>CM054113.1:89286262-92027512 GCA_028673005.1 Tanypteryx hageni | reverse complement strand
CATTGCATTATGAATTGTGTAGAACTAACAAATCCCAAACAACTTTTTAGTAATGTTGTCTGTAATTTTCTGTAAACATTCGGTACTGTTCACATAACTGGAGGGAAGTTAAACAAGGCAATGCCGAGAAAGCAACAAGAAATGGAACTACCAAGGGAAAAGGCAAAAAAAACAGAAGACAAACGTAAATATAAGAAGCATTTCAAGGTATGTAACGAAAGAACATAGGTAAGGGGTGACATGTAATATTATTTATTGGAATGAAATAACAAATATTAAGTAATGAGAAGTGAGAAATCAGGAAGTAATTTCCAGTGGACTGAAGGTGGTAATATCTTGAAGGATTTGATCAAAGGCTCCTCCATGTAACATTCTAGTGGCAATTGATGATACTTTAACGGAGGCATTTTACTTAATGAAAATAGTGCAACGAGTAATATCACAGAAGATTAAGTCTACCCAACCCGAGGGGGAAGGAGGGGCCACAGGGAACGTGGGAAGAAATCAATACCACCTAACCAAACTTACCCAACCCAGAGGGCTGAGTTGGAGTATGTTTCGGGCTGAGCAGTTGTATGCCACAGGCCAAGTACACATATGCCGCACCGTATATTAGTTCCATTTCTCATCGCCAGTACTAGCGTTGCTTTGTTTACCTTGCGCCACCCCAGTTATGCAAACAGAACCAAATATTCTTCTCTCCTTTTCTCTTCACTCCTCCAAAATTTGTGTTTGTGTTATCTGCACTTAATGCAATAATTTTTTCAGTAAGGGAACTGTTGATTCAAATTATACTTGAGTGAAAACGAAAAGTATTAAAAATTTTATGTATTTATCAAATTAATTTTATTTTTGACAATTTATAATTTTTGCACAACTAAACAGTCGATTTCAATCCACATTGAGATCCATAAATAATGGCATTCAGGCGCGCAACAATGCGACAATATCCTTCGTCTCGTATATTTCGTTTGCCATTCGTTCAAGCGAAGATAAGAAAACACGAGCTTTTGTAGCGGAAGAAAAAGCGATAAAATAGGTATTATTCTCAATGAGTCTTTTCGAGTAAATTTATTGATGGAGATAACCAGTTTAATGCACAACGGTCCCTCATATTATATGTTTGGTGGAAATATCAATAACCTTCCAATCGATAATGTGAGAATTGCCAAAATAAGATTAAAATTATTGAGTCAGCGTATCGCCGTTCTCCGATTACATTGTGCGCCTATACGAGAATGTCCATCGTAAGATACGCTGAACGCGTTCGATTCGAAACTCGCGATATCTTTCCAAAGGAGAAAAGAGATGACGACATCTACTGGACCCTCAGACCACTCCTTTTGTTCATCAGAATCTTGGGTCTTGCTCGGTATCCCATAACAACGCAGAATGGTGGCAAACGTCAGACCTCGTTCCGGGTCTTAATTTACAGCGTTTCGTTATTAGGGGCGATGTCGTGTCTGTGGGCCGTCATGATCTATATAACCTTGTTGAATACGAAATACATTCTGCGCTCGACTCAGATCGACGTGATCGCTCGGGAGTTTTGGATCGGCGGGATGTACTCTGGTTTTCGCCAGCGCCTACGATATCTTGGTCAAGCGTTCCAAGATCCATGAGGCTTTACTCGCGTTTCTCAAGTTGGACAAATCCATGGAGTGCCTCTATGCTGAATACGACGCGGTTCGATTCCAGAAATACGTGCAGCGGCAAGTGTTAGTGTTAGGAGTTTGGTGGGCCGCTCTTGGGATACTTGGCAACCCTTGGACCGTCATATATTCCTTGAAGATAGAGGTCTTTCTCTTCCTTGTTGCTATGTACTTATCGTTGGCGGGTACGTCCACTTTGCTACTTCACCACAACCTCACGCTGTGCCTTAAACAAAGGTTTTCCCGATTGAAGTCCGAGATGAGGCTCAGCTGCAAATCTCTCCAATCGCCTCTTCGTTTCATTCACGTTCCTGTGAGAAATCTCCCCCGGAAACGAGAGTGTTCCACCTTGGCGAGACGCATAAAGGATTGGAGAACTCTACATCTGAAAATCGACGTCGCTATTTTCAATTAGAAAATACACAAAAGCAAGAGGTAATTGTATTCGGTGACTGTGAAAAGGTTTCGTGTGTGTGTGAATATTACGTGACTTTAAATATGATTAATTATATACCTTTATAAAGACATTTTTTATTTTATTAAATGTAGGCCTTAAATTATATAATTACAGGTAGTTGGTGCTTGCATTCTGCAAGCATTTCAGCCCATATCGAAAGAAACACCATAGGATTTTGAGGGGGGGGGGGGCAGTGCATTAGGCAGTCTCTAACGTCACATTTATCAGGGTTGCTTCTCCTATCGTAATCCCTTATGTTCCTAAAGAAAAACAAACCTAGTCGCTCCTTCCTACAGTCAATATCCCAAATTTAATCATCGTATTTGTGCTTTAAGCATTACGTTAGAATTCTAATTATTTATGATATGCAGTTAGTATTTTGGATACAGTAAAATCTTCCACATTATAGGAAGAAGATATAGGTGATGATGTTTTCATAGTATGCGTGATATTCAAAATTATAGTTAGTTAACTTATAGGGAATTGAAGTTGATGTAAATTCAAAACAAAATGAGAAAATATATTTCTGTAACTCGATTTTTCTATAACTCGCATACGTTTTGCTTTCACTTGAGATTCAAGGTATAGAAGTTCCCCCGTATCTTTATTTATAATAATATAGGTACTTGTGCCTCACTCCCTCATTCATTCACTCACTCACTCACTGACACAAAACTCTTAGGTACTTCTAGAAGGGATAGAAATCTCAAATTCGGCATGTAGGTAGGTCGAGTGGCAAAACCGACGCGAAAAATTGAAAATCACAAAAAGTTTTTTAAGGGGTCTTTTTAACCCCAATGTTCCATTTCAGTACCCCATAAGAAAAGCATGGGATGGAGTGCAAGGCTTTCTAAATATGCATTTTTAAGTTACTTTAAATTGAGATACGAATTCGAGAAAAGAACAGTTGTCTGTCTGAAAGAATGGAGTTCTTAATTTTTGAAAGTAGAATTCAAATACATACCGAATTAGTGTAAATATCTACTTTTAATCGGAAAAGGTATGAATTTTTCCTCTTTTCAACAATGAAAATCTTTAAATGCTATGCCAACGACCTCAATGCTTTTAAAGGTATCTGATATTATACGTTACGATTGCAGTGATTTAATGCTTTTAATGCAAATTAAAGCCATCATAACAAATTACAGTTGAACTTCCATAACTCGAATCTCAGGGAAAAGTAATAATTATTCGAGTAATAGATAATTCAACTTATGGAAATACATTTTTAAATTGACAGTATTACCCCACCCCGGCATTTCACAAAAGGGCCATCATCATCATAGGTAGTCTGTGCGTATACAGGCCCGTGATTATTCATGGTTAAATTTGGTTCTCCATATATGTACTCCTATTTTCCGCTGTCCTCTTCATATCTTGATACTCTCTTACCCTTTCAAATCGTCTATCAGCTGAAACCTTTTCCTACCTCAATCCCTTTTTCCATCTAGTTTTCCTTTTAACACGTTTTTAATCGCACCCTCTCTCCTCAGGTAATGCCCAACCCAGTTTGTCTTTCTCTTTCTAATAGTCTGTATAATCATTCGCTTCTCTCCTACTCTCCTACTACTATCTTCAGCATTCTCCTCCAAGTCCACATTTGAAAGCTTTCCAAGTATTTGAAGTCATTTTTCCTTCCATTTTTCTGCCCCGTATAAAGCTATACTCCATACATCGCATTTTATGAACTTCTTTCGGATATCTTTCCTTATATTCCCCGTAAGTAGGTGTTTCTTTCTTCTGAAAGCCGCTTTTGCTTTTCCTATTCTAGTCCTCATCTCATCCATACATTTTGCTTCTTTTGTTATGATGCTTCCAAGGTATTTATAATCTGAAACTTGTTCTAAAGGCTTTCTTTCAATACTTATATTCAGAGTCTCTTCTTTGCCCGATATTCGAATAACCTTGTATTTTTCTGTATTTATTTCCATACCGTATTTTCTACCTGTTTATTACTAATCTATTTATCATTTTCTGGAGTTCCTCTTCCTTTCTTCCTAGAAGTACCTGATCATCCGCGTATTTTACTGTTCTTATAACCCTTCCTCCAATTTTGAAATGTCCTGTGCCTTCTAACGCTTCTTCCATTGGACTTTCTCCATATATATTGAATAAGGTCGACGATAGGCAGCAGCCCTGTCTTACTCCTCCACCGATATTTTCTCAGCAGGTGTCCGCATTCTCTAACCTGACCTTTACAACTTGTTTCACTTATAGATTCCTAATCAGTCTCCTGTCTTTCCAGTCTACACCTATATTCTTTAATATCTTCATCAACATTACCCAATTTACTCTATCAAAGGCCTTCTGCCAGTCTACGAAACATACGCAGATATCTTGATTGTACTCTATTGCCCTTTCTGGTATGATTCTAACTACCCTATAGCATTATCATTTAACCTGTTTGAAATTTTTAGAAATATTACAGGTATGGAGAAAATCATGTTCTGGCAAAATCATATTTTTTAATGAGAGAATTCGAATCCTTGCCGAATTAATGCAAACCTTAACCTGTAATATAAAACACGAATTCATTCCGAACTCGTTATTAAAACTCTTTACTATACCAGTTTCTGGAATTTAATATTGAGCCACGAATTTCTTTAGAAAACGTAAGAACGCCCTTGCAGATTTCACACATCGGGATAGCTTGGAAATGTGCCAAGAAGGCGTGTTCTGGGCATCTGCACCCTTGCTGAATGTATGTAGGATTTTTGGTCTTGCGCCTTTCCCATTGGAACACGGACAGGACGGCGAGAATGACGCCTCCGATAGTGTTCTCAAGTACAGTGTCGCTGTTTACTTGATAATTGCCACCATAATGCTGTGAGACTTGTACGACACAGTTGCAACCATTAATGCAAGGAGCCTAGAAGTTAACATTGGGATATATTGGACAGCGGTCTCGTATTTTATCTCAATGAGCAACTACTTCATTTTGTTTTTCTGCCGATCTAAAGTGCACCGGATTTTGATAGAATTTGTCGAATTTGACAAGAGACTGGCTGGACTCGAAATCCTAATCGACTATCACATATCGCAGGAGCGTCAGAAGGCAAATGTTTGTGTTCTGGCTCGCCTCACTGTTGCTTGTCTATCTGAGTTGCTCATTCCACTTGTTTTATTCATTGGAAAATGGAATCCATCGGACTATTGCTGTATTTTATTCGGTCAACAGTACAGTTCTGCTCCTGCTACAACACTACAACCTCTTGCGGCACCTAAACTTGAGGATCGCCCTTTTGAACGAAGAAATACGCCAAGGCATATCAACCAGTTCTTTCAAGCGGATTCCATGGCAAGGATCCGTAACTGTGTCTGCGAAGCAATGTGAACTGTGGGAGTCCCTCAATCTAGACCTCTACAAGGTCAGCGTATCTGTGTAAAATTGAAATTCGGCAGAGATAATCTACTCCAAAATGAAAATGCAGTGACGAAGGAAAATTTACGAAAAACGTCCAGGGATTATTTGCAATCCCCATAAGATAACATGTAAAAATCGACTTGTTGACGTGCAGGCTTGTCTTCTTTCTGAGATTAAAATTAGAATAAATGGACGCACGACCTTTAGCTCTAGACCATTTTAAATAAAAATTTACAAGGCTTCTTTTTCTGTTCATCGTTATTCGCCTACATTTCGATATACTTCATGTTAAACGTTTAATTCACATATTTTGGGGAAATCTTGCCATTTTAACGGAATGTTGCCTTGCCTACCAATTACATTGTTAAACTTCGAAATTCTATTGTTATTTCAATCCTTATGGGTGTTAGGGTTCTTTGAAGGCTTTTAATAGGAGACGGAGAGAAAGACAGAAGGAGCAGGACATGATTTTCATAGCAATCAATATAATCATCATTCGTTGAGTTAATTACGAGAAGGAATACCTAAAGATTAAAAATCATAATAATGAGCTAAATTCAGTATTAATGAAATAGAAACGTAGTTTCGGCTTATTTGATATTTAGGTGCTCAAAATGTGCTCCATTGACAGATATACACTTTTGAAGACGATATTCAAAATTTTCGTAAACTCGTTGAAACAAATCTGCATTTCCACTAATCGAAGTGCATGCTTCAGTAATTCTTTGACTAAGATGCCTAAGATCCCGTATCATCACTTGATTCACTAAAGACTTAACATACCCCCAGAAAAAATAATCCATGGGATTAAGGTCTGGAGATCTGGGGGGCCATTCGACGGTACCCCGACGCACAATCCAATTATCAAACGTATCATCAAGCCAGGCACGAACATGTAAAGCGTAGTGGGGAGAGACACCATCTTGCTGGAACCACATTGAAAGACCTTCATCAAGTGATTGAAGTTGAGGCATTAATTGGTTACGCAACATATTCAAATAAATATCACTCGTTACGGTTTCTTTAAAGAAGAACGGCCCAATAACATGATTTTCCATAATCCGCACCAAACCATCAACTTTCCAGTACCATGATTTTTGACAGGATTAAACCAATGTGGATTTTCCTTTGACCAATGCTTTGTTTATTTACCTCACCAATCACATAAAAATTTGCTTCATCACAGAATAAAAAAACTGATACAGAACAATAGTATTGGCTACTAACTGTGCCTGAAACCATATGCACATTTGCATACGTCTGTCCTGGTCATCTTAGCTTAGCTTCTGAAGTATCTGCAGTTTATATGGATGAAGATGGTGTTTTTTAAGGATTTTATGCCTTGTACTTCGCGGAACTCCAATTTCCAAATAAGTTCTTCTGACTGTCCATTTAGGACTGTTACGCACTTTATTGAGAACAGTGTCACGTATTTCCTGGGAAATCTTTGGGCGACCAGAGCGTGGACTATCCATGACACTTCCTGTTTCTTTACATTTTTGAGCAGCCTTCCAACAGTGGTGTGACACAGGTTTGTCAAGATGCATTCCATTAAAGTGATCTACAACCATCCTGTGAGTCCAGTTTTCTTGACTGCATAACAGTACCAATTTGATTCGATCTTCTTTTGTTAACATTATTAATTATATCTTTTATAAAGAAAAATACATTAATTTCCAATACATAAAAATTTCTTTCTCCCATCTCCCCCCCCTCTCACCCCTCCAATGTACCCTTTTCGGAATTCTCCGGGTGTTTTCTTACTTCGGCCGCACACATGCAACCGTTTTCTTCCCATAGTTTTCTACCCGCAATAAAAGTCACAAACAAACGCACGTGGTCTCTCTAAAAGAAAACTGTTTGCCGTTTATTACCGCTCACCCTTTTTAGCACGAGTTTCTTCCTTATTTTTCGGAATAAGCACGAACACGAATGAGATCGGCAATCTTCAAAGTTTTTGGATCTCCTACCGGTCGCATGACGGTCACGGTTGGGACGTTTTAGACCAAAATATGAAAATCCTATTTTCAATGGGGTTTCTATGGAGAAGTCCCAAGTACGTTCACACTTATAGGGGAGGACGCGGTTGGACCTCGGTACGAACCCCTTGGGTCGCTCGAGGAGGCAACTTTTGTCCCAAGCCCCATCGAGGGCGATCCTCGGTGACAGCAGAAGTGAGCTTGAATCTTTCTGCTAGTTGGGGGCAGCCATAAACTACTTCATGCTGTAGGTGGGGGCCGGAAAGCGACCGTGCCGCGACCGATGTCTAACCCACAAGTGTGAGTGATCTCCGCAAAAATGGTCCTATCCCTAATAAAGTCCTCAACGCGACCTTCATGCGACAATGCAACAAAAGGTGGCGTAGATACATGCGATCAGCTCTGCGCTGCTTATAATGTTGGCAGAAGAACGAAAATATGGCCGTTAGCTGTGTTTTTTTCATTTGCTGAACGTTTCTGCCATAAATGCCTTTATTGTTTATAAACAAAACGTTCAAAAGGAAATGACAAGGCGAAATTTATTGAAATCATTATTGAAGGAATTAATATAGGATCTACAGATTTTGAGGTCTCAGAGTCAGTTTATATCTAGGCATCTCCGAAAGCGCATATGCACTCAACAGGGACTTGCGGAGGAAGGTCCATCACCGGGATCGGGACTATCAAGAGGAAGATGCGAACATTGCCCAAGAAATATAGGCAGTAAAGTGTCCACTAGATGTGGAAATTGTGGAGCTTTTACTTGCAAAGACCATATGATAATGAAGTGCATTGAATGTGGGGAGAGGGAAAGTGATTAGAAAATACAAAAAATATTTTAATTTATTTTAATCAATGTTTATTGTAAAAACTATTAATAAATAATTGTATTATAATGTAAGATTGATTTTATTTCCAGTAAAATATAAATAAATTAATATATTATTGCTTATCTTTAGAAATCATTTTGGGGTCATATTGACCCCACGCGACTAATTACGGAACTTTTTTCACGCGACTAACTAAGGGTTAAATATCACTATTTTCACGATTGCGTTGCAAAAACGTTCGAAAATATTAAAATAATCATAACTTGAGAAGTTTTCTCTTGATTTTTTGAATTTTTTTTGTGGATTTATGAAAAACATGAAATTTGTAAATATCTATTTTGCGTATAATATTTTACATACAAAGATCGTTGGAGTAGAAGAGAATATACACCAATCGCTAATTTTCCGGCATTCATTCGCGCTTTATATATAACATTCAGCACCGGAAAATCTATAGAAGATATTGATGTGCAATCTTAATAAAAAATAGCTTAAATTAGTAACTATTTCATTCTGAAAGTCTACCCATCTAAACTAATTAGCTAAAAAAATTGACGAATCTCAACTTTTTCATGTCTTGATTGGAAATTTTTAAGTAAATGTAGTATTATTGATATATTAAAAGATGATTTATTTATAATATAAACGTTTTAGTTATACAGTCATCACTCTTAGTCATTACAGTAGTCACAGAAGAAATGGTTGCATTTTGTTCATTGGAAAGGGAGATATGACGTTTTATAAAACACGGAAAACTTTAACTTATAAGTCCTTACCAATAATTTTCAGAAAAGTTACACATGCGTAATTGGATTCATCAAGAAATGCCTTATAGCTTAGTAAACACTTCTATTAATCTATTGTGTAAATATATGGAAGAGCTTTTCGTGATTTTTGTTGGCGTGTCCTCTTCTTGCCAACTCGCTTCATCGCTGCTTTAGCCCTACTATTTATAGAACAACAGCAAAGCACTTATCTGAAGAGGAAAACAGACCTCGTTTTTTTTCAAATGTCAAAGAAAAGGAACCCAATTTGGTGGGTTCCCTTTCCTCAGGTATTTATGGGTCAACTTTAGAAACCGAAAATCTGTAGGTCCGTGGTAAAAACTAAAATTCTATCACAAAAATAAACGTATATTATGTGTAAACAAATTCTTACAAATAGACATACTTAATTCCCTGCAATTTTCGTCGAGATTAAAATAAAATTCTTAAGGTCTTAAAAATTATATGACAGATATTATCCTTCTCACCAAATGCCTCTCTTTAAGGCGTGGCACTAAATTATCGGAAGAATGTTGGCCTTGGATTTTGAAATCAGCTGTTTTGACGTTGACGCTCTCCTATGAAGCGATGAACAAAGGATCGCACGGTAATGGAAGGGAATGTTTACAGAAATGTTTTTACTCAACCTAATTCTATTCTTCATCAATTGCATTGTAAACATTTGTAATAAGCTGTGCATAGACAGACATAAGATGTTTTCTTTTCTTTCTTTACATACCGACGAAGACCTTTGTCGCATGACATAAGCCAAATATCTCCACCAGGAAATAAGAAGAGAAAAAACGTGCTCTCATTTAAATGATACACAGTTCCTACATTGCATTTAAAAAACCAAGGAAAGGTTCCTTGCTGCATTGAAAAGCGACTTTTATGCGGAGAAACACCATCATATCAGCAAAATTGGAAATTCTATTGTAAAATTCAACGTTGATTATATATTTTTTAAAAGAGAAAAAAAAATACAGGACAAACATATATAGGAAGTGCAAAGCTTCCACTTTCAAAATATATATCTATATAGGTTATTTAGATTTAAAGAAGTCTCTAGCATCAAAAGATAAAATAAATTAGGGCTGCCGCATGACCTAATAGTACGCCTGACGGCCGATTGTACAGTTTTTGCAGGACGTAATAGTACGCCTGTCGGCGTTGAGGGATTAAAGAAGAATAGCCGTAAAACATTTTCCATAAACCGCACAAAACCATCAACTTTCCAGCACCCTTATTTTCTACAGGTTTAAACCACTGTGGATTTTCCTTTGACCAATACTTAATGCTTTGTTTATTTACCTCACCTCTCACATAAAAATTTGCTTCATCACTGAATAAAAAACACTGATACAGAACAATAAGATTGTCTTCTAACTGTCTCTGAAACCATCTGCTCGTTTCCAAGCGTCTATCCTGGTCATCTTAACTTAGCTTCTGAAGTATCTGCAGTTTATATGGATAAAAATGGTGTTTCTTAAGGATTTTATGCGTGGTACTTCGCGGAACTCCAATTTCCAAAGAAGTTCTTCTGACTGACCTTTTAGGACTGTTACACACTTTATTGAGGACAGTGTCATGTATTTCCTGGGAAATCTTTGGGCGACCAGAGCGTGGACTATCCATGACACTTCCTGTTTCTTTACATTTTTGAGCAGCCTTCCAACAGTGGTGTGACACAGGTTTGTCAAGATGCATTCCATTAAAGTGATCTACAACCATCCTGTGAGTCCAGTTTTCTTGACTGCATAACAGTACCAATTTGATTCGATCTTCTTTTGTTAACATTATTAATTATATCTTTTATAAAGAAAAATACATTAATTTCCAATACATAAAAATTTCACATTGACCTGATTAATATTGTTTGAGTTAGGGCACCCACAAAGAAGCTGTCACACACGCACAGACATCAAGAAAATCGTCAAAACGTGTTCAGGGGACCTCAAAACGTGTATTTCCGTTGAAATCTCGAAGTTTTATGAAAACAATACTTTCCGCTATACTACGTATGGAGATAGTAAAAAACGGATGTGACAAAAGTAAACAGCCACTTCAGGTTGACTAATATTAAACAAAAAGTTATCAACTTTTCTTCCTTTAACAACAATATCAAATACATAATTTCTCGTTTACCTGTTTATTAGTTTTTGAGTTATAGTGCTTACAACAATTCTATCACATACACAGGGCCAGCTCAAAGGGTTGTGGCGCCCCTAGCCAACTTTGCTTTGGCGCCCCTATTCCTTTCATGTAAGCTGAGAAAGGTTTTTCAGTTAAAAAATAAAAGATCCGTTTTTTTGATATAATTTTATTGTTCATTTCATTCAATTCATTTTATTTAAATATTAAAATAAAAAATACAATTTATGTAAATTAAATTAACAAGTGTCATTAATTATTTCATAGTCATTACAATTTCGGCTTTAATGACTAACTTTTCGGGCCTTTATAGCTACGAACCTTTGGATAATTCCCTTCAAATTGTTTGAGCACATGAATTGCAAGATTGTCATTGGAGAATAATATTTCATAATAATATATTAATAATAATAATAATATTTTAGTATTATTTTTTAAATTCATCGTTTAAATCAATACCGAGGATATTTTTCTGATGATCACTCAGCATATAAAAATTGGAACTGATCGTTACGCTTTACGATCAACTCAAACCTGTCTTTTGATGACTGACTTGCATTGTCTAAAATGTTGTTGAAAAAGTGAACCCTAAAACTTTCATTCTCTATGGTTTCATCTTCGTGTTCACAATCAAACATTCATTGTCGGCGGCGATTTCTTGTTTTTTTTTTAAATTCTGGTTCAATTTCAAATTCGATTGCCAACTTTTTTTCATCGTCTAGCACGCATATAAATTTCTCATCTGTGCAATTTTTAAGGTATTCGTTTGATTTTGAAAGCCGGGAGACAGCTTGCGAGATATTCAAATTGGCGTCTTGGAGAGCTTTACTTGTGATGTTTATTTGGCTGAAAATGTCATACCAAACAATCAGGCAGCAATAGAATTCGGTTTTTTAAACTGTACACTTATTTCTTGTTGATCGATAGCGATTGTTTGTTTATTTCTGCGGCTCTTTCGATTTTTTGGCGCCCCCTAGACTTCGACGCCCCCTAGACTTCGACGCCCCCTAGACTTCGACGCCCCCTAGACTTTGACGCCCCCTAAACTTCTGCGCCCCCTAAACTTCTGCGCCCCCTAAACTTCTGCGCCCCCTAAACTTCTGTGCCTCCTAAACTTCAGCGCCCCCTAAACTTAGGCGCCCCGAGCCAATGCCACATTGGCTCGCCCCTTAAGCCGCCCCTGCCACATACACGCACACAAGCAAGCGCACCAACGCACGCACACATATAATCATCGAGAAAAGGTGAAAATTTGTTCAGGGTATCTCAACGTGTATTTCCCTTGAAATCTCGAAATCGAATTTTTTCATGAATGCAATACTTTCCCCTTATACTACATTTGGAGAAAGTAAAAATGAAATAAATGGTTAAATTAAATAGAAATGAAAAAATGTTGTGGCCACCGCATGACTTTCTCCATATCTGTAATATTTCCAAAAATTCCAAATAGGTTACATAATAATAAATATTTTATGAAACTGCGAGAAAATTTTAGGCTCTGCAAAGAACAGAAATAAACTCAAACCATAGCCTTCTGATATTGGATATAGCCACAAAGCTCCAACAATTAAGAAAGGAAAAAGGAGTGTTACTAAGATGTAACTAAGTGTCAATTGTTAACAATAGTCATCGGTAGGTGGTAGCTAAAAATATAAGATCTCTTAAACAATTCATTATATGGATAAATGTTACAAACCATATTTGTAGTAAATTAAAATTCCTACAACGTTTATTCCAATACATTTTTACATTTATCAAATATTAAAATAACGGATAAATGACAAGAGTAAACACTCACTTCCGGTTGACCGATTTTTACCAAAAACTAATCAGTTCTTACGACTTTTATAAGAATGTTAAATATAAAATTTCGTGTTGACCTGGTTAATAGTGTTTGAGTTAGAGCACCCACAAAGAAGCTATCACACACACGCACAGGCATCATCAAGTAAATGGTCAAAACGTGTTCAGGGGACTTCAAAACATGTATTTCCGTTGAATTCTTGAAATCGATTTTTTTTCATGAATACAATACTTTCACCTATACTACATATATGGAGAAGGTAAAAGGAGATTTATAAGTGTTCTCTTATAGAGATTTGTATGAAATTTGTGTGGCAAAGAAATATTAACGATGAGTAATTTGTTAAAGATTATGCCACACAACTTTTGCATGACCATACATTACACAATGGTATGTAGATACATGGGTATTGCATGTGAAACAGTTCTATATAAAAAAACTTTTTTCAAGGCAGGGGCCTGCGAGGTTTAACGTATTCAATGCAGGATTAAACGAATCAAAAAATTCAGAACCCAAAACTTTTTCGGTTCTCATAAAAGGCCCAAGTGAAAGGTGAGATTTCCTCACCACCCTCGACCTCAACCATCCTCATGTTGCTCACTCCATTTCTGGCGCGAAGGTCACCCTTTTGTCTATCGGAGGATAATATCTACTGTCCTCTTCCTCTAGCCGAATGGATGGAATTCTACCGATTGAAAATTGTAGGATGTCTGTGAATGTCGTGAGGGAGAAAGGAATTTCTGTTCCATTAGTGGTCCTTCCTCAGTGAGCCTCAGGAGGTGTGTTTCCTTTGAAAATATTCTTTTCTCGATTACATAGAAGGGTTTTTCCTGATGCTTGGTCCCTGAATGAGCCGAAAAACTCGAGGCAATCGCTCCACAAACGTCCATTCCTTCTCAAAATGAATTGTTAGGATTATTAGCCAGTCTTTCCTTATTATATAGTTACAAAAGACATCGGCAAACTTCTCTCGGACATATCCCTATATCCGTTATCCTTTGTTACAGCTTAGTACTTTCTTATATATATTACAAATATGAAGCATTTATGTCTATATTGGATGGTTTCTGTTTCGTGAAAAACGAAGTAGAATCAGAAATTAATACAATTCTAATTCTAATTCGAATTGGACGTTCATGTTACGATGCTACATTGTACAAATATACTCGGTGGGGGTCTGAGGATATCATTCGTACTATATTTGAATACTTTTATCTTTAAAAAATAACTGCGTATCGGCGCGTTTCATGACGCGTGTTTCAGCGCATATTTTTATAATTGCTACATTGTAAGTGAATTGGACGTTTATGTTACGATGCTACATTGTACAAATATACTCGGTAAGGGTCTGAGGAGACTTGAAAATAGAAGGTCAAATTGCACCAACCACAGCACCGGCACAGCTTCACGCAGGGTCGCGACACAACGTTAGAAAACGAGGACCGTCTAAACGTGGCGTCACATTACCCCCCTTTAGTACATAATTCATGTGTTTACAGGTAATTTAAATGTGCAAAATAGAGAAAATTAAATGGTTTTCGTCTTTTTCTAAAATTCCTTTCCAAATACTAGGGATCGCACTATATTTGGTGTCGCATTATATTCTGGCTAATATGGTATGATACAGGAAAATAAATTAAAAAAAGTATAAATTTATGCCTAATAAGCGCATTCTTGTGACAACCTGAAAGAAAAGATAGGGAGTGGTTCAATGCATGAGGAGTGAGAGGAGATACTTGTGATACAAGCGTTTAAAAGTGCTTAGAGATAGAGAGTTTCTTATTAAAGTTGGAAGGCCATTCCAGAGTTTCCATGCAGTGACGGTAATGGATTTGTTGTAAATTTCTGTTCTATGAAGTGGAGTTAGTAATTTATCGCATCATCTGGTATTGCATTGGTGAACTGTATTAATGGCGGCGAACTGAAAAGAAAGATAACGAGGGATGTGATTATTAAGAACTTGATACAATAGGGAGAGGAGGTGAAGGTTTCTTCTAGATTTAAGTTTTAGCCAGGAGAGTCGACGGGAGTATTCTGAGACATGGTCTGACTTTTTAAGATTAAAGATGAATCTGATGCAGGCGTTATGAGAACGTTGTAGCTTAATGGCGATTTTCTGTCCTGGTATACAACATCACAATAATCGAAGTGAGGAAAAATTAGTGAGGTCACTAGCTGTATTTTTAGTGACGAGGGAAGAATGTTAATGAGAGGCCTTATAGTGTGTAAGGAGGAGTTTACCGACTTGCAGATTTTTATTATATGATTATTCCAGGTGAGCGTTTCATTAATTAGAATCCCGAGATTTTTTGTATAACTGAGACGTTCAAAGACAGAGGAACTGATTCCGTAAGGTTTATAGATGCCAGTAGTTTCGGATAACCGATTAAAATGGCTTGAGATTCCAAGGGGTTTATGGTGATAAAATTATCGTAGCTCCATTCTTGAAGTTGGGCCAAGTCATGATTTATGTTGGCTATGGAAAGAGATAAGTTATTAGATTTTGTGTCTAAGTAGATTTGGAGATCATCAGCTTACAAATGATGCTTGGAGTAAGTTAAGTATTGAGAACAATCATTTATGAATAAAGAGAACAATAGAGGACCTAAAGTTGAGCCCTGCGGAATGCCTTGATTAACATTAAGCCGAGAGGACAAGGAATCGTTGTAGATGACTTGCTGGGAACGGTTGCTAAGGTACGAAGAGAACCACTCTATTGAAGGTGAAGAGAATCTCATGCAGCGGAGTTTTGCTAGGAGTATGTCTTTATCTACTGAGTCAAACGCTTTACTAAAATCAAGCCACGAAAAACTGCGTCTGGGCATCTTATAATGTTGTTATTAAAGTTACGGTGTTGTTGTTTAGGGATTCGTTATCATTTGCAGGTGTCAATTATTGTCATTATAATTGAATCAATGTCACAACACTGTTGGGTTATTTCGATGCATTGTTCTTTATTCCTCCTTTCAAATCTCGTCATGTATTGTTCATTATGATAAATCGGTTGCTGGTGTCAAATATTGCCATTATAATTATAATTGGCATTATATCACAATATTGTTGGGTTATTTCAGTGCATTGGTCTGCATTCCTCCTTTCAAATCTCGTCATGTATTGATCATGATGGTAAAGCGAATGGGTAGTGATCCATAAAATTATGTTCGTGAAGAATTATGGTGAAGAATTACAGTGAAGAATAACGATGAAGAAAATAGTAGTTATATATGCATGGAATAAATTTTTTAAAAATGTTGTGCAAGTTTTATCGACGATATGCTGGAAATTGCGAAAAAAACTTTTTAAAAAATCAGAAAAAATTTTGGTCCCTTCGGGAATCGAACCCCGGGAAAAATATTTGTAATCCAACTTGTTTCCACTAGACCAACGCCCCTAGATAATAACAGAAGGACTTTTAACGTTCTTATTACGTTGGCTCTCAGATCGCGATTTTCAAAGGACATTTTCTCGTAAATGACGTCGAGTTGGCACCTAGGTAGAAATAGGAGTTCGTTATTTTACATATACTTTCATTCTGCAAAGTCTCAATTCGATGCGAGTGTCACACCTTGGGGGCTTCCCTTGTTATAATGGTGGCACTTGTTACTGCAGGATTCATTACTATGGAGTTAACTTTAGCCATGGCTTTGGTGGTTGAGGGACTAACCTGTAATTCTTTTGCAGCATTTAGGAAAAAGCTTTTGAAAGACTCAGCAATAATTTCAGGATCAGAAGTACTGTTATCATTCAGAACAATGTTTGAGATGTCGTTATTCTTATTTTCTTTCAAACCTAGCTCTTTTTTTACTATTGTCCAAGTTGCTTTACTTGTGTTATTTGAACAAAGAATATATTTATCATTTGCCATTATTTTTGCCTTGTTGATGACTGACTTAAGTATTTTTCTGTATTTTTTATAATGATTAATAATTGATGCATTTTTAGTTTCTCGTGCTTCATAATGCAATATTCTTTTTTGTTTGATGGATGTCATAATTCCTGTGGTTATCCACTTTGAGGTAAAAATTTTTCCTCTTTTTTTGCTGGACACCAAAGCAATTGCATGATTAAAACAGTTAAGGAAATTTGAGATAAATATATTATAGTTTTCATCAACACTTTTATCTAAGTCTACTGACCATTGAATCTGCCTTATGCTATCCTTAAATTTCTCAACATTTTCAAAGCTGAAAACACGACTTAATTTATTTTGAATAACCCTCTCATTAGTTTTAATTGTTTTTGGGAGTGATATGAAAAGTGCTCTGTGGTCTGATAATCCTGGCTCCAGGAGGAAGAGTTCTTTATCATTATATTAGTAACAATGTTATCTATGCATGATTTTGTTGTAGGTGTTACCCTAGTAGGTTCATCAAAATTATACATGTACCCTTGTAATTCAATTAAATTAAGAAATTTATTTACAATACTATTTTGTCAACTATAAGTACAATCTAAGTTATTATTTTTGTTTAACAGATCTATATTACAGTCTGTGGCAATCACTATTTTCTTTTTCTTATCCCCCCTTTTTAGGTTACTCAATAATGATTCTAATTTTAATAAAAAGGCCTCAGCAGTTTGATAATATGGTGTTCTGTAGATTGAGATAATTATAGTTTCTAGATTAACAAGTTCTATAAATGACCCCTCAAATACACAATCTTCATTAAATATTTTCATGTCTTCCCTTATTTTAAAATCTAAACCCTCATTTTCCTTAATTAAAATACATGAACCACCATGGATGGAATTTTTTCTAGTATAATAGTCAGCCAATTTATATTTCCTAATCTTATTAAGCAGTTGAATTTGATCAGGCTTTAACCAGTGTTTATTAAGGCAAACAACTGAGATATTTAATTTATGTACTTCATTAAAAAATATTTCTAAATTATCAATTTTTGATCGATAACTTTGTATATTAATATGCATCAGCCACCTATTGTTCTATTTTAAGCCTTTCAGCATGAGTTACACAACCATTTTCAATTTCTTTAGTACATTCACCAGTAATAGTACTATTCAATTCAATTAATTTTTTAGGGTATTCCACACTTTTCACACCTACTGTAATAAAGAGTGGTTGAAAATGTTAGTAAGTACGGGGAGTAATAGATGTATTAATTTGTTTATGATAATTATAGGAATACCATCAGCACCCTGGGCTGTAGTTTTGATTCTGCGTATTGCTGAAAGTACGTTAAATTGCGAAACAGCTTTAAAGTGGAATTGTGGAGAACCGGATGACTCGTTCGCTTTTGCAATAAGACTGCGTTTTCGTTCTATGTCGATTGTTGTTGGATTCGTCGAGAAGCTCTCGTTAAGAGAATCTAGTGATATGTTTGAAGGTAAGGAAGAATCCTTGGACTTGCCATTTCCAAGGTGTTGCAGATTGTTCCATAAGGCGGATGTTGTTACATTGCAGCCGGATATAGAATAAGCGAATTTTATTTTGCCATTTCTAATCTGTTGCTTGGTTTTGTTTCTAATATTTTTGTAGGTATTGAACGTATTTGGGCATTTATTTGATTTGAAGAGACGAAAAATTGAATCGCGTCGTGCCATCAATAGTTTTAAATCGGCCGTTATCCACGGGGCGCGAGGTTTAGAGACGCGTGTGGTTTTGATGGGTGCGTATTTATCGAGTAGATGTAAGAGAAAAGTGTTAAGTGCTTCCATTTTTGCGTCTATGTCGTCTGCATATTCAATAGTGTGCCACGGAAGACACGCAGCTTCGGCAATTAAACTATCATAGTCAAGGTTTTTAAAATTTCGTTGGGAGATGAATTTCTGCTTAAATTTTGGAGAGCTTAGTGAGTAGGCTAGAAAAATTAAGTCATGGGAGGAAATGCCCGGGACAGGTGGTTGACCATGTGTGCAAACTTTATCTTGGTTAGCAGTAACTAATATGTCAATCCAAGTGGAAGAATTGTTAGTGTTATTTGTGGGTTTTAAAGGTTGAGTGCTGAGGTTGTGCGATGTAAAAGAGTTTTTAAAATAGACGGCATCGGAGAAGCTTGAGACATTAAAGTCACCAGACACCAGACTCATAAAGGATTTAGAAAAAATACAGCGGCGAGCAGCTAGATTCGTGAAAAAGAATTACGATAAAAATCAGAGCGTTACGTTACTCATTGAAGAGTTGAGTTGGCCATCGTTGAAAGATCGTAGATTACAGGCGAGACTTAAACTTCTAGATAAATATAGATCGGAGATATTCGTGAATGAAATGAAGGATATTATTCGACAACCAACCTATATCGGACGTAGGGATAATGAGGACAAGATTCGCGAAATAGATAGTAGGACGGAGAGATATAAGGAGTCCTTTTTCCCTGGGACAATACGTGACCACAATAGATAAGTGAATAATAATTAGTTAGGAACTTGGTGCGCGGCACCCCCTGCCAACCACCGTCAAGGTGACTTGCAGGGTAATATGTAGATGTAGATATGATTAAGTGCTCATAATCGTGTATTAAGTTGGCAATGATCTCGTCAATGTCAGATAGATAACCAATTTTTGGAGGACGATAAACGATTCCTAACAATATTTTTTTTGAATTGACGACTACTTCAAGGAAGAGATATTCAAGTCTGCGGGAGTATTGTGCGTCGCTGGTGGCGATTACTTTACAAGCAAGGTCTTTACGGACGTAGATTCCTACTCCCCCTCCTCCTTTCCCTATCATATCATTGCGAAACAAGTTATAGCCACGTATTTCAACAGAAGAGCTCGAGATAGCGGGTTTCAGCCACGTTTCGGAAATGGTAATAGCATGTAGATCGTAGGGCTGGAGTAATGAGCTAACTTCGTTGAAGTGAGGGACAAGGCTTTGGGAGATAAGATAGATAAGTTGGAAGGATCAAGGAAAAGGTTTAAGTTCTTCTGTAAGAAGACAATGTGTTGGAACTGGGATGGGTCGGGGAAAGCCGTTATGGGAAGGAGGGGGACGGTTGGTGGTAAGATGAGGAGTGTGATAATGAGTTCGTCTGTGGATGCTTGGTCTGACCAGTGGGAAAAATTCAGTGGCGTTAGGGTTTAGGTATGGCACCCTGCAGTGTGACGGGACGAAAGCAGGTGCATTTGGGTTGAGAGTAGAATTAGGCTAAAGAGAAGCTTTGGTGGAAGGCTCAATGACAGACATTTTGCGGGTAGTTGAGTAAGCGGCAATATATATATATATATATATTAACTAAAGGAAAAGAAAAGGTAGTGATGAGGGTGGCAACAAGGTGTTGAGGGAAGCCCAGCGGACACTCACCAAGTTGAGGACCAAGCTGGCAGGCTGCTGGGGGCGTCGAAGAGACACGTAAAACACACGAACACAAAAACACACGCAAGCTTATCGGGCCTAAGCCCTTCTTCAGCGAAAGAGTAACGTAAAGTGACACACTGGGCGGGGAATGACAGGGTGAGGTGGGAAGGTTGATGATTGGAGGAGGTGGGGAGTAGGAGGGGTGGATAGCCAATAAAGAGGGAGTGTGATGAGGTAGAGTCCGAATAGTTACAAAGTAACAAGGAAACATTGTAAGGGGGCTAATAGGGTTAGCGGAGGTTGAGGCCAGGCGGAGAGAAAGAGTCGAGAAGATGGATATGTGCTAGTTCCCAGTGTCGGAGAAGGGGGGCAGGAGTGTCATAGGGTAAAGCGCGAATAATCCTAACATTGTAGCAACTATTAAAGGGGACATTGTGGGTATTAGCATGTAATGCAACTGGGAGGGGGCGTCTGAGAGAAACGCTATTCCGGTGACCGTTCATTCGGATGTTTAACGGATTGCTGGTGAGGCCTACGTAAAACGCGGGACAAAGGGTGCAGGTAAGGAGGTAAATGACGTTACGGGTGGTGCAGTTGCTTCTGGAGGTGATGGGGTAGGTGATGTTGGTGGAGGGACTCGAGAAAGAAGATGATGGTAGGTGGATAGGGCAAGTGAGGCAGCGAGGTTTTCCGCAGGGGTGGGAACCTATTGCAAGAAGCGTGGTAGAAGTAGGAAGTTCCTTCCTCCACAAGATATTTCCCAAATTTGGGGGCCGGCGGAAGGAGAGGAGCGGAGGATTGGCAAAAAGGTTGATAAAGAGGGACTGATGGGAGGAAGAGGTAAGAATTGGGTGGGCAGCATGAAGGATTGTTTTGAGAGCTTCGTGGATACCAGGATGGAAAAGTGTCGTAAGAGTGAGTGGAGGGGTAGATGCAGGAATAGTGGGTGTGTGAGGATGAGATCCAATGTGGGTAGGCGTCATCGCCCTATGGATCTGTTCGCGGACCAAGACTGGAGGGTAACCACGTTTGAGAAGAGCATCCTCGAGGACAGAGTAATACTCTAGAAGGGATGCTCTATCGGAACAAAGCCTCCATCCTCGACGAGCAAGGGCATAGGGGATAGAGGTTTTGGTATGAAGGGGATGGCAGCTATCAAAGTGGAGGTATTGGAGGCTGTTGGTGGGTTTGATGTGAACACAGGTGTGGATTTGGCTGTCTTGAAGGTAAAGATCGACATCCAGGAATGTGATGTGGGAGGTAGAGGATTGGTGGGTGAAGGACAGTGAAGGATGGGAGGAGAGACGCGAGAGAAAGGAAAGGAGAGAGTCAGGTCCATGCGTCCAAATGAGGAAGACATCGTCGATGTATCTCAGCCACAAAAGTGGTCTGAGTGGAACGTTGAGGAAGAGTCTTTCCCATTCTCCAAGGTAGCAATTGGCGTATGAAGGCGCCATTCGGGTGCCCATCGCAGTGCCTCTAATTTGAAGGTAGTGACGACCATCGAAAGAGAAGTTGTTCAATTTGAGCACCATTGCTGCCAAGTCTAATAAGAAATGGGAGGAAGGTCTTGCGTCGGGTGGTCTTGAGTCCAGGAGTTTACTAAGGGCAGAGAGTCCATCATCGTGGGGGATGTTTGTGTAGAGGGAACAGACATCGATAGTGGCCAAAATGGTATTGGGTGGGAGAGGGAAGGGGAGGTGTTTGAGACGTTTGAGAAAGTGGTTAGTGTCTTGGATGAAGGAAGGGAATTGACGAATGAGAGGTTGTAGGTGGGAGTCAACGAAGGCGGAGATGCGTTCTGTAGGGGAATTAAAGCTGGCAACAATGGGGCGGCCGGGGATGTTGGGTTTATGGATTTTAGGGAGAAGGTAATTAATTTTTCTTTAAGATAGTTTAAATCAGATGACAGAAGGTCAGACTTTTCTAATTTTAATTTCCAAAACAATAATAGCCTTCACATCGAGAAGCCCATTTTTACGTGTTATCTTAGGAGATATAGAAAAGATCTAATGGACTTGATCCCTGTTCGTTAATACAAATATATATTTCTTTATCACTTTATTCAATAGTTTTTCAAATTGAAGAGCAGTCATGCTCATATGTTTTCGGTACGACTCGGGGTCCTCAGATAAAAACTCTTTTAACAAACATTCTGAAGCCACAAGATCATTACGCCTCAAATCCATTACCTTGTCCACAGACGTCTTCCTTTCTTCTTCTTTTTTAAAATTCTCCATAGTTCCTCCCCTATAACGCTACAGATAACTTGCATGCCCACACCAAGTAATCTATTTGACGCCATTATTTTGAACGTTCAAACCGTCTCTGGTTTAACCGTCTAGACTGTAAATACCCTTTACCCTTTGTAAATGCGCCGAGCGACCAATGCCTTACCTAGCAGATTTCCAGGTCTAAATGGGGCATTATTTTCGACCTAGAATCGCCTGGTCGCGTTTCATCAGAATCCGTGAACCAAAGGTCGTAGTCTCCCCTTGTTGGCAGCGCTGTTTTTATTTTCTTAATTGTTGGAGTTTCGGGAGTAGATCCAATATCAGAAGTCTATGGTTTGAATTTTATTATGTTTTTTGCAGTCTAAATTTTCTCGCAATTTATTAAAATATTTATTATCATGTAACCTATTTGGAATTTTTAGAAATATTACAGGTTTGGAGAAAATCATATGGTGGCCACGTTAGATTTTTTCTTTTGAATGCGAGTACTACATTCTTTACCTGGCTGTTGAAGTGAACGGACGTGCCTTTCACTTGCTCCTGCGAGCTCCTACGTAGCCTCGAGCGACTAGAGTAGCTGTAGCATTAGAGTAGCTGTAGTGTTAAGTAGAACTAACAATTTACTTTATTCCATTGTTATCCTTCGGTAATTTTATTTAACATTCGTTTAAGTTATGTAATTAGTTTTGTTATAACATCCACGTTATAGTTTTTATTTTTCTCTACCGTAATAGTTAACTTTTAAGCCTCGTAGTTTCTTGTTAGAAATTTTATTCTCCCTTTTAGAAAATAATATTTATATCATAGTAGTTATTGTGTATTAGCATATTCTCGTTACATTTGTAAGGTTGTTTTAGTTTTACGCTCCATAGTATTTATATTTTTCGTTGTTGTGTACTATCATCTCCTGTGCGTGATCTAACCTTGTTTGTGTTGTTTACGCCTTTCACTTTATACCTGCGTTTGACCTTTTCTCGTACGCTACACGAAAGGCGTCCCCGCTTTAAAACAGGCCAAATTCTTTAGCCTTATCCCATTTCAGCTTTTGTTTTTATATTGTAATTCTTTTGCGTTAGTATATAAATTAGGTAGGTTTAGGATGGCTTCACCGAGGACTCCCGTTTCCTCCTTCTTGTGCGCCGCTGGTTGCGAGGCCATGAGGGCTCGAATCACGGAGCTGGAGAGGGTGGTTGCGGACCTCCTTCAGAGGGTGGAAAGGTCCGAGGCAGCCTTGGTTCGTGTGGGGGGTGCGGGGTCATCCCTGAAAGCTCGCCGCGCCAAATTGGCGGCCCGGGTTCGCCTGGGTGCGGCAGCCGGTAGAGTGATCGGGGTTGACTCTGACTCCTTACCGCGGGCTGAGGGTCCTCGGGCTGGGAAATCCGATGAGTGGAGAGTGGTGTCCACTCGGGGAGATCGTGGGGTGGTGTTGCGGAGGCAGGGAGTTGGGAATGCTTCGGCGGACTCTCTTCCTGTCAGTAATAGGTTCGAGGTGTTGTCGGAGGACGACTCCACGGCCATTGCGCCCGTACCCACTCCCGTCTCTTCGATGGAGGCCGGGCCCAAGGTGAGTCGGGTTGGGAAGGGAGGGTTGTTAGTGTTAGGTAGCTCTAACGTTCGGCGTGTAATGGCACCCCTGTTATCCAGTGCCCGCCGGGAGGGAGTTGAAGAGCGGGTCTTCTCCAGATGTATATCAGGAGGCACGGTGCCGCAAGTGACCAACACGGTGAGAGGAGCGGTAGTGGCGACAGGTTGCTCTCGGCTGCGGGTGGTGGCCCATGTTGGGACTAACGACGCCTCGAAGCGCGGGTCCGAGGAGATTTTAAGTTCTTTTAAGGACTTGGCCTCTGAGGTTGCTCGTGTCCGAGAGGAGTCGGGTTCCGATGTGCGGCTTACTGTCTGCAGTATAGTCCCTAGGATTGACCGCGGTTCTGAGGTTTGGAGTAGAGTTGATGGTCTGAACCGAAGGCTGTGGAATTTCTGTCGGGACTTGGGAGTGGACTTCGTCGACCTACGACCGATTATCGAATCGTGCAGGGCAGCACTGGATCACTCTGGTGTTCACTACACGCCCGAATCGGCTCAGAGAGTAGCGAGTAGGATTCTCGAGCACAGTAGGGATTTTTTAGGCTAGAGAGTAGGGCAGGGTGTAGGTCAGTTTTGGGTCAGGGGATAATCGATACATTTGTAGAAAATAAGTATCCCGAAAGATTATCTAATGATACAATATACACCGAGCGTAACATGCAGCCCCAATTTCGCGATAGGTCATTGATAGACTGTTCCGTAAAGGGCGCGACGGGTCGCAATTCCAATTTTGATGCGTCGCCATACAGTCGTGGGAGTGATTGTGGTGGGAGCGCATGTAGTTTTAGAGTGGAAGAGAAAGTCAAGGGTGAGATTAGTATGCGAAGTGATAGTGAGAAATTAAACGTCGTCGTACTGAACTGTCGCAGCATCCGTAGGAAAATTGCAGAGTTCGAGCATCTTATTCGCAGTCTGCAGGCCGACGTCGTGATAGGCACAGAAAGTTGGTTAACGGATGAGATTCAGAGTCAGGAGATATTTCCTAGAGACTATCGTGTCTATAGAAAAGATCGCGCTAATAGATCGGGCGGGGGAGTTTTCATAGCGGTTAGCGATAAGTACGATAGCAGTGAGATTCCGATAAGTGACGAGGATATCGAGAGTGTTTGGTGCCGCATAGGTAAAGATGGCTCCAAAAAGGTATTCATATGCTCGTTTTACAGGACACCTAACGCTGGTGTAGATTGTATTTTAAGTCTCGAGAAACAATTATCAAAGCTTAGACTGATAAATCAAGATGGTATCGTTATAGTCGGTGGTGACTTTAACTTACACTCAATTGATTGGGAAAATCTATGTTTCGAATCTAGAGGTAAAGAACGCGAATCCTGTGAGGCATTAATCGAAACATTCTGCGAGCACTCTCTCCTTCAATTAGTCAGAAAGCCAACGCGATCGAGAAACATATTAGATTTATTAGCAACTAACGTCCCAGAAAGAATAAACAAAGTCACCATTGAAGATGGGATAAGTGATCATCAGGCCGTATATGCAGAGTGTAAGTTGAAAATCGATAGGCACCTCAAGCCTCAAAGAAAGTTTTATATATTTGCTAGGGCAAACTTTTCAAGCTTCAGGTCGCGCCTACGAGAAATACTACCTGGCTTCCGTGATATGTCCGAACGATCAGGTGCTGAGTCGTCATGGAAACTATTCAAGGATATAATGCTAGAGAGTATCGATAAGTACATTCCAATTAAATTGAAGGTCGACAATAAAGAGCCACGTTGGTACAATAAGCAAGTTAGGAGTGCGCTTAGGCGTCAGAGAATAAGCCACGCGAAAATAAAAAATATGCCGTCTACATCATCCGATGAATATAGAGCAACTAAAGTTAAGACGTATAAGGAATCCCGCATTAAAGCGAGAACTACTATGCGCGAGGCTTTTACTAACTTCCGGAATAAGGTATTAAGTAATTATTTGAAGGAGGACCCTAAAGCGTTTTGGTCCTATGTGAGAGAGGTCCAAGGTAGAGGCCCTACAATACCTTCCCTGCGTAATGACTCGGGTGCCGTTATTCATGATAGCGTAGAGAAAGCCAACCTGTTAAACGGTCATTTTGTAAAAGCATTCACAGCCGTCAGCGACCACTGCGTACATTATGCACCCGTAATAAGGGGGGACCTGATGGACGATATAGTATTTTCTGAGGCGGGAATAGCAAAGCAATTAAGTTCCATCAGACATAACAAAGCCACTGGCCCCGAAGAAATTCCTGCTCGCGTTTTAAAAGAATTAGCTGAAGAAATAGCACATTTTCTTCTGATAATCTTCGAGAAATCCATTTCTCGCGCAGAGGTCCCTAGCGACTGGAGGTTAGCGCACGTTACCCCAATTCATAAGGGCGGCGACAAGGAGAACCCAGAAAATTACAGGCCGATTTCTTTAACTTCGATATCGTGTAAGATTCTCGAGCATATACTCGTTAGCAACATAATGCGATTTCTTGATAGTAATTTATTATTAGATGATTGTCAACACGGCTTCAGGAAAGGTAGGTCATGTGATACTCAGCTCGGTCTTTTTGTTAATTGTTTACTGAGAAGCGGAGAAAAGAATAAGCAGGTCGATGCCATCTTCTTAGATTTTAGGAAAGCCTTTGATAAGGTACCTCACAGGAAGTTAATAACGAAATTAGAAACCTTAGGCGTTAATTCTAAAATCGTTAGTTGGATCCGTGAATTTCTAAATCATAGGAAGCAGATGGTTGTTATAGATGGAAAATCTTCGAACTTAGTGGAGGTTGTCTCTGGCGTTCCACAGGGTAGTGTAATTGGTCCGTTATTATTTCTAATTTATATAAACGATATCAGCTCAGTAGTCAGAAGTAAAATTAGGCTTTTCGCGGACGACACCGTCATCTATAGAGAAATAAGCAATCCGGAAGACCACCAGTATCTCCAAAATGACCTAGAAGCTATTTCTGCATGGTGTAAGGAATGGCAGTTAGAGATAAACCAAAAGAAAAGCTGTGTCATCAACTTCTGGAGAACCAAGAGTATCTCGTTGAATAATAATTATTCGTTGGACGGAGTAGAGATCCCAGTTTCAGACTCGATTAAATACCTCGGAGTCACGATCCATCGTGATCTCTCGTGGGACACCCACATTCGCCGATTGATAGGTTCCGCTAACAAAAAGCTGGCCTTTATAGGGAGAATAGTTCGAAATAGCTCCGAAAAAGTGAAAGAAATATGTTATTTATCCTTGGTTCGACCGCAGGTCGAATATGCTTCAGCTGTGTGGGATCCTTACGAAAAGGGACTCACTAACGAGTTAGAAAAGGTTCAGCGCAGGGCAGCTAGATTTGTAAAGAGGAATTACGATAGTAAACAAAGCGTAACATCATTAATAGAAAATCTGAAATGGACATCGTTAGAGGAACGTAGGCTGCAGGCTAGAATTAAACTACTGGAAAAATTTATGTCGGAAGGACTAGCGAATGAGGTAGTAGGACTTATCAGAAGCCCGACGTATCTCGGAAGGCAGGACAGTGAGGATAAGATTCGCGAGATCGACTGTAGAACGGAGCGATATAGAGGATCGTTTTTCCCTAGGACGATAAGAGACCATAATAGAAAAAGATAACGTAGGAAAACTATGGACTCTTGGTGCACTGCACCCCCTGCCATCCACCAAAAAGGTGACTTGCAGTGTATAATGTAGATGTAGATGTATTTATTCTTTATTTCTAATAGTTATTTTGTGAAATAGCTAGTAATTTATCACTTTTTTGTAGTAGAACTCGTTTATGTTTGTTAGTTTTGAGATGATTTACAACATCTGAACGTCCTCCATGTCCTATTATTAAATTGTGCGTTACACATGGTGCACTGGACCATTTCAATGTCATCGTGTTCATGAACCTTTTTTAAAAATGGAAATTATTTTTTCCTCCCTTCTTTAACCATACATCTTTTCTTCGGCATGGCTAACAATACAAGTCATCATCATGAGGTGTTCTGCCTCTAGGCAGGTCCCTGGCACCAGCGTTGTCTCCACTCATTTCTGTTCCTTGCCATTTCTTTCATTTCCTGATACCCTCCCCTTTCTTTCAGATCGTCAAACATTTTTATTCTTCTACGTCCCCTTTTCCTTTCACCTTCTACTGATCCTTCCAACACCATCAATAGTAAACCTTCTCCTCTCAAGATATGCCCTAACCAGTTACTTTTCCTCCTCTGAATTGTTTCAAGTAATCTTCTCTTCACATTCACCCTTGTTAGTATTGCTTCATTCCTTATCCTATCCGTCCACTTAACAATCTCCATCCGCCTCCACACCCACATTTCAAATGCCTCTAGTCTTTCTTTCTCTCTTTTCTTTAGCGTCCATGTTTCACATCCATAAAGCAATACACTCCAAACATAGCACTTCACAAGACGTTTCTTCAGATTTAAATCCATTTTACCACATAGTACCCGTTTTTTCCTATTAAATGTTTCTTTTGCCATTGGTATTCTTGTTCTTATTTCTTTTTCACTTCTCCAGTCTTCAGTTAGCATGCTTCCCAAATATCTATACTGTTTTACTTGCTCCACTCTTCCATCCTTTATTGACACATTCATAATCTCTCTATCCCCTATTCTCATCACCTTTGTTTTCTTTATGTTCATTTTCATTCCATATTCCATCATCCTGTCTTCTAGCTTTGTAACCATTTCCTGAATATGCCTCGTTTCATCTGCCAAAATTACCATGTCATCAGCAAACCTTATACAATTTATTATTCTACCCCCAATACTAATTCCTTTATCATTCCCTATTCCATTGTCAATCATTTCTTCAGCATATATATTGAACAGGGTTGGCGATAAGCAGCACCCTTGTCTTACTCCTCTTCCTAGATCATACCATTCGGTCTGTGCATCTTTTATCCTCATAGCTGCTTTCTGTTTCATATACAGCTCTTTAATTAACCTTCTATCTTTCCAGTCTACTTTTTTTGCTTTTAGTATTTCCATCAGTTTTTCCCAGTTCACTCGGTCGAATGCCTTCTCCATATCTATGAAGCACAGACTAATTCCTTTACCCCTTTCTATATATCTCTCTCCACTCATTCTTATCAATCCTATTGCATCTCTTGTACCTCTACTCTTTCTTAATCCAAACTGTTCCTCTGCAACATTTTCTTCCATTTTGCTAATTAGTCTCCTGTTCATAACCCTAAGTAGAACCTTTGCTGCATGTGTAATTAAACTGATTGTTCGGTGTTCACTGCATTTTCTTGTTCCTTGCTTTTTCGGAATTGGAATCATAATTGTTTTGACGAAATCCTCTGGCCACATCCCCTTGTCATAGATTGCATTACACAACTTCACTATTTCTTCCAGTCCTTCCTCATTAAGACACTTAAATAATTCTATCGGTATCTCATCTACCCCCATTGCCTTCCCATTCTTCATATCCTTTATTGCTTGTAGCACCTCTATTTTCAATATCGAAACCCCTGTTTCGTCATTATTTATTTCATCCTGCTCTTCAATACGGAGATCCTTTGGTTTTTCATTTGTTTTGTACAACTCCTCCATGTATTCTCTCCATCTATTAAGGACCTCCTCTTCCTTATATAGAACTTTATCTTCTTTACTTGCAATCTCTTTCACACATGCACTTGTTCTCCATCTATCCCACGTTACATTTTTTACTTTCTTATACATCAAGTCATACATTCCTTTTCTCTCTAGATCTTCTATATCTGAGCATTCCTCCTCTAGCCATCTCTCCCTTGCTTTTTGGGTTTCTCTTCTTAGTTCATTATTCAGTTTCCTGTATTTCCTTTTTCCATCTTCATCAGTCCTGCTTTTGTATTGCCTTCTTTCTTTCATCTTTTCTATCATTTCCTTTGTCACCCATGGCTTCTTTATTCTTTTTCCTTTGAAAAACCCAATAGCCTGTTCTGCTGTTTTCCTTATAGCTTTCTTTATTCTATTCCATGCTTCATCCACATTTTCCTCCGACACGTTTTCTCTTTTGATTGCCTGAGCTAATTTTTCTCCTATTCTTTCTTTTCCTACTGTGGCTATATTCTCTAAGTCCCATTTCCTAACTATCTTAGCCTTCTTAACCTTCTTCAAGGCTAGTTTTATTTCGGCCATGAGGAGCACATGATCGCTGTCAATGTCTGCTCCTGGAAGTCCATATGCCTTTTTTACTCCATTTCTATATCTTTCTTCCACTAGAATATAATCTATTTGATATCTGGCTCCATCTCCTGGTGATTTCCACGTGTATAGCCTTCTCTTATGATTTTCAAACCAAGTATTTGATATAAACATCCTCTTCTCTTTACAGAACTCAACAAGTCTTTCACCTCTTTCATTTCTTTTCCCTAGTCCAAATTTTCCTACTACTTGGTCTTCTCTTCCCTCTCCTACCACAGCGTTCCAATCGCCCATCACTATCTTGCAACAGTTTTTACCTTCCTCCCCCATAATATTTTCTATCTTCTCGTATATTTCTTCAACAGCCTCATCTTCATGTTGGCTGGTCGGCATATAAACTTGTATCAACAGTAGATCTTTTGGGTGCATTCCTATTCTAAGACCAATTGCTCTATCATTTACAAATATCACCCTCTGTACACAATTTGCTATTTCCTTATTCAAAATTACCCCTACTCCATTCGTTCTTCTAGTACCTCCTGAATAGTACACCGTGGTGTCATCACTTTTTATTTCTCCTCTTCCTTCCCATCTCATTTCACTTAAGCCAATCATATCCATTCTATTTATTTTCATCTCTTTCTTTAAATTTTCCAACTTCCCTGCTCGTAGGAGTGTTCTAACATTCCACGTGCCAATTCTCAACTTCTTTCCAGCTTCCTTCCTTGTGTTAAACGGAACCTCTCGTGTTGTCCCCCCCGGAGATCCGAGCGGGGGACCATTTTGCCTCCGGAATATTTAACAAGAGAAGACTCCGTCATGATGCCTCTACATGGGATATATTGTGGCGGTGGTTTCCCATTGCCTTCCGCCTATATATTCAGCCGCCCCTAACATGGGGAACAGACGCTGTTTGCAGCCGCCCCTAATATGGAGAACAGACGCTGCTGCCTGTTGGTCCGCGGGAGGTATTTTATTTCCCTCCTACCCTACATATCTGTAGAGCATTCCCCTATCCGCCACCCGGGGACGCGCCCTCTAGAGGTTACAGGCTCCTCCGAGGGAACAATACAAGTATTAATATATATTATAAAATAGTGTATCTTAGTTATGACCACAAACGCTTGGCTGTACGCGGTATTATGGCTGTAACTAGAACTCGGTTATGTACCACAGCTATATGAAAGTCGAGATTTCGTGTGCGCATACGGTCGCCTAGAGTATTCGGTGTAATATTTAAAAAATGACCAACGAGATTGTCTATGATCGTGGCATTGCGAAATGGGACATATTTGTGTCCCGAAGATAATTATGGGGCACCGGACATTTATCTTAAGAACGGGACATTCACGGGTAAAACGAGACGAATGGGATCCCTAATCTAGAGAGATTCTTACCCTGGCACCACGCACTCTAGAGTGTCTCTTACCTTATGTAAAATGCATTCTAGAGCAGTGGTTCCCAAAACCCAGGATCCCGAAGGCGTAATGATAGGTCGCGGAATACCCCCCGACCCATCTCTCCATCAATATTAATCGAACATTTGATCAGCTGATGGCGAAATTGCATCAGCATCATGGAAGCGACTAACGACGACGCTTGTAATAACAATTAAGCCGAGCAAACAGTGATGTCTATATTTTGATAAATATCAAGTAAATTAATGCTTGCAGCTTTCTTTGTTCTAAAAGAAATTGAAAATTTTTCCAAAAATTTCAGTGAAAGAATGCCTCTCATTTTCTTTTTCTTAAACTCATTTCAAAAGTTGACCTTTATATAGAAAAAATAAAATTATAAGAAAGTGAAAAATTGTCTACTATTTGTTGTAAATGTTTTATTTAATATTATGCTATTAAATAGAAGGTGTTTTCGAAAGATTCTGAGCAGATACCGATACCATTTGGATCGCAGCACGAATGTGATTTAAAATCTTCGCTCTTAGACAAAAGCGTTTGATAATCACTGATCTATAATGTTACCGACCTGGAGTGCTCGATGTCTGGTACATCGGCATTTGCCTACTTGTAGCGAAGAGTTACAAGCAAGCCAACCGCTTTACGCCAATTTCTTTAAAAAATAATTTTAATTAGTTTCATATATATATTTTAAAATCTCGTTATGACACTTTATTTCACTATAAATTGAATACGGAATTAATTATTCGGAAAAACGTTTCGCAATTTCCACATCAAATATTCTATATATTTTAAAAATTTGGAAAGTATATGCCATAATTCAGGAGGTCGAAACATAGTTTTGCTGTCATGTGGGAAACCACAATATTTGCATCTCCAAAGATTAGATCTCTTCAGCATACTTATCTCCTCGAGAAATTTTACACATAGTAATGTGGTACTAAACTTCCCAACAAAATTACTCCAGATAGATGTTATTATGTTTGAGCCCGATTGCCACTTAACATGATCCTAAAAAAAAGGATTTGTCTTTTTCTGTTATCAGTAGAAAAAATAAATATTTATATTTATATTAAGACGATATAATACGAAAATACTACTAAAGCAACTCTACTGGTCTGCACACAATCGATGTCGGGATTTATGTTCGTGCTAACATATTTTTCGCAGATATCTATGGTACAAATGATAGAGCAGAGGGGCATTTCAAGACGAAAACCTGTTGCGAACTGAATTCGATTCCCGTAATTAACAGTAATCGATAAAATCGACTGTTTCGATCACTGGGAGGATAAAGGTGGATCGGCGCTAAAGGAAGAATAATTTGCATGCAAAATTGAGTTCCTTTGTTGCTCAAAGGAAAGTTGCAAAACATCTACCGAGTTACACCATCCATTCTCCATTAGAGAGCTAGGAATTCTTCCGTGAAAATGGGAGCGCCTTAAAATTTTCATATCGGAGAAATGACAATATAATCTTTGATCCTGAAACAAATTGAAAATTCCAAGTCTGTAAGAAAAATATGAAAATTTAATACGATTCGTTCGGCGGCCAAACAGGTTTCGCTTCGATAAACACATTCCTTTGAATTTAAGACGGACTAATAACGCTCCTGGTCGAATAGAAAGCTTACAGTCAATTTCATCCTGTTTTCCTACTTATCCCGACAAGTGTAGAGAACTTGTTGCCCGTTCATAATTAATTCTGGTGACCACTTCATTTGCTCTACCAGAAAATTTAAAATAAAATGGAAGTCGTATCCCCTAGAATTGTGAGCAATGCAAATGATGGAATTGAATTTTTTTTTAATTTGCGGACGCCTAATATGATATACAAACTCGCGAACAGGATCCTTTTTGAATATCTGTTGTCGTTGGCCACAGGAAATACATTTTTCCCCCAAATTTTCGTTTTTCTCGCAAACTTTGCATGCTTAATGTAAAACGCAGAGATTTGGCTCATGTAGAAACACATTATTAAGAACGTTCATCGGTTTGCTCTGTCGACACTCGAAATCAAAAAAGATAAACAAATACGATTCATTTCTTTTGGCATTAATTTTGGGTACATATTTTTGGATGTAGCAGAGATGCCCCTGAGGTTTTCTTTCGCGGCAAATTGAGCAAGCTTTCCCAACATTTATGATTATTTTTACTCTCCCCAAAAACAGAGATGAGACAGATAGGACAACGTTTAAGCCTTTCACAAAGAGATATTTTTTTGAGGTGTCCTGTTTTATGCCTCTGGGAACACTCCTCCCCATAAAAAAATCTTTCGCATCGGCGACAGTTTTTATAGGAAGCGAGGAGTCACATCGCGGGAGTTCATGGCAAGCCGGACAACCATTAGCGCATAAATGATTTAAAAATTGTGATTTATCTCTATTAAAGATCTTACCACACATTCTGCATGCATACTTGGAAGCCAGTATTCCTGTTAATGATGTTATCACATGGTAATGCCCGTCTTTGGAGTACAATAATCTCAGCGTGGCTTTGCATATTTCGCTGAGGGCTCCTTCGAAAAGGACATCCTGAACTCCCGACTCTGCGTCGTGCACAATTACTTGAAAATCCTTATAGAGAAATTTTTGAAAATCGCGAATTTCCGGAAACCCTCCTCCATTAGATAAATCAACCCCGGCAGAGTTGCATAATTTTACAGCCCTCGTGCGCTGAATTTCGCAGCCTTGTCTAATAGAATTCCATAAGGTATCTATGGGGTCTTTACTGCGAGCAAAGGCCACCACCAATGCTCTCGCTAAACATAGAGTATCGTCATTTTTAATGCTTATGATAGATTTTTTATTTTTCAACCGATCCTCGACTTTCATACCCCTCTTTTTCACACGCCCGTATCCCCTGGGCGGATCAGCGTAATCTAATGTTATCATCATTGAATCGCCTGAGAAAAAATCCTTATTACTCTGCATAACATGGGTTAATTTTCTACACACGGTATCTACGTTCAGTTGATCATAGTTCATCCATGGGATGAAAACGCGATACTCGGGAGCGCTTTCGTCAAAAATTTAGACACCAACCTTATGCGTGGGCTGTAATTCACGCGTTACATGATTGAGTACCTCCCGCACTCCTCTTCTAACCCACTCTCCAGGTTCATTGTTAGGAGGGAGAGGGTTGAAGGCAAAAACGGTTCTTCGTCTTCCAAAGCTGAATCTTCGAAAGTTTATCTCCCCATCGCCAATGAAGCGAACGACTTCGTTGAAGGTTGGTGTTCTTTCTTCACTTTCCGCATTAGTAGATACTCCACCTAAGAATTGTATACGTTAAATTAACTTTATGTGGGTTAACATCTTGGAGAATAAAATCCCGAATAGCGAGACTTTCAAATCACTTTATTTTCTCATAATACGGACTATAAAGAAAATATTTATAGGTATATCTTTACCTTGTGAAATCTCCGAGATCTCCTCGCTCTCTTCATCGCTGAGAGTTGAAGTTCCTCTTTTGGGGCTTGTGCTTGGACCAGCTTCACCTGAGAAATATAACGCAAAATTAAGTTAATGTATTTTGTGATAGAAAAACAATCACCTTATTAATAAAACATTCTTTCACAAAAAATTAATTTGAGAAAATTCTCGAATTTAGTGATAAAAATGTAAAAAGTAATTTCCAGGATTATCCTCGTCAGCGGCAGAAGGTGTTTTTGTTCCTGCCTCCTCATCGCCAGGGATTGTAGTTGCACTCGCAGTTGTAATGATATTAAAATTTAAGGTTATAGAGATTAAAAAAAAAATAATATTTAGCAGATTATTTCGTTAAAAAGAATATTTTTAATGAAACTTACCGTTCTCCCCCACATGTTTATTGCCTCCGCCCTGTTGAGGGATGAATGATTCCTCAAAAATCTTTTTCTTCATTTCTTCATAGGCCGCTTGGTCGTTAATCATTTCTCCGGAACTAACTTTTTCGAGAAGAACATTGGTAGCTACCCATGCTTTTTCCCGAGTCGAAAACGATCCGCGGATATAAAGTTGGATGATTTCGTCCGGGTTTAAGAATTATGAGATCTCTTTCATCTTCTCATTTTCTCGTTCCCCTAGAACCGAGGTGAAAAATATCCTCTTCATTTCATTGAATGCCAAATGATTAACAATGAACTCGCCATTGCCGACTTTACGAAAGAGTACGTTAATAGCAGATCGTAATTTCTCCGGAGTCGCAAATGCTCCTCTTAAAAACAGCTGTACGATCTCGTCCGAAGTAGAGAACTCCAAAATCGACTCCATCTCCGAGGAGCTCTCCGAGGAGCTCTCCGAGGAGCTCTCCGAGGAAAAGTGAATTCTACGAAGCACGGAAGGAGAATGACCAAAAAATCGTCATCTCAGTTCACAACTCACTAAGGGAATGGAAGGGGAGGGGGGGTAGTTTCATCAAATGAAAATTTGCATAGAACTTCTCTTTCTCCCAACGCCTTCTACCCCCTTAGGCAATCCTTCCGGTATTAGGGTCTTAACGACCATGCGTATTCCAGATCTCTCTCTTACGAGGATTCATTGAACCCCGAAGATTGACTCTCCTATGGTCCGTTCTGCATTCCTTTCCCCAAGTTGTAACTTGTCAGCCACTTCTTTCCTTATTCCGGAAATCTACTTTATATTTCTATTTCTAATACGAATGAAATACTTCAGAGTTGAAAAACTCATGGTATCAGTTAAGAATATGTAAGGCTACGGGTGGTGTTATTAATTCTAAATTAATTTAAGGAAGGAAAATTTCCTTCGAACCGGATTCGAACCGGTGACTTTTGGAACTGAGGAGTTGAGATTCTTAAATGACGTAAAGTAAGAGCATCGAGTAGGTTAAATAAGTTTATTTACATAGAAAATTTAAAAATCACTTCTTTTTACACCAATAACAATCCTTTTTCATAGGAGGAGGTCAAAACAGATTGTTCCTTTATTGTAGTGTTCGAAGCATAATTTATATTTTTCCAGCCGATGACGAGCATCAAATCTTGGGAATTTACTCAATATAAGATGAATGTCGCGTGGATAATATATTTCAAAAAAATCAAATGGTATATTTTCTAGGTCTTCCATATTCATACTTCTCAAACCATTTTTATGATAGGCGCGAATAACCGACCCGACTTTTTGTAAAATCCTATCTTTAGTAGAATCCATATCTGAAAAAAAATTAAATTGAAACCAATATTTTTTCATTTTATAACTCTATAGTAACATGAAATGTATAAATTATGTCCATCGCCTCTAAAGTCTGAACGTCTTTTATTCGTATCCTAGAAGATCTGAATGTATGTCTAATATGAATTTACTGAGAAATTTACACCATTCTGAGAAACTTACCTCAAGGATGTGATTCAGCAGGACGTAAACGATTCAAACCACTACAATTCAAAATACATCTATCCTCTACAGAGTCTCAGACCTAAATGTTTGTCACTCAACTTAGAACTCTCAAAAATATCGTCGTCCATGTTCATCCAAGAGGGCCCCCCCATACTAAATATTTTAAACTCGAGGGGGCACATATCCAATATGGCCGCCTAAGATACGTAATCATTTTGTTCCGATTTCAACCTGACGGTAGCGCCTATCCAATATAGCCGCCTAAGATACATATTCATTTAGTTCCGTTTTCAACCTGATGGTGGCGCTATTCCATGATGACCACCGTAATTCAAATTTTCATCTAAAGCTGGCGCTGCAAACAAATGACGATAGAGGACCCCCCCCCCCACCACTTCTAGGACGGCGCCGTAATGTCTGGACACCCCATTCCACTAACACCACACCTGTCAATCATCAAACCTTTTCCAACCCCCCTCCCCCCTTTTGGTCTAGTACAGGTCACCCCTAATTAACACCAACCCCCTCCTCAATATTCCTAACAACACCACTTACCCCTCCCCCTCTTGGTCCAGGTTATCCATAATTAATAATGCCTACGGGTAATACACACAAAATCCAAAATGGCCGCCATAAAGTTCAGAATATTACTCCTATAGATATTTACCCCACAACCTCCAGGTCGGCGCCATAATGTCTAGGCACCCCATCCTACTAACCTCACACCTGTCAATCACACACACTCCACCCCCTCACCCTCATTAGCAAGATAATCACTAATTAACATAACCTCCTACTTAGCGATAATGATCTTATCTTACTAAATGGCCCCCCGCTGTCGTTTGAAGTGGGTACCCAACTACTCTGTCCTACTCTCTAATCTAAAAAAGCTCTACAATGCTCGTAGATTCTACCACCTACCTTCTGGGCTGCCACGGCAGTATAGTTAACTCCCGATCGGTTCAGGGGCACCCTACACTATTCGAGATCCGGCCCGAGTTCAACGAAATCTACTCCCATGCTCTCGCAAAACTTCCAGAGTCTCCGATTCAAGCCGATTACTCGGCTCCAAACCGTCGACCCCCTGTCGGTCCGCGGGACCATGCTGCATACGGTCAGGGGCATGTCGATACCCATGACCTGTCGGAGTCGTTGAACCTCAGAGCACAGATCCCCGAAGGAATCCAATATCTCCTCAAAACCCCGATCCTCTGCGTCATTGGTTCCTACATTCGCCACTATCCGCAGCTTGGAGCATTCCGTGCCACTTGCCGCCGCCCGAACCGCCTTCGTCACCTGTGGCACTGTTCCGCCTGGAATACACCAGGAGAACCCACGCTCATCCCCCTCCCGGCGGGCCCTTTCCCTCAACGGTGCCACTAAACGCCGGACGTTCGAGCTCCCCCCAACCCCCTCTCCCAACCCGACCTCTCCTTGGTGCGGCATCCCTCAAGTCGTGGGGAGCGGATGCGGCCACAGAATTCGTCGTACCATCCCCGATAGTGCTTCAAATCAATTTTTGACGGGGATAGAGTCAGCTTCCGCCTTCCCGTCTCCTCGCCATGGCCAATCTACTCTCCCGCGACCTTTGGTAGCCACCTTCCACCCGTCGGGCTCGGAAGATGAATTCACCCTTTCCGGGTTAGTGTCGCCTACGGCTCTCTCTTCGACGACTCAGCCAGCCTTCGCTCCAGAGCTAGCTCGAGGTACCACCGTGGTACGGCAAGGCGAATCGGTGGTCTCCGCATCTTCACCCTCCTTCGGAGCAGCATCCAACTCCCTAACCTTAGAGAGGACCCTCGCCACAATCCTCTCGAGTTCTGTGATGCGTGCTTGGAGCAGCTCACATTCAACAGGGCTTTTGAAAAGAGCAACAGAAAACCTATTGGAAGCCATACCTAACTAAGTTAATTAAAATTACTTAATGTGCGTACTTGAGGTTTTTCAACGTGCATGCTATAAGGTAAGGTCAACTAGGCTAAAAGGAAGTGAAAGGAGAGTGCTGAAATTACACAAATAGTAAACCTTTGCTTTGAAGTATCACTAAAATTTACATCCACGAGAAGAAAATGATATTATTTAGTAAGATTAACCAAAATAACTTTTTCTAAAAGTAGGCGTTAGTAATGGTTAAGCACATATACACTAACAAACGTGGTATTATACAGTATAAAGTAAAGACGATTTATAAAATTAAGAAGAAAAAGAAACAAGTAAAAAATATTTTTATATCACGAAAGGTAGTAAACAGGAGTATACTAGATATACGGCGAAGGTTGTAAATAAATTAATAAATAGTAATAATAATAAATTTGCCTTCAATAAGCTTAGTTATTTAAGAATTTGCTTTCGATATGAATGTATCGATTTCAATTTGGCAATGAGAGATATAATAAGGAAGTAGACTAAAAATAAAGTAAAATACGTTAAAAATAAACTAAATAGGAAGCACTTAGAGCTAAGGAGGCTGCACTTTTGGGAAATTCACTGCTAAGGATGCAAACTTAAATGATAAGGGTAGACTATGGAAATTTAGGTTAAGTTTGCAATTAAAATGAAGTAATAATAATCTAAGAACACAATAATATTAGAATAATACAATAACTATAAATTACTAAAGGTTGTACTTATCGCTACAGCTACTCTTAAAAACTAATGGTGAGCTAATGGCAGCTATACTACGGGATACAGCATGTAGGAGCGAAGCAGCGGGAGCAAAAGCGAAAGCACGTCTGCTCTCGTCGGAGTCCAGCCACTAACATGGTATGTACGTACATGCGAATTATATGTGAACCAGTTCTATATAAACAAATTTATTTCAAGGCAGGGGCCTGCGAGGCTTAAATGTATTCAATGCCGGATTAAAGGAATCAAAAAATTTAGAACCCAAAACTTTTTCGGTTCGCATAAAAGGTCCAAGTGAAAGGTAAGATTTCCTCACCACCCTCGACCATCCTCAGGTTGCACCCTCCATTTCTGACGCGAAGGTCACACTTTTGTCTATCGCAAGATAATATTTACTGTCCTCTTCCTCTAGCCGAAAGGATGGAATCCTACCGATTCAAAATTTTATGAAGTCGGTGTGTTTCTTTCGAAAATATTCTTTTCTCGATTCTCCCAGAATGAGCGGAAAAACTCTAGGCAATCACTCCACAAACATCCATTCCTTCTCAAAATGAATTGTTCGCATCATTAGCCAGTCTTTCCTTATTATATAGTAACAGAAGACATCGCTAAACTTCTCTCAGACAAATCCCTATATCCGTTTTCCTTATTTACAGGTTAGTACTTTCTCATATTTATTACAAATATGAAGAATTTATGTTTATATTGGAAGGTTTCTGTTTCACGAAAGACGAAGTAGAATCAGAAATGAAATTTTTGTGTCAAAGAAATATTAACGATGGGTAATTTTGCTGAAGATTACGCCACACAACTTTTGCAAGACCAAGCATTACACAATGGCACATGGGTATTGTATGTAAAGCAGTTGTATATAAATAAATTTATTTCAACGCAGGAGCCGGCGAGACTTAAATGTATTAAATGCCGTATCAAAGGAATCGAAAATTCTGAACCCAAATCTTTTTCAGTTCGTATAATAGGCCAAAGGGAAATGTGAGATTCTAGGAAATCGGTGAATGTCGTGAGGGAGAAAGAATTTGTGGTCCCATTAGCGATCCCCCCTAGTGAGCCTCCCGAAGTGTTTTTCCTTCGAAAATATTGTGTTCTAGATTCCATAAAAGGGTTTTTCTGATATTTGGTCCCTGAATGAGCGGAAAACTCGAGACAATCGCTCCATGAACGTCCATACCTTTACAAAATGAAATGTTCGCATCATTAGACAGTCTTTCCTTACTAGTTACTGAAGGTATTGCTAAAATTTTCTCGGACATATCCCTATGTCCGTTATCCTTTGTTATAGATTAGTACTTTCTTATATACATAACGAATATGAATAATTTATATTTGTAATGGACAGTTTCTATTTCGTGAAAGACGAAGAAGAAAAAGAAATTAATACAATTCTAATTTTTGTTAAAATTTAGCCGATAGGAGCGGATAACAAACACCTATTCCCATTAGAAGAAACAAACCATTTACCCTGAAATTAGTGTCTAATATATGTATATACTTTAAATTAATTTCAAGCGGACATTGGATTTGGCGATAATTAAGGATGAAGTGATTTATTGCTGTGGATTTAATGCAACGACTGACTGACTTAGGGAATAAAGTTTTCGTTGAAATTACAGAAATGCTTTTATAGCAAAATGTCGCTAATAATTCTATGAAAGAATCCTTGCATTGAAAACTCTTTTAACAAACATTTTAAAGTACCAAGAGCATTACGCCTAGGGTGACCAGATTAAAAATTTGGTTTTGAGGTATCATAAATAGATTTTGGGGTATTCATGGTTAGGTTTTAGGGTATTCATTATTGGGCTTTGGGATAATCGCACTATCAAATATAAAGAACGAACAATTATAATAAGAATATTTTATTTTTTATATTTGTAGATTTTCACAATGTACAAGTGCATGGAACACAGATTTAGTCAGATTTTGGCACAGTTCGTCAAATTTATAGCAAGTCTTTAAACAAAATTTAAATATTTTATTTTATGACAGTTATGAACGCTAACGTAAACTTTTACAAATATTATCATGATATGGTTTGAATAATTATTTTCAATATAAATTCAGTAAACCTGATTTATTTTATCAAAATAGAAGTATTTATCTAACAATATTTTTCATTCGAGCGAATTTCTTTTAGCAATTTTTCATTTTTTAAAACTACTGCATATAATTCTTTGCATGACATATTGTAATTGGTTTTCACCAGTAATTCTCCCTCAACAGTTTTTAGGTCTAATCTGTTCCTATTATTTTTCCAAGAGTTGAACATTAAGCTAAATACTCGCTCACTCATTGCATTTGAGTGAGGCAAAGCAAAAACAAAATTAATAATTTTTTCTATATTAGGTACATTGTATGCATTTAAAAATTTTATCCAAATATCTGTGATATGTTTGAGTTCTTTTGTGTTAGTATTTTTATGGAACGATTTTAACAGGACGTACTCTTCATATAGCAAATCAATATTAATATTGGAAATTTTAAATAAATCTATAACTATTAAGAAAAGATCAAAATGTGCCACTTCATGTAATTTGAATATATTAAGATACTCATACTTATTATTTTTAAAACTAAATCATTTTTCAATGTACTGAATTAAAGTTTTCAGAAAATCGTCTGCTCTTTTCTTAAACAAATTTATCTCTACTGGGTTGCGACAAGATTTCAATTTTTGTATAGCAACAAATCCATAAAAATGATCATTTAATTTAGAAAGTAGAGTTTCTTAGATTGAACATTAAGTTAAATAGTTCTATTATAATTGGACCATCCTGCTCTAGATTACAAATTGCGCTTTGGACACAGGTTGCTGCATTTGAAAAGAAAGAAAGGTTGGCTTCAGCTAATTCGTTCGAAAAAAATCTCGCAAAATAGGTAGACATCATTCCAAAGATAGAAAATAGTTTTTCACTATCTCAAAATTTTTGTTTTGCCTATCTACTGCTGGAAGGAGCGACAACCATCTTGTAGGAACGTGACGAATTAGATCTGAATATTCTAGATCGCGAAATTCGTAATGTTCTTTTAAATTTTCTAACCTTTTACTATGTGAACTAAATTAATTATGTTTTTAAAATTAAATATTCTATATCAACTTCTAAACAGCTTGTAGCTTTTCTTGTTGCATTGTGTAAGACATGGCAAAGAAACCCCATATCTATTATATCCTTATTAAATTTCTTAAATTCTGTAAATACACTCTCATTAATGCCAAAATTTACATTAGCATTATCACCGCAAAAACTAACAATGTTCTCGGGATTTAAATTCAGCCCCTTTAACTTTTGAAGTAAACAAAGTGAAATATCCTTTGAAGTTTCTGACTGGCTGTTAAAGAAACTCAAACAGTTTTGTTTGAACTCCTCCACTAGATTTAGAAAAATATCTACACATTAAGGGAAACATTTTAATGTTCTCTTTATTTGACGAATCTGTTGCAATTGAAAACTGATGATTTTTTTTTAAATTCTCGACAACTTTAGATACGCAGTCTTTTGCTAAAACATTTGTTATTATTTTAGATATTTTTGTTCGCGCGCATGTCAATTGAGAAGCGATTTTTGAATCACTAAATAATGTTTTGAATAATTAACTCATGCAATCCGATGATCGATAGCTATGCGCATGTTTCACTGTGTGATAGGCAAACGTAGCTTCTTCGGCAACAATCTTTTGTTCTTCAGTCGAAACTAATGACGTCGTCGAGGAAATGGAAAATAAATTTAAAGTTTGATTATTAATAGCTAATGCTTTCCCTTTTTTATGCTTATTACTTAGCAAATGCTTTTTAAGGTCATAAACACTTCCATTTACTATGGAAAAATCACAATTGCACCATACACATTACGCTTTACCAGCAGTTCTTCCTTTAATCACCCAGGCGTAAGTTCCCTGCCACTCCTCGTTGAAATAATTCTGATGTTTTCTCTTCTTCTTCTTCTCTTGATTTAACCTCTGTATTTTTTCTTCTTCGGTATCTGATGACAATGAAGAGGACATTCTATGAAAACAAGGGTTAATGTAATATTTATAGAATTTATTATATTAATAAATAACCGAAAAAATGGTATTATTAAAATTAGTACAACAATAATTGGCTTCAAAGATTACCTGTATCAAAATGATCATAATAAAATCTGATACAATCCAGTTATATAAATAAACAGTTTCCGAAGGACATGCCAGGAACTCTCAGCTTCACACATCTCTGCAAAAATCACGCCGGCAAGCTTCAGTTGTTTCGTTATCATCCACTCGTTATTTCATGTTATTGTTCATTTGATTTGTAGTTATTGCTTTTTGTTTTTTTTTGTAAGAGTTGATTGCTGTTTTGTTTTCACGTTTTTCGTTGCTTATTATCGTTGCTCTGATTGCTCTTTTGTTATCGTGCATTTGTTATTCACTGTTACTCTTTGATTCGTTTTTCATTGTTATTTTGTACTATTAGCCGTGATTTTTAATCTTATTTTCATGGAGACCGTTCCATCGACTTCAAAGTTAGGGAATAAAAAAGTGATCCATAGTCAAGTAGTACATGAAAGGGTGAAACTAAAGTCTGGCTGGATTCAAGAGCGATTGAATATTCAGTAACCGTTACTAAAACCAAACTATATGAAGAAATAAAGAAATTTAAGCCGCCTAAAGAATTTTTAGTGGACAAATTGCTTGCCGAACATTGGCACTCTGGAGATAAAGATAGAACTTTGTCAATTCCACAAATTTATTTGGCACGACCGGTTTCACTACGATCGTAGTATCATCAGGTGATAAAATATAAAAATCGTTCCATACATATATGGTAAAATAAGGAGGGGAGATGGAGACAGGGCGGGTTACAAAGAAATCGAATGAAAGGTAATTGAATAAACGGTTAGGAAAAGGAAGGGGTTGGAAAAGAGGGTGAAAGCAACATAGTAGGAAAATATTACAAAGTGTTACAAAAACTTGGTAAAAGGGCCAAAGACAACAATGTTGATACAAAGTATTTACAAAATATTCTGTAAGCTAAATAGAGAAGAATGATTGTGGAAAAGGTTTAAGAGAAGCGAGTCTTCTCAAATAATTATCTCTAGCTGTTGAAGAGCATCCACTTTGCGACCTTTAATTTTAAAGTGTAGGAATTTAGTGTTGAAGGAACTATCATGATTGAGGTTTGAATGATGTTTAGCAAATTGAGAATTCAAATTATTTAAACGGAAGTATCGCTTCTGCTCCTTAATCCTTTTAAACTCCTCCCCGTTTGGCCGATGTACACCGCTCCGTAATCATCACAAGCAAGTTTATATACACCACTTCTTAATGACAACTGTATCGTATCTTTAGCATTAAGAAATATTGAAACAAGTAACTGGGGAGTAGAAAGCAGGTTTAAGTTTAGGAAAAAGGTTACATAATTTTTAAGAAATGTATCCTAAAAATAGAAGTCTGCGCCAACTAAGAGGTTTGGAGGTGAGATTAGGCGGAAAAGAAACTATTTTTGGGAGGCAATAAGTAAACGTTTTCAGAGATAATTTTATCAATTAAACCAGTTTTGTAGCCATTATTAATAGCGATCTGTTTAATGGTGTTTTGATAATTCGTCCTGTTGCTTTTCTTGATAACGTAGCTAAAATGGAGAATATGAAACTTAAGAAGGGTTGTAAGTATTGTCTGGTACCTCAGTACTTAAATACAACGATTAAAATCCCGAGAAAATTGTTCTTCACGCTACCGAGCTCCTTGGTAAGTAATAAGAAGCGGAGAATATTGTTGGTTAAAAGCCATGAGGAGATACGCATCTGATATCAAGATATACCCTAAGCAGTTACTTTTCCTCCTCTGAATTGTTTCAAGTAATCTTCTCTTCTCATTCACCCTTGTTAGTATTGCTTCATTCCTTATCCTATCCATCCACTTAACCTTCTCCATCCGCCTCTAGCCTTTCTTTCTCTCCTTTAACGTCCATGTTTCACACCCATAAAGCAATACACTCCAAACATAGCATATCACAAGACCTTTCTTCAGATTTAAATCCATTTTATTACACAGTACCCGTTTTTTCCTATTAAATGTTTCTTTTGCCATTGGTATTCTTGTTCTTATTCCTTTTTCACTTCTCCAGTCGTCTGTTAGCATGCTTCCCAAATATCTATACTGTTTTTACTTGCACCACTCTTCCATCCTTTATTGACACATTCATAATTTCTCTATCCCCTATCCTCATCACCTTTGTTTTCTTTATGTTCATTTTCATTCCATATTCCATCATCCTGTTTTCTAGCTTTGTAACCATTTCCTGAATATGCTTCGTTTCATCTGCCAAAATTACCATGTCATCAGCAAACCTTATACAGTTTATTATTCTACCCCCAATACTAATTCCTTTATCATTGTCTATTCCATTGTCAATCATTTCTTCAGAATATATATTGAACAGGGTTGGCGATAAGCAGCACCCTTACGTTACTCCTCTTCCTAGATCATACCATTCGGTCTGTGCATCTTTTATCCTCAAAGCTGCTTTCTGTTTCACATACAGCTCTTTCAAAAGTGGAATACTCCTTTAGCCAAAACAACTAGAGGGCTGCAAAACCCAATACATTTTTGTGGGCGAAATGCATTGGGTTTTGCAGCCCTCGAGTTGTTTTGGCTAAAGGAGTATTCCACTTTTGTTAGTTTTGGCCAAAGTTATTGAGCTACTATCAATTATACAGCTCTTTAATTAACCTTTCTTTCCAGTCTACTTTTTTGCTTTTAGTATTTCCATGAGTTTTTCCCAGTTCACTCGGTCGAATGCCTTCTTCATATCTACGAAGCACAGACTAATTCCTGTACCCCTTTCAATATATCTCTCTTCACTCATTCTTATCAATCCTATTGCGTCTTTTGTACCTCTTCTCTCTCTAAATCCAAACTGTTCTTCTGCAACATTTTCTTCCATTTTGCTAATTAGTCTCCTGTTCATAACCCTAAGTAGAGCCTTTGCTGCATGTGTAATTAAGCTAATTGTTCTGTGTTCACTGCATTTTCTTGTTCCTTGCTTATTCGGAATTGGAATCATAATTGTTTTGACGAAATCATCTGGCCACATCCTCATGTCATAGATTGCATTACACAACTTCACTATTTATTCCAGCCCTTCCTCATTAACACACTTCAATAATTCTATCGGTATCTCATCTACCCCTATTGCCTTCCCATTCTTCATATCCTTTATTGCTTGTAGCTCCTCAATTTTTAATATGGAAACCCCTGTTTCCTCTTCATTTATTTCATCCTGCTCTTCAATACGGAGATCCTTTTGTTTGTCATTTGATTTGTACAACTCCTCCATGTATTCTCTCCATCTATTAAGAACCTCCTCATCCTTATATAGAACTTGATCTTCTTTACTTGCAATCTCTTTCACACATGCACTTGTTCTCCATCTATCCCACGTTACATTTTTTACTTTCTTATACATCAAGTCATACATTCCTTTTCTCTCTAGATCTTCTATATCTAAGCATTCCTTCTCTAGCCATCTCTCCCTTGCTTTTTGGGTTTCTCTTCTTAGTTCATTATTCAGTTTCCTGTATTTCCTTTTTCCATCTTCATCATTCCTGCTTTTGTATTGCCTTCTTTCTTCCATCTTTTCTATCATTTCCTTTGTCACCCATGGCTTCTTTATTCTTTTTCCTTTGAAAAACCCAATAGCCTGTTCTGCTGTTTTCCTTATAGCCTTCTTTATCCTATTCCATGCTTCATCCACATTTTCCTCTGACACGTTTTCTCTTTTGATAGCTTGAGCTAATTTTTCTCTTATTCTTTCATTTTCTACTGTGGCTATTTTCTCTAAGTCCCATTTCCTAACTATCTTAGCCTTCTTAACCTTCTTCAAGGCTAGTTTTATTTCGGCCAGGAGGAGCACATGATCACTGTCAATGTCTGCTCCTGGAAGTCCATATGCCTTTTTTCCTCCATTTCTGTATCTTTCTTCCACTAAAATATAATCTATTTGATATCTGGCTCCATCTCCTGGTGATTTTCAAACCAAGTATTTGATGTGAACATCTTCTTCTCTTTACAGAACTCTACAAGACTTTCACCTCTTTCATTTCTTTTCCCTAGTCCAAATTTTCCTACTACTTGGTCTTCTCTTCCCTCTCCTACCACAGCGTTCCAATCGCCCATCACTATCTTGCAACAGTTTTTACCTTCCTCCCCCATAATATTTTCTATCTTCTCGTATATTTCTTCAACAGCCTCATCTTCATGTTGGCTGGTCGGCATATAAACTTGTATCAACAGTAGATCTTTTGGGTGCATTGCTATTCTAAGACCAATTGCTCTATCATTTACAAATATCACCCTCTGTACACAATTTGCTATTTCCTTATTTAGAATTATTCCTACTCCATTCATTCCCCCAGTACCTCCTGAATAGTACACCGTGGTATCATCACTTTTTATTTCCCCTCTTCCTTCCCATCTCATTTCACTTAAGCCAATCATGTCCATTCTGTTTATTCTCATCTCTCTCTTGAGCATGTATATTTTAACAAAACCTCCATAATGTAATATACCTTTTATAAATGCTTAAGATCAAACTTACGGAAATCGTTGGGCTATGGGTTTATTAAGCAAATAATTACTGTTGCAGTGCCTATATTTAATTACCATGTTTTTACGCAAATACTTTTACAAATGTTATATATTAAGATAGTTCTGTAATTTAAATATTTTAATAAATTGGTTACCATAATGTCAACGACAGCATGATATGATGAAGGACCATGTTTTGCTAAATAAGGGCAGTCACGACACTCCATAGACATGACTAAATCTTCTTCATCTACAACTACACTCACTGTATAACCTCTTTATTTTTTTCTGTATTCATGGCAAATCTGGCCTTTAACAGTAAATTTTTTCCTTTTCGCTTCAGTTTAACAAATCCAACAGCATTACTAACATAGACTTTTTTCTTATTGACCTAAAAGGAAGAAAAAAGTCATAAAAGCAACGATGAAATTCGCGAAATATATAAAAGAGACATGCAGTTATTATAAACACTTCTATAGTTTTTCTTTTCACAGGTATAGGTAATAACTAAGGCAGATAGACACTTAAAACTACAAACTTCACCACATTTCCTATAGAAAAACACTCGGAAAATAAGTTTTTTCACGCAATTGAGGAAAATTTCCGATGCCAGTCAATAATAGTAAGAGTAAATACCCCGGATAAGAACGGTCGGATAAATTATTAATTTTTCTTTAAGATAGTTTAAATATGATAATTGAAGGTCGCGTTTCATCAGAATCCGTGAACCGAAGGTCGTAGTCTCCCCTTCTTGGTAGCGCTGTTTTTATTTTCTTGTTTGTTTGTTTGTATGCCCAGCCAATTCGCATCTCTTACAGCACAAATGGATATATCAGAGTTAGTGCAATGAATAACCGGGGAAGGGAGGAGGGAAACCTGGTGCTGGCATTTTTATTTTCTTATTTGTTGGAGTTTCGGGGGTATATCCAATGGTTTGAGTTTTATTATGTTTTTTTGTGTTCCAAATTTACTTGCAATTCCTTAAATCATTTATTATCATGTAACCTATTTGGAATTTATAGAAATTTTATAGGTATGGAGAAAAACATGTGGTGGCCACATCAGATTATTTCTTTTGAATGCGAGTAGTTTTTCCTTATTTCTAAGTTATTTTGTGAAATAGCTGGTAAATTTTCCACTTTTGTGCACTAGAGCTCGTTAATGTTTATTAGTTTTGAGATGATTTACAACATCTGAACGTCCTCCAAGACCAATTTGAAATTCTGCGTTACACATAGTGCACTGAACCATTCATTGTCATCGTATTCGTGAATCTTTTTTAAAAATGGAAATTATTTTTTCAACTCTTTGTTTAACATATTCTTTTCTTCGGCATCGCTATCAATACAAGTATTAATATATACTATAAAAAAGAGTGTATCGTAGTTTTGTTACGACAAACTCTTTGCTGTACGCGGTATTATGGCTGTAACTAGAACTAGGTTATGTGCCACAGGTATGTGAAAGTCTAGATTTGGTCTGCGCATTCAGTGTAATATTTTTAAAAATTACCAATGAGATTTTTTATGACCGTATCATTTGAGAATGGGACATATTTGCGTCTTGAAGATAATTATGGGGCACCGGAACACTTATTGTAAAAACGGTACCGGTAAAACGGGACGAATGGGATCCGTACTCTATCGATATTCTTACCCTGGCACCACGCACTCTAGAGTGTCCATTGGCTTAAATAAGATGCACTCTATAGCAGTGATTCCCAAACCCAGTGTCCCGAAGGCTTTATGATGGGTCGCGGATGACCCCCCGACCCATCTCTCCATCAATATTTATCGAATGTTTGATTAGCTGATCGCGAAGTTCCATCAGGATCATAGAAGCGACTAACGACTACGCTTGCATTTACAATAAAGCCGAGCAAACTGCTATGTTTATATTTTGACGAATATCAAGTTAATTCATGCTTGCAACATTCTTCCTTCTAAAACAATTTAAAAATTTTTCCTAAAATTTCAGTCAAGGAAAGCCTCTTATTTTTTTCATACACTCATTTCAAAAGTTGGACTTTATACAGAAAAAATAAAATTAGAAGAAAGTGAACAATTGTGTCTACTATGTGTTCTAAATTATTTATTTATTAATATGCCACATGTTACCTACCTGGAGTGCTCGATGTCTGGTATATCAGCATTAGCCTATTTATAGCAAAGAGCACCATGGAAGCCAACAGCTTAACGTCTATTAAAAAAAAATAATTTTCGGGAGTAGTATTTTAATTTGTTTCATGTATATATTTTAAAATCTCGTTATGACACACTTTAGTTCACTATAAATTGAGTGCGGAATTAATTATGCGGAAGAACGATTCACAATTTCTGCATAAATTATTCTATATATTTTAAATATTTTGAAATGTATATGCCATAATTCATGAGGAAGAGGCATAGTTTTGCTGTCCGGTGGGAAACCACAATATTTGCATCTCCAAGGATTAGATCTCACGAGCCTAATTATCTAATCGAGAAATATTACTCATAGGAAAGTAGTAATAAACATTCAAAGAAAATTACTCTTGGTAGTCGTTATTATGTTTGAGCCCGATATCCACCTACCTCGACCCTCAAAAAAAAGGAATTTGTGTGGGGCTGTTATCAATAGAAAAAATAAGAATCCGTTGAAGACCATCAAATCTTTACAAAATACGACTAAACCAACTATACTGGTCTGCACGCAATCGATGTCGGGATTTATGTTCGTGCTAACATATTTTTCGCAGATATCTATAGTACAAATAGTAGAGCAGAGGGGCATTTAAAGACGAGGAGCTGTAGTGAACTGAATTCGATTCCCGTAAGTAACAGTAATCGATAAAATCGACTGTTTTGATCACTGTGAGGATAAAGGTATATCGGGCCTAAAGGAAGAATACTTTGCAGGGAAAATTGAGTTCCTTTGTTGCCCAAAGGAAAGAGTTGCAAAACATCTCCAGAGTTACTCCACCTATTCTCCATTAGAGAGCGAGCAATTCTTCCGTAAAAATGGGAACAACTTAAAATTTTGGTATCGGAGAAATGACAATATCGATCTCGAAGCAAATTAAAAATTCCAAGTCTGTTGGAAAAATATGAGAATTTAATACGATTGTTTAGGCGACGAAACAAGTTTCACTTCGATAAACACATTCCTTTCAATTTAAGACGGTGTAATAACGCTTTTGATGGAATGGAAAACTTACAGGCGATTTCATCCAGTTTTCCTATTTATCCCGACAAGTGTAGAGACTTTAAAACACTCTATAATTGAAAATTTAGCATAATTAACGTAATTATTCCTGTTCATTAAAATGTTTCTACATAAATTCCATCATAACGAAATTTCGTAAAAAAGACGTGTTCTGGACGTTAGCACTGTTGCTGAAAGTTAGCAGATTTTTCGGACTCGCACCATTCCTATTGGAACGTGCAAGCAACGGTGAAAACCGACTCTAAACTTGTTGTCAGGTACAGCGTCGTGGTATATTTTGTGGTTACATTCGTTCTTGTTTGGGACTCTAATAACGTTGTCAAAATTATGAAATTTATAGGCCTAGAAAGGGCAGTTTTGTTTTATGGTAAAACGGCGGTTTTCCTCTACGTCATGAGAAACTTATTGGTTTTATTTATCCGCCGATCCATGATACACGGGATGTTGATGGATCTGGTCAGGTTTGACGAGAGACTTGGAAGACTCAAGATCTGCATCGAATTGTACAGTTTTCGCTGGAACGTCAGAATACAAATGTTCGTTTGCACGCTTGCTGAATTTATACTTATTCTCATCTACATGCCTTATTTTTCGATGTTCTCTCACGGAGAAAAAATCAATAGATATTTCTCTCTTATTTTCATGAGTTCCAGTCTATTCTTTGCCCGGTTGCAACAGTACAATATTTTGTGTCATCTGAAATTGAGGATGTCGTGCTTAAATAAAGAAATAGGTCAGATGGCATCAATAAGTACCTTCGCAGGCATGCCGTCGAAATGACCTGAAATTATTTTCGCGAAGCGTTGTAAACTATGGAAGTCCCTGTTTCTTGATCTCTACAAGATAAGCCATGCCGTGAACAAGAGCTTCGAATGCATAACCTTGATCAACGCTGCGTTCTCTTTAGTGAACATAGTGGTGGTGCTATTCAGTCTTGTGGTGACCTTAACGTCGGATGTGTCAAATTACAGTCTCGAGAGATATAAGATATCCATACTTTGGAATGTCTTCGAAGCGTTTGGAATCTTCCTCATCCTGAAGTCGTGCCAATCAGGAGCTGAAGAGGTGAATAATGAGCAATTTTAAAATTCTTATTTTCTGAAAACATAAATGGTAAAACTTACGATTGTTCCTTTGAATATGTGAATAGATATATAATCGTTGTTTTTCGGGCGAAATTTTGACTAAGATTCTCTTTTACATTTAATCCTTCTGCTGGTACCCACATAAACTTGCGAAGTCAGTAAGAAATCTGCATGCTTAAAAGTAATAATATAACATTTCTCCTTATAAAATCAGACGAATGACATTTTGAATTTCATGAAAATTCCACAAGTCCACACGAAATGTACTGAATAAAAACAATCTGCATTTATTAACGGTGCAATCTCTTGAGTATGATATTGCTGCGACTATAATAAGATATTTTATACTGTTATCCGTCGAATAAAGCAGAAACGGAGAAATTCAGTACATATTTACGTATTTTATAATGAATGATAGAAATAAACATTGCACCTTGAAAATCAAAAGTCCTTGGTAAACATATGGGAAAATAAAATTGCCTTTTTGAGTCGATCATGGTACACTTCCCTAAACTAGAATAGTTTTTCTTGGATTTGCTAGTGTGCTGAAACTAAATGGCGTTTACAGCATTTCTCTTGGACACACAGTTGAAGATATAAAGGGGGGACGAATGGAAGGACAGAAAGATATATAGACGTGCGTACGGAAATTGAGTAATCTATATAAGTATATAATGGTCTTAATGTTGGACGAGTTTGAAAGTTGCAACGAGTCTACTTTGCCGATTTTCTCGAATCCTTCACGGAAAGATGAATTGGAATCTCGAAGAGGTTTTATGCTTAATTTTGTTCTTCTACCTTAAGCAGTTTCAAAGAATAGCGATTTTTCCGCGAATACCCATTTTTGTATGCTACTTTATAACTTTCGACGGACGGTGGGAGGGGTGAGTTAAAGAGAGGCGGGTGCTATCCCGAAACGTAACCGAGCAACGTCGTGTCACAGAGCTAGTAATTGTATAAAAGATAAGGAGACAGAATTTAATTGCATGGAAAGTTAATCTGATTGTTCTATGTCAGAACTATAGAATCATCATCATAGGTAGTCTATCCATAAACATGTCAGTGATTATTCATGGTTAAACCTGGTTCACCATATATTCTTATTTTCCGCTGTCCTCTTCATATCTTGATAACTCTGTTCCTTTCAAATCTTCTATCATCTGAAACCTTTTCCTTTTCTTTAATATCTTCATCAACATTGCTCAATTTACTCTATCAAGGGTATTCTTCCAGTCTACGAAACATACGCAGATATCTTGTCTGTACTCTATTGCCCTTTCTGAAATGATTCTTACTACCCCTATAGCGTCTCTAGTTCCTCCTCTTTTTCTGAAACCGAATTGATCTTTCTCTCGCATTTCTTCTATCATTTTCTCAAAACTTTTATTAAGAATCCTCGAGATGATCTTCGAAGTGTGTGACAGAAGGCTTATCGTTCTGTAGTCTTTAAACTGAATTGCCTTTTGCTTCTTTAGAGGGATTATTGTTACTTATAGGATAATCCCGAGGCCACTCTACCGTGCCGTAAATCTTATTAGTTAATTTCGTGATCGTTTTGAGTCCCTCTAATGCCATGACATTTAGTACCTCAGCCGGTATTCCATCGCTGCATGTGGATTTCCCTTTCGTTAGTTTCACTATCGTTTTTTCTACTTCGATCTCCATAGTACTTGGTCCAAGTAGTCTTTTTCAATCTTTTCCTTATTTTCCATTACTATTTTTGCTGATCCTATCTGCTTGCTGTATAGTTCCATTATGTATTCTTCCCATACCTGTACTACATTTTTTGTTTCTAAGACTATTTTCCCATCCGTATCAATAATTCCTTTTCCACGAATTCCATTAGACTTCTTATCTTATAATTGCAGTGCCCTAACGTACATCATATTTTACCGACCAAACCTCTCCATTTGTTGTATTTTATCACATTTTTCTTTTATCCAATTTTCTCTAGCATTATCTGTTACCACTTCTCATCTTTTTTATGTCTTTAGTTGGCTCTATCTTCTTCACTGTTGTTTTTCCATTTTCGTCTCTCATCCCTTTTCTCCAGCATTTCCTTAGTGATCCATGGTTTTCTGATTCTCTTCTGTTGTTTTCTAATCTCTTTATTCTAGTTATCCTTGATACTATTTTTCATTTCTTTCCGTTCTATATCCATGGTCTTTGGTTTGTTTTCCAAATTTCTTAGGCGATCTTCCAACTTCGTGATGACTACATGCTGCCTTTCTTTCACTTTTTCTATGCCCCAAGTCTGTCTTTCTCTTCTTGTTTTCCTGACTTATTTTGGATTTGAACCTATGTCAACTATTAGAAAACTGTGATCTGATTCAATGTCTGCTTCTGGTAGTGCCTTGGCGGTGTTCTTCCTTAATCGTTCTTTTACTAGATTGTGATCTATTTAGCATCTAATTCTATCTCCTGGGCTTTCTGATGTGTGTAACCTTCGTTGATGGCTTTTGACCATGTATTAATTACTATTATTGATGCATAATTCTCCCACTAATCTGCCATTATTATGCAGTTTAGCTTTCCTCATCCGACTTCTTTCTAAATGTCATGAATTTGCTCATACATCTCCTAGATTTCTTCCTCTTCATGAACTGCCTTTGGCATATATATCTGGATTATCAGCATGTCCACTGGGACTGCCTTTAAGGGCCAGATCAGTTTGAAGAGTACGCTGTTGATTACCCTAAAGCAGTTGTTCATGAGTGTATGTCTGTATTTATGGATATAAAGTCTTTCAGTCGCGTCCAATTTAGAATTTGGGGCACGTTTTGGCAATTTGAGGTTCTCAATAGCTAATGGGTGATGGTTTTAAAAGATGTGTTTCGCTATGGCAGATTTTTCTATATGTCCATGTTTAAAGTGTGCCAAGTGTTCTTCAAATCTAATTGACTAAGTTTATTCTCGTTTGTATGATGAGTCACACCTGGGACATTGCACCTGATATACACCCGATTTTTGTGAAATAGGTGTTTTATCTTTTGGGTTACCTACTAGATTTTTAGCCTTGTTTGTGTTATGGAAATTCATATCCGACCTGCTGGAAATTTTTTTAACCATTTAGTAAGGGTTGGAAAGAAAGGTAGTGACGCTAACTTTTTCTTTTTCGTTTCTCCAATTGGAGCAAGTGTTGTAATTATCTTCTTGTTCAATGTTTTAGATTTTTTCTTTATGATGTGGTCGATCAATTCGTGTGTAAAACCGTTTTCCAGAGCCGCGTTTTCATGTATTTCACCTCTTTGTCACAACGTATTTTATTCAAAGGTGTCGTCAGAAGTCTGTGAACCATATGATTAAAAGCCGTGATCTTTTGTGTATAAGGATGACTAGACTAATTTTTTATGTAGTTGTTGACGTGTTTCGGTTTTCTGTGTATATCGAGTTCAAGCCTGTCTTTTTTTTAATAATCAATATGTCCAGAAAAGGTAGAGACTTATTTTATTCAGTTTCGAAGGTAAAATTGATGGTGTTATGAAATGAATTAAGTTCATGGACAAACGTGTTAATATTATATTGTTTCGTGTCGAAAATAGCGAATATGTCGTGGAGATATGTGCACCACGCATTAGGAAAGTAGGTATTTCAAGGTTCTTTTGCAGTGGCGTTCAAAAAAGTAAAGGAAAATGTTAGCTACTAGTGGAGAAAGAGGGTTGTCCATAGAGGTTCCATTCGATTGTTTATAAAATTTGTTGTCGAACATGAAGTAATTTTGTTCCATACAAAGTTTGGTGAGAATGAGGTATTCTTGTACAATATTTCCTTCGACTTGTTTTTCTGTTAACCAAGATTTAAGGTTTTCCAACGCAACCTCTATGGCAGGGGTCGGCGACCTTTTCACCTACGAGGGCGCAATTTATATTACTGAGAACGGGACAATTTATATTACTGAGAACGGGACAATTTATATTACTGAGGATGTGAAGGGGGCATATGCAAGATCAGTTGATATCTCTCTGTATTAGTGGTCGGCAACCTCTTTATCTATGAGGGCGCAACTTTAATTATTGGAGGCGTTAAGTGAAGTAACAATAGTAGATGTGTACCAATATTTATTAAAATGATATTTTTGTATATATAAGAGAAAAACTATTAAAGAATTTATTATAAAAGCATGAAAAATAAATCAATGTGAAACTTGGGACTGCATATCTTTAGCCAACTTGCGTTAATTTAGCACATAACTCGAGATACCTGATCTTAGGCAGTTGTCTAAGTTGTAATCGGTGAGTGTCCATCGGTACCTGAATTTCAAGTGTTTCATGCTTGAAAAACGGACTCGCAAGTGTATGTTGAAGCACAGTAAGAATATATTTTTAGGGCACATTTCCTTCATAATGGTTAGCGATTTTCGTCAACTAAATTAAAAAAGTTTTCATCATTTTTATGTGACCTTAAAATAATATCATTCTGCATAATTATTATTTCCTTTTTTAAGTCCTCGGTGTTAACGATATTACAGTAAGTTCCAATATTAACAGACATATCATTGTCCATAAAATTGAACGGATTAACAAAGAATGTTATTATGGGTTCTACTTCGGAAAACTGACGAAACCTAAAATTAAATTCCTTCAGGAGAGTTTCAATGTGTTGTGAAAATGGTTCAGTGGTAACATTTTCATCAGTCAGAATCTCAATAATATATTTTAAATTCGGGAAATGTGATAATGAATTTCTCTCTCTAGGTGAGACTTTCACAATGCCAATTTACATTTGAATGCATCTACTGCACTTATCATTTTTGCAATGTGTTGATTTTTCCCTTGCATCTCCAAATTCAGTTCTTTCAATTTTATAGTTATATCAACAAGAAATCTAAAATCCATCAAACAAGGTTTGTCATCCAACTGTGCATAATATTCATTTCTTGATATGAGAAATTCTTTTGCCTCTTTTATGAGGTTTATAAACCTCACAACTATTTTGCCTCTGCTGAGCCATCTAACTGCGGTATGTAAAATGAGATCATTTAATTCGGCATCTTTACCTTGTAAAAGCAATCGGTGTTGCATTGGTACGGCTCTTATGGAATTTATTATTTTTGTTACTGTTTTCATGACATGTTTAGAATGAAGAACTTTTGTGCATAACATTTCTTGGCGCATAATGCAGTGATATGAAATAAATTTTGGAAAGAGAGGGTCTTCTTTACATAGCGCAATGAATCCATTTTTACAACCTGTCATCGAAGGTGCACCATCTGTTGTAATTGCGGTCAACTTCATTAATGGTATATTACTTTCTTGGACATATTTTTCAAAAGCTGAAAAAATGTCTTCACCTCTTTTTTGTTCCTTTTATGGAAGAATTTTAAGAAATCCTTCCTTTCCTGAAAAATCATTAAACACCATCTTCACAACCATAGCCAATTGAAAAGTGTCTGATATGTCTGTTGACTCATACAGTTGCAACTAGAATAAAATACATTTTTGTAAATCATTTGCCAACTCTTTTTCCATGTTGGTTACTATAACTTCAATTCTTCTTGTAGTTGTTCTGTTGTCTTTACCTGGCTGTTGAAGTGAACGGACGTGCCTTTCACTTGCTCCTGCGAGCTCCTACGTAGCCTCGAGCGACTAGAGTAGCTGTAGCATTAGAGTAGCTGTAGTGTTAAGTAGAACTAACAATTTACTTTATTCCATTGTTATCCTTCGGTAATTTTATTTAACATTCGTTTAAGTTATGTAATTAGTTTTGTTATAACATCCACGTTATAGTTTTTATTTTTCTCTACCGTAATAGTTAACTTTTAAGCCTCGTAGTTTCTTGTTAGAAATTTTATTCTCCCTTTAAGAAAATAATATTTATATCATAGTAGTTATTGTGTATTAGCATATTCTCGTTACATTTGTAAGGTTGTTTTAGTTTTACGCTCCATAGTATTTATATTTTTCGTTGTTGTGTACTATCATCTCCTGTGCGTGATCTAACCTTGTTTGTGCTGTTTACGCCTTTCACTTTATACCTGCGTTTGACCTTTTCTCGTACGCTACACGAAGAGCGTCCCCGCTTTAAAACAGACCAAATTCTTTAGCCTTATCCTATTTCAGCTTTTGTTTTTATATTGTAATTCTTTTGCGTTAGTATATAAATTAGGTAGGTTTAGGATGGCTTCACCGAGGACTCCCGTTTCCTCCTTCTTGTGCGCCGCTGGTTGCGAGGCCATGAGGGCTCGAATCACGGAGCTGGAGAGGGTGGTTGCGGACCTCCTTCAGAGGGTGGAAAGGTCCGAGGCAGCCTTGGTTCGTGTGGGGGGTGCGGGGTCATCCCTGGAAGCTCGCCGCGCCAAATTGGCGGCCCGGGTTCGCCTGGGTGCGGCAGCCGGTAGAGTGATCGGGGTTGACTCTGACTCCTTACCGCGGGCTGAGGGTCCTCGGGCTGGGAAATCCGATGAGTGGAGAGTGGTGTCCACTCGGGGAGATCGTGGGGTGGTGCTGCGGAGGCAGGGAGTTGGGAATGCTTCGGCGGACTCTCTTCCTGTCAGTAATAGGTTCGAGGTGTTGTCGGAGGACGACTCCACGGCCATTGCGCCCGTACCCACTCCCGTCTCTTCGATGGAGGCCGGGCCCAAGGTGAGTCGGGTTGGGAAGGGAGGGTTGTTAGTGTTAGGTAGCTCTAACGTTCGGCGTGTAATGGCACCCCTGTTATCCAGTGCCCGCCGGGAGGGAGTTGAAGAGCGGGTCTTCTCCAGATGTATATCAGGAGGCACGGTGCCGCAAGTGACCAACACGGTGAGAGGAGCGGTAGTGGCGACAGGTTGCTCTCGGCTGCGGGTGGTGGCCCATGTTGGGACTAACGACGCCTCGAAGCGCGGGTCCGAGGAGATTTTAAGTTCTTTTAAGGACTTGGCCTCTGAGGTTGCTCGTGTCCGAGAGGAGTCGGGTTCCGATGTGCGGCTTACTGTCTGCAGTATAGTCCCTAGGATTGACCGCGGTTCTGAGGTTTGGAGTAGAGTTGAAGGTCTGAACCGAAGGCTGTGGAATTTCTGTCGGGACTTGGGAGTGGACTTCGTCGACCTACGACCGATTATCGAATCGTGCAGGGCAGCACTGGATCACTCTGGTGTTCACTACACGCCCGAATCGGCTCAGAGAGTAGCGAGTAGGATTCTCGAGCACAGTAGGGATTTTTTAGGCTAGAGAGTAGGGCAGGGTGTAGGTCAGTTTTGGGTCAGGGGATAATCGATACATTTGTAGAAAATAAGAATCCCGAAAGATTATCTAATGATAGAATATACACCGAGCGTAACATGCAGCACCAATTTCGCGATAGGTCATTGATAGACTGTTCCGTAAAGGGCGCGACGGGTCGCAATTCCAATTTTGATGCGACGCCATACAGTCGTGGGAGTGATTGTGGTGGGAGCGCATGTAGTTTTAGAGTGGAAGAGAAAGTCAAGGGTGAGATTAGTATGCGAAGTGATAGTGAGAAATTAAACGTCGTCGTACTGAACTGTCGCAGCATCCGTAGGAAAATTGCAGAGTTCGATCATCTTATTCGCAGTCTGCAGGCCGACGTGATAGGCACAGAAAGTTGGTTAACGGATGAGATTCAGAGTCAGGAGATATTTCCTAGAGACTATCGTGTCTATAGAAAAGATCGCGCTAATAGATCGGGCGGGGGAGTTTTCATAGCGGTTAGCGATAAGTACGATAGCAGTGAGATTCCGATAAGTGACGAGGATATCGAGAGTGTTTGGTGCCGCATAGGTAAAGATGGCTCCAAAAAGGTATTCATATGCTCGTTTTACAGGACACCTAACGCTGGTGTAGATTGTATTTTAAGTCTCGAGAAACAATTATCAAAGCTTAGACTGATAAATCAAGATGGTATCGTTATAGTCGGTGGTGACTTTAACTTACACTCAATTGATTGGGAAAATCTATGTTTCGAATCTAGAGGTAAAGAACGCGAATCCTGTGAGGCATTAATCGAAACATTCTGCGAGCACTCTCTCCTTCAATTAGTCAGAAAGCCAACGCGATCGGGAAACATATTAGATTTATTAGCAACTAACGTCCCAGAAAGAATAAACAAAGTCACCATTGAAGATGGGATAAGTGATCATCAGGCCGTATATGCAGAGTGTAAGTTGAAAATCGATAGGCACCTCAAGCCTCAAAGAAAGTTTTATATATTTGCTAGGGCAAACTTTTCAAGCTTCAGGTCGCGCCTACGAGAAATACTACCTGGCTTCCGTGATATGACCGAACGATCAGGTGCTGAGTCGTCATGGAAACTATTCAAGGATATAATGCTAGAGAGTATCGATAAGTACATTCCAATTAAATTGAAGGTCGACAATAAAGAGCCACGTTGGTACAATAAGCAAGTTAGGAGTGCGCTTAGGCGTCAGAGAATAAGCCACGCGAAAATAAAAAATATGCCGTCTACATCATCCGATGAATATAGAGCAACTAAAGTTAAGACGTATAAGGAATCCCGCATTAAAGCGAGAACTACTATGCGCGAGGCTTTTACTAACTTCCGGAATAAGGTATTAAGTAATTATTTGAAGGAGGACCCTAAAGCGTTTTGGTCCTATGTGAGAGAGGTCCAAGGTAGAGGCCCTACAATACCTTCCCTGCGTAATGACTCGGGTGCCGTTATTCATGATAGCGTAGAGAAAGCCAACCTGTTAAACGGTCATTTTGTAAAAGCATTCACTGCCGTCAGCAACCACTGCGTACATTATGCACCCGTAATAAGGGGGGACCTGATGGACGATATAGTATTTTCTGAGGCGGGAATAGCAAAGCAATTAAGTTCCATCAGACATAACAAAGCCACTGGCCCCGAAGAAATTCCTGCTTGCGTTTTAAAAGAATTAGCTGAAGAAATAGCACCTTTTCTTCTGATAATCTTCGAGAAATCCATTTCTCGCGCAGAGGTCCCTAGCGACTGGAGGTTAGCGCACGTTACCCCAATTCATAAGGGCGGCGACAAGGAGAACTCAGAAAATTACAGACCGATTTCTTTAACTTCGATATCGTGTAAGATTCTCGAGCATATACTCGTTAGCAACATAATGCGATTTCTTGATAGTAATTTATTGTTAGATGATTGTCAACACGGCTTCAGGAAAGGTAGGTCATGTGATACTCAGCTCGGTCTTTTTGTTAATTGTTTACTGAGAAGCGGAGAAAAGAATAAGCAGGTCGATGCCATCTTCTTAGATTTTAGGAAAGCCTTTGATAAGGTACCTCACAGGAAGTTAATAACGAAATTAGAAACCTTAGGCGTTAATTCTAAAATCGTTAGTTGGATCCGTGAATTTTTAAATCATAGGAAGCAGATGGTTGTTATAGATGGAAAATCTTCGAACTTAGTGGAGGTTGTCTCTGGCGTTCCACAGGGTAGTGTAATTGGTCCGTTATTATTTCTAATTTATATAAACGATATCAGCTCAGTAGTCAGAAGTAAAATTAGGCTTTTCGCGGACGACACCGTCATCTATAGAGAAATAAGCAATCCGGAAGACCACCAGTATCTCCAAAATGACCTAGAAGCTATTTCTGCATGGTGTAAGGAATGGCAGTTAGAGATAAACCAAAAGAAAAGCTGTGTCATCAACTTCTGGAGAACCAAGAGTATCTCGTTGAATAATAATTATTCGTTGGACGGAGTAGAGATCCCAGTTTCAGACTCGATTAAATACCTCGGAGTCACGATCCATCGTGATCTCTCGTGGGACACCCACATTCGCCGATTGATAGGTGCCGCTAACAAAAAGCTGGCCTTTATAGGGAGAATAGTTCGAAATAGCTCCGAAAAAGTGAAAGAAATATGTTATTTATCCTTGGTTCGACCGCAGGTCGAATATGCTTCAGCTGTGTGGGATCCTTACGAAAAGGGACTCACTAACGAGTTAGAAAAGGTTCAGCGCAGGGCAGCTAGATTTGTAAAGAGGAATTACGATAGTAAACAAAGCGTAACATCATTAATAGAAAATCTGAAATGGACATCGTTAGAGGAACGTAGGCTGCAGGCTAGAATTAAACTACTGGAAAAATTTATGTCGGAAGGACTAGCGAATGAGGTAGTAGGACTTATCAGAAGCCCGACGTATCTCGGAAGGCAGGACAGTGAGGATAAGATTCGCGAGATCGACTGTAGAACGGAGCGATATAGAGGATCGTTTTTCCCTAGGACGATAAGAGACCATAATAGAAAAAGATAACTTAGGAAAACTATGGACCCTTGGTGCACTGCACCCCCTGCCATCCACCAAAAAGGTGACTTGCAGGGTATAATGTAGATGTAGATTAACTGAATCGTGTTGATTGATAAGGTAATTTCATTTTTTTTTTGAAATCTTCGAACAGTGAGTCAGCAATTGCTAACATGGCTTCTTTTACTATCTCTCCATCTTCAAAAGGCTTTTTCCTCTTGGCCAACAAATGCAAAATTTTAAGTGATGCATACGTTGCTCTTTTTGTTTGCTCACTGGTCTGGTAAAAATGCTCTGCTGTTTAGTTAAAAGAGATTACATATCAGAAATCCTCTTTTTCCTGATTTTAGAGTTTAACGCATAACTAGTATTAAATCCGTGGACCGTTCTACATATGCATTAATAAACGCAACACACTGAATATCGGGAAAACATCAGCAATATTGCGAAATTTTGGTCAATTTACATTGATTTATGCTTAGCTAATGAAGAGGGAAATGAGCTGTCACTGACTGATATTGTAAGTGATGAAGAAAAATCTCCCAAACCCTGTACTTTGTGTTATAAGCGAAGAACTGAACTCCAAAACCACCGACTCACAACAATAACTCGAGCCATGCTATGCTACAAGACGGAGGACAGAACTCCGAAACCAACGACTTTTGACAAGAACTTGGGAGTTTCACGCGACATTCCCGTATCGAGCGCCTACCTCCAAATAGCCTGAACCGGCTAACGGAGCTATAGTGCACGACGGGTTGAGAACAAGGATCTCAGTTAACCTTGCACCCGTAATGGCGATTGAAGGCGACAGGACACCTTCACCTAGCATAAACTAGGGGCGGAGAATTCCCTATCTTTTCGTACAGTTCGTACGAGAACGTTTGGATGAATTGGCAGCACTGGCACGGCAATCACACAAACACGAGAGCGGCTTCTCCTGCTCTCGGCGAGTAATATCCGAAAAACGGTTTGAAGGATGTATTTATAATAGGGCAGAGTAGGGAGAAGGGAAAGGGATGTGGATAAACAAGAGAGGGGTAACGGAGGAGTGATTATGAAAAGAACTCTGTTAATGACAACAATATCTTTATCCAACAATGTATGCCCCATTCTGTTCGCTTATAAGTTCTGACCTTGACGATGTTATTTTGTACCAGACATACGATTCGGCTCGGTGTGATGTAATATTAAGATGTTGGTTACAATGTTCTATTCTTCATCTTGTTCCGCAACTTATTCGTCTTCTGAGAGTTTTCCGTAATTGTTTAACTTGAGTCCCCTTGTTGGATGGCGGGCAACATATAAATGTCGTGCGGTCGCCATGGCGCCCGCGGTCGTCGCGTTGCCGACCTCTGCTCTATGAGAACCCTAGGAAAACGTTGTTCCACATCAAATGAAATTAGGATTTCGTCTTTATGTATTGTTTTGTTTTTAATAAATTGTAGTAAGTTGTGGGTTTTTAATCCCGTAAGTGTCTTCTGTGCCTAGTGATTTTAATTGTTGGGTGAGCCATTTGGTGAGTTTATACGTAGGTGAATTTATAGCTGCAATAATGGGTCTCATTTTTCTTCCAGGTATATGTATTTTGGGTAGGCAGTATAGTCGGGGGATTGTGGGTTTTTCCGTTTTCAAGGAGAAGGCTAGTTTTTTGTCTATTGTTTTGTTGAAACGTTTGATGATGTCTTTCACTTGTGTAGTGAGTTTATTAATGGAGTTTTTAGGGATCTGAATTCTGGGGTCCCGTTTCATTTGTGTTTTTGTCCTATCAATATAGTCATCTTTATTAAGAAAAACTGTAGTGTTCCCCTTATCTGATTTAATATACACGCAGTCTTTATTCTTAAGACCTTGGAGGGTTGTATGGTCAGAAATATTGTGCCGACTATTAGTTTTTGTGAGATTTTCCATGTTTTCTCGATAGCGATTTTACATGCATTTCTAATCTATTGCTTATTCTCGTCGTTGCTATTTCTAATGTTGGACTCTATATCGATGATTAGTTCGTCAATATGGGGTATTTTATACGGTAAACAATGTTTAAGGTCTTTGTTTAATAATCTGGTTTCCTCGTGGTTGAATTGAACATCCGAAAGATTTTTCACGAAGTTTGTTTTATGCAAAAGCATGGTGGGACTTTGTTTTTGAAGTTTTTTAATTTTCATGTTTGTAGTTCTAAGTTTAAAATATAAGCGAAGGAAATTTTCCAAAGCCAGTCAAACTGATAAAACCCGGTTAAAAGGCCGGATAAAAACAGATGATCCCGGATAAAAACCCAATACATATTTCGGTTACAAAGTAACCATCATTTATTTCACTCCCCTTCCATCCAACTCTAAACAAAGGGCTAACAAAAATCTTTCATAACGCAAATTATACATATACAAATATTATTAAAAATTTATTAGGGAATCCTAAAGACAAAATACCCACATTAGAAAAATCTGGCATATATCAAGTGTTGTGCCCCACATGCGACACGTCTTACATTGGCCAAACGAAAAGAAATCTTGCCATCAGATTCAAAGAACATTTAGCGCACTACAGACATGGACGCTTTGAAAAATCTCCCCTCGAGAAACACATTTTGGAATATAACCACCCATTAGGCACAAATAGCCTCAAACTGCTTAAACAAGTCCCAAATACCAAACTCGACGCGACAGAAAGCTTACACATTCATAAATACAGACACACCCTGATGAATAATGAGTTAGGGGTAATAAATAGCGTTCTTTTTATACTGACCTCTCCCATCACTAGGTCATCTAGGTCCCTCCCTCTTTTTCCCCTCTCCTCCTATCCCCCCTGTCCACCAACCAGGTATAAATACACACACACAGCCCTGGACATCCACTTGAGAGCGTGCCACTGGTCTTGGTTTCAGTCGCAATCTCTCAAGTCCCCCTCCCCCTTTTTTAACCCTTGATGATGCTTACTTTGTAACCGAAATACGTATTGGGTTTTTATCCGGTTTTTATCCTAGTTCAACTGTTTTTATCCGGCCTTTAAACCGGGTTTTATCTGTTTGACTGGCATTGGAGAATTTCCTTCGCTTATATTTATATATTTGCCAGTGTAGCTCGCTCTCTTTTACTGCACTAGTTCTAAGTTTGGTTTTAATTTTGGATTGGTTAACTATACACAAATGTTGCAATTGTTCATTGAAGATCTGAAACTCAATGTTACTTACATTTTTGTAAAGGAAAGGTGTAGGTTATAAGCTAAAGTTTAGAGGTGACTGCGTTTAGCGAATTTGGATCGGATTTCTAAAATGAGCCAACGTTTTCGTGCTAGAAGTATAGATTTGGATACATTAATGTTGTTAGGGGGACAGTTTATTTTGATAAACTTGGGGAATAGTCAAGTCAAGTGAGAAGGAAAAAACTTTAAATTTTAAAGCGTGTAGTTTGTTAAGTTCTTTAGGCTGGAGGGCCATAACTTATGAAAAATAAGAAGAATATGAGCTAACACCTGCTAGTAAGAATTTAATTAAGAAAAATCTGACTGGCATCGGAGATTTTCCTCAATTAGATTCTTACTAGCCGGTGTTAACTCACATTATTCTTATTTTTCATTAGTTTATTCACATTAATTATGTATATTTGTCAATATTTGACCTGATGATTCTGTAAAGGTGATGGTGATTATTCTTCAAGACCGATCGTGTTTTACTTAATTTATTTTGTGGAAATTAGCAAAAGTTTAATATAAATAAGAAATACTATCTAGCATTGTTCATGTTATTTTATTGTGGAATTTCACGAAGTCTCGGCCTCATCCATTACCTATTGTTTACTTATCTAACTATTAATGGAATAAAGTTATTCGAAGATCCTATGCAGACAGGCATAAGCTGTTTCAAAATTATTCGTATCTAACTATATATTACTTACTAGATACTAGTACGGAATGGGAAACAATACATAAATAAATATTCTATAATATTAGTTAAAACTAGAGTTGTTTTGTTCATTTAATATGGGAAAGCTGTTTTAAGACGTCAATCTATCTTTTACATATCTTCTGCGTTTCAGTCGAAATAATAGTACTATTACAATAATTGATAATGAAAGCCCTACATCGAGCTTGTTTTATCAATTAAATGTAATACAAACCTGTTCGCCTTCCCTCCACGCATTTCAACATCTGAATATTGCTCCCTACGACTTCCAATGTACCGCAAAAACATGTATGAATCAGCGTTGGGCAAATTATCAGATCTGGCTTCGCAAAACCCTTCATATGCCGTTTTTCAAAACACATACATTTGACTAGTTTTTTTTTACTGTATTTCTTTCTAAGTTCTCATCGTTTTTGTGAAATAGCTAGTTTATTTCTCACTTTTGTGCTCTAGAACTCGTTTATGTTTGTCATTTTTGAGATGATTTACAACATCTAAACGTCGTCCATGTCCAATATTAAATTCTACGTTACACTTGGTGCACTGAACAATTTCATTGACATCGTGTTCGTGAATCTTTTTTGAAAAGGGAAATTCTTTTTTCATCCCTCCGTCCAACGTACATCTTTTCTTCGACCTGGCTAACAATACAAGTATTAATATACATTATAAACAATAACAGAATCGTAGTTTTATTACCAAAAACTCTCGACTGTTGGCGGTATTATGGCTGTAACTAGAACTAGGTTATGTACCACAGACGTGATAGTCAAGATTTCGTGTTCGCATGCGATTAGTCGGAATATTCGGTGTAATATTTTACAAATTGGCCACTGAGATTGTCTATAATTCTGGAGACAACGGTACACTTATTGTAAAAACGGAACGTATGGGATCTGTACTCTAGAGAGATTCTTGCCTAGACACCACGCACTCTAGAGTGTCTCTTGTCTTAGGTAATAGACAAATGTAAAATTGTATTGGAATAAAGGTTGTAGGAAAATTATTTTACTACAAATATGGTTTGATTCTTATTTCCATATAAAGCATTGTTTAAAAGATATCTTGTATTTTTAGCTGCCACAAACACGCTACATATTGACGACTATTGTTACCAATTGACGCTTAGTTATGTCTTCGTAACGCTCCTTATGCTTTTCTTAATTGTTGGACCTTTGTGGCTGTATCCAATATCAGAAGGTTATGGTTTGGGTTTATATCTGATCTTTGTAAAGTCTAAATTTTTTCGCTGTCTTAAAATATTTATTAATATGTAATCTATTTTGAATGTTTAGAAATATTACAGATATGTTGAAAGTCATGTGGAGGCCACATCGAATTTTATTGAAAATAATTTTCTAGTGTAGTAATTTTGTTTTATGTATATATTTTTAAATCCCATTATGACACATTATTTCACTATAAATTGAGTACGGTATTAATTATGCGGTGAAAAGTTACGAAATTTCTGTATAAGATTTTCTATATATTGGAAATATTTTGAAATGTATATGCCATAATTCATAAGGTCGAGGCATAGTTTTGCTGTCCTGTGCGAAACCACAACTTTTACATCTCAAATTATTAGATCTCCCGGGCCTAATTATCTCCTCGAGAAATTTTACACATAGGAAAGTAGTAATAATCATCCAAACGAAATTACTCCTGGTAGATATTATTATGTTCGAGCCCGATTGTCACCTACCTCGACCCTCAAAACAAAGGAATTTGTCTGTGGCTGTTATCAATAGAAAAAATAAGTATCCGATTATGACCATCAAATCATCAAAAATGTGAAGGAGATTTAATACGAAAATACGGCTAAAGCAACTGTAATGGTCTTCACACAACTAAAATCAGGAGTTATGTTCGTTGTTATATATTTTTCGCAGATATCAATAGTACAAATGGTGAAGCAGAAGAGCATTTCAAGACACGGTGCTGTGCTGAACTGAATTCGATTCCCGCAGTTAACACTAATGGATAAAAGATCGACCTTTTCGATCAATGGGAGGATAAAGTTGTATTGGCGCTAAAGTAAGAATACTTTTCAGAGAAAATTGAGTTCCTTGGTTGCTCAAAGGATAGAGTTGCAAAACATCTTCAGAGTTACTCCATCCATTCTCCATTAGAGACCTATCAATCCTTCCGTAAGAATGGGAACACCTTAAAATTTTCATATCGGCGAAATGACAATATAATCTTCGATCTCGAAACAAATTGAAAATTCCAAGTCTGTAAGAAAAATATGAAAATTTAATACGATTCGTTCGGCGGCCAAACAAGTGTCACTTCGATAAACACATTCCTTTCAATTTAAGATGGTCCAATAACGCTTTCGATCGAATGGAAGGCTTACGGGCGATTTCATCCAGTTTTCGTATTTATCCCGACAAGTGTATGGACTTAGAAACACACTCCAATTGAAAAGTTAGAATAATTAGCGTAATTATTCCAGTTCATGAAGATTTTTCTATATAAATTCAATGATAATATGTCTATAGTGGTTTGCTAAACTACGTTGAATCATGGATCAGTCGAGGGGACTGAAGAACAACTCTGCAGAAATCCTGCATCGGGAATGTTCGAAATTGCGTAAAAAAGACGTGTTCTGGACGCTCGCACTGTTGCTGAAAGTTAGCAGATTTTTTGGACTCGCACCTTTCCCATTGGAACGTCCAAGCAACGATGAAAGCGGGGACTCTAAAATTGTTGTCAGGTACAGCGTCGTGGTCTATTTTGTGATTTCTTTCGTTCTTCTTTGGGACATGAAAAACATTGTCGAAATTATGGAAAATATCGGCCTGGAAAGGGCAGTGTTGATTTATCGGAGATCGGTGGTTATCCTGACCGTCATGAGCAACTGCTTGGTTTTATTTATTCGCCGATTCATGATACACGGGATTTTAATAGATCTGGTCAAGTTTGACGAGAGACTTGGAATACTTGAGATTTTCATCGAATCGTATAGTTTTCGCAGGAACGTAAGAATACAAATGTTCGTTTACTGTCTTGCCCTATTTTTAGTTTTTCTAATCTATAGTCCTAATTTTTTGTTGTTCTCTTACGGGAAAAGAATCATTAGATGTTTCTACCTTATTTTTACGACTTCCAGTATATTCTTGGCCCGGTTGCAACAGTACAATATTTTGTGTCATCTTAATCTGAGGATGTTGTGCTTAAATAAAGAATTAGGTCAGATAGCATCAATAAGTTCCTTCGCAGGCGTGCCGTCGAAAGGACCTGCAATTATTTTCGCGAACCGTTGTAAACTATGGAAGTCCCTGTTTCTTGATCTTTACAAGATTAGCCATGTCGTGAACAGGATCTTCGGAAGCTTAACCTTGCTCAACGCTGCGTTCTCTTTGGTGAACATAGTGGTGGTGCTATTCGTGGCTGTGGTGACTTTGACGTCGGATGTTTCAAATTACAGTCTCGATCGATTGATGTTGTCCATACTTTGGAATGTCTTCGAAGCGTTTGGAATGTTCCTCATCCTGAAGTCATTCCAATCCACAGCTGAAGAGGTGAATAAAGTGTAATTTTACATTCTTATTTCGTAAAAACATAAATGGTTAAAGTTAGTATTGTATTTTTGAAAATGTGAATAGATATTTAATAGTGTTATTCAGGCGAAATTTTGACAATACCCAATTTTACATTTAATCCTTATAATGGTGCCCGCATAAACTTTTGCGAAGCCTGTTAGAAAACTGCATGTTTAAAAGGTAAAATAGCCCATTTCTCTTTAAAAAATTAGACTACTGGCATTTTAATTTTAATGAAAATTCCCAAAGTCACACTCAATTTACTGAATAACAAAAATCTGCAATTATTAATTGTGCTATCTATTTAGTATGGTATTTCTACAACTCTAATAAGATACGTATTACTTTTAGTCGTCGAATTAAGCAAAACCGGAGCAATTCATTCCATATTTACGTATTTTACTGAATGATGGATATAAACGTTGCTCCTTGAAAATCGAACTCCTAGGTAAACATATGGGAAAATATAATTGCTTGCCGATGTCGATCATGTGACACTTCCGTAAACGATAATAGTTTTTCCTGATTTTCTAGTTGGCAGAAAGTAAATGGCGTTTACAACATTTCTATTTGACCCACTGTTGAAGATATAAAGGGAGGACGAACGTAAGGACAGAATGATGGATAGATGGACGGACGGAGATTGAGTAATTTTATATACAAGATTAGGAGACAGAATTAATTGCATACAAAATAAATCTGATTGTTCAATGTCAGGACAGTAGAATAATCAATCCTCTTTCGTTTGTAGAATGAATTTTTGCGTTTGTAGATGTTCGAGTTTTATCTTCAAACTTTTAAATTTAGAAGTTCAGATGTCCTTGTTCCTCTAATCAAGCAATTCAGGATCTATTTCGGCCCGATCCACAAACATAAATACTGAAAAACGGAAAATAAAAAAATGAACCCCTCCTGAGGTCTCTTGCAATTAAAATTAATTTTTGCTCAAAGACTAGTAACTCTTCTAAAAGCACGAAGGCTGTGTCTCCTTTTCCTTGTAGTTTTTTATTAAGGACATTTAAATTCGAGGTGATATCTGTAAGTTACTTATATTTATACCTTTTCTGCGTATAAAAACCTATACTTTTAGACAGGCCCCGAAACGCCCAAACACCATATTTCTTCAAAGCCACGGCACATTGTGTATATATTTTAAATCTCATTATGACACTTTATTCCTCTATATATTGAGTACGGTATTAACTATGTGATTAAACGTTACACAATTTTTGTCTAAGATTTTCTATATATTTTAAATATTTTGAAATGTATATGCCAGAATTCAGAAGGTCGAGGCATAGTTTTTCTGTCCTGTGCGAAGCCACAACTTTTGCATCTCAAACAATTATATCTCCCAGGCCTAATTATCTCCTCGAGAAATTTTACTCATAGGAAAGTAGTAATAAACATCCAAACGAAAATACTCTTGGTATATGTTATTATGTTTGAGCTCGATTCCCACCTACTCATAGGGATGTAGTAATAAACATCCAAAGGAAATTACTCTTGGTAGATGTTTTTGTTTGAGCCCGATTGTCACCTACCTCGTCTGTCAAAATAAAGGAATTTGTCTGGTTATGTTTTCAGTAGAAAAAATAATAATCCTATGATGACAATCAAATCTTAACAAATGTGAAACCGATTTAATACGGAAATACTACTAAACCAACATTGATGGTCTGCACCCATTCGAAATCATGAGTTATGTTCGTGGTAACAGATTATTCGCAGATATCCATAGCATAAATGGTAGAGCAGAGTGGCATTTCAAGACGAGGTGCTGTCGTCAACTTAACTGGATTCCCGCAATTAACACTAATGGCTAAAATATCGAATTTTCGATCACCGGGAGGATAAAGGTGTATCGGCGCTAAAGAAAGAATACTTTCCCGGAAAATTTTGTTCCTTTGTTGTTCAATGGAAAGAGTTGCAAAACAATTCCGAAGTTACTGCTTTCTGTATTATAGAGGGAACAATTTTTCCGTAAAAACTGGGAATACATTAAATTTTCATATCGGCAAAATGACAGTATAGTCATCCATCTTGAAACAAATTGAAAATTCCAAGTCTCTAAGAAAAATATTAAAATTTAATACGATTCGTTCGGCGGCCAAACAAGTCTCACTTCGTTAAACACATTCCTTTCAATTGTCAATAATTAGGTCAGGTTAAACTCTGTGGAATTTTCTCTTCTTTTTTTCATGACATGCCTTTCAATTTAAAACGGTCTAATAACGCTTTTGATCGAATGGTAAGCTTACAGGCGATTTCATCCAGTTTTCCTATGTATCCCGACAAGTGTAGACTCTCCAATTGAAACGTTAAAATAATTAGCGTATTTATTCCAGTTCAAGAAGATTTTTCTGCGCAAATTGAAACATAATAAGTCCATAGTGGTTTGATAAACTACAAAGAATCATCCAGTTTTCATATTTATCCCGACAAGTGTAGAGACTTAGAAACACATTCCAATTGAAAAGTTAGAATAATTAGCGTAATTATAACAGTTCGTGAAGATTTTTCTATATAAATTCAATGATAATACGTCCATAGTGGTTTGCTAAACTACGTTCAATCATGGATCAGTCGAGGGGACTGAAGAACAACTCTGCAGAAATCCTGCATCGGGAATGTTCGAAATTGCGTAAAAAAGACGTTTTCTGGACGCTTGCACTGTTGCTGAAAGTTAGCAGATTTTTCGGACTCGCACCTTTTCCATTGGAACGTCCAAGCAACGGTGAAAACGGAGACTCTAAATTTGTTGTCAGGTACAGCGTCGTGGTTTACTTTGTGTTTACATTCCTTATTCTTTGGGAATTGAATATCGCTGTCGAAGTTCTGAATAATATAGGCCTAGAAATGCCATTGTTGATTTTTTGGAAATCAGCGGTATCCTTCACCGTCATGAGCAATTGCTTAGTTTTATTTTTCAGCCGATCCATGATACACGGGATTTTAATAGATCTGGTCAAGTTTGACGAGAGACTTGGAATACTTGAGATTTTCATCGAATTGTATAGTTTTCGCAGGAACTTAAGAATACAAATGTTCGTTTACTGTCTTGCCCTATTTTTAAGTTTTCTAATCTATAGTCCTAATTTTTTGTTGTTATCTTACGGGAAAAGAACCATTAAATGTTTCTACCTTATTTTTATGCGCTCCAGTCTTTTATTGCCCCGGCTGCAACAATACAATATTTTATGTCACCTGAAATTGAGGTTGTTGAGCTTAAACAAAGAAATAGGTCACTTGGCATCAATAAGTTTCTTCGCAGGCATGCCGTCGAAAGGACCTGAAATTTTATTCGCGAAGCGTTGCAAACTATGGAAGTCACTGTTTCTTGATCTATACAAGATTTGCCATGCCGTGAACAAGATCTTCGGAAGCATAACCTTGGTCAACACTGCGGTCACTTTAGTGAGCATAGTGGCATTACTATTTATGGTTGTGGTCACCTTGACGTCGAATGTTTCAAATTACAGTCTCGGTCGATTGAAGTCGACCATATTTTGGATTGTCATCGAAGTGTTTGGAATGTTCCTCATCCTGAAGTCATCCCAATCCACAGCTGAAGAGGTAATAAAGAGCAATTTTGCATTCTTATTTCGTAAAAACATTAATGCTAAATGTTATTGGTTTCTTTGAAAATTTGAATAAATATGTAATGGATGTTATTTAGGCGAACTTTTGACAAAGATCCACTTTTACATTTTATCCTTCTAGTGGTGCCCGCATAAACTTTTGGAAAGTCAGTTAGAAGTGTGCTTGTCAAAAGTTATAATAGCCCATTTCTACTTATTAAATTAGACAACTGACATTTTATATCAAATGAAAATTTCCAAAGTCCACACTTAATTTACTGAATATCAAAAATCGGCATTTGTTAACGGTGCAATCTATTAAGTATCATATTGCTGGGACTATAGTAAGATGTTTTATACTGTTAGTCTTCAAATAAAGCAAAAATGGAGAAATTCAGTAAATATTTACGTATTTTAATGAATGATGGAAATAAACGTTGCGCCTTCAAAATCGAAACTTCTAGGTAAATATATGGCAAAATATAATTTCCTCCTGGATTCGATCATGGGACATTTTCGTAAACGACAATAGTTTTTCCTGGATTTTCTAGTTGGCAGTAACACACTCTTGAAGATATAAAGTGGGGATGAATGAAAGGACTGAAACAAAGAAAGACGAACTGACAGAGACTGAGTAATTATATATAAAAGATTAGAAGACAGAATTTAGTTTCATGCAAAGTAAATCTGATTGTTCAATGCCAGGACAATAGAATATTCAACTTTATTTCGTTTGTAGCTACAGTAATTCTCAGGATTTCTATCGGGAGGCTAGAATCAAATGCTAATAACTATATTGATGTAGAACCGTTTAAATTTCAGAATGGTCGCGACAATAAGGATGCTAGCGCGCATGTCAAAGATAGATCAGTTTGAAAGTTTGCAACGCGAGATCTCCGGAACAACTTGGCCGTTTTTCACGAAACTTTCACTTAGAGATTAAGCGAAACCTCGAAAAGGTTCTAGGCTTCATTTTGGTCTTCTACCTTAAGCAGTTTCAAAGATATTTTCCTGCGAGAACCCATTTTTCTACGCTACTTAATGACGTTCGGCGCGTGGTGGGAGGGGAGAGTGAAAGAGGGGCGGGCAGTGGGTGGGAGGTGAGTGAAAGAGAGGCGGGCGTCGGAGGGGCGAGTGAAAGAGGGACTGTCGGTGGGATGGGTGAGTGAAAGATGGGCGGTCGGTGGGAGTGGTGAGTGAAAGAGGGGCGGGCACAATCCAGAAACGCCCACGAGCAACGCCAGGTCACACTGCTAGTAATTGTATAAAAGATTAGAAGACAATTTAGTTGCATGGAAAGTTAATCTCATTGTTCTCTTTCAGGACTATAGAATCATCATCATAGGTGGACTGTCCATAGACATGTACGTGATTATTCGTGGTTAAACCTGGTTCTCCATATGCTCCTATTTTCCGTTGTCCTCTTCATATCTTGATAACTCTCTTTCCCTTTGAAATCGTCGCTCAGCTGAAACCTTTTCTTATTCTTTAATATCTTCATCAACATTACCCGATTTACTCTATCGAAGACCTCCTGCCAGTCTACAAAACATACGCAGATATCTTGCCTGTACTCATTCCCGGACATGGAGACCCAGGGCCCCTAGGCAGTTAACAGAGTCGGGGCCCCCTTTTTGGTAATTTAGCAAAAAACAAACTTTACTTTTATTTTTTTTTATTTGACGTACTTTGACTTTAGAAAATAGACAAGCAGACTTAGAAATGAAATAGACAAGTACCAACTATACTTTTTTACACATTATAATTTTTACATTTACATATAATTACAATTGATAGTAGCTCAATAACTTTGGCTAAGATTAATAAAGGTGAAATACTCCTTTAGCCAAACAATTAGAGGGTTACAACACCCAATGCATTTCGCCCACAAGGTGGGCATCGTCAGGGGCATAACCTGTTTCAACAGTGACTGGGAGTCAACTGAAAGGTTTGAACGGAAAGTATTAAGAAGACGACCGAGAAACAAGTGAAGCGCGGAAAGATTTTTCGGTGTGTGTGTCGTTTAAATCTGTCAGTTTGCATAGGGTCTTGTTGAAATCTGTGTCCGTGTTCATAATTGTATCGCGGTTTTTGTAAATCTGAAGGTTTTCTAACGAGTTTAGTGAGTTATTGGCTGAAGTTATCAATGTTTAATCGTTTACGTGTATACTATGACCTGTTTCAAAGATGTGGCTGGCAAAGCTTGATTTTCAAAACGATTATATTTATAGTGAGCCATGTGTTCCTTGAAGCGTGTTATTAGTTTCCTTCTTGTGTGTCCTATTACTTTTTGTCGCAGGGTGAGCATTGCATTTTATAAATACCGGACTTGTTCAAAGATTCTGTTGTGTCTTTTGTACTGCCCAGTAAATTTTTCAAATTATAAGGATTATAAGGATCAAGCGTTGCCAACCACATCTTTCTAGTTCGAAAAACAACTTAAGTGAGCAACGAAACATGTTTTATTTACTTATTAAAGACAATGATTATTTAATCTTAATTTAATTGTTAAAGTTAGGGTTACCATTTTGTAATTTGCTGATTCCATGAGGTATGAGCACATGAGTAGTTAATTGTGAAATTGTTTGTAGGTTGAAAAAATAGCTAATGAAAATACTAAACCTTGTTTTATTTATTATGTTGAAAAATATTAATATTTAGCCTTAAATATTTTAAATTCTTCTATAAATTATAATAAAAATTTCTTAAACATTGCATTACTTCAAAAGCAATATTTTATTTATTTGAGTTGAACTTGGATATTCAACTACTTCGACCAGTCTCCAAATGATCTGATTTTGATAGTAAAAAGACAGGGAAATCCTTAAAATGGGTGCATAAATGAATTTTCGCCTGACATGATCCACACTTAATTTGTATCAACCTTTACCGAAATATAAATGGATAACATTGAACACAGTTTCTTGGACTTCCTTGGATACAGGAGCTGAAAGCAATAAAGTTAAAATTTTCTTTAATTCTCCGCCAATTCAATTTATTTTTGAAAATTAATCGATACTATGTCGAATGTTTCTTGATGGATTTCAATTGTTATAACAACCAGGCAACACTTGAGTGGCGCGTCAGAGGTGGTAACCAGTATGATCCTTCTTGATGGGCATATTTATACATTATGTTTAGCTTTATTGGAATTAAAGGAAAGGATTCTACCAAAATCTCAACTTAATATAAGGTAAAAAGTCTAATCCTAATAAATATTGTAAAACTATTTAATGGCATCTATTTTGTGTTTTGGTGATAATTCTTAAGAAAAAGTACTTGAGAGACAAAAAAATGTTTAACATAAGTTTTTGTTAAATGAAAATATAGATAAACTTTGAAATTAAGTAAATATAAAGATCCTTTCAGAAAATAAATCTCGTCAACAGTCTATACCGGATCATTCTGTTGAGAACAATAATATTACTGATAAATTTGATTTAAAAAATTGTATTGATTATAAGGATCTGTACCTGTGGCCTCCTCTTCTTACTTGTCTAATAATTGAACATAATAACTATTTTTTTAAAACAAACTAATATTTTAAGTATCAAAGAAATTGGTCATTAAATTACGAAGTATAGGGAATTTTTTTTACATATCTACCTACTACGTTTTAATGCGATTTCTGCTGTTGTATTTCTTTTGAGAGTTGCTCAATTTTTGGAGAGAAAGCTGGTCTTGTTATTTTCAAGCAGGACTGTAGACTTACATCGTTCAGTCGGCATCTTAATTATGTTTTGATGAAATTCACGTTTGAATACACTTGTTCGCACAGGTAAGTGAAACCGAATATGGACAGACTGACAATCGCATACTTTTTCATATTGTTTTAGGCATCTGGTAAAGAGTTCCAGAACTCGAACACAATTTGGTCCTGTTTTTTAAGATAATGCATTTCTCTCAATTTCCGCTGAAGTATTAGAGTGGATTTCTGCGTTTGTAAATATTCAAGTTCTATCTCCAACCTTTTAAATTTAGAAGTCCAAATGTCCTTGTTCCTCTAATTAAACAATTCAAGATCCATGTCGGCCCGATCCACAAACATATATACTGAAACATTTTGTAGAGAGGTGTCAGCTTCCAGGGGTTTCAACACTAAAGACAAAGTTAACTTTTCATTTCCCTAAATTACGAAATCGCGTAGAAAAGCATTCCTGCATTTTAATTACAATAGTTTAAGGTCTTTTTTGTGAATCTCATAATTTGTTGTTTCACTAAATCCTTTTAAAGACTGAAAATGAAGAAATGAACACCCTTGGAGGTCTCTTGCAAATAAAATTAACTTTTGCTCAAAGACTAGTAACTCTTCTAAAAGCAAGAAGGCTGTGTTTCCTTTTCCTTGTAGTTTTATATTAAGGACATTTAAATTCGAGGTGATATCTGTAAGTTCCTTATATACATAACCTTTTCTCCGTATAAAAACCTTTACTTTTAGGCTGGCCGCGAAACGCCCAAGCACCATGCCTCTTGAAAGCCACCGCACTTTGTTGTGCAGAAGAAGGTCCGCATACTGACTGTTGATTTCTTCAAGAAGTATACAGAAGTGCCCGTGATTTAAGGCTTTTGACATGCATATGTTGACCTTCTGAATTACTAAGTTCATTACTTCTATCATCTCAGGTGGAAAATATTATGCACAAAATGCCTCATGTTGGATTATTCACTGATACAACATTACATTATGGTTAAGCGTATTCTGGAAAAGTGAAACAAATCCCTTATTATATCCCTTTCATATTCGGTGTTCCGTCCGCTGCGACTGAGATAATATTGCAAATTTTTATCTCTTTTTTCTTTAAACAGTCAACAACAGCTGATAGAATATCTTCTCCTCTTTTTTGTGGGGCAGTAATTCAATAAGATCCTCTTGGGCTCCTTCAGAATTAACTTATATCGCCATGTGAACACCTTTTGTAATGTCATCGACGTCACACGGCTCGTCACAAGAAATAGAGAATACTGTAACTCACTGAATGTCCTTAATCTGTTGGTTACTCAGATCAGCGCCCATTTTTATCGTTCTGTTTCATACTGTATTTGCTGACAACGACATATCCTTAAGTTTCTTAACAATTTCCCCGTTATTTCTTAAATCACAATACAGCTCCGCCTTTATTGTAACAAAGCACTCTTTAATATATTCGCCATTCGTAAACTGCATATCGCGTTTCACTATCTCAGGCGTTGCTAGAAAACTTGCGGCAGTTGTACTACTTGGTGATCTCACCCATTTCGTGAACATGCTTATACTTATTTCTGCTTTTTTCTTCAACTCATTCGCAGTTTTCTTTCTACGATCACCAACTGGATATTTTTCTGCGAAGTTATTGTGATATTTTATAAAATGTCTCTCGATATTTGTTTTTTATTGTTTGCGAGTTTTGTATTGCAAATTAGACATGAAGGTAAGCCATCGGAACTCATAATGAATTCATCGATTTATTTTTAAACTCTCGATGCTCATATTTTATTTTTTCTCAATACTGACATTAACAAGCACACTCATCCCCTAAATGGAATATTTGGCAGTCATTCGTCTCAAAAACAAAATACACATTATTAGTAATTAATAGTTAAAAAAGATGTTAATATATACCTTATGCGACGTAAATTCCGGGGACGCATTTTCACTATTACGCATTAATACCTACATTTTTGGTCACTGCTATTACAATTTTGGCGCATTTGGGATTTTTTAGTTCTTAATGAGCCCCTTGAATATCGCGATTAATGCCACGGAACTGTAAAATTCGTGTAAATGCCATAAATATTTTATACGTATCTAGGGTAAATAACGTCACGTGCATTGGTTGTAATGGCTGCAAATGTGATAGGATAGGAATAGAAATAGATTTATAGTGTTGTCGGTGTCCGTCTGTGTGTCCATCCGTCCGACATATTTAACTTTTGAACAAATGGACTGACTTTCATGAAACTTTCTGGAAACCTCTTACTATCTGGGCCGAGCTCCCGAGGATAGTTGTTGTTACGACGATTGAAGTCCCAGTTTCGATTCCAGGAACTATCCTTTGCATTTGATTTACATGGGGAATCTGAAATCCATCGTGTAGTGTAATTTTCTCTTACATATTCAAATATCTTAGAATTGTAACATCGGAGCGGGTTTTGTACTATCTTCTGAAGGAATTAATGAAGATTTTAATTTTTATCGTAGAATTTTTATTATCAATTGTATTTATTAACATTCCGCGTAAATACTGGGGATTTTACAGTTTTTATCACTCATTACGAATGTGTTTCCATAGAAAGTCCTTTTGTTGAAATGTATTTCTAATATTTTATAACGCAAAGTTATGAAATTTGGGAACACAAAGAGCTTCATATCCGAGATTAAATAAATAATGAAAAAGTAGGCATCATAAGTTTTGTTTGGATAATCTTGTTTTTACTTATTTAAGCAGTATTCTGTCACAAGATGGAAGGAGTGCGAAAGAGATCAGGACAATGATAGCAATAGCAAAGAAGGCACTTAGGAGAAGACCATACTTGTTGACCGAAAGTTTTAATAATGATACTAAAATGAGGTAACTGAAAACGCTTATATGAAGTGCGTGCAAGACATGCGTATAGCGTATATTAAAGAAAATTAGTTAAAGAGGAAAATGAATGCGAAAGTTTTGAATATAATAGGGGAGGAGAGGACCCTAATTAGAATAGTAAGGCACAAACAGAAAAATTGGATGGGCCTAAATTTTTAAAGAAACTGATTATTGATGTCCTGTAAGGAAAAATGTTAGGAAAGAATCAAAGATATGGGATAAGGATAGAGAAATTAGAATCACTAAAGGAAGGACGTTGGTAGGTATTTAAACTTGAAGAGAACACATGTTTGGTATGGTACGTCTAAAACGTTGCGGAAGGTAGAATTACAATGTATGTAGAAGGCAAAACATTTTCGTAAGAAAAATTTCTTTCTATGATTTTATGAGCATCATATAATCAATGCGCGGGATATATACCGCATTTCATCAAGAACTAACTTCAGATCGATATTCCTCATATCTAATTGCAATCAATAGTTCTATTTTCTGTTTAATAGAATTGTAAAAAATCTTATGTAGCCACCACATGACTTTCGTCATACCTGTAATATTTATAAAAATTCTAAATAGGTTAAATGAAAATAAATATTTTAAGGAACTGCGAGAAATTTTAAAATGTTTACAACGAATAGAAATAAAGTCATACCATAGCCTTCTGATATTGGATATAGCTGTGTAACTCCAACAATATAGAAAATAAAAAGGAGCCTTACTAAGACGTAACTAAGCGTCAAGTGTTTATAAAAGTTTCCTTCAGGTGGAGTGGTGATAGTAGCTAAATGTATAATATTTAAAATATTTCCTTAAAAATGCATTATATGAGAAAATGGAAATGGAAAATTATAAAAACAATATATCTCATATTATATTAATTATTCCTATGATTGATAATTACATGTTGAAATATTATGGTAAACTTGATCTCCAAATTAATTGTAATTCACGTCTTCAATCATTCTTTATGGTTTTAGGATCGGTATTCTGGTTTTCAACGCATGCTCTAGTCTTAAGAAGGAATATTTTCAATTGATGGTTCAAAGGCAAGATAATTTCGTATCCGTAACAAATCCTCACATAATTTCTCGAATTCTCATGGATAATTAATTTTCATATGGCGCTTTTAAATTAGTATTTTGTTTTTCAGTATCACTTTGACTCGCCATAAAGGATATAATACCCGCACTATCACGTACGTCCGGTTTCGAATTAATTTCTGAATTGGTCCTGTCTGTGTTTTTGTGTCCCCTGCTAACAAATTTTGCATCAATCGATCGATTTTCATGGAACTTAGTTTGAGGACCATTCTGCCAGTGCCCACCTCTGGGCTATATTTTATTTGACGAAGATTGATGTACCGGGTTCGATTGCGGAAAATTGGAATCATTTCGTCGGTCATTTATTATGGTTTGCGAGAATAATACTTCTTTAGGAATTCAGTGAATGTATCGTGACACTTACCGTATATTTATCGAGAGTTTGGGAATGCAAATATTCAACGATACGTTTCTCAAATTTCCTATTAACATTCTCCCTTCAATAATTATCAATATCCCATAAGTATTCATTCAACGGAGGAATAAATATAAAGTCATAAATTCGTATTTTGGCTTATCCCTAGGGTTGCCACCTTATGAGTAGTTGATTCCGGGAGATTTTCTTCTCATGAGTAATATATTCCGGGAGAATTTTTATATGTTGAAAAACAATGTGAGCAATGAAGCTTGTTTTACTTGCTTACTAGCGTTAGGTTATCCGACGTTGCCCGGGTCTCAGAGCAGTGTAAAGATCACCTAATGACATGAATATTAATTTATTTTTTTGTGCTTATGATAATTATTTTTTTAAACATTAGTAATGTTTATTAGTACAGATCTTTTGGATATACAACGTTTCTACTGCAAAATTAAAACAAATCAAGCTGTGCAACCTTACCTGTGTAAGTTTTTCCTGTGGTTATGTAAAAGAAACACTCTTACTTATTTGAATACGAACCAAACAACCAAACTTTAAAAAACAAACAACTATATATAGATTCGATTTTAGTCCTTGAAACTAAATAAGAATTAATAAAACATTGACACACGAAAACTCTTTTGCAGCTGTGCTTTAAAGTAAAGTATATGCGCGTCATTTTAAATTAACATAATGTCATGTTTCTATAAACAGTGTAACAACAATGCAAACATTCTATTAATATAGCAAATTTAATTTGTTTTTTTTTCTTTTTCTAGCAATTTATAGTGGGAGAATTACTCATTTGAATGTCAGTTGTTATAAAATACAAATCGAACAAAGTAAGTAATTCATTAAGACGTAAATGAATGCCCTTAATAGCATAAATTACACGCGATCATAACATTTCTTGTATCTGTTCCCATTGAAAAGCATTAAGCTCGCAACCATGACAATTGATATTTTCCATTGTTGAAAACCGTACGCTAATTAAATTCTTATTCGAATTCTGCTTTCAAAAATAAATTATCTATTTTTTTTTCATAGAACTGTTCTAGTCTCCAGTTTGTATCTCAATTTTAAATAATTTAAAAATGCGATTTTATAAAGCCCTGCACCAATTGAACTTACTTTCCCATGCTTTTTTTACGAGGGAAAATATGGGGTACAAAACATCGCCTTTAATGAAAAATTGAAATCAATACGCCAGAGGTGCACACCCTCAAGTTTTCTTAAGTACACATGCCAAGTTTAAGCTTTCTAGGTCTCTTGGATTTGGAGTTACAGCGTTAACACACAAAAACACATTTACTTTAATTTATATGATTAGAAGACATATTGATTATATAATAATTATTTTATTGTTACAGTTAGGGTTACCACTTTGTAAGTTGCTGATTCTGTGAGGTATGAGTAAATGAATAGTTATTTGTGAAATTATTTGTGCGTTAAAGAAATAACTAATAAGAACATTAAACCTTGTTTTATTTATCGTTCAAAACATATGAATATTAAATCTTAAAATTTTAAAATTCTTCTATAAATTATAATAAAAATCTCTTAAGGATTACATTGCTTCAAAATCAATACTTTCTTTATTTAATTTTAATTTGTGTGTTGAGCTACTTCTAGCAGTCTCCAAATGATTGTGTTTTGGTAGTAAAAAGGCAAGGAAATATTAATTCATCATCATCATGAGGTGTTCTGCCTCAAGGCAGGTCCCTGGCACCAGCATTGTCTCCACTCCTTTCTGTTTCTTGCCTTTTCTTTCATTTCCTGATACCCTCCACTTTTGTCAATCAATCATTTTTATTCTTCTACGTCCCTTTTTCCTTTCACCTTCTACTGATTCTTCCAACACCATCAATAGCAAACCTTCTCCTCTCAAAATATGCCCTAACCTGTTACTTTTCCTCCTCTGAATTGTTTCAAGTAATCTTCTCTTCTCATTCACCATTGTTAGTATTTCTTCATTCCTTATCCTATCCATCCACTTAACCTTTTCCATCCGCTTCCACACCCACATTTCAAATGCCTCTAGCCTTTCTTTCTCTCTCTTCTTTAACGTCCATGTTTCACACCCATAAAGCAATACACTCCAAACATAGCACTTCACAAGACGTTTCTTCAGATTTAAATCCATTTTACTACATATTACCTGTTTTTTCCTATTAAATGTTTCTTTTGCCATTGCTATTCTTGTTCTTATTTGCTTTTCACTTCTCCAGTCGTCTGTTAGCATGCTTCCCAAATATCTATACTGTTTTACTTGCTCCACTCTTCCATCTTTTATTGACATATTCATAATTTCTCTATCCCCTATTCTCATCACCTTTGTTTTCTTTATGTTCATTTTCATTCCATATTCCATCATCCTATCTTCTGGCTTTGTAACCATTTCCTGAATATGCTTCGTTTCATCTGCCAAAATTACCATGTCATCAGGAAATCTTCTACAATTTATTATTCTACCCCCAATACTAATTCCTTTATCATTGCCTATTTCACTGTCAATCATTTCTTCAGCATATATATTGAACAGGGTTGGCGATAAGCAGCACCCTTACATTACTCCTCTTCCTAGATCATACCATTCGGTCTGTATTTTCTATACAGCTCTTTAATTTACCTTCTATCTTTCCAGTCTACTTTTTTGCTTTTAGTATTTCCATGAGTGTTTTCCAAGTTCACTCGGTCAAATGCCTTCTCCATATCTATGAAGCATAGACTAATTCCTTTACCCCTTTCCATATATCTCTCTTCACTCATTCTTATCAATCCTATTGCGTCTCTTGTACCTCTACTCTTTCTAAATCCAAACTGTTCTTCTGCAACATTTTCTTCCATTTGCTAATTAGTCTCCAGTTCATAACCCTAAGTAGAACCTTTGCTGCATGTGTATTTAAACTAATTGTTCTGTGTTCACTGAATTTTTTTGTTCCTTGCTTTTTCGGAATTGGAATCATAATTGTTTTGACGAAATCCTTTGGCCACATCCCCTTGTCATAGATTGTATTACACAACTTCGCTATTTCTTCCAGTCCTTCCTCATTATCACACTTCAATAATTCTATTGGTATCTCATCTACCCCCATTGCCTTCCCATTCTTCATATCCTTTATTGCTTGTAACACCTCTATTTTCAATATCAAAAACCCTGTTTCATCATTATTTATTTCATCCTGCTCTTCAATACGGAGATCCTTTGGTCTTTCATTTGATTTGTGCAACTCTTCCATGTATTTTCTCCATCTACTAAGAACCTCCTCTTCCTTATACAGAACTTTATCTTCTTTACTTGCAATCTCTTTCACACATGCACTTGTTCTCCATCTATCCCATGTTAAATTTTTTACTTTCTTATACATCAAGTCATACATTCCTTTTCTCTCTAGATCTTCTATATCTAAGCATTCCTTCTCTAGCCATCTCTCCCTTGCTTTTTGGGTTTCTCTTCTTAGTTCATTATTCAGTTTCCTGTATTTCCTTTTTCCATCTTCATCATTCCTGCTTTTGTATTGCATTCTTTCTTCCATCTTTTCTATCATTTCCTTTGTCACCCATGGCTTTTTTAGTATTTTTCCTTTAAAAAACCCAATAGCCTGTTCTGCTGTTTTCCTTATAGCTTTCTTTATCCTATTCCATGCTTCATCCACATTTTCCTCTGACACGTTTTCTCTTTTGATAGCTTGAGCTAATTTTTCTCTTATTCTTTCATTTTCTACTGTGGCTATTTTCTCTAACCATTTTCTAACTATCTTAGCCTTCTTAACCTTCTTCAAGGCTAGTTTTATTTCGGCCAGGAGGAGCACATGATCACTGTCAATGTCTGCTCCTGGAAGTCCATATGCCTTTTTTCCTCCATTTCTGTATCTTTCTTCCACTAAAATATAATCTACTTGATATATGACTCCATCTCCTGGTGATTTCCACGTGTATAGCCTTCTCTTATAATTTTCAAACCAAGTATTTGATGTGAACATCCTCTTCTCTTTACAGAACTCTACAATTCTTTCACCTCTTTTATTTTTTTTTCCTAGTCCAAATTTTCTTACTACTTGGTCTTCTCTTCCCTCTCCTACCACAGCATTCCAATCGCCCACCACTATCTTGCAACAGTTTCTACCTTCCTCCTCCATAATATTTTCTATCTTCTCGTATATTTCTTCAACAGCCTCATCTTCATGTTGGTTGGTTGGCATATAAACTTGTATCAACAGTAGATCTTTTGTGTGCATTCCTATTCTAAGACCAATTGCTCTATCATTTATAAATATCACCCTTTGTAAACAATTTGCTATTTCCTTATTCAGAATTACTCCTACTCCATTCATTCCTCCAGTACCTCCTGAATAGTACACCGTGCTATCATCACTTTTTATTTCCCCTCTTTCTTCCCATCTCATTTCACTTAAGCCAATCATGACCATTCTGTTTATTTTCATTTCTCTCTTTAAATTTTCAAACTTCCCTGCTAGTAAAAGTGTTTTTACATTCCACCTGCCAATTCTCAACTTCTTTCCAGCTTCCTTCCTTGTGTTAAACGGAACCTCTCGTGTTGTCCCCCCCGGAGATCCGAGCGGGGGACCATTTTACCTCCGGAATATTTAACAAGGGAAGACTCCGTCATGATGCCTCTACATGGGATATATTGTGGCGGTGGTTTCCCATTGCATTCCGCCCATATATTCAGTCGTCCCTGCTACCTGATGGTCCGCGGGAGGTATTTTATTTCCCTTCTACCCTACATATCTGTAGAGCATTCCCCTATCCGCCACCCGGGGACGCGCCTTCTAGAGGTTACAGGCTCCTCCGAGGGAAATATTAATTAGGGTAATTAAAATTGGTGCATATTTTAATTTTTGACTTGACGTGATCCACACTTAATTTGTATCAATCTTTACCGAAATATCGATGAAAAACTTTGAACACAGTTCTTAGGCTGCCTTGGATACAGGATCTGAAAGCACACGCGTTAAAATTTTCTTTAATTCTCCACTTTTTAAAATAAATATATACTATGTCGATTGTTTCTTGATTGGTTTCAGTTGCTATAAAAATCAGTCAACACTTGAGTGGCGCGTCAGAGGTACTAACCAGTATGATCCTGCATGAAGGGCATATTTATACATTTTGTATAGCTTCATTGGAATCAAAGGAAAATTTTCTACCAAAATCCCAACTTAATATAAGGCAGAAAGACCAGTGAAGCCGAAAATTTCATGATTACGAAGATGTTGGGCACCCGGACAAGTCCTACCAGATTTCGGTCGAGATGTATCTATGGAGGGTTAATTCCGGAATAGTGGCAACCCTACGTAATGCAAAAATAAATACGCGCCGTTTCCCATAGAAAGACAGCATGACGGTGACGGGAGGTCACTTAACTTTGTCACAGTTTACAGCATCTCGTTGCACATAATGGAGATATCATTCTGATTAATGTCTATTCGGGTTGCTGCTGTACAAGAATACAAGTCCATACTGGAGTCCGATAGACTCGTTGGTACAAAAGTTTTGGTCCTCCATCATCCACGCTTAAGTTTTTGCAAGGACCTCCAGCTTCCTTGCTAAGAGATCTGACCTAGACGGGGCTTACGTGGAATTCGTTAATGTTGTACGATGCTACTCGTATGAAGAATTTCGCAACCGATGGCAACGACACCAGGATAAGAAAGTTCGTTGAGAAGGAATTGTTCTTGATTGGGATATGGGCGTTCGGTTATGTCACATTTTCCAACCCTTGATGAGTCGATTAGAGTGAGGATGGATTAAGCTTGCAGTTCTTCGTTTCAACGTTTCGACGATTCCGCCTCTCCAAATAATAGAAATGCTTGAAATTCGCTCGTCTCCCCTTTTCTCCTAAGCCGGAACTTGAGCAGAACTTTCTGTTAAAGAAAAACAACTCGGCTTTCGGTGTCTGCTGCGTGCAGTGGGCCATTGTGCCCGACGTTTAGCAACATTTGCAGACAAGAATCTTCCTCGCGCATTTATAATAACGGTGGTCTCGTCCTTTATGCAACGGCCGCTGTAGATTTCCCCCTCCCCTTCACCAAACCCCTCGATTGATCTTAATTGGACTTCTTCTTTTCTTCCCCTCCCCTTTCACCAGTCGCTGGTCTATTGGTTTCTCCTTAACTTATTCGCCTTACTCCCCCATTTTTATCTTCCATTGTCCTCACGATTCCACCAATTTCCCCCTCAGCTCACCTGTTGGTTATGATCGGCCCTTTCCCCTTCACTTCATTCGCGGGATTCTCTGCTGATTGTTACTAATAAGGGGATAGGAGTATGTAAATTCATCAAAACGCATTTTGCGGTTGTATGAAAGAATGTTTCATTTTTAAAACCTTTATGTGAGAAGGAACATTTAGATGGAATCCTATATTTTTCATAGTACTATTAGTTTTTGGATTATGACACAATATGAAGAAATTGCTCACCTCTCCGGAAAGATAAAAGTGCCTTTAAGATTTTATCGCACAGTTTACTTACAGTATTCGTTATTATACGCCAGGAATGAGTACAAAAATCACTAAAATTTCGAAGAGAATGCCTATTTCTGAAAATTTCCAGTGCACTATCATATAATCATAGGAATGCGGTAGTATTTAGCCATAGAATTAAGCAAAACAAGAAAATCGGTCGATATTTACGTATTTTAATGAAGAAAAATATTTTTGATCTTTGAAAAATCTAAAATGCCGTGTAAACTTATGGGATACTAAAATTCTGTCGTACAATCAAACCTGGAACTTTTTCCTGTATATTTTATTTTTCATACCATAATTCATTTAGTTTTAACAGGATTTTCAAAAACTCCTTATGAACTACCTATGGAGGTCCGTTAATATAGTAAGATTTCGTTTTAAGTCTCTATAGCAATAACAGCGAAACGTAAATACATTCAATTTACTTTCGAAAAGGAATAAGGAACATTACAACTGCTTAACTGTGGTGAGGTATGTTTAAAATAACAAGATTGGAGAGGAGGTTTCCGAAAATTTATGGGAACATTCTTAAAAAAGTGCTTTTGAAATCCGTCTTTACAGTTATTTTTTAACTTGTTATTTTAAAAGTCATATAGTATGTTCCGATTTAAACCCTTATCAGGCCCACCGAGGCACTCGCTACTTCTAATTTGGCCCGCCAAAGCACTCGCATCTACAAATGTGGCCCACCACGTAAGAAAGGCTGCACACTCCTGTAATAGAATAACCCAGTAATTGTAACACCCTACGACGTTATAAGGAAAATTGCATGTTTCTCAAAGCTGCAGAATAAAATTACCAACAATATTATTAAAAAATTTAAATAGCAATATCGCTAAACAATAACTATAAAATGGTATTTTTCAGGGTTGAATTTTTTCAGTTTTTTTCGAACATTCATCTGATCGAAAAATCATCCCACTTCGAAGTACAGCTCTTCGCCATAGTTATTGTATCTATCGGTAGGTTTTTCGCGAGCGCTTTCGAATCGAAGACGAAAAAAATCTTGTCGTACAATCGAACCTGGAACTTTTTCTTGTATATTTTATTTTTCATACCATAATTCATGTAGGTTTAAGCACATTGTAAGCTTCAGCTCTTGATTCCTTCTGAAATGTTCTAAAAAACTTAAGAGACAGACGGGCAGTAGATTGAGCCTAACTGAAATGCATCGTGCCTGGTTTTTACCCTGCACTCTAGAGTTCCCATAAATTTAAATATGGAACAAAAAATTTAAAAATAACAACTTACCTTCGTATCAATTAATGGTCATGAATATTCCTTCATGGCAGTTGCACGTGAAAATTCAGCAGTTTCTTTTACTTGGGGTATCGGCTGTAGCTGTTGCTGCAGATAACATATAACGCAAATCAAGCGCTGCCAACCACATTTTAGAAACAGGTCATAGTATACACGTAAACGATTTAACATTGATAAATTCAGCCAATAACTCACTAAATTCGTTAGAAAACCTTCAGATTTACAAAAACCGCGATACACTTATGAACACGGACACAGATTTCAACAAGACCTTATAAAAACTGACAGATTTAAACAACACACACACCGAAAAATCTTTCCGCGCTTCACTTGTTTCTCGGTCGTCTTCTTAATACTTTCAGTTCAAACCTTTCAGTTGACTCCCAGTCACTGTTGAAACAGGTTATGCCCCTGACGATGCCCACCTTGTGGCCGAAATGCATTGGGTGTTGTAATCCTCTAATTGTTTGGCTATAGGAGTATTATACTTTTAATCACATATTGTAAGATAATGACGAAACGAAATCGCGAAAAAAGTCCTACGTTCGACTCCAAGGCAGGAAATTCCACTTACTATATTATAACACGTAAAAATAATTTTTTTACATACAGGCTCTTATTCTATTTGACATCTAAATTAGAAAGAATTCACCTATGATTTTCGGATCTAGACATTAATAAACTATGAAGTTTCTTATTCTGTTCATTTATTCCGAACTACAGCTCGAAATTCCCCATGTAAAACGTTTAATTCACATATTTTTGTGAAATTAGCCATTTTAACGGGATGTTGCCATGACAATAGATTTAATCGTTAGACCTCAAAATTCTACTGTTATTTCAATCCTTATGGGCGATATCGTGCTTTGAATGGTCTTTCAATTAGTACGAGACAGAGAGGAGATAGAAATTCTATTCTTATCAATCAATGTAAACACCATTTGTTGCGCTATTTACGAGAAGGGGTGTATTTGAATGTAGAATATTAATCATTCTCTTATTAAAATCAGGTACTTAGAATCATCGTAGGAGTTCAAAACATGAAACAACGAACTTCTACAAGAACGAAAGTTTGTTTTATTGCCATCCAAAGAAAATCAAGGAATATTTTATGTATTTTTATCTACTTTGTTTGAATGCCCAGCCAATTCGCCTCTCTTACAGCACAAATGTCTATCTCAGTGGTAGTGCAATGAATAACCGGGGTAGGGAGGAGGGAAACCCGGTGCCGGAATTTGCCTGCTCTTACGAAGAACACCAGGGGGGCCAACGTCTTAACGTCACTTGCAAAGGACGGAACAGCTGAATTTGCGCGGTCTGCTGAAAGCACACAAACAGGGAGCCGGGCGACCTTGGAAAAAATCCTACTTGCGCGAGATTCGTGCCCTCTTCCTTTTCTAAGCAGCAGGCGAGTAGCAGCCAGCGTCCTAACCATTACACCATCGGCCCCTCCCACCCAAGTACAGCTGCTGTTGGTATATGCCCTTCTTAGCACTGCTTTCCCATGATGCTTTCAGTGCATGTTCGATGTTGTTTTGATTCCGGCGGTATGAAGCTCATCCCTCCCAAGTAATATATAATTATAGATGACCATTCTCGCACAACGGCATTTGTCATGCTGCGAACTATTGTTTAATTGACTGCAGTATATAAAATACACATTATTATATGTTAATGCGTTCATTACCTCAAAATAAAAAATAACAGTTAGCGTCTTTATTACCACAGAGTATTACTTTTTAAATATCGCCTTGATAATCTGAAGAAAAAAAAACGAAAACAATTGAACCCAATCCACCGCCGTAGGAGCTAAGTTCGCTATCCCGTCAGCAATTCCCTTTCTTATCAACATTTCGACAAAGAAGCCTACTACGTTGCATACGATGTATTTGGGTATTTCGGAAGCTGAATTTTCGAATTCTAGGGCCCTTTCACCAAAACACTGATACGCGGGTCTCCTTAAGCACCGTTTAGACCAGGCAACCATTGTAGAACGACAGACGGATCGAAGGCAAATTAAAAGCACATCGACCCCTTTCGCCTTGGTGGTTCTACGAGCTTTGCGATTCTACAAAAGTAGAGAGTGCCTCTACTTTTTCGGAAGCGATTCCACCGGGAGATGCCGAGCATTACCGAACCTGCTCGAACTGGCTCCGAAGATGGCCATGTGTTGAAGCCCGCGCGTTTTTACCCAGTGAAATACACCTGATGAAAAATAACATCGATTTTACGTTAAGCCTGTTATTTTTAAATTCTTATCATGAATAATTTATTGATTTTATGTCAATATTGATTGAAGAAAGTGATACATAATGGTATTACTAACACTTAAAAACTAAAGTATTAGTAATATATCACCTACAGAACTAAAATACCATGATAACATATCATTTGTCACTTCTGCTTACACGATTCTTGCTAAAGTATTCTAAAAAGTATATGTTTAGCATTGCTCATAATGATACTTACTTTTCCGATTTTTACAGAAAGTAGGAGGAATAAGGGTTAGGGATAAAGAGGGAGGTAGAATGTAATGAAGACTAGAAGAATAATGGGTGGAAGGAAGTGAGATTGATTGATTGATTTGGAGTTTTTTGGGGCGACATTGATACTGGTAAGGGAGAAAGAGAAATAACAATATAAAAATAAATACATTTGCAATGAAAACACTTATTTTAATTAAACTATTGTAATTTATCTTAAAAAATGACGAATACCTATGAATGAAGTAATAAGTGAAAATGAAAAATATCAGAAAAATTAATGAAACCACACGATAGATGCACTTAAAAGTAAAAAACAAATATAAAGTTCATTTAATGGAATACCTCGGATAGTAAAAATTGTTTTGGGTGAATGAAATTTGTGTTGAAAAGAAATATTAACGATGAGTAATTTGTTGAAGATTACGCCACACAAGTTTTGCATGACCAAACATTACACAATGGTATGTAGGTACATGGGTATTGTACAAATTTATTTCAAGGCAGTAGTCTACGAGGCTGAAACGTATTCAATGCAGGATAAAAGGAATCGAAAAATTCAGAACCCAAAACTTTTTCGGTTCGCATAAAAGGCCCAAGTGAAAGGTGAGATTTCTCGACCACCCTCAGGTTGCTCACTCCATTTCTGACGCTAAGGTCACCGTGTCTTCTATCGCAAGATAAAATATATTGTTTTCTTCCTCTAGCCGAAAGGATGAAATTCTACCGAATGATAATTTTAGGAATGTCGTGAGGGAGAAATGAATTGCTGTTCCATTAGCGATCCTCTCCCAGTGAGCCTTACGAGGTGTTTCCTTGAAAAACATTCCGTTTTCGATTCCATAAAAGGGTTTTTCCTGATGCTTGGTCCCTGAATGAGCGGAATAACTCTAGGCAATCGCTCCACAAACGTCTATCCCTTCTGAAAATCAATTTTTCTCATTAGCCAGTCTTTCCTTATCATATATTTACAGAAGACATCGCTAAACTTCTCTCGGGCATATCGCTATATCCGTTATCCTTTCTTACAGTTTAGTACTTTCTCATATATATTACAAATATGAAGCATTTATGTTTATATTGGACGGTTTCTGTTTCGTGAAAGATGAAGTAAAATCAGAAATTGATACAATTCTTGTTTTTTCAAATAATTTAGTCTTATGGAGCGGACAACCAACACCTACTCCAAAAAGTAGCGGGTGGAGGGTGAGTTGAGTGAAAGTGGGACGGGCGATGGGAGGGGACCCCAAAGAGGGGCGGGAGGTGGGAGGGGTGAGTGAAAGAGTTGCGGGCTGTGGGATAGGTGAGTGAAAGAGGGGCGGGCTGTGGGGGAGGTGAGTGAAAGAGGGGCGGGCGGTGGAAGATGTGATTGAAGAGGGGTGGGCTATGTGAGGGGTGAGTGAAAGAGGGGCGGGTGGTGGGAGGGGTGAGTGAAAGAGAGACGGACGGTGGGAGAGGTGAGTGAAAGTGGGGCTGGTGCAATCCCGAGTCGCACTCGGGCAACCCTGGGTAACACAGCTGGTAATTGTATAAACGAATCTTTGCATTTGGGTGACCGTCCCTAAAAGTTTTATTTCTGACTTTCTGTTTGTTTTTAAGGCATAGGAATACTTCAATACTTCCCCTAAATGTGTGATTTAAACGTTAGATATGAATGATTTCGAGGTGTAAGCGAAAAAAGATGAATAATTTAAGCTACTTTAGTAATTTTTCTTTAAGTTAGTTGAAATCGGATGATAGAAGGTCAGATTTTTCTAATTTTAATTTCAAAAACAATAATAGCTAGCACATCGAGTAGCCCATTTTTACGTGTTACCTTAAGAAAAACAGAAAAGACCACATGGACATGAACCCGGTTTGTTAATCCGAATAATTTTTTGTTTATCACTTTATTGAATAGCTCTTCAAATTGTGGAGCAGTCATCCTCAAATGGTTTCGGTACGACTCAATGTCCTAAGATGAAAACTCTTATAACAAACATTCTGAAGCCACAAGGTCAATACTCCTCAAATTCATTACCTTGTCCACAGACGTTTTCCGTTAGTCTTCTTTTTTAAACTATTCCGTAGTTCCTCCCCTATAACGCTACAAATAACTTGCATGCCCACACCAAGTAATCCAGTTTACGCAATTTAGTTTTGAACGTTCGAATCGACTCTGGTTGAACCATCTAAACCCCTGTTCTTCCACATTTGGTCCGCGGACCGGTACCGGTCCGCGGAAATTTCCTTGCGGTCCGCCAAAAATTTCCCCCCAATCATGTACCGGCTACATGATTCGAGCGCTACATTGTTGCACGCGGCAATGTAGCGCCCGAAGTATAGGTGAAGTGCGCGGCCGCCGAATGCCAGTGGCACACTGCCGGAATCGGAATACCCACGGAATCAATCAATATCGAATATGAACTGAAAGCCTCACGGCAAAGCATTGCCATGTCCCAACCAAGGGCATATACCACCAGCAGCAGCAGCGAATGCCAGTATTGTGTCAGCGCTCGTCCGTAGTTTTTTCCAATACTGTGTTGTGGTTTTTTGGAAAACAAGTTATTTCTTTCTTAAAATTTGAAACCTTAGAAAATGGAGACAAAAAAAGTCAAACAGCAAAACCTTTTAACCTTCTTTAGTAGAGGCAAGGACAATATTCAGGAGAAAATTAGTGATGGTACCGAAAGATAGTCAAGTACTAGCGCTTCAAGTTTAGAAGTAACAAAGAAAAAGAAATATTTTGAAACTTCGGAATGTGCGATACAAACCAAAAAGATAAAAGGAAACTTATTAGGCATTACGATAAGGAGTATTTAAAGCTTGGTTTCTTTGTAGCCCCTGGCAGTGAACTATCGCCACGAACTATGTGTGTAGTATGTTCCAAAATTCTGTCAAATGACTCTATGAAACCTTCCAAACTTGCTCATCATCTGCATTCGAAGCATATAAATTTTACTGATAAGCCACTGGACTTTTTTCAAAGATTATGTGACCAGAGGAAAAGTCAGAAAAGTCAAATCAAAATTATGACGACTAGTGAAAAGTCGCTGCTTCAAGCGTCTTCTTTAGTTGCTCTTCGAATAGCTAAAACGAAAAAACCGTTTACTATTGGTGAGGAGTTAGTAAAGCCTTGCATCTTAGACGTCGTACAGAAATTTTGGGTCCTCAAGCCACTGAAAAACTGGAGGCTATATCGCTTTCGGATACCACCATTCAGAGGAGAATTGTTGATATGGCCACGGATATTGAAAAGCAAGTTTAGAGGGGATAAAGAAATCGAGATGTTTCGCCATTCAACTTGATGAATCTACTGACGTGAGTAACCATACTATCCCACTTTGCTTCGTGAGGTATAGTCAAGATGAAGATTTAAGGGAAGAACTTTGTTTCCTTGACATTCCTGGACGGACCACTAGTTCAGAGATATTTAATGCTCTTGATGAGTATTTTCAAGCGCAGGTCTTAGACTGGAGCAAATGCGTCGGAGTGTGTACGGACGGTGCTGAGCGCATGACTGGACATCGCTCAGGAGTAGTTGCGAAAATAAAGGAAGTCGCGCACCCAGAAGTTTTGTCCACTCACTGTATGATCCACCGGGAGCACCTAGCTGCAAAGAAGCTTTCTACTAAACTAAACACTGTGATGAATGACGCGGTGAATATCATTAGAGAAATTCGTAGTCGAGCTATGAACTCCAGGCTGTTCACGGCACTGTGTGAGAGTATGGACTCACACCACCAACATCTCCTTCTCCATGCAGAAGTGAGGTGGTTATCGAGAGGAAAGATTCTTGCACGCCTTTTCGAACTGAAGAAAGAAGTAAAGCAGTTTCTGCGAGAGCGAAAATCTGACCTAGTAGAGCCTTTGTTGAATGAGAAATGGATGTCTAAGCTTGCGTATATGGCGGACATATTCGGCCTTCTTAACGAACTTAATATTTCTCTTCAGGGGTCTTGTACAAATATTTTTACACTGAAAAATAAAATGGATTCGTTCTTTGGGATAGTCGCGTACAAGAAGAAGATATAGAAATGTTTCCACTTTTGGGAGAATTTTTGATTGCTGCTGATGTCAACCAGAATTACAAATTCAACAATAAGTCAACATTTAGGAGCGTTAGCTGAAAACTTTTATATATATTTCCCTGAAAATGAGGGCCCTTGTAAAGGTAACCTCTGGATTTATAATACCTTCTTGGAAGATATAAAATCATGCGCACTTGATTCTCGTGAAAAAGAAAAGCTGATCGAGTAGTCTTCTGATGTCACTCTATTGTCCAGACATAAAATGCAATCATTGTCTCAATTTTGGATATCACTCGAAAAAGAATATCTATCTCTGAGTTATAAAGCTATCAAGTTGTTGGTCGTTTTTTCGACTTCCTTTTTGTGTTAAAAGACTTTTTCAGCCATATCATTAATAAAAACCAAACAGAGAAATCGAATGGATGTTATTGCAGCGCTTCGTCTCTCAGAAACAACGCAATCAAATTTTCTAGGCTCTAAGCAGCAGCAGATGTCGCACTAGCTAAAATTTGTAATTTTATAACATTGGATTTAATAAATAAAATACTTTCTACATTGGTTTATGTTTCTGTCTTAGCCGTCAGCCGGTCCGCGAAATATTTCTCCTACTTTCCCCGGTCCACATGTGTAAAAATGTTGAAGAACGCTGGTCTAAACTGTAGATACCTGTTTCTCTTTCTACATTCGTCGAACGATCCATGCCGTACCTCCCAGAGTGCCTGGTTTAAACGGGGTTTTATTTTCATCAGAATCCATGAACCGAAGGTCATTGTCTCCCCTTGTTGGTAGTCTGTTTTTATTTTCTTAATTGTTGGAGTTTCGGGGATATATCCAAAATCAGAAGGCTATAGTTTGAGTTTTATTATGTTTTCTATAGTCTATATTTTCTCGCAATTCCTTAAAGTATTTATTTTCACGTAACCTCTTTTAAGTTTTTAGAAATATTACAAGTATGGAGAAAATCATTTGGTGTCTACATCGGATTTTTTCTTTTAAATGCGAGTATTTATTCCTAATTTCTAATAGCTATTTTGTGAAATAGCTACTCAATTTTTCACTTTTGTGTACTAGAACTCGTTAATGTTTGTAAGTTTTTCGATGATTTACAACATCTGAACGTCCTCCATTTCCAATATTAAATTCTGCGTTACACATGGTGCACTGAAACATTTTATTGTCATCGTGTTAGTGAATCTTTTTTAAAAAGGGAAATTAGTTTTTCATCCCTTAGTTAGAAATACATCATCGCTTCGTCATTGCTATCAATACAAGTATTAATATGAATTATAAAAAAAAGTGTATCACAGTTTTGTTACCACAAACGCTTGGCTGTACGCGGTATAATGGCTGTAACTAGAACTACCTAATGTACCACAGATATCTGAAAGTCGGGATTTCTTTTGAGCATCCGGTCGCCCTGAATATTCGGTTTATTATATTTAAAAATTACCAATGATATTTTTTATGACCGTGTCATTGTAAAATGGAGCATATTTGCGTCCCGAAGATAATTATGGGAACACCGGGAAACTTATTTAAAAAACGGGACTCTCACGGGTAAAACGGGACAAATGGGATCCCTACTTTAGAGAGCTTGTTACCCTGGCAACACGCACTATAGAGTGTGCCTTACCTTAGTTGATGAACTCTAGAGCAATGTTTCCCAAACCCAGGGTCACGAAGGCCTTATGATGGGTCGCGGATGACCCACCCGATCCATCTCTCCTTCAGAATTTATCGAATATTTGATCAGCTGATCGCGAAATTGCATCCGCATCATGAAAGCGACTAACGACGACGCTTGCATTAACAATAAAGCCGAGCAAACAGTGATGTTTATATTATGATGAATATCAAGTTAATTCATGCTTACACTTTTCTATTCCCTAAAACAATTTGAAAATTTTTCCTTAAATTTCACTGAAGGAATGCCTCTCATTCTCTTTTTCCTACACTCATTTCAAAAGTTGACCTTTGCTCAGAAAATAAAAAATTGGAAGAAAGTGAACAAATATGTCTACAATTTGTTCTAAATGTTTTATTTAATATTATGCTAGTAAATAGACGGTGTCTCGGAAAGATGCTGAGAATATACCGATACCATTTGGGTCGCAATACGAATGTGATTTAAAATTTTCGGTCATAGGCAAAACAGTTTAGGAATCACTATAATCTATAATGTTACCTACCTGCAGTGCTCGATGTCTGGTACATCGGCATTAACCTACTTATAGCGAAGAGCACCAAGGAAGGCAACCGATTAACGTCCATTTAATAAATAAAAATTTCGGGAGTAGTATTTTAATTTGTTTCATATAAACACTTTAAAATCTTGTTATGACACACTTTATTTCACTATTAGTTGAGTAGGGAATTAATTATGCTGAAAAACATTTCACAATTTCTACATCAGATTTTCTATAAATTTTAAATATTTTGAAATATATATGCCATAATTCAGGAGGTCGAGGCATAGTTATGCTGCCATGTGGGAAACTACAATATTTGCATCTCCAATGATTAGGAATCTCCAGCATAATTACATCCTCGAGAAATTTTACTCATTGGAAAGTAGTAATAAACATACTAACAAAATTACTCTTGGTAGATGTTATTATGTTTGAGCCCGATTGTCACCTACCTCGCCCCTCAAATAAAAAGGATTTATTCTGGTGCTGTTATCAGTAGAAAAAATAATATCCGATGAAGACTATCAAATCTTCGCAAATGTGAAGCCGATTTAATACGAAAATACGACTAAAGCAACTCTACTTCTCTGCACACAATCGAAGTCGGGATTTATGTTCATGCTAACATATTTTTAGCAGATATCTATAGTACAAATTGTGTAGCATAGGAACATTTCAAGACGAGGAGCGGTCGTGAACTGAATTCGATTCTTGTAATTAAGAGTAATCGATAACAATCGAATGTTTCGATCACTGGGAGTATAAAGGTGTATCGGCGCTAAAGGAAGAATACTTTGCAGGCAAAATTGAGTTGTTTTGTTGCTCAATGGAAAGACTTTCAAAACATCTCCAGTGTTACTCCATCCATTCTCCATTAGAGAGCTAGCCATTCTTCCTTAAAAATGGGAACACCTTAAAATTTTCATATCGGCGAAATAACAATATAATCTTCGATCACGAAACAAATTGAAAATTCCAAGTCTGTTGGAAAAATATGAAAATTTAATACGATACCTTCGGCGGCCAAACGAGTTTCACCTCGATGAACACAGTCCTTTCAATTTAAGACGGTCTCATAATGCTTTTGATCGAATGGAAAGCTTAGAGGCGATTTCATCCAGTTTTTCTATTTATCCCGACAAGTGCAGAGACTTAGAAACACTCTCCAATTGAATAGTTAGCATAATTAACGTAATTATTCCAGTTCATTAAGTTGTTTCTACATAAATTCCATCATAACACGTCCATTTTAGTTTTCTAAACAACTTCGAATTATGGATCAGTCGAGGGGACTGAAGAACAACTCAGCAAAAATCCTGCCTCGGGAATGTTCGGCATTGCATCAAGAAGACGTGTTCTGGACGTTAGCACTCTTGCTGAAAGTTAGCAGATTTTTCGGACTTGCACCTTTCCCATTGGAACGTCCAAGCAACGATGAATGTGGCGACTCTAAATTTGTTTTCAGGTACAGCGTCGTGGTATACTTTGTGGTTACATTCGTTCTTCTTTAGGATTTTATTAACGTTGCCGAAATTATGAAAACTATAGGCCTAGAATGGGCAGTTTTATTTTATGGGAAATCGGTGGTTTTCTTCACCGTCATGAGCAACTTCTTGGTTTTATTTATCCGCCGATCCATGATACACGGGATGTTGATGGATCTGGTAAAGTTTGACGAGAGACTTGGAAGACTCAAGATCTGCATCGAATCGTATAGTTTTTGCAGGAACATCAGAATACAAATGTTTGTATTCTCGCTTGCTGTATTTATAGTTATTCTCATCTACATTCCTTATTGTTCGATTTTTTCTAACGGAAAAAAATTAATAGATATTTCTCTTTTATTTTCACGACCTCCTGTCTATTATTGCCCCGGTTGCAACAGTACAATATATTGTGTCTTTTGAAATTGAGAATTTCGTGCTTAAATAAAGAAATTGGTCAAATCGCATCAATAAGTTCCTTCGTAGGCATGCCGTCGAAAGGATCTGAAATTATATTCGCGAAGCGTTGTAAACTATGGAAGTCCCTGTTTCTTGATCTCTACAAGATTAGGCATGCCGTGAACAAGATCTTCGGATGCGTAACCTTGATCATCGCTTTGTCCTCTTTAGTGAACATAGTGGTGGTCCTGTTCCGGGTTGTGGTGACCTTGACGTCGGATGATTCTACTCTCAATCTCGATCGATTGAAGTTGACCATTTTGGACTGCTTTCGAAGCGTTTGGAATGTTCTTCATCCTGAAGGCGTGTCAATTCGCAGCTAAAGAGGTGAATAATGACAACTTTTAACATTCTTATTTCGTGATAACATAAATGGAAAATGTTAGAATTGCTTCTTTGAATATGTGAATAGATATTAATCGTTGTTTTTCGGGCGAAGATTTGACTAAGAACCTTTTTTACATTTAATCCTTCTACTGTTAGCCACATAAACTTGCAAAGTTTGTCAGAAATCTGCATGATTAAAAATAATAATATACCATTTCTCCTTATAAAATTAGAAAAATGACATTTTGAATTTCTTGAAAATTTCCGGTGTACATACGGAATGTATTGAATAATAACAATCTGCAATTACTAACGATGCAATCTATTAAGTATGATATTGCTGGAACTATAATAAGATATTTTATACTGTTAGCCGTCGAATAAAGCAAAAACGGAGTAATTCAATCCATATTTATGTATTTCAATGAATGGTAGAAATAAACATTGCATCTTGAAAATCGTAACTCCTAGGTAAACATATGAGAACATTAAATTGTCTCCTGGAGTCGATCGTGGGACACTTTCCTAAACTAGAATAGTTTTTCCTGGATTTGCTAGTGTGCAAAAACTAAATGGCGTTTACAGCATTTATCTTCGACACACAGTTGAAGATATAAATGGGGAACGAATGGAAGGACAGAAAGTAGATCGACGTGCTTACGGAAATTGAGTAATCTATATATGTAAAAGGCTTAATGACAGACGAGTTTGAAAGTTTGCAACGCTAGATCTTCGAGTCTACTGGGCCGATTTTCACGAATTCTTCACTGAAAGATGAAGCGGAATCTCGAAGAGTTTTTATGCTTAATTTTGTTCTTCATTAAGCTGTTTCAATGAATAGCTGTTTTTCCGCCAACGCCCAATTTTCAACGCTACTTTATGACGTTTGGCGGGCCGTGGGAGGGGAGAGTGAAAGAGGGTGGTGGAAGAGGTGAGTGAGATATGGGCGGGCAGTTGGAGGGATGAGTGAAAGAGGGGCGGGTGCAATCCCGAAACGCACATGAGCTACGCCGGGTTACACAGCTATTAATTGTATACAAGATTAGTAGACAGAATTTAGTTGCACGGAAAGTTTATCTGATTGTTTTATGTCAGGACATGGACATGTCAGTGAATATTCATGGTTAAACCTGGTTCACCATATATTCCGCTGTCCTCTTTATATCTTGATAACTCTTTTCCTTTCAAATCGTCTATCATCTGAAATGTTTTCGTTTCTTTAATATCTTCATCAACATTACCCAATTTACTCCATCAAAGGCCTTCTACCAGTCTACGAAACACGCAGGTATCTTGACTGAACTCTATTGCCCTTTATGATATGATTCTAACTACCAATATAGCAATATAGCATCTATAGTTGAGGTGATCTTCCCCACGCATTTCTTCATCCTTTTTCTCCGAACTTTTATTAAGAATCCTCGTGATTATCTTCGAAGTGTGTGACAGAAATCTTATCGTTCTGTAATATTTAAACTGTATTTCATTTGGCTTTTTCTTTAGAGGAATAATTGTTACTTATAGGATATCCCGAGGCCACTCCCGTGCCTTAAATCTTATTGATTAATTTCGAGGTAGATTTGAGTCCTTTTAATCCCATGACTTTAAGTACTTCAGCCTGTATTCCATCGCTGTGGCTTTCCCAAACATACGGTAAAATAAAATTGCCCCTGGAGTCGATCATGGGACACTTCCGTAAACGACAATAGTTTTTCCTGGATTTCCTAGTTGGCAGTAACAAAATGGTGTTTACAGCATTTCTCTTGGACACACAGTTGAAGATATAAAGGGGGACGAATAGAAGGACAGAAAGATATATAGACGTACGTACGGAAATTGAGTAATCTATATATATAATAGGCTTAATGACAGGCGAGTTTCAAAGTTTGCAACACTAGATCTCCGCGTCTACGTGGCCGATTTTCACGAATCCTTCACTGAAAGATGAAGCGAAATCTCGAAAAGGTTTTATGTTTAATTGTGTTCTTCTACCTTTAGCTCTTTCAAAGAATAGCGATTTTTCCTTGAACACCCATTTTTCTACGCTACTTTATGACGTTCGGCGGGCGATGGAAGGGATGATTGAAAGAGGAGCGGGCGGTTGGTGGGATGAGTGAAAGAGGAGCGGGTGCAATCCTAAAAGGCACCCGACTTTGGTCGCTGTCGAAGAAACGTCGCCTTTGAAGATGCCCACTTAGTGGGCGAAATGCATCGGGCTATAACTACTTGTTTTTTGGCTGGAATTTTTAACTTTCATTGACTGTACAATGTTCAGTCATGGGTTGGAAATGTCCTTCACACCACGGTCACGATCAAGTGGCGAACAGCAGCTCGGACCTGTCTCGCGTTCGGCGGGGTTATTCTGTTTCCCAGTGTCACGTGATACGACAATGTAACAATGCCTTTAATCTGATGTTGCGTTTATTTCTCGTTGTTACATTGTCATATCGTGCGACACGGGAAAACGAGAATAACCCCGCAGTCCATCTCCAGACTGCAGAGGGTAAAGGTGAGAAGTGTGAACGTGAAAATTGTGAAAGTGCAATGCCTAAAGTATCAAGTTCGAAAGCTTATTTAATACGTCAGTGGTTACAAGAGTTCCCGTACTTCACAACGGATGGAAAAATTATCTTCTGTCAAGCATGCAACAAGGAGGTAAGTACATTATAATGCTGGCTTGCAACGAATTATTGGCCGTGAATTGCTTGTCATCTTTGAAGCAAAAACCATCCACATCTTTTGTTTATACGAGCCATTTTATGGTAACTATAGAAGTGGTTATTCAAATTGTCCAGCAATCCAGCTGCGGACCTTCGTAGCTGTAAAGTAAATTTTATATTTTTGTCCCATTTCCATATTTATTAGATTATTTCCGTATTTTTAAGGTTAATTATTTCTTCATAATTTTTCTTTATAGGTTTCGAGTTATAAAAAATCCCACCTAACTAAGCATGTCCAAGGAGTGCTACATAAGGCAAATGTTGAACGCAAATCGAAGATGAAACAAACGCTTTTAACAAAAACTTCTGAGGGATCCAGCAAGAATAATCAGTTTTTTGCAGATTTGTGTCATGCAATTGTGGCAGCCAACATTCCATTCAGAACACTAGAAAATCCAACATTCAAGGGGTTTCTAGAACGATACTGCCGTCAGTCGGTACCTTCCGAGTCAACGCTAGGCAAGAATTACGTGCAACCCACGTACGATGATGCAATATGCAGGATACGGGAGGACATTGGAGATTCACATATTTGGATATCTGTCAACGAAACCACTGACGCTCTCAACAGACACATGGCCAACTTGGTTGTTGGGAAATTTGACCCAGATGTGCCATCCAGAGCCTACCTCATCTACACGAAGCAACTTGCCAAAACAAATCAGGAAACAATAGCACACTCTGTGAACAATGGACTGAAAGTGCTGTATCCCAACAATCTAGACGAAGAGAAAGCGCTGCTCCTATGCACAGATGCTGCGTCGTACATGGTTGCTGCCATGCAGTTGCTCAAGGTTTTCTATCTCTCCCTTGTGCATGTGATATGCCTTGCTCGTGGTTTGAACCGCGTAGCAGAGCAAATAAGACTGAAAATCTCCAAGATGAACAAATTGATCTCCACCGTGAAGAAGGTTTTCGTTAAGGCACCAACAAGAAAAGAGGCTTTTTGAGAAAACTGCCCGATGTCTTTCTGCCACGTGAGCCTGTGTTCACCCGCTGGGTGAAAGCAGCTTAATATTACAGTGAGCATACCCTTCATGTCAAGGAAGTTGTGACAAATCAAGCCGAGGAAATGTTGCTGGATGATCCCTCCATTCCCAAGGATTTGGTGTATATTAGGTCCCACTATACATCCCTTGTGTGGATTATTGCTGAATTGGAGGGCTCAGGAAAACCCTTCTACGAAAATACTGCTTTGCTGAATGAAGTGAAACAATAAATCAAGTAAGCGCCAGGTGAAGTGGGGGAAAAAGTATGAGCTAAACTAGAAAAAGTGCTACAAAAGAACTCAGGTCTGCAGAGCCTATGTACAGCAGCAGATATATTGGCAGGAAAATCCAGTGAAGTTGAGTGCAAAATTCAATTTCAACATGTACCTAAGTTGAAGTTCGCCCCTGCCACGTCAGTTGATGTCGAACGTTTTTTTTCTGCTTACAAGATGATATTAACTGGCAAATGCCATAGTTTTGTGAAAGAAAACTTAGAAAAGGTGCTTGTTATATGCTGTGAGGCCAACTACGGGAAATTTGTGGAATAAACACAAATAGGTGACAAATTCATTACGGGAATTTCGAATGAAACAGTTTGTCAAATATTCTGCATAGTACTTAAATATATACTTGAATAGTGTTTTCAGTCAGTATTACTATATGTAATGTAGATATTATTTTCTCTGTAATGCATGGTAAATTAACCATAATAATAAGTTTCAATGCATAGTAGTAAAATATTTTTGTTCTTTGAAAACACAAATCAATAATGTTTCGTTGACTGGTAATTTTTGCGTGCGTGCATGTTTCAGTCCTTTTTCGTGAATTAAAGTTGATAGTTGACAGAGATGATGTTGTTGTTTTTTACTGGACACAGTTTTTGGAAGTAGTTTTTAGAGCCTATTTTACGTTTTATAAAGCCTATTTAAGCTACTTACAGAGCCTATTTTAGTCGCCTAAAACTTAATTTTTAGAACCTAAAAATCCGTGGTCAAATAATGATATATAACAGGAGGATACTAATGTGTAGGCACTTCCAGATGTGCTGGAGGCTCGTAATTTTTTCTTAGGTAGGATTTTGTGTAAAACCGACTAGCAAAAACGAAAATCTTTAAAAAGTGCAACAATGCGGCCGCTAAAAATTCGCAATTGTTTAAACAAATTTTCAAGGTTTATATATTTCCATATGAGCCACGGAGTTGAAATATTTTAATATGTAGAATTCTTAAAAATACGAAATAGGGATTATATTATATATATTTTAATATATATTTAATTTTTAAATACTTGATTAAGATCAGAAATAAACTAAACCCTAGCCTTCTGATTTTGGTAATAGCCAGGAAACTCCAACAATTAAGAAAATAAAAAGGAGCAATACTAAGACGTAACGTAAAGCAGGGGTTCTCCATTGCCTCCACGGGGCACTTTACTTATTCTGGAGGATATATATATATATTATATATTATATTTTTCAATAAATTTATTGTATAGGGTATCGTTTTAAAGATGACTATTTTTATTGCACATGCGGTGCGATCTGAGTCACGAAACTTGAAATACGAAAACTTGGACACAAGCTGATTCCCAGAGAATTTGTAAATTACGGATAGTTGCCTGAATTTTACGGAAAATTATAAATATACTGTTATTACTCATGGAATTTATTATTTAATACACATAGGCTCCACGTGACTGAATAGCTGTTGCGCTGGAGATCGCAATGGTTTATTTATGAGTTTAGATCTTGGTGTATGGTGATTTTTTAAAGTGATTTCAGTATGCTAGAAGTGACTACTCATATATATATATATATGCGAGTAGAAGGTGCTTGCATTCTGCAAGCATATCATCTCAACATAAAAAAACATTCATTTTTCATATTTCATCATTACAAATATTTTTTTAATTCTAAATATTTCAACTACGGAGCGATTTTCGTCTTTCCCTTATGTAAAAATAATAGATTAAAACAATCCCAAAACTTTGCAATTTAAAGAGTTTTATACTTTCTGCATTATGGGGTACTAATGCTAAACATTTCTGCCAAATTTTAAAGTTGTAGTACTTCTAGAAGTGAAATAATATTTTTCCAATTGTTTCAATTTTAAACATTTTTAACGGCCGCCACAATATGTTTATGGAAGAAATTCAAATGTTTATTTGTGAAAATGGACTACTCTGCACATAACTTAAAAATTTCAGCTTCCTAGCTCATCCCGTTATGTCAAATTAGTTATCTATCTGTTTAAATTTTAAGAATTTTTAACTGTCAAATAAATTAAAATATCACAATTTCTGTATTCCTTATTTCGTTTTTTTACAAATCCTATCAAAAAAATTTCAGCTCCGTAGAACATACGGAAATAGATTAACCTTGAAAATTTGTTTAAACAATTGCGAATTTTTAGCGGACGCATTGTTGCACTTTTTCAAGATTTTCGTTTTTTCTCGTCAGTTTTGCACAAAATCCTACCCAAGAAAAATCTTCGATTCTCCAGCTCATCTAGAAGTGCCTAAACATTAGTATCATCCTCCTCCTTTGTAAGAAACGTCTTTATATAATGACCAGTAGTTGGTGCTTGCATTCTGCAAGCATATCATCTCAACATAAAAATAAGTTATTTTTCATATTTCATCATTACAAATATTTTTTTAATTTTAAATATTTCACCTCTGGAGCGATTTTCGTTTTTGTATTGTTTTTATATTTGTATCCTTTGTCAATATTAATTTCGTCCAATAATAATAGATCAGTAAGACCGTTATGATTTCAATACTAGCTCTTTCTAGCGAACGAATCTACGATTAATGTCGTCTTCGGATATCCATTAGTTTCTAGTCTCATGACCTTCCCTTGGCATTTGACCTTACGTTTCACTCAGTTTTCTACTGCGATTCTAAAGTTTCCTATTTATAGTATTAATAAATTATCGTTAACCATTTACTTACTAACCTGTCCAAAACAGCCCTATGTGAATTTTCCAAAAAAAAAACAAAATATAATAATTTTATAGTGAATCAATGAAATATTTATGATTATGATTTTTTTTATTTTTAATTTAGTTCGGAAAGGGTTAATAACGATGTCAGATAAGGAGAGAACAAAAACGTACATTTTTTAAAAATGAGTGGGAGTAAGAGTTTTGTTTTGATTATAGTAAAGGAAAGTGCGTTTACTTACTATGCTCAAATTTTATTGCATTGCCAAAGAGGCACAACATTTAAAGATATTTCAAGACTCGTCATTCATCATTTGAAGTGAATTATTCATTGGGTTCTGATATAAGGAAAGAGAAAATTAGTGATATGAAACATAAATTATTAGCACAGCAATCAGTATAATCTAAAAATGCAACATTTGCTTCCTTCAGAGAATCGAAGAGAGAGAAAACCGTTTAGATATGGGGAGCTTATTAAGGAAGCGTTTATAGTATATAGTTTATAGTGATTTTGTTATTTTATGTTGCATGCCTGCTTCATACAAAGTTTTGTTGAAATCGGTTTTGCCAATTCATTCCAAATTCATAATTACCGAAACAATTTGCAATTGTGGCACCCCTGCTTAGTCGATCCGGTCCAATACGTCATTTGGTCATTTGCCAATTACATGTACCATTTCCATATAAATCGGTTCATTCACGAAGAAGATGATAGGGGGTGACACATATACACTCACGGACACTGAGACGATCACATAAGACTAGTTTCCATCTTTTGGAAAGTAGGTTAAATGTCTATTTTTCAATTCTCAAACAATGCTAAATTATATTCTTCTTAAGGTGTTATCTTCATTAACTAAAGTTGGCTACAATTGCTGCGAAGTATTTTGGATTTTTTGCTTTTCTGATCAATGAATGAGTGTCCATTCCGTTCTAGTCACGGATGTTCTTCAACCATGAGTACTTTCTTCTTCCTAGCCCTCTCTTCCCTTCTGCTTTTCCTTCTATGAGAAACTGTATTCTAACAATAATAAAAGGTTACTTTTGTCCCTTTGTGGCTCCCTCTGTCACGCTATGAAATTACGAATAACTTGGTAATGGAACGAGATACATTTTTGATATTTTGCAGGAATGATCAATTTACATATTGTAAGATGATGATGAAAATAAATGTTGAAGAAAGTCCTAGTGTCGACTCTGAGGTAGGCATTCCCTTTTACCATATAACACTTACAAATCGATATTTGGACTTGCAGACTTTTATTCTTTTTTAGATATAAATATAAAAAATTAAACTATGATCATCGAATCTAGCCCATTTTAAAAAAAGTCTTAAAGGTTTCTTACTCTGTTCATCTTTTCTCACATACAATTTGAAATTTCTCATTTTAATCGTTTATTTCACATATTTTGTGGAAATCTTGGCCGTCAATTAAGATGTTGCCTTGAAAACCAATTACATTGTTAAACCTCGAAATCCTATAGTTATTTATATCCTTATGGGTGAAAGCTTGCTTTGAATGATCTTATAATTAGTACGAGAGAGAGATGGAGAGAGTTTCTCTTCATAGCAACTAATGTAAACAACATTCGTTGCGGTATCATCTCCCTAGTAGGTTATATTTGTTGTTTCGGTAAACATGTCCGAGGTACGCGGTTTTCCTATTTCTAATTATTCGTTCTCTTTGTCTCTACTCATCCTTGTCAGTATCTCTTCATTGGTGACGTGTTCCGTCCAGGATATGCCTAACATTCTTCAGAATATCCAGAATTCGAACGCTTGTAGTCTTGTCTCCACGTTTTTCCTTAGCGTCCATGTCTCCACACCGCATAGTAATATTAAGTAAATGTAGCGTTGAACAAATATTAAGCGTGTTGCACGGTAAAGACTATGGTTGGTTAGTAATTTGTTCATCCTCATGAAGGTCGTTCTTGCTTCCTCTATTCTTGATCGGATCTCTAATTCTGGTTCTACTTCAGCCAGCATCCAAGATATTTAAATTTTCTGACACTTTGAATGTATCCTAATTTCCGTCTGAGCCTCAGGATTACCTAAATATCATTGTCGTCGTCTTTTTGGTACTTATTTTTAGGCTGAATTCATCTCCTTCTCTGATTATTGCATTCATTAGACGTTGTAATCCCTCCGGAGATTCTGTAAATACAATAGTATGATCTGCGTATCGCAGGTTATTTGTAAGTTCATCATTGGTCTTAATGCTATCAATGCTGTTTTGCAATGCTTTCAGAAAGATTTCTTCTGAATACATGTTAAATAGCAATGGTGGCGAGACACAGACTTATCTGAAGCGTTTCTTTACTGTGGACATTTTTGTGTTTTCACCTTCAATTCTCACTGTTGCAGTTTTTCGCCAATTCAAATTCTGTATGAATTACATATCTCCCTCATTGAGGTCTTTGCCTATTACTTATCTTAATGAGATCGTGTGTCTTACATTGTCGAAAGCCTTCTAATAATCAATGAAGCATGCATCTTTTTGTTGTTCTGTACATTTTTGTAAAAGAATATTAAGTCTAAATAGTGCTTCTCGCGTTCCCAATTTTTGTCTAAACCCAAATATTGTGTTACTGAATTATTACTCATTTATAGTTGGCATTAATGCGTACAGCATTCTTGCCTTCTTTTTCTTTCAGTTAATTTCCGTTTGAATTTACTTAATGTGGTGGGAAAATTCGATTTTTAAGGTTTATTTTATTTAATTTTTTCCCTTGAAAACATCGAAACACTGCTTCTAAAATTAAAACTCTCTCCTGTGTATGACTTCTACATTGGTTTGCATTCATCGCCATTGTTACATACTTTTGTTCACATTCAAAAAAGTATGAGATGTTTTTCGGGGGATGCAATCGATTTGGAGAAAACAAATCGATATATGCAAAAGATTCCAACAAGAAAATTATTTATATCGAAGAAATGAGGTTTGTAAGTTGATAATAGGTCTTAAAATTGCCTTGGAGCTGTTATCGGTGAAGTGAATGTTTTTTATTCACATAATCAAATAAAGCAACTGAGAGACGGAACTTGACCTGTTTGTATATTCCGCGTGAAAGTTGTATGAGGATTTTATGTACTGTACTCTATATGAATGTACTCTATGTACAATTCACCATCAACCTCCTTAATTTTTAAGGTTATATTTGCTAAAACATTGACCTGTTCTGGTAATTTTGTAATAATCGAGTTGCTTACATTTTCATAATATAAAAAATTAAAATTCTTTCGAAGATTTATATCACCAACCTCATCGATGAAGTGGCCATCATCCTTAATCAATGTGCTGTAAAAATTTTACTTTATGATGAAAGAAGTATCAATTTCAAAATTTGAGTAAGTGAAAATACAGCATTAAAACCAAGATATTGTAACTTGATAGTGCTGGGCGTTAAAAATCAACTGAAATTTTTACGCGCCGCGCAAACAACTTAACAAAGGAAGCAGCACGCAACAAGAGTGACATACGATTTCAACCTGTTTACGTAATAACTCCCTGTAGAGCCGGAAGTCGCGAGTAATTCATTTAAACTCCGCGTAAGACGAGCCAGCTTAACATGTTCGTAGTACGTGTTTTTAACGTTTGTCTAGTGCTTTTTAAACTGTAATATAAAACACGAATTCATTCCAAACTCGTTATTAAAACTGTTTACTATACCAGTTTCTGGAATTTAATATTAAGCCATGAATTTCTTTAGAAAACGTAGGAACTCCCTTGCAGATGTCACACATCGGGATATATTTTGGGCGTCCGCACCCTTGCTGAAGGTATGTAGGGTTTTTGGTCTTGCGCCTTTCCCATTGGAACGCGGACAGGATGGCGAAAATGACGCCTCCAGTAGTGTTCTCAAGTACAGTGTCGCTGTTTACTTGATAATTGCCACCATAATGCTGTGGGACTTGTACGACACAGTTGAAACCATTAATTCAATGAGCCTAAAAGTTAACATTGGGATATATTGGACAGCGTTCTCGTATTTTATCTCAATAAGTAACTGCTATATTTTGTTATTCCGCCGATCCAAAGTGCACCGGATTTTGATGGAATTTGTCAAATTTGACAAGAGACTGGCCAGACTCGAAATCCTAATCGACTCTCATGGGTATCGCAGGAGCGTCAGAAAGCAAATGTGTGTGTTCTGGCTCGCCGCACTGTTTTTTGCCTATCTGAGTTATTCATTGTTTTATTCATTGGAAAACAGAATCCATCGAACTATCGCTATATTTTATTCGGCCATTGGTACAGTTTTGCTCCTTCTACAATGCTACAACCTCTTGCGGCACCTAAACTTGAGGATCGCACTTTTGTACGAAGAAATACGCCTAGGCATATCAAAAAGTTCTTTCAAGCAGATTCCATGACAAGGATCGGTAACTGTGTCTGCGAAGCAATGTGAATTGTGAGAGTCCCTCTACCTAGATCTATACAAGGTCAGCGTATCTGTGAACCAGATTTTTGGAATTGTTATCTTGTTCAAGGAGCTGTACTATTTGGTCGACGTAGTGTTAGTGCTTTTCGTCTTAGTGGACCACATTATTTATGGATTTAAAAGCTTTTCACACTTTGCTGTAATATTCTTGAACGTACTTTGGGTATTCTTCGAAGTTTTAGGATTGGTGCTCATCGTCCAGTCGTGCCAATCTTCATCTGATAAGGTGGATATAATATTTTGAACATTTTATTATTTTAAAAAGTATTCGATCGAAGTTTTCGATTTTTATGCAGTTGTTGACTTGCAGAAAGAACAGCCTCTGATTTAATAAGTTAAAAATTATTGTCATAATATTATCTCGTGTATAAATTCATTTAAATAATACTTTTCCTGAATATTTTTGGAAGTTATGTAAATCATAGCTCTTAGCTTTAATTGTAACTAATTTATCCTGTGAATTGTTAAAAGTATCTCTTCCGCATGTATACGGTATTTTTTTTAACCAATAAATATTTAAGTTTTCATTGTTTTATAAGTGACAATTTTCTTTCTTTTCACTAGAAGATTTTAATTTTAATTTTAATTGCAATCGAGCAAATTTAAATTGCCATATTTTTCTTTGGATCGTATATAATGCAAAATATGTTACTATTTATTATTCTCTTTTTACCGCCTCATATAATAACAAAATTGGGTAGTGGTACTCCATCTCGGAGTACAAATAGTTTGCAGATGTGTTCTTTAAAATTTCACAATGCTCTCAATATTTTTCGCACAGATGAGAATTTAACGAAAAGCAAGCTAGGTACGTTGTAAAATAATTGTAGGTCTTTACGTAAAGTAGTAATTATTGGACGATTTTTATTGGAATCGGTCCACCAATATTTGCAAAACTCCAAATACCAAATTTCATCCAAATACGTCCAGTGGTTCCCCAATTGAAGCAATGGAATATTGTCAACTATTTATAAGTAATGAAAAGTGGTTGTAATTTTTGTCCGATTTTAACCGATGTTGGAATCAGTCGACCAATTTTAGCAAAACTCCCCAATACCAAATTTCATCATAATACATCCAGCAGTTTCCGAGTTCTAACATGCGGATGGACGGAATCGTCCTCCCCTACATAATTAATTTTAATACACAATCTGCACATACCCGTCTTATTTGACCGGCAATTCCGCTAGTCCTTCCCTTATAATAAACATCTATGTTGGTTGGTGGTCCATGTCACCCTCTAAAAACGCGAATAACTCATTCAAATATGCAGTTACCAACTTGAAATTTGGTAGAAATAATCTACTACAATATGAAAATGCAGTGACAAACGAAAACGAAACGAAAAACGTTCAAGCTTTGACGCCAGGAGATTATTTGCATTCCCCATATGATAACACGTCAAAATCGACTTGTCGACGTGCAGGTTTGTCTTCTTTTTTAGATTAAAATTATAATAAATGGACGCACGACCATTAGCTCTAGACCATTTTAAAGATAGAATTACAATGTTTATTTTTCTGTTCATCGTTATTAGCCTTCCGTTCGAAATCCTTCATGTTAATCGTTTAATTCACAAACGATATATTAGGGAAATCTTGCCATTTTAACGGGATGTTGCCTTGCCTACCAATTACATTTTTAAACATCTAAATCCTATTGTTATTTCAATTCTTATGGATTTTAGGTTACTTTGAAGGCTTTTATCAGGGGAAGCAGATAAAGACAGGAGCGGGACATGATTTTCCTAGTAATCAATGTAAACATCATTTGTTGAGTTATGTACTAGAAGAAATACCTAAACGGCTGAAATACTATTAAAAAATATTAAAAATCGTAATAATAACTAGATTCAGTATTAATGAAATAGAAACATGTGGAATCTGACGATCGTGCTGGTCGTTTTAATATAATAGTGAAGGATTGGAGGACAGATTTAAAAGAGTTAGTTAGAAGGTTGGAGGACTTGAGTACGGGTGGGGAAATAGGCAGAAAAGAAAAGGTTTAAAAGAATCACAATAATGATAATGGGCTTTGTTGTCCATCCGTTGGTCTGAATTTAAACAGTTGTTTAAATGTTAAGTTCGACCCTCTGCGGGCTTAGAGAGACAATTGATGATACAAATAAGAAACATTGTTTATTTTATTTTCCAATAATTCCTGTTTGAGGGTAAATTCTTCTAATTTTTATGAGCAAAAGAAGTTTGCACGTCACTAAATCGATTTTTATATGTTTTCTTACAGGAAATTGAAATAATCTTCTAGAGCCGAGCCCGTTTTTTTGTTTTTTTTTCTTAAAAGGCTTTTACTACAATGGTCAGATATTTCTACCAAATTTCAATTTTCTATCTAGGCGGAAGGTTTTGTTAAAAATAGCAGTACAGTCAGTCAAATGTAGTTTTTGTCTGGTCTTCGAGCATAAGTGCGTTTCCTGAATGAGTGCGATCCCGTCGACATGGTACCTTAGAAATTGTAGGAGTTCTGGAGTCTTTGCTTTGACTCCTCCATTAGCGTTCCATATGCATATGATCGATCCTCTGAAGCTATTTTGTTTACAGGCAATTATTGGCTGTTAATTTTGTAAGGAAGGCTGTTAGTGCCGTGAGTTACTCTTGTAAGGCGTTTGCTATTCTTACCAGGGTGATCAGTATTGGAGTGAGTAATGGTTTTGAGCCGGCAGGTTCCATCTGTCTCTCCGGTCTAGAGTGCGGAATTTGGGGCATTAGAAGTCTCGGCCTGGGCGTGGTGCGCGTGGCTGCTGGCCTTCCTGCCCCCAGGCGTTCTGTTTCCCTAGTGAAGTGCTCGGTGGCAGCGGCTTCCGTGGGGCATAGGCTTCGACCGGGGTAGGCTCCAGTGCTACCTGTCCCGTCCTGAGGTTTTTGCTGATTTGCCGCTCTGTCCATTGCGGTTTTTCCTTGGTTGGAGTTCTCTTCTCAATTAGTCCATCTGCTTTTTGTAAATTGGGCATTTCCGCGAGCATGCCACGTGGTCGCCCCCATAGTTACAACAGGTAGCTGGTAGGTCTTGTGGATTTGAGCATGCGGTCCCTTGGTGAGGGCCGGCGCATTTGTAGCACCTGGGTGCAGCAGTACATTTTCATGAGCCGGCCCCATAACGATGACACCTGTAGCACATCCTTGGTCGCTGGTATTTGAATGGCTCTATACGAACTATGCTACGGATGATATTTCTGATACTCCATACTTCCGCCGGGACATTTTTGTGTTGACCGTAATGATATATAGATCGGACGAATCGTCCTGCGATTTTGCTAGGCTCCTTACGCGGGTGACAGGGACACCGATGGCAAAGAGGTCTTATTTGATGTAGTCTAGGTCAAGGTTACGGTGCAGGCCCCAATAAAGTACTGCTTCGTCTGTTCATCACTGGCCTCCCAGGTGCTGGTTTGCGCCTTCTCATCTGCCAGCATACTTCTGACGCTGTCAAAGTCAGCCTTCGTTTTGACTTGGAGTTTTGTGCTACACTTGGTGTTCTTGATCATGAAGCTGTGGACCGTGCAGGCGGCTCTTACGGCTTCCAAAAAAAGTTTGTAGTTGGCAATTTCATATATTGCGATGACTGGTGGCAGAGAACGTCTCTGGTTTGTTTCAGGAGCAGATGTTGATGCTTCCATCGTCTCATCGGAGTCGTCGCTTACAGTGAGCGGGTCATATCTGTTGGACGTTGGGATAGCAGCGGCTTCTTGCTGCCTTTTGCACTTTTTGATGGACTCCTCTATCAGTGTGAAGGCTCTGGTTTTGTGAGGCTTCTTGCTAGGTTGCAGTGCGGCAAAGACTCCGTTTGGGCGGAATCCATCGTTATCGATTGCGTCGGCTGGGACTTGATTGGTGTTTAGTTCTTGTGAGGTCCTTGGTTGGCCATCGTCAGACTTAAAACCGTTACCTATATTGGTTGAGTCGCTATTACTAAAGGTTTTTCCAAAGAGAACTTGCTTTATGTTCGTGGGTATTGTCCCAGAGGGAGTCGTCGTAGGTGCCTTTTTGGCCGGTGGAGATCTGCTATGCGGCATATTTGAGGTCTCTTGATGGGCTATCTAAAAAAGGGGAGGGGGACCCCCCTGTTCTGCCAACTACCACCTGTCCGATTATACGGAAAGCACGAGGCGGGTGAGAAGGTGGGACCTCGTTAGCCACCCTCCGCAAGAAGAAGGTGAGTTCGCCCGTGCAATGGTCCCCCAGGTGCTCCGCTCGCAGCGAGGCGTGCGGTTTACCCCTGGGTGGATCCTGGGTTCGCTCGGGAAGCCCTAGTTGCTCTGGACCACAGCAAATTACTGTACTTCCTCCCCTAAGGGTAGTTTTCTGACACCAGCCAGAGCAACGAAAAGGTAGTGGAGTAGTTGGATAAATGCCGCTAGTGCCGCTAAGCATAAGCATAAGCCGAGTGCTGTTCCTCGGTTTTCGCTGTGTCGAGCCTTGTTGCTGCTCCCAGAGTGCCGTGAACGTATTTTGGGGGGTTTATTTACCTGCCGGTGTGTCAGGTGTCTGCACCTGATTGGCTGGATTGGTTCGGCAAATGGGCGTCACGCTTTTTGGCCAATGACGAGATGACCGGCTTCCAAGCATTGCTCAGAACGAAGCCTGTGTCTCTGTTGATGGTGCTGTTGTGTAAGCGAATCTCGACAGCCTCCTTTACTATGCGATCCCAAAAACCGTGGGTTCTCGAAATTAATTTGGTGTCTGTGAAATTGATGCGGTGTCCCTGGGTGAAGCTGTGCTCGCCCACAGTGGATTTGACCGGATAGAGAAGCCTTATGCACCAGGTATGTTCTTTGAAGAGGAGAGCAGCAATTTTTGGCGATCGATCAGATCAGACAGGGCTTTCTCTGACTCTATAGGTTGGTGCGATGAACTCTTTTGACTGATGGTCAGTGAACCAGCAAACTCCCCTAGCTTTCCCGTCTCTGGCTGGTGTTCGAAAACTCCCCTAGAGAGGGAAGTAGAGTAATACGCTGTGGTCCAGAGACTAGGGCTTTCCGGGCGAGTCCAGGTTCTACCCAGGGGTAACCCGCACGCCTCGCTGCGAGCGGAACACCTGGGGGAACTATTGCACGGGCAAGCTCATCTTCCTAGCGGGGGGTGGCTAACGAAGTCCCACCTTCTTACCCGCTCGCACTTTCTGTCTCTTTATACAGGTGGTAGTTGGTAGGCCGGGGGGTCCCCCCTCCACCAGGCAAACTAAGCTGACCATAATGCCGGTAAGCAGAACTCCGCTGCCCAGAAAGGCATCGAAAACGATTCCCACTGGGATAATACCTGAAAATATAAAACAAGTCCTCTTTGGACAAGCACATAATAACGATAATGACTCAACCAGCAAAGGTAACGCTTCTCTAACTTAGGACGGCCAACTGAGGACCCACCTAAACACCACCATGAACCATCATGAGGAATTCCGCCCAAACGGAGCCACCCCTGCAGTACAGGGCCCTTCGAAAACCCGTGCTTTCACCTCAGTTGAGGACACTATCCGAAAACGGAAAAAGAGGAATGAAACAACCGAAATACCTCTCGCAAACCGCTACGAACCTCTAGCGGCCCAAGAGATGAAGGAGACAATGAAAGCCACTGCCTCGCACCCTCAGCCCACACCAAAGCGGCAACTACCTCCAACTATCGCCATTTACGAGATTGCGAATTATAGGCTGTTCCTAGAAGCCGTCAAAGCTGCCTGCTCTGACAAAGGCTTCACGATCAAGAACGCAAAAGGGGTCACTAAATTGCAAATACAGAATCAGGACGATTTCGCCAATGTCCGAAGGATGCTGGCTGAAGAAAAAGCTCAAACAAGCACATGGGCGCCCAAGGAGGAGCAAACTCGTCAATACTTTGTAAAAGGACTACACAAAAATGCCGACACAGAATACATAAAGGAGGATCTGATAACCAGAGGCATCCCTGTTACGAAGGTATGGAACCTGGGAAAATCTCCAACAGAGCCGTCTGATCTGTATACCATAACAATCAATGCCAACATGATGCCGGAAGATGAATGCAACATCCAAAGCATAACCAGAGCAAACTGCACATCGCACTATTTAACTACTCAAGACCAAGAATGTGCTACAGATGAAACCGGTTTGGGCATGGCTCAGACAAATGCACTGCGGCACCGCGCTGCTTTAAGTGCGCAGGACCATATCAGGGCGCTGACTTAAAAAACCGGCCCACCTGCAAAGAAGAAGCTGTCGGAACAGCTCAACTCTCCCCCATCCTAACGGCACTAGCAGGCGTCGCCAGTGTTCTATAGCAACAATTGTCATTACCTACATCGCTCCTCACCAAAATAAGCTTCCAAAATGGCCCCTAGAAATTCTAAAAGACAAAATACAACCATCTGCATATAGAATGCAAATGTGGGCGTCAAAAAGAAATCCCCCGAGCTCCTCAATTTCCTTCGCCACCAGGGAGTTATGGTGGCGCTTCTCCAGGAGACGCACCTCCGCCCCAACGTAAGGTGGAGCCTTCCTGGGTTTAAGATATACAGAAGAGACCGTAACGCCCCACCAGGAATTAAAGCGGCCGGAGGCACTGCCATATTAATCAGAAACGATTTTCCAGCGTTTGAAAACGTGATAGACACAGCAACTCCTGAACAGACAACAGCCACTATCACAACGACTAGTGGTCGACTCAGACTAACATGTGCCTATCTAAAACCAGGTGGACTATTTACAACTAACAATTTCGACAGCATTTTTGACACGGACGATCTCACCATAGCGGCTGATGACTATAATGCGACCCACTTCTCCTGGAACTCGACCAGGAACAATCCAAACGGCAGAAAACTAAGGGAATGGGCTGACGATACCAGAACAAAAGTAGCTGTCTCTTCTCCACCGACTAGGATAGCCCAAACGCTGGACATTGCCGTATGTCGTGGTATTCGCACCTCAATAGAACTATACACGGCCTCCGCACTACCCAGCGATCATAACCCGGTACTCATCTACCTGGGAATGCAACGCAGCCTCCTGCCCTCTACGGAAAGGACAAGATATGACCTGACCAACTGGGAAAAATACCGAGTGAACCTGACAAATGCCCTACTCGACCTAAAGCAACCGGAATCGGCAGCAGCCATAGATGACCTCGCAGCCACCCTGACCTCTGAAATGGCAGCCACACACAGAAAAGCCACCCCATACCGGATCTCCCGGCAGCTGGACCACCTCACCCTCCCGGAGGGCATACTCAAATTTATAGCAAGAAAAAATAAACTTCGCCGCCAGCACCAACATACGGGGGACCCTCGGCTTAGGGAAGAAATAAGATGGATGCAACAACAAATAGCTGCGGAAATTAAGTAATATCGGTCGAAGTCTTGGAACAAATTCGCCGCCTCGCTGACCCAGACGGACGGCTCCGTCTGGAGACTGACCAAAAATCTTCGTCACACCCAAGCTAGAGATCTCCCACTACGCACCCCGGCAGGTGAAGCCATTACCCCTGAGGAGAAAGCCGAGGTTATGGCAGCTCATCTTGAGGAAGCCTTTACGCTAAACCCACCGTCAGTAAACGACCATGAGGTAAACATGGAAGACGACGGCTACGAATCACCAGAATGCTCTGAGGCGGAACTCCGCACTGCCCTGAAACATCTCAAACGACGCAAACCACCCACCAAACCTGGGAGCTATAGACCTATCTCCCTCTTATCGGGGCTGGGCAAACTATTAGAACGACTCATCCTTCCTCACCTGAAGACACATGCCTACCATTACAACATCCTACCGCCAGAACAATACGGCTTCAGGAAAGAGCACGCGACCACCCATCATTTGGTCCGATTCATAGATTTTATCACTGAGGGATCTAATCGGCGCGCGCACTCCACTGCCGCGCTACTCGACCTAGAAAAGGCCTTCGACAAGGGCTGGCACGAGGGCCTCCATAGGAAACTCCAGGATCAGGCCTTCCCGACGTGGCTACGGAAGTTGGTCCTCTCTTACCTTACAGATCGTACGTTCCACGTCAGCTGGCACAACTCCTCGTCATGCCAAAGACTAATAAAGGCAGGGGTGCCCCAAGGATCAATCTTGAGCCCCCTGCTCTTAAATCTCTACACGGCCGATCTGCCCACAGACCATGGGCACAATACCATCCTAGGCATCTACGCAGATGACGTTGCAGTGATCTCGCGGTCCACAACAGCCGAGAACGCCCAAGAATACACCCAGCGAGCTCTTGACCGTCTAACCACCTGGTACGGGAAATGGCGACTAAAAGTGAACGCCGCGAAGACCGAGGTTATTATCTTTACCAGGAAAACGAAACCCACAGACGTCGCACAGCTCGTTGTCAATGCCAGCACCGTGGAATGGCAAAAAGAAGTCACTTATCTAGGAGTGACCCTTGACGCGAAGCTTGACTTTCAGAGGCATGTACTCAAACAGGTCAAAGAGGCTATCGAAGCCAAGATCGCCCTCGCCCCGGTACTGAAAACATCCTCCGTCCAACCAAAAACCAAAGCACTACTCTATCAGATGTGCATCAGGCCAATAATGACCTATGCCTCCCCAGCCTGGTAAGGAAAGGCCACCTCAATAAACATGCTGGAGGTTGTGCAGAACGGGTGCTTCCGTTGGTCATTACGCCCACCGCTAGGAACAACCACCAACGCAATAAGGGTTCTCATCGTGTATTCGTGCCAATCTGCATATGATAAGGTGGACATAATATTCTGAACATTTAATTATTTTAAAAAGTATTCGATCGAAGTTTTCGTTTTTATGCAGCTGTTGACTTACAGAAAGAACAGGCTCTGATTTAATAAGTTAAAAATTACTGTCATAACATTATCTCGTGTATAAATTCATTTAAATTGTACCTTCCTTAATCGATTCTGAGAATTTTTGGTCGTTATTTAAGTCATAGCTCATCGCTTTTATTGTAACTAACTTATATCGGAGATCGTTTGAGGTATCTACTCCGTATGTATACAGTAATCGTTTTAACCCATAAATATTTTAGTTTTCATTATTTTACAAGTTACAGATTTTTTCTTTTGTTTTGAAGATGAGCATTTTCATTGCAATCGAATAAATTTAAATTTTCATATTTTTCATTGTATCATTTGTAATGCAAAATATGTTACTATTTATTATTCTCTTTATATACCCCGCTTATAATAAAAAGCTATGTTGGTTGGTTGGTTGTTCCATGTCACGCTCTAAAACGCTAATAACTCAATGAAATATCCAGATATAAACTTGAAATTTGGCAGAGATAATCTATTCCGAAATGAAAATGCAGTGACGAAGGAAAATTTACGAAAAACGTCCGGGGATTATTTGCATTAACCATAAGATAACACGTAAAAATCGACTTGTTGACGTGCAGACTTGTCTACTTTTTGAGATTAAAATTATAATAAATGGACGCATGACCTTTAGCTCTAGACCATTTGAAACAACAAATTACAAGGCTTCTTATTATTTTCGTCGTTATTCGCCTACATTTCGAAATACTTCATGTTAAACGTTTAATTCACATTTTGGGGAAATTTTGCCATTTTAACGGAATGTTGCCTTGTCAACCAATTACATTGTTAAACTTCGAAATTCGATTGTTATTTCAATCCTTATGGGTGTTAGGGTACTTTGAACGCTTTTAATATTAGAAGGAGAGAAAGACAGAAGGAGAAAGACATGATTTTCATAGCAATCAATGTAATCATCATTTGTTGAGTTATTTAATGGAAGGAATACCTAAAGATTAAAAATCGTAATAATGAGCTAAATTCAGTATTAATGAAATAGAAACGTAGGAAATCTGAGAAGAGTGCTGGAGGTTTTAATAAACAAACCGAGCGTGTAAAAAATGTATAGAGTGAAAGATTGGAGGACAGGTTACGGGAGTTAGTTAGAAGGTTGGAGGACTTGAGGACGGCTTGAGAAATAGGGAGAAAAAGAGAGGTTTAAAAGAATCACAATAATAATAATAGGCTATGTTGTACTTCGGTTAGTATGAGTGTAAAGTTATCAGGGATGTAGATAGAAAATTGAAATTTGGCAGAAATTTATATAATGAGCTAATAAGAATTCGTTCATTTAGGTTTGAAGTGGTAATTTAAGAAATAACTGACCGTTTGTGGCGTTATTTTGAGGGGGAAGGAATATATTGCACTTTCTTCGAATAAAACTAATAAATTTTGATTTAATGAAACAATATTTTATGTATACTGAATAATAATAAAAATATATAATTCACATTCCATTCCACATTCCAGAGATTTGAATTCTATTCTTGGCGTCATATTAATTCTTAATAAATTAATCATTATAGTTTTTTAATACCAACTATTATGGGTTTCCATAAAGTCCCGCACTAAGATCCAATAAGTGTATAGATAATTAAATCTTAAAGATATGTAGTATTTGTTACACAAAAGCAAACCAAAGAAGCAATTTTTTGTAATTATAGCTATAATAAATATAAAAGAGTTTCGGCCTATTTGATATTTAGGTGCTCAAAATGTGCTCCATCGACAGATTCACTTTTGAAGACGATATTCAAAATTTTCGTAAACTCGTTGAAACAAATCTGCATTTCCACTAATCGAAGTGCATGCTTCAGTAATTCGTTGACTAAGAAGCTTAAGATCCCGTATAATCACTTGATACACTAAAGACTTACCCCCAGAAAAAATAATCCATGGGATTAACGTCTGGAGATCTGGGGGCCCGTTCGATGGTACCACGACGAACAATCCAATTATCAAAGGTATCATCAAGTCAGGCACGAACCTGTTAAGCGTAGTGTGGAGGGGCACTATCTTGCAGGAGCCACATTGGAAGAGCTTCATCAAGTGATGGAAGTTGAGGCATTAATTGGTTACGCTCAGGCAATGTCCAACCCAGTTTATCTTCCTTCTTTTAATAGTCTGTATAATCATTCGCTTCTCTCCTACTCTTCGTAGCACTTCATCGTTTTTCATCCTACACTAGCACATGTCGGTTTTACACAAAATCCTACCTAAGAAAAAATTACGAATCTCCAGCACATCTGGAAGTGCCTAAACATTAGTATCCTCCTGTTATATATCATTATATATCGACGACACTTACAGAGGAGGAGGATATAACATACTAGTAGTTGGTGCTTGCATACTGCAAGCATTTCATCTCACATTGAATAAACATCAATTTTTCAGACAGACATTTCATCATTACAAATATTCTTTTAATTCAAAAGATTTCACCTTCGCAGCGATTTTCGTTTTTCCCACTTGTAAAAATAAGTTTAAAAAATCCCCAAATGTTGTACTTTTAAAAATTTTACTCTCTCTACATTATGGGGTACTAATGTTACATATTTTAGCCAAATTTTCAAGTTGTAGCACTTATAGAAGTAAAATAATATTTTTCTAATTGTTTAAATTTAAATAATTTTTAACAGCCGCCCCAATTCATAGATGGTAAAATTGAAATTTTTATTTGTGCAAATGCACTGTTCTGTAAATAATTTTAAAATTGCAGCTTCCTAGCTCATTCCGTAGTACCTAAACAGTTAACCATTTGTTTAAATTTTAAGAATTTTTAACTGCTAAACAAATAAAAATATTAAAATTTGTATAATCCCTATTTCGTTTTTTTTAAGAATTCTACTTATAAAAAAATTTCAACTCCGTAGCACATTTGAAAATACATAAACCTTGAAAATTTATTTAAACAATTGCGAATTTTTAGCGGCCGCATTGTTGAACTTATTGAAGATATTCTATACCAAAAAGTGATCATTGTAAATATTTAGGAGTCTAGAGATTTGTATGCTTTCTCCTTTGTAGCTGGACTGCTTCCCTTTAGATTCCTCATAACTAGACCGCGGATCTTTAGGTAAAAACCTATTTATTTCCTGAGTAGATATCTGAATATACAATTGTATATATACATTTCATGAATAATTAAACCCGAAAACGTATATTTTATAGTGCCTAAAAATGCCTATTTTGACATTAATGTCTAAAAATGCCTATTTCGACGTTAATGCTTATTTTTGCCATTTAATGCAAAAAGGCCTAAAAAGGGCCAATTTTGTAGAAAAAAGCGACAATAAGAGCAGATTTTGGTACTATAGTGTCATATAGTCATGTTTTTAAAACTCACTGTACAATATTCAGTTGAGGGTTGGGAAAATGTCCTGCACACCACGGTCATGATCAGGTGGCGAATACCAGCTCATGTCAGACCTGTCACGCATCCGGCGGTGCTATTCTGTTTCCCTGTGTCGCGCGATGCGACAATGTAACAATGGGTTTAATCTGATGTTGCGTTAATTTCCCGTCGTTACATTTTCATATTGTGTGATACGGGAAAACGAGAATAACCCTGCAGTCCATCTCCAGACCGCAGAGGGTGAAAGTGAGAAGTGTGAACGTGAAAATTGTGGAAATGCAATGCATAAAGTAGCAAGTTCGAAAGCTTATTTAATACGTCAGTGACTACAAGAGTTCCCGTACTTCACAACGGATGGAAAAATCATCTTCTATCAAGCATGCAACAAGAAGGTAAGTACATTATAATGCTGACTTGCAACGAATTATTGGCCGTGAATTGCTTGTCATCTTTGAGGCAGAAACCATCTACATATTTTGTTTATACGAGCCATTTTATGGTAACTATAGAAGTGGTTATTCAAAATGTCCAGCAATCCAGCTGCGGACCTTCGTAGCTGTAAAGTAAATTTTATATTTTTGTCCCATTTCCATATTTATTAGATTATTTCCGTATTTTTACGGTTAATTATTTCTTCATAATTTTTTTATAGGTTTAGAGTTATAAAAAACCCACCTAACTCTGCATGTCCAAGAAGTGCTACATAACGCAAATCGAAGACGAAACAAACGCTTTTAACAAAAACTTCTGAGGGATCCAGCAAGAAGAATCAGTTTTATGCAGATTTGTGTCATGCAATTGTGGCAGCCAACATTTCATTCAGAACACTAGAAAATCCAACATTCAAGGGGTTCCTAGAACGATACTGCCATCAGTCGGTACCTTCTGAGTCAACGCTAGGCAAGAATTACGTGCAACCCACGTACGATGATGCAATATGCAGGATACGGGAGTTCATTGGAGATTCACATATTTGGATATCAGTCAACGAAACCACTGACGCCCTCAGCAGATACATGGCTAACTTGGTCGTTGGGAAATTTGACGCAGATGTGACATCCAGAGCCAACCTCATCTGCACGAAGCAACTTGCCAAAACAAATCAGGAAACAATAGCACACTCTGTGAACAATGGACTGAAAGTGCTGTATCCCAACATTCTAGAAGAAGAGAAAGTGCTGCTCTTATACACAGATGTTGCATCGTACATGGTTGCAGCCATGCAGTTGCTCAAGGTGTTTTATCTCTCCCTTGTGCATGTGACATGCCTTGCAAATGGTTTTAATCGTGTAGCATAGCAAATAAGACTGGAAATCCCCAAGGTGAACAAATTGATCTCCTTCGTGAAGAAGGTCTTCGTTAAGGCACCAACAAGAAAAGAGGCTTTTTGAGAAAAACTGCCCGATGTCCCTCTGCCACCTGAGTCTGTGCTCACCCGCTGGGCCACATGGCTGAAAGCAGCTGAATATTACAGCGAGCATATCCTTCATGTTAAGGAAGTTATGACAAATTTAGTCGAGGATACTGCCTGTGTCACTTCGGCGAAAATGTTGCTGGATGATCCCTCCATTCCTAAGTATTTGGTGTATATTAGATCCCACTATACATCTCTTGTGTGGATTATTGCTGAATTGGAGGGCTCATGAAAACCCATTTACGAAAATACTGTTTTGCTGAATGAAGTGAAACAATAAATCAAGTAAGCGCCAGGTGAAGTGGGGGAAAAAGTAAGAGAAAAACTAGAAAAAGTGCTACAATAGAACTAAGGTCTGCAGAGCCTATGTACAGCAGCAGATATACTGGCAGGAAAATCCAGTGAAGTTGAATGCAAAATTCCATTTCAACATGTACCTAAGTTTAAGTTTGCCCCGTCACATCAGTTGATGTCGAACGTTCTTTTTTTGCTTACAAGATTATATTAACTGACAAATGTCATAGTTTTGCGGTAGAAAACTTAAAAAAGGTGGTTGTTATTTACTGTGAGGCCAACTACGGGAAATTTGTGGAATAAACACAAAGAGGTGACAAATTAATTATGAGAATTTCGAATGAAAAAGTTTGACAAACACTCTGCATAGTACTTAAATATATATTTGAATAGTGTTTTCAGTCAGTATTACCATATGTAATGTAGATAGTATTTTCTCTGTAACGCATGGTAAATTAACCATAAGAATAAGTTTCAATGCATAGTAATCAAATATTTTTGTTCTTTGAAACACAAATCCATAATGTTTCGTTGATTGGTAATTTTTGCGTGCGTGCATGTTTCAATCCTTTTTCGTGAATTAAAGTTGATAGTTGACAGAAATGATGTTTTGTTTTTTACTGGACACAGTTTTTAGAGCCTATTTTACGTTTTATAAAGCCTAATTAAGCTACTTAAAGAGCATATTTTAGTCGCCTAAAACTTAATTTTTAGAACCTAAAAATCCGCGGTCTAGTTATGAGGAATCTAAAAGGAAGCAGTCCAGCTACAAAGGTGAAAGCATACAAATCTCTAGTTTGGCCGATATTGGAATATGTCTTCTTGGTATGGGATCCGCACGAAGAAGGGCATATTAGGAAGTTGGATAAGGTTCAAAGAAAGGCGGCCAGATATGTATTGGGTAGGCACAGGAAAACGGATAGCGTGACGAAGATGCTAGAAATACTGGGCTGGGAGAGCTTGCAAAGGAGAAGGAAACGGAGTAGACTTTGTGGTTTTTTTAATGTAATAAATATGGAGGCAGCATGGAGTGAGTTACACAAGGGGGTGGAAGAACCATCTTTTAAAGGGAAAAGTGATCACAAATACAAATTGAAGTGTAGAAAACAAAAAACAAATGTAAAAAATATTCATATTTAAACAGAAATATTGTTGACTGGAATAAGTTGCCTGCTGAACTATTTGAGCCCTTCCCAAAGAGTGTAAATGTTTTTAGGAATAGATGTAAAGCTGTTTTGTGATTTTTCTGTGATTTTGTGATTCTTTAGTGATTTTTAAAAAATATTTCTCCTTCCTTTTTGAAACTTTTGAATTTTCTTGGTTGCAGTGATTTTTCTTATGGGTGATATTTTTGTTATGTCATTATTATAGATCTTTTTATTGCTGTCTTATTTTTTGTCTTTAGATCTCGTTGTTGGATGTGTGAGAGACCTACGAGGTTTCTATATGTTACCACCTGGCAGATCGCCAACTTGTAGCACTAAGTTTTAAATAATAATAATAATAATAATATATAGACGTTCCCTACAGAGAAGGAGGAGGAGGATATAACATACTAGTAGAAGGTGCTTGCATACTGCAAGAATTTCATCTCACCTTGAAAAAACATTAATTTTTCAGACTGATACTTCATCATTACAAATATTCTATTAATTCTAAAGATTTTACCTCCGCAGCGATTTTCGTTTTTCCCACATGTAAAAATAATAGTTTAAAACAATCCCCAAATGTTGCAATTTTAAACATTTTACACTTTCTTTATTATGGGGTACTAATGCTACACATTTTAGCCAAATTATAAAGTAGTAGAACATCTAGAAATAAAATAATATTTTTCTAATTGTTTAAAATTTAATCATTTTTAACGGTTGCCGCAGTATATATATGGAGAGATTGGAATTTTTATTTGTTCAAATGCACTGTTTTGTAAATAATTTGAAAATTGCAGCTTCCTAGCTCATCCCGTAATATCTAAAAAAATGAAACTTTAATGTGCAAATGCGGTTGAAACAACCCCTTAAAATTAAACATTTTAAAATTTTCGATTTTTATAGTTAGTTATGAGAAAAGTTCTATAATCTTGCAAAATTTCAGCTTCCCAAACTTATTAGATTGGTCTACACACTGGATTGCGTTTTCCCATGCTAACTTATAGGAGATATTCCGGGGTTTCTGGAGTCGAACCCAAGAGACTGTAAACAAAAGTAACAATAATTCCTAATAGATATTGCGGCCATCTAGCAACACTGAAAATTACATTTTTCTAGCTTGCCGGCAAGTGCCCATAATTAATTTACAAGAATGGCGCAATGCTTTTCTTATGGGAAAAAAACGCAAATTTCGGAATTTCTGGAGTCGAACTCATGTTGCTTAGGTAAGAAGTCTCCGTTTATCTGAAAGTCTCTCCATCATATCTACAAAACCTAAAACTTTTAGCTCTCTAGCTATTGTAGTTTGGGCTGGACATTAGTATCCTTCTATATTATATATCGACGACTCTTACAGAGGAGGAGGAGGAGGATATAACATACTAATAATTGGTGCTTGCATACTGCGAGCATTTCATCTTACCTTGAAAAAACATTCATTTTCAGAAAGACATTTCATCATTACAAATATTTTTTAATTCTAAAGATTTCAACTCCGCAGCGATTTCCATTTTTCCCACAGGTAACAATAATAGTTTAATTAAATCCCCAAATGTTGCAATTTTAAAAATTTTACACTTTCTCCATTTTGGTGTACAAATGCTACACATTTTAGCCAAATTTTAAAGTTTTAGCATTTATAGAAGTAAAATAATATTTTTCTAATTATTTAAAATTAAATAATTTTTAACGGCCGGCGAAATTCATATATGGTAAAATTGAAATGCTTAATTTTGCAAATTCACTACTCTGTAAATAATTTGAAAACTTCAGCTTCCTAGTTCATCCCGTAAAAAACTGTTATCTATTTGTTTAAATTTTAAGAATTTTTAACTTTCAAACAAATTAAAATATCAAAATTTGTATAATTCTTTTCTGGTTTTTTTAATAATTCTACTTATTAAAAAAATTTCAACTCCGTGGCACATGCGGAAATACACAAACCTTTAAAATTTGTTTAAACAATTGCGAATTTTTAGCCGCCGCATTGTTGCACTTTTTTAAGATTAGATTAAGATTAGTATCCTCCTGTTATCATTATATATAGACGTTCCTTACAGAGGAGGAGGAGGAGGATATAACATACTAGTAGTTGGTGCTTGCATACTGCAAGCATTTCATATCACCTTGAAAAAACATTCATTTTTCAGACAGACATTTCATCATTACAAATATTCTTTCAATTCTAAAGATTTCACCTCCGCAGCGGTTTCCGTTTTTCCCACATGTAAAAATAATAGTTTAAAACAATCCCCAAATGTTGCAATTTTAAAAATTTTATACTTTCTTCATTATAAAGTACTAATGCTACACATTTTAGCCAAATTTTAATGCTGTAGCTCTTCTATGAGTAAAATAATGTTTTTCTAATTGTTTAAATTTAAATAATTTTTAATGGCCGCCGCATTTCATGTATGGTAAAATTGAAATGTAAATTTGTGCTAATTCACTACCTTGTAAACAATTTTAATATTTCAGCTTCCTAGTTCATCCCGTAAAAAACTGTTATCTATTTGTTTAAATTTTAAGAATTTTTAACTTTCAAACAAATTAAAATATCAAAATTTGTATAATTCTTTTCTGGTTTTTTTAATAATTCTACTTATTAAAAAAATTTCAACTCCGTGGCACATGCGGAAATACACAAACCTTTAAAATTTGTTTAAACAATTGCGAATTTTTAGCGGCCACATTGTTGCACTTTTTCAAGATTTTCGTTTTTTCTAGTCGGTTTTGCACAAAATGCGACCTAATGAAAAAATTTCGAATCTCCAGCACACCTGGAAGTGTCTAAACATTCGTATCCTCCTGTTATATGTTATATATCATTATATATCGACGACTCTTACAGAGGAGGATATAATAGGAGGATATTAATGTCCAGCCCAAACTGCAAGAGCTAGAGAGCTCAAAGTTTAAGTTTTTGTAGATATGATGGAGAAACTTTAAGATAAAATAAGTTTTCTTACCTAAGTTACATGAGTTCGACTCCAGAAGTTCCGAAATTTGCGTTTTTTCCCATAAGAAAAGCATTGCGCCATTTTTGTAAATTAATTATGGGCATCGCTCCACTGAACTTCAGTTGTTTCGTTATTATCCACCAATATTTCTTGTTATTGTTATTTGATTTGTAGTTATTTCGTTTTGTTTTAATTCTCGTTATTGCATCTCGTTTTTTGTGGTAAGAGTTGATTGCTGTTTTGTTTTCTCGTTTTTCATTCCTTATTATCGTTGTTCTGATTGCTGTTTTGTGATCGGGTATTTGTTATTCACTGTTACTCTTTGATTCGTTTTTCTTTGTTATTTTTTACTGTTAGCCGTGATTTTTAAACCCACTTAACTGTCACCAATAATCTTTACATTCCCAATTTCAAAATTTACCGGCTAGATCGCACTTCTTCCGGAGGCGGCGTGGCCATCGCCATCAGGTCAAACATCAAACATTCAGTTAGGAATTTTCCCATTATGAAATCAATAGAAGCGGTAGGAATTGTCCTTCACACCAAAATTGGCCCAATGACCATTAACTCCATTTATAAACCTTCGACTCATAAACTTCAACTTACTGACTTACGGAACCTTTTTTCGGACAACCGACCCTGACTATATACAGTTACAGTTACTAAAATCGAACTATATAAACAAATAATAAGGAAATTGAAGCCGCCTAAAGTATTTTGAGTGAACAAGTTGCCTGCCGAACATGGACACTCTGCTTTATGGTTGCCACCTTATCACCCAAAATTAAATCCAATTGCAAATATGTGGGGAATTTTCAAAATTTGTGTGGGTTCAAGAATTATAACTTATAAAATGGATGAAGTGAAAAGGTTAGTGGAGAAATATTTATAAATTGGAGTGAATGAGTAAACAGAGAGTGCACAGAGAGTAGAGGCAGAATTAATTGAAGCAGAAAATATTATGGAGAACATCAATGAGATAATAATTAATGTTGATTCAGACACTGAAAGAGAAGAAAGTGAGGAGATTAGTTATAGTTGTGTAGTAGTTCGGGTTTTTTGTGAAATTTTTTCAGTTTTCACCTATTTTAGACTCATTGTTTAACTAATATATAACACAGAATAGGGGCTTAGTTGCTTCCATTGTAATGTATTATACGCTTTCGATGTTGCATTGCATGTAGTGATAATTTATGTTGACCGATAACCAATTACTTTAATTTTCGTCTTTCAAAATGTCCCTATTCCCCAGTTTGTAACATAGTTTTCAATCGCGTATCTTACTTCGGGTATGTTCCCGCCAATTCAAATGACATATCTGCCCCGCAGAGCTTCGCCCAATGGGGACTGTCAAAACATTAAATTGTTTTTTTTTAATTCTTTGTAATTGACTTAAATACTCCCTGTGAACATTTTTTTGTTAAATCTTCTTCATTATGCAAAAAAATATTTGAAATAACTCGTTTAAATATCCTGCTAAACCGGCATCCGGGTTGGAGAGAGAGTAAGGGGTACGTGACGACATCGCATGCCTTACGACGGTACTGAAAGCACGCGGTTTTAATGCTTCGTCCTGTTGCTTTTCCTGCTAAAGTAGCTAAAATGAAGATAAAATAACTTAAAAAGTATTGAAAGTATTGTCCGGTACCTCAGTGCTTAAATACAACGATTAAAACCCCGAGAAAATTGTTCTTCACGCTACCGAGCTCCTTGGGAAGAAATGAGAATCGGAGAATATTGTGGTTGAAAGCCATGAGGAGATACGCATCTGATATATCGTAACGTACAACTGCATTTGTCTGCGAAGATCATTTAAATCTAAATACTAGTTATATGTATGTACGTAATTGTATTGCTTCGTATTTTAGTTTATGACTTATGTCGGCTTTACATTGACATGATTCATATATTTCTGGAAAACGGTGAAAGAGTAAATTATATTTTTATGTTTCAAAGATTAGCATATATATTTTAACAAAACCTCCATAATGTAATATACCTATTCTAAATACGTAAGATCAATTTTACGGAAATCGTTGGGCTATGAGTTTATTAAGCAAATAATTACTGTTGCAGTGCCTATATTTAAGTACCATGTTTTTAAGCAAATACTTTTACAAATGTTATATATTAAGATAGTTCTGTAATTTAAATATTTTAATAAAGTTGTTACCATAATATCAACGACAGCATGGAATTTTGAAAGACCATGTTTTGCGAAATGAGGGCAGTCACGACACTCCAGAGACGTGACTAAATCTTCTTCATCTAAAACTACACTCACTTCATAGCCTCTTTATCTTATTCTGTATTCAGGTCAAATCTGGCCTTTAACATTACGAATTTTCCCTTTTCGCTTCAGTTTAACAAATCCAACAGCATTACTAAAATAGTCTTTTACCATTGACCTCAAAGGAAGAAAAAAGTCATAAAAGTAACGATTAAATTCGCGACATATATAAAGGAGACATGCAGTTATTACAAACACTTGTACAGTTTTTCTATTCACAAGTATAGTTTATAACTGAGGCAGATAGACGCTTAAAACAACAAGCTATACCACATTTCCTATAGACAAAACACACGGAAATTAAGTTTATTCACATTAATTTTGTATATTTGTGAATATTTGAGCTGATGATTCTGTAATGGCGATGGTGATTATTCACTGAGACCGGTCGTGTTTTACTTAATATATTTTGTGGAAATTAGCAAAAGTTTAATAAAAATAAAAAATACTATCTAGCATTGTTCATGTTATTTTATTGTGGAATTCCACGAAGTCTCGGTTTCGTCCATTACCTATTGTTTACTTATCTCACTATAGATGGAATAAAGTGATCCGAAGATCCTATGCAGACAGGCATAAGCGGTTTCAAAATTATTCCTTTCTAACTATATTTTACTTTCTAGATACTAGGACAGAATGGGAAACAATACATTAATAATTATTCTATAATATCAGTTAAAATTAGAGTTGTTTTATACATTTAATATGGGAAAGCTGTTTTAAGACGTAAATATATCTTTTACATGTCTTCTGCGTTTCAGTCGAAATAATAGTACTAATATAATAATTGATAATAAAAGCGCTACATCAATTAAATATAATACAAACCTGTCCGCCTTCACTCCACGGATTTCAATATCTGAATATTGCTCCCTACGACTTACAATGTACCGTAAAAACATGTACTAATCAGAGTCAGATCAGGCTACACAAAACTCTTCTTATGCCGTTTTGCAAAACACAAAGCGAAATTAATGCAGGAAGGTGCAATACTTCTACCAATATTTCTTCTAAGACGGCGTATAGAAGAAAACAACAGAATTATGCCTTTCGAACTTCTACTTCTATATCGGCACAATGGCATCTAGTATCGGCTAACATGCTTGTAGCATGCGCTGACGTCACTAAACACTCGGCAAACTTCAGTTACCAATCGGATGTGATCGGGTTCGGCATTAACTCGTCCGTTTTAAATTGCTTTTTTTATAAATATCTTTTAAAAATTTAACAAAAACTTTATATTTGCCTATAACAATAGCTATGCAATACAACTTCAAAAAAGTTTCGTTAATTCCCGATATTTGCCAGTCCCCAATTGTTTGAGTTTCGGGAGTATAGCTTATATCAGAAGGCTGTGCATGAGTTTATTTCTGTTCTTTGTAGTCTAAGTTTTCTCGCAATTCCATAAAATATTTATTATCGGGTAACCTATTTGGAATTTATAGTCATGTGGTGACCACATTAGATTCTTATATTTAGATTGCTAGTATTTCTTCATAATTTCTGTTTTTTTTTAATTCTCACTTTTGTGCACCAGAACTCGTTTATGTTTGTGAGTTTCGAGATGATTTACAACATCTAAACGTCCTCCATGCCCAATATTAAAATCTGCGTTACACATGGTGCACTGAACAATTTCATTGTCATCGTGTTCGTGAATCTTTTTTGAAAAGGGAAATTCTTTTTTCAAGCCCTTCGTCAAACGTACATCTTCAATTTGGCATTGCTAACAATATAAGTATTAATTTATATTATAAAGAATGACTGTATCGTAATTTTATTACCAAAAACGCTCGGCTGTAGGCGGTATTATGACATTAACTAGAACTTGTAGGTTATGTACCACAGATGTGATAGTCGAGATCTCGTGTTCGCATGCGATTGCCCGGAGTATTCGGTGTAATATTTTTTAAAATGGACACTAAGATTGTCTATGATCGTGTCATTGGAAAACGGGACATATAATTAGACAATTCTGGGGACAATGGTACACTTATTGTAAAAACGGGACGCATGGGATCCGTACTCTAGAGAGATTCTTGCATAGGCACCACGCATTGTAGAGTGTCTCTTACCTTTTGTAATAAACAAATATAAAAATGTACTAGAATAAAAGGTGTAGGAAATTTAATTTACTACAAATATTCTTGGATCGTTTTTTCCATATAAAGCATTATTATGAGATATCTTATATTTTTGGCTGCCACAAACACGCTACATACCGACGACTATTGTTAACAATTGACGCTTAGTCACGTCTTCGTAACGTTCCTTTTTCTTTTCCTAATTGTTAGAGCTTTGTGGCTATATCCAATATCAGAAGGCTATGGATTGGGTTTATTTCTGTTATTAGTAAAGTCTAAAATTTTCTCGCAGTATCTTAAATATTTATTAATATGTAACCTATATTGAATTTCTAGATATATTACAGATTTGTAGAAAGTCATGTGGTGATTATATCGGATTTTATTGAAAATAATTTTCTAGAGTAGTAATTTCATGTTTTAAGTATATATTTAAAAATCTCATTATGGCACTTTATTCCTCTATGAATTGAGTATGGTATTAACTATGCGGTTAAACGTTGCACAATTTCTGTATAAGATTTTCTATATATTTAAAATATTTTGAAATGTATATGCCACAATTCAGAAGGTCCAGGCATAGTTTTTCTGTCCTGTGCGAAACCATAACTTTTGCATCTCAAAGGATTATATCTCCCGGGCCTAATAATCTCCTCGAGAAATGATACTCATAGGAAAGAAGTAATTAACATCCGAACGAAAATATTCTTGGTAGACGTTATTATGCTTGAGCCCGATTGTGACCTACCTCGTCGTTCAAAATAAAAGAATCTGTGTGGTTAGGTTTTTAGTAGAAAAATAAGAATCCGATGAAGACAATCAAATCTTAACAAATGTGAAACCGACTTAATACGAAAATACCACTAAACCAACGATGATGGTCTGCACCCAATCGAAAACATGAGTTATATTCGTGGTAACAGATTATTCGCAGATATCCATAGCATAAATGGTAGAGCAGAGGGGCATTTCAAGACGAGGTGCTGTCGTCAACTTAATTGGATTCCCGCAATTAACACTAATGGATAAAAAATCGACTTTTTCGATCACCGGGAGGATAAAGGTGTATCGGCGCTAAAGAAAGAATACTTTCCCGGGAAAATTTTGTTCCTTTGTTGCTCAATGGAAAGAGTTGCAAAACTATTCCGATGTTACTGCATTCTCTATTATAGAGAGAACAATTTTTCCGTAAAAACTGGGGATACATTAAATTTTCATATCTGCAAAATGACAGTATAATCTTCCATCTCGAAACAAATTGAAAATTCCAAGTCTCTAAGAAAAATATGAAAATTTAATACGATTCGTTCGGCGGCCAAACAAGTCTCGCTTCGATAAACACATTCCTTTCAATTGTCAATAATTAGGTCAGGCTAAACTCTGTGGAATTTTCTCTTCTTTTTTTCGTGACATTCCTTTCAATTTAAAACTATCTAATATGGCTTTTCATCGAATGGTAACCTTACAGGCGATTTCATCCCGTTTTCCTATATATACCGACAAGTGTAGAGACTCTCCAATTAAAAAGTTACAATAATTAGCGTATTTATTCCAGTTCATGAAGATTTTTCTATGCAAATTGAAGCATAATAGGTCCATAGTAGTTTGTTAAACTACGTAGAATCATGGATCAGTCGAGGGGACTGAAGAACAACTCGGCAGAAATCGTGCATCGGGAATGTTCGAAATTGCGTCAAAAAGACGTGTTCTAGACCGTTGCTGAAAGTTAGCAGATTTTTCGGACTCGCACCTTTTCCATTGGAACGTCCAAGCAACGGTGAAAACGGCGACTCTAAAATTGTTGCCAGGTACAGCGTCGTGGTCTACTTTGTGATTACTTTCGTTCTTCTTTGGGACTTGAATAACGTTGTCAAAATTATGAAAAATATAGGCCTAGAATGGACAGTGTTGATTTATAGGAAATTTTTACTTTTTCTAATCTATAGTCCTAATTTGTGGTTGTTCTCACACGGGAAAAGAATTAATAGATGTTTCTACCTTATCTTTATGTCCTGCAGTCTATTATTGCCCCGGCTGCAACAATACTATATTTTGTGTCATCGGAAATTGAGGATGTTGTGCTTAAATAAAGAAACAGGTCAGATAGCATCAATAAGTTCCTTCGCAGGCATGCCGTCGAAAGGACCTGAAATTGTATTCGCGAAGCGTAACCTTGGTCAACGCTGCGGTCTCTTTAGTGAACATAGTGGTGGTACTATTCATGGTTGTGGTGACCTTAACGTCGGATATTTCAAATTACCGTCTCGATCGATTGAAGTCCTCCATACTTTGGAATGTCTTCGAAGCGTTTGGAATGTGAATGTGAAGAGGTGAATAAAGAGCAGTTTTAACATTCTTATTTCTTCTTTGTTTGAAAATTGAATAGATATTTAATCGGTGTTTTTTTGGCGATATTTTCACTAGTTGTGCTCCAATAACATTTGTAATGTGAGTCAGAAATCTGACTTTTTAAAAGTAATAATAGCCCATTTCTCTATATGAAATCAGACAACTGACATTTTGAATTTTACGAAAATTCCCCAAGTCCACACGCAGTTTACTGAACAACAAAAATCGGCATTTATTAACGGTGCAATATATTAAATATGATATTTCTGCAGCTTTAATAAGATATGGCATAGTTTTAGCCGTCGAATAAAACCAAATTGGAGCAATTCCTTCCATATTTACATATTTTAATGAATGATGGATATAAACGTCGCACCTTGAAAATCGAAACTCCTATGTAAACATTTGGAAAAATATAATTGCCTCCTGGAGTCGATCATTGGACACTTCTGTAAACGAAAATATTTTTCCCTGGGTTTCCTAGTTGGCAGAAACTAAATGGCGTTTACAGCATTTCTCTTGGACAAACTGTTGAAGAGATAAAAGGGGGGTACGAATGGAAGGACAGAAAGATAGAAAGACGGAGGGACGGAGATTGAGTAATTATATATAAAAGACTCGAAGACAGAATTAATTGCATGCAAAGTAAATCTGATTTTTCAATATCAGGACAATAGAATAATCAATCTTATTTCGTTTGTAGCTAAAGTAATGCTCAGGATTTCTAACGGGAGGCTAGAAACAAAGGCAAATGACTATATAGATGTTGAAATTTCAGAATGGTTGTTACAATAGGTATGCCATGGGGATAATGAGGGTATTGACAGAAAGATACATTAAAAACTAGCAGTATGTACTCGTGTGATTAGTAGATTGCTATAATTGCTTGCATTGATTAATTGATTGGATGGAGATCTGCGTCTCGCGGTTTTTGTGAATGGGCACTTGAGTTTGAGAAATCAGATTCGGAAATATCCAAAAGCATCGTATGCAACTTAAAAGGCTTTATTGTCGATATATTGGTAAGAAAGGGAATGGGTCATTAGATAGCGTGCGTTTGATCTGAAATATCTTCGTTTTTTACTTTCTCCATATGCGAAGTACAGAGAGAGAAAGTATTGTTTTCATGAAAAAGTCGAATTCGAGATTTCAAGGTAAATACATGTTTTAAGTTCCCCTGAACACGTGTTGACTATTTTCTCGAAGATGTCTGCGTGTCTGTCTGTCTGTATGGTATAGTTATTTTGGGAGCTCTAACTCAAAAACTATTAATCAGGCGAACGCAAAATTTTATATTTAACAGTTTTTTAAAAGTTAGAAGATCTGATTAGTTTTTGATAAACATCGGTTGACCGGAAGTGGGTGTTTACTCTTGTCATTTATCCGTAACTTGGAAATATTTGCTTGAATATTTGATAAATGTAAAAATGTACTGGAATAAAAGTTGTAGGTATTTTGATTATCTACATGTTTTGATACATTTTTCAATATAATGCATTGTTTGAGTGATAACTTATATTTTTAGCAGACTATTGTTAAAAATTGACGCTTAGTTACGTCTTAGTAACGCTCCATTTTATTTTATTTTTTGTCAACCGGAAGTAAATGTTGACAACGATCCCAAAGCTAACAACATGTAATTTGCCGTAGAAATATGGAGAAAGTCATTTGTTGCCTACATCAGTTAATTTCTTCAAATTATCCAAGCATTATTTGAAAAGAAACATTCTCCGGTAAAAATTAGCAGAAAAAAATTATATTGAGGTAATGCACGCAGAAATATATACTTAATAATGACGATTTTCAATTCTTTATTAATTACTCCACAGTTAACTTTCGTGTTCTTTTCCCTCCAACGTATGCAAAATATTCAAATTCAGAAATTCATTACTTTCTCTTCCAGTCGTTGCCCGCCGAGGCAATGCAAATAATATCAACAATAAGTAATTAATATAACAATCTAACAATAATAAAAGGCCACTTTTGTCCCTTTGTGGCTCTTTCTGTCACGCTATAAAAATGCGAATAACTCGATAATGGAATATTTGATATTTCACAGGAATGATAGTGGCATGAACATAGTCTGATATCAAATCAGAGGGCCGGTTACACAAAGGTTAAATTGAAGTAATATTTAACACGTATGCAATATAGTGGACTGTATAATTTAACGTAGTCTAAAAAATCTAAACAAACAAAACACAAACACCGTAGTCCGCAACTCGCTGTCTGTTTTCTCCGTCCTCTCTCCCGATCGTCTCAACACATACTGTCCTCTCTGCCGCCACACTCCTCACTACCTTCAAGAGTAAATCCTCCGAAGTTTCACTTCACATAAAAACAATAGTTTTATAAACAGTAACAATGATCGACTCACATATTGTAAGATAATGAGAAAATGAAATCTTGAAGAAAGTCCTATGTTCGACTACAAGGTATCCCATATCCGATATGATAACTCGTAAAAATTAACTTTTTGCCATGCAGACTTTCGTTCTTTTTGAGATCTAAATTTGAAAGAATTCACCCATGATCTTCGAATCTCGCCCATTTTAAAGGAAAACTATATCTTTTTTATTCTGTTCATCTTTTCCCGCCTACAGTTCGAAATTCCTCATGTTAAACGTTTAATTCAATTATTTTGGGAAATCTTGCTATTTGCCAACCCATTACATTGGTAAACCTCGAAATCCTATTGTTATTTCAAACCTTATGGGTGAAAGCGTGCTTTGAATGCTCTTAGAATTAGTGCGAGAGAGAGGAGAGATAAATTCCTTTCATAACAACCAATGTAAACAACATTTGTTACGCTACTTACAAGAGGGAGTGTATTTGAATGAAGAATATTAATCATTCGCATATTAAAATTATGTGCTTAGAATCATCGTAGGAGTTCGAAACTTGAAACAACGAACGCCTACAAGAACGAAAGTTAATTTTCTTGCCAACCAAAGAAAGTCAAGGAATATTTTTTCATTCGTTATTTCACAAAAACCTTTCCCGTTGAATTTAAAAGGGAAACTACCTAGGTTGTTTGATTGAATGCCCAATCCGCCTCTCTTACACTACAAATGTGTTTCTCAGAGGTAGTTATATGAATAACCAGGGATGGGAGGAGGGAAACCCGGTGCCGGTATTTGCCTGCTCTTACGAAGAACACCAGGGGGGTCAACGGCTTAACGTCCCTTCTGAAGGACGGAACAGCTGAATTTGCTCCAAAACCACACAAACAGGGGGCCGGGCGACCTTGGAAAAATTCTACTTGCGCAAGATTCGTGCCCGCTGCCTTTTCAAGCAGCAGGTAAGTATCAGCCATCGTCCTAGCCGCAACACCACCAGCATCCCCCCTTCCTATTAATATAGATTTAAAGGTGACCATTCTCACACGACGGCATTTGTCATGCTGCGAGCTATTGTTTTATTTACTGTAATATATAAAATACTCATTATTATATGTTACTGCGTTCATTACCTCCAAATAAAAATTACAGTCAGCGAATTTGTTACCGGAGATTATTACTTTTAAAACAGAATCCAACCCAGTTAACCGCCTTAGGAGCTAAGTTCGCTATCCTATCAGCAATTCCCTTTCTAATCAACAGTTCGACAACGAAGCCTATTACGTTGCATACGATGTTTTTGGATACTTCCGAAGCTAAAGTCTCGAACTCAATGGCCCTTTCATAAAAACCCCGAGACGCGGGTCTCCTTAAGCGCCGTTTATACAAGGCAACCGGTGTAGTACGACAGACGAGCATTGCCGAACCTGGCCGAACTGGCTCCGAAGATGGCCAAATCTTGAAGCCCTCGCGTTTTTAGCCCTTCGAGATACACCTGATGAAAAATAACATCGATTTTACGTTACGCCTGTTATATTCCTAGAATTAATAATTTATCGATTTCATTACGGTTTCCGAAAATAATGATTAATGAAAGTGATACATAATAAAAATTACAGTTCAGCGTATTGTTTAACGGAGAATGTTACTTTTCAAATAACGCTTGGATAATTAAAATAATCCAAAGCATTGAATCGAACTCATTCCCCCGCCGTAGTAGCTAAGCACGCTGTCCCATCAGCAATTCCCATTCTTATCAATAGTTAGACAATCAAGCCTGTTAAGCTGCATACGATGTATTTGGTAATTTCCGAAGCTGAATCCTCGAACCAAGGGCCCATTCACAAAAACCCCGAGACGAGAGTCTCTTTAAGCCACGTTTTGACCAGACAACCAGTGTAGAACGACGGACAAATCTAAGGCAAATTGAAAGAACATCAACCATGTACACCCCCTTTCACCTTGGTAGTTCTACGAGCTTTGCGATTCTACAAAAGTAGAGAGTGCCTCTACTTTTTTGGAAGCGATTCCACCACGAGATGCCGAGCATTGCCGAACCTCCCGAACTGACTCCTAAGATGGCCATGTGCTGAAGCCCGTGCGTTTTTAACCCTGCGAGATGAACCCGATGAGAAATAACATCTTTTTTACGTTACGTCTGTTATTTTCATGTTCTTATAATGAATAATTTATTGATTTCATTACGCTTTCTGAAAATATTGATTAAACAAAGTGATGCATAATGGTATTCCCAGCACTTAAAAACTAAAGTAATAGTAATATATCACCCACAAAACTAAAATACCATGATAACATATAATTCGTCACTCCTGCTTGCACGATTCTAGCAAAAGTGTTCCAAAAAGTATGTTTAGCATTGCTCATAATGATATTTACTTTTCCTATTTTTACAGAAGGTAGGAGGGACAAAGAGGTTGGGATAAAGAAAGAGGGAGAATGTGATGAAAGCAGTAAGAAGAATGGGTGGAAGGAAGTGAGATTGATTGATTGATGTGGAATTTTGCGGAGCGAGATTGAGACTGGTGAGGGAAAAAGAGAAATAACAATCTAAAAATAAAGATATTGTCAATGAAAACACTGTTATTTTAATTAAACTATTGTAATTTCCCGTCAAAAATGACGGATACCCATGACTGAAGTAATAGGTGAAAATAAAAAATATAAGAAAAATTAAGGAAACCACCCGATAAATGCACTTAAAAGTCAAAAATAAATATAAAGTTCATTTAATGGAATATTTCGGAAAGTAAAAATTGTTTTTGGTGTATGAATTTTGTGTTGCAAAGAAGTATTAACGATGAGTAATTTGTTGAATATTACGCCACACAATTTTGCATGACCAAACATTACACAATGTTATATAGGTACAAGGGTATTGTATTTGAAACAGTAGTATATAAACAAATTTATTTCCAGGCAGTGGCCTGCGAGCTTAAACGTATTTAATGCAGGATTAAAGGAATCGAAAAATACAGAACCAAAAACTTTTTCGGTTCGCATAAAAGGCCCTAGTGAAAGGTGAGATTTCCTCACCACCCTCGACCATCTTCAGTTTGCTCACTCCATTTCTGACGCGAAGTTCACTCTTTTGTCTATCCCAAGATAATATCTACTGTCCTCTTCCTCTAGCCGGAAGGATGGAATCCTACAGATTGAAAATTGTAGGAAGTCGGTGAATGTCGTGAGGGAGAAAGGAATTTCTGTACCATTAGTGATCCTCCCTCAGTGAGTCTCAGGAGGTGTGTTTCCTTTGAAAATATTATGTTCTTGATTACATAAAAGGGTTTTTCCTGATGCTTGGTCCCTGAATGTGCGGAAAAACTCGAGGCGAGCACTCCACGAACGTCATCCCTGGATGAAAATGAATTGTTCGCATCATTAGCCAGTCTTTCCTTATTATATAGTTACAGAAGACATCGCTAAACTTCTCTCGGACAAATCCCTATATCCGTTATCCTTTGTTACTGGTTAGTACTTTTTAATATTTATTACAAATATGACTCATTTATGTTTATATTGGACGATTTGTTTCGTGAAATTAATACAATTATTGTTTTTTCAAGAAGTTTAGTCTTATGGAGCGAATAACAAACACCTACTCCCATTTTGTACACTACCTAATGATGTTCGGCGGGTGGTGGGAGGGGCGAGTGAAAGGGGCCGGGAGGAGGGAGGGGGAGTGAAAGAGGGACGGGTGGAGGAAGGGGTGAGTGAAAGAGTGGCGGGGGGTGGAAAGTATGAGCGAAGTGGGGCGGGCGGTGTTAGGGGTGAGTGAAAGAGGGGCGGGTGGTGGAAGATGTGAGTGAAGAGGGGCGGGCGGTGTGAGGGGTGAGTGAAAGAGGGGCTGCCGACGGGAAGGGTGAGCGAAAAAGAGGCGGGCGTTGGGAGGGGTGAGCGAAAGAGAGACAGGCGGACAGACAGACAGACAGACAAACGACTTTATTAGGGCGAAATTGAGACTATGTAGTCCCTTCTTACATTTAACCCTTTCGTCATATAAGTAATTACAATATTTACAAAATAAGAGGAATTAAATACATGCAGATTTTAACAAAATACAAATTAATTACAAGTTAATATATTTGTTAGTAGATAACAGAGCATTACCAAAGAATGTTAGTTTTGTGGGTCATAAAAAACTGTGTATCGGTCATGTTTTAACACAGAAAAATTCCCACTGCGGAAAACACCTACGAAGAGAAGAGAGGTGTAAAAAACCGCGAAAATTCCTAAATAGTTCAGGGGAAGGAAAAGAAAAAAAATCAATAATATGAGAAACAGAGAAAAAAAAACATTCATAAATAAAAACATAGGGGGGGGGGGTGAGTGAAAGAGGGGCGGGTGCAACACCTAATCACACCCGGGAACGGCCGGGTTACTCAGCTAGGAACTGTATAAAAAAATCTTTGCATTTTTGTGGCCGTCCCTAAAAGTTTTATTTCTGACTTTTTGTTTGTATTTAAGCCATAGGAATACCTTAATGGCGAAACTTACCCTAAATGTGTGATTTAAATGTTATATAAGAATGATTTCGAGGTGTAGGCGAAAAAAGATTAATAACATAAGTTACTTTTATAATTTTTCTTTAAGAATTTAAATCGGATGATAGAAGGTCAGACTTTTCTAATTTTAATTCCCAAAACAATAATAGCCTGCACATCCTGAAGCTTATTTTTACGTGTTACCTTAAGAGAAATAGAAAGGATCTCATGGACTTGAACTCGGTTCGTTAATCCAAATATTTATTTGATTATCACTTCATTGAATAGATCTTCAAATTGAAGAGTAGTCATCCTCAAATGGTTTCAGTACGACTCATTGTCCTCAGATGAAAACTCTTTTAACAAACATTCTTAAGCCACAAGAGCATTACTCCTCAAATCCAATACCTTGTCCACATACGTCTTCCGTTTTTCTTCTTTTTAACATTCTCCGTAGTTCATCCCCTATAATGCTATATATAGCTTGCATGCCCACACCAAGTAAGTAATCCATTTGACGCCATTTTTTTTTAACTTTCAAATGGTCTCTGGTTGAACCGTCTAGACTGTAGACACTCTTTTCCCTTTGTAAATGCGCCGAGCGACCAATGCCGTACCTCGCAGATTTCCAGGTCTAAGCGGGACCTTATTTTCGACCTAAAATCGCCTGGTCGCGTTTCATCAGAATCCGTTAACCAAATGTCTCCCCTTGTTGGTAGCGCTGATTTTATTTTCTTAATGTTTGGAGTTTCGTGGTTATATCCAATATCAGAAGGCTATGGTTTGAGTTTTATTATGTTTTTTGTAGTCTTAATTTTCTCTAAATTCCTTAAAATATTTATTATCACGTAACCTCTTTCACATTTTTAGAAATATTACAGGTATGGAGAAAATCATTTGGTGGCTATATCAGATTTTTTCTTTTGAATGCGAGTATTTATTCCTTATTTCTAATAGTTATTTTGTGAAATAGCTAGTAAATTTCTCACTTTTGTGTAATAGAATTAGTTTATGTTTGTTAGTTTTGAGATGATTTACAACATCTGAACGTCCTCCATGTCCAATATTAAATTCTGCGTTACACATGATGCACTGAACCATTTCATGGTCGTCGTATTCGTGAATATTTTTTAAAAAGGGAAGTAATTTTTTCTACAAATATTAGTATATATTATAAAAGAGTGTATTGTAGTTTTTTTACCACAAACGCTTAGCTGCACGAGGTATTATGGCTGTAACTATAACTAGGTTATGTACCACAGATATGTGAAAGTCGAGATTTCGTTTGCGCATCTGTTCGCCCCGAGTATTCGGTGTAATATTTAGAAAAATGACCAATGAGATTTTCTATGACCGTGTCATTGGAAAATGGAGCATATTTGCGTTCCAAAGATAAATATGTTGCAACGGGAAACTTATTGTATAAACGGGACTCTCTCGGGTAAAACCGGAAGAATGGGATCGCTTTTCTAGGTAGATTCTTTCCCTGGCACCCCGCACTCTAGAGTATCTCTTACCTTAGGTATAAGACACTGTAGAGCAGTGGCTCTCAAACCCATGGTCGCTAAGGCCTTATGATGGGTCGTGGATGACCCCCCGACACATCTCTCCATCAATATTAATCGAATATTTGATCAGCTGATCGCGAAATTGCATCAGCAACATGGAAGCGACTAACGACGACGCTTGCATTAACAATAAAGCCGAGTAAACGGTGATGTTTATATTTCGATGAATATCAAGTAAATTAATGCTTGTAGTTTTCACTGTTCTAAAACAATTTTAAAATTTTTCCTAAACTTTCAATGAAGGAATGCATCTAATTTTCTTTTTCATACACTCATTTCAAACGTAGGCCTTTATACAGAAAAAATAAAATTAGAAGAAAGTGAGCAAATGTGTCTCTAATTTGTCTTAAATGATTTATTAAATATTATGCTAGTAAATAGACGGCGCTTTAGAAAGGTGCCGGTACCATTTGGGTCGCAATACGAATGTGATTACAAATCTTCGGTCTTAGAAAAGTCGCTGATCTATTGTGTTACCTACCTGGAGTGCTCGTTGTCTGGTACATCGGCATTAGCCTACTTATAGCTTAGAGCTCCAAGACAGCCAACGTCTTGACGTCATTAAAAAAAATAATTTTCGGGAGTAGTAATGAATTTGTTTCATGTATATATTTTATCATCTCGTTTTGACACACTTTATTTAACTATAAATTGAGTACGGAATTAATTATGCGGAAAACCGTTTCACAATCACATCAGATATTCTACATATTATGAAATGAATATGCCATAATTCAGGAGGTCGAGACATAGTTTTGTTGTCATATGGAAAACCACAATATTTGCATCTCTCTAGCCTAATTATCTCCTCGAGAAATTTTACTCATAGGAAAGAAGTACTAAACATCCAAACAAAATTACTCTTGGTAGATGTTATTATGTTTGAGCCCGATTGTCACCTACCATTTGTCTGGTGCTGTTTACAGGAGAAAAAATAAGTATCCGATGAAGACCATCAAATCTTCACAAATGTGAATCCGATTTAATACGAAAATACGACTAAAGCAACTGTACTGGTCTGCACACAATCGAGGTTGGGATTTATGTTCGTGTTAACATATTTTTCGCAGATATCTATGGTACAAATGGTAGAGCAGAGGGGCATTTCAAGACGAAAAGCTGCCGTGAACTGAATTCGATTCCCGTAATTAACAGTTATCGATAAAATCGACTGTTTCGATCACTGGGAGGATAAAGGTGTATCGGCGCTAAAGGAAGAATACTTTGCAGGCAAAATTGAGTTCATTTGTTCCTCAAAGGAAAGAGTTGCAAATCATCTACAGAGTTACTCAATCCATTCTCCATTACAGAGGGAGCAATTCTTCTGTAAATATGGGAACACCTTAAAATTTTCATATCGGAGCAATGACAATATAATCTCTGATCTCGAAACAAATTGAAAATTCCAAGTCTGTAAGAAAAATATGAAAATTTAATACGATACCTTCGGCGGCCAAACGTTTCACTTCGATAAAGACATTCCTTTCAGATTTGGACGGTCTAATAATGTCTTTTGATCGAAAGGAAAGATTAATTGCGATTTTATCCTGTTTTCCTATTTATTCCGACAAGTGTAGAGACTTAGAAACACTCTCCACTTGAAAATTTAGCATAATTAACGTAATTATTCCGGTTCATTAAGATGTTTCTACCTAAATTTTGTCATAACACGTCCATTTTCGTTTTATAAAGAAATTCGAAAGATGGCTCAGTCGAGGGAACTGATGAACAACGCGGCAGAAGTCCTGCATCGTGAATGTTGGAAATTGCGTCAAAAACACGTGTTTTGGACGCTAGCCCTCTTGCTGAAAATGAACATATTTTTCGAACTCGCACCTTTCCCATTGGAACATCCAAGCATCGGTGAAAGCGGCGACTCTTTATTTGTTGTCAGGTACAGCGTCGTGGTTTACTTTGTGTTTACATTCGTTTTTATTTGGGATTTTATTAACGTTGTCGAAATTATGAAAAATATAGGCCTAGAAAGAGCAGTTTTATTTTATGGTAAAATGTTGGTTTTCTTCTCCGCCATGAGAAACTGCTTGGTTTTATTTATCCGCCGATCCATGATACACGGGATATTGATAGATCTGGCAATGTTTGACGAGAGACTTGGAAGACTCAGTATCTGTATCGAATTGTATAGTTTTCGCAGGACCGTCAGAATACAAATGTTCGTTTGCTCGCTTGCTGTATTTATACTCATTCACATCCACATTCCTTATTTTTCGATGTTCTCTCACGAAAAAAAAATAATAGATATTTCTCTCTTATTTTCACGAGCTCAAGTCTATTCTTGGCCCGGATGCAAAACTACAATATTTTGTGTCATCTGAAATTGAGGATGTCGTGCCTAAATAAGAAATCGCTTCGCATCAATAAGTTCCTTCGCAGGCATGCTGTCGAATGGACCTGAAATTATTTTCACGAAGCGTTGTAAACTATGGTAGTCCCTGTTTCTTGATCTCTACAAGATTAGCCATGCCGTGGACAAGATCCTCGGAAGCGTAACCTTGGTCAACGCTGCGGTCTCTTTAGTGAACGTAGTGCTGGTGCTATTCCTTCTTGTGGTGACAGAAGGACAGAAAGATACAAATACGGACGGACTGAGATTGAGTAACTATATATAATAGATTAGAATGCAGAATTTAGTTGCATTCAAAGTAAATCTGATTGTTCAATGTCAGGACAATAGAATAATCAACTTGATTTAGTTTGTAGCTAAATTAATTCACAGGATTTCTAACGGTAGGCTAGGATCTAATGCTAATAGCTATCTAGATGTAGACCAGTTGAAATTTTTGAATGGTCGTGACAATAGGGTTGCCATTGGGATAATGAGGTTATTGGTAGAGAGAAACATTGAAAGATAGATAGACGAGCGGACGGTGATTGAGTAATCTATATATAATAAAGACAATGACAGATGAGTTTGAATGTTTGCAACTCGAATATACTTGGCCGATTTTCACGAAACTTTTACTGAAAGATTAAGCAGTATTTCGAAAATATTATAGTCATATTTTTTGTTCTTCTACCTTAAGCCGTTTCGAGGACACATTTTTCTACGCTACTTAAAGGTTATTCGGCGGGGTGTGGGATCTCTGAGTGAAAGAGGGGCGGTCGGTCGGAGGGGTGAGTGAATAAGGGGCGGTCGGTGGGGGTGGTGAGTGAAAGATGGAAGGGCAGTTGGAGAGAAATGACAATATTATCTTTGATCTCGAAACAAATAAAAAATTCCTATGTTGTAAGGCAAATATGAAAATTTAATGCAATTCGTTCGGCGCCCAAACATGTTTCACTTCAATAAACCAATTCCTTTTAATATAAGTCTATCTGATAACACTTCTGGTCAAATGAAAAGCTTACAGGCGTTTTCATCCAGTTTTCCTATTTATCCCTGCAAGTGAATAGACATAAAAACTCTCTCCAATTGAAAAGTTTGCATAATTAAGATTTTTCTTCGAAATTTAATCACAATACGTGCATAGGAGTTTGCTGTACAACGTCGAATCATGGATCGGTCGAGGGGACTGAAGAACAACACGGCAGAAATCCTGTATCGAGGTAGTTCAAAATTGCGTCAAAAAGACGTGTTCTGGACGTTATCACTCTTGCTGAAAGTAAGCAGATTTTTCGGACTCGCACCTTCCCCACTGGAATGTCCAAGCAACGGTGAAAGCGGCGACTCTAAAATTGTTGTCAGGTACAGCGACGTGGTTTACTCTGTGGTTACATTCGTTCTTCTTTGGGATTTTATTAACGTTGTGGAAATTATGAAAACTATAGGCCTAGAAAGAGAAGTTTTATTTTATGGGAAATCGGTGGTTATCTTCACCGTCGTGAGCAACTGCTTGGTTTTATTTATCCGCCGATCCATAATACACGGGATGTTGATAGATCTGGCAAAATTTGACGAGAGACTTGGAAGACTCAAGATCTGCATCGAATCATATAGTTTTCGCAGGAACGTAAGAATACAAATGTTTGTTTACTGGCTTGCTGTATTTATACTTATTCTCATGCACATTCCTAATATTTCGTTGTTCTCTCACGGGAAAAGAATCAATAGATGTTTCTCCATTATTTACACGACTTCCTGTCTATTCTTGGCCCGGCTGCTACAGTACAATATTTTGAGTCATCTGAAATTGAGAATGTTCTGCTTAAATAAAAAATTAGGTCAGATAGCATCAATAAGTTCCTTCGCAGGCATGCCCTCGAAAGGACCTGAAATTCTTTTCGCGAAGCGTTGTAAACTATGGATGTCCCTGTTTCTTGATCTCTACAAGATTAGCCAAACAGTGAACAGGATCTTCGGAAGCCTTACCTTGGTCAACGCTGCGGTCTCTTTAGTAAGCATAGTGACTGCACTATTTATGGTTGTGGTCACCTTGAGTTCGAATGTTTCAAATTACAGTCTCGATCGATTGAAGTCGACCATATTTTGGATTGTCATCGAAGCGTTTGGAATGTTCCACATCCTGAAGTCATGCCAATCCGCAGCTGAAGAGGTAATAAAGAGCAATTTTTCATTCTTATTTCGTAAAACATAAATGCTAAATGTTATTTGTTTCTTTGAAAATTTGAATAAATATGTAATGGATGTTATTTAGGCGAAATTTTGTCAAAGATCCACTTTTACATTTTATCCTTCTAGTGGTGTCCGCATAAACTTTTGGAAAGTCAGTTAGAAATCTGCCTGTCAAAAGTTATAATAGCCCGTTTATACTTATTAAATTAAACAAATGACATTTTATATTTAATGAAAATTTCCAAAGTCCACACTTAATTTACTGAATGACAAAAATCGGCATTTATTAACGATGCAATATATTAAGTATGATATTGCTGCGACTATAGTAAGATATTTTATACTTTTAGCATTCGAATAAAGCAAAAACGGAAAAGATCAGTAAATATTTACGTATATTAATGAACGATGGAAATAAACGTTGCACCTTCAAATTCGGAACTCCTAGGTAAACATCGATCATGGGACATTTTCGTAAACGACAATAGTTTTTCCTGGATTTTCTAGTTGGCAGTAACAAAATGGCGTTTACAGCATTTCTCTTGGACACACTGTTGAAGATATGAAGTGTTGACGAATGAAAGGACTGAAACAAAGAAAGACGGACGGACAGAGATTGATTAATTTTATATAAAGATTAGAAGACAGAATTTAGTTGCATGCAAAGTAAATCTGATTGATCAATGTCAGGACAATAAAATATTCAACTTTATTTCGTTTGTAGCTAAAGTAATTCTCAGGATTTTTATCGGGAGGCTAGAATCAAATGCTAATAACTATATTGATGTAGACCAGTTTAAATTTAAGAATGGTCGTGACAATAAGGATGCTATTGAAATAAAGAGGGTATTGGTAGAGAGAAACATTGAAAGATAGATAGACGGGCGGACGGAGATTGTGTAATCTATAAATATATATATATATATATATATATATATATATATATATATATATATATATATATATATATATATCATCATCATCATCATGCTTCTGTCCGAAGACAGGTTTTAACTGAATCGCTGCCTCCATTTCTCTCTCTCCCTAGAAGCCTCTTTTATACCTCTATAAGTAGTATATCCCTGCTTTATATTATCTAATATTCCTATTCTTTTTCTCCCTCTTCCTCTTTTTCCACTAATTTTTCCTTCTAAGATCGTCCTTTGTAAACACTGTCTTCTCAATATGTGCCCTATCCAATTTGCTTTTCTTTTCCTGATTGTTTTTATTAGCATCCTATCTTCTCCCACCATTTCTAATACTTCTTCGTTTCTCTTCCTCTCTGTCCATTTCACTTTCATCATTCTTCTCCATACCCACATCTCAAAACTTTCTAAATATTTTTCCTCCTTTCTCCTTATCGTCCACGTCTCTGCACCATAAAGAGCTATGCTCCATATGTAGCATTTTGCTAATTTCTTCCTTGTTTCTAGATTTATTTTCTTGCTTGTGAGAAGCTCCTTCTTCTCGTTAAATGCTGCTTTTGCCATTGCAATCCTACTTCTGATGTCCTGTGTACTACTTCCATCCTGTGCTAAAATACTGCCGAGATATTTGAAACTACTTACTTGTTCCAATTTTTGGCCATTTACCATTATATTTAATTCTTTATGTTCCTTTGAAACCACCATGACTTTCGTTTTTTCTGTATTGATCTTCATTCCATATTGTTGGCCAACCTCAACTAGTCTGTCTGTCATCCTCTGAAGCTCTTTCTCGCCTTCTGCTATTAAGCCCTGATCATCTGCGTATTTAATGGTGGTAATACTTTCACCTCCTATCTTAAATCCTTTCTCTTCCATCAACGCTTCTTCTGTTATTGTTTCTGCATACATATTAAATATCGCTGGTGAAATAGGACAACCCTGCCTCACTCCCCTCCCTATTGAAGTACTTTCTGTTTCTTCTCCTTCAACCCTGACTCTAATCTTTTGATCAAAGTAAAGGTTTTTAAGCAGTCTTTTATCTTTCCAATCTATTCCTATTTTGTTTAAAATACCCAGCATCTTATCCCATTTCACTCGGTCAAAAGCTTTCTCCCAATCTACAAAACAAAAATACATATCTTTATTGACTTCTAGCGCTCTTTCTATCATCATCCTCATACATCCTATAGCATCTCTAGTCCCCCTTCCTCTTCTAAAACCAAACTGATTATCTTGCAGCTCCTTTTCTATTTTACATTCAATTCTTTTGGTTATTATTCTGGTTAGAACTTTAGCTGTATGAGAAATTAAACTGATAGTTCTGTAATCCTTACAACATTTTGCATTGTTCTTTTTCTCCAGTGGTACCATCACAACATCTAAAAAATCTTCAGGCCATATATATATATATATATATATATATATATATATATATATATATATTAACTACAGGAAAAGAAAAGGTAGTGATGAGGGTAGCAACAAGGTGTTAAAGGAATCCCAGCGGACACTTACCAAGTTGGCAGGCTGCTGGGGGCGTCGAAGAGACACACGTAAATAAACACGCACACAGATAAAACGCAAGCTTATCGGGCCTATGCCCTTCTTCAGCGAAAGTGTAACGTAAAGTATATATATATATATATATATATATATATGTGTGTGTGTGTGTGTGTGTGTGTGTGTTTGTGTGTGTGTATGTATATGTATGTGTGTGTGTGTTTTTATTATTATTATTATTGTTTTACCTTTGTATTTCACAGCTTTTGAGCCGGTTATTTCAATGAGGTACGGGCTTTGCCAAGCACTCTCATTACTCGGAACTTAAAAATTGACGTACTATTCTCGTTGTATTTAGTATGACAGCTTTTTGTAGGAGGGTATATTGCAATTTTGGTAAATCTATTTTTTTTATACTGTTGTGTAAGTCTGTAGGGATAATTCCTGTGGTCGATAAAACTATTGGGACAATGTGTACATTATTTGCGTTCTGTTTCATTTGGTAAATTTGTAGGTTTGTCATTATTTATAGGCATATTGGTTAATATAACTCCCATATCTGCTTCTAATTCTTGGCCTATTTCGTGTTTTAGTTGGTTCAATATTTCAGGAGACATTAGATTATTTCTTATTATTGCTCTGCGTTGGTCTGATATACGTTGAACGGTTACAGGTATGTTTGGGTATTGATTTGTAAATGCAGTATGAAGTTGATCTCTGTAGGCTGTCATATCGGATTCTAATTTTGTAATTCTGTAATACGTGCGCATGATAAAGGTGTTAACTTCAGCTGTCCATTTCATGCGTACACGTCTCCGGCCTGCTTGTGTGGTCTCAGTTAAAAGTGGGTTGCCCCCCTGAGAAACACATTCAGCTTGTGAAATATTACTTGACGGTGTTGGGTTATTGCATCCATTGGATTTGGCTGTTGCTTTTTCGGGTGACCCGATCGATGTCCGCCTAGTCGACACACGACCACTCCACAGTTAACCTTCGTGTTCTTTTCACGTTAACGTATGCAAAATATTAAAATTCACAATATTCATTAATTTCTCTTGCAGTCGCTGTCCGCCAAGGCAAGGCAAATAATATCAACAATAACAATCTAACAATAATAAATGACTACTTCTGTCCCTTTGTGGCTCCCTCTGTCACGCTATAAAAATGCGAATAACTTCATAATGGAAGAATATTTATTTTTGATATTTCGCAGGAATGATTGATTTACATATTGTAAGATAATGACGAAAAGAAATCTCGAAAAAAGTCCTACGTTCGACTCCAAGGCAGGAAATTCGACTTCCCATATTATAACACGTAAAAATAAACTTTTTGACTTGCAGGTTCTTATTCTTTTTGACATCTAAATTAGAAAGAATTCACCTATGATTTTCGGATCTAGCTCATAAAAAAAACTATGAAGTTTCTTATTCTGTTCATTTATCCCAACTACAGTTCGAAATTCCTCATGTAAAACGTTTAATTCACATATTTTTGTGAAATCTAGCCATTTTAACGGGATGTTGCCATGACAACTCATTACATCGTTAAACCTCGAAATCCTATTGCTATTTCAATCCTTATGGGCGATATCCTGCTTTGAATGGTCTTGCAATTAGTACGAGAGAGAGGAGATAGAAATTCTATTCTTATCAATCAATGTAAACACCATTTGTTGCGCTATTTACGAGAAGGAGTGTATTTGAATGGAGAATATTAGTCATTCTCTTATTAAAATCATGTACTTAAAATCAACGTAGGAGTTCAAAACATGTAACAACGAACTCCTACAAGAACGAAAGTTTGTTATATTGCCATCGAACGAAAATCAAGGAATATTTTATATATTTTTATTTCACAAAAACCTTTCCCGCTGAATTTCAAAGGGCACCTCCCTAGTTTGTTTGAATGCCCAGCCAATTCGCCTTTCTTACAGCACAAATGGGTATCTCAGAGTTAGTGCAATGAATAACCGGGGTAGGGAGGAGAGAAACCCGGTGCCGGTATTTGCCTGCTCTTACGAAGAACACCAGGGGGGCCAACGTCTTAACGTCACTTCCAAAGGACGGAACAGCTGAATTTGCGCGGTCTCCTAAAAGCACACAAACAGGGGGCCGGGCGACCTTGGAAAAAATCCTACTTGCGCGAGATTCGTGACCTCTGCCTTTTTAAGCAGCAGTTGAGTAGCAGCCAGCGTCCTAACCACTACACCACCGGCCCCCTTCTCCCAAGTACTGCTGCTGTTGGTATATGCCCTTGGTTGGCACTTAGCACTGCTTTGCCGTGAGGCTTTCAGTGCATGTTCGATGTTGTTTTGATTCCGGTGGTATTCCGATTCCGGCGGTATGAAGCTCATCCGTCCCAAGAAATATATAATTATAGATGACCATTCTCGCACGACGGCATTTGTCATGCTGCGAATATTATTTTTCAAATATCGCCTTGATAATTTTAAAATAAAACGAGAACAGAATTGAACCCAATCCACCGCCGTAGGAGCTAAGTTCGCTATCCCGTCAGCAATTCCCTTTCTTATCAACATTTCGACAATGAAGCCTACTACGTTGCATACGATGTATTTGAGTATTTGGGTATTTCTGAAGCTGAATTCTCGAATTCAAGGGCCTATTCACAAAGACACTGAGACGCGGGTCTCCTTAAGCCCCGTTTAGACAAGGCAACCATTGTAGAACGACAGACGAATCGAAGGCAAATTGAAAGCACATCGACCGTGTACACCCCCTTTCGCCTTGGTGGTTCTACGAGCTTAGCGTTTCTACAAAAGTTGAGAGTGCCTCTACGTTTTCGGAAGCGATTCCACCGGGAGATGCCGAGCATTTCCGAACCTGCCCGAACTGGCTCCGATGATGGCCATGTGTTGAAGCTCGCGCGTTTTTAACCCTGCGAGATACAGCTGATAAAAATAACATCGACTTTACGTTAGGCCTGTCATTTTTATATTCTTTTAATGAGTAATTTATTGATTTCATTGCGCTTTCTGAAAATATTGAATAAAGAAAGTGATACATAATGGTATTACTAACACTTAAAAAATAAAGTAATAGTAATATATCACCTACAGACTAAAATACCATGATAACATATCATTTGTCAGTCCTGCTTGCACGATTCTTGCTAAAGTATTCTAAAAAGTATATGTTTAACATTGCTCATAATGATACTTTCTTTTCCGATTTTTACAGAAAGTTGGAGCAATAAGGGGTAGGGATAAAGAATGAGGGAGAATGTGATGAAAACAGGAAGAATAATGGGTGGAAGGAAGTGAGATTTAATGATTGATATGGAATTCTGTGTTGCGAGATTGAGACTGGTGAGGGAGAAAGAGAAATAACTATCTAAATAATTATATTAAATTTAATTAATAATGTTAATTTATGGTTGCACTTTTTTATGTTCTAAAACAATTTGAAAATTTTTCCTTAAATTTCAGTGAAAGAATGCCTCTCATTCTCTTTTTCCTACACTCATTTCAAAAGTTGACCTTTACTCAGAAAAAATAAAATTAGAAGAAAGTGAACAAATGTGTCTACAATTTGTTCTAAATGTTTTATTTAATATTATGCTAGTATATAGACGGTGTTTTGGAAAGATGCTGAGAAGATACCGATACCATTTGGGTCGCAATACGAATGTGATTTAAAATTTTCGGTCTTAGGCAAAATAGTTAAGGAATCACTGATCACCTACCTGCACTGCTCGATGTCTGGTACATCTGCATTAACGTTCTATTAGCGAAGAGCACCAAGGAAGGCAACCGATTAACGTCTATTTAATAAAAAAAATTTCGGGAGTAGTTTTTTTATTTGTTTAATATATAAATTTTAAAATCTCGTTATGACACACTTTATTTCACTATTAATTGAGTAGGGAATTCATTATGCGGAAAAACGTTTCACAATTTCTACATCAGATATTCTATATATTTTAAATATTTTGAAATATATATGCCATAATTCAGTAGGTCGAGATATAGTTTCGCTGTCATGCGGGAAACTACAATATTTGCATCTCTAATGATTAGGACTCTCCAGCATGATTACATCCTCGAGAAATTTTACTCATTGGAAAGTAGTAATAAACATACAAACAAAATTACTCTTTGTAGATGTTATTATGTTTGAGCCCGATTGTCACCTACCTTGCCCTTCAAAATAAAAGGATTTCGTCTGGTGCTGTTATCAGTAGAAAAAATAATATCCGATGAAGTCTATCAAATCTTCACAAATGTGAAGCCGATTTAATACGAAAATACGACTAAAGCAACTGTACTGGTCTGCACACAATATAAATCGGGATTTATGTTCATCCTAACATATTTTTCGCAGATATCTATAGTACAAATTGTAGAGCAGAGGAGCATTTCAAGACGAGGAGCTAACGTGAACTGAATTCGATTCTTGTAATTAAGAGTAATCGTTAACAATCGACTGTTTCGATCACTGGGAGAATAAAGATGTATCGGCCCTAATGGAAGAATACATTGCAGGCAAAATTGAGTTCCTTTGTAGCTCAAAGGAAAGAGTTTCAAAACGTCACCAGAGACACCCCATCCGTTCTCATTAAAAATGGGAACACCTTAAAATTTTCATATCGGAGAAATAACAATATAATCTTCGATCTCGAAACAAATTGAAAATTCCAAGTCTGTTGGAAAAATATGAAAATTTAATACGATACCTTCGGCGGCCAAACGAGTTTCAATTCAATGAACACAGTCCTTTCAATTTAAGACGGTCTCATAACGCTTTTGATCGTATGGAAAGCTTACAGGCGATTTCATCCAGTTTTCCTATTTATTCCGACAAGTGCAGAGACTTAGAAGCACTCTCCAATTGAATAGTTAGCATAATTAACGTAATTATTCCAGTTCATTAAGTTGTTTCTACCTAAATTCCATCATAACAGGTCCATTTTAGTTTTCTAAACAACTTCAAATTATGGATCAATCGAGGGGACTGAAGAACAACTCGGCAAAAATCCTGCATCGGGAATGTTCGAAATTACATCAAAAAGACGTGTTCTGGACGTTATCACTCTTGCTGAAAGTAAGCAGATTTTTCGGACTCGCACCTTCCCCACTGGAATGTCCAAGCAACGGTGAAAGCGGCGACTCTAAAATTGTTGTCAGGTACAGCGACGTGGTTTACTCTGTGGTTACATTCGTTCTTCTTTGGGATTTTATTAACGTTGTGGAAATTATGAAAACTATAGGCCTAGAAAGAGAAGTTTTATTTTATGGGAAATCGGTGGTTATCTTCACCGTCGTGAGCAACTGCTTGGTTTTATTTATCCGCCGATCCATAATACACAGGATGTTATTAGATCTGGTAAAGTTTGACGAGAGAATTGGAAGACTCAAGATCTGCATCGAATCGTTAAGTTTTTGCAGGAACATCAGAATACAAATGTTTGTATTCTCGCTTGCTGTATTTATAGTTTTTCTAATCTACATGCCTTATTTTTCGATTTTCTCTCACGGAAAAAAAATCAATAGATATTTCTCTCTTATTTTCACGACCTCCTGTCTATTATTGCCCCGGCTGCAACAGTACAATATTATGCGTCATTTGAAATTGAGAATTTCGTGCTTAAATAAAGAAATAGGTCAAATCGCATCAATAAGTTCCTTCGTAGGCATGCCGTCGAAAGGACCTGAAATTATATTCGCGAAGCGTTGTAAACTATGGAAGTCCCTGTTTCTTGAGCTCTACAAGATTAGCCATGCCGTGAACAAGATCTTCGGATGCGTAACCTTGATCATCGCTGCGTCCTCTTTAGTGAACATAGTGGTGATGCTGTTCCGGGTTGTGGTGACCTTGACGTCGGATGTCTCTCTCACTCTCAATCTCGATCGATTGAAGTTGACCATATTTTGGACTGCTTTCGAAGCGTTTGGATTGTTCTTCATCCTGAAGGCGTGCCAATCCGCAGCTAAAGAGGTGAATAATGAGCAATTTTAACATTCTTTTTTTGTGAAAACATAAATGGTAAAAGTTAGGATTGTTTCTTAGAATATGTGAATAGATATATAATCGTTGTTTTTCGGGCAAAGATTTGACTATGATTCTCTTTTACATTTAATCCTTCTACTGTTAGCCACATAAACTTGCAAAGTTTGTCAGAAATCTGCATGTTTAAAAATAATAATATACCATTTCTCCTTATAAAATTAGAAAACTGATATTTTGAATTTCATGAAAATTTCCGGTGTCCACACGGAATGTATTGAATAATAACAATCAGCAATTATTAACGATGCAATCTATTAAGTATGATATTGCTGGAACTATAATAAGATATTTTATACTGTTAGCCGTCGAATAAAGCAAAAACGGAGTAATTCAATCCATATTTATGTATTTAAATGAATGATAGAAATAAACATTGCACCTTGAAAATCGAAACTCCTAGGTAAAAAAATGGGAAAATAAAATTGCCTCCTGGAGTCGTTCATGAGACACTTCCGTAAACGACAATAGTTTTTCCTGGATTTCCTAGTTGGCAGTAACGAAATGGCTTTTACAGCCTTTCTCTTGGACACACAGTTGAAGATATAAAGGGGGGACGAATGGAAGGACAGAAAGATACATAGACGTGCTTACGGAAATTGAGTAATCTATATATATATAATAGGCTTAATGACAGGCGAGTTTGAAAGTTTGCAGCACTATATCTCCGTGTCCACACTGCCGATTTTCACGAGTCCTTCACTGAAAGATGAAGCGGAATCTCGAAAAGGTTTTATGCTAAATTGTCTTCTTCTACCTTTAGCTGTTTCAATGAATGGCGATTTTTCCGCAAACACCCATTTTTCTACGGTACTTTATGACGTTCGGCGGGCGATGGAAGGGATGATTGAAAGAGGGGCGGGCGGTTGGTGGGATGAGTGAAAGAGAAGCGGGTGCAATCCTGAAAGGCACCCTAGCAACGCCGGGTCACACAGCTAGTAATTGTGCAATAGATTAGGAGACAGAATTTAGTTGCATGGAAAGTTAATCTGATTGTTTATTTCAGGTCTGTAGAATCATCATTATAGGTAGTCTGTCCGTGGACATGTCAGTGATTATTCATGGTTACAACTGGTTTACCATATATTCCGCTGTCCTCTTCATATCTTGATAGCTCTTTTCCTTTCAAATAGTCATCTGAAACCTTTTCTTTTTTAAATATCTTCATCAACATCACCCAATTTACATCAAATGCCTTCTGCCAGTCTACGAAGCATATCTTGACGGAACTCTATTGCCCTTTCTGATTTAATTCTTACTACCCATATAGTATCTCTAGTTAAGTTGATCTTCCCCTCGCATTTCTTCTGCCTTTTTCTCCGAACTTTTATTAAGAATCCTCTTGATGATCTTCGAAGTGTGTGATAGAAGGCTTATCGTTGTGTAGTCTTTAAACTGTATTGCCTTTGGCTTCTTCTTTAGAGTGATAATCGTTACTTATAGGATATACCGAGGCCAATCTCCCGTGCCGTAAATCTTATTAATTAATTTCGTGATCGCTTTGAGTCCTTCTAATCCCATGAGTTTAAGTACCTCAGCCGGTATTAAATCGCTGCCTGTGGCTTTCCCTTTCTTTAGTTTCACTATCGCTTTTTCTACTTCGCTCTCTGTAATACTTGGTCCAAGTAGTCTTTTTCACTCTTTTCCTTATCTTATATTACTATTTTTGCTGATTCTTCCTGCATGATGTATAGTTCCTTAATGTATTCTTCCCATACCTGTGCTACGTCCTTATTTTATGGGACAATTTTCCCATCCGTATCAATAATTCCTTTTCCACGAATTCCATTAAACTTCTTATCTTATAATCCCGTTGCTCTAACGTACATCATATTGTACCGATCATACTTCTCCATTTGTTGTATTTCATCAGATTTTTCATTTATCCAATTTTTTCTTGCTTTATCTGTTACCCTTCTCATCTTGTTTATGTGTATATAGTTGACTCTACCTTCTTCACTGGTGTTTTTCCATTTTCGTCTTTCATTTATTTTATTCAGCATTCCCTTAGTTATCCATAATTTTCTGATTTTCTTCTGTTGTTTTCCAATCTCTTTATTCAAGGTATCCTTGATACTGGTTTTAATTGCTTCTCATTCTATATCCACGGTCTTTGGTTTGTTTTCCAAAATGTTTAAGGCGATCTTCCAACTTTACGCTGATTACATCCAGCCTTTCTTTCAGTTTTTTTACGCCACAAGTTTGTCTTTATCTTCTCATTTTTCTTATTTGTTTGAGCTTTTTACTTAAGTCAACTATTAGAAGCCTGTGATCTGAATCAATATCTGCTCCTGATAATGCCTTGCCGGTCTTTATCCTGTTCCTGAATCATTCTTTTACTAGGATGTAATCTACTTGGCATCTAATTCTATCTCCTGGGCTTTATGATGTGTATAACCTTAGTTTAAGGCTTTTGGACGCTGTTGGACTGTTGATTCAATTCTACCACTAATCTCCCATTATTATGCAGTTTACCTTTCCTCAACCGTCTTCTTCCTAAATGTCATGAATATGCTCATAAATCTCTTCGATTTCTTCCTCTTCATGAGCTGTCTTTGGCATATATACCTGGATTATCAGTATGTCCACTGGGACTGCCTTTAAATTTATTGTCATGAGTCTATATTTTTTGCCATTTTCTTTGTTACGCTTTTCATCATATCTTTCCGAAGTTCCAGAGCTACTTCCCTTTCCCAACAGTTTCCTCCAGAGTTAACTACTGTGATCTCATCCCTGTCGAACTGCCTTTCCCATATAGTTTCGCTCAGTCCTATAATGTAAACTCGATTTCTTCTCATTTCTTCTTTCAAGTTCTGTTGCATTCATGCCTTTCTCATAAATCTTACGTTCCAAGTGCCTATTCGTAAAACACATTCGTGTTTTCCTCAAGGCAGTCCCCGCCATGAGAACCGATTGGGGGACTATATTACCTCCGGATTGCTTTACCTCCGAAGAACTCACATTGTACAAAATATCATCATTACTAGGGATTGTAATGTGGTAGTTGCTCTCTTGCTTTCTACATCCCCGTACTTTGGCCGTTCAACTTGTCCTGATCACGCCTACTGCTGTATTGGATATAGACCCAACCAACATAATTTGTCTTCGGCTCTATACCATACTGACAGCACTGCTGCTTACTGCCAGGCACCGATGATAGTTTTTTTAATAAACCACCGTTAGTGGGGTTTGAACCCCGGAACTTTGTAATAGGAAGCCGACACGCTAATCACTACACTGCCAGTGCATGACTATAGAATAATCAACTTTATTTCGTTTGTAGCTAAAGTAACATGAGGATTTCTAAAGGGATGCTAAAACTATATATATGTAGACCAGTTGGGATTTCAGAATGGCCGTGACAATAGGGATGCCATTGCGATAATGATGGTATTGGCAGGGTTGCTCGCAGAGAACCCTGAGTTCTTATTGGAAGTTTCGAGTACGATCAAACTCTTTTCCACATTATATCCGTTTTAGTACATGCGATTACCGATCGTTGCTGTGGCGCTTCTTCTTCAGGCAGAACATCGGTTACAGCTGTCGTATTCCGCATCGTTTGATCTTTGGCAATGCGGGGAAAGGCTAACAATTCCCTCCTTATCACCTGTCTTTGTCTACAACCGGCACGGCGGACCCTGGTCTTCCGTGGACAGTCTCCAAGTATTTTATTGGCCCTGAAAAAGGCCCAGAAATGAAGAAGAGGACTACTCCTCTCATGAAAAGTCACCTGAAAAGGGTCTGTTGTGACGGATTACCTTACTGAAGGGAACCTCCAATTTGCTTCCGCTCGCATTCGGTGGTCGTCGCTCCAGAGTGACTCCTCATCTTTTGCCCGAGTCACGCCGGCGTAGTACAGGGTATTGTGCACCAAGATGGCACCGGATGCTGCTGATCCGGCTGCCATCGAAGCGCTCCACTCTACCTCGGCCCAGGGTCAGAAAGTCAATTCCTCAGCAAGCACTAGCGGGGTCACACCGCGGCAGTACTCCTACTGAAGCCACCGGTGCAAGGCACTGACAATGCCTCCGTTGGAGGCCCATATACTGCTTCGACAGCCCGGAAGGGAATGGTGCTCCCTCCAATGGGTCCCCCGTAGCCCGAAACCGCCGCGATCTGTGTCGGCTCAACTGCCCTTTTGCTGGGCCATCAATCCGCTTCCGCTCCGGAAGAGTTGATGGACTCTACGAACGGATTGCTCGGCACACGCAAAAAGACCGCGGAAAAAGCTGCTTCCTCTGACACCTCCTTGGCAAATCGGTCCGCCTTCATCCTCGGTGCTGTGGCTGTCGTCAGAACGGACGAGGATGGTGAGTTTACTCCCGTGCGAAAACGGAAAGCCCAGAGGAAGAAGCCTTCCCGCCCTTCTGCTGGGGGGAGGGGGAGAGAACCGCCACAGAAGGAAAACGTCCTGACCCGGGAGCACGATTTAGGGTCCGTGTTTCACCGATTTCGGTGTACGGGATCCTCTCCCATAAGGCGATCACCGCAGAGCTCAGCACGGTGTGCGGCGACTGTTTTGAACTGGAGGTCCACTAGGATCGTCGTCCTCACGCCTGAGCACCACCGTGCGGCCACGAAGGTCCTGGACGACGCTGGCGTCGAGTACCATACACAGTTCCTACAGGCTGTGCAGGGGATGCGCCAGTTTATCAAGAACGTCGGGAAAAGCTACTCCCCAGATGATGTTGTAGCGGGTATGACGGCGAATGGCTTTTTGTCTGAAGCGTCTGTCATATGACTGCAATGGAACATACGAAGAGAATTCCCATCGGAAGATTCGATGCCTACCTTGAGAGGAACCCCAGGGCCCCTCCAGTGTCGACGATAAAGAAACACTGCAACTGCTCGGTGAAAATTGAGCAATGCAGGGGAAGCAGGGTGCCGTTGACCTGCTTTAACTGCCAGAGGTAAGGCCACGTGTCGCACGTCTGCAGGTGCGGCACACGTTGCTTCTGGTGTGCTGGTCCCCATAAAGGGGACGACTACCGCAAGCCACTGACTGAGCCTGCAACATGAAGGAAACTAAGTCCTCTCCGGCCCTCCTCAAAATGAAGGCCGCCTTCTCGGAAAAAGTGGACGCCTCCCGTCCCTATGCCGCAGTGGCTGGGGGCACTTCCAAGCCGACCCCTCTGCTAGTGCCCCCACCCCAGTTCAGCCGCATGGTACTGAGCCGGCTAAGCAGTCGGGCCCTTCCACTGCTAACGTCTCGTCTTGGACGAATCCTGGTCCCGTCATCAGACGGAAGAAGCCGGCCCCTAAGAAGCCCTCGGCCAGGGAGAGGGAACTGCAAGCGAAGCCTACCGAGGCTGTTAGCGTGGAGAGTGAGGCCTCCAACAAAGGCCCCTCCACGGCAACTCTAGCAACTCCAGCTAAGGCCAAGCCCGAGGCAGTTGCACCGGTAGTCGTTCGGCCAACTGAGACCGCCGAGGTAGCCACAGCCAAGGGCCCCGAGACAAGCATACCGCAGAGCAGTGCACCAGGGGCCGTCCGATGCGAGGAGGACCCCGAGCACAGTGGCGATGATCTATGTGGGCGTTGAGGAAGTACATCTCCTCAACGTCCGGCCACTCCCTTCTCTCTTGGAGGAGTTTTTCAAGGAGCGCATCCCGTCATCCAATAATGGGGACTAGGGGATGTAGCATCCTAGTGCAATGGAACGCCCGAGGTGTCAAGGAGAAGACGGAAGAACTTCGGGTGTTCCTGCAGGAGAAATACGCCGTTGTTAACGAGACACCACGGCCCGGCGGAAGTTTGGAACATCCCTGGCTGGGAAATCTATCGCTCAGACTGTTTCGGGCAGCCCGTCCAGGGGGACTCCGTCGCAAGGACTCCGGAGGAGAAGGCCGGAATTACGGCGGAATACCTAGAGGGGGTATTCCGCCCAAACTCGGCCACAGAAGAGTCGAACGCGGTCGAGGAGGACATCGCGCTTGAGCTGGGGGCGCTAGATCGCGACCCCTTGCTCGATGCTGCGGAGCTCCCTTACTTCGAGGTGTGCGAGATCATTGCAGTGATACGCCCCCTTGCGCTGAGGAGGGCTCGCGGGTACGACGACATCACAAACGTCGTCCTTTGATAACTCTTCGTCGTTGTAGCAGAATTTCTTACCGCCGTTTACAACGGTTGCGTCGGGATTCCGTACTTTCTGTCTGCCTGAAAGAGAGCAAAGAGCATCTTTCTCCGAAGATGCCAGGGACAGAGGTTGGTTCCGGAGACATCCGGCCAAGCTCTCTCCAGGCAGGGTTCGGGATGATCTTTGAGCGTCTTATCCAGAAGCCGCTGCAGGATATTCTCCGAGAGAGGAATCTTCTCCGTGAAGGGCACTCCACTACCCAGCAACTGGGTAGGGTGACCCACTTCATCACTGAAGCCTTCAACAGGAACCACTCGGTTACAGAGGACTTATTCGAAATCTGAAAGGCCTTCGACCGCGTGTGTCATCAAGCATTCTTGTAGAAGTTGCAGAGATTACAGTTTTCAGCTTGGCTAGTGCGGCTCATCAACTCGAACCTGCAGTGCAGGACGTTCAGGGTGTTCTGGTTCCAGGTCGGATCGGGACTGCGGCGAATCAGCGCCGGATTTCCGCATGGGTCCGTTCTGGGGCCGGCACTCTTTTATATTTTCAACCACGACCCACCTCGGCAGCTTAGGCGGAACACAACGCGGACGACGCGGTGCTCCTGTTACGCTCGTCCAAGAAGTACGCGGCCGTGGAGGCGCTGTAGTGCGCCGTCGACGATCTGATCACCTGGTATCGTCGGTGTCGCATTGCTGTCAACTCAGCAAAGACCAAGGCCGCCGACTTCCACCCTAGAAGAGGAGCGCCGCCTGGAGTCGTCCTGTCGGTTATGGTGGGGGGGTGGGGGTCATCCCCTTGAGTCCAGAGGTCACATACCTGGGAGTTGCGCTGGACCGGAGGCTTCAATGGAAGCTTTGGGTTGAGCGCGTCCGGCAGAAGACACTCGGGGTGCTGTCGAGACTTCGTCCGATCCTGCGCCCGAATGTCTTTTCGGCTGGCAACAACTGACGCCTCTACCTGTGCTCCGTGAGGAACATCATCACGAACGAAGATCCTGTATGGTCTGGAATGCCTAAGACCACCGTCTACAGGCTGCAAGTAGTTCAAAACAATGCACTCCGGCTGATACTTGGTCGTGGCAGTTACGACCGCGTCAGCCGGAGGCATTTCGATGGAAACATGGATTCCCTGTACATCCTCCTGCCGAGGATGTCCAAGGAATTATGCTGCAAGGCAGCAGCATCGACGCACAAAGAGGTACAAAACAAGGTTAGGTGGTGGGACCCCTACAAGCCTTGATTTGCAAGAAAACCTCCCCAGGCACAAGCGTCCCCGCTTGTAGGGAGGGGTTGATGCCCCTTTAACAAAGTGTCATAAAGAGTGAAACCAAGCTAGTTAGCGGAGCAAGGCCCGCATTGGCAACTAAGCTGGAAATGCTACGGGGCAATCATCACCTTGGTTGGACAGGTCATAACAGTTGTATTAGTAGAAAGAAACATTGAATGCTAGCAGTTTGTATTTGTGTGCTTCGTAGATTTCTAAAATTGCATTGGTATACATTTTTATGGTCTAAGCCAGGGGTCGTCAACATTTTTAAAGAGAAGAACCATTTTTTTCATAATTTAAATGAAATCGAACGTACTAAGTGCCGCAGAACATGTTTTGTAAAATACGTATTAAATACAGTCAAACTATAATTAATGACATCTATTTTGTGTTTTAGTGATGATTCTTAAGAAAAAATACTTGAGAAACAAAAGAGTGTTTAACAAATTTTTGTTAAATGAAAATATAAATAAACTTTCAAATTAAGCATATATGAATATCCTTTCAGAAAATAAATCTAGGAGTATAGAGGAAAATGGCAATGTAGAAAATGCAAGTGTTAGTTTTCAGCTTATACTGGATCATTCTGTTGAAAACGAATATTACAAATAATTTTGATTTTTTTAATTGCTTACTTGTCCAATTTACGCCTGCCAAATACAGAAAATAATAGAAGATAATAACTATTTCTTTTTAAAAATTAATATTTTTAGTATCAATAAATTTGGTCATTAAATTACGAAGTATAGTAATTTTTTTTTACATTTTACGTTTTAATGCGATTTCTGCTCTTGTATTTCTTTGAAGAGTTGCTCAATGTTTGGCGAGAAAGCTGGTCTTTTTATGTTCAAGCAGGACTGTATACTTCCATCGTTCAGTCGGCGTCTTAATTTGCTTTTGATGAAATTCATGTTTGAATACACTTGATCGCACAGCTAAGTAATACCAAATCTGTACAGACTGCCAAACGCATACTTTTTCATATTGTTATAGGCATCTGGTAAAGAGTTTCAGACCTCAAACACAATTCGGTCCTGTTTTTTAAGATTTCTGTTAATTTCCGCTGAAGTGTTAGAGTGGATTTCTGCGTTTGTAGATGTTGTAGTTCTATCTCCAAGCTTTTAAGTTTAAATTTCCAAATATCCTTGTTCCGCTAATCAAACAATTCAAGTTCCATCTCGGCTCGATCAACAAACAAAAATACTGAGAAATTTAGTGGAGAGATGTCAGCTTCCAGTAGTTTCAACACTAAAGGCAAAGTTAAATTTTCGTTTCTAAAATACAGAAATCGCGTAGAAAAGCATTACTGCATTTTAATGACAATATTTTTAAGGTTTTTTATTTGAATATCATAATTTGGTTTACTAAATCTCTTCAAAGACTGAAAGTGAAAAAATGAAAACCTGCTGATGTCTCTTAAAATAAGATTAACTTATGCTCAAAGACTAGTAACTCTTCTAAAAGCAAGAAGGCTGTGTTTACTTTTCCTTGTAGTTTTCTATTAAGGACATTTAAATTCGAGGTGATATCTGTAAGTTCCTTATATACATAACCTTTTCTCCATATAATAACCTTTACTTTTAGACAGGCCTTGAAACGCCAAAGCGCCATGCCTCTTGAAAGCCTCCGCACTTTGTTGTGCAGAAGAAGGTCCGCATACTGACTGTTGACTTCTTCAAGAAGTTCACAGATCTGCCTGTGATTTAATGCTTTTGACATGCATTTGTTGACCTTCTGAATTACTAAGTTCATTACTTCTATCATCTCAAGTGGACAATATTGTGCACAAAGTGCCTCATGTTGGATTATTCAGTGATACGATATTACATTATGGTTAATCGTATTCTGCAAAAGTGAACCCCTTATTATCCCTTTCATATTCGGTGCCTCGTCCGTTATTTCGCTTGCAGATAATGTAATTATCAGGATTTCTAACGCGAATCTGGAAGTAAAGGGTAATAACTGTATTTGTGTAGACCAGTTTGGATTTCAGAAAGGTCGTAGCACAATGGATGCTATTGGGGTAATTAGGACAATGGTAGAAAGCGTTTGTTGATAGGTACCTACCAAACAAATTACACTAAACCGGTTGCTACCAAGATTTCTTTCGAAAATTCAATTTAATTTATGAAACTAATAGATCGTAGCAAGAAGTAAATTCCAAATAGCAACTTTATAAGACAAAACATTAAAATCCTTCAAAGTATTGTATTGCAATTTTAAATAAATTACCGAATTTGATATTGAAAATAAATAATTTAACTCTGACATCAATCATTCATCATTCTCACTCACATTTTCCAATCATAAATCGCTCTACGTGCCTCTCATTTACATTTAATAATTGTACTTTCGGTTCTCGAGTTAAATTATAATGTTCACATCAAAAACCTCGATTGTATTGTAACTTTAATTGGAATAAAATCGAAATTAAATATTGTAATTACCGATAATCATATAAATCTTCATTGTATACAGCATATATATTAATCTCACGTAATATTATGACGTAAGACTTTCGTTTAAATACTAAATGAAATTATATACAGCGTTCTGTATAAATTGAAGATTTATTTACTATTTGATTTATTAAAAGAGTTTTGATTTTAATTCTTACCGATACTTAAGTGAAGCTTCAATGTGTAAACTGTTAAACGCAGAGGATATGGAAGTCGAGGAGAGGGAACTCCCGTGTAAAAACTTGATCCTTGCTGGATCGGACTATGTAGTACAGTCGCCATCCGATTGGCGCTGCTGTTGTGTCGTGACGTGTGACGTTATTTCAACAGCCAATCAAATCTCAGTACAGGCAGCTAGCAAACGAATTTCTGTATCCAATAGCAGCTCGGTACCGACAGCGAGCGCACTGTTCAAATTCTTTAGTACCAATTTATTTTTATTCATTATTTTCCGATAAATTACGTTAATCTTTTTAGCAAATCAAATTCTTTTATGAATTACGTAACCACAGGAGTAATGGGCGAGAATAGAAGAAACAACAATTTAAATTTAAACAGTTTTATTGCAGAAGAAATTTTGTGCATATTGACATGTATCAGAGAACATGGAATTGAACCACATGGATCAATTATTGTTCAATAAATATAGGAAACATGCACACATTTAAAACACATTACAGCAAATGTTTGTAACATCCAAAAAAATTATTTTGAAACAAGGCAGATCATGTTTCAAACAGCAAACACCGTCGTAATTACTATTGCTAAAGAGAAACAAGTCATAACTAAGTAGGAACAGAAGTGTTTTTTGTCATTTTGACCATTTTGACATTTGGGCCACACAGTACCCTTAATTTTGGGGTTACCTAATTGGATTCCCTTGAGGATCATATCCTTTTGGAATCTCCAATTACTAATTTTTTCAATTGTTTCGTTCCAAAATGTTAAATTTGAGCTACGGTCAGTCAAAAGGAAGCATAATGAATATGTATCAATACCCTTATCATCACTACCATTAAAGCTATTAAACAGCTGATTCACAAAACCAAGGAAAGAAGAGGTCACAAACACGTCACGACTCATTTATCCTTTCAGAAAGAAAATTAGGAGTAAATATACAGCACAGTACTATACTCTCAATAGAAGCAATTTTTCAAAGGCTGTTGTTATTGCAACTTTCCTATCCCTCCGATAAATTTAAAGCACCCCCTACATTACTCCTGAACACCTCAACAGCAAAGTTTCACTGACATTTTTTTCTCTCCATTGAGGGTCCAGGTGGGAGGATGACAGTAATTTAACCATGGAAGCATTGGGTAATTCACGCTGCTTCTCCACCACTTGACGTATATGTGACCACCTGCCAATACCTGTCATCATTTCATCTCCCACCAATACCTGTCCCTTGATGGAATGCTTCAGAAACATATTTCTGTTGCACTTAAGAAGGTGAGGAGGTCATGAAGGGTGCCCAATAAAATCAAAAGAAGGATTCGTGACTGTACATCCCAGATATTTAAGGGCCATGGTGTTGTTACTTCCCATGTCACACACAGTAACAACAATCTTCGTACCAGTTTCCTGGAGAGCACCAAGGACCTTTTAAATAATAACTGCTAAAATGAATCCAGGTGTATTTCTATGACTAAAGTAGAAAGCTACTGGCTGCTTCCACTTTCGTGTCAAGCCACGGACCATGAAAACAAGGGCTTCCTCAGCTATAGCATCAGATCTACCTTTGTTTCTATGATCCTGAAATCCCTCAAGACGGTCCGACGTTGAATTGTAAACCACACTGGGCCATATTGACTTTTTGTCAAATAATAGCACACAGAACTTATTACAATCCGACATCTCACGCACGAGGAAAGGTGGCTAATTATACTCGGATTAATTCCAGCATCGAGAGAGTGATAATAGAGAAGATAAACCAACGTTTTTTATAAAGAAGAGTAAATTTAGATTTAAGATAAAGGTATGTGTGAGGACTTCTCTTGTACAGAGAAAGTAAGAAAAGTTTTTCTTTAAGAGTCCATCTCCTTCCCCTTGGCTTCAACTTACAGTTTCGCAATTGAGAATTCAGAAGCAATACGGAACCCTTATCTGACCTACTTTCCAAAGACTTGTTCAAAATTTCAAAGTCTTCCCTGTATAATAATTGTTCAGGATTAACTCTGGTGCTACACTTACGCTTTAAGTATGAAATTTCCTTACAATTTTTCTTGTATCTAACAAATAGATGCTTTTTTCTGATGCTGATGAAGGGCCAGGTAGAGATAGATTAGAAGAAGAATCAAGACTTACATTGGTTTGCAAATCATGAATCCTAAATGTGACTTCAGGGCTTGGAACTTTACTTGGCAAAGGAGAAGGAGGAAGTGGGGTAGCCAAAGACTCATATGGTACAGTTGATATCACTAAAGGAGAGCTAGTAGAAGCAGCTGAGGAAACAGGAGTGTTGGAAGAAATTGGTAGAAGAGAATGAGGCGTTCAATGTGATGATGATAAAGGACCAGCAGGAAATATTGAAGGAGTTGAACCACATAATAATTTCCTGTCTTTATAGGACCTGTATTGATAGGGGGTGAAATAATGTTCGCATAAACATGCCCTCTGGTGAAGCTTAACAATAGGTATATCAAATAAAGCGGGATTCCCTGGCCTTACAAGACATTCTCGGCACCTGGAATGATAACGTTATAGAATTAGTAACACTTTAACATATGCATCAAATACAACTTTGTTCCAAAAGAGCCTTAAGTTAAGATAGTCATTACATGAAAAGAAGCCATAGTGAACCATCTTGTTAAATGGTCAATATTATTAAAATTTTAAATGCTGAGATACGTATCTAACTAAAGTAATATCTCGATAAGCGAATTATTTGTATAGTAAGTATAGGCACACCGAACTGTTGACCTTTTTACTACAGGTAGTCCACGATATACTCGACGTATATCGAAACGAGATTTGTTCCACGCTAAAAATTATAATCCCATTACTTATCCTGCAATAGATAAGAAAAATATGACAACAACATTATTTAGGAATAAACCCACATTCGAGAGAACATTCTCTGCCTCTTCTTAAGGGATCAAAAAGTACTAAGCTGAGTTGGGCGATAGAACAAGGTTCGTGTGTTTCAAATTGGAATCGGGAATTGATTTCACATACGTAAACACAACCACAGTAAGATTAATATCGAAAAAAACGTAAATTATTCTTTATTTCTGCTGATATGTAATATTATTAAATACGACGCGATTGGAAGAATTATACGAAATCAAAACTATCTTGATTTTGAAATACAAGCTTATGATATTTGTAATTAAATATATACTAAGTTTCAGTGTGGTAGAACAATATTCTCGTGACCGATATGCAAATTGCTAATTTGGTTTAAACCTTTAACACACATTTCCTGAGGATACTTTATCGTAGGTGCATGGTGGCTACATATTTAGCCACCTTATATTTGGAAGAATATGGAATATTTATTGAATACTGAACATTTAGTAGCTATATATTTAGCTACCTATATAATTTCTTAATCTATATATAAAGGATTGTTGAAAAACTACTGCAGTGCAGCAATTTAAAGATTATAAACGACTCTTATAAAAAACTTATTAAATTTAGCTGAAAAAATATGGACACTCAGAGAAAAATGTCGTGGCTAAATATTTAGCAACCAAGCGCTATAGGGTTAATCATCAAGATATATATATACTAGTAGAAGGTGCTTGCATTCTGCAAGCATATCATCTCACCTTGAGAAAACATCCATTTTTTAGACAGATATTTCATCATTACAAAAATTTTTTAAATTATTAAGATTTCACCTCCGCAGCGGTTTTCGTTTTTCCCTTATGTAAAAATAACAGATTAAAACAAACCCCAAACTTTGAAGTTTTACGAATTTTATACTTTCTCCATTATGGGGTACTAATGCTATACATTTCTGCCATATTTTAAAGTTGGATAACTTATAGAAGTGAAATCATATTTTTCTAATTGTTTAAATTTTTATATTTTTAACGGCCGCAATAAGAATTTCATGGATACACTGAAATGTTTATTCGTTTATATGGACTAAACACTAAATAACTTAAATATTTCAGCTCTCTAACTTGCCCCATAGTATCTAAACCTTTACCAATTTTTTTTAATTTTAAGAATTTTTAACTGCCAAACAAATTAAAATATCAAAATTTATATAATCCCTATTTCGTTTTTTACAAATCCTACCTCTACAAAAAATTTCAGCTCCGTAGCACATTCGGAATTACATTAACCTTGAAAATTTGTTTAAACAATTGCGAATTTTTAGCGGCCGCATTGTTGCACTTTTTGAATATTTTCGTTTTTCTAGTCGGTTTTGCACAAAATCCTACCTAAGAAAAAATTTCGAATCTTCCGCCCATCTGGAAGTGCCTAAACGTTAGTATCCTCCTATATGTTTTATATATATATATATATATGTGTGTGTGTGTTATATATATATATACTAGCCAGCGCGCGACGCCATGCGTCTCAAGTAATTTCATTGTACTTCTTATTAAGCATATTAATTTAAAAATTCAGACAACTATTAATATCATTTCAATTTATAAGTTTACTTATAATCTTCTTGATAAACAATATTTTTTACTTAAATTTGTTTAGTTGATAAAATTTTTATTGCGCCTTGTCCATGCACGAAAACTTGATTTTTCAATAGCAAACTGACGCGGTCAAAAGTTTGCCCCTGACTTTTCATTGGCACGTTGATTCCTTGCATAATTTCTTTGATAGTCTCGTCAACGGCGTTCCCTCGTTTTTGATGTCCTCGTTTCCATATTGAGAAATGATAAGATTGTTTTTTCTCCAGAAGTTCACGGCTTTTTAAGTAAGGTACTTAATTTAAATGTAATTGAATTTAATATTAATTTCACATGATTGATACAATCGTCGGAAAAATATTTTAAGGCTTAGTTTAATCTAAAAATGTTGGTTATTTTTGTTTCAGTAACTTAATAACTGAATATAAATATAAACACGAGTTTGATTTGATTTAATAATTTGAAATTAGTAAAAGCATATTTTTAACCGAAGACTGAAAATGAATAAATTAATTTTTAACTATTATTTAAAAGTTTACGTTCAGTTAAATAATCTGATGCGGCCACCACATGACTTTCTCAATATCTGTAATATTTCTAAAAATTCCAAATAGGTTACATAATAATAATAAATATTTTAAGAAACTGCGAGAAAATTTTAGACTTGACAAAGAACAGAAATAATCTCAAACCATAGCCTTCTGATATTGGATATAGCCATAAGGCTCCAACAATTAATAAAAGAAAAAAGAGCGTTGCTAAATTATTATTCACTTATCTATTGTGGTCACGTATTGTCCTAGGAAAAAAGGACTCCTTATACCTCTCCGTCCTACTATCTATTTCGCGAATCTTGTCCTCATTATCCCTCCGTCCGATATACGTTGGTTGTCGAATAATATCCTTCATTACATTTATGAATATTTCCGACCTATATTTATCTAGAAGTTTAAGTCTCGCCTGTAATCTACGATCTTTCAACGATGGCCAACTCAATTCTTCAATGAGTAACGTAACGCTCTGTTTTTTTATCGTAATTCTTTTTCACGAATCTAGCTGTTCGCCGCTGTATTTCTTTATCCTTTATGAGTCCCCTTAAATATGGATCCCAAACCGCTGCTATATAAAATATAAAATTTTGCGTTAACCTGATTAATAGTTTTTGGGTTAGGGCGCCCACAAAAATCTATCACATACAGATAGACAGACTGTCAGACAGGGTTTCAAAATTGGAGGAAGGATTATAAGAACAGTAAAATACGCGAATGATCAAGTACTTCTAGCAAGAAAGGAACAGAAACTCCAGAAAATAATAAATAGATAGCAATAACAGGTAGAAGGTACGGTATGGAAATAAATACAGAAAAATCCAAGGTTATTCGAATATCGGGCAAAGAAGAGAATCTGAGCATAGGTATTGGAGGAAAGCCTTTAGAACGAGTTTCAGACTATAAATACCTTAGAAGCATCATAACAAGGGAATCAAAATGTACGGATGAGATCAGGACTAGAATAGGAAAATAAAATGCGGCTTTCAGAAGAAAGAAACACCTACTTACGGGGAATATAAAGGAGGATATCCGCAAGAAGTTGATAAAATTCTATGTATGGAGTATATATATAGCTTAGTACGGGACAGAAACATGGACGTTAAGGATAAGTGACATCAAATATTTTGAAAGCTTTGAAATGTGTACTTGGAGGAGAATGCTGAAGATAAAAAGAGAGATAGGATGAAAAACGATGAAGTGCTACGAAGAGTAGGAGAGAAGCGAATGATTATACAGAGTATTAGAAAGAGGAAGGCTAACTGGGCTGGACATTACCTGAGGAGAGAGAGTATGATTAAAGACGTGTTAGAAAGAAAACTAGACGGAAAAATGGAAAGAGGTATTGAAAGGTTTCAGCTGATAGACGAAATGAAAGGGAAAGAGAGCTATCAAGATACGAAGAGGATAGCGGAAAGTATGAGTATATGGAGAACCATGGACCTGACTACGGACAGACTACCTATGATGATGATATTTGTATATATACAGTGGTACTTCTATAACTCGAATCTCAAAGGAAGGCAAAAATGAATCGAGTTATAGAAAATTCGAGTAACGGAAATAAATGTTTTTCATTTTTCTTTAATTGAATTAACAAAGTTTATTCCCATAAGCATATAAGTTAACTTATTCTAATTTTCAATATTATGTATATAATTAAAACATCCTCGCCAATATTATCTTCCGATAATATGTGAGATTTTACTGTATCCAAATCACTAATTGCATGTGAACCATAGATAATTGCAATTCTCTCGTACTACTGAAAGCACAAACATGACGATTAAATTTGGGTTATCAATTTTATCAAGGTGCGAATAGGTTTGTTTTTATCCAGGGCTATAAGGGATCACAGTAGGAGAAGCAACCCTGAAAGCGGTAACGGTAAAACGTGAAAAATATTTTAATGTTGTGTTTCGTAATTTTTAGAGAAATTTGAACACATGATTGTTAAATATAATTGCGTCAAACATATTGCTCGATATTTTTTATCAAATACCCTCTAAGGGCATGGATGATTATGCCATAATCTTAACAGAAAATATCCTAATTTTTCCATAAATTTAATGCATTGGGTATCGTTTTAATGATGACTATTCTTATTGCACATGCGGTGCGATCTGAGTCACGAAACTTGAAATACGAAAACTTGGACACAAGCTGATTGCCAGAGAATTTGTAAATTACGGATAGTTGCCTTAATATCACGGAAAATTATAAATATACTGCTATTACTCATGGAATTTATTATTTAATACACATAGGCTCCACGTGACTGCAGAGCTGTTGCGCTGGAGATCGCAATGGTTTATTTATGAGTTTAGATCTTGGTGTATGCTGATTTTTTAAAGCGATTTCAGTATGCAAGCACAGACTACTAATATATATATATATATATATATATATATATATATATATATATATATATGCAAGTAGAAGGTGCTTGCATTCTGCAAGCATATCATGTCAACATAAAAAAACATTCGTTTTTCATATTTCATCATTACAAATATTTTTTTAATTCTAAATATTTCCACTACGGAGCGATTTTCGTTTTTCCGTTATGTAAAAATAATAGATTAAAACAATCCCAAAACTTTGCAATTTAAAAAGTTTTATACTTTCTGCATTATGGGGTACTAATGCTACACATTTCTGCCAAATTTTAAAGTTGTAGTACTTCTAGAAGTGCAATAATATTTTTCCAATTGTTTAAATTTTAAACATTTTTAATGACCGCCGTAATATGTTTATGGAGAGATTCAAATGTTTATTTGTGAAAATGGACTACTCTGCACATAACTTGAGAATTTCAGCTTCCTAGCTAATCCCGTTATGTCAAAATAGTTATCTATTTGTTTAAATTTTAAGAATTTTTAACTGTCAAATAAATTAAAATATCAGAATTCCTATATTCCTTATTTCGTTTTATTACAAATCCTATCTAAAAAAATTTCAGCTCCGTAGAACATACGGAAATAGATAAACCTTGAAATTTTGTTCAAACAATTGCGAATTTTTAGCGGTCGCATTGTTGCACTTTTTCAAGATTTTCGTTTTTTCTAGTCGGTTTTGCACAAAATCCTACCCAAGAAAAATCTTCGATTCTCCAGCTCATCTAGAAGTGCCTAAACATTAGTATCATCCTCCTCCTTTGTAAGAAACGTCTATATATAATGACCAGTAGTTGGTGCTTGCATTCTGCAAGCATATCATCTCAACATTAAAAAATTAATTTTTCATATTTCATCATTACAAATATTTTTTTAATTTTAAATATTTCACCTCTGGAGCGATTTTCGTTTTTGTATTGTTTTTGTATTTGTATCCTTTTCAATATTAATTCCGTCCGATAATAATAGATCGGTGAGACCGTTATGATTTCACTACTAGCTCTTTCTAGGGAACGAAACGAAACGAAACAAATTCATCTACATTTTGTTTCTTTAAATCAAAGATTGTGAATATGTCATCCACGTACCTCAACCATATATCTGGAATCATTGATATAAAGAAACAAAATGTAGATGAATTTGTTAATTAGTTAAACAACATATATCCTTCGATTAAGTTTTCTTATGAACTTCAAGAAAACAACACCTTGCCATTTTTTGACTTGCTTATCATAAATAATAGACAACACATTGAGTTTGACATTTTTAGAAAACCTACAAAAACTGATAACTTTATTCCTAACAACTCCTTTCACCCTATGAACCAAAAAATAGCTGTGTTTCAATTTTTAACGCAAAGATTATGTAACATCCCCCTCAATAAAATCAGATATGCAAAGGAACTTAAACACATAAAACAAATTGCCGCTAAACTTGGATACGATAATAATTTAATTAATAAATTAGTGAGGAAACATAACTATATAACTATAAAACTTTGTTCAATGCCACTTCCTTTAAAATAGACAACAAAAAAGAGGGCAAATTTGTAAAATTGCCTTATTTTCCACCATTAAACAGAGGCTTGAACAAAATTTTTAAACATAAGAATTATACCATAACATATACAAATCCTTATAATTTGAAAAATTTACTGGCAGTACAAAAGACAGAATAGAATCCTTGAACAAGTCCGGTATTTATAAAATACAATGCTCACACTGCGACAAAAAGTACATAGGACAAACAAGAAGGAAACTAATAACACGGTTCAAGGAACACATGGCTCACTATAAATATAATCGTTTTGAAAAATCAAGCGTTGCCAACCACATCTTTGAAACAGGTCATAGTATACACGTAAACGATTTAACATTGATAACTTCAGCCAATAACTCACTAAACTCGTTAGAAAACCTTCAGATTTACAAAAACCGCGATACACTTATGAACACGGACACAGATTTCAACAAGACCCTATACAAATTGACAGATATAAACGACACACACGCCGAAAAATCTTTCCGCGTTTCACTTGTTTCTCGGTCGTCTTCTTAATACTTTCCGTTTTAAACCTGGCAGTTGGCTTCCAGTTACTGTTGAAAAAGGTTTTACCCCTGACGATGCCCACCTTGTGGGCGAAATGCATTGGGTGTTGTAACCCTCTAATTGTTTGGCTAAAGGAGTATTTCACCTTTATTAATCTAAGCCAAAGTTATTGAGCTACTATCAATTAAAGAATATTAAGTCTAAATAGTGCTTCCCGCGTCCCCAATTTTTGTCTAAACCCAAATATTGTGTTACTGAATTATTACTCATTTATAGTTGGCTTATAACTCTCTCCTGTGTTTGACTTCTACATTGGTTTGCATTCATCGCCATTGTTACATAGTTTTGTTCACATTAAAAAAAGTATGACATGTTTTTCGGGGGATGCAATCGATTTGGAGAAAACAGATCGATATATGCAAAAGATTTCAACAAGAAAATTATTTATATCGAAGAAATGAGGTTTGTGGGTAGATAATTGCCTTTGAGCTCTTATCGGCGAAGTAAATGTTTTTTATACACATAATCAAATAAAGCAACTGCGAGGCGGAACTTGACCTGTTTGTATATTCTGCGTGAAAGTTGTATGAGAATTTTATGTACTGTACTCTATATGAATGTACTCTGTGTACAATTCACCATCAATCTCTTTAATTTTTAAGGTTATATTTGCTAAAACATTGTCCTGTTTGTGTAATTTTGTAATAATACAGAGTTCCTTATATTTTGATAATAAAAAACATTAAAATTCTTTCGAAAGTTTCTATTGTCAACCGCATCGATCATGAGACCATCATCCTTAATCGATGACCTGTTAAACTTTTACATTATGAGGAGAGTAGTCTTAATTTAAAAGATTGAGAAAGTGAAAATACAGCATTCAAACCAAGATATTGAGAGTTGATAGTGCTAGACACCCCTGCTTAGTCGATCCAGTCCAAATACGTCATTTGGTCATTCATTTATTTGTCAATTACATGTACCAATTCCATTTAAATCGGTTCATTCACGAAGAAGATGATAGGGGGTGACATGCATACACTCACGGACACTGATGTGAGACGATCACATAAGACTCGTTTCCATTTTTTGGTAAGTAAGCTAAAATGTCTATTTTTCATGTCTCAAACAATGCTAATTTAATAATAAACAAAGGTGTTGAGATGACTTGTTATGCATGCTTGCATAAATCTGAAAGTGAATTAAGAACTTTATAATTTATATTCTTCTTCATTCATTAATGAAATTTGGCGACAATTGCTACAAAATTTTCTCGATTTTTTGCTGTTCTGATCAATGAATATGTGTCCATTCCGGTCCAGTCACGGATGTTCTTCAACCATGAGTATTATCTGCTTCTTAGCCCTCTCTTTCCTTCTATTTTTCCTTTTATGAGAAACTGTAATCTAACAATAATAAAAGGCTACTTTTGTCCCTTTGTGGCTCCCTCTGTCACGCTATCAAAATGCGAATAACTCGATAATGGAACGAGATACATTTTTGATATTTGGCAGGAATGATCGATTCACATATTGTAAGATGTTGACGAAAATAAATGCTGGAAAAAAATCCTAGATTCGACTCTAAGGTAGGAATACCATTTACCATATTATAACACGCACAAATCGATATTTTGACTTGCAGACTTTTATTCTTTTATAGATCTAAATATGAAGAAATTAACCTATGATCATCAAATCTAGCACATTGTAAAGAAAAATCTATGAAGTGTCTTATTCTGTACATATTTTCTCGTATACAATTTGAAATTACTCATTTTAAAAGTTTATTTCACATATTTTGGGGAAATCCGGGCTGTTAATGGGGATGTTGCCTTGATAACAAATTACATTGTTAAACCTCGAAATCCTATAGTTATTTCAATCCTTATGGGTGAAAGTGTGCTTTGAATGCTCTTATAATTAGTACGAGAGAGAGAGAAGGAGAGAGATTCTCTTCATAGCAACCAATGTAAACAACATTCGTTGCGTTATTTACGAGAAGGAATACATTTGAATGTAGAACATTAATCATTCTCATATTAAGATTAGGTACTTAGAATCATTGTAGGAGTTCAAAACTTGTACCAACGAACGCCTAAAAGAACGAGATTTTGTTTTATGGCCTTCCAAAGAAAGTCAAGGTATATTTATGTTCATTTCTTATTTCACAAAAAAATTTCCCGTTAAATTTTAATGGGCATCTTCCTAGTTCGGTTAACCTCCCTGTGTATGCAACAAAGCTTTTTCCAAATTAACAACACCTTTTACCAACAAAACGAAGGTACCACTATGTGTAGCTCTCTTTCTCCTTTCATAGTTGTAATTATTGGCAGATTTTTATTGGAATCGGTCGACTAATTTTTGCAAAATTCCCAATAACAAATTTCATCAAAATACGTCCAGCGGTTCCCGAATTGAAACAATGGAACATTGTCAACTATTTGTAAGTTATGGAAAGTGGTCGCAATTGTTGTCCGATTTTAACCAACATTTGAATCAGTCGACTAATTTTAGCAAAACTCCCCAATACCAAATTCCATCAAAATACGTCCAGCGTTTCCCGATTTAAAACAAAGGAACATTATAGGTCTTTATGTAAAGTGGTCATCTATGTTTTCCGATTTTGGCCAAAATTGAAGTAAATCGACCAATTTTAGCAAAACTCCCTAATACCAAATTTCATTATAATACGTCCAGCGGTTTCCGAGTTCTAACATGCGTACGGACGGAATCGACCTCCTCTATATACGTTCACTTCGTGCAAAGAACGCATAAAAACCTGCTTGTCCGTTGGTTTTTTTCTTGGGCCATCTCACGCTCTTAAAATGCGAAAAACACATTCAAATATGCCGATATAAACTTGAAATTTATCAGAGATAATTTACTCGGATATTAAAATTCTGTGACGACAGTAAATTTACGAAAAACTTCCAGAGTTTAACTCCGGGAGATGATTTGTATCCCTTATAAGATAACACGTAAAAATCGCCTTTTTGACGTGCAGACTTTTCTTCTTTTTGAGATTAAAATTAGAAAATATAGACTCACGACCTTAATATCTAGACCATATTAAAGAAAAATTACAGTTTTTATTAATTTTACTCTTTTTGCCTACAATGGGAAATCATTCATGTTAAAAGTTTAATTAACATATCTTTGGAAAATCTTAACGAGATGTTGCCTTGCCTACCAATTATATTGTTAAACCTCGAAGTCATATTCTTATTCCAATCCTTATGTGTTTAAGGGTGCTTTGAAGGCTTTTAATATGAGAAAGAGAGAAAGACGAAAGGGGGGAAAAAATTTTATACTAGCACAAATTGCCAATCAGAATTTTCATTTAAGGTTGACATCGTAATTAAAGAAATAACTGTCCGTTTGCAGCGCTATTTTCAGGAGGGATATATTGCACTTACTACGAACAAAACCAATTAAATTTTAGAAGAAATAGAGGAGAATGGTTGGGATGAAGATGAAGGATGGAAAGAAATGAAGAATAATAGGGAGAGAGGGATGGAGACTGAGAGAAAGAAAGTGGAAAAAAACGAGGGAGAGAGATAATAGGAGGGAGAGAGAATGAGGGGGAGGGAGGGAAGAGAATGGGAGGGAAGTAGTGAGAAAGGGAGAATATAAACAGCTATGTTGGTTGGATGGTCCATGTCACGCTCTAAAAACGCGCATAACTCAATCAAATATGCAGATATCAACTTGAAATTCGGCAGAGATAATCTACTACAATTTGAAAATGTAGTGACAAACGAAAACGAAACGAAAAACGTCCAAGCTTTGACTCCAGGAGATTATTTGATATCCCTATAAGATAACACGTAAAAATCGACTTGTCGACGTTCAGGCTTGTCTTCTTTTTGAGATTAAAATTAGAATAAATAGACGCACGACCTTTGGCTCTAGGCCATTTTAAATAAAGAGTTACAAGGTTTATTTTTTATTCATCGTTATTCGCCTACAGTTCGAAATCCTTCATGTTAAATGTTAAATTTACATATACTGGAGAATTCTTGCCATTTTAATGGGATGTTGCCTTACCTACCAATTACATTTTTAAGTTTCTAAATCCTATTGTTATTTCAATTATTATGCATTTTAGGTTACCTTGAAGGCTTTTAATAGGGGAAGGAGAGAAAGACAGGAGCGGGACAATATTTTCATAGCAATAAGTGTAAACATCAATCTTTAAGTTATTTACTAGAAGGAATACCTAAAGGGCTGAAATGCTATTCAAAAAGATTAAATTCAGTATTAATGAAATAGAAACAGGAAATCTGAGGATCGTGCTGGTCGTTTTAATAAACAAACCGAGCATGTAAATAATGTATAGAGTGAAGGATTGGACTACAGGTTAAGGGAGTTAGTTAGAAGGTTGTAGGACTTGAGGACGGGTTGGGAAATAGGGAGAAAAAGAGAGGTTTAAAAGAATCACAATAATGATAATGGGCTATTTTGTCCGACCGAGTGTAAAGTTATCAAGATGTAGAAAAAAAATTGAAATTTGGCAGAAATTTATATAATAAGCTAATAAGAATTCGTTTTTTTTATGTTTGAAGTGGTAATTTAAGGAATAACTGACCGTTTGTGGCGTTATTTTGAGGGGGAAGAAAGTGCTAAATGCACCATTTTGTTTTTCAATACGAATCAAACTTTTATATATATATATATATATATATATATATATATATATATATATATATATATATATATATATCCACCATCACTCTATATCCTGAAAAAGACCCACACTTTCCTAACCCGCAAACCTTTGAAGCGCTCCTATTTTTCGCACACTCCTGCCACCACCTCTTCATCTTGACAACCAGTTGAAGTCTTGAACCTTTCCTCCCACGTACTTACCCCTGCCGAGAATGATCTCCTTTCACGCGGCCTTTTTTTTTGTCCCACCACCAAATTTGATCATTTTCGCCTCCTTGCCGACGTCCAGTCCTTTGCCCGCACACTACGTCTAAAAACTACCCCTCCCAAAGAAGACTCTCTCACCTCTGCCAACCCAAAAATCCCTCCCGGCCTCCCACCTACCTTTTCCATCTTCAAACCTCCTTCCCAATACATTCCACCAACCCTTCCTTCCCTACACCCGATCGAACAATATCTCAATTATATCCTTTCCAGAATCTCCCAACCTAACTTTTCCGATCTTATCGACCATACTGATAATCTTACCAGACGTGAGAGGCATGCCATTTCTACACTCAAACGTCTTGACCATATCATCATCCTCCCTGCCGACAAGGGCACCACCACGGTTGTGATGGATCGCGCCAAATATAACGAGGAAGCCGAGCGCCAACTTTCTGACGAAACCTTTTACCATCACCTTACTTCCAACCCCACAGACCACCACTCCTACCAAATTTCGTCCTATCTTCATTCCTCAGGAAAACAAGAAGGCCTTTCCGATTCCGCCATTGCTCTAATGTTCCCCAACAAACCCCGCACACCCACATTCTACCTTATCCCTAAAATCCATAAACCCAACATCCCCGGCCGCCCCATTGTTGCTAGCTTTAATTCCCCTACAGAACGCATCTCCGCCTTCGTTGACTCCCACCTACAACCTCTTATTTGTCAATTCCTTTCCTTCATCCAAGATACTAACTCCTTTCTCAAACGCCTCAAACACCTCCCCTTTCCTCTCCCACCCAATACCATTTTGGCCACTATTCCCTCTACACAAACATCCCCCACGATGATGGCCTCTCTGCTCTTAGTAAACTCCTGGACTCAAGACCACCCGGCGCAAGACCTTCCTCCCATTTCTTATTAGACTTGGCAGCAATGGTGCTCAAATTGAACAACATCTCTTTCGATGGTCGTCACTACCTTCAAATTAGAGGCACTGCGATGGGCACCTGAATGGCGCCTTCATACGCCAATTGCTACCTTAGAGAATGGGAAAGACTCTTCCTCAACGTTCCTCTCAGACCACTTTTGTGGCTGAGATACATCGACGATGTCTTCCTCATTTGGACGCATGGACCTGACTCTCTCCTTTCCTTTTTCTCGCGTCTCTCCTCCCATCCTTCACTCTCCTTCACACACCAATCCACTACTTCCCGCATCAAATTCCTGGATGTCGATCTTTACCTTCAAGACAGCAAAATCCGCACCTGTGTTCACATCAAACCCACCAACAGCCTCCAATACCTCCACTTTGATAGCTGCCATCCCCTTCATACCAAAACCTCTATCCCCTGCCCTTGCTCGTCGAGGATGGAGGCTTTGTTCTGATAGAGCATCCCTTCTAGAGTATTATTCTGTCCTCGAGGATGCTCTTCTCAAACGTGGCTACCCTCCAGTCTTGGTCCGCGAACAGATCCTCCTCCAATCATCAACCTTCCCACATCACCCTGTCATTCCCCGCCCAGTGTGTCACTTGCAGATACTCTTTCGCTGAAGAAGGGCATAGGCCCGATAAGCTTGCTTGTTTTTTTGTCTTTTTGTGTTTTGTGCTCTTCCAAGTAGTTTCCCCGCGCCACAACTCCGTCAATGGGAACTAGCCCATATTGACATCCTCCGCTCCCTCTCCTTACCAGGTTTAAACCTTCGCTAATACTCCCACTCCAATCACCCCTCTGTTTCCTTTCCCCTTACCCCTCTTTCCCCTTCCCCTTACCCCTCTTTTCGCGAACCCCTACCTCCAGTGTTACGCTTACTTTTAGTCTCCGTTGTTCTCTTGCTGAAGAAGGGCGTGTGTTGCCCGAAAGCTCCAAATTACAAGCCTTCCTCTATCGCTGTGGACGTCTACCACCGTATGATAAATGTTTAATTGCTCCATCCTATCCCTCTCAACCTCTCGTTGCATTTATTTAATCATATTATCTCTTTTGTTGTTACGTTATTATATATATATATATATATATATATATATATATATATATATATATATATATACGGATGGCAGCAATATGTTGGGATGAGGAAGCCCAGTGAACACTCACCAATCGGACGACTTCAGGTTGGCGAGGCCCTGGGGGTGTCGAAGCGACACACGTAAAAGAACACTAAAACAACACAGAAACATCACAAACGTAAATGCTTTCGGAGGATGTACTAAGTGGAAACTCTGATATGAAGTGGTTGCGAGACATGGGCAATGAAAAAATATATGAGCATAGGTGTTTGAGATGTGGGTATAGCGCATATTAGTGGAGTTCAACCCCATCGCCACTTGTGGCGAATTGGTCATTGATATGGGGCGAATTGATGCTCACAGTCAACTGTCTACTATTTTTTATTAAGTAATAAATCACTTTGTGCTAAATTTGTTTATAACTGGTTGTATGTACATACGACGGCCTATTTTGAAACACAACTAAAGATATTATTTTTTATTAATAGAGCTTTACACGAAAACAAGCTTACAGTGATACACAATAATGATTCACGCCTTCTCACCCCTAGCTGCCACTGCTACTTAGTGTACATTTTATACCAAAATCCATTGAGCTTCTTGGACAAATCACATAAAAATATAATGTTTGAATTTAATTATTTATTTGAATAATAAATTATTTAAATCATTATTGTGTATTACTAAAACATTTAATTTAAATTAAGTTCTACTTATAATATTTATATTTTGTATTATGTGGCGAAAAGGCTGATCCGTTCGCCACAAGTGTGGCGAACCTGAAAATTCTGTTGGAAATCACTGGCGTATACTAAGAAAAATTAGTTGCACAGAAAAGAAAACGAATGAGGAAGTTTTGAATATAGTAGGGGAAGAGAGGACCTTCATTAGAATAATAAGGCACAAACAGGAAAAATAAAAAGTTTTGTAAGAAAACGGATTATTGAAAAAAGAGGCAAAGTGCTAAGAAGAGGAATCCATTAGATCCATTAAAGAAAGTAATTGTGTATTAGAACTTGAAGTGAAAGGCTTTGTATAAAACAGATTTGATAGGGTGTCTGAAACCTTCGGGAAGGTAGAATTACAATGTATGTAGAAGACAGAACAATCTTGTTAGAAAAATATTTTTTCTAGGATTTTATGGAAGTGCAGAATACATGCCACAAAACATTAAGAACTAACTTTAGGTCGATATCACTCATATCTAAATACAATAAATATTTCTATATATCTTGCTACTAATTATTTTTATTATTTTCTGAATGTTTAATAGAAATAAATCACTTATTGCAATTTCCACTGATCAAGATTTATTCTGCCGTTTTCGCCTATAACAACATCATCAGACCTGATGATGCTGGAATCATTCTACAAAGTATTGCCTTCCCAAGTGGAGTTTGAGTATGTTTAGTTTACGATAGAATTAATTCATAGAAGAAATATTTCGTTAACAGTTATTGGTGAAAAAAATTGGTTAAACACTAAAATAAGAATTTTTAATGCAAGCGACTCCCGGAAAAAAAAGTTGAAATGTAGATATGAGTGATTATTGAAATACGGCTCGTGGGTCTCCATCTGAGTGTGCCTGAAAACTTACGGAAGGTAGAATTACAGAACGATCTTTAAGGAAAAATATTTTTTCTAGGATTTTATGAGAATCATGTAATCATATAATTCTATTAAATATTGATTCATGTAATTTTCTGAGTATGTTTAATAAAAATAAATCACGTTGCAATTTGCACTGAACAAGATTTATTCACCCGATATCGCCTATTACAACATCATCAGATTGAGCTAATATTGTTCAGTGGAAATTGCAATCATTTTTTATTTTATGGAATCCATCCAAAAAGTGGAGGCTTCCCAAGTGAAGTTTGAGTATGTTTAGTAAACAGTAGAATTAAATATTACGATAAACATTTCGTTACCAGTTGCTGTAAAAAAATGACGAGACAGTAAAATAAGAAGTTTTAATGTAGGCGAGCCTCGGAAAAAATAGTTGAAATGCAGATAATAGTGATTCCTGAAATTCTGCCCGTGGGTCACCGTAAATTTACATAAAAGAGAGCAACAATTGGACGTGTCCTTAAGGTTCGTAAAAATATTTAGATGTCCGTAAAAATGCTAAGAAATTTCCAGAGGTTTAAAGCAGTGGTAGTCAACTTTTTTATATAGTCGGCATACTCCTTAAAATATTTTTGACGAAATTCGTGTCCTCTGGTATACCTTAAAGTTAACAAAATCGGTTTTTATTGGGAAGAGTCTACATACATATATATATATATATATATATATATATATATATATATATATATATATATATATATATATGGTGGTAGACGAAACTTGATCTAAGGTATGCATAACATTAGTAATTTCTTCATATTCATGAAGGTCGTTCTTGCTTCCTTGATTCGTCATCGGATCTCTAAATCTTGTTCTACCTCGTTTGTCAGCCAGCATTCAAGATATAAAATTTTGTGACCCTTTCAATGTGTTCACCATATATCCTAATTTCTATCTGAGCCTCAGGAATACCTAAATATCATTGTCTTCGTCTATTTGGTATTTATTTTTAAGCTGAATTCATCTCCTTCTCTTATTATTGCTTTCATTAGACATTGTAAATCCCCCGGGCAAATACAGCAGTGTCATCTGCGTATCACCGTTGGCCTCAATGCCATAAATTCTGTTTTGCAATGCTTTCTGAAAGATTTTTTCTGAGTACATGTTAAATAGCAACGGTGACAAGACACAGCATTGTCTGACGCCTCTCTTTACTGAGGACATTTTTGTGTTTTCGTCTTCAATTCTCACTGCTGCAATTTTTCTCTAATTCAAATGCTGGATCAATTTTATATCTTCCTCATTGAGGCCTTTCCCTTTTACTAATCTTAATAAGATCTTACCTTTCCGAAAGCCTTTTCATAATCAATGAAGCATGCATCTTTTTTTGGTCTCTACATTTTTGTAAATGATTATTAAGCTTAAATAGTGCTCCCCGCGTCTTAAATGTTTGAGTAAACCCAAATTGTGTATTACTGAATTATTACTAATATATAATTGGCTTGTATACGTACTGCATTCTCGCCTCGTTTTGCTTTCAGTGAATTTCAGTTAGAATTTGTTAATGTGGTGGGAAACTCAGATTTTTTAAATTTATTTTTTTAAATTTCTTTCCTTGAAAACATCAAAACACTTCTTCAGAAATTATAACTCTCTCCTGTGTGTGACTTCCACATTGGTTTGCATTCATCGCCAGTGTTACATAGTTTGGTTCACATTCGAAATAGGTACGACATGTTTTTTGGGGGAAGCAATCGATTCGCAGAAAACAGATCGATGTATGCCAAAGATTCTCACAAGAAAATTATTTAAATTGGAGAAATGCGGTTTGTGAGTTGATAAAAGGTCTTAGAATTGCCTCTGAGCTGTTATCGGCGATGAGGATGTTTTTTATTCACATAATCAAATAAAGCAACTGCGAGACGAAACTTGACCTGTTTGTATATTCTGCGTGAAAGTTGTATGAGAATTTTATGTACTGTACTCTATATGAACGTACTCTGTGTACAATTCACCATCAACTTCTTTAATTTTTAAGGTTATATTTGCTAAAAATTGTCCTGTTTGGGTATTTTTGTAATAATATCGAGTTGCTTATATTTTCATAATATAAAACATTAAAATTCTTTAGAAGATTTCTATCGCTAACTTCATCCACTTGAGAGCGTGCCACTGGTCTTGGTTTCAGTCGCCCTCTCTCAAGTCCCCCTTCCCCCCTTTTTTAACCCCTGATGATGGTTACTTTGTAGCCGAAATACGTATTGGGTTTTTATCCGGTTTTTATCCGGGTTCATCTGTTTTTATCCGGCCTTTTAACCGGGTTTTATCAGTTTGATTGGCTCTGGAGTATTTCCTTCGCTTACATTTTATGATTTTTATATTTCCGTTTTCACTATATTTAATTATTCATATTACTTAGAATTAAAGGCGGACAGAATTGACTCAGAATAATTTTTTCCACCTTGGGGATTTTTTCTAGGAACTTGGTTTATGATTCCGCTAACGCCTTTCGGCACATAGCAGAATGAGAGACATTTCTATGTATAGTAGCAATGCGGAAATATTACTTGCAAGGTTTTCCCAACAGAAGAGAACATTTGCCCAACTCCTGCTCTCCAATACGTCAAGAGGGTCACTTTAACCTGTTTCCTTTAAAAACAGCTCATTTTCTGGCAGTATTTATGTAATAATAAAAGGAACAATTGGGTAGTTATTACCATGGTCCGTCTCAATTGCTAACACTTATTGCACTTTTGGTGTGCATATGATTAAATGTTTCCATACAAACTATATTTTTCCAGTTTTTATCTTCGTGAAAGGTCATTGGACTAACACGATAAAATAGGAAACAATGTACAACACCTTTAAATGTTAGCTCAAAAATCCCGAATATTTCTTGAGTATGGAAACATTTTAGAAATATAAGGTGAAATGTACAGTACTTAAAGGAAAATTAAGTTATTGTCGAAAGCAAATGGTGAATACATTAGATGAAAAATATTTGAGTACGCATGTGCATGTCTCTTAAAGCAGCGGTTGCTAACCTTTTGTATCTTGCGTCCCACCAAAGATATTGTCAAAAAACCCCTTTTGCACCATGGCAAAAACAAAACCCATCCTTTTCCAATAAGTGGATTTTCACGTAAAATGCCTTTTAGTATTATATCATTATTAAGGAAACTTTTCTGGACGTTAAGTATTGCAATAACTAAAATAATTATAAAATTATTTTCTTAGCTTCGCTTTCCACCTACACGACCTTAGCATCTCACTAATTGAGAAACAATCACTTAAGGCGATGGTGCCAAATCTGCGGCCCGACGGCCATATGCCCCCCCTCCCCCTAAATGGTTTTGTGCGGCCCACGAAGCTATGGCGAAAATGCAATTTGAAAAATTTAACATAAAAATTCATACATTTTTTGAACATTTTAATAATAAAACTAAATATTGAAATATTAGCTATGAAAACCTTCTTCATATACTTGATTTTCACTTATTTGGCACCTCAGAATATATAGAAAACTTTAAACTGTAATCCGGCCCACCGAAGAATTGGCAACTTCTAATTCAACCCGCCAAGGGATTCGCAACAACTGAGGCGGCCCGCCATTAGAAATGTTTGGGCACCACTGACATAAGGGATAGTGAAGCGTTATCTTTGTCAGAAATATACCTCTTAGTACTGTAGACAAAGCTTCGAAACGGGAATCGAAACGATAATTCAACGGGAATGCGATAGATGTACCCCGAAATGTACCGATTATCGATTTCATTCGATTAGTCGAGATTTAGAAAATATAAATATGCAACGATGCGCTCTCCAAAGTGAACTTTTGCCATTACCTCTTCCCAGAATTATCGATAACTCCCCAATAACTTTCGAATGTATGCGTGAAATAATAATCAGTCTCTCGTAATTTTTCAATTAAATCCATTGTTTCCCTTTCATCTACGTAGAATAGGATATATAAAACTTATTCTGACGAATTCCACCATCATTCTTCTCTTTAGATGAGCCAACTTACAATCCCCAAAGAATTGTAAATTTAATTCTCTCTCTTCGAAAAGTTTAAATTTCTCTAATAGACGACATGAGTTTTCATTTTAGAAGTCTTCGAAAGTTTTGCGCAAAGTTAAAATTTCACAGTTAACGAAAAAATTATTCTTCGTTTTTCATACATTAGTTCCCTTAAAAAGGAAATATGAGCCTAAATTGTTTTCAATCGATATTATAGAAATTGAAAAATCTGGTCCGAGGTAAAGTTAACGTATGACCAGAATTACTAATTAAAGAAATTGTTCGACGGCCATGTCACAACGCAAAAGACAAGAGAGCAGGAAACGGATACGATTTGGGCGGAAATACTTGGGACTCCATTATTTGTCCTATGGATATGTAAGGAAAAGAATAAATGGAGAACGAATTAAAAATAATGTGGAAGACAGCTTTTTATCCACTGCTAACAGTGCTATGCGATAAAACAAAGAAATGGCTATCGCCTCACTCTTTTCCTGCGCCTTGAAATCCTTAATAGAGTGAATGTCCAACTGACGGTCACTCCTCAACGATGGGACAAAGGCCTCAACTTGCTAGTAAATAATTCTCTTTTAAAGGTACGATGTGTTTCTCCATTGAGATCTGATAACTTTGTATCCGAAATGCGCTTCTAGCTTTTTCAATTTTTTATGTTGTTGGTGTTAACTTTGTCAATTAAATGGGAAATAACTTGCTGTTTCGCTCAAAATACTTTGATTCTAGCGTAATTGCCCATCAAATATGACGGGTATGCGTGAATTAAGTACATATTAAGTTTAAATAGAATCGAAATAAAAATTAATGAAACCAACTTTATATACACTAAAAAGTAAGCAATAAATATAAAATTCACATAATTGAGTGTAACAGAGGTTAAATATAGTTTTGGGCGAATAGACATAGTCCGACAAAGAAATACATAACGCTATACAATTCTTATACACAAAATTATTTTTAATCTATGTAAAATTAAATTTTGTCTTTCTCTTTCTCCATCTCTGTCTCTCTCCTTCTTTCTCTCTAATAAAGACACTCATTCCTTACGCACACATATATATATACACTTGGGGCTCGGCCCCTACGCGCTACGCGCGTCAAGCATGTGCCTCGCTCTGCGAGATGAATTCGTCTGCTGCCCGTGTGCAACCATGAACCTCCTCATTTCGGCGTATATTTAATTTAGAAAATTATATTAATCCCTATTTTCGGGCTTCTCTCTCCCTTCCTCCCATTTTCCTACCTCTCTCCCTATCTCTTCCTCTCCCTACCTCCCTCTCTACTTCCCTATATCCCTACCTCCCACCAAACTACCTGCTTTCCTAAACTTCTACTTCCCCTCATTCTCTCCCTCCCCCTTTCCCTCTCTTTCTCTTCTCTCTTTCTCTCCTTCCTTCTCTCTTTCACTCTTTTCCCCACACCCAACTTCCTTTGGTTTCCCAATAGGGTCATATTTAATTTTATGAGTACGGAAACAATGCTGGTTGTTTGTGGCAACGAAATATTTTATTCACGAAGAAGTTAAAATTTTTGTCTTCAGAACTATTTTCTGAGTCAATTTCAAACGTAGTTGAAAATCTACGGTAGGAAAAATATTTGTGTTCTTTTGCACGTACTTGTTTAAGTTTCTAATTTCTTCGACAATTATAAGTAATTTTAAAAAGGAAACGAAAGATGGCATACACTCATTTGCGTCTTATGCTTCCAACAATCCCACAATGTTAATCTTGTGGGGTTTTCTCGAAAAAAAATTTTTTGAGCTCTTGAACTGAAAAACTTCCCGTTTTCGCAATTTTTCCTCTGTTTTTAAGTCATGGTTAATCACTCCGTAAATTTCCATTATTCTAGCTCATACGGAAGTAAGAAATAGTTTTTCTAACACGCATTAGTGCGGTTATAATATAGAGAGATAGGGATTAAGCGACAATACAATCCGTGGTTTAAGAATGACACGGTCGGTAAGGCAACATATTGCTAAAATAGTTAAATTTTTAAAATAAACATGATTTCAACGTAGAACTTCAACGATTATGTATCGTAAGCAAAATGCGACGATAAGAATAAGAAACGTTGTTTATATTTATTTAGAACGGTCTAGGTCCGAAGGTCGTAGGTCAATTCCTTCTAATTTTAATTTGCAAAAGAGTAAAAGCCTGTAAGACCAAAAATCGATTTTTACGTGTTATCTTATGGAAAATAGGAATGTATCTATTGGAGTCAAACCCGGGTATTTTTTGGGATTTTGTTTCGTAAGTAGCATTTACTATAAGAGACAAACATTACTACTAAATTCCAATCTTCTACCTACTTGTTAAAAATAGCATTACAGCCAGTCAGTGGCGCGGTCTAGTGGCTCGTAGTGGAAGTTGTTGCAAACGGAGTAAGAGAAATATCATTATATATAGACGTTCCTTATAGAGGAGGAGGATATAACAGGAGGATACTAATGTCCAGCCCAAACTACAAGAGCTAAAGAGCTGAAAGTTTTAGTTTTTGTAGATATAATGGAGAAATCTACAGATAAAATGAGACTTCTTACCTAAGTTGCATGAGTTCGACTCCAGAAATTCCGAAATTTGCGTTTTTTTCCCATAAGAAAAGCATTGCGTCATATTTGTAAATTAATTATGGACACTTGCCGGTAAGCTAGAAAGATGAAATTTTCAGTGTTACTAGATGGCTGCAATATCTATTAGGAATTATTATGACTTTTGCTAACAGTGCCTTGGGTTCGACTCCAGAGACACCGGAATATCTCCCATAAGTTAGCATGGGAAAACGCAATCCAGTGTGTAGACCAATCTAATATGTTTAGGAAGCTGAAATTTTGCAATATTATAGAATTTTTCTCAAAACGAACTATGAAAATCAAAAGTTTTAAAATTGTTAATTTTTAAGTGTTGTTTTAACCCCATTTGAACATAAAAATTTAATAATTTTTTAGGCACTACGGGATAAGATAGGAAGCTGCAATTTTCAAATTATTTACAGAACAGTACATATGCACAAATAAACATTTCAATCTCTCCATATATATTGCGGCAACCGTTAAAAATGTTTAAATTTTAAACAATTAGAAAAATATTATTTTACTTCTAGAAGTGCTACAACTTTAAAATTTGGATGAAATGTGTAGCATTAGTACCCAATAATGGAGAAAGTGTAAAATGTTTAAAACTGCAACATTTGGGGATTGTTTTAAACTATTATTTTTACATGTGGGAAAAACGAAAATCGCTGTGGAGGTGAAATCTATAGAATTAATAGAATATTTGTAATGATGAAATATCTGTCTGAAAAATTAATCTTTTTTCAAGGTGAGATGAAATGCATGCAGTGTGCAAGCACTTTCTACTAGTATATATATATATATATATATATATATATATATATATATGGTTCTAACCTTTTGGAAGAAATCGTGGATCAGATGGAGAGTTTTTTGCCTTAACGTCCATGTTGCATTTGTTCTGAGGATTCTGTGTAACAACAAAAAATTAACACCTGCCAATAAAGTAAAATTCGAGGCTATTTGGGAACAATATCACTCAATCAGAATAAATATAAAAGTATATTTGCAAATAAGTTAACTAGTGTGGAGAAGAAGGCTTGCCCATTTTTTAGTTTAATTTATTTTTTTAAATTTCCGTGAAAATAACATATCCAATCTACTTCAGAAGCAATAACTCTCTCACGCCCGTTGCTGTTTCGCTTTGGCTTGGATTCATCGCAATTGTAAGAGTCATGACACAAGCATTCGATTTTCAGAAAATTGACCGGAGTTTAATAAAGATTAATTTTTAACGAAGAAATGCAGTTTGTGAGTTGATGAATGGGCCTCTGAGCTGTTATCGGTGAGGTGAAAGTTTTTATTTACATATTCAAATAACGTAACTACGAGACGAAACTTGACTTGTTTGTATTTTCTGCGTGAAAGGTGTATGAGAATTTTATGCGATGCATTATATATGAACGTGCTGTTAACTTTTATCAGGTAATATGTGCTAAAAATTGTTCTGTGCAGGTAATTTTGGGGAAAAAATCACTTGCTTATTTTTTCTTATTATAAAATGTAAAAATTCTTTCAAAGATTTATAGTGTCATCCTCATTGATCAATCGCCCATCATCCTTAAGCGGTGACCTGTAAAATGTTTACATTATGATAGAAGAAACAATTCCAAAATGCTGTAAATAGAAAGTACACCATTCAAATCGAGACATTGTGAGTTGATTGAGCTAGACAATGATAAACCAATTGAAATTTAATGCGCCGTGCAAACAGTTTAAGAATTACAAACAAGGAGAATGACATGCATTTTCACCCTTTTTTCGTTGTAGCTCTCTTTAGAGCCGGAAGGTCTCGAAGAACTCATTTAAATTGCAAAAGACGAGTAAGCTTAACGTGTTTGTAGTATATGTGTATGAGCATTCGTCTAGAGATTCTTAACCTGTTATATAAAACGCGAATACATTCCGAACTCGTCAGCTAAAGTCTTGACTATCCACCATTGTCTGCAATTAAACATCGAACCATGAAGTTCTTAAGAAGACGTAGGAACATTCTTGAGGATGTCACACATCGGGGTAGCTCGGAAATGTGCCAAGAAGACATATTCTGGGCGTCCGCGCCCTTGCTGAATGTATGCAGAATTTTCGGTCTATCACCTTTCCCAGCGGAACGCGGACAGGAAGGCGAGAATGACGCCTCCAGTAGTGTTCTTAAGTACAGTGTCGCTGTTTACTTGATGATTACCTCCATTATGCTGTGGGACTTGTACGACACGGTTACAACCACTAAAGCAATGGAGCTAGAAGTTACCATTTGGTCATATTGGACATTGGTCTCGTATTTCATCTTAATGAACAACTGCTTCATTTTGTTTTTCCGCCGATCCAAAGTGCACCGGATGTTGATAGAATTTGTCAAATTTGACGAGAGACTGGCCAGTCTTGAAATCCTAATCAACTCACATTGGTATCGCAGGAGCGTCAGAAGGCAAATATTCGTGTTCTGTCTCTCCGCACTGTTTCTTGCCTATCTGAGTTACGCTTTTTCCGAGTGTTATTTAACGAGAAACGGAATCTATCGGATTTTTGCTATCTTTTATTCGGCCAACAGTGCAGTCCTGCTCCTGCTAGAACATTACAATGTCTTGCGGCACATAAACTTGAGGATCGCTTGTTTGAACGAAGAAATACGCCGAGGCATATCAACCAGTTCCTTCAAACACTTTCCATTACATGGATCGGGAACTGTGCCTGCGAAACGTTGTGAACTGTGGGCGTCCCTCTACCTAGACCTCTACAAGGTCAGCTTATCTATGAACCAGATCTTCGGAAGTGTAGTTTTATTCAACGGGGTGTTCTTTTTGCTAGACGTAGTGGTAATGCATTTCTTCTTTGTGGCTGCATTGATTTCTGGTTTTAAAAGCTTTTCCGACGTCGCTGCGAGATTCTTGAACGTACTTTGGCTGGTCTACGAAATCTTTGGATTGGCGCTCATCATCCAGTCGTGCCAATCTGCATCTGGTAAGATGGACATAATATTCTGAAGTTTATTTTTTTTTAATTGATTCAAATTTAATTTTTTGTAGCTGTTGGAACGCTGAATTAACACCGTCACTGATTTAGTATGTTAAAAATTACATTCATAACATGATTTTTAGTATAAATCCATTTAAATAGTCTTTAATTGATTCAGAAATTATTTGGACGTTATGTAAATGGTTGTTCATCACTTTAATTTTACCTAATTTATATCTTGCATCGTTTGAGGTCTTTACTTTGCATGCAGACCGTTTTCGTTTTAACTGGTATATATATTTTAGTTTTCAATATTTCATGACTTATATATTATTTCTTTTCTTTTGATCAGGGTTAGTGAACCTTTTTTCATTGGAAGGCCAAATGCTACTTAACGGAGACCTCATCAGGCCGCACATTGCGATGCACGTTACATACATTCACATTTATCAAAATTGACCTAATAATGAGGCAAACAAAATTTAATGGCTTTTTATGTTAACGAATACAGATTTCAGTTCTTCATATTTACTAATATTTTTTAAAAATTTGAAGGCTTTAACACAATATAATGACTTTTTAATCTAATGCAAAAAATTTTAATTTTTCATATTTGATAGTATATTAATTAACTTTAAAGAAGTTTAAAAAAATTAAGGACATGTAAATAAAATGTTCCATTCAATCAATTTCATCAAATTAAGAAGGCAAACACAATTTAATTACTTTTTTGTGAATGTTTGTTGTGAGCTATGAACTTGATATTTGGTTCCAGCATTGTTGTCTATAGCTTCAATTGGTCTTCCAGGTGAGTGTTTGCCATCTGTGATCTCAGACACGTCTTGATTTGAGCCATATGTTAAAATGTTGATTCACAACAATAGGTTGTTCCAAAACAAGAGAGTAAACGACGACCATAGTGACGCAGTCGTGGGTATTCAACAGCATTCTTCCATATTTCAATGGGATCCTTTTTACTGTCGAATAGAGGCTTCAGAAAATTATCTTCTGAGAGCTCAATCAACTCCATCTGCAAATCCTCAGGTACATTCGAGACATCAACCAGATGTGGCTGAAAAGCTAACCTCAGTGTGGCATCATGTTTATCATAATCTTTAAATCTGTTATTGTATTCTTTAATCAAGGAGTCTAAAACACCTTTATATTAATTCATATTCCAATTTTGCAAGTTTTTATTCATATCTTGTTTATCAATTTCCTTTGCCAGTTCAGGAAAATGCTCGGCTGAAACAACTGATCCGATAAGGCCAATTTAAAAAAAAATCAACTTCCGAAATGTCTGAATTTGCTGCAACATTTCATATATGGATGATTTAGTTTTACTTTGTAGAGAAGTATTCAAATGATTTTGTTTTGAAATCATATCACACAAAAGTGCAACATTTCCGCAGAAATCTTTTTTCAAAATTTTTCAAGGTTCATTCGGTTCTTTGAAAAAGCTTCTTTTCGCAAAGCCAAAAGATTTTTTTAGTACTTGACCTTGTGACAACCAGCTCACTTAATGTTTTGGAAGATCTACACTAAATGTTTCATCGTCATATTGAAGAATGGTGCGAAACTGGCGATGCCGTGAAGTATTTGCTCGAAAGTACCTAGTTCACAATACCAATAACTATACGTAATCTGTTATTTAAAACAAGATTTGGCGTAAATATTCTGTTGATGCAAAATACATATCTTTTGTTTGTTCTTTCAGAACTTTCATGCTAAAATCATATATGAGTTTGAGTATGTTTAGAAAAGTATGCAAAAGGCCGCACTGAGTATCACAAAAGGCCGCATGCTGCCTGAAGGCCGCCAGTTCCCCACCCCTGCTTTAGATGATGAGCAATTTAGTTGCAATCGAATAAATTTAAATTATAAAATTTTTCATTGGATCATATATACTGCAAAATATATTACTATTTATTATATAATATATAATTTACGTATTCGTACAGCAAACGGATGTTTGTTATATTGTCTTGAGTGCATGTATTAAAGTGAAAAGTGTCATTCTCTAGGACTTCCCATATTAGAATACCGACGGCTATAGGTAATACAGAAATTCTGATACATTAATTTATTTAGCTGTTAAAAATTCTTAAAATGTAAACAAATAGCTAACTGTTCAGGTACTAGGGGTTGTGCTAGGGAGCTGAAAATTTTCAGTTGTTTAGAACTTTGTGTATTAGCGAACATCAATATTTGAAAATCTCCATGAATTTGTTATTGCGACTCTTAAACCTTTTTAAAATTAAAACAATTAGATAATTATTATTGCACCTCTATATGTGCTGCAATATTACAATTTAGCAGAAATGTGTGGTATTAGTAATAACAATAGAAAACTATAATATTTTTAAAATTACAAATTTTTGTGATTGCTTTTACTCCAATAGTGTCCCCATGAAGAAAGAAAGAAAATCGGTGCAAATGTGCAAACTTTTGAATTTCAAAAATATTATTATCTAAAGTAAATAAAGTGATCTGAAATGCTTGCATAATGCAAGCACCTTTTACTAGTAATTCTATATAGCTGCTTCTTACTTACGATATGACATCAAGAGGATACTAATGTTTTGACACTTCCAGATGAGCTGGAGATTTTTTATTTGGGTAGGACTATCTGCAAAACCGACTAGAAAATCGAAATTCTCAAAAACATTCAAGAATGCGCCCGCTAAAAATTCGCAAATATTTAAACACATATTTAAAGTTTATGTATTTCTGAATGTGCTACGAAGCTGATAATTTTTATAAAGGTAGAATTTCTAAAATAACAAAACAAGGATTATAGAAATTTTAATATATTAATTAACTCGGCTGTTGAAAATTCTTAATATTTAGATACTAGAGGACGAACTAGGGAGCTGAAAATTTCAGTTATTTATAGAATAATGCAGACGCAATAATGAGCATTTGAAAATCTCCATGATATTGTTTTTGCGGCCGTTTACATTTTTTAAAATTTATACAATTAAATAAATATTACTTCACCTCTAGATGTCCTATTACTTTAAAATTTGGCATAAATATTTGGCATTAGTTCCCTACAGTGGAAAACGTATAATATTCTTAAAATTACAAATGTTAGGGATTGATTTTACTCCAATATTGCTCTATTAGGAAAAAACGAAAATCGGTGCATAAGTAAAAAACTTTTGAATTAAAAAAATTTCTAATAATTAAATATGTTTGTAAAAATGTGTTTTTCAAGATAAGATGAAATGCTTGCAGAGTGCAAGGACCTTTACTAGTGTGTGTATATGTATAATCTATAATATAACAATTTTGTGTACGAACCCTCATAGATGTCTCATGCCACATTTTAAGGTACTTCTAGAAGGGCTCTAAAATTTGGCATTCTGGTCAGGCATACGTCACAACCAACGGATAAATTAAAAAATCTCAAAAATTTTTATTTGGGGGGGGGTTATTTTGTCCCCATTGTTACATTTCAATACCCCTAAAGAAAAACATGGGACTCAATGCCTAAATATGATTTTTTAAATGACTTAGAAATGAGTTACGAACTCGGAATAAAAACAATTTATATTCCTTGTTTATATACTTGCCCGCGTGTATAGTATTATCATTATAAATAGATGCTTCTTACATATATAAGATATATGATATTTGATATATATATATATATATATATATATATATATATATATATATATATATATATATATATATATATATATATATATATAACCTAAGATACTTCTATAAATGCTACGGAGCTGAAATGTGGCAGGAGATAAGTCATTGGGTACAAAAATCCGAAATTCCGGAAAAAAGTTATATTTAATGGGTATTCTGATCCCAATTTCCAATTTTAAACACCCATAAAAAAACACTGTAAACGGTGCAGGATTATATAACTGCTTTTTAAAATTATTTACAATTAAGATACAAAGTCGGGACTTCCACCGTACTATGGATGAATAAATGGATTTATTTTTCTTGCAGAAAAAAATCAAATCCATGCCAAATTTGCGTAAAAATTTGATTTTAATCTTAAAATTATGAAATGTTTTTCGGTTTTCCACCATGTAAAATGTTAACTACCGTACCAACTCCAATGCCTTTCAATGGGAATTGATTCTTCATGATTCATGAGCATTGATTTAAAGCTTAGACTGCAGTATATGCCATTTGATTGCAGCCAACGACGTATACATATGATGACGTGATAATTTTAAATTAATTTTTTACCCGGATACGTACTAAAAAGCACAGATGATGACAATATCATCTTAACACACAAAATAACCTAATTTTTACATAATTTTTAGTGTGACATATAAGTTATTGTTTTAATGATGATTATAGTTATTGCTGAAACAGGGAGATCTGAGTCATGAAACCTGAAATTCAAAAACTTGTGCGCTAACCGATTGCTAGAAGGTTTAGATATTACGGAAAGAGCCCTTAATTTCGCTGAAAATGAAAATTATTGCCTTGTTTATATATTACTATGCCATTGATTTGAAACTACGACGTAAATTTATGATTATGTCATTACACTAACACACGAAATTTAGTAAAATCTGATAAGTGTTTTAATGTTGTGTTTCGTAGTTTTTTAATAAATTTTAACTTTTCAATTGTTAAATATAATGGCGTCATATTGGGACCTTTTGACATGTTGAACATAGCTTACAGATTCCCAATACTGCCTTGGTCGGGTTTCATTCCTAAGATGTGTGAGAGAGCACTGTCAAACAACGTTCGGACGAGAGTCGGGTCTCTTTCATTAGAGGACTACTGATTTCCCGTATTGCTATAAAACCAAAGGAATACAGCTTTCCATGCAATTGGTTTTGCCGACAATTTTCCGTCAGGTTAGCATTTGCGGCGACGATATGCGTATAACTCATAAGGCCAAACACTTCGACCAATTGCAGTGTTTTTGAGAGAACAAAGCTTCACTGAGCAACTCGCAGCAAGTCGAATGTCTACTCCAAACAACATTCGTTTCGCAAACTCAGGATCATGCAACAAAACCAAAAATGTCCTATATTCTGAAATACTGAAATTTTTACACTCTTTAAGACTTCTTATGATTTTAAATAAATGGTGAAATAATAATAAAGTTGATTATTCTTTTCAAATGCAAAAAGTAATAAATAATAAGAAACTTGGTTCGAAGGCTTTTACGGCGTGATGCTGACATTGGGGTGGTTTTCGGGTTACTGCCGCATTGATCCATGTTCCTGGACAATATTTCGCCGACTTTCCAATCGGCTTCTTTAGGAACATGGAAAAACGCAGCAGTAACCCGAAAACCACCCCAATGTCATAAGAAACTTTAGCAAATTTATAAGTAATTTTTATTGATTTCTTTTCAAGCGAAGCTGTCCCGAGCAAACTAGTGAATAATGAATTGGATTCGATCGCCAGCCAACAATGTTCTTAAAGAAGCACAACCCCGCCAGGGTAGACGTATTGAACAATGCTTCCGATCAAACGGGAAAGAGGATGTAATAGTCTTTCCCCAATGTGTCTCACGAGCAATGGTGGAGATTAGTAAATTGGAAGCTATACCTCTTTAAGGAATATTGTTTCATTATTTCATATGTGACATTATGAAGAAGCGCTTTACTTAAAGAGTCTAAATCGAAATATGTCTAACTCGAGAATGTTAACAAACGCCCGTGGAGGAAGGTCCTGTAGAGAGTGTAGAGACTGCTCGAAAGGACAAGACAAGGATATTTTCTGGTCGTCCGCACTCTTGCTGAAGGTCTGCATGTTTTTTGGACTCGCCCCCTTTCCATTGGAGCGTTTTGCCGAGAGCGGCGCCTCCAAACGGGTTGTCAGGTACAGCGCCGTGATTTACTTGGCGATAATATCCGTTATGGTGTGGGATGCCAAAATATCCGTCCTTATGATTGGAGGGAAGAGCCTCACAAATGCCGTGGTGATTTATTGGTCTATGATGGTGTACTTGATCACGATCAACAACTTCATGACTTTGTTTTTCCGCCGATCCAAGATTCACGGGTTGATGGTAGATTTAGTGAAGTTTGACCAGAGACTCATACTACTCGAAATCGGTATCGACCTGCGTGGATATCGCAAGAATGTCATAAGTCAGATATCCGTCTTCTGGCTTGTATCACTGGCACTTTTCGTTCTTAGCTACCAATTATTTTCGTTCTACAAAAGCGGATATGGAGTGATAAGGAATCTCCTTTTTCTGTATGCAGCCAGCTCTGCATCCTTGGTCCAGCAGCAACATTACAACATCTTGCGGCTCCTCAACTTAAGATACGCTTGCCTGAACGAAGAAATAGTTCAGTATTCACCGAAAGGTTTCGAATTTGCGCCGGAGAAACGGTTTAATTTGTGGAAATCCCTTTACCTTGATCTTTACAATGTCAGCGTGACCGTGAACAAGATCTTTGGAAGTATAATTTTGTTCAACACAGCGTACACTCTGGTTGAGGTGGTTATTGTCCTATTCCTTTTCGTGGCGGCCATTGCAGCAGAAGTTCAACCCTTATACAACCTCGCTGGAAGCATCTTGACATTATTTTGGGTTTTCTTCGAAAGGTTCGGAGTGTTTCTCATTGTGCTGTTCAGCCAGTCGGCATCTGATAAGGTGAATTGGGTATACAGAATATTAATATTTGTTCGTTTATAGTATTTTAGCACGCGAGAAAAAATAACTCCCTGATATAATAACCTTTATATAATATTAGAAACATCAATTCTTAGAATTAGTTCGAATAGCTTTACAGTAGTTTGTCGACTGCGCATCTATCTGTATGGATATATCACGGAAATGAAAATTTAAATTTCCGCCTTTTAACCCTGTAATTGAAGTCCGTTAAATTCTATATTTAGAAAAATATTAAATTATCATTTAAGATACCGAATTCCTATCCTACCACTTTACCAGGGGTCAAGTCAGGTCACCTTAGGGGAAACATTAAAAACAAAAAATTCAATTTCTGAAAATTCTTAGTGAAACGCGCTTACTTTATACTACAATTCTTCCGTGTTGATTTCTAACGCTAAGTTAATGTCTACATACTGAGTTATATTGGTGTGACTATAAAAATATTTATTCACTCGACATTATTTTTATAGTCTTCATTAAACCGAGCAGTTTGAGTGAAATAGTTAATTTGGTCAAGTTTAATAATCAATATAGTTTCTGATTAAACTGTTATTTATGCTGTATTATTGTACCGTTCTTCGAAATTACCTAAAAGGAGAGGGAGAAAGGAGAGAAAAATTTTGTATTTAACGACTGTGTAAACTGTGGCTATTAAGTTACTTTTCATTTTAATGACAGTTTTTATTTTACAACCAATTTTTGTCTTCAATTCAAAAACCAAACGAAAAATGGATAAATATATTTTTTTGATGGACCGTCAATTTTGACGGACATTTATGTATGTTTTTCTTCCGATTTCCTGGATGTTTTAAAGATTGTTGCTAGTAGGTATGTGCATGAAAACTTTATTTATTGGAATTAATGCAGAAATTCGTCTCATCACACTTAAAATAATAATCCATTTACGGTTAAATATAGTTTAAACAAAATCTGTATATTTTCTATATCTCAGCAATGTTTTAAATCTTACGTGCTGGCCAGTTTATTTCTAGGATTTAATAAAAATATATAACGCAGTGAAGTAGATGGTTGGCTGGAACATAACAATTAAGTTTGTCCGCTTTCCCATTTGAAAATGAGCATCAAGTTTATTAAACTGGCGTTTGAAGTTTTTGAAAAAAATTTTCGGTAGTAGGAATTTATTCTTTTATGTAGAAATCCTTGTCTCGATATAACTAGTATACTGTATTTCACTATTAAATTGAGGACAAAAATCAATGTAGACAAACGTTTTACAAGTGTATGGTTCTGAAATTTATGCATACATCTATTCTAAATATTGAGAAATGGATATGCCATCATTCAGGGGATGGAAGCAAAGTTTTGCTGCCCGCAGCAAAATCACAGCATTTGCAACTAGAACTAGATCTCTCTGGCCGAATAATCTTTTCGAGAAATTTTACTTATAGGCCATTAGTAATGAACATCCAAACGAACCTGCTATTTGTACGATAGTTCTTATTATGTTGAGTCAGTTTGGTACCTACCTCGATTTACAAAAAAAAAGGGTTTCGTCTGGGTTAGTTATCAGTAGAAAAATCGGATGTGTCTGCCACATGGCTTTCTCCGTACCTGTTATCTTTCTAAAAATTCCAAATTCGTTAAATGATAAGAAATAATTGAAGGAAATGAGAGAAAAATTCAAACGCCTTACAAAGAATACACATAAACTCATACTGCAGCCTACTGATATTGGATATAGCTATGAAGCTCCAACAATTAAGCGTAAAAATAAGCGTTACTAAGACGTAACTAAGCGTCATGTGTTTAGAAAAGTTGCCTCCAGGTGGCTTGATGCTAGCAACTTATCCATAATATTTTAAAAATATCTCTTAAAATATGCATTATATGGGAAAATGTTTAGAAAAACGTTTCAGAAAATTAAATTTCCTTCAACAATACTTTTTTACATTCATCAAGTGTTAAAGGAAATATTTGAAAATAACGAATAAGAGACAAGAGTAAACACCCAATTACGGCTGACTGATTCAAAACAAAAACTAATCAACTCTGGTCCCTTTAATAAAGTTCCTTTTTGGCTCAAAGAGAAGAGTTGGGAAACGTTTTCAGTGTTAGGTACTCCATTCATTCTCCAATACAGAGGTACTAACTATCCTGTAAGAACTTGGAATACGATAAATATTTCAAAGCGGCAAAAATGAAAATATAATCTTCGTACTCCGGATATATCGAAAATTCCTATAGTTTGTAAGAAACATGAAAATGTAATATGATTTACTCGTGTGCCAAGCAAGTATTGGTTCGATAAACACGGTTCTTTCAATTTAAGACCATATGATAACACTTCTGATCAAATAGAAAGGTTATAGGCGTTTTCGTCCAGTTTTTCTATTTTCCCTGACAAGTGTAGAGACTTAGATACTCACTCCCATTCAAAAGTTAGCAAAATTCTTCCTGCATATTAAGTATTTTCTACATAAATTCACTCGTAATACATTCACACAATTTTGATACACAAATTTAATGTTGGAATATGAATCTCTCAAAAGAACTGAAGAACACCTCGGCAGAAATCGCGCATCGAAATTGCATCAAAAAGACGTGTTTTGGACGTTAGAACTCTTGCTGAAAGTTAGCAGGTTTTTCGGACTCGCACCTTTACCATTCAAACGTCCTGGCGACGTTGAAAGCGGCCACTTCAAACTTGTTGTTATATACAGCGTCGCGGTTTACTTTGTGGTTACTTTAGTCATTCTTTCGGACGTGTATATCGCTGTCGCAACTATGAATAATATCGATCTAGTAAGGGCGGTGATGAATTTTCGGATAAACGGTGGTTTACCTACCTCGGCTAGGTTTTATTTATCCGCCGATCCATGATACACTGGATGTTGATAGATCTTGCGAAGTTTGACGCGAGGCTTGGAAGACTCAAGATCTACATCGAATCGTATTTTTATCGCACGAACGTCAGAATACAGAACACAAACGGGCGATAGGATTTTGCCGAAAACTTGGAACCCTCTTGCGACATTGCTACTGTTCTTTGTATTTGCAAGACTGTACCTATGAAAAATAGTGGGGACGGTAGTTTTTCTCCCATAGATAACAATACGATGTGATACTACAGAGGTTCGCACTTTTTAAGCGTCCTGACATCCTTAATAGGGATAACGTCCAAGTGGCGGGCTCTCCTCAACGGAGGGACATATGCGTCATCTTGCAAGTACAAAATTCTCTTTTAAATAAACCATGTGTTTCTCCATAGAGATTTGATACTTAGTATCCGAAATATCTAGTTTCTGCAATGTTTTAGGATGTTGCCGTCAACTTTGTCATTATTGAATTGGGAAATAAATTATTTCTTTTCTCAAAATATTATAATGTATTACCTTCTGGAACCAATCATACATTAGATGGAGGGTTTTCCCTTAACGTTCGCCTTGTATTTGTTCTGAGCGTTCTGTAACGATAAAACATTAATATCTATATTATTAATTTCAAGGCTATTTGTGAACAATTCTACCTGCCCAGAATGAATATAAAGCATATTCGCAAATAAGTGTAAGAGAAGGAGAAGACCGATATTTTAACATAATTTGTTTAGATTGATATAATGCTTTCCCGACGAATTGTTTCGATCAAATGTTCTCGGGTTTCCAGCCAGGTAAAAATCGTGTCTTCCTACGTTTCGGCGCCTTTCTCTTGCGCCATCTTTAGGGAGCTCCTGTGTACCCCACTGTTTGTGCGTCAGTGTTTATATCAACACCAAGGGTTGGTGGCTCGTCTCCCATTGGCTGTTGAGTCTGCCTATGGCGTCTCGCCATTACGGGGAGTTTGGGATTCCAGGCTTTGTGGAGTGGGAATCCCGTGTTCCTGTTCGGGGTGTCCTTGTGCAATCTGATCTCAATGGCTTCCTCCACCAGCCTCTCCCAAAAGCCACTTGCCTTTTTAATTTTTTTTGAAAACTACATTACTCTCTCAATCCCCTGGCCGTTTCACGTTGGTTTGAATTCATCGCCATGAAAAGATATCAAATATTTATCGGGGGGAACAATCGATTTGCAGAAAACACATCGGAGTATATTTCTGATGAATTATTAATAGAAGAAATACAGCTTGAAACTGCCTCTGAGCTGTTACTGGCTAGGTTGTTTTTCTACGTACATTATCAAATAAAGCAACTGCGAGACAGAACTTGACATATTTGTATTTTCTGCGTGAAAGTTGTATAAGAATTTCATATGTTGCACTCCGTATGAACGTGATCTGTGAAGAATTGTTCTATGCGGGCAATTTTGTAAAAAAAATCTAATTACTTATTTTTTCATGACGTAAAATATTATAATACTTTCGAGTGTTTATAGCAGCATCCTCATCGATCAATAAGACATCATCCTTTAGCGGTGAGCTGTAAAATATTTTCCTTATTATGTAAAAACGTGTCTTACAAAATTCAGGAAGTAGGAAGTACAACATTCAAGGCAAGAAATGTCACTGATAGAATTAGACAATGATAATTCATTTGAAATTTAATGCGACGTGCAAGCAATTTACCAATTATATGTACGAAAGTTGACTTATGTTTTAACCCTGTTTTCGTAATAGTTCCCTTTAGATACGGAAGGTAGCGAGGAACTCATTCGAACTCTGCGAAAGACGAGTTAGCTTAACATGCTCGCAGTACATGTGTCCATTGGTTCTTAGCAAAGCTCTTGACTATCCAACATTGTTCGAAATTCAATATCGAACCATGTATTTCTTGAGAAGACTTAGGAACACCATTGCAGATGCTGCACATCGAAATAGCTCGGAAATGTGTCAAGAAGACATGTTCTGGGCGTCCGCACCCTAGCTAAATGTATGCAGGATTTTCGGTCTAGCACCTTTCCCATTGGAACGCGGACGGAACGGCGAGAATGATGCCTCCAGTAGTGTCCTCATGTACAGTGTCACTGTTTATCTGATGATATTCTCCATAATGCTGTGGGACTTATACGACACAATTGCAATCACTATAGCAATGGACCTAAAATTTGCCGTTTGGACATATTGGAAAGTGGTCTCGTACTTGGTCTCGATATACAGCTGCTCAATTTTGTTTATCCGCCGATCCATGGTACATCGGGTGTTGACAGATCTGGTGAAGTTTGACGACTGGCTTGGAAGACTCAAGGTCTGCACCGAATCGTATAGTTTTCGCAGGAACGTCAGAATACAAATTTTTGCTTCCTGGCTTGCTGTATTCATACTTATTCTCATGTACTGTCCTGTTTTTTGGATGTACTCTCACGGAAAAGGAATTAATACATGTTTCTCTCTTATTTTCACGGCCTTTAGTCTGTTCTTGACCCGGCTGCAAAAGTGCAATATTTTGAGGCATCTGAAATTAAGGATGTCTTGCTTAAATAAAGAAATAGGTCAGATCGCATTAATAAGTTCCGTCGCACGCATGCCGGCGCAAAGACCTGATATTGTTTGGCAAAACGTTGTAAACTATGGAAGTCCCTCTTTCTCGATCTCTACAAGATCAGACATGCCGTGAACAAGATCTTCGGAAGCGTAACCTTGCTCGACGTGGCGTACTCTTTGATGGACATAGTGATAGTGCTGTTCCTGCTTGTGGTGACCTTTACGTCAGATGTTTCAACTGGCAGTCTTGCTGCATCGAAGGCGGCCATATTTTGGGTTGTCTTTGAAACGTTTGGAATGTTGCTCACCCTAAAGTCGTGCCAATCCTCATCTGATGAGGTGAATATAGACCATCTATATATATCCTCATCCAGTAAAAACATAAATGATAAAAGTTAGGATTGTTCTCTGGAAATGTGAATTGAGATATAATGATAGGATTAAGATTCAAATTAATAATTTTTCAAAATTATAGCTTTAAAGAGTCCCACGTGGAAAGGGAAATGCTCCGATCTCCGCCGGTATCTCGTTCCAGTTATCTATTTCCTTATTGAGTATTTAATATTCCCCCCAGTTAGTTTTATGTCCTAGCCATTCTATGGTATGTGCCAATGGTATTTCGGTTTGCGCTTTTCAGCCCTTAGCTCTTTCCACGATTGCTAATTAATGAATGCATTATAAATTACTCCTAGCCTCATTAATGTTCTTCTGTCTTCTAGCGAATCTTTGCCAAATTACTCTATCGTTCCCTAACACTAGACGATGTACAGCCATTTCCAGTCTTCTTATTTGCCGTACATATACGGATCCAAGGCTATAAATCAGATCAGTCATATATTGTGTAGGTTTCTCATTTTCCCTCAGGATTGTAATGGGTCGTACGTAATTTCAAAAATTATTATATAACTAGCGTAATTGTCCGTCATATATGACTAGTAGGCGTGAATTTAGTATTAATTATAAGGCACTTCTATTCTTCCTCTTCTTCTCACTAATCTTCCTCCCTCCCGTTCATGCTCCCTCCACCCTCTCTCCTTTTCTGGAAAAATATACTTCCTAGTCTCAGTCTAATATCTATCTATCTCTTCCTCCTTTTATGTCTCCCTTCCTCTCTCTCCCTTTATCTCTCTCTCTTCCTTACTCTCTCTCTCTTTCTCTATGTCATAAATATGTTCTTAGCTTTACTCAGTAGATTTCGCAGATTTTTTCCTCCTCCCTTCTTGTGCGGGTGGTTTCCTGCAATGGGTTTTTATTTGTTCTTTGAACGAAGTGAAGGCATATAGGAAAGTTCGTTTCCGTCCGTCCATCTGTCCGCATGTTTTAACTCGGGAACCGCTGGACTTACTTCGTTGAAATTTGGCATTTGGGAGTTTCGCTAAACTTTGTCGACCGATTCCAACTTTGGTTAAAATTGGACAATAATTAAGACCATTTGACATGAAGACCTTCATGAATTTTACAAAGTAATTTGCAAGAACCTCGTTAAATACTCATCTGAGCGAAAAATATTGAGGACAGAATTATCTAAAATAATTGAATACACATTTTTTGTCAAATAATTTCTTCCGTAAAACTTCAGGTTTTCGATAACTTTAAAGCAAGGGAAATCGACGTATTTATGTGATCATACGATTTGCGATCTTGTTTTGTTCATTAAAAATATTAATTAGAAATTTTAAAACTTGGAAACCACTAGACATATTTTAATGAGATTTGGTATTGGGAAATTTTATTAAAATTGGTCGACCGATTCACATTGTGGTAAAAATCGGACTAAAATAATGACCAATTTACATGAAGACCTACATGTATTTTATAACGTCTGTTTCAAATCGAGAACCGCAGGATGTATTTTGTTGAAATTTGGTATTGCAGAGTTTTACTAAAATTTGACGATCTCAAGAACGCACTTTGAAACTGTACTCCTATATGGAGTGCACCTTTCCATACTTGTTTACAAGGATCAACTTCATCTTCGTCCTTCATTTTTCCCACAATGTAAATTCTATCCTTACGACCTTTATATTGTAAAGATTAGCGATCTTCTGTCAAATTTATTGTAAGTATAATGTCATTATAAATTGCTGCTTGTTATATATATAGGATATATCATATAAAGCCTAAGGCACTTCTAGAAGTGATACAAAGCGGAAATTTGGCATAATATTAGGTCGTTTGGTACAAACTGTGGAAAAAATCCAAAATTGGAGAAAATGTTATATTTAAGGGGTTTCAATTTTAAAAACCCATAAGAAAAGCATTGAAATTTGTGCAGGGCTATATAAAATTGCTTTTTTAAATACAAATACAATACAAAGCTGCGACATGCATCCTACTCTGGATAAAAGAATGAAGGTTATTTTTCTTGAAGACAAAATTCAAATCCATGCTGTATTAGCGTAAATATTTGAGTTTAATCATAAAATTATGAAAGGTTTTTCGGTTTTCAACAATGAAAAATATTAATTACCATAGCAAGGATCCCAATTCCTTTCAGTGGGAATTGATTGCCTATACTTCAAGAGCATTGATTTTATGTTTAGACTGCCTTATAATCCATTTGATTTCAGCGAACGATGCACACAAGTGATAATTTTAATTTTTTAAAATCCGGATCCGTACTAAATGGCACGAATGATGACACCGTAATCCTAACACATAAAATATCCTAATTTTCACATAAATTTTAGTGTAACATATAGGCCAGTATTGCCATCTCAGATTTGTAAACTCAATAGGCGTTTAAATTATAGTAAATGACCCAAAAAACCCTCGAGAGAAATTTCTGTTTATATATTTTTCCTAATTTATGCTGCCTAGGTACATCAGTAAATATTCTACACCCTTGTGACGGTGTTAAATGAATACAAAACTAGCTGGAAATAGTGCTGAACAGTTTTAGTTTGCATTACATTTTTTTAATTATTTACTAACATCTTAGTCACTCAGGATTTGAAAAGTAAGTTTAAGAGAACGAATCTAAATTTTTCTGCCGTATATTATCGGATATATGCATCTATTTAATCCAAAATCAAATTTTTATTTCTTACATTAAAATAGTATATATAATGCAAAATCCATCAGGCGCCGAAGATCATGACGATAACTACTTAAAAACTCATAATTTTTCTTGCATAAATCATTCTTTAATAAAGACATGGATAAGAAACCTAAAGGCAATTAAAATTATAATAAAGGTAGCTGGCTAACAATTACTTATGGAAATAAGGACTACACTTTTTGGCTGAAATTCTTCGCTATTGAAATATGTACTTATCGTACATTGACATAGAAATTTAAAAGCATTCCATTCCTTATATTTATAGCGGGAAATATAATTTTATACTACTAGTAGACAGAAGAATTTAAAATAATTCTTATTCGTAAAAATTAATATATGGGTAATTATAAAAAATCTGAAATCCAGTCATCTTCATCATTGCTGTAACTGCTTGTGCGATTCTTGAAGTTACTGGTTCTGGCGTGCTTTCGTAAACATCACTTACGTCGATTTTACTTAAAACGCTTTTTGGCAGTTTATAGTTATGACTGCATTTTTCATGACACCGCAAACCATATTTAATAGCCAAAATTGAATTCAAAGTGCTGGGTTTCATCCTGTTACGTGACATTGATTTTAAAATATTTGTATGGCTGAACAAGCGTTCTACATCAGCATTGGAATAAGGTAATGAAAGCAATGTTAATGATAATTGAGAGATATCTTCAAAGGGGGTTTTACCCGTAGCATCTCTATAATTTCACCCCATAGCCTCAATATATCGGAGGTTTTGGTCCATTTAACGAGATGCAATTTTTTCCTTTGGAAATCAATGCGTGAGCTTTTCTGCATCGTCGAAAAACAGTTCTCCCAGAGTCAGGTTATCTTGTTATACTGGATTCAGACAGTCATGCACATTTAAAGATTATGTTAACTCTAAGGTAGACACATTTTGTGGTAAACGTTGACGAAGTTGTTTTATGAGTTCAACAAGAAACTTAATACAGCTAGCACGAATCTATTTCTCTTCATCTGAAAGTTTACACTTAGATATTTTTTTCTAATACTCGTAGCCCAGATAAGAGTTTGGGTTGAAATTATTTTCCATTGCAGTATTTTCAATGATTTCTCTTCCTTGAATAGTTAGTTTTAAAGACATAGAATCAATTAAATGCACCAAGTCATTCAGCAACTTTGTAGGATCATGCAATTCAGTTTCAAACTTCTTATTCACCATTTGAACTTCTCCAACGATAGGTTTCAAAAATAAAAGAAACAATACATTTATTGCTTTACTAAACGTTGAACATAATAGGGAATAATTTTGAAACGAGAAAAAGTCTGCTATGACCGGGAATCGAACCCGGGTCTTCCACTTGTCGGGCGTATATTCTACCACACTTAACTGTCGTAGCAGATCAATTTTCTCGTTTCTTAGCACGGATGTTTCCTTGGTTGGGACGGAACTAGACAAGCTAGTGCCCCAACGAATGTCCTCGAAGAGATACACCGAAGAAAACTCCTCCCTCTCAAATTGTGAGATTGCTAAGCAAGAAATTGATGGAATAATCCCGTTTTTTTTCGCTTAAGTAGTTCACCCTTACTAAAACATATGTTTCTTTGATAAGAAAACCTAGATTTCGTGGTAGACATTCAAGGACGGCATGTGAAATTGGAAGCTGTAGTGAGTGGCAGACACAATCAAAAGCAAATGGGAAATCTCAGTCTTTAATCCATTGTTAATACGTCATTAAAGATGAATTATTAGTCGCAAGAGCAACAAGTCTCTGCAAATCTAATCGACAATTTCTTAGGGATTTTAGGGATTTATTGCATCTGCACTACCAGGGCCGGCCCGAGCTGCGGGCGAGCCGGGCGGCTTCCCGGGGAGCCAAAGTTTTGTGGGCGTTATCCCGATCATTTATCTATGCATTAGTTGCAAATTAATAAATATTGGATACCCATTTATATCGAGAAACAGGCTAGAATCTTGATGGCATTCCTTTTAATTTTTCATTATCGATAATATTTACACATCGATGAATATATTAACATGTACTTTATAAATATCTCAACAAACATTAACGGATAGGGGCACTGGAGTTCTAACTCGCCCGTGGTGCCAAAATTCCTCCGGCCGCCCCTGTGCATTGCATTCAATTAATTCATCCATGGCGAGAAAAGTCACCACCGAAGAAGGCCTCTCAGCTTGTCGCAAAATTATTTCTGCAACCGAGCAACTGGGGCACGGAGGCTAAAGGAGGAATCACAGGGATGTCCTTAGACACTGTTGTGTTCAAACATGCTGTGAAGTCTTACTTCTCCGGCCCAAAATGAAAGAGGAACTTACGAATCCGCTCTGGGCCTGGGTGGTGTTTTATGGCCCGAACCCCCTATTATGTACAACCCTTAAAATACGGCCTTCATTCTCCGGAGGCTGTATTGCCCCCGACCGTGGCAGTGGTCGAGATTAAAGCATGAATATAGAGGGTGCTAAGAATCCCCGGTGGTTAAACCCTCACTGCCACTCTTTCTCATCCTTACCCAATTCCATTAACCTAAACCTAACTACCCTCAAATGCCGGACTTTGTCCGGCGAAGGCAATCTTCAGGAGCTTCAAGAAGAAATGGAGAAAATCAAATGGGATATTTTAGGACTCAGAAAGCTGGAGCTGAAAAGTGGATATATTTTTACAAACAAGGGAGGAGGGACATCCGATACTGGTATTAGTCTATTCTTAACGAAGAGCACCAAGGGGGCTAACTGCTTAATGTCTCTTTCGAAGGACTGAGCGCTGACTTACGCGGTCTACTCAAACCACATAAGTAGGGGCCCTCCGCTAGATTCACTCTAATTCAGCTCTAACCACTCCGAGACCGCCACCACGGAAGGTTAATTATGTTTTCAATCAAAATTATGATACTTGGAAATCCTGTGGTCAGAAGTACAGTTATCGTATGACCAGAACTAACTAAAAGTAGCCGGCATTGCTCGTGTTTTTAAGTCAAGACAAAAAATATTGGGTAAGATTTGAGAATAAAACTATGCAATGAAACCCAGTTACTTTTTATTGTGGTTTGGTTTGGTTTGGTTGAAATTAAAGAATTGTTATAGTAGTTTTTTATAGTATCTTCTTTGATATCTTTCACTTTCTTTGTCCTTGAAGCCGTAAATCACTTTGGTCATTAGTTTCTTTTGCTCTTGCACTCGCCTGTCTCGGTCTTTCATCTTTATGTCTTAATTTCCTTTGGTCAGTAGTTTTCGTTTCTCCGACGTTCGCCTGCCTCACTCTTCAAGTCTTTTATTTTTTCATTGACATTTTCTGCTGCTCTGGTGAGAACAGTTCATTTGGAATTGATCTTATTTGAATCTCAGAATAATCTTCCGCTTCTCTTAGGTGTGGTTTCATGTTTGAACCATTGATTTGGAGAAAATAATAAAAATGAGATTCTCATAGAAATAAAGGGTTAATTATTCAGATACGAAAATTCATTATATTCAGTTTTATCGTTGAGTAACACAACGACCGAAAACGTATAATCTACAACTTTTACTTAGTAGGTACAGAATCTTACCTTCCTTGCATTTATCCCAAAAGAGCTAAATATGTTCCTTAATAGATGTAAAACTCGCTTATACGTTAACGACATACACCAAAAAGGAATGCTACAACAAATGATAACAGAAATATTCTTCGTGGGTAACCAAAACAATGTTGTCCGAAATAATCATCAAAGTAAATCGTAAAACTCGAAATACTATGGCAAATCGTTTTAGACAATTATGTCAAGCAATCAATTCAGATTCTTTATCATTACCATTTTAATTGGTAATATGCGAATATATATCTTAAAAAGTAAATAAAGAAACAAATATGAACGTGCGTTATCATGCATATCTTAATGAGTCACGTAGTAAAAAACTAATTATTTAAACATTTTGCATAAAATATTTCTATAAAAATTAGGGCATTCAGCAAATTTTAGTGGGTGGATTGTTTATTCAAAATTTGGTATCTGCAGCTATTCGGGAAGTATGACTTTATTTTGCAAAAACCCACAATCTCTTCCAAACATATGATAGATTTACGGAACATTTAATTTTGTCTCTCTCTCCCTTTCTGTCTCTCTCCTTTCTTTCTCCCTCTCTCTCTCTCTCTCGAATTAAAGCATTCAAAGCACGCATTACTTACGCATATAAAATAAGGATTAAGGCGACGATGGCACCATCAGCAGGGCGACATATCGTTAAAAAATTTGTCTTTCAAATAAATATGATTTAAACGTATAACTTGAGCGATTTAGTATCGTAGGCCAAATTAGGCGATTAGAATAAGAAACGTTATTTATTTTTGTTTAAAACGGTACAGGTCCGAAGATCGTAGATTAATTATTTCTAATTTTAATTTTCAAAAGAGTAAAAGCCTGTAATTCGAAAATTCGATATTTACCGCTTATCTTATGGGAAATGGCCCCTCCCTCGTGTTGCCAGGGCCCACCTCCTGCCCATAGTTTATTTGGCTTAGATTGAAGTCTCGAGTTTGATTCCAGGAAAGGTTTTTCCCTATTTGTTATGCATAGGATGTCTCAAACCCGTCGTGCAGAGCTGTTTTTTTAATACTTTAAAATATCTTAAAATTGTGATATCGGAGAGAGATTTGTACTGTTCTGAGGGGAAAAGGCTGTAGATTGTAAATTTTATCACATAATTTTGATATTTGATTGTATTTTCTTGAGTTTTTACTAAAACAGCGGTTTTGCGTTTAAAACGATTATTAGCGAAATCGGATCGAGCACAGATGATTGAACAAATGGGTTATTACACACTTTTCTTTGACTCACTCTGTTATATATTTCTGTTTCTTTCAAATCTTTTTTGCTTTATATCTCTGCCTCTATAAATGCTACAGGGCTGAACTTTCGGGTATATTGTTATTTCAGATGACTAACCGACGAGAAAATCGAAAGTCACAAAAAAGTTCATATTTAAGTGGTTTTATTAACTCCGATGTTCCATTTCAATACCCCATAAGAAAAGTATGGGAAGCAAGGTATTATAAAAATGCATTTTAAAATTACTTAAAATTGGGACGCGAATTCAAAAAAAGAACAGTTGTACAGCTGAAAGAACGGAGTTCTTAGTTTTTTAAGGCAGAAGTCAAATACATACCGAATAAGCGTAAATATCTGCTTTAAATTCGAAAAAAATGTGCATTTTTTTCTCTTCATCAATGGAAATGTATAAAAACCATGGCAACGACATTATTGCTTTTAATGGGACCTTTAATGCCTCTAATGGAAATTAAAGACGTTTTAATGCTTTTAAGGGAAATTAAAGCCATCATAACGAATTATAGTGGAACTTCCATAACTCGAATCTCAAGGGAAAGTAAAAATTATTCGAGTTATAGATACTTAAAAGTTCGAAAAAATATTTTTTTTATAATTGTGAAAAGTGTAACTTCGGAATTTTTATTTCTTTCGTAAATCATTTTTTCTTTTCCTCTCGACTACCCTTCAACAATGGGCAGTTAATCTATGCATATTACCGTATAAACAGTAACATTTATTAAATCAGTTTATTTAAAAAATACATGAAAAATATAATTTCAGAAAGAGATTTTGACGTTGCTTTTAGTACGTATGCTGCCCGGTGCAAAACTACAACATTTGTAACTCAAAGAATTAGATCTCTCGGTCCTAATAATCTTCTCGAAAAATTTTACTCATATGGCATAAATAGTAATAAACATCCAAAGGAACCTGTTCTTTGTAGATCTTATTATGTTGAGTCAGTTTGGAAAAGCAACGGTGTCGGTCTGCACGCAAACAAAGGCGGGAATAACATTCGCGCTTACAGATTTTTCGCTGATATCTATAGTACAAATGCTAGACCGGAGAGGCATTTCAAAACTAGACGAATATTTAAGATAGAAAAAACTTATAGGTGTCGTTAAATTCGAATCCCGCAATTAACAGTAATGGATATAAATCGACTTATATGGCCACCGCACTGGGAGGATAAAGGTGTATCGGCGCTAAAGAAAGATTCTTAGCAAGCGCAATCGAGTTTCTTTTTGGCTCAAAGCGAAGAGTTGCAAAACGTTTTCAGAGTTACTCCATTCATTCTCCAATACAGAGGTACTAACTATCCTGTAAGAACTTGAAATACGTTAAATATTTCAAAGCGGCAAAAATGACAATATAATCTTCGTACTACCGACACATCGAAAATTTCTAGTTTGTAAGAAACATGAAAATTTAATATGATTCGCTCGTGAATCAAACAAGTATTGGTTTGATAAACACGGTTCTTTCAATTTAAGACGATCTAATAACGATTCTGATCAAACAGAAAGTTTGTGGGCGTTTTTATCCAGTTTTTCTATTTTCCCTGACAAGCGTCATAAGTTAGCAAAATTCTTCCTGCATATTAAGTATTTTCTACATAAATTCACTCGTAATACATTCACACAATTTTGATACACAAATTTAACGTTGAAATATTAATCTCTCGAAGGAACTGAAGAACACCTCGGCTGAAATTGCGCATCGGAATTTTCGAAATTGCGTCAAAAAGACGTGTTTTCGACGTTAGAACTCTTGCTGAAAATTAGCAGGTTTTTCGGACTCGCACCTTTCCCATTCGAACGTCCTAGCGTCGTTGAAAGCTGCGACTTCAAACTTGTTGTCAGATACAGCGTTGCGATTTACTTTGTGGTTTCTTTAGTCATTCTTTCGGACGTGAATATTGCTGTCGCAACTATGAATAATATCGACCTAGCAAGGGCGGTGATGGATTTTCGGATAAACGGTGGTTTATTTACATTGGCTAGGTTTATTTATTCGCTGATCCATGGTACACTGGGTGTTGATAGATCTGGCGAAGTTAGACGTGAGGCTTGGAAGACTCAAGATCTGCATCGAGTCATATAGGATTCGTAGCGACATCCGATTACAAATGTTCGTTTGTTGCGTTGCTGTACTTATACTTATTTTCATGTATATTCCTATTTTTCAATGTACTCGCATGGGATTAGAATCAATAGATGTTTCTCCTTTCTTATTACGGCCTCCATTCTGTTTCTTGGCCCGGCTGCAACAGTAAAATATGTTGACCTGTCTTGACAGTGGCTGGAAGTCGACTTGTGTATGAGAATTAGGAAATAAAGGCTTTATATGAAACAGATTTGGTAGGGTATCTGAAAACTTCCGAAAGGTAGAATTACAGTGTTAGTCGAAGTTTGATCGTTCTTGTAAGAAAATTGTTTTTTCTATGATTTTATGAGCATCATATAATCAGTGAGCAGAATACATGCCACAATTCATTAATAACTTACTTGAGCTCGATATCACTCTTATCCAAATGCAATCAATATTTCGATATATCACACGATTACTTGTCGAATAATTGATATTCTGAGTATGTTAAATAGAAATAAAACAGTTATTGCAATTTTCACTGAACAAGATTTACTCGACCTGTTTCGCCTATTACAACATCATTTACTACCATTATGGAATCTTTATACAAAGTGGACCCTTGCCAGGTGGAGACTGAGTATGTTTAGTAATTAATTCTCAGAAGAAACATTTTGTTAACAGTAATTGTAAAAAAATTGATGATACATTAAAATCAGAAGTTTTATGTATGGGAGCCTCGGGAAAAGAGTTTAAATGTAGATAAGAGTGTTTCCTGCAATACAACCCGTGAATCTCCATTCCCCTCAATGCTTTAATCCTGCCCATTATCAGTTACACTTATCGTTTTAATTATAAAGTGTAACTTTAAATGGAAATGGAAAATTATAAAAACAATATATGTCATGTTATATTAGCAATGCCTATAATAGATAAATTCATATTGAAATAATATGGTAAAATTGATCTACACCTTAATTCTGTTTGCACTCTTTAATCACTCTTTACGGCTGAGGCTTGGTTTTATGGATTTCAACCCATTTACTTAATCAACGTTTTAGTCTTAAGAAGGAAGTTGAAGTTTAATTACAAGAAAATTTAGTACATCTGTAACAAATCCTCATGCAATTGTATGCATTCTTAGAGATAATTAGTTTTAGATTAGTTCTGCGTTTTTCAGTAAAGCTTTGACACACTGAAAAGGGTATACCGTATTTACCCGAACCTATGACGAGTTTTTCTTCCAAATTTCCGCTTGCGAAAATCGGTGGTTTTCTTAAATAAAGTCATATACATAAATACATCGCGGTAAATTGATCGCGCGTCAATTCACAGCGCTTCAATTCGTGGCGCATCAATTTATCGCACGATAAACTCGTCGCGCGTCAATACATCGCTCGACAAACTCATCGCGCGTCAATTCATTGCTAGACATATTGTGAGACATTCGTCAGAAGACATTCGTCAGAAGACATTCGTCAGAAGACATTAGTCAGAAGACATTCGTCAGAAGACATTCGTCAGAAGACATTCGTCAGAAGAAATTCGTCGCGAGACAAATTGGAAGGCGAGACACCATGACGAATTTGTCTAGAGATGAATTGACTCGCGATGATTTTGTCGTGCGATGTGTTGACGCGCGACGAGCTAACCACGGCGAATTGATGCGCGACGAGTTGTCATATAACCGTAGGAAGTATGGTTACGCGTTTAATCGATATTTTTTAAACAAATGAAGCAAGATAAAATAATTGTATTTTTATTGCAAACTTACGATCCGGAAATCAAATAATAAAGTAAAAAAAAAATACATTTTTAAAATTCTCTTTTATTTCAGAAAAAAATTGTAGCAAACCTTTGCAATTAATGCATGAACTAGTATACCTATACAGGATACGTGTGTTCGAAATATACACATATACATAAAGGTCATAAAATATTTTTTCTGTTTTGACAGTCTACAGTCTTAGATTCGGGGTTGTCTTGGAATCGGGTAAATTCGTTATTACCTGTACTTTGTCGTACGTCCGTTGCTGCTGGTGATACATGCGCTTGGTTGGGACTTAGCACTGCTTTGCCGTGAGGATTTCAGTGCATATTCGATATTGATTGATTCCGTGGGTATTCTGATTCCGGCGGTGTATGTGGGCCTACCGTCGCCCTTTTACGTACTCCTCTTTTTGGGATGGGGAGGTCCTCCTCTCTGCCAGTACCGTCCCTGGGACTGTGAACAAATTGTTTGGTAGTGCAATCTTATTCAATGTGATGCACACTTTAGTGGACCATGTTGCCGTGTTCTTTCTTTTACTCGTGGGCTTCTTGATGGAGGATGTTCACTTGTTCCACTCACCTTCACAGTTCTTGAGCATGTTGTGGGCCGTCTTCGAAACTTTCGGAGCGGTGGGCATCATGAAATTGTGCCAATCATCATCTGATGAGGAGAATTGCATGTGGATTATATTTATAAATGTTTTTATCTAATGTCTTAAATATCGATAAAAGTTGGCGAAGATAAGACAACATCAGATATGATTTCGTTCCATAAAAATGGTTTATCTCATTTGAAGAGAAATGTCTTTATAGTAACGTAAATATACGCTCTTTAATTAATTAGTTAATTCGTTGAACTTGATAAACCTTGTGTTTTAACGAGTTTAAAATATTCTATTGCTTTTCGTAGAACTCTCTGAGATTTCATTTTATATACGGACTGTTTATCACCGTATTTAAATAAATTACTTTGTCGGGTAAAAATATTTATTTTCTGTTTTTATTAAACATAAAGCGTATGTAGTAAATGTTCGTGTGAATTTAAAATTCAATGAATAACGCATAAAAGAATATTGCCTCTTTCAGAAATTATTCTGTTGGTATGTAACTTTCAATGAAAACAGTGTATTCAAACATTTCGGAATTAGAAGATCTCAAACTGTGATCCATGAATTTCACAGTGAGGTTAAAAAGCATGGCTTGCATGACTTTGCAATCACATAATTGGGAAAACATAATTTGATGCTCCCTTTTTTGCGGATTCTTCTCGTATAGTAATAAATTCAATAGCACATACATCAATTAATCACGTTCTAATTTTTTCAAATTTGGAAAGAAAAAACGTGAAAATTTAATACGAATCGATCGCCGGTCTTGAAGCAAAACGATCTTTTCAATTTTATTCCCGCCACTTTACAAGTCATGCAATCGATTCATGCTCGTGAACTTGGAACTTTTAAAGTCTTTTCCACTAATTGTGCTTCTAGCAGGTCCATACATATCGGTCAGACCAGTATTCGGCGTAGAAGCATGAAGACCTCGATAGGAATAAATAGTTCCTCACAATAAAACTCATTTTCTGACTGCTCGAAAGTGTTCTGGACATTATCACCCTTTCTGAAAGTCTGCAGGATCTTCGGACTCGCACCTTTCCCGTTGAAACTTTCGCGCAACAATCATAGCGACAACTCCAAAGTGGTTGCTAGATACAGCGTCGCGGTTTACTTGGTGTTTACCTGCGCTATGTTGTGGGACGTGAAATACACCATCACACATATGGAATGCATTAATCTAGATAAGGTTTTGCTCGCATACTGTACAATTCTGGCGTATGTCGTAGCATTGTGCAATTGCTTGGTTTTATTTATACGCCGATCGATGGTATACGGGTTGTTGGTGGATTTGGTGAAGTTTGATGATAGACTTGCTAATCTAAAGAACTGTGTCGACTCGTATACATTTCGCAAGGACATTAGAAGACAAATTTTTTGTTTTTGGTTTTATTTAGTGATACATACTCTTCTGAGTTTTCCTTCGTTTTGGAAAAGTAGCAACGTATACATCAAGTATTTTACTGCTATTTACACGACCGCCAGTCTGTTCTTGATACAGCTGCATCACTATAATATCTTGAGGCATCTGAAACTCAGATTGTCCTGCTTGAATGAAGACATACTTCGGACGCTTTCGAAAAATTACTTCGCAGGTTTGCCGTCGAAATATTTTGGAATGGCACTGACGAAGCGATGTCAGCTGTGGAAGTCTCTCTACCTTGACGTCTACAAGATCAGCATTGTCGTTAACAAGATATTCGGTAGTGTGATCTTGGCAAACTCGACGAACTCTCTGCTTGTCATGGTGATTTTACTTTTTTTCTTCGTGGTGGAATTTTTGACGGGTGTTGAATACTTTCCAACCCTCGCTCTAAAGATGTCGGTTACATTTTGGGTTACCTTCGAAACTTTTGTAGTGGTTCTCATCGTGCTCTGCTGCCAATACTCATCTGAGCAGGTAAATTCATATTAGGGATTTTTTTAATAATAATATATTGTTATTAAGATATAAGGCAGGGTGGGCATTCTTTTCTACATAGCAGGCCACCTTGCCGTTTGCGAATTGGATTTTGTAAATGTTTCTGTGCCCCGGATTACAGTTTAAAGAAAATAAGTAGCCTAGATATTCTGGTATACATGTGAAAATCATGTGTAAACTATTACTTTGGAGTTGATATTCCAGAATTGAATGTTTGTCATAATTTTACCAAAAAATACGAATTTGGTTGTTAAATTTGGCGGATCTTTCTTTCATCAAAGCTTCGCGGGCTGCATAAAATGCTCTCGGAGATCACATCTGGCCCGCCTGCTCCGATGTTTATTAGAAATTTTGTAAATCATTATATGTTTGCGATTTTGAGGAAATGCATAACTTCATCGGTATATTCCTAGAAACGTGAGATATTCCTTTGTGTGTCACGTTGAATAATTCGAGAACGGGATGCATGATTTTTACAATTTTTTCGCAATATTCTGGTGTATAACTCTTGCAGATTGGGGTGCAAAGGGGAATCGGTGCACAGTGGGGCAGGAAGCGCATCTGGGAGGACAAAATTCGATTTTTCGAAAGTTGTCTAAATCGCTTTTCGTACTGCGAGTTGTCATAGAAGACCATAGAGCACCATAAACACCACTAATAATTTCCTGGAAGCGGATACAACGCCATCAGGCGAAGCGGAAATCGCGGTATTTTCAAACTGGTGGTTTGGTCATTTTTAAGGGTGTCATATAATCAGTACCCGTTCACAGTGGAGTCGTTCTACTCCACGGTTATCAACCTCATCAGATTTTCTGATTCATATACTTTATGTTTCGGCGAGATATCCGTCAACATGATCGACACGTCATGCGCAGACGCGCCACTTTGAGAAGCATTACATGTATAGGAAGGAAAGAAGGAAGGAAGGAAAACGTCGAGCTACAAAAACCTCACCACTCCTCAACGGTCCGACACATACTTCTCCGAGTGTCCTGGGCCCTACTCTTACCGTTTTCTTAAAGATCAGCTGCTTGTAACTGCGCCTAAGGAATTTTAACCTTAAAATGTGCCTAAAGACGCGACACGCAGCGCGCCGGCCGGCCGACCCCGCTCCCCGCAGCGGCCGTGGCTGGCATGCAGACAGGCATGCTGCATTAGGTATGCACTTGCTGTGACTTGTCTGGAAGTGAAGGGAAAGGGAAGGGGGCGAGAAGAGCGCGCTCGGCGCACGTGCATCTACCTGCAGCTACTTACCAGTCATCCATGGACACTCGCGCGCATCAATCATGAGGCGCCGTAATCTCTTCAATGTTCTCCGCGGTGGTGTAGTGGTTAGAGTGTTGGCCCCGCCAGCTAAAGCGACACCCGGTTCTAATCCTGTAGGATTTCATCCGAGGACACCCGGCCCCCTATTTGTGCGTATTGGAACGAAAGAGATGTGGACGAGCCAATGAAAAGAAGAGAAATGAGGTGCGCGCTCAAATCAACCCTCCGTCCTTCAGCAGGGACGTTAAGCCTTTGGGCCCCTTGATTCTCTTCGTTAAGAGCAGGCTAAAAGCTGGCACCAGGTTTCTCTCCTCCCTTCCTTTCCAGCTATTCATTCCACTGACCCTAAGGTACACATTGCGCGTAGGAAGAGGTGAATTAGCTGGGAACATTTGACGTCAATTTAGGAAGCTCTACTCCTAGGCCAGGTGTCTCCAAAATCTTTCTCAAGTAGACCACTTAGCCAATAAACTCTATGCTCGCAGGTCGAACTATCAAGGCTGGTTTTTATAAAATCAGGTGCCCAATATTCAAATCTAGGCTATTTTTGAAGATCTACATGTACATGATACCCTGCAAGTCACCTTTTTGGTGGATGGCTGGGGGTTCAGTGCACCGAAGGTCCCTAGTTTTCTTATGTTATCTTTTCCTATTACGTTCTCTTAACGTCCTAGGGAAAAACGATCCTCTATATTGCTCCGTTCTCCAATCGATCTCGCGAATCTTATCCACTTCGAACTATTCTCCCTGAAGAGGCCAGTTTTTTGTTAGCTGCAGCTATCAATCGGCGAATGTGGGTGACCCACGAGAGATCACGATGGTTCGTGACTCCTAGATATATTACCGAGTCTGAAACTGGAATCTCTACTCCGTCCAACGAATAATTAACAGCCAACGAGATACTCTTGCTTCTCCAGAAATTGATGACGCAGCTTTTCTTTCGGTTGATCTCTAACTGCCATTCCTTACGCCATGCAGAAATAGCTTCTAAATCATTTTGGAGACACTGATGGTCTTCCGGTTTGCTTATTTATCTATAAATGACGGTGTCGTCCGCGAAAAACCTAATTTTACTTCTGAATACTGAGCTTATATCGTTTATATAAATTTGAAATAATAATGGACCAATTACACTACCCTGCGGGACGACAGAGACAACCTCATTAAGTTCGACGATTTTCCATCTATAACAACCTTCTGCTTCCTATGATTTAAAAATTTACGGATCCAACTAACAATTTTGGAATTAACTGCAGAGGTTTCTAATTTCGTTATTAACTTCCTGTGAGGTACCTTATCAAGGGCTAAAATCTAAGAAAATGGCATCGACCTGTCTATCATTTTCTCCGATTCTCAGTATACAATTTACAAAAAGACCGAGCTGAATATTAAATACACGTTTTGAGGTCCCCTGAATACGTTTTGACCATTTTCTCAATGTGTCTGACAGTTTTTTGTGGGTACTCTAACTCAAAAACTTTTAATGAACTCAACGCGAAATGTTATATTTAACATTTTTATGAAAGTGAGTAGAGTTGATTAGTTTTTTGTAAATATCGTTAACCAAAAGCGGGTGATTACTCCTGTCACTTATTAATTATTTTGAAATATTTGCTTTAATATTCTTAAAAACGACATTTTTTTGCTGCCACCACCACACAACCTACATTCGACTATTGTAAAAACTTTACGCTCAGTTATGTCTTAGTAACTCTTTTTAATTTCTTAATTGTTGGAGCTTCGTGGCTATATTTAATATCAGAAAGCTATGGTTTGAGTTTATTTCTGTTCCTCGTAAAGTCTTGAAATTTTTCTCGGAGTTCCTCACACTATTTATTATCACGTAACCTATTAGGAATTAAAAAAAATATTACAGGTATGGAGAATGTCATGCGGTGGCTACATTACATGTTTTTATTGTCGGCTATCTCTGGGTTTTCCAGAAAATTATTTATACCACGCCTCATTCTAAGTCTCTTTTAAGCTTTCATAGACGGTAGACCAGCAAACGCGTATAGCTGCAGATGGTGTAATGCCTGAAATTTCACAACGTTCGCAGGCAGCTCAATACGTAACAAATATCTTCGGAGAGTGCTTAAAAACATCACCTTATTGTTTAACAAACTTTCTTGCTTAGCTCATTCCGTGAATATTGATGGATTTTTCACAAGAAACATGAACAACATGTGAAATGTCTGTTATATGTCCAAGTTGAGGCATATATTCCCCAATTCGAATTTTCGATGCCATCAATTTCATATATTAAGCACTATCTATTGCTATGCATAGCACATATAGCCAGATTTTGACATTTTTCTAAAGCACGGTCGAAAGCTCCTGGAATAGTTACGCTATTTGTTTTAGTAACAAAAGAAACATCTTCTTTAAAGAGCGATTTTTTGCTGGTTTTTATTGTAAAATGTTATCATAGTAATTACTGTTGGCCGACCTGCAACATCACTACTTACATCAAAATCTAATTTGTAAACTTCAGGTAAATATTTATTTAATACCGTTTCATATTTTGGCATAGTATTGAAAGCAGGACAATATTGCATCACCTATTGGGCCATATTTGTATTCAGGCTTAATTCAGCATAGAATACTGCACGAACAAAATTGTAAATTGCTCTTTCTCTTTTTTGGTGTCCAGACTTGTCGACACAGAAAAGTCGCCACTGAGACATCTCGTCACAGACGACAATTGGTATCTGCGACATTTCGTCACGCTTAAAAATGGTAACTGCGACAACTCGTCATATTTTTTAATTCATACCAGCGACATTTCGACACAAAATATTTGGTGCCAGCGACATTTGGTCAAACATTAAAATTTGTATCCGCGACTTTTCGTAATGAAAAATAATTGGCAACTACGACTTTACGTACAAAATTATTTTCGTCACAAATTACTTTTCGTCAGACGTTTCGTTTGTGGATTCTTTCTGGGAACATAGGCATCAAAATGTATCAAAGTACTCGGGACAATACGTATGATGGAAATTTATGTTGATCTAATAAATCTAATCAGAATCGCTGGGGGAGGGGTGGGAAGATAGGGGTTTCCGAGAACATTAGCTTCATAGGTATCAATGTATTCGAGACCATACATATGTTGGAACTTTATGTAGAATAAGTTTAATCGGAATTAGCGGAGGGTGGAAGGGGGAATAAGGGATTTTTCCAGGAACATGGGCTTCATGGGTATCCAAGTAAAGGGGACGATACCTATGTTTGAAATTTTTGTATATCTAACAAGTTTAATCGGAATTAGTTGGGGGATGAGAGTTTCTTTGATAAAACATGAGCTTCATGGATATCAAAGTACTCGGGACGATACGTATATCGGAAATTTATTTTTTTCCCGCAAGTTTCATCGGAGTAAGAGGGGGGAGGGGTAGGGGGATAGAGGTTTCTTTCTGGGAAACCAAGATTCATGGGTATCAAAGTAATCGGAAAAATATGTATGTTGGAAATTTATGTATATCCAGCACGTTGAAATCAACATGTGGAGGGGGGAAAGGGGGTTCTTATAGCCATCCGTCTGTCCATCCATACGTCCGTTCATCCTTCCTTCCGTCCATCCGTCCGTCCATCCGTATGTTAAAACTCGAGAATCGATGGACGTATTTGAGAGATTTATTAGAATTTGGTTTAAAAAAGACAAAAATTACAACCACTTGACATGAAGACCTACATGTAGTTTACAATGTTCATGCTTCAACTCGGGAACCACAGGACGTATTTTGATATAATCACAGCAGCATAAATCCATTGGGGTGGGGAATAACGAAATTTCTCTCAGATAGATAGATATTTCACGACGCATCATTATCTGGATATGTTTTGCACTTGTAACAACAGGAGTGTTTCAAGAAGCTTATCTTCAAATGCATCGGAAATGAGCGTAAAGTTAATCTATCTATGATTTATAATTTTTAAAAGAATTTTTATCTTTGGGAAATTTCCATTAAAACTTGAGTACAGAAAATCACTATGGAGTAAATGTATTCCCAAATCATAGATTTCAAGTTTATTCCTAGTGCCTAATATATATATCTAAATATTTGAAAGCTACAAGCCAAAATTCAGCTCTTCATTGAAAAATTGCTGTCTGCTGTATAACAACAACAGCTGCCTCTCAAAAGGATTGGATCTCCCTGGCCAAATCATCTGCCAGAAAAATTTACCCTTGGTTCGAAAGGAATTAAATAAGCAAAATAATAATATTATTATATTAATAATAATATTTGACGAATATTATTTTGCTGATGCATTTTACCTCCTACACTGCCCACAAAGTTAGTGCTTTGTTATTTCAGTAGAAAATGAACCTTTCCAATGACGGCCATTAATTCACCGACGGTAAGAAACCCATTTCATTCGAAGATACAAATTCAAAAAAAAACAGATAAAGTTCACGAACACTCGAACGAATTGAAAGAATAGTGTAAAAGTAATGCCTAAATACGAGACAAGATGACGACTATCGACTAGCGATTAGAAGAAACATATTTTAGAAGCTGTCGAATATACGTTTTGCAAAATAAACGGTAATGGATAGAAAGAGAGCGCAAAACTCTCTACGTACTCACTTACCTTGTCCTTAAGTAGCAGAGAGGAAAAAAATTCCCATTATAGATTTAGAAAGGTTGAATTTTCGTAATACGGATTAATAATATAATGTTTGAGTTTGAACAAATTCATGAATTTCATGGCACGCAACGAGGAAATTTGAAAATTCAATAAAATTCGAAGGCCAGCAAAATGTGTTCCTCTTTAAGAAACCATATCCTTTCAATTTAAGAGGATTAGATATAGATTGTAATCGATTAGAAGAAGCGAGGCGGGCGTTTTCACCCAGTTTTTGATCGTGCCCTGTCAAGTGGAGATACTCAATAATCGTCTCCAATTTAAAAGTTAGCAAAATTATTCCTGCCCGTGAGCCAGGTACTTGTTAAGATTTTCAATGTAAAATCACTCGTTGTAAGTTTGCACAAGTTGGTTAGGCTGAATTTCAACACAATACATGCATCTCTGGAGAAGATTGAAAAACAGATTGGCAGAATTCGCATCTCGAGATTTTTCGGAATTGTGTGAAAAGGACGTCTTCTTGAAATTAGCACCTTTTCTGAAAGTATGCAGGTTCTTCGGACTCGCAGCCTTCCCATTGAAACATCAACTCGATGGGAGTAATAACGCCTCCAATTGCATTGTTAGCTACAGCGTGGCGGTTTACCTGATAGCTACCTGCACTATGTTGTGGGACTTAAAATACAGTGTCACAAATATGAAAGATGTTAATCTCCAAAATGCAGTTACGATTTATTGGACATCGATGGTGCACTTCAATGCAATATGCAGCTGCTTCGTTTTATTTATCCGTCGATTTACGATACACAATGTATTGGAAGATTTTTTGAAGTTTGACGAGAGGATTTCCAGACGGAAGATCTGTATCTGCTCTCATAGTTATCGCAAGAACGTCAGAGGACAAATGTATATTTTCTGGTTTTATTTACTCATAATTGCTGTTATGTGCAACAGTTTTTCTTCGGTGTACTCTAGCGAACACGGAATCTATAAATGTTTCGCTGTTATTTACACGGCCTCCAGTGTGTGCCTGATAAGGATGCAGCAGTATAATATCTTGAGGCATTATAAATTGAGGATGACCTGCTTGAATGAGGATATACGTCGAATAGCGTCATTTGCCTTCGCACATAGGCCATCCCAAAGACCCGGAATTTGGTTTGCGGAACGATGTAAAATGTGGAAGTCTCTTTTCCTTGATGTCTACTATGTCAGCTTTGCCGGAAACAGGACCTACGGAAGTGTTATCTTGCTCAATACGGCATGCACATTAGTTGATGTAATAGGGATGCTTTATATCCTCACTGTAGCCTTAATGTTGGATGTTCCATACTACTATTACCGATCTGAAATGATTACGCAGATTTTTTGGGCTGTCTTCGAAGCGGTTTGAGTGGTTGTCTTCGTGCAGACGTGCCAATCCGAATCTTATGAGGTGAATTGCATAAAAGTTGATATTTTTCCTCTGCAAATGCATAAGTACTAAATACTATATTATTATATTATTATTATTATTATATTATATAATATATTACAAGATAAACTTTTTTCTATGATTTGATGGATAAAAATGCAATCATGGCTGCTACTTTACTAGAAATAAAAAATATACTTTCGGTTGTATCTCGTAAAATATTAGTCCTACAAAAAAATCTTCAAACAGAATTTGTAGAATCTGTCATAAAGAATATTTCTTTCTAAATATATTTTTATCGAAAATGTGGCCACTTACAAGAAAAACATACAAGAATTTTTTACTTAACGTTTCACATGGATTTTTTCCGTTTATTTTCAACTAATACATTTCATAGCAAATGAAGTAAATAAGATTATCTATAAGTATAAATACACTAAATTTTTCACGCGTTTCTAGTATTTAGTAAATGATAGAAAATGAAATATCTTCGGAGACGAAATGAACTTAAGGACGTTAATTTTTCTTACGCAAACAAACACCGTTTGTAAGTAAAAAATTGCATTATTTAAGACAAAGAAATGAACGTGAACCTAAAGTTTACTATTACTTATTTAGTGTGAAAAGTATAATATATGAAGTATAGAGAAAGTATTGTTTTCATGATAAAATCGAATTTTAGATTTCAACGGAAATACATATATTAAGGTCCCCTAAACACGTTTTTACTATTCTGTCTGTCGTTCTGTCGTTTTGTATGTGATAGGATTTTTTGGGCACTCGAACTAAATATTTTAGATTCCACAACCACACCACCTACCGGCGACTATTGTTAACTCTTTACGCTCCTTTTTATTTTCTTAATTATTGGAGCTTCGGAGCTATATCAAATATCATAAGGCACGGTTTTAGTTGAGTTCTATTCTTTGTAAAATCTATAAATTATTGTAGCTGTTCCTTAAAGTATTTATTATCATGTAACCTATTTGGAATTTCAGAAACATTACAGGTATGGAGAAAATCATGTGGTGGCCACATTTTATTTTTGACATGATTTTATAAATCTAGCAAAAAATCTCTGCCATGGATCTTTTTTCTCTTATTATAAGGGTATATTGTCTTGTTTGAAATCAGCATTCTCAATATCCAGAAGCTTGCACGAAATAGTCATCTTACCTATATTGATTATATAACTTGTATATGCTAAATGGTCCTCGATATAACAAAGTCACTTTGCCTTATCGATTATTATTTCCAATTGCATTCTTCATGACACAACATTCATAGCTAAATCGCAGTCACATCGATCCGTCGAGTATTTCATTTGGTCGAGTTAACTAAATTTTTGTAAGATGTTAAAATTTCTCAGTTAACGCACGTGTACTTTCTACTAATTCATACGGCATATATTAATAAGTTTTATATTAACCAACCATTTATATTTACAAGCTGAAATTATCCGGCGTAACTCGGGATTTGAAGTCAAAACAAATATTTAGGAAGATTTGAGAGTAAAACCAAGTAATGAAATCAGGTTAATTTTTATCTTAGTGTTTAATGTTATGCAATATTTCTTTTCTTCCCAAATAAGTAAATTTTTCCTTCATCCTTTATCGATAAATCATGTCAAATTTACGAAACAAATTGAGTTCCCGGACTTTGACATCCGTTTAGGAGATAAAAAGTATCTTAGTACGACATTGAAAATGTTGTTTTAATATAATAAGTCCAATTGGCTTTATTGATGCATACAAATGTTCAGTTTAAAGGAAATAAATATGTACATATAATGTTCAAGGGAGGAAGAGTTAACGATTATAATTTTTAGTCAAATTAAAGAATTGTTATAGAAGTTTTCTTATTGTACATTCTCAGATATCAATCACGTTATTAATTTTCAATGTTAATATATAACAAATTTCGCTGTCTGTAAAGTATAGAGAATACGGAGAATAAATAAAACGTTTCTATAGAACGAAAGCGCTTAAAATTGCACATTAAAACTCTCTTCCACCTACCTTTGGATACAATTAACCAGATTATAGTTTTTTGGTGATTGCCATTCGTTTAATAACCTTAGTGTTTCTTTCTTCCCTTCTTTAGTTTATATTAGGTATATAATATTTCTTTTAGTAAATATTAGATATTGTTTATAATGGTTGTCAAATATATTGTTAATCCAACAATACGCTCATTCCCGTGTTATTTAAATTGGAAAAATTTCCATATATGTGTTGATCAAGCTCCATAAAATCCATAAAGAATCGAAATAGAAAATCTAAATTTGGCAAGAATGCTTTATTCAAATATTGAAAGTGATTTACGGAAAATATTTGGAGAAACAACTCGGGTTCGACTCCAATAAAGACATTTCCATTTTCCTTAAGAATAACACGTAAACATCGACATTTCAACGCGTGGGCTGTTATACTTGTTGAGATCTAAATTAGAAAGAATTAGCCTACTATCTTCGAATCGGAACAATTTTAAAGAAAATAATAGTATTATTCTCTTCATCTTTTTCCGGGTATAGTTCCAAATCCCTCAGGTTAAACGTTTCATTCACATATTTTGTGGAAATCTTGCCATTTTAACGGAATGTTACCCTGCCAACGAGTTACATTGTTTAATCTCGAAATCCTATTGTTATTTCAATCCTTATGGGTGGAAGCGTGCTTTGAATGCTTTTCATTCGCGAGCGGAAGAAAGAAAAGGGAAATGATTCGTTGTGTTATATGGAAGAAGAAATACATCATAATGTACCAAATAAACATTCGCATATTAAAATTACTTAGAATCATCGTAAGAGGTCGAGACTTGAAACAACGAACGCCTAAAAGAACGAAAGCTTGTTTTCCTGCCATCGTTTTTTTAATACGCATCAAATCGATCAACAGATCAGTTTTTAACGCGAGAATTTAACGCATTTTTAATGATTTGCGTTGTTGCCGGTTTCTAGTAATTGGGTACCATTGGATGGATGGATAATCTAGTCACGAAATTTCAATTAAACAGTTTCCCGTAGAATTTCAACGGGCATATCCCTAGTTAGTTAATAATGTTAATTTATGAAGAATATATGAAAACATTCATTTATTTCACATTTAGACTAAAAAGAAAAAATAAAACTAATAAAAATAAATTTTTTAAGTTAATAACTTTTATAAAGCGAATAAAATGTGTTATAATAAAAATATAATAATTTTGCTATTAATAACTTATATAAGACGCACTGAATGAAAAAAAAAATAATTTATTGTATTAATGTAGATATTGAATTTATAAAAGTTTTGTAGAATTCTTTAATACGTGAACTAATTATATGAATTGCAACATAATTTTATATGTTTAATATCGCTATTAAGTCAATAAAATAACGTAAAATCACTCTTTAATTTTAAAATATTTTTACCTTCTGTTTTTAAATTATGTATATATGTAGTTATATTTTTAATTATGTATATAAATTATGTACATTTATAGCTAAAAATTACCTCATTTATTGTTTATTTTTAATTATTAATTGTTCAACCAAAATCCATGCTGTAAAAATATTTAGGTATTAGAGAATCTTTTATGAAATGGGAGCATATTCGGGGGTTTGCCCCGGGTACTAAAACAGTTAGTTACGGCGATGATGTGAGGTATAGTTTTAAATATTTATTCGGATAGAGTACAACTTCAAGATAGTCCCCGAGACCACATTATTACGTGTTATGGCTTCGGAGATAAAAATTCGAGAAAATCCCGAGCAAAACATCGCATATTTTGTTTACATAGATCTCGAAGACGGTTTTCTCAGAGGGCAAAAATTAAAAATCCTTATATTTCTCTCCTGTGCTCTTATATGATATTTGAGGTATAGATTAAAATAATTTATTTGGATAGAGTACAACATTTACTACAAGATGGTTCCCGAGACTATATAATTACGACTTATTTTTTCCGTGATAAAAATTCGAGAATATCCCAAATCTTTTGATACCGTTTTATACGTGTTTCCCATTAAGAACGCCTTTGAAATCTCTGTGTATTCCATTTATGGAGTATACTTTTCCATCTTGTTACAATTGTTTTACTTGTTTTCATTAGATCAGCGTCCTTATGCAATTTGAAATAATTATGTATCAATATACATACTTATTTGGAATGCATAAGGATTTTGTATTCAAATGTGTTATTTCTAGTATTCAAGTAATCATTCATTAAGAATGAGAAGATTAATATTGTCTCTTTCAGTGGTATTGTACAACCATGATTTTAAAATTCCATATGATTTGTCTACGTATGAGTAATTGGTGATAGGAATAGTTTTTCAAAAATTCCGTCGGTAGTAATGGCTGAATAATCTTCTCTAAAATTTTGTCAAACGATAACAACCGAAACAGCGAGGAAGTTAATTCAGCAGGTAACTAGGAGGTTAATTCAGCAAATAACTAGGAAGCTGATAATGAAATTCAAATGTCGAAGTATCTATTGTATTCAAATGTAATGTTAGCAATATTTAAAGGGCATTATTTTGCCTATGAGACCTCCCGGGAGTATATATCGTCGAATTTTTATCTATCCGATGAAGGCCATTAGTTCGCAAAATGTACGCTGTCGATTAAATACGAAATATAATAAAAACCGACGTCCTTGGTATATCTTTAACTGATGTCTGATGGTTGGATTATGTACTTAACCATCGATGACATTGCAACAAAAAGAGTATCCGGAGATGAAGAGAGAGGGCATTTGCCAGCAATTATATTTTGAAAAATAATTTTAGCGGTCATGGGCTAGAATCGATTCCCGTACTTTGAGAAAATGAATTTAAATCGACATTTTTTGATCACTGCACTAAAAAGATAAAAGCAATTCTAAACTTTAGAGGAACAAATTTTCCAATATAATTAGAGAAGCTTCACGATTTAAAAACGTCAAAATTGATAATATAATCATCTAACTCTAAACACGTAAAAAAGCTTTATATTTTGAAAAGACAAAACATTTGAAAATTTAGAACGATGCGATCGCCTGTCGAGCACGTGAAGAAGTACGATGTTTTCAATTTGTCCCCCCTTGTTTGGAAGTCATCAAAATGATACCTGGTCATGAACCATGAACTTTTTAAAATTTTCTATAAAATTCACTACTAGGAAGTCTATACAGACCGGATAGACTTGAATTCATCATAGAAGCATGAAACCCTCGAGAGGAATAAAGAGTGACTTGTAAGAAAACCCATTACCTGACTGCTCAAAGGTATTCTGGACTCTATAACCCTTGCTGAAAGTCTGAAGGTTTTTCGCACTTTCTCCTTTCTCATTTGAACGTCCACTGGGCATTTATGGTGACAATTTCAAAAGAGTATTAAGATACAGCGTCGCGCTTTACCTGGTGTTCACCTGCGCTATGATATGGGATTTGAGATTCACTGTCAACCAAATGAAAAACACTGATTTAGAAAAGGCGTTTCTCATATGTTGGATAACGGTGATGTATTTTGTTTCAATGTGCAACTGCTTGGTTTTATTTATACGCCGATCGATGGTTCACGGTATATTGGTAGATTTGGACAAGTTAGATTATAGGCTTCCCATTATGAATTATGAATTATTATATATATATATATAACAACTTACGGAAAAGGAAAGGTAAAATGAATATATGGATGTCAACAAGGTGTTGGGATGAGGAAACCCAGTGAGCACTCACCAATCACACGACTTCAGGTTGGCGAGGCCCCGGGGATGTCGAAGCGACACACGTAAAATAACACAAAAACACAGAAACATCACAAACGTAAAGCTTTCGGAACTACTCCTTCTTCAGCTACAGAGAGAGAACTGATGGCGGTGACACTGGGTGGAGGCATGGGGGTGGAAGGGTAGTGCGGAAAGGTCGAGCATTGGAGGAAACGGAGGGGGTTGGGGATGGGTAGGGTGTTGGGAGAAGACAGAAAGGGTGTGAAAAGCTATCGAAGGTTGAGGCCTGGGGGAGTGAAGGAGTTTAGGAGATGGATATGCGAAAGCTCCCACTGACGGAGTTGGGGAGCCGAAGCATTGTCGGGGAGAGCGCGAATGACTCTCACTGTGAAGCAGTTGTTAAACTTTAAATTATGTTTGTTCGCATGAACGGCCACCGGCAGCGGTCGTTTGAGAATGACGCTGTTGCGGTGGCCATTCATGCGGATGTTGAGGGGATTGCTGGTGAGGCCAACATAAAAGGCGGGACATTGGGTGCATCTCAGGAGGTAAATGATATTGCGGGTGGTGCAGTTGGTGGTGGAAGTTATGGGGTAGGTGATGTTGGTTGTGGGACTGGAGAAGGAGTTGCAGGGGGGGTTTATTGGGCATGTTAGACATCGGGGTCTACCGCAGGGGTAAGATCCGGCAGGGTGTAAAGGCGTGGGTGCTGGGGGTTCTTTCTTCCATAGAATATTTGCCAGATTAGGGGGACGGCGGAAGGAGAGCATCGGTGGTCTGGGAAATGGGATCTGGTGAGGGGAGGATTAGAGGATAAGGTGGGCGGCTTTCAGGATGTTTTTCAGAATGTCGTGGATTCCGGGGAAATATAGGGTGGTTAGGGTGAGTTGGAGGGTGGAATCGGTGGTGGTGTGGGTAGGGGTGGGAATTAGGGGTGGCGGGTGCGACTGCCCGCCGGATTTGGTCTCGGATCAGATCCGGCGGGTATCCGCGCTGTAAGAAGGCATGTTCGAGGGTGGAGCAGTACTCGGACAGGGAATCTCTGTCCGAGAAAATTCTCCGCCCTCGTCGGGCTAGGGCATAGGTAATAGAGGTTTTGGTGTGGAGGGGATGGCAGCTGTCGAACTGGAGATATTGAAGGCGGTTGGAAGGCTTGAGGTGCACGCTGGTGTGGATTTTGTTTTCCCGGATGGAGAGATCGACATCCAGGAAGGTGATGTTGGAGGCAGAGGAGTGGTGGGTGAAGGAAAGCGTGGGGTGGGATGAGAGGCGTTGTAAAAAGGATTGTAGCGAGTCGGGTCCATGTGTCCAGAGAAGAAAAATATCGTCAATATACCTCAGCCATAGGAGTGGTCTGGGGGAAACGTCAAGAAAGCGTTCCTCCCATTCACCTAAGAAGACATTGGCATAGGAGGGCGCCATGCGAGTGCCCATCGCGGTACCTTTTATTTGTAGGTAGTGGCGCCCTCCGAAAGAGAAGTTGTTTTTTTGGAGCACCATTTCAGCCAGCTTCGTTAGGAAATGGGAGGATGGTCTTGTGTCAGGTGGTCTGGAGTCCAGTAATTTTCTCAAGGCGGATAGTCCTTGGTTGTGAGGGATGTTGGTGTAGAGGGAGCAGACGTCTATAGTGGACATAATTGTGTTAGGTGGGAGAGGGGAAGGGAGTGATTTTAGGCGTAGTAGAAAGTGGTTTGTGTCTTTGATGAAGGATGGGATTTGACGGACGAGAGGTTGTAGGTGGGAGTCAACATAGGCAGAGATGCGTTCCGTGGGAGAATTAAAGCTGGCAACAATGAGGCGGCCGGGGATGTTGGGTTTGTGGATTTTTGGGAGTAGGTAGAAGGTTGGGGTCCGGGGTGTGTTGGGGATCATCAGGGAAATGGTGGAATCAGAGAGGCCTTCTTGTTTTCCCACGGAACGCAGATATGCAGAAATTTCGGAGGAGTGGCGGTCAGTGGGGTTGGAGGGGAGAGGAAGGTAAGAAGTTTGGTCAGATAGTTGGCGGAGGGCTTAGTCGTTGTAATGCGAGCGGTCCATTACCACGGTGGTGGTACCTTTGTCTGCAGGGAGGATAATAATTTTGTCGTTGCGTTTCAACGTAGAAATTGCGTGTCTTTCTGGTTTCGTCAAATTGTCGTTGTGGTCAAGGAGGTCGGGAAAGTTGGGCTGGGCGACTGCGTGAATTATGTAATTAGCATATTGCTCGATGGGATGGTGGGGAGGAAGAGAGGGGGGGATGTATTGGGAAGGGGGTTTGAAGGCAGAAAGGGATTGTGGAAGTGAGTCGGGGGAAGATGAGGAGTCAGATGTGGGTGGGGCGGCTTTGAGGCCGAGTAAGCGTACGAAGGCTTGTATGTCGGCAAGGAGACAAAAATGGTCAAATTTTATGGTGGATCAGAAGGAGAGGCCCCGGGAAAGGAGGGCATTCTCGGCGGGGTTAAGAACATGAGAGGAAAGGTTCAGGACGTCACCTGGCTGGGAGGGGTTTGCGGTATGCGTGGGGATGAGGTCCTGCGGAGAATTGGGATGCATCCTCGGTTCGTGGGTTGAAACAAAGGGATACCTCCTGAGAGAGTGTAGTGGGGGTGGAGTGGGGATTCCCAAAAGGTCGGCCAAGGAGGGTTTTTGGGCGAGGAGAGGCGGGGGAGGGGGGATGTCGGACTTACCAGCTGGGAAGAAGGGGAGAGGTAGGCCGAGCTGGAGGTGGCGGACGCACATAAGGGAAAGTTTGCGTATGAGTCTGTATCGGTTGGCTGCGATATCTTCTGCAGCTCTACGGAAAATGGCGTCGAGATCAGCTGTGGAGTTTTGGGAATGATTGAGTGCGTGTATGAGGATTAAACATTTCTCAAAGTGCATGTTAGAGAGTGATTTATAGTGGCGTAAGATTAGACGGACAATGTTGAGGGACATGAGGTGATATGTAAGGGCGAAAGATGAGCGGATAGCCGGAGGAAGTCCCGATAGGGGGATTCACACGGTGAGACCTTTGGGGGGGAGGCCTAGTTCTAGGCAGCCATTGAGGAATTCAATCTGGCAAGTTAATGATGTATGTTTGCGGAGGTGATAACGGAAACGGCGGATATTTTCCATGGTGGAAGGAGAAGTATAAAGTATAAAAGATAAAGGCGATAGGAAAGTTGGTAAAAAAGAAAGGATGACAGACACGAAAGGATAAGGTAAAATAATATAACAACTTACGGAAAAGGAAAGGTAAAATGAATATATGGATGTCAACAAGGTGTTGGGATGAGGAAACCCAGTGAGCACTCACCAATCAGACGACTTCAGGTTGGCGAGGCCCCGGGGATGTCGAAGCGACACACGTAAAATAACACAAAAACACAGAAACATCACAATATATATATATATATATATATATATATATATATATATATATATATATAGTCAAACTCGTTTATAACGAGCACGGTTGTAACGAGGTCACGGCTATAGTGAGCAAATGCTACCTCCAAGATAAGTTTACGAGTATTTACATATAAAAATTTCACGTATATAACGAGCACGCTTCACGGATATATCGAGCAAAATTTGACCACTTCTCACTGTCTCAAACGCGGCGGCGGTCTGTCCCTTTAATCCTCATAGTGACCCAAGATATGTAACCTTGTGTTCTCGAGTCCAGCCTCTACACCCTATCCCTCGGGGAGGTTAAAGACCGCGGCGTTGTTGTTAAAAATAATCCATTCGTCCAAACCAAGAATTTCCAACTTGCAAGTACAGTGGCACCCGCGGATGTCCTTTGTCCTCTCCTCCCAACCCCCAGCTCATTTACAGCCAGGAGGTTGTGATTGGAAGGGGGTAAGGAGCTGAGGGCATGCGCAATGGGGCTCGCCCCCGTCGCTCAGCCGAATGCACCCAACACTCTTTCCCACGTAAAGATGGGAAATCCCAGATTTAATCCGTCTCCTCATTAACTCTTCCTGGAATTGGTATGCTCGCAGTTTGCAAAGAAAGTTCGTAGCGTTCATCACAAAAATCAGTTGAGATTTTGCTTTTGAACGAGTAACATGTCCGTACATAAAAGGAAGTGTCTGTCTATTCGCGAAAAGGTTGATATTATTCGAGAGTTAGAACGTGGTGAAAAAAATGTTTAAGTGTGCAAAAAATTTAATTTATCGTCGTCTACGGTTTCAACCTTATGGAAAAACAAAGAAGCGATTTTATCTGCACTAGAGAACAACCTAACAACGAACAAGAAAATGAGGAAGTGTGACTTGGGTACTGTTGATCAAGCACTGCTGGAGTGGTTTAAGACGCAGAGAAATGCTGGTTTCCCCATCAACGGCCCCATTTTAAAGGTACAGGCAGATAAATTTGCAAAACAGTTAGGACATGAAAACTTCACATGCAATAATGGGTGGCTCGATCGTTTTAAAAATCGGCATAACATTGTTTATGCGAAAGTCAGTGGAGAGGCCCTGTCAGCAGATTCAAAAACGGCAAGTGAATGGGTGAAAAGTGTTTGGGAGGAGTGTCGAAAAGGTTACAAAGAAGAAGACATCTACAATGCCGACGAAACTGGACTGTTTTACAACATGATGCCTGATGCAACGTTTAAATTCAAAGGTGACAAATGTGTTGGTGGCAAAAGACCTAAGAATCGTTTAACAGTTATAATGTGCGCAAACATGAATGGGAGTGACAAAAAAAAAACTTTTTGTTATTGGTAAGTCACAAAAGCCGCGTTGCTTCAATAATGTAAAGAAGCTTCCCGTTGAATATCCAGCTAATAAAAAGGCATGGATGACTTCCAATATTTTTCAGCAATATGTAAGTCAGTGGAACAACGAGTTACGGAGGAAAAATAGAAACATTTTACTCCTTGTCGATAACTGTCCTGCGCACCCACATATGCAGGAGTTATCCAATGTAAAACTGGTGTTTTTGCCTACAAATGCGACTTCTATTTTGCAGCCAATGGACTTGGGTATAATTAAAAGTTTTAAAGGCCATTTCAAGCGATTTTTTGTTCTACAGTTGATTGAAAGAGGGAAAGAGGTTTAGATGGCAACGTCTCTGTATTGGATGCAATTCATTTGATGACAGATGCATGGGACAATGTTTCACCTACAACGATCATAAACTGTTTTCGGAAGTCTGGTTTAATATCGGGAGAATTTTCGATTGATAACCATAACGTTGATGAAGATGATCTACCTCTGTCAGAATGGCTTAAAGAAAATGGAATTGCGAATTTTGACCATGTAAATGACATTGACAATTTTGTTCATGTTGATGATGATTTGATTACCAGTGGAATTCCTACGGAGAGTGAAATAATAGAGACAGTACAAAACACAGCAGACAATGATGAAGACATTGTTGAATGTGTCGAAGACAATCCCGACGAAAGCCGTGCCAACTTACTCTCAAGCTCAGGATGCTGTGGAAACATTAAATGATATTTTTGAAAACATTGACATTTCCGATGGTGTTTTTAGTGCAATAAGTGTAATAAGAGGAAACTTAAGAGACTTCAAAGTGAAATCTATGAAACAGGCTACCATTCAAAGTTATTTTTCTAAAAAGGGGAGTGATTAAGGATGCAGCTGTGAGTAAATATTATATGTACAAATGTTTATTTTAAATTTTCTAGTTTATTCTCATTTTTATGTTTTTCCATAAATTTACTAAATAAACTTTCTGTTTATATATTCACTTTTACTTCTTATGTCTTATTTCACCATACGCATGCATGTTTTTGCCTTCACGGATATTAAGTTTAACGGCTATAACGAGCAAAACTAGACGGTCCCGTGGCGCTCGTTATATCCGAGTTTGACTGTATATATATATATATATAGCTTCCGCAAAAACGTCAGAACACAAATCATCGTTTTTTGGCTTGGTGTACTTATGATTACTCGTCTTTGTATACTTTCGTACTTTTGTGAGGATGTATTATTTGAATGAAGAAATATGTCGGAGCGCGTCAATTTATGCCTTCGCAGCGATACGAAATTTTCTCCAAATCGATATAAAATGTGGAAGTCGCTCTCTACAAGATGTCTCGCCATCAACAAGATCTTCGGAAATATTATGCTTCTAAACGCGACGAACGTTTTGGTGGTCATAGTCTTTTTCTTGGTGGAAAGATGTCGGTCATATCTTGGGCTACCTTCGAAACGATTGGAGTGGCTCTCATCGTCCTCTGCAGCCAATACGCATCTGACGAGGTGAGTTTTGTATTTAAAAATCTGCCTCATGTTAACTAGCTGGGACCACATCCGAAACTGAGCGCTCTACAGTCCTCACAACCCTTCATTAACTGGGATCAGGACTGCGGAACTCAAGGGTTCGAGCCTAAATCTAGATCGCATACCTGCCTCCTTGCAGCAGAGAGTCTATAGCCGACCAAATAATTTACAATAAAATTAAAATTTTTTATGTTGTTAAATTAGTGAGAAAGTAACTCAAACGTCGAATCCGGGTAAATGTGCTGATTAATAGGGTCTTTTAAACGTAATTCTACGATAAATAATAAGATGTTGAAGCCCACATGTAATCTTGATGACCAGAAATACCAAAAATTTAAGAGTTTCTGCGACGGTATTGTATTGAATACAGTTTATGACTAGTCATAGTAACAGTTCTGGCCCATTCTCTTAATATATTTGACCACCCAACCAACCAACCCAACCCAGTTCAACCAACCCAACTTCTATATAATACACATATTTTTCATCTTTTCAATACAATCCCGTCCCAGAAACACTGTAAATGTTATAATTCCTGGGCGTGAAGATTACATGTAAGCGAAAACTAGACGAAATCTCTAATATAATTATAAAAAGTATAGTAAATACGGTAGAAATTGGAAGCAATTTGGTAGTGTTACTCTATAGCTGATCTTCCGAATATTGCCGTGATTGTCCTCTTTGAACTATCTTAATATTTATTTCTTTTAGTTTATGGAATACCTTGCTTATAACGGTTGTGACGTAGATTGTTTTGTTGGACAACAATTTAAAGTCCTTTACCCTATCCGCTCAGATAATCCAACAATACGCCCATTTCCGCATTATTTAAATGGGAAAAAATTTAAAAAGAAAATTTAAAAAAAGTTAAAATGAAGTAAAAATCAGTTTTAGCACACTACCATTTTGCTTATCTTTTTATTGTGGTTAAAATGGCGCATTCTTCTAGCTTCTACGTTTGGTAGTTCTTGAGTTATAATTGCACAAACAAACATGCAAATAAATTCTTCAAAATACTTATTAGTAGAGAGAGAAGTTGAGATTGGGATACGAACTCGGGACATAAATGAGGTAAAAAGAATAAACTTGTTTTTTACATCAAAGAGAACTTGGGTTACCAAATTAATGCCCGAGAAAACACTATAAAAAGCAAATAATTACAGCAAAAATATATCACAATGATAACTACCTCAATAAAGCCACATGCGCTATTAAAACAGCATGGCAGATAATTAAAAACTCATTACAATCAAGCAATTCTCTTATTGAGAACTTTCAATTACTTCAAGACAATAACATAATTACAAACCCCTTAGAAATAGCTAACATATTCAACAATCAAAAAACATCTCCTAATAAACATCCAGCTGTGAAAGATTCTGAGAATGTAGATTTTCATAACACATCCAACATATATGCACAATATTCCTGAAACCAGTTGATAAAAATGAGGTTGAAACTATTCTGAAGAAAATAGGCAAAAAACACTCGGTAGGAGAAGAAAGAGTTTCAGGTTCAATGCTGTTAAAATCAAAACAACATATTATAGATCCCCTTACATTATAAATGAATCATTTATGTGTGGTATTTTTCCTTCCAAACTAAAAAATAGCTTCATAATACACATATATAAAAAGAATGATTAAAAAAATCCAGATAACTACAGATCAATATCTCATCTATCATCCTTCTGTAAAATATTTGAAAATATAATGACAAGTCATCTAACCACTTTCCTGGAAAATCAGAACCTCCTAAATCTATCACAACGTGGTTTTAGAAAAAAATGTCTACCATATTCCACTTTCAATCACAAGTATACTATACACTTGACCAAAAAAATAAAGCTCTAAGCATGTTCTTTGATTTTCATAAAGCTTTTGATGCAGTTGATCATAAACTATTATTCAAAAAGTTGTACACACTGAGCATAAGGGATGTGCCCTATACTGGGTAACTTCCTTTATGACTAACAGCATCCAAAAGGTAACAATGCCATACATAAATGGGAAATGGATAAACCATATTTCCTCAGACTGTAAAAATACAGATTATGGAGTTCCATAGGGATTAGTTATTGGGCCACTATTGTTCATGATGTACATAAATGATATCAACACCATCCAATCCAAAGGAGTTGAAACAGATGACATTTCTCAATTAGCATCATCCCAAATACCCACAGATCTAATCATAGATACGGAACAATCCATAAGAGAATTAGAAACAAAAATCTTCTTAATGTAAATATCTCAAAAAATACCAATTTGCATTTTCATCCATCCCAAGCAAGACAAATTGCTCTCAACAATAACATCAACAATAACTTCATCAAAAAATCATCCCAGACTAAATTGTTAGGTCTAAACATATCAGACACCCTAGATTGGATAACACACATTCAAGCAGTTACCAATAAGGTCAACCAGAAAATATTCATTATAAGATCACTGTGTGACAAGATTATTATGAGTTCTCTACTCATGCTTTACTATAGTGAAGTTCACTCAATTCTGAGATATGGTATAATTTTTTGGGGATCATTGCCCCATAAGGCCAGAATTTTGATAACCCAAAAACGAGACATATGAGCAATTTATAAGTTAAATAAATATATATAATGCAAACCAAAATTCATAGAAAATAAAATTATGACTCTTCCTTGAAATATATATGAATCCCTAGTATTTATAAAAGAGAATTCTCATCTTTTTATCCAAAATTCTACCATACATCATTACTCGACAAGAAATATAAGTGATATACTTGTAAGAAGGTACTGCTTGACCCTACCAAGACACCATCCTAGTATTATGTATTGTATACTTTTTAACTCATTACCTAATGAAATAAAAGACATAAACAACATAAATATATTTTTAAAACTAGTTAAAATGTATCTTGTAAAAAATGTATTTTATAGATTTGACGAATACTTACATGAACAGTAACAGGGCTAAGGTATATATTATAATGTAAATTACTATTTCTATCCATTCGTAATTGTGCAAGTTCAGAATGAACTCATTCGATGAAGTTACAACAAAAATCTGCCCATTAATTTGTTTTACATCATTCTGCACTTTTTCAAAATTTTTTTTATAACGACCGTAAAAATACCCACAGCAACAATAAGCACAAGAAAAATCAGCAAAAGACATGGTTGTGAGCTCATACAACAGCAACGAAAATGAATTGGAGAAAAGTTTTCTATTTTCTTAAAAATTAGTAGTGCCTTTGGTTTTTGTTCTATTTCTGAAAAGTTCTTTTGGTGGCGAGTATTTACAAAACATTTTTTAATTAAGTTAGCTCATTAAAGAGTACATTATTTTGAACTTATGAGCCGACATCGTACGATTACTTTACTTTAGAAACAATTACTCTCATGTCTCTTGATATCTCGCATTAATGATGATTGATGTCAACTTATCGCCTTTAGAAGTGGTCTGTAACACGCATTCGATTGAAATCGAGACATGTTATGACATGTTTCTTCGAGTTGAACAATCGATTGGCAGAAAAAAGCATCGGCGTAAGTTTATTTTCCTCACAAGAAATTAATTTTTATCGTATAAATGCCCTTTGCGAGTCAATGAATGACATTTGGGGCTGCCGATGAGCTGCTGCTGAACTTTTAAAAATTTCGATAAAATAAAGTAACCGTTACACGAAACTACGCTTGTTTGTATTTTCTGAACAGAAATCGCATGTCATCTTATCTGTTACGATCTATATGAACATACTAATTGAATAACTCACGTTCTGTCTGTAGACTTATAGTTAGGGTATGAATTTTTCGGGTTAAAAAATCAATTCGGGGATAATTATCGGATTTTAATATTTTTTATCAAATCTGAGTTAATTAGGGTATGACTTAAAGAAATAATTTTAAAAAATAATATTTTAATTTGGTATTTTTATAGTTAACATATAATATCATTTCCACAGAAGGTGTTTTTTCATTTGTGTTACATCTTTATGGAGTTTGTAAATGGCTAAAAGACCGCTCAACGTCACAGCTACCTGTTGGAATACATAAAAGCATTAAGATATACTTACTCAACTCAGGATAGCGAACTTGAGCATCAATCCAAAATCGAAAAATCTCCAAATCTAAATTTTGTGGGGACGGTTCTAACAAGTAGGCTTTAAATTCAATTTTGATTTCCTCCGTTAAATAGGAACGGAAACTGAATAATTCATGACCACCCGTATTGGGGACTAGCATAGATTTATTAAATAGGTATATTATGGATGCGTTTTTAAAAAATGCGAAATTTCGACACAATATATTTGGTACCAGCGACATTTGTTCACACATTAATATTTGTATCAGCGACTTTTCGTCATTGAAAATAATGGGCAACTACGACTTTACGTTACAAAATTATTTTCGTCACAAATTACATTTCGTCAGACGTATCGTTTGTGGATTCTTTCTGGAAACATAGGCTTCATGGGTATCAAAGTACTCGGGACGATACGTATGTCGGAAATTTATTAAAATCCCGCAAGTTTCATCGGAGTCAGCGGGGGGTGGGGTAGGCGGATAGAGGTTTTTTTCTGGGAAAACGAGATTCATGGATATCAAAGTACTCGGGCAAATACGTATGTTGGAATTATATGTATATCCAGCACGTTTACTTGAAATCGGCATGTGGAGTGGGGAAAGGGGGTTCTTATAGCCATCTGCCCGTCCGTCCGTCCATCCGTATGTTAAAACTCGAGAATGGATAGACGTATTAAGAAGAAATTTGGTATTTGGCAGTTTCAGTAAAATATGTCTTCCGATTTCAATTTTGGTTTAAAAAGGACAAAAATTACGACCACTTTACATGAAGACCAACATGTAGTTTACAATGTTCCTGCATCAACTCGGGAACCACAGGAAGTATTTTGATGAAATCACAGAAGCATAAATCCATTGGGGTGGGGAATAAGGAAATTTACCTCAGAAAATTAGATATCTCACCGCGCATCATCATCTGGATATGTTTTGCTCTTGTAACAAGATGAGTGTTTCAAGAAGCTTATCTTCAAATGCATCTGAAATGAACGTAAATTTTACCTATCTATCACTTATAATTTTTAAAACAATTTTTGTCTGTAGGAAATTTCTCTTAAATCTTGAGGACAGAAAATCACTATGGAGTGAGAGCATATTTTTCAAGTTTATTCCTAATGCCTAATATATCTATTCTAAATATTTAGAACTTCACATGCTAAAATTTAATGCCGCATTGAAAAATTGGTGTCTGTTTTGCAACAGCAACAGCTGCCTTTCAAAAGGACTGGATCTCCCTGGCCAAATCATCTGCCAGAAAAATTTACCCTTGGTTCGAAAGGATTTAAATAAGCAAAATAATGTACTATTTGACGAATATTACTTAGCTGATGCATTTTACCTCCTACACTGCCCACAAAGTTAGTGCTTTGCCATTTCAGTAGAAAAAGAACCTTTCCAAAGATGGCCATTAATTCACCGCCAGTAAGAAACCCATTTCATTCGAAGATACAATTCAAACAAAACAGATAATGTTCACGAACACTCGAACGAATTGAAAGAATAGTGTAAAAGTAATGCCTAGGTACGAGACAAGATGACGACTATCGATTAGCAATTAGAAGAAACATATTTTAGCAGCTGTCGAATATACGTTTTGCAAAATAAACGGTAATGGATATAAAATGGACTTCTGTCCTTTGCTGGCAAAATGAGATCCTTTTCTCCGGAAAGAGAACGCAAAACTCTCTACGTACTCACTTACGTTGTCCTTAAGTAGTAGAGAGGAAAAAAATTCCCATTATAGATTTGGAAAGGTTGAATTTTCGTAGTACGGATTAATAATATAATGTTTGTGTTTGAACAAATTCATGAATTTCATGGCACGCAACGAGGAAATTTGAAAATTCAATGAAATTCGAAGGCCAGCAAAATGTGTTCCTCTTTAAGAAACCATATCTTTTCAATTTAAGAGGATTAGATATAGATTGTAATCGATTAGAAGAAGCGAGACGGGCGTTTTTACCCAGTTTATGATCGTGCCCTGTCAAGTGGAGATACTCAATAATCGTCTCCAATTTAAAAGTTAGCAAAATTATTCCTGCCCGTGACCCAGGTACTTGTTAAGATTTTCAATATAAAATCACTCGTTGTAAGTTTGCACAAGTTGGTTAGGCTGAAATTCAACACAGAACATACATCTCTGGAGAAGATTGAAAAACAGGTTGGCAGAATTCGCATCTCAAGATTGTTCGGAATTGTTTGAAAAGGACGTGTTCTGGACATTAGCACTCTTTCTGAAAGTATGCAGGTTCTTCGGACTCGCAGCCTTCCCATTGAAACATCAACTCGATGGGAGTAATAACGCCTCCAATTGCATTGTTATCTACAGCGTGGCGGTTTACCTGATAGCTACCTGCACTATGTTGTGGGACTTAAAATACAGTGTCACAAATATGAAAGATGTTAATCTCCAAAATGCAGTTACGATTTATTGGATATCGATGGTGCACTTCAATGCAATATGCAGCTGCTTCGTTTTATTTATCCGTCGATTTATGGTACACAATGTATTGGAAGATTTGTTGAAGTTTGACGAGAGGGTTTCCAGACTGAAGATCTGTATCTGCTCTCATAGTTTTCGCAAGAACGTCAAAGGACAAATGCATATTTTCTGGTTTTATTTACTCTAATTGCTGTTATGTACAACATTTTTTCTTCGGTGTACTCTAGCGAACACGGAATCTATAAATGTTTCACTGTTATTTACACGGCCTCTAGTGTTTGCCTGATAATGATGCAGCAGTATAATATCTTGAGGCATTATAAATTGAGGATGACCTGTTTGAATGAGGATATACGTCGAATAGCGTCATTTGCCTTCGCAAATAGGTCATCGCAATGACCCGGACTTTCGTTTGACAAACGATTTAAAATGTGGAAGTCTCTTTTCCTTGATGTCTACTATGTCAGATTTGCCGAAAAGAAGAATTATGGAAGTGTTATCATGCTCAATACGGTATGCACATTAGTCAGTGTAATAGTGATGCTTTATTTCCTCATTGTGATCTTAGTGTTGGGTGTTCCATACTACTATTACCGATCTGAAATGATTATGCATATTTTTTGGACTGTCTTCGAAGCGTTTGGAGTGGTTATATTCGTGCAGTCGTGCCAATCCGCATCTTATGAGGTGAATTGCATATATAGAACATGTTTAAAATCCCCATATAATTATTTTATTGATAAAGGTTCATATTTTACCTTTTCAAATGCATACGTACTAAAAAGAATGATATTATAAGATAAATTTTATCTATGATTTGATGGATAAAAATGCAATCATGGCTGCTACATTACTAGATATAAAAAATATACTTTCCGTGTTATCTCGAAATGTATTAGTCCTACAAAAAAGTCTTCAAACTGAATTTGTAGAACTTGTCAAATAGAATCTTTCTTTCCTAATATATTTTAATCGAAAATGTAGCCGCTTTCATGAAAAACAAACAAGAATCTCGTACTTCACGTTTCGTTTGGACTTCCCCCCTTATTTTCAACTAATACAGTTCATAGCAAATCAAGTAAATAAGATTTTCTATAAGTATAAGTGCACTAAATTTTCACGCGTTTCTAGTATTTAGTAAATGAAAGGAAATGAGTTATCTTAGGAGACGAAATGAATTTAAGGGCGTTAATTTTCCTTATGCAAACAAACACCGTTATTAAGTAAAAAATTGGATTATATACGACAAAGAAATGAACGTGAACCTAAAGTTTACTATTACTCATTTAGTGTGAACTATATAATATATGAAATATAGAGAATGTATTGTTTTCATGAAAAATATCAAATTCCAGATTTCAACGGAAATACATATTTTAAGGTCTTGTAAACTTGTTTTTACTATTTTTCTGATGATGTCTGTATGTGATAGGATTTTTTCGGCAGTCTCACTCATAAACCTACACTCATATCAATGCCAAATTTTTGTTTAGAAAGAGTAGGAAGTTTATATATAAGGGCTTATTAGGTTTTGACAACTATCGCTTAACCGGGAGTGGATGTTTACACTAGTCATGTTTTTGTTTTTGGCAAATAACTCTTTTAAATATTCATAATTGTAAATGTTGTTTATTATAATCTTCCTAGATAATAAAATTCTCTATAACGTTTCTTTGAAACATTTTTTTCGTAGAACTCAATGTTTAGGAGATATTCTATTTATTTAAGACTTGCTTTTATTTTTGATGAATAAATTTGAAGAGATTTAAAAACTAAATATTTTAGATGCCACAACCACACCACCTACCGGCGACTATTGTTAACTCTTTACGCTCCTTTTTATTTTCTTAATTATTGGAGCTTCAGAGCTATATCCAATATCATAAGGCACGGTTTTAGTTGAGTTCTATTCTTTGTAAAATCTATAAATTTTTTTCGCAGTTCCTTAAATTATTTATTATCATGTAACCTATTTGGAATTTTAGAAACATTACAGGTATGGAGAAAATCATGTGGTGGCCACATTTGATTTTTTCACATGATTTTAAAAATCTAGCAGAATGTCTCTGCCATGCATCTTTTTTCTCTTTTTATAAGGGTATGTTTTCTTGTTTGAAATCAGCATTCTCAATATCCAGAAGCTTGTACGAAATAGTCATCCCACCTATATTGATTAAATAACCTGGATATGGCTCAGTAGTTGATAGCTCAAACACTTTGGCTCCAAATTGATCATTGGCAAAAAACTCCTTCAGCCAAAAAATTATATGATAGTCCCTATGCATTTCACCCACCAAGTGGGCATCCTCTGGGGAGAACCTGCCTTGGCAGTGAACAGGGTTCAACTGCAAATAAATTATAGGAAAAGGTTATAAAGAAGACCGAAAAACATTTGAGGATCGAAAAGAATTTTGGGCGTCGATGTTGTTGAGTTTGGTCAATTTATATAAAGTTTTATTAAAATCAGTGTCTGTATTCAATAGTGTTTCTGTTTTTGTAAATATGCAGATTTTCTAAAGAGTTGAGTGAATTGTTGGCTGAAGTTAACAATGTTAAATCCTGCAGGTGTATACTGTGTCCAGTTTCAAGGATATGAGTCGCTAGGCTTTATTTCTCAAAACGATTGTGTTTATAATGAGCCAAGTGTTCTTTGAATTGTGTTATTAGCTTTCGTCTGGTTTGTCCTATGTATATTAAATTGCAGTGTGAACATTGTATTTTATAGATTCCGGATTAACTTCTTTATTTGAGGGTCGGATGACAGGGGGGCACGTGCCCCTGGATCCGCCACTGGTTCTCGTTCAAAATATTAATCCCAATATTAAGTTGGTTCACTGCATCATCCGTAAACAGGCATTATTGTCACAGGAAATTAGTGCATACCTTCATGAAACATTGTGCGATGTAGTAAAAGTCGTAAACTTCATTAAAAGTTGTAACTTAAATCCTCGTCTTTTCAAAGTTTAGTGCTCACACAGCATTGCCACTTCATACGGAGGTACAGTGGCTATCTCGTGGGTAAGTTCTGACTCACCTGTTTGAATTAAGACGCGAGTTAAACGATTCCTTTCAGAAATGAAATCTGTAAATTTCAAGCATATTATTGAATGTTGCAGCAGTAATGAGACTTTTTTGTTTTTACTAATAAAAACACTTAAAAATTTCGTACTGCATTGCTGTTTTATATAATTTTTGTTTTTATATATAATTAAACATAAAAACAATTAAATTCTGTTTCCTAAATTCACGACCATGGTGCCTCTTATAGTCCGATGTGTCTTATGGTCACATAGATATGGTAAAGAAATTAATAAATCGTCTTAATAAATTATAAGTGACATTTTAATGCCGGTTAAAATATAACATTGCACTAAATGTCATAATAGTATATTTTGTTATATAAGAAAACCCTGTTCATAAAAGGCAATTCGATAGGAGTGTGCGGTTGGGAGGTGAGGGTGGTATACGACAATGTTGAAAATTAGCATGGGGTACATTACCGAAAATGTTTGAGAACTGCTGCGCTAGAGGGTAACGAATTTGAAATAAACTATTGTCGGTAGGGATATATGTAGGATATATATGTATGCAAGGAGCAGACATTGATTCAGATCACAGCTTTCTAATACTTGACATGAGTACAAAGCTCAAACAAATAAGAAAAACGAGAAGAGAAAGACAGACCTGGGACCTAGAAAAACTGAAAGAAAGGCAGGATGTAGTAGGCATGAAGTTGGAAGATAACATAAGAAAGTTGGAAAACAAACCGAAGACCGTTGATATAGAATGGGATGAAATTAAAACCAGTATCAAGGATACCTTGGATAAAGAGATTGGAAAACAAGAGAAGAAAATCAGAAAACCATGGATCACGAAGGAAATGCTGGAGAAAATGAATGAGAGACGAAAATGGAAAAACGTTAACAGTGAAGAAGGTAGAGCCAACTATAGGCGTATAAACAATGAGTTGAGAAGGGTAACAGATAAAGCTAGAGAAAATTGGATAAAAGGAACATGTGATGAAATAGAACAAATGGAGAAGTTAGGACGGTACGATATGATGTACGCTAGGGTACTGAAATTAGAAGATAAGAAGTCTAATGGAATTTGTGGTAAAAGAATTATGAATACGGATGGGAAGATAGTCTCAGAAACAAAGGATACAGCACAGGTATGGGAAGAATACATTAAGGAATTATACAGCAAGCAGGCAGGAGCAGCAAAAATATAACTGGAAAATGACGAAAACATTAAAGAAGACAACTTAGGACCAAGTATTATGGAGAGCGAAGTAGAAAAGGCGATAGTGGAACTAAAGAAGGGGAAAGCCACGGGCAGCGATGGAATACCGGCTGAGATACTTAAAGTCATAGGATCAGAAGGACTAAAAGCGATCACGAAATTAACTAATAAGATTTACGACACGGGAGAGTGGCCTCAGGATTTCCTAGAAGTAACAATGATCCCTCTAAAGATGAAGCCAAAGGCAATGCAGTGTAAAGATTACAGAACGATAAGCCTTCTGTCACACACATCGAAGATCATCACGAGGATTCTTAAAAAAAGGCTGGAGAAAAAGGCAGAAGAAATAATAGGGGAAGATCAATTCGGTTTCAGAAAAGGACGAGGAACGAGAGATGCCATAGGAGTAGTTAGAATCATATCAGAAAGGGCCATAGAATACAGTCAAGATATCTGCGCATGTTTCGTAGACTGGCAGAAGGCCTTTGATAGAGTAAATTGGGTAAAGTTGATGAAGATATTAAAGGATATAGGTGTAGACTGGAAAGACAGGAGACTGATTAGGAATCTATATGAGAATGAAGTTGTAAAGGTCAGGTTTGAGAATGTGGACACCTGCGGAATAAATATCGGTAGAGGAGTAAGACAAGGCCGCTGCCTATCGCCAACCCTATTCAATATATATGGAGAAAGTCTAATGCAAGAAGCTTTAGAAGGCACAGGGGATTTCAAAATTGGACGAAGGATTATAAGAACAGTGAAATACGCAGATGATCAAGTATTTCTAGCAAGAAAGGAAGAGGAGCTACAAAAAATGATAAATAGACTAGTGATAACAGGTAGAAAATACGGTATGGAAATAAATACAGAAAAATCCAAGGTCATTCGAATATCGGGTAAAGAAGAGAATCTGAACATAACTATTGGGGGAAAGCCATTAGAACAAGTTTTAGAATATAAATACCTTGGAAGCATCATAACACGAGAAGCAAAATGTACGAATGAGATCAAAAGTAGAATAGGAACAGTAAAAGCGGCTTTCAGGAGAAAGAAACAACTACTTACAGGGAATATAAGGGAAGATATCCGCAAGAAGTTGATAAAATGCTACGTATGGAGAATAGCATTGTATGGGGCAGAAACATGGACGCTAAGGAAAAATGACATCAAATACTTGGAAAGCTTTGAAATGTGGACTTGGAGGAGATTGCTGAAGATAAAATGGACAGATAGGATGAAAAACGATGAAGTGCTGCGAAGAATAGGAGAGAAGCGAATGATTATACAGACTATCAGAAAGAGGAAGGCTAACTGGGCTGGACATTACCTGAGGAGAGAGAGTATGATTAAAGACGTGTTAGAAGGAAAACTAGATGGGAAAAGGGAAAGAGGTAGGAAAAGGTTTCAGCTGATAGACGATTTGAAAGGGAAAGAGAGTTATCAAGATATAAAGAGGACAGCGGAAAATAGGAGTATATGGAGAACCAGGTTTAACCAAGAATAATCACGGACCTGTCTACGGACAGACTACCTATGATGATGATGATATGTATGCGCACCAAGAAGAAACTCATTGCCGGCAATATAAAATCTGTTTGTTAAAGCAAATAAAATAATGTTAGTACTCTTTCGTACTATTTCTAGCGCCATTATAAAGTTTAGAAGGGGTGATTTTTACAATTAAACTGGATAGGCTAAAAATGTAATAGCGAAATATTGATAATTTCATTCTCGAGCTCGTTGAAAATACAGCATAGAAAATTTGAAAATGTAATAGAAATTGATCGCTAGTCGGAGACGTTCCTTCTGAAGCAGCGCGATCGTTTCAACTTTAGTTCCTCCGATTTAGATATCATTCAAATATTCATTGTTTATAAACCTTGAATGTTTAAAACGTTTTCTACTATAGTTCACCACTAGGGAGTTGATACCGGTCGGATAGACTCGAATTCAGCATAGAAGCATGAAATTCTCAAGAGGACTAAAGAACACCATGCAAGAGAACGCATTCTCCGATAGCTCGAATGTGTTCTGGGCTTTAAAACCGTTGCTGAAGGTCTGCAGGTTTTCGAGCTAGCGCCTTTCCAATCGAAAATTCGACGTGACACTAACGACGACAACTCCAAAGTGGTCGCCAGATACAGCGCCGCGGTTTACCTGCGCTATGTTGTGGGACGTGACATACACCATCCAACATACGGAAAATATTACTCTAGAAATTGCCTTGATCGTAAACTGGACAATGATGATGCATGTCGTAGCGTTGTGCAACAGCTTGGTTTTATTTATACGCCGATCATTGGTACACGGTGCGTTGGTGAAGTTGGTGTAGTTTGATGATATTACCATTGTGAAGATCTGCATAAAAACATATAGCTTCCGCAAAAAAGTCAGAAGACAAATGATCGCCTTTTTGCTAATTTTAATGGTACCTTTCTGAGTATTCCCTCGTTTTTGACTAGCGGATTCATCTAGTCTTGTGCTGTTATTTACATTATTGTTAGTTTTTCATTCAACTCCTGCACTACGATATCTTGAGGTATCTGAACGTGAGGATGTCCTGCTTGAATGACGACATGTGACGGAACGGGTCAATATGTACCTTCGCATGGTTGCCGTCACAACGAAACGGAAATGTTTCTCCATGTCGATGTAAAGTTTAAAAGTCGCCCTACCTTGATCACTGCAAGATCTGTCTCGCCGTGAACAAGATCTTCGGAAATATAATGTTGCTAAACGCGACGAGCGTTTTGTTGGTCATAGTGATGTCGCCTTTCTTCTTCGTAGTGGAATATTTAACGAGCGTCCAATACTTTCCCACCCTCGCTGTAAAGACGTTATTCGTAGTTTTGGTTTTCTTTGAAACGCTTTGATTGGCTTTCCTTGTGTTCTTTTGCCAATACGTATCCGAGGAGGTGAAACATTTTTAATTGTTCGTTTAATAGTTAGTTAATTAGTTGATATTTGTTTCCACCGTATCATATGTGAATTATAAACGTGAAGTAAGTTTTATAGATATACGTCGTGTGACATGAATATTATAAGTACTTACCATTTAGCTTTCTAGGGACGGCCTATATTTGTGGTTAAACTACTTACCAAGCCAACAAAGAGAGAGAGAGAGGGAGAGAGTGCTTGATGTCGCTCATATAAAAATGGAATTCATTTTTCTCTCATTCTTAATAGAAATTAATAGTTAAATCCTTTTATGAGCAGCGCTTGTACCGTACTTTACATCCCTTTACAATCTAAATTCATGCGTACATTATTACCATCATAGTTTTCTGACGTTTGAATGAAAATCTTACTGACAATAATTAAGCATAGTACAGTTAGTATAACTGGAATCCTGAGTTAGCAATGAAATTTTTTTATCGCTAGGAATAATTTTTATATAAGATTCAGTTAGAGTTAATGGAGAATTGTTTTCTTTGAAGAGAGACTGAAATAAGATGAAGACTGTAGAGATGTCAATGAGGTAAGGTAGGAAAGGTCGTGTCGCAGATAAAAATTTTGCTACTTCTTTAGTAGTTTAAATTACCCTTCCCAATATTCATTATATCGAACAGTATAGTCATAACTGTATAGTATGCTTTTAAAGGCACTCCTTGCATTCCTATATATACGTCGACCGTGAGATAAGTCACAACTTTATCGGAAAAATATATCATATCAAATTTAACCTAATTTAACAGCCACCACAAAATCGATGACTTATTTATCGAGCAAATGTTTAGGAGGGTTTGCCATACACAATAAAATAAAGCAGCTGCGACACGAAATCTCGCTTATTTATTGTATCTGCACGAAATATTAACGCCAGTTTTGTGTTTTTTGTTTATACAGTAAACCCTCTTTAACTCAATCTCGGCTAACACGAACACTCGGTTTACGCGAACAAATATTTTCCCCGACATTGAATGTATGGATTAATGTATGTGAGTTGGTTAGTTATCACGAAATTCGCTTATGACGAACTTCGAACAAAATTTGGGGACTAAGAACTCAAGTAATCGGCTAACACGAATACTTTTGTTTATTCAAACGTATTTTACCGCTGTATGACATTATTTCCAGTGTGTGGAGAGGTTGTTTGTGTAATCACTTCAATACGCGCATGCCATGGGATTCTATGATCCGTGTTTCAGCAACTGTCTTCTATTCTGGCTCTACCTGCCATGACACTTTAGTTGTTTTTCATCTTTCATTGCTTCAACATAGGTGTTTGCATTCCCTGTGGCAATTTTTTTAGTTGAACAGATCACCGAGGAAGAATGGAAAGAAATTATTTTGCCTGTTATCAGTATTCACGATGAGCAATGGTATGCCTTGATGCAATCGCAACTCTAATGATGTACGAATGCTAAATGCTCAATTTCGCAAGTTTCTGAGAACGAACTACGCTTCTGCACCGTTTATCATGCCTGAGAGAACATGGCTGTGCAGATACAGAAGTGCTTTTCTCTCACTAGAAGAAATGGAACTCAAAATTCGGGTAAGATATTGAGTGTCATCAATCAAATATTATATTTCGTGTTTGATCTTCATCTCGACGAATAAAATCGCAGGCCAGGCAATTCCAGCATTGTCCTCTTTTTCTTTCCAAAAATAATGTCATATTTAACAGATCGACTATAGCTCTACCAATAGTATTGCTTTCTGATTGTGAAAGAGGGAAACGAATGTGCCTCACCGTCTAGAATGCTAGAGCATAGTTTTTTGTGTAAAACTTCAAACATATAAACGAATAGCACAAGCTACAAAAGAAGCCAAATCACAATGAAAAATAATCCCACACAATGCGAATTAGAAATCTACAGCCTTCTATATTTATAGAGCAGGAAAGATGAAGGTATTATATAGGTGGGAACTACTCATCCTCTTTCGCTTACGGGCAGATCGACGGTTAATTAAAAAGGTATAATAATCTTTAGTATGCATGGAAGCAGTGGCGTAGCGATGTGGGAGTAGAGAGGGGCAGTTTCCCGGAAGTAGGGCTGAGGGTCGCCAACTCATGGGCCGAAAATCACGTTTTTGATTACTAATAATAAATACTATATTATGATGTATACCAAATTAAACGGCCCGTATAATATGATGATTTTATTTCCCGCAAAAAATTTTCCTGGACCAGGGGGGTCGAGGTATGGGGAGAATTTCTTTGACTTGCCTCAGGGCACGAAAGATCCTACGCCACTGCACGGAAGAGAGAGATTTTTGGCATGACGAAATCACTACGACAACCATGTAGCCAGTGTAATGTTTCGATCAAAATAATAATAATTTATTTAGAATAAACACTAATGCTCCGGTAATATAGGTTATCCTCATCTTAGTGAATGAGTCACGTGCTTGATTTCTCGCGGAACCCAAGGAATTTTCTGCGGAACCCATTTTGGGAAACCCTGCCTTGAGAGCTATCGGATGGTTCCTTTCGTGTTAACTTAAGTGTCGCTTATATTGCAGGACAAAGAGTGTCTGGATACTAGATGATTGCCGATAGTTACTTTTTGGAAAAGATTCTATCTGTCTGAACTAGAATCGATTCGCCCACTAACCTATAATGAATATTAAATCGACTTTTGTTTATCGTTGCGCTGAAAGGACACAGGTGAATGCGCGTGAAGAAGAAATTTTGGTTTGAAAAAAATCAAAATTTTATATAAATCGATCACCGGTCGAAAACTTTTCTCCTGAAGCAGCATCATTCATTCATTTTATGTGCCACCATTTTTTAAGTAATTCAAATGATTGCCGTTTAAGAGCCTTGAGAGTTTTAAGAATTTTCTATTCAATATCATTACTAGCGAGTCCATCCACATAGGATATACTGAAATTCAGCATGGAAACTCCAATGAGGGGACTTGATGCAGCGATGCGCTTTACTTTGTGTTTATCTGCGCACTGTTATGACACGTGAGAGGCAGTGCCAAGTCTTAAAAAATTTATATGTATCGATCGCCAGTCAACTCTACTTCAATTGAAGATACACAATCCTTTCAATTTACGAGAATTTAATATTCAAATCACTTGTAAGAAATATGACTGGCGTTATTGCATTTTTGTATCCTGCCAAGTGGAGAGGCTCATTAATATACTCTCCAATTGAAAAGTTATAAAAATTATTCCAGCTTATGAGCCATGTTAAGGAATTTAGATAGAAATTCACTCGTTACAAGTTCACAAAAGGAGGTAAGACTGAATTTAAACGTGGAATATGCATCTATCGAGAGGTTTGAAGAACATCTCGACCGAGGTCACACATCGAGATTATTCGGAATTGCATCAAAAGAACGTGTTCTGGACCTTAGCTCCCTTTCTGAAAGTATGCAGGTTCTTCGGACTAGCAGCCTTCCCATTGAAACTTGAACTCGATGTGGAGAATAACGCCTCCAATCGCATTGTCAGGTACAGCATAGCGGTTTACCTCGTGGTTAGCTGTACTATGTTGTGGGACGTGAATAACACTATCGCAAATACGAAAAACGTTAATCTCGAAAAGGCCTTGACAATTTACTGGACAACGGCGTTGTACTTCATTGCAATATGCAACTTCTTGGTTCTATTTTTCCGCAGATCAATGGTATACTGGGTGTTGGTGGAATTTACGAAGTTTGACGAGAGGCTTGCAAATCTGAAGGTTCGCATAGATACATATAGCTTCCGCAAGAATGTTAGAAGACAAACGTTTTGTTTTTGGCTTATTTTACTGATAATTACTTTTCTGAGTATGCCTTCCTTCAGGGAAAGCGGGAACGTATTCATAAAATCTTTTGCTTGTATTTACATGATTGCCAGTTTGTTCTTGATCGAGCTCCAGTATTACAATATCATGAGACATCTGAAAATGAGGATGTTCTGCTTGAATGACGTAATTCGTCGGAGGCCGCCATCTTACGCCTTTACACACATGTCGTCGCAAGGGTACGAAATTGTGTCACCAAATCGATGCAAAGTGTGGAAGTCGCTATACCTTGATCTCTACAAGATCAGCCTAGCCGTTAACAAGATCTTTGGAAGTGTGATCTTACTAAACGCGACGAACGCTTTGGTGGACGTTGTTGTGGCGCTTTTCTTCTTCGTGGTGGCCTATTTGACTGGTGTTCAATACTTTTCTACCCTCTCTACAAAGATGGCGGCCATATTTTGGGTTACCTCCGAAACGTTTGGAGCGATTCTAATCGTCCTTGGCTGCCAATACGCATCTAACGAGGTGAATTGCATATAAGGCTTTTTCTAATATAAATGTAAAATGTCAATTATAATTGCTGATATTTTTTCCTAAGGATGATATAAGGCGTCAGGTATAATGATAAATATAAATTCTTCACTCTTTGTGAATATGTATCGTAAAATGAGATTATTATACTATACTTAACAATTTTAATTTAAAGCTTTCTTGAACTCGATTACATTCATTTAAAAATAGAATTCATTTTCTCTCTTTCATAATAGAAATCGGATATTGGAACGTTTTATGTGCTATACTTAACATCCCTTTTCAATCGACATTCCAGCGTGCAATACTAGCTTCATAGTTTTCTGGCATCCCAATGGATATCGTGCTGATAATAATTAAGCACAGTGCAGTTAGCAAAATGTTGATTATGACTAGGAATAATTTCTTAAATAAAATTCCATTTTAGTTAATGGTGAAATTTTTTGTTTGAAGAGAGACTAGATGAAGATGAAGAACGTAGATTATCTTCAGAACGGTCGTATTGCAAATCAAAATGTAGCTATTTCTTAAGTATAAATCTCTTGAATTAAATCAGCATTCTTTGTACACAGTACTTTAAACAGGATAGTCATTGCTGTATATGCGTTTAAGGCATTCCTTGCAGACGGTGACTTTTAAGTCGACCATTAGAGAAGTCACTACTCTTCGTCAGCAAAGTATTCCAAATCGAATACGCAACCTATCAGATATTGAGATGTTGATACATCTATCGAGCGAGATTTTTATTGGTTTCTAAATATTCTTAGGAAATTAAAACTAAAGCAAGAAAGCATTTACCTATTTTAATCAGTATTTCTTTTAAAGTGGATTTGAAAAATGACCAGTGTTTTTAAGTTTGTCATCTTGATGATTAGATAATACATACACTTCCGTCCTACACTGGAGTGCTTCTTGTCCGAAAAATAGTTTCTTTCCGCTTCTATAATAATTCTATTATCTAATCCAAATTAAGCAAATTGAAAACTTCTGCGCAGAAGTAAAGATAATATTTGAATATAACTTCTAATGAAGAAAATAGAAATGGCCAAATCTATCCTGAAAATCTTAGCTTCTCAGCTCTTGTTGCTGCTTCAAAATTTTGCTCGAGGACGGACGATCAAAGTGTAAACAAGCGATTTATTTACATAATAAACATAAAGGGCTTGTGACTAACTCGCTTTACCTACTTGATCTTCGTCTCGCCCTCTTCTGCTGTTCTGAATTTCTTATTCTCGTAGAATATCCGCCTAAATGACAGCATTTCCTTTAAAAGTATCTCGTATTACAGATACTACATATGCATGTTCAACTCCGACCTCTTTATAACTAGATCAATCTGATAGAAACTGATGAGTTTCCTATGCCGTTACTGATGTCGAATGATTTCATTCATATTTACTAAATTCTCGCTGATATTGCAGAACAAAGGGTATCTGGAGACTGGTCGAGAAAGGTAGATTATCTGCTATAGATTAGAGTCGATACTCATACAGGAAAGTAATGAATATTAAATAGACTTTTTTAGATCACAGTACTAAAGAATACACAGAAATGTTTGAAACCCTTCGCATGTAAAAAGAAGAAACGTTTATAAATCGAAATATTTTCAGTCTTATTCGTTTAAACTTTCACAAATTTTTCAAAAGTATCATTTTAAACTCTAAGCTGTTCCCCGTCTGAATCCATGGGTTTGATTCCAGGATTCCATTTTAATAACATGGGAAGAACTAAAGTCCAGCGTGCAGCACTTTCTTTGTTGTCATTTTAAAATACGTATCTTACTCTCAAGATATTGACGTGGAATTTACTTAGAAAATTATATTTTATACTAGCGTAAATGCACGTGAGCTATGACGGGTATGCGTGGATTAAGTGTTAAAATAAAGGCAATTCCCATTCTTCCTGCTTTCCTCTCTTTCTCTCGCCATTCACTTCCCATCCATTCTTCCTCCCTCTTCCCCTATCGCCTTCTCTGGAAAAATAATCTTCTTAGTCTCAATCTCGCCCTATTTAAGACATCTATCTCTCCCTCCCCCCTCCTCCTGTCTCTCCCTTCCTCTTTCTATCTCTACCTCTCTCTCCCTTTACCTACTCTCTCTTTACCTCTCTCTCCCTTTCCTCACTATCCGTCCCTCTCCCTCCTCTTTCTCCCTCCATCTCTTCCTTTATCTCTCTCTTCCTCACCATCTCTCCCTCCCTCTCCATCTCTCCTTCTCTGGAAAAGTAGACTTCCTAATCTCAAACTTGCCCTAATAAAGAAGACTACCTATCTCACACTCTCTCCTTCTCAGTCTCTCTCCCTCTCTCTACTTCTCTCTCACTCTCTCTCCCCTTCTTTCTTTCTTCCTCTCTCTACTCTTTCTCGTATTAAAGCATTAAAAGCACGCATTCCTTACGCATATAGTATAAGGATTGAGACGACAATACAATGACACGGTCGGCCTATTCGGAGAGTTTGTTAGAAATAATATTACACTCAGTCATAAATAGTTCTCCATCTCCCGCTCTTTTATAACTGCTTTTTAGGGCGGCGCCTCAGTCGAGCGTGAGGTACAAGGGTAGCTTACTACGTAAAGAGACAATCATAATTGCCCGTCAAATATGACGGGCATGCTTGGATTAAGTATTAAATTTAAGGCAATTCCATTCTTTCTCCTTTTCTCTCTTCCCATCATCCACTGCCAATCTCAAACTCGCCCTAAAAGACCATTATCTATCTATCTCCCGCTTTCCCCTCTCCCTCCTTCTCTGTCTCCCTCCCTTTATCTCTCTCTCTCCCTCAGCGTTTCGTCTTCTTTCTAGCTGTACTCTATTCTCTTCTCGTCTTCTATTTACTTGACGTTCTGCGTGGAGTTGCCTTCTTTGCGCCGCCTGTTTGTCATAAAAGATATCGCAGCCGATGTTCTCTTGGTAATCGTCGTCTTGGTAGTATATCAGTTTCATCCTCCATTCTAAGGATAAAATAAAGACTAAATGAAAAATAAATTCTATATACATATTACATATAATTACAATGATAATTAAAATAATTAACAAATGAAATATTTCCTGAACTACAAAAATTTCTGCATGAAATTAGCCGATTTTTAAAAATCGCAATGTTATTGTCGTGAACAACTTCACGACTTCACTCTATTTAGCCACCTAGTGAACAAAGGGTTTACTTCTACGGAGTGAATAATACTATTCCGGGACACTACGCGTTGCGTTGCACTGCCACCTAGTGCACGTAGTGTACACTTCTACGTTACAGCGTGACGCACAGAGAGATTAAGCTTTTTACTTTCTCCATATAGTATAGGGGACAGTATTGTTTTCATGAAAAAATCGACTTCGAGATTTTAACTGAAATACACGTTTTGAGGTCCCCTGAACACGTTTTGACCATTTTCTCGATGATGTCTGTGTCTGTGAGTTTGTGTATGTAATAGCTTTTTTGTAGGTGCTATAACTCAAAAACTATTAATCAGTTCAACGCAAAACTTTATATTTAATAGTTTTATAAATGTCACCAGAACTGATTAGTTTTTGTTAAAAATCAGTCAACCAGAATTGGGCGTTTACTCTTGTCACATCCGTTATTTTGAAATATGTGCTTTAATATTTGATAAATGTAAAGATATATCGGAATAAAAGTTGTAGGAAATTTAATTATCTACTGCCTATGTTTGAAACATTTTTCCATATAATGCATTTTTAAGAGATATATTATATTTTTAGTAACGCTCCTTTTTCTTTTCTTAATTGTTGGAGTTTTGTGGCTATATCCAATATCAGAAAGCTATGGTTAGAGTTTATTTCTCTTCTTTGTAAAGTCTACAAATTTCTCACAATTTATTAAAATATTTCTTATTATGTGACCTATTTGGAATTTTTATAAATATTACAGATATGGAGAAAGTCATGTAGTGGCCACATCAGATTTTTATATAGGGGCGATTGTAAAAATTTTAATGTTGGTCATGTTAAGATAGAATAAGAAAGTCATCTTTCTTCCTAAACATTTGAAACTGACCAGCTATCCATTGTACTACCTCTTAGATAACCATTGCGCATAGACAAGAGGAAATCAGCTGGTCGCGAAAAATGTCGGTCTAAATTGCCCAAAAATAACATTTTGATAATAATTATTCGCTGCCCTTTTGCATTTCATGTATTTAGCGCCATGGAAACGTAATTGTTGGTATAAATCACATACGCCTAGTAAAAGCGTAATATTAATTGCTTAATACAAGCTAAATATTAAATCTTCGCTTAACTGACCGTAAATTTCTTTATTTTGTTATTCGTATTATTAACGGTATAGATATAGCGGTAGTTTCTGTGAAGAAATGATGATAGATTTCTTGATTTAACTGAAACTTACGAACCAACGTGAGGTGCATTTTGAACGAAATTAGGAAAAAAGTTTGCGTCGACTTATTAAACGTGGTGATTAATTTACAGACGTTTAAACTATGAGAACGTGGGAAATATTGAGAGGAAGTTTTGCAGATAGGAACTGAATGGGGAAGAGAATGACGAAGTAGAGATAAATATTAGTACAATATTAAGGTTATAAGTAGATACAGGGGGACCACGCGGAGGGCAATCCCTTGTGGTATCCCCCCTGACCGCAGGGATGATTAAGCACGAATCAATCAACATTTTGTTAATGCATTTCTGATGAAAATGCATCTCTGTTTAACACTGTACGTAATAACCTGACTCTGCACGTCTTTTAAACGGCATATATTAAGGAAGTTGATATTTTTCGCTCAAAAGTACCAACCCAGTGGGTTTGTTTCCCGCGGTCTCGGACACATTTAAACGCTCTTATATATCACGAGGCGACATGACACCATTATATTCTCATTCCAATATCAAATAAATTGAAACGTAACTTTCTGATGAAATACACAAGGAAAAGAACATCACACAATATTGTCAAAATAATGTGTAATTGTCAGAATTAAATGATGCATTGTCAAAATTAAATAAACCGCAGTCAAAATAGCACGAACCATTGTCAACATGAAATGGGTCGTTGTCAATATAGGATGATCCGTTTTCAAAATAGCCCGAGAAACAGTGTAAATCATGTATTTGCTAGATATGAATAAATGATTTCATAGAATAATAAGAACGAGAATTAAATATAAATAACAAGTAATATATTCCTTCCCGTCTTACTGACGAAGGCTAAGAGGTGTATAGATTAGCGGAAGCGGTTTTGACAGGCGAGTTTGCTCGCATTTCCCGGAGGCGTCGTCGCGTAAGTATGTAATGGAAATTTTTCTGCCGAAAGATAGAAACAGGTGCAGTGGTTCGTCTAAAATTCGGAAACACGAAAAAGCTGGAAACCTCAAATATCCGGAAACTAAAATGATTCGGAGGTTCGTCAAATTCGGTTCGTTAATTCCCACGCCCTATCGATCTTTCCTTTTTGTTTTCCCAGTCCCTCCTCTTCATATTTTTTAGTGTATGTTGTATATTTCTCTATATTATGAAATTGTAATGGTCATGATGCGTAACGCTCTTATTTTGTGAATAACTCGCTTACAAATTAACTTAGAAGCATGAAATTCCTCAGGATTTAATTGTTTATGAATCTCTACGTTATGAGTACAAATAATATCGAATGAGGTCACGGGTTGGACTCCAGAGAATGAATGTCGTTTTCCACAAGATAACACGTAAAACTCACCTTTTTGGTTTGAAGGCTTTCAATCTTTTACTCTTTAAAATACCTTAAAGTTAAGTTATCGACACGAAATTTACGCTAAAACACTACAAAACGAATGGAAATTCTTGTTCTTACCGTTGAATACTCAATCTCGTGTGAATTTGCTCATATTTGGAATTTATACTTTAGTTTTGGTAAATTTTTTAACATTTCAATACTAAGATTCCATTGTTACAACTTCGACGCGACACTGTCGTCGATGAATCCCATGGGGTTGTCAGATACAGTGTCACGCTTTACTTGTTGTCTATCTGCGCTATATTGCGGGACATCAGAGACATTGCCACAGGAAAATATTGATCTAGAAATGGCCGTGATCATCTACTGCGCAACGGTGATGTATTTCGTTCCAATGTGCAACTGCTTGGTTTTATCTGCGCGTAGATCGATGGTAAAAGAATTGTTGGAAGATTTGGTTAAGGTGTACGATAGGCTCGCCGATCTGAAGATCTGCATCGACTCATATAGCTTCCGCAAGAACGTCAGGGTACAAGTTTTCAGTTTCTGTCTTTTTGTATCGGTACATTGTCTCCTGACCATGTGTTCGTATTCGCTGAGAAGATTGGTGGTCATAAAGTATTTTTCTAATTTTTATAAGACCGCCACCCTGGTCTTGATCCAGCTGCAACATTACAATATCTTGAGGCATCTTAAATTGAGACTGTCCTCCTTGAATGAAGAAATACTTCTGGCCATCCCGAAAAGTTACTTTGCCGGATCGCCGTCGAAATATGTCGGAACCACACTGACTGAGCGCTGTAAACTGTGGAAGTCTCTCAATCTTGATCTCTACAAGATTAGCCGCGCCATGAACAAGATCTTCGGAAGTGTAATCTTGCTGAATGCTGCGTGCACTTTTGTGTTCGGAGTGGTGGCGCCTTTTTTGTTCTTTTTGTCGGGTGTCCATTACTTTTCAAGCGTCGCCGAGAAGATGTCGCTCATATTTTGGGGTACCTTCGACACGCTTCGACTGGCTAACATCCTACTCTGCTGTCAATGCGCATCTGACAAGGTGAATCGCATTGTGGATTTTTATAAGATTATCTAATATAATTCCTCTACTGTGTGCCATACCTTTATCTCGGAGCGTTTTGATATGTCGTTGCAATAACTGAATAACTCGAGAGCGGAAAATAAAATTTTAACGATTTTTTCGGTTTACTTGGTCAACCTTTAGCACATTTTAAACCTATAATCGTCTATTTTAACGTAATGGGTTTGATTCCAGGCGGTATTATTTACTGTATTTAATAAACGCCGTTATCAGTGTAGTATATTAACAATTTGCATTTTTTTTAAATATTTGTAAGCATGGTACTTTAGATTTCTTCAGTTCTATGGTCCAAGGAACAGAGTTTATTTTACTACATATTTATAAAAGATAAAATGAGAGAATCAAAATCGGTGCCGAATTAACGTAAAAATATGTATAGATTCAGAAAAACATTTTTTCAGGATTTTAACAGTGCCAGTTGTAAGCCACCGGGACACCTCCCACTGTGGCCGAATTTGAGAGTCTAATTATTTTATATGGAGAATAATTTAACTTTATCTATGCTTACTTTGTCCATGCGTTTTCCGATGGTCTTTTGATGGCTAAAGTACATAAATGCGATTAAATAGCAGTTTCTTACGCATTAACGCTAACTTTGTGTGTATATTTTTCGATCGTCGTTTATAATTCCAGTATGTAAGATTTCAGTTGTAAAACATTTTTGGGAGGAGAGTGAAAAGGAGAGAGAGAGAGAAAGAGGGATTAGAATGGGTGGTGGGAAGAGCAAGAGAGAATTGGGAGAGAGAGGGAGGATAATGAGAGTTAATAAGAGAGAGGATGGGAAGACAGTGGAATGGAGGAAGAGGCAGGAGAAAGAGAAGTGTCTTAATTTAATACCTACGAATAATTGCTCTAGCAACTATAATAGCTTCAGTTTGTTATAGTTGAGTAAGCCATAGTTGGCACTTGACTGCCCAGAAGCAGTCAAATGCCAACTCTGGGGGGAGAGAGCTTTAGCCAATGAAACAGCGTCAAGAGCAAGCCGTTACCATGAAAGTTAGCAATTACTTATTTTTTCTCTTTCGGTATATAATCGGGCCATGTCTTTTATTATTTTTCTTTGTCACATAAACTTGAATGTAATATAGACGAACTCTGCATAGCTTAAAAGTATTTTTGTCCCTATTACATAATTTTACCAATTTGCAAAAAAGGATAATATTACGGACTATAATAATATACTGGAATGTAATACATGTAATGATACAATGAAAATGCATTGCAATTAAAACCGTGTTTTTATAGAGCGCGCTCCTCTCTAACACTCTCCAAACCACAACATAGCACTCACATACAATGTTAAACTTACACAGCAGTTCCACACACGTATAGTTTTAAATGGCATATAGCAAAATTTTTGCTACCGTAAAAACTATATTATCCGCGCAAAAGAATAAAAACCCTTTCGAAAGGTTAAATACCCATCCATATTTTGTTTTCATAAAAAAATTATAAAGGTTTTACTGTATTCCCAAGAGTCCTACATATTTACAATAATAGCTTTCCGAAGACCACATCTTAGAAGATTCAGCCCGAGTGAAGTGGCATACATCTACGACCAGCCTTGACTTTGACTCATTTATTTTCCGGGCTAGAACAACAAAGCGGCCGGGACAAGACCTCGAAACCGGGACTTATGGTAAGCCAATTCATTTTACAGTATATATATATCTATATATACCTTTCTCATGTGTTTTTCATGGACGCCTGGATCGATTGCAGTGAACATTGAATAACCATCCTCTCAATTTCCTTATACTTCCATCAAATGATATCCTCATATGGATGGTACGGATTAGAGAATCTCATCAGTATATGATCAATAATGAGCCAGGAACTTGATCAGTTTACCAATTCTATTTTCATTTTCGCTAGCAAAGTGATAAGAAGTGAGAAGAATCCTTTCTCTGCCCATGGGTTGGGAGAGCAATTCCTTCTACCGATAAAAAAGAATTATGTATATGTCCCCGTCGTGCGCGGACAAAATTCTGAAGCGTCCGTTCAGCTTCGTGTCCTTCGGCAACGTGTCCTTTCGTCTACGTGTCCTTGGGCATCGTGTCTTTCGGCATAGTGTCTTGCGGCATCGTGTCTGGCTGCGGACAAGATACAGAAAACACTATTCCGAAGGACATGAAGCCGAGCGGACATGATGCGAAAGGACACGATGCCGTTAAACCGAAAAACAGGCAAAATATAATAAAAATATTAAGCAAACTGGCGGGCTATGACAAAATATGTAGATATAATGTCGGTGGGGGATTGGGGAGGATGAAAGGAGCGTGATAGGCAATCAAAGGTAACACTGGAATCCTGGGTATCGATCCACTTAATATGACATGTAGACAAACAATTCACAATTAAGAAACATGAATATTGCGTAGGAGTGGAGGAATGGGGAGGGGGATAAATAAAATCGAAGGTAACATTGGCATCATGAGTGTCAATCGACTGCATATGACATCTAGACAAACAATACAAAATTGAAGAACATGACTATCGCACAGGGGGGAGGGAGGAAGGGGGATGGAGGAATGGGTAAGTAGGAAGGGGGAGGGAGTGGAGGGGGGAATGAAGGGATGGAGGAAGGGGAAGGGTGATCGGTACCCGAAGGTAACACTGGCATCATCGGTATCCGGACGGTATGCGGACGGACCTGATGGGATTGGCAGGAAATGTGAACAATCGATCTATAAACAATTTAACGGGTATCAGCTCAACTTATTGCGGCAACATACCTAAGCGTTATATATATCATCATCATAGGTAGTCTGTCCGTAGACATGTCCGTGATTATTCTTGGTTAAACCTGGTTCTCCATATACTCCTATTTTCCACTGTCCTCTTTATATCTTGATAACTCTCTTTCCCTTTCAAATCGTCTATCAGCTGAAAACTTTTCCTACCTCTTTCCCTTTTCCCATCTAGTTTTCCTTCTAACACGTCTTTAATCATACTCTCTCTCCTCAGGTAATGTCCAATCCAGTTATCCTTCCTCTTTCTGATAGTCTGTATAATCATTCGCTTCTCTCCTATTCTTCGTAGCACTTCATCATTTTTCATCCTATCTGTCCATTTAATCTTCAACATTCTCCACCAAGTCCACATTTCAAAGCTTTCCAAGTATTTGATGTCATTTTTACTGAGCCTCCATGTTTCTGCCCCATACAATAATATTCTCTATACGTAGCATTTTATCAACATCATGCGGATATCTTCCTTTATATTCCTTGTAAGTAGTTGTTTCTTTCTCCTGAAAGCCGCTTTAGCTTTTCCTATTCTAGTTCTGATCTCAACCGTGCATTTTGCATCTCGTGTTATGATGCTTCCAAGATATTTATATTCTAAAACTTGTTCTAATGGCTTTCCCCCAATAGTTATGTTCAGATTCTCTTCTTTACCCGATATTCGAATGACCTTGGATTTTTCTGTATTTATTTCCATACCGAATTTTCTACCTGTTATCACTAGTCCATTTATCATTTTTTTTAGCTCCTCTTCCTTTCTTGCTAGAAGTACTTGATCATCTGCGTATTTTACTGTTCTTATAATCCTTCGTCCAATTTTGAAATCCCCTGTGCCTTCTAAAGCTTCTTGCATTAGACTTTCTCCGTATATATTGAATAGGGTTGGCGATAGGCAGCAGCCTTGTCTTACTCCTCTACCGACATTTATTCCGCAGGTGTCCACATTCTCAAACCTGACCTTTACAACTTCATTCTCATATAGATTCCTAATCAGTCTCCTGTCTTTCCAGTCTATACCTATATCCTTTAATATCTTCATCAACTTTACCCAATTTACTCTATCAAAGGCCTTCTGCCAGTCTACGAAACATGCGCAGATATCTTGACTGTATTCTATTGCCCTTTCTGATATGATTCTAACTACTCCTATGGCATCTCTCGTTCCTCGTCCTTTTCTGAAACCGAATTGATCTTCCCCTATTATTTCTTCTGCCTTTTTCTCCAGCCTTTTTTTAAGAATCCTCGTGATGATCTTCGATGTGTGTGACAGAAGGCTTATCGTTCTGTAATCTTTACACTGCATTGCCTTTGGCTTCTTCTTTAGAGGGATCATTGTTACTTCTAGGAAATCCTGAGGCCACTCTCCCGTGTCGTAAATCTTATTAGTTAATTTCGTGATCGCTTTTAGTCCTTCTGATCCTATGACTTTAAGTATCTCAGCCGGTATTCCATCGCTGCCCGTGGCTTTCCCCGTCTTTAGTTCCACTATCGCCTTTTCAACTTCGCTCTCCATAATACTTGGTCTTAATTTGTCTTCTTCAATGTTTTCCTCATTTTCCAGTTCTATTTTTGCCGCTCCAGCCTGTTTGCTGTATAATTCCTTAATGTATTCTTCCCATACCTGTGCTACTTCCTTTGTTTCTAAAACTATCTTCCCATCCGTATTCATAATTCCTTTACCACAAATTCCATTTGACTTCTTATCTTCTAATTCCAGTTCCCTAGCGTACATCATATCGTACCATCCTAACTTCTCCATTTGTTCTATTTCATCACATTTTCCTTTTATCCAATTTTCTTTAATAAATCGGATTATCCAAATTATTTCCTGAAAATTGGAAACTTCCTTCCATTGACGGATATGGTACAACTGTCAGTTAGCAAAGCACCGACTTCAGACAAGAAAGGGAGTAATAAACAATTTGACTTCGGCGAAGATAACATTAATGCCCTTCGCCAAATATGCCGCTCCTTTAGGTGTGCAAGACTTCAAATCTCTTTGAAAAAGAAATTTGTACACACCTCTTTATCCATAGCTGCTTGATCTTCCTCTCGCCCTCTTCCACTCATCTGAATTTCTTACTAGAGGGTCTTCCCCATTGCCGAGAATTCTACTTTGAAAGAACGTGGTCAGGATATTCCTGCTAGTACAAATTTTTATTTGAAAATCAGCGATATGTTTCACAATTGTATTCAGCTGAATTTGTGTCCAATATGCTATCCTAGATTGTCCAAAATGTCATTACTGTTGAAGTTACATATGCCATTATATCGGCCATTATATTTTAAAAAATAATCTTACGCTGGATCCTGTTTGTAATTTAAAGTTTGATTTTTATTTTTTTCTGTATGTTCAGCCGCGAAATTAATATATCTAGTAGTTTAATATTTATCGAAAGGTCGCCTTCGTCCTTATGATTCATTGACGAACAATAATATATATCTGGATTGGATATTTAAAACATGTATCTATTAAGTTAACTTGGAGAAAGGGCTTCATTTTCATTATTACAAAATGCTGAGAAAAACAGGTTATATTAAAATTTTTCACAAACGACTTCTCCCTCATGTCAGTGGCAGTTGCATATTGACGTACGTATTGATATAAACTCACCAGCTTTTAAGGACTCATGAAACATGCTTTCGTAGAAATTGCACAGCTGTCATTTTATATAGGCAGAAAAAATTGGTACTTTAAAATTCTCACACTGAAATCCTTTTTATCGAAGAATGCTTGCATAAGATATTAAAAGGGAATGGCGCAAAAATAATTGTGGAAAATTTTCCTACTTCGACTCAAAGAAATAATTAATATTTCCCATAAGATAACCTGTAAAAAATCGATATCTTGATATGCAGACCTTTATTGTTGAAAACTTAAAATATCTTAAAATTTTGATATAGATAGGGGATTTGCATATCCCGAGTTCTTAGAAAAATGTAATGTACAAGCGTATAAGTCTGGTGAAAATTATCGAGAAAATTTGAATCGAATCTTAACACCTATAATTACGGAGAAAACAGTTGCTCAAAATTAGTCAAAGAAAGATACTTGTGATTTAAAATTAGTAGTTCTAAAAATCCATCATAAAACTCAATTATACCTATTATATCTATTAATAACATTATTCTACTAATACGGAATTTTATTTTCCTTATATTCTAAGTATCATTCGTATTTCCCAAAAAGTACGCATTTGAAATCTCTGTGTATTCCATTTATGGAATCTTGTTTTGCCTTCACCTTGTATTAAAGTGTATGAGGCATTCCTACCAAATTACGAGCAATATTCTCCTTCTTCCATTTAACTCCGCACACAAATACAAAAATGCAGATCTAGCATTTTATATACTCATATGTCAATATTACATTAAATGTAAAGGGTATAATAAAAAATATTTTACATTGTTTGAGTGAACCATCTTCTTAGCAACTAATGTATGCAAGGGGATTTTTATCTAATATAAAACCGGTCCCCGATAAATTGGACCGAATGATTATTTTATTCCTTAATTATTATTCTATGTGTATTTTACAGTCGTTAGACACCTATATTGCCTACAATGGATCGTACTAGTTGTGGTTCCTCGATCAGCTTTTAATAACTATTGAAGTTCATACTACCCGTTCAATTGTTCATAATAAAGCTAGTATAATTTACCCTATAAATTGTTCATAATACAACTAGTATAATTGACCCATTCAGTTGTTTATAAGTCTAGTGCTACAGATTGCGCGTTAAATCGTTTATACGTAAAGCTATACATATACCCTTTCAATTGTTTATACTTTTACTTCTACACTTAATTGTGTATTGTTGGTATATGTGTCATATAAAGTAGATTGACACAGATTATGCCAGTTTTACCTTCGATTACCATTTACTCTTCCCTTCTCCGCATCATTTATATGTCCCTTATTTGTTTATGGTTTCTCTACATGTCATATGAAATCCATTGACACGCATGATCCCAGTGTAACCTTTCTATATCCATCACCTTCCCTCTTCCTCCACCTCCCCCGCGCAATAGTAGTTTGTTTTAAGATTGTTTAATGTTTTTCTACATGTCATATGCAATCGATTGACATCCATTATGACTATTTCACCTTCGATTATCCATCACACTCTCCTACGCAAAATTCTTTTGTTTCTTAATTGTGTATTATTTGTCTATATATCATATTATTTCGATCGATACTCATGAGCCCTGTGTTGCCCTTGATTACCTATCACGCTCCCCTCCACCCTCTTCTCCTATCTACGTTATATGTTTATATTTTGTCATTGTCTATCAGTTTGCTAAATATTTTAAATATATATTGTACATGTTTTTGGTTTTTCAGCTTCGTACCCGTTCGATATCGTGTCCGTTCGGCATCGTGTCGGATCGGCTTCGTGTCTTTCCATTCGGAATCTGTGCTTTGGTATCGTGCCCAACGGCATAAGGCCTTTGGCATAGTGTTCATACCGTCTCCTAAATGTATTAAAAAGGTTAAAACTAGTAAAGACACGTTATATTGTTGGAATGTTATTTCAAATAAAATTATACATAACTTTAAAGTCGCAGTAAAATTACTGACCCATCGGTCGAGTATTTCCCTAGTCGGGGTTTTCTAAATTTATGTCCAAAGAAACGTTCCCCTTCTGAAACAGAAAATTCACTATACTACAGGAGTTTATTGGTAGAATAACCACCCAGCAAGTGGAAGACGCTGGTTGGATTCCCGCTCATAGGATAGTTTTTCTCCTGCCTCCAAATTTACTAAAATTCCACAGTTGACGAAATGATGCACATTGCATTACCTTTCAAATGAAATTACATGGCAAAAAGTGTGTCGAACTGCGACATTCTACTAACTAGATAAATTTGATAAAACCGATGTGGTTGCAACATCACTAACCGATGTCGAATGGTATAATCAGCATTTATTAAACTGACCCGGATATTGTTCCGTAAATAGTGTGAGGAGGCTTGACGAGACGACAATCTTCGATATTTATATTTTGGATATAATACTATGCCGCCGTAGACTAGAATCGATTCCCGCACTCAACAGTAATAAATATTTCATAGACTATTGGATCAGAGTACTGAAAGGATGAAGGTGCATTCTCCTGAAGACGAAATTCAATGCAGGGAAAATAAAGGTTCCTTTTCTCGCCTTTATAAGAATGTTAGTTCTATTATTCTATCAACATTCGAAAGTATAGAGAGACAAATTCACAGGAATGAAAATTTTAGAACGAATCAATTGCCGGGCGTGCATTCTCCTGTTGAAGCAGCACGATTCTTTCAATTTAAGTGCATCAACTTTAGGAGCAATCTAAATTATTCCCGTCCAAAAACCTCTAGGATTTTAACAATCCACTACTCATTTTCACTTCAAGAAAGGTAATACTCTTCAGATAAACGGAACCTTTATCGTATAAGCATGGAGCTCTCGAGGAGATTGAGGAACCATTTACAAGAAAACATATTTCCTGACCACTGTAAAGTGTTCTGGACTTTAGAACCGTTGCTGAAAGTCTGCAGGTTCTTCGGACTCGTACCTTACCCATTAAAACGGAGATACGGAACTGTCGGTGACGAATCCAAAGGCTCAGCCAGATGCAGCGTCATGTTTAATTTGGTGTATTCCTGCGCTTGTTTGTGGAACGTGATAGACTTTGTCACAATGGAGAATAACATTGATCTAGAAGGAGCCTTGGTCATTTACTGGATTACGATGATACATTCCGTTTCAGTGTGCAACTGGTTGGTTTTATTTATACGCCGATCGATGGTACACAACGTGTTGGTAAATTTGGAAAAGTTAGACGATAGTCTCGCCCATCTGAATATCTGCATTGATTCGTATAGCTTTCGCAAGAACGTTAAAAAACAAATGTTTGGTTTCTGGATTGCTTTAATAATACTTAATCTTCTGAGTATACCTTCATATTTGCGTAGCAGAAATATATTCATCAGAACTTCTGTTGGGATTTATTGTATCGTCAGTCTATTGTTGATCCACCTACAACACTACAACATCTTGATGTATTTGAAAATGAGAATTATTTGTTTGAACAATGAAATACGTCGAAGCACGTCAATAAATACCTTCGAAAGAATATTGTCACAAAGATACGAGTCTGTGTCTCCAAAACGGTGCAAAGTGTGGAGGTCGCTTTACCTTGATCTCTACAAATTCAGCTTTGACGTGAACAAGATCATCGGAAGTGTGATCCTGCTATACGCGATGAACGCTTTGGTGGACGTAGTGGTGGTGCTGTTCCTCTTTCTGGTAGAATTCTTGACTACGGTTCCGCACTTTCCAGACTTTGTTGAAAAGATATCGTCCATATGTTGGATTATCATCGAAACGCTTAGAGTGGCTATCATTGTGAACTGCTGCCAAAATGCATCTGATGAGGTGAATTTCGCCCGGAGAGTATTTTTTAAAATTTGCATGTAACCTTGAAGGTATTAATCACAATTCCTGAAACTTTTGTCGCAGCAAGGATAGTGGACAGCAGGTAGAATTATATACGTAAAGCATGTATTATTGATTTATTTAGATAGTTCGTATGACATGCCTCTTATAAAGTACTGTAGAGTCTTGAGTATTCGAGCCCCGCTTTTCTGAGTTAACGGAAGCGGCCCCCTCTAAATGCATTCATTGTTGTTTTCAGCTTTGCTGCCAAAGTCACATATAAATCATGACTCCTCACAACTTCAGTTTTTATTTGATTCATAGTGTAAGATTCACGAAACGTGCGGCTGCATCCAGCCGTAACAATTTATGTAACCGAGGCATGGTTTCTACGGTGGTTCGGATTGTCGAGTCAGTCGTCGAAAGGTGGCGTAACATGCTGGCGAAAAAGCGATCGACCAAACTTTGGCATAAATCACTTAAAGGCTGTTTTGTTTAACTAATATCATTAAATTGTTCTTTTAATTATGTGCGTACTAGCTGAAACGCACGGCTACGCTCGGCAATGTTATCTTTTAAGTTGCAAACGATTTTTATTATTTATTAATTTTGGTAGCTCTGCTCCTAAGCTCCATATTAAAAATCTAAATTTCATTATGGCATTTTGTAAAAAATATATATATAAAATTTAGTTGATATCCGTTGAGCCAATTCCTTCGAGATCCGTAGTTACTAAAAGAGTTTAATTTACAGTTGTGAGACTCCTGATTCTTTCAGATGAGCTGGACATTTGAAATTTTTTTTTTTAGGTAGGAGACGGTGCAAAACCGACTAGAGAAAACGAAAATCTTTGAAAAACTGCAACAATGCGGCTGCCAAAAATTCGCAATTGTTTAAACAAATTTTCAAGTTTTATGTATTTTCGCATGTGCTACAGAGTTGAAATTTTTTTATAAGTAGAATTCTTAAAAAAACGAAATAAGGATTATAGAAATTTTGATATTTCAATTTGTTTGGCAGTTAAAAATTCTTTAAATTAAAACAAATAGATAACTGTTCAGGCAATATGGGATGAGGTAGGACGCTGAAATTTTCAAATTATTTACAAAGTAGTGAATTTGCACAAATAAATATTTCAATTTTACCATATATGAATTGCGGCGACCGTTAAAAAATATTTAAATTTAAAAAATTAGAAAAATATAATTTTACTTCTAGAAGTGCTACAATTTTTAAATTTGGCTAAAATGTGTAGCATTAGTACCCCATAATGGAGAAAGTGTAAAATTTTAAAATTGCTGCATTTGGGGATTGTTTTATCTATTATTTTTACATGTGGGAAAAACGAAAATCTGAGGTGAAATCTTTAGAATTAAAAGAATATTTGTAATGATGATACGTCTGACTGAAAAATGAATGTTTTTTCAAGGTGACATGAAATGCTTTTAGTATGCAAGCACCAACTACTAGTATATATATATATATATATATATATATATATATATATATATATATATATATACACATAATGAATATTAGAATATGGTTAAAATCGATGCGGACAGTTATGCACTTATATAAGAAAAGATTTTTATTTTTATTTGGTAGCCCTGCTATGTATATCTATCCTCCAACTCGGTCTTCATTGCAGATATGCCTTCAAGGCATTTCTTGTACAAATGAACTATAATTTGATCGCGAGTAAACGCGCAATTTCGTCGAAGTATATTTTAAATAGAAATAAAGGTAACTTGACACCATTGTAAAGTACGACAACTAATTCAATCTCATGGTGTCTTCTATGTACACAGACTTACTTTATGTTTTTTGAACAATGTATTAATCACTACCTTATCGATATTATTGATAATTCTACCAGTTTTTCTCCTAATCGGTTTCTTTTCAGGTTCCATATTGACCAATAGCATATTCTTCTTGTCTTTCTCCAACTATGCTATTCCAATCTCCCATTATTATGAATTTTATCCTTCCTCTTCTCTGTTATTCGTAAATATCGTTAACTTGTTCTTACACCTGCTCTATATCGTTTACTTCATAAGCAATGAGTAATATACACACCAGGATTGTCCGAATTTCCACTGGAACTGTTTGAACTTCATTGCCGTTATTCTATTGTTCTTTGCTATTTCGTTTTTCACACTTTTCATTGCAGGATTACAATAGACGAAAAAATGATTATTTAAAAAAATTGTCATATTAAGTTGTATTTAGTCGTGTCATAATGAAAATGAATTTTGAATATACAGAAACCTTTACGGGAAAATCATTCATTCGTAAATATTTTGGCATGCGTAAGCTTGTATTTTCTGTATAAAATTAGAATATATACAGAGAATAAGTTAACTAGTGGATCGTGTAAAAAAAACATGATTTAAATTACATAGTGTTTTTGGCAAGCGATAAAAAAATTATTTACCATACCTTTACGTAGATGTCGTCGATTGAGATAAAACACCTTAAATCGTTTGAATGTTATTCTAAATAAAATATACGTACATACCAATCAGCAGCCATACCAAAATCGATGACAGATTTATCGGTCGCGTATTTCTTTAGACTGTTAGATTGTTTTATTAAAACAAACTCTTCTGAGTATGTCTTCATATTTGTGGATGGGAAACCCATTCCTCAAGACTTTTGCCGTTACTTATTTGATCGTCAGTCTATTCTTGATCGACCTACAACACTGCAACATCTTGAGACATCTGACATTGAGAATTATTTGCTTGAATGATGTCATGCATCGGTGGAGAACGGGGTTGTATTCCGTTTCAATGTGCAACTGCTTTGTTTTATATACAAGGTGTTTTGAAACTCTCTGTACAAACTTTTTGAAGATATAGGGGGAATCAAAACAAACATTTTTTAAGGTAACCATGGGTCGGAAGTGCTTCCTTACGCCGCTTCATACCATCTAAATGTTTTTGCGTAGGGACGGAAATCATGATAACAAATAATCACTAGCACATATTTTAAATGTTTTATTGTATCATGGTACACAGTTACAGTAAATGTTCAAAATTACGGCCTCCAATCTCGATACAAAGCCCTAAGCGACGCAGCAGGTTTTGTCTTGCGCGCTAGAACAAGCCAACACGTCCCCTTATGAAAGCGGCTCAAGATCCATTTGACGATACAGATTGTCAAATTTTCTGGTGGAGCGCCTGAAGGTGGAGCGTCGAACATATCATGTTAGTCAAATCTCGTGTGGCAAGCCTTGCGAGTCATTTGTGTGCTCAAAACCGATCACTTACTGTTCTGCACGTTATAAAATTGTCACCGTCACAATGGAGCGCTATACCCTGGGTGAGTATGCTGACATCCACTTAGCGTATGGTGCTGCTTGGGGCAATGGTAGGGAAGCTCGGAGGATTTATCGTGTGCTTCATCCTGACCGACAGTTTCCTAATCATCAGACATTTGCTGCAGTCCACAATCGACTGCGGGAAACCGGCACATTGCTTGTAAACATGCGCGACACAGGACGACCACGGTCAGTTCGCACGGCACAATTTGATGAGGAAGTTCTGCGGCGCTTTGAGAACAACCCCTCCATAAGCACCCGCACAGTTGCTCATGAGCTGCGTATTACTAATACCATTGTGTGGAACGTGCTGCATGAGAAAGAGCTCCATCCATTCCGACAGCAGGAAGTGCAGGTTCTTGGACCTAACGACTACACTCCTCGCCGTCAATATGCCTGTTGGTTCTTGCAGCGGAGTACAAATCAGCCAGACTTTCCTGGAATGTTTTTGTTTACGGATGAGGCCTGTTTTACTCGGGAGGGGATTTAAAACTCTCAGAACAGCCATGTGTGGGCAGAGGAAAACCCGCATGCCTCATTGGTTCACGGTCACCAGGAACGGTTTGCGGTCAATGTGTGGGCGGGCATTGTACAAGACGAACTGATTGGGCCTTACCTGTTGCCCGCGCGGCTCAATGCACAGGTTTACTCTGTGTTTCTAAGGGAGGTGCTACCAGAACTGCTGGAGGAGGTCCCCTTGGCAGTCAGAATGGGAATATGGTTTCAGCACAATGGAGCTCCACCTCATTTCGGTCATCAGGCACGAAATCATCTCCCCACTACTTTTGGCGATCGTTGGATCGGACGGGGCGGACCTGTGGCCTGGTCTCCTAGGTCACAAGGTCATACACCAGTAGACTTCTTCCTGTGGGGCTACATGAAAGACCTCACTTACTCAACACCAGTGGAAGATGAAATGGATCCTTTTGCCCGTAATGTTGAGGCTGCCGCAGTCATAATGGGAGGTGTTGGCTTGTTCGAGCGAACACGGCAAAACCTGCTGCGTCGCTTAGGGCTTTGTATCGAGAATGGTGGCCGTAATTTTGAACATTTACTGTAACTGTGTACCATGATACAATAAAACCTTTAAGAAATGTGCTAGTGATTATTTGTTACCATGGTTTCCGTCCTTACACAAAAACACTTTGATGGTATGAAGCGGCGTAAGAAAGCATTTACGATCCATGGTTGCCTCAAAAAATGTTTGTTTTGATTCCCCCTATAACTCCATAAAGTTTGTTCAGGTAGTTTTAAAACACCCTGTATACGCCGATCTATAGTACACGGGGTATTGGTAAATTTGGACAAGTTAGACGATAGAATCTCCAATATGAATATCTGCATCGATTTGTATAGACTCTGCAAGAACGTTAAAAGACAAATGTTCGGTTTCCGGATTGCTTTATTTTACAAACTCTATTGAGTATACCTCCATATTTTTTTCATAAAGACTTTTGCTGTTACTTATTTGATCTTTAGCATATTCTTGATCCACCTACAACACTACAACATCTTGTGGCATCTGACATTGAGAATTATTTGCTTGAATGGTTACATACATCGGTGTACGCCAATAAGTGCCTTTGCGCGCAAGCCGTCACAGGCATACGTAGCTTTGTCATCAAATCGGAGCAAAATGTGGAAGTCGGTCTCCCTTGATCTCTACAAGATCGGCCACGCCATGAGTAAGGCGTTCGGAAGTGTAATCTTTTTAAGCGTTACCATCGCTTTGGTGGACGCGGTGGTGGCGCTTTTCTTCCTTGTTGTGACGGTTTTGACTGGTGTTCAGCTCTTTCCAAACCTTATTACGAAGATTTATGTCATAATTTGGATTATCACCAAAACGCTTAGAATGATTTTCATCCTGCTCTGTTGCCAATTTTCGTCTCACGAGGTAAATTTCGCATAAGGATTTATTTAACCATAACACATTATTACATGTTAATGAATATTGTAGAAACATATTTCGCAGGAAAGATATTAGGAAGGATGTAAAATTGTAAAAGTAGATCATCTTCTGCTGATTGATTTAGGTCGTTCTTATCACGTCTGTTATGAAATATTTATCACTGTTTATTTATAGCTTTCTTATGCTGGATATCTTTCTTATAATACATTTATCTCTTATTTTTGGTGCAAATATTACAGAGCTTGTACCTCGTTTACTTTTTTACTCGAAATTTCAGCCTGCTATATCATATATAATGCTTGTTGGCATTTGAATGGATTGAACGCTGGCCAAATCCTTTATATACAAAAAGTGAATTCTTGATCGTAGTAAATTCTCAAATAACATATTTTGTTATTAATCTTCAAGAGGGACTTAAATTAATATTGCAGTTGACATTTGGAAATTTATCGCCAATAGAATTTCAGCTTATTCTTAACTATGTGCAATATATTGCCTGAATAAAATGTCCATTGTAATTATGCAATGTCTCGCACCTGATAGTCCATGCTCTATATGCGTTTAAGGCATTCCTGTATATACTAACTATAACGTGAGGTCGAGGAAGCTTGTTACTTCGTCAAAATATATTTCGAATTGATTTCAACCTATCTATTTGTACTCACCTCTTTATCCACAGCTGCTTGATCTTCATTTCGCCCTCTTCCACTCATCTGAATTTCTTACTAGAAGGCCTTCCCCAGTGCCGAGAATTCTACTTTGAAAGAACGTGGTCAGGATCTAACTGCTTGTACAAATTTCTATTTGAAAATCAGCGATATGTTTCACAATTGTATTCAGCTGAATTTGTGTCCGATATGCTATTCTAGATTGTCCAAAATGTCATTGCTATTGAAGTTACGTATGACATTATATCGGCTGGAAATGAAATAGATATCTAAATTTTGAAAAATAATCTTACACCAGATCCTGGTTGTCATTAAAAGTGTTTTTTCATTTTTTCTGAATGTTCAGCAGCGATGTTAATATAATTAGTAGTTTAATATTTCTCACAAGGTCGCCTTCGTCCTTATCATCCGTTGACGAACAATTATAGATACCTGGATTGGATATTTAAAACATGTATCTATTAAGTTAACTTGGACAAAGAGCTTCCTTGTCATTATTACAAAATGCTGAGAAAAACAGTTTATATTGAAATATTTCACAAACGACTTCTCCCTCATGTCAGTGGCAGTTGCATATTGACGTACGTATTGATTTAAGCTCACCAGCTTTTAAGAACTCATGAAACATGCTTTCGTAGAAATTGCCCAGCTGTCATTTTATATAGGCAGAAAAAATTGGTACTTTAAAATTCTCACACTGAAATCCTTTTTATCGAAGAATGCTTGCATAAGATATTAAAAGGGAATGGCGCAAAAATAATTGTGGAAAATTTTCCTACTTCGACTCAAAGAAATGATTAATATTTCCCATAAGATAACCTGTAAAAAATCGATATCTTGATATGCAGACCTTTATTGTTGAAAACTTAAAATACCTTAAAATTTTGATATAGATAGGGGATTTGCATATCCCGAGTTCTTAGAAAAATGTAATGTACAAGCGTATAAGTCTGGTGAAAATTATCGAGAAAATTTGAATCGAATCTTAACACCTATAATTACGGAGAAAACAGTTGCTCAAAATTAGTCAAAGATATTTGTGATTTAAAATTAGTAGTTCTAAAAATCCATCATAAAACTCAATTATACCTATTATATCTATTAATAACATTATTCTACTAATACGGAATTTTATTTTCCTTATATTCTAAGTATCATTCGTTTTTCCCAAAAGGTACGCATTTGAAATCTCTGTGTATTCCATTTATGGAGTACACATTTCCATATTAAGTTATTATTATTATTATTATTATTAAGTTAACTTGGACAAAGGGCTTCCTTGTCATTATTACAAAATGCTGAGAAAAACAGTTTATATTGAAATATTTCACAAACGACTTCTACCTCATATCAGTGGTAGTTGCATATTGACATACGTATTGATTTATACTCACCAGCTTATAAGGACTCATGAAACCTGCTTTCGTAGAAATGGTACGGCTGTCATTTTATATAGGCTGAACCCTCGGTTTGAAGAAAAAATGGGTAAATTAAAATTCTCATACTGAAATCCTCTTTATCGAAGAAATGTCCTTTATTTTATGATTGAAACGTGGAACTGTCGCTGACGGATAGTATATATTTTTATAAGCAATAAAATAAGCAGCTGCGACACGAAGCCTGGGAGACTATTACGTTTAACGTCTACATATGCTTTGTCTGATACATTTCATCTTCAAGCTGTTGATTTTTTTCTCGTTTCGGACAATTTTCAAAAAATCGAAATTTTCTTTCCTTCACATTGTATAATGTAACGGCTCTTAGCGTCTTTTTTGTGTCGACTTAGGTTCCACTCTCCCTTAAAAGTTTTAGTCTAAAGTAAAGAAGCATAAAATTTATAATGCAGGGAGAATGATAATACAATCTCGCGTTTTGAATTCGCCGTTACATTTTAGTGCTAGTATAAGCGCCGTTAAAACATTTTCCTCTCGAAGAAACATTTCTTAAATAAAAACGAATTTAACAGCGCTGCGGATCACATGAATGAAGAAAATATTTCCTGGTATAGTTATCGCAGTAATTCTGCCTTTAGACCGGTTGGTCTCGGTATACTCTTCTGATATCTCTCAGATAATGAGTCAACCTAACATTTTCCTTGAGGCTAGATAGTTTTCAACTAGTATTATAGAAATTTCAAAGATTTTAAGCGTTATTTGTTTCATACCTAGTCAGTAAAATTCTATCAACTAGTTTGAAATTTAGCATTGAATCTGGAAATATATACGGCATGTAAAAATGCTCTGAATGAAATCGCATATCGGGGTTTCCTGAAATTTTATAAATAAGAACTGCAGAATTTAGTTACTCGGTCGATTTAAAATGCTCTGTATGATGATATATTTAGCCAAATATGACTAGAGGCTTGGTAATATGGCGATATTCATCGAATCGTCATGATTACGGAAAAAATTTTTGCAGATAAAGCTTTGATGTCTGGCTTGTTTTATTGTCACTACTTTACAACCTCTCCAAGGCAGTGGACTCCAATCAATAAATGATTCATCCTTCTTTACATGGTCTACAGTAGGTATGGCCAAGTTTAATGACTTGACCTCTGAGCTTGCTCGTGTTCGAGAGGATTCGAGTTCTTTTTTGCGGTTTACTAACTGTAGCATTGTTCCACGGACGGACTGCGATGCTGTTTTGGAGCCGAATGGTAGGGCTGAAGCGTAGGCTATGGCACTTCTGTAGGGCCAAATGAATGCATTTCGTTGACCTAGGGCCGTTCCTGGACTCATGTAGGGCATCCCTTATCGTTTCTGGTGTGCACTACAATGCTGATGCTGGGGATACGGTAGCGCCAAGAATGTTCGATCATGCTAGAGTTTTTTTAGGCTAGATATAAGGAATAATAATTATTCAGCAAGCGTTGAGATGCACGACAATATTACATTAGATGGTATGGTACAGTGTAGGCGTCTTAAGGGAAAGTGATTAATTGAGAGCGCCTAGAGAAAAACGTAAGAAATCCATGTGGTAACACAATTGTTGAAGGTTTGACGATAGCTGATTATCCATGCAACAGTTAAGTACATAAGGCTTACTACCGTCATACCACTATAAACGTGATGTTAAGTAATAGTAGAAATCATTCTATGCGTAGAAAGTCGACGTAATAGGAAGGACAAGGTGGCAGTAAATAATAATTCAGTAGCGCGCGAGGCATCGTTACCTAGTAATAGTGATAATTAAAAACCGTCCGAGTTAACTGTCGCAGCATTCGCAGCAAAGAGACCGAATTTTAACAGCTTATTCGCAGTTTTCGTGCTGATGTAGTGATAGGTACAGAAAGTTGTCTAACGGCGGGCATTGCCATTTGATGCTATATAATTCAGATTCCATCACCTTTAATTTTATCATATAGACCGTAATAGCCCGAATATAATGCGACCCCGAATATAGTTCGTCCCCAAGTATTTTGAAAGGAATTTTAGGAAAAGGCGAAAAACAATTTTCTCTATTTTGCACATTTAAATTACCTGTAAACTCATGAATTATGTACTCAAGGGGGGTAATGTGACGCCACGTTTAGACGGTCCTCGTTTTCTAACGTTGAGTGTCGTGACCCTGCGTGAAGTTGTGCCGGTGCTGTGGTTGCTGCAATTTGACCTTGATCTATTATCAAGTCTCCTCAGACCCCTACCGAGTATATTTGTACAATGTAGCATCGTAACATGAACGTCCAATTCACTTACAATGTAGCAATTATAAAAATATGCGCTGAAGCACGCGTCATGAAACGCGCCGATACGCAGTTATTTTTTAAAGATACAAGTATTCGAATATAGTACGAATGCAACAAGTACTCGAATATAATGCGAATGCAACAAGTACTCGAATATAATGCGAATGCGACTTTCAAAGGTTCATATTGAGGGAAAAAACATCGCACTATATTCGGGCCAATACGGTATATATATATATATATATATATATATATATATATATATATATATATATATATATATATATATATATATACATATATATATACATATATATTTATTTATTTATTCCATAACATAGAGACTATAAAAAGTTATCAATTGAGCGATAACCCATTAATATTAGAGTAAAATACGATATTAATCGATTTCATCTACATCTACAAGTTACCCTGCAATTCAACAAGTTGGTGGGTGGCAGGGGGTGCAATGCACCAAATCCTACCTAAAGATTGTCCAACGCAATTCGAAATTTCCTATTGTGATCTCTTATTGTCCTCGGAAAGAACGAGCCTAGATAACGCTCCGTCCTACAATCGATCTCACGTATTTTATCGTCTCGATCATTTCTACCTATATACGTCGGTGCCACAATTATTCCCACTACCTCCTCTTTTAGACATTCTGACCTATATTTCTCTAGAAGTTTCAACCTTGAGTGCAATCTACGGTCCTCCAGTGATACCCAGTTCAAATCGCTCAATAAAGAGGTGACGCTTTCCTTATGTTCGTACTTTTGTTTTACAAATCTGGCTGCTCTGCGCTGTACTCTTTCTAGTTGAATTATGTGTCCCTTCTCGTACGGATCCCATATGCTCGCTGCGTATTCCACTTGTGGTCTTACCAGTGATAAGTAGCATGTTTCGCGTACTTTCTCTGTAGTGTTCCGTACTATTCTACCTATGAATGCCAGTTTCTTGTTGGCCGCTCCTATAACTCGACGAATATGCATGTCCCACGAAAGATCTCGACAAATGGTTACTCCTAAATATTTTACATACTCAGCTTGTCGAATACTCATTTCATCTATTTTATATTCGAAACCTAAATATTTGTTCTTACTTTTCCAGAACGTGACTGCGGCACATTTGGTACAATTAATTTCGATTTGCCATTCTTTGCACCACGCTGAAATGGCTCTTAAGTCTTCACGCAGAGACTGATGGTCCTCCTGATTTTTTATTTCTTTATATAGAACGGTGTCATCGGCGAAAAGCCTAATTTTACTACGAACAACCGAGCACATATCATTTACATAGATTAAGAAGAGTAGAGGGCCCAATACACTTCCCTGAGGAACACCCGAAGCAACTTTAACGGGAGACGAGTATTTCCCATCGATGACAACTATCTGTTCCCTATTCGAGAGGAAGTCTCTCACCCAACCGACAACTTTCGAATTGATACCACATTGTTCTAACTTCGCAATTAATTTCCTATGAGATACTTTATCGAACGCCTTCCTGAAATCAATGAATATGGCATTGACCTGAGTATTTTTCTCTCCGCATCGCAACACATCGTCCACGAACAGGCCGAGCTGCGTTTCGCATGATCTACCTCTCCGGAATCCGTGTTGGCATCCGCTAAGCAATGAATGACTATCTAAATAGCGCATTACAGAGCTAAAGACTATGTGCTCAAGTATCTTGCACGATAATGAAGTTAAGGATATCGGCCTATAATTTCCGGGGTTCTCTTTGTCGCCACTCTTATGGATGGGAGTAACGTGTGCTACCTTCCAATCTTTAGGAACTACTCCTTCTCTAATAGATTTCTCGAATATAATCTTCAAATACGGCGCGATTTCAGCAGCTAATTCTTTCATTAGACGCGCGGGAATTTCCTCCGGTTCAGGAGATTTATTTGGCTTAATTGAATGAAGCTGGAGCGCGATGCCATTTTCCGAAAATACCAAATCTTCCATCGAATCGCCCTGACGCATAGGAATAGGGGTTTCACATTCATCGTCATCACGAGTAAAAGCTTTTTGGAAGTGATGATTTAATAGGTTTGCTTTATCCATACTATCGTGAACTACGTTTCCCGTTTCCGACCGCAGTGACGCAATAGTGGGGCCCCTACCTTGAACTTCCCTGACGTAAGACCAAAATGCTTTTGGGTTCTCTTTCAAGTTTTCCTGTAAAACCTTCTTTTTATAATTGTTAAACGCATTACGCATTGCTACTCTGGCTAAGAGCTAAGAACAACTAAAACATTTTAGACGCAGGCAGAAGACGAATCAACTCACGTAGTCATTTTTATTCGTTGTCATTGGCTGTGTGGTGATGCCATGTGTTAACGACCGATATGCCTTAATTCTATAACTGCCGGCAGCGTCACCCGGCCTATTGAGAATAGTCACTTCAATCTGCCAATTAGGAGTAATTCCCAACACCCGACAAGACGTTGGACTTTCCTTTCCTACTTCAAAACTAAGGTTTACAAAGCAACGACATTGTTAGTATAATTTTTGAACACCTAATAACTTGCTCTTTCATGTACTTGGGCATAAAATAAATACAAACTAAAATTTTAATTTTATTTGTTCACCGTCGAAGCGTCTCCATAAGATATAGGTCGGACCGTGGTTACAGTCACAAAGATCCCAAATTGTCTCAGATAAACGATGTATACTGTAGAAGTCCCGCTACCTTGATCTCTACAATGTCAACTTTGCCGTAAGTGCAATCTTGCCTGACCCGAGGTGTACCGTGGTCGTTATGGTAATGATGCTAATCTTCCTCATGGAAGCCTTGATATTGGATGTTCCCTACTATACCAATCTATCTGAAATGATCTTGTAGATTTTTTGGTCTGTCATCAAAGAGTTTGGATTGTTTGACATCGTAGTACACCCGTGCTAATTCGCATCTAATGAGGTGAATTGCATATAGATAACATGTTTAAATATCCTTATCTTGGTACGTTACTGATAAAAGGGCATAATTTTTTATAAAGTTATCCTTTTCTAGTAGTTGATGATTATCATTTGACTCCTCTGCTAGTAAATGCATCCCACATTCATTTTGAGGTTATTTTAACTCTACATTGATGTGGTTATATGGAAATCCACCTTTTTCTATGTTTAATCACAATTTTTAATAGTTAATTGATGTGAAGTGTAGTTATAATAAATAGAATTAATTTATATACATATAACCACTACACCACCGGGGTGCCGGTGGTGTAGTGGTTAGAACGCTGGCTGCTACTCGCCCGATGCTTGAAAAAGTCATCGGGTACGAATCCTGCGCGAGTAGGATTTTTTCTCAAGGTCACCCGGTCCCCTGTTGCGTGGTTTGAGGAGACCGCGCAAATTCAGCTCTTCCGTTCTTCGGAAGGGACGTTAAGCCGTTGACCCCCCTGGTGTTCTTCGTAAGAGGAGGCAAATGCCGGCACCGGGTTTCCCTCCTCCCTTTTGTGTGTGAGTCCGGTGTGGAAGACAACGGGAAACCACCACACCGTGTATGTATATTCCCTAGTCAAAATCAATTAATTAATTAATTGGTAGGACCTGTCGCAAGACAGAACACGAATGAATGAATATATATATAATACAGTGCTTTAAGTATTTCATGCTGACTCACCAGTCAGGCAAATATATCACTCGTCTGCTGATAATTGCCACCGCCCCAGATACCCAAAGGCTGGCCAGCAAAAAAAAAACCATCAGTGCCAAAAATGAAATGTTAGTTATTTACACTTTCGTTGACCTATATCTTAATTTCCATTTTTTCCAGATATGACTATCAATATTTAACCAAGTACATTACACACAATATACTTGTATGTGTATCAGTCTCCTATTTTCCGCTGTCCTCTTTATATCTTGATAACTCTCTTTCCCTTTCAAATCGTCTATCAGCTGAAACCTTTTCCTACCTCTTTCCCTTTTCCCATCTAGTTTTCCTTCTAACACGTCTTTAATCATACTCTCTCTCCTCAGGTAATGTCCAACCCAGTTAGCCTTCCTCTTTCTGATAGTCTGTATAATCATTCGCTTCTCTCCTATTCTTCGTAGCACTTCATCGTTTTTCATCCTATCTGTCCATTTTATCTTCAGCATTCTTCTCCAAGTCCACATTTCAAAGCTTTCCAAGTATTTGATGTCATTTTTCCTTAGCGTCCATGTTTCTGCCCCATACAATGCTATATATATATACGTAGAATTTCTAAAGAAAAAATAAATTTAAATCATCAAATTGAATAGTAAAAAACTCTCAGCCATATATGTAAGTAGTAATTTGATGCGTCGGTATTCGTCAAAAATCTCTCGGGAAAATAAACGTCGATAGAAAAAATAATCTTCTATTTTCTAAATAAATAATTGTAGAATTCTACCAAGCATATATATATATATACTGACATTATTGCTCATCAAATTGAAGGATATTATTATCGTTATTTCTTTCCAATTATGTTATTGAACCATACTTGATATAATTTAAAAATAGATTTTGCTAACAAAACAGTAAACTCGTCATTAAAGTTTATGTTAATAAGTTCGAGAACTAATTTTTGAGAGTTTTTTAATGTTGAACTTTTTCTATTCCTTTTAGAATCGCTCTGAGAAGCGATGTAATCTGTTGATGTCCCTCCACTTAGACCACTACAAATTCAACGTGACTGTGAACAAAATGTTCGGAAGAATTACCTTTTTCAACGCGATGTACCCTTACAAAAGTTGTGTGGCGTAAGCTTTATCAAATGAACAAACGCTAAAAATTCTTTGTCATATGTTCTATATCCCAGAACAATTTTCACTTTCTGAAGCATTCAATTAGGTGAAATTTATATTTTTTTTCAGTTTCAGGATCATCTACAAGGTGACTTTTACTTTGTCCATACGTAGTAACGCATAAGGAAAAATATTGTTTTCATGAAAAAATTGATTTCGACATTTCAGCGGAAATACACCATTTGAGCTCCCCTGAACACGTTTTGACCATTTCTCGAAGTCTTTTTGTGTGTGTAATAGGAATTTTGTGGGCGCTCTAATTCAAAAACTACTAATCAGATCAACACGAAATTTTTCGTTTGATATTTTTATTAAAGGCACAACATTTGCTTAGTTTTCGGTTAAAATTGTCAAATGAAAGTTGGTGTCTACTATTGTAACTTATCCGTTTCTTTTATACACGAGTTGTTGATGCTTGCATACTGCAAGCGTTCAAAAAAACCTCCACACACCAATATATAAACTCATTAATAAACCAACGCGACAGCATTTGAACTACACAGAGCCCATTTATATAACATAATATTTTTTATTTTCTGCGAAACTAAGGCATCTATCCAGAATTCCTAAATTCTCTGGCAATCAGCTTCCCATCAGTTTTCCAATTTCAAGTTTCATGGCTCAGATCGCCCTTTTTAAGGAATAACTATAATCATCATTAAGATAATAGCTTATATGTTACACTAAAATTGATGTAAAAATTAGGATATTTTGTGTGTTAGGATTATGTTTTCACCATCTGTGCCTTTTAGTACGTATCTCGAAATAAAAATTAATTTTGAATTATCACGTCATTATATTTATACGTCGGCTGAAATCAAATGGATTATAATGCAGTCTAAGCTTTAAATCAACGGTCTTGTAGTATGGAAAATTAATTCCCATTGAAATGCATTGGAGACGTTGCTATGGTAGTTTATATTTTTCATTGTTGAAGACTGAAAATAATTTCAGAATTTTATGATTAAAATAATTTTTTTATGCAAATTCAGCATGGATTTTAATGGGGGACTGCCAAAATATTTAATTGTTTTTTTAATTCTTTGTAGTTGACTTAATTACTCCCTGTGAACATTTTTTTGTTAAATCGTCTTCATTATGCAAAAAATATATTTAAAATAACTCGTTTAAATATCCCGCGAAAACGGCATCCGCGTTGGAGAGAGATTAGTAAGGGGTACGTGACGACATCGCATGGCTTTCGACGGTAGTGAAAGCACGCGGTTTTGATACTTCGTCCTGTTGCTTTTCCTGATAACGTAGCTAAAATGGATAATAGGGAACTTAAAATGGGTTGTAAGTATTGTGCTTAAATACAACGATTAAAACCCCGAGAAAATTGTTCTTCACGCTACCGAGCTCCTTGGGAAGAAATGAGAATCGGAGAATATTGTGGTTGAAAGCCATGAGGAGATACGCATCTGATATATCGTAACGTACAACTGCATTTGTCTGCGCAGATCATTTAAATCTAAATACTAGTTATATGTATGTACGTAATTGTATTGCTTCGTATTTTAGTTTATGACTTATGTCGGCATTACAATGACATGATTCATATATTTCTGGAAAACGGTGAAAGAGTAAATTATATTTTTATGTTTCAAAGATTAGCATATATATTTTAACAAAACCTCCATAATGTAATATACCTATTCTAAATACGTAAGATCAAACTTACGGAAATCGTTGGGCTATGGGTTTATTAAGCAAATAATTAATGTTGCAGTGCCTGTATTTAAGTTCCAAGTTTTTAGGCCAATACTTTTACAAATTTTATATATTAAGATAGTTTTGTAATTTAAATATTTTAGTAAATTTGTTCCCATAATATCAACGACAGCATGTTTTTTTAAGGACCATGTTTTGCTAAATAAGGGCAGTCATGACACTCCACAGACGTGACTAAATCTTCTTCATCTACAACTACATTCACTTCATAACCTCTCTATCTTATCCTGTATTCAGGGCAAATCTTGCCTTTAACATTACAGATTTTTCCTTCTCGCTTTAGTTTAACAAATCCAACAGCATTACTAACATAGTCTTTCCTCATTGACCTCAAAGGAACTAACATGCTTTTGGCATTCACTGAGGGCACTAAACACTCGGCAAACTTTGGCTACCAATCGGATGTGACCGGGTTCGGCATTAACTCGTCCGTTTTAAATTGCTATGTTATAAATATCTTTTAAAAATTTAACAAAATAACTTTATATTTGCCTATAACACTTGCCATATAATACAACTTCATAAAATTTTCGGTAATTCCCGATATTTGACAGTCCCCTATTATGTCTTCAACAAAAATAAACCTCTCTCTTTCATCCGCAGTACGGTTTATGTAACGACTAAGTATCTTAAATAATTTAAAAAAGCAATTTTATATAGCCCTGACAGTTTTCAATGCTTTTCTTATGGGCGTTTAAAATTGGATTATCGTTATCCTGAGTAAATTTAAACTAGAAACAGCTGTGAAGATTTATTGGACAATAGTGGTGGATTTCGTGACAACGAGTAACTTTTTAGTTATATTAATCCGCCGAGCCATGGTATACGGCGTCTTGGTCGATTTGGCGAAATTTGATGGAAGGCTTGTTAATCTGAAGATATACATCGAGTCGCGTAATTTTCGCAAGATCGTCGGAACGTTATTGTTTGCATTCTGTCTAGTGTTTTCGATACTTGCTGTTTCTACCTTGGATATTTTATCAATGGGCGAATGCGGTACCGTTAAATTTATTTCTGATTCTATACACTCTCTGCAATCTGTTCATAGTCCAGCAGCAATACAACAATACTTTGAGACATCTGAAATAGGTCGGATACATAGCACGTATTCTGTATAAATGGATCGGAATCGCGGTTGCGAACAGATAAATACTGTGGATGTCCCTACATCTAGATCTCTACAAACTCAGCGTTTCTGTCAAAAAAATTTACGGAAGTGTGATATAGTTCAACGCAGAGTGCAGTTTGGTCGACTTAGTGATAGTGCTCTTCCTCGTCGCATTGGAAGCTGCACGTTTACCACACCTTGGTAGGAAAATAATGGACATGATATGGGCACTCTGCGAAATGTTTGGAGTGGTTCTCATCATGATGTCGTGCCAATCCGCATCTGACGAGGTGAATATCAAACAATTTTCACCTTTTTTAATATTTAAAAAATATTTTTGATAATTTTTGTTAGTTTTTCTTTGAAAAACTGTGAAAACGATAATGGAATGAGTTTGTAAAATATATGTTTCATACATTTCAAAGGTATTTTTGGGCTTGTATGTTCTATATCCCTCGCATCAAATCGAAATTTATCCAGGAGGTCTTACGTTTTACAATAGAATGTGATTGAGTGCATCGTATTTTCGACTTGCAATTTAAAATTACATATGTTCGTCGTAGTACCTCGGGACTCATGCCAAAACACTCCTAAAAGATTACAAATACATTTTCTAATTGGTCATAAACAGCGACACACTATGAGTATCTATATAATTGGATGTCCGTGTGACATCTCGATTATGTAGCTTTTTATGTCTTTATGAAATTTATGTGCTGGCCTAATGTTCACACGTCATGAAAAAACTGAAATCACTTTTCATAAGGTAGTTAAAAGTAAATGGGAAGTAACTTGTTATAATTCTTTCTTCTCGAGTGCTAGAAAATATACATTCTTTCTCCCTACCATGTAGATCATTCATAGGTAATTTCTCTCAACGCTCATAGTACTTCGATGATCTTACCTGAATTCTCTGTGTAGAAACGCGTGGCCGCGTCGAGGTAATTCATGGTACCTCCGGTCTTTATAAATAGATGTATGCTACAATTAGACCATAACTAGGATCATTTGTTAATTTCTGAGGTTAGCGTCTTAAATCTGTGATTAAAATCTTAATTGTCAATTTACAAAATTATTTATTTTGGACATGGAAATCGCATAATTTTTAATAGTTTTGTGTATTGGTACGGTTGCTGTCCTTCAAGAAAACGTTAGAGAAGAATGAGAGTAAAATTAGTCTTGCTTGTGTATATGGTTTTTCGCGATAATGTTTATATTGTATACTTTGAGATTTTAAATGGGCATAGGAGTTATTTAGAACAAACGATCACAATTTCAATTATGATATGATATTTCTGAGTTTTCAGTGTTGAGTAGGCGATAAATTCTTATAATTGGACAAGGAATTTCACACGGGTCGACTGAAGGCTCTTTAAGCTAATTTTGTGGAAAAAGGAATTAATCAAGAAAGCAATTCGGTGGATCATATATTTTTAAGGCAATTTATCGCCTAACTTGATATCAAAAATGTGCTTCGTCGGAGTTTGTTATCAGTAGAATAATATCCATTAATATAATCCTAATTAGCACAAAAATAAAGACAGGTAAATCATATGTTGAAATTCATTAATTTATTTTTTAATATTAAAAGAGGTAATGTTGATACACCCCCATAATAACACACGTGTCTACAGAAATAATGGCAAAGGTGGATGTCAGGAGGACATTTCTAAATGAAACTAACTATAAATTTTTTTAGGCAAAAATATTTGTACCGCGGACTTAAATTGAAATTAGCACATTACTGTAAAATATGTACAAACAACTTTTGTCGATTGACGTATTGAATAGATAAAAGTGTATACGCAGAAAATGTGTAGTTTACGAAGAATGAAAAATTAATACGATTTGATCGCCCGTCAGTCATGTTCCCCTTAAAGAAACAAGATTAATTTAATTTAGACTGCCTCATAATGGTTTTGGTCAAGTATTTTTCCAGTATTTGTATGTACTGTTTAAAGAGAAGAGACTCAAATTTTCTCTCCACCCCTCGAGTCAACTACATTTCTTCTGTTTCGTGTTATGAACTTCTACGATTTAATTTTCGTTAATCTCGAACAATTAATGATTTTCAAAATAATCCTTCGTAAAAAATCCACGCCAATCAGAAAGATTGAAATTCATCATAGAGGCTTGCATCTCTCAACACCGAGGAACACCGTACCGAAAATCGAATTTCCTGATTCTTCGAAAGTTTTCTGTACGTTATCACCCTTGCTAAAAGCCTGCAGGTTCTTCGGACTTGCTCCATTTACATTGGAAGTTCCGCGTGACGCTTAAAGCAATCATTCCCAAATATCCGTCAAGTAGAGCGTCGGAATTATATTTGTGGTTCTCTGCGCTATGTTGTGGGACGTGAGATACACTGTTGTAACGATGAATGAAATGGAGCTAACAACGGCCACAATAATTTATTGGACATTGGTGGTCTACGCAAATTCATTTATCAACTGCTTAGTTTTATTAATTCGTCGATCCGTGTTATAAGGTGTCCTGTTCTATTTGGTAAATTTCGACGGAAGGCTTGCCTATTTGAAGATCTGCATCGACTTGTATTCTTTCCGCAATTTTGTTAAAGGATTAATGTTCGTATTCTTGATTTCTTTGCTGATGGTTGCTGTTCATAGTACACCTTATGCATCGAAGAACGGAAGTGGAATCATAAAAGCAATCCTTTCTCGTTACACTGTCTGCAAACGGTTCTTAGTCCAGCAGTAGTACTACAATATATTGAGACATCAAAAAATAAGAATGTCCTCCTTGAATGAAGAAATACGTAGAAGCACATATGCCAGATACTCAAAACGTGTGCCGTCGAAATGGATCGGAATCACGGTGGTAAACTGTTTTAAGCTGTGGATGTCTCTACATGTAGACCTCTACAAACTCAACGTGTCTGTCAACAAACTGCACAGAATATTAATATTTTTCAACGCTGCGTACAGTTTGGTCGAATTAGTGGTAATGTTATTCCTCTTCGTATCGGAAGCTTCAGAATTATTAGACCTTTGTATTAAGGTCACCGTCATGATATGGACTCTGTTCGAAACGTTTGGGGTGCTCCTCATCGTGACATCGTGCCAATCCGCATCTGAAGAGGTGAATAGCGAAATACTTCATTAATTATATTATAACAACGTTATTGATAAAGGGTGAAAGTTCATCCTTTGCAAAATTTAAATAAAAATTTCATAGAGAATTATTTTGTAGGATAATGGCTACCGTTTACCAGCACATATTAATGGGCTGGGATACCTTACGATAACAATTGAAGGCAAAATGATAAAACCTTCGAGAGGTAGACGAATTTGTGAACACAAGATTCTAACTACTCCTATAGCATCTCTAGTTCCTCGTCCTTTTCTGAAACCGAATTGATAATAGGGGAACTATTATTTCTTCTGCCTTTTTCTCCAGCCTTTTATTAAGAATCCTCGTGATGATCTTCGATGTGTGTGACAGAAGGCTTATCGTTCTGTAATATTTACACTGCATTGCCTTTGGCTTCTTCTTTAGAGGGATCATTGTTACTTCTAGGAAATCCTGAGGCCACTCTCCCGTGTCGTAAATCTTATTAGTTAATTTCGTGATCGCTTTTAGTCCTTGTGATCCTATGACTTTAAGAATCTCAGCCGGTATTCCATCGCTGCCCGTGGCGTTCCCCGTCTTTAGTTCCACTATAGCCTTTTCAACTTCGGTCTCCATAATACTTGGTCTTAAGTTGTCTTCTTCAATGTTTTCCTCATTTTCCAGTTCTATTTTTGCCGCTCCAGCCTGTTTGCTGTATAATTCCTTAATGTATTCTTCCCATACCTGTGCTACATCCTTTGTTTCTGAGACTATCTTCCCATCCGTATTCATAATTCCTTTACCACAAATTCCATTAGACTTCTTATCTTCTAATTCCAGTGCCCTAGCGTACATCATATCGAACCGTCCTAACTTCTCCATTTGTTCTATTTCATCACATTTTCCTTTAATCCAATTTTCTCTAGCTTTATCTGTTACCCTTCTCAACTCATTGTTTATACGCCTATAGTTGGCTCTACCTTCTTCACTGTTAACGTTTTTCCATTTTCGTCTCTCATTCATTTTCTCCAGCATTTCCTTCGTGATCCATGGTTTTCTGATTTTCTTCTCTTGTTTTCCAATCTCTTTATCCAAGGTATCCTTGATACTGGTTTTAATTTCATCCCATTCTATATCAACGGTCTTCGGTTTGTTTTCCAACTTTCTTAGTTTATCTTCCAACTTCATGCTGACTAAATCCTGCCTTTCTTTCAGTTTTTCTAGGTCCCAGGTCTGTCTTTCTCTTCTCGTTTTTCTTATTTGTTTGAGCTTTGTACTCACGTCAAGTATTAGAAGGCTGTGATCTGAATCAATGTCTGCTCCTTGCAATGCCTTGGCGTTCTTTATGCTGTTCCTGAATCTTTGTTTTACAAGGATGAAATCTATTTGGCATCTTATTCTATCTCCTGGGCTTTTCCATTTGTATAACCTTCGTTTATGGTTTTTGAACCATGTATTAGTCAATACAAGGTCATTATTGATGCAGAATTCTACGAGTTTCTCCCCTCCTCGATTCCTCTTCCCAAGTCCGTATTGCCCGACAACATTTTCTTCCTGTCCTTCTCCGACTATGCTGTTCCAATCTCACATTATTATGCAGTTTACCTTTCCTCTTCCGTCTTCTTCGTAAATTTCATTAATTTGCTCATAGATCTCATCTATTTCTTCATCGTCATGAGCTGACGTTGGCATATATACCTGGATTATCAGCATGTCCACTGGGCCTGCTTTTAGCTTTATTGCCATCAGACTATCGTTCGTTGCTATTATCTTTGTCACGCTTTTCATCATGTCTTTCTTAAGTACCAGAGCTACTCCCCTTTCCCCGCTATTTCCTCCAGAATAAACTACCGTGAATTCTTCCGAGTCAAACTGTCCTTCTCTCTCTCATCTAGTTTCTCGCTTAGCCCTATAATGTCAACTCTATTTCTTCTCATTTCTTCTTTCAAGTTCTCTAGCTTTCCTGCTTTTCTCATAGTTCTTACGTTTCAAGCCCCTATTCGTAATTTACTTCCGACAAATGTTTTCCTCAAGGCAGTCCCCGCCCGGAGATCCGATTGGGGGATTATTTTACCTCCGGATTGTTTTACCTTGAGAGAACTCATATTGTCCAACCATATAATCTTTACTAGGGATTGTAATGTGGTAGTTTCCCTCTTGCTTTCCACATCGCAGTACTGTAGCCGTTCAAATCGTCCTGATCACGCCTACAGCTGTATTGGATATAGACCCAACCGACATCATTTGTTTTCGGCTCTATTCCATACTGACAGTACTGCTGCCTACTGCCAGGCACTGATGATAGTTTTTTTTTAATAAAAACCTCCATTCGAGGGGTTTGAACCCCCGAACTTTGCAATAGAAAGCCGATACGCTAACCACTACACCACCAGTGCTTCCTTAATGGCCTCTCTATATTCATTTTCATTTTCCAATAATCCTAATGTATTAGCAGCTTCCTGAAAAGACTTGTACACTATCCCATCCATTCTCCTTAGATGTAAGCAGGGAATTTCATTAACAGCATTCTTAAACAATATACCTCACCTAATGTCGGCAACAACCACTGCAATCTAGTTCTGTTCCTCCTTTGAGGATATTTCAGTTTTGGGTCGTACTAATTTTCGCTTTGCAGGCCTTCCTCTTTTAGGATTTTCACAAGGTGAATTTTCGGTGGGAAACAGCATTAATGTTTTAGTCCTAAATATATTCATTAAATGCGCTCGCATCACAGCAGTGGAAAACCTCAGATTGGAAGGGTTCTGATCTAGAGCAACAGAAACAGCGAAAGCAATCGCGAAAACGCCACAATCGTACGCATTATCCTGCTGCTGCACATCTTAATTCACAATTCTAGGTCCATGGGGAATAATCTCATATGAAAATCCACTTGTTCTAAAGGTAACCTTCTATCACTTGAAGCACTATCATATACATGAATAACCTCACCGTCAAAATACGTACAAATCCAGTGAGTTACACGATCGGTAGCTTCACTCGGAAAAATTTAAATATGCTCGCAGCTAACTGGTCTAACCTCATCGAGCAAATTCCACATCAGTAGAGCTTCTTGTGGACGAAAACTGGTATGGAAGGCCAAAATCTCATTAAACTTGCTAACGTGATCACTCGAGATGTAATCATTGCATTCTATTTCGTTAAACAAAGAAGCTGATAACGTCAAAATGGGTACGCAATCACTCATTGTGACTCACTGAGGGGAATTCACTTTCGCAAAACACAAAAATGAAACACCTATAATAAATAAATACTTATTAAGTAATAAATACTTTTACACAACTAAAACCACACAATTGAAAGTAACACTATAGCAATGAAGTGTACAATAACAATGCACAATCAACACTTTCACGGAACAAAATAAGAAGCGAACACAATCTTGTTATAAAAAATACTTAATAAGTAATAATTACGTCCACAAAACTAACTCCCGCGTTGTCCACGATAAAGGTGCACCGATGATAGGGATGAAAGCTCCAGAAAAATCTGCCAATCACTTTAAGATGACAATGCAGAAAAATACAAACACTCTGCTCTTTATCTCTCAGCGAATGACGTAGCGTCTGTTGACGTCAGTATATATAGCGAGAAGTTGCCGCTTGCGCATAAAGAAGCGCAGTCGACGATGGACGCCATAGTCCGTGTTTTCCAGACAGGGAACGATTTGGATGTGGGATTATTACGCAGTAAAAAATAAGGACGTGACGTAATAGAAAAACCGCAAGTCATGCACTTGAAAAAATATATCGCTCCGCGTATCCGAGCTAAGGGACGATATAGATGCAGGATTAATTACGTATTAAAAAATAAGGGGGTGACGTCATAGAAAAGCGGAAAATCATCCATTTGAGAAAATATTTCGTTCCCCGTTTTCGAGTTTAATTACGCAGTAAAAAAACGACGTGACATCATAGATAAAAATCAATGTAAAATTCTTGTTATTGGCTGAAATTTATATTTCAATCAAAAATATCATAACGTAAGTTACTTGTAAATTTTTATCGCCTTCATATTAAAACGATCCCTATTTTTTCAGAGTTGGGTTCTTATAGATGCTCATTTCTGCCAAATTTTAAAGTCGTAACGCATCTAGAAGTGAAAATATTTACTTATCTAATGGTCTAATTTTAAAAAATTTTTAACGGCCGCAGCAACATAATCATGGTGATATTAAAATGTTTATTTGTTCAAAGTTGGTGCTTGCATACTGCAAGCATTTCATATCACCTTGAAAAAACATTCATTTTTCAGACATATATTTCATCATTACAAATATTTTTTTAATTCTAAAGATTACACCTCCGCAGCGACTTTCGTTTTTCCCACATGTAAAAATAATAGATTAAAACAATCCCGAAACTTTGCAATTTTAGAATTTTATATTTTCTCCTTTATGGGGTACAAATGCTACACATTTTTGCCAAATTTTAAAGTTGTAGCACTTCTAGAAGTGAAATAACATTTATCTAATTGTTAAAATTTAAATAACTTTTAACGGCCGCAATAAAATTTCATGGATACACTGAAATATTTATTCGTTTTTATAGATTAAACTCTACATAACTTAAAACTTTCAGCTTTTTAAATTGCCCCGTAGTATCTAAACATATACCTATTTGTTTAAATTTTAAGAATTTTTAACTGCCAAACAAATTAAAATATCAAAATTTCAATAATCCCTATTTCGTTTTTTTACAAACACTACCTCTAAAAAAAATTTCAGCTCCGTAGCACATTCAGTAATACATAAACCTCAAAAATATTTTTAAACAATTGCGAATTTTTAGTGGTCGAATTTTTTAACTTTTTCAAAATTTTATTTTTTCTAAGTATAATTTTCTACAAAACGATTTCAAAAATTCGAACCTACAGCATATAGTTTCCAAGATAAAAATTATTAAACTTAAAAGTACAAATGGGGTTAAAACAACCCTAAAAATTAACAATTTTGAAATTTTTTATTTTTATAGTTGGTTATGAAAAAAATTCTATAGACCTGCAAAATTTCAGCTTCATAAACCTATTAGATTGGTCTACACACTGGATTGCGTTTTCCCATGCTAACTTATGGGAGATATTCCGGGGCCTATGGAGTCGAACCCAAAACACTGTAAGCAAAGGTGACAATAATTCCTAATAGATATTGCGGCCATCTAGAAACACTGAAAATTTCATTTTTCTAGCTTACTAGGAAGTGCCCATAACTAATTTACAAAAATTGGTCGAACGATTCCAATTCTGGTTAAAATCGGGGGGACCACTTTACATAAAGATCATAAAGATCCGGGTTCAATTCCCGGTCATAGCAGACTTTTTTCTCGTTTCAAAAATTGTTCCAACTAGAAGTTGTTGACAATGTTCCTGTTTTAAGTCGGAAACCACTTGATGTATTTTGATAACATTTGGTATTGGAGAGTTTTCCTAAAATTGGTCGACCGATTCCAATTTTGGTTAAAATCGGACAAAACTGACGACCACTTTACAGGAAGACCTACATGTAATTTACAATGTTCCTTTGTTTCAAGTCGGGAACTGCTAGACGTATTGTGATAAAATTTGGTATTGAGGAGTTTTGTTAAAATTAATTGACTGATTCCAATTTAGGATAAAATTGGTCGTTAATTACTACTTTACAGTAAGAACAACATTTATTTTACAACGTACCTCGCTTGCGGTTCCATGACAAAAGCCAACACGAAATTAGCCCACACGAAAATTCCGCACAGAAACAACCCCACTGCCATAAATTCTCACATGAAAAATACGCACACGGAAAAATGTTCACACGGAAAAATGCTCACACGGAAAATGCTCACCTGGATGAATGCTCACATAGAAAAATGCGCACAAAGTGTAGTGGCTGAGTGAGCTGGCATTGCCGTACGTGGAAAAGCGTTGAGCTCAGGTGAGCTCGCCTGGCCGGCAGCGGCGGCGGGCTGAGTTGAGTCGGGCCGTGACAACATTTGAGTCAGGTTGAGCTGCCTTTTGAGTTCCCGTACAGGACTCTGATCTATTGGTCGAACATCGCCTCATCCCCTCAGTCTTACCCATTTACTGATGATAGCAAATTTTGAGATTCCTGATAACTACAGTCAACTGGTACTTCATCATTTAGGTGTCGATGATCCAGACAGAATTCTAGTTTTAGGTGATAAAAAACTTTTGGTTATATTGAAAAAAGATAAAATCTATGGAGATAAAGTTAATAAAGTTCCAAACATGTTTTACCAACTGTATACGTGGCATGCCAAGGTGGGTAACTCATATCCGCCATTACTTACATTTTGTTACAGAAAAAGAACTTGGATACTTATACTAGAATGTTTGAAATCATGAAGCTGTTGGTTCCAAATCTGGTGCCTCAAAGATTTTAATAGATTTTGAGAAGGCTTGTATGAATGCAGTGAGGATTGCCTTTCCACACGCTGAGGTCAAAGGTGCTATTTCCATCTGTGTCAGAGTCTCATCAGGAAACTAAGCAATGTTGGCTTGAAGACTGAATTTGAAACTGATAAAAATATAAAACTCAAGCTGAAGTCTCTTGCTGCATTAACCTTTGTCCCAGTCCATGATGTGGGAATTGTCTTTAATGAGCTTGCCGCCACATTTTCAGACGAAGATAGCTATAATGAGGTGCTCACGTACTTCATTTCCACATACTGTGGGTGCAGCAGGTAGAGACTCTCAGTTTTCAATAAGATTATGGAATGATCATGATGCAGTTCTTGAACGGTCGCCTAAATCTACAAACTGCTGTGAGGGATATCACAATGCACTTAATTCCCAATTTCACTGCAGTCATCCCAGCGTGTGGTTTCTGTTTGATGGACAGCAGAGGGACCTGGCTTTCCACAGATTAACACTGGCTAAGTCACAGGCAGGTCATCTAGAGGTGAAAAAGAGAAGATATGATGCACTGCATGTCTTGGTTGCCACTTCTGTGGAGGAATATGAGCAGGTGGAAGACAAATTGAATTACTTGCGGATATTGGCTAACTTACAGTAATGAAAATTATTTTCAAATCCTTGACAAAGAGATAAATCACTGACATATGCCTGAATTAGTTGTTTGTTGATAAAAAACCAAATAGTGTTCACTTTTCACTTTGTAGGACAAAGAAAAAATAATTTATATTTATAAATAATATGAAAGGGTTTAGTTGCAATAAAACCAGAGCATTTTATTTCCTGTAACTTATTCAAGGTTAAAATACAAAAATAAAAGTTATATTATAATACATCGTATAGAAGTAGAAGTAAAAAAATTAATTTCAACATTTTGTTGCGTTTTGAAATATGAAATAATTTTGATTTTTTGTAAACTAAAAATAATGTCAGAATTATTCTATATGCGTATTTTTCTGCATGAACATTCGTCCGTGTGAGTATTTATCCATGTGTGCATTTATCCGTGTGTGCATTTTTCCGTGTGAGCATTTTTCCGTGTGTGCAATTTCCGTGTGGGTATTTTTCATGTGAGAATTTATGACAGTGGGGTTTTTCCTGTGGGGATTTTCGTGTGGGCTTTTTTCATGTGCGAATCTATTTGGTCACCCTCGCTTGCATCTCGTTAAATTCTCATCTGAGCGAGAGATATTAAGAACATTCTAAAATCTCAAAGAATGCATTTGGAAACTCTGTCTACTCAAAATATATGGAGGTTACCTTTCCAATCTTGTTAAAATTTTAAATTTAAAGGATATATGTTTTCTTTATCGTTATGGATAAGATAAGAATAAGATAAAATATGTAATGCACTTTTATCCGAAAACGACCAATGGAATTTTCAAAATGATGAATCTTTAAAATGTCAGCGGGCATATTTTTTTATTTTCGAGTTCTTTCTTTCGAAGATTTTTTCCACTATTAAATTCACTATTTTATTCTTCTAATAAACAATTTGTTCGTTCCACCAATTTTTTAGTTTTATTAAAAATTTCTTCAAAATCTCTTGAGAATGTTTTTAAATTAATAATGAACTTCTAACCATCTGAAAAGATTTGACAATTTTCAAATTATTATTAAGAATCTAATCCCGGGATCAGAAAATTCCGGGATTGCAATCCCAAAGGAGGCCATTTTTCTACCTCACGACTAATAACGACAATATTAATGATTCATAGTAGGAAAAAAAACTCAAACTTCTAACCATACGACGAAACAAGAAGAGAGGTAGTTTGGGTAGATCTATATACATTATAAAACGTTCAATTTCATCAAACACATAAGCAGATAATATGTCTGCTACAATCAGAAGTTTCTATACGGATTCCAAACCAATTGTTACTATGCTTTCGTGTATTTGAGATAAGAATATGTCTATTTTAAAAGACTTATCCCGACTTATCTAGGTGACGGATTCTCGAAGCTCTTCCCTTATTCCGTTTAACGTAGTCCGTGTGATGCATACAGCTCATATGGAGAAGGGATGGAATTTTCCACGATGATTTGTTTATTCTTCCCAGTAAACTTACAAAAACTATGATTCATTCCATGGAGAGAGGTCTCGAGCGAAGGATCAAATATGTGAGAAGCCGAAACTCTTGGAACTTAACCCTGGAGGACGCGCGAGCCTGGGTAAAAAAATATCCTAGTGGAAAAGACAAGCGTTTATCTTCCGAATCATCAGCCTTATTTGAGCATCATCCACAGTACCTACCACTTGGACTTTCCAATATAATGTAGATATACACTCCTTCGTCACTCTTACCATTAGTTGCTTATAAGTAATTACGCGTGTATTATATTTGTTTTTGTTTTTGCGCATAAGTAGCGTCAACTTAAAATTCCGTCTCCAGAGCGACCCCATTTAAGAACTGAAGGACCGACCCACCGGGAAAATTCCCGGTATCCGGGGGACAAGTTCGCACCCGCCCTTCAGAATTTACAACATCTAAATATCATCATGACATTCCCAGTCAAGTTGACGCAACACTTCTTAAGCTGCAGATATTACACTTTATGTAACACAAAATCCCCACAAATTAGCAATAACCCTCCAAAATGTGTCAGCAGCACCTGACATTTATAATGATACAGAAAATTATAATTGATAAATTTAAGACATGGACGAAGTATAATTTATAGGCTAGAGAGTCATCTACTGCACTGTCTCTCCGTCGACCCCGGACACGCAAATGTAGTTTCACGTCTTCGAAGCAGTGCTTCTCGCCGAGTTCGTTTCTTGGAAAAGCGTGCGAATCCAGCCGATGGATCTCTTCTCTCCCTCCGGTTTCCACGGCGGTAATCGTTGATACTCGTGTGTGTACTCCGTGAAACCTCTTGAGATGTCTTGATCTCTCCCTCTTCTTGTCGATTCCCTGGCGATGGTCCTCGAGGTCTTCTTGTCCTGCGAGTCTCCTCTGCCTCCCCTTTCCAAGCACTTCTTTCTTCTCCTTTCCTTCATTGCTCCGCTAACTCACACGACAATCATTCCTCTTAATCAAAGGCCTCGCTTCGCCCTTCATGCCCGCGGTATCTAACCGCTTAGCGTTCGTCCCTTATAGGTCGTTCTCTCCCGAGGACACTTGAACCGAGCTACTTCCCACACACTTAATTTTTCTTTATAAATACATTCAGCGACGAAGACATTAGAAGTTTCGCTACAATATATATATATATATATATATATATATATACATACACAGTGAACATTAGAAAAAACATTAGAAACTTTAAAACACCTGCGTTCAGAAACGGGAAAAAATTATATCTGCTGCGGTGTTTTAGTGGTATAATATCCGCCCGTCAAGTGGGAGACATGGGCTTGATTCCCGGTTTTATTGCTAGCAGAGTATTTTCCTGTTTCAAAATGATTCAAAATGATTCTTTTAAACGAATGACAAGTTCACTTGAAGAAAGTCATCTGTCCCAATACGGGAGATTAGTGATAGTAAGCAATGTGGTGAATCTGGTATAGTTATTCCCCTGAAGGTATGACGGGAGTTCATTTGTTTCAAAGGTTCATTGTTTCGATTTCAGGCGACTTTGTTTCCTCTATAAGATACACATAAGAATCGGCACATCGTTTTAATTTTATATTATAAAATATGCTATAATCGAACTATGGTGTCGGACATTCGTCCGTCTTAAAGTGCGTAGAGTAATATTTGCGAACAGTTAAATAAAATTCTTCATGAATTTCTTTAACCGGGAAATCGCCTATTTTTCAGATTTTTTGACAATACGTGATTTTACTTCCGTCGCAGCAGGCATGGTTAGGGCATTTTCAAGCCATCTATGCTAAATACAAATCTGCCATAAAATATCTTAGACTACGAATCATATTTCGTTATAATTATTATTATTATTATTGCACAATGTTACAGTTTGGCCATAGTGCCAGGTGGCAACAATATATCATTTAAATAATAAAATGTATAAAATTGACATGAGACATAGCATAATATTTGTATTATATACACAATAACTTCCAGTGGAGGTTTTTCGCGAGTTCTTGGCAGCCCTTCATGGCTACCGTAGCGGTCACGGGTCTCACACTTCCAAGCATTCCCTTATTTCTCCATCTGGTCGATAGATACAGAAACACGTATGACAGAAAATATTTAGCATATAGTTAGAAATTATAATACTCTTCTTACAATCGTGGTCTTAAACAGTACCATTTTTGAAGGAAAAGGCTAATAAATATCCGCAGGTAAACTGTTCCATCTTTCTATCCCCTTATTCATAATTAAAAACTTGCCACGGTTTCCTTCTGCTCTAGAGGTTCTAGTTTGTGTATGTGATCCCTACGTCCATAATATTTCGGTTTCTCCATTCTAATTGATATATCCCTATGCGATTGTTTCCTAACGTAAGCATTATACATTCCGCTTAACCTACATATATCTCATCTGCGCTCAAGTGTCTCCCATCCCAAGCTATCATTTTTGTAACGATCTCGCCACTTTTGAAATTTCCTTTAACGGAACGTTCTACACTCCTCTGTACCATTTCTATCTTTTTCACCTGCCCTACATGATGAGGATCTTATACCATGGATCCATATTCTATAATATCGGTCTAACTAATGAACTGTATGCCACTTCCTTTACACTAGTGGTGCTTTTCCCTAGCACTCTCATTTTAAGGTGTAGAGATAAAGATTGAGAAAAATAGGGGTCCAAGCACACTTCCTTGATGTACGCATGTGTTTACGCCTGCTTCCTTGGAGTTTGTCCCCTATTCTCACCCTTTGCGTGCGACTTGTAGGAAACGACCGAATCCATTGCACCACTCTTCTGTCCGATCCCATTTCTGATATTTTTCATAATAACAAACGATTATTGACCCTATCAAAGACTTTTGAAAAATTCACTACGATAGCATCTATCTTTTTTCCTCTATCCGGTGCCTCGGAAATATCTTGAGCCAATGTGGTCAACTGCCTTTCGCACAAATAACCACTATGAAAACCGTGCTGTTTCCTCCACAACCATTTGTTCATCTTCCAGAATTTTTAAATATAATTCGTGATTATGTGCTCCATCTGCTTGCAAATTGCACATCTTAAGCTGGAAGGGCGATAATTATTATAATTTGCTCGCGCGCCTCCTTTATATATAGGAAAGACAATTGCGCTTTTTAAGCCTTTCGGTATTTCTCCGTTGTTAAAACTTACCGTAAATATTACACGGAGATATGGAAAATAGCATCTCCTAATTTTATTGCTTCCACTGTTATGCCGTCAAGCCCAAAAGATTTATGCAACTTTATCTTTTTCATCCCATTTAAGATGTCATTATCCATTATTCGTAAATCATCAAACTGATTACTCATATCAGAAATATAGTCTTTCGTTTCCTCTTCGGTGATAGGCAACCCGGTAAACCAGTCGTTAAATGGTTCGGCCTTTGAAATAGGGCTGTCAAATTCATGCCCATATACTTGCAACAATATATTGTCTAACTCGTCGCAACCCTTGCACCTTCTCCGCATGAATTTATATAGATTTCCCCAGACTTGACTATTTAGAAAGTTGCATAAGAATTTCTCTTTTGCCTTCTCATTTTCTTTAAACAGTTTCTTACAAATGCTATGTATTTCTCTAAATATTGCTCTCCCTCACGTTTTTTGTGGTAAAACTTCCTGGCCTTTCTTTTTATGAAGATTTCACTTTCAATGTTACTTTAAATAATTAAGAATTAGTCTATAAAATACGAAAACAACGTAAACAAATAAGATGTGCAGAAATACGTTAAAATAAACTTCAATGTAATATTTTTTCATATTTATTATTAAAAAACATCGTATTGATACACTTCCAACATGAGTCGGGAAGTGACACGCATTTCTCAAGAACTTTCAATGATAAGCATCAGAAAATGAAATTGATCATTATTATTGCTTAGGGGAAATTTATCTTCTGCGGACTAAAATCGATTTCCTCACATGACTGTAAGAGATATACAATCGAAGTTTGTCGACTATGACATTGGATAGATGAAAATGTTTGCACGCAGAAAATTATTCATTGCCTGAATTCGAGTATGCTACACGCGAAAAGGGAAGAATGTATAATCTCCTAGGCCATTCTCCAGAAAATATTTTCCACAAAAGTGGATAAATTTATGGCAATGACGATAATATTATCATGGAGTTCCAACAACACCGAATATGTTTGTAGTTTGGCGATAAATGAAAAATTAATTAGATTTTATCGGCCTTCAAACATGTTCCTCTTGAAGAAACACGAACATTTCAACTTAAGCCCAACTAATAATGCATCTGACCTAATGGATCGAGAGTAACAATAGCGTTTAAATAGTTTTTGTATGCACTGTGTCAGGTGAAGAGAAGGAGTGGCGGTGGCATAGTGGTTGGCCTTCCACGAATAGAATCCTGCTGAGGTCGGATTTTTCAACCTGAGATCGTCGAGTCTCCTAGTTGCCTGCTTTGAGAAGACCGCGCAAGTCAGCGCTCCGTTCCTCGGAAGTGAGGTTTAGCAGTCGGCCCCCACGGGGCTCTTCATTATTAGTAGGCTAATGCTGGAACCGGGTTTCCGTCCTCTCTTATGAGTAGTTATGTCGTGGAAGGAGTTATGGCTATAATAATCGAAGAGGTTGACTAACTAGAAATACGCACAATCAAACAAATATCAAATGAAGAGACTGAAAAATTCTCCCCTACCTTTAAGTCGACATTTCTCCAGTTTCATCTTATTAACTTCTAGTATCTAATTTTGGTTAATCGTGAGCGTTTAAAGATACATAAATTCAGTCGTATCACATGCAGACATATCGGATGGACTGAAATTCACCTTAGAGGCATGCATCTCTCGAGGAGATCAAACAAAACCTTATCAGAAATAACATTTCCTGATTCCTCGAAAGTTTTCTGGGCGTTATCACCTTTGCTAAAAATCTGCAGGTTCTTTGGATTAGCTCCATTCCCTTTAAAAATTCCACGTTACGCCGAAAGCAAGAATTCTCAAAAAGCTGTAAAGTACAGCGCTGCCTTAATATTCGTGGCTGTCTACGCTATGTTGTGGGACGTGAGATATACTCTCGTATCTATGAATAAATTGGACCTTCAAACAGCCGTGGGGATTTATTGGACAATGGTGGTATACATCATCACAACGAATAACTGCATAGTTATATTCGCCGATCCACGTTATATGGCATCTTGCTCGATTTGGCAAAGTTTGACGAAAGGCTTACTAATTTGAATATCTGTATCGAATCGCATAGTTTTCTCAAGATCGTAAGAAGAGATATGTTCGGATTCTGTATTGTTTTGTTGACACTTACCCTTCCTACCATACCTTATTTATCGATGGACGGAAGCGGAATCATTAAGTTCTTGCTAAATCTTTACATTGTCTGGAATCTGTCATTAGTCCGTCAGCAGTACTTTAATGTCTTAAGACAACTGAAATTCAGAATGACTTGTTTGAATCAAGAAATACGTAGGAGAACGTCGACAAAATACCTCATGCGTATGCCGTCGAAAGATTTCGGAATCGCGGTAGCAAAGCGATGTAAACTGTGGATGTCCCTAAATATAGATCTCTACAAAATTATCGTATCTGTAAACAAGGTGTACGGAATTATAATATTATTCAATACGGCGAACAATGTGGCCGACATAGTGATAGTGCTCTTCTTCGTCATATCGAAAGCTTCAATATATTCAGACCTTAGATATAGGGTCACTATAATTATATGGGTTCTCTTCGAAGTGAGTGCTGTGGTTCTCATCGTGATGTCATGCCAATCAGCATCTGATGAGGTGAATATTCAACTATTTTAAGTGTTTTTATATTTATAAAAATCTTTTGATCGATGGTGTTAGTTTTTATTTATTTAAAAATACGGAAATGGAATGAGTTTGCAGGACACATTTTGTTTATTTAAAATGCGTCGTATAATTAGTGAGACGGACTGTCTCACTTAGCTACTCAAGATAATTTAACAAAACTAGAGACACCTAACAAACCATTTAAAGAATACCCAAAACCATCAAATATATGCTAATAGTAACGTAATTGAATATATTATAATACTGATAAGTATATTGTAACATTAGTAGAATAGTACAAATTAAAAACTCTAATTTGATGGAATAATAAATGATACTAAAACAGGATAGGAGGACGAACGGGATGATCAATCACGGCTTCCCTCGTTCAGTTCGCCTTTTTCTCCTCTATCCTACACTCCGTCGTTCCGATCCTCTCTTGAGAAAGCCGGTCGCGTGCTAATTTCGCCGATTGTTGTGAAATCTCTCGCCATAATGTCTGTCGGCTATATAACGCGCGTCGTAGATCAAGAGATGCGTGACCGAGTTCGCGCGACACATTGATTTCGTGCGATCTAGAGTTCGGATACAGAACGGGTTAGTGTGATGCTAGAGTTTGGACACATACCATTTGGCGGACATATAACATGAGCGGCAGAAACCTCTGCATTAGTGACTTAAGAACTGCACACTGAAATTATTTTAGACATTTGCTTGGTCAGCCGATGAGGGCCTTATTTTTATTTACGTGCTTATTTCAAAATTCTCAAGAGTTTATCTCGTTTAGCATTAATTAGTTGAACACCGGCACAAAATAACACACTTGACTCAATTTTGTTTAGAACTGTCGTTTATACTAAGGTTGAACCGTGATAACAGTTGGCGCTTTCTACCTGTGTTGAACGATCCAAGTAGTTCGGCCCAGGTTGACCCATGTAAAAGGACCTTGAATGATAATTACTTGCTGTCGAGAGGAAAGAATGCCCCGCGTAGGAGTCTCCAGTGAATATGCACGGCAATATAAATTTCCACCGGAGATTACTTACCACGTCATTAATTTAGTAGTCATAGTCTCCGCACATTATTAATACGTCATTAATGGCTTTTTAGGCGTTCTTTACAATAAATAAATAATCGGCGCAATATACATTGCACAAAATTCCTCATATAGTACGTTTGGTCTACTGTTTGCGCTTTTAAAAAAAATCCACTTATAAATCAAACTTAACCGTAGTTTGGCGTATATTTTAATGCCACTGGACGATATATAGTAAATTTTGGACACATAGCGTAGTTAGTATTATTGGTGACATCAGGCTGTACGATTGGATGGATTTTAATCAAAATCGCTAAAGCCATTTTTGAGTAAATCGAATATTTTTTCAAAATATCCAAGAAGTACTGTTAATTGCAAATTGCACAAATATTCTCATATAGTACGTTTTGTCGACTGTTTGCGCTTTTAAAAGAAAAAAAACTTAAAAATCACAGTTAACCGTAGTTTGGCGTATATTTTAATGCCACTGGACGATATAATAATTTTTTGGAACACATGGCTTAGTTAGTATTAATTGTGACATCAGGCTGTACGATTGAATAGATTTTAATCAAAATTCCTACAGCCATTTTTGAGTAAATCGAATATTTTTTCAAAATATCCAAGAATAAAGTACTCTTATTTGTTGCGCAATATAGTTCATATCTTCAGTGTCTATTATGATTATAATATCCACAAATATGAGACGTTTAGCCGTCTAGGCTGTAGTAAGGTTTTGAGTGGATCGTGGCGGAGGCGTGACGTCTTAAGGTTTAGTTAAAGTAGCTAACCTTACATTGAAATTTCACTAGACGCCACATAGTAATTTTTATTTGAAACATATGGCTTACGAAGTATTATTTGTGACATCGGGCTCTACAATTGGAATGTTTTTAATGAAATATCTTGGAGCTGTTTTTTAGAAAATCTAATTTTAAAAAAATCGCCAGGAGTAAACTATCCTTTATTATTGTGCAATATCATTTTTATCAAAAATGGGTCTGCAAAATGTAATATATTGCATAAATACGAGATATCATTCGATTTTATGTGCGGCTTTGGTCCCTAGAACCGCTAACACACTAGCAGGCAGTCATGGCGGAAACCACTTTTATGGACTGAGGTGCACCTAAAACGTGTACTTCCATCAAAATCTCTAAGTCGAATTTTTTATGGTTACAATACATGCCCAATATACTATGTACCTAACATATTTTAATACATAACAAGTTAGGAAAATGCACAGTGTATCACAAATAGGCGCGTTTCGTGCGATGGATACTTGAAACTATACGATATAATTCGACAGTACACACACCATAAAACAGTAAAACACCACCACCCGATTCTATCTTTCTCTATTAAAAATTCTTCTCCACCTTTAGTTGGTGCATCAATAAACATATTACGTAATTTTAACGATATATCAGAAACGATTCCATTCAATTTATATTTATTGATTTATATTCTAATCAGTTTTAATCAACCAAACAATCGAAAATTATTTAATTCATACCTCACTTGAGTACAGTATTTGCAATATTTACGTTTATGTTCTTTTATTCGCCTTAGATAATCCATTTCCTTCCTCTTACAAAATCTGTCATGCACGCGTAAAGAAGTAAATGTATTTTGAAATTATAGCAGAACTTATTTACGTCAGCAACAAATAAGATTATCTACGTTACAACAATTAGGTATCTATGCAAGAAATTTTCAAGTTCAAAGAGAATTACGACATTCTTGTGCAATTTTCTTTACAACGGCTACTCCTACTATAAAAATATATAGGAAAATAAATATCCTACGTTACAATTTCTACAAGACTTTTTGAAAATTATTTTAATTTGACCAAATGTTTACAAGGTATAACGGAAAGTTCATTTTTTGTCTCCAGTATAGTTGACATTGACATACGTGATTTATTTTTGTTATTTTCTTATTTTCTTTGATCGTAAGTCCTTAATATGAGAATTCATGAAACTCCGTTCCGTAGAAGCCGAGAACGAACATGCGGACTGACAAACCGACGCTAATAGGCGTTTATGCTGGAAGCGAAACGACTCTAAAAATGACTTCGTTGTCGTCGTCGGTGGGTGGGAAAGCGGAAATTTAATTCTATTTTAAGAAAACTTTAAGAGCAGCTAGAAGATTGAAATTTAGTGGGAAGGTTTGATTCTCAAAGTAAAAGCCATTTCCGAAATAAAATTTCCAAAATCAACCCGGGTTCAATTCCTGAGAATGATTTCCATTCCCCATAAGACAACATGGAAAAATCGATATTTCGACCTCCAAGCTTGCTTCTTAAAATTCACATATTTCACCTTCGATCTCCGGACTAGGACTGCAATAAAGGATAATCACCATAGCTTTCATATTCTTATCGTCCTTTATCGCTTTTGGATGAAAATTTCTCCAATTTAACGTTTTATATCTTATTTTGACAAAATTGAGCGTTTTTAAGGAAAAGTCGCCTTGCCAAACGATTGCATTGTTGTACTCGTCATCCTATTACTCACATATGCTCCCGTTTCCTCCGGACCTCTATGGACCCTCCCGGCCCAATTCATAGGTATCAGAGATATATCAACATTAGTTTTTACTTTCTCCATATACGTAGTATAGAGAAAGTATTTTCATGAAAAAATTCTAATTAGTGATTTCAACGGTAATACACGTTATGAGGTCCTTTGAACACGTTTTCACTCTTTTCGCGATGATGTCTGTGTGTCTGTCGGTCTGTCTGTATGTGATAGGTTTGTTGCTTTCTCCATATGCAGTATAGTGGAAAGTATTGTTTTTATGAGCATGAAAAATGCGCAAAAGTTGAAATGATAGTGTTATCATATGACACATAATTTTATTCGCTGAAGACGTCTGTCGTAGCCCGGGCATCGCCGGAATACTTGCAGCTATTGTGAGGATGTAAAAAAGAACGCCTTATGGTCAGGGTGTGTCCGTCCATCCGTCTGTCCGCATGTTCAATCTTAGAAACTACTGGGCGGATGTTGATGAAATTTGGTATTGAGGACATAGTAGGGTCAAAGAAGCTAATAAAATTATATAAACGGTTTACGTAACCTTATCGGGAATGCCACTTTACCGGTGACAAAAAATGAAGCTTTCTTTATATTTAGTTAAATATTACTTATAATAAAAACGTCTTCAAATAAAATCGTATAGCTAGTGAAATAGCACGTTTTTCAAATTACATTCTTATCGAGGGAGTACCCGATTTCAATAAAATCAAACGAGAAAGTCGTAAATCACGTTTAACTTATAAAAATTTTGCCGTGTTATTTTATTGTTGTCAACGAAAGCAATTTTCGTTAAAACCGAAGTAAACCATATCTGCTGTAAATACCTAATTATTTTTATTTTCTTTCGTGCGCACGCAACATTTGAATGAATATATCTTACTTTTATTGTCTCTATAATATTATATATATTATACATAACATAATATTTTGAACTCGTTTCTCCAAATTGATTCAAGTTAATAAAAGAAACAGACTTGTTACTATAATTTTTCATAATTTCAGGCTTTCAAGTGATTGTTCGAGATGAATGAATTAATTTAATATTTTGCTTCTGTGTTTAGTTTTTCGTGGTAATGTTTCTATTTTATAGGTCTAAGTTTAAAATGAAAAAACTTATTTTAAGAACGAAAAGCTTTTAATTAAATTAAAGATTTTATTTCTTCGTATCCTTTACTGTTGAGTGTGTGATAAATATTTATAATGTTCCAAATCAGTTACGAGCCCACTTTGCATATTCAAGATTGTTTACGCTACTGGGTCAAAATAAAGTAATCAAGCAAGCAATGTGGTTGAAAATAATGTTTTGAATCAATTTACCACCTACCGTGACACAAAAAATGTGCGTCTCTCGCGTTCCATCTTATGTAGTAGAAAAAAGTGATATTCAAATGATTCGTCGCAGGCATGTAGTCTATTTAATATGAAAATAAGATCAACAAAAAAGTAATGCTAAAGTACGTAAATATAAACATCGCTATAATATTATTTCATATTTTTTATTAAAACGGGTGTAATTGATACACTTCCTACATAATTCGGGGGGTAAGTGCGTGTTTACAGAATTTTCAGTGACAGCATTACAATATGATATTGATTATTAATACTACTGATGAGAAAAAATTTGCCTTTCGCGAAATAATATGGATTTACACACATGATTGTAAGAGATATAAAAACGCCTTTGTCGACTACCATATTGAATGCATGAAAATGTGTATACGGTGAAAATTATTCATAGCCTGATTTCCGTTTTATTACGCGACAAGAGAAGAATGTATAATCTCCTATTATTTCCCACAGGAATAATTTTCCACGAAAGCCACGAAAGAGGAAGATTCTTTTAGTGAAATCCAGAAAAATGTTAAGGGAGCTGGGATGATAATATTTCCATTAAGCTCTGACATAACAGATAATAATGTAATTTGACCGGCCCCTAAACATGCTACTCTTGAAGAAACACGATCATTTAATTTTAAGGCCACCTAATAATGCGGCTGGAGTAATGAATTGAGGGTACCACGAGCGTTCAACAAGTTTTGGTATGCACTGTTTCAAGTGAAGATAAATGGTGGCGCTGGCGAAGCGCTCCGTCTTTCGGAAATAACGTTAAGCAGTTTCCTCCTCGGTTCTGTGAAGATAAATTTCTCCCCGTTCCTCAAGTCGATGTTTCTCCTGTTTCGTGTTATGAACTTCTAGGATTTAATTCTCATTAATCGCGAACAATTAATGATTTTCACAATAATCATTCGTAAAATATCCACGGCAATCAGAAAGATTGAAATTCACCATAGAGGCATGCATCTCTCAAGAACGCAGAGGATCACCGTAAATCAATTTTCCTGATTCTTCGAAAGTTTTATGGACGTTATCACCCTTGCTAAAAGCCTGCAGGTTCTTCGGACATGCTCCATTTACATTGAAAGGTTCGCGTGACGCTTAAAGCAATCATTCTCAAATATCCGTCAAGTAGAGCGTCGGAATTATATTTGTGGTTCTCTGCGCTATGTTGTGGGACGTGGGATACACTGTTTTAACCATGATTGAAATGGAGCTAACTACGGCCACAATAATTTATTGGACATTGGTGGTGTACACAATTTCTTTTATCAATTGCTTAGTTTTATTTATTGGTCGATCCGTGTTATACCGTGTCTTGGTCGATTTGGTGAATTTCTACGGAAGGCATCGACTTGTATTCTTTCCGAAATTTTGTTTAAGGATTAATGTTCGTATTCATGATTTCTTTGCTGATGCTTGCTGTTCATAGTACACCTTATTCATCGAAGAACGGAAGTGGAATCATAAAAGCAATCCTTTCTCGTTACACTGTCTGCAACCGGTTCTTAGTCCAGCAGTAGTACTACAATATTTTGAGACATCAAAAAATAAGAATGTCCTGCTTGAATAAAGAAATACGTAGAAGCACATATGCCAGATACTCAAAACGTTTGCCGTCGAAATGGATCGGAATCGCGATGGTAAATTGTTTTAAGCTGTGGATGTCCCTACATATAGATCTCTACAAACTAAGCGTGTCTGTCAATGAACTGTACTGAATAATAATATTGTCCAACGCCGCGTACAGTTAGGTCGAATTAGTGAGAGTGTTATTTCTCTTCGCATCGGAAGCTTCAGAATTATTAGACATTCGTATTAAGGTCACGGTCATGATATGGGCTCTGTTCGAAACGTTTGGGGTGCTCCTCATTGTGATATCGTGCCAATCCGCATCTGAAGAACTGAATAGCGAAATACTTCATTATTTATATTATAGCAACGTTATTGATAAAGGGTGAAAGTTCATCCTTTGCAAAATTGAAATAAAAATTTCTTATAGAATGAGTTTGTAGGATAAATATTTTTATTACTTAAAATGCATCATATAATTGGTGGCTGAAGAAATGCCCATCTCAGGTATTTTGGAACGTGTATTTCCTCTATACGTATCCCTCATATGAAAATGAAATTAGTATTTCTCTACGTTTCACCCTAGTAGTTATTAGTTCATATGATTTTTAGAGATTGCCCTATTAGTTGGAAGTTATTTCTTAGGGGAACCATTCCGTTAAAAATAGTATTGAAAATATTTTGCCTAAAGAGAAAATAAGGAAGGAGCTTCAATGCTGGTGAGTAGTTAAGCCGAAATTAAGCTTCCTTTATGAATATATGTCTGATCCAATTTAATAATATTCTTGGTTTTTTATGTGTGTATTTGTATGTAACGTTCCTGTTTGGGAGGGATATGAGAGTACCTTTAGTGGAATAAGTCGAGAACTGCTTGTACGATTTCGATGATTTTTTCGCTATACTTACACCTTTTAGACGTCATCCTCTCTCATAACATCTACGGTTCGATTCCAGAAGCGATTCTTTTCTCAATTTGATTAATTCTGGTGGAAGTGTAACATATTAGCCAGTTGCATATTAAAATTAATTAGAACCGTCGTAGGTATTCGAGACTTGTAATAAGGGACGCATGAAAGGACGAAATTCCATTTCCCTGCTGTAGATTGGCGAATGAATACTCGTCGAATCGATCCACAAACCTGTTTAGCTCCAAAATTAGGCGCGTTTTTTCTTGAAGTTTTTTCGTCGTCAAGATGATTTACATTTGGTCTGTTTCGTGTAATCTCAGATGATAGGAATTATAAAATCGCTTCTCACCTTTCCACATATTCATGAAATTCCGACACTCTCATCTAGGTTATGATAAATAACGAGACTGTGAATAAAGTATGAAGATACTCAATCAGTCAATGATATTGCATTAATTCAGTCAGAAATAGATATTAAAACTGCTGATTTTGTTGTTCTTTGAGGAATATTTCTGCGAAAGCCAAGTCTTTAATCTTTATCAAAAACAGAAAAGATTAATTTATATAAATTTATTTTAATTAAGTTAGGTTTTATGTAGACAAAAAAGGAAAAATAAATATAAAACTCACATATTTGTATGTTCCAGAATGTTAAAATAGTTTTTGGTATATACGGGTTTGTAGCGCAATATTTAATGAACCAATCTTAATTATAATATTCCTTGACCACAAAAAGTTTACATACTGTTTTATGGCACATACAAATATGTGAATTTTATATTAATTGTTTTCTTTCAGTGCATATAAAAGTTGATTTCATTAATTAATTAATTTAAATTTTATTTTAACTTAATGATTAATTCACGCATCTTGCTCATATTTTGACAGATAATTATCAATGTACGTATATAACAGCGTTCTGAATTTCCAGAGCAATTTACGGATTAGCCAACGATAAATACGCGTCGAAGTCCTTTCTTGAAGATACTAAGTAGATGTCTAGTTAGGTAAGAGTGCAAACCCATTCACCAGAACTGAAACAGAAATATCCCTTATGCAAAGGAAACATTTACATGTCAATGAGACCTTACGGAGTATTAATCAATGAAAAGACATCTGTCATTTCTTTAAAAAGTTATAATGTTTTTCATCGAGAGAAAAGCGCGTCATTTCAAAGAAGCAATATTAGAATTGAATTCAAATGCGGATGAAAAATTAAAATATAATGCTATACTATTCGGATTTGTTTATATTTGATGGATGGCGTTTAAATGTTGCCGAACCACACGGTGATACCTATAAATAAAAGTGGGTCATATTCTTTGTGCTCAACGTTTAATATCTCGTGAACGGTGTGTACGATTTCGACCATTTTTCCGCAAAAGACTTCGATCTATCCTTGCTTCTTCTATACCTATCATCGTAATCTCTTACCGCACTCACGGGCCTTCATCGATCAAATCTGAATTCTTGCAAAGAAATGCATGTCTACATCGTACTATTCCATTGAGATGATAGATGTATGGCACAATAGGAATATAACTGGAATATTTCGTTCGTTTCATAGGTGCGAGTCATAATGCTGTTGCCTAACTAATTGGTTATTAAAATGAACTCGCATCGAAGTGGTTAGAATGCAGGAATTCCAGGTTCGAATCCGGTAGAGATCGGATTTTTTAACCAGGGATGGTCGAGCCCCCTTGTATGCTTTGGAAACCGCGCAAGTCAGCACCCCGTCCTTCAAAATTGACTTTAAGCTGTTGGACTCCTTGGTGCTCTTCTTTAAGAGTAGGCTAATGCCAGTATCGGGATATCGTTCTCAATTGAGATGGTGTATGTTATGTTAGGAGATATGACGATAATATTCCAGGAGTTTGATTAGCTATAAATACGCATAATCAAACAAACATCAAGAGGAGAGACTTGAAAATGCTCTCCACTCCTCAAGTTTCGTGTTATGAACTTCTATGGTCTAATATTCGATAATTTTTACATTTATAGATTCCTATATAAATTCAATCATAACACGTAACTTCAAACCAGAAAGACTGAAATTCACCTTAGAGGCATGCATCTCTCAAGGGAATCAGAATTGTATTTCCTCACTCCTCGAAAGTTTTCTGGACGGTATCACCCTTTTTAAAAGTCTGCAGGTTACCACTAGAAATTTCTCGTTTCGGTGAAAACAATCATTCCCAAAAAACTGTAAAGTACAGCGCCGCCTTTTTATTCATGGCTGTCTGCCTTATGTTTTGGGACGCGAGATACACTCTCGTAGCCATGAATAAATTGGATCTTGAAACAGCGGTGATAATTTATTGGTCAATGGTAGTATATTTCATCACATCGAATAACTCCATACTTATATAAATTCGCCGATCCATGTGATATACGGTGTCTTGGTCTATTTGACGAAGTTTTACGGAAGGATTACCATTCTGAAAGTCTGTATCACCTCGAATGTCTTATTCAAGATAGTCAGAATATTAATGTTCGGTTTCTGGATTGTTTAGTGTATTATTTCTTGTCTTCTGATGCCTTCTTCACCGAAGGACGGAAAGGATAACACTTTTATTCGTTAGTGTTTACAATGTCTCCAACCTGCTCTTAGTTGAGCGGCAGTACTTTAATATCTTGAGACATCTGAAATTGAGAATTACTTGCTTGAATGAAGAAATACCTCGGAACACTTCGGCAAGATACTAAACACATATGCCGTCTAAAGGGTTATGAATCGCGATAGCCAAGCGATTTAAACTGTCGATGTCCTCATATCTAAATCTCTTCAAAATAAGCGTTTCTGTGAACAAGCTGTACGGAATTATAATATTGTTCAACACGGCGTACAATGTGGCCGACATAGTGATAGTGCCCTTCTTAGTCATATCGGAAGCTTTAATATATTCAGACCTTTGTAGTAGAATTATAATGATTATGTGGGCTCTCTTTAAAACGTTTGGAGTGGTTTTCATCGTGATGCCGTGCCAATCCGCTTCTGTTTAAGTAAATACCAACCTATTTTAAGTGTGTTTTATATTTATACAACACTTTTGATCAATGTTATTAGTTTTTTTTCGGGAAATTTAATAAAACGCAATTTCAATGAGTTTGTGAGATACATTTTTATTATTTAAAATGCGTCGTATAATTACTGACATAAGAAGTACACACCAAAATTATTTTAGAAATTTATTACTTTTTATTTCTCAAACCTAATGGAAATCAATCATTCTCTGTCCTTCATCTTATAAATGAGGTGTCCATGACATATTTTAGGGTTGCTCCGTGCGTTGGAAATAGGTTCGCAGATGAAGCTACCGATATAAGTAAAAAGTTAAAATAAGGAGCTTCAATTCTGGCGAGTTATGTGGTCGAAATTTAGCCATTTCTTATGAATGCTAACTGCTGTCCGTTGAAATATCAACGAATGGAAGACCAAATTTGAAATAGTACTTTAAGTTATAACCTAATGAAAAGTGAAATTACCTGCAAGTTTTTAATTGAAATTCAAATTTTTATTCACAAAAATTTGAAAATATTTTATGAATAATGAGGTTTTAGGCGTTATTTACAAGAAATTGATAAACCGATTAAACATAAGGAGCTTTTAAGACTCCCAACGGTTAACAAAACGTAGCGTTAATAATAATAAATTAAATTTATTAAAGGAAAAAACGAGCAATAAAGCCGAGTGCAACGTCGAGAGTGGTGTACAAACAGTTCAGATGCTTTCTATCAAGAAAACTAATGATCGTTCTCGCGTTTTCTTTTTTAAATTACTTCTGTATCAGTCTCACCCTCATATATATATATATATATATATATATATATATATATATATATATATATATATATATATATATATCAGTGGCGTCGCGTGCCCATTTAGGTTGGGTGTGCTTTTATTGGGAAGTGGGGGTTATGCAACCCGCGCTACAAAATTCACGTGTTAATTTGAACGTACGATTGCATTTTTATCGACGTGTGACTGTTTCAAGAGAGCATAGCGCAGCAGCGCTCTTCTTAATTGGTCTAATGCAATTAATCTTAGAATAATTTTGAATACTTTAATTTACTAACTGATATGATTTTAACTATACAATCCATAATTATGGACAACACAAGGATAATACGCACAGAAATCTGAAAAAGTAATCACTTGGGAAAATATTATTTTCCGGATTGAATCAAAGAAAGGCTTAAAAAACTCATTTTACTTAATTATTTATACACCAGTTCCAATCTCCTGTTTTGCCTTAGGAATTTTGTTAGCACATCATCATAAAAGGAAGGTCTTTTCTTCAGTTCCGCCAGCAATGTCTTTTCAATGGCAAGTGAACTTAGGCCGCATAACCTTTCCTGCGTTTGTGTTCCTCTATAACACGTATGTATTCTCTTCGTAGCCGAAAAAGAACGCTCGACTGTAGCAGTAGAACTCGGAATCGTCATGATAAGTTCCGCTAATTTATAAATCTCCTTGAATGCAACCTGAAGCTGATTTTCTTGCATGAATTTTAATAGGTGATGCACTGGTTTCCTCGCAAATTCATCAGAAGAAAAGAGCACTTTTAGTTCATTTTTTAGGCGAACGTAGTAAAAACCGGTCCGTAGAAATCCTTTAATTTTTCTAGAATACCACCAGGAAAAGTTTTCGCATACTGATCATATCTTTCGCTACAAAGGAGTTGAAAAAAACTCAAGTTTCGAAAGTGAAGAGTATCTTTCTTCCATCTCCAGGCACAAGCAGTCGACTATTCTCTGGTATAATCGAAGGCACGCGCTCTTCTCCTCTTCTATAGATCCTTTTCGTTTTTTAGGCTTCGACGACTCAACCGTATGCTTTTCCTTTGCAGAAACCCAAATATCATCAAATCCTTGTCATTTCTAAGCTGTTTCATAGTATCATGCACTTTTTTACAACAGTACAATATGTCATAGGATGATGTTTGCAATACATTATTCAAAACATCAATATAGCCAAACAGAACAGAAAAAATTTCTAGCAAAAAAATTGTTTGATAATCTTGCAAGAAATACAGAAAACCACGAGCTTTGATTACAGCATCCACGTCCCAATCCCCAGAATTCTCCACAATGTGTTAAAAAAATGCAATAAGTTGACTTCTGTGGCGTTTTACTGTGTTTGATAAACGGGAAGTAAAATTCCATCTGGTTGGTGCGACGGAGGGTAATTTTTTAGCAACAAAATCTTGCAAAGCATTTACTCTTTTCTATGATTTATAAAAATATGCTGCCAATCCACTGATAGTTTGGAAAAACAATCTACATTCCTTGATATTCAAGAGGCTTTGCTTCAGAACTAAGTTCAAAACGTGAGCGTAGCAATGCGTAAATATTGCTAAAGGATAGGCCTCGATAACTTTACTCTGCAACCCATTAATATGTCCACTCATTGCACAGGCACCATCATAGGTTTGGCCGACCAACTTGTCCTTAATATTAAATTCCTCAACTCTGTTTACAACTTGTTTAAAAAGACCACTAGACGTTCTATCATCACTTAAGTCTGTAAATCCGATAAACCTTTCGTGTGTTTGCCCATTATGGACAAAACGGAAACAGTTGATAGCTGCGATTTCGACATTACATCAGAAGTTTCATCCAGAAGAATGGCCACAAATGTAGCGGAAGAAATTTCTTTCTTTATAGCATCTTTAACTACATCAGATATAGCGTTAATGATATCATTTTGTACTGTGGGAGAAGTTCCTCGTAATACAGTCGATGCCTTTAAATGAGTCTAAAAGAGGATCATACTCACGGAGCACATTTAAAAATTCTATATAATTCCTTCGGTTGGCTGAATCTTCAGACTCATCATGACCTCTCAAAGGAAGCTCTTTCTTAGCCAAATAACATACAGCATCAATTAATCTTTTTAAAACGTCTCTATTTTTCTTTACTTGTTCATTATGACGACTAATTTCAATTTTTCTTTGGCTGTCAATGAGAGTGTCAATTCTTTGTTTTCCATACATCTTAAGATTTAAAAATGACTGAACATGTGGCTGGGAGCGCTCATGTTTTTGCATTGCTGCAGCTAAATGATTAAGATCGGAATACCCGTGCTTATTCCAAACACCTTTCTCTTTGGAGAATAATAAACAAGGCCAACAAAAAAGTCTTGACAGCACTTCACATCCAGTTAACCATTCTACTGAATCGTATTGTGAAACAGAGAAATATCTCATGTACTCAGTTTTTGCATCTTTGTGCTTGCACAGTAAATTTAGAAGAGGAGGACGAGGCTTACCTTCTTCGACTATGTTCATACAATCCGCAAAAGCTCTGGCAGAAAACGGGGCATTCAGTACATCGTGAACACTGTTTACCATTGTAAATATGGGCAAAAAGTTATAAATTATATCTAAAAAATTATAAATATATGTTAAAAACTTGTCTAAATCGGTGTCATAAACACGTCGGTTCACACTTTACCCCACGCACGCAAAACAGACGAAACTCAGAAAACAAAAACAGCATCTCATGACAAGTAACAACGTTGAATTGGATTGCTTCACACAATAGCCAATCACAACCGCTAACTACTTCTGGGTGCTGTTGTCTCAGCGCAAACCCTGCCACGCCTTCTGGACGGTTTAAATCCACAAGGTGGCTAAGAATTTGACCCGCTGCGCCATCTGTACGTATGTTTAAAGGGCTCAAAGCTATCCGTATTTCTTACGGCACACCCGGGCTATTAACGTGAATGTGATACAATGTTTACGCGCCGAAACTTCTCCTCTTCATGAAACATTGTATATTGGATTTGATTTTAGGAATCACGCGAAGCCAGAAAACGATTAGGGGAGTCTTTAACAGGAATAAATGCAAAAATATAATATCTGTGACATTGCGAATCCGTGGGTGTGCACCGCACACCTAGCACACCCTGAATATACGCCTCTGATATATATATATATATATATATATATATATATATATATATATATATATATATATATATATATTTTATATATTTGGCAGGATAATAGCTTATTAGGTAAACCAACCAGAAAAATCGAAAATTCCAATTTTTTTCATTTTTATTGGGATAATTTTGTATCTCAATGTCCCATTTTGATGCTCCAGAAGAAGAGCATGGAAATCTGTGCAGAGTTTCATAAATTTGCATTTTTAAATTAGTATTATGATAGAATCTCGGGATGAAAAACAATTCTATAGCTAAAAGAATGAAGTTTCTTATTTTTAAGATTAAATTCAAATAGCTGCCGAATTGATGAAGAAATATGTTTTTAATCGGAAATAAGCAGATGCTCAACAATAAAGAACTTCAACCACCATAGCAACCAGGGCAATGCTTTTGAATGGGAATTGGCAGTCAGTATTATAATAGCATCGCTGTTTAATAGGAACATTTTTATTGTCCTATTGATTTCAACCAAAGACATACATATGATGACGTCATGATTTTAAAACGCGATCTATGTTATTAAATAAAGGAACGTTACTCCTTTCAATTATGGGGGTTGATGAACTGTATGTAATAATAGCTTTGATTTAGTGCTTCTAGAAAGAATCAGTGGATTGCACTATCATGAAATTTTTTAAAACTACGGTGTAAACTTATAACGACGTCAAAATCCAAAAACAGGAAGTATTAGAAAATTGTAAAAAGTAATCTTGTATTGGAGCTTAAATTTTTAAGTTAATTAGAACTTAGTGCACATACCCAAATAAACATTTGAAAATCTCGATGAATATGTTGTTTCGGCCGTTAAAATATTTTAAATAATAAACAAATAGGTAAATATTATTTCACTTCTAGATAAGCTACCACTTTAAAATTTCGCATAAATTTCTCTAACATCATTATCATGTAAGATTTTGGAGCACATTATTGTTAGCAATACAATGCGTTATCTTGAGAGTAGATCGCTCTTAGTCAGCTGTCAACATGGCTTCAGAAAAGGTAGATCCTGTGACACCCAACTCGGTCTGTTTGTGAATGATGTTTTATCATGCGGCGAAAATAATAAGCAGGTCGATGCAGTGTTCCTTGATTTTAGAAAAGCTTTTGACAAGGTTCCCCACCGTAAGTTGTTATTAAAATTGGGAAATCTTGGCGTTAATGTTAAAGTCATTAACTGGGTTCGCGCTTTCCTTTGGAATAGAAAACAAAAAGTAGTCATCGATGGTAAGTCCTCGAGTGTGGCAGATGTAGTCTCTGGGGTGCCGCAGGGTAGTGTGATCGGACCTATGCTTTTCTTGCTTTATATAAACGACATCAGCTCAGTTGTAAAAAGTAATATCAGGCTTTTTGGGGATGACACCGTAGTCTCTAGACAAATTAGTGGTCCTAGCGAACATCGTCAGCTTCAGGATGATCTGGATGCGTTATCTGTTTGGTGCAAGGAATGGCAGCTAGAAATCAATCAGAAAAAGAGTAACGTTCTAAACTTTTGGAAATCTAGAAGCCCATCGTCCGTGTTTACCTACTCGATAGATGGTGAGAGCATTCCTGTTTCGGAATCCGTGAAATACCTCGGGGTAACCTTGAATCGTGACCTGTCTTGGGACACCCACATAAGACGAGTGATAGGTGCGGCAACTAAGAAGTTGGCTTTTGTGCGTAGGATAGTCAGGAAAAGCACGGAAAAGGTGAGAGAATCCTGTTATTTATCGTTGGTTAGACCTCAAATGGAATACGCGCAGCGGTTTAGGATCCATATCAGAGGGGACTCATAAAGGATTTAGAAAAAATACAGCGGCGAGCAGCTAGATTCGTGAAAAAGAATTACGATAAAAAACAGAGCGTTACGTTACTCATTGATGAGTTGAGTTGGCCATCGTTGAAAGATCGTAGATTAGAGGCGAGACTTAAACTTCTAGATAAATATAGGTCGGAGATATTCGTAAATGAAATGAAGGATAATATTCGACAACCAACGTATATCGGACGGAGGGATAATGAGGACAAGATTCACGAAATAGATAGTAGGACGGAGAGGTATAAGGAGTCATTTTTCCCTAGGACAATCCGTGACCACAATAGATAACTGTGAATAATAATTAGTAAGGAACTTGGTGCGCGGCACCCCCTGCCATCCACCGTCAAGGTGACTTGCAGGGTAATATGTAGATGTAGATGTAGATGAATAATACTAAGTAGTTAATGGCGGAAAATGAGAAACTGAGAGAGGAATTAAGAGGAAGGAAACGGGAGCAGAAAAACTCAGGGATGAGGTCCAAGGGAAAAAAATAGTACTGAAGTTGAGAAGATAGAGAGATCGGGGGAAGCCATCGTAAAACCTAAGGTGCTTGTATTGGGAGATTCGATGTTACGTTTCGCCGGGGCCGAATGCACCAACGGAGGAGCGTTGGTGGATTGTTTTCCAGGGATAAAGACGGAGCAGCTACAAAGGAAAATCGAGAACCACGGCAAGTGAGGTGAGGAGCGTGTGGTGGTGATTCACGTTGGGACAAATGATATCAGGATGGCAAAATCAGATGATCATGTTGTGGGGTTGATTTGGGATCTGTGTACTGCGGCCAAACGGAAATTCACGGGTGCCAAGATTGTGATTAGTGGAATAATTAGAAGACGTGATATGGATAATGGGAGAATAGACTATATTAATGAAGGGATAGACTGGGTGTGCAGTAAACAGGGTCTGCTTATTGCTGATCTTAATTGCTGGATTGGTGAAGGGGACTTAGGCCGTGATGGACTGCATTTGAACAGAAGAGGTTCCTTCAAGTTCGATAGACCTATAAACAGTGTTGTGAAATTTTGCAACCAACAGGAAAACTAGGACGGGAATTTAGAGGTGTTTCTGTGGAAGCTCACGAGTACGAAGGAAAGGGCTTAAAGATCATTCAGCTTAACTGCCGTAGCATAAGAAACAAGCGGATCGAATTTCAGTTTTTAATTGAGGTTTGTGGACCGGACATAGCCATAGGCACGGAATCTTGGTTAAGTAAGGACATTTATTCTAGTGAAATATTTCCGGAGGGATTTGTTGTGTATAGGAGGGATAGAGATGAAAGAGGAGGTGGGGTCTTTATTTGCGTTAATGGAGAGCTATTAAGCATGCTAGAATGGGTAAGGGACGACTGCGACATGCTTTGCATTAAACTACTTCATAAGTATCGCAAGAAGGCATTGGATATTATAGGAGTATACAGGAAACAAAATGATGGCATGTTTACGCTTGAGGTTCTGGCAGATAAATGCTCAGAAAAACCAGGTAGTTATACCCTAATAGCGGGGGACCTGAACCTCCCGAACGTTCGGTGGGATAGGGACGCAGTGGGGGATGGGAGGGCTCAAAGCATTGCTAATCGTCTAACTCAAGAGGAGGGGTTCACGCAGTTGGTAAACAAACCAACAAGGAAAGGAAATATTCTTGATGTTGGTTGGTTGGTTGACTTCGCTCTCCCTTGCCAGGGCGAAGTAAGCTGTACCCAGCGTATCTACGCTGTTCCCTGCTAAGTTCAGTAATAGTATATATTTTCACTGTTTATAGTCACGGCTCAGTTATTGGCGGGTCATGGAAGGGAAAGGGATAATTTGGGTTTTTTGTGTGGTGCTGCTGGAACGACATAGTCCCATAAATTCTGTATTAGCGGATTATTACAATTTTTCAGGGTATTATAAAAATTTTTGTTTATAGCCTCCATATATTTCGGCAGCGGTTGAATTTTTAAGTCTTTATGGATGTCTTCATTCTTTTGGAACCACCTGGCACCCGTAATGAGACGTAGCATTTTATTTTGGTAGACGGTTAGCCTTTTAATTTTCGTCTTTCCACAGTGTGACCAGACAGGGCAGGTATATGTTAAGATGGGACGGATCATGGCAGTAAACGTCAATATTTTGGTCTTGAGAGCCATTGGGGACTTACTATTTAGGATGCAGTAGAGTGCTTTTTTCGCGGCGTTTGCTTTCCCTATAGTCTCACTGACGTGTGCGTTCCAGGTAAGTTTTTTATCTAGGGTGACGCCTAGAAATTTCACTTTTTCATGTCGAGGAATGAAGGTATTGTAAAGTTGCAGCGGGACTCATTCGCCTATTTTGGGATGTCTTGAGAACACCAACTTGACGCATTTACTGGGGTTTACTTTAAGCTTCCAATTTTTCATCCAGTCCCCGATTTCGTCTAGGTGGTCTTGGAGGAAATCCGTACCCGTGTGCGCGTTCCGGTGCTTTGCGGCTATCGTAGTGTCATCCGCATAAAAGAGAAGTTGGGTGTTTTCGGAGCGCGGGATGTCGTTAACAAAAACATTGAAAAGGTTTGGAGAAAGAGCAGAGCCTTGAGGGACGCCAGCATAGCATTGCAATATGGAAGAAGAAGAGGTATTAAGGCTTACAAAAAACTGACGGGAGGAAAGGAATGAGTGAAGAATTTTTAGAAGGTAAACTGGCGGGGAGTAAGTTCCGAGTTTATAGATAACTGCTCGTGGCCATACTTTATCAAAAGCCTTCTCGAGGTCGAGGAATGCCGCAGTTGTGACTTGTTTGCTGTTAAAACCATCGTTTATGAATTCGATAAGGCGGAGTATCTGGTGAGAAGTGCTCATGCTTGCTTGGAATCCGGCTTGCTCATTAATAGTGATGTTGTTGCTTCGGAGAAATTGTTGTAGTCTGTAGTTTATTATTTTTTCCAGAAGTTTTCCAAGAGTGGGTAGCAGACTTATGGGGCGGTAAGAAGAGGGAATGGTCGGGTCTTTTTGTGGTTTGGGAATCATTTTAATCATGGCAGTTTTCCATGCGGTGGGAAAGTAGGTTTGTATAAGGCAGGAATTATAAAGGCTAGTCAGGAAATGTAGGTATTCTCCAGGAAGGTTTTTCAGAGCTATATTGGAGATTTTATCAAAACCTGCAGCCGACTTTCTTTTACTTTATTTGATAATGGTGGAAATCTCCAGTGATGAGGTCAAATTTGGTTTAGATGTAGGCGTAAGACTGATATTTTCGATGTATAGGTTTACATCTTCTTCATGAGGCGAGGGGGCGTCATTGGAGAAGGACTGCTGCAAATGGGTAGCAAACATAGCACATTTTTGGGAATCCGTAGTGGCCGTGACTCCATTCAGATACAATGGTGGAGGCGTGGTTTTTTATTTTTAAGGCTTCTTGCTAATTTCCAGACGGAGTAATCTTCATGTGAAAGGTCTTTAATATGATTGCTACATGAGCTCTGTCGGTGTAACTTGATGAGGGAGCGGACGCGGTTCCTTAGTGCATTGAAATTACTTCTGTCTTCTGCGGATCTGGTATTTTGCCATTTTTTTCTTGCGGAATTTCTTTTTCTCATTGTTTCGATTATTTCTGGAGGCATCTGGTCAGGGGATTTTGATGATACAGAGAATGAAGATAACTAGAGGGAGGAGTGAATGGAGGTGGTAAGGGTTTCTATCGCAATGTCAATAGCTTGCGGAAAATTTAGTGGTAGAGATACAATGGTTGGAAGAAATGATAACGTAGCTTTTTTAAAGGAGTTCCAATTGATTGCTGACTGTGTGCTGTCCGCCAGTGAAGGTAGGAGATGGTAGGTGGATAACACAGGCAGGTGATCTGAGGCAGAGTTATCAAGAACCACAAAGGTTGGAGGTTGAGGTAGATTTGCTGCGAGGACTATGTCCAAAATATCCGTTGAGTTAGGAGAAACCCTGGTGGGTTGTAACAGTGAAAATATTGAGAAATTACAACGTTGCTGTAGTTGGTGTAATCGGTGGCCACGCTGGTTGCTGACCAAGCATCCCCATGCAGTGTTTTTTGCATTGAAGTCTCCTGTTAATATTGATTTTTGTTTTAAAATTTGGAGGATTGCTTTTCTATCTTTGGTCGGGTATGTGTTGCCCGGGGGGTGGTAAATTGACCAAAATGTAAATTGTCTCCGGTCGGTGCGTACGCTGAGGCCAACTAGCTCTAACGTTGTTGTAGGTGGATTAGGTAATTGTGAGCAAGTTATCCCTTTCCTTGAAAAGATAATGACGCCGCCACCGTTGTTTGCCCTTCTATCCACCCTGAATTGACGATAGTTTGGTACGAATATTGAATGATGAGGCAATAATCTTGATTCTTGAATGGTGACTATATCCGGTTGATGAACGGCGATGAGTGCTCGGAGTTCTTCCTCTTTCGATTTGATTCCATTGCAGTTCCACTGGAGAATCATGAAGTTCTCTTTAAGATTCCTACCGGCCATTGAAGTATCCGATAAGAATGTTCCAAATTTCCTCAAGGACGATTTCAAGCTTTGTTTTCCCTGGGGGAGGAGGCCGCATAATGGGTCCAAATAGACGTTTGACTGCCGACATAAGGAAGTGTAGGGCGTCTCCATCTAAGGTAGCAGAGGGAAAGAAGTGAGTGGAAGCGGAGGAAGCATGAGCGTTTGGAGGCGGGATAGAGGCTGATGGAGAAGGAGAGGGTTGGCGAGATGGAAGGGAGGGAAAATCAGAGGGTGAAAAATTAGATGGTGCCTTAGCGGCCTCCGCGTCCTGGCGTCTCCCTCTCAGCTTATCCGCATAGGATTTGAAAGTTGGGCAGCCTCTGTAATTTGCTGGGTGAGCGCCGCTACAATTTGCGCATTTTGCTGGCTCCGGTTTCATCACTGTACATTCGGCAGCAGCATGAAAGTCACCGCATTTGACACAACGCCTTTTCAGACCATAGGATTTATAAGTATGGCCAAATCTTTGGCATCTCGTACATTGTGGAGGTTCCTGGGATGGCTTATAGGGAGTAATTAATGCTTTAAAGGAGCCGATTTACGGATTATTGTAAAGGCGTTGCGCCTCATCTTCACTGCTTACAATGACTTGGAATATTGGAGTTGGTCGTAACGGGAAGGGAGACGGTAAGGCGTCAGGGTATAGTTGCAGTTCCTTTTCCCGGTTCTCCAACATCTCCAGGGTAGGTTTTGTTGTGTGTACTTGACGTAGGCTTTCCACCGTTATATTCTTGAGTTCAATAATACGCTAGAGGGCATCAAGTGGGTAGTCAATGGGCAGACCCAGGATTGCAAGGACTGGTTTCTTTTCCTCAGGGAGTCTGTATGTGACGTACTCTATGTTGTTTTCCTTGAGGTGGTTGATAACCCCCCGGAAATCATTTATAGAGGAGCATTGGATTCTAAGTTGCTTCGCCTGCATAACTACCACCGGTTTCATCGTGCAAACATTAATAATACCCGGTTCACGTTTGTGCCAATTGATAGTTTCATGAATGAATATTGGCGGAATGCCATTGCGTTGTTGAGGATTAGTAGCGGTATCATTGGGTGGCGTCTTTTTCACTAATGGCCTCGGAGGGAGATTGTTTTCCTTGAGGTGGTTGATAACCCCCCGGAAATCATTTATAGAGGAGCATTGGATTCTAAGTTGCTTCGCCTGCATAACTACCACCGGTTTCATCGTGCAAACATTAATAATACCCGGTTCACGTTTGTGCCAATTGATAGTTTCATGAATGAATATTGGCGGAATGCCATTGCGTTGTTGAGGATTAGTAGCGGTATCATTGGGCGGCGTCTTTTTCACTAATGGCCTCGGAGGGAGATTGCATTGGCTAGAAGAGTCAAACGGGGCGAGATCTATATCCATCAATTGCGATTCTTTCGACAGAGGGGCTAAAGAATTTTTAGTTGGAATGGGGTCCCTAACAATCACTTTTTTCGGAAGTTGCGGCGAGTTAGTTTTTCGTTTTTCTTTACGTGATTGAACTAATACGAAATCGTTTTCTTTCGTTTGTGGGAGAGTTGTATTGTTTGAGGCAGCGCCGCATACTAATGCAATGAAATTCGGGTTATCGAGCAAGGTTTCGGGAATATTTATATTGACGGTTCCAGCAGCGGGAGGTAACATGGGTTGGGGGAGGTGAAGGACGAGCCGTGACTCACTGAATTCAGCTGTCTTGAGGTTGAGGGGACGTCCCACGGCGGCCGACCGGCCGAGGCTTCACCCGCCACTGCGGCAGTGGTTGATGGTTCCTGAATGGTCCTTCTCTCCAGGTTTTCGGGTCGGATGTCACCAGCAGTCACCGGGTTGGGGTCGAGGGAAGCAGGGGAATAGGCAGAATCAGTCTCGCTGTCAACCGAAACGGAGTGTTCCGGCGAAAGAGACGCAGAGGGAGTCGACATGTCCGAGGACATGTCGATGGGTAAGAGTCCAAGCAGGCCGGGTCGTATATAATCAAACGCGGTCACTAAAAGTATTTCGAAAATCGTAGTCCAAGAGAGCGGTAGAATACCTTCATCAAGCTAATAAACAAAACACTACACCGATACGGCTAGCTCAGCTCACCCGGCTAAAGGAGCAGCCTTCGGGCGGGTTAAGGTTCGCTCTCGGGGTAAGGAGCTCCTCGTAAACACGTCTGTCCTCTCCGACAGCTCCGCCGAGAATCCCATTCTTGATGTCTTTCTTTTAAGGCCGTATTTACAAAACATATGCCCGGAGATCATGCCAGGTTTAAGTGACCATGCGGCAGTGCTTATAGAATTAGAATGGCTCACGACCAAAGCAACTAAATCGAGCAAAAATTTATTTGGAATTATAGAAGAGGAAATAGTGAAGGTTTTAGAAACCACTTAAGGGACCATTTCCCTATGTGGGTAGGTAAAGGGGGGAATATTAATGATAAATGGAATGCATTCAAGGACATCATTTATGAAAGGCTATTAAAGTATGTTCCACAAAAAATGCTTAAAAATAATAGCGACCCCGAATACTATAATTTAAACATACGGAGGCTGAAGAAAATAGTTAGAATTGCGCATAAAGAGAAACACTTAGGACCTGAGTACCTGGAAAAATATAAAATACTATTTAGTAATTTAAACAGAGAAAAAGCGAAAGCCAGGGATAATTATTTACTGAACATATTAGACAAGAAGAATACAAACAAATTCTTCAAATATAATAAAAGGATAATCGCGAGGATATAGTAGCCATTGAATCCAACGAGGGTATTGTGATACCGGACGACGTGGGCAAAGCGAACGAACTGAATAACTGGTACGCTAGTGTTTTTAAGGGAAGTGATGGTACAAGTAGAAGAGTGGATGCCCCAATCAATAGAAGGGATTCGCCGTCAAAGAAATTTGAGGAAGACGCAAACAAAATGGACTATATAAAGGTAAAAGATGGGGAAATACTGAAAGTCATTAGTGAGCAACCAAAAAATAAGTCGATGAGGCCTGATAATATTTCTATTGATGCACTGAAGTTGGGTGCGGAAGCAATAGTTCCATACATAAGGACATTGTTCTACATAACCCTAAATAACCATGACTTACCATCTGATTGGAAAAAAGCAAATGTTATTCCTATATACAAGGGAGGGAAAAAAACTAAGGTTGAAAACTATAGACCAGTAAGCTTAGCGTCGGTCGTGTGCAAGTTGTTGGAAAAAATAATTGCGAAATATATTCGAAAATTTTGGGATAAAAGTAACTGGCTCTATAGGAACCAACATGGATTTCGAAAAAGATATTAGTGTGAGACTCAGCTTCTAGGACTCTGTCAAGATATTGCTGACACCTTAGACAATGGGGAGGAAACTGATGCAATAGTTATAGACTTCAAAAAAGCATTCGATAGTGTACCCCACGACCGTTTACACGAGAAAGTTAAGAAGCTAAATATTGACAAAAGGGTTATAAGCTGTATAAAAGAATTCCTCACCGGAAGGACACAAAGGGTCAGAGTAGGACAAGCATACTCTGAAGAAGTACCTGTCACATCCGGGGTCCCCCAGGGGAGTGTCCTAGGCCCCCTATTGTTCCTCATGTATATCAATGATCTTCATGAGGAAGTAACTTCAGAAATACGTCTTTTTGCTGATGACTGCATAATATATAGGAAAATAAGAAATCAGAATGATAGGATCAACTTACAAGAGGACTTAGTGAAGGTGGATACCTGGATAGCAATTAATAAAATGGACATAAATGTTGAGAAAAGTAAGCTTATAACTTTTACCAAAAGAAGAGTTAAGGAATGTGGGAAATATCAGCTAATGGGTGACTACGTACCTAAAAGTGACTACTGTAAATACTTAGGAATAATCATTTCAGTAAATTTTGGGTGGGGTCAGCATATTGACCATGTGGTAAGAAAGGCATATAAATCCCTACATTGGATGATGAGGAACCTCAAGGGGAGCGGTACAGCCACCAAGGAGTTAGCGTATAAAGCCATTATTAGACCAATTTTGGAATACTCTACGAATGTATGGGATCCGTTTGAAGTGGGGCAAATAAATAAGTTAGAAAAAGTCCAAAGAAAGGCTGCCAGATACGTGATGGGGAAGCATAAGAAGACTGAAAGTGAAACGGAAATGATAAGAGTGTTAGGTTAGGAATCATTGGAAAATAGAAGGAAACTCAACAGGCTATGTGGGATTTTAAAAATATCAAATAATAAAGAGGCATGGGAAAATTTATTATCAGGGATCGAGAAACCTCACTACATAGAAAAAACGACAACAAATATAAAATTAAATACAGGCCGCAGAAGACAAACGTCGCCAAGAACTTTTTTCTAAATAAAGGAATCTGTGAATGGAATGAGCTACCGGAGGAAATCTTTAAGCCCATTCCTAAATCGCTTAAGCAATTTAGGTAAAAATGTAAAGGTCTTCTTTTTTTTAGAGGGTGACGAGTGAGCCGGAGGAAGTAGAGTGAATGCTTGGTAGGGTGAAGTACGGTGTGGACTTCGTGAGCCCCGGGACCGCTACGGTAAACGTGAAGGCCTACCATGAACCTCAAAAACTTCGGCTCCGATTAAAGCCAAGGGGAAAGTAATTGTATTATAAGTATTTTAGCCAAAATCGTATTATTTTTATAAAATTAATAATTTTATTCAGTTAAATTTTGGACAAGTGACCTTGATCACGCAGTAAGTTAGATGATGTGAAATTTATTGACAATGAGTCATGTAATGTTGCCACCTGGCATGTAGCCAAATTGCAACTCATTTAGTAAACAATAAACCTTATCGTAACGAATAACTTCTTAGTTGTATGTATTCGCCGATCCATGTTATACAGTGTCTTGGTCGATTTTGCGAAGTTTGACGGAAGGCTTGCTAAGCTGAAGATTTGTATCAACTCGCTTACTTTTTTCAAGATCCTTAGAAGAGTAATGTTTGGATTTTGTATTGTTTTGATTACCCTTACTCTTCCTAGCACTATTTATTTATCAATGAACAGAAGCGGCATCATTAAGTTATTCCTATATCTTTACACTATCTGCAATATCTTCTTAGTTCCGCATCTCTATTGCAATATCTTAAGGCATCTGAAATTGAGAATGACTTGCTTGAATGAAGAAATACGTCGGAACACTTCGGCAAGATACTTAACACATATGCCATCTAAAGGGTTAGGAATCACGCTGGTGAACCGATGTAAACTCTGGATGTCGCTACATCTAGATCTCTACAGAATCAGCGTGTCTGTCAACCAACTGTACGGAAGTGTAATGTTATTCAACGTGGCATTCAATTTGGTCGACTTAGTGATAGTGCTCTTCTTTGTCATATCAGATGCTTTAATATATTCAGACATTTGTAATAGAATTATAATGACTATATGGGCTCTCTTCGAAACGGTTGGAGTGGTTTACATCGTGATATCGTGCCAATCCGTTTCTGATGAGGTAAATAACGAACTATTTTAAGTGTTTTTTTAAATTTATAAAACACCTTTGATCATTGTTATTAGTTTTTCTTTGGAAAGGTTAATAAAACGGAGTTTGAATGAGTTTGTGAGATAGATTTTTTATTATATAAAATGCGTTGCATAATTATTGACTTAAGAAACACCAAACACCAAAATGTTTGTAGAACTTGTTCACTTTTTATCCCTCACAACAAATCTAAATTCATCATTCTCTGTCTGTCATCCTGTAAATGAGGAGTCCATGACATATTTTGAGATTGCTCTGTGCTTTCGAAACAGGTTCGCAGATAAAGCATACTATTAGAAGTACTTGTTATTATATTTTTTAGCAAATTGGAGTTATAATAAGGAGCTTCAATGTTGGCGAGTAATGCAGCCAAAATTAAGCCATTTCATATGGACACTAATAGTTTTCCGTTGACATTTCAAAGTATGGAATACCAAATTTGTAAATGGTATTTTAGGTTACAACTAGAGTTTTGGAACCGGGAATTCCCGTTCCCGGTTCCCGCGAATGTACTCGAAATTTCTTATTCTCGATTCCCGGGAAAATCTTTAATGATTCCCGGGAATTCTTCATTTGAATTTGTGTCCAGTGAAAACTTTTCAGAATTGCCTTCATAGCTGTTTTTTTTAGATATTCCTCCAAATATCAGCCGAAAGTGTTAAGCTATCAAATTAGTTTTGATTTTTTGATTTTATGTGTGTTGTACCAATATAGTTTCTGATGAATACTAAATATTTTTTCGCTTAATAGTAACTGAGTTATTAGGATTTTAAAATTCAGTATCAGATTGCGTTTCTCGCTATTAATTCAATTTTAATGGAGCGCTAATACAGTGTCTGCTTCTTCTTGCGCCTATAAATTTCATTAGTAAAAAAAGGTCAAAAAGTAATGGTTGAATGAAGTGAACTGCCTCTCCCTCCTATTCTTCTTACTTCCTCCCTCCTTCGTCCCTTAATCGACCAAATTAATTACTCCGAACAAGTGAATTATATATGAACTAGGAAGATGCCCGTAGAAATCCAACGAGAAAGTGTCTTATGAAATTTCGCTAATGGATGCGACGCGAGGCTATTATCCAAATCAATAGTACCCATTTACACAAAACCGGCTACAATGCAAATAACTAAGAATGCGTCAAATTCTCGCATTAAAACTGTGCGGCTGATCGTTTCGACGCGTATTCAAAAACTGATGATAGGAAAACAAACGTTCGTTCTTTTAGGCGTTTGTTGTTTCAAGTCTCGAACTCCTACGATGATTCTAAGTGATTTTAATGTATTAATGTTATACATTCAAATGTATTCCCTCCCGCATACAACGCAACGAAAGTTGTTTACATTCGTTTCTATGAAAATCATTTCCCTCTCTTTCCTCTCGTATTAAAAGCATTCAAAGAACGCTTTTACTCATAAGGAATGAAATGACAATAGGATTTCGAGGTTTAACAATGTAACTGGTTTGAAAGTCAACATTCCGTTAAGAAGTCAAGATTTCCCCAAAATATGTGAATTAAACGTTTAACCTGAGGAATTTCGAACTGTAGGCTAAAAAAGATGAACAGAATAAGGAATATTATAATTTTTTCTTTAAAATCGTTTAAATCGAAGATGGTAGGCTAATTATTTGAAATTTAGGTCTCAAAAAGAAGGAAAGTCTCTATGTCGAAAAGTTTATGTTTACGTGTTCTTTTATGGGAACTGGAAATGCCTTCCTTAGAATCTAACCCAGGACTTTTTCGAGTTTATTTCGTCATCAACTTTAAATATGTAAATCGAGTATTCCTGCTAAATTTCAATATTTTATGAATACATAATTACTTTTAAAGTTGCGTCCACACTTGACGAACGAGCACCAACACACACTAATACTAACGGTAATAGAGGAACACGGACGAATATACACAAACGCGAACGATCACTGACAAACGACGTTTGAGAGGCATACGTAGGTTCGTTCATGTTCCAACTCTTTGCAGTCTTCAGTTCTCTTTTTGCCTTCTAGACAGGATATAATGCGTAGGAAAACTGTTATTGTTGCAAGAAAGGTCTTTATAGTAATGCATAGGTTGCTTAAAAGTAATGAGTAAGGAGAAATCGCCGCTGGTGGATGACTCCAGTGTTTAAGAATATGTCTTCTGATTTGATATTGGTCTTCTGATTTACAAATGAACTTGAGCCGTGAAAACTGTGGACATTCTGAAAACTTTATAGTGTTGTCAGCATCAGATTTGGAATACTAATACAAATGATGGGCCCCAGAATCACTCAACAAGACACTTTTTTTGGAGAATCAATTCCTGTGAAGGAGAGACTCTGTATAACTCTACAATTCTTGGCAAGCGGAGAATGAGTTGAATTATACCGGAATTATACTAGGATGCTAAGAGCATCTAAGCATCACACTTCTTCTTACCCAATTTGAAGTCAGGGTTTGTGGTGTCATATAAAATGGGAAGGCCGTCTACATCCGCAACTAAAGATAGGGTGATGTCGTCCGACTACTCCATAGACACTGAACTCTTGGACATATACACCTCCACACTAGGCGAGCACGAACGATCTCGAACGAACATTTTCCTTTAATGTAACTGCAGATAGCGGATTGTTGTTCGTTCGTGTTCGTTCGCGTTCGAAGATACGTCCATACTGCATTCGTCAATGTGCGTTTTATGTACGATAGTTCCTGCTAGTTTGCCAAATGTGTACTAAGAAGCTTGAAAGACTCTTAAAGCAAAGCAAAAGTTCTACGTTTTTTAGTAGGTAAAAATATTATATTCTCACGTCTGTGACCGAATAGGGTAGCATATGGTACCGTTTCGTTTCTCATTACGAGATGTTTAGGCACTTCCAGATGAGCTGAAGATTCGAAATTTTTTTCTTAGGTAGGATTTTGTGCAAAACCTACTAGAAAAAACGAAAATCTTGAAAAAGTGCAAAAATGCGCCGCTAAAATTTCGCAATTGTTTAAACAAATTTTCCAGGTTTTTGTATTTCCGAATGTACTACGGTGCTAGAAATTTTTTAGAGATAGGATTTGTAAAAAAACGAAATAGGTATTATAGAAATTTTGATATTTCAATTTGTGTTGCCGTTAAAAATTCTTAAAATTTAAAAAAATTAGGTACTAGGGTTTGAGCTAGGAAGCTGAAATTTTCAAGTTATTTACAGAGTAAAGCACTTGCACAAATAAACATTTGAATCTCTCCTTAAATATGTTGCGGCGGCCGTTAAAAATGTTTAAATTTAATCAATTAGAAAAATATTATTTCACATCTAGAAATGCTACAACTTTAAAATTTGGCCGAAATATGTGTCATTAGTACCCCATGATGGAGAAAGTATAAAATTATTGAAATTGCAAAGTTTGGAGATTGTTTTAATCTATTATTTTTACATAAGGAAAAAAAATCGCTGCGGAGGTGAAATATATAGAATTAAAAAAATATTTGTAATGATCAAATATCTATCTGAAAAGTGAATGTTTTTTCAAGGTGAGATTATATGCTTGCAGAAATCAAGCACCTGCTACTAGTAACATATAACGTATACATAACATATAGGAGGATATGCTTGCTGAATGATAGCTCCTTATACTAACATGTTATATATATGCTTTATCCTCCTCTGTAAGCAATATATATAATATATATATAATGGTAATCTTCCGCTAGACCATGTAGGTCTGATCATCCGTAAGTAATCTCTCTCCGCGCTCATAAGCATTTGATGATCGAATGTGACTTCTCTGCTTAGTTTTATTTATCCGGCAATCCATGGTATACGGTATCTTGGTCGATTTGATGACATTAGACGCGAGGCTTGCCATTCTGAAAATATGCATCGACTCTCGTAATTTTCGCAAGATCTTCGGGATGTTAATGTTTTCATTCTGTTTCGTTTTGTTGATAATTGCTCTTTGTGCCATACATATTTTGCCAATGGACGGATGCGGCTTCGTTCGGTTATTTCTGATTCTTTACACTCTCTGCAATCTGTTCATAATCCAGCAACAGTACTATAATATCTTAAGACATCTCAAATTGAGAATGACCTCCTTAAATGAAGAAATACGACGGAGAACGTCGGCGAGGTACTTAGCACGTATTCCGTCGAAATGGATCGGAATCGCGTTGGCGAGCCGATGTAAACTGTGGATGTCCCTACATCTAGGTGTCTACAAACTCAGCTTGACTGTCAGCAAGCTGTATGGAAGTATGATATTGTTCAACGCGGCGTACAATTTGGTAGACTTAGTGGTGATGCTCTTCCTCGTCACATCCGAATCTGCAAGTTTTCCAGACCTCCGTAGTAGGATATCGCTCATGTTATGGTCACTCACCGACACGTTTGGAGTGTTTCTCATCGTGATGTCGTGCCAATCCGTATCTTATGAGGTGAATATCGAACTATTCTAAACTTTTTTATATTTATAGAACATTTAAGATAAATATTGTTAGTTTTTCTTTGGAAAAGCTAATAAAACGATTAAGGAATGTGTAAAATACATTAAGTGGCATATAAAATATATTTCACAAGTATTTTTGCACTTGTTTACTCTATAACCTACAAGACAATTTAAAATTAATTTCTCTGTCTTTATTCCCAGAAATTATTGGTCTATGACATATTCTGAGATTGTTTAATGCGTTTTTAAAATTGTTACGCAGTTGAGCATTACGGTTAAATGTAAATGTAAAAATGTTTGAAATGAAATATAAAAAATAGCTTCGTTCCTGGTGAGTAATCAAACCGAACTTAAGCTCTTTCTTATGAATATATTTATGTGATAAACGAAAGCGTTCTAAATTTCCAGAGCTTCGCTCGAATTAATCGCCGTTAAAATGCATTGAAGGCATTTTCGGGAGATACAAAGTAGATGTCCAGTCGGTTAAGATTTTAAGCTCATTGACTTCGTCAACATTTTAACATAAAAAGGAGGTGAAGTGAAGTATGTATTTAATAAAAAATCAATTTTAGGCATTTATGAAGAGAAAATTTACTTTACCTACAAGTTTATCTAATATCCAAAGGAGGAAGGTTATATCTGTCTAAATCTTCTGAATGTTTTCGGACACCGCATGATCCAGTGCAACCTAACTTGCATGGGCACCAATATCATCCAGGGAAAGGTCGACAGTTAATCTTAGCATCCAATTCTAACGTGCCAATTTCGATTCCAGGAGATGTTACGTTTAACAATAGAATGGTATTTAGTGCATCGTATTATCGACTTGAAATTTTAAATTGCGTAGGTCGTCGTAGGCACTCGAGACACATACCAAAAATGCCTCAAAGATGATAAAAAAATTTTCTGATTGGTGATTCACAGTTCATGTAACTGGTACGGAGATGAAATTATGGTTTCGTTAACCGGTACCTACCCAAACGAGTCCTGAGCGCATTTCAGCCCCTATCGATAGAAACACCATAGAATTTTGAGGCGGTTCAATGCATCAGGCAGTCCCTAACGTCATTTTTATCAGGGTTGCTTCTCCTATATTGATCCCTGATATTCCTAGGGAAAAGAAAACCTACCCCCTCCTTCCTACAGTCAATATCCCATATTTAATCGTCGTGTTTCTGCTTTCGGTATTACATTAGAATTCAGATTATTTATGAAATCCTCAGTGACAGTGCTTGACGTGTTTCGTGTACTGTAAAATCTTACACAAATTCGGAGGAAAATATAGGTGATGATGTTTTCATAAAATTCGTGATATTGAAAATTATAGTAAGTTAACTGATATGTTTAAGGGAGTAAACTTGATCTTAACTCAATTATAGAAAAATGTGAAAATGTATTTCCGTAATTCGATATTTCATTAACTCGAATTATTTCTGCTTTTCCTTGAGATTCAAGTTATAGAAGTTCCACTGTATATATATATATATGGTGTAGTGGTTAGGACGCTGACTGCTACTCGCCCGATGCTTGAAAAAGTCATCGGGTACGAATCCTGCACGAGTAGGATTTTTTCTCAAGGTCACCCGGCCCCCTGTTTGCGTGGTTTGAGGAGACGGCGCAAATTCAGCTGTTCCGTCCTTCGGAAGGGAAGTTTAGCCGTTGGCCTCCCTGGTGTTCTTCGTAAGAGCAGGCAAATGCCGGCACCGGGTTTCCCTCCTCCCTTTTGTGTGTGAGTCCGGTGTGGAAGGCAACGGGAAACCACCACACCGTGTATGTATATTCCCTAGTCAAAACCAATTAATTAATTAATTGGTAGGACCTGTCGCAAGACAGAACACGAATGAATGAATATATATATATATATAGGAAATATATTTCCGTATTTTTAATTTTCTATAACTCGAATCATTTTTACTTTCCCTTAGATTTGAATTATGGGAGTTCCCCTATAATTTCTTATGACGGCATTAATTTTTACTTCTCCATATGTGTTATAAGTGAAAGTATTGCTTTCATGAACAAATTGATTTCGAGGTTTCAACGGAAATACACGTTTTGAGGCCTCCTTAACACGTTTTGACCATTTACTCAATGACGTATATGTGTGTTTGCATGTGACAGCTCTTTTGTGGGTGCTCTAACTAAAAAACTATTAATCAGGCCAATGCAAAATTTTATATATATAATTTTTATGAAAGTCATAAGAACTGATTAATTTTGGAAAAATTTGGTCAACCGAAAGTGAGTGTTTACTCTTGTCAGTTATCGGTTAATTTAAAATATTTGCTTTAATATTTGATAAATGAAAAAATGTATTGGAATATGAGTTGTAGGAAACTTAATTTTCTGCAATTCTGTTTGAATCATTTACCCATATATTGCATTTTTAAATGATATGTTAAAAACTTAATATTTTAGCTGTTACCACCACGCCACCTACCGAAAACTATTGTTCACAATTGACGCTTAGTTACATCTTAGTAACGCTCCTTTTTCTTTTCTTAATTGTTGGATCTTTTTAGCTATATCCAATATCAGAATCCTATGGTTTGAGTTTATTTTTGTTCTTGGTGAAGTCTCAAAATTTCTCGGTTTCTTAAAATATTATTATGTAACCTATTTGAAATTTTTATAAATATTGCAGGTATGGACAAGGTAGTGTGGTAACCACATCAGATATTTATTAAAAGCATTATAGGTCCCTTTTAAAACAATGAGATCGTTGCCATGGTTTTTATATACTTCCATTGTTGAAAAGAGGAAAAAATCACTCTTTCTTCCCATTTAAAGCAGATATTTATGCTAAATGGATAGGTATTGAATTCTGTTTTAAAAAATTAAGAACTCCGTTGTTTTAGCTAGACAAATGTTCTAATTACGAATTCATATCCCAATTTTAAATAATTTCAAAATACATTTTTCGAAAGCCTTGCGCTGCATCCCATGCTTTATTTATGGGATATAGAAATGGAACATTGGGTTTAAAAAGCCCCGTAAATATTAACCTTTTGGTGATTTTCGATTATTCTCATTTGATTTTCCACTCCACAAACCTTCATGCCAAATTTCGGATTTGTAGCCCTTCTAGAAGTACCTAAGAGTTTTCTGCCAGCTACTGAGTGAGACACAAGTAGCTTTATACTAGGCACTTTGCCGGACTGGCCCATCGGGATACCGGGATTTTCCCGCTGGGCCGTTGAGTCCAAATCGACTTTGTTATTATATAATATCTAAAAAGAACTTATTAATGAGTAGTTGACGGTCCTGTTACATCCAGTGAACAATCTGTTCGTATGAAAACCAGTCAGTGACGTAACAACTTAGCTAAGGCTCACCAGAAAACTTGCAGTTGCAATTTATTGACATTAAAACCAAAAATTGTCAACAAAATTTACCGATTTCAAAAAAAGTAGTAAGGTTCCTTCTCCTTTTCATGGGTCCTGTCCGCAATCGCAGGTGTTGCGGGCCCAGATTGCGTCACTGCAACTTGCAGTCCGCCGGTTTGTCTCAGTTCTATACATACATAGCTACAGAGTGAACGTTCTTTATATAAAAGTACTAATAAACGAAAACAATTTTCTTTTTGTATTTGTAAAAGAACTATTTTTCTATGTAGAGAAAAAGATAATCGATTAAAATTTTCAGTATTCGATTTGTTAAACATAATTTATTCCTTATCCTTAGGCCTTAGCCAAAATGTTAGGCAAGAGAAAAGGTGGTTGTTAAAAAAACGAATTGAAAAAAGGCTCTTTTTGACATCAAAGCAGATAAATGTATTTAGGCTTACCAACATATTTACTGCTTCTGCGTCTACTTATGCAAGTAAACTCGAAGATGCTCCGAGCTCTTCATCAGAACGTTCAGTGAATGAAACAGCGATGTCAGCATTACCATCTCTTTGTGGAAAATGTGTCGCACAGTGCTAGTAGCCCATTTATAACAACGAAAATTGAAGAAGAAGAAGTAAGTGGCAAAAATGTATACTTTTTCGTCCGAAAAATGAAAATTTTTTCAGTTATTGAAATTCCGTCCGATACAACCAAATTTACGTTCAAAATATAATTTAAGTGAACCTTTGGTATATTTCCGAAAGGATCGTTTACGTCGATGTTTGTTGTCTTTAAATGAACAAACCGAAGAACTGTTTTGTTCTTTTTGCTTAGCTTTTAGTAAAGATTCAGACCAGTCAATATTTATAAGTGGATATGATATTATTTTAAAACATATAGGTATATCAAAAAATTGCTGAACTCCAAATGTCTTTGCATCATATAAATAATACTGAAGCATACGTATTAAAGATCAACAATAAAGACATTTTTAGTCTATGTGAAAAACATAAGTCTGAAGCTGCAAATGTAAATCGACAGATTTTGCAAAAAGTAATCGAAACAATAAAGATAATCGGTGGACGCGGGCTTAGTTATCACGGCACAAAAGAGTCAGCATACACATTGTTAGATGATGACTTAGATCATGGTAATTTTTTAGAGTTTCCTTTACCCATACGCAAATTTGATCCTTTGTTAAAGATTCATATTGATGATTCAATTAAGAAAAGCAGAGACCGTCATGATGCAGTTAGTAGTAGAAAAGGACGAGGCAATTATATTACACTTGCATAAAAAAATACAGCTTAATCTGTCATAGATGCCATTACTACTATTGTAAAACAAATACATCTACATCTACATCTACAGTTTACCCTGCAAGCCACCGCAAGGGTGTGTGGCAGGGGGTGTATTAACACCAAGGGGAAAACTCCAAAATTAGGCCTTGGTTTACGCCCCTACGCGAGGTTACTTTTGATCGCAAGTTTTATTCTGCTCAGCTATCGTTCTAGGGAAAAATGAGCCTTTGTATCTCTCTGTCCTACAGGCTATCTCTCATATTTTACGAGGATGGTCCATTCTACCGATATAGGTGGGAGTTCTTATTATTTCTTTGACGTCGCTGGAGAAAGTACTCGTTCTAAATCTTTCAAGAAGTTTTAACCTAGCACGTGATCGACGCTCAGCTAGTGATTCCCATCCTAAGTCCTGTATCAAGCCTGTAACGCTTTTATTTCTATCATAACAATTTTTGACGAATCTAGCAGCTTTTCGCTGCACTTTCTCTAACACGGCGATTAAACCTTTCTCGTACGGATCCCATATGCTCGACGCATACTCTAGCAGCGGTCTAACTAAAGAAAAGTAACATGTCTCTTTGACTTTTTCTTTGCTTTTACCTACTATCCGTTTGATGAATCCTAGTTTTTGCTTAGCTTTCCCAGATATATTTCGTATGTGTGTGTCCCACGAGAGGTTACTTGTTAAAATGACACCTAAGTATTTGACGGATTCGGATAATTTTAGATGTACGCCTTCTATACTGTAATTCATCGCCTCAATTTCTTTGTTTCTCCAGAATCTCATGACGGAACACTTACCTAAGTTCAGCTCTAATTGCCACTCTTTACACCACTCGAGAATTGCGTGTAGGTCGTTAGAAAGTAATGTTTGATCAGCAGGACTGTTAATCTCTCTGTAAACTACCGTATCATCTGCGAATAACTTGATTTTACTTGTAATAACATTATCTAAGTCATTTATGTATATAAGGAATAATAGGGGACCGATGACACTTCCTTGTGGAACGCCGGAGGACACGCTGACCGAATCAGATTTAAATCCATTTATGACTACCATTTGTTCCCGATCATTGAGAAAGTCCCTGATCCACTCGATTATCTTTCGATTTATTCCACAGGCTTGTAATTTTTTCAATAACTTAATATGAGGGACTTTATCGAATGCCTTCTTGAAGTCAAGAAAAACCGCGTCTAGCTGAGTCTTTCGATCACCGGATCGTAGTATATCATGTGCAAACAGAGCGAGCTGTGTTTCACAAGATCTTGCCTTCCTAAAACCGTGCTGATATTTACTGAGCAAGTCCTGGCTATCTAAGAAGTCCATCACAGAACTAACGATGATGTGCTCTAGAATCTTGCAAGATAGTGAGGTTAGCGAAATCGGCCTGTAGTTTTCTCGGTCGTCTTTTTTCCCGCCTTTATGTAGCGTAGTTATAAACGCTAATTTCCATTCCTTAGGTATAACGCCATGACTAAGTGACTTACTGAAAACTGTTTCGAGATAAGGTGCTATTTCTAACGCTAATTCCTTTAATACTCTAGCTGGTATCTCTTCCGGTCCCGGAGATTTATTTGCATTTATGATTTTGAGCTGGTCTGCTATACTTTCGCTGATATAAGTATATCGTTCATCTTCTCTTCGCTTGGTTCGGGTGAATCGACTTTCCTTTTCCCCACTTTGGTCGTAAATACGCTTTGAAAAAATGAGTTTAACAAGTTTCCTTTATCAATGCTATCGTAAACTACCTCTCCTTTGTCGTTTCTTAATGGTGCTACGGTTGGGCGTCGATCTTGAACTTCTCTAACATAAGACCAAAAGATTTTGGGATTTTCGTTTAGATGTTCACAGAGAATCATTTTCTTAAAGTTCATTAATGCCTTGCGCATAATCTTTTTAGTCCAAGTCCGACAATTTCTGTACTTGTTTGAAATTGTATTTATTACCTCCTGTGACATATTTTTTGGCGCATTTAAGTTTTGAGTGAAGCTTTCTTTGTCTCCTGAGAGCACATCTAACCTGCCGATTATACCACCTAGGTTCTCCATTATCGGTAATATATTTACTTGGTATGTACGTATTTTACCTGTTCTAATTACTGATAAGAAAGCTTTCCAAGTTTCCTCAACGTTCTTCGTGTTTGCTAACTTTCTGAAAGTGTCATAATCTTTAATAAGTTTCTCTTTAAAGTCCGCAAAGTTATAATTTTTAAATATGTACACTTTTCGCTTAGGCTTGCGATACTTTACGAATGCTATGTTCAAGATAACTCGGACTACTCGGTGATCGCTGATTCCTTCTTCAATAACTACTTCAGAAACACGTTCAGGGATATTAAGTGCTATTGAGTCTAATATATTGTCCTCTCTCGTGGGTTCTCTGACTACCTGAATAAGGGAATGTTTATTGAAGATGTCTATTAGTGCTTCGCATGACTCATGATTTCTACCGGGTGGTGTGAAGCTGCAACTGCGCCAATTTATCGAGGGTAGATTTAAGTCTCCCCCTACTATAGTAAGACTTTTGCTATTTTTCATCTGTATTGAGTTGATTTGGGCCTCTAGCTCATAAATTTCTTCTGCGTCTGCACCTGGCGGCCTATTGCATGCACATACATGGATGTTTCCTAAACCTCCCCTGCTGATTGTACACCAAATGCTTTCTATTCTGTTTTCCGTAAACTCAATTGGCGAACTGATAAGCGTATCCTTCACCGCTATAAAAACTCCACCTCCGTTCCTATTTACCCTATCTCGTCTGTGAATATTATATCTTAAGGGGAAAATTTCTCGGTCGTGTATATCCGAAGTTAGCCAGCTCTCTGTGCCTATCACTATATCCGCCTCAGTTTCCTCTAATAAAATCTGAAATTCTGCTGTCTTATTCCTGATACTACGGCAGTTTATATTTAAAATTGTTAATGAGTCGCTTTCGGGCCGCTTCTGAATTTTTTCTGTGTTATGGATGGTGCGACTTCTAAGAGAGGCCTTATCATTGCTATTGTTAGCGCAGAGTTTATTGAGTCCCAACGTCGACCTAGGTATTGACCTACTATCGCAGTTATTTGATGACCCCGAGATTGACCTACGCACTGGCCTACTCCCTATTCTAAAAAAGCTCTACAATGCTCGTAGATTCTACCACCTACCTTCTGGGCTGCCACGGCAGTATAGTGAACTCCCAATCGGTTCAGGGGCACCCTACACGATTCGAGAACCGGCCCGAGTTCCACGAAATCTACTCCCATGTTCTCGCAAAACTTCCAGAGTCTCCGATTCAAGCCGATCACTCTGCTCCAAACCGTCGAACCCCGGTCGGTCCGCGGGACCATGCTGCATACGGTCAGGCGCATGTCGATACCCATGACCCGTCGGAGTCGGTGAACCTCAGAGCACAGATCCCCGAAGGAATCCAATATCTCCTCAGAACCCCGATCCTCAGCGTCATTGGTGCCTACATGCGCCACTATCCGCAGCTTGGAGCATCCCGTGCCACTTACCGCCGCCCGAACCGCCTTCGTCACCTGTGGCACTGTTCCGCCTGGAATACACCAGGAGAACACCCCTTCATCTCCCTCCCGGCGGGCCCTTTCCCTCAACGGTGCCACTAAACGCCGGACGTTCGAGCTACCTATCACTAAGATTCCCCCCCTCCCAACCCGACCTCCCCTAGGTGCGGCATCCCTCGAATCGGGGGGAGCGGATGCGGCCACAGAATTCGTCGTACCATCCTCCGATAGCGCTTCGAATCTGTTTTTGACGGGGATAGAGTCAGCTTCCGCCTTCCCGTCTCCCCGCCATGGCCGCCCTACTCTCCCGCGACCTTTGGTAGCCACCTTCCACCCGTCGGGCTCGGAAGATGAATCCACCCTTTCCGGGTTAGTGTCGACTACGGCTCTCTCTTCGACGACTCAGCCAGCCTTCGCTCCAGAGCTAGCTCGAGGTACCACCTTGGTACGGCAAGGCGACTCGGAGGAATCCGCATCTTCACCCCCCTTCGGAGCAGCATCCAACTCCCTAACCTTAGAGAGGAGCTCCGCCACAATCCTCTCGAGTTCTGTGATGCGTGCTTGGAGCAGCTCACATTCAACAGAGCTTTTGAAAAGAGCAACAGAAGACCTATGGGAAGCCATACCTAACTAAGTTAATTGAATTTACCTAATGTGCGTACTTGAGGACTAAAAAGGAAATAGAAGCGCTAGGATTGGAAGTTACTCTTTATATATTAAAAAAGTTACTCTTTATATATATGAAAAAAGTTACTCTTTATATAAAAAAAAGCAAATCGGGTCGTTCTATGGTGCGAAAGTGGAATAGGTTACTTGGTCTGAGGCAAGATAAACGTTGACTTTTAGTAAACAAAGAAGGGAAAGAATTCGGCGATAAGAGTCCTAAGCTCGGCTAGCCACGCAGTAGGGGTCTTACTTGACGGGAGACAAACAACTTAGGGTTTTTCAACGTGCACGCTATGAGTCAAGGTCAACTAGGCTAAAAGGAAGTGAAAGGAGAGTGCTGAAACTACACAAATAGTAGACCTTTGCTTTGAATTAACACTAAAATTTACATCTACGAGAATAAGATGATATTATATACTAAGATTAATCACAATAACTTTTTCTAAAAGTAGGCGTTAGTAATGGTTAGGCACATATACACTAACAAACGTGGTATTACACAGTATATAGAAAAGACGGTTTATAGAATTAAGAAGAAAATGAAACAAGTAAATTAAAATATATTTTTATATCACGAAAGGTAGTAAACAGGAGTATACTAGATATACGGCGAAGGTTGTAAATAAATTACTAAATAATAATAAATTTGCCTTCAATAAGCTTAGTTATTTAAGAATTTACTTTCGATATGAAAGTATCGATTTCAATTTGGCAATGAGAGATATAATAAGGAAGTAGACTAAGAATAAAGTAAAATACGTTAAAATAAACTAAAATAAACTAAATAGGAAGAACTTAGAGCTAAGGAGGCTGCAATATTGGGATATTCAGTGCTAAGGATGCAAACTTAAATGATAAGGGTAGACTAAGGAAGTGTACGTTAAGTTTGTAATTAAAATGAAGTAATAATAATCTAAGAACACAATAATATTAGAATAATACAATAACTATAAATAACTAAATGTTGTACTTATCGCTACAGCTACTCTTAAAAACTAATGGTCAGCCAAAGGCAGCTATACTACGGGATACAGCAGGTAGGAGCGAAGCAGCGGGAGCAAAAGTGAAAGCACGTCTGCTCTCGTCGGAGTCCAGCCACTAACCTGAATATTAAAAGATTAAATCAGAGATGCTAAAATGTAAAGCATTCAACTTGATACCACACAAGATAATAATGTACAGGACCAGTGTTCAATTGTTGTCAGATATGTTAAAGATATTATTCATGAACGATTTATATCTGTCGTTAATTGTACTTCAAAACCGGAAAGATCATTGGTACTAATACTGTGCAGTTTTAAAAAAATTAAACATTGATGCATTCAAATGTATTGGAAATTCCACTGAGTGTACAGAAAATATGTAAGGTCATTATCAAGGCTTTAGTACATGGGTAAATGCAGATTCGCCAGGTCAAATACATATATGGAGATATGCACATATATTAAATTTAGTAATTAATGATTTAAAACAATTAACCACGGAAGTGATCACATTGTTTGGAGTTTTATATACATGTGCAGTTTTTATACGGGAATCCTATTCACGACTCAATGTATTTAGCAAATTGAAATATATATCATTTATTGGGGAAACGCATTGGTTGTCTAAGGAAAGAAAAATGCACGTCAAATTTAATAGTATAAGTGGAATAATAATTTATATAGATGTTCTACTAACTTTCCACAAAATTTCTATATCAAATAAATTTAACAGCGATGTACGTTACAAAGCTAAAACAATGTTGGGCACTTGAAAAGGCTTTATACTAGAGGCTATGCCCCTACGCGCTGCGCGCGTCAACCCCGTGCCTCGCTCCTCCAGACGAATTCTTCTGATGTCCGTTTGCAGCCCTGAACCTCCTCCATTTGGCATATATTAAATGTAGGAAATTATATTAACTGCTTTCTCAAACTTCCGCTTCCCCACATCCTCTCCCTCCTCCTTTCCATCTCTTTCTCTTCTCTCTCTCTCTCTTCTTCCTTCCCTCTTTCACTTTCTTTTCCCCATACTCCGTCTTCCTCCCTTTTCCAACAGAGTCTTATATAACTTTCAGAGTACGGCAAAAATGCTGTTTATTCTTGACAACGAAATATTTATTCACAAATAACTTTAAAATTTCCTCAACAAAACAATTTTATGAATCAAATCGTATATTATTAGAAAATCTACGGTAGTTAATAAATTAGCGTTCATTTGCACGTACGATGGTTTAAGTTTCTAAATTCTAGGACAATTATAATTAATTTTGAAAAGTGAACGAATGCGGAATTAATTTTTTTCTGGCATCAAACCCATCTACTTATCTTATCAATATTTTTGTGTTTATATGTATGTTAATTATAATTTTTTACACCGTGGCGCTGCGCAGAAGGCACTCTCACGAAAAGACTAGTCCATCCTTGAGGCGGGACCTTAGCCGTAAGCAAAAGCTGCGCGACCTATCCTCCGAACTATTAGTCCGAACCAAAAATGTTCTACTGCGCATGGCTATGACTGGGACTTTCCCATTAAGGGTTCCCCTTCCAAGTCTTTCCCTTCCCCTCTCACGCGTCACCGAGTGCCACCACAAAACGAACGTGCAGTAACATGTCTTTATCGACACTCGTTACTGCATCACACATTCTGTCTCGTAGTGGTAGAGGAGGAACATAAAACTTGTCCTTAATGTAGCCCCAGAAAAGAAAATCAAGGGGAGTGAGATTGGGTGACCGGGGCGACCACCTGATAGGTCCATCTCGACCAACCCAATTGTTGGGGAGTGTGGCATCAATGAAAGATGTCACACTCCGGCGATAGTGGCTGTCCTATTGGAGCAGAATGTCTGCTACCTCAGTTACTTGCTGCAACTGGGGTATAAGGAACTGTTCCATCATGTCAATATACGTGATTCGAGTTACTGTTTTTTCAGCGAAGACGAATTGTCCTTAAACCTTTGTAACAATCATAGGCAAAAGACATTCTCTTTCGGAGAGTCGCGTTGACGTTCAGCTGTAACTTGAGGCGGTTATCCTTCCCATATCCGCACGTTATGCCTATTAACTGTCCCACTTAAGTAAAATGTTGCTTCATCACTAATTGAAATGAAAAACAGCAAAACACACTCTCACTGCCACTATAATCCGCCATTAATAGTTTATCTCTCACCACGCCTCTAGCGGGAGACCTGAAAACTTCCAGCTATATAGTGAAAAACATGAATGTTGGAGCTTGGGGTACAGCAATTCTTTTTCCTATAAGTCACTTGAATAGAAAGTTATAAAACTTTCAAATTGTACTTTACGTACGTACGTTACGTTACTCATTGAAGAGTTGAGTTGGCCATCGTTGAAAGATCGTAGATTAGAGGCGAGACCTAAACTTCTAGATAAATATGGGTCGGAGATATTCGTAAATGAAATGAAGGATATTATTCGAAAACCAACGTATATCGGACGGAGGGATAATGAGGACAAGACTCGCGAAATAGATAGTAGGACGGAGAGGTATAAGGAGTCATTTTTCTCTAGGACAATACGTGACCACAATAGATAACTGTGAATAATAATTAGTAAGGAACTTGGTGCGCGGCACCCCCTGCCATCCACCGTCAAGGTGACTTGCAGTGTAATATGTAGATGTACATTAATTTACGTACACCCTGTATTTTACACACACACATATTTCCTTTTAATAATAGAGATAAACAGTGATATGTGACTTGAGCACAAACAGGAAGTGATACTTCTTCATAAATAAGCAAGGAAAGAATGAATACCTTTCACCAGTCCCTATAAATGGGCTGGGATACCTTACGATAACGATTGAAGGCAAAATTATAAATTAAAACATCCGAGAGGTTGACGAATTTGTGAACAAAACTGCGAGTGAAATCATATCATGCCGTGTATGACATTGTGCGTTTTGTAGGATAACGTCATGAAGTTTTTTTAGATTAGTATTTCTAGTTTCTATGAACGCTCAACACAATAAGTCAAAAGAGCTATACGTTTTAGAGAGGACACCCGAACAAACCTCGGCTGGCGCCACAGCGAACCTTTGCTGACACGGCGTTGAAAACCCCAGGTCTAAGGCAGTCACACGAAACATCAATCAATAACATAAGAAATAATGGTCCCGTTCAACTAACCTTTTCGCTGGCACGGACTGGCAATTTTTTTGGCCAGGGAAAAGTTTATTTCACCTTCCCCCTTGCTGACAACATCCATTTTCTAAATGTAGCCTTTTACATATTTTATCAGGAGTTTGAATATTACAGTACACTAATCATTTAATAAGCAGTTTTGCTAAAATTCGTCGACCGATTTCAATTTTGGTCATTATCGGAAAAAATGATGTCACACATGAAGGCCTATATGTTCCTTTCTTTCAACTCGGGAACCGCTGGATGTATTTTGATGAAATTTGGTATTGAGTAGTTGCGCTAAAATTGGTAGATTGATTCCAATTTCGATAAAAATCGGACAACAATGACGAACACTTTACATGAAGACCTACATGTAATTTACAATGTTCCTTTGTTTCAAGTCGGGAACTGCTAGACGTATTGTGATAAAATTTGGCATTGAGGAGTTTTGTTAAAATTAATTGACTGATTCCAATTTAGGATAAAATTGGTCGATAATTACTACTTTACAGTAAGAACATTCATTTTAAAACGTACCTCGCTTGCGGTTCCATGACAAAAGCCAACACGAAATTAGCCCACACGAAAATTCCGCACAGAAAAAATCCCACTGCCCTAAATGCTCACATGAAAAATACCCACACGGAAAAATGCTCACTCGGAAAAATGCTCACACGGAAAAATGCTCACCCGGAAAAATGCTCACAGGGAATAATGCTCACCCGGATGAATGCTCACATAGAAAAATACCCAAATAGTGTATTGGCTGAGTGAGCTGGCATGGCCGTACGTGGAAAAGCGTTGAGCTCAGGTGAGCTCGCCTGGCCGGCAGCGGCGGCGGGCTGAGTTGAGTCGGGCCGTGACAACATTTGAGTCAGGTTGAGCTGCCTTTTGAGTTCCCGTACAGGACTCTGATCTATTGGTCGAACATCGCCTCATCCCCTCAGTGTTACCCATCTACTGATGATAGCAAAATTTGAGATTTTTGAGAACTACAGTCAACTGGTACTTCATCATTTAGGTGTGGATGATCCAGACAGAATTCTAGTTTTAGGTGATACAGAACTCTTGGTTATATTGAAAAAAGATAAAATCTATGGAGATAAAGTTAATAAAGTTCCAAACATGTATTACAAGCTGTATACGTGGCATGGCAAGGTGGGTAACTCATATCCGCCATTTACTTATATTTTGTTACAGAAAAAGAACTTGGATACTTATAATAGAATGTTTGAAATCATGAAGCTGTTGGTTCCAAATCTGGTGATTCAAAAGATTTCAGTAGATTTTGAGAAGGCTTGTATGAATGCAGTGAGAATTGCCTTTCCACACGCTGAGGTCAAAGGGTGCTATTTCCATCTGTGTCAGAGTCTCATCAGGAAACTAAGCAATGTTGGCTTGAAGACTGAATTTGAAACTGATATAAATATAAAACTCAAGCTGAAGTCTTCTGCTGCAATAACCTTTGTCCCAGTCCATGACGTGGGGATTGTCTTTGATGAGCTTGACGCCACATTTTCAGACGAAGATAGCTATAATGAGGTGCTCACGTACTTCATTTCCACATACATTGAGGGTGCAGCAGGTAGAGACCCCCAGTTTTCAATAAGATTATGGAATGATCATGATGCAGTTCTTGAACGGTCGCCTAAAACTACAAACTGCTGTGAGGGATTTCACAATACACTGAATTCGTTATTCCACTGCAGTCATCCCAGCGTGTGGTTTCTGTTTGATGGACTGCAGAGGGGCCTGGCTTGCCACAGATTGACACTGGCTAATGCACAGGCAGGTCGTCTAGAGGTGAAAAAGAGAAGATATGATGCACTGCATGACTTGGTTGCCACTTCTGTGGAGGAATATGAGCAAGTTGAAGACAAACTGAAATACTTGCGGAGATTGGCTAACTTACAGTAATGAAAATTATATTCAAATCCTTGACAAAGAAATAAATCACTGACATATTTCTGAATTAGTTGTTTGTTGATAAAAAAACCAAAGAAAAAATAATTTATTTTTATAAATAAAATAAAAGAGTTTAGTTGCAATAAAACCAGAGCATTTTATTTCCTGTAACTTATTCAAGGTTAAAATGCAAAAATAAAAGTTATATTAAAATACATCGTATAGAAGTAGAAGTAAAATATATAAATTCAACATTTTGTTGCGTTTTAAAATATGAAATAATTTTTGTTTTTTGTAAACTAAAAATAATGTGAGAATTATTCTATATGCGTATTTTTCTGTTTGAGAATTAGTCCGTGTGAGTATATCTCCGTGTGTGCATTTATCCGTGTGAGCATTTTTCCGTGTGAGCAATTATCCGTGTGGGTATTTTTCATGAGAGAATTTATGACAGTGGGGTTTTTTCTGTAGGGATTTTTCGTGTGGGCTTTTTTCATGTGCGCATTTATCTGGTCACCCTCGCCTGCATCTCGTTAAATTCTCATTTGAGCGAAAAATATTAAGAACATTCTAAAATCTCAAAGAATGCATTTGGAAACTCTGTCTACACATAAATATATGGAGTATACCTTTCCAATCTTGTTAAAAATTTAAAAGGTATGTTTTCTCTAATGGTAAGGATAAGATAAGAATAAGATAAAAGTATGTAATGCACTTGTATCCGAAAACGACTAATGGAATTTTCAAAATGATGAATCTTTGAATTGTCATCGGGCATATTTTTTTTCTTTATAATTCTTTCTTTTGAAAGATTTGTTTCCACTATTAATTCGCTATTTTCTTTTTCAAATAAACAATTTGTTCGTTCAACCAATTTTTTAGTTTTATTAAAAATTTCTTCAAAATCTCCTCAGAATATTTTTAAATTAATAATGTACTTCTAACTATCTGAAAAGCTTTGACAATTTTCAAATTATTATTAAGATTCTAATCCCAAGATCAGGAAATTCCGCGGGATTCCGGTATTGCAATCCCAAAAGAGACAATTTTTCTACCTATCAATTAATAACGACAATATTAAAGATTCATAGAAGAAAACAAAGTTCATACTTATAACCTAACGACGACACAAGAAGAGAGGTAGTTTGGGTAGATCTAATACATTATGAAACGTTCAATTTGACCAAACACATAAGCAGATACTATGTCTGCTACAATCAGAAGTTTCTATACGGATTCCAAACTAATTGTTACTATGCTTTCGTGTATTTGAGATCTGAATAGGTCTAATTTAAAAGACTTATCCCGAATTATCTTGATAATGGATTCTCGAAGCTCTTCCCTTATTCCGATTCACGTAGTCCGTGTGATGCATACAGCTCATATGGAGAAGGGATGGAATTTTCCACGATGATTTGTTTATTCTTCCCAATAAGCTTACAAAAACTATGATTCATTCCATGGAGAGAGGTCTCGAGCGAAGGATCAAATATGTGAGAAGCCGAAACTCTTGGGAATTAACCCTGGAGGACGTGCGAGACTGGGTAAAAAAAATACCCTAGTGGAAAAGACATGCGTTTATCTTTCGAATCATCAGCCTTATTTGAGCTTCATTCACAGTACCTACCACTTGGACTCTCCAATATAATGTAGATATAAACTGCTTCGTCACTCTTACCATTAGTTGCTTAAAAGTAATTTCGCGTGTATTATATTTGTTTTTGTTTTTGCGCATATCTTAAAATTCCGTCTACAGAGCGACCCCATTTAAGAACTGAAGTACCGACCCACCGGGAAAATTCCCGGTATCCGGCGGTCAAGTCCGCGCCCGCCCTTCAGAATTTACATCTAAATATCATCATGACATTCCCAGTCAAATTGCCGCAACACTTCCTAAGCTACAGATACTACACTTTATGTAACACAAAAGCCTCAAAATATTGCTCTCCCTAACGTTTTTGTGGTATAACTTTCTGGCCTTTCTTTTCATGAGGATTTCACTTTGAATTTTACTTTGAATAATTAAGTATTAGTCTATTTAATACGAAAATAATATAAACAAATACGATGTGCAGAAATACGTTAAAATAAACTTCAATATAATATTATATCATATTTATTATTAAAACACATGGTATTGATACACTCCCAACATGAGTCGGGGAGTGACACAAATTTCTCAAGAACTTTCAATGATAAGCATCAGAAAATGAAAATGATCATTATTATTACTGAGGGGAAAATTCTCTTGGGCAGACTAAAATCGATTTCCTCACATTACTGTTAGAGATATACAATCGAAGTTTGTCGACTACCACATTGGATAGATGAAAATGTTTGCACGCAGAAAATTATTCATTGCCTGAATTCGAGTATGCTACACGCGAAAAGGGAAGAATTTCTCCAGGAAATATTTTCCACGAAAGTGGATGAATTTTTCAGCAAAATTCAAGGAAAGGTTATGGCAATGGCGATAATAATATTATCATGGAGGTCCAACAACACCGAATATGTTTGTAGTTTGGCGATAAATGAAAAATAAATTAGACTTAATCGGCCTTCAAACATGTTCCTCTTGAAGAAACACGAACATTTCAATTTAAGCCCAACTAATAATGCATCTGACCTAATGGATCGAGAGTAACAATAGCGTTTAAATAGTTTTTGTATGCACTGTGTCAGGTGAAGAGAAGGAGTGGCGGTGGCATAGTGGTTGACCTTCCGCGAATAGAATCCGGCTGAGGTCGGATTTTTCAACCTGAGATCGTCGAGTCTCCTAGTTGTCTGCTTTGAGAAGACCGCGCAAGTCAGCGCTCCGTTCTTCGGAAGTGAGGTAAAGCAATCGGCCCCCTCGGGGCTCTTCATTACTAGTAGGCTAATGCTGGCACCGGGTTTCCTTCCTCTCTTGTGAGTAATTATGGCGTGGGATTAGTTATAGCTATAATAATCGAAGAGGTTGACTAACTAGAAATACGCACAATAAAACTAATATCAAATGAAGAGACTTCTAGTATCTAGTTTTGGTTAATCGTGTGCGTTTAAAGATACTTTGCTTAAAGTCTGCAGGTTCTTGGGACTAGCACCATTCCCTTTAAGAATTACACGTGACGCCAAAAGCAAGAATTCTCAAAAAGCTGTAAAGTACAGCGCAGCCTTAATATTCGTGGCTGTCTGCGCTATGTTGTGGGACACGAAATATACTCTCGTAGCTATGAATAAACTGGACCTTCAAACAGCCGTGGAGATTTATTGGACAATGGTGGTATACATCATCACAACGAATAACTGCATAGTTATATTTATTCGCCGATCCACGTTATATGGCATCTTGCTCGATGTGGCAAAATTTGACGAAAGGCTTACTAATCTGAATATCTGTATCGACTCTCATAGTTTTCTCAAGACCGTAAGAAGAGAAATGTATGGATTCTGTATTGTTTTGTTGATGGTTAGCCTTCCTGCTATACCTTATTTATCGATGGACGGAAGTGGCATCATTAAGTTCTCGCTAATTCTTTACACTGTCTGGAATCTGTCATTAGTCCGTCCGTCTCATTCAGCTACTCTCCCGGAATTCAAGATAATTTAACAAAACAAGAGAAATCTAACAAACATTTTAAGAATGCCCAAAACCATCAAAGATAAGCTAATCGTAACGTAATAGAATATATTTTAATACTGATAAATATATTGTAACATTAGTAGAATTGTACAAATAAAAAACTCCACTTTAATGGAATAAAAAATTATGCTTTAAACAGGATAGGAGTACGACCGGAATGATTAATCACGGCTTCCCTCGTTCAGTTCGCCTCTTTCTCCTTTATCCTACACTCCATCGTTCCGATCATCTCTCGAGAAAGCCGGCCGCGTGCTAATTTCGCCGATTGTGACAAAATCTCTCGACATAATGTCTGTCGGCTATGAAACAAGCGCCGTGGATCAAGAGGTGCGTGGCCGATTTCGCGCAACACATTGAGATTATGTGATGCTAGAGTTCGGACACAGATTGGGTTAGTGTGGTGCCCGAGTTCAGACACAAACCATTCGGCGGACACATAACATGAGCGGCAGAAACCACTGCATTAGTGACGTAAGAACCACACACTGAAATTATTTTAGACATTTGCTTGGTCAGACGATGAACCCCCTATTTTTATTTACGTGCTCATGTCAAAATTCTCACGAGTTTCTCTCGCATAGCATTACAAATTAGTTGCACACCCGCACAAAGCAACACACTTAACTCTATTTTGTTTAGAACTCTCGTTTCTACTAAGGTTGAGCCATCTAAACAGCTGGCGCTTTTTACCTGTGTTAAACGATCCAAGTCGTTCGGTCCAGGTCGACCCATGAAAACAGACCTTGACTGATAAAGACTTAATGATTTGCTGTCGAGAGGAAAGAATGCCCCGCGTAGGAGTCTCCAGTGAATATGCAGGGCAATATGAATTTCCACCGGAGAGTAATTACCACGTCAATAATTTAGTAGTCATAGTTTCCACACATTATTAATACGTCATTAACTGCTTTTTAGGCGTTCTTTACAATAAGTAAATAATAGGCGCAATATACATTGCACAAATTTTTTCGTATAGTACGTTTGGTCTACTGTTTGCGCTTTTAAAAGAAATCCATTTATAAATGAAAGTTAACCGTAGTTTGGCGTATATTTTAATGCCACTGGACGATATATAGTAATTTTTTGGCACATGGCGTAGTTAGTAATATTTGTGACATCAGGCTGTACGATTGCATGGATTTTAATCAAAATCCCTAAAGTCATTTTTGAGTAAATCGAATATTTCTTCATAATGTCAAATTGTTAATTGTTGCGCAATATCGTTCATCTCTTCAGAGTGTCTGTTATGATTATAATATCCACAAATATGAGACATCATTATATTTAGTTTAACCGTCTAGGCTGTAGTAAGGTTTTGAGTGGATCGCGGCGGAGGCGTGACGTCTTAAGGTTTAGTTACGTTAGCTTACCGTACATTGTAATGTCACTAGACGCCACATAGTAATTTTTATTTGAAACATATGGCTTACGAAGTATTATTTGTAACTTTATGCTCTACAATTGGAATATTTTTAATAAAATTCCTTGAAGCAATTTTTGAGGAAATCAAATTTTTTTTAAATCGCTTAGAGTAAACTATCCTTTATTATTGTGCAATATCATTGTCATAAAAAAAGGGTCTGCAAAGGATTATATGATGCATAAATACAAGATATCATTCGATTTTATGTGTGCCTTTAGGCCCTAGAACCGCGAACAGACTAACAGGCAGACGACATGGCGAAAACCACTTTTATAGACTGAGGCACACCTAAAACGTGTACTTCCACCAAAATCTCTAAGTTAAGTTTTCACGTTTACAAAACTTTCTCAATATACCACGTATCTTATATATTCTAATATATAACAAGTTAGGAAAATGTACAGTGAATCAGAAATAGGCGAGTATCATGCGATGAAGTATTTAAAACTATACGATATAATTTGACCGTACACACACCATTTATAAGTGAAACACCGCAACCCGAGTCTATCTTTGTCTATTAAAAATTCTTCTCCCCCTTTAGTTGGTGCATCAATGAACATATTATTTAATTTTAATGATTAATACTGCAAAGATATATATAAGAAACGATTCCAGGGAAATATTCAATTTATATTTATTGATTTATATTCTAATCAGTTTTAATCAACCAAAATATTGAAAATTATTTAAAATATACCTCACTTGAGTTCAGTAGATGTAATATTTACGTTTATGTTCTTATATACGCCGTAGATTATCCATTTCCTTCGGCGTACAAAATCTGTCATCCACGCGTAAGGAATTAAATGTATTTTTTGATGTTAGCAGATCATATTTACTTCAGCATCCAATACGATTATTTACGTTGACAAGAATTAGGTATATATGCAAGAAATTTTCAAGTTCTTGTGCAATTTTTTTAATAATGGCTACTCCTACAATAAAAATATATAGGTAAAGAAATATCTTACGTTACTATTTCTACAAGACTATTTTAAAATTATTTTAATTTGACCAAAGGTTTACGAGGTAGAACGGAAAGTTCATTTTTTGTCACCAGTATAGTAGTGCCCCTGATTGACTTACGTGATTTATTTTTGTGCTTTTCTTTGACCGTAAGTCCTTAATATGAGACTGTGAGACTAAAATCCGTTCCGTAGAAGCCGAGAACAAACATGCGGACGGACAAAGCAACCCACGCTAATAGGCGTTTACGCTGGAAGCAAAACACCCTTAAAAATGACTTCGTCTTCGTCGGTGGGTGGGAAAGCGGAAATTTAATGCTATTTTAAGAAAACTTTCTGAGTAGCTAGAAGATTTAAAATTGGCGTGAATGTTTGATTCTTAATGCAAAATCCATTTCCATAAAAAAATCCAAGATCTACCAGGGTTCGATTCCTGAGAATGATTTCCATTCCCTATAAGTTAACATGGAAAAATCGATATTTCCACCTGCAGGCTTATTTTATTTTGCTTGATAAATTCACATATTTGATCTTCGATCTCTGGACTAGGACTGCAATAAAGGATAATCACCATAGCTTTCATATTCTTATCGTCCTTTATCGACTTCGAATCGAAATCTCTCGAAATTAACGTTTTATATCATATTTTGATAAAATTCTGCGTTTTTTAGGAAAAGTCGCCTTGCCAACCGATTGCATTGTTGTACTCGAAATCCAATTATTCTCACATATGCTCCAGTTTCCTCCGGACTTTCATGGACCCTCCCGGCCCAATTCATAGGTATCAGATATATATCAGTATTAGTTTTTACTTTCTCCATATACGTAGTATAGAGAAAGTATTGTTTTCATGAAATAATTCGAATTAGTGATTTCAACGGTAATACACGTTCTGAGGTCCCCTGAACACGTTTTCACTATTTCCGCGATGATGTCTGTGTGTCTGTCGGTCTGTCTGTATGTGATAGGATATTTACTTTCTCCATATGCAGTATAGGAGAAAATATTGTTTTTACGAACATGAAAAATGCGCAAAAGTTTAAATGATAGTGTTATCATATGACATATAATTTTATTCGCTGAAAACGTCTGGCGTTGCCCGGGCATCGCCGGATACTTTCAGCTATTATGAGAATGTAAAAAAGAACACCTTATGGTCAGGTTGTGTCCGTCCGTCCGTCTGTCCGCATGTTTATTCTCAGAAACTACTGGGCGGATGTTGATAAAATTTTGTATTTAGGACATAGTAGGGACAAAGAAGCTAATAAAATTATATAAATGGTTTGCGTAACCTAATCGGAAGTGCCACATTACTGGTGACAAAAAATGAACCATTCTTTATATTTCGTACAATATTACTTATAATAAAAACGTCTTCAAATAAAATTGTAGAACTAGTAAAATAGCATATATATTCTTCGTTACATTTTTATCGAGGGAGTAGCTGATTTTAAGAAAATCAAACGAGAAAATCGTAAATCATTTTGAACTTTGAAATTTTCGTGAACTCTGAAGTAAACCATATCTGCTCTAAATACCTAATTAGTTTTATTTTCCTTCGTGCCAAAGCAACATTTCAATGAATATATCTTACCTTTCCCGTCTCTATAGTATTATATATATTATGCATAACATAATATTTTGAACTCGTTTCTCCAAATGGATTCTATAAATGAAACAGACTTGTTACTATAATTTTTCATCGCTATAATATTATTTCATATTTTTTATTAAAACGGGTGTAATTGATACACTTCCAACATGATTCGGGGGGTAAGACGCGTGTTTACAGAATTTTCAGTGACAGCATTACAATATGATATTGATTATTAATACTACTGAGGAGAAAATATTTGCCTTTCGCAAAATAATATCGATTTACACAAATGACTGTAAGAGATATAAATACGCCTTTGTCGACTACCACATTGAATGCATGAAAATGTGTATACGGTGAAAATTATTCATAGCCTGAATTCCGTTTTTTTACGCGACAAGGAAAGAATGTATAATCTCCTATTATTTCCCACAGGAATAATTTTCCACGAAAGAGGAAATTTCTTTTAGTGAAAACCAGAAAAATGTTAGGGGAGCGAGGATGATAATATTTCCATTAAGTTCTGACGACACAGATAATAATGTAATTTGACCGGCCCCCAAACATGATCCTCTTGAAGAAACACGATCATTTCAGTTTAAGGCCACCTAATAATGCGGCTGTCCTAATGGTTAGAGGGTACCACGAGAATTCAACAAGTTTTCGTATGCACTGTGTCAAGTGAAGAGAAGTGGTGGTGGTGGCGAAGTGGTTGGCCTTCCGCGAATTTAATTCGGCAGAGATCGGATTTTTCAACTTGTGATCGTCTAATCCCCTTCTTGTGTGCTCTAAGAAGAACGCGCAAGTCAGCGCTCCGTCTTTCGGAAATGACGTTAAGCAGTTGCCTCCTCGATGCTGTTCGTTACGAGTAAGCTAATGCTAGCACTGGAATTCCGTTCTCTCCCGTGAGTGTGTCTGGTGTGTAAGAAGATATGGCAGTATTAATCCAGAAGGTTGATTAGCTATAAATACGCACAATCAAACGAACATAAATTGAACAGAAAATTCTGCCCATTCTTCAAGAAGAAATTTCTCCTGTTTCGTGTTATGAACTTTTAGTGTCTAATTATCGTTAATCGTGAACGTTTAAAGATACATAAATTCGGTCGTAACACATGCAGACATAAGGGACGAACTGAAATTCACCTTAGAGGCATGCATCTCTCGACGGGACAAAACAAAACATTACCACAAATCACATTTCCTGACACCTCGAAGGTTTTTTGGACGTTATCACCCTTGCTAATAGTTTGCAGGTTCATAGGAATAGCTCCATTCCCACTAGAAATTTCACGTGTCACTGAAATCAACAATTATACCCAATAACCTATCTCCATGCCAAATGCACTGAAGCACTTCCAGAAGTACTTTATGATTTACAATATATGTATATCTTATATATGTTAGAAACAGTTATTTATAATGATAAATGAATTTAAATTTATCGCCGTTTGAAGAGACATGAAACACGTCTTTGGCCGAATTCGTAGAGAATAATGTGGAACAATCGATTAGTAGAAAAACGATCGGAGTAAGCCAAATATTTTTATCGATGATATGTCGCTGAGGAATTGTATGAATGACTATAGGAACAGCTGTACATGAAAGAGTAATTTTATGTTTAAACAATAAGAAAACGCAGCCGCGACATGAAATGTTTCTTGTTTGTGTTTTCCGCATAAATTTCATTTGTCAGCATTATTTGATATACGCGATATGAACACGTTTTTTAAAACATTTCGCAGGTTATAGTCACCAAATTTTCTTACTTTAGAAAATTTTTTCGATTATGTTATTTTTTCGTTCATCGAGTACAATATGAAAATTTCATATTTCAATATGCGACGAGCTGTAAAATCGATTCATCCTGTTAAAAAAAAGATACATTTTTTAATACAGGAAGGCAAACTTTCTACAAAGAATACATCGTAACTCGTACGAATTAATAAATATAAACAAAATGAAATTTTAATGCTCCAGACACGAAATTCGATAATGCTACGGATCACGCGGATGAAGGCTGCCATACGTGTTCAATGAGTTTTCACAATAACTCTGCCTTTAGAACCGGATATTTGCGAGGGAGTCGTTTCAACCCCTCAAAAGACGGGGCAGATTAACATTTCCTTAGTATCTGTGCCAGTCGTTTGGTGCTAGAGATCCCGAAATATACAGTGTTTTAAAGCACAAATTCATTATTAACTATTCTCGAAAAACTTTCTGACTATTCAATTGAGTCTAGAATTCAGTATCGAAGCATGAATTACTCTAGACCTAGACCGTGCAAAAATATCGAGGAGGAATTTTCGCGTCGAAACTACTCGAAAGCGTGTTACGAAGGCGTATATTTGGCGTCCGCTCCTATACTGAAAGTGTACAGGATTTTCGGTCTAGCTCCTTTCCCATTAGAGCACGGGCAAGACGGCGAAAATGATGCCTCCAATCGTGTTCTCAGTTACAGCGTTTCGGTTTACTTGGTGGTTATCTTCGCTATGCTGTGGGACCTGAGCGATAAAAATAAAGTTATTGAAGAAAGAAACCTAGGAGCATTCTTGATTAGATATTGGAAAATGGCTTCGTACGTCATCTCAATGAGCACCTGTTTGGTTCGTCGATCCAAAGTTCACCGCCTGCTGACAGATTTGGTCAAATTTGTCGAGAGGCTCGGCGAACTCGATATCCGTATCGACTGGTATAGGTTTCGCAAGAACATCAGAAGACAAATGTACGGCATTATGCTTTTCATTCTGGTGCAATTTAGTCTGATTCGTTTTGGAAACCCAATGCTGTTGAAGAGTAATGGAATTCCTCAGTTCATCTCACTCTTTTACTCGGCCATCAGTAAGTTCTTAAAGGAAATACAGAGCTACAATGTTTTGACGCACATTAACTTGAGAATGGCGTGTTTGAATGATGAAATCCGTCAGAGCTGCTCGACTGGATCCTTCTTAGGTATGCCTTCGATTGGATCGGAAATTTTGCCTGCAAAGCGATGTAAGCTATGGACATCCCTCAACCGAGACCTGTACAGGTTCAGCGTGACCGTGAACAACATCTTCGGAAGCATAATCTTGTTCAACGTGATGTTAACTTTGGTTGACGCAGTGTTCGCGCTTTTCTTCTTTCTCTGCGCGTTGATGATGGTTGAGGAAAGATTTACCCACATTCCTGAAAGGATCATTCCCCTATTTTGTGTAGTCTGCGAAATTTTCGATGTTGTACTCATTGCGCAGTCCGGCCAATCGGCATTTAATATTGTGAATGCATTTTCATTAACATTCCTGAAAGTCATTTTTGTCTCAACATCCTTGGAATAATTTAAAATAAAAGTAAAAAAACTTCTACGAATCAATTGCATAAAATTAGTTGTTATATTGTTGTAATTTTGTAGTTTAAAAATAATTTGATTAGTACATATTTTAATCGATAGAAATTTTTTTATGCTATGTAATTCAGATTCCATCACTTTTAATTTAATCATATATAAATATAAATATATATATATATATATATATATATATATATATATGTGTGTGTGTGTGTGTGTGTGTGTATGAATCGTTGAAACTACATTTATTCCATCACATAGAGACTTTAAAAAGTTATCAATTGAGCGATACCGCGTTAATATTAGAGTAAAATTCGATATTAATCGATCTCAGCTAAGAACATCTAAAATATTTTAACGCAGAAAGAAGACGAATCAACTTACGTAGTCATTTTTATTCCTTGTCATTGGCTGAGTAATGATATCATGTGATAACTACCTTTATGCCTTTATTCTATAATTGCCGGTATCGGCACCAGGACTATTGAGAATAGTCACTTCAATCTGCCAATTAGGAGTAATTCCCAATACCCGACAAGACGTTTGGTTTTCTTTCCTATCTCAAACTAAGGTATACAAAGCAGCGCGACTGTCAGTATAATTTTTGAACTCCTAATAACTTGCTATTTCATGTAGTTGGACATAAAATAAATACAAAATCAAACTTTAATGTTATTTGTTCATCTTCGAAGCGTCTCCATGAGATATAGGTCGGACAGTGCTAATTACAGTCACAAAGATCCAAAATTGTGTTAGCTAAACAATGTAAACTGTAAAAGTCCCGCTACCTTGCTCAGCTTTGCCATGATCATGATCCTTAGAAGTGTAATGTTACTAAACGCGATGTGTACCGTAATCGATGAAAATGATGCTATTCTTCCTTGGTATTTGGTGTTCCATACTTTTCAAATATTTTGGAATAATATTGGAGATTTTTTTTCTCTCCTCCCGAGTAAATCATCCAAAATTCGTCTGAATTTATCGCGCCTTGTCATTCCCACCGAACTTCACTAAGACCTACTATACCTACCTTATTCCTTCTCATTTGCTTTTTTAAGTTCTCTAGTTTACCCCATGAATTCATAGTCCTAACATTCCATGTGCCTATTCTTAATTTCTCACTACTTGCTTCCTTCTTATTAATGTTACATTTCCTCGGTGCATCCCCTAGGGTAGCCCCCACCCGGAGATCCGATTGGGGGACTATTTTCCCTCCGGAATATTTTACCCCAGAGAGATCCATAGAGGTATTTGCAGTTTTCAGCATATAATGGGAAATATAATGAGGTAGCTTCCCCTAGCTTTCCTCATCGCAGTTTCACAAGAGTGATGACCCATCTGTAGCTGTTCAGATCCACATGATCACCATCTACAGAGATACTGTGCAAGCTGCTGCCCTTGCACATGGGATGTAAAACCCCCAAGACTGCTTCTTAGTCTGACACTTCCCCTCAGGCTTTTCCGGCTTGGATGGTCCTACCAGGAGAATTATCTCCCGACGGCATAGTTCCTTGTCTCATAAGAATACACAAACTCTCCCACCTCTTTAAGGTTATGCAGTCCTTAGGGAGGGTAATACATAACATATTTAAATATCCTTATCTAGGTAAGTTGCTGATAAAAGTTCATAGTTTTTCTTAAGGTTAACTTTTTCTAAGATTTGATGATTATCATTTGACTTCTCTGTTATTAAATGCATACCACATTGATTTTGAGGTTATTTTCACTCGATATTGGTCTAGTTATACGGAAATCCATATTTTTTTATGATAAATTCCAATTCTTATTAGTTAATTGACGTGCAGAGTAGTTCTAATTAATATAATTAATTTCGTGAAAAAAGGTCGTTTCAAATATTTGTCAAAATATTGTGAACGAAGGGGGATTATAACAACAAACTGTTTTAATCTAGCTTTACATCCTAAGGAATTCGCATTTAAAAAAAACATTTTATAAGTAAGTGTTGGACATCAGCATTCTCAGTACTTGTACTGAAGGTATTCCATGCTAAGTATCTCTCAATCAAGAGAAAATACGCTGCATCCTTAGAATATTATTTCAGACCAAATTCTACATGACTCAGCAGACACAGCAAAGTCGATGTCACATTTAGCGGTCGCGTATATCTTTTGATTGCCTTCTCGCAGTTTTTTTCGATATGTTAAAATATAACATTTAACGTGCAAAGGTACTCACCCTTTCTTACAGAGCATTTCTTCTGAAATGAAATTGGAACGTTAGTGGTTATTTCTATTACGTAATTATCATAAATAGGACAAAACCAGGATGGCAGCGTAAAGCTATCATAATCTTCAAAATTTTTAAATAATTTCACGTTCGTGCGCCTTCGGATGTTGATATTAGTAAAGAAATTTTCTATCTGGTGAATACCATCGATTCGAAGAATATACGCTGTCCATTAAATACAAACTATGATAAAAAATAATGTAGTCACTAAACCCTAACCAGTATCGGATTATAACTTTCGTGTTTACTATACTGTCACTGATATTGCAGGATAATGAGTATTTGGAGTTGACACGAGACGACGATCTTAGATATTTATATTGAAATACCAGCTTATGATAATCATATTGTCCAGGAAATGGATCAACACGGCAGAATCCCGGAAATCACCACCATGTCAACAACACGCCGTGGAAGCCTTCGTACTAATTTAAGCGAATAACTATTTTTGTCTTCTTGACTTGCGATAGTGAAGACGTATTTGGTTTAGATAAAAAATAAAATTAATTAATAAAGATTATTTTGGAGCTCTCTAGAAGTTCTCCGCAAAAATTTAACGTCGGAGCGAAAAAAATCGGTTCGAACCGGTTCAATGGTGGCTGCTGGAGCGAAACCGAAACCGAAACGTAATTTTTTTTGTGTGAACGGGAACGAAAACCGAAGCGAAAAAAATTTCGGTTCTATGCCCTGTGGAGTAATAATCGATGAATGAACATAAGGTTCAAGAGGTTATTACTGTTTATGTAGAGTCGAACGCGTAATTTTATCGCAGCAATCTTTTAGTCGATTAGAATGGGACACGAAAAGTTTAGGTATTAAAGGTATATGATTTGTTTATTTTGCATGGATGGCCTTCAAATTTCACGGAATCACACGTCTGCCTATCCTCACTGCATTTGAAGAACGCGAGAGGCAGTATATTGGATCTACCATAATCCAAGGAAAGATTAGGAAACTATGTTTGCTTCCAATCCCAAATTCTCATGTTCAATACCAGCTTTTATGTTTTCCCCATTAGAATGGCATGGGAAGGAGTACAGCGTATTTTTCATTTGCATCTTAAACTTTCGTATGATCACCGTAGAAACTCGGGAAATAAACCAAATACGCCTTTGATAAATAAGTTGATATATTCATTCCGTCGACTTTCGAAGAGGCATAACATCGAAAATGGGACACGAAAAGTTTAGGTATTAAAGGTATATGATTTGTTTATTTTGCATGGATGGCCTTCAAATTTCACGGAATCACACGTCTGCCTATCCTCACTGCATTTGAAGAACGCGAGAGGCAGTATATTGGATCTACCATAATCCAAGGAAAGATTAGGAAACTATGTTTGCTTCCAATCCCAAATTCTCATGTTCAATACCAGCTTTTATGTTTTCCCCATTAGAATGGCATGGGAAGGAGTACAGCGTATTTTTCATTTGCATCTTAAACTTTCGTATGATCACCGTAGAAACTCTGGAATTGAACCAAATACGCCTTTGATAAATAAGTTGATATATTCATTCCGTCGACTTTCGAAGAGGCATAACATCGATCCGCACATTTTGTTAACGCGAATATTTGAAATTATTGGCTAAAAATTTCTTCGTTCACGGTTGGCACCGAATACGACAAAGTTTCCTGTAGTTTTTTAATTCTTTTTGAGCTGATGGGCAACGAGTCTTTCTTTTCTCTCCAAAATACCATGTTCCGAGTACAGGTGCAATTTTTTCCTTCGTTTACGGTACTTGCTTTTTGAAAATTCTAGGATTTTAATCTCTGAATATATTTTTCATTTGTACCACACCTATCATATAAGATTTAGAGAGAAATATAATTTTATAGTTGATCTCAATAAAAAATCTTCGTGTACATCGACGTAGAAAAGATACGCCATGGCACTTTTGAAAATCGAATTTATATCAAAGAAAGTATTAGTTGTAACCATATAATCTCGTTGGCAAATATTGTGCTTTCACGGAATATATTTTCTAATCGGTGCTTTGCAGATCATGTAAGAGCAAGGGAGAAGAAAGCGTGCTTTCTTAATTGTTGCCTGCGCTAAAGATTTTAGTAGCATCCGATGTTTGATGATGAACTTTCCCAGCATATTCTATTAGATGAAATTAAGGCTCTTAGAATAAACTCATGCACTTTTACGATTAACTAAGCAGCCTAAAAATGAGAAAATGAAATAAAGAAACAGCAGCACTTGATTATACGAAGATACCCTGATATACGTGCAGATCAATTTAGAAGACGATTAAGGTTTAAGGGAAAAGTAATTAACGGCTTATCAAGATCAACATTTTAGTTTCATGTCATCAAAGAAAACGTAAAATTTTCGTTTTCTAAATAAATGTGTAAAAAAAACTGTTACGTTGTTACGTGCGAGAATTTTATTTTGAAAGGATTGAAAAAAAATCCTGAAACCAATTTTCTATACCCAAGATAGTTAACTTACACGAAATCATAGAAATAGAGTTCCTCAGCTTGTCAGAAACGAAGCATTTGGTTTGCCTTGGCAACGCCGGGTACTTAAGCTAATATAACTTACTAAAAGTCCAAACCAGGACTAATGCAGGCTGGTTTCCTTGAGTTGATGTCCCGAGTTCATTACTTATATTGACAGGAAATGGTTCAATATATGTTAGTCATTCCAAGAAATTCTTATACCATAAATATCATTTGTAATTCATAGTTTATCAAGGATTGAGAAAAAATTAAAATAAAATGAATAGAACATTGCCAGATTTAAAATACTAAAAGCAATGCTGAAATGTCTTTTTGACATTTTGCATGTATCTATTTAAATAAACGAATTTAATAAATGTTACTGCTTACATATATGTATGGATTGCTGAAGAGTAGTAGAGCGGAAATGAAAATAACCCGTTTGTTTTCTCGGCAATGCTCTAGCCTAGTACAGTAATAATCGTCTCCCTGGCTACGATCCAATAAAATGCGATTTAAAATGTAAAAACGCTACGTTTTAGTAAAAATTCCAGAAAATACTATCAATTATCTAAATTCGGTGATAAGAATTATAATCTACGTTCTTTTTTCCTTAGAACATTACAATCCTCTCTTCGATACCGCATTTTTAAGATATTCTAATGTATTAAAGAATACATCTCTACACAATAGATTTGAGATTTTCTATGTTAAACAATAAGGGATAAACATTGCTGGAATCGAACTCAAATAAAATCTAGAAGGGCCTTAGCAGCACGAGTCTCATACCAAGTTTCATGAAAATCGGTCCATTGATGCAAAACTTGTTAGTGGGGTGGACACATAAACACAGACACGACCAATTCATAAGGCTTTGTTTCCTTTGGAAACCAGCCTAATAATACTAGATAAAAAACATTCACCTATTTTTTTACCGAAATTTATAGAAAAATGTTTTACGCCCGAATGCACAAAAGCGTTATCCTAATTTTGTAGCTTCCTTTTGGAATAATGCAGTCTTAAGATCCTTGGCAGGAAGGCATAAAATGTAAAGCTGAGAAAATTTTCGAAACTACTGTCAACCTCGGCTATAACGAGCGCCACGGGACCGTTTAGTTTTGCTCGTTATAGCCGTTAATATCCGTGAAGGCAAAAGCATGCATGCGTATGGTGAAATAAGACATAAGAAGTTAAAGAAAGGTTATTTAGTAAATTTATGAAAAAACCTAAAAATGAGAATAAACTAGAAAATTTAAAGTAAACATACGTACATATAAAATTTACTCATTGCTGCATCCTTAATCACTCCCCTTTTTACAAAAATAACTTTGAATAGTAGCCTGTTTCATAGATTTCACTTTGAAGTTTCCTCTTATTACACTTAGTGCACTAGAAACACCATCGAAAATGTCAATGTTTTAAAAAAAAAATCATTTAATGTTTCCACGGCATCCTGAGTAAGGATTGTGTCTTCGACACATTCAACAATGTCTTCATCACTGTCTGCTGTGCTTTGTACTGTCTCTATTATTTCACTCTCCGTAGGAATTCCACTGGTAAATCATCATCAACATGAACAAAATTGTCAATGTCATTTACGTGGTAAAAATTCGAAATTCCATTCTCTTTAAGCCATTCTGATCTTCATCAACGTTATGGTTATCAATCGAAAATTATCCCGATATTAACCCAGACATTCGAAAACAGTTTATGATCGTTGTAGGTGAAACATGCATCTGTCATCAAATGAATTGCATCCAATACAGAGTCGTTGCCATATAAACCTCTTTCCCTCCTTTCAATCAACTGTAGAACAAAAAATCGCTTGAAATCGCATTTAAAATTTTTAATTATCCCCATGTCCATTGGCTGCAAAATAGAAGTCGCATTTGGAAACAAAACCCCAGTTTTACATTGGATAACTCCTGCATATGTGGGTGCGCAGGACAGTTATCGACAAGGAGTAAAATGTGTCTATTTTTCGTCCGTAACTCGTTGTTCCATTGACTTACATATTTCTGAAAAATATTGGAAGTCATCCATGCCTTTTTATTTGCTGCATATTCAACGGGAAGCTTCTTTACATTTTTGAAACAACGTGGCTTTTGTGACTTACCAATAACAAAATGTTATTTTTGTCAGTCCCATTTATGTTTGCGCACATTAAAACTGTTAAACGACTCTTAGGTCACCTTTGAATTTAAACGTTGCATCAGGCATCATGTTGTAAAACAATCCAGTTTCGTCGGCATTGTAGATGTCTTCTTCTCTGTAACCTTATTGACACTCCTCCCAAACACTTTTCACCCATTCACTTGCCGTTTTTGAATCTGCTGACAGGGCCTTTCGCATAAACAATGTTATGCCGATTTTTAAAACGATCAAGCCACCCGTTATTGCATGTGAAGTTCTCGTGTCCTAACTGTTTTGCAAATTTATCTGCCTGTACCTTGATGGGGAAACCAGCATTTCTCTGCGTCTTAAACCACTCCAGAAGTGCTTGATCAACAGTACCCAAGTCGCACTTCCTCATTTTCTTTTTCGTTGTTAGGTTGTTCTCTAGTGCAGATAAAATGCTTCTTTGTTTTTCCATAAGGTTGAAACCGTAGACGACGATAAATTAAATTTTTTACACACTTCAACATTTTTTTACCACGTTCTAACTCTCGAATAATATCAACCTTTTCGCTAATAGACAAATACTTCCTTTTACATACGGACATGTTACTCGTTCAAGGGCAAAATCTCAACTGATTTTTGTGATCAACGCTACGAACTTTCTTTGCAAACTGTGAGCATACCAATTCCAGGAAGAGTTAATGAGGAGACAGATTAAACGTAGGATTTCCCATCTTTACGTGGGAGAGGGTGTTGGGTGCATTCGGCTGAGCGACGGGGGTGGGCGCCATTGTACATGCCCTTACCCCCTTCCAAACACAACCTCCTGGCTGTAAAAGAGCTGGGGGTTGGGAGGAGAGGACAAAGGACCTCCGCGAGTGCCACTGTACTTGCAAGTTGGGAATTCTTGGTTTGGACGAAGGGATTATTTTTTAACAACAACGCCGCGGTCTTTAACCTCCCCGAGGGATAGTGTGTAGAGGCTGGACTCAAGAACACAAGGTTACATATTTTGGGTCACTATGAGGATTGAAGGGGCTGACCGCCGCCGCGTTTGAGACAGTGAGAAGTGGTCAAAGTTTGCTCGATATATCCGTGAAGCGTGCTCGTTATATACGTGAAATATTTGTATGTAAATGCTCGTAAACTTATCTCGGAGGTAACATTTGATCACTATACCCGTGAACTCGTTACCACCGTGCTCGTTATAAACGAGTTTTGACTGCAGATAAAATTCTGCTATGACCGAGAATTGAACCCGCGTGGAACCCAGGCGGAAATTATACCATTGAACTATCGCAGCAGTTAAATTCTGCCGTTTCTGATCGCGTTTGTTTTCTTACTTCCGTTGTCGAGTATACGTCCGGGAAATGGATGACCTGGGTTCGATTCCTTGTCATAGAGAATATATTATCGTCTCAAAAATATACCCAAGCTTACTTTTGTTTAATTGAAAATTTGAAGGTAAATATTTTTCCGGGAATAAAAAATCGAAAGTTCCCTGATTTTTCCAATAAGGTAAAATACAAATATTTATCGGAACACAACTTGCGGCTTCGCATTTCATTTATGGAAAGCAATTGACAGATGACAAACGGGGGTTTTTGATCATTATCCGTCCGCATCTCAATACAGAGACAGTGTTGCCGTAAATAGCGAAAAAGCGACGAGAGATTGTACTATTGCTCCACGCCTACATATTACGGAAATTTGAAACTTAAGAAATATGGCACTTAGCTTTAGGATATTCCGTCATCTTCTGCCCCACTGGTTGGGTTGGTTTCCTATCCTCGTTCACATTGGTCCCCCTCATCGGGTTCGGTTGATCTTCATTCACATTACTCGTCGTCTTCATCCCAAATCATTATCCGGCCGCATTTTAAAATATTTATTTGAACAAATAAACCACACATCAATTTCTTGCGGACTATAAGCAGCGTGCAGAGTAATATATATATATATATATATATATATATATATATATATATATATATATATATATATATATATAGTAGGGCGGTGGCAAGCATTTTTCGGAAAAAGGTAGGCGTTGGGCTGAAAAAAGTTGGGAACCACTGATCAAAATCATGAGTTCAATATTTTTCACAATCCCAATATAATGTAACGAAAATAAAAAATTAATATTGAATGACTAAAATCAAAATCTCACGTCTCCTTGACAGATTTAAAAATAAAATACTTCAAAACAAAACAACCACGATTGATATACCCGAAACCGAAGTCAAAGGGTGGCATGCGTTTTCACATAATTTTTGTTCGCATAACCGCTTAAGAGGATATATAAAGAACATTTAAAGACGAGTCGACGACTTTTGTTTAATATTTTAAGAAGAAATTTTTTTACCTGTCAATGTACATTATCGCACATGATTGGAATTTATGCAAAATCGATTTTGTCGATCAACACATTTAATGGATGAAAGTGTATGCGGGTTGAAAATTATTATTGTCTTAGAATTCGAATCTTTTCGAAAAAATTGAAGAATACCAACACTTTCATAGACTTCATCCAGCCGTCATTCTCCGCAACATATTGATATGTATCCCAGTAAAGCATAAGAAATAAAAAGAGTTTCATACCGGTAGCAATGATACTATTATTTACCAGTTTTGACACCCTTAACATTTATATAGTTTCGCAAAAAGAAATAAAAATAAAAGATTTCATCTTCTTGAAGAATCACGATTTTGTCCATTTAAGACTACATTATAATGCCTCTGGGTGAATGGAAGAAAAGCGATAAGCTTTTTCTTCCAGTTTTCCTACTCAATGTGTAATGGCTGAAAAATTCTCTCCACACCTCAATTCAGCGATATTTCTCCTATGTTATAAACGTTCTATGTATGATTTTTATTATTAAATTATTATAATTAATTTTGTTATTACTTAATGATTTTTATCAAACACGATCGCGACAAATCCGTTGAAATAGGATAAAGCTTAGAATCATGTATCTCTCGAAAGGAGAAAAGACCCCTTGCCAGAAATCAATTTTCGTGATCGTTCGAAAGTGTTTTGGACGTTAGCACCGTTATTGAAAGTCTGCAGGATTTTCGGGCTAGCTCCTTTCCGATTTAAAAGTCACGAGATGTGGGCAGGTATCACTACAAACGAGCTGTCTGGTACTTGCTCTCTCTTATGGAACGTGAAATGCACTGTCACAGATAAGAACATATTTGTTCTGGATATAGCCGCGATGATATATTGAACATTAGTGCTGTACTTAATCTCAACAATCCACTGCGTAGTTATATGTATGCGCCGATGCATGGTTTACAGTGTCTTGGTCGATTTGGTCGAGCTTGACGTGATGCTTGCCGAAATGAAGATCTCCATCGATTGGCATAGATTTCGTAAGGGCGTCAGTAGATTAATGTTCGTTTTCTGGATTTCTGCGTTAATACTAGCTCTTTTGGCAATGCCTTTTTTGACGGTGGACAAATGCGGAATCATTAGATATTTCCCTATTCTTTACTTATCTTGCAACCTATTCTTAGTCCAGCAGGAGCACTACGATATCTTGAGGCATCTGAAATTAAGAATAACCAGCTTGAAAGAAGAAATGCGTCGGAGCACGTCTACCAGATACTCAACAATTTCGCCAACAACAAGGCCCGAAATTGTGCTGGCCAATCGATTTAAACTGTGGATGTCCCTAGAGATAGATCTCTGTAAACTCAAGGTCTCTATCAACAAACTGTTAGGAAATGTAATCTTGCTCAACGCGACAAACAGTATGGTCGACTTAGTGGTCGTGTTTTCCTCGCCGTAGTTTCATTGGTATTGGACGATGCGCAGATGTCAAACCTCCATAATTGAATCACGGTCATAATATGGGCTATCTTCGACGCATTTGGAATGATCCTCACGGTGATGTCGAGAAAATCCGCAACTGATCAAGTGAATAGCAAACGCTTTTAAAGGTTTTTTACAAAATTACTGATAAATATTGATAGTTAAAATTTTTTGTAGCTTAATAATGGGAAATGGTGTAAAACATAAGTATTTATTATGATTTAAATGGCATTTAATAATTAGGTGGTCAATTGCCCATTAATTTCTCCCTGTGTATTACCTTAGTTATTATTAGGTCATATAATTTCTCTAGATTGCTATAATTTGTTTTGTTAACGATATATTGATTGAAAAGTAAGATTTGCCATATTTCTTTTAAGTGTAGATAAAAATAATGAATTTTAATGATTACAATTTCGTAGGTATAATGTTCACGATCTAGTTGAACGTAACTTTACATCTGATGGGATGTCCGCGTCACATATCTCGTTTAAATAATTATTTGTCTAATCTATATCTCGTTTTTTTACAAATTCTGCCTCTAAAAAATAATAGGTTTCGTAGCACATTCGGAAATACATAAACTTTGAAATTTTTTAAACAATTGCGAATTTTTAGCGGCCGCATTGTACTTTTTCAAGATTTTCGTTTTTTCTAGTCGGTTTTGCATAAAATCCTACCTAAGAAAAAATTTCGAATCTACAGGTCATCTGGAAGTACCTAAACATTAGTATCCTCCTGTTATATGTATGTTATATCCTCCTCTGTAAGAAACGTCTAAATATAATTAGGTTTTATCCTCCTCTGTAAGGAACGTCTATATATAATGATATTCTTCCGCTAGATCATGTAGGTCTGACCATCCGTAGGTATTTTCTCTCCGCGCTCATGGGCCTTTGATGATCGAATGTGACTTCTCTGTGTAGGTACTTCTTGTAAAGAGACGTGTGGCAGCGTCGAACTAATTCATTATACTTCTGATTTTATATCGGTGCTAACATTAGAATGTAACTAAGATTTTTCGTCAGTTTCTTAGGTTAGTGTCATAAAACTGTGATGAAAATGTTGAATCGTCAATATACATAATTATTTAATTTATATATGGAACTGGCATCTTTTAAAATAATTTCACGTATTTGTACTTTCCTTAAGATGCGTTTACACTTTGCAAGCACGAGGGAACGAACGTTCGTTCGTTCGCTTGTGCTCGTGGAAGGAGCGCGTTTACACTAAGCGAGCATTACTGTAAAAAAAATTCCCTCGCTTGATAATTCGCAGGTTTCCGCGCTGCTAGAGAACATTACCGTTCATATTACAGCGATTCAATTAATTCGCTTGTGGTCGCATTGTGTAATCGCACTTTAATACGAGTCAAATATGTCTTCAAATTAGTTTTCTACGCGAATATTTGACGCTTTATTCCGTGGAAATATTTCGTTGTCAAGATGATTTACATTGCAAATGATAGATCGGAATTATTAATTAGGATCGCGTATGCTCACATAATTACGATATTTCGAAGCTATTTGAAAGTGGAAACAATACCGTCGTAACGATAAAGATTGTGACGGTGACATAAATAAATATCCCCTTATTCATTGAAATTTTTATTATTAATGGTGTTAAGTCAGATATATAACAATAATAAAAGGCTACTTCTGACCCTTTCTCCCTTGGTACCTTTGTGGCTCCCTCTGTCACGTTATATAAATGCGAATAACTCGATAACAGAACAATATTCATTTTTGATATTTGGAAGGAATGGTCTATTCACATACTGTAAGATGATGAAGAAAATAAATCACGAAAAAAGTTCTAGGTTCAACTTCGAGATAGGCATTTCCATTTCCCATATGATAACACGGAAAAATCGACTTTTTGACTTGAAAGGTTTTATTCTTTTTGAGATCTAAACTAGAAATAATTAATCTATGATCTTCGGATCTAGCTCATTTTAAAGGAAAAGATATAAAGATGATTATTCTGTTTATCTTCTCCCGCCTACAGTTCGATATTTCTCATGTAAAATATATAATTCGCATATTTTAAGGAAATATTCTCAGTTAATTGGGATTTTACACTGTGAAATTTCTAAACCCTATTTTTATTTCAATCCTTATGGGTGAAAACGTGCTTTGAATGCTCTTACAATTACTACGACAGAGAGAGAGAAGGAGAGATAAATTCTTTTCATAGCAACCAATGCAAACAACATTCCTTACGTTATTTACGAGAATGAATACATTTGAATGTAGAACAATAATCATTCGCATATTAAAATTAGCCACTTAGAATCATCGTTAGAGTTCGAGACTTGAAACAACGAGCGCCTAAAAGAACTAATGTTTGTTTTTTTGCCATCCAAAGAAAGTCAAGTTATATTAATTTGTTCATTTTTTATTTCACAAAAATCATTCCCGTTGAATTTCATCGGGCGTCTCCCTAGTAGAGGTATAATTTTCTGAATTATAAAAAGGTTTTTAGTGTATTGTTTGCAAAAGTATAATATATTTTGGCGGCAGTTCACTTTTAAATGTATATTTTTTGTTATTTTTTGTTTACAAGTGAAATTATATTTCCAATCAAAATTTACTAAAATATGTGCCAATAAAATAAAAAAGGTTGGGAAAAAAATCAATGCAAACAAATTTGGACTAAGATTTTGTATATAATCTCTTATCTAATTCCAACTGATAACAAAAGTATCAATAATGAAAGATACAGAAAAAGACTATAATCTGAATCTTTTGTTGCATTTGTCTTTGTTTCTACATTAAATGTATAACATTAATGTAGTTTGATTGGGTTTTTACACCTTATCAGTTTAAAAATTTTGGCACACTGTTCGGTAGTAAAAATTGTAATTATAAATTTAAAATAACAATTACAATACATTTAGAGTAAAATAATTAACCTGTTCCTAAAAATAAAAATCCAATTGGTATTAAAAATTAAGATACAATCCTTTAGCGACGTTATTACTAAAAAAATAACTATTAAATTTACACAAATGAATGCCCCAGTGAGTAATAGGAGGCTTGATAATACAAACCTTGTGTGGCGTACCATTTAACCAATAAATCACCTCCGTAATTTCTTTGCCCCACAACTTTTATATCCCAAAAAGATTTTCACTTTCTAAAACAATCAATTAGGTGAATATTTTTATTTAATTTTCACTTTCAGGAGCGTCTACATGTTGGTTTAATTAATTTTTTGTAAGATATATATTTTTATTTTGACGAATTACTTAATTCAATCATAGATGTCATTTTTGAAGGGGAGTTTCATTAGTTTTTTATTGAAAGGAAAAGGATAATGTTGATACACTGCCAACAATAGCCGGAGGGTAACCCCTGTTAATAGATTTTTCGCAAAGAACACCACAAGGGAATGACATTTCGGAATAAAAAACTATTAATAATTTTGATGGCAAAAAATTCCGGTATCGATTTGCGCACATTACATTTTAAAAAATACAATCCACTTTTATCGGCTATCACAATGAATGGATGAAAATGTATGCGCGCTTAAAATTATTCATTGCTTGGATTTCGATTTTCTTCTCCGCGATGAGGAAAGAATGTAAAATTTCCTCGGACTACCTCCGGGAGTTATTTTCAACGTAATTGGATTAATTCCTCAGTAAAAACGCAAGCCTCTTACGGCAACTACGTTCATAATATTATCATATATCACCAGCAACACGATAGATGTGTAATTTAGCGATAAATGAAAAATTAATACGATTTGAACGCTTCGGATATGTTTTCCTTGAAGAAACACGGTCATTTCAACTTAGAATACCCCATAATGGTTTAGTCCAAGTCCATGTGTGTCAAACGCGTGTTCAAAGAGTTTTACTATTAAGTGGTCCACTTGTAGAGACTTGAAAATTCTCTCCACTCCTCAAGTCAACGACATTTCTCCAGTTATGTGCTATGAACTTCGAGTGTCTAATTCTCTTTAATCTTCAACAACTATACATAAATTAACTCTTAAAACCTACATGTAAAATTGATAAAGACTGAAATTCACCTTAGAGACATGCATCTCTCGAGAGGACCAAAGAACACCATAACAGAAATCGCATATCCTGATTCTTCGAAAGTGTTCTGGACGTTATCACCCTTGCTAAAAATCTGCAGACTCTTAGGACTTGCTCCATTCCCATTAGAAAGCCCACGTATCTCTAAGAGCGATCATCCCCAAAAAGCTGTCATGTACAGCGTCGCCTTTTTACTTGTGGTTGTCTGTGCTATGTTCTGGCAAGCGAAATGCACTTTCGCACCCATGAATAAATTGGACTTTGAAACAGCTTTGACAATGTATTGGACAGTGGTGTTGGATTTTATCACAACAGGTAACTGCTTAGCTTTATTTATCCGGCAATCCAAGGTATACGGTGTCTTTGTCGATTTTGTGAAATTAGACGGGAGACTTGCCACTCTGAAAATAAGCATCGACACGCGTAATTTTCGCGAGATCGTCGTAATGTTAATGTTGTCATTCTGTTTCGTTTTGTTGATAATTACTCTTTGTGCCATACATATTTTACCAATGGACGGATGCGGCATCGTTCGGTTATTTCTGATTCTTTACACTCTCTGCAATCTGTTCTTAATCAAGCTGCAGTACTATAATATCTTAAGACATCTCAAATTGAGAATGACCTCCTTAAATGAAGAAATACGACGAAGAACGTCGGCGAGGTACTTAGCACGTATTCCGTCGAAATGGATCGGAATCTCGTTGGCAAACCGATGTAAACTGTGGATGTCCCTTCATCTAGATCTCTACAAACTCAGCTTGACTGTCAGCAAGCTGTACGGAAGTATGATATTGTTCAACGCGGCGTACAATTTGGTCGACTTAGTGATGGTGCTCTTCCTCTGCACATCCGAATCTGAAAGTTTTCCAGACCTCGGTAGTAGGATATCGCTCATGATATGGTCACTCACCGACACGTTTGGACTGGTTCTCATCGTGATGTCGTGCCAATCCGCATCTTATGAGGTGACTATCGAACTATTCTGTCTTTTTTATATTTATAGAACATCTTACATAAATTCTGTAAGTTTTTCTTTGGAAAACTTAATAAGACGATAAAGGAATGAGTTTATACGATTATGTTTCATTATTGGACTTAGATCGTATATTATGTGGCATATGAAATGTATTTCACAGGTATTTTTGCTCTTATTTACTCTATAACCTTCACAACAAATCAAAATTAATTTCTCTCTGTCTTTCTTCCTAGAAATTATTGGTCTATGACATATTCTGAGATTGTTTATTGCGTTTTTAAAATTGTTACGCAGTTGAGCATTACGGTTAAATGTAAATGTAAAAATTTTGAAATGTAATATAAAAAACAGCTTTTTCCTGGTGAGTAATCAAACCGAACTTACGCTCTTTCTTATGAATATATTTGTGTGATAAACGATAGCGTTCTAATTTTCCAAAGCTACATTCGAATTAATCGCCGTTAAAACTGCATTGAAGACCTTTTACTAAGTAGATGTCCAGTCGGTCAAGATTTTAAGCTCTTTAACTTTGTCGTCATTTTAATATAAAAAAGGAGGTGAAGTGAAGTATGTATTTAATAAATAGTCAATTTCAGATATTAATTGACAAAATATTTTTAGGTATATATTTATCTAATATCCAACAGAGATTGATTGTCTGTGTATCTGTGTGAATCTTCTGAAAGTAGACACTCGAGACATACCAAAAACGCCTCAAAGATGATAAATAAATTTTTAATTTGTTATTCAAAGTTCATGTAACTGGTAAGGAGATGGCTGGTGAGAGGTATGGTTCTGTTAACTGATACCTAACCAAACGAGTCCTGCGAGCATTTCAGCCCATATCGAAGGCAACACCATATGATTTTAAGGTGGTGCAGTGCATCAGGGTTTCCCTAACGTCATTTTTATCAGGGTTCTTTCTATTATATCGATTCCTGATATTCCTAGAGAAAACAAAACCTACCCGCTCCTTCCTACAATCAATATCTCATATTTAATCGTTGTGTTTCTGCTTTTAGTATTACATTAGAATTCTAATTATTTATGATATCCACAATCACATTGCGTAACTTCCATTTTTGTAAAGAGGAAAAATTCACACTATCTTCCCATTTAAAGCAGATATTTACACTAAATCGGTATCTATTTTAATTCTGTTATAAAAATTAAGATCTCCTTACTCTCAACTAGACAAATATTCTTATTTAAAATTCGTATCCCAATTTTAAGTTATTTAAAAATACATTTTTTGAAAGCCTTGAACTGAATACCATGCTTTTTATGGGGTATAGAAATGGAACATTGGGGTTTAAAAGACCACGTAAATGTTAACCTTTTTGTGATTTTTCTCATCTGCTTTGCCACTCGACCTACCTTCATGCCAAATCTCAGATTTGTAGCCCTTCTAGAAGTACCTAAGAGTTTTATGCCAGTTACTGATTGAGGCACAAGTAAGTAGCTTTATACTAGAGGCTATTCCCCTACGCGTTGCGCGCATCAAACCCGTGCCTCACTCCGCGAGAAGAATTCGTCTGCTGTCCGTTTGCACCCATAAACCTCCTCCTTTCGGCATAAATTTAAGGTAGAAAATTATATTTATCTGTATTTTCGAGCTTCTCTTTCCTTTCCTCCCATTCCCCTCCTCTCTAATTCCATATATGCCTCGCCCTCCCTCCCTCTCTCTCTCTCTACCTCTCTATATGCCCCTCCCTCCCATCAAACCTCCCGCTTTCCCAAACTTCCGTTTCCCCACATCCTCTCCCTTCTCCTTTCCATCTCTTTCTCTTCTCTCTCTCTTCTTCCTTCTCTCTTTCACTTTCTTTTCCCCATACTCCCGTCTTCCCCCGTTTTTCCAACAGGGTCCTTTATAATTTTATGAGTACGGATAAAATGCTGTTTGTTCTTGACAGCAAAATATTTATTCACAAATAACTTTAAAATTTCCTCAACGAAAACATTTTATGACTCAGTTCGAATATTATTAAAAAATCTACCGTAGTTAAATAAATTAGCGTTCATTTGCAGGTACGATGGTTCAAGTTTTGAAATTCTAGGACAATTATAATTAATTTTTAAAAGTAAACGAATGCAGAATGGAAATTTTACTGGCATCGAACCCATCTACTTATCTTATAAATATTGTAGAGTGTGTGTGTATGTATGTTCTTTATAAGTTTTTACCTCGTGGCGCTGCGCAGATGGCACTCTCACGGAAGTACAAGCGCATCCTTGAGGCGGGACCGCCTATAGCTGAGGCCATGTTTAGCCGTATGAAAAAGCTGCACGACCTATTCTCCGAACTATTAGTCTGAACGTAAAATGTTCTACAGCGCATGGCTATGACGTACACTTTCCCCTTAAATGTTCCCCTCCCAAGTCTTTCTCTTCCCCTCTCACGCGTCGCCGACTGCCACCGCAAAACGAACGTGCAATAGCATGTCTTTATCGACACTCGTTACTGCACCACACATTTTGTCTCGTAGTGACAGTGGAGGAACATAATCCTTGTCCTTAATGTAGCCCCAGAAATGAAAATCAAGGGGAGTTAGGTCGGATGACCGGGGCATCAAGGAAAGATGGGGCGGAGCGCTCTCCTATTGGAGCAGAATGTCTGCTACCTCAGTTTCTTGCCGCAAATGGGTTATAAGGAACAGTTCCAGCATGTCTATATACGTGATTCCAATCACTGATTTCTCAGTGAAGAAGAATGGTCCGTTAACCTTTGTAACACTCATAGCACAAAAGACATTCACTTTCGGAGAGTCGTGTGTATGTTCAACTGTGACTCTAGGTGGTTTTCCTTCCCATATCCGCACGTTATGCCTATTAACTGTCCCACTTTATTAAACGATGCTTCATCACTGATTGAAATGCAAAGCAGCAAAACACACGCTCACTGCCACTATAATCCGCCATTAATATTTCATCTCTCACCACGCCTCTAGTGGGAGACTTGTAAACTTCCTGCTGTATAGTAAAAAATTTGAATGTTGGGGCTTGTTGTATAGCAATACTGTTTCTTATATATCACTTGAATAGAAAGTTATAAAACTCTCAAATTATACTTTAATTTATGTACACCCTGTATTTCACACACACATTGCCCTTTATTAATAGAGATGAACAGAGATATGTGACTTGAGCACAAACACGAAGTGATACTTCTTCGTAAATTAGCAAAGAAAGAACGGCTACCGTTCACCAGCGCATACAAATGGCCTGGGATACCTTACGATTGAAGGCAAAATGATAAACTAAAACATCCGAGAGGTCGACGAATTTGTGAAAAAAACCGCGAGTGAAACCATATCATTGTGAGTAAATTTTATAGGACGAAGTCATGAAGTTTTTTTTAGACTAGTAGTTCTAGTTTATTTGATGGATTCGCCGTTGAGATACACCCACGAGCACAAGCCTTACTAAAATTTTTCAATGGTTTCTTTAGGTGGTAGTTAAAATTCCGTGTGAACCTCTTCTCCGAATAATACATTTGAGAAATTTGGGGGCACCGAGAGCGCGGGGCTCCGAGAAATAAACATCATTTGCTACTTAAAAGAAAATCCTTTCCCGAGCGAAGCCGTGTAACTTCAGCTAGTGAGTGATAAATTTTAATTTGTTTTGAAAAAGTCGGATATTTTTTGTATTTTCCTTATTTTAAACGAAATAGATGGAATAATATCATCTAAAAATTCAAGACAGATAGGCATAAGCTGTACTTTTGGGAATAATTTTTAAACAGGAATTCTGCTATGACCAGAAATTGAATCTGGGTCTTCAAAAAAAACGCGTTCAGAAACGGGAAAAATTATCTGCAGGCACGAATCCCGGTCTTAGAAGGTTATTTTCCTGTTTCAAAATTGTTTCTTCTTTAAAATGAATAACATAGAGCCCCCTTTCAAGTTCAGCAGCCCATTGAAGAAAGTGATCTGCCTCAGTACGGGTCAATTGGAATATTTTTATTGTAAGCAATGTCGTAAATGAGGTAGAGTTGAAAATTTTTGACACCTATGAATGTATGACGGACGTTCATTTGTTTCAAAGGTTCATTGGTTCGGTTCCATGCGCATTCGTTTCCTCTATAAGATATACATAAGAATCGGCGCATACCATTTTCAATTTATATTTTAAGATACGTTATAATTGGACTATGGAGTCGTCCATTTTAAAGTACGTAGCTTAATATTTGCGAACAGTGAAGTCAAATTCTTCATGAATTAATGTGAAAATGTTTTTTAAACAAAAAATCGCCTATTATTCAGATTTTTTGATAATACGTTATTTCAACTTGCTTCGTAACGGGCGTTGTTACGGCATTCTATGCTAAATAGGAATCTGCCATAAATTGGCTTAGACTGCTAATCATATTTCGTTGTAATTATTATTATTATTATTGCACAATTTTACAGTTTGGCCACAGGGCCAGGTGGCAACAATATATCACTTAAATAATAAAATGTATAAAATTTACATAAGACATACCATAGCATTTATATAATATACACACTAACCTCCAGTGGAGGTTTTTCGCTGGTTCATGGCAGGTGGCCAAGGGACTCACGAAGTCCCCACCGTGCATCACCCTGCCAAACATTCCCCTACTTCTCCTCCATCTGGTCGTTCGATACGGAAACACGTATGACAGAAAATATGCAGCATATAGTAAGAAATTATAATACTGTTCTTTCAATCCTTGTCTTAAAGAGACCCACTTGTGAAGGAAAAGGCTCAAAGATATCCGCAGGTAAACTGTTCCATCTCTCAATCCCCCTATTCACAAACGAAAACTTGCCACAATCTGTCTTCTACCCTAGAGGTTCTATTTTGTGTATTTAATCCCTACTTCCATAATATTTCCGTTTCTCCATTCTAATTGATATATCCCTCCACGATTATTTCCTAACGTAAGCATTATAGATTCCGCTCAACCTACATATATCTCTTCTGTGCTCTAGCGACACCCATCCCAAGTTATCTATCATTTTTGTAACGCTCTCATCTTTTTGAAATTTCCTTTAACGAAACGTGCTGCATTCCTCTGTACCATTTCTAACATTTCCATCTGCCCTACATGGTGAGGATCCCATACCATGGATCCATATTCTAATATCGGCCTAAATAATGAACTGTATGCCACTTCCTTTGCACTAGGGGAGTTTTTCCCTAGCACTCCCATTATAAGGTGTAGATCGGTGAGAACTCCTTCAGCCATAAAATTTTTTAAAACTCGATGCATTTCACCCACTAAGTGGGCATCTTCATGGGCGAACTTGAAACGAGAGCGACTGAAAGTCTCACAGTTGACTTTTAGTCACTGTTGTTTTAATAATATTTATGGCTGAAGGAGTTGTCTCTCCGATAAAAATCGAGCCTTAAGTTAACCAAGACACACACCTTTATAAGGTGTAGAGGTGAAGATTAAGAATGGTAGGAGTCCAAGCACACTTGCTTGCGGAACGCCTGTGTTTACTACAGCTTCTTTGGAGAGGTTGTCCCCTATTCTCACCCTTTGCATGCGTCTTGTAAGAAACGATCGGATCCACTGCACCACTCTTCTGTTCAATCACTTTTCCGATATTTTTCGTAATAACTGATGATGATTCACTCTATCAAAGGTTTTGAAAAATCCACTACGATAGCATCTATCTGTTTTTCTCTATCCAGTGCCTCGGAAATATCTTGAGCCAATGAGGTCATCTGGCTTTCACACGAGTAACCACTACGATAACCGTGCTGTTTCTCCCACAACTATTTGTTCACCTTCCAGAATTTTTAATTATAATTCGCGATTATGTGTTCCATCTGCTTGCAAAATACACATGTTAAGCTGATTGGGCGATAATTATTAAAATTTGCATAGGCACCTCCTAAAAGTATAGGAATGATATTTGCGCTTTTCCAATCTTCCGGTATTTCTCCATTGGTAAATGTTACCGTAAATATTACACGGAGGTATGGAACAATAGCTTATCCTACTAGTTTTATTGCTTCTACTGTTATGCCGTCAAGTCCACAAGATTTACGCAACTTAATCTTGTTTATCCCAATTAAGATGTCCTTGTCCCTTATTCGCAAAACTTGAAACTGACTACACAAATCAGAAATATAATTATCTTTCGTTAGGTCTTCGGTGATGAGTGCCCTTGCGCCTTCTCTGCATGAATTTAAATAGATTTCGCCAGACACGACTATTTAGAGAGTTGAACAAGAATCTCTTTTTTGCCTTCTCATTCTTTTTCAACAGTTTCCTACAAATGCTGTCTTTCTACAAATATTGCTCTCCCTCACGTTTTTTGTGGTGTAACTTCCTGGCCTTTCTCTTCATGAGGATTACACTTTAAATTTTACTGTAAATAATTAAGTATTAGTGAATTTAATACGAAAATAAGATCGACTAATACGATATGCAGAAATATGTTAAAATAAACTTCAATATAATATTATTTCCTATTCAATATTAAAACACATGGTATTGATACACCTTCAACAAGATTCGGGGAGTGACACGTATTTTTCAAGAACTTTCAATGATAAGCATCAGAAAATGAAATTGATCATTAATATTGCTGAGGGGAAAATATGTCTTTTGCGGACAGAAATCGATTTCCTCACATGATTGTAAGAAATGTAAAATCGAAGTTTGTCGACAACCACATTGGATTCATGAAAATGTTTGCACACAGAAAATTATTTATCGCCTGAATTCGAGTACCTTATACGCGAAAAAGGAGGAATGTATAATCTCCTAGGCCATTCTCCAGGAATTATTTTCCAAGAAAGTGGATTAATTTTTCAACAAATTTCAAAGAAAGCTTATGGCAATGACGATAATAATGTTATCATGGAGGTCCAACAAGAACGAATGTATGTAGTTTGGCGAAAAATGAAAACTTAATTAGATTTCACACTTCCAACATGAGTCAGGGAGTGACAGGCATTTCTCAAGAACTTTCAATGACAAGCATCAGAAAATGAAATTGATCATTAATATTGCTGAGGGGAAAATATGTCTTTTGCGGACAGAAATCGATTTCCTCACATGACTGTAATAAATGTACAATCGAAGTTTGCCGACTACCACATTGGATACATGAAAATGTTTGCACGCAGAAAATTATTCATTGCCTGAATTCGAGTACGTTATACCCGAAAAGAGAAGAATGTATAATCTCTAAGCCATTCATTCTCCAGGAATTCTCCACGAAAGTGGATGAAATTTTCAGAAAATTTCAAAGAAAGTTTATGGCAATGACGATAATGATATTATCATGGAGGTCCAACAACACAGAATATGTGTGTAGTTTGGCGATAAATGAAAAATTAATTACATTTTATCGGCCTTCAAACACGTTCCTCTTGAAGAAACACGAACAATTCAATTTAAGCCCAACTAATAATGCATCTGACCTAATGGATCGAGAGTAACACGAGCGTTCAAACAGTTTTTGTATGCACAGTGTCAGGTGAAGAGAAGGAGTGGCGATGGCAGAGTGGTTGGCCTTCCACGAATAGAATCCGGCAGAGGTCGGATTTTTCAACCTGATATTGTCAAGTCTCCTAGTTGTCTGCTTTGAGGAGACCGCGTATGTCAGTGCTCCGTCCTTCGGAAGTGAGGTTAAGCAGTCTGACACCTCAAGGCTCTTCATTAATAGTAAGCTAATGCAGGCAACGGGTTTCCCTCCTCCCTTGTGAGTAATTATGCCGTGGGAGGAGTCATGGCTATAAAAATCGAAGTGGTTGATTAATTGGAAATACGCGCAATCAAAAAACATCAATTGAAAAGAAAATTCTCCCCATTCCTCAAGTTGACATTTCTCCTATTTTGTGTTATGAACTTCTAGTGTCTAATTTTTGTTAATCGTGAACGTTTAAAGATACATAAATTCAGTCGTATCACATGCATACATATCGGATGGACTGTAATTCACCTCAGAGGCATGCATCTCTCGAGGGGACAAAGTAAAACCTTTCCTGATTCCTCGAAAGTTTTCTGGACATTATAACCTTTGCTAAAAGTCTGCAGGTCCTTGGGACTAGCTTCATTCCCTTTAGAAATTCCACGTGACGTTGGAAGCAAGAATTCTCAAAAAGCTGTAAAGTACAGCGCAGCCTTAATATTCGTGGCTGTCTGCGCTATGTTGTGGGACACGAAATATACTCTCGTAGCTATGAATAAACTGGACCTTCAAACAGCCGTGGAGATTTATTGGACAATGGTGGTATACATCATCACAACGAATAACTGCATAGTTATATTTCGCCGATTCAATTGAATTTTACTTTGAATAATTAAGTATTAGTCTATTTAATACGAAAATAATATAAACAAATACGATGTGCAGAAATACGTTAAAATAAACTTCAATATAATATTATATCATATTTATTATTAAAACACATGGTATTGATACACTCCCAACATGAGTCGGGGAGTGACACAAATTTCTCAAGAACTTTCAATGATAAGCATCAGAAAATGAAAATGATCATTATTATTACTGAGGGGAAAATTCTCTTGGGCAGACTAAAATCGATTTCCTCACATTACTGTTAGAGATATACAATCGAAGTTTGTCGACTACCACATTGGATAGATGAAAATGTTTGCACGCAGAAAATTATTCATTGCCTGAATTCGAGTATGCTACACGCGAAAAGGGAAGAATTTCTCCAGGAAATATTTTCCACGAAAGTGGATGAATTTTTCAGCAAAATTCAAGGAAAGGTTATGGCAATGGCGATAATAATATTATCATGGAGGTCCAACAACACCGAATATGTTTGTAGTTTGGCGATAAATGAAAAATAAATTAGATTTAATCGGCCTTCAAACATGTTCCTCTTGAAGAAACACGAACATTTCAATTTAAGCCCAACTAATAATGCATCTGACCTAATGGATCGAGAGTAACAATAGCGTTTAAATAGTTTTTGTATGCACTGTGTCAGGTGAAGAGAAGGAGTGGCGGTGGCATAGTGGTTGACCTTCCGCGAATAGAATCCGGCTGAGGTCGGATTTTTCAACCTGAGATCGTCGAGTCTCCTAGTTGTCTGCTTTGAGAAGACCGCGCAAGTCAGCGCTCCGTTCTTCGGAAGTGAGGTAAAGCAATCGGCCCCCTCGGGGCTCTTCATTACTAGTAGGCTAATGCTGGCACCGGGTTTCCTTCCTCTCTTGTGAGTAATTATGGCGTGGGATTAGTTATAGCTATAATAATCGAAGAGGTTGACTAACTAGAAATACGCACAATAAAACTAATATCAAATGAAGAGACTTCTAGTATCTAGTTTTGGTTAATCGTGTGCGTTTAAAGATACTTTGCTTAAAGTCTGCAGGTTCTTGGGACTAGCACCATTCCCTTTAAGAATTACACGTGACGCCAAAAGCAAGAATTCTCAAAAAGCTGTAAAGTACAGCGCAGCCTTAATATTCGTGGCTGTCTGCGCTATGTTGTGGGACACGAAATATACTCTCGTAGCTATGAATAAACTGGACCTTCAAACAGCCGTGGAGATTTATTGGACAATGGTGGTATACATCATCACAACGAATAACTGCATAGTTATATTTATTCGCCGATCCACGTTATATGGCATCTTGCTCGATGTGGCAAAATTTGACGAAAGGCTTACTAATCTGAATATCTGTATCGACTCTCATAGTTTTCTCAAGACCGTAAGAAGAGAAATGTATGGATTCTGTATTGTTTTGTTGATGGTTAGCCTTCCTGCTATACCTTATTTATCGATGGATGGAAGTGGCATCATTAAGTTCTCGCTAATTCTTTACACTGTCTGGAATCTGTCCTTAGTCCGGCAGCAGTATTTCAATATCTTAAGACATCTGAAATTGAGAATGACTTGTTTGAATGAAGAAATGCGTAGGAGAACGTCGGAAAAATACTTAATACGTAAGCCGTCGAAAGATTTCGTAATAGCGGTAGCCAGACGATGTAAACTGTGGATGTCCTTACAGCTAGATCTCTATAAAATCATCGTATCCGTCAATAAGGTGTACGGAATTATAATATTGTTCAACACGGCGTGCATTGTGGCCGACATAGTGATAGTGCTCTTCACCGACATATCGGAAGCTTCAATATATTCAGATCTTAGTTATGGGATCTCTATGATTATATGGTGTCTCTTCGAAACGAGTGCTGTGGTTCTCATCGTGATGTCGTGCCAATCAGCATCTGATGAGGTGAATATTCAACTATCTTAAGTATTTTTATATTTATACAACACTTTTGAGCAATGGTGTTAGTTTTTCTTTGTAAAATAAAACGAAAATGGAATGAGCTTGCAGGATACAGTTTTTTATTTAAAATCCGTCGTATAATTAGTGAGACGGACTGTCTCATTTAGCGACTCTCTCGTAATTTCCCAGATACTTTAACATTATTAGAGACCCGAAACAACCATTTCTAATAACACCCAATATAATCAATGATAAGCTAATCGTAACGTAATAGAATATATTATAATACTGACAAATATATTGTAACATTAGTAGAATAGTACAAATAGGAAACTCAACTGGAACAATAAATGATACTAAAAACAGAATAGGAGGCCGACCGTGATGATTAATCACGGCTTCCCTCGTTCAGTTCGCCTCTTTCTCCTCTATCCTCCACTCCATCTTTCCGTTTTTCTCTCGAGAAAGCCGGTTGCGTGCTAATTACGCCGATTGTGGTGAAATTTCTCGACATAATGTCTGTCGGCTATAAAACAAGCGTCGTGGATCAAGAAATGCGTGACCGAGTTCGCGTGACACATTGAGTTCGTGTGATGCCAGAGTTCGGACACAAACTATTCGGCGGACACATAACATGAGCGGCAGAAACCGATGCATTAGTGACGTAAGAACTATACACTGAAATTTTTTTAGACATTTGTTTGGTAAGCCGATGAAGCCCCTATTTTTATTTGCGTGCTTATTTCAAATTTCTCAAGAGTTTCTCTCGTATAACATTACAAATTAGTTGCACACCCGCACAAAGCAACACACTTGACTCAATTGTGTTTAGAACTCTCGTTTCTACTAAGGTTGAACCATCTAAACAGCTGGCGCTTTTTACCTGTGTTGAACGATCCAAGTCGTTTGGTTCAGGTCGACCCATGTAAACGGACCTTGACTGATGAAGACTTAATGACTTGCTGTCGAGAGGAAAGAATGCCCCGCGTAGGGGTCTCCAGTGAATATGCACGGCAATATGAATTTCCACCGGAGATTAGGGTACGAATCCTGCGCAAATAGTATTTTTCCAAGGTCGCCCGGCCCCTTGTTTGTGTGGTTTGAAGAGACCGCGCAAACTCATCTGTTCCGTCCTTCGGAAGGGACGTTGGCCCCCCTGGTGTTCTTCGTAAGAGTATGCAAATGCCGGCACCGGGTTTCCGTCCTCCCTTCCCCGGCTATTCATTGCACTACCTCTGAGATACTCATTTGTGCTGTAAGAGAGGCGAATTGGCTGGGCACTCAAACAATCAAACCGTAGATTACTTACCACGTCATTCATTTATTAGCCATAATGAAAGGATTGCTTTGTAGTTTCCATAACTTTTAATATAACACGACCGGTTTCACTACGATAGTAGCATCATCAGTTGAAAAAATATAAATTGTTCAATATATATAGGGTAAAATGAGGGGCGAGAGGGAGACAGTAGGGGTTACACTGAAAACGAATGGGAGGTAATTGGATTAGCTGTTGGGAAAAGAAGGGGTGGGAAATGAAGGCGAAAGCAACCTGGTAGCAAAATGTTACAAAAATTACAAAAACTTGGTAAACGGGCCAACGCAACTATGTAGATACAAAGTATTTAAAAAATTTTTGGTAAGTTAAATAGAGGAGAGTGACTGTGGAAAAGGTATTCATTTAAGAGGGGCGAGACTTTACAAACAATTATCTCTTGCTGTTCGAGGGCATCTAACTTTCAAAATGGAGGAATTTAGGGTATGTTGCTTTCGCCTTCCTTTCCCACACCTTCTTTTCCCAACCGCTCATCCAATTACCTCCCATTCGTTTTTGTATCCCCTACTGTCTCCCTCTCCACCCTCATTTTACCCTATATATGGAACAATTTATATTTAAACGTTGTGGAAACTACAAAGTTATCCTTTCATTATGAGTAAATTCCACAAAGTTTAGCCTGACCTCATTAATTATATTAGTAGCCATAGTTTCCACCCATTATTAATACGTCATTATTTGCTTTTTAGGCGTTCTTTAAAATAAATAAATAATCGGCGAAATATACATTATACAAATTTTCTCATATAATACGTTTGGTCGACTGTTGGCGCTTTTAAAAGAAATCCACTTATAAATCAAAGTTTACCGTAGTTTGGCGTACATTTTAATGACACTGAACATACTCCCTCTTTCCTCATACCACCCACATTACTGAAGATGACAGCGTAGCTGTCGAAACATCGGTGTCTAGTTTAAAAATTTTTTGGTTAGAGTCTACGGTGCGAGTGCTTCCTTGGTGTGTGTGTGTGTCTGTGTCTTCATCAAGAATTAGGTCCCCGACGTTCCCAACGGAGACCTGCATCGCGTACGTGAGTTTTCTCTTTCCTTTTAATTGACGGTGAAGGATCTTTTACTTTTTATTTACTTTGTATCACCGTGTCTCGCATCCCTTTTATCATCAAAATGTCTCTCCGGACAAGCGAGCTAAACCACCTACACAAAATCTCGTGCCAAATTAAAACCATTGGCGCAGACATTCACTTTCTTAAATCTTGTCAAAAACACAACGTATTTCCGAACTTTATGAAAATTTTCCCCAAAACAAACAATCCTTCCGCCTTCAAATTTGCAAGACAAAAGTGGTTAAACTTAGAAATTCGACATTTATATTGTAAACGCAACACACTTGTATTACAAGCATATAATCAACACCTAAAAATCAGTAAACAATTAACTCGAAACGAAAACGCGACCTTGGACAAATTTTACGCTAAAATGCACGCTGTTATACAACACAAGACTGAATACAAAACAAATAATTTACAGAAGAAATTACTTTCGCTAACATACAAAAACTCAACACGAATACACGGTAACAACCCCGAAACCTCAGACAGCAATGTTGTAAACCTTTCAAATGAAACATTTAATAATGAAGAATTTACCTTCTTCAACAAAGGTTTAAAATACGCCCTTCCTTACAGAAAACCACCAATAGAAGATGTAATAGGCGACATTGAATCCTTCATTAAATACACCCCTGATAATACTAAAAACTTCATAAGGAATTCAGCATTAACCAAAATAAAACAAAACAACCAATACAGCACGAACTACACCCACTGACCAAGGATAGTATAAAATAGTGAAATCCTTAAACAGTAAAAATTGTTTTTACATCAAAGCTGATAAAGGGAATACTGTAGTCATATTAGACAAACATCAATACTACCAAAAAGTGGATAACTCCCCCAAGAAGGCCCCTACACAAAAATCCCAAAACACCCCCTGAACAAAATGATCACTAAAACAAACAATTCCCTCAAAGCATGCCCAATCTTAATAGATTAACGCCTCAGTTTTCTATTGAACATCTCCAATCCGGTTTTTTTACAGAATTTATTGCCTTCCCAAATTACACAAAACAGGCATACCTATGCGACCTATAGTTTCAAGTATCAACTCTCCTACATATAAATTATCGCAGTAGCTAAGCAAATCAATTACAACATATAAAATTAGATAATGTTTCACGCATCAAAAACACACAAGATCCTTATTCCCAAGTGTACCGATCAAAGAAACCATAGATTTTCTACATACTTGGTTATGGGAAAAAAGTATCCCTAAAGAAACAACAGATGAATATGTTCGGTTAACCTCCCTGTGCATGCAACAAAAAATTTTCCAAATTAAGCACACTTTTTACCAACAAAACGAAGGTACCACTATGGGTAACTCTCTCCTTTCATAGCGGAACTCTTCATGACTCATTCGAGCAGATTTGCAAAGCTTCGTTTCAATATTTTCCAAAAGCTTGGCTTAGATACGTAGATGACAGATTTGCTTTCTTTGACACTAAAAAGATAGCCTTCCTAATTTCGTTCAACATCTCAAACAATTTGACACCATAAAATTCACACACGAAAAGGAAAAAAATAAATCACTACCCTTCCTAGATCTACTAGTCAAAAGAAAATGTAACAAATTACTTTTCAACATTTACAGGAAACCTACACACACCGACACATTAGGTCCTTTCCACTTTATTGACGGTGAAGGATCTTTTACTTTTTATTTACTTTGTTTCACCGTGTCTCGCATCCCTTTTAGCATCATTCGATTTAGTTTAACAGTCTAGGCTGTAGTAAGATTTTGAGTGGATCGCGGCGGAGGCGTGACGTCATCGGGTATAGCTTACCGTACATTGTAATTTCACTAGACGCCACATAGTAATTTTTATTTGAAACATATGGCTTACGAAGCATTATTTATGACATCAGGTTCTACAAATTGAATGATATCTAATCAAATTCCTTAAAGCCATTTTTGAATAAATCTAATTTTTATTAAATCTCTGAGAATAAACTATACTTTATTTTTCTGGAATATCATTTTTATCAAAGAAGGTTCTGCCAAAGATGATATATAAATACGAGATATCACTCGATTTTATATGAGCCTTTGGGCCCTAGAACCGCGAGCACACTAACAGGCAGACGGCATGCCGAAAACCACTTTTATGGACTGAAGCACACATAATACGTGTACTTCCATCAAAATCTCTTAGTCGAATATTTGACGGTTACAATACTTGCCCAATATATTATGTATCAAATATATTCTGATACATAACAAGTTAGGAAAGTGCACAGTGTATCACAAATAGGCGCGTTTCGTGCGATGGAGTATTTGAAACTATGCGATATAATTTGACCGTACACACCATAAAAAAGTAAAACACCACAACCCGATTCTACCTTTGTCTAATAAAAATTCAAAATGCAAGAAATTATCTAAGTTAAATGCAAATTACGACGTTCTTGTGCAATTTTCCTGATAACGGCTACTCCTACAATAAAGATATATATATATAGAAAAATACATATTCTACGTTACTATTTCTACAAAGATATTGGAAAATTATTTTAATTTGACCAAACGTTAACGAGATATAACGGAAAGTTCATTTTTTGTCACCAGTAAAATGGAACCCCTTATTGACTTACGTGATTTATTTTTGTGATTTTCTTTTTTTCTTTGACCATAAGTCCTTCATATGAGACTTCATAAAAATCCGTCCAGTAGAACCCGAGAACGAACATGCGGACGGACGGACGGACAAACCGACGCTAATAGGCGTTTATGCTGGAAGCGAAACGCACCTAAAAATCACTTCGTCGTCTTCTTCGGTGGGTGGGAATGCGGAAATTTAATGCTATTCTTAACAAACTTTCAAAGTACCTAGAAGGTTGACATTTGGCCCGAATGTTTGATTCATAAAGGAAAAGCAATTTACGAAATAAAATTTCCAAAATCGACCCGGGTTCGATACCTGAGAATGATTTCCATTCCCCATAAGATAACATGGAAAATCGATATTTCGACCTACAAGCTTATTTTCTTTTGCTTCTTAAAATTCACATATTTGACGTTCGATCTCCGAAACAGGACTGCATTAAAGGAAAATTACCATAGCTTATTATTCCTAATGTCTTTTATCGCCTTCAAATCGATATCTCTTGAGTTTAACGTTTTAGTATCTTATTTTGACAAAATTTATCGTTTTTAAGCAGAAGTTGCCTTGACAACCGATTGCATTGTTGTACTCGAAATCCTATTACTCCCACATATGCTCCCGTTCCCCCCGGACCTCCATGGACCCTCCCGGCCCAATTCGTAGGTATCAGAGATATGTCAAAACTAGTTTTTTCTTTCTCCATATGCGTAGTATAGAGAAAGTATTGTTTTCATGAAAAAATTCGAATTCGAGATTTCAACGGAAATACATGTTTTGAGATCCCCTGAACACGTTTTTACTGTTTTCGCGATGATGTCTGTGTTTCTGTCGGTCTGTCTGTATGTGATAGGATTTTTACTTTCTCCATATGTAGTACTAGTCAGGGGCGTATCCAGGTATCATCGTAAGGGGGGGCATGAGGACTAGGTTTCTTAGCAATTATTTTTTCTGAAGATAGACCTAGGAAGACTTATACGACATAAATAATGTTTGACTGAGTTTTCTTTATTTGAATATCAGGAAAGCGTGTGAATAATAATTCTTACATGTTTATCAGAGCACAATGATAATAGATAGTATATAATTTTCAAAGATTTGGCAATAAACACATTGAATATACAAGGTCACGAAATAGCCAACAAAATTGACAAAGGAATGAATAATAGATGTATGTTTTTACATTAAGCTTATGCATAAAATAGATTAAATAAAATCAAAAACTAGAAAAAAGCAATATAAAACTCATCCTGAAATGGGTAACAAAATAAACAAAGGAATGAATAATAAAAGTCCACGTATACATTAAACCTACACAAAAAAATACAGAACAGAATTACAGAAAAGAACAAAATTACAAAATACAATCAAAAATTACAAAATAGAATTTTAAAATATTCACAAAAAATATACTTAAAAACTTTACAAAATAATGTTTAACTTTCTACTTTTTTCTGTAGAATATTAGGTACATCGGAAATATCTAGAGGTAATTTTTTATGAACGTACAAAAGAGCTAGTCCATTCATTCTGTCTTGTCCAGTTGTACTTTGTATATATGTTTTCAAATATTTCAACGTTGAAAATGTTCTTTCTACGGTAGATATTGTTACTGGCAGCGGTGTCAAAATAAGTAACAGTTTATATACATTGGGAAAAATATTTTCATTGCACAAGTTAAGATAGTTTATAGCGTGACTAGGCAAATCTTTGGACTTGTAAGATTTGAATTTATCCCTCCACAGTAGCAGTTCGGAATTTAATGTATGTATGTTAATACTAAATTGAAAATCAGTCTCGTAAGTTTTGATTAACAATTCTAATTTTTCTTCATAATTAGCTGGATAAGGTTCATTAGGAAACAAGATGTTGAGTGATTCCAAAATTTCTTTGTGACTGGTAAACTTACAGGTTAGCTGCACAATCATCGAGTCTAAAAATGGGACAAATAAGGTAACTCGATAAAAACTCTCTGGAGTATCAGCATGGAAGTTATGGCGAAATTTTTGGTGTTCTGTTACTCGGGGAACAAAAATTTCATAATTTTCACCATTGACATCTTTCAGCAACTTTAAAGCTGTATTGTAATTTTTTTCAAAATTTACATCAACATTATTACGTGTTTCTTTCAATTTTTCAATTACAGTTTCAGCCATTTTAACTGCTTCTGCCAAGTCGATTGAAGGTGATTGCAGCATTCTACTCAGCGGCAAAGTATAAGAATATAATGCTTGCATGGAAAATAACGCAATCATAAACACAGGATTCTTTATTGAATGAAGTAATAAGGCTGCATTTACTGTTGTTTGTTTATCTGTCCACTCCTCAGTAATTTGTTCCAAAGAAGAAGCAACAGGAATGAATAATTCTACAAACACTGCAATTGATTCATGGCTTTCGACCCACTTAGTTGGACATAACTGCTTTAATCTCTGCCTATTTGTATCAGGGAGCAATTTACCAACCCACACCTGAAGTACACTGTTTCTTTTGTGTGTATTGAAGAAAGAATAACATGATTTAACTATTCCAATGCAATTTCTTATATCTTTTTCGGAGCAAGAGTGGCTTATGGCTAGATTCAGACAATGGGAAGGACAATGTACGTAAAGTGCAGATGGATATTTTTCGAGGACTCTCGTTTTCAAACCTTTTACGTCACCACGCATTGCACCAGCACCGTCGTACCCTTGCCCTCTTAGGTATTTCAAGTTTATTCCCATTTCCTTTAGTGAATCCAGCATCGTATTGGCTAACTTTTCCCCAGTAGTCGATACAACAGGGATGAATTGGAGAAAATGTTCAACAAGTTTTTTACCTGATCTACCTCTTCCACAAAACGAACACATAATGAAAATTGTTCAACTTTACCTATGTCTACTGTTTCATCCGCTAATACTGAAAAACATTTGCTTTCATTTACCTTTTCTACAATCATTTTCAAAATTATTTGGTTACAGCATTCAATTATTTCATTTTGAATTAGTGGTGATATATACAAAGAATTCGTTGGACTCATTTCTAAATGATTTTTTAAAATATCATCACCAGAATCAATTCTAAATTTCAACAATTGTCGGAAATTCCCTTCGTTAGCTTCGCTTTCAAAAGAATCTGTCACATTAATCCGTACTGAATCGCGGTGACCTCTGAGTGCCAATCCATTTCATCCACAAAATATGACTGTTTTTATGATTTGTGTCAGTTTTGAACAGTTTTCTTTAATTTGTGCCAAACGAGTTGCATCTGCTAGTTGAAAAACTGAATTTCTTTTTCCCGTCATAGTGTCTCGGAAGTTTTCGGCCTTTAGTATAGACATTTTGTGATATTCCGCTTTCTCGTGTTTATTGAATCTATCTACAGCTATTCTCCACTTTGATAAAGGTTTCCTAACAAGCTGCTTAAGAAATTGATTATTTTTACCAACACATTCATTTGCAAATAAAAAACAATATTTACAATATGCTCCATTGTGATATTTCGAATAAACAAGCCAGGAATAATTTACAAACCACTTGTAGTTAAATCTTCTCTTTCCCTTGTTAGTTCCAGCAGATGTTAATGGGAATTCGAAATCTTCCCTCGATTTCCAAAATTTGTCAACTAACTCTATTTTCTCATCGTCACTTAATTTTTTGTTTACGTAGACCGATATGTCAAAATCATCGTCGTCATCTGTTACCTTTGTCGAAGTAGAAGTAGTTGTTTCTTCTTTTACTTTATCGTTTTCTTTTTCGTCTGCTTTGTCTTCTTTTTCTTGCTGTTCCTCATTGGAAACTTTGGATTTTTTTGAAAAATAGGTGAGTAGAGAAGGCTGGCTCTTTCTTTTTTCCATATCAGGGACCTTGAAAATATTTAATTTAAATATTTAACTTTAAATTCCGTATAAAATTTAATAAACTAAAAATTATGTATTTTGAAATGTTAAAAATTTTATTCAAAAAAATTATTAAATATACCAGAACTTACTTATATGAAAGTTTTCCAAAATGATTGTTGTTTGAAATCATCAAAGTGCAGACTATGACCATACCGTCATAACTACAGCGGTCAACAATTAGTCCTTAAAACAAGGACCGAGCAACATCTTAAGCTGAAAAGCAAAATAAATGCGCAATTTCAATACTTTTTGACCTCTCTCTGCGAAAACAGAAAATACAACTACATTGTTTAAGTTTAAAAATAAATAACGGTAATTAATTGAATAATAAATAAAAATTACTAATAACCTGTTAAAAAACGATAAGCCATTTCGAATAAAGTTGAACTGTTTTGAATACACGTTCTCTTGAAAAATATACGAGCAGAGACGAAAGTGTTATAGTGGTTTCACATTCACTTAATCCTGTGTCCAAAGTACAGGCGACGCGAGCGAGCAATACTATTTCGTCTTCAGATAAAAAAATGTAATAATTTATTAGTGTTCCACGTAGGCAAGACTAGAGGCGTTCGGAAAGCAAGTAATATTCAAGATGATTATGGAATTTCGTGGTGATGTTTCTTTTTAAATTTAGGCCGCCAACTGCGCAGAATGTGAGCGATTGAAAAAGAACGGCGTAATTTTTCGACATCCGAACACGTTCGTTCCAAATGTGGTGCGACACACTGAACAGAAATTCTGACTAACATAAAAAATGACCCAACATGTCACGCTTCCATTGTGCCCAAAACCAAAACTCAGAATACATTGTAATCAATGGTGAATGACACAATGAGAAGAATTTGAACGCGCAGAAAAAACGATCACTTCACTGATGCAAAGAGGAATAGACGCTTAGTGTATCACATTACTTTGTTGTAGAATTGAAACGCCGCGTTTTTTTAAGATCGCTCACCGATATTCAAGTCATAACAAATCATTGTTTTCCAGATATTTTGTCTTTCAGTTAGCTCTTCGTAGACTAAGACCAAACAGGAATTGCAACTTGAGAGAATAGAGAGGAAGCGCCAAGCCTCCTGTTCTTTTTTTTCGAATTTTTTAATGGGGGGCATATGCCCCTTCTGCCCCCCCCCTGAATACGCCACTGGTACAAGTAGAAGGTGCTTGCATAATGCAAGCATATCATCTCACCTTGAAAAATCATTAATTTTTTGGAGAGATATTTCATCATGGGAAATATTTTTTAATTCAAATGATTTCTCCTAGGGACCAAATTTCTTTTTATCCTTATGGTACAATAATGGAGTAAAACAATTGTTAATTTTTAAAATTGTATAAATATTAGACGTTTTTCATATTGGGTTAATAATACCACATATTTATGCCAAATTCTAAAATTGTAGCACATTTAGAAGTGAAATAACATTTATCTCATTGTTTAAATTTAAAAAAATTTTAGCAGCCGCAATAAGAATTTTATAGATACAGTGAAATGTTTATTCGTTTAAATATACTATACTCTAAATAACTTGAAAATTTCAGCTCTCTAACGTGCCCCGTAGTATCTAAACATTTATCTATTTGTATTAACTTTAAGAACTTTTAACTGCCAAACAAATAAAAATATCAAAATTTGTATAATCAATAATTCATTTTTTTGCAAATTCTACCTCTATAAAAAATTACAGCTCCGTAGCATATTCGAAAATACATAAAACTTGAAAATTTGTTTAAACAATTGCTATTTTTTGGCAGCCGCAGTGTTGCACTTTTTCAAGATTTTCTTTTTTTCTAGTCAATTTTGCACCAACTCCCATTTAAGAAAAAAATTGAGAATCTCCAGCTCATCTGAAAGTGCCTAAACATTAGTATCCTCCTATATGTTATATCCTCCTCCTCCTCTGTAAGGAACTTTTATATATAATGATAGGGGAAAGTATTGTTTTTATGAGCATGAAAAAATGCGCATAAGTTGAAATGATTGTGTTACCATATGACATATAATTTTATTCACCGAAGACGTCTGGCGTAGGCCGGGCATCCCCGGAATACTTTCAGCTAGTGTGATAAAGTAATAAAGAACGCTTTATGGTCAGGGTGTGTCCGTCCGTCCGTCTGTCCGCATGTTTCTTCTCAGAAACTACTGGGCAGTTATTGATAAAATTTGGTATTTAGGACATAGTAGGGGCAACGAAACCAATAAAATTATATAAATGGTGTACGTAACCTAATCGGGAGGGCCACTTTACTGGTGACAAAAAATGGACCTTTCTTTATATTTCGTAAAATATTACTTATAATAAAAACGTCATCAAATATCATTGTAGAGCTAGCGAAATAGCATATATTTTGCACATTATTTTTTCATCGAGGGATTAGCCGATTTCAATTAAATCAAACGAGAAAGTCGTAAATCACTTTTTGACAGCTAAAGTAAACCTTATCTGCTGTAAATACTTAATTAGTTTTATATTCTTTCGTGCGCAAGCAACATTTGAATGAATATATCTTATTTTCCTTGTCTCTATAGTATTATATATATTATGCATAACATAATATTTTGAACTCGTTTCTCCAAATGGATTCAAGTTAATAAAAGAAACAGACTTGTTACTATAATTTTTCATAATTTCAGGGTTTCCAGTGATTGTTCGAGATGAAAGAATTTATTTCATATCTTGCTTCTATGTTTAGTTTTTCATGGTAATGTTTCTATTTTATAGATCTAAGTTTAAAATGGAAAAACTTAGTTTAAGAACGAAAAGCTTTTAATTCAATTGAAGTTTTTATATTTTGGTATTCTTTACTGTTGAGTGTGTGATAAATATTTATAATTTTCCTAATCGATTGGAACCTACTTTGCATATTGAAGGGTGTTTACGCTACTGGTTTAAAATAAATGAATCAAGCATACAATTTGGTTGATAATAAAGTTTTTAATCAATTTACCACCTACAGTGACACCAAAATTGTGCGTCTCTTGAGTTCCATCTTATGTAGTATAATAAAGTGATATTCAAATAATTAGTCGCAGGCACGTAGTCCTTTTAATACGAAAATAAGATGAACAAAGAAGTGATGCTCAAGTACGTAAAAATAAATATCGCTATAATATTATTTCATATTTTTTATTAAAACGGGTGTAATTGACACACTTCCAACATGATTCGGGGGGTAAGTGCGTGTTTACAGAATTTTCAGTGACAGCATCACAATATGAAATTGATTACTAATACTGCTGAGAAGAAAAAATTTGCCCTTCGCGAAATAATATCGATTTACACACGACTGTAAGAGTTATAAAACCGCCTTTGTCGACTACCACATTGAATACATGAAAATGTGTACACGGTGAAAATTATTCATTGCCTGAAATCGATTTTCTTTTACGCGACAAGGGAAGAATGTAAAATATCCTATGATTTCCCTTAGCAATAATTTTCCACGAAAGAGGAAGAATTGTTTTTAGTGAAATCCAGAAATGCGTTAAGGGAGTGACGATGATAATATTTTCATGAAGCTCTGACAACACAGAAAATAATGTAATTTGATCGGCCGCCAAACATATTTCTATTGAAAAATCACGTTCATTTCAGTTTAAGGCCGCCTAATAATGCGGCGAGCCAAAGGGTTAGAGGGTACCACAGGCATTCAATAAGTTTTCGTATGCACTTTGTCAAGTGAAAAGACGGGGTGGCGGTGGCAGAGTGGTTGGCCTTCCGCGAATTTAATTCGGCAGAGGTCGGATTTTTTAACGTTTGATCGTCTACTCACCTTCTTGTGTGCTCTAAGAAGACCGCGCAAGTCAGCGCTCCGTCATTTGGAAATAACATTAAGCAGTTTCCTCCTCGGTACTGTTCGTTACGGAGTAAGCTAATGCTAGGACCGGAATTCCGTTCTCTCTTGTGAGTGTCTGGTGTGTAAGACGTTATTAATCCAGAAGGTGGATTAACTATAAATACGCGCAATCGAAAAAACATCGATTGAACAGAAAATTCTCCCCATTCTTCAAAACGACATTTCTCCTGTTTCGTGTTATGAACTTCTAGTGTCTAATTATCGTTAATCGTGAACTTTTAAAGATACATAAATTCAGTCGTAACACATGCAATCATATCGGATGGTCTGAAATTCATCTTAGAAGCATGCATCTCTCGAGGGGACAAAGTAAAACCTTACCAGAAATCACATTTCCTGACACCTCGAAAGTTTTCTGGACGTCATCACCATTGCTAAAATCTGCAGGTTCTTAGGACTAGCTCCATTTCCACTAGAAATTTCACGTGACGCTGAAAGCAATAATTCCCAAAAGGCTGTAAACTACAGCGTCGCCTTTATGTTCATGGCAATCTGCGCTATGTTGTGGGACACAAAATGCTCTTCATTAGATATGAATAAATTAGACCTTAAGACGTCCCTGACGTTTTATTGGTTAGTGATGCCATACATAATTGCAACGTATAACTGGTTAGTTACACTTATTCGCCGATCCATGTTATACGGTGTCTTGCTCGATTTGGCGAAATTGGACGGAAGGCTTGCCAATCTGAAGATCTGTATCGACCCGCATAGTTTTCTCAAGATTGTAAGAAGAATAATGATAGGATCCTATATTTTTTTGATTATTGTTTCTTTTCCATCAATCCCTTCCTCACCAATGGACGGAAGCGGCATCATTCTATTATTCGCTAGTGTTTACACTGCCTCCAACCTGTTCTTAGTACAACAGCTATACTGCAATATCTTGAGGCATCTGAAATTGAGAATGACTTGCTTGAATGAAGAAGTACGTCGGAGCACTTCGTCAGGATGCTTAACTAGTATGCAGTCGAAATGGTTCGGAATCGCGGTAGCCAAAAGATGTAAACTGTGGATGTCCTTACAGCTAGATCTCTATAAAATCAGCGTGTCTGTCAACAAGCTGTACGGTAGTATAATATTATTCAACGTGGCGTACAATTTGGTCAACGTTGTTCTAACACTCTTCTTTTGCTATCTTCAGCCATTCGTGATAAGACCACATTAATTATGTGGGCTCTCTTCGAAACGTTTGGACTTCTTCTCATCTTGATATCGTGCCAATCCGCATCTGATGAGGTGAATATCAACCTATTTAAAGTGCTTTTTTATGCAAACTTTTGTCAATGTTTTTAATTTATATATTGGAAAGTTAATTAAACGGAAATGATATGAGTATATAGGGTACATTTTTACTTTCTCCATAAGAAGTGTAGGGGAAAGTATTGTTTTCATGAAAAAAATCGTTTTTAGGACCCCCCAAACACATTTTTACCATTTCGTCGATGATGTGAGTGAATGTGATAAGAATTTTTGGGTGCTCTAACTCCAAAGCTATTAATTAAATCATCGGTAAATGTTATATTAGACATTCTATTAAAGGAATAAGAGCTGATTGCGTTTGGTTAAAATCAGTCAACCGGAAATGGGTGTTTACAATTGTCATATCCGTTTTTTTTATATTAGCTTTAATACTTAATCATTGTAAACATTTACTGGAATAAATGTTGTAGGTAATTTAATTTTCTTCAATCGTTATTCCAGACATTTTTCCCACAATGCATTTTTAAGAGTTATTTAAAAAAGTTTATTTTTTAGTTTCTACCACCACACCACCTGGAGGCCACTTTTGTGAACGCCTTACGATTAGTTAGTATCTCTCCTTTTTATTCTTATTTGTTGGAGCTTCGTGAATATATCCAATATCAGAATGTTATGGTTTCAGTTTGTCTGTTCTTTGTAAGGTCTTTGAATGTTTTGATATATTTCAGGTATGGAGAAAGCTATCTTGTTACCACATCAGGTTATTATTATTTAAAATGCGTCTTATTATTAGTGACATATGAGTAACACCAGAATTACTTTTGAACTTTTTACTTTATATCTCTCACATCATATCGAAATTAATTTCTCTCTGCCTTTCTTATTATAGAATGTTATTTAAATTAGACAAGTGAATGCATTATAGTGTTTGATATAAAGAAAGAAAGTTGTCCGTTACCACACGATGAAAATGGTTGCTATGTATTATCGCCTTAAATTATTTGTAACCATCGGGGAAACACTAGAATCAAACCTAAAAAGAATTAAAATAATTTAATATAATTTCATAACGTCGATGTTCGAGCACGTATGTATGGTAAGCAATAATTCTCCGTTTTATTTAACTATTAAACTTAAATATTAAAAAATATTCTATTTTGTCACTTCGATTTTCGAGGAGACATTAAAATTTGTGAGCTTACAATCTTCGTCGCTAACGGCAGAAACAGAACACGAAAACGTTTGGGGCCCTTTTGTAATTCTTTTTGTGCTGATGGGCAGATATAGAGAGAAGGAAATATGGTTTTATAATTGTTCCCAATAAAAGAATCTTCGTGTAATTCGACGTAGAATAAATACATAATAGCATGTTTGGCAATCAAATTTAAATCTATGAAAGTATTAGTTGTAATTATGTGCTCTCGCTGGCAAATACTGTAATTTCATAGAATTTATATTCCAATCTGTACTTTGCAGATCATGTCAGAGATAGGGAGAGGAAAGCGTGCTTTCTTAATTGTTGCCCGCGCAAAAAAAATTCGTACCATCCGATGTTAGCGACATATGAACTTTCCCAGGATATTCTATTGTAAACCGGTGTCTCGCGGAACACTGTTGTTCCGCTGCCATTGCTGTTTTCCGCGAATTATTCCACGAAAATAATTTTTCTATAAATTTAGATTTCTTAATGAATTAAAAAATAAAAAGGGTTTTAATTTTGTTCTTACATCCTAAGTCCATCAATTGGGGGAGTAGCAGGTTACAACTTCTAACCTGCTGCAGTACACATGCGCATTCCCGCAGCCATGGTAAATATATTCGTATGCGTATGTATAAAGGTGTTCCGCCAATTTTTTTCTCCATTCCGGAGTGTCTGCCACTCAAAAAAGTTTAAAAACACTTCTATTGGATGAAAGTAGCGCGCTTAGAATAAACGCATGCACCTCTACGGTTAATTTAAAATGAGAAAAAGAAATGAAGACAGAGTATCACTTGAGTAAACGAGGATACCATGATATGCGTCCAGAGCAATTTAGAAGATGACTAAAGTTCTAAGGAAAACATACTTAATGGCTTATCGAGAGCAACATTTTAGTTCCTTGGCATCCATAGAGTTGCATTCAAGAAAACGTAAGATTTTCTTGTTCGAAACAAATGTGTAAAAAAAACTTCTGTTTCGCGAGAGAGTGTTGAGTTGAAAGAATTGAAAAAGAATCCTGAGCGCATTTTTCGACATCTAAGTTAGGTAACATATACGAAATATACGAATAAAGTTCTTCAGCTCGTCAGACATGAAGTATTTGATCAATCGGGCAAGGTCGGGTACTTAGGCTAGTGTATTACTAATATAATACTGGTTAAAAAAACATTCTTCTTTTTTCTTACCGAAATTTCGCGATAATTATTTTACGCCCTAAGTTCCTAATGCACAAAACCGTTATCCTAATATACATAGTAGCTTTCTTTTGAAACGCAAAAACGCTACGTTTTAGTAGAAATTCAAGAAAATTCAATTAATTATCTAAATTATGTGAAATAATTAGAATCCACATTCTTCCCTCCTTATAACAGTATAAACTTCGCTCCAATATCACAATTCCAAGATTTCAGATTTAATGTATTAAAAATACATCTCTGCACGTTAGATTTAAGATTTCTTATGCAAAAAATAGGGGAAAAACGTTGCTGGAATCGAACCCGGGACTTCAATCTTCGCCAAATAAAATATAGCACGGAGATGGGCCTTGGCAGCACGAGTATCACACCAAGTTTCATGAAAATCGGTCCATCGGTGCAAAAGTTGTTAGTGGGAGACACACACACACACGGACACGACCATTTCATAAGGCTATGTTTCCTTTGAAAACCAGTCTAATAATACTAGTTAAAAAACATTCTTCTAATTTTTTAACGAAATTTAGGGAAAAATGTTTTACGCCCTAATGTAGTACAAAAGCGTTATCCTAATTTTGTAGCTTTCTTTTAGAATACAGCGGTCTTAGGATCCTTAGCAGACAGGCATAAGCTGTAAAGCTGGAAAAATTTTTGAAACTAGAAAAAATTCTGCTATGACCGAGAATCGAACCCGCGTGCACTACTTGCCAGGTGGAAATTCCTCCATTGAACTATCGCAGTCCGGGAAATGGATGACCTGGGTTCGATTCCTGGTCATAGCAGAATAGTTTCTTATCTCAAAAATATACACAAGGTTACTTTTGTTTAATTAAAAATTTGAAGGTAATTTTTTTCCGGGAATAAAAAATCTAAAGAGTTCCCTGATTTTTCCAATAAGGTGAAATATAAAATTAATCGGAACACACCTTGCAGCTATGCATTTATGTAAACCGATTAACAGATGACAAACGGGGTTCTTGTTTATTATCCGGCAGAATTTCAATACGGCGACAGTGGCGCCGTAAATGTCGAGAAAACGACGAGAAATTGTACTGCTGCGTCATATCTATATATTACGGCAGAGGTCGGCAACGAGTCGACCGCGGGCGCCATGGCGCCCGCAAGACATTTGTGTGTCGCCCGCCAGCCAAAAAGAGAACTAAAGTTAAAAAATTACGGAAAACTCTCAGAAGAAGTTGCGGAACAAGATGAAGAATAGAACTTTGTAACCAACACACATCTTACATCACACCGAGCCGAATCGTATGTCTGTTACAAAATAACATCGTCAAGGTCAGGACTTATAAGCGAACAGAATGGGAAACCGCAAGGTATTAAAATGATGTAAATATAATTAAAAACCCCCATTGTAATTGAGCACTTTCTGACAGGCCGGGAACGTGGGTGTTATCACGAGGGACGGCCTATATTTGTGGTATAACTACTTACCAAGCCAACGATGAGAGAGAAGAGAGAGACATACTGTTGAATAAAAACATTGTTGTCATTAACAGAGTTCTTTTCATAATGACTCCTCCTCTCTCTCTTTCTCTCTCTCTTCATTGGCTTGGTAAGTAGTTTTACCACAAATATAGGCCGTCCCTCGTGATAACACCTACGTTCCCGGCCGGTCAGAAAGTGCTCAATTACAATGGGGGTTGTTAATTATATTTACATCATTTTAATACCTTGCGGTTTTTGTGATTTGCTTATAAGTTTAAAATTACTATAACTGTTAATTATTATAAATACAATACAATAAACATGAAAAAATAGGAAATATGTCCGTTACCCCTCTCTTCTTTATCCACGTCCCTTTCCCTTCTCCCTACACTACCCTATATAGTATATATAGTATAAATACATCCTTCACAGCGTTTTTCGGAGATGCTCTTGGGAGTGGCCCCTGTGGCATATCTACGGCCAAGAGATACCCTTAAGTATTTCTCACGCGTTAGTAATTTTTACTAAAAGTGCTACAGCCGCACGTACCAGCTCCAGCGGGGGCGAGGACCATGCCGCCCCCACCTCCGCTCCAGCTTCCTCCTGAATACTCCTTACCCTACAACTCTCCATATCCTTACTACCACTACCCATTTCCTGCTGACCAGCAACAGCCGTATCATCTCTACCATCCATCAACATACGCTGCTGCCGCCGCCTCATCCGCACCTCAGCCCAGCAGCCACTCTGCCAACAACCGTGCCAACCCGCAACCTCGCATCGCAGCACCACCAGCTACACAACGCAACAGCCAACCACCTTACCCTCCACGCCGACCATCTCTGCCTCTTCGAAATCCACGCCAACCACCACCACGCCCTACGCACGTCTCCTCATCACCATCGGTGAGTAATGTCTTCACTTCCTCCGACGGTAAAAGCAGTGCAAAAACTTCCAGTGACCCGTCTAGTGTAATTAATCTTATTAAAATGACCAGTGCTACCAATGCAATTAATGAATCCAGTGCCAATGTTATTGACGACGATTCCCTCCATATTCAAAACGACTTCACTCGCTTAGGTACCTTTAAACCCGCTCCTCCGCCAAAACCCTCGGATACCTCTTCATTTCAATCTCTCCCACAACCTCCCCAAATTCACCGCACTATGCCGCCTCCTCTCTTCCAACCCGCTCCTCCGAATTTTTCCCACATTCCCGCCCCCCCTCCTTTGACGTCATTGCTGACATCCAGTGGTTTACCTCAATCCTTGCTTCATTTAGATCCCTGAAAACTAGCCAAGAACGCAGGATATTTATTTTAAAAGAGTTATTAAAACTTACCAATTAGCCCTGCCATGAATAGCTTTTACAGTTTATGGCCCTGAAAAGAGCCCAAATTCTACATTCATTCAACCAATCAGCTGTCTTTTTATATTTTTCTTAGTTTTTAGCTTTTCAATAACTCCGCCAACTAACTTTACCCATTTTTAACTTATCGTACCTCCATTACAACTTATTCTACCACCTATTATGTCTCTTAATGTTATTAAAAGGCCCGTTTTGTGATATTTCCCTGCCCTTCGCCAGACTTTCCGCAAAATCTTTGACCAAGCCCATTCCACTTTTGAAACTTAGTATTAGATATTTAGGTTAATTAATATTAGTGTTCACTATGCCATTTAAACTACGCCATAATATTTTTTCTGCATTTTATTGTATGTTTTTCGAGACTTATCTCACATTGTCAACTTACCTTGCAATTTACTATTATTTGATTGCTAAATGGCTTAAGGGTGAGATTAATTTAAAGAAAACCAGTCTAAAAAAAGAGATAAGATAAAATAATAAAACCATATATATGCACCAACCTGTATATATATATATATATATATATATATATATATATATATATATATATATATATATATATATATAACAAAAAAAATATAAAACTGGCAACAAAAATAAACCAAAAAAGAATGGAAAAAATAAACGAAAACCCCGTGTAAATAATCCACCCTTTTATCTTGTATATTTTGCATATTTTATTATATTTATTTATCCTAGTTTTTTAAGGAACCGTATTTTCATGTTTTTAAATGTTTTTTTTCAGCCATTTGGCCAAACTCTATTTAGTATTTAAAATTAGTTCATAAGCTACCCAAAACGCACTGCTTTTGCTGCTGGAAAAGTGAGACATACTCACGGGAACGGCAAACGCTAGGTCCTTCAGACAGTTTTTATTTCGAAAAGAATAAATGCCTGCATGTGGAAAAGTAGATTTAACAAGTTTTCTCTCCATTAAAATCATTTAAGCTTTTTCAATTTTTCTATACTAAAAAAACAAAAATTAATGTTCATGGACACACCTAATCATTAGCTTATCAATTAATGAAATTAATGCTTGTGCAATTAAACAAGTAAACTTCGATAAAGTATGTTGTGTTAAAAAACATTTAATATTTTTCAAGATATTAAGTACATATTGACAGCTACATATTCGCTTAATTACATATAAAATCCCACAGAATTTATTCTCAGATATCATACAATTAAAATGCCGGAAAGCTAAGTAAATGATAGAGCAAATCGAAATATCTATGACAAACGGAGACAAATTCGGCAAATGTTTTCCAAAATATATCATTTAAACAATTAACATGAGCGATTTCGACTGCAGGCATAAAAAGACGAAGAGAACAAGAAACCTCGAAATCCTTTCTTTAGAATTGTTTAGGTCCGAAGATCGAAGGTAAATTTTTCTAATTTTTATTTCCAAAATAACAAATGCCTGTAAGTTAAAAAGTAGATTTTTATGTGTTAGAATGTGGGCAATGGAAACATTTTCCTTGGAGTCGAACCAGGAACATTCTCCAAGATTTATTTTTGCCATCGTCTTAAAATGTGTGAATCAGCCGATCCTGTGTCATTTCGAACCATTTTCTTTTACCGTTTTTGAGAAATAATTGATTGAAAATCCTTACATACAGGAAGACAGAAATACAACGGAATCTATATTAGGGGGATTACGCAAATATATATATATATATATATATATATATATATATATATATATATATATATATATATATATATATATTAATACACCAACTTAGGTGAGGGAAGAAATATTTAATAAACTGTGACATATGCGGTTCATGGAGTTTTGCTGTTTCATGGTGTGCGTTTGTTCGATCTATAAGGTTTCGTTTCAAATACTCCATCGCACGAAACGCGCTTAATTGTGATACACTGTACACTTTCCTGATTTGTTAAACACTTTGAATGTTTTGCAAACTGAAAAATACTTTCAATTACTTTTTACATTGAAAGAATTAACGGCTATAAAACCTTTTTATGTTATATAAAAAACGTGCTCCTTTTGCCGTATAATAGTATAAATCTAGAGTCTGCAGCTCAACAGTATCATATTTTAAAATACTACTGAAAACAGCTAGTAAGAAATATTTTCGCTGCACAAAATAAATATTTATGAATCTTTGAATATTTCTAGTGGGGGAGTTGGCATAGGGTGCGAGGTGTCGTAGGTGGCTGATTCAAAAACAAAGGTTCTTCGGATCATATCCCCTAGGTGGTAAACGTTTTTATTAGTATGTATATATACAGATATAAAGTAAGCGACGCTTATTGTGATCACTGGTTATTATAATCATCCGTTTTATAGAATAAAATTTCAGAGAACAGATTTAAATGATCAAAATGCACCACATATTCGCTGTTTATTGGAATAAGACTTTTGGTTAGAAAAATAAAACGTTAAATATTTTAAATAAGATAGATAAACAATCATCTGGCATTTAGGGATACCGTTTTATACGTATTTCCCATAAAAACGCCTTTGAAATTTATGGAGTATTATTTTTCATCTTCTTTTATCTTATTTTCATATGAAATCGGCCATTTACGCCTGAATATTTGATTTTATTCATCCTGTATTAATTATTTCTATTGATAACATTATTCCATATCCATAATTTCATCTCTTAACCAGTTACGTGAACTGTGGAGCATCAATTTGAAAATTTATTTGGAAGCTAACTCTAAAACCTTTTCATGGATGATAATGGTGTGTCCATGCAAAATTTGGTTGCACTCTTGCGGTGTCCGAAACAAATCAGAAGATTCAGAAAGAGACAGACAACCTTCCTCCTTTGAATTCTATGTAGATAAACTTGTACCTAAATAAAATTTTCTACACATATATCTCTTAAATTGAATTTTTATTAAATGGATACTTCAGATCACATCCTTTTTTATATTATAATGTCGACGAAGTTAAGGACCTTGAAATCTTAACCGACTGGACATCTACTTAACATCTTCAGGAAGAACGCTATCATTTATCACTCAAATATATTTATAAGAAAAAAATTAAGTTCGGTCTCCTTACTCAGCAGGAAAGAAGAATTTTAATTCCATTTGACACAAAATATTTTGATATTTACATTTAACGAACGGTACTTCCCAATTGCGAAACTATCTTAAAAATGCATAAAGCAATCTCAGAATATTTCATGGACTAATAATTTCTAGAACGAAAGGCAGAGGTAAATTAATATCGGTTTGATGCGAGGGATTTAGAGTAAACAGTACCAAAAATATTTGTGGAATGTATTCTGATGCCACTTATTATACGACCTAGTAAAAATAATGAAACATATAATCCTACAAACTTATTCCATTATCGTTATATTAGCTTTTACAAAGAAAAATTAACAACATTTATCAAATATTTTTTATAAATATAAATAAGCTTGAAATAGTTAGATATTCACCACATAAGATGCCGATTGGCACGACATCACGATGAGAAACACTCCAAACGTGATGGTGAGAGTCCATAATATGAACGACATCCTACTAATCAGGTCTGGAGAAGTTTCAGATTCGGATGTGACGAGGAAGAGCACCATCACTAAGTCGATCAAATTGTACGCCGCAATGAACAATATCATACTTCCGTACAACTTGCGGACAGACACGCTGCGTTTGTAGAGATCTAGATGCAGGGACATCCACCCTTTACATCGGTTCGCCAACGCGATTCCGGTCCATTACGACGGAATAAGTGCTAAGTACCTCGCCGACGTTCTCCGACGTATTTCTTCATTTAAGCAGGTCATTCTCAATTTCAGAAGTCTTACGATATTGTAGTCCTGCTGCTGGACTAAGAACCGATTGCAAAGAGTAGAAAGAATCAGAAATAACCTAACGATGCCGCATACGTCCATTGGTAAATTATGTATGGCACAAAGAGTAATTATCAACAAAACGAAACAGAATGCCAACATTAACATTACGACGATCTCGCGAAAATTGCGCGAGTCGATGCTTATTTTCAGAGTGGCAAGTCTCCCGTCAAATTTCATCAAATCGACCAAGACACCGTATACCATGGATTGCCGAATAAATAAAACTAAGCAGTTACTTGTTGTGATAAATTCCAACACCACTACCCAATACATCCACAAAGCTGTTTCAAAGTCCAATTTATTCATGGGTGCGAAAGTGCATTTCGCGTCCCACAACATAGAGCAGACAACCCCAAGTAAAAAGGCGACGCTGTACATGACAGCTTTTTTGGGATGATCGCTCTTAGAGATACGTGGGCTTTCTAATGGGAATGGAGCGAGTCCTAAGAGTCTGCAGATTTTTAGCAAGGGTGATAACGTCCAGAACACTTTTGAGGAGTCGGGATATGCGATTTCTGTTATGGTGTTCTTTGGTCCTCTCGAGAGATGCATGGCTCTAAGGTGAATTTCAGTCTTATCGATTTTACATGTAGGTGTTACGAGTGAATTTATGTATAATTGTTGAAGATTAAAGAGAATTAGACACTAAAAGTTCATAGCATATAACCGGAGAAATTTCGTTGACTTGAGGAGTGGAGAGAATTTTCAAGTCTCTACAATTGGCACAGTTAATAGGAAAACTCGTTGAACACGCATTTGAAACACATACACTTGGAGTAAACCATTATGAGGTATTCTTAGTTGAAATCATCGCGTTTCTTCACGGAGAACATGCTTGACGGGCGATCGAATCGTATTAATTTTTCATTTAACACAATACTACTCATACGTCCAGTGCTGGCGGTGATCTGTGATAATATTATCAACGAAGTTGCCATAAATGTCTTAATGTTTTACTGAGGAATTTGTATAATTGCGTTGAAAATGACTCCCGGATAAAGTCCGAGGAAATTTGTTATCCTTCCCTCTTCGCGGAAAAGAAAGTCGAAATTCAAGGACTGAATAATTTTCAGCGCGAATACGTTTTCATCAATTCAATTTGATAGTCGACAAAAGATTTTTTAAAAGTAATGTTCGACAATGGATTTTTATCCGCGATATCGGATTTTTTCCCATCAAAATTATTAATGGATTTTTCATTCCGAAATGTCATCTTGACATGCTATTTTTCGAAAATTTTGTTGACACGCGTTAATCTCCGGCTATTATTGGTAGTGTATCAATATTATACCTCCCCTTTCAATAATAATCCAGTGTAATTGCCCTTCAAGAATGACGTATATGCTTGAATTAATTAATACATCAAAATAAAACAATTTATGGTATAAAAAGTTATTAAACCAATCTGTAGACGTTCTCGAAAGTGAAAATTAAATAAAAATTCCACCCAATTGAATGTTTCAGAAAATGAAAATTGTTTTGGGATATAAAATTTGTATGGCAAAGAAATTACATCTACGATTAATTGATTAAATATTACGCCTCACAAGGTTTATTTGGCCAAGACTGCTATTATTCTCTAAGGCATTTATTTGTGTGAATTTTATAGTTATTGCTTTAGTATTAGCGCCCATAAAGGACTGTATAACTATTTTTAATTCTAAATTGCATTTATATTTTTAGAAAAGGTTTAATTATATTACTTCAAATTTTTGTTGTATTTTTTATTTTAAATTTATAAAATCAATTTTTCTACCTAATAGTGTACCAAAATTTGTAAACTGATAAGGTGTAAAAACCCAAAAAACCAAATTAATGTTACACATGTCATGTATAAACAAAAATCATTTGGATTGAAGTCTTTTTTCTGTATCTATCATTATTTATACTAAAATAGGTACTGCTGGGTTATCCCTGACCCCAATTAAAACTGCTATAATACTAATAATAATAAGACGCCTTCAATCGAATCCTTCAAGATATCGCTGCCTTTAGTCAGCCAGAAATTGATATGTGATTTGTTATATTTTTAAATGCGGCCGGATAATGAATCGGGATGAAGACAACGAGTAATATGAATGAAGGTCAACCTAACACGAGGGGGTGGAGACCAATTTGAACATGGAATGAAAACCAACGCAACCCGAGGGGCCGAAAAAGACAGGGAATCTCCTAATACTGTCATTTTCTTAAGTTTCAAATTACCGTAATACAGGGGTCGGCAACCTCTTCACCTACGAGGGCGCAATTTATATTACTGTGGACGTAAAGTGCGCATTAGCAAGATCAGTTGATATCTCTCTGTATCAGTGGTCGGCAACCTCTTTATCTATGAGGGCGCAACTTTAATTAATGGGGGCGTGAAATGAAGTAACAATAGTAGATGTGTACCAATATTTATTAAAATAATATTTTTGTATATATAAGAGAAAACTATTAAAATATTTATTATAAAAACTAGAAAAATAAATCATTGTGAAACTTGGGACTGCATATCTTCAGCCAACTTGCTATAATTTGGCACTTAACTCGAGATACCTGATCTTAGGCAGTTGTTTAAATTGTAATCGGTGAGTCTCGATCGGTACCTGAATTTCAAGTGTTTCATGCTTGAAAAAACGGACTCGTAAGTGTATGTTGAAGCACAGTAAGAATATATTTTAGGGCACATTTTCTTTATAATGGATAGCGATTTTCGTCAACTAAATTCCAAAAGTTTTCATCATTTTTATGTGACCTTAAAATTCTGCTATTTATTATTTCCTTTCTAAGTCCTCGGTGTTAAAGATATTAAAGTAAGTTCTAATATTAACAAACATTTCATTGTCCTTAAAATTGAACGGATTAGCAAAGAATGTTATTATGGTTTCTACTTCAGAAAACTGACGAAACCTAAAATTAAATTCCTTCAGGAGAGTTTCAATGTGTTGTGAAAATGGTTCAGTGGTAACATTTTCATCAGTCAGACTCTCAATAATATATTTTAAATTCGGGAAATGTGATAATGAATTTCTCTCTCTAGGTGAGACTTCCACAATGCCAATTTACATATGAATGCATCTACTGCACTTATCATTTTTGCAACGTGTTGAATTTTCCATTGCATCTCCAAATTCAGTTCGTTCAATTCTATAGTTACATCAACAAGAAATCCGAAATCCATCAAACAGGGTTTGTCATCCAACTGTGCATAATATTCATTTCTTGACGTGAGAAATTCCTTTACATCCTTTATGAGATTTATAAACCTCACAAGTATTTTGACTCTGCTGAGCCATCTAACTTCGGTATGTAAAAGGAGATCATCGAATTCGGCATCTTCACCTTGTAAAAGCAGTTTAAACAATCGGTATTGGAATGGTACGGCTCTTATGGAATTTATTATTTTTGATACTGTTCTCATGACATGTTGAAAATGAAGAACTTTTGCGCATAACATTTCTTGGTGTATAATGATGTCTGTTGACTCATCCAGTTGCAACGAGAAGAAAATACATTTTTGTAAATCATTTGCCAACTCATTCTCCATATTGGTTGCAATAACTTCAATTCTTCTTGTAACTGTTCTTTCTGATAGCTGAATCGTGTTGATTGCTGAGGTAATTTCATTTTTATTTTTAAAATCTTCGAAAAGTGAGTCAGCAATTGCTAACATGGCTTCTTTTACAATCTAGCTATCTTCAAAATGCTTTTTCCACTTGGCCAACAAATGCGAAATTTTAAGTGATGCAATCGTTGCTTTTTTTGATTGCTGCACTGGTCTGGTAAAAATGCTCTGCTGTTTAGTTAAAACAGATTTCATATCAGAGATTTTCTTTTTCCTGATCTCAGAGTTTAACGGATAACTAGTATTAAAATTTTCCTGGACCGTATTAAAATGTATTTCAACATTATCTTCTTATGAAAGTGCGAAACAAGCATTGCACAATAAACAAACACTTTCCTTTTAAATCAATAAAACAGAATTGTCTCTTATTACTCATAATGTTATGAAATTTTCCACAAATGAATTAATAAACACAGCACACTGAATATCGGGAAAATATCAGAATTATTGTGAACTGTTGGTCAATTGAAATTGATTTATGTTTAACCAATGAAGAGGGAAATGAGCTATCACTGGCTGATATTGAAAGAGACGAAGAAAAATCTCCCAAACCCTGTACTTTGTGTACTAAGCAAAGAACGGAACTCTGAAACCAACGACTAACAACAATAACTCGACCAAAGTTATGCTACAAAACGGAGGACAGAACTCCGAAACCAACGACTTACAACAATAACTTGAGGCAAGTTATGCTACAAGACGGTGGACAGAACTCCGAAACCAACGACTTTTGACAAGAACTTGGGAGTTACACGCGACATAGGGAAATAGTTTTCCCGTATCGAGCGCCTAACTCCAAATAGCCTGAACCGGCTAACAAAGCTATAGTACACGACGAGTTGAGAACAAGGATCTCAGTTAGCCTTGCACCCGTAATAGCGATTGAAGGCGACAGGACACCTTCACCTAGCATAAATTAGGGGAGGAGAATTCCCCATCTTTTCGTACAGTTCGCACGAGAATGTTTGTATGAATTGTCAGCACAGGCATGGTAATCACACAAACACGGTAATACGTTATAATCGGACTATGGAGTCGTCCATCTTAAAGTACGTAGCTTAATATTTGCAAACAGTGAAACCAAATTCTTCATGAATGTGTGAAAATATTTTTTAACCAAAAATCGCCTATTATTTAGTTTTTTTTTACTATTTGTGATTTTAATTTCCATCGCAACAAGCATTGTTACCACATTTTCAAATATTATATTCTAAAAAGACAGCCTCAAAAAACATTGATAAATTCTACCACTCTCACAACCGAAAATAGGAACAAGACCAAATGTATAAAACTGCCTTATTTCCCACCACTCAATAGAGGCTTGGATAAGATTTTCAAACAGAAGAAATACTCTATAACATACACCATACCACAAAACTTAAAAAATTTATTAGGGAGTACAAAAGATAAAATTGAAAATTTAGACAAATCGGGGATTTAACAAATTCAATGTTCACATTGTGATAAATAGTATGTAGGTCAAACCAAAAGGAAATTAGTCACACGGTTTAAGGAGAATTTAGCACACTACAAATACAACCGGTTTGATAAATCCAGTGTAGCTAATCACATCTTCGAAACGGGACATAATATCAAATTAATTGATATAAAATTACTAATCTCTTCCGACAATACACTTAACCCCTTAGAAAACCTACACATACAAAAACCGCGAAATTTTCGTGAATAGTGATACTGACTTCAATAAGACCTGATACAAACTGACGGACTAAAATAAAAAAACGCCAAAAACTTGTTTCGTATTTCAGCTGTTTTTCGTTTTTCTTCAATTCGAAATCTCCCGTTATCCTCACAGTTAACCACTTGTCACTTTCAAGATCAGGTCACCCTTGAAGATGCCCGCATCGTGTGTGAAATGCATTCGGTTTGTTAATCCTATTTTTTGGCTATAGGAGTTTTACTTTATTTATTTTGTTTAAGCCAAAAGTTATATTGATAATATTGAAGGTCGTTTACGCGACTGGGTCAAAAGAAATTAATCAAGTAAACAATTTTGTTGATAATAAATTTTTGAATCAATTTACCGCCTACCGAGACACAAAAATGTGCGTCGCTCGAGCATCATATTATGTAGCAAAAAAAAATTTTTTCCAATAATTCCTTGCAGACATGTAGTCTATTTAACACGAAAATAAGGTCGATGCTAAAATTCGCTAAAAAATTGAGTATAATATTCTTTCATATTTATATTAAAACAAGAGGTTTCACTTCCAACATGAGTCGGGAAGTGACATGAAATTTTCAAGAACTTTCAATGATAAGCATCAAAAAATTAAATTGATCATTAATACTGCTGAGGAGAAAATTTGCCTTTTGCGGACTAAAATCGATTTCCTCACATGACTGTAAGAGATATACAATCGAAGTTTGTCGACTACCACATTGGATACATAAAAATGTTTGCACGCAGAAAATTATTCGTTGCCTGAATTCTAGTATGATATACGCGAAAAGGGAAGAATGTATAATCTCTTACGCCATTCTCCAGGAATTATTTTCCACGAAAGTGGATTAATTTTTCAGCAAAATTCAAAGAAAAGTTACTTCAATGACGATAATTATATTATCATGGAGGTATAATTATGTATATGTTTGTAGTTTGGCGATAAATGAAAAAATAATTACATTTTATCGGCCTTCAAACACGTTCCTCTTGAAGAAAAGCGATCATTTCAATTTAAGCCCAACTAATAAAGAATCTGACCTAATGGATCGAGGGTAACACGAGCGATCAAACAGTTTTTGTATGCACTCTGTCAGATGAAAAAAGGGAGTGGCGGTGGCATAGTGGTTGGCCTTCCACGAATAAAATCCGGCAGAGGTTGGTTTTTTCAACCTGAGATCGTCGAATCTCCTAGTTGTCTGCTTTGTGGAGACCGCGCAAGTCAGCGCTCCGTCCCTCGGAAGGGAGGTTAATCAGTCTACCCCATCGGGGCTCTTCATTAATAGTAGGCTAATGCTGGCACCGGGTTTCCCTCCTCTCTTGTGAGTAATTACAGCGTGGGAGTAGTTATGGCTATAATAATCTAGGAATCTGCGAATTGAATTCGGCAGAGGTCGGATTTTTCAAACTGGAACCGTCCAATCCTTTGCTTGTGTGCTCTGAGAAGACCGCGCAAGTCAGACCGGATGTTAAAAAGTTGCCGCTAGGCGCTGTTCGTTAACAGTAGGCTAATGCTTGCACCGGAATTCCGTTCTCTCTTGTGAGTGTCTGGTGTGTAAGACTTTATTAATCCAGAAGGTGGATTAACTATAAATACGCGCAAACGAAAAAACATCGATTGAACAGAAAATTCTCCCCATTCTTCAAGACGACATTTCTCCTGTTTCGTGTTATGAACTTCTAGTGTCTAATTATCGTTAATCGTGAACTTTTAAAGATACATAAATTCAGTCGTAACACATGTAAGCATATCGGATGGTCTGAAATTCATCTTAGAAGCATGCATCTCTCGAGGGGACAAAGTAAAACCTTACCAGAAATCACATTTCCTGACACCTCGAAAGTTTTCTGGACGTCATCACCATTGCTAAAATCTGCAGGTTCTTAGGACTAGCTCCATTTCCACTAGAAATTTCACGTGACGCTGAAAGCAATAATTCCCAAAAGGCTGTAAACTACAGCGTCGCCTTTATGTTCATGGCAATCTGCGCTATGTTGTGGGACACAAAATGCTCTTCATTAGATATGAATAAATTAGACCTTAAAACGTCCCTGACGTTTTATTGGTTAGTGATGCCATACATAATTGCAACGTATAACTGGTTAGTTACACTTATTCGCCGATCCATGTTATACGGTGTCTTGCTCGATTTGGCGAAATTGGACGGAAGGCTTGCCAATCTGAAGATCTGTATCGACCCGCATAGTTTTCTCAAGATTGTAAGAAGAATAATGCTCGGATCCTGTATTGTTTTATTTATTGTTTCTTTTCCTTCAATTCCTTCTTCACCGATGGACGAAAGCGGCATCGTTATGTTATTCGCAGTCGTTTATACTACCTCCAACATGGCCTTAGTCCATCAGCAGTACTTCAATATCTTGAGACTCCTGAAATTGAGAATGACTTGCTTGAAAGAAGAAATTGGTCGAAGCACGTTGGCAAGATACACAACACGTATGCCGTCGAAAGGGTTTGGAATCTTTGTAGCCAATCGATGTAAACTGTGGATGTCCTTACAACTAGATCTCTACAATATCAGTGTGTCTGTCAACAAGCTGTACGGAAGTATTATATTGTTCAACGTGGCTTACAATTTGATCGATATAGTTTTTATGCTCTTCTTCGTCATATCGAAAAGTAGGATTTCTTCAGATCTTCGTGTTAGAATCTCCATAATTACATGGATTCTCTTTGAAACGTTTGAACTGCTTCTCATCGTGATATCGTCCCAATCCGCTTCTGATGAGGTAAATATCGAACTATTTTAAGTGTTTTATATTTATACAACTCTTTTGATCAATGTTGATAGTTTATATTGTGGTTAATTAATCAAACGGAAATGGAATGAGTTTGTAGGATACATTATTATTTTATCCGTATACGAAGTATAGAGAGAGTGTTTTCATGTAAAAAATCCTATTCGACATTTCAACTGAAATACGTTTTAAGGGCCCTTTTTTGACTATTTTTCGATGATGTCGGTGTGTGTCTGTGCGGCTGTGACAGGAATTTTATGGTCGCTCTAACTCAAAAGCTAATAATCCCATTAGCATAACATTTCATATTGAGTATTTGTATTACAAAATCAAGATAAGATAATATTTTAGCTAAAATCGGTCCAACAGATGTGGATTTTTATTCTAGTAATTTATCTATTTTTTAATATTTGATGAATGTAAAAAAGTACCGGAATATAAGTTGTATGTCATTTAATTTTCTACAACCTTAGTTTGAAACATTTTCCCATATAATGCATTGTTTAAGAGATATTTAAAAAAATAAAATTTTTAGCTGCCAAAATCACACCACCTACCGGTGACTATCCCAAACACTTTAAGCTGCTTTTTATTTTCTTAATTTTTGGAGCTTCGGGGCTATATACAATATCAGAAGACTACGGTATGAGTTTGTCTGTTCTTTGCAAGGCATTTGAATTTTTCTCGCAGTTCCTTAAAATATTTATTATCATGAAACGTATTTGGATTTATTTTTTAATATTACAGTAATGGAGAAAGTCATCAGATTTTTTTATTTGGTGCGAAGGCTTTCGGTGAATTAATAATTTGTTTGATTTGACGTTCTTCAAATTCCAAAGACTTTTCTAGTGGTAGTGGCTGTTGAAATATTATGTAATATTTATCCTTACATAATAATTCTCAAGTGTCTCTCTGCCCGTCCTTCTTTCTGTCTGTCACGGTACTTTTGGATATTTTACAATGGAATTAAGGGCTGAAACTTTCGCATTCGTTAAAGCCCTATGAGATGATCTCTTGAAAAATCAAACATCCCGGGAAAAGGTCCCGGATTCGACTCTAGGAGACAATTATATTTTACACGGGAAATCCGAGTTTTCAAAGTGCAAGATTTCATTCATTTATTCATAAAAATACGTAAATATCTACCAATTTTCTCCGTTTTTGCTTAATTCGACGACTAAAACTATTAAATATCTTAATCTTGCAATGTTTAGTTGTTGTATGGAAGAATTTGTCAAATACGCATTTCTTTTCGAACTTTTATCGCTTTTTCGTACTCATTCCGGGTGTTGTCAAGGCGATCCGCATTGTTGCCTCCGATTCAATTAGCGTCTATTATACTTTCAAACAGACGAAAGAATTGCGTTATTCACTTCACGCTTTTTATGAAGCATTGGAATTATTTTTGTAGCAACGCCAAGCGTAATAAATTGCAACGTAATTAATTCCAGATTATTCAGTAAACTGCGTGTGGACTGAGGGCGTTTTAAACGTTTGGCTAAAAGAAAAAATCTTCTGACTTAATTTAACCGTTGGAATATTACCTTTTTCATAAGTAAAATCATTATATTCTACACATTTAATGTTCATTAACGCAAATGGGACTACGCATCAGTTTAAAATTTGATGATATGGAAAATATGAACTATTATTAAGAAATTAAAAATAACATATTGTGAAGTACAAAAATTATGTTGGTAAAATGATATATTTCAATAAAAAAAACATTTTTAAAGCAATAATAACGTTTGAAAGTACTCTCTAAGATGACTTTTAAACAGTCAGATTTCTGAATGATTTAGCAAAACTTTTGCAGTGATAAATAATCATTGGAAATAAGATAAGGTAGAGTTTTACATTTTTTCCTTTTGAATATACAGTGATGAACATATAAGTTTCAAATTATTTACTATGTATCATTATTTTCCTCTCTAAGGTAATTGTTTAACGCACAGTCTTCTGACTGATTTATCAACATTTTTCGCGGGTACGTACCACTATATGGAGGTGGTAAGATTAATACAAAATTAATTGCAAGCGTAGATGAAACGAGCTACTAGTAATTATAGAATATCTGCTGCACCTACATGTGATCCTGCAATTCACTAAACTGGTGGGTGGCAGGGGGTGGAATGCACCGAGGTCTAACTAACAGTATTACTCGCAGATTTGCCTTTCCTGTTATGATCTCGTATTGTTCTCGGAATGAATGAGCCTCTAGAACGCTCCGTCCTACAATCGTTCTCGCGTATCTAATCTCCATGATCGTTGGAGTTTCAATTATTCCCAATACATCCTCTAGGAGCCTTAACCTCGAGCTCTTTCTAAGGTCTTCCAGAGATCTCCATTTTAAGTCCTTCAATAATGACGTGACGCTTTCCGTATGTTCGTACTTTTGTTTAACGAATCTGTCCGCTCTCCGCTATACTCTTTCTAACTGAATTATCTGGCACTTCTCATACGGATCCCATATACTGGAGGCATACCTATTCCACCTGCGGGCTAACGACTGAAAAATAACACACTTTGCATACTTTCACTGTACAATTCCGCACTATTCAGGTTCAGAATCGCGGTTGCCAAGCGTTATAAACTGTGGATGACCTTACAGCTAGATATCTACAAAATTAGCGTATCTGTGAACAAGCTGTGCGGATTTATAATATTGTTCAACACGGCGTACAATGTGGCTGACATAGTGATAGTGCTCTTCTTCGTCATGTCGAAAGCTTCATTATATTCGGATCTTCGTAATAGGATCACTCTCAGTATATGGGGTCTCTATGAAACATGTGGATTGCTTCTCATCGTGATGTCGTGCCATTTTGCGTTTGATGAGGTGAATATTCAACTATTTTAAGTGGTTTCATATTTAAACAACATTTTTGATTAATGTTGTTAGTTTTTCTTTGGAAAAATTAATGAAATGGAAGTGGAATGAATTCGAAGGATATATTTTTTATTATTAAAAATTATAATATAATTAGTGACATAAAAAGTACATACCAAAATTATTTTAGAACTTCTTTACTTCATATCCCACACAAAAAATCGAAATTAATTTTTCTCTCTCTCTTTCATTCTATAAATCAGTGGTGCCCAAAATACGATCAGCGAGCCAAATGCGGCCCACCATTGAAATATTTGGGCACCCTTGCTATAAATGATGAGTTCATGACATATTCTTTTATTTCCTTTGCACTGGAAATAGATTCGCAGATGGTGCATCACCTTTAACTTCTTTTGTTCTCCTTGAATTATCTTTTATTAATTGCGTTCTTATTTAAAAAATTTCCCGATTTTCCCTTGTATGGCATTATCTATTATTTGCACACCTGCATCAAGTAACGCACTTGGCTCAATTGAGTTTAGAAATGTCGATTCGATTTAGGTTGAACCGTCGAAACAGTTTCAAATTCAAATATGGCGAGCATATTCAGATAAGTGCTAAAATTAAGGTACATTCTTCCTCCCTGTCTCTCGTCCTCCCTCCCCCACTCCCCATATTCTTCCTCTCTCCCTTCATTTCTCTCATCCTCCCTTCTTCTCTCCCCCTTTTCTCCCACCCACCCACCTATTCTCACTCTCTTCCTCCTATTTTCTTCTTCCTCCCATTCTGCAATCCTCCCTTTCTCTCATCCTCCCTCCCTCTCTCCTCTTATTCTCCCTCTCTCCCTCCTATTCTCACTCTCTTCCTCCTATTTTCTTCTTCCTCCCTTTCTCTCATCCGTCCTTCCTCTCTTTCCTATTCTCCATCTCTCCCTTCTATTTCCCCTCTCTCCCATTTGTGTTACCTCTCTCTCAACTATTTTCCCTCTCTCCCACCTAGATTCCCTCTCTCTTTCTCCCTTTCTTCCCCTTTCCCATTCTCCATTCCTCTCCACCTCCTATTCTTCTTCCTCTTTTCTTCCCTTTCTCCCTCCCATTCTTCTCTCTTTATCCCTCCCATCCTCCCTCGTTCTCTTCTTCTCACTCTCCCCCTCTCTCAGCGTCATATAAATAAGATTTATATGTTAAACATGACATTAGAAAATCGGAAATACTGATATCCACCTTAGAAGCATGCATCTCTCGAGGAAACCAAGGAACATCTTACCAGAAATCCCATTCTTTGACACCTCGAAGGTTATCACCCTTGCTAAATGTCAGCAGGTTCTTAGGACTCGCTCCATTCCCACAGAAATTCCATGTGTCGGTGAATGTGATCATTCCAAAAGCGATATAAAGTTCAGCGCCGTCATTATGTTTATGGCAGTCTGCGCTATGTTGTGGGACACGGGATGTACTATCGCATACATGAATAAATTGGACATTGAAACCTTGAACACCCTTTGTTAAACCCAAGCAGCTTTGAAGTTATTGACTAATAGAAAATCATAAACCTAATATAATAAGTAGAAGACCCATATTACGTTGAATCCTTAAACTTTTACGTCGTAATACAAGTACCAACAGTCGGAGTTGGAATTCCTATTATTCTTGGTAAGGGTAACTTAAATATATTCATCTAAATTTGGAGTTCCAATTTTTTTCAAGATCATGAGAACTATACACTGTCTATAATAAGTATTTAAAATTGCTTTGTCGGATAATGTATCCTATAGAAAAAACATAATATTGGATAATTTAATTCAGTTATGCACGTTTACATAGCCGACTTGAAGTGAAAACACCGTAAATACAAAACAAATGACGCTCATATACCTCTTACCGAAAACGGAGGGTAACATGCGTGTTTCCATAATTTTCGCTGACATGTAAGCACAAGGTAAAGTCTGTAGTACATTTCAAGGCCAGGAAACGACTGCCTATTAACATTTTGGAGAGAAAAATTGTTTGGCAATAAAATGAATTTACACACCTGACAATAGGAGATGTAAAATGAACTCTTGTCGATCGCCACATTGAATGGTTGAATCATATTCATTCACTCTCTGAAAATTTGATTTCAGTTTTTGCGCAGAGACGGATGTCAAAACTTCCTCGAACTTTATCCCGGAGTCATTCTCATTGAAAGAGGAAAATATTTCGCAGGGAAAGCACAATACAGCAAAAAACCTTTTATGGCGATGACTTTGACAATCACCTAAAATTTGTTTCAAAAAAATGAAATATTAATAAGGTGTGATCATCGGTCGAACGGGTACCTCTTCAAGAAACGCGATCGCGTCAATTTAATAATACCTAATAATGCATCTGTTCAATTTGAAGAAAGGCGAGAAGAATTTTCGTCCAGTTTTCGTATCCGCTGTGTAAAGTGAAGAGACTTGTACATTCTCTCCGTACCAAAATTTGTTTTGCTATGTTCAAACTTATTAAAGATTATTACATAAATTCAATTGAAAAATGTCCATACCTATAGAAAAGAAACATTCAGGAATGCATCTCTGGAGAGGATCAAAGAGCAACACGTCGAAAATCGCAGTCTCTGAATGTTCGTATGTGTTTTGGACGTTAGCGCCCTTAATGAAAGTCAGCAGGATATTCGGACTCGCTCCTTTTCCATTGGAAAGTCCACGGAACTTGGAAAAGTACCACCCCAAACGGGCTGTCAGAAATAGCGTCCCGGTTTAGTTCGTGATTACCTGCGCTTTCTCATGGAACGTGAAGTGCACTGGAGAGAAAAATATTATCTAGAAATTGCCGTGATGATTTATTGGACATTGGCATTGTACATCATCCCAATGATCAATTGCTTAGTGTTATTTATCCATCGATCTATGGTATACAATATCCTGATCGATTTGGTGAAGTTTGACGGGAGGCTCGCCAATCTGAAGATCTGCATCGACTCATATAGTTTTCGCAAGAACGTCAGAAGATTAATATCTGTTTTTTTTACTGCAATGTTGGCACTTGCTTTTCTGGAAATTCCTTTTATACCGGTGGACCAATGCGGAATCATTATGTTTTTCCATGTTATTTACTCGACCTGTAATCTGTTCCTATTACGGCAGCAGCACTACAATATCTTTAACCACCTGAAATTGAGAATATCTTGCTTGAATGAAGAAATACGTCGGAGCACTTCGTCAAGATACTTAACGCGTATGCCGCCAAAAGTGTTCGAAATCGCGGTAGACAAGCGATGTAAACTATGGATGTCCTTACAGCTAGATCTCTATAAAATCAGCGTGACTGTGAACAAGCTGTTCGGAAGTGTAGTATTGTTTAATATGGCATACAGTTTGATCGACGTAGTGGTGGTGTTTTACCTTCTCGTGGTTTCCTTGATATTGGATGCTGCACGATTGCCACACGTTGCTGAAAAGATCTTCATCATAATATGGGCTGTGTTAGATTCGTTTGGAATGTTCCTCATCTTGATATCGTGCCAATCCGCATCTGATCAGGTGAACTGCGAACTATTTTCAATGTTTTATATAATAATAACAACATTATTGATAAAAATTTGTTAAATTGAGAAAGCGCAAAATGAATGAGTTTGTGAGAAAAATGTTTTTAATAATTACATAATTAACTTGCCTACTATATCTATATAAAGGCAAATGTAAATGACTTCAAACTTCCTATGACTTAACACTAAAAGCGGCCATAATTTACTCAAAGATCATTTGCTACCAAATAAAATTGAACCTTGCTAACTTGGCTCTTGATTCCACCACATTACCCCGTACGCGAGCTCGCCTCATAATAGAACTTGAAGAAGCACTCCCAAATATTCTAGCAAGATGGAAATGTTCTTGTAAGCAAATTTTCAATTGGTTATTAAAGTATGGCAGAGTTGAGCTGTTAACTCGAGAGTGTTTTTTGGGAAATAGGGTAATCCTTTTGCATAGTATAAACGTTATTTACAAATGATTTGTTTTTATAACCATTACTCGCTTATCATTAAAACTAGCGTAATTGCCAGTCAAATATGACGGGTATGCGTCGATTAAATTTAAGGCACATCCCATTCTTCCTCCTTTTCTCTCTCCCATCCTCCTCCCTCCCATTCTTCCTCCTTTCCCCCTCTCCTTCTCTGGAAAAATAGACATAATAGTCCTAATCTCGCCCTAATAAGGACCATTATCTATCTATCTCTCCCTCTTGCTTACTATCTCAACCTCAGGAAAAATATACTTCCTAGTCTCAATCTCGCCCTGATGAAGAACTCCGACTCCCTTTTTCTCTGTCTCACTCCCTCTTCCTCCTTCTCTATCTCACTCACTCTCTCCCTTCTCTCTCACTCCCTCTCTCTCCCCGTCTCTCTCCTTCTTTCGTTCTCTCTCCTTTTCTCTCACGTATTAAAACATTCAAAGCACGCATTCTTTACGCATCTTACATATACTTTTCAGGCTGTGTGCAACGCTAACGTCATCAATGGCACTTTTTTAACAAACTTCCAAATTAGGTGGAATGTTGACATTTCGCGGGAATATTTGATTCAGATAAATAACTTAAACGACAAAACAGTACGAAAAAAGATCCCGGTTCGACTCCAGGGGGGCTATTTCTATTAATTTAAGTACGATCTTCAAATATAAAATGTTTTAGGAAAATTAATGAAGTTTCTTATTCTATTAATCTTTTTCCGCTTATCTTTCGATATCTCTCATATTAAACATTTAAATAACATATTTTGGGAAAATATCGGCTTTTAAACGGGAAGTTGCCTTGCCGACCACATCATTCTTTAACTTCGAGAATCAATTGTTATCTCAATCCACATACGTGTAATATATACGAGTGCATAGATTGTCTTAAATTTTCGTAAGATTTTTGGAGAAAATACTTCATTCTAATGGAACTGGTATATAGTTTGGATTCTTTTGCTTATCTAAACGACTATATAGATGTAGAGTAAGAGAGGGGGGGTGTGGGGAGGGAGATAGTAGAGAAGGGATATAGAATAGAAGGTACATAGATATTAAGGGAGGTGTAGAATTAAAAAAGGACGGTAGTGAAGATAAAGAGGGAGACGGAAAAAGATGGAGAGCTATGGATTGGGACAGGAGGGAATGAGAGGTGGGAGAAAAGAGAGGTAGAGAGAGGGAAGGAAAGAGAGAGGAAGGAAGGGAGACATGGTGGGAGAGAGGGACGGCGAGAAGGAGGGAGGGAATATTATTATTTATTTATTATTATTACTTCATTTTTGGAAAGGGGCTCTTCAATTTGCATATCATACTGATTTTTCATATCGAAATCAAATATATTTGGAATACTTTTTTCATAATCTCGTCATATTTGACGGGCAATTACGCTAGTTACTATAATAAAAGCTTAGATGTCTGTGTATAACGCTGACGACATCAATTGCACATTTAAAAAGAGAAAGGGAGGGAGAGAGGGACGGCGAGAAGAAGGGAGGAAGTATTATTATTTATTTATTATTATTACTTCATTTTTGACAAGGGGCTCGTCATTGGATAAAACAAGAATAAGAAAGACATTCTCCCGAATCTCTGTTTTGGCAAATTTTATACCGGCTCTTACTCAATAATTAAAGCTGTTGCTATTCATTTCTAAATTCCCCGTAAATAATATATTCCTTGCCGTCATATTGACGGGCTATCATACTAGCACTAGAAGAAGTACCCGGACGTTACTTGGATTTAAAGTTAAGAACAAATAATCAATGCAAAGTTTACAGGATATATTGATAAGAAAATTATATTTGAGTGTCAATCATTCAACTTTCTATTACATAACAGACCTGTATTAATACAATATATGAAATTTAGCAAAGATTCTTTTAACAAAAAACTTCAAATTATGACAGTGAAGATGGAAGCTATGAAAAACAGGAAATTCTCCATGAAGGTCCGGGTGGGCTTTATTTGGATGATACATCACATTTTTTTGCAAATTTAATTAAAGTTGTCTTCACTGGCACAATGAGATTAAATAATTAAGGGTATACGTTTGGGCCGGGGGGAATTTCCCGTAGAAGGATTTCAGCTCGCGATTTCAATACCAGCGAAGACCCATCGAATACAAGACTTCCGCAATCTTAGCACTATACACATTAAAAATATGCCTCTTGCATTTACGAAGTCGCTTTCACATATAGCTTGCGCTAATCCGCTAATCTTTATCTCACAATACCAACAATGCTGTTGATAGAAGTTTCTTTATTTACGTTACCATGATTATAATAACACACTCGCATACCCGGTTTTCCTAGTTCAAGAAGTCGACAACAATTGGATATACATGACAATCATAAGTTTTCGATTAAAAATGTCGAAAGTTTGCTATTAATTTAACTAATTTAGGAAATATTTGGTCCGTACATATTTAAAATTCGACGGTTGGAAAACAAAACTTCATTCATTACTGCCTTCCTTGGCTCAAGTCTGAAACTAGTACTAGGGTTATTAGTAACTTTAAAGTCCAAATAAAAATTTGTTTACACTCATTCCCATGTTATTCAAATGGAAAAAATTAAAAGAGAAAATATTAAAAAATTAAAAAGGTCAATCTATTCGGTATTAAAAACTTACTACCCCACCTTTCTCTGCACTGCAATAAAAGTGATACCTTTCTCTAGCTTCTATGTTCTGTAGTACTCGAGTTTTAGAATCGCCCACATATATGCATACAAAAACTTCTCTTGCACATTAAAATACCTTAGAATTGTCATATTGATGCGAGATTTGTACTATTCTCTGAGGAAAGTATTCGAGATTCTAATTTTTAATATAGTATTTTGCTTATAGATCGTATTTCTTCCATTTTTGCGTAAAAACTAGCGTTTTTGCAGTTTATATCACTCATTATAAGAGTGTTGCCATAGCAATGACTATTTTTGGACTCGGATTTGGTATATTCTCATACATACGCACGTTATTTATGCCGCATAAGTACGCGTGATCAATTTAATATTCCGTTCTAATGTGTTTGTAATATTTTATAACGCTAAATTATGAAATTCTGGAACACAAAGAGCAACATATCCGGCGTGATTTTAAAGCTATTAAAGCCAATATATGTAAGTACGAAATAAATTATTAAATGAAAAGTAGGTCGAATAAGTTCCTTTCGGATCATCTTGTTATTGACAAATTTTACATCCTAAATAATTTCAGAATTTTCCTTTTCATTCCTAGCAATTTGGATCAGGATCATTATTGATATCTAGACGAGGTGAATATATAAATTATTACACTTTGTAGAAATTTCAGTTTTTTAATGAAACTCAATAATATATCATAATAATATATAATAATTAATTTGTCTGTATTGTTTTGCACGTTCACTTTCTTTGTCAGATAATGTTACTACAAACAGAAGTTAATATCTAATGAATACAATAAATTAGTCTCGTGGTCTTGACCGATTAGAAACGAGATGCGCTGTAATCAAAACAAAGCGCGTTGATATACTCCTAATCGAAATCGGATGATGAAATTCGTGTATAGTGATTTTCCCGTAGTATAGAAGGACATTTCAAGAAGATGCGTCGACTTTCGTTTGATATTTTAGAAGAAAAAGATGGCATCTGTCGCAGACTAGAGTCGATTTGCGTACTCCACATAAAAAGATATAAAACAGAATTTTGTCGGCAATCGCAGTGAAGGATGTATTAATGATGAAAATATTCACTGCCTACTAAATCCCATTTCCTTTCTACGCCAAGAGAAGAATATCAAACCTCGGAAAATACATGAAATATTTCATAGGAGCAGCATTATTAATATAATATCCGAACACATTCAATTTATTTATAATTTGGCAAGCGAAAAAAATTCAACACGATTCGATTTCTGTTGAAGAAATTTGACTTCAATTTAAGCCTGTTTAATAATGCATCTGATGGAATAGAAGTATGATTGGCGTTATCAAGGGCCCTGTCATGTTAAGAGTCATCTCTCTTCTTCTTATCTCTATTTGACACATCAGCAAAGGCTTTTCCGCTGATGTTCTTTTTAAGGTCTTTCTACACATATTCACTGGTAAGACGTTGGAATTCAATTCAGCGCAGTAACATGCATCTCTCAAAGGGATCAAAGAATACCTTGGCTCCAACCGGATTCCGTATCGTCTCAAAAGTGTTCTGGACATTATCACCCTTACTTAAAGCCTGCAGGCTCATCAGAGTCGCTGCATTCCCATTGGAAACTCCACGTGGGGCTGAAATCGGCCATTCCAAAAAAGCTGTAATGTATAGCGTTGCGGTTTTCGTGGTGGTTTTCTGCGCTATGTTGTGGGACGCGAGAAATACATTCGCAACCACAAATAAATATGACCTACAAACAGCCGTGATTATGTGTTATATAATGGTGATGTACCTCATCGCAACGAGCAACAGCTTAGTTCTATTTATCCGCCGAACAATGGTGTACGGTATATTGGTCGATTTGGTGAAGTTTGACGGAAGGCTTGCTACTCAGAAATTATGCATCGACTCGCGTAATTTTCGCAGGATCGTTAGAAGATTTATGTTTGCATTCTGTGTTTTTTTGTTGATGGTTATTCTTCCAGATATACCATCTTTACCAATGGATGGAAGCGGCATCATTTATTTATTCCTTAATGTTTACACTGTGAGCAATCTGTTCTTAGTCCAGCAGCTGTACTACAATATCTTGAGACATCTGAAATTGAGAATGTCCTGCTTGAATGAAGAAATACGTCGCAGCACCTCAACACGTATGTCGACGAAATGGCTCAGAATCGCGCAAGCGGAGCGATGTAAGCTGTGGATGTCCCTCCATTTAGATCTCTACAAATTAAGCGTTACTGTGAACAAACAGTTCGGAAGTGTGATCTTGCTCAACGCTGCATACAGTTTGGTCGACCTGGTGGTAATGCTCTTCTTTCAAGTTCTTTCTTTGATATCAGGTGCTGCACATTGGACAAATCTCAGGATTGTAATATGGGCTCTCTTCGAAACGTTTGGTGTGTTTCTCGTCGTGATATCATGCCATGCCGCATCTGATGAGGTGAATAGTGAATTATTTTAAATACTTTCATATGACGGTAACATTCTTGATAAATGCAAATACCAGTTTCTTGGGGAAAGTGAGATACGGTCTTTTGTCACCCACCTAAACTATCTATGTAGCTGGTGATGAAAAAAGGACAAATTTTAATTTTTTAGTAATCTGTATGCGAGAAACTTTAGAACGTGCAGAAAATAAATTATTATTATCTACATTAATGTTCGAAAGATCGTCTTTACTTCTCTGCCGTTTGGTTTTCTTTTCTCACATAACTTTCGTTTTTGCTTCTTTTCTACCTTTCCCTCTTTTAGGCATTACATTGTATTGCAAGCAGGACTGTTGAGAGCAGCTAGTATAGTATAACATCAAACATAATATCCAACGGTATTTTCATGTCATATATATCGATGAAATTATTTGTTAGATGGCTTTATGAAGTTTATATGCTAGCTAAATATTCACACTTTATGCAAAAACAATTAAACATTTTCATAAATTAGCTAAAAGTCAATCGTATAGTAAATTGTGTTTACCTTTCGTTCATCTCGATTATTAGATAATATCTGCTCCACCCGTTCGTGTATGTAAAGTTAGGCCGTCGGAAATGAATGATACGCCTTTCTCATGTTACGTACCTAATCTGTAATCAGCTCTGGCGTACAACGAGTGAGTTCCCGCTTCAGCTCTGTGAGCTGCTTATATAGGCAATGGAATCTTCTCGAACCTTCTTGGCACGATTCACCGGACTAGAACTTTCTAGACCCTTCCTAACATATGAATCAAGCTCACAGCATAATGTAGATCTAATCATCCGTAGGTTATCTCTTTCCGCGCTCATGCGCCTTCGATGGTCGAATTGGAATTCTGGAAATTTATGTCTTCTTGTGAATAAGCGCATGACCATGTAGAACTATTTCATCGTTCTTTAGTAGGGTTGCCTACTTATGAGTAGTTGATTCCGGGTGATTTCCACCCCATGAGTAGCAAATTTCGGGAGAATCCGGGAGAATTTTCTCTGGGTTAAAAACAACTAAAGTGAGCAATGACACATGTTTATTTTCTTATTATGAAGCATATAGTGATTATTTAATCTTTATTTTATTGTTAAAGTTATGGTTGCCACCTTCTAATTTGCTGATTCCGGGAGATATCCATCATATGAGAAGTTAATTCCTAGATTGTCTCTAGGTTAATGAACAGCTAATGAGAACACAAACTTGTTTTATCTATTAATCAGAAAACATATTAATATTATCCTTAACTTTTTTAACATTATTCTATAAATTATAATAACAAACTCTTAAAAATAGCATTATTTCAAAAGCCCTACTTTATTTATTTAATGTGAATTTGTATTTTGAACTACTTCAAGCAGTCTTCAAATAAAAAGGCAAGGAAATCTTTACTAGAGTAAATCAAATTGGTGCATGCTTGAATTTTTACCTTGACATGATCCACAAGTTTCGACGTTTACCCACCAATTCGTTAATATGATTATCATTGTGTCTAACGCTAACGTCATCAATGGCAGTTTTTAACTCGTTTTTAACAAAATTTACGTTTAGGTGGAAGGTTGAAATTTCGTGGGAATGTTTGATTCAGATATAAAACTTAAATGACCAAAAAAGACCCAGGTTCTACTCTAGGGGAGCAATTTCCATTTTCCGTAAGATAACACGCAAAAAGTGACTTTTTAAAGTGTAGGCTTTTATTCTTTTGGAAATTAAAATTAGAAGAAATTGACGTACGATCTTCAAATATAAAATGTTTTAGGAAAATTAATGAAGTTTCTTATTTTATTAATCTTTTTCCGCTTATATTTCGATATCTCTCATATTAAACATTTAAATAACATATTTTGGGAAAATATCAGCTTTTAAACAGGATGTTGCCTTGCCGACCATACCATTGTTTAACTTCGAGAATCAATTGCTGTCACAACCCGCATACGTACTATGTACGAGTATTGGCTTAAATTGTCGTAGGATTTTTCACGAAGATACGTAATCCTAATGGGATTGGGATTTAGTTTGGATTCTTTTGCTTTGCTAAACGACTATAGTATAAACGTAGAGTGAGAGAGAGAGGGGGAGATGTGGGGAGGACGATAGGAGGGAAGGAATAAGGAACGGAAGGTACATAGAGAATAAAGGAGTAATAGAATTAGAAAAGAATGGGAGAAAAGAGATGAGGAGGAGACGGAGAAAAAGAGGGAGAATTATGGATTGGGACTGGAGGGAATGAGAGAGGGGGGAGGCGAGACAAAAGAGAGGCAGAGAAAGGGAGGAAGAGAGAGGGAAGGATAGAGAGAGTAAGGGAGGGAGAGAGGCATGGCGAGAAGGAGGGAGGTAATATTATTATTTATTTTTACAGGAAAAGGATTGGAGAAAAGAGATGAGGAGGAGACGGAGAAAAAGAGGGAGAATTATGGATTGGGACTGGAGGGAATGAGAGAGGGGGGAGGCGAGACAAAAGAGAGGCAGAGAAAGGGAGGAAGAGAGAGGGAAGGATAGAGAGAGTAAGGGAGGGAGAGAGGCATGGCGAGAAGGAGGGAGGTAATATTATTATTTATTTTTACAGGAAAAGGATTGGAGAAAAGAGATGAGGAGGAGACGGAGAAAAAGAGGGAGAATTATGGATTGGGACTGGAGGGAATGAGAGAGGGGGGAGGTGAGACAAAAGAGAAACGGAGAAAGGGAGGAAGACAGAGGAAAAGAAAGAGAGAGGGAGGGAATATTATTATTTAATAATATTTTTTTTTATTATCTGGAATACTTTTATCAGAATCCCGTCATATTTGACGAGCAATTCCACTAGTTAAAATATAACTGCGATTTTTCGTTCAATTCTGAGGTGAGCGTCATAGATCTGTGAATCCTCCAGATACATATATATTTAGTTGGAAAAGGAACTCGTAGTTTCGCTTATTATTACGGTTTCTGCTATCAAGTGATCATTCAAGAAGAGTTAATTTCTTCTCTTGCTGTATAATTTTCTTGATAATGTTTTTATTTTATGCGTTTAAGTTTTAAATGCAAACAAGCAATGTCAAGCATCAAAAGTTTAAATAAATATTGAGATATTATTTATTGGAGTTGTTACTGTGTAGTGGGTGATAATTATTTATAATTTTACTGAGCGGTAGGACTCCGCCTTCCGAATTTGTGACTGAAGGCTTTTAAAGCCACTGTTTTTCATTTGAATCAAAAGGAATGAGTTAAGCAAACTGTTCCATGGATCATAAAATTTTTAGTCCATTTGCCACCTACCGTAAAACAAAAACTTTCTTCATCGGAGGTTGTTATCAGTAAAAAAATATCTATCCGACAAAAACGAATAATTCGCGGCATATATGTAGCCTATCTAATAAGAAAATAATACCAACAAAAAATATGGTGAAATTCATTAATGGTAAATTCCGCAATCACATTATTTCGTTACTTTTTAATTAAAACACAAGGTTTTAACCCATCATGGGCCAACATCCCATTTTTGGGACGCAAATTAAATTGCTAACATTCTTTTAAATATGAATACTGTAGTTAATTTACCGCATTACATATTAAGACGACCTGACTCATCTAAGACTATCATTTTCTTTTCAGATTTTTCAGTTTTTTTAAGAAAAATAATACCGTTTTTACTCGCGTAATTGCCTCCAGCACGTAATTGCCTCATCTTAACTATAAGGAGGGAATAAAACACTATTTTTCTCCACTTTCATACGATAGGGGAAAACCGCGTATTTGCCCCACCCTTGTTTTACTGTAATTAAATCAAGAAAATATGGAGCAATTATGCGAGTAAATACGGTAATTTGTATTCTCCAGATTTCAACTTCTATGTCTGTCAATACATTTGTTTCGTTTGTCAGTTGTCTTTAGTCACTGAAGAACATGAAGAAGATAGCAGATGATTTCGTAATTCCTCGAAAGTCGTTTTGTAATTCCCGACAAGAAAGAAGGTGCTTCAATCAAAGGGGTAGGTACTGTTTAACCTAAATTGTCTGGTTTGGCAGTAACTGATCCAAAGAACAATCAACAGTCATTGCTGGTATTTAGTACTTACAACTTAAATGTTGTTTCTAAAATCTTTTCTTGACATATTATTATACTCTTTATTTAGATTTGAACTTTTACATAAGGCAACACTTCCGTATGATTTCTCTGCTTTTGTTAGTCATTGAAGAAAATCGCTCGTGAGTTTCTATTTTTCCATACATCGGTTTGTTTCCCGTCAAGAAAATACGTGTAGTTATTTTTATCACTCAATTATTATTATTTTTCAGTTGCTGTTAAATCAAAATATATAATGTAAATCACTTTATCGTACGGTTTATATTTCTAATTTTTACTTATAAGTAAATATCATTATTCAATTTTTTCTTTATTTTTAGAAGACTGCCATTACGCGAAAATGTTCCATAAGCAAGCCCTTACTCATGAGAAAGTGGCAAGTTGCTTAGAAGAAATGATGGATGAAGATTCAGACACTGAACACTGAATGATGTAGAGGTTGTCATCATACCAAGAGATCCTGATGAACATGCCGACAATGAAGAATTTCCAGATGAAGATCTAACTGACGGTACTGGGACAATTATGGATGTTGCTGGAACTTGAGTTATGCCATCAAGGAAAATCCAATAAAGAAAATAAGTAAACTATTGAAAGCGCCATATGAGAAAGAGAGTAGGAGAAGAAACTTCAGTAGCATCCTCTCAATCATCTGAAGGTGGTTTTTCTTTTATCAGAAAGGAATATATCTATAGATGGAAGAGATGCCATCCTTCATACAGTAAAAATATCACACCATCTAAAAATAATTTTTTTTAAAAATCCAAGATAATCTCAAGGAAAAAAGTATCTTTGAAGAATTTATAACAGAATGTATTATACATGATCTCATTCTCACTCAAACCATATTATATGCTAGGCAAAAAATCCAGTTTTTACATTAAATAAGAATGAATTGAAGTTTTTTTTTATCCTTCTTCCAAGTGTTTACCATAAATTTCCTCAGCAAAATGTGTACACACTGACTATGCTAAAGCAAAATAAGCAGAAAGCAACTGGTACTATATAAGAGAACCATATTAAAAACTGTCCTTTGATGAACTCCGAATAGATGGAAAAGACCAAAGAAAGAGGGCATATGGATTATAGGTTTCACACTAACAACGAAATATTGGTAATAAAGTGGAATGACAGCAAAGCTACTAATTACAGCAATGCACTGCCTATGTCAAGTATCAAGCGATTTTCTCATTCAACGATGATGACAAATTCCGAAGCTAATACCGGAATACAACAGCTACATGGGTGGAGTACATTTACTTGACAAGCAAATTTCCTTGTACAGAAGTAGAATACGATTTAAGAAGTGGTGGTGGACCCTGTTCACAGAATTTCTTGACATTGATGTAATAAATGCATGGAGAATATTCCAAATAGCAAACCCATAGGACGAAATGACGTTACTAGAAGCGAGAAGAAAAATAATCCTTTCATATTTATGTGAAATATTATACTTGGAGTGGGATGTGTTTCTCCTAATATCAGATTTGATGAAGGAAATCGTTTTGTGTTGCCAATATCTACCCTGAGACGGTGTTCCGCATATGGAATGAAAACAAAAAGACTCTGTAGTCGCTGCAACGTTCCATGATCAGTGTTTTGCCACATTCCGTAAAGTTTATAATATTTTTATATACTATAATTCACAACATGTAGTATCATATATCTAGGCTTGGTAGGATTTGACGTATATTTTTTTTAAATCGCCTATTAAAATCGAACTTTATTTTCCCGAGAGATTTTCGAAGAATATCGACACTTCAAATTGCTGTTTGGTAGAATTGGAAGTTTTTTTAAAAATTGATGTTTATTTTCCCGAGTGATTTTCAACGAATATCAACGCTTAAAATTACTACTTAAATATAGGGCTGGCAGTTTTCGGCCTTTCAATTCGGTGATTTAAATTTACATTTTACATCGAAATTCTACGTTAAATTTACGTTTATTTTACAATATTCTGTTTATTTATTAAAATTTTTATATACATTTAAATCTTTATGTACAAATTAATCAAACTAAAATATTACGTTCTTCATTAATTGTATTTTATTTATGCGCATTTACACTTCTTCATTTTTAAATGTAAAAATTAAATAAAACACCCAATAACGAATTGAGGTTTACCTCTTTAAATTGTATAATGAAAACTATAAAACGATTATTGATAGTAGCTCAATAACTTTGGCCAAAACTAACAAAAGTGGAATACTCCTTTAGCCAAAACAACTAGAGGGCTGCAAAACCCAATGCATTTCGCCCACAAGGTGGGCATCGTCAGGGGTAGAACCTGTTTCAACAGTGACTGGAAGCCAACTGCCAGGTTTGAAATGGAAAGTATTAAGAAGACGACCGAGAAACAAGTGAAACACGGAAAGATTTTTCGGCGTGTGTGTCGTTTAAATCTGTCAATTTGTATAGGGTCTTGTTGAAATCTGTGTCTGTGTTCATAAGTGTATTGCGGTTTTTGTAAATGTGAAGGTTTTCTAACAAGTTTAGTGAGTTATTGGCTGAAGTTATCAATGTTAAATCGATTACGTGTATACTATGACCTGTTTCAAAGATGTGGTTGGCAACGCTTGATTTTTCAAAACGATTATATTTATAGTGAGCCATGTGTTCCTTGAAGCGTGTTATTAGTTTCCTTCTTGTTTGTCCTATGTACTTTTTGTCGCAGTGTGAACATTGTATTTTAAAAATACCGGACTTGTTCAAAGATTCTGTTCTGTCTTTTGTACTGCCCAGTAAATTTTTCAAATTATAAGGATTTGTATATGTTATGGTATAATTGGACAAAATGGACAAAAATTGGAACAAGTATGTAGTTTCAAATATCTTGGCAGTATTTAGGCGCAGGATGGAAGTAGTACACAGGATATCAGAAGTAGGATTGCAATGGCAAAAGCAGCATTTAACGAGAAGAAGGAGCTTCTCACAAGCAAGAAAATAAATTTAGAAACAAGGAAGAAATTAGCAAAATGCTACATATGGAGCATAGCTCTTTATGGTGCAGAGACGTGGACGATAAGGAGAAAGGAGGAAAAATATTTAGAAAGTTTTGAGATGTGGGTATGGAGGAGAATGATGAAAGTGAAATGGACAGAGAGGAAGAGAAATGAAGAAGTATTAGATATGGTGGGAGAAGAAAGGATGCTAATAAAAACAATCAGGAAAAGAAAAGCAAATTGGATAGGGCACATATTGAGAAGACAGTGTTTACAAAGGACGATCTTAGAAGGAAAAATTAGTGAGAGAAGAGGAAGATGGAGAAAAAGAATAGGAATATTAGATAATATAAAGCAGGGATATAATTCTTATAGAGATATAAAAGAGGCTTCTAGGGAGAGAGAGAAATGGAGGCAGCGATTCAGTTAAAACCTGTCTTCGGACAGAAGCATGATGATGATGATGGTATAATTCTTATGTTTAAAAATTTTGTTCAAGCCTCTGTTTAATGGTGGAAAATAAGGCAATTTTACAAATTTGTCCTCTTTTTTGGTGTCTAATTTAAGGGAAGTGGCATTGGACAAAGTTTTATTAAAGTTATGTTTTCTCACTAATTTATTAATTAAATTATTATCGTATCCAAGTTTAGCGGCAATTTGTTTTATGTGTTTAAGTTCCTTTGCATATCTAATTTTATTGAGGGGGATGTTACATAATCTGTGTGTTAAAAATTGAAACACAGCTATTTTTTGGTTCATAGGGTGAAAGGAGTTGTTAGGAATAAAGTTATCAGTATGTGTAGGTTTTCTAAAAATGTCAAACTCAATGTGTTGTCTATTATTTATGATAAGGAAGTCCAAAAATGGCAAGGTGTTGTTTTCTTGAAGTTCATAAGAGAACTTGATTGAAGGATATATGTTGTTTAACTGATTAACAAATTCATCTACATTTTGTTTCTTTAAATCAAAGATTGTGAATATGTCATCCACGTACCTCAACCATATATCTGGAAAGTAATGAAATTTTTCTTTGCAATTGTTTTCAAAAGAGGACATGAAAATGTTGGCTAAAAAGGGAGATAAGGGGCTTTCCATAGAAGTGCCTTGAGTTTGTTTGTAAATTTCATTTTTAAATGAAAGAACGTTCTGTGACATGCATAAATTAGTAAGTTGTAAATATTCGAGGACAATTTCATCAGAAAAATTTTGTTTTAGTAACAATGATTTTAAAATTTGGGATGTTTCTTCCAGAGGTACACTTGGGAAGAGGCTTTTAACATCAAAGGAGACCAAAATCTCAGACTCTTTTAATGTTATGTCTTTTAGTTTAATTATCACGTCATAGGTATTTTTAACAGAGTGTTTGTCGGGAAAGGACATCTGTTTAAATTCACTATTAAGCCATTTGGCCAAGTTATAGGTTGGGCTATTTATTCCTGATGCAATCGATCTCATAGCTTTGTCATCTTTATGTATTTTGGGGAGACAGAACAATTTAGGTATGTTTGGGTTTGAAATTTTTAACTTGTAGCTTAATTTATTATCAATGATGGTTTTACATCCTTTAATGATGTCTTTGGTTTTTTGAATCATGGAATTTAATGGGTTCTTCTTGAGTTTAATGTAAGGTCCATTGTTCAACATAATTTGGACGTTGTCAAAGTATTGTGTCTTATCCATGATCACTATTTTATGGCCCTTGTCAGCCTTAATGTAAAAACAATCTTTATCTCTGAGTTGTTTCATGGTTTTGGAATAGTTTTTGGGATGAAACTTATTTAATTTGTTCAAGTTGTGTTGGATTTGTATTGAACAAGCTTGTCGGATATAATTTTTGGAGTTTTCATCGAAAAATTCAATGGATTTTTCAATGTCTGTGATTAAATTATCTATAGGTGGATTCCTTGGTGGGAAAGCAAATTTCAAACCCTTATCTAAAAGAGACAATTCATCCTGAGAAAAAGGTAGATTGGACAAGTTTTCAGTGAAATCAGAAGTATGTAAAGTAATACTGGGTTGATTTGTTTTTTTGGGTATGTTGTCAATAGTTTTATCCCCTTGTTTCTTAAGAAACTTTAATTTTTTATCTAAAGTTATGGATTTAATATGAAACTTTTCATATTAAAACTAAGGTCCATCTATAGGAAAAAACCCTAGAAAGGAATCGAGGTACATCTGTTCCAGGAATACACTCCACGGGGTAGATATGTGGAAGGGGTAGCAAAACGGTCTTCAAACGACCACCGAAATTTATTCCTTCCGAACCTCGTTTGACAGAGGTCGAGAAAGTCTCAGCAGGACATATCCATGACCTTATATCTATAGAGAGGCTCGTAGAATATCCCACCATTAGGTCGGCAAATATGATCACAAAAACCTCAAAAGGTCTAAGAAACCTGTGTTCTTAAATCTACCCTAGGATCTTGCGGTGAAGGATTGTTCCGAGTAGAAGCGTGAGCTTTTCAAAAACACGCATCTTTGAGTGTAAGGAAATAACCCTCTTTCAGTCCCACTGTTAATGTAAGCCCAGAAAAGTAACAAAATCGTAAGTAGCAAATAATATATGTGAAAACAGTAAAAAGTAACGACTTTAATATTATAATTCAGAACAGGTTTTTAGAGGTAGTATGCTTTTCCATCTTTTTGGAAAATCGACGCTTATCGACGACTATACATTTTCGTGGATTTTGAAACTTTAAAAAAATCGACGTTTTTCGATTTAAATCGAATCCTACCAAACCTACATATATCTTTTCGTTGAAAATTTCCTAATAAAATCATTAAAAAAAAATAGTTAAATTTTTTATAGTTTGTACACCTACCATATCAGGCCATCGCATCGTCTCAGAAATGGGATGTCCCTTTTTTCAAAGTATATTAAGATGTTTGTTTTTTTAAATATCATATGACATTAAGAACAATCCTCTGAACCCAAAAAGAGTCAATTCCGTTTCTATGTTTTCTTTTTTTAAATAATGGCCCATAATGGGTTAATACACTCCCAATATGAGTCAGCGTAACACACATGTTGACAGTAATTTCGCTAATGTAGCAGCGCTAGGAAATGTCTGGAGAACATTTCAAAATAAAATTCCTTAAAATTATATATTTAAGGGAAAACATTTTGCTGTTGTGTGCTGAAATCGATTTACGCACATGAGTGTAAGGGACGTACTATGGACTTTTTTCGATCAACACAATGAACGGATGGAAGTTTATGCGCGCTGCAAATAATTATTTGCCAGAAAATTCGAGTCTCTTTTTTGCTCCAAGAGAAGAATGTCGTACATCCTTGGAATACCCTCAGGAGTTATTATTTAAAAAATGAGGGCAAATGCTTCTGGCTAAGTGGACGAAGGGTCTAAGAAGTTTTCAACTAGTTTTCCTCGGCACTTTGTCAAGTAAAGAGACTTGAAAATTGTCTCCACTTCTCAATTTAGCGACATTTCTCCTGTTTCGTCTTATAAACTACTAGTGTCGTTAATGTCCAATTTTTTTAAGTTTTTATGTAAACTCAGTCGTAACACATACATGAAAATCAGAATGACTGAAATTCACCTTAGAGGCCTGAATCTCTCGAGGGGATCAAGGAACACCTCACCAGAAATTCCATTTCATTACTCTTCGAAAGTTTTCTGGACGTTATCACCCTTGCTAAAAGTCTGCAGGTTCTTCGGACTAGCTCCTTTCCCATTGGAAATTCCAAGTGGCGCTGAAAGCGATCATTCCAAAAAAGCTGTTAAGTACAGCGTTGCCTTTTTATTGGTGTTTGTCTTTGTTGAGTTGTGGAACGCGAGATGCACTCTCGTAACCACGAATAAATTTCAGCTAGATACGGCCGTGTTGGCTTATTGGACAATGGTGGTGGACTTTATCACAACGAGTAACTGCTTAGTTTTGTTTATCCGCCGAGCCCTGGTATACGGTGTCTTGGTCGGTTTGGTGAAATTTGACGAAAGGCTTACCAATTTGAAGATCAGTATCGACTCGCAGAGTTTTCGCAAAGTTGTCAGAAGATTAGTGATCGCATTCTACATTCTTATGATGATGATTACTCTCACTAACATACCTTCTTATTCCTTTAAAGGAAATGAAATCATTAAGCTAATTCATGATCTTTTCACTCTCTGCAATCTGTTCTTAGTCCAGCAGCTGTATTACAGTATCATGAGACATATGAAATTGAGAATGTCCTGCTTGAATGAAGAAATTCGTCGAAGCACGTCGAAAAGATACTCAACTCGTTTTCCGCCGAAATGGTTCGGAATAGCAGTGGCCAACCGATGTAAACTATGGATGTCCTTGCAGCTAGATCTCTACAAAATCAGCGTGTCTGTAAACAAACTGTACGGAATTGTAATATTGTTCAACGCTGCGTACACTTTGGTCGACGTAGTTATAGCCCTCTTCTTCGCCATATCTGAAACTTTAACATATTCAGACATTCGTAATAGGATCAGGATCATTATTTGGGCTCTCTTCGAAACGTTTGGAGTGTTCCTCATCGTGGCATCTTGCCAATCCACATCTGATGAGGTGAATATCGAAATATTTTAAGTGCTTTTATTTTTAAACAACATTATTGATAAATGTTATTTTTTGGGAAAGGTGATAAAGCGATGACGGAAACAGTCCGCAGGTTAAAAAGTTTAACGATTATAAGTTACATCGTACAATAAGTGGATTACGAAATACACAACAAAATTATTTTAGAACTTGTTTGATCTATACGTATCCCTTACAGCAGTGTTTCGTAACCGGTGGTTCGCGTACCCCTAAAGGATCGCGAAAATTGTCATTTTCTTGGTTCTACAATTATAACCAATATTTTCTTCAAATTAGTGGCATTGTTTTATTTTCAATTTTTCTTGTTTCAATAATTATACGTATTTTCAAATTTTTCTGATGCTTCATTAATTATACGTATTTTAATTTTACAGGGTACTAACTAGAAACTGATTACAATATCAGAGAATCTGATTTTATTGTAAACGTTTACATTCTATGTGCTATATAAACCTTTTATTTTTAACGTATTAAACGCGTTCAAAAAGATTTGTTTTAACAAAATTTATTCGCCCTTATAAGGGGCTCACGGCCAAAACATTTACAACCCAAGGGGTTCGCGAAGATAAATAGTTTAGCACAGGGGGTTCGCGAAGTGAAAATATTTCGGAACCGGTGCCTTTCATCAAATCGAAATTTATTTTTCTTTGTCTTTCATCCTAGAAATAATGAGTCAATGACATACTTGGAGATGACCCTATTCGTTGGAAATAGTTCCGCAGATACTGCATACAGTTAAATGTAATTGTAAAAATAGTATATATATAAAGAGGAAGTACAAAAAAGATCTTCTATGCTGGAGTGTAATTAAACCGAAAATAAGCTCTTTCTTATGAATATACCACTTTAAGTGCTCGTTGTATTTTAACTGATTAAGTGAATCTACTAGAGCACAACATAAAACACTGGTTTCTTAAAAATATGAAAGGCAAATTGTCAACATTTAATAAATCTTACAATATAAATGGCAATTATATCGTTATATTTGTATTATTATTATGTTAAATGTTGATTTATGCCGCATGTCCGAAAGTAAGTTGGCTTTCCGATTAGTATCATCTAAAAAACTACCGAAAAATTAACATTTGCTGATGTGTAAACAAAAAAATGGAAATTAAGGATTGCAAGGATATTTGGTTCCATTTTTACTTTCCACATATTCAGTATATGAGAAAGTATTGTTTTCCTGGAAAAACCGATTTCGAGATTTCAACGGAAATACTGCTTTTGAGGTTCACTGAACACGTTTTGGCAATTTTCTCGATGATGTCTTTGTATTTGTGTGCGTGTGTATGCGATAGAAATTTTTGTGGGTGCTCTCACCCAAAAACTATTCATCAAAGCATCGCAAAATTTTATATTTGACACTTTTATTAAAGGGACAGAAATTGATTAGTTTTTTGTTAAAATCAGTGACCGGAAATGAATGTTTACTATTGTCACATCCGTTTTTTCAAATATTTGCTTTAATATTTGATCAATTTATAAATTTACTGGAACAAAAGTTTTAGGTAATTTAATTTTCTACAATCTTTGTTCAAAACCATGACTTTCTCCATATCTGTAATATTTCTAAAAAATCCAAATAGGTTAGATAATAATAAATATTTTAAGAAACTGCGAAAAAAAATTTAGACTTGACAAAGAACAGAAATAAACTCAAATCATAGCCTTCTGATATTGGATATAGCCACAAAGCTCCAACAATTAAGAAAATAAATTGGAGCGTTACTAACAATAAGACGTAACTAAGCGTCAATTGTTAACAATAGTCATAGGTAGGTGGCGTGGTGGTGGCAGCTAATATATATGATATCTCTTAAATAATGCATTATATGGAAAAATATTTCCAACAATTGTTGTAGAAAATTAAATCTTCCACAACTTTTATTCCAGTACATTTTTACATTTATCAAATATTAAAGCAAATATTTCAAAATAACCGAAAAGTGACAAGAGTAAACACCCACATCCGCGTTCAGAAACGAGAAAAATTGTTCTGCTACGATTGTTCAGAAGTAGATTATCCGCCCGGCAAGTGGAAGACCCGGGTTCGACTCCCGGTCATAGCAAACTTTCTTCTCGTTTCAAAATTATTCCCACCCACTTCCGATTGACCAATTTTTTCCAAAAACTAATTAGTTCTGCTAACTTTTATAAAAATGTTAAATATAAGATTTCGCGTTGATCTGATTAATAGTTTGAGTTCGAGCACCCACAAAAAGCTATCACACAGACATCATCGAGAAAATAGTCAAAACGTGTTCAGAGAACCTCAAAACGTGTAATTCCGTTGAAATCTCGAAGTCGATTTTTTTCATGAATACAATACTTTCCCCTATACTACGTATATGGAGAAAGTAAAAATGCCTTTAACGTGACACAATCGTTTTGACCCACTTGGGATATATGTCTTTTGCAGCCACCTTTTTGAGGTTCAGACCTTATGTTCTGGCCTATATCTATTAAGCTCTCAAGTCCTTCTACTGCGTCAATATTTTAACCCAAAGAATTGAGTGCGGCTGTTTAATAATAAACAATGCGTTATAGAATTCTCTATAAAAAGGAAGTTTAGCGACTGGAATTAATCATCAAAGAATTGTATGCATTGCTATGGAAAATATGGTTGTTTAGCCAGTATTCTATTAGTGCGGCGTTTTTCAGGAACCCTTCCCCGCGCTGAAAATGATAAACATAACTTACGTGTGCGCTCGGTTGTTCTGCTTTGATGGATGTATTGATAAGAATTGACCACCAAATGGACAGTCAAGGAATATACGTTTGCATACCTCAGTACAAAATAACCCAGGACGAATGAAATGCTTGTGGAAGAGAGTGATCGATTAACAGTCGAAGGGTCATGGTGACCAGAATATTGCCACGTTCTGAACGTCTGCGCCCTTGCTGAAAGTCGAGAGAGTTTTTGAACTCGCTCCTTTTCCATTGGAAGTTAAACACGATACCGAGAGTGGAAACTCCAAACGAGTAGTTAGGTTCGGCGTTGCGGTTCATTTGATGGCTACATCCCCTATGGTGCTGCAGGTAAGGTACATGTTTTCAATTTGGAATGGAATCGGCCTTTAAATGACCCTGTTGCCTTGTTGAACAACTTTTGGATGCGTCATTACCATCAACAATTGTTTGATTTCGTTTCTTCGGCGATCCAATTAAAGCTGGACACCCTTCGCACAATTGATTTTCACTCTTTGGATATGAGAGATAAGGGGATTAGTTCCCTTTTCAATAAAAATTATAGGTAATCACCTCTATCGTCAGCTAGCAATGCTATTAATTATTATAGTTCCTTGGTCTTCATCTAGCTCTCTCCCGCTTATCTAAGTACCTTGCCAGAATTTTTGTCCGAGTGGCGGACATTTCTCTACTTCGGCACAAAGGGGTCATGGTCATACTGCAAGTATGGGATATTCTTTTAACCTTGACTATGTGATTCAAATTGGAGATATGCCGGTTTTGTATCCGAAATTCACATCTTTGTTTCCAAAATATGTTGAATGTCGTAGTTACTTCGTAATCATTCAATTGACTTTTGTTTACGGTTGGAGTCGAAATTTCAATTCATAATTGACTTTTAGATAAAAATGTAATAAATATTTCGCATTTCAAAATCACTCGCGGATCAGATGAGGGCTATTTTTATTAAACTCTACCTTGCGTTTTTTAACATTTAAGAAACGATATAAAAATTAAGTTCTACGATAACATCCAAGGCAGCCTGCGGCCTAGTGTTCCGTTATTAAAACATTCCTTTTGTCCGAAATGTAAAGGAAAACATTTTTGTTAATATTTTCTGCTGTGTAAGAAGGGAAGAAGGCTTTCTGACCACATTCTTTATTTTTTTTGCGACAACGACATTCTTCGCAAACAATGGCTCTTCCATGACCTGGGATGTTAGGAATTGATGGACATATCGATTTGAACTCGTCACCTTTGGAAAAGTCATCAAACGAGCCTTTGTTCGGTTTTATACTGGTTATGACATGTTTTTCTGGCTGGATCTTCGACTGGAAGAAAAAGGATTGGAGTAAATTAATTATTCTCGGAAGAAATTAATTTATATCGAAGAAAAGTCGTCTTCGAGTTGATGAATGGAACTTGGAACTGCAGATGAGCGTGTTGGAGAGGAGGGTGATTTTTTTACTTGCACAATGTAAAAAGCAGCCGTGACACGAAAAATGGCTAGTTTTTATGTTCTGGATGATAATCGAGCGTCGAGTATATGCATTTCGATCTATATGGACGTACTCTGGTACCTTCAAGCTGTTGTCTTTTTGACAAGTTTTTCTTCTATTCTTCTTATTAGGTTATTTTGCAAAGAATCGGACTAACTTTTTTCTTTCATTGAGTAGAATAAAAAAAAGTTTCCTAGATATTCGTAGTCTTTCTTGTAGCTAAAGGTGCAATATTCCATTCGCGAAGCCATGTAACATTTTACCTTTGTGCTAAAAAAACATGCTCTTTATAATGCAGGGTGACAAAAATGCAACCTTTGGACTCCGATTCCATTGTGACGTCTTAGAGCTGGGGAAAATTAAATTTTGATACACTGGTCAAAATATTTAACAATGCTACGGACCATATGGAAGAAGGCTGACACACGTCTTTGCCCAGTTTTCGCAATAACTTTGTCTCAAGAGTTGCGGGAAACTCATTTAATCCCCTTAAAGGACGAGTCAGCTCAACATTTTTCATGAATATGTGTTTGAAGTCATCGTAGTTTATTAGTTTTGATCATGTGTTTTAGAAATCTTAGTGGTTTTCAGAATAAAATTCTATCGTAACTCGTCGACAAAATTTTCTGACTATCAAGTAGAGCATGGAATTCATCTTCAAAGCATGAGTTACTTGAGGAGACGTAAGAATTCCCTGGAGGAAATCATAAATCGGGATTGCTCGAATGTGCATCAAGGAGACGTGTTCTGGGCGTCCGCACCCTTGCTAAAGGTATGCAAGATTTTCGGACTCGCACCATTTCCATTGGAGCGTGAACACGACGGCGAGAATGATGCTTCCATTATCTTTGTAAGGTAAACGAATCGATCGGTTTCTTGCTACCTTTTACACGGCCAGCAGTACAGCCTTGCACCAGCTACAGCACTACAATGTCTTGCGACACATTAACTTGAGTATTGCTTGTTTAAACGAAGAATTTGATCGGAGCGGCTCGACTGGATTCTTTTCAGGAATGTCGTCGAGAGGAATTGCGCCTGCAAAGCGATGCAAACTGTGGGCGTCCCTCTACCTAGACCTCTATAAGTTCTGCGTGACCGTGAACAAGGTCTATGGAGATGTAGTCTTGTTCAACGAGATATACACTTTGGTCGACATAGTGGTTGTGCTTTTCCTCTTCTTTGCTACCATGGCGCCGGGTACTGGACTCTATACCAACATCCCTCAAAGTGTCTTTGGCGTATTTTGGATAGTCACCGAAACTTTCGGGGTAGTACTCATCGTGCAGTCGTGCCAATCAGCGTCTGATAAGGTGGATTGAATATTCTGAACATTTTTGAATTTTTCTTGTTACGTCAACATCCTTGATATAATTTTATAATTGATTATCTGCTAAAGTATAGAAGAATAATTTCTACAATTTAACAAGATAATAATAATTTCTAGTGCTTATTCTCGTTTATAAAACAATTTTAATAATACACGTTTTAATATGTTCAGAACATTTTTGTCGTTACAGAATTCAGATGTTAAGGCTTATAATTTTATTTTATTTATCCAAGAGAGAGAGACATCTGTATTCTCTATGAAAACTGTTTTCGATATAACCCTTAAATCTACGGCTTTCATTGATTTAAGAAAATGTAGAAATGCTTTTTCCCTTTTAATTAAAAGATGATCGTTTTAATGTATGCATTAGTATGACAATTCAATATTTAATCATTGTGCAATTATCAATGCAATATATTTCCAGAATATACCAACTTAATTAACAATAGATTTATCTTTAGACGTAGGATGTGATTGTAAAACACTTTTAGGCACTTAAAATGGTAAATATTATTACTGAATGTAGTTAGTTACTAGTTATTTACTGAAATGTTGATGCCTCAGATACAACACGATACGTTTCACAGACCTACTGTTTTATCATGTTACGATCTGTGTAATGATCTCGTGCGGTGACGATGGATATGGCCATGCTTCTATCTCTACCGGATGCGGCATTAGTCCTAGTGTGGATGGTCTTTTATGAACCATGATTAATTAGAGATACTGGTAAGATAGCTTGCCATTATCTTACCAAAGACTCCCTTTAGCGTGGTACCATCGTTTAAGTAGGCGGGCCAATTGGATATTGAATTATTTCACTTTTACCCTTTTACGGACAAATTTTGAGGAATGAGACCTTCAATACCTACCGAAAATAAATCGATTGACGTTGTCTTCACCTTCCATTTTGACGTTCGCTGTGTTTTTGGTCTTGGTAATTCAGAAATTTTTCACTAAAGATTTTGAAGTTTGGTCTCCGGTTCGTACTGAAAGACGCATGTTTTAACCTCTACTAGTGACCCGTTTCAGGATATTTTCGTCCTCTTGAATTCTTTGGTTAATATCAGAACAAAAATCCTACCGTCGCAATTTTGTATATAAAAATAAAGAGACTGTTACAATAAGTCTCTTTATTTTTACATTATGAAGAAATTCCAGCAAGTGACGCCTGAAACCATTAACTGTCGCCATTTTCGTTCATCGGTCCACCGCTTTTGGTCCATTTTAACGACGGCTGAGAAACCCATTAAGAAAAACTGGAACAGTGCAAAATTTCCATAACACACTGTAAGCAATCGTGGACAGACCAATATTGCGACAAATTCCATAAGAAATTCAGTCTGTAAACTTTTGGGTCCAACTCCGACCATAACGAGTTAATCATCTGTAGATGACACCTTGAAATTGATTTATATTACTTCTACACGATACACTGCAAGTCACCTTTTGGTGAATGGCTTGGGATGCAGTACACCAAAGTTCCCTAAGATTATCATAGAGATGTATCATTACAAATTTTACTGACTGTAAATGAGAAAATAAATGTAATCTCTAATAATCTCTAATATCATCGCACTAATTATTTAAAAACTAGTGATTATTGTCCATATCAGCAAATAGACTTATGAAAGGTGTGTTCCATTCATACAAGTCTTGTATTTATGCGCCATATTGCACAAGCGTAACATAATCTATAAAATTTCTTTAACTGTAAATTTTCAATTTTTCACCGAAGGCTACCCTCTCAGCAGGAGGTATGTTTTCAGGTCAAAGAAGACTGCCTCAATTTTATTTCAGAATAATCGATTAAGATATGTTTTTTGTTGAATTATTCATATTCCCTGTAAAAAAATACACTTAAATAGTTTTTTATTGGCGTTCCTGGGGTATTTTTAATAAAACCGCGCTCCAGCTATGCAAACTGATATACTTAACCCAAGCCATGTCCTCCTCCGGCACCCGGGTTGGGTTAGTTAGTTTTGTGTTGGTTTCCTGTAGACGTTGACTTTGCACCCACCCTCGGCTTGGGTTAAGTATAGTTAAGTATAGCTGGAGCGCGGTTTTCTTAAAAAATATGTCTGCCATCACAAGGAAGGGATAAAGTCACTTATACATATTTACTGAAGTAACAATTCCGTTGCTGTAAGTGTAGAGAGCTTTGCGTTAGCTGGGATCAAACTGCGATTTGGATCACTGGATGCTATATAATTTCTTTAGCAATGTAGCGTATGTGTTATTAATTCACAGGAAATTATCTAGCTCATCTTATGGCTGAAAATATTAAAGAACAAGTACTTAAAAAAATAATTGTCTGAAGAATCTCCAATAGCAACAACAAGGTTATAAATAACCTGTTGCCATTTTGGCTACAATGCAACCGTCTTCCGTGGTAATTCGCCCAAAATAGATTCTAAATGATCACGTGCGATAGTATTTTCGTTGTTTTTATATAGGGGATAGATTTCGTTGGAGTTGGAATGTGAATCATTATTTGAAATATCAAATAAATTAATTTAATTTAAAATCCATGCGTTTTGTTAAAATCTACAAAAATTAGCGAGAATCAATTCTGGCGTAATGTGGTTTATTTTGACAAAACTCTGGATTGCACCCTGCGTATAAACTCGTGATTTAATCAGATTCTGTAAAAACGATAAGCCCTAGGTGCCGCACTGACAGACCATATACGAAATAGCTCAGACTTAAAGCAAAATTGCAAAAATCAACTTTTCGGAAAATACTATAATATAGTATCTCTAACCGAGGTCGGATGATAAAAATCGTGTTTACTAAATTATCGCTGATATGGTAACATAAAAGGAGGTAGAAGACGAGGCTATGACTGACGTATAGTATTTAGAGGGAAAATGTTTTAGCTGCCAACAAGTAGTCCATTTACGCACTTGTCGGTGATGAATCTAAACTCGATTAAGAGGATAAAAGTGTATACGCGTTAATAAAATTCTTTGCAAGTGAAGTCGAGTTTCTTTTTCGCGCAAAATGAAAATTTTCTAAACTCCTTCAAACTTATTACAAGGAGAAATTGCCCAATAAAATCTATATTTTTTCAAATTGAAAATTTAATAAGATTCGAATAAAAACCGAGCATTCCTATCTTAAAAGAGCACGATCCTTCATTTTTTTGATTGAATATAAGAAGGGTGATAGACGTTTTTATCCCGTTTTCGTTTCTATTCTCTCTTACACATCCGAAAGTCGTGAGGTACTCTATAAAGGTCTCTTCACTTGATTTTGTGATTTCGTTTTTCAAGATTTTCTGCATAAATGAACTGGTAACACATCCATGCAAGTCGGATAGACTGAATATTAGAGTAGGACCATAGATCCCTCGAAGGTACCAAAGGATACATTGGCAGAAATCGCATTCCGTGATTGTTCGAAAGTGTTCTGGACGTTACCATATTTGCTGAATGTCTGCAGAGTTTGCGGACTCGCATCTTTCCCATCGAAACGTCTAAACGATCACTTAAGCTGCCTGTCTGGTTACTTGTACTTTCTTGTGGGACATGAGATGTACTTTCACATTTCATAAAAACATTGACCTAAAATGGCTTTGGAGATTAATTTATTTATCCGCCTATCCATGGTACAAAATGTTGGCAGATTTGGTCATGTTTGACGAAAGACTTGCCAGTCTGAAGATCTGCATCGGCATAGATATTTTTTTGGAAGAACATCAGAGCATAAATATTTTGTATGGAGGTATGGAATTGTTTCTCCAAAACGGTATAACCTGTGGAAGTCTCTCTACCTTGATCTCTACAAGGTCAGCATTGCCGTGAATAAGGTCTTTGGAAGCGAAATCTTGGTCGACGGTTTTCGTAATTTACATCATGTTTGGAGGAAACTTTTACAACCCCGCTTCAATTGTTTCGGAAGTGTTTTGGGGTGTCATCGAAAATTTTGGAGTGGTTCTCATCGTGCCAATCGATATCTGATAAGATGAATTTGACATACGGAAATTTTTCAAATAATTTTATTTGATCAAAATCTTTTCTTACCCATATTCTATAAATATATATAAATATATAATATATAATAGATATATAAATACATAATTTAATATTGATTAAATGTCGTAACTAAAATAACAATGAACTTTACTAGTATGTAAGACAACTGACAGCAGACCACAGCGGACTGTGTGGACAACTGACAGCGGATGCGTACTAGACTGGATTACTATGTAATGAGAAACATTTTAGCACAAGGGACAACTCGTTACATTGTTGTGGAGTGAAAGGAATGGTTTAAACCAGGGGTCGGCAACCTACGGCCCGCGGGCCACGTGCGGCCCTCGAGAACGCTTTATGCGGCCCGCAAAGCTGTAACGAAAAAGTGATCAGGAAAATTTCTCATGGGCAATTTTATATTTTTTGAGTAAAATTATGGACTCAAAGACTTTTCTGGTGAAGTTTTAACGCTATTAAATTACGTAGACTTGATTTTGTTCATATAAAATCAGAGAATCTCTAGAAAACTTCTGATTTATTCGCTCATCCGGTCCGCCGAGGATTTCCTGACTCCCAATGCGGCCCTCCGAAACATTCACAACTGCAAATGTGGCCCACCATGCAGAAAAGGTTGCCGACCCCTGGTTTAAACTGTTTTAAAATAGTCGTTTTTATATAAAATGTCGCGCTTAACTGTGGATTATAGTTTTCAGACCTAGGGGCGTAAAACGTCGGTTAATCCGGCGAGTCGGTTAAGCGAAGGTCGGTTAAGAGGGCTTCTACTGTATTGCAATTTACATACTTATTAACTCGAAAAAAAGATCTTATTTCACATAAATTATGTGTATTTTTTAGTAATATACTTTGAAAATTCTAGCAGGCATAATCAAAAACAGGATGTTTATTATAACATTGCGTACACCATTAAAAATTCTTTCGGAAGTTTTTATAAGAGCTTAAAAAGTCCAATACTAAATCCTTTGATAATTACCAATGCCCATTACTTTAAGAGTGATATTTCAATTAACGGTAGATCCATCGTTCGAGGAAATATTACGTTACATGCAATTGTAATGTCATTATTTATTTATCGCCACTAAATTATCTCAGCGCCCCACGTCTTTATCCATGCGTCGACCGTATATCGCTATCGTTGGTTAAAAAATTCATCTTTTATTTTTTCAAATATATATAATATAATTAGGTCCTATTCTCCTCTTCGCTCACTTCCAAAAAATAGTGAAATTGTGAGGAATAAATCAAAAATCATTTTTGCGCATAATTTAAATCGAATCAAAGGAGAAAGAAGTATTCTGTTCACATAATTTTAAATTTCTTGCTCAACCACATACCACATCTCGTCTTCAATTAAAAAAATGAGAAGTTATGTTCTTTTTGGGTGTGCTTATTTGGATATATTTTTTGCAATGAATCACCGTTGGGAGTAAATGTAAAACCTACGTCTGACAAAGAAACGATATAGGAGGGATGGAATTCCTTTCGGAAGATATAATCGATTTCCTAGAAAAGGGTCAAGTTAATTAAAGTTTCTGAAAGGGTAGTAATTTTATCGAAACAACATTTGAAAACGGAATGGGTTTTCGATTAATGTGGTAAAAGACAAATACCAATCCTTTTCGAGAGCAATTTCTACATCATTTCTAGTATTCTATGTGCTTATTCCGAATAAGGAATGACAACATATTTCTGCTGAAAAAAGGTTTAATTCGCATTGTAGCGGTGATGATAATTCCATTTACGGTATCCAACTACACCACACGTATTGATTGTTTGGTAAAAAGGACAAAATAAAAATTAATGTTTCAATCGCCTGTCAAATACCCTCTTGAAGAATCTCAATCACGTCAACTCCGAGACGAAGAGGAGAAGGGTTGCAAGACTTTTCGTCTAAACTCTGCCCTTCGGGGCGAGAAAAAGCAAAAATCACCTTAAAAGGCTCGCTACGCAACGAGTTATCTATAATTTGACCTGAAATTTTGTATTGAGCAATCTAGGTTTTGTAAAGCCGAATCTGGAAAGGTTCAGGTATTTGTTAAAAGTATTCACGTCCATGTTTGTAAGATATGCACAATACTCAGAAACTCAACATATATCCCTCTAAAGGACAGAAGAACGACATGATATAAATCTACCGGGACGTGTTCTGGGCGTCCACTCCATTGCTGAAAGTCTGTAGGTTTTTCGGACTAGCGCCTTTCCCATTGGTATACCGACGAGACGGCGAGAATGTAGCCACCAAACGGGTTGTCTGGTACAGCATCACGGTGTACTTGGTGATTGCCTCCGCTATGTTGTGGAATATTTTCTACATCATCGCAGAGAGGAAAGAAATGAGCCTAGAAGTTGTCTTGAAGGTTTATTGGGCTTTGTCCGAGTACTTTGTCACAATAAAGAACGGCTTGGGTGTATTTACCCGCCGATCCATGATACACGGAGTGTTGGTAGATTTGGCCACGTTCGATGAGAGACATACGACTCTAAAGACGTTCATTGACTCTCATAGCTTTCGCAAGAATGTCAGAATACAGATTTACATTTTCTGGCTTGTTTTTCTATGTATTCTGAGCAACCCTTCATACTCGTTATATACGGAAGGATACGGTGTCATTCAGTATATAGCTTTCCTTTACGCGACCAGCATTACAGTTATGGTTCAGTTGCTTCACTACAACATATTGCTGCACTTAAACTTGAGGATGGTCTTCTTGAACGAAGAAATACGTCGTGGTGCGTCCATAAGTTCCTTCAAACAGTTTCTATCGCCAGGATTCGGAATTGTGTCTGCTAAAAGATGTAAATGGTGGTCGTTGCTCTACCTGGATCTCTACAATATTAGCCTTACCGTGAATAAAATCTTCGGAAATGTAGTATTGTTCTACACGTTGTCGACTTTGGTCGATGTTGTGGTGGGACTTTTCTACCTCGTGGATTCCTTGTTGCCGGGTGCTGGACTCTTTTCCAACCTCGCTGCAAATATCCTCATCGTATTTTTGATAGTCACAGAAATTTCCGGTGTCTTTCTCATCGTGCGATCGTGTCAATCGTCATGTGATAAGGTGAATTTATTATCCTCAGCTTTTAAAACTTTCTATTCTTGTCTACTTTATCTTTTTGTTTGTTTATTCGCTTGCACAAAATATAGTCATACTTTCCGATTACCTACAGTTACCAAATTTTGCATAAACTATTATACCGCCTAAATTAGCTGAATGCGATACTTTTCACAATAAAATACGCTGGATGAAAGGTTTAAATAATTATTTATGTTTTTCTTCTTCTTAGTTTGAGTTTTTTCCCCGCTTCAATAGCAGTCGTTTATAGTTGTTTTGATGTTTAGTTGTTAAGAATGTCTTCCCATATTACCTATTAATACGATAAATATGATAAATTTATTGCTTGATATCATTGTCTAAAAAAATTAACACTAGCGACATGTTTCGGTTTTACTTATTACTAGGTGCCCGTTGCAGTACTTCCTGCAAACGTCTTAAAACCCTTGCGTGAAGTGGCCCAATGCGATAGTTCCTATGACAAAAAATTGTTACAAAGAGTGTTATTAGTTGAACCACTTTTATTGCCTCTCCAATAATCATATAGCTCACACAATTTTCATAACCAAAAACGCCTACATGATTTAGACTGCCGGAACAAAATATTCTTTTTTTTGTACAATATTTCTGATGGTACAGCATATCGTATGTTCTGTGGTTTGTTTAATATTAGGTAATCAATGCACCGGCTACGTGTCATTATCGAAAGAAATTAATCACAAATATTACCAATATAGTAGGTAATTTACTTTAAACTGCCCAATAAAACTTGCAAACGAAAGGATATTTTCAATGTATGCGTGAAATATCTTCCTATTTGAAATATTAAGTTGTCCATTACTACAATGCATTGGAGTCGTTTCTTTTCTTCGCAACGTGTTTCATTTGTTTTATATTTAAACAAAACCTTTCAATCGGTTATTGTCCTTAATGCGTTTGTTTCATTGTAAGCTTAGTGCAAATGCACTTGAAAGCCCAAGTTTAACAATACACAAATCCGAGATGAACAATTGAAATGTTGAAAAATCGGAGAACATCGAATATAAACTTAAAATATGAGTAAACACGAATTAAACAACAGAATCGATGGTAAGAACAAGAATCTTCATTTCTTTCTACAAGAAATAGTGCAAATCTAGAGTCAAAGTCTCGATCGTAAGGTATTTTATAATGTTAAAGCCTGAAGGGGTACACATCGTATTCCAGCCGATTATGTGTTAATCAAATGTAAAAACGAAAACTTTCCTGATATCGTACCCATGCCTTTTCGGGACCTGCAGGAGTTTGCGTCGAGTATGCAGGGCGAAAGATTTATCGAAATCGAGACCACCGTACTTGATTTATTTGCGTTTATACTGGGAAGTGACGTCACTCGAGGATTAATTGATTTTTGTTCTTAATTCCTTTGTTTTTTGTTAGCTTAGTGCAAATGCTACCTTAGCACCAACCTTTTTAAAATGTTAAAAAATCTGAGAGAATCGAATATAAACTTAAAATATGAGCAAACACGACTTAAACAACATAATCTACGTTAAGAACAAGAATTTTCATTTTTTCTACGCGAAATGATATACATCTCGAGTCAATGTCTCGATCGTAAGATATTTTAAAAGGTTTAAGACTACACATCGTAGTCTAGCCGATTACGTGTTAATCAAATGCAACAAGATTGGAAAGGTGTACTTCATGTCGAGTACACAGAGTTTCCAAATACGTTATTTGAGATAAGCGGTTCCCGAGTTGAAACAAAGGTACTTTGTCAACTATATGTAGGTCATGTAAAGTGGTCGTAATTGTTGCCCGATTTTAACCAAAATTGGAATCGATCGACCAATTTTAGCAAAACTCCCCAATACCAAATTGCATTACAATACGTCCAGCGGTTTCCGAGTTTTAACATGCAGACGGACGGACAGAAACAACCTCCCCTATATGCGTTCACTTCGTGCAAAGAACGCATAATAACGAAAACTACCCTGGTATTGAAACCATGCTTCTCGGGGGACGAATATCCACTTATAACTTGCAATAGTTCGCGCCGAGTATTCCGGCGAAAGATTCGTCGAAATCGAATCAACCGTTCTCGGTTTAATATCGTTCATACTGAAGGTGACGTCACTCGGGGCTTCAGACGTGGGGACGCAGGCAGGAACACAGCGGTTATAATATGATCAATTTCGATAATTATTTTGAACAACATTGGTTTGGTTACTCTGCAAAGAATTGTTATAATTTGTTGTAGGATTCTTATTATTTTGGTGGCACTATCTTACACGAATTCAACATCTATTAAGAAATATATTTAGTGCTTTAAGGGATAATTTCCACGAAGGTAGTATTCTGTAAAGGATGTTTTTTCATTGTTCTATAATTTCTTTTGGATTATACATTTTTGGCGGTTTTGTTACTCGGGAATAAAACTGAATCGAATCTCAGAAATTGCCGCATCCGAATAAATACCCATTGATTCCAGATGAATTGATTAATTTATCATTATTGTTATTATTATTAGAGCTTTAAGACCTCACACTAGAGAAACGAAAATTTTAACTGGAATTTCTAAAGGTAATGCTGTTTTTATTCTCCGGATTCCTATAATATCGCCATAAACGATTCAGTTAAAGAGATTGCATTTCCCAGAACGTCTTGCGTTTGGAATGTCAATAAAGAAATCACAAAGACACTCGTTTAAAGTAGCAGGAACAGATCTAACAACAGATTCTTTTGCACACGGACAACGTTATGTTGCAATGTCAAAGGTGGGAAATATAACAATTCTGCTTACTTTAGCAAAAGACCGAAGAACTACAAATATAGTTTACCAGCAAGATTTAATCAACACCAGTTCATTTTTTTCACTAATTGAAAATATCTGATTCAATTTAATATCCATAGTAATTTGTCAATAAAATTAATGATGTTTGCAAATTAAACAAAAAATTTAAAACTTCTTTAACTTCCCTTTTATAAGCACATTAATAAAAATTTCTTTTGCATTTTCTCACCTGCTAATAAAATGATTAGTTTTTATTTTCATCGGAAAAGTCATGATTATTTTGTATGTTTGCTACACGTTTGGTCACCTCTTAAGAAGTAGTAACCAAAATTTGCAAAATGGTTCCTAAGCTCAAGGAGCAGGTTTCTGTCTATGTTTGGATGCAATGGAGCCATTTTGATACAAAATGGCAGAATGGACATTTCAAAACTGCAGTGATTTTAAACAAATTATTCCGGATTGTATAAGTTATAGTTTGCCCCACAGCATTAGAATAAAATTACATAAATTCTTTTTAGTTAAGAGGTTAAAAATTAAATTATCCATTTATAAATCTCATTGTTTTTGTTTCTCAGAATTTCCGAGCAACACAAGGTATTTTCTGCTAAATTCAATATGTTCGGCAGAAATTTGGTAGTACTATAGTTAGTTATGAGGAAAAATTCAAACTTTATGAGAAGATTCGTATATTAGAATTTTTTGTTTAATCGTAAATATGCTGTAATATTTCAAGATATATGTACGCAATGAAAATTATTTTTTTATAAAAGTTTATAAAGGGATTGTTTTTTTGTTTGATGAAGAAAACAGAAAAATATCAAACCTTTTCGAGAGAAATTTCTTCTTCATTTCTAGTAATCAAGGTGTTTATTCCGAGCACATATTAGATAATATTTCTGCTGAAAAACGGTTTAATTTGCATAGTGGCGGTGTTTAATTTAATTCCAATTATGTAATCCGAGTACACCACCCATATCGATTGTTTGGTAAAATAGGACGAAATAAAAATTAATGTTTCGATCGCCTGTCAAATAGTACATCCCTCTTGAAGAATCTCAATCACGTCAACTTTAGATGATTGAAATCACTCTGGGCCACACAAGAGTAGGATTCCAAGACTTTTCAATCAATTTTCTTCTAAACTCTGCCTTTCCAGCCTGACAGAAGCGACAAACACCTTAAAAGGCTCGCCAGGCTACGAGTCTGCTATAATTTTTCCTAACGTTTTGTATTGAGCATTTGACGTTTTGTGAACTGAAACGATTTGAAGATTTTTTAAGAAAATTCATTAGTTACACGTACATTCAAGTTGGCTACGCATCATCTACTGATATTCAGCATAGCAACATGGATCCATCGAGAAGCCAGAAGAACACCGTTGCATATATCTCCAAACTGGATTTGCCAACACTGCATCAAGAGGACGTGTTCTGGGGGTCTGCACCGTTGTTGAAAGTCTGTAGGATTTTTGGACTAACACCTTTCCCATTGAGTCGTGGACACGATGGTAAGAATGACGCTTCCAATGTCGTTATCATGTACAGCGTCGCGGTCTACTTGGTTATTACATTCGCTATGATTTGCGATGTGTGGGACAAAACTCTAGATAATGAAGGAATGACCTTTGAAGTAGCTGTTGGAACATATTGGTCAGTGGGCGTATATTTAATCGCAATTTTCGACTGCTTAATGTTGTTCCTCCGCCGATCCAAAGTGCACGGCATGTTTACAGACTTTGTGAAATATGACGAGAGACTCGCCGTACTCAAAATCCGAATTGACTCGCATAGGTTTCGCCAGGACGTTAGAAGACAAGTGTTAGGATTCTGTCTTTTTTTACTGATGGTTACTCTTCTGTCCAACCCTTCCTATCCGTTGCTTTCGTTTGGAAAAGGGTTCTTTCATTATTTCGCTAGCATTTACACGGCCAGCGCTACGATGTTGGTTCAGTTGCTGCACTACAACTTCTTGCGGCACTTAAACTTGAGGATGGATTGCTTGAACGAAGAAATACGTCGAGGCGCGACTACAAGTTCATTCAAACATTTCACAATCCAAGGATTCGTAACCGTGCCGGCGAAACGATGTAAACAGTGGACGTCGCTCTACCTTGACCTATACAAGATCAACCTTGCCTTGAACAAAATCTTCGGAAGTGTAGTATTGTTCTATACGATGTATACTTTGGTCGATGTAGTGGTGGCACTTTTATTCTTCGTGACTGCCTTGTTGTCGGGTGGTGCACTCTTTTCCGTCCTGACTGCTAGTATCTCGGCCGTATTTTGGAGCGTCACAGAAATTTTCGGAGTGCTTCTCATCGTGCGATCGTGTCATTCGTCATTTGATAAGGTAAATTTAATGTTCTCCGCATTTTAAAGATTTCGTTTCTCGCTTCAATTATTCGGCAGAGGATAGACACTTTGTAGTTAGTAATGTGGTCAAATACGAACTTTATGTTTATATTAGATAAAGAATTCTATTCCTAGTTGTCGTGGAACCTACAAATTTTATATAATATAGTTTAAAATGTTAGGCAAACCGATTCCGAACTTCGTTGCAGGCGATTTAACTAATGCCGAATCCAGTACGTATCTTACAGCACACGAAAAATATATTTTCCATATAGACCGTTTTCAGCATTCGCCCATAATTCTTTAACTTCGTAAGTTACGAAGCTTTTTGCATTTTTCAATTTTGGTAACTTGTTAGTATTTATGTTAATATTCAGGTTAAAGCTTATATTTACTCAGTGAACGGAGCTCATCAGTGTCACAATAAATGGATAGGATTAGAGTATCTTCTTAAACAATCTACGAATATTAAAAAAAACATTCCCATGTTTATTTTAAATTTTATGTTGAAAAAAATAAAACGGCTTAGTATTCTATATTAGTATTTTATCGCGGCTAAAAGATGTTTAATCTTAATGCTATTACTATTGATATCAATATGGTTACCTAATTAATGTTAGAGTTAATGATAATTGCGGCTTTTTTTACTGAAGTTGACAACTTCTCTGATGTCGCTGAATGTATATTGAGCATATTTCTTCGAAATGATAGGAGTGATACTATTTATTCGTCATCTTATCAGATGAATTTAATTTGCAGCACTCTTTAAACGTTGTTTAGTTTGATATATTCAGCATAAATTTAAGTTTTTGATTATTTTATTTTGAAATACTATTTTTTTATCACATCAGACTAAAACTTACATTTAGAGGTGCTTACCAGAGGATTGGTAGTAGCGGAACGCCTTATGGAGTGGGTTCCCAACCTGAAGCTCGTGAACACTGCTGCGGTCTTTGGGAGCTTGATTTTCGAGGTTGCCCAAAACACCCTACATTCTTTATCAGACCCTAAACCACCATAGACAAAAACATCCTACTTTTGAGACAGCCCAAAGTATCCCACATTTTTTACCGCGTGAAGGGTCGGGTTGGTCAGCGCGATGGTGGTTAATGGGTGCAGTTTTTGTTTCAATTTTCAATTGAACCGGGTAGTATACAATAAAAATAAAAAACTATAATTTTAAGTTCTTTTTCAGATAAAATTACATTGGATATAAAGTTATTAAACAGGTAGCATACAATAAAAACAAAGAACAGAACAATTTTAAGTACTTTGTCAGAAACCAAAATAACCATAAACAGCATAAAAATTAAATAGTTTAATGTTTAAATCCCTGTAGTGTTTCCAATGAGGCTAATATATTCTAACTGTTCAATTTCTTCTGTTTCATAGCAAGAAAACACTTTTTAGATGAAATCATCACGTTCCCTATCTAGTTTCCTTTTCACCGCTATTTCTCCTTTCTTGTGTTGTCTGATTTTTAATTCTGTAACAATTTGTATGTTTTTCAGAGAATCTATTGTATGAAATACAATTGGATGCGGCATATAAAATTCTGAGGATAATTCTATGGATATTTTCGGCACCATTGTTTGTTCTAAAATTTGAAGTGGGCCTTTTTGCCCATATGTAAGGAGGGAAAACTTCACTTTCTATACAATAGTTCTCCAGAATACAGTATGAAAACTCGGTGCATTCAGTTACTGCTGGTAACACGCAAAATAATTTTACAAACGCTCCAGAAACTTCTTCGGCTGGCAAACAATGACATTCCAAAAAAAAAAACAAAGTGAATGTTCCATCAGCCATATATTTCTCACAACTTTAAATTGAAAAAGATAATTTTGATTTACAGGTGATCAAGATTATTTGAGATAGCACGTCTACGAAGGTAAACTTTTCACCATTATTATTCCCTCAGCAACAAATACTCTATTCATACGCTCAGGAAGATTAGTAGCCAATAAATCTAATATATTATTAAATCTCGTTGTAAATCTCACTAACTGATACAATGAGTGTTTGCCAAATGTTTCAAGTAAAGCCTCGCAAGATTTACGCTCTCTACCACAGGAATAAAAGTAATTATGCTTCCAATCAATTGGCGGAAATTGAAATCGCTCCCAATTATAATGGCTTTATCTTTATAAATCGAACTTAGCGTCGCCACTTGTTTCCCTAGATAATAAATAGTTTCCATGCTCGCATTTGGTGGTCTATAAAAGGCGCATATATTTACAGTTTTGCAGTCGCTCCCTTTCACACTACACCAAACACTTTCGACTTTGTCGTCAATAATCTGTATTGGGTAACTTTCGTATTTATTGCTAACTGCTATAAAGAGTCCACCTCCCGAACGGCTACATCGATCATTTCTAAAAACGCTATGGTCACGAGTAAAGATCTCTTGACTGGCTATGTTCGCCGTTAGCCAACTTTCTGCACCAATTACTACGTCAGCACGCAGACTACGAATAAGGTGTTCAAGATCGGCCTCCTTCCTGCGAATGCTGCGACAGTTAACCGTGATGATTTTTAGTCTATCGCTATTATTATGTAACGATGCCTCGCGCGCAACTGAATTATTATTATTATTATTATTCAGCCCGACCACTCAGTTCCAAACCATAGCACCGCAGTCCGCCCAAGGAACAATGCTACAGAGAGTAAGCCGTGCATCAGCACCCGACTCCTCTCGGACACAAGCAACCTCAGTGGCCAAGTCCTTAAAAGGACTTAAAACCTCCTCGGACCGGCGCTTTGAAGCGTCGTTAGTGCCAACATGGGCCACCACCCGCAGCGAGGAGCAACCCGTGCCCAATACCGACGCCCTGAACTCTTTCGTCACCTGGGGCACCGAACCTCCTGGTATACACCTGGAGAACACCCGCTCAAGAACTCCCTCCCGGCGAGCCCTTGACAGTAAAGGCGCTACCACACGCCGGACTAACAGCCCCCTCTTTCCCCCCGAGCTCCCCTTGGGCCCGGTCCACACCGAGAAGACGGGAGCGGGTGCGGCCGTAACGGCAGTGAAGTCGTCCTCCGATAACACCGCAAACCGATTACTAACAGGAAGAGGGTCCACCGAAGCGTTCCAAACTCCCTGCCTCCGCAGCACCACCCCACGATCCCCCCGAGTAAACACCACACCACTCATCGGGCTTCTGGACAGGAGGACCCTTGATCCGCAAAGAGGAGCCAGGAGCCTCCCCGATCGGTCTGTCGGCTTCCGCACCCAGGCGAATTCGAGCCGCCATTTTGGCGCGGCTTGCTTTAAGGAAAGAACTCGCACCCCTCCCGCGCGCCAAGGCTGCCTCCGACCTTTCCACCCTCTGAAGGAGGTCCGCAACCACACTCTCCAGCTCCGTGATCCGAGACATCATGGACTCGCAACCAGCGTCGCGCAAGAAGAAGGAATCAGGAGTCCTTGGAGCAGCCATCCTATCCTCTTAACTAATTTGTACTATCTATAAATTTTATTTAAACTAACGTAAATTCACGGTTAGCTACTTCGTTGACTGGCCTCAAGGTTAAAATCTAAGGTCGAACGCAGGTAAAAAGTGAAAGGGATAGAGTGATTCACTACACAAACAACGTTAGTAAACAGGCAGGAATGTATAGCACAAGAGGAACGTAGATCAAGGATCTAAAGAAATACGAACGCAGGGACAAATAGTTAAGAACGGAGAAGGTAATAAACTACTATAAGAAAATTACAAAAAGATTACGGATGGAGTGGTTGAGAGAAGCTATTAGCTACTACCATATGGCAAGAGTAGGATGAGTATAGCGTTTCGTTCAGAGATCAGTTAACTAAACTACACCAGAAATAACGTAATAAAACGATAAAAATGTTCAAAATAGATAATAAAAATAAATAAGGAAAGAAAATCTGGTTCTACTTAACACAACACTACTGCTCAAACATATATAAGTTTTTACCATTTCCATTCTTTCCCTTATATCATAGCTTTCTATGACTTCTCTTCCAGTATTGCAGCAGGGATAACCATGAATAAACACGAAATAAAATGCAAATGAAAATGTTGCGCGGGACCCTCTGTCAATCCGGAATCCATGTATCGATGAATCGAGGAAAACAAAAAGGATCTCGTAACTTGAACTCTCCGTCGGCCATTTAGGATGAAACAAAATAAGATAAAAAATTGAAATCTTACACCAAAACCAAAATCCGACTTTCTTTTAGTTAACGAACACCTGTTCCCTTCCCATTCCCCTATATTCATGTCCGTTCTCCCCATCTCTCCAACGTGTCGTCGCGGCCAACGCGCTTATCGTCTCAAGCAAGGCCTCTGACTGGGTAGCGTCAGTTCTCTACATGGTATCGAACGGGAACCGAACCAAAAACCGAAAAAAACCGTTATTTTAGCTGGAGTGAAACTCAACCCGAACCGAAAAAAAAATATTTTTCTGAACCCAAACCGAAACCTAAAACCGTTATTAATTTCGTTCCATTTTTTCGGTTCGCGTAAACCAGGGGTCTTCAACGTTTTCCCGTTGAGTACCACCCTTAATCAATATTCACTAACTATGGCCTTTTTCGCGTGCCACCCTTCAAATAGTTTTGTCCATAACGTTTACAAAAAGGTGAGTCTTATATTGTAACAATATAATGTGGTATCATTACAATAGGAAATGCTTGTGAAATCAAAGAAAATTTCTTTTAAATATATATCTTTGTAATTTTTCTTTTAAATATCGTGCCATATAAAATCTCTTCGCGTTGCCGACCCATGGCATAAACAGTGGGAGCGAAAAAAGGGTTTTTCCTTTTGCTTTAATACGAGTCTTTTTTGAAAGTCTCACTTTTCAACACCGAATAAGGCTAATGGTTTTCTTGAGAATACATGCTCCTAAGCCATTGAAGAGATGCATCTTTGTGGTAATATCTATTGGTTCAATGATGGGATTTTCCAAGGGCATCTCAATACATAGAGAGAGGGTCAAGGAAACGAATAACGAAAAATGTAAAAAGAGAATTCATGCATTGTTTTACTATTCGCTACATGGTGGGAGGGGGCGATTTACGTGCGGATATCAATTTTTGTCACCTTGGCTTGCGATAGTGAAAACGCACTGCACCCCCTGCCATCCACCAAAAAGGTGACTTGCAGGGTATAATGTAGATGTTGATGTATTTGGCTTAAATAAAAAATAACATTAATTAATAAGATAATTTTGGAATTCTCTTGAAAAATTTCCAAACAAATACAGTCTGAGAGAAAAAAACCGGTTCGAACCGGTTCATTGGTGGTTTCTATAGCGAAATCGGAACCAAACCGAAATTTTTTCTTTTGTGTGAACCGGAACGAAAACCGGAGGGGAAAATATTTCGGTACGATGCCCTGGTTCTCTTCGCCCGCAATGGAAACGCACGTTAAGACTGTTTTCCACATTTTACTTAAAATTCACTTTCCATCATTCCCTCCTCCATAGTGCCATTCTTTTCCTTATCTTCCCCTGGTGTTTCCCTATCCCTCCCAACTCCACTCCTCCCGCTAATCACCTAGGACTCCCAGTGTTATCCACTCTCTCTCCCATTCCTCCCCCAACCAACAACCCCACCTCTCTCCTTCCCCCATTTCCCCCTCTCTTCTCCCCTCCTTTCTCCATCTTTTGTTTCCTTCCCAACGTCCTGTTTCTGGCCATATATTTTTTATTCTTATTGCCTGATAATGGTGGTGATGCATCGAAACTGATCGTGCGTGTATATTTTTATGTGGATTTAACACAAAGTTATTTTAAACTGTGTCGTAGTCTCTATCCCGCCAACTTTAGATGATTGAAAATTGCTTCGGTAGAAATAATACAAAGGCGATAAAAGTTTTTTGTTGAATTTTGTATTAACTCTGCCTCTTGAGCCGTCATGCGTCATGCGATGAGTCGACAAAAAGTTTTTCTGGAGTTTATCATTGACAATTTAGCGTTTAGGAGACACAACCTAACTCCTAACGAATATTTTACCTGTAGATGTAAGAGGGTTATTTATCAAAGATCAAAATTAAGCAACATACCACAGATATCTCGAGAGATATAAAGAACGCCGTGATATAAATGAACTACCTTAAATTTACGAATCTGAGTCAGGAGAATGTGTTCTATGCGTCTGCACCATTGCTGAAGGGATGCATGTTATTCGGACTCGTACCTTGCTCATTGAAACGTAGGCAGAAGAGCGATAATGGCGCCTCTAAATGGGTTGTCAGGTACAGCGTCGCGGTTTATTGTGTGACTACCTCAGCCTTGGTGTGGGACGTGTGCGACATTATTGCAAAAAATAAAGAAATGAACCTAGAAGTTACCGCAATGATTTCCTGGACAACGTTGTTGTACCTCATAGCAACGGTCAACTGCCTGGCAATTTTTTCCTGCCGATCCATGGTGCGCGGTGTGTTGGTAGATTTGGCAAAGATTTACGAGAAGGTTACTAGTCTGAAGATATACTTGGATTTTCATAGCTTTTGCAAGAACGTTAGAATACAGATGTTCTGTTTCTGGCCTTTTTTACTGATGCTTATTCTTCTGACCAACCTTTTTCTCCTTTGCTTTTGCTTGAAAACGGATTCATTCGCTGTCTTTTTCGTAACCAGCAGCATATTCTTGGTCCAAATACAAAATTACAACATATTGCGGCACATAAATTTGAGGCTGGCATACTTAAACGAAGAAATACGTCGAGGTGCGTCTATAAGTTTATTCAAACTTTTGCCATTCCAAGGATCTGTAACTGTGCCAACGAAACTGTGTAAACTGTGGAAATCGCTCTTCCTAGACATCTACAAGGTCAGCGTGACGTCCAATAGTATATTTGGAATTGCACTATGTTCACATCCTTGAACGCTGTAGCAGTACTATTTCTGTCCGTGTCGGTCTTGATTTCGGATTTTTCCAACCTGACATAGATCACTGTGAACATATTGAGAATGTCTTGGGCAATTTTTGAAACGTTTGGATTAATACCAACGGTGTGTTCGGGTCATTCGTCATCTGATCAGGTGAATTTAATACCCTGCAAAATTTAAGTATTCTTTAATTTTATATCTTTGGTAGAAATCTGCATTTTTCCTGTAATTAATTTGAAAAAATACTAAATGTTTCAGACACGTAAGGCTAAAAGGCCGATTTTTATATTTTATAGAACGTTTCACCCTCAAAATGATTCATATAGTACATACATCTGCTATTACCGAACTTCCTTGGGCGTGATGTCATTATAACGCCGAAACTTTTAATTACATCAGGTTTAGGTCGTAAAAAGTTACCGAGGTTTGTATGCTCTATTCCAGTGGTAGTCAATCTTTTTACCTGTCACGCACCATTATTTCTATAATATTATTATTTACATTATTATAATAATGTAAATGGTCGGACGGTTCCGTTGCACTTAAAAGAAAATGTTGCGAATACAGTATCGAAAATAGTCCAGTTTCGTTCTATGATCTACACCTGCAGAGTCCAAATGCATTTTGCACATTGATTTTTTGTCAAATAAATAAAATATTAATGTGATTTGTCCGTCAACAAATATTCCTCTTGAAGAATTTCAATCTCGTTTACTTTGTATGATTGAAAATTGCTTCCGTAGATAGAATGAAAGGGTGGTATAAGTTCTTTTCTTGAATATTGCATGAACTCTGCTCTTGAGCCTGAAAGTCTCGTTAAGTGCTTCAAATGTCGCCACGCGACTAGTCAACAAAAATTTACCAGAAGTCTTTTATTGAAAATGTGGCATTTAAGACAACAAACTGGACTTCATCAGGATATTTTACACGTAAATCTAAGAACGAAACTCAGCTATAAACCATGGATCCCTCGAAAGGATTGAAGATTGATCTTGAATTTTCAAATCCTCGTCACCAAGATGTGTTCTGGGCGTCTGCTCCGTTGCTAAAAACAAGCAGGTTATTCGGACTAGCACCCTTCTCATTGGAACACCGGCAGGAGAGCGAGAATGGCGCCTTTAAATGGGCTCTTCAGGTACAGCGTTGCTGTTAATTTTGCGACTAACTTCGCCTTGCTGTGGGGCGTGCGCGACGTTGTTGCAAACAATAAAGAAGTTAACCTTCAAGTTGCCGCATTGATTTATTGGATAACGTTGGTGTACTTCATATGGATGATCAACAGTCTGGCCGTATTTATCCGACGATCCATGCTGCGCGGTGTGTTGTTAGATTTGGCCAAGATTGACGAGAAGTTTGCTTGTCTGAAGATCTGCATGAATTTCTATAGCTTTCGCAAGGGCGTTATAATACAATTGTTCTGTTTCTGGCTCTTTTTACTGGCGCTTATTCTTTTGAGAAACCCTTTCTTTCCGTCCTTTTATCTTAAATACGGATACATTCAGTATTTTTCAAGCACTTACGCTAGCAGTACTGCAGTTTTGGTACAGCTACAACATTACAATATATTGCGGCACATAAACATGAGGATGGCTTCCTTGAACGAAGAAATACGTCGAAGCGCGTTGACAAGTTCATTCAAACACTACCAAAAGCAAGGACCCTTAACCCTGTCTGCAAAACGATGTAAAATTTGGACGTCTCTTTACCTTGACCTCTAAAGGTCAGCATGACAGTGAACAAGATATTTGGAAGTGTTATATTGCTCTACGCGATGTGCTCTTTGATAGATGTTGTTTTCATGCTATTCCTTTTCTCTTCGGCCTTTATTTCGGATCTCGTTGAAGGTGTAGTGTTCATAATTTGGACAGTCTTCGAAGCATTAGGAGTGATATTGATTGTGCAATCGGGTCATTCGCCAACCGATCAGGTAAATAATCTCCACAATCTTTTTTAAATTTCAATTAAAAATTATTTATTAATTTACAACTAGTTTATAAGCAGCACTTAATATCTTTTTGTAATGAGTTAAACAAAGATATCAAAGACGAACACATATGAGCATGCCTTTTGGAGGATTCGAACTCGTGACTTCCATTTGAAGCAAATCATCCTTTTATCAACTCCAATAATTCAATGGCTTTGGCCTAAACTGGTAGTTCTGTAGTTTATCTTTGTTTTTTTCGCTACAATATTTCTATTACTTTGTGTCGGCTGCATCAAATTCATATAGTGCATGGTTTAACTGATTCTGAATTTCTTTGGACCGTGCGTACCCCACAACTTGAATCTTTTCCTTTCCTCTTATTTGTATCTTATAACACTCGAGAAGTGCAAATTGTGGGACATCGTAGGGTGTTTGCGGCACCAAAAATGTTGAGGAGGAATCCTCTATGCGACCGTATTCTTCGTATTCCCGTAAATTAAAGGAAAGAATTTTTAATTGCATTGGCTCTAGATTATAGAATCTAACGATAAGAAGCACTATAATTTTGTCAATTTTCAACTTATATTCGCAATTATAGTTTTAGAACCAAGAATTTTCGTTCCCGGTTCCCGGAAATTTACTCTGTATTTCTTATTCTCGATTCTAAGTTTTTTATGAAATTTCGTGATTAGATGCGACGGGAAGCTATTATCCAAATCAATGGTACTTAATTACAAGAAACCGGCAACAATGCAAATCACTAAGTATGCGTCAAATTCTGGCATTAAAAACTGATATGTTCATCGATTCGACGGGTATTAAAAAATCGATGGAAGAAAAACAAGTTTCTTTCTTTTAGGCATTTGTTGTTTCAAGACTAGAACGCCTACGATGATTCTAAAAGATTTTAATATGCGAATTATTAATGCTCTAAATTCAAATGTATTCCTTCTCGCATATAACGCAACGAATGTTGTCTCCCCTTCTCTCTTTCCCTTTACCCCTTCTCCCTCTCCCCCTTCTCTCTCCCCATTCTCTCTCTCCCCCTTCTCTCTCTCCCCTTCTCTCTCCCCCCTCTCTCTATCCCCCTTCTCCCCCCTCCCCCCTCCTCTCTCCTCCTCACCCCTCTCCCCCTCTCTCCTCCTCTCTCCCTCTCTCCTCCTTTCCCCCTATCTTCCTCTCCCCATACACCCCTCTCCCTCTCTCTCTCTCTCTCGTATTAACAGCATTCAAAGCACGCTTTCACCCATAAGGAATGAAATAACAATGAGATTTGGGAGTTTAACAATGTAATGGTTGGCAAGGAAACATATCGTTAAAATGGTAATATTTCCCCAAAATATGTTAATTAAATATTTAACAAGGATTTTCGAACTGTATGCGAAATATGCATGAACAGAATAAGAAATGTCATAATTTTTTCTAATGGTTTAAATTGAAGATCGTAGGTTAATTCTTTCTAATTTAGATCTCAAAAAGAATAAAAGGCTGCACGTTGAAAAGTCGATCTTTACGTGTAAATTTAAGGGAACTGGAAATGTCTTCCTCTGAATCTGAATCATTTCATTTTTAATGCTTTTTGTGGTAGATTGTCTTTCATACATTATCTTTTCAACGTTTTCAGTTTTATCATTTTTTCGAAAACCGCAGTAATCTCATTTATTGTTAATGCTAAGGAGAAGGTATAGGAAAGTCCGTGCTTTATACTGAAATTGTATATCTTTTGGACATTACGATTTACATATCTTTGTATCCCGCGCATCGTATGAAATGGTGAACTGTTGGTTAATACTTTCTTATTTAGATCTCAAAAAGAATAAAAGGCTGCACGTTGAAAAGTCGATTATTAGGTGTAATTTTAAGGGAACTGGAATTGTCTTCCTCTGAATCTAGCCCAGGACTTTTTCGAGTTTCTTTCGTCATCAACTTAAAATATGTAAATCGAGCATTCCTGCTAAATTTAAAAAAAGTATCTTGTTCCCTTATCGAGTTATTTGCATTTTTATAGTGTGACAGAGGGAGCCACAAATTGATAGAAGATGACTTTCATTTCATTTTAGATTATTTTTAAACCTCTTTCATACATTTTCTACCCTCGATTTTAACTTGTAGGGAATTGCAATATAGGTTACATTAGTAGTTGGACTCTTGTTATCTCCACATCGTCGAGGAATGATTGGTTGCGTAACTCAAAGTGGGTCTGAATATTGAATCTGCTAACAATTTGTCGCAAATAATGTATCACATGCCATGGGGATTTATTAATGACTAATGTGTATACGCTGTATCAATTATAAATATCATGTTTAAATGGTAAATGATGTGTAAAATATCAAAAATGCAAAATCATTCTTATTCCCGGGATATTGAATATACCGTTTCCCGGGGAAAAAATATGGCTGGGAACCCTAAACTCTAGTTATAACCTAATATAAATGAATTAACCTATAAATATTAACGCTTAATCAGTGAACTGCTACTAACAATAAGTTGATGGTATGTTACGCCTACATTGTCATGGCTTTGCTCTCTATCGATCGGTGCATAATATCTTTTCGCAGTCCCGAACGTTTACAATTTTCTGTTAAGTAATCGAAGATTTATATTGCAGCTCATGGTTGGTGCCTTTTATCCAAAATGCGCATCTGGTTTCCTCAGATATTTTCGTCGTCAGTTAACTGAATAAATTACTTATTTTTCGTCATTAAATACTATGGACAATCTACGTATTAATCATGGAAGCATTAAATAAGAAGTGTCGTTATTTAAAAAAATTCAACTTGAATTTTTTTCTCGGTGTTTCATATTCCCTGCGTTAATTTCCTAAAAATTCAATTTCCTGGAATGATTACTAAATAATTTTCTCGAATAATTTTACTTGAGTCCAAGGTGTAAGCAGCTTTCCGGTACTATTATTTCAAATTCCTGAAGAAACTTTTAATACAACTTATCTTTAGGAAATATTATTATTTAATACTCTTGGTGGTGTTGCTTTGTTGCATATATATTAATCGCCATTTTCGGAGTGTCTTTGACAACAACTTCATTGAACGATATAAGAGGAATGGAATTTTTCGGACGTCCAAATTGGTTTAGAGGAAAAGGTCAGGGTATGGAATTAACATTTATCGAAAAAAGTCGTTATTGAGTTTATGAATGGATATTGAAGCTGCGGATCACCTTTTTTTGATTAAGACAATGACTTTTTTATTTACTCAGTTGAAAGAGGAAGCCCACAAGTCGAAAATTTGTTTGTTTGCATTATCCGCAGGAAGATCCGCTGGCAATTTCATGTGGTAGTATTTACGTGAATTTGATTTATGACAATTTCATCCTTAAACTGTTGTCATCTTTTTAGATATACATTCTAAAAATAACTGTTTGCAGAATTTTTACACATGTTTGCTTTTATGGTTAAGAGAGGAAAATATTTCCCGTGTCATTCTTCAGGATATTGTTCTCCAATTCCTTTATGGAACTAGATGTAAAATTTATGCTGGAAATGCTTGAATTCTCAAAGCGACGGATGTAATAATATAACCTCGTTGCTACAAATACATTATACATTTTTATTGGTTGGTAGAAAAATGGAAAATTAATGAGTTTCGATCGTCTTTCAAACAAAGTCATCTTGAATATTAACAATCCCGTCGATTTTTTACGGTTAAAAAAGCTTTGGATCGAATTTTTGTGTTTTTTTCACGCATTTTGCGCCATAGCTCCGCCATTATATCAGAAAAGACACGAGGAACACATTAAAAGACGCACGACACGACGAAGCAGCAAAATTGTCCTAGAGCTTTGTACTGAGCATTCGACTTTTTGTGAAGCTGAATCTGAAATGGGTCTGACAGTTGATAAACAAATTCAGTTTTTGCGCCTTCATGCTCTTAGGATATGCACAGTACACTGAAGATCAGCATCGAAACCGAAATCCCTCTAAAGGACAAAAGAACGACATGGTAGAAATCTACCGGGATGTGTTCTGGGCGTCCACCTTATTGCTGAAAGTCTGTAGGATTTTCGGACTAGCGCCTTTCCCATTGGTATACCGACGAGACGGCGAGAATGGAGACACCAAACGGGTTGACTGGTACAGCGTCATGGTGTACTTGGTGATCGCCTCCGCTATGCTGTGGGGTGTGTTCTACACCATCGCAGAAGAGAAAGGAATGAGCCTAGAAGTTGTCTCGAAGGTTTTTTGGTCAATGATAGTGTACTTTGTCACAATATAGAACTGCTTGGCTGTATTTACCCGCCGATCCATGGTGCAAGGTGTATTGGCAGATTTGACCAAGTTCGATGAGAGACTTGCCACTCTGAAAACGTTCATAGACTCTCATAGCTTTCGCAAGAATGTCAGAATACAGATGTTCATTTTCTGGCTTGTTTTTCTGATGCTAGGTATCGTGAGCAACCCTTACTTCGCGTTATATTTGGAAGGAAACGGAGTCATTCAGTATTTGGTTATTCTTTATGCAAACAGCGGCACAGTTATGGTTAAGTTGCTTCACTACAACATATTGCGACACTTAAACTTGAGGACGGCTTGCTTGAACGAAGAAATACGTCGAGACGCGTCGATAAGTTCCTTCATACGGTTTTCATTGCAAGGATCCGTAACTGTGTCTGCAAAACGTTGTAAACTGTGGAAATCACTCTACCTTGACCTTTACAAGATCAGCATGATCGTGAACAAAATCTTCGGAAGTGTAGTATTGTTTTATTTGGTGTACACTCTGATCGACTTAGTGCTCGCGCTTTTCCTGATCGTGGCGTCCTTGATTTCGGATTTTATAGATTTTTCTGAGCTCGCGCCCAAGATCTTTACAATATCATGGGTAGTATTCGAAATTTCCGGTGTCTTTCTTATCGTACGATCCTGCCATTCGTCATATGATAAGGTGATTTTAATATACTGAGCATTTAAGGAAATTTGATTGAATTTTTAGTTTCTTTGGTGGTGAATTGCAGTTGCTAAGAAAAAAATTATATTTTTATGTATTATGAAAAATATATTGTATTATGAAGGCTAAAAATTACACACTAACTGATTATGAGCATGTTACACGTGATGCTAATTATGATATGATGCTTATTTTTTTCTCTCTAATCAGTATCGTAAGGCTAATGAGAGGTTTAAATTTTCTACGTGGGCAGTTTTTGGCAGAAATCTGTGAATCTTAAATTTTTCATAATTAATTATATATTATAAGTTTCATGTATATTCTCAAAATGGTCATTATAACTTGGAAATTTTAACACTTTAAGTCACCGTTTTTATATTTAATCAGCGTACTAAGGGAACTCGTATCGTACTAAAGTTAAAGGGTTATAATAAAATTATTAGCATCCCACGAATCATTGAAGAAAATCCAGACGTCAATTTAACATCTTGTGTACAAACATCAAGAATATTACTCTCGTTTCTCCGTGGCTATTAATCTTTACATTGACATGATTTTATGCGAGTATAATTAAAATATTACACATTATAAGAGAAAAATATTACGCTAGATAGAAATATTTTCTTTGAAAATTATGTAAAATTGGATAAGCAATCAGCTCATGAAAACCTAGGAAAGAAGCAGATTAGGATAAGTATTATGGCGTCTGAAAGGCATTGGGATTTTTAAGCGCCCCTCAGTCAATTAGCAGCACTTCACGTGGTTTATGCATATATTTCCTTAAATATGTATATATAGTTATTCCATAACTTAGAGAGGGCAAGAAGATTACAATTGAGAGAAAACGCGTCAATTCATCTGGTTAACATTCAAATCGATATCAGTGTTCCTGAAAACAATCGAATTATTGATAGCTACCCAGCGATATGTTTCTTCACGTTGGTAGTTCAAAATATTTGGACAGCGTTAAAAATTCACAGAATGGCTCCTAAGCATTCGGACATATTGACGACAGTCTTTCATGTAAACGGGTATCGGAAGGCAAATAGTATATCCAATCCATTCATCTCGCTTATGGGTCTTGAAGAATCGAAGCGAAATTCCGCGTATTTGAAAACTCATCTTTAGAGATAGCGCTAACGTATGACCACCATTTCTTTTGTTGAAAATGGTCCGACGGTACCGTCGCAACGCGAATACCACCGACAAGACAATGAGAAACAGTCGAGAAGATTTTGAAAAAGAAAAGCTGGACGCACTCCACGCCATTGCTCCTCTCATTTGGATATGCATGATTAGCGGGTTGATTCCCTTCTCGCTGAAGAAAGATGGGAAACGAACCTCTTTATCCACAGCCAGCAAGGCGATGCGGCTCTACAGCTACTTGATCTTCTTTTCGGCTTCCTCCGCAGCCCTGTATTCCTTGAAAGATTTCCCGTTTGAAGTACCTGACGCTCCCCAACCGAGAGAAAAAGGGAATAAGCATATACTGTATATGATACGCCCAATATGGATAACAGCGGACCAAGTCTTGGGCATCGCGAACTTCGCCTTAATACTCCGTCGAGGGGGGAAACTGCTAGAAGTGATCAACCGTATCAATACCTTGGACCTCGTTCTGGTAACAGCAGGCGACAATATTTTGAGAGAGATTAGGTCGTCCGTTTTGCTTCAGGTGGCGGGTATATGTTTGTACGTGATCTTATATTACAACGCTACGATGAAAGTCCACAAAGACTTACTCACGGAAAACGGCACCATGCGTTTCGTCCTGTCGTTGTTGTGGTCATCTTTGACTTTCGTCAGCTTGAGTCTGGCATTCAATCTCTTGAGAGTGATCAGGTGGAGGTTCTCGACGATAAACGTAAGGGTGGCTGGGCTTAAGCAGAAGGCCATCGTAACTTCAACCTCCGTTCACGATAAAATTAAAATGTCGAGGAACAATATGGCGGACGAAACAAAGTCCCTGGCACGCGTCAGACAAAGACTTTTCGCTCTAACGTGCGATTTGAACACAGTATACGAAGAAATAATTCTCATCCACACGAGTAGTGATGTCTTGGACGTGGTGTCTAGTTTATTTTACATAATCGAAGATTCTACACTCTACCGGGATAACTTTCTCTACTTCATATTCGCTATGGGTCGTTGCACCATGCATACTGTCATACTAGTCGGCATAGTGGCCGCGTACAACAATGTCTACACACAGGTAAGACATGTGGTGTGCTTGTGATTTAAATGTTATGGCGGTGAACGTAGCCATAGAATGGTCGAGTAAACCTTTTGCGTTTCGACTGCTCAGTTTGTGCCGTCAGCGATATTCAGAGAGGACCTTAAGGTTCTTATTAGATCGGTGAATATCCAGTGGCTGCATAAAATGTGTACATGAAAAGTGACCACGCTTTGCTTGGCCGTTTAATTGCTATTAGAAATTCTTATGACTTCATCATTAGTAATCTCTTCGCAGGCATGTCTGTGATTATCTGCTTAACCGTTTTCACCGTGCATACTCGTCTTGCATGATCATATCTTTCTGATTCACGTTCCTCTTTCATTTCGTCTATCAGCTGAAAAATTTGCTTTCCTCTTATTCTATTTGTTTAAGTTTTCCTTCTAACTTCGCTAGGATTCGAGCAAATAATCTGTGATGCTGCATGCACAACAATGGATTTCTAACGCTTCAGAGAAACACAAAAATTCCTCATCCCTACATTTTGAAAGAGAGTCCGTTATACCTTCGTAAGGCTTCATCATTTGAAGCATTCCACATCGCTGCATCTACGTTAGTTCTGACAGTAATAACGCCATGTTGCATATTTTTTAACGATTCGGCATGTACTATTTCTTCGTATTAAATTTCATACATGACTCTGCAACATCAATGAATACCTTTCGTTACTCATTACATTCACATTACCACACACACTAATGCCTCCGCAGTCTGATCATTTCAAAACAAATACTATCGTAGTCGGAAACGAAGAGAGACTAATGTCAGCTAACAAAATGTATGTTTACTTTGAAGAGAGGAAATTTTCCATCACCAGAAGATACGGCAATAAAAATTACTCCTCACTTGGTCACTTTCGCTGAGATAAACTATAGCTCCAAATATAAAAATACAGGGGAAAAACGTAAAGTAAAACTCTTAAATGATTCATAGATATTTCATGAGGTTTTGACTCAGTTTACTCTGTTTACTATTGCATTACCTTTTAGCTTTGCTAGTAGTCCAGTAAACATTCAACAACTGCTTTGATATTTTTCCGATAGCATGTATTCGTTTCTTCCATTGAAGAGAAAAAATATTATATAGACTATCTACCATCTCTTTTCAATCCGCTTATCTAAATTTCCAGCGCTGTTACAACCATAAACTTTACGAATTTTAAAATTATTATTATCCTCGCCATTCGTGATATGCCTTCAAAATATTCTCTATTAATGTATATAATAAATTTTTCACCGAATGTTTTTAATTATTATAAGTGAAATTTGAAAGTTTTCAAAGATTTAAAGTCACTGGCGTCTAAACTATTCCATGATTCAAATAAGTTCCGTTGTTAAAAAACTGGATCGTTTTAAAATATCGTAGGATTTATAAAAGAATTTTTAAATATTTCTTTCGGGCATCCTATTTCAATTGTTAAATGTTTTCTAATAAGGCTTCTTGTTACCGTGATAGTTAATCTTTGCCATTTTAATCGATTATTTTTTTATCGTAATTCTTGTCAACTCTCGATCGAAAGACTCGTCACACTTCTTTCAATGGGATACTCCTTTAAATTATGTAAGTTCTTTACATCTCTTTGTGATACGAAATATAGTTGCGAAGCCAGACGAAATTGTTCAAACATTGTATTAGCTTTTAGGTGTTTTTAGCTCTTTTATGAAATTATAGTTTTACCTTTCGAAAGAAAATAGTATACGCTTAAATAATCTTTCATTCGACTAATTCAAGTTTTCTTCGGTCGTCATTTTTTATCTTTACCTTTCGGACTTCAAATAGACCCTAATTTATTACCGTCCCAACTACCTGACGTTGACTGATGATTATGTCAATCAAGGGACATAATTGCCCAAGGAGTCGAATCGATTCTCCGTGCGCTACTAAGGTGGCCTCCTTCCACCGATTCGATTTGGCGACTCCGTTCAATCCGCCATCCTACATCGCAATGGATGGTTTTAAATGAGGAGGACGAAAAGTCGCTCCCTCCAAGGCGGCCCACCACGCTCGAGCAGGGGACCTCCCTAATGAAATCATCTGGGCCACTAGACCGTTCATCCGCTTCTGTTTCGCCATGGGCTTGGTCCCTTTCAGACCTGAATTCTTGAAGGGTTCTTCCAATGGAAAGCAATCTTCGAAGCTCTCTCATACAGCGTTTAGGTCTTCTCGGCTTTCACCGCTCTCTTCTGCGCGGTCATCCAGTCCAGGGTGTCCAACAGAAGATTCGAAGAGGAGGCCACCATACAGTCAACGGTTTACATGGCCTGGTGGCTACTCCTGGACGCAATCAGGGAGATGGCCAAGATCGCAGCCAAAGTGATACCGAAGGGGAGGAAATTCCTCGGTCGAGTGCGTTACCTCTTGCACGCGGAGGTGGGCGCCGTGATATTCCTGGTGGCCGCTTCCTCTGGACTCATGTACTATGGCATAGTAAACAAACAACTCCCTCCAGATGGTTATGAGGTAGCATTCCATCTATTCTTATTTGGCGCCACTCTGGTGATTAGCTTGCAGTTTATCAACCAGCTTCTGATGCTGCACCAGTTGCTGTCCCTCGTCAATGCCGAGTTGTCGGTAATGAGAGATTCTTTCAAGGTGTTCGAAGGAAAAAGACGCTACGGAACGCTGGCGCTCCTCCTCGCCATGTTCGTCCTCCTCGACGTAGCGTTCCAGTTCTACCTCTTGATCAATTCGGCGATCGTCAGAGTGACGCCAGAAGTGAACATTTATCAGTTGGGGACGATACTGCTGTTGTCGTGCCCTAAGTTTATAACGCTCATTTTGCTGGTTGCCGCCTGCGAGTTTGTGATAGATGAGGTAATTTATGTGCCAGGAAAACGTCGAGGATGTGTTCCATTTGGAAAGAAACACTGGAGAAGGTTTATTGAAGGAAAGGGCGCTTAGATGTTAGGCGTAGAGATGGGGTAAAAGAATCCTCGACACTTTGAAGGATAGAGTGACAAGAGTGTTTTGGGTGGATATTTTCGGATAAGGGGTTTGATCTAACGAAAAATAAAAATTAATAGTGATGATTAACAGAAAATTCTTTGCTTTCGAGGAATTATCGAAATTTTTCCTTGTCTCCTGATCAAAACTGCCTTCTTAATCAGTAGTTCATATTGCATTAGTTCGTAAAATTTTCTTGATATCTCAAATTCGAGTCAGGTATTCCCAACAAGGTTACGCACTTGGGAGCCTTCCACATCGTCTTGGTAATTGTAAAAAGAGAAGTCGGAAATTTTGTTCGTTTCTAATGAGAATATATATTAGATTAACTAAATATTTTTCATGAAATCGACAATTTGCACTTTTTAGAGAAAATTCCATGATCTCCCAATTTTATCGATTTATTTTTGCAAATTAAAACATTTTTCACTGGTTTATTATTGAGTAAACTCGCACTCTCGACCACAAATCTTGTAGAAAGTCTTTTTTTGCAGCAAAAATATTTGTGGCAATAAAACAGCATAGTTCACAAGTGTATACACATGATAAATATAATTTGAATTTAATTTTCGTTGTAGATTTGGACCTTTTCCAGAGATTATATAATACCAACCCTTTAGGAAAATTAGATAAATCGTTTTCAATAGTTTAATAAGACGAATAAAACCCTTACGTCCAAATTTATTATTGTGAAAACCTGAGATCTGGCGGAGAAAATTATTTTATCCACTATGCGAAATAAACTTCACGTCATTTTCCAAAAACTGACATGAGTTATTCCATTTTTAACTTTAAACTAATCGTTAGAAATTAATTTTTAGCTCGTTTTTTTAATTTACTTGTAGTTTCAATTTGGCGTCTGCCTGTGCACTTGCTTAAATTGAAATTATGAAGAAACCGTTAATTATAGAAAGCTGAAACATGAAGGGTAGATTTCTTTACTGTTACCATTTGTTTTTCTTTCTATCTTGAGTTTTTTTTAATGTACAAGTTCGGATTAGTGCCCATTTAAAATATTGTTTTTTAAATATCTCCGAAGGCACAAAATATGAAAAACTGAAAATTTGAACATACATTTCCATACCACGCCACTTGTTCTTGAAAAGTTTGAGAAAACTCCAACAAAAATTCGGAATTTATTTTTAAAATAGAAATTTTTTTGCCCGATTCTATTAATTGTCGACAACGAAAACAATTGAAGCAAACATGATGTTCTACAAATACCAAAATACGTTAAATTTCCTTTCGTGAGCATACAGAACATAGTATATGAAAGGAAATGGATTATGAATTTTACTTTCGTGAGCACAAAGCGCTTTGCAGATGAAAACGAATTGATAATTTACTACGAAGGAATGAACTTGAACATAAAGATTTGGTATTTTTTTAAATATTTCTTCATTTTTTCTTATATTTCCGAAGGTATAAATGATAGAAAGCTGTAACTTTGAGTGTATATTTCCACATTAATTCCACTTACTTATCCTTGAAAAGTTTTAGTTTTGAAAACTATAGAGGCGGCTGGGGAAACGTTCAATATTTTAATAAAAAATTGATTGCGTTCTAAACTTCAATATTATTTTGGAGGTATCAATTATCCAAATAGTAAATTTTTAACTGAAGTATATGATTATATAGAATGATACAACACATCGCTAATTTATCTATTAATCCCCTCTCATTTAAACGGTAATCTCACCTTCACGTGGTTATGAAACAAAACAGAGTCTAGTGACCGAATAAAACTACACGAAAAATAAAAACACTGATTTTATCCATGTTCATGGATAAAACTCGACTAGTGAGTAAGTAATTTGGTTTTTGTCAACGGTAATAAACCTATCTACAGTTCAGTAATATTCTCAGTTAATATTTCTCAGAAATCATATGAACTGTCACTAATTCATGTTCCTCTAAATTTCTTACGCCCCTGGACAAATGGAAGGCTGATTCAACCGGCGTTCTGGTGTCCGAGGTGCTACTGAAAGTAAAGGATCATCAAGCTAGGCGAGAGGTAAGCTTTTTCAAAGGTGAGAAATATTTACCTTAGTTGGATCAAGTTTACAAAACAGAAACATCGCAATGAATATATTACTCCTCTGAACTTGACCTGCCAGGTTCAGTTTTTCTTCTCTTCTACGTTGAAATTTAAGTTCACCATTTTGCGTTCATGCATAAAAAGCTTAATTTACCTACATTCCATCTTGTATACTCAAGTTATCTCCCTGATTTGAGAAATAGTAAGGGATTTTTCTGATGTGCCTTTGTGAGGACGTTTAATACTGTAAGATTTACTACTCAGCACTTCCTCACCGGATATATCCCAATCCTAAAGTGAATGATTGAACAAAAATTGAACGTAACGATGCACTAAAGCTAATTTCTGATATCGTCTTTGTTATTTTTCTTTCCCGCTTCGGCAGCTTCGCCTGTTCTCACACCAACTTCTCCACACCAAAGTCCGATTCACCGCATGTGGGTTCTTCACCCTTGACTTTAGCTTGCTCACATCTGTAAGTAAATGAGTTTTCACCTCGTGAGTTGAACTTGTAAAATCCTCATTATTGTCTTTGACGTTTAAGTGTATTTTGTTGCATTAAAGCCTATAAAAAATACTGGTAAAAATTTATGTTTAATTACAAATACGTTAGGAAAATTTACAATAATGACATCTTCCCCTTTTTTAAGTTTTAATGCATTGTTAGAATGCAAACTGTATGAATCAGCGAGCTTCCACCTCATTGCCAAATATGTTTAGGTCATGATGCACGTCATAATTGGGATGTGTTAAAAAAAGGAAAACCGGCTGCTCAGAACTATATTGATTCTTGTGCAAATTTCGGTATATTGCTCTGCATTCATAGATAAAATCTTCTGATTTCCCTTGTATTGTCGGGTGCTTCCGCAATGTCCAACCTTAATTCCATATAAATGGCCAATGCAGCTGTGCTAATGGGCTGTCATCTTTGTATAATGAATTCATTTCTCGAATTAAGTTCTTAATAGTGTGACCGTAAGAATAATCTACGAATCAAAGTACGCCATTGACGGTGGATGATCACTTTAAAATATATCACTCTATTAAAAACATTTTAATTTATCCTTTGGATTCTCATGAACGGAATATTGTAATTGATGCGAGCGCCACTAATCTTCGATTTCCTTATGCAAGCCTTTGTCAACACGATTATTTTATTATTTATCGACTAGCTGAAATTACCCGGCGTTGCTCGGGTTTTTAAGAGAAAACAAAAAATATTGAGGAAGATTTTGAGAATAAAACCAAGTAATGAAACCAGGTTAATTTTTATTGTAGTGCTTAATAGTATGCAATATTTCTTGTCTTCCCATCTTTTTCCCAAAAAATAAGTTTTTCCTGCATCCTTTATCGATAGATTTGGCGGGTTCGGCGACTTATCGTCACAGAAAATTCGTCACTACGACAATTGGTCACAGATATTTGGTCACAGGGACAATTGGTACCTGCGACATTTCATCACAAGCGGCATTTAGTACCTAAGACATTTCGTCACAGGTCATACTTGGTACCTATGACATTTCGTCACACGTTATATTTGGTACCTACGACATTTCGTCACCCATGACATTTGGTACCTGTAACATATATTAAACGTCATTACAGCTTATGCAAAAATGTGTCTGATATGATATGTATGTGATAAATGATAATGCAATAATTCAGGAACACGAAATCCTGATATTTCGAATAGTTTAGGGTTAAGTATTAATGAGAGTATAATGAGACGTTATTTCATTGAGAATTGAATTCATCCATTTTTATCGCTTCCGTTAGATATTTTCTAATATATCATGCATTCGCCTGCAATCGTCGTCTCCTCGCCCTATTTCGTAATTAGTATTATATTTTGTGTAAAAGTCCATCTACAAAAGACTATCTACAACGTAAGAGAAAGCATAAATATCGGTAAATCGAGAGGGTAATCTGAATAGGTGGGAGGAGGGGGGATAGGGGTCTCTCTCCGGGAACATGGGTATCAAAGTACTCGGGACGATACGCATTTTGGAAATTTATGTATATACAACGTGTTTAATCGCAATCGGCGGGATGGTGGGGAGGGGGATAGGAGTTTCTCTCCGGTAACATGGGCTTCATGGGCATCACAGTATTCGGGACGGTACGCATGTTGGAAATTTATGTATGTCTAACGAGTTACTCAAATGAAGCCATTTCCTTGCAGAAACAGGCAATTAAGGCAGCGCTGTGTATTTCATAACGTGCCGCTGGTACACCTATTTTTCTCTCACTTGGTATTTTGACCCTTCCATCAATGTGCATTTTAATTTGTGCAATTTTTATTTTCTCATAAAAATATGCGCATTATACGGACGTGTTGGATCAGTCGGGTGAAAAAACGCATGTCGTACGAATGTTGCACCATTATTCCTATCCCTGATGAACGCCAATTTATAATATAATTTTAGATTCCTCATTTTGATGTCGTGAGTAACTATAAATAAATGTTAGTTTATCGAAGCATGAGTGAAAGCAATCTAATTCTGCTTCGTCCCTACCACTTTATTCGCCTTTTTAGATACAGAGTGTCGAACAGGGCGGTTAGTACATACTAAAATTAGAATTTTTATCATCAATGAGGTTTGCAAATATGTATGAAATAACAACCAAGAATTATATTAACTGGACTAAGAGGTAAAGTATCCTATGTTATTGTATTTATAATTGAAGGATAATCTCTTCATTTTCCAAGACTATATAGACATCCATGATTGAATAATATTCATAATTTCGGATGTGGTCCCAGCTAGATAACATGGGCCGGATATTTATTATGGATATCATTACAAAAACATAGGTTGCAGGCCAAGCTAAGACTTTTAGATAAATTGGGATCGCGGACCTTTTCTGCCTTACGTCTTTAAATATATAATAGACGATATGTCGACCTGAATTTAGATAATGAAGAAATGAAAATAATGTTAAGTTTCTCACCTTGGAATTTAAATATAGTTTGTAAATACTCTCCTGTTCACTATGTTGGAAGGAAAACCCCAGAATCCTGAGGAGCAATGGGACGTGGCATGACATGAACCCTTCTCCTGAGCCTGCCTCTTTGGAATAGTGGGCGCACAGCAGGGGGAAAGTGTAAGGGACAGGAAGAGCCCGGTTTGGAAGTCCGAATCCTAACAGTCACATATCTAGCGATCACAAAGCTTTCATATTTTTAATTCAACCCAAGAGCTTGTCCATTATTTGTTAATCTTTGGTTTGGATGAATTATTTTCATATCAAGATCCATAACATAATGTACGTATGGCGTAAACTTACTAAAGATTAAAAATGATACAAATTATATCAACAAAGAGTCAGGCCAAACACATGCACCTGACTAGAGAATATGCAAGTGTGAGGAATATATTCAAGAAATCATGTAAATAAGGACTTGTTAATGATTTAATAAATTATAACTACATTTTCTTAACTCACTAAGAATAAAAGAATATAGTTTTAAAATAGAACACTTATCTTAAATCCTACCCAGAAATACATGAACATACACATACATAATTCCTAGTTGGGCGCTCGAAGAGAGTGGACGTGTCCGCTAATAGCTCTCTGGGGTAGTGAAAGTGACCGTAAGAGAGCCAACGATATGGGAAAGGGAGGCGCGGTCGAAGTGAAGTGCGTCGTATGCCGCAAAAAAACTAAAGAACGGTGTTCAGTGCGAAATATGCAATTGTTGGTACCATTTTAAATGTTCTAAAAGGAAATTGTTGGAGTGTGTTGAGGAGCATTGGAAGTGCAGTGACTGCGGAATCCGTAAGGGCCAGAGGCTGTTGGAGGAGAAGGAAGGAGCTATCGCGAAGTTGCAGACAGAGTTGGAGGAGGCAAAGAGAAAAATTATTTCTCTTAACTGAGAGGGAAGATACAAGACGGAAAACGGCAGAGTGAGCAAATAAAGAAGAGAGTAGGGGGAAGAAGGGATGGCGGCTCTAATGGAAGTGAGACGAAAGAGAGAGAAAACAGAACGGAGAAGGTGACGAGGTCCTGACCGGAGACAAATGGTGGCCAGCTGGAAGCGCCGAAAGTGAGAATTATCGGTGATTCCCTGATACGTTTTGCCGGTAATGCTTGCCCAATCGAAAGTGCGAATGTGCAGTGTTTTCCTGGAATAAGAACGGAGCAGCTGGAGAGGAAGATCACTGATATGAGTAGTGAAGGTGAGGAAAGAGTGGTAATAATTCACGTAGGAACAAACGATATCAAAAGTGCCAAATCAGGCGACCACATAACTGGGTATATATGGGATTTGTGCAGTGCTGCCAAAAAGAAGTTTAAACACGTGAAAATTGCTCTGAGTGGCATTATTCGTAGAAGAGATGTTAGCCACAAGAGAGTAGACTACGTAAACGAAGGAATTGAGTGGGTTTAAAACAAGGAATACTTTTTGTATATCCAAATTGCTGGGTTGGTGACAGGCACTTGGGACGTGACGGAATTCATTTGAACAGGGAAGGGACATTTATTTTAGGTAATCTGTTTCATGGTGTTGCCCAAAAGCTTGGAGGGCAGGGAAACTAATAGTGGAACCTGGAGATGAATCTACATATAACAAAGAATGTGAGGGTAAGAGTTTAATAGTCCTCCGGGTCAACTGCAGAAGTATTTTAAACAAAAGTATGGAATTTGGGACTTAATTGGAAGCATGCAAACCTGATATTGTAATTGGCACAGAGTCTTGGCTTAATGAGAATATTACATCCAACGAAATATTCCCACTTAGTTTTACCGTTTTAAGAAGGGACCGTGACGGTCGAGGAGGGGGAATATTAATTTGTGTAAATATCAGCATCGCGAGTGTATTGGAATGGACAAGGGAAGACTGTGAAATGATGTGCATAAAGTTACTTGGTGAAAATAAAAGGGAAAGCTTAAGCATAATTGCTATGTAAAGGAGTCCATACGAAGGATTGTACCCATTGGAAGTCCTTGCGGACGCTTGCTCGGAAAACCCTCAAGGTCATACTCTCATAACGGGGGATTTAAACCTTCCGGGAAGTTGGTGGTCTGGCGACACGGTAGGGGGCGGTAAGGCCCAAGAGCTGGTCAACCGACTCATAGACGAGGAGGGCTTTACACAGGTAGTAAAACAGCCCACTCGAGGGGAAAATATTCTTGATGTATTTCTAGTGAGGCCACTCAATTCTTTTATTAGCGTCGATGTATGCCCAGGAATAAGTGACCACGCAGCGGTGTGTGTAAAACTAGAATGGGACAGCCCACGCCGAGCGAATTCGGAAAAAATAAAAACGGTCTGGCATTACAAGCGAGGCGACGGAGAAGGGTTCCAGGGATTTTTAAGAGAAAAGTTTCCAGAATACGCGAGTAAGGTACAGAACGTGGAAGAAATATGGAAGGAGTTTAAAGAGATAGTGTTTGAAGGGCTAAATACTTTTGTCCCACGTAAGACTCTTAAAGAAAATACGGATCCTGAATATTACAATCATACAATCAGGAAACTAAAGAAAAAAGTAAGCAGAGCACACGGAACAAGAAATTCGAGTAGGGCGTTGTTTCAGAGTTATAAGAAAATGGCGAAGGAAAAATTTCTTGTTAATCTCATATCTAAGGGTAACGGAAACAAATTTTATGAATTTATTAGGAGAGAGAAAAAGATAACAGGATGGATATAGCGTCAGTTAAAGATAGTGAAGGGCTGTTAGTCATCGACGATTACAGTAAAGCTAATGCTTTTAATGAATGGTTTACAAGCGTATATAGGAAACAAGAAAATAGTCGGGATAACTTAAAAACTCGAGAGCTGATAAATGACTCCTTAAACTGGAAGATATACGAAAATGCATCAGAGATAATACCCATTAGAGTCACAGATACAGACATTTTTTAAAAAATTAGGAAGTTGAGGGCAAATAAGTCAGTGGGACCGGATTTTATTGCAACTGACATACTGAAACTAGGTGCTACTGCTTTGTCTCCCTACATAACTCACCTATTCAATGTAACTATGAATAGTCATGCCTTACCTAAGGACTGGAAAATGTCACATATTGTACCCATTTTTAATGTTTAGCTTAACTTCTGTGGTTTGTAAACTAATGGAGAAGGTAATATCAGACTACATACGGGATTGGTGGGTAAGGGATAAGTGGCTATTTAAAACTCAGCATGGGTTCAGGAAAGGGTATTCCTGTGAAACCCAATTAGTGGGTTTGTGTCAAGACATTGCTGACTCATTAGACGAAGGGAAAGAAGTTGATGCTATAATCGTCGGTTTATCGACAGCATTTGACAGAGTGCCACACGATCTACTGCAGTTGAAGATGGGGCAATTACCAATCGACGTAAGGGTACTGAAGTGGGTTGCGAATTTTCTTACTGGAAGAACTCAAAGAGTGAAAATAGGTAACCGGTATTCAGATGAGACGAATGCCATATCGGGGGTTCCACAAGGTAGCGTCTTATGGCCGCTGCTCTTCTTAATTTACGTCAATGATCTTCCAGACAAAATGAATTCCGAGATAAGACTTTATGCGGATGATTGTATAATTTATAGGCGGATCGAGAGTGAAAGCGACCGTGATACCCTCCAAAATGATATCGACAAACTTTCAGATTGAACCAATACCAACGGAATGGACATCAATATAAGTAAAAGTATGTACATGACATTCACTAATAGGAAATTAGTGTCAAATAGGGAGTATAATTTTTCGGGAAATTCTATACCAAAAAGTGATCATTGTAAATATTTAGGTGTCTATTTATCAAAAGATCTAGGATGGGGATTAAATGTCGATTTCATAAAAAGGAAATCTTTCAAAATGATGCACTGGGTTATGAGGAAACTAAAAGGAAGCAGTCCAGCTACAAAGGAGAAAGCATACAAATCTCTAGTTCGGCCGATATTGGAATATGCCTCCTTGGTATCGGATCCGCACGAAGAAGGGCATATCAGGAAGCTGGATAAGGTTCAAAGAAAGGCGGCCAGATATGTATTGGGTAGGCACAGGAAAACGGATAGCGTGACGGAGATGCTAGAAATACTGGGCTGGGAGAGCTTGCAAAGGAGAAGGAAACGGAGTAAACTTTGTGGTTTTTTTAATGTAATAAATATGGAGGCAGCATGGAGTGAGTTGCACAAGGGGGTGGAAGACCATCTTTTAAAGGGAAAAATGATCACAAATACAAATTTAAGTGTAGAAAACAAAAAACAAATGTGAAAAAATATTCATATTTAAACAGAACTATTGTTGACTGGAATGAGTTGCCTGCTGAGCTATTTGAGCCCTTCCCAATGAGTGTAAATGTTTTTAGGAATAGATGTTAAGCTGCTTTGTGATTTTTCTGTGATTTTGTGATTCTTTAGTGATTTTTTAAAAATATTTCTCCTTCCTTTTTGAAACTTTTGAATTTTCTTGTTTGCAGTGATATTTCTTATGGGCAATATTTTTGTTATGTCATTACTATAGATCTTTTATTGCTGTCTTACTGTTTGTCTTTAGATCTCGTTATTGGATGTGTGAGAGACCTACGAGGTTTCTTTATGTTACCACCTGGCAGATTGCCAACTTGTAGCACTAAGTTTTAAATAACTAAAGAAAATAAATAATTTTCATTAGTACTGTCTTGATGCATCAGGAAATATAAATTGCCATTTGTCTGTAAAAAGCAACACAAACAAACTCGGTATGATATTTTCTCCACCTTCTATTAATTCCAGAAACTTCACTTCATTTTCTGATTTCCCGTGCCTTACTGATTCTTTACATTTTGAGAAAGTTATAAATGGGATTCATAAAAGGAAAATATGGGGGAAATTATAAAAGTGTGTCCTCTGTCATTAGGATTTTTACTTTGACTTTTATAGAATGTAACATTATCCATCACTAATAAACCGTTTTCAATTCCTTCTTAGTCTACCATTTGCAATACGTTTTCAAGAAAAGAGCAGAAATCGTCTCCAAAAGAGGGTACAGTTTGTGCTGAATAAAGAAATAACATCTCTCGATTCATTGCCCCTTCCAACCCTTTCCCCCCACCGATTCCGATTAAACTCGTTAGACAGGTATATATAAATTTCCAACATGCGTATCGTCCCGAGTACTGTGATACCCATTAAGTTCCCGGAGAGACGCCCCTATCCCCCTCCCCGCCCCTCCCTCCGCTTATTCCGTTTAAACTCGTTAGATATATATACATTTTCAACATGCTCGAGTACTTTGATACTCATGAAACCTATGTTCCCAAAAAGAATTCACATACGCACGTGTGACGAAAACTAATGTGTGGCGAAAATAATTTTGTGATATAAAGTCGCAGTTGTCAATTATTTTCAATGACGAAAAGTCGCTGATATCAATTTTAATGTGTGACCAAATGTCGCTGGTACCAAATATTTTTTGTGACGAAATGTCGCTTGTACTAATTTAAATGTGTTACGAGTTGTCGCAGTTACCATTTTTTAAATGGGACGATGTGTCGCAGGTACCAATTGTCATCTGTGACGAAATGTCCCAGTGACGAATTTTCTGTGACTAGAAGTCGCGACACCATTTGGTGACTGTATTTTTTATCAAATAATCATAATAAACAATCACTTTTAATATATAGTTATTTCATTTAAATTAAGGTTCAGTGGAAAAAACTGCATGATGTTCTGTGGTCATAAATCTCAAAAACATTGAAAACTCGGTCAGGAATTTCAAGGTCTAGGGATGCAACTGGTGGAAATACATTTGAAGATATATTTAAATTTAGCTTACCCATACGTAATCCCATGCAAAGGTTGATTTTGTGTGTCTAATTTGTCACGTGAATATTTAAAGTCAAAACTACGAAACAAAATGATATCAGGTAAATATTATTTCTATTAGTAAATTTTAGGTATTGTTTATAACGGATGCCAAGTAGATTGTTAATCCAACAATACGCTCATTCCCGTGTTATTTAAATGGGAAAAATTAAAAGAATAAAATTTTTAAATAAAAAAGGTAATTCAAACTGCTTTAAAAACCCGCCCATTGTGCTTACCTTTTTATTGCAGTTAAAATGACACCTTCATCTTGCTTCTACGTTCTATAGTTGTGGCGTTATAAATGCGCAAACAAACAAAAAAATTCTTCAAAATATTTGTGGCAGAGATTTAATATATGGGCCATATGATTATTTGTTATAGCAAATACATGTTTGACAAAAAAATACAATTAAATTTAAACTAAGAGTCTGATTAAGAGTTTTTATCAAACTTTTATAGATATTTAGTGTTGAACTGTAACGTAATTTTATCGTTTATTTAATTAACTGCTTATATAAATGATTTTCTAAGCAAAGAATCGAAAATATTCAGGTGCACAAAATATTAAGCTTATTGTGAATCTCAAAATGCCGAAACAAGCCTGGAATACAGTGAATGTCGCAATATAAATTAATGTTTTTTTCTACAGCTGGATTTGGTTCAAGACCATTATATTCTGGGCTCCAAGGCTACCATAATATATTTAAAATATTTATTTCTTAATTTTACTGACATACAATTATGGAAGACTAGAATTGGTGTCACTGGCCAAGCGTAAATGTAATCGATGAAGGAAACTGATTTTTGCAGAATTTATTTTTTTTGGATACTGACAATATTTGTTGAAAATATGTTATTGTTCACTGTTATAATGACTTCGTAAAGTAAATACCATGGACTAATATAATTTTGCATGTATTAAATATCATATAAAGTCCATCAATAATATTTATTGTTAATCAAGTGACTTTGTCGATAATCTCCAAATCGTAGAATGCTGTTTTTTTGTCTAAGTATGGCATGAGCAATAAAAATGTGTATTTATGTATTTATTTTATTCATTATTCGATATTTGTTCACAGATGACAGCAGCAGTTGTGACCCATCTTGTCATCCTCGTGCAGTTCCAGTTAGCTGGAAAGGACGTTGCATCATGCAACTGTACTTCTATTAACGGAACAGCCACGCCTATCTACAATATCACCGAAAGCACAAACTTTTCAGGGGATTAATGCGAGTTGTTCTACACCTTCATTTCATTGTGAATTGGAATTGCTTGAAAGTAGACTCAGATACGGTGCACTTATATTTAAATTAATTATAATAAATTTTTTAGCCTTAGTAGAGTAAACAAAAAGAAAGAATAAAAAGAAACTGGCTTGACTTCCGCTGTGATTCTTTAATCATAACAGTGGACATTGTTTCATCGGACTGTCTCATTGTTGTCGGTTTTAATTCATTTTGCGAAAGGTTGTGTGCGTAGCACGAAGAAATTCAACTGATTTAAATGTGATTTGCATGACGTTTATTTTGAAGGGGTACCCCGACAAAATAACTCAATGAAATGCAGGCCGACAAAATGACCCCGACAAAATCGCCTAGAAATAATCTCTAAAGGATAAATATAGGAGCATATTAATTTCGTTGTTGTACTAGTGTTAAAAATTAAATCGCAGAGCAGAATCTCGATTCGCCATTTGCATATGGAGCGTCCGTTATCTAGTTGTCGACGGTCCTTCTCGCACCAGCAACTCACAGCAGTCGAAGAGTGTCATTGCGCGTTCCAGCAGACGAAGCATGTCGCCCAGTTTCGAAAAGAGCAAGATCGAATCGAGATGGGGCGTTTTCGTGCAGGGATTCGTCAGCCGGAAGCATCAAAGACGAAGTACATACATAAATCGACGACTTCAAACTCTAATTTCGACTTATATTAATAATGAAATTCTAGATTATCTTCGTAGAATTTCACATAATCCTACGACATAGGTACTACAATTATATACACATCTCAACATTGATACATGTACACTTAATTAAAAGTTACTTCCTGGAAATATTGTGTTACTATGTTATTTTTCACACCAAAATAAAAATAAAATTGAACTATTTTGACGGGACTATTTTGTCTTGGGTTGTTTTGTCAGAAAGCTATTTTGACGGGGTTATTTTGTCTGGGCTATTTGACGGGTCAATCTCGAAGGAACGATAGTCGGAGCGCATTCCATTTCGCTTGCGAAGTTTCAACTTGGCCTACTTCTGCAGAAGTCACTTCGTTTTTAATGAATTTTACCACCAGTCAAATGAAAATATTTTATCAGAGATGTGTTAAAATTATGTATTATGCGATATCTGATGATATTATCAATGCTTTTAATTTTAATTTTTTGTAATTTAAATAAATATGCCAATAAAGATTCGTGAGATATATTCACGTCTAAATATTTCTTCTTCCTCTCGTTTTCATTTTTTTGAACCTCGCGGCCTGTTACGCCTCGGTTGGTTTTTTCATGAAAACAACACTTTCCCCTACACTACGTGTGGAGAAAGCAAAACACAACGCAATGTATGCACTTTTCATGGGGAGAGGGTCCGCAAAAATCGTTGGACTCCATAGGGGGATCCGCGGCTCCAAAAAGGTTGAAAAACAAACAGCCACCAATAGTTCCCAACTTGTCGCTCGAACGCATTCTCAAGGTCGGTAAAAATAATTATTTCAAAAAACGTTATTAATTGATTGAACCCGGGATACAATAAATACTTACAAAATATTCTCACAAACTATATACAACAGCTTTCAAAATGAGGCTGATGCTTCCCACCATCTCCCAAAACATTTCCCACGCCTCATTTTAAGGTGCCTCGTGCCATCGTCTCCAAGTACTACGCCGCCATGGGACCCAAACGCTCGAATGCTGGACTATAGAAAGATTACCGTTTATCGTAGCATCTATCTCTCTGCGTCGTGTTCAGATACGACAGCCACCGCACTCCATTTACAGAAATGTGTATACGAGACGCTTCTTTATCATTTACAAAATAACGTCTGCCGACCTCCTCCAAGAGAAGGGAAGAAATTTCCCGATTTGAGAATTTAGCACGGAGGAACGTTGTACCTGTCGTATATTCTCAAATACTGTCATAAAATGTATTTTTATGAAAATAATGCCACGCGTATTACATGCAGTTCTCTCCCACTAGCCGTCTTACGCACGTGTTCGTGTCCTGTGGAACCATGTGTCCTCTTTTCTGTTCTCTGAAAGGGCTTTCCCAATGTCAGTTGCGTAACTAGGAGCGGAAGGGGCCGCCGCAAAATATTATTGTTGGACCCTCTCCCCCTCAACCAAAAAATACATATACTCAATTAAAACTTAAACGCACAGTAAAGCCTATCAAGTTGCATTTATTAATCTATTATCAGGAATACGCTGAAAAGATTAGGATATTTAAATTAATCTGTCCAAAAATAATGATTAACTGGAAAGTCCTTCATAAATTAGGATAAAAAAAGGAATCGCTAAAAAAATCCTTAATTTTTTCTATATTCAGAAAAATTCGAGGGGCCCCTGAGCCCGAGGCATTTGGCCACCCACGCCACCCAATTGTTACGCGGCTGGCCAATGTAATTTTTTTAATAAAATAAGTTCATTTTAAGAAAGGATGTGTATTTAACTGCTAATAAAGAAATTATTAAAAGTGATATCCAAAAAATGAAATTAATGGCTAATCCTTATTTACTGCTTCTTAAATGAAAGAGGGCATTTCTAGAAAACGAAAAAGATTAACAAGATCTGAATTCGAAAAGAGAACATAATCTCCGCAAATGAGACTCGAAGACCACCCAACCCATGTGTCAAGTTTAAAGCATACTGTCTAACTAACCACATGGAATGCGGTGGAATCAAACTCGTACGAGCACGTAAGAGTTAAATCTCGAAAAAAATATAATATGTATAATGACAGGAAGGATACACATAACGGCGAAAGTCAGTAGTTTTCTGATAAAAACATATCATTCTATATAGACGTTCCTTACAGAGGAGGAGGAGGAGGATATAACATACTAGTAGTTGGTGCTTGCATACTGCAAGCATTTAATCTCACATTGAAAAAACATTCATTTTTCAGACAGACTTTATCATTACAAATATTCTTTTAATTCAAAAGATTTCAAAGTCGCAGCGATTTTTTTCCCACGTATAAATGATAGATTAAAAAAATCCCCAAATGTTGCAATTTTAAAAATGTTATACTTTCTCCATTATGGGGTACTAATGCTACATATTTTAGCCAAATTTTAAAGTTGTAGCATTTCTAGAAGTATAACAATATATTTCTAATTGTTTAAATTTAAATAATTTTTAACAACCGCAACATTTCGTATTTGGTAAAATTGAAATGTTTATTTGTGCAAATTTACTACTCTGTAAATAATTTGAAAATTTCAGCTTCCTAGCTCATCCAGTAGTACCTAAACAGTTATCCAATAGTTTAATCTTTAAGAATTTTTAACTGCCAAACAAATTAAAATATCAAAATTTGTATAATCCTTATTTTGTTTTTTTAAGAATTCTACTTACAAAAAAATTTCAACTCCGTAGCACATGCGGAAATACATAAACCATGAAAATTTCTATAAACAATTGCGAATTTTTAGCGGTCGCATTGTTGCACTTTTTGAAGAATTTCGTTTTTTATAGTCGGTTTTGCACAAAATCCTACCTAAGAAAAACATTTCTAATCTCCAGCTCATCTGGAAGTGCATAAACATTAGTATCCTCCTATATGTTATATATATGATATATATCATTTTATATAGACGTTCCTTACAGAGGAGGAGGATATAACATACTAGTAGTTGGTGCTTGCATACTGCAAGCATTGCATCTCACCTTGAAAAAACATTCATTTTTCAGACAGACATTACATCATTACAAATAGTCTTTTAATTCTAAAGATTTCACCTCCGCAGCGATTTTCGTTTTTCCCACATGTAAATATAATAGTTTAAAACAATCCCCAAATGTTGCAATTTTAAAATTTTTACACTATCTTCATAAGGGAGTACTAATGCTACACATTTGAGCCAAATTTTAAAGTTGTAGCAAAATATTTATATTATATATATATATATATATATATATATATATATATATATATATATATATATGTTTATTTGTGCAAATTCATTATTCTGTAAATAATTTGAAAATTTCAGCTTCCTGGCTTTTCCTGTAGTACCTAAACAGTTATCTATTTGTTTAAACTTTAAGAATTTTTAACTGCCAAACAAATTGTTATATCAAAATTTTTATAATCCCTATTTCGTTTTTTTAAGAATTCAACTTATAAAAAAATTTCAACTCCGTATCACATGCGGACAAACATAAACCATGAAAATTTGTTTAAACAATTGCGAATTTTTAGCGGTCGCATTGTTGCACTTTTTCAAGATTTTCTTTATTTCTAGTCGGTTTTGCAAAAAATCCTATCTATGAAACAAATTTCGAATCTCCAGCACATCTGGAAGTGCCTAAACATTAGTATCCTCCTATATGTTGTATGTTATATATATGTTACTAGTAGTTGGTGCTTGCATACTGCAAGCATTTCATCTCACATTAAAAGAATATTCATTTTTCAGACAGAAATTTCAACATTACAAATGGTCTTTTAATTCTAAAAATTTCATTTCTGCAGCGATTTTCGTTTTTCCCACATGTAAGAATAATAGTTTAAAACAATCTCCAAATGTCACAATTTTAAAAATTTACACTTTCTTCATTATAAGGTTCTAATGCTACACATTTTAGCCAAATTTTAAAGTTGTAACACTTCTAGAAATAAAATAATATTTTTCTAATTGTTTAAATTTAAATAATTTTTAACGGCCGCCGCACTTCATGTATGGTGAAATTGAAAAGTTTATTTGTGTAAATTTAATTTACTGTAAATAATTTGAAAATTTCAGCTTCCTGGCTTTTCCTGTAGTAGGTACCTAAACAGTTATCTATTTGTTTAAACTTTAAGAATTTTTAATTGCCAAACAAATTGTTATATCAAAATTTTTATAATCCCTATTTCGTTTTTTTAAGAATTCTACTTACAAAAAAAAATTTCAACTATTTTGTTGTTGTTGTTTTATTATCAGATGCACCATTTTCATTTTTTAAATGGTTTCCTTGGCGCTCGCGTCAAGTCGACGCTAACAGGAAATTCACAAGTAAACAAAGAACATTTGAGAATGTATTGCCCGCACCATTCAAGAGCTTGAGAAAGAACCGGCGATTTGCGTAGCTTACTATATATTGCAGGATCTTCTGCCGGTATTAATAAAATTCTCTGTGATTGTTACTATGAATTCTAGATTATTTTCATTTATAAAGTATTTTCGGGCCAGTTGTTTTCGATATAGTGTAAATAGGAATAGTGCTGTTTTAGGCATAGAAACTAGTTGCGATGATACTGGCTGTGTAATTATTGATAGTGAAGGAAACATCCTAGGGCAAAGTCTACATTCTCAACAGCAGGTGCATATAAAGTATCTATCATGAAAATGTGTATGAATGTAATTTTCTCATGAGAATAATGGAAATTAAACAAACGTCTTTCGGTTGCAGCCATGGTGGTATCAATCCTCCTATTGCCAAAGAATTGCATGAGGAGCACATAGAACGGGTTGTGAATGAAGCAATTGAATCTTCTCGTCTACAAATTAAGGATATAAATGCTGTAGCAACCACTGTGAAGCCAGGTATGGTTATTCCTGATAAATAGGTTTTTCATTCATATACGAAAATTCACTATTTTCTTTTTCGACATCGTAGGATTGCCATTGTCGTTAGTGGTGGGGATGAAATACGGAAAGAAACTTGCAAAAGAATCTGAGAAGCCCTTTATACCAATACATCATATGGAAGCTCATGCTCTAACAATTCGAATGGTTGAGAAGGTATGAGATTAAAAACTCAATGATGTCGTTCAGTTACAAATGCCTATTCAATCTTATTTGTAATTAATTGATGTCTATCGTTAAAACTAAATTATTCCCATCCCATTCCGTATTGTGAAGTATTCCTTGATTGCATTAGTTAGTAAAGCTAAAGTTACTTCATTGGTTTTTATTTCTTGTCTTAATTTTTGTCTTGAGCTATCACACCCGAAAAATCTCTAAATTTCTTATTCACGTAAAATATTAGGTATTTATTGAAGTCGCTAGTAGATTATATACAGAGACTTAGACTTTCTCTCGTGGGAGTAAATTTTTTCCCCTGAGTTTTACAGTGTAATTTAGAAAGTGTGTAGGTATTTCGTCTCTTAGGGGAACATTGCTGCAAACCTTTATAATTTCCTTCAGGTGGAATTTCCTTTTCTCGTTCTACTGGTGTCTGGTGGCCATTGTCTTTTGAATTTGGTTCAGGGTGTTGGCAAGTTCCTGTTATTAGGCCAAAGCTTAGATGATGCTCCAGGAGAAGTATTTGACAAGGTAATAGCTTAATCACAGCTTTACAAAGGTGCATATTATAACCTGCCATAACTAACACATATATGCACTCAAAAACATTATTTGACCTTGTAAAATGAATTTGTATGAATTCGTTTCACTACTACTAATGTAGATAATTTGATGAAAGAAGTTCATTTGCCTAGCAACATATTAGAAAAAGTTTTATTGCTTTAAAGAGAAAACTTTAATATTTCAATAAAGGGTTTATTGCCAACTATGTTGAAAAGAATTTGTGTCATCCATTTACAATATTTTTCTTATATACCTATGTATCTCAACAAAGAAATGAATACAGTTGAAGTTGACCTGAGTTGTAGTCTTTATTACAAGTCAGTAAGCTTTTATATCATAAATCTTTGTTGGTACATATTTGCTGGAGAAAATGTCGAAGTATCTCTTGTTAACTTTCTTCTATTATAAAACAAGGCTTCATTAATGATCAGTTTTGTAGTGTAAAACTTACTTTAAATTTCATTGCACCTTTTGACAAATTAGTTCCTACCTTTTGTTGTAAACCAGTTGCTTATTTTGATATAATTATTATATGGAATCTACAAGTATTTATTATTACCTCCTCTGAAATTATATTAACATTGTATTAGGATGATGGTAAAACTGTTAGAATTTTGTAACTTTTTATAGTTTTCACGCAGAATGAAATTACATACACTTCCTTAATACTCGTTGATGTCTAGTGGATGCGCTGTGGAAGCTGCAGCATCTAAAGGAGACCCAACAGCCTTTTAGTTACCTATACCTCTTGCTCACTACTAGGATTGCAACTTTAGTTTTGCATTCCTAAAAAACGCAGCTCTCAGGAAAATTAAATATCTAGAAAAGACTTATGGTATGAAATATTGCAATTTGAAGGGATGCTTGTAAATTAAACAAAATCATTGATTTGTTTTACATAAATATACTTTTCAGATAATATACTTATTTATATATGTTTAAATTTGCTTTTTTTTGTATGAAGTTTATTTTCAAGTACTATTTAAAGTACCATTTGATTCAGTTAGGCCTTTGAGTGGTACAGCCATATATGTTTGGATAGTGATTTTGTTTCTGATGTTGATGCCCATTGACTCTGAGGTACCATTGCTTAAGAAGTGAATGAATAATAAAGTGTTCAATCTGTTGAAAATGCAATACTCATTTTTAGAAATTAATCAGTGTATCTGCTTTTGCAAAATTTCATATACTTTTAAATTTGGAATATCTTGCTAGCATAAAAGCCAATTAAAGCTTACTACTCAAAAGGTTTAGTGTACATTGTAATATTCAGATGAAAATATTGATAAACATGCTACCTAAATTAAAAATAAATTGCTGAGTGCAGAAAACCTGTTTAAATTATTGAAAACTTTGAGTGTGTTGCAGATGTTTTGAATAATGGAATTTTTTTATCTATCAATGATTGATTGCATCAGGTAACATTTCCTAAAATTATGCTGCTGACTCATTATATAAGTTATTGTATTACAGGTAACTCTCATTCAGTGAACGTTCGTTGAACAAATGTTTGCTTTAATGAATGTTTGCTTTAACGAATGAATTGAATTGTGTAGCTTTACTTTTTGCTGAAAATTCTGTTCACTTTAGCGAACTAAATAACATATATCCAACTCAGATCGAAGAAACTCGGATGTTTACGAATGCTCTTAGGGTCACAAAGACCGTCTTGTTTACTCATGGATTTTTTGTGTGTCCACTTTACCACACATTTTTCCTATCACCTGCATTTCTTGAGATAATATGACATCATTGAACATGCTGTTTGTTACTCAAAATATGTTTACAAATATCCACTAAGACTTGAAGGACCTCTTGTGTACCGGTAAGGAGGAAGTGCACTATGCAGTATTTCCCACAGCCATTCTATGCTTCAGTCTGTGGCTTGGATTGACTATGTTCAGTCGCATTCATTTTCTCACGGTTCATACATAATCATTACATCACGAGGATTTGTTTTCAAACCATTGCCATGGCCACATCTATCATACTTGCTCCATTGTGAATTTTTTATAAACATTTTTCTTATTTTTTACCCTTCAATTTATAATGAGTTTAAACAGAAAAATCACGATCGTTCAATGAATTTCCGTTTTATGAATGCTTTTCAGGAATGCATGCCATTCATTGAACGAGAGTTGCCTGTACTTTCATGACACGTTAATATCAAAATTAGCCAGATGGAGCTGATTAATGCAGAGAATTGGTAGGTGAAGCTTGGGAGTATTGATCAATGAAATCCATATGCATTATAAATGTGATTCTTACTGTTAGCCACAGCGAAAATGATACTTTGAGATCTGGTCTAGGTGGTTCAGTAATTTCGTTTCAATTTGGACAATTTTATTAGGAATTATTTCTCAGGATTTCATTATCTGGTTTGTGTCCAAAGAGCATATTTTTGCTCATTATTTTAGATATCAGCCAGTTTCAGACATTTGTTATAAAATATACATACTCAACAAAGTACCTAATATCACAACCAAGAACTTTTGTGGTTAAAATACATTTCTGCTAAGTTCTTCATTCTTAGGGTCATTGAATCTCATTTTTATGCAATAGACTATTGTTCCAAATTAATGAAAATCGTAACCCAGTATTTGCGTACTAAGCATAATCCTACAATGTGATCACATTAGGCAGCTGATAACAATGGATGTTAGATTTCCTCATAATATGTACATTTGAGTTATGCTAGATAAGGAAAGGCCATCACTTATAAGCTACAGAATTTCTTAGAACAATCACTTATACAAGTATTTTTTCAGGGAATCGCAGAGGTTTAGAAAGTATGTGGCTCATGAATATTTGAGTGAAATATGTGGCAGTCAACAGCTCCATGACTCTGGAAAAAGGTGGACTAGGCTTATCAACACATGAAACTTTTAAACTGGTTTAGTTTAACTTCTTAAGAATCCTGAAAGTAATGAAATCATTTCAGAGAAATGAATAATTAAAATGGATATTAACTGATACTTGTTTTACATTGTAATGAAATGGTGTGTTAAGTTTTGTTCATGCATGTTATTGATCGAATGATATGATCCTATGCAGACAGGCATAAGCTGTGAAAGTTGGAACAATTTTTGAAACGAGAAAAAAGTCTGCTATGACCGGGAATTGAACCCGGGTCTTCCACTTGCCGGGCGGATATTCTACCCCTGAACTATCGTAGCAGAACATTTTCTCTCGTTTCTGAACACGGATGTTTTCCTTTGTGGGACGGGAACTAGCCAAGCTAATATCAAACTGCCCCGACAGATGTCCTCAAAGAGGATCGTCGAAAGAAACTCCTTCCTCTCAAATGGTGAGATTGCCAAACATGAAATTGATGGAATGATATGATCCGAAGATCCTATGCAGACAGGCATAAGCTGTAAAAGTTGGAACAATTTTTGAAACGAGAAAAAAGTCTGCTATGACCGGGAATTGAACCCGGGTCTTCCACTTGCCGGGCGGATATTCTACCCCTGAACTATCGTAGCAGAACATTTTCTCTCGTTTACACTTTCAATTGAAATTGAAATTTGATTCATCCTGTAGTCTGAGCAGCAATGTAATTAATGCTAGAAAAGTTGTTCTTTTTTCCTGTTATGGAGTAGTTTGGAACATGGCATGTGAATGAAGTGAATATCTTGACCAAGATATTTATGGATCTTTTTATTTAAATATTGGAAAAATGTTTCTGCATTCTTAATTTTCTTTAAATGATTGCTTTCATTAAAAATATATTGTTAACTAAAACTTCATAATTTTAATTTAAGCCTAAAACATGTTATTATTACTTAAACATTGAAAATTGCTGAATAATTCTTACCATTTATTCTCAAATATTTTTTTAATTATTTCTTTGAGTGAAATGCATTATGCAGTTTCTTTATTTTGCAACAATATTTTTATCACTCAACTTAAAGAAAATTTCTGGATTATGATAAATATCTATCTTATGTGAGATGTCCAGTAAAAGTTTGTTCCTTTTTTGTTGAGTTTTCATTTTGATTACTTTTAAAAGTACATAACTGTATTTTACAGCATAAACTGTGAAAAGAGATTGATGTTGCATCAACATTTTGTTGTCATCCTCTATGTGAGGCACGTTAAATTTGGTTAAATTAGCTTTAAAAATGTACAATCCTAAAAGTTAGGTGTGTACTTGAAAATTTGTGCTTGACTTTTTCTGTGTTCAGGTTGTGTCAGGAGGTGTGGCATGCAACCGGTTCATTTTAAACTGCCTGAAACAGGTGTCCAATGAAACTGGTTATCGATTGCTGGCACCCCCACCCCACTTGTGCACCGACAACGGCGCCATGATAGCTTGGAATGGCATGGAGAGGTGGAAAGCTGGAATTGGTATAATAAATCCACTCAGCCCTGAACTAGATGAAGTTGATATTCAATCAAGGTGATTAACATGCCCATACCTGTTTTATGTCACCATATTAATAATGAGTAAATAGGAAAAATACGGGTAATACGGAGATACCACATTTGCTACCGTAATTCTCTCAGGGGAGTAATTTTCATATTGCTTTATTTAAACTAAATATCTGGAAATTTTAAATCTGTGTTGCTGCAACTATTGCACATAGGTTTTGTGGCACAGCATCTGCATGTTAATTCCAGCAGCTGTGGAGTTTGATGAAACAATGGCAATAAAAGTGATTCATGATGGGAGCTAATTATAGCATGAGAGTATGTTTAGTGTATTGAAAAAAAAATTTTTATAAGGATAATCTTAAACAGAGATGATGGTGGAAGTGCAAAGATTGGCAGTTGGAAACCAAAGTGTATTAAGGAAATGCAGAGATCATGTGATACTGAAATACTCAATGTAATAATTACCTACCCTTTGTAGGTATGAGTTACCATTAGTCTATGTATAATTACTCCCTCAAATAGTGTCCCTGAAAATTTCACAGGTTCACTGCTTTGTGGTACAATCGGTATTCCTGTAAAAAGTTTGCCCATCCCTGTTCTAGTGGCTGGCAGAATGAGAGTAAAAATTTAATTTAAATTTCCTTTTTATAAACATTTTTTTTATTCTTCTCAATTATATTAAATTAATTTTTATAACATCATTTCAGACTAATCATTATAGTAAAGGTAAATTTTAACATTCTGTGTTTACAATTACCTTTAAAAAACCACCATCTACTGTCTGCTTCAGCAACTCTTTCCTTACTTGTTTTCTTGTAGAATATAGATCCAAGGACCCATCTACATCATTTGAATCCATTTTCTGAGCTCCTTTGTAAGAAGAACTATTCTCAAAGATTAAAAAACAATACAAACATGATGAATCAAACAGAACTTATGATGCCTACTTTCCATTTAATCATTTATTTAATGCTAATATTGCCTTATATAGCTTTAAATTCACCACGGATATGTTGTCTTTTGTGTTCCTAAATTTCATAATTTAGCATTATAAAATATTATAAATACATTTGAATGGAATATTAAATTGATCACGTGTATTTCTGTGGCTAAAATAACGCATGTATGTATTAGAATATACCGAATCTGAGTCCAACAATAGTTGTTACTATGGCAACACTCTCATAATGAGTGAGAGAAACTGCAAAATTACCAGTATTTATGCGAAATTTGAAGAAATACAATCGATAAGCAAAATTCTACAATAAAATTAAAATCTTCATTCCTTTTCTTGGAGAATTGCACAAATCCCACTCCAATATTACAATTCTAAGATATTATAATGTGAAAGAGAAAATTAGCTTGCACGATGGATTTCAGATTTTCCATGTAAATCAAATTGAAAGGATAGTTCCTGGAATCGAACCCGTGACTTCAATCTTCGCAACAAAAACTATCCTCGGGAGCTCGGCTCATTTAACAAGAAATTTCCACCATGTTTCATGAAAATCACTCTATTGGTTCAAAAGTTAATAGGGGGGATGGACAGACAGACAGACACAATGACAAAACTATAAACCTATTTCCATTCTGGAAAGTAGGCTAAAAATCTAAGAAAAATGAACATGCTAAAAAAATTTCTATGTAAAGGGAAGAGGACAGTAACATTTATCTGTATTTGTTGACTGTGGAATCAGGTCATGTGGTTCAATTGTCATTGTTAATTTGCTTCATTTCTTGAGCAAAATAATATGTATTTAACAGTAAATAGAGAAAAAATAATTTACATAAATCATGGCAGGAAGAAGAAAACTGAGTGAAGACAATAAAAGTGCAGGAAATAATCCTAAGTTAGCAAGAAAAAGCTTCTACTGATTCAATGTTTTAAGAAAGGTCCGAGTGTTATTGCTTATAAGTTTAACTCCACAACTCCTACTAATCTGTAAAAAGTTCTATTGAATCAGCCACTGCAGTAACTATAAAGAAACTCATATGATCACATAGTTTGTTATGGCTATTGGAGATACCTGAAGCAAGTACATTTTTTAAATTGCTTGTTCTTGAATTTTTTTCAGCCATAAGACGAGCTTGATAGTTCTCCTTCCAAGACTTTCAGGATTCTACTGCGTATTGTTTCTTCTAGTGACGACTGTTTTGCCTCCATTCCAGGTGACATCTTCAGGTCTGATCATTCGCTGAAATACGACCGTTATTTATACCCACGTCGGTCGGGTGAGGTGTGTTATGATTGGCTGTTCCATTGTTGGCTTCCATTGGCTGCTGGAACACCCTCTTCCATGTGTTAGAGAGAATGTATCCATCCTCTCTATTGAAGTTGATTGGCTGTTTTAAAATCTCAATTGATTCCCGTATTATCCTGGGAAAATATCGGCCCTCTCTATGGATGACCTTGGTGTTGTCAAAATCAATGCTGTGTCCTGGCTCGGACCACACATGTTCAGATACTGCAGAGAGGCGGAATTACTTTTTCTCCACTGCCCTCCGATGCTCTTTTAATCTGCACTTGACAGATCTCCCTGTTTGGCCGATGTACGATTTGCCGCAGGTGCATTTGATCTGATAGACCCCCTCGTACATGTGTGGTGGTAATCGGTCCTTAGCCTTTGGGAGGAGATCTGAGGTCTTTTTGACTGATGTGAACCTGGTCTTCACATCATACTTTTGTAGTATCCTGGCAATCTTCTCGGTGGTGCCACAGACGTACGGCACCGTCGCGTATGCTGCAGGTTTCCTCTCCCACTCCTGGTCCATATCTCCCAAAACGGCCCTTTTTAGGGCCCCTTCCGTTTCTCCTGTAACCGCCCTTTTCTGGGCCACCTCTGCCTTTTCTTTAGCCCTTACCATCTTCTTCTGGATCAAATGTTTGGGGTAGCCGTTCATCTGGAGAGCTCTGATGAGATGTTTTTTCTCCTTTTCCAAGGAAGTCGCATCTGAGATGGTATAAGCATGGTGGACTAGGGTGTTAATGACAGAGGCTTTCTGCATTGGGTGGTGGTGGGAGGATGCGTCCAAATAACGGTTGGTTCCTTGTCAAACATAGTACTTGGTTAGAAAAAATGGAGAAACTGCTAGTGTTGTAGATTGATTCAAAATGCTCTGATGAGGATGTGTCCTTTAGTCAAGTAGTCATTTGCAATAAAGCCCTTTCTGTATTTGAATGTTTAAAGCAAGAGGAGGGTGGCAGTTCTTCTTAAACATTTAACGCCAGTTCCAATTGGTTTCAAAATTTTAAATACTGCTCAAATATTCATAGCGTTCATTTATCTGGCGAATCGGCAAGTACTTTTATATTGCATATGTTATTTTTATTATTAATCTTATTATAATTTTTTAATGAAGCTGTGTGCGTCTCTATGTGTGTCAATATGGCAGTTAGTAAATATGAAGCCTCCATATATTTTATGCGGGAGATATGCTAATAAGAAGCAGTGAAGCATAACTTTCAATAGCATTTTTAAATTACTTAAGAGCCATCATACAGCATTCAGTTTCCTAAAATCAATTTTCAAATACCAAATTTACTCGTGTATATGTCAATCTCATGTATAGGTCAACTTCTGACCTTTTTATAAAAATTTTAGTTTTTTGTATAACTTGTGCATAAGTCAACCCTAGTTTTTGAGGTGTAACATAATGACATTCTTGAGTTTACCTAGTGTGTGTTGATGAATTTGATTCATTAATACATAAGAACTCAATACATTAAGTAAAACAATCTAATAAACTATTTAAATTCTTTATTTGTATCAATATATCCTGAAATACATAAATTTTTCCTGAACACCAGACAAAATAATGGTTAGAACATCGTCAAATATAAAAAATAAATATTTTATTTTGATTAAATTTATTTCTATACATTTATCTTTGCAATAATCTTTTCATTTAATTAATTCACGCAAGAGAAAAAGAGGACATTTACCAGAATTTATTATAAAAAAACAGGACAAAGTAGGACATCTTTTATCCAAACTTGTTTTTTACAATGAACGTTTTAAAATTTCAAAAAGGCAAAATTTGTGCAATTCTCTAGATATAAAAAATCCGTTGCAGTGTAATTTATAAGGGGACAAAATTTTCTTTCGCCCAAACAGTTGTCTTGCTTTGTGATCATTAAATTGTTTAGCAGGCCAATTCTGGATTGGTGTTCATTCATTGGTGAAACATTCAATTTATAAAGTAGGACAAAGGTTTTTTACATTCTCATAATAGGCAGTTCATGCAACATGATATGTAAGACGACAAGATTTTCTTCAGGCAAAAGAGGACAAAACAAAAGTACATATGGTCTTAGTATAGATAATTTATTTACAAATAAATAACATAAAGAAATTAGACAACTTTTGTCACTTAATTTACAAATAAAAAACAAAGAAATGACACGTAATTTACAAATAAATAACACAAAAAATAAGACTTCTGTCACTTAACATCCTGTCAGACTAAAATCTTTTTATATATATTAGGTAGTACAGGTATATTTCTCACTGCCATGAATCTGTTTTAGCATTTCTTCATAACTGGAAATTAGTGTCATAAATTCCTCACAGCTAAGATTGAAATTTCATTTCACATTAAGCCAGCTTTCAAAGTTTCCAACTTAACCTTTGCTTTCTCACTCATCCACATGCCATTCAGGACCTCTCAACTCAACCAGAACAAATACATTTTCAAATGGAAATGAATTACTTTTAAAATGTTTAAAATATTCCAACCTTTGCTTTTCCACAGAAAGCTTTTCCTCATTCCACTGCAAAAGTTTTTCTTCTGAACAATATAAATTTACTCTACCAATCTCATCAAATAAGTGACTCATTTAATTGTACTGGTTGAAATTTTTCCATAAAAATTGTATACAAACTTAAATATCTTTCCATTCAGTTATCTTTATCAAAACACACCAATCAAGTACAAGAAATTAATCAAGTTGATCTGATCACTTTGTAAGGCAGCGGTTTCCAAACATTACCAAGCCGCACCCTCCATCACCTAAGAAAACTATCTTCGCACCCCCCTCTATACCATATTCAATTACAGTTCATAAAAAATTCCTAATAAACATAAAATTACCATCAATTACCTTAAGAAAAAACATGGATGCAAGTGATAATGTCCTAGCCAATCGAGAGCTAGAATTTGGCTGCTGCATATTGTAGGTCTCAAGAATAGGATGGTTAAACAGACAGTAAATATATGGGAAATTCTTTGCACCCCCCCCCCCCCCCCCCCGGACATATCCATCTCACCCCCCAGTTTGGAAACCACTGCTGTAAGGTATTCTGGAGCTATTATTGTAGAACATTTTTTATTTAGTACTTTAAAAATCCTTGGTTATATTATTATTGCTCTCTTCCAGTTTCCTCAGTATACATCTTACATGAATTGGAACAAAATCTAAATCTATTCTGGATTTCAGTGTATGTTTTAAATAATTGATTGCCTCTGCTACTTCCATTACAGTAGCATTTGAGTTTCCAATTCTTAAATTAGTTTCATGAAACAAAACTGACTCTTCATTTATGAAATGCAACCATAACTTAGCCATTTCATCCTCAAAATATTTCAAAATTATTGTGGGGCACTTATCTATTGACATAAAATATGACATTAATAGTATGAACAATGATAAAATATGTCCAATAGATGGTGTCGAAGCCAGCCACCTGGTTTTGGAATATCCAAATAACCTTTTATATTCAATGGAAGCTTCCTCACAAAAAATTTTAATGTTTCTCCTCTTACAGTAAAAATATCAAAAGGATGGCAATTTTTGTACACTATTGCCTCTATATCAATTGGCATCAAACATGCTGCCATTTCCATTGCATTATGAATTGTGTAGAACTAACAAATCCCAAACAATTTTTTAGTAATGTTGTCTGTAATTTTCTGTAAACATTCGGTACTGTTCACATAACTGGAGGGAAGTTAAACAAGGCAATGCCGAGAAAGCAACAAGAAATGGAACTACCAAGGGAAAAGGCAAAAAAAAACAGAAGACAAACGTAAATATAAGAAGCATTTCAAGGTATGTAACGAAAGAACATAGGTAAGGGGTGACATGTAATATTATTTATTGGAATGAAATAACAAATATTAAGTAATGAGAAGTGAGAAATCAGGAAGTAATTTCCAGTGGACTGAAGGTGGCAATATCTTGAAGGATTTGATCAAAGGCTCCTCCATGTAACATTCTAGTGGCAATTGATGATACTTTAACGGAGGCATTTTACTTAATGAAAATAGTGCAACGAGTAATATCACAGAAGATTAAGTCTACCCAACCCGAGGGGGAAGAAGGGGCCACAGGGAACGTGGGAAGAAATCAATACCACCTAACCAAACTTACCCAACCCAGAGGGCTGAGTTGGAGTATGTTTCGGGCTGAGCAGTTGTATGCCACAGGCCAAGTACACATATGCCGCACCGTATATTAGTTCCATTTCTCATCGCCAGTACTAGCGTCGCTTTGTTTACCTTGCGCCACCCCAGTTATGCAAACAGAACCAAATATTCTTCTCTCTTTTTCTCTTCACTCCTCCAAAATTTGTGTTTGTGTTATCTGCACTTAATGCAATAATTTTTTCAGTAAGGGATTCATTATTCAAAATTTCCATTACATGATTTGATATTATTTCACTTATTATGTGTTCTTTGCACGAAGTGAAAGCATATAAGGGAGGTCGTTTCCGTCCGTTCTCATGTTAAAACTCAGAAACTGCTGGATGTATTTTGATGAAATTTGGTATTGGGGAGTTTTGCTAAAATTGGTCAACTGATTTCAATTTTGGTCAAACTTGAATAACAATGATGACCACTTTACATGAAGACCTATGATGTTCCTCTGTTTCAACTCGGGAACCGCTGGACGTATTTTGATGAAATTTGGTATTGGGGAGCTTTGCTAAAATTGGTCGTCCGATTCCAATTTGATAATCGGATAATGTATACAACCACTTTACATGCCCTACATGTAGTTTACAGTTTTCCTTTGTCCAACTCTGGAACCGCTGGACGTATTTTGATGAAATTTGGTACTGGGGAGTTTTGCTAAAGTGATTGACCGATTCCAATTTTGGTTAAAATCGGTCAACAATTATGGCCACTTTTGTGGCGATTTTTTCCTCCCCCCTTTTTACTCCCGCACTTATATGATAGCGCTATCGTATATCGCCGATATTCGTGATATCGCCGGACTGAACACCACGCCCATGAACGCCTCGCCACGGTCGACACGCCCTCCCGTGGTGCCTCTCTGCTTTATATACTCTAATTACCCCTCACCTCTTCAACCTTCCCTCTTTCCCATGGTTATGCAAGAACAGTAGAAAAGCGACCAATCATCGGGAATAATTCAACCATTTCGAATTACCCGCCTGACGTCATTACCTCCCTCCTTCACCACCGGCGTCACGTGACAGTCCATTCCGATAGTGGCCTTCCGAGCGACGAGACGCACAGCGGAGCAACGAGAAGAGAGAAGTCGACGCAGGTGTTCCACTCTCGAGTCCATACTACCCGGCAGAAAACATTCAGTGTTGAGTGGACATTGACCTACCGGGAGCCGGAAGAGTGATAGTAACTATTGGATGTGATTAACTGACATTAACTAAGTTTCGTTTCGAATCGCCTTCACCTATGAGGTGTATTTTGTTTTGTGGTATTACTTAAATCTATTCAAATTCAACTGTTGGATTGTTATATGTCTATATTTCTATGTTCTATTTATAGTTTGTCATTAGCACTTAGCACATCAGTGGATGTTTTTGCACCGAAAATTATAGTTCGCTGCACTTTACATGACCTACATGTAGTTTACAATGTTCCTTTCTTTCAACTTGGGACCGCTGTATGTATTTTGATGAAATTTGGTACTGAGGAGTTTTATCAAAATTAATTGACCGATTCCAATTTTGGTTAAAATCAAACAATAATTACGACAACTTTACATAAGGACTTACATGTATTTTACAATGTAGCTTCTCATTAAATACTCATCTCAGCGAAAAATATTGAGAACCTTGTGGTATCCCAAAGAACGCATTTGTAAACTCAGTGTACTCTGACATGGAGTACACCTTTCCAATCTTTCTTCTCCAGGGAGAGAAGCTAATTCTATTATTTTAATTTGAATTCCTGCCCTCGCACTGAAATATCATACCAAAGTTGGAAAGGTTTTTTACATTTTTATGGTTTGTGGCATCCATGATCATTCAATAGTGTGCCACGGAAGACACGCAGCTTCGGCAATTAAACTATCATTGTCAAGGATTTTAAAATTTCGTTGGGAGATGAATTTCTGCTTAAATTTTGGAGAGCTTAGTGAGTAGGCTAGAAAAATTAAGTCATGGGAGGAAATGCCCTGGACAGGTGGTTGACCATGTGTGCAAACTTTATCTTGGTTAGCAGTAACTAATATGTCAATCCAAGTGGAAGAATTGTTAGTGTTATTTGTGGGTTTTAAAGGTTGAGTGCTGAGGTTGTGCGATGTAAAAGAGTTTTTAAAATAGACGGCATCGGAGAAGCTTGAGGCATTAAAGTCACCAGACTCATAAAGGATTTAGAAAAAATACAGCGGCGAGCAGCTAGATTCGTGAAAAAGAATTACGATAAAAATCAGAGCATTACGTTACTCATTGAAGAGTTGAGTTGGCCATCGTTGAAAGATCGTACATCTACATATTACCCTGCAAGTCACCTTGACGGTGGATGGCAGGGGGTGCCGCGCACCAAGTTCCTAACTAATTATTATTCACAGTTATCTATTGTGGTCACGTATTGTCCTAGGGAAAAAGGACTCCTTATACCTCTCCGTCCTACTATCTATTTCGCGAATCTTGTAGTCATTATCCCTCCGTCCGATATACGTTGGTTGTCGAATAATATCCTTCATTTCATTTACGAATATCTCCGACCTATATTTATCTAGAAGTTTAAGTCTCGCCTGTAATCTACGATCTTTCAACGATGGCCAACTCAACTTATCAATGAGTAACGTAACGCTCTGTTTTTTATCGTAATTCTTTTTCACGAATCTAGCTGCTCGCTGCTGTATTTTTTCTAAATCCTTTATGAGTCCCCTCTGATATGGATCCCAAACCGCTGCTGCGTATTCCATTTGAGGTCTAACCAATGATAAATAACAGGATTCTCTCACCTTTTCCGTGCTTTTCCTGACTATCCTACGCACAAAAGCCATCTTCTTATTTGCCGCACCTATCACTCGTCTTATGTGGGTGTCCCAAGACAGGTCACGATTCAAGGTTACCCCGAGGTATTTCACGGATTCCGAAACAGGAATGATCTCACCATCTATCGAGTAGGTAAACACGGACGATGGGCTTCTAGATTTCCAAAAGTTTAGAACGTTACTCTTTTTCTGATTGATTTCTAGCTGCCATTCCTTGCACCAAACAGATAACGCATCCAGATCATCCTGAAGCTGACGATGGTCGCTAGGACCACTAATTTCTCTATAGACTACGGTGTCATCCGCAAAAAGCCTGATATTACTTTTTACAACTGAGCTGATGTCGTTTATATAAAGCAAGAAAAGCATAGGTCCGATCACACTACCCTGCGGCACTCCAGAGACTACATCTGCCACACTCGAGGACTTACCATCGATGACTACTTTTTGTTTTCTATTCCTAAGGAAAGCGCGAACCCAGTTAATGACTTTAACATTAACGCCAAGATTTCCCAATTTTAATAACAACTTACGGTGGGAAACCTTGTCAAAAGCTTTTCTAAAATCAAGGAACACTGCATCGACCTGCTTATTATTTTCGCCGCATGATAAAACATCATTCACAAACAGACCGAGTTGGGTGTCACAGGATCTACCTTTTCTGAAGCCATGTTGACAGCTGACTAAGAGCGATCTACTCTCAAGATAACGCATTGTGTTGCTAACAATAATGTGCTCTAAAATCTTGCATGATAATGATGTTAGAGAAATCGGCCTATAATTTTCGGGGTTTTCTTTGTCACCTCCCCTATGAATGGGTGTGACGTGTGCTAGTTTCCAATCATCAGGAACCTCACAGAGGGTAAGAGATTTCTCGAAAACTATCCAAAGGAAGGGAGCTATATCTTCTGCTAGTTCTTTTAATACACGCGCGGGAATTCCTTCTGGTCCAGGATTTTTGTTGGGCTTTATCGTAGATTACAGGCGAGACTTAAACTTCTAGATAAATATAGATCGGAGATATTCGTGAATGAAATGAAGGATATTATTCGACAACCAACCTATATCGGACGGAGGGATAATGAGGACAAGATTCGCGAAATAGATATTAGGACGGAGAGATATAAGGAGTCCTTTTTCCCTGGGACAATACGTGACCACAATAGATAAGTGAATAATAATTAGTTAGGAACTTGGTGCGCGGCACCCCCTGCCAACCACCGTCAAGGTGACTTGCAGGGTAATATGTAGATGTAGATATGATTAAGTGCTCATAATCGTGTATTAAGTTGGCAATGATCTCGTCAATGTCAGATAGATAACCAATTTTTGGAGGACGATAAACGATTCCTAACAATATTTTTTTTGAATTGACGACTACTTCAAGGAAGAGATATTCAGGTCTGCGGGAGTATTGTGCGTCGCTGGTGGCGATTACTTTACAAGCAAGGTCTTTACGGACGTAGATTCCTACTCCCCTTCCTCCTTTCCCTATCATATCATTGCGAAACAAGTTATAGCCACGTATTTCAACAGAAGAGCTCGAGATAGCGGGTTTCAGCCACGTTTCGGAAATGGTAATAGCATGTAGATCGTAGGGCTGGAGTAATGAGCTAACTTCCTTGAAGTGAGGGACAAGGCTTTGGGAGATAAGATAGATAAGTTGGAAGGATCAAGGAAAAGGTTTAAGTTCTTCTGTAAGAAGACAATGTGTTGGAACTAGGATGGGTCAGGGAAAGCCGTTATGGGAAGGAGGGGGACGGTTGGTGGTAAGATGAGGAGTGTGATAATGAGTTCGTCTGTGGATGCTTGGTCTGACCAGTGGGAAAAATTCAGTGGCGTTAGGGTTTAGGTATGGCACCCTGCAGTGTGACGGGACGAAAGCAGGTGCATTTGGGTTGAGAGTAGAATTAGGCTAAAGAGAAGCTTTGGTGGAAGGCTCAATGACAGACATTTTGCGGGTAGTTGAGTAAGCGGCAATATATATATATATGGATGTCAACAAGGTGTTGGGATGAGGAAACCCAGTGAGCACTCACCAATCAGACGACTTCAGGTTGGCGAGGCCCCGGGGATGTCGAAGCGACACACGTAAAATAACACAAAAACACAGAAACATCACAAACGTAAAGCTTTCGAAACTACTCCTTCTTCAGCTACAGAGAGAGAATATATATATATATATATATATATATATATATATATATATATATATATATAGAGAGAGAGAGAGAGAGAGAGAAGGGGTACAGTAAATTGATAAATGCACACGGGAGAAAGCACACATAACGGAGAAGTAGTGCTACAGTATATTCCAATGACTAAGTAACAATAATAAGAACACAAATTAATTATTAAGAAATAATGAATGAGACACAACACTAAAGTAGCACTGGTAGAACAAAGTGGAGGATAAAGAGCACTGAAATGGAAGTGGACGCTACGGTTGATTAAGGGGGATTCGAGGGGATTGCACTTGACACTGGTTGGAGGAAATGTGAAGCACACCGAGAAACAATGAAAACCACTAAATAGGATTTAGGGCAACACATAGGGCACTTCGGCACGGGAAAAGAAGCACTAAAACAGTGAAAAATGCTAAAATAAACAGCACAGAAAACTAAGAGAGAAACCGAATAAGGGATAATTTGATGCACCGGAACCACCTGGGAATGATCACTAGGGAGAGGGAATTACACCTCAAATTTGTGACGTGGGCATTATGGGGAGGGGATGGCAGGCGTCACGGGAACGGGGGTGGCAGGCGTCACGGGAACGGGGATGGCAGGCGTCACGGAAACGGGGATGGCAGGCGTCACGGAAACGGGGATGGCAGGCGACACGGGAACAAGGACGACGGGCGCCACGGGAACGGGGATTGCAGGCGTCACAATAACGGGGATGGCTGGCAGAGGTCGATTTGACAGGAGAATTATTCGACAACGGACAAATGTAGCGAGAACGCTCAAACGCACGTTAATCAAAGAAAGCCATCCTCCTACATAGTTGTGGATTTCCCTAGTGCGGTTGAAGGAAGTTGGAGTGCATGCAGCTCTCTCAGGTTGGAGATGAATGTGCGGACGCCATTTAGCCGCAGTATGACAACTTTGCCATCGTGCGTCAACACATTACCGAAGCCAGCTAGTTTTTTTGCTTCGATGAGGTGATGGTGGTGAGAGACTCGGTGATCGTAAAACCGGAGCTTTTTAGGAAAAGAGGGGCGAGCGGTGGGATGGGTGAGTAAAAAAGGGGCGGGCGGTGGGAGGGGTGAGTGAAAGAGGGGCGAGTGAAATGACTAATCGCACCCGGGCAACGCCGGGTCACTCAGCTAGTAATTGTATAAAAGAATCTTTGCATTTGGGTGGCCGTCGCTAAAAGTTTTATTTCTTACTTTGTTTGTATTTTAGCCATAGGAATACCTCAATGGCAATATTTCCCCAAAATGTGTGATTTACACGTTAGATATGAATGATTTCGAGGTGTAGGCAAAAAAAGATGAATAATATATGTTACTTTATTAATTTTTCTTTAAGATAGTTTAAATCAGAATACAAATATATATTTCTTTATCACTTTATTCAATAGCTTTTCAAATTGAAGAGCAGTCATGCTCATATGTTTTCGGTACGACTCGGGGTCCTCAGATACAAACTCCTTTAACAAGCATTCTGAAGCCACAAGATCATTACGCCTCAAATCCATTACCTTGTCCACAGACGTCTTCCTTTCTTCTTCTTTTTTAAAATTCTCCATAGTTCCTCCCCTACAACGCTACAGATAACTTGCATGCCCACACCAAGTAATCCATTTGACGCCATTTTTTTGAACGTTCAAACCGTCTCTGGTTTAACCGTCTAGACTGTAAATACCCTTTACCCTTTTTAAATGCGCCAAGCGACCAATGCCTTACCTAGCAGATTTCCAGGTCTAAACGGGGCATTATTTTCGACCTAGAATCGCCTGGTCGCGTTTCATCAGAATCCGTGAACCGAAGGTCGTAGTCTCCCCTTGTTGGCAGCGCTGTTTTTATTTTCTTAATTGTTGGAGTTTCGGGAGTATATCCAATATCAGAAGTCTATGGTTTGAATTTTATTATGTTTTTTGCAGTCTAAATTTTCTCGCAATTTATTAAAATATTTATTATCATGTAACCTATTTGGAATTTTTAGAAATATTACAGGTTTGGAGAAAATCATATGGTGGCCACGTTAGATTTTTTCTTTTGAATGCGAGTATTTATTCTTTATTTCTAATAGTTATTTTGTGAAATAGCTAGTAATTTATCACTTTTTTGTGGTAGAACTCGTTTATGTTTGTTAGTTTTGAGATGATTTACAACATCTGAACGTCCTCCATGTCCTATTATTAAATTGTGCGTTACACATGGTGCACTGGACCATTTCAATGTCATCGTGTTCGTGAACCTTTTTTAAAAATGGAAATTATTTTTTCCTCCCTTCTTTAACCATACATCTTTTCTTCGGCATGGCTAACAATACAAGTATTAATATATATTATAAAATAGTGTATATTAGTTATGACCACAAACGCTTGGTTGTACGCGGTATTATGGCTGTAACTAGAACTCGGTTATGTACCACAGCTATATGAAAGTCGAGATTTCGTGTGCGCATACGGTCGCCTCGAGTATTCGGTGTAATATTTAAAAAAATGACCAACGAGATTGTCTATGATCGTGGCATTGGGAAATGGGACATATTTGTGTCCCGAAGATAATTATGGGGCACCGGACATTTATCTTAAGAACGGAACATTCACGGGTAAAACGAGACGAATGGGATCCCTAATCTAGAGAGATTCTTACCCTGGCACCACGCACTCTAGAGTGTCTCTTACCTTATGTAATATGCATTCTAGAGCAGTGGTTCCCAAAACCCAGGATCCCGAAGGCGTAATGATAGGTCGCGGAATACCCCCCGACCCATCTCTCCATCAATATTAATCGAACATTTGATCAGCTGATGGCGAAATTGCATCAGCATCATGGAAGCGACTAACGACGACGCTTGCAATAACAATTAAGCCGAGCAAACAGTGATGTCTATATTTTGATAAATATCAAGTAAATTAATGCTTGCAGCTTTCTTTGTTCTAAAACAAATTGAAAATTTTTCCAAAAATTTCAGTGAAGGAATGCCTCTCATTTTCTTTTTCTTAAACTCATTTCAAAAGTTGACCTTTATATAGAAAAAATAAAATTAGAAGAAAGTGAAAAATTGTGTCTACTATTTGTTGTAAATGTTTTATTTAATATTATGCTATTAAATAGAAGGTGTTTTCGAAAGATTCTGAGCAGATACCGATACCATTTGGATCGCAGCACGAATGTGATTTAAAATCTTCGCTCTTAGACAAAAGCGTTTGATAATCACTGATCTATAATGTTACCGACCTGGAGTGCTCGATGTCTGGTACATCGGCATTTGCCTACTTGTAGCGAAGAGTTACAAGCAAGCCAACCGCTTTACGCCAATTTCTTTAAAAAATAATTTTAATAAGTTTCATATATATATTTTAAAATCTCGTTATGACACTTTATTTCACTATAAATTGAATACGGAATTAATTATTCGGAAAAACGTTTCGCAATTTCCACATCAAATATTCTATATATTTTAAAAATTTGGAAAGTGTAAGCCATAATTCAGGAGGTCGAAACATAGTTTTGCTGTCATGTGGGAAACCACAATATTTGCATCTCCAAAGATTAGATCTCTTCAGCATACTTATCTCCTCGAGAAATTTTACACATAGTAATGTGGTTCTAAACTTCCCAACAAAATTACTCCAGATAGATGTTATTATGTTTGAGCCCGATTGCCACTTAACATGATCCTAAAAAAAAAGGATTTGTCTTTTTCTGTTATCAGTAGAAAAAATAAATATTTATATTTATATTAAGACGATATAATACGAAAATACTACTAAAGCAACTCTACTGGTCTGCACACAATCGATGTCGGGATTTATGTTCGTGCTAACATATTTTTCGCAGATATCTATGGTACAAATGATAGAGCAGAGGGGCATTTCAAGACGAAAACCTGTTGCGAACTGAATTCGATTCCCGTAATTAACAGTAATCGATAAAATCGACTGTTTCGATCACTGGGAGGATAAAGGTGGATCGGCGCTAAAGGAAGAATAATTTGCAGGCAAAATTGAGTTCCTTTGTTGCTCAAAGGAAAGTTGCAAAACATCTACCGAGTTTCACCATCCATTCTCCATTAGAGAGCTAGGAATTCTTCCGTGAAAAGCGCCTTAAAATTTTCATATCGGAGAAATGACAATATAATCTTCGATCCTGAAACAAATTGAAAATTCCAAGTCTGTAAGAAAAATATGAAAATTTAATACGATTCGTTCGGCGGCCAAACAGGTTTCGCTTCGATAAACACATTCCTTTGAATTTAAGACGGACTAATAACGCTCCTGGTCGAATGGAAAGCTTACAGTCAATTTCATCCTGTTTTCCTACTTATCCTGACAAGTGTAGAGAACTTGTTGCCTGTTCATAATTAATTCTGGTGACCACTTCATTTGCTCTACCAGAAAATTTAAAATAAAATGGAAGTCGTATCCCCTAGAATTGTGAGCAATGCAAATGATGGAATTGAATTTTTTTTTAATTTGCGGACGCCTAATATGATCTACAAACTCGCGAACAGGATCCTTTTTGAATATCTGTTGTCGTTGGCCACAGGAAACACATTTTTCCCCCAAATTTTCGTTTTTCTCGCAAACTTTGCATGCTTAATGTAAAACGCAGAGATTTGGCTCATGTAGAAACACATTATTAAGAACGTTCATCGGTTTGCTCTGTCGACACTCGAAATCAAAAAAGATAAACAAATACGATTCATTTCTTTTGGCATTAATTTTGGGTACATATTTTTGGATGTAGCAGAGATGCCCCTGAGGTTTTCTTTCGCAACAAATTGAGCAAGCTTTACCAACATTTATGATTATTTTTACTCCCCAAAAACAGAGATGAGACAGATAGGACAACGTTTAAGCCTTTCACAAAGAGATATTTTTTTGAGGTGTCCTGTTTTATGCCTCTGATAACACTCCTCCCCATAAAAAAATCTTTCGCATCGGCGACAGTTTTTATAGGAAGCGAGGAGTCACATTGCGGGAGTTCATGGCAAGCCGGACAACCATTAGCGCATAAATGATTTAAAAATTGTGATTTATCTCTATTAAAGATCTTACCACACATTCTGCATGCATACTTGGAAGCCAGTATTCCTGTTAACGATGTTATCACATGGTAATGCCCGTCTTTGGAGTACAATAATCTCAGCGTGGCTTTGCATATTTCGCTGAGGGCTCCTTTGAAAAGGACATCCTGAACTCCCGACTCTGCGTCGTGCAGAATTACTTGAATATCCTTATAGAGAAATTTTTGAAAATCGCGAATTTCCGGAAACCCTCCTCCATTAGATAAATCAACCCCGGCAGAGTTGCATAATTTTACAGCCCTCGTGCGCTGAATTTCGCAGCCTTGTCTAATAGAATTCCATAAGGTATCATGGGGTCTTTACTGCGAGCAAAGGCCACCACCAATGCTCTCGCTAAACATAGAGTATCGTCATTTTTAATGCTTATGATAGATTTTTTATTTTTCAACCGATCCTCGACTTTCATACCCCTCTTTTTCACACGCCCGTATCCCCACGGCGGATCAGCGTAATCTAATGTTATCATCATTGAATCGCCTGAGAAAAAATCCTTATTACTCTGCATAACATGGGTTAATTTTCTACACACGGTATCTACGTTCAGTTGATCATAGTTCATCCATGGGATGAAAACGCGATACTCGGGAGCGCTTTCGTCAAAAATTGAGACACCAACCTTATGCGTGGGCTGTAATTCACGCGTTACATGATTGAGTACCTCCCGCACTCCTCTTCTAACCCACTCTCCAGGTTCATTGTTAGGAGGGAGAGGGTTGAAGGCAAAAACGGTTCTTCATCTTCCAAAGCTGAATCTTCGAAAGTTTATCTCCCCATCGCCAATGAAGCGAACGACTTCGTTGAAGGTTGGTGTTCTTTCTTCACTTTCTGCATTAGTAGATACTCCACCTAAGAATTGTATACGTTAAATTAACTTTATGTGGGTTAACATCTTGGAGAATAAAATCTCGAATAGCGAGACTTTCAAATCACTTTATTTTCTCATAATACGGACTATAAAGAAAATATTTATAGGTATATCTTTACCTTGTGAAATCTCCGAGATCTCCTCGCTCTCTTCATCGCTGAGAGTTGAAGTTCCTCTTTTGGGGCTTGTGCTTGGACCAGCTTCACCTGAGAAATATAACGCAAAATTAAGTTAATGTATTTTGTGATAGAAAAACAATCACCTTATTAATAAAACATTCTTTCACAAAAAATTAATTTGAGAAAATTCTCGAATTTAGTGATAAAAATGTAAAAAGTAATTTCCAGGATTATCCTCGTCAGCGGCAGAAGGTGTTTTTGTTCCTGCCTCCTCATCGCCAGGGATTGTAGTTGCACTCGCAGTTGTAATGATATTAAAATTTAAGGTTATAGAGATTAAAAAAAAATAATATTTAGCAGATTATTTCGTTAAAAAGAATATTTTTTTAATGAAACTTACCGTTCTCCCCCACATGTTAATTGCCTCCGCCCTGTTGAGGGATGAATGATTCCTCAAAAATCTTTTTCTTCATTCCTTCATAGGCCGCTTGGTCGTTAATCATTTCTCCGGAACTAACTTTTTCGAGAAGAACATTGGTAGCTACCCATGCTTTTTCCCGAGTCGAAAACGATCCGCGGATATAAAGTTGGATGATTTCGTCCGGGTTTAAGAATGATAAGATCTCTTTCATCTTCTCATTTTCTCGTTCCCCTGAACCGACGTGAAAAATATCCTCTTCATTTCATTGAATGCCAAATGATTAACAATGAACTCGCCATTGCCGACTTTACGAAAGAGTACGTTAATAGCAGATCGTAATTTCTCCGGAGTCGCAAATGCTCCTCTTAAAAACAGCTGTACGATCTCGTCCGAAGTAGAGAACTCCAAAATCGACTCCATCTCCGAGGAGCTCTCCGAGGAAAAGTGAATTCTACGAAGCACGGAAGGAGAATGACCAAAAAATCGTTATCTCAGTTCACAACTCACTAAGGGAATGGAAGGGGAGGGGGGGTAGTTTCATCAAATGAAAATTTGCATAGAACTTCTCTTTCTCCCAACGCCTTCTACCCGCTTAGGCAATCCTTCCGATATTAGGGTCTTAACGACCATGCGTATTCCAGATCTCTCTCTTACGAGGATTCATTGACCCCCGAAGATTGACTCTCCTATGGTCCGTTCTGCATTCCTTTCCCCAAGTTGTAACTTGTCGGCCACTTCTTTCCATATTCCGGAAATCTACTCTATATTTCCCACGCCTTCTACCCCCTTAGGCATTTCTTCCGGTATTAGGGTCTTAACGACCATGCATATTCCAGCTCTCTGTTACGAGGATTCATTGACCCCCGAAGATTGACTCTCCTATGGTCCGTTCTGCATTCATTTCCCCCCAAGTTGTAACTTGTCAGCCACTTCTTTCCTTATTCCGGAAATCTACTTTATATTTCTATTTCTAATACGAATGAAATACTTCAGAGTTGAAAAACTCATGGTATCAGTTAAGAATATGTAAGGCTACGGGTGGTGTTATTAATTCTAAATTAATTTAAGGAAGGAAAATTTCCTTCGAACCGGATTCGAACCGGTGACTTTTGGAACTGAGGAGTTGAGATTCTTAAATGACGTAAAGTAAGAGCATCGAGTAGGTTAAATAAGTTTATTTACATAGAAAATTTAAAAATCACTTCTTTTTACACCAATAACAATCCTTTTTCATAGGAGGAGGTCCATCAAAACAAATTGTTCCTTTATTGTAGTGTTCGAAGCATAATTTATATTTTTCCAGCCGATGACGAGCATCAAATCTTGGGAATTTACTCAATATAAGATGAATGTCGCGTGGATAATATATTTCAAAAAAATCAAATGGTATATTTTCTAGGTCTTCCATATTCATACTCCTCAAACCATTTTTATGATAGGCGCGAATAACCGACCCGACCTTTTGTAAAATCCTATCTTTAGTAGAATCCATATCTGAAAAAAAATTAAATTGAAACCAATATTTTTTCATTTTATAACTCTATAGTAACATGAAATGTATAAATTATGTCCATCGCCTCTAAAGTCTGAACGTCTTTTATTCGTATCCTAGAAGGTCTGAATGTATGTCTAATATGAATTTACTGAGAAACTTACACCATTCTGAGAAACTTACCTCAAGGATGTGATTCAGCAGGACGTAAACGATTCAAACCACTACAATTCAAAATACGTCTATCTTCTACAGAGTCTCAGACCTAAATGTTTGTCACTCAACTTAGAACTCTCAAAAATATCGCCGTCCATGTTCATCCAAGAGGGCCCCCCCATACTAAATATTTTAAACTCGAGGTGGCACATATCCAATATGGCCGCCTAAGATACGTAATCATTTTGTTCCGATTTCAACCTGACGGTAGCGCCTATCCAATATAGCCGCCTAAGATACGTATTCATTTAGTTCCGTTTTCAACCTGATGGTGGCGCTATTCCATGATGACCACCGTAATTCAAATTTTCATCTAAAGCTGGCGCTGCAAACAAATGACGATAGAGGACCCCCCCCACCACTTCTAGGACGGCGCCGTAATGTCTGGACACCCCATCCCACTAACACCACACCTGTCAATCATCAAACCTTTTCCAACCCCCCTCCCCCCTTTTGGTCTAGTACAGGTCACCCCTAATTAACACCAACCCCCTCCTCAATATTCCTAACAACACCACTTACCCCTCCCCCTCTTGGTCCAGGTTATCCATAATTAATAATGCCTACGGGTAATACACACAAAATCCAAAATGGCCGCCATAAAGTTCAGAATATTACTCCTATAGATATTTACCCCACAACCTCCAGGTCGGCGCCATAATGTCTAGGCACCCCATCCTACTAACCTCACACCTGTCAATCACACACACTCCACCCCCTCACCCTCATTAGCAAGATAACATCCCCCTCCCACCCTCATTAACAAGATAATCACTAATTAACATAACCTCCTACTTAGCGATAATGATCTTATCTTACTAATTGGCCCCCCACTGTCGTTTGAAGTGGGTACCCAACTACTCTGTCCTACTCTCTAATCTAAAAAAAGCTCTACAATGCTCATAGATTCTACCACCTACCTTCTGGGCTGCCACGGCAGTATAGTGAACTCCCGATCGGTTCAGGGGCACCCTACACGATTCGAGATCCGGCCCGAGTTCAACGAAATCTACTCCCATGCTCTCGCAAAACTTCCAGAGTCTCCGATTCAAGCCGATTACTCGGCTCCAAACCGTCGACCCCCTGTCGGTCCGCGGGACCATGCTGCATACGGTCAGGGGCATGTCGATACCCATGACCCGTCGGAGTCGTTGAACCTCAGAGCACAGATCCCCGAAGGAATCCAATATCTCCTCAAAACCCCGATCCTCTGCGTCATTGGTTCCTACATTCGCCACTATCCGCAGCTTGGAGCATTCCGTGCCACTTGCCGCCGCTCGAACCGCCTTCGTCACCTGTGGCACTGTTCCACCTGGAATACACCAGGAGAACCCACGCTCATCCCCCTCCCGGCGGGCCCTTTCCCTCAACGGTGCCACTAAACGCCGGACGTTCGAGCTCCCCCCAACCCCCTCTCCCAACCCGACCTCTCCTTGGTGTGGCATCCCTCATCTACATCTACATCTACATATTACCCTGCAAGTCACCTTGACGGTGGATGGCAGGGGGTGCCGCGCACCAAGTTCCTAACTAATTATTATTCACAGTTATCTATTGTGGTCACGTATTGTCCTAGGGAAAAAGGACTCCTTATACCTCTCCGTCCTACTATCTATTTCGCGAATCTTGTCGTCATTATCCCTCCGTCCGATATACGTTGGTTGTCGAATAATATCCTTCATTTCATTTACGAATATCTCCGACCTATATTTATCTAGAAGTTTAAGTCTCGCCTGTAATCTACGATCTTTCAACGATGGCCAACTCAACTCATCAATGAGTAACGTAACGCTCTGTTTTTTATCGTAATTCTTTTTCACGAATCTAGCTGCTCGCTGCTGTATTTTTTCTAAATCCTTTATGAGTCCCCTCTGATATGGATCCCAAACCGCTGCTGCGTATTCCATTTGAGGTCTAACCAATGATAAATAACAGGATTCTCTCACCTTTTCCGTGCTTTTCCTGACTATCCTACGCACAAAAGCCAACTTCTTATTTGCCGCACCTATCACTCGTCTTATGTGGGTGTCCCAAGACAGGTCACGATTCAAGGTTACCCCGAGGTATTTCACGGATTCCGAAACAGGAATGATCTCACCATCTATCGAGTAGGTAAACACGGACGATGGGCTTCTAGATTTCCAAAAGTTTAGAACGTTACTCTTTTTCTGATTGATTTCTAGCTGCCATTCCTTGCACCAAACAGATAACGCATCCAGATCATCCTGAAGCTGACGATGGTCGCTAGGACCACTAATTTCTCTATAGACTACGGTGTCATCCGCAAAAAGCCTGATATTACTTTTTACAACTGAGCTGATGTCGTTTATATAAAGCAAGAAAAGCATAGGTCCGATCACACTACCCTGCGGCACCCCAGAGACTACATCTGCCACACTCGAGGACTTACCATCGATGACTACTTTTTGTTTTCTATTCCTAAGGAAAGCGCGAACCCAGTTAATGACTTTAACATTAACGCCAAGATTTCCCAATTTTAATAAGAACTTACGGTGGGGAACCTTGTCAAAAGCTTTTCTAAAATCAAGGAACACTGCATCGACCTGCTTATTATTTTCGCCGCATGATAAAACATCATTCACAAACAGACCGAGTTTGGTGTCACAGCATCTACCTTTTCTGAAGCCATGTTGACAGCTGACTAAGAGCGATCTACTCTCAAGATAACGCATTGTGTTGCTAACAATAATGTGCTCCAAAATCTTACATGATAATGATGTTAGAGAAATCGGCCTATAATTTTCGGGGTTTTCTTTGTCACCTCTCTTATGAATGGGTGTGACGTGTGCTAGTTTCCAATCATCAGGAACCTCACAGAGGGTAAGAGATTTCTCGAAAACTATCCGAAGGAAGGGAGCTATATCTTCTGCTAGTTCTTTTAATACACGCGTGGGAATTCCTTCTGGTCCAGGATTTTTGTTGGGCTTTATCGCACTCAGTTGCTTCGCTATTCCTGCCTCAGAGATTTTAATATTATCCATCCGAGTACATCCATCGGGAATTTAAGTATATTTCCACCTGCCGTGAATGCCTTCGCGAAGTAAACGTTTAGTAGATTAGCTTTATCCTCCCCATCGTGAAGTATGTTTCCGGAATCACATCGCAGGGAGGGTATTGAAGGACCCACTCCCTTGACTTCTCTTACATAGGACCAGAACGCTTTTGGATCCTCCTTCAATTTTGTATTTAATACCTCATTCCGGAAGGTGTTAAATGCGTTACGCATGGTTTTTCTCGCTAGTACGCGGGCACTGTTATACTCATGGACTATAGCTGTGCGATACTCATCGGAAGCGGTGGTAGGTATGTTTTTCAATTTTGCGTGGCTACGCCTCTGTCGTCTTAAGGCAATCCTGACTTCCTTATTAAACCAACGAGGTTCTTTCTTATCAGATTTTAACTTACTGGGGATAAATCTATTGATACCTCTTCCTAGTATATCCTTAAATAATAACCATGATGGCTCCATACCTAATCGTTCTGTCTTTTCACGATAACTGACAAAGGTACTTTTGAGATGTAAGCTGAAACTTTTAAAGTCGGCCTTGGCGAAAGCGTATACATTCCGAAGTGGCTTAGGATGTCTTTTGAGCTTTAATTCGCACTCCGCATACACAGCTCGATGGTCGCTAAGTCCCTCCTCTGTGGATACCGCATCCGCTTCCCCCTCAAGTCGTGGGGAGCGGATGCGGCCACAGAATTCGTCGTACCATCCCCGATAGTGCTTCAAATCAATTTTTGACGGGGATAGATTCAGCTTCTGCCTTCCCGTCTCCCCGCCATGGCCGATCTACTCTCCCGCGACCTTTGGTAGCCACCTTCCACCCGTCGGGCTCGGAAGATGAATTCACCCTTTCCGGGTTAGTGTCGCCTACGGCTCTCTCTTCGACGACTCAGCCAGCCTTCGCTCCAGAGCTAGCTCGAGGTACCACCGTGGTACGGCAAGGCGAATCGGTGGTCTCCGCATCTTCACCCTCCTTCGGAGCAGCATCCAACTCCCTAACCTTAGAGAGGACCCTCGCCACAATCCTCTCGAGTTCTGTGATGCGTGCTTGGAGCAGCTCACATTCAACAGGGCTTTTGAAAAGAGCAACAGAAAACCTATTGGAAGCCATACCTAACTAAGTTAATTAAAATTACTTAATGTGCGTACTTGAGGTTTTTCAACGTGCACGCTATAAGGTAAGGTCAACTAGGCTAAAAGGAAGTGAAAGGAGAGTGCTGAAACTACACAAATAGTAAACCTTTGCTTTGAAGTATCACTAAAATTTACATCCACGAGAAGAAAATGATATTATGTAGTAAGATTAACCAAAATAACTTTTTCTAAAAGAAGGCGTTAGTAATGGTTAAGCACATATACACTAACAAACGTGGTATTATACAGTATAAAGTAAAGACGATTTATAAAATTAAGAAGAAAAAGAAACAAGTAAAAAATATTTTTATATCACGAAAGGTAGTAAACAGGAGTATACTAGATATACGGCGAAGGTTGTAAATAAATTAATAAATAATAATAATAATAAATTTGCCTTCAATAAGCTTAGTTATTTAAGAATTTGCTTTCGATATGAAAGTATCGATTTCAATTTGGCAATGAGAGATATAATAAGGAAGTAGACTAAAAATAAAGTAAAATACGTTAAAAATAAACTAAATTGGAAGCACTTAAAGCTAAGGAGGCTGCACTTTTGGGAAATTCACTGCTAAGGATGCAAACTTAAATGATAAGGGTAGACTATGGAAATTTAGGTTAAGTTTGTAATTAAAATGAAGTAATAATAATCTAAGAACACAATAATATTAGAATAATACAATAACTATAAATAACTAAAGGTTGTACTTATCGCTACAGCTACTCTTAAAAACTAATGGTGAGCTAATGGCAGCTATACTACGGGATACAGCATGTAGGAGCGAAGCAGCGGGAGCAAAAGCGAAAGCACGTCTGCTCTCGTCGGAGTCCAGCCACTAACATGGTATGTACGTACATGCGAATTATATGTGAAACAGTTCTATATAAACAAATTTATTTCAAGGCAGGGGCCTGCGAGGCTTAAACGTATTCAATGCGGGATTAAAGGAATCAAAAAATTTAGAACCCAAAACTTTTTCGGTTCGCATAAAAGGTCCAAGTGAAAGGTAAGATTTCCTCACCACCCTCGACCATCTTCAGGTTGCACCCTCCATTTCTGACGCGAAGGTCACACTTTTGTCTATCGCAAGATAATATTTACTGTCCTCTTCCTCTAGCCGAAAGGATGGAATCCTACCGATTCAAAATTTTATGAAGTCGGTGTGTTTCTTTCGAAAATATTCTTTTCTCGATTCTCCCAGAATGAGCGTAAAAACTCTAGGCAATCACTCCACAAACGTCCATTCCTTCTCAAAATGAATTGTTCGCATCATTAGCCAGTCTTTCCTTATTATATATTAACAGAAGACATCGCTAAACTTCTCTCAGACAAATCCCTATATCCGTTTTCCTTATTTACAGGTTAGTCCTTTCTCATATATATTACAAATATGAAGAATTTATGTTTATATTGGAAGGTTTCTGTTTCACGAAAGACGAAGTAGAATCAGAAATGAAATTTTTGTGTCAAAGAAATATTAACGATGGGTAATTTTGCTGAAGATTACGCCACACAACTTTTGCAAGGCGAAGCATTACACAGTGGCACATGGGTATTGTATGTAAAGCAGTTGTATATAAATAAATTTATTTTAAAGAAGGAGATGGTGAGACTTAAATGTATTAAATGCCGTATTAAAGGAATCGAAAATTCTGAACCCAAATCTTTTTCAGTTCGTATAATAGGCCCAAGGGAAATGTGAGATTCTAGGAAATCGGTGAATGTCGTGAGGGAGAAAGAATTTGTGGTCCCATTAGCGATCCTCCCCTAGTGAGCCTCCCGAAGTGTGTTTCCTTCGAAAATATTGTGTTCTAGATTCCATAAAAGGGTTTTTCTGATACTTGGTCCCTGAATGAGCGGAAAACTCGTGACAGTCGCTCCATGAACGTCTATACCTTTACAAAATTTAATGTTCGCATCATTTGACAGTCTTTCCTTACTAGTTACTGAAGGTATCGCTAAAATTTTCTCGGACATATCCCTATGTCCGTTATCCTTTGTTAGAGATTAGTACTTTCTTATATACATAACGAATATGAATAATTTATATTTGTAATGGACAGTTTCTATTTCGTGAAAGACGAAGAAGAAAAAGAAATTAATACAATTCTAATTTTTGTTAAAATTTATCCGATAGGAGCGGATAACAAACACCTATTCCCATTAGAAGAAACAAACCATTTACCTTGAAAGTAGTGTCTAATATATGTATATACTTTAAATTAATTTCAAGTGGACATTGGATTTAGCGATAATTAAGGATGAAGTGATTTATTGCTGTGGATTTAATGCAACGACTGACTGACTTAGGGAATAAAGTTTTCGTTGAAATTACAGAAATGCTTTTATAGCAAAATGTCGCTAATAATTCTATGAAAGAATCCTTGCATTGAAAACTCTTTTAACAAACATTTTAAAGTACCAAGAGCATTACGCCTAGGGTGACCAGATTAAAAATTTGGTTTTGAGGTATCATAAATAGATTTTGGGGTATTCATGGTTAGGTTTTAGGGTATTCATTATTGGGCTTTGGGATAATCGCACTATCAAATATAAAGAACGAACAATTATAATAAGAATATTTTATTTTTTATATTTGTAGATTTTCACAATGTACAAGTGCATGGAACACAGATTTAGTCAGATTTTGGCACAGTTCGTCAAATTTATAGCAAGTCTTTAAACAAAATTTAAATATTTTATTTTATGACAGTTATGAACGCTAACGTAAACTTTTACAAATATTATCATGATATTGTTTAAATAATTATTTTCAATATAAATTCAGTAAACCTGATTTATTTTATCAAAATAGAAGTATTTATCTAACAATATTTTTCATTCGAGCGAATTTCTTTTAGCAATTTTTCATTTTTTAAAACTACTGCATATAATTCTTTGCATGACATATTGTAATTGGTTTTCACCAGTAATTCTCCCTCAACAGTTTTTAGGTCTAATCTGTTCCTATTATTTTTCCAAGAGTTGAACATTAAGCTAAATACTCGCTCACTCATTGCATTTGAGTGAGGCAAAGCAAAAACAAAATTAATAATTTTTTCTATATTAGGTACATCGTATGCATTTAAAAATTTTATCCAAATATCTGTGATATGTTTGAGTTCTTTTGTGTTAGTATTTTTATGGAACGATTTTAACAGGACGTACTCTTCATATAGCAAATCAATATTAATATTGGAAATTTTAAATAAATCTATAACTATTAAGAGAAGATCAAAATGTGCCACTTCATGTAATTTGAATATATTAAGATACTTATACTTATTATTTTTAAAACTAAATCTTTTTTCAATGTACCGAATTAAAGTTTTCAGAAAATCGTCTGCTCTTTTCTTAAACAAATTTATCTCTACTGGGTTGCGACAAGATTTCAATTTTTCTATAGCAACGAATCCATAAAAATGATCATTTAATTTAGAAAGTAGAGTTTCTTAGATTGAACATTAAGTTAAATAGTTCTATTATAATTGGACCATCCTGCTCTAGATTACAAATTGCGCTTTGGACACAGGTTGCTGCATTTGAAAAGAAAGAAAGGTTGGTTTCAGCTAATTCGTTCGAAAAAAAATCTCGCAAAATAGGTAGACATCATTCCAAAGATAGAAAATAGTTTTTCACTATCTCAAAATTCTTGTTTTGCCTATCTACTGCTGGAAGGAGCGACAACCATCTTGTAGGAACGTGACGAATTAGATCTGAATATTCTAGATCGCGAAATTCGTAATGTTCTTTTAAATTTTCTTACCTTTTACTATGTGAACTAAATTAATTATGTTTTTAAAATTAAATATTCTATATCAACTTCTAAACAGCTTGTAGCTTTTCTTGTTGCATTGTGTAAGACATGGCAAAGAAACCCCATATCTATTATATCCTTATTAAATTTCTTAAATTCTGTAAATACACTCTCATTAATGCCAAAATTTACATTAGCATTATCACCGCAAAAACTAACAAAGTTCTCGGGATTTAAATTCAGCCCCTTTAACTTTTGAAGTAAACAAAGTGAAATATCCTTTGAAGTTTCTGACTGGCTGTTAAAGAAACTCAAACAGTTTTGTTTGAACTCCTCCACTAGATTTAGAAAAATATCTACACATTAAGGGAAACATTTTAATGTTCTCTTTATTTGACGAATCTGTTGCAATTGAAAACTGATGATTTTTTTTTAAATTCTCGACAACTTTAGATACGCAGTCTTTTGCTAAAACATTTGTTATTATTTTAGATATTTTTGTTCGCGCGCATGTCAATTGAGAAGCGATTTTTGAATCACTAAATAATGTTTTGAATAATGAACTCATGCAATCCGATGATCGATAGCTATGCGCATGTTTCACTGTGTGATAGGCAAACGTAGCTTCTTCAGCAACAATCTTTTGTTCTTCAGTCGAAACTAATGACGTCGTCGAGGAAATGGAAAATAAATTTAAAGTTTGATTATTAATAGCTAATGCTTTCCCTTTTTTATGCTTATTACTTAGCAAATGCTTTTTAAGGTCATAAGCACTTCCATTTACTATGGAAAAATCACAATTGCACCATACACATTACGCTTTACCAGCAGTTCTTCCTTTAATCACCCAGGCGTAAGTTCCCTGCCACTCCTCGTTGAAATAATTCTGATGTTTTCTCTTCTTCTTCTTCTCTTGATTTAACCTCTGTATTTTTTCTTCTTCGGTATCTGATGACAATGAAGAGGACATTCTATGAAAACAAGGGTTAATGTAATATTTATAGAATTTATTATATTAATAAATAACCGAAAAAATAGTATTATTAAAATTAGTACAACAATAATTGGCTTCAAACATTACCTGTATCAAAATGATCATAATAAAATCCGATACAATCCAGTTATATAAATAAACAGTTTCCGAAGGACATGCCAGGAACTCTCAGCTTCACGCATCTCTGCAAAAATCACGCCGGCAAGCTTCAGTTGTTTCGTTATCATCCACTCGTTATTTCATGTTATTGTTCATTTGATTTGTAGTTATTGCTTTTTGTTTTTTTTTGTAAGAGTTGATTGCTGTTTTGTTTTCACGTTTTTCGTTGCTTATTATCGTTGCTCTGATTGCTCTTTTGTTATCGTGCATTTGTTATTCACTGTTACTCTTTGATTCGTTTTTCTTTGTTATTTTGTACTGTTAGCCATGATTTTTAATCTTATTTTCATGGAGACCGTTCCATCGACTTCAAAGTTAGGGAATAAAAAAGTGATCCATAGTCAAGTAGTACATGAAAGGGTGAAACTAAAGTCTGGCTGGATTCAAGAGCGATTGAATATTCAGTTACCGTTACTAAAATCGAACTATATAAAGAAATTTAAGCCGCCTAAAGAATTTTTAGTGGACAAATTGCTTTCCGAACATTGGCACTCTGGAGATAAAGATAGAACTTTGTCACTTCCACAAATTTATTTGGCACGACCGGTTTCACTACGATCGTAGTATCATCAGGTGATAAAATATAAAAATCGTTCCATACATATCTGGTAAAATAAGGAGGGGAGAGGGAGACAGGGCGGGTTACAAAGAAATCGAATGAAAGGTAATTGAATAAACGGTTAGGAAAAGGAAGGGGTTGGAAAAGAGGGTGAAAGCAACATAGTAGGAAAATATTAAAAAGTGTTACAAAAACTTGGTAAAAGGGCCAAAGACAACAATGTTGATACAAAGTATTTACAAAATATTCTGTAAGCTAAATAGAGAAGAATGATTGTGGAAAAGGTTTAAGAGAAGCGAGTCTTCTCAAATAATTATCTCTAGCTGTTGAAGAGCATCCAATTTGCGACCTTTAATTTTATAGTGTAGGAATTTAGTGTTGAAGGAACTATCATGATTGAGGTTTGAATGATGTTTAGCAAATTGAGAATTCAAATTATTTAAACGGAAGTATCGCTTCTGCTCCTTAATCCTTTTAAACTCCTCCCCGTTTGGCCGATGTACACCGCTCCGTAATCATCACAAGCAAGTTTATATACACCACTTCTTAATGACAACTGTATCGTATCTTTAGCATTAAGAAATATTGAAATAAGTAACTGGGGAGTAGAAAGCAGGTTTAAGTTTAGGAAAAAGGTTACATAATTTTTAAGAAATGTATCCTAAAAATAGAAGTCTGCGCCAACTAAGAGGTTTGGAGGTGAGATTAGGCGGAAAAGAAACTATTTTTGGGAGGCAATAAGTAAACGTTTTCAGAGATAATTTTATCAATTAAACCAGTTTTGTAGCCATTATTAATAGCGATCTGTTTAATGGTGTTTTGATAATTCGTCCTGTTGCTTTTCTTGATAACGTAGCTAAAATGGAGAATATGAAACTTAAGAAGGGTTGTAAGTATTGTCTGGTACCTCAGTACTTAAATACAACGATTAAAATCCCGAGAAAATTGTTCTTCACGCTACCAAGCTCCTTGGGAAGTAATAAGAAGCGGAGAATATTGTTAGTTAAAAGCCATGAGGAGATACGCATCTGATATCAAGATATACCCTAAGCAGTTACTTTTCCTCCTCTGAATTGTTTCAAGTAATCTTCTCTTCTCATTCACCCTTGTTAGTATTGCTTCATTCCTTATCCTATCCATCCACTTAACCTTCTCCATCCGCCTCTAGCCTTTCTTTCTCTCCTTTAACGTCCATGTTTCACACCCATAAAGCAATACACTCCAAACATAGCATATCACAAGACCTTTCTTCAGATTTAAATCCATTTTATTACACAGTACCCATTTTTTCCTATTAAATGTTTCTTTTGCCATTGGTATTCTTGTTCTTATTTCTTTTTCACTTCTCCAGTCGTCTGTTAGCATGCTTCCCAAATACCTATACTGTTTTACTTGCACCACTCTTCCATCCTTTATTGACACATTCATAATTTCTCTATCCCCTATTCTCATCACCTTTGTTTTCTTTATGTTCATTTTCATTCCATATTCCATCATCCTGTTTTCTAGCTTTGTAACCATTTCCTGAATATGCTTCGTTTCATCTGCCAAAATTACCATGTCATCAGCAAACCTTATACAATTTATTATTCTACCCCCAATACTAATTCCTTTATCATTGTCTATTCCATTGTCAATCATTTCTTCAGAATATATATTGAACAGGGTTGGCGATAAGCAGCACCCTTAAGTTACTCCTCTTCCTAGATTATACCATTCGGTCTGTGCATCTTTTATCCTCATAGCTGCTTTCTGTTTCACATACAGCTCTTTCAAAAGTGGAATACTCCTTTAGCCAAAACAACTAGAGGGCTGCAAAACCCAATACATTTTTGTGGGCGAAATGCATTGGGTTTTGCAGCCCTCTAGTTGTTTTGGATAAAGGAGTATTCCACTTTTGTTAGTTTTGGCAAAAGTTATTGAGTTACTATCAATTATACAGCTGTTTAATTAACCTTTCTTTCCAGTCTACTTTTTTTGCTTTTAGTATTTCCATGTGTTTTTCCCAGTTCACTCGGTCGAATGCCTTCTTCATATCTACGAAGCACAGACAAATTCCTGTACCCCTTTCAATATATCTCTCTTCACTCATTCTTATCAATCCTATTGCGTCTTTTGTACCTCTTCTCTCTCTAAATCCAAACTGTTCTTCTGCAACATTTTCTTCCATTTTGCTAATTAGTCTCCTGTTCATAACCCTAAGTAGAGCCTTTGCTGCATGTGTAATTAAGCTAATTGTTCTGTGTTCACTGCATTTTCTTTGTCCTTGCTTATTCGGAATTTGAATCATAATTGTTTTGACGAAATCATCTGGCCACATCCTCATGTCATAGATTGCATTACACAACTTCACTATTTATTCCAGTCCTTCCTCATTAACACACTTAAATAATTCTATCGGTATCTCATCTACCCCTATTGCCTTCCCATTCTTCATATCCTTTATTGCTTGTAGCTCCTCAATTTTCAATATGGAAACCCCTGTTTCCTCTTCATTTATTTCATCCTGCTCTTCAATACGGAGATCCTTTTGTTTTTCATTTGATTTGTACAACTCCTCCATGTATTCTCTCCATCTATTAAGAACCTCCTCATCCTTATATAGAACTTGATCTTCTTTACTTGCAATCTCTTTCACACATGCACTTGTTCTCCATCTATCCCACGTTACATTTTTTACTTTCTTATACATCAAGTCATACATTCCTTTTCTCTCTAGATCTTCTATATCTAAGCATTCCTTCTCTGGCCATCTCTCCCTTGCTTTTTGGGTTTCTCTTCTTAGTTCATTATTCAGTTTCCTGTATTTCCTTTTTCCATCTTCATCATTCCTGCTTTTGTATTGCCTTCTTTCTTCCATCTTTTCTATCATTTCCTTTGTCACCCATGGCTTCTTTATTCTTTTTCCTTTGAAAAACCCAATAGCCTGTTCTGCTGTTTTCCTTATAGCCTTCTTTATCCTATTCCATGCTTCATCCACATTTTCCTCTGACACGTTTTCTCTTTTGATAGCTTGAGCTAATTTTTCTCTTATTCTTTCATTTTCTACTGTGGCTATTTTCTCTAAGTCCCATTTTCTAACTATCTTAGCCTTCTTAACCTTCTTCAAGGCTAGTTTTATTTCGGCCAGGAGGAGCACATGATCACTGTCAATGTCTGCTCCTGGAAGTCCATATGCCTTTTTTACTCCATTTCTGTATCTTTCTTCCACTAAAATATAATCTATTTGATATCTTGCTCCATCTCCTGGTGATTTTCAAACCAAGTATTTGATGTGAACATCTTCTTCTCTTTACAGAACTCTACAAGACTTTCACCTCTTTCATTTCTTTTCCCTAGTCCAAATTTTCCTACTACTTGGTCTTCTCTTCCCTCTCCTACCACAGCGTTCCAATCGCCCATCACTATCATGCAACAGTTTTTACCTTCCTCCTCCATAATATTTTCTAACTTCTCGTATATTTCTTCAACAGACTCATCTTCATGTTGTCTGGTCGGAATATAAACTTGTATCAACAGTAGATCTTTTGGGTGCATTGCTATTCTAAGACCAATTGCTCTATCATTTACAAATATCACCCTCTGTACACAATTTGCTATTTCCTTATTTAGAATTATTCCTACTCCATTCATTCCCCCAGTACCTCCTGAATAGTACACCGTGGTATCATCACTTTTTATTTCCCCTCTTCCTTCCCATCTCATTTCACTTAAGCCAATCATGTCCATTCTGTTTATTCTCATCTCTCTCTTGAGCATTTATATTTTAACAAAACCTCCATAATGTAATATACCTTTTATAAATGCTTAAGATCAAACTTACGGAAATCGTTGGGCTATGGGTTTATTAAGCAAATAATTACTGTTGCAGTGCCTATATTTAATTACCAAGTTTTTACGCAAATACTTGTACAAATGTTATATATTAAGATAGTTCTGTAATTTAAATATTTTAATAAATTGGTTACCATAATATCAACGACAGCATGATATGTTGAAGGACCATGTTTTGCTAAATAAGGGCAGTCACGACACTCCATAGACATGACTAAATCTTCTTCATCTACAACTACACTCACTGTATAACCTCTTTATCTTTTTCTGTATTCATGGCAAATCTGGCCTTTAACAGTAAATTTTTTCCTTTTCGCTTCAGTTTAACAAATCCAACAGCATTACTAACATAGACTTTTTTCTTATTGACCTAAAAGGAAGAAAAAAGTCATAAAAGCAACTATGAAATTCGCGACATATATAAAAGAGACATGCAGTTATTATAAACACTTCTATAGTTTTTCTTTTGACAGGTATAGGTAATAACTAAGGCAGATAGACACTTAAAACAACAAACTTTACCACATTTCCTATAGAAAAACACTCGGAAAATAAGTTTTTTCACGCAATTGAGGAAAATTTCCGATGCCAGTCAATAATAGTAAGAGAAATACCCCGGATAAGAACGGTCGGATAAATTATTAATTTTTCTTTAAGATAGTTTAAATATGATAATTGAAGGTCGCGTTTCATCAGAATCCGTGAACCGAAGGTCGTAGTCTCCCCTTCTTGGTAGCGCTGTTTTTATTTTCTTGTTTGTTTGTTTGTATGCCCAGCCAATTCGCATCTCTTACAGCACAAATGGATATATCAGAGTTAGTGCAATGAATAACCGGGGAAGGGAGGAGGGAAACCTGGTGCCGGCATTTTTATTTTCTTATTTGTTGGAGTTTCGGGGGTATATCCAATGGTTTGAGTTTTATGATGTTTTTTTGTGTTCCAAATTTACTTGCAATTCCTTAAATCATTTATTATCATGTAACCTATTTGGAATTTATAGAAATTTTATAGGTATGGAGAAAATCATGTGGTGGCCACATCAGATTATTTCTTTTGAATGCGAGTAGTTTTTCCTTATTTCTAAGTTATTTTGTGAAATAGCTAGTAAATTTTCCACTTTTGTGCACTAGAGCTCGTTAATGTTTATTAGTTTTGAGATGATTTACAACATCTGAACGTCCTCCAAGACCAATTTGAAATTCTGCGTTACACATAGTGCACTGAACCATTCATTGTCATCGTATTCCTGAATCTTTTTTAAAAATGGAAATTATTTTTTCAACTCTTCGTTAAACATATTCTTTTCTTCGGCATCGCTATCAATACAAGTATTAATATATACTATAAAAAAGAGTGTATCGTAGTTTTGTTACCACAAACTCTTGGCTGTACGCGGTATTATGGCTGTAACTAGACCTAGGTTATGTGCCACAGGTATGTGAAAGTCGAGATTTGGTCTGCGCATTCAGTGTAATATTTTTAAAAATTACCAATGAGATTTTTTATGACCGTATCATTTGAGAATGGGACATATTTGCGTCTTGAAGATAATTATGGGGCACCGGGACACTTATTGTAAAAACGGTACCGGTAAAACGGGACGAATGGGATCCGTACTCTATCGATATTCTTACCCTGGCACCACGCGCTCTAGAGTGTCCATTGGCTTAAATAAGATGCACTCTATAGCAGTGATTCCCAAACCCAGTGTCCTGAAGGCTTTATGATGGGTCGCGGATGACCCCCCGACCCATCTCTCCATCAATATTAATCGAATGTTTGATCAGCTGATCGCGAAGTTCCATCAGGATCATGGAAGCGACTAACGACTACGCTTGCATTTACAATAAAGCCGAGCAAACTGCTATGTTTATATTTTGACGAATATCAAGTTAATTCATGCTTGCAACATTCTTCCTTCTAAAACAATTTAAAAATTTTTCCTAAAATTTCAGTCAAGGAAAGCCTCTTATTTTTTTCATACACTCATTTCAAAAGTTGGACTTTATACAGAAAAAATAAAATTAGAAGAAAGTGAATAATTGTGTCTACTATGTGTTCTAAATTATTTATTTATTAATATGCCACATGTTACCTACCTGGAGTGCTCGATGTCTGGTATATCAGCATTAGCCTATTTATAGCAAAGAGCACCATGGAAGCCAACAGCTTAACATCTATTAAAAAAATAATTTTCGGGAGTAGTATTTTAATTTGTTTCATGTATATATTTTAAAATCTCGTTATGACACACTTTAGTTCACTATAAATTGAGTGCGGAATTAATTATGCGGAAAAACGATTCACAATTTCTACATAAATTATTCTATATATTTTAAATATTTTGAAATGTATATGCCATAATTCAGGAGGTAGAGGCATAGTTTTGCTGTCCGGTGGGAAACCACAATATTTGCATCTCCAAGGATTAGATCTCACGAGCCTAATTATCTCCTCGAGAAATATTACTCATAGGAAAGTAGTAATAAACATTCAAAGAAAATTACTCTTGGTAGTCGTTATTATGTTTGAGCCCGATATCCACCTACCTCGACCCTCAAAAAAAAGGAATTTGTCTGGGGCTGTTATCAATAGAAAAAATAAGAATCCGTTGAAGACCATCAAATCTTTACAAAATATGACTAAACCAACTATACTGGTCTGCACGCAATCGATGTCGGGATTTATGTTCGTGCTAACATATTTTTCGCAGATATCTATAGTACAAATAGTAGAGCAGAGGGGCATTTAAAGACGAGGAGCTGTAGTGAACTGAATTCGATTCCCGTAAGTAACAGTAATCGATAAAATCGACTGTTTTGATCACTGTGAGGATAAAGGTATATCGGGCCTAAAGGAAGAATACTTTGCAGGGAAAATTGAGTTCCTTTGTTGCCCAAAGGAAAGAGTTGCAAAACATCTCCAGAGTTACTCCACCTATTCTCCATTAGAGAGCGAGCAATTCTTCCGTAAAAATGGGAACAACTTAAAATTTTGATATCGCAAAGCAAAGCAAATTAAAAATTCAAGTCTGTTGGAAAAATATGAGAATTTAATACGATTGTTTAGGCGACGAAACAAGTTTCACTTCGATAAACACATTCCTTTCAATTTAAGACGGTGTAATAACGCTTTTGATGGAATGGAAAACTTACAGGCGATTTCATCCAGTTTTCCTATTTATCCCGACAAGTGTAGAGACTTTAAAACACTCTATAATTGAAAATTTAGCATAATTAACGTAATTATTCCTGTTCATTAAAATGTTTCTACACAAATTCCATCAGAACACGAAATTTCGTAAAAAAGACGTGTTCTGGACGTTAGCACTGTTGCTGAAAGTTAGCAGATTTTTCGGACTCGCACCATTCCTATTGGAACGTGCAAGCAACGGTGAAAACAGCGACTCTAAACTTGTTGTCAGGTACAGCGTCGTGGTATATTTTGTGGTTACATTCGTTCTTGTTTGGGACTCTAATAACGTTGTCAAAATTATGAAATTTATAGGCCTAGAAAGGCCAGTTTTGTTTTATGGTAAAACGGCGGTTTTCTTCAACGTCATGAGAAACTTATTGGTTTCATTTATCCGCCGATCCATGATGCACGGGATGTTGATGGATCTGGTCAAGTTTGACGAGAGACTTGGAAGACTCAAGATCTGCATCGAATTGTACAGTTTTCGCTGGAACGTCAGAATACAAAGGTTCGTTTGCACGCTTGCTGAATTTATACTTATTCTCATCTACATGCCTTATTTTTCGATGTTCTCTCACGGAGAAAAAATCAATAGATATTTCTCCCTTATTTTCATGAGTTCCAGTCTATTCTTTGCCCGGCTGCAACAGTACAATATTTTGTGTCATCTGAAATTGAGGATGTCGTGCTTAAATAAAGAAATAGGTCAGATGGCATCAATAAGTACCTTCGCAGGCATGCCGTCGAAAGGACCTGAAATTATTTTCGCGAAGCGTTGTAAACTATGGAAGTCCCTGTTTCTTGATCTCTACAAGATAAGCCATGTCGTGAACAAGAGCTTCGAATGCATAACCTTGATCAACGCTGCGTTCTCTTTAGTGAACATAGTGGTGGTGCTATTCAGGCTTGTGGTGACCTTAACGTCGGATGTGTCAAATTACAGTCTCGAGAGATATAAGATATCCATACTTTGGAATGTCTTCGAAGCGTTTGGAATGTTCCTCATCCTGAAGTCGTGCCAATCAGGAGCTGAAGAGGTGAATAATGAGCAATTTTAAAATTCTTATTTTCTGAAAACATAAATGGTAAAAGTTACGATTGTTCCTTTGAATATGTGAATAGATATATAATCGTTGTTTTTCGGGCAAAATTTTGACTAAGATTCTCTTTTACATTTAATCCTTCTGCTGGTACCCACATAAACTTGCGAAGTCAGTAAGAAATCTGCATGTTTAAAAGTAATAATATAACATTTCTTCTTATAAAATCAGACGAATGACGTTTTGAATTTCATGAAAATTCCACAAGTCCACACGAAATGTACTGAATAAAAACAATCTGCATTTATTAACGGTGCAATCTCTTGAGTATGATATTGCTGCGACTATAATAAGATATTTTATACTGTTATCCGTCGAATAAAGCAGAAACGGAGAAATTCAGTACATATTTACGTATTTTATAATGAATGATAGAAATAAACATTGCACCTTGAAAATCAAAACTCCTAGGTAAACATATGGGAAAATAAAATTGCCTTTTTGAGTCGATCATGGTACACTTCCCTAAACTAGAATAGTTTTTCTTAGATTTGCTAGTGTGCTGAAACTAAATGGCGTTTACAGCATTTCTCTTGGACACACAGTTGAAGATATAAAGGGGGGACGAATGGAAGGACAGAAAGATATATAGACATGCGTACGGAAATTGAGTAATCTATATAAGTATATAATGGTCTTAATGTTGGACGAGTTTGAAAGTTTGCAACGCGTCTACTTTGCCGATTTTCTCGAATCCTTCACGGAAAGATGAATCGGAATCTCGAAGAGGTTTTATGCTTAATTTTGTTCTTCTACCTAAAGCAGTTTCAAAGAATAGCGATTTTTCCGCGAATACCCATTTTTGTATGCTACTTTATGACTTTCGGCGGACGGTGGGAATGGTGAGTCAAAGAGAGGCGGGTGCTATCCCGAAACGTAACCGAACAACGTCGTGTCACAGAGCTAGTAATTGTATAAAAGATAAGGAGACAGAATTTAATTGCATGGAAAGTTAATCTGATTGTTCTATGTCAGAACTATAGAATCATCATCATAGGTAGTCTATCCATAAACATGTCAGTGATTATTCGTGGTTAAACCTGGTTCACCATATATTCTTATTTTCCGCTGTCCTCTTCATATCTTGATAACTCTGTTCCTTTCAAATCTTCTATCATCTGAAACCTTTTCCTTTTCTTTAATATCTTCATCAACATTGCCCAATTTACTCTATCAAGGGTATTCTTCCAGTCTACGAAACATACGCAGATATCTTGTCTGTACTCTATTGCCCTTTCTGAAATGATTCTTACTACCCCTAAAGCGTCTCTAGTTCCTCCTCTTTTTCTGAAACCGAATTGATCTTTCTCTCGCATTTCTTCTATCATTTTCTCAAGACTTTTATTAAGAATCCTCGAGATGATCTTCGAAGTGTGTGACAGAAGGCTTATCGTTCTGTAGTCTTTAAACTGAATTTCCTTTTGCTTCTTTAGAGGGATTATTGTTACTTATAGGATAATCCCGAGGCCACTCTACCGTGCCGTAAATCTTATTAATTAATTTCGTGATCGTTTTGAGTCCCTCTAATCTCATGACATTTAGTACCTCAGTCGGTATTCCATCGCTGCATGTGGCTTTCCCTTTCGTTAGTTTCACTATCGTTTTTTCTACTTCGATCTCCATAATACTTGGTCCAAGTAGTCTTTTTCAATCTTTTCCTTATTTTCCATTACTATTTTTGCTGATCCTATCTGCTTGCTGTATAGTTCCATTATGTATTCTTCCCATACCTGTGCTACATTTTTTGTTTCTGAGACTATTTTCCCATCCGTATCAATAATTCCTTTTCCACGAATTCCATTAGACTTCTTATCTTATAATTGCAATGCCCTAACGTACATCATATTGTACCGACCAAACCTCTCCATTTGTTGTATTTCATCACATTTTTCTTTTATCCAATTTTCTCTAGCATTATCTGTTACCACTTCTCATCTTTTTTATGTCTTTAGTTGGCTCTATCTTCTTCACTGTTGTTTTTCCATTTTCGTCTCTCATCCCTTTTCTCCAGCATTTCCTTAGTGATCCATGGTTTTCTGATTCTCTTCTGTTGTTTTCTAATCTCTTTATTCTAGTTATCCTTGATACTATTTTTCATTTCTTTCCGTTCTATATCCATGGTCTTTGGTTTGTTTTCCAAATTTCTTAGGCGATCTTCCAACTTCGTGATGACTACATGCTGCCTTTCTTTCACTTTTTCTATGCCCCAAGTCTGTCTTTCTCTTCTTGTTTTTCTTACTTGTTTTGGATTTGAACCTACGTCAACTATAAGAAAACTGTGATCTGATTCAATGTCTGCTTCTGGTAGTGCCTTGGCGGTGTTTATGTTCTTCCTAATCGTTCTTTTACTAGGTTGTGATCTATTTAGCATCTAATTCTATCTCCTGGGCTTTCTGATGTGTGTAACCTTCGTTGATGGCTTTTGACCATGTATTAATTACTATTATTGATGCATAATTCTCCCACTAATCTGCCATTATTATGCAGTTTAGCTTTCCTCATCCGACTTCTTCCTAAATGTCATGAATTTGCTCATACATCTCCTAGATTTCTTCCTCTTCATGAACTGCCGTTGGCATATATATCTGGATTATCAGCATGTCCACTGGGACTGCCTTTAAGGGCCAGATCAGTTTGAAGAGTACGCTGTTGATTACCCTAAAGTAGCTGTTCATGAGTGTATGTCTGTATTTATGGATATAAAGTCTTTCAGTCGCGTCCAATTTAGAATTTGGGGCACGTTTTGGCAATTTGAGGTTCTCAATAGCTAATGGGTGATGGTTTTCAAAGATGTGTTTCGCTATGGCAGATTTTTCTATATGTCCATGTTTAAAGTGTGCCAAGTGTTCTTTAAATCTAATTGGCTAAGTTTATTCTCGTTTGTATGATGAGTCACACCTGATATACACCCGATTTTTGTGAAATAGGTGTTTTATCTTTTGGGTTACCTACTAGATTTTTAGCCTTGTTTGTGTTATGGAAATTCATATCCGACCTGCTGGAAATTTTTTTAACCCTTTAGTAAGGGTTGGAAAGAAAGGTAGTGACGCTAACTTTTTCTTTTTCGTTTCTCCAATTGGAGCAAGTGTTGTAATTATCTTCTTGTTCAATGTTTTAGATTTTTTCTTTATGATGTGGTCGATCAATTCGTGTGTAAAACCGTTTTCCAGAGCCGCGTTTTTAATGTATTTTACCTCTTTGTCACAACGTATTTTATTCAAAGGTGTCGTCAGAAGTCTGTGAGCCATATGATTAAAAGCCGTGATCTTTTGTTTATAAGGATGACTAGAGTAATTTTTTATGTAGTTGTTGACGTGTTTCGGTTTTCTGTGTATATCGAGTTCAAGCCTGTCTTTTTTTTAATAATCAATATGTCCAGAAAAGGTAGAGACTTATTTTATTCAGTTTCGAAGGTAAAATTGATGGTGCTATGAAAAGAATTAAGTTCATGGACAAACGTGTTAATATTATATTGTTTCGTGTCGAAAATAGCGAATATGTCGTGGAGATATCTGCACCACGCATTAGGAAAGTAGGTATTTCAAGGTTCTTTTGCAGTGGCGTTCAAAAAAGTAAAGGAAAATGTTAGCTACTAGTGGAGAAAGAGGGTTGTCCATAGAGGTTCCATTCGATTGTTTATAAAATTTGTTGTCGAACATGAAGTAATTTTGTTCCATACAAAGTTTGGTGAGAATGAGGTATTCTTGTACAATATTTCCTTCGACTTGTTTTTCTGTTAACCAAGATTTAAGGTTTTCCAACGCAACCTCTATGGCAGGGGTCGGCGACCTTTTTACCTACGAGGGCGCAATTTATATTACTGAGGACGGGACAATTTATATTACTGAGGATGTGAAGGGGGCATATGCAAGATCAGTTGATATCTCTCTGTATTACTGGTCGGCAACCTCTTTATCTATGAGGGCGCAAATTTAATTATTGGAGGCGTTAAGTGAAGTAACAATAGTAGATGTGTACCAATATTTATTAAAATGATATTTTTGTATATATAAGAGAAAAACTATTAAAGAATTTATTATAAAAGCATGAAAAATAAATCAATGTGAAACTTGGGACTGCATATCTTTAGCCAACTTGCGTTAATTTAGCACATAACTCGAGATACCTGAACTTAGGCAGTTGTCTAAGTTGTAATCGGTGAGTCTCCATCGGTACCTGAATTTCAAGTGTTTCATGCTTGAAAAACGGACTCGCAAGTGTATGTTGAAGCACAGTAAGAATATATTTTTAGGGCACATTTCCTTCATAATGGATAGCGATTTTCGTCAACTAAATTAAAAAAGTTTTCGTTATTTTTATGTGACCTTAAAATAATATCATTCTGCATAATTATTATTTCCTTTTTTAAGTCCTCGGTGTTAACGATATTACAGTAAGTTCCAATATTAACAGACATAACATTGTCCATAAAATTGAACGGATTAACAAAGATGTTATTATGGGTTCTACTTTGGAAAACTGACGAAACCTAAAATTAAATTCCTTCAGGAGAGTTTCAATGTGTTGTGAAAATGGTTCAGTGGTAACATTTTCATCAGTCAGACTCTCAATAATATATTTTAAATTCGGGAAATGTGATAATGAATTTCTCTCTAGGTAAGACTTCCACAATGCCAATTTACATTTGAATGCATCTACTGCACTTATCATTTTTGCAATGTGTTGATTTTTCCCTTGCATCTCCAAATTCAGTTCTTTCAATTTTATAGTTATATCAACAAGAAATCTAAAATCCATCAAACAAGGTTTGTCATCCAACTGTGCATAATATTCATTTCTTGATATGAGAAATTCTTTTGCCTCTTTTATGAGGTTTATAAACCTCACAACTATTTTGCCTCTGCTGAGCCATCTAACTGCGGTATGTAAAATGAGATCATTTAATTCGGCATCTTCACCTTGTAAAAGCAATCGGTGTTGCATTGGTACGGCTCTTATGGAATTTATTATTTTTGTTACTGTGACATGACATGTTTAGAATGAAGAACTTTTGTGCATAACATTTCTTGGCGCATAATGCAGTGATATGAAATAAATTTTGGAAAGAGAGGGTCTTCTTTACATAGCGCAATGAATCCATTTTTACAACCTGTCATTGAAGGTGCACCATCTGTTGTAATTGCGGTCAACTTCATTAATGGTGTATTACTTTATTGGACATATTTTTCTAAAGCTGAAAAAATGTCTTCACCTCTTTTTTGTTCCTTTAATGGAAGAATTTTAAGAAATTCTTCCTTTCCTGAAAAATCATTAAACACCATCTTCACAACCATAGCCAACTGAAAAGTGTCTGATATGTCTGTTGACTCATACAGTTGCAACGAGAATAAAATACATTTTTGTAAATCATTTGCCAACTCTTTTTCCATATTGGTTGCTATAACTTCAATTCTTCTTGTAGTTGTTCTTGCTGATAACTGAATCGTGTTGATTGATAAGGTAATTTCATTTTTATTTTTAAAATCTTCGAACAGTGAGTCAGCAATTGCTAACATGGCTTCTTTTACTATCTCTCCATCTTCAAAAGGCTTTTTCCTCTTGGCCAACAAATGCAAAATTTTAAGTGATGCACACGTTGCTCTTTTTGTTTGCTCACTGGTCTGGTAAAAATGCTCTGCTGTTTAGTTAAAAGAGATTACATATCAGAAATCCTCTTTTTCCTGATTTTAGAGTTTAACGCATAACTAGTATTAAATCCGTGGACCGTTCTACATATGCATTAATAAACACAACACACTGAATATCGGGAAAATATCAGCAATATTGCGAAATTTTGGTCAATTTAAATTGATTTATGCTTAACTAATGAAGAGGGAAATGAGCTGTCACTGACTGATATTGTAAGTGATGAAGAAAAATCTCCCAAACCCTGTACTTTGTGTACTAAGCGAAGAACTGAACTCCAAAACCACCGACTCACAACAATAACTCGAGCCATGCTATGCTACAAGACGGAGGACAGAACTCCGAAACCAACGACTTTTGACAAGAACTTGGGAGTTTCACGCGACATAGGGAAATAGTATTCCCGTATCGAGCGCCTACCTCCAAATAGCCTGAACCGGCTAACGGAGCTATAGTGCACGACGGGTTGAGAACAAGGATCTCAGTTAACCTTGCACCCGTAATGGCGATTGAAGGCGACAGGACACCTTCACCTAGCATAAACTAGGGGCGGAGAATTCCCTATCTTTTCGTACGAGAACGTTTGGATGAATTGTCAGCACTGGCACGGCAATCACACAAACACGAGAGCGGCTTCTCCTGCTCTCGGTGAGTAATATCCGAAAAACGGTTTGAAGGATGTATTTATAATAGGGCAGAGTAGGGAGAAGGGAAAGGGATGTGGATAAACAAGAGAGGGGTAACGGAGGAGTGATTATGAAAAGAACTCTGTTAATGACAACAATATCTTTATCCAACAATGTATGCCCCATTCTGTTCGCTTATAAGTTCTGACCTTGACGATGTTATTTTGTACCAGACATACGATTTGGCTCGGTGTGATGTAAGATTAAGATGTTGGTTACAATGTTCTATTCTTCATCTTGTTCCGCAACTTATTCGTCTTCTGAGAATTTTCCGTAATTGTTTAACTTGAGTCCCCTTGTTGGATGGCGGGCAACATATAAATGTCGTGCGGTCGCCATGGCGCCCGCGGTCGTCGCGTTGCCGACCTCTGCTCTATGAGAACCCTAGGAAAACGTTGTTCCACATCAAATGAAATTAGGATTTCGTCTTTATGTAGTTTTGTTTTTAATAAATTGTAGTAAATTGTGGGTGTTTTTAATCCCGTAAGTGTCTTCTTTGCCTAGTGATTTTAATTGTTGGGTGAGCCATTTGGTAAGTTTATACGTAGGTGAATTTATAGCTGCAATAATGGGTCTCATTTTTCTTCCAGGTTTATGTATTTTGGGTAGGCAGTATAGTCGGGGGATTGTGGGTTTTTCCGTTTTCAAGGAGAAGGCTAGTTTTTTGTCTATTGTTTTGTTGAAACGTTTGATGATGTCTTTCACTTGTGTAGTGAGTTTATTAATGGAGTTTTTAGGGATCTGAATTCTGGGGTCCCGTTTCATTTGTGTTTTTTTCCTTTCAATATAGTCATCTTTATTAAGAAAAACGGTAGTGTTCCCCTTATCTGATTTAATATACACGCAGTCTTTATTCTTAAGACCTTGGAGGGTTGTATGGTCAGAAATATTGTGCCGACTATTAGTTTTTGTGAGATTTTCCATGTTTTCTCGATAGCGATTTTACATGCATTTCTAATCTATTGCTTATTCTCGTCGTTGCTATTTCTAATGTTGGACTCTATATCGATGATTAGTTCGTCAATATGGGGTATTTTATACGGTAAACAATGTTTAAGGTCTTTGTTTAATAATCTGGTTTCCTCGTGGTTGAATTGAACATCCGAAAGATTTTTCACGAAGTTTGTTTTATGCAAAAGCATGGTGGGACTTTGTTTTTGAAGTGTTTTAATTTTCATGTTTGTAGTTCTAAGTTTAAAATATAAGCGAAGGAAATTTTCCAAAGCCAGTCAAACTGATAAAACCCGGTTAAAAGGCCGGATAAAAAGAGATGAACCCGGATAAAAACCCAATACATATTTCGGTTACAAAGTAACCATCATTTATTTCACTCCCCCTTCCATCCAACTCTAAACAAAGGGCTAACAAAAATCTTTCATAACGCAAATTATACATTAACGTTTCACAATACAAATATTATTAAAAATTTATTAGGGAATCCTAAAGACAAAATACCCACATTAGAAAAATCTGGCATATATCAAGTGTTGTGCCCCACATGCGACACGTCTTACATTGGCCAAACGAAAAGAAATCTTGCCATCAGATTCAAAGAACATTTAGCGCACTACAGACATGGACGCTTTGAAAAATCTCCCGTCGAGAAACACATTTTGGAATATAACCACCCATTAGGCACAAATAGCCTCAAACTGCTTAAACAAGTCCCAAATACCAAACTCGACGCGACAGAAAGCTTACACATTCATAAATACAGACACACCCTGATGAATAATGAGTTAGGGGTAATAAATAGCGTTCTTTTTAAACTGACCTCTCCCATCACTAGGTCATCTAGGTCCCTCCCTCTTTTTCCCCTCTCCTCCCACCCCCCTGTCCACCAACCAGGTATAAATACACACACACAGCCCTGGACATCCACTTGAGAGCGTGCCACTGGTCTTGGTTTCAGTCGCAATCTCTCAAGTCCCCCTCCCCCTTTTTTAACCCTTGATGATGCTTACTTTGTAACCGAAATACGTATTGGGTTTTTATCCGGGTTCATCTGTTTTTATCCGGCCTTTAAACCGGGTTTTATCTGTTTGACTGGCATTGGAGAATTTCCTTCGCTTATATTTATATATTTTCTAGTGTAGCTCGCTCTCTTTTACTGCACTAGTTCTAAGTTTGGTTTTAATTTTGGATTGGTTAACTATACACAAATGTTGCAATTGTTCATTGAAGATCTGAAAGTCAATGTTACTTACATTTTTGTAAAGGAAAGGTGTAGGTTATAAGCTAAAGTTTAGAGGTGACTGCGTTTAGCGAATTTGGATCGGATTTCTAAAATGAGCCAACGTTTTCGTGCTAGAAGTATAGATTTGGATACATTAATGTTGTTAGGGGGACCGTTTATTTTGATAAACTTGGGGAATAGACGAAGAGTTTTGCACCTTTTGAAAAATTGTGTCAATTGAGAAGGAAAAAACTTTAAATTTTAAAGCGTGTAGTTTGTTAAGATCTTTAGGCTGGAGGGCCATAACTTATGAAAAATAAGAAGAATATGAGCTAACACCTGCTAGTAAGAATTTAATTAGGAAAAATCTGACTGGCATCGGAGATTTTCCTCAATTAGATTCTTACTAGCCGGTGTTAACTCACATTATTCTTATTTTTCATTAGTTTATTCACATTAATTATGTATATTTGTCAATATTTGACCTGATGATTCTGTTAAGGTGATGGTGATTATTCTTCAAGACCGATCGTGTTTTACTTAATTTATTTTGTGGAAATTAGCAAAAGTTTAATATAAATAAGAAATACTATCTAGCATTGTTTATGTTATTTTATTGTGGAATTCCACGAAGTCTCGGCCTCATCCATTACCTATTGTTTACTTATCTAACTATTAATGGAATAAAGTTATTCGAAGATCCTATGCAGACAGGCATAACACTAATGGATAAAAGATCAACCTTTTCTATCAATGGGAGGATAAAGGTGTATTGGCGCTAAAGTAAGAATACTTTTCAGAGAAAATTGAGTTCCTTGGTTGCTCAAAGGATAGAGTTGCAAAACATCTTCAGAGTTACTCCATCCATTCTCCATTAGAGACCTATCAATCCTTCCGTAAGAATGGGAACACCTTAAAATTTTCATATCGGCGAAATGACAATATAATCTTCATTCTCGAAAAAAATTGAAAATTCCAAGTCTGTAAGAAAAATATGAAAATTTAATACGATTCGTTCGGCGGCCAAACAAGTGTCACTTCGATAAACACATTCCTTTCAATTTAAGACGGTCCAATAACGCTTTCGATCGAATGGAAGGCTTACGGGCGATTTCATCCAGTTTTCGTATTTATCCCGACAAGTGTATGGATTTAGAAACACACTCCAATTGAAAAGTTAGAATAATTAGCGTAATTATTCCAGTTCATGAAGATTTTTCTATATAAATTCAATGATAATATGTCTATAGTGGTTTCCTAAACTACGTTGAATCATGGATCAGTCGAGTGGACTAAAGAACAACTCTGCAGAAATCCTGCATCGGGAATGTTCGAAATTGCGTAAAAAAGACGTGTTCTGGACGCTCGCACTGTTGCTGAAAGTTAGCAGATTTTTCGGACTCGCACCTTTCCCTTTGGAACGTCGAAGCAACGATGAAAGCGGGGACTCTAAAATTGTTGTCAGGTACAGCGTCGTGGTCTACTTTGTGATTTCTTTCGTTCTTCTTTGGGACATGAAAAACATTGTCGAAATTATGGAAAATAACGGCCTGGAAAGGGCAGTGTTGATTTATCGGAGATCGGTGGTTATCCTGACCGTCATGAGCAACTGCTTGGTTTTATTTATTCGCCGATCCATGATACACGGGATTTTAATAGATCTGGTCAAGTTTGACGAGAGACTTGGAATACTTGAGATTTTCATCGAATCGTATAGTTTTCGCAGGAACGTAAGAATACAAATGTTCGTTTACTGTCTTACCCTATTTTTAGTTTTTCTAATCTATAGTCCTAATTTTTTGTTGTTCTCTTACGCAAAAAGAATCAATATATTTTTCTCCCTTACTTTTACGACTTCCAGTATATTCTTGGCCCGATTGCAACAGTACAATATTTTGTGTCATCTTAATCTGAGGATGTTGTGTTTAAATAAAGAATTAGGTCAGATAGCATCAATAAGTTCCTTCGCAGGCATGCCGTCGAAAGGACCTGCAATTATTTTCGCGAACCGTTGTAAACTATGGAAGTCCCTGTTTCTTGATCTTTACAAGATTAGCCATGTCGTGAACAAGATCTTCGGAAGCTTAAACTTGCTCAACGCTGCGTTATCTTTGGTGAACATAGTGGTGGTGCTATTCGTGGCTGTGGTGACTTTGACGTCGGATGTTTCAAATTACAATCTCGATCGATTGAAGACGTCCATATTTTGGACTGTCGTTGAATCTTTTGGAATGTTCCTCATCCTGAAGTCATGCCAATCCACAGCTGAAGAGGTGAATAAAGTGTAATTTTACATTCTTATTTCGTAAAAACATAAATGGTTAAAGTTAGTATTGTATTTTTGAAAATGTGAATAGATATTTAATAGTTGTTATTCAGGCGAAATTTTGACAATACCCAATTTTACATTTAATCCTTATAATGGTGCCCGCATAAACTTTTGCGAGGCCTGTTAGAAAACTGCATGTTTAAAAGTTATAATAGCCCATTTCTCTTTAAAAAATTAGACTACTGGCATTTTAATTTTAATGAAAATTCCCAAAGTCACACTCAATTTACTGAATAACAAAAACCTGCAATTATTAATTGTGCTATATATTTAGTATGGTATTTCTACAACTCTAATAAGATACGTATTACTTTTAGTCGTCGAATTAAGCAAAACCGGAGCAATTCATTCCATATTTACGTATTTTACTGAATGATGGATATAAACGTTGCTCCTTGAAAATCGAAACTCCTAGGTAAAGATATGGGAAAATATAATTGCTTGCCGATGTCGATCATGTGACACTTCCGTAAACGACAATAGTTTTTCCTGATTTTCTAGTTGGCAGAAAGTAAATGGCGTTTACAACATTTCTATTTGACCCACTGTTGAAGATATAAGGGAGGACGAACGTAAGGACAGAATGATGGATAGATGGACGGACGGAGATTGAGTAATTTTATATACAAGATTAGGAGACAGAATTAATTGCATACAAAATAAATCTGATTGTTCAATGTCAGGACAGTAGAATAATCAATCCTCTTTCGTTTGTAGAATGAATTTTTGCGTTTGTAGATGTTCGAGTTTTATCTTCAAACTTTTAAATTTAGAAGTTCAGATGTCCTTGTTCCTCTAATCAAGCAATTCAGGATCTATCTCGGCCCGATCCACAAACATAAATACTGAAAAAACGGAAAATAAAAAAATGAACCCCTCCTGATGTCTCTTGCAAATAAAATTCATTTTTGCTCAAAGACTAGTAACTCTTCTAAAAGCACGAAGGCTGTGTTTCCTTTTCCTTGTAGTTTTTTATTAAGGACATTTACATTCGAGGTGATATCTGTAAGTTACTTATATTTATACCTTTTCTGCGTATAAAAACCTATACTTTTAGACAGGCCCCGAAACGCCCAAACACCATATCTCTTCAAAGCCACCGCACATTGTGTATATATTTTAAATCTCATTATGACACTTTATTCCTCTATATATTGAGTACGGTATTAACTATGTGATTAAACGTTACACAATTTTTGTATAAGATTTTCTATATATTTTAAATATTTTGAAATGTATATGCCAGAATTCAGAAGGTCGAGGCATAGTTTTTCTGTCCTGTGCGAAACCACAACTTTTGCATCTCAAACGATTATATCTCCCAGGCCTAATTATCTCCTCGAGAAATGTTACTCATAGGAAAGTAGTAATAAACATCCAAACGAAAATACTCTTGGTATATGTTATTATGTTTGAGCTCGATTCCCACCTACTCATAGGGAAGTAGTAATAAACATCCAAAGGAAATTACTCTTAGTAGATGTTTTTGTTTGAGCCCGATTGTCACCTACCTCGTCTGTCAAAATAAAGGAATTTGTCTGGTTATGTTTTTAGTAGAAAAAATAATAATCCTATGATGACAATCAAATCTTAACAAATGTGTAACCGATTTAATACGGAAATACTACTAAACCAACTTTGATGGTCTGCACCCATTCGAAATCATGAGTTATGTTCGTGGTAACAGATTATTCGCAGATATCCATAGCATAAATGGTAGAGCAGAGTGGCATTTCAAGACGAGGTGCTGTCGTCAACTTAACTGGATTCCCGCAATTAACACTAATGGCTAAAATATCGAATTTTCTATCACCGGGAGGATAAAGGTGTATCGGCGCTAAAGATAGAATACTTTCCCGGAAAATTTTGTTCCTTTGTTGTTCAATGGAAAGAGTTGCAAAACAATTCCGAAGTTACTGCTTTCTGTATTATAGAGGGAACAATTTTTCCGTAAAAACTGGGAATACATTAAATTTTCATATCGGCAAAATGACAGTCTAGTCATCCATCTTGAAACAAATTGAAAATTCCAAGTCTCTAAGAAAAATATTAAAATTTAATACGATTCGTTCGGCGGCCAAACAAGTCTCGCTTCGATAAACACATTCCTTTCAATTGTCAATAATTAGGTCAGGCTAAACTCTGTGGAATTTTCTTTTCTTTTTTTCATGACATGCCTTTCAATTTAAAACGGTCTAATAACGCTTTTGATCGAATGGTAAGCTTACAGGCGATTTCATCCAGTTTTCCTATGTATCCCGACAAGTGTAGACTCTCCAATTGAAACGTTAAAATAATTAGCGTATTTATTCCAGTTCAAGAAGATTTTTCTGCGCAAATTGAAACATAATAAGTCCATAGTGGTTTGATAAGCTACAAAGAATCATCCAGTTTTCATATTTATCCCGACAAGTGTAGAGACTTAGAAACACATTCCAATTGAAAAGTTAGAATAATTAGCGTAATTATAACAGTTCGTGAAGATTTTTCTATATAAATTCAATGATAATACGTCCATAGTGGTTTGCTAAACTACGTTCAATCATGGATCAGTCCAGGGGACTGAAGAACAACTCTGCAGAAATCCTGCATCGGGAATGTTCGAAATTGCGTAAAAAAGACGTGTTCTGGACGCTAGCACTGTTGCTGAAAGTTAGCAGATTTTTCGGACTCGCACCTTTTCCATTGGAACGTCCAAGCAACGGTGAAAACGAAGACTCTAAATTTGTTGTCAGGTACAGCGTCGGGGTTTACTTTGTGTTTACATTCTTTATTCTTTGGGACTTGAATATCGCTGTCGAAGTTCTGAATAATATAGGCCTAGAAATGCCAGTGTTGATTTTTTGGAAATCAGCGGTATCCTTCACCGTCATGAGCAATTGCTTAGTTTTATTTATCAGCCGATCCATGATACACGGGATTTTAATAGATCTGGTCAAGTTTGACGAGAGACTTGGAATACTTGAGATTTTCATCGAATCGTATAGTTTTCGCAGGAACGTAAGAAAACAAATGTTCGTTTACTGTCTTGCCCTATTTTTAGTTTTTCTAATCTATAGTCCTAATTTTTTGTTGTTCTCTTACGGGAAAAGAATCATTAGATGTTTCTACCTTATTTTTATGCGCTCCAGTCTTTTATTGCCCCGGTTGCAACAATACAATATTTTGTGTCATCTGAAATTGAGGTTGTTGAGCTTAAACAAAGAAATAGGTCACTTGGCATCAATAAGTTTCTTCGCAGGCATGCCGTCGAAAGGACCTGAAATTTTATTCGCGAAGCGTTGCAAACTATGGAAGTCACTGTTTCTTGATCTCTACAAGATTTGCCATGCCGTGAACAAGATCTTCGGAAGCATAACCTTGGTCAACACTGCGGTCACTTTAGTGAGCATAGTGGCATTACTATTTATGGTTGTGGTCACCTTGACGTCGAATGTTTCAAATTACAGTCTCGGTCGATTGAAGTCGACCATATTTTGGATTGTCATCGAAGTGTTTGGAATGTTCCTCATCCTGAAGTCATCCCAATCCACAGCTGAAGAGGTAATAAAGCGTAATTTTGCATTCTTATTTCGTAAAAACATTCATGCTAAATGTTATTGGTTTCTTTGAAAATTTGAATAAATATGTAATGGATGTTATTTTGGCGAAATTTTGACAAAGATCCACTTTTGCATTTTATCCTTCTAATGGTGCCCGACCCTCCCTAAGGACTGCATAACCTTACAGAGGTGGGAGGGTTTGTGTACTCTTACGAACTAAAGAGCTATGCCGGCGGGAGATAATTCTCCTGGTAGGACCATCCAAGCCGGAAAGGTCTGAGGGGAAGAGTCAGACTAAGAAGCAGTCTTGGGGGTTTTACATCCCCCTGTGCAAGGGCAGCAGCTTGCACAGTACCTCTGTAGGTGGTGATCATGTGGATCTGAACAGCTACAGATACGTAATCACTCTGTGAAACTGCGATGAGGAAAGCAAGGGGAAACTACCTCATTATATTTCCCATGATAGGCTGAAAAGCTGAAAATACCTCTATGGATCTTTCTGGGGTAAAATATTCCGGAGGTAAAATAGTCCCCCAATCGGATCTCCGGGTGGGGACTACCCTAGGGGATGCACAGAGGAAATGTAAGATTAATAAGAAAGCAAGTAGTGAGAAATTAAAAATAGGCACATGGAATGTTAGGACTATGAATTCAGGGGGTAAACTAGAGAACCTAAAAAGGGAAATGAGAAGGAATAATGTAAGTATAGTAGGTCTTAGTGAAGTCCGGTGGGAAGGAGAAGGCGAGATAAATTCAGACGAATTTAAGATTATTTACTCGGGAGGGGAGAAAAAGGAAAGGGGAGTGGGGATTATAATGAGAAAAGAGATAGCTGAAAGAATTAGTAAGGTAGTGACAGTTAATGACAGATTAATAGCCGTAAAACTCCAGATGGAGCCAGTGGATATGCTTATAATTCAAGTGTATATGCCAACAACTAATGCTGGCGACGACGAAGTAGATGAAATCTATGAACAGATTATGGAGATATTGGAGGATGAGGGAAATGGAAGGATCACCACCATAGTAATGGGAGATTGGAACAGTGTAGTCGGAGAGGGACAGGAAGATAACATAGTGGGAAAATATGGACTAGGGAAGAGAAATGAAAGAGGGGATAAACTTGTGGAATTCTGCCATAGAAATAGACTAATTGTAACTAATACATGGTTTAAGCATCACCAGCGAAGACTTTACACATGGAGAAGCCCAGGAGACCAGAGACGATACCAGATAGATTACATACTAGTCAATGAAAGATTTAGAAATAGCATTAAAAATGTGAAAACACTACCAGGGGCAGATATGGATTCTGACCACAACCTATTGGTGGCAAATATACAATGTAGACTGAAGAGCGTTAGGAGAAACATAAGAGTTAACAAGAAATGGAACTTAGAGGAACTCCTTAAAAACAAGGAGGCTATCATGACTGAGCTGGAGGAAAGGTTGGGGGAGAGAGCTGAAGAAAATAGGAAGAATGTAGATGAGGAGTGGAGATACAACCATAGCAACATTAAAGATGTAATGGAAAAGAAGGTAGGAATAATAACGGGTGAAAGAAACAAAAAACCCTGGATCACAGCAGCCATGCTGCAAAAAATGGAAGAGCGGAGAATGTGGAAGAACATAAACACTGAAGAAGGCCAAAGAAAGTACAAGGAGTTAAATAATGCTTTAAGAAGGGAAACAGATAAAGCAAGAGAACAGTGGATAAATGAAAAATGCGAGGAGATTGTCGAATGTGAAAGAATTTGTAGAACAGACTAATGTATAGCAAAGCAAGGGAACTATTCAAGAAAAAAGCAAGAAAGATAGGACGTAAAGGAATCATGAACAAAAGTGGTAAAATAGTATCGGAGCCAGACAATGTAAAGAATGTCTGGAAAGAATACATTGAGGTTCTGTATGACAAAGAAGGAAAGCCAAGAAATATTGAATTAAATGAAGAAGAGGATGTGGAAGAAGATCAGCTAGGACCAAGTATTCTCGAGTCTGAAGTTAAAAGAGCAATTGATGACATGAAAAGAAGGAAGGCTGTTGGGAGTGATGATATACCCGTGGACGTTCTCAAGGTTTTAGGGTCTAAAGCAGTTAAGCAACTCACAAAATTTTTTAACCAAGTATATGATACTGGCATATGGCCTGAAGATTTTTTAGATGTTGTGATGGTAGCACTGGAGAAAAAGAACAATGCAAAATGTTGTAAGGATTACAGAACTATTAGTTTAATTTCTCATACAGCTAAAGTTCTAACCAGAATAATAACCAAAAGAATTGAATGTAAAATAGAAAAGGAGCTGCAAGATAATCAGTTTGGTTTTAGAAGAGGAAGGGGGACTAGAGATGCTATAGGATGTATGAGGATGATGACAGAAAGAGCGCTAGAAGTCAATAAAGGTATGTATTTTTGTTTTGTAGATTGGGAGAAAGCTTTTGACCGAGTGAAATGGGATAAAATGCTGGGTATTTTAAACAAAATAGGAATAGACTGGAAAGATAAAAGACTGCTTAAAAACCTTTACTTTGATCAAAAGATTAGAGTCAGGGTTGAAGGAGAAGAAACAGAAAGTACTTCAATAGGGAGGCAGGGTTGTCCTATTTCACCAGCGATATTTAATATTTATGCAGAAACAATAACAGAAGAAGCGTTGATGGAAGAGAAAGGATTTAAGATAGGAGGTGAAAGTATTACCACCATTAAATACGCAGATGATCAGGGCTTAATAGCAGAAGGCGAGAAAGAGCTTCAGAGGATGACAGACAGACTAGTGGAGGTTGGCCAACAATATGGAATGAAGATCAATACAGAAAAAACAAAAGTCATGGTGGTTTCAAAGGAACATAAAGAATTAAATATAATGGTAAATGGCCAAAAATTGGAACAAGTAAGTAGTTTCAAATATCTCGGCAGTATTTTAGCACAGGATGGAAGTAGTACACAGGACATCAGAAGTAGGATTGCAATGGCAAAAGCAGCATTTAACGAGAAGAAGGAGCTTCTCACAAGCAAGAAAATAAATTTAGAAACAAGGAAGAAATTAGCAAAATGCTACATATGGAGCATAGCTCTTTATGTTGCAGAGACGTGGACGGTAAGGAGAAAGGAGGAAAAATATTTAGAAAGTTTTGAGATGTGGGTATGGAGAAGAATGATGAAAGTGAAATGGACAGAGAGGAAGAGAAACGAAGAGGTATTAGAAATGGTGGGAGAAGAAAGGATGCTAATAAAAACAATCAGGAAAAGAAAAGCAAATTGGATAGGGCACATATTGAGAAGACAGTGTTTACAAAGGACGATCTTAGAAGGAAAAATTAGTGGAAGAAGAGGAAGAGGGAGAAAAAGAATAGGAATATTAGATAATATAAAGCAGGGATATAATACTTATAGAGGTATAAAAGAGGCTTCTAGGGAAAGAGAGAAATGGAGGCAGCGATTCAGTTAAAACCTGTCTTCGGACAGAAGCATGATGATGATGAATGATGAATGGTGCCCGCATAAACTTTTGGAAAGTCAGTTAGAAGTCTGCTTGTCAAAAGTTATAATAGCCCATTTCTACTTATTAAATTAGACAACTGACATTTTATATTTAATGAAAATTTCCAAAGTCCACACTTAATTTACTGAATAACAAAAATCGGCAGTTGTTAACGGTGCAATCTATTAAGTATCATATTGCTGGGACTATAGTAAGATGTTTTATACTGTTAGCCTTCGAATAAAGCAAAAATGGAGAAATTCAGTAAATATTTACGTATTTTAATGAATGATGGAAATAAACGTTGCACCTTCAAAATCGAAACTTCTAGGTAAACATATGGCAAAATATAATTTCCTCCTGGATTCGATCATGGGAAATTTTCGTAAACGACAATAGTTTTTCCTGGATTTTCTAGTTGGCAGTAACACACTCTTGAAGATATAAAGTGGGGATGAATGAAAGGACTGAAACAAAGAAAGACGAACTGACAGAGATTGAATAATTATATATAAAAGATTAGAAGACAGAATTTAGTTTCATGCAAAGTAAATCTGATTGGTCAATGCCAGGACAATAGAATATTCAACTTTATTTCGTTTGTAGCTAGAGTAATTCTCAGGATTTCTATCGGGAGGCTAGAATCAAATGCTAATAACTATATTGATGTAGACCAGTTTAAATTTCAAAATGGTCGCGACAATAAGGATGCTAGCGCGCATGTCAGAGATAGATCAGTTTGAAAGTTTGCAACGCGAGATCTCCGGAACAACTTGGCCGTTTTTCACGAAACTTTCACTGAGAGATTAAGCAAAACCTCGAAAAGGTTCTAGGCTTCATTTTGGTCTTTTACCTTAAGCAGTTTCAAAGATATTTTCCTGCGAGTACCCATTTTTCTACGCTACTTAATGACGTTCGGCGCGTGGTGGGAGGGGAGAGTGAAAGAGGGGCGGGCAGTGGGTGGGAGGTGAGTGAAAGAGAGGCGGGCGTCGGAGAGGCGAGTGAAAGAGGGACTGTCGGTGGGATGGGTGAGTGAAAGATGGGCGGTCGGTGGGAGTGGTGAGTGAAAGAGGGGCGGGCACAATCCAGAAACGCCCACGAGCAACGCCAGGTCACACTTCTAGTAATTGTATAAAAGATTAGAAGACAATTTAGTTGCATGGAAAGTTAATCTGATTGTTCTCTTTCAGGACTATAGAATCATCATCATACCGAAATATCGATGGATAACATTGAACACAGTTTCTTGGACTTCCTTGGATACAGGAGCTGAAAGCAATAAAGTTAAAATTTTCTTTAATTCTCCGCCAATTCAATTTATTTTTGAAAATTAATCGATACTATGTCGAATGTTTCTTGATGGATTTCAATTGTTATAACAACCAGGCAACACTTGAGTGGCGCGTCAGAGGTGGTAACCAGTATGATCCTTCTTGATGGGCATATTTATACATTATGTTTAGCTTTATTGGAATTAAAAGAAAGATTTCTACCAAAATCTCAACTTAATATAAGGTAAAAAGTCTAATCCTATTAAATATTGTAAAACTATTTAATGGCATCTATTTTGTGTTTTGGTGATAATTCTTAAGAAAAAGTACTTGAGAGACAAAAAAATGTTTAACATAAGTTTTTGTTAAATGAAAATATAGATAAACTTTGAAATTAAGTAAATATAAAGATCCTTTCAGAAAATAAATCTCGTCAACAGTCTATACCGGATCATTCTGTTGAGAACAATAATATTACTGATAAATTAGATTTTAAAAATTGTATTAATTATAAGGATCTGTACCAGTGGCCTCCTCTTCTTACTTGTCCAATAATTGAATATAATAACTATTTTTTTAAAATCAAACTAATATTTTAAGTATCAATGAAATTGGTTATTAAATTACGAAGTATAGGGAATTTTTTTTACATATCTACCTACTACGTTTTAATGCGATTTCTGCTGTTGTATTTCTTTTGAGAGTTGCTCAATTTTTGGAGAGAAAGCTGGTCTTTTTATTTTCAAGCAGGACTGTAGACTTACATCGTTCAGTCGGCATCTTAATTTTGTTTTGATGAAATTCACGTTTGAATACACTTGTTCGCACAGGTAAGTAAAACCGAATATGGACAGACTGCCAAAGGCATACTTTTTCATATTGTTTTGGGCATCTGGTAAAGAGTTCCAGAACTCGAACACAATTTGATCCTGTTTTTTAAGATCATGCATTTCTGTCAATTTCCGCTGAAGTATTAGAGTGGATTTCTGCGTTTGTAAATATTCAAGTTCTATCTCCAACCTTTTAAATTTAGAAGTCCAAATGTCCTTGTTCCTCTAATTAAACAATTCAAGATCCATGTCAGCCCGATCCTTAAACATATATACTGAAACATTTTGTAGAGAGGTGTCAGCTTCCAGGGGTTTCAACACTAGAGACAAAGTTAACTTTTCATTTCCCTAAATCACGAAATCGCGTAGAAAAGCATTCCTGCATTTTAATTACAATAGTTTAAGGTCTTTTTTGTGAATATCATAATTTGTTGTTTCACTAAATCCTTTTAAAGACTGAAAATGAAGAAATGAACACCCTTGGAGGTCTCTTGCAAATAAAATTAACTTTTGCTCAAAGACTAGTAACTCATCTAAAAGCAAGAAGGCTGTGTTTCCTTTTCCTTGTAGTTTTATATTAAGGACATTTAAATTCGAGGTGATATCTGTAAGTTCCTTATATACATAACCTTTTCTCCGTATAAAAACCTTTACTTTTAGGCTGGCCGCAAAACGCCCAAGCACCATGCCTCTTGAAAGCCACCGCACTTTGTTGTGCAGAAGAAGGTCCGCATACTGTGTTGACTTCTTCAAGAAGTACACAGAAATGCCCGTGATTTAAGGCTTTTGACATGCATATGTTGACCTTCTGAATTACTAAGTTCATTACTTCTATCATCTCAGGTGGAAAATATTATGCACAAAATGCCTCATGTTGGATTATTCACTGATACAACATTACATAATGGTTAAGCGTATTCTGGAAAAGTGAAACAAATCCCTTATTATCCCTTTCATATTCGGTGTTCCGTCCGCTGCGACTTGCAAATTTTTATCTCTTTTTTCTTTAAACAGTCAACAACAGCTGATAGAATATCTTCTCCTCTTTTTTGTGGGGCAGTAATTCAATAAGATCCTCTTGGGCTCCTTCAGAATTAACTTATATCGCCATGTGAACACCTTTTGTAATGTCATCGACGTCACACGGCTCGTCACAAGAAATAGAGAATACTGTAACTCACTGAATGTCCTTAATCTGTTGGTTACTCAGATCAGCGCCCATTTTTATCGTTCTGTTTCATACTGTCTTTGCTGACAACGACATATCCTTAAGTTTCTTAACAATTTCCCCGTTATTTCTTAAATCACAATACAGCTCCGCCTTTATTGTAACAAAGCACTCTTTAATATATTCGCCATCGCGTTTCACTATCTCAGGCGTTGCTAGAAAACTTGCGGCAGTTGTACTACTTGGTGATCTCACCCATTTAGTGAACATGCTTATACTTATTTCTGCTTTTTTCTTCAACTCATTCGCAGTTTTCTTTCTACGATCACCAACTGGATATTTTTCTGCGAAGTTATTTTGATATTTTATAAAATGTCTCTCGATATTTGTTTTTTATTGTTTGCGAGTTTTGTATTGCAAATTAGACATGAAGGTAAACCATCGGAACTCATAATGAATTCATCGATTTATTTTTAAACTCTCGATGCTCATATTTTATTTTTTCTCAATACTGACATTAACAAGCACACTCATCCCCTAAATGGAATATTTGGCAGTCATTCGTCTCAAAAACAAAATACACATTATTAATAATTAATAGTTAAAAAAGATGTTAATATATACCTTATGCGACGTAAATTCCGGGGACGCATTTTCACTATTACGCATTAATACCTACATTTTTGGTCACTGCTATTACAATTTTGGCGCATTTGGGATTTTTTAGTTCTTAATGAGCCCCTTGAATATCGCGATTAATGCCACGGATCTGTAAAATTCGTGTAAATGCCATAAATATTTTATACGTATCTAGGGTAAATAACGTCACGTGTATTGGTCCTAATGGCTGCAAAAGTGATAGGATAGGAATAGAAATAGATTTATAGTGTTGTCGGTGTCCGTCTGTGTGTCCATCCGTCCGACATATTTAACTTTTGAACAAATGGACTGATTTTCATGAAACTTTGTGGAAACCTCTTGCTATCTGGGCCGAGCTCCCGAGGATAGTTGTTGTTGCGACGATTGAAGTCCCAGGTTCGATTCCAGGAACTATCCTTCCCATTTGATTTACATGTGGAATCTGAAATCCATCGTGTAGTGTAATTTTTTCTTACATATTCAAATATCTTAGAATTGTAACATCGGAGCGGGTTTTGTACTATCTTCTGAAGGAATTAATGAAGATTTTAATTTTTATCGTAGAATTTTTATTATCAATTGTATTTATTAACATTCCGCGTAAATACTGGGGATTTTGCAGTTTTTATCACTCATTACGAATGTGTTTCCATAGAAAGTCCTTTTGTTGGAATGCATTTCTAATATTTTATAACGCAAAGTTATGAAATTTGGGAACACAAAGAGCTTCATATCCGAGATTAAATAAATAATGAAAAAGTAGGCATCAAAAGTTTTGTTTGGATAATCTTGTTTTTACTTATTTAAGCAGTATTCTGTCACAAGATGGAAGGAGTGCGAAAGAGATCAGGACAATGATAGCAATAGCAAAGAAGGCACTTACGAGAAGACCATACTTGTTGACCGAAAGTTTTAATAATGATACTAAAATGAGGTAACTGAAAACGCTTATATGAAGTGCGTGCAAGACATGCGTATAGCGTATATTAAAGAAAATTAGTTAAAGAGGAAAATGAATGCGAAAGTTTTGAATATAATAGGGGAGGAGAGGACCCTAATTAGAATAGTAAGGCACAAACAGAAAAATTGGATGGGCCTAAATTTTTAAAGAAACTGATTATTGATGTCCTGTAAGGAAAAATGTTAGGAAATAATCAAAGATATGGGATAAGGATAGAGAAATTAGATTCACTAAAGGAAGGACGTTGGTAGGTATTGAAACTTGAAGAGAACACGTTTGGTAGGGTACGTCTAAAACGTTGCGGAAGGTAGAATTACAATGTATGTAGAAGGCAAAACATTTTCGAAAGAAAAATTTCTTTCTATGATTTTATGAGCATCATATAATCAATGCGCGGGATATATACCGCATTTCATCAAGAACTAACTTCAGATCGATATTCCTCATATCTAATTGCAATCAATAGTTCTATTTTCTGTTTAATAGAATTGTATAAAATCTTATGTAGCCACCACATGACTTTCGTCATACCTGTAATATTTATAAAAATTCTAAATAGGTTAAATGAAAATAAATATTTTAAGGAACTGCGAGAAATTTTAAAATGTTTACAACGAATAGAAATAAAGTCATACCATAGCCTTCTGATATTGGATATAGCTGTGTAACTCCAACAATATAGAAAATAAAAAGGATCCTTACTAAGACGTAACTAAGCGTCAAGTGTTTATAAAAGTTTCCTTCAGGTGGAGTGGTGATAGTAGCTAAATGTATAATATTTAAAATATTTCCTTAAAAATGCATTATATGAGAAAATGGAAATGGAAAATTATAAAAACAATATATCTCATATTATATTAATTATTCCTATGATTGATAATTACATGTTGAAATATTATGGTAAACTTGATCTCCAAGTTAATTGTAATTCACGTCTTCAATCATTCTTTATGGTTTTAGGATCGGTATTCTGGTTTTCAACGCATGCTCTAGTCTTAAGAAGGAATATTTTCAATTGATGGTTCAAAGGCAAGATAATTTCGTATCCGTAACAAATCCTCACATAATTTCTCGAATTCTCATGGATAATTAATTTTCATATGGCGCTTTTAAATTAGTATTTTGTTTTTCAGTATCACTTTGACTCGCCATAAAGGATATAATACCCGCACTATCACGTACGTCCGGTTTCGAATTAATTTATGAATTGGTCCTATCTGTGTTTTTGTGTCCCCTGCTAACAAATTTTGCATCAATCGATCGATTTTCATGGAACTTAGTTTGAGGACCATTCTGCCAGTGCCCACCTCTGGGCTATATTTTATTTGACGAAGATTGAAGTCCCGGGTACGATTGCGGAAAATTGGAATCATTTCGTCGGTCATTTATTATGGTTTGCGAGAATAATACTTCTTTAGGAATTCAGTGAATGTATCGTGACACTTACCGTATGTTTATCGAGAGTTTGGGAATGCAAATATGCAACGATACGTTTCTCAAATTTCCTTTTAACATTCTCCCTTCAATAATTATCAAAATCCCATAAGTATTCATTTAACGGAGGAATAAATATAAAGTCATCAATTCGTATTTTGGCTTATCCCTAGGGTTGCCACCTTATGAGTAGTTGATTCCGGGAGATTTTCTCCTCATGAGTAATATATTCCGGGAGAATTTTTATATGTTGAAAAACAATGTGAGCAATGAAGCTTGTTTTACTTGCTTACTAGCGTTAGGTTATCCGACGTTGCCCGGGTCTCAGAGCAGTGTAAAGATCACCTAATGACATGAATATTAATTTATTTTTTTGTGCTTATGGTAATTATTTTTTTAAACATTAGTAATGTTTATTAGTACAGAGCTTTTCGATATACAACGTTTCTACTGCAAAATTAAAACAAATCAAGCTGTGCAACCTTACCTGTGTAAGTTTTTCCTGTGGTTATGTAAAAGAAACACTCTTACTTATTTGAATACGAACCAAACAACCAAAAACAAACAACTATATATATATTCGATTTTAGTCCTTGAAACTAAATAAGAATTAATAAAACATTGACACACGAAAACTCTTTTGCAGCTGTGCTTTTAAGTAAAGTATATGCGCGTCATTTTAAATTAACATAATGTCATGTTTCTATAAACAGTGTAACAACAAAGCAAACATTCTATTAATATTGCAAATTTAATTTGTTTTTTTTTCTTTTTCTAGCTATTTATAGTGGGAGAATTACTCATTTGAATGTCAGTTGTTATAAAATACAAATCGAACAAAGTAAGTAATTCATTAAGACGTAAATGAATGCCCTTAATAGCATAAATTACACGCGATCATAACATTTCTTGTATCTGTTCCCATTGAAAAGCATTAAGCTCGCAACCATGACAATTGATAGTTTCCATTGTTGAAAACCGTACGCTAATTAAATTCGTATTCGAATTCTGCTTTCAAAAATAAATTATCTATTCTTTTTTTTTCATAGAACTGTTCTAGTCTCCAGTTTGTAGCTCAATTTTAAATAATTTAAAAATGCGATTTTATAAAGCCCTGCACCAATTGAACTTACTTTCCCATGCTTTTTTTACGAGGGAAAATATGGGGTACAAAACATCGCCTTTAATGAAAAATTGAAATCAATACGCCAGAGGTGCACACCCTCAAGTTTTCTTAAGTACACATGCCAAGTTTAAGCTTTCTAGGTCTCTTGGATTTGGAGTTACAGCGTTAACACACAAAAACACATTTACTTTAATTTATATGATTAGAAGACATATTGGAACAATTTTTGAAACGAGAAAAAAGTCTGCTATGACCGGGAATTGAACCCGGGTCTTCCACTTGCCGGGCGGATATTCTACCTCTGAACTATCGTAGCAGAACATTTTATCTCGTTTCTGAACACGGATGTTTTCCTTTGGTGGGACGGGAACTAGCCAAGCTAGTATCAAACTGCCCCAACAGATGTCATCTAAAAGAATCATCGGTCATAGCAGACTTTTTTCTCGTTTCAAAAATTGTTCCAACTTTCACAGCTTATGCCTGTCTGCATAGGATCTTCGGATCATATCATTCCATCAATTTCAGAAGACATATTGATTATATAATAATTATTTTATTGTTACAGTTAGGGTTACCACTTTGTAAGTTGCTGATTCTGTGAGGTATGAGTAAATGAATAGTTATTTGTGAAATTATTTGTGCGTTAAAGAAATAACTAATAAGAACATTAAACCTTGTTTTATTTATCGTTCAAAACATATGAATATTAAATCTTAAATTTTTAAAATTCTTCTATAAATTATAATAAAAATCTCTTAAGGATTACATTGCTTCAAAATCAATGCTTTCTTTATTTAATTTTAATTTGTGTGTTGAGCTACTTCGAGCAGTCTCCAAATGATTGTTTTTTGATAGTAAAAAGGCAAGGAAATATTAATTCATCATCATCATGAGGTGTTCTGCCTCAAGGCAGGTCCCTGGCACCAGCATTGTCTCCACTCCTTTCTGTTTCTTGCCTTTTCTTTCATTTCCTGATACCCTCCACTTTTGTCAGGTCATTAATCATTTTTATTCTTCTACGTCCCTTTTTCCTTTCACCTTCTACTGATTCTTCCCACACCGTCAATAGCAAACCTTCTCCTCTCAAGATATGCCCTAACCAGTTACTTTTCCTCCTCTGAATTGTTTCAAGTAATCTTCTCTTCTCATTCACCATTGTTAGTATTTCTTCATTCCTTATCCTATCCATCCACTTAACCTTCTCCATCCGCTTCCACACCCACATTTCAAATGCCTCTAGCCTTTCTTTCTCTCTCTTCTTTAACGTCCATGTTTCACACCCATAAAGCAATACACTCCAAACATAGCACTTCACAAGACGTTTCTTTGGATTTAAATCCATTTTACTACATATTACCTGTTTTTTCCTATTAAATGTTTCTTTTGCCATTGTTATTCTTGTTCTTATTTCTTTTTCACTTCTCCAGTCGTCTGTTAGCATGCTTCCCAAATATCTATACTGTTTTACTTGCTCCACTCTTCCATCTTTTATTGACATATTCATAATTTCTCTATCCCCTATTCTCATCACCTTTGTTTTCTTTATGTTCATTTTCATTCCATATTCCATCATCCTATCTTCTGGCTTTGTAACCATTTCCTGAATATGCTTCGTTTCATCTGCCAAAATTACCATGTCATCAGGAAATCTTCTACAATTTATTATTCTACCCCCAATACTAATTCCTTTATCATTGCCTATTTCACTGTCAATCATTTCTTCAGCATATATATTGAACAGGGTTGGCGATAAGCAGCACCCTTAAGTTACTCCTCTTCCTAGATCATACCATTCGGTCTGTATTTTATATACAGCTCTTTAATTAACCTTCTATCTTTCCAGTATACTTTTTTGCTTTTAGTATTTCCATGAGTTCTTTCCCAGTTCACTCGGTCAAATGCCTTCTCCATATCTATGAAGCACAGACTAATTCCTTTACCCATTTCCATATATCTCTCTTCACTCATTCTTATCAATCCTATTGTGTCTTTTGTACCTCTTCTCTCTCTAAATCCAAACTGTTCTTCTGCAACATTTTCTTCCATTTTGCTAATTAGTCTCCTGTTCATAACCCTAAGTAGAGCCTTTGCTGCATGTGTAATTAAGCTAATTGTTCTGTGTTCACTGCATTTTCTTTGTCCTTGCTTATTCAGAATTGGAATCATAATTGTTTTGACGAAATCATCTGGCCACATCCTCATGTCATAGATTGCATTACACAACTTCACTATTTATTCCAGTCCTTCCTCATTAACACACTTAAATAATTCTATCGGTATCTCATCTACCCCTATTGCCTTCCCATTCTTCATATCCTTTATTGCTTGTAGCACCTCAATTTTCAATATGGAAACCCCTGTTTCCTCTTCATTTATTTCATCCTGCTCTTCAATACGGAGATCCTTTGGTCTTTCATTTGATTTGTGCAACTCTTCCATGTATTTTCTCCATCTACTAAGAACCTCCTCTTCCTTATACAGAACTTTATCTTCTTTACTTGCAATCTCTTTCACATGCACTTGTTCTCCATCTATCCCACGTTAAATTTTTTACTTTATTATACATCAAGTCATACATTCCTTTTCTCTCTAGATCTTCTATATCTAAGCATTCCTTCTCAAGCCATCTCTCCCTTGCTCTTTGGGTTTCTCTTCTTAGTTCATTATTCAGTTTCCTGTATTTCCTTTTTCGATCTTTATCATTCCTGCTTTTGTATTGCATTCTTTCTTCCATCTTTTCTATCATTTCCTTTGTCACCCATGGCTTTTTTAGTATTTTTCCTTTAAAAAACCCAATAGCCTGTTCTGCTGTTTTCCTTATAGCCTTCTTTATCCTATTCCATGCTTCATCCACATTTTCCTCTGACACGTTTTCTCTTTTGATAGCTTGAGCTAATTTTTCTCTTATTCTTTCATTTTCTACTGTGGCTATTTTCTCTAAGTAAGTCCCATTTTCTAACTATCTTAGCCTTCTTAACCTTCTTCAAGGCTAGTTTTATTTCGGCCATGAGGAGCACATGATCACTGTCAATGTCTGCTCCTGGAAGTCCATATGCCTTTTTTACTCCATTTCTGTATCTTTCTTCCACTAAAATATAATCTACTTGATATATGACTCCATCTGCTGGTGATTTCCACGTGTATAGCCTTCTCTTATGATTTTCAAACCAAGTATTTGATGTGAACTCTTCTCTTTACAGAACTCTACAAGCCTTTCACCTTTTTTATTTCTGTTTCCTAGTCCAAATTTTCTTACTACTTGGTCTTCTCTTCCCTCTCCTACCACAGCATTCCAATCGCCCACCACTATCTTGCAACAGTTTCTACCTTCCTCCTCCATAATATTTTCTATCTTCTCGTATATTTCTTCAACAGCTTCATCTTCATGTTGGTTGGTCGGCATATAAACTTGTATCAACAGTAGAATTTTTGTGTGCATTCCTATTCTAAGACCAATTGCTCTATCATTTATAAATATCACCCTCTGTACACAATTTGCTATTTCCTTATTCAGAATTACTCCTACTCCATTCATTCCTCCAGTACCTCCTGAATAGTACACCGTGCTATCATCACTTTTTATTTCCCCTGTTTCTTCCCATCTCATTTCACTTAAGCCAATCATGTCCATTCTGTTTATTTTCATTTCTCTCTTTAAATTTTCAAACTTCCCTGCTAGTAAAAGTGTCCTTACATTCCACCTGCCAATTCTCAACTTCTTTCCAGTTTCCTTCCTTCCTTGTGTTAAACGGAACCTCTCGTATTGTCCTCCCCAGAGATCCGAGCGGGGGACCATTTTACCTCCGGAATATTTAACAAGGGAAGACTCCGTCATGATGCCTCTACATGGGATATATTGTGGCGGTGGTTTCCCATTGCATTCCGCCCATATATTCAGCCGTCCCTGCTACCTGATGGTCCGCGGGAGGTATTTTATTTCCCTTCTACCCTACATATCTGTAGAGCATTCCCCTATCCGCCACCCGGGGACGCGCCTTCTAGAAGTTACAGGCTCCTCTGAGGGAAATATTAATTAGGGTAATTAAAATTGGAGCATTTTTTAATTTTTGACTTGACGTGATCCACACTTAATTTGTATCAATCTTTACCGAAATATCGATGAAAAACTTTGAACACAGTTCTTAGGCTGCCTTGGATACAGGATCTGAAAGCACACGCGTTAAAATTTTCTTTAATTCTCCACTTTTTAAAATAAATATATACTATGTCGAATGTTTCTTGATTGGTTTCAGTTGCTATAAAAATCAGTCAACACTTGAGTGGCGCGTCAGAGGTACTAACCAGTATGATCCTGCATGAAGGGCATATTTATACACTTTGTATAGCTTCATTGGAATTAAAGGAAAATTTTCTACCAAAATCCCAACTTAATATAAGGCAGAAAGACCAGTGAAGCCGAAAATTTCATGATTACGAAGATGTTGGGCTCCCGGACAAGTCCTACCAGATTTCGGGCGAGATGTATCTATGGTGGGTTAATTCCGGAATAGTGGCAACCCTACGTATTGCAAAAATAAATACGCGCCGTTTCCCATAGAAAGACAGCATGACGATGACGGGAGGTCACTTAACTTTGTCACAGTTTACAACATCTCGTTCCACATAATGGAGATATCATTCTGATTAGTGTCTATTCGGGTTGCTGCTGTATAAGAATACAAGTCCATACTGGAGTCCGATAGACTCGTTGGTACAAAAGTTTTGGTCCTCCATCATCCACGCTTAAGTTTTTGCAAGGACCTCCAGCTTCCTTGCTAAGAGATCTGACCTAGACGGGGCTTACGTGGAATTCGTTAATGTTGTACGATGCTACTCGTATGAAGAATTTCGCAACCGATGGCAACGACACCAGGATAAGAAAGTTCGTTGAGAAGGAATTGTTCTTGATTGGGATATGGGCGTTCGGTTATGTCACATTTTCCAACCCTTGATGAGTCGATTAGAGTGAGGATGGATTAAGCTTGCAGTTCTTCGTTTCAACGTTTCGACGTTTCCGCCTCTCCAATTAATAGAAATGCTTGAAATTCGCTCGTCTCCCCTTTTCTCCTAAGCCGGAACTTGAGCAGAACTTTCTGTTAAAGAAAACCAACTCGGCTTTTGGTGTCTGCTGCGTGCGGTGGGCCATTGTGCCCGACGCTTAGCACCATTTGCAGACAAGAATCTTCCTCGCGCATTTATAATAACGGTGGTCTCGTCCTTTATGCAACGGCCGCTGTAGATTTCCCCCTCCCCTTCACCAAACCCCTCGATTGATCTTAATTGGATTTCTTCTTTTCTTCCCCTCCCCTTTCACCAGTCGCTGGTCTACTGGTTTTTCCTTAACTTATTCGCCTTACTCTCCCATTTTTATCTTCCATTGTCCTCACGATTCCACCAATTTCCCCCTCAGCTCACCTGTTGGTTATGATCGGCCCTTTCCCCTTCACTTCATTCGCGGGATTCTCTGCTGATTGTTACTATTAAGGGGATAGGAGTATGTAAATTCATCAAAACGCATTTTGCAGTTGTATGAAAGAATGTTTCATTTTTAAAACCTTTATGTGAGAAGAAACATTTAGATGGAATCCTATATTTTTCATAGTACTATTAGTTTTTGGATTATGACACAATAAGAAGAAATTGCTCACCTCTCCGGAAAGATAAAAGTGCCTTTAAGATTTTATCGCACAGTTTACTTACAGTATTCGTTATTATACGCCAGGAATGAGTACAAAAATCACTAAAATTTCGAGGAGAATGCCTATTTCTGAAAATTTCCAGTGCACTATCATATAATCATAGGAATGCGGTAGTATTTAGCCATATAATTAAGCAAAACAAGAAAATCGGTCGATATTTACGTATTTTAATGAAGAAAAATATTTTTGATCTTTGAAAAATCGAAAATGCCGTGTAAACTTATGGGATACTAAAATTCTGTAGTACAATCAAACCTGGAACTTTTTCCTGTATATTTTATTTTTCATACCATAATTCATTTAGTTTTAACAGGATTTTCAAAAACTCCTTATGAACTACCTATGGAGGTCCGTTAATATAGTAAGATTTCGTTTTAAGTCTCTATAGCAATAACAGCGAAACGTAAATACATTCAATTTACTTTCGAAAAGGAATAAGGAACATTACAACTGCTTAACTGTGGTGAGGTATGTTTAAAATAACAAGAATGGAGAGGAGGTTTCCGAAAATTTATGGGAACATTCTTAAAAAAGTGCTTTTGTAATCCGTCTTTACAGTTCTTTTTTAACTTGTTATTTTAAAAGTCATATAGTATGTTCCGATTTAAACCCTTATCAGGCCCACCGAGGCACTCGCGACTTCTAATTTGGCCCGCCAAAGCACTCGCATCTACAAATGTGGCCCACCTCGTAAGAAAGGCAGCACACTCCTGTAATAGAATAACCCAGTAATTGTAACACCCTACGACGTTATAAGGAAAATTGCATGTTTCTCAAAGCTGCAGAATAAAATTACCAACAATATTATTAAAAAATTTAAATAGCAATATCGCTAAACAATAACTATAAAATGGTATTTTTCATGGTTGAATTTTTTCAGTTTTTTTCGAACATTCATCTGATCGAAAAATCATTCCACTTCGAAGTACAGCTCTTCGCCATAGTTATTGTATCTATCGGTAGGTTTTTCGCGAGCGCTTTCGAATTGAAGACGAAAAAAATCTTGTCGTACAATCGAACCTGGAACTTTTTCTTGTATATTTTATTTTTCATACCATAATTCATGTAGGTTTAAGCACATTGTAAGCTTCAGCTCTTGATTCCTTCTGAAATGTTCTAAAAAACTTAAGAGACAGACGGGCAGTAGATTTAGCCTAACTGAAATGCATCGTGCCTGGCAGTTACCCTGCACTCTAGAGTTCCCATAAATTTAAATATGGAACAAAAAATTTAAAAATAACAACTTACCTTCGTATCAATTAATGGTCATGAATATTCCTTCATGGCAGTTGCACGTGAAAATTCAGTAGTTTCTTTTACTTGGGGTATTGGCTGTAGCTGTTGCTGCAGATAACATATAACGCAAATCAAGCGCTGCCAACCACATTTTAGAAACAGGTCATAGTATACACGTAAACGATTTAACATTGATAAATTCAGCCAATAACTCACTAAATTCGTTAGAAAACCTTCACATTTACAAAAACCGCGATACACTTATGAACACGGACACAGATTTCAACAAGACCTTATAAAAACTGACAGATTTAAACAACACACACACCGAAAAATCTTTCCGCGCTTCACTTGTTTCTCGGTCGTCTTCTTAATACTTTCAGTTCAAACCTTTCAGTTGACTCCCAGTCACTGTTGAAACAGGTTATGCCCCTGACGATGCCCACCTTGTGGCCGAAATGCATTGGGTGTTGTAACCCTCTAATTGTTTGGCTATAGGAGTATTATACTTTTAATCACATATTGTAAGATAATGACGAAACGAAATCGCGAAAAAAGTCCTACGTTCGACTCCAAGGCAGGAAATTCCACTTACCATATAATAACACGTAAAAATAATTTTTTGACATACAGGCTCTTATTCTATTTGACATCTAAATTAGAAAGAATTCACCTATGATTTTCGGATCTAGTTCATTAAAAAACTATGAAGTTTCTTATTCTGTTCATTTATTCCGAACTACAGCTCGAAATTCCCCATGTAAAACGTTTAATTCACATATTTTTGTGAAATTAGCCATTTTAACGGGATGTTGACATGACAATAGATTTAATCGTTAGACCTCAAAATTCTACTGTTATTTCAATCCTTATGGGCGATATCGTGCTTTGAATGGTCTTTCAATTAGTACGAGAGAGAGAGGAGATAGAAATTCTATTCTTATCAATCAATGTAAACACCATTTGTTGCGCTATTTACGAGAAGGGGTGTATTTGAATGTAGAATATTAATCATTCTCTTATTAAAATCAGGTACTTAGAATCATCGTAGGAGTTCAAAACATGAAACAACGAACTTCTACAAGAACGAAAGTTTGTTTTATTGCCATCCAAAGAAAATCAAGGAATATTTTATGTATTTTTATCTACTTTGTTTGAATGCCCAGCCAATTCGCCTCTCTTACAGCACAAATGTCTATCTCAGTGGTAGTGCAATGAATAACCGGGGTAGGGAGGAGGGAAACCCGGTGCCGGAATTTGCCTGCTCTTACGAAGAACACCAGGGGGGCCAACGTCTTAACGTCACTTGCAAAGGACGGAACAGCTGAATTTGCGCGGTCTGCAGAAAGCACACAAACAGGGGGCCGGGCGACCTTGGAAAAAATCCTACTTGCGCGAGATTCGTGCCCTCTTCCTTTTCTAAGCAGCAGGCGAGTAGCAGCCAGCGTCCTAACCATTACACCATCGGCCCCTCCCACCCAAGTACAGCTGCTGTTGGTATATGCCCTTCTTAGCACTGCTTTCCCATGATGCTTTCAGTGCATGTTCGATGTTGTTTTGATTCCGGCGGTATGAAGCTCATCCCTCCCAAGTAATATATAATTATAGATGACCATTCTCGCACAACGGCATTTGTCATGCTGCGAACTATTGTTTAATTGACTGCAGTATATAAAATACACATTATTATATGTTAATGCGTTCATTACCTCAAAATAAAAAATAACAGTTAGCGTCTTTATTACCACAGAATATTACATTTAAATATCACCTTGATAATATGAAGAAAAAAAAACGAAAACAATTGAACCCAATCCACCGCCGTAGGAGCTAAGTTCGCTATCCCGTCAGCAATTCCCTTTCTTATCAACATTTCGACAAAGAAGCCTACTACGTTGCATACGATGTATTTGGGTATTTCGGAAGCTGAATTTTCGAATTCTAGGGCCCTTTCACCAAAACACTGAGACGCGGGTCTCCTTAAGCACCGTTTAGACCAGGCAACCATTGTAGAACGACAGACGGATCAAAGGCAAATTAAAAGCACATCGACCGTGTACACCCCCTTTAGCCTTGGTGGTTCTACGAGCTTTGCGATTCTACAAAAGTAGAGAGTGCCTCTAATTTTTCGGAAGCGATTCCACCGGGAGATGCCGAGCATTACCGAACCTGCTCGAACTGGCTCCGAAGATGGCCATGTGTTGAAGCCCGCGCGTTTTTACCCAGTGAAATACACCTGATGAAAAATAACATCGATTTTACGTTAAGCCTGTTATTTTTAAATTCTTATCATGAATAATTTATTGATTTTATGTCAATATTGATTGAAGAAAGTGATACATAATGGTATTACTAACACTTAAAAACTAAAGTATTAGTAATATATCACCTACATAACTAAAATACCATGATAACATATCATTTGTCACTTCTGCTTACACGATTCTTGCTAAAGTATTCAAAAAAGTATATGTTTAGCATTGCTCATAATGATACTTACTTTTCCGATTTTTACAGAAAGTAGGAGGAATAAGGATTAGGGATAAAGAGGGAGGTAGAATGTAATGAAGACTAGAAGAATAATGGGTGGAAGGAAGTGAGATTGATTGATTGATGTGGAGTTTTTTGGGGCGACATTGATACTGGTCAGGGAGAAAGAGAAATAACAATAAAAAAATAAATAAATTGCAATGAAAACACTTATTTTAATTAAACTAGTGTAATTTATCTTAAGAAATGACGAATACCTATGAATGAAGTAATAAGTGAAAATGAAAAATATCAGAAAAATTAATGAAACCACACGATAGATGCACTTAAAAGTCAAAAACAAATATAAAGTTCATTTAATGGAATACCTCGGATAGTAAAAATTGTTTTGGGTGAATGAAATTTGTGTTGAAAAGAAATATTAACGATGAGTAATTTGTTGAAGATTACGCCACACAAGTTTTGCATGACCAAACATTACACAATGGTATGTAGGTACATGGGTATTGTACAAATTTATTTCAAGGCAGTAGTCGACGAGGCTGAAACGTATTCAATGCAGGATAAAAGGAATCGAACAATTCAGAACCCAAAACTTTTTCGGTTCGCATAAAAGGCCCAAGTGAAAGGTGAGATTTCTCGACCACCCTCAGGTTGCTCACTCCATTTCTGACGCTAAGGTCACCGTTTCTTCTATCGCAAGATAAAATATATTGTTTTCTTCCTCTAGCCGAAAGGATGAAATTCTACCGAATGATAATTTTAGGAATGTCGTGAGGGAGAAATGAATTGCTGTTCCATTAGCGATCCTCTCCCAGTGAGCCTTACGAGGTGTTTCCTTGAAAAACATTCCGTTTTTAATTCCATAAAAGGGTTTTTCCTGATGCTTGGTCCCTGAATGAGCGAAATATCTCTAGGCAATCGCTCCACAGACGTCTATCCCTTCTGAAAATCAATTTTTCTCATTATCCAGTCTTTCTTTATCATATATTTACAGAAGACATCGCTAAACTTCTCTCGGGCATATCGCTATATCCGTTATCCTTTCTTACAGGTTAGTACTTTCTCATATATAAATATGAAGCATTTATGTTTATATTGGACGGTTTCTGTTTCGTGAAAGATGAAGTAAAATCAGAAATTGATACAATTCTTGTTTTTTCAAATAATTTAGTCTTATGGAGCGGACAACCAACACCTACTCCAAAAAGTAGCGGGTGGAGGGTGGGTTCAGTGAAAGTGGGACGGGCGATGGGAGGGGACCCCAAAGAGGGGCGGGAGGTGGGAGGGGTGAGTGAAAGAGTTGCGGGCTGTGGGATAGGTGAGTGAAAGAGGGGCGGGCTGTGGGGGAGGTGAGTGAAAGAGGGGCGGGTGGTGGAAGATGTGATTGAAGAGGGGTGGGCTATGTGAGGGGTGAGTGAAAGAGGGGCGGGTGGTGGGAGGGGTGAGTGAAAGAGAGACGGACGGTGGGAGAGGTGAGTGAAAGTGGGGCTGGTGCAATCCCGAGTCGCACCCGGGCAACCCTGGGTAACACAGCTGGTAATTGTATAAACGAATCTTTGAATTTGGGTGACCGTCCCTAAAAGTTTTATTTCTGACTTTCTGTTTGTTTTTAAGGCATAGGAATACTTCAATACTTCCCCTAAATTTGTGATTTAAACGTTAGATATGAATGATTTCGAGGTGTAAGCGAACAAAGATGAATAATTTAAGCTACTTTAGTAATTTTTCTTTAATTTAGTTGAAATCGGATGATAGGTCAGATTTTTCTAATTTTAATTTCCGAAACAATAATAGCTAGCACATCGAGTAGCCCATTTTTACGTGTTACCTTAAGAAAAACAGAAAAGACCACATGGACATGAACCCGGTTTGTTAATCCGAATAATTTTTTGTTTATCACTTTATTGAATAGCTCTTCAAATTGTGGAGCAGTCATCCTCAAATGGTTTCGGTACGACTCAATGTCCTAAGATGAAAACTCTTATAACAAACATTCTGAAGCCACAAGGTCATTACTCCTCAAATTCATTACCTTGTCCACAGACGTCTTCCGTTAGTCTTCTTTTTTAAACTCTTCCGTAGTTCCTCACCTATAACGCTACATATAACTTGCATGCCCACACCAAGTAATCCAGTTTACGCAATTTAGTTTTGAACGTTCGAATCGACTCTGGTTGAACCATCTAAACCCCTGTTCTTCCACATTTGGTCCGCGGACCGGTACCGGTCCGCGGAAATTTCCTTGCGGTCCGCCAAAAATTTCCCCCCAATCATGTACCGGCTACATGATACGGGCGCTACATTGTTGCACGCGGCAATGTAGCGCCCGAAGTATAGGTAAAGTGCCCGGCCGCCGAATGCCAGTGGCACACCGCCGGAATCGGAATACCCACGGAATCAATCAATATCGAATATGAACTGAAAGCCTCACGGCAAAGCATTGCCATGTCCCAACCAAGGGCATATACCACCAGCAGCAGCAGCGAATGCCAGTATTGTGTCAGCGCTCGTCCGTAGTTTTTTCCAATACTGTGTTGTGGTATTTTTGAAAACAAGTTATTTCTTTCTTAAAATTTGAAACCTTAGAAAATGGAGACAAAAAAAGTCAAACAGCAAAACCTTTTAACCTTCTTTAGTAGAGGCAAGGACAATATTCAGGAGAAAATTAGTGATGGTACCGAAAGATAGTCAAGTACCAGCGCTTCAAGTTTAGAAGTAACAAAGAAAAAGAAATATTTTGAAACTTCGGAATGTGCGATACAAACCAAAAAGATAAAAGGAAACTTATTAGGAATTACGATAAGGAGTATTTAAAGCTTGGTTTCTTTGTAGCCCCTGGCAGTGAACTATCGCCACGAACTTTGTGTGTAGTATGTTCCAAAATTCTGTCAAATGACGCTATGAAACCTTCCAAACTTGCTCATCATCTGCATTCGAAGCATAGAAATTTTACTGATAAGCCACTGGACTTTTTTCAAAGATTACGTGACCAGAGGAAAAGTCAGAAAAGTCAAATCAAAATTATGACGACTAGTGAAAAGTCGCTGCTTCAAGCGTCTTCTTTAGTTGCTCTTCGAATAGCTAAAACGAAAAAACCGTTTACTATTGGTGAGGAGTTAGTAAAGCCTTGCATCTTAGACGTCGTACAAGAAATTTTGGGTCCTCAAGCCACTGAAAAACAGGAGGCTATATCGCTTTCGGATACCACCATTCAGAGGAGAATTGTTGATATGGCCACGGATATTGAAAAGCAAGTTTAGAGGGGATAAAGAAATCGAGATGTTTCACCATTCAACTTGATGAATCTACTGACGTGAGTAACCATGCTATCCCACTTTGCTTCGTGAGGTATAGTCAAGATGAAAATTTAAGGGAAGAACTTTGTTTCCTTGACATTCCTGGACGGACCACTAGATCAGAGATATTTAATGCTCTTGATGAGTATTTTCAAGCGCAGGGCTTAGATTGGAGCAAATGCGTCGGAGTGTGTACGGACGGTGCTGAGCGCATGACTGGACATCTCTCAGGAGTAGTTGCGAAAATAAAAAAAGTCGCGCACCCAGAAGTTTTGCCACTCACTGTATGATCCACCGGGAGCACCTAGCTGCAAAAAAGCTTTCTACTAAACTAAACACTGTGATGAATGACGCGGTGAATATCATTAGAGAAATTCGTAGTCGAGCTATGAACTCCAGGCTGTTCACGGCACTGTGTGAGGGTATGGACTCACACCACCAACATCTCCTTCTCCATGCAGAAGTGAGGTGGTTATCGAGAGGAAAGATTCTTGCACGCCTTTTCGAACTGAAGAAAGAAGTAAAGCAGTTTCTGCGAGAGCGAAAATCTGACCTAGGAGAGCCTTTGTGGAATGAGAAATGGATGGCTAAGCTTGCGTATATGGCGGACATATTCGGCCTTCTTAACGAACTTAATATTTCTCTTCAGGGTTCTTGTACAAATATTTTTACACTGAAAAATAAAATGGATTCGTTCTTTGGGATAGTCGCGTACAAGAAGAAGATATAGAAATGTTTCCACTTTTGGGAGAATTTTTGATTGCTGCTGATGTCAACCAGAAAGTCAAATTCAACAATAAGTCAACATTTAGGAGCGTTAGCTGAAAACTTTTATATATATTTCCCTGAAAATGAGGGCTCTTGTAAAGGTAACCTCTGGATTTATAATCCCTTCTTGGAAGATATAAAATCATGCGCACTTGATTCTCGTGAAAAAGAAAAGCTGATCGAGTAGTCTTCTGATGTCACTCTTGTGTCCAGACATAAAATGCAATCATTGTCTCAATTTTGGATATCACTTGAAAAAGAATATCTATCTCGGAGTTATATATCTATCAAATTGTTGGTCGTTTTTTCGACTTCCTTTTTGTGTTAATAGACTTTTTCAGCCATGTCATTAATAAAAACCAAACAGAGAAATCGAATGGATGTTATTGCAGCGCTTCGTCTCTCAGAAACAACGCAATCAAATTTTCTAGCCTCTAAGCAGCAGCAGATGTCGCACTAGCTAAAATTTGTAATTTTATAACATTGGATTTAATAAATAAAATACTATCTACATTGTTTTATGTTTATGTCTTAGCCGTCAACCGGTCCGCGAAATATTTCTCCTACTTTCCCCGGTCCACATGTGTAAAAATGTTGAAGAACGCTGGTCTAAACTGTAGATATTTGTTTCTCTTTCTACATTCGTCCAACGATCCATGCCGTACCTCCCAGAGTGCATGGTTTAAACGGGGTTTTATTTTCATCAGAATCCATGAACCGAAGATCATTGTCTCCCCTTGTTGGTAGTCTGTTTTTATTTTCTTAATTGTTGGAGTTTCGGGGATATATCCAAAATCAGAAGGCTATAGTTTGAGTTTTATTATGTTTTCTGTAGTCTATATTTTCTCGCAATTCCTTAAAGTATTTATTTTCACGTAACCTCTTTCAAATTTTTAGAAATATTACAAGTATGGAGAAAATCATTTGGTGTCTACATCGGATTTTTTCTTTTGAATGCAAGTATTTATTCCTAATTTATAATGGTTATTTTGTGAAATAGCTACTCAATTTTTCACTTTTGTGTACTAGAACTCGCTTATGTTTGTAAGTTTTTCGATGATTTACAACATCTGAATGTCCTCCATTTCCAATATTAAATTCTGCGTTAGACATGGTGCACTGAAACATTTAATTGTCATCGTGTTGGTGAATCTTTTTTAAAAAGAGAAATTAGTTTTTCATCCCTTAGTTAGAAATACATCATCGCTTCGTCATTGCTATCAATACAAGTATTAATATGAATTATAAAAAAAAGTGTATCACAGTTTTGTTACCACAAACGCTTGGCTGTACGCGGTATAATGGCTGTAACTAGAACTACCTAATGTACCACTGATATTTGAAAGTCGGGATTTCGTTTGAGCATCCGGTCGCCCTGAATATTCGGTTTATTATATTTAAAAATTACCAATGATATTTTTTATGACCGTGTCATTGTAAAATGGAGCATATTTGCGTCCCGAAGATAATTATGGGGACACCGGGACACTTATTTTAAAAACGGGACTCTCACGGGTAAAACGGGACAAATGGTATCCCTACTTTAGAGAGCTTGTTACCCTGGCAACACGCACTATAGAGTGTGTCTTACCTTAGTTGATGAAGAGCACCAAGGAAGGCAACCGATTAACGTCCATTAAAAAAAAAAAATTTCGGGAGTAGTATTTTAATTTGTTTCATATAAACACTTTAAAATCTTGTTATGACACACTTTATTTCACTATTAGTTGATGAGATTTTTATGACCGTGTCATTGGAAAATGGAGCATATTTGCGTCCCGAAGATAATTATGGGGACACCTGGACACTTATTGTAAAAACGGTACTGTCACGGGTGAAACCGGAGCGACTAACGACGACGCTAGCAATTAACACTAAAGCTATGCAAACAGTGATGTTTATATTTTGATGAATATGAAGTTAATTTATGGTTGCACTTTTTTATGTTCTAAAACAATTTGAAATTTTTTCCTTAAATTTCAGTGAAGGAATGCTTCTCCTTCTCTTTTTCCTACACTCATTTCAAAAGTTGACCTTTACTCAGAAAAAATTAGAAGAAAGTGAACAAATGTGTCTACAATTTGTTCTAAATGTTTTATTTAATATTATGCTAGTATATAGACGGTGTTTTGGAAAGATGCTGAGAAGATACCGATACCATTTGAGTCGCAATACGAATGTGATTTAAAATTTTCGGTCTTAGGCAAAATATTTAAGGAATCACTGATCTATAATGTTACCTACCTGCACTGCTCGATGTCTGGTACATCTGCATTAACGTTCTATTAGCGAAGAGCACCAAGGAAGGCAACCGTATAACGTCCATTTAATAAAAAAAAATCGGGAGTAATATTTTAATTTGTTTCATATATACATTTTAAAATGTCGTTATGACACACTTTATTTCACTATTAATTGAGCAGTGAATTAATTATGCGGAAAAACGTTTCACAATTTCTGCATCAGATATTCTATATATTTTAAATATTTTGAAATATATATGCCATAATTCAGGAGGCCGAGGCATAGTTTCGCTGTCTTGCGGGAAACTGCAATATTTGCATCTCCAATGATTAGGACTCTCCAGCATAATTACATCCTCGAGAAATTTTACTCATTGGAAAGTAGTAATAAACATACTAACAAAATTACTCTTGGTAGATGTAATTATGTTTGAGCCCGATTGTCACCTACCTCGCCCCTCAAATAAAAAGGATTTATTCTGGTGCTGTTATCAGTAGAAAAAATAATACCCGATGAAGACTATCAAATCTTCGCAAATGTGAAGCCGATTTAATACAAAAATACGACTAAAGCAACTCTACTTGTCTGCACACAATCGAAGTCGGGATTTATGTTCATGCTAACATATTTTTAGCAGATATCTATTGTACAAATTGTGTAGCATAGGAACATTTCAAGACGAGGAGCGGTCGTGAACTGAATTCGATTCTTGTAATTAAGAGTAATCGATAACAATCGAATGTTTCGATCACTGGGAGTATAAATGTGTATCGGCACTAAAGGAAGAATACTTTGCAGGCAAAATTGAGTTGTTTTGTTGCTCAATGGAAAGACTTTCAAAACATCTCCAGTGTTACTCCATCCATTCTCCATTAGAGAGCTAGCCATTCTTCCTTAAAAATGGGAACACCTTAAAATTTTCATATCGGCGAAATAATAATATAATCTTCGATCACGAAACAAATTGAAAATTCCAAGTCTGTTGGAAAAATATGAAAATGCCTTCGGCGGCCAAACGAGTTTCACCTCGATGAACACAGTCCTTTCAATTTAAGACGGTCTCATAATGCTTTTGATCGAATGGAAAGCTTAGAGGCAATTTCATCCAGTTTTTCTATTTATCCCGACAAGTGCAGAGACTTAGAAACACTCTCCAATTGAATAGTTAGCATAATTAACGTAATTATTCCAGTTCATTAAGTTGTTTCTACATAAATTCCATCATAACACGTCCATTTTAGTTTTCTAAACAACTTCGAATTATGGATCAGTCGAGGGGACTGAAGAACAACTCAGCAAAAATCCTGCCTCGGGAATGTTCGGCATTGCATCAAGAAGACGTGTTATGGACGTTAGCACTCTTGCTGAAAGTTAACAGATTTTTCGGACTTGCACCTTTCCCATTGGAACGTCCAAGCAACGGTGAATGTGGCGACTCTAAATTTGTTGTCAGGTACAGCGTCGTGGTATACTTTGTGGTTACATTCGTTCTTCTTTAGGATTTTATTAACGTTGTCGAAATTATGAAAGCTATAGGCCTAGAATGGGCAGTTTTATTTTATGGGAAATCTGTGGTTTTCTTCACCGTCATGAGCAACTTCTTGGTTTTATTTATCCGCCGATCCATGATACACGGGATGTTGATGGATCTGGTAAAGTTTGACGAGAGACTTGGAAGACTCAAGATCTGCCTCGAATCGTATAGTTTTCGCAGGAACGTCCGAATACAACTGTTCGTTTTCTCGCTTGCTGTATTTATAGTTATTCTCATCTACATTACTTATTGTTCGATTTTTTCTAACGGAAAAAAATCAATAGATATTTCTCTCTTATTTTCACGACCTCCTGTCTATTATTGCCCCGGTTGCAACAGTACAATATATTGTGTCATTTGAAATTGAGAATTTCGTGCTTAAATAAAGAAATAGGTCAAATCGCATCAATAAGTTCCTTCGTAGGCATGCCGTCGAAAGGATCTGAAATTATATTCGCGAAGCGTTGTAAACTATGGAAGTCCCTGTTTTTTGATCTCTACAAGATTAGGCATGCCGTGAACAAGATCTTCGGATGCGTAACCTTGATCATCGCTTCGTCCTCTTTAGTGAACATAGTGGTGGTGCTGTTCCGGATTGTGGTGACCTTGACGTCGGATGTTTCTACTCTCACTCTCAATCGATTGAAGTTGACCATATTTTGGACTGCTTTCGAAGCGTTTGGAATGTTCTTCATCCTGAAGGCGTGTCAATTCGCAGCTAAAGAGGTGAATAATGACAAATTTTAACATTATTATTTCGTGATAACATAAATGGCAAATGTTAGAATTGCTTCTTTGAATATGTGAATAGATATTAATCGTTGTTTTTCGGGCAAAGATTTGACTAAGATTCTTTTTACATTTAATCCTTATACTGTTAGCCACATATACTTGCAAAGTTTGTCAGAAATCTGCGTGATTAAAAATAATAATATACCATTTCTCCTTATAAAATTAGAAAAATGACATTTTGAATTTCATGAAAATTTCCGGTGTCCACACGGAATGTATTGAATAATAACAATCTGCAATTACTAACGATGCAATCTATTAAGTATGATATTGCTGGAACTATAATAAGATATTTTATACTGTTAGCCGTCGAATAAAGCAAAAACGGAGTAATTCAATCCATATTTATGTATTTCAATGAATGGTAGAAATAAACATTGCATCTTGAAAATCGAAACTCCTAGTTAAACATATGAGAACATTAAATTGTCTCCTGGAGTCTATCATGGGTCACTTTCCTAAACTAGAATAGTTTTTTCTGGATTTGCTAGTGTGCAAAAACTGAATGGCGTTCACAGCATTTCTCTTCGACACACAGTTGAAGATATAAATGGGGAACGAATGGAAGGACAGAAAGTAGATCGACGTGCTTACGGAAATTGAGTAATCTATATATGTAAAAGGCTTAATGACATACGAGTTTGAAAGTTTGCAACGCTAGATCTCCGAGTCTACTGGGCCGATATAGCCAATATAGCATCTATAGTTGAGGTGATCTTCCCCACGCATTTCTTCATCCTTTTTCTCCGAACTTTTATTAAGAATCCTCGTGATTATCTTCGAAGTGTGTGACAGAAAGCTTATCGTTCTGTAATATTTAAACTGTATTTCATTTGTCTTTTTCTTTAGAGGAATAATTGTTACTTATAGGATATCCCGAGGCCACTCCCGTCCCTTAAATCTTATTGATTAATTTCGAGGTAGATTTGAGTCCTTTTAATCCCATGACTTTAAGTACTTCAGCCTGTATTCCATCGCTGTGGCTTTCCCAAACATACGGTAAAATAAAATTGCCTCCTGGAGTCGATCATGGGACACTTCCGTAAACGACAATAGTTTTTCCTGGATTTCCTAGTTGGCAGTAACAAAATGGTGTTTACAGCATTTCTCTTGGACACACAGTTGAAGATATAAAGGGGGGACGAATAGAAGGACAGAAAGATATATAGACGTACGTACGGAAATTGAGTAATCTATATATATAATAGGCTTAATGACAGGCGAGTTTGAAAGTTTGCAACGCTAGATCTCCGCGTCTACTTGGCCGATTTTCACGAATCCTTCACTGAAAGATGAAGCAAAATCTCGAAAAGATTTTATGTTTAATTGTGTTCTTCTACCTTTAGCTGTTTCAAAGAATAGCGATTTTTCCTTGAACACCCATTTTTCTACGCTACTTTATGACGTTCGGCGGGCGATGGAAGGGATGATTGAAAGAGGAGCGGGCGGTTGGTGGGATGAGTGTAAGAGGAGCGGGTGCAGTCCTAAAAGGCACCCGAGCAACGCCGGGTCACACAGTTAGTAATTGTGTAATAGATTAGGAGACAGAATTTAGTTGCATGGAAAGTTAATCTATTTGTTTATTTCAGGTCTGTAGAATCATCATTGTAGGTAGTCTATCCATAAACATGTCAGTGATTATTCATGGTTACAACTGGTTCACCATATATTCCACTGTCCTCTTCATATCTTAATAACTCTTTTCCTTTGAAATCGTCTATCATCTAAAACCTTTTCCTTTCTTTAATATCTTCATCAACATTACCCAATTTACTCCATCAAATGCCTTCTGCCAGTCTACGAAGCATATCTAGACGGAACTCTATTGCCCTTTCTGATATGATTCTGACTACTCATATAGCATCTCTAGTTGAGTTGATCTTCCCCTCGTATTTCTTCTGCTTTTTTTACCGAACTTTTATTAAGAATCCTCGAGAAGATCTTCGATGTGTGTGACAGAAGGCTTATCGTTCTGTAGTTCTATATTGCCTTTTGCTTCTTCTTTAGAGAGATAATTGTTACTTATAGGATATACCGAGGCCAATCTCCCGTGCCGTATATCTTCTTAATTAATTTCGTGATTGTTTTGAGTCATTCTAATCCCATGAATTTAAGTACCTCAGCCGGTATTCCATCGCTGCCTGTGGCTTTCCCTTTCTTTAGTTTTACTATCGCTTTTTCTACTTCGCTCTCCGTAATACTTGGTCCAAGTAGTCTTTTTCAATTTTTTCCATTTCTTACATTACTATTTTTGCTGATCCTACCTGCTTGATGTATAGGTCCTTAATATATTCTTCCCATACCTATGCTACATTTTTTGTTTCTGAGACTATTTTCCCATCCGTATCAATAATTCCTTTTCCACGAATTCCATTAGACTTCTTATCTTATAATTGCAATGCCCTAACGTACATCATATTGTACCGACCAAACCTCTCCATTTGTTGTATTTCATCACATTTTTCTTTTATCCAATTTTCTCTTGCTTTATCTGTTACCCTTCTCATCTTGTTTATGTGTATATAGTTGGCTCTACCTTCTTCACTGTTGTTTTTCCATTTTCGTCTCTCAATAATTTTATCCTGCATTCCCTTAGTTATCTATAATTTTCTGATTTTATTCTGTTGTTTTCCAATCTCTTTGTACAAGGTATTCTTGATACTGGTTTTAATTGCTTCCCATTCTATATCCACGGTCTTTGGTTTGTTTTTCAAAATGTTTAGGCGATCCTCCAAATTTACGCTGATTACATCCTGCCTTTCTTTCAGTTTTTCTATGCCCCAAGTTTGTCTTTATCATCTCATTTTTCTTATTTGTTTGAGCTTTTTACTTAAAACAACTATCACTACTGTTGATGCAGAAATATACCACTAATCTCCCATAATTATGCAGTTTACCTTTTCTCATCCGTCTTCTTCCTAAATGTTATGAATATACTCATAAATCTCCTCAATTTCTTCCTCTTCATGAGCTGTCTTTGGCATAGATATCTGGATTATCAGTATGTCCACTGGGACTGCCTTTATCTTTATTGTCATGAGTCTATCGTTTTAGCTATTTTCTTTGTCACGCTTTTCATCATATCTTTCCGAAGTACCAGAGTTACTTCCCTTTCCCGACAATTTCCTCCAGAGTTAACGACTGTGAACTCATCCGTGTCGAACTGTCTTTCCCATCTAGTTTTGCTCATTCCTATAATGTCATCTCTATTTCTTCTCATTTCTTCTTTCAAGTTCTCTTGCATTCATGCGTTTCTCATAGATCTTACGTTCCAAGTGACTATTCGTGAAACACATTCGTGTTTTCCTCAAGGCAGTCCCCGCCCTGAGAACCGATTGAGGGACTATATTACCTTTGGATTGTTTTACCTCCAAAGAACTCACATTGTACAACGATATTATCATTACTAGGGATTGTAATGTGGTAGTTGCCTTCCTGCTTTCCTCATCACAGTATTTTGGCCGTTCATAACGTCCCGATCACGCCTAAAGCTGTATTGGATATAGATCCAGTCAACATCATTTGTTTTTGGCTCTATACCATACAGACAGCACTGCTGCTTACTGCCAGGCACCGATGATAGCTTTTTTTATAAACTTCCGTTAGCAGGGTTTGAACTACGGAACTTTGTAATGGGAAGCCGACACGCTAACCACTACACTGCCTGTGCATGACTATAAAATAATCAGCTTTATTTCGTTTGTAGCTAAAATAATATGAGGATTTCTAACGGGAGGCTAGATGCAAAGTCTAATAAATATATAGGTGTAGACCAGTTGGGATTTCAGAATGGTCGTGACAATAGGGATGCCATTGCGATAATGACGATATTGATAGAGATTCTCGCAGAGAGCCCTCAGTTCTTATTGGCACTTTCGAGTACGATCATACCCTTTTTCGTATTATATGCGTTTTAGTACTTGCGATTACCGATCGTTGCTGTGGCGCTTCTGCTTCAGGCAGAACATCGGTTACAGGTGTCGTATTCCGCATCGTTTGATCTTTGGCAATGCAGGGAAAGGCTAACTATTCCCTCCTTATCACCTGTCTTTGTCTCCAACCGGCACGGTGGACCCTGGTCTTCCAAGGACAGTCTTCGAGTCTTTTCTTGGCCCTGAAAAGGGCCCAGAAATGAAGAGGAGGGCTACTCCTCTCGTGGAAATTCACCTGAAAGGGTCTGTTGTGACAGCCTCCCTTACTGAATGGAACCTCCAAATTGCTTCCGCTCTGGGTGTTTTGCACCAAGAAGGCACCGGATGCTGCTGATCCGGTTGCCATCGAAGTCTTCCCCTCTACCTCGGCCCAGGGTCAGAAAGCAATTCCTCAGTAGGCACTAGCGGGGTCACACCGCGGCAGTACCCATACTGAAGCTACTGGTACAAGGCACCGACAATGCCTCCGTTGGAAGCCAATGCGGTGCTTTGACATCCCAGAAGGGAATCGTGCTCTCTTCCTTGGGTCTCCCGAAGCCCGAAACCGCCGCTTTGTCGGCTCAAACTGCCCCTTTGTTGGGCCAGCAATCTGCTGCCGCTCCGGAAGTGTTAATAGAGTCTACGGACGGAGTGCTCGGTAAACGCAAAAAGACCGCGGGGAAAAAGCTGCTTCCTCTGACACCTGCTTGGCAAACCGGTCCGCCTTTATCCTCGGTGCTGTGTCTGTCGTCAGCACGGACGAAGATGGTAAGATTACTCCCGTGCGAAAACGGAAAGCCAAGAGGAAGAAGCCTTCCCGCCCTCCTGCTGGGGGGGGGGGGGAGGGAACCGCCCCAGATGGACAACGTCCTGACAAGGGAGCACGATGAAGGGTCCGTGTTTCACCGATTACGGTGCACGGGATCCTCTCCCATAAGGCGATCGCCGCAGAGCTCAGCACGGTGTACGGTGACGATTTCAAACTGCAGGTCCGCAGGGCCTCCACGCCTCACGCCTGAGCAACACCGTGCGGCCACGAAGGTACTGGACGACGCTGGCGTCGAGTACCATACACAGCTCCTACAGGCTGTGCAGGGGATACGCCTGTTGATCAACAACCTCGGGAAAGGCTACTCCCCAGAGGATGTTGTAGCGGGTCAGACGGCGAATGGCTTTATTGTCCGAGGCGTCCGTCATATGACTGCAATGGAAGATAGGATGAGGATTCTCATTGGAAGATTCGATGCCTACCTTGAGAGGAACCCCAGGGCTCCTCCAGTGTCGGCGATAAAGAAACTCTGTAACTGCTCGGTGAAAATCGAGCAATACAGGGAAAGCAGGGGGCCGTTGACCTGCTTCAACTACCAGAGATTAGGTCACGTGTAGCACGCCTGCAGGTTCGACACACGTTGCTTCTGGTGTGCTGGACCTCATCAAGGGGACGACTGCCGCAAGTCACTGACTGAGCCTGCAGCATGCGCCAACTGCGAGGGTGACCACCCGTCCTCGTACCGGGAATGCCCTGTATTCCTAGAGGTGCTCCAGAGATAAGAGGAGGGACAGCAGAGGTCTTTCCAGAAGTCGGTGCCGGGGAAGGAAAAGAAGTCCGCTCCGGCCCTTGTCAAGATGAAAGCCGTCTTCTTGGAAATAGTGGACGCCTCCCGTCCCTATGCCGCAGCGGCTGGGGGCACTTTTAAGCCGACTCCGTCTGCTAGTGCCCCCTCCCCGGTTCAGCCGCCAGGTGTTGAGCCGGCTAAGCAGTCGGGCCCTTCCACTGCTAACGTCTCGTCTCGGCCGACTCCTGGTCCCGTCATCAGACGGAAGGAGCTGGCACCTAAGAAGCCCTCAGCCAGGGAGAGGGAACACCAAGCAAAGCCCACCGAGGCTGTTGGCATAGAGAGTGAGACCTCCAGCAAAGGCCCCTCCACGGAACATCTAGAAACTCCACCTAAGGCCACGCCCGAGGCAGTTGCACGGGTGCTCGTTCGGCCAACTGAGACCGTCGAGGTAGCCACAGCCAAGGGCCCTCACACAAGCATGCCCCAAAGCAGTGCACCAGGGGCCGTCCGATGCGAGGAGGACCCCGCGCACAGTGGCGATGATCTATTTGGGCGTTGAGGAAATACATGTCCTCAACGTCCGGCCACTCCCTTCTCTCTTGGAGGAGTTTGTCAAGGAGCGCATCCTGTCCTCCAATAATGGGGGCTAGGGGATGTAGCATCCTAGTGCAATGGAATATCCGAGGTTCCAAGGAGAAGACGGAAGAACTTTGGGTGTTCATGCAGGAGAAATATGCCGTTGTGAACGAGACACCACAGCCCGGCGGAAGTGTGGAACATCCCTGGCTGAGAAATCTATCGCTTAGACTGTGTCAGGCAGCCCGACCAGGGGCACTCCGTCGCGAGAACTCCGGAGGAGATAGCCCGGATTATGGCGGAATACCTGGAGGGGGTATTTCGCCCAAACTCGGCCACAGAAAAGTCGGACGCGGTTGAGGAGGACATCGCGCTTGAGCAGGGGACGCTAAATCGCGACCCCTTGCTCGATGCTGTGGAGTTCCCTCACTTCGAGGTGTGCGAGATCATTGCAGTGATACGCCCCCTTGGGCTGAGGAGGGCTTCCGGGTACGACGACATCACAAACGTCGTCTTTCGATGACTCCCCGTCGTTGGAGCAGAATTTCTTACAGCCGTTTACAACGGTTGCGTCGGGATTCCGTACTTTCTGTCTTCCTTAAAGAGAGCAACGAGCATCTCTCTCCCGAAGATGCCAGGGACAAATGTTGGTTCCTTAGACATCTGGTCAATCTCTCTCCTGGCAGGTTTCGGGAAGATCTATGAGCGTCTTATCCAAACGCTGCTGCAGGATATTTTCCGGGAGAAGAATCTTCTCCGTGAAGGGCACTCCACTACGCAGCGACTGGGTATGGTGACCCACTTCATCACTGAAGCCTTCATCAGGAACCACTCGGTCATAGGGGACTTCTTCAAAATCTCGAAGGCCTTCGCCCGCGTGTGGCATCCAACATTCCCGTAGAAGTTGCATAGACTCCATTTTCCAGCTTGGCTAGTGCGGCTCATAGACTCGAACCTGCAGTGCAGGACGTTCAGGGTGTTCTGGTTCCAGGTCGGATCGGGACTATGGCGAATCAGCGCCGGTTTCCCGCATGGGTCCGTCCTGGGGCCGGCACTCTTTAATATTTTCAACCAAGACCCACCTCGGGAGATTTTGTGGAACACAACGCCGGCGACGCGGCGCTCCTGTCACGCTCGTCCAAGAAGTACGCGGCCGTGGAGGCGCTGCAGTGCGCCGTCGACGATCTGGTCACCTGGTATCGTCGATGTCGCATTGCTGTCAACGCAGCAAAGACCAAGACCGTCGTCCTCCACCCTAGAAGAGCAGCGCCGCCTGGAGTCGTCCTGTCGGTAATAGTAGGAGAAAGGGGGTCATCCCCTGGAGCCCAGAGGTCACATACCTGGGAGTAGTGCTGGACCGGATGCTTGAATGTAAGCTTTGGGTTGAGCGCGTACGGCAGAAGACACTCGGGATGCTTTCGAGACTTCGTCCGATCCTGCGCCCGAATGTCTTTTCGGCTGGCAACAACAAAGGCCTCTACCTGAGCTCCGTGAGGCCAATCTTCACTTACGAAGCTCCTGTATGGTCTGAAATACCTAAGACCACCCTCTACAGGCTGCAAGTAGTTCAAAACAATGCAATCCGGCTGATACTTGGTCGTGGCAGATATGACAGCGTCAGCCGGAGGCATTTAGATGGAAACATGGATTCCCTGGACATCTTCCTGCCGAGGATGCCCAAAGAATTATTCTGCAAGGCAGCAGCATTGACGCACAAAGAGGTGCAAATCAAGGTTAGGTGGTGGGACCGCTACAAGCCTTGATTCACAAGAAAACCTCCCCAGGAGCAAGCGTCTTCGCTTGTAGGGAGGGGTTGATACCCCTTTAACAAAGTGGCATAAAGAGTGAAACCAAGCTTGTTAGCGGAGCAAGACTCGCATTGGCTACTAAGCTGGAAATGCTACGGGGCCAACCACCACCTTGGTTGGACAGGTCATAACAGTTGTATTAGAAGAAATAAAAATTGAAAGCTGGTCTTTTTATTTTCAAGCAGGACTGTATACTTCTATCTTTCAGTCGGCTTTTTCCCCCGAAAAATGACGCAAAAAATCTGCCTGCGTCTTATACGCCGAACGTTAATTTATTACATCTCAATACTGACGCTTACAACCACACTCATTGCCAAAATGGAATAATTGCCAGTCATTCGTCGCAAAATCAATAAAATATACACTATTAATAATTAATAGTTAAAAATTTGTTCATATATACCTTATGCGACGTAAATTCCGAGGATGAATTTTCATTATTACGCTTTTATACTTACATTTCCGCTTACTGCTATTACAATTTCGGCGCATTTGGGATTTTTTAGTTCCTAATGAGCCCCTTGAATAGCGCGTTTAATGCCACGGAACTGTAAAATTCGTGTAGATGCCATAAATATTTTATACGTATCTAGGGTAAATAACATCAGGTGTATTAAGTTCCCAATGGCTGCAAAATTTAAAAGATACGTATGGTAATAGATTTATAGTGTTGTCGGTGTCCGTCTGTGTGTCCATCCTTCGGACCTATTTAACTTTTGAACAAATCTACTGATTATCACGAAACTTGGTGGAAACCTCTTGCTATCTGGGCCGAGCTCCCGAGGATAGTTTTTGTTGCGACGATTGAAGTCCCGAGTTCGAGTCCAGGAACATTCCTCCAATTTGATTTACATGGGAAATCTGAAATCCATCGTGTAGGGTAATTTTCTCTTACATATTCAAATATCTTGGAATTGTAACATCGGAGCGGGTTTTGTACTATCTTCTGAAGAAATTAATGAAGATTTCAATTTTAATCGTAGAATTTGGATTAACGATTGTATTTATTAACATTCCGCGTAAATACTGGGGATTTTGCAGTTTTTATCACTCATTACGAATGTGTTGCCATAGAAACTTCTTTTGTTGGAATGTATTCGTAGTATTTTATAACGCAAAGTTATGAAATTTGGAAACACAAAGAGCTTCATATCCGAGATTAAATAAATAATGAAAAAGTAGGCATCATAAGTTTTGTTTGGATAATCTTGTTTTTACTTATTTAAGCAGTATTCTGTCACAATATGGAAGGAGTACGAAAGAGATCAGGACAATGATAGCAATAGCAAAGAAGGCATTTACGAGACGACCATACTTTTGACTGAAAGTTTTATTAAAGATACTAAAATGAGGTAACTGAAAACGCTTATATGAAGTGCGTTCAAGACAGGCGTATAGCGTATGTTAAAGAAAATTAGTTAGAGTGGAAAATGAATGCAAAAGTTTTGAATATAATAGTGGAGGAGAGCACCTTAATTAGAATAGTAAGGCACAAACAGAAAAATTGTATGGGCCTAAATTTTTAAAGAAACGGATTATTGATGCCAACCGTTTAGACCAGGCAACCATTGTAGAACAACAGACGAATGGAAGGTAAATTGAAAGTACATCGACCATGTACACCTCCTTTCGCCTTGGTGGTTCTATGAGATTAGCGATTCTACAAAAGTTGAGAGTGCCTCCTCGTTTTCGGAAGCGATTCCACCGGGAGATGCTGAGCATTCCTGAATGGATATATAACGTTTCTACTTCAAAATTAAAACAAATCAAGCCGTGCAACCTTACCTGTGTAAGTTTTTCCTGTAGTTATGTCAAAGAAACACCCTTACTTATGTGAATACGAACCAAACAACCAAAAACAAACAACTATATATATATTCGATTTTAGTCCTTGAAACTAAATAAGAATTAATAAAACATTGACACCCGACAACTCTTTTGCAGATGTGCTTTAAGGAAAGTATATGCGCGTCATTTTAAATTACTATAATGTCATTTTTCTATACACAGTGTAACAGCAATTCAAACATTCTATTAATATTGCAAATTTAATTTGTTTTTTTTTTCTTTTTCTAGCAATTTATAGTGGGAGAATTACTCATTTGAATGTCAATTGTTATAAAATTCAAATTGAACAAAGTAAGTAATTCATTAAGACGTATATGGTTCCCCTTAATAGCATAAATTACAAGCGATCATAACATTTCTTGTATCTGTTGCCATTGAAAAGCATTAAGCTCGCAATCATGACAATTAAGATTTTTCATTGTTAAAAACCGTAAAATATTCTCTTTTTCCAAGATAAAATTCAATAATTTTGCTAATTCAATTCGTGTTCGAATTCTGCTTTCAAAAATAAGAAAATCTAATGTTTTTTAAAGTTCTTGTCTCCAGTTTTTATCTCAATTTTAAATAATTTAAAAATTCGATTTTATAAAGCCTTCCACCAATTGAACTTACTTTCCCATGCTTTTTTTACGGGGAAAAGATGGGGTAAAAACAACCCCTTTAATGAAAAAGTAAAAACAAATCGCCCTAGCTACACACTCTCAAGTTTTCTTAAGTACACATGCCAACTTTAAGCTTTCTAGGTCTCTTGGTTTTGGAGTTAAAGCGTTAACACACAAAAACATATTTACTTTAATTTATGTTATTAGAAGACATATTGACTATATAATCATTATTTTATTGTTAAAGTTAGGGCAACCACTTTGTAAGTAGCTGATTCTGTGAGGTATCAGTAAATGAGTAGTTATTTGTGAAATTATTTGTTCGTTAAAGAAATTGCTAATAAGAACATTAAACCTTGTTTTATTTATCGTTCAAAACATATGAATATTAATTCTTAAATTTTTTAAATTCTTCTATAAATTATAATAAAAACCTATTAAAGATTGCATTACTTCAAAATCAGTACTTTATATATTTAATTTTAATTTGTGTATTGTACTACTTCGAGCAGTTTCCAAAGGATTTGGTTTTGGTAGTAAAAAGGCAAGGAAATCTTTATTAGGGTAATTAAAATTGTTGCATATTTGAATTTTTGCCTTGACGTGATCCACACTTAATTTGTAGCAACCTTTACCGAAATATCGATAGATAACATTGAACACACTTCTCGGGCTTCCTTGGATACAGGATCTGAAAGCACAAACATTAAAATTTTCTTTAATTCTCCGTCAATTCAATTTACTTTTGAAAATAAATCGATAATATTTCGAATGTTTCTTCATTGGTTTCAATTGTTATAAAAATCAGGCAACATTTGAGTGGCGCGTTAGAGGTACTAACCAGTGTGATCCTGCATGAAGGGAATATTTATACGTTATGTATAGCTTCATTGGAATCAAAGGAAATGTTTATACCAAAATCCCAACTTAATATAAGGCAGAAAGATCAATTAAGCCGAAAATTACGTGAATACGAAGATTTTGGGCTCCCGGACAAGGCCTACCAGATTTCGGGTGAGATTTATCTATAATGTGTTAATTCCTGAATAGTGGTAACCCTACTTATTGCAAAAATAAATACGCGTTCAGCAGGATCTTAGGTCTCGCGCCGTTTCCCATAGAAAAACAGCATGACGATGACGGTTGGTTACTTAACTTTGCCACAGTTTACAGCATCTCGCTGCACATAATGTAGATATCATTCGGATTAGTGACTATTCGGGTTGCTGCTGTATAAGAATACAAGTCCGTACTGGAGTCCGATAGACTCGTTGGTGCAAAAGTTTTGGTCCTCCATCATCCACGCTTCAGTTTTTGCAAGGGCCTCCAGCTTCCTTGCTAAGTGATCTGACCTAGACGGGGCTTACGTGGAGTTCGTTAATGTTGGACGATGCTACTCGTATGAAGAATTTAGCAACCGATGGCAATGACACCAGGATCAGAAAGTTCGTTGAGAAGGAATTTTTCTTGTTTGGGATATGGGCGTTTGGTTTTGTGACATTTTCCTACCCTTGATGAGTTGATTAGAGTGAGGATGGTTGAAGCCTGCAGTTCTTCTTTTCGACGCATCGACGTTCCCGCCTTTTCAAAAGATAGAAATGTTTGAGATCTGCCCCAGTCTCACTCTTTCGCCTAAGCCGGAACTTGAGCAGAATTTTCGATTAAAACTAAACAACTCGACTTTCGGTGTCCGCTGCGTACGGTGGGCCATTGTGTCCGACGTTTCGCACCCTTTGCAGGCGTGCATCTTCCTTGCGCAATTATAATAACTTTGGTCTCGTCTTTTATGTAACGTCCGTGTTGGATTTCCCCTCCACTACACCAAATCCCTCTTTTTATGTTCATTGGACTTCTTTTCTTCTCCTTCCGCTTCATCAGTATAATACCAGTACCAGTATAATATGGCCTGTTTTCCATAAGTTTTAATTTTTGCTTTGTTAAATGCAAATTGTATTTTCCTCTTGTGTCATATTGATGCTCAGACTGAAAATGTAGAAGTATTATTGATTATTATTGACGTAGCTTATTAGCTCATAAAGATAGAATGATGGAAGAGTCCAAATGTTTTATTGTTTAAATATTGGCTTTCAGGAATCTCTGAAGCCTGAGTTAGTCATTATACGTAGCACTTTTAAATTTAAAAAATAGTTTCTCAGCCAGAAGCATTACCCCACAAAAATTTGGCAAATTTAAATATGGAAAAGAAATAGCCATAGTACACTGCTAATCTGATTGGCATGCTAGTTATTGGTGCAAGTATTGAAGCATGCTTTATTTAATCTTACTGCTAAATTATTAATTTGTTCTTTTCATTTCATATTCTCATCTATATATACTCCCAATAACTTGGTTGAGTGTTTGATATTTACATTAGAATTTTCATTAATCGGTTCCAAAGCAGCTTTTTTATATTTTGCAGTTCTGAAATTAATTACATTTGTTTTGGTTATGTTTAACTTAAGGCCATTTGCCAAAATCCATTCCTCCATGTTTTCTATTGTTTGAAACAAATTTTTACCTAGCTCTGCTATTGACTTTTCTTTAAAAATTGCTGAAGTATTATCCGCATATAAGATAATGTCTGCTTTCACGCTATAGGGCAGATAATTCATATATACAATAAACAGTAGTGGACCAAGGACAGATCCCTGTGGCACTCCTATTTCCACATCATTCTACTCTGAAAAAAAAAGATTGATTCTTATTTCTTATTATTGTTATTTGTTTGCGTTCTGTAAGATAAGATTCAAACCATTTAAGAAAATTGTTATGAACACCATAGTACTTTCTGATTGATATTTCATGTCTAACAGAATAAAATGCTTTAAATAAGTCAAAGATCAATCCTGCTGTAGACTGTGATTGGTCAATGGATTCAGAAACATTATTTACAAAGGCTATTAATGCTGTAGTTGTTGAGTATTTCTTTCTAAAGCCATGCTGTTATTTGATATCAGGTGATTATATTCTGATTTGAAAGACGGATTTGTGCAGTCATTTAAAATATTTTAGAAAAATTTGACAAAAGAGGTATTGGACGGTAGTTGTTTAACAATTCAGGAGGTTCTTTAAGTAACGCCTTAACTACTGTATATTTCAGCCTTTCCGAAAAAGTTTCTGTCTGAAATGATTGATTTATTATTTCGCAAAGTGGATCAGTAATGTACTCCATCACTTCTTTGATTATAAATGATGGCACTTCATCCAAACCACTAGATTTTTTACATTTTTAACAAGATATGAGTTTCTTTACTTCAGTTTTAGTTACTGAGCTTAGAATAAAAGCACTGTAAACTTATGGGAAAATATAATTGTCTCGTTGACTGGAACCTGGAACTTTTTCCGGTATATTTTATTTCTAGACCATAATTCATAGAGGTTTAAGTGCATTGTAAGTTTCAGCTCTTGATTCCTTCTGAAATGCTCTAAAGAGCTTAAGAGACAGACGGGCACTAGAGTGAGCCTTGCCTAACTGGTATGCTTCGTGCCTGGCAGGTACTGTGCACTCGTGAGTTCCTATAAATTTAAATATGGAACAAAAAATTGAATAATAACAACCTACTTTCGTATCAATAAATGGTCATAAATTTTCCTTCATGGCAGTTGCACGTGAAGTTTCAGCAGTTTCTTTTGCCGGGGATTCGGTTGGAGTTGTTGCTGCTGCATATATTTTTCGTAAGAACGTATCTTTTTCAATATTTTTCCCTTTAACTGCAAGTATTTTTGTTAAATAACTAGTTAATTTCTCACTTTTGTGCACTAGAGCTCGTTTATGTTTGTTAGTTTTGAGATGATTTACAACATCTGAACGTCCTCCATGTCCAATATTAAATTCTGCGTTACACATGGTGCACTGAATCATTTCATTGTCATCGTGTTAGCGATTCTTTTTTAAAAGGAGAAATTCTTTATTCAGCCCTTCGTTAAACGTACCTCTTCTCTTCGGCATGGCTAAAAATACAAGTATTAATATATATAATAAAAATAACTTTATCGTAGTTTTATTACCACAAACGCTCGGCTGTACGCGGTATTATTGCTGTAACTAGAACAAAATTATATACAACAGACATTTGACAGTCGAGATTTAGTGTGCGCATTTTCAGTGCACATCCGCTCGCCTGGAGTAATTGGTGTAATATTAAAAAAAATGGCCAGTCATATTTGCGTCCCAAAGTTAATTATGGGGGGACAGACATTTGACAGTCGAGATTTCGTATGTGCATTTTCAGTGCACATCCGCTAGCCCGGAGTAATCGGTGTAATATTAAAAAAAAGTGTGAATTAAACGTTTAACATAAAGAATTTTGAATAGTAGGCGGTAATAGACGAACGGAATTAGAAACCTCATAGTTTTGCCTTTAAAATGGGCTAAATAAGATCGTAGTTTAATTCTTTCTAATTTAGATCTCAAAAAGAAAATGAAACATGCAAGTAAAAAAATCGACTTTTACGTGTTATCATATGGGAAATGGAATGCCTACCTTGGATTTGAACCTAGGACTTTTTTAGAGATTTATTTTCTTCATTATCTTACAAAATGTGAATCGATCTTTCATGCCAAACATAAAAAATTAATATCGTTCCATTATCGAGTTATTCGTATTTTTATAACGTGACAGAGGAAGCCACAAAGGGACAGAAGTAGCCTTTTATTATTCTAGTAGTAAATAGACGACGATTTGCAGAGGTGCTGAGTAGGTGCCAGCAACATTTGAGTCGCAATGCTAATGTGGTTTAAAATTTTGGGTCGTAGTCAAAACCGTTTGGGAACCACTGATCTAGAGCTTTATTTACCTTGAGTGTTCGATGCCGAGCATATCGGCATTAGCCTACTTATAGCGAAGAGCACCAAAGGTGTCAATTGCTTAACGTCTCTTTTTTGAAAATATTTTTCGGGAGTAGGGATTTAATTTGTTTTATGTTTACATGTCAAAATCTCTTTATGAAGCACTTTATTTCACTATAGATTGAGGACGAAATTAATGATGCGGATAAACATTTCACAATTTCTGCATAAGACTTTCTATATATTTTAAATATTTTGAAATGCATATGCCATAATTCAGGAAGTCGAGGCATAGTTTTGCTGTTCGGTGAGAAACCACAGCATTTGCAACTTAAAGCCTAATTATCCCCTGGAGAAATTTTACTAATAGGAAATTAATAATAAACATCCAAACGAAATTACTCATTGTAGATGTTATTATGTTTAGCCCGATTAGCACCTACCTAGACCTTCAAAAAAAGGATTTTGTGTGTTGCTCTTATCAGTAGAAAAATTAATATCCGATGAAGACCAACAAATCTTCACAAATGTAAAGCCGATTTAAATTGAAAATATGACTAAACCAAGTGTGCTGGTCTGCACACAGTCGAAAACATGTTATGTTCGTGCTAACAGATTCTTCACAGACATTTGTAGCACAAATGGTAGACCAGAGGGGCATTTCAAGAGAAGGAACTGTCGTGACTGAATTCGATTCCCGCAATTAACACTAATGGATAAAAAATCGACTTTTGCGATTTCCGGGAGGTTAAAGGTGTATTGGCGCTTAAGAAAGAATACTTTGCAGGCAAAATTGTGTTCCGTTGTTTCTCAATGGAAAGAGTTGCAAAACATTTACGTAGTTACTCCATTCTCCATTGCAGAGGGACCAATTCTTCCTTAAAACCAGGAATACCTTAAACTTTTCATATATGCGAAATGACAATATAATCTTCGATCTTGAAACAAATCAATAATTCCTACTTTGTAAAAAAAGTATGAAAATTTAATGCCATTCCTTCGACGCCCATACAAGTTTCACTTCGATAAACACATGACAATATAATCTTCATTCTCCGGACATTTAGATAATTCTTTTAGATTGTAAGAAACATGAAAATTTAATACGATTTTCTCGCCTGACAAACAAGTATCGGTTCAATAAACACGGTTCTTTCAATTTAAGATCATCTAATAACGCTTCTGGTCAAATAGAAAGGTTATAGGCGTTTTCATCCAGTTTTCCTATTTACTCTTGCAAGTTTAGACACTCTCCAATTGAAAAGTTAGCATAATTAGCATTATTATTCCAGTTCATGAAGATTTTTCTATCTAAATTTAATAAGAATACGTCCATAGCAATTTGCTAACCAACGTCGGATCATGGATCAGTCGAGGGGATTGAAGAACAACTCGGCAGAAATCCTGCATCGGGAATGTTCGAAATTGCGTCAAAAAGACGTGTTCTGGACGTTAGGACTGTTGCTGAAAGTTAGCAGATTTTTCGGACTCGCACCATTCCCATTGGAACGTCCGAGCGACGGTGAAAGCGGCGACTCTAAATTCGTTGTCAGGTACAGCGTCGTGGTCTACTTTGTGATTACTTTCGTTCTTCTTTGGGACGTGAATACCGCTATCGAAACTACGAAATATATCAACCTAGCAAGGACAGTGATGGCTTATCGGAAAACAGTGATATACTTCATCGTCATGAACAACTGCATGGTTTTATTTATCAGCCGATCCATGGTACACGGGGTGTTGATAGATATCGTACAGTTTGACGAGAGGCTTAGAAGACTCAAGATCTGCATCGAATCGTATCGTTTTCGCAGGAACGTAAGACTACAAATGTTCGTTTGCTGGCTTGGTGTATTCATAATTACTATCATGTATATTCCCATTTTTTCGTTTTACTCGCACTGGATAAGAATAAATAGATATTTCTCCCTTATTTTCACGACCTCAATTCTGTTCTTGGCCCGGCTGCAACAGTACAATATTTTGAGGCATCTGAAATTGAGGATGTCGTGCTTAAATAAAGAAATAGGTCAATTCGCATCAATAAGTTCATTCGCAGGCATGCCGTATATAGGACCTGAAATAGTTTTTGCGAAGTGTTGTAAACTATGGAAGTCCCTGTTTCTTGATCTCTACAAGATTAGCCATGCCGTAAACAAGATCTTTGGAAGAGTAAACGTGCTCAATGCGGCGTACTCTTTGGTGGACATAGTTGTGGTGCTGTTCCTTGTTGTAGTGACCTTTACGTCGGATGTTTCATCTTATAGACCGGCCGTATTTTGGGCTTTCTTTGAAGCTATTGGAATGTTCCTCATCCTGGATTCCTGCCAATCCGCATCTGAGGAGGTGAATAGAGAGCTATTTTTTATATTCTTTCCTTGTAAAAACATTAATGGTATAAGTTAGAACTGTCTTTCCAAATGTGAATAGATAGTTAATCATCGTTATTCAGCCTAAGTTTTGACTAATTTCCACTTTTAGATTTAACCTTACTAGATGACAATTTATTTTCATGCAAAATTAATCTGATTTTTTCATGACTTCACTGTAGAAAAATCAGCTTTATTTCTCTTGCAGATAATGTAATTATTAGGATTTATAAGGTGAATCTGGAAATAAAGTGTAATAACTGTATTTGTGTAGACCAGTTTGGATTTCAGAAAGGTCGTAGCACAATGGATGCTATTGGGGTAATTAGGACAATGGTAGAAAGCGTTTGTTGATAGGTACCTACCAAACAAATTACACTAAACCGTTTACTACCAAGATTTCTTTCGAAAATTCAATTTAATTTATGAAACTAATAGATCGTAGCAAGAAGTAAATTCCAAATAGCAACTTTACAAGACAAAACATAAAAATCCTTCAAAGTTTTGTATTGCAATTTTAAATAAATTACCGAATTTAATATTGAAAATAATTAATTTAATACTCACATCAGTCATTCATCATTCTCACTCACATTTTCCAATCATAAATCGCGCTACGTGCCTCTCATTTACATTGAATAATTGTACTTTCGGTTCTCGAGTTAAATTATAATGTTCACATCAAAAACCTCGATTGTATTGTAACTTTAATTGGAATATTCGAAATTTAATATTGTAATTACCGATAATCATATGAATCTTCATTTTATACAGCATATATATTAATCTCACGTAACATTATGACGTAAGACTTTCGATTAAATAATAAATAAAATTATATACAGCGTTCTATATAAATTGAAGATTTATTTACTTTTTGATTTATTAAAAGAGTTTTGATTTTAATTCTTACCGATACTTAAGTGATGATTCAATGTGTAAACTGTTAAACACAGAGGATATGGAAGTCGAGGAGAGGGAACTCCCGTGTAAAAACTTGATCCTTGCTGGATCGGACTATGTAGTACAGTCGGCATCCGATTTGGCGCTACTGATGTGTTGTGACGTGTGACGTAATTTCAACATCCAATCAAATCTCAGTACAGGCAGCTAGCAAACGAATTTCTGTATCCAATATCAGCTCGGTACCGACAGCGAGCGCACTGTTCAAATTCTTTAGTACCAATTTATTTTTATTCATTATATTCCGATAAATTACGTTAATCTTTTTAGCAAATCAAATTCTTTCATGAATTACGTAACCACAGGAGTAATGGGCGAGAATAGAAGGAACAAAAATTTAAATTTAAACAGTTTTATTGCAGAAGAAATTTTGTGCATATTGACATGTAACAGAGAACATGAAATTGAACCACATGGATCAATTATTGTTCAATAAATATAGGAAACATGCACACATTTAAAGCATATTACAGCAAATGTTTATAACATCCAAAAGAATAATTTTGAAACAAGGCAGATCATGTTTCAAACAGCAAACACTGCCGTAATTACTATAGCTAAAGAGAAACAAGTCATAACTAAGTAGGAACAGAAGTGTTTTTTGTCATTTTGACCATTTTGACATTTGGGCCACACAGTACCCTTAATTTTGGGGTTACCTAATTGGATTCCCTTGAGGATCATATCCTTTTGGAATCTTCAATTACTAATTTTTTCAATTGCTTCGTTCCAAAATGTTAAATTTGAGCTACGGTCAGTCAAAAGGAAGCATAATGAATATGTATCAATACCCTTATCATCACTACCATTAAAGCTATTAAACAGCTGATTCACAAAACCAAGGATAGAAGAGGTCACAAACACGTCACGACTCATGAATCCTTTCAGAAAGAAAATGAGGAGTAAATATACAGCACAGTACTATACTCTCAATAGACGCTATTTTTATAAGGCTGTTGTTAATGGAACTTACCTATCCCTCCAATAAATTTAAAGCACCCCCTACATTACTCCTGAACACCTCAACAACAAAGTTTCACTGACATTTTTTTCTCTCCATTGAGGGTCCAGGTGGGAGGATGACAGTAATTTAACCATGGAAGCATTGGGTAATTCACGCTGCTTCTTCACCACTTGACATATATGGGACCACCTGCCAATACCTGTCATCATTTCATCTCCCACCAATACCTGTTCCTTGATGGAATGCTTCAGAAACATATTTCTGGTGCACTTAAGAAGGTGAGGAGGTCATGAAGGGTGCCCAATAAAATGAAAAAAAGGATTCGTGATTGTACAGCCCAGATATTTAAGGGCCATGTCGTTGTTACTTCCCATGTCACACACAGTTGCAACAATCTTCATACCAGTTTCCTGGAGAGCACCAAGGACCTTTTAAATAATATCTGCTAAAATGAATCCAGGTGTATTTCTATGACTAAAGTAGAAAGCTACTGGCTGCTTCCACTTTCGTGTCAAGCCAAGGACCATGAAAACAAGGGCTTCCTCAGCTATAGCATCAGATCTGTCTTTGTTTCCATGATCCTGAAATCCCTCACGGCGGTCCGGTGTCGAATTGTAAACCACACTTGGCCTTATTGACTTTTCGTAAAATAAAAGCACACAGAACTTATTACAATTCGACATCTCACGCATGAGGAAAGGTGGCTAATTATACTCGGATTAATTCCAACTTTGAGAGGGTGATGATAGAGAAGAGAAACCAACGTTTTTTAGAAGGAAGTGTAAATTAAGATTTAAGATAAAGGTATGTGTGAGGACTTCTCTTGTACAGAGAAAGTAAGAAAAGTTTTTCTTTAAGAGTCCATCTTCTTCCCCTTGGCTTCAACTTACAGTTTCGCAATTGAGAATTCAGAAGCAATACGGAACCCTTATCTGACCTACTTTCCAAAGACTTGTTCAAAATTTGAAAGTCTTCCCTGAATAATAATTGTTCAGGATTAACTCTGGTGCTATACTTACGCTTTAAGTATGAAATTTCCTTACACTTTATCTTGTATCTAACAAATAGATGCTTTTTTCTGATGCTGATGAAGGGCCAGGTAGAGATAGGTTGGAAGAAGTATCAAGACTTACATTGGTTTGCAAATCATGAATCCTAAATGTGACTTCAGGGCTTGGAATTTCACTTGGCAAAGGAGAAGGAGGAAGTGGGGTAGCCAAAGATTCATATGGTACAGTTGATATCACTAAAGGAGAGCTAGTAGAAGCAGCTGAGGAAACAGGAGTGTTGGAAGAAATTGGTACAAGAGAATGAGGCGTTGAATGTGATGATGATAAAGGACCAGCAGGAAATATTGAAGGAGGTAAACCACATAATAATTTCCGGTCTTTATAGGACCTGTATTGATAGGGGGTGAAATGATGTTCGCACAAACATGCCCTCTGGTGAATCTTATCAATAGGTATATCGAATAAAGCGGGATTCACTGCCCTTACAAGTCATTCTCGGCACCTGGAATGATGACGTTATAGAATTAGTAACGCTTCAACATATGCATCAAATACAACTTTGCTCCAAAAGAGCCTAAAGTTAAGATAGGCATTACATGATCAGAAGCCATAGAGAACCATCTCGTTAAATGGTCAATATTATTAAAATTTTAAATGCTGAGATACGTATCTAACTAAAGTAAGATCTCGATAAGCGAATAATCTGTATAGTAAGTATAGGCATACCGAACTGTTGACCTTTTTACTTCAGGTAGTCCACGATATACTCGACGTATATCGAAACGAGATTTGTTCCACGCTAAAAATTGTAATTTCATTACTTATCATGCAATAGATAGGAAAAATTTGGAAACAGCCTTATTTAGGAATAAACACACATTCGAGAGAACATTCTCTGTCTCTTCTTAAGGGATCGAAAAGAACTAAGCTGAGTTGGGCGATAGAATAAGGTTCGTGTGTTTCAAATTGGAATCGGGAATTTATTTCACATACGTAAACACAACCACAGTAAGATTAATATCGAAAAAAACGTAAATTATTCTTTATTTCTGCTGATATGTAATATTATTAAATACGACGCGATTGGAAGAATTATACGAAATCAAAACCATCTTGATTTTGAAATACAAGCTTATGATATTTGTAATTTAATATATACCAAGTTTCAGTGTGGTAGAACAATATTCTCGTGACCGATATGCAAAATGCTAATTTGGTTTAAACCTTTAACACACATTTCCTGAGGATACTTTATCGTAGGTGCATGGTGGCTACATATTCAGCCACCTTATATTTGGAAGAATATGCAATATTTATTGAATACTGAACATTTAGTAGCTATATATTTAGCTACCTATATAATTTTTTAATCTATATATAAGGGGTTGATGAAAAACTACTGAAGTGCAACAATTTAAAGATTATAAACGACTCTTATAAATATTCAATTTAGCTGAAAAAATATGGGCACTCAGAGAAAAATGTCGTGGCTAAATATTTAGCAACCAAGCGTTATAGGGTTAATCATCAAGATATATATATATATATATATATATATATATATATATATATATATACTAGTAGAAGGTGCTTGCATTCTGCAAGCATATCATCTCACCTTGAGAAAACATTCATTTTTAGACAGATATTTCATCATTACAAAAATATTTTTAATTATGAAGATTTTACTTCCGCAGCGATTTTCGTTTTTCCCTTATGTAAAAATAACAGATTAAAACAAACCCCAAACTTTGAAATTTTACGAATTTTATACTTTCTCCATTATGGGGTACTAATGCTACACATTTCTGCCATATTTTAAAGTTGGATAAGAAGTGAAATCATATTTTTCTAATTGTTTAAATTTTAATAATTTTTAACGGACGCAATAAGAATTTCATGGATGCACTGAAATGTTTATTCGTTTATATAGACTAAACTCTAAATAACTTATAAATTTCAGCTCTCTAACTTTCCCCATAGTATCTAAACATTTACCTATTTTTTAAATTTTAAGAATTTTTAACTGCCAAACAAATTAAAATATCAAAATTTGTATAATCCCTATTTCGTTTTTTAAGGAATTCTACTTATAAAAAAAATTTCAGCTCCGTAGCACATTTGGAATTACATAAACCTTGAAAATTTGTTTAAACAAATGCGAATTTTTAGCGGCCGCATTGTAGCACTTTATGAATATTTTCGTTTTTCTAGTCGGTTTTGCACAAAACCCTACTTAAGAAAAAAATTTCGAATCTCCCGCTCATCTGGAAGTGCCTAAACATTAGTATCCCCCTATATGTTATACTAGTATGTTATATCCTCCTCCTCCTCTGTAAGGAACGTCTATATAGAATGATATCCTCCTCTGTAAGAGAATGCAAAAATTCTTAGTTTATTTATTTATTTTTATTTTATTTATTTCCATGCGACCCCTAAACAGCCGTAATCGGCCTTTTACAAGGGGCTCATTAACATAATAACAAGGACTATCACAAACATCCATGCCCTAGGTGAAGAAAAACCCACCTAGGCGGGATTCGAACCCGCGACCTTCGGATTGGCAGGCGAGGACGTTACCCTGCCACCACCGAGGCCGATTTAAACAAATAGACTGTTTAGGTACTACGAAATTTTCAAATTATTTACAGAGGAGTGAACTTGCACAAATAAACATTTCAATTTTACGATATATGAATTGCGGCGGCCGTTAAAAATTATTTAAATTTAAACAATTCGGAAATATTATTTTACTTCTAGAAGTGCTACAACTTTAAAATTTGGCTTAAATGTGTAGCATTTGTACCCCATAATGAAGAAAGTGTAAAATGTTTTAAATTGCAACATTTGGGGATTGTTTTAAACTATTATTTTTACATGTGGGAAAAACGAAAATCTCTGCGGAGGAGAAATCTTTAGAATTAAAAGACTATTTGTATTGATGAAATGTCTGTCTGAAAAATGAATGTTTTTTCAAGGTGAGATGAAATGCTTGCAGTATGCAAGCACCAAATACTAGTATGTTATATCCTCTGTAAGATTCGTCTATATATAATGATATATATATATATATATATATATATATATATATATATATATATATATATATATATATATATATAACAACTTACGGAAAAGGAAAGGTAAAATGAATATATGGATGTCAACAAGGTGTTGGGATGAGGAAACCCAGTGAGCACTCACCAATCAGACGACTTCAGGCCGGCGAGGCCCCGGGGATGTCGAAGCGACACACGTAAAATAACACAAAAACACAGAAACATCACAAACGTAAAGCTTTCGGAACTACTCCTTCTTCAGCTACAGAGAGAGAACTCCCCCTCATCCCAACACCTTGTTGACATCCATATATATATATATATATATATATATATATATATATATATATATATATATATATATATGTGTGTGTGTGTGTGTGTGTGTGTGTGTTATATCCTCCTCTGTAAGATACCTCTATATATATAATGATATATATATGTGTATATATATATATATATATATCATTCTATATAGACGAAATTCTATATAGACGATCCTTACAGAGGAGGAGGAGGATATAACATGCTAGTAGTTGGTGCTTGCATACTGCAAGAATTTCATATCACCTTGAAAAAACATTAATTTATCAGACAGACATTTCATCATTACAAATCTTCTATTAATTCTAAAAATTTCACCTCAGCAGCGATTTTCGTTTTTTCCACACGTAAAAATAATAGTTTAAAACAATCCCCAAATGTTGCAATTTTAAACATTTTACACTTTTTCCATTATGGGGTACTAATGCTACACATTTTCGCCAAATTTAAAAGTTGTTGCACTTCTAGAAGTAAAATAATATTTTTCTTTATGTTTAAAATTTAAACATTTTTAACGGTTGCCGCAATATATATATGGAGAGATTGAAATGTTTATTTGTGCAAATGCACTGTTCTGTAAATAATTTGAAAATTGCAGCTTCCTAGCTCATCCCGTAGTACATAAAAAATTATTAAAATTTAATGTTCGAATGGGGTTAAAACAACCCTTAAAATTTACAATTTTAAAATTTTCGATTTTTATAATTGGTTACGAGAAAAGTTCTATAAACCTGCAAAATTTCAGCTTCCTAAACTTATTAGATTGGTCTACACACTGGGAAAACCTTTTCCCATGCTAACTTATGGGAGATATTCCGGGGTCTCGGGAGTCGAACCCAAGACACTGTATGTAAAAGTGACAATAATTCCAAATAGATATTGCGGCCATCTATCAACACTGAAAGTTTCATCTTTCTATCTTACCGGCAAGTGCCCATAATTAATTTACAAAAATGGCGCAATGCTTTTCTTATGGAAGAAAACGCAACTTTCGGAATTTCTGGAGTCGAATTTATGTCACTTAGGTGAAAAGTCTCATTTTTCATGCAGGTTTCTCCATCATATCTACAAAAACTGAAACTTTCAGCTCTCTAGCTATTGTAGTTTGGGCTGGACATTAGTATCCTCCTATATGTTATATCTTCCTCCTCTGTAAGAGTCGTTGATATATAATGATACTAGTAGTTGGTGCTTGCATACTGCAAGCATTTCATTTCAACATAAAAAACATTCATTATTCATCTTTCATCATTACACATATATTTTTAATTCTAAATATTTCACCTCCGCAGCGATTTTCGTTTTTCCCACATGTAAATTTAATAGTTTAAAACAATCCCCAAATGTTGCAATTTAAAACATTTTACACTTTCTTCATTATGGGGTACAAATGCTACACATTTAAGCCAAATTTTAAAGTTGTAGCACTTCTATAAGTAAAATAATATTTTACTAATTGTTTAAATTTAAATAATTTTTAACGGCCGCCGCAATTCATATATTGTAAAATTGAAATGTTTATTTGTGCAAATTTACTACTCTGTAAATAATTTGAAAATTTCAGTATCCTAGCTCATACCGTAGTACCTACACAGTTATCTATTTGTTTAAACTTTAAGAATTTTTAACTGCCAAACAAATTAAAATATCAAAATTTGTATAATCCTTATTTCGTTTTTTAAGGAATTCTACTTATAAAAAAAATTTCAACTCCGTGGCACATTCGGAAATACATAAACCTTGAAAATTTGTTTAAACAAATGCGAATTTTTAGCGGCCGCATTGTAGCACTTTATGAATATTTTCGTTTTTTCTAGTCAATTTTGCTCAAAATCCTACCTAAGAAAAATATTTCGAATCTCCAGCACATATGGAAGTGCCTAAACATTAGTATCCTCCTGTTATATATATGTTATATCCTCCTCCTCTGTAAGAGTCGTCGATATATAATGATATAACAGGAGGCACTTCCAGATGTGCTGGAGGCTCGTAATTTTTTCTTAGGTAGGATTTTGTGTAAAACCGACTAGCAAAAACGAAAACCTTTAAAAAGTGCAACAATGCGGCCGCTAAAAAATCGCAATTGTTTAAACAAATTTTCAAGGTTTATATATTTCCATATGAGCCACGGAGTTGAAATTTTTTAATATGTAGAATTCTTAAAAATACGAAATAGGGATTATATTATATATATTATAATATATATAATTTTTAAATACTTGATTAAGATCAGAAATAAACTAAACCCTAGCCTTCTGATTTTGGTAATAGCCAGGAAACTCCAACAATTAAGAAAATAAAAAGGAGCAATACTAAGACGTAACGTAAAGCAGGGGTTCTGCATTGCCTCCACGGGGCACTTTGCTTATTCTGGAGGATATATATATATATATATGTTATATATTATATTTTTCAATAAATTTATTGTATAGGGTATCGTTTTAAAGATGACTATTTTTATTGCACATGCGGTGCGATCTGAGTCACGAAACTTGAAATACGAAAACTTGGACACAAGCTGATTGCCAGAGAATTTGTAAATTACGGATAGTTGCCTGAATTTTACGGAAAATTATAAATATACTGTTATTACTCATGGAATTTATTATTTAATACACATAGGCTCCACGTGACTGAATAGCTGTTGCGCTGGAGATCGCAATGGTTTATTTATGAGTTTAGATCTTGGTGTATGGTGATTTTTTAAAGAGATTTCAGTATGCTAGAAGTGACTACTCATATATATATATATATGGATGTCAACAAGGTGTTGGGATGAGGAAACCCAGTGAGCACTCACCAATCAGACGACTTCAGGTTGGCGAGGCCCCGAGGATGTCGAAGCGACACACGTAAAATAACACAAAAACACAGAAACATCACAAACGTAAAGCTTTCGGAACTACTCCTTCTTCAGCTACAGAGAGAGAACTGCTATATTGAGGTGGGAGTTAGGGGTGGCGGGTGCGACTGCCCGCCGGATTTGGTCTCGGATCAGATCCGGCGGGTATTTGCGCTGTAAGAAGGCATGTTCGAGGGTGGAGCAGTACTCGGACAGGGAATCTCTGTCCGAGCAAATTCTCCGCCCTCGTCGGGCTAGGGCATAGGGAATAGAGGTTTTGGTGTGGAGGGGATGGCAGCTGTGGAACTGGAGATATTGAAGGCGGTTGGAAGGCTTGAGGTGCACGCTGGTGTGGATTTTGTTTTCCCGGATGGAGAGATCGACATCCAGGAAGGTGATGTTGGAGGCAGAGGAGTGGTGGGTGAAGGAAAGCGTGGGGTGGGATGAGAGGCGTTGTAAAAAGGATTGTAGCGAGTCGGGTCCATGTGTCCAGAGAAGAAAAATATCGTCAATATACCTCAGCCATAGGAGTGGTCTGGGGGAAACGTCAAGAAAGCGTTCCTCCCATTCACCTAAGAAGGCATTTTCATATTTCATCATTACAAATATTTTTTTAATTTTAAATATTTCACCTCTGGAGCGATTTTCGTTTTTGTATTGTTTTTGTATTTGTATTCTTTGTCAATATTAATTCCGTCCAATAATAATAGATCAGTAAGACCGTTATGATTTCAATACTAGCTCTTTCTAGCGAACGAATCTACGATTAATGTCGTCTTCGGATATCCATTTGTTTCTAGTCTAATGACCTTCCCTTGGCATTTGACCTTACGTTTCACTCAGTTTTCTACGGCGATTCTAAAGTTTCCTATTTATAGTATTAATAAATTATCGTTAACCATTTACTTACTAACCTGTCCAAAACAGCCCTATGTGAATTTTCCAAAAAAAAAACAAAATATAATAATTTTATAGTGAATCAATGAAATATTTATGATTATGATTTTTTTTATTTTTAATTTAGTTCGGAAAGGGTTAATAACGATGTCAGACAAGGAGAGAACAAAAACGTACATTTTTTAAAAATGAGAGGGAGTAAGAGTTTTGTTTTGTTTATAGTAAAGGAAAGTGCGTTTACTTACTATGCTCAAATTTTATTGCATTGCCAAAGAGGCACAACATTTAAAGATATTTCAAGACTCGTCATTCATCATTTGAAGTGAATTATCCATTGGGTTCAGATATAAGGAAAGGGAAAATTAGTGATATGAAACATAAATTATTAGCACAGCAATCAGTATAATCTAAAAATGCAACATTTGCTTCCTTCAGAGAATCGAAGAGAAAACCGTTTAGATATGGGGAGCTTATTAAGGAAGCGTTTATAGTATATAGTTTATAGTGATTTTGTTATTTTATGTTGCACGCCTGCTTCATACAAAGTTTTGTTGAAATCGGTTTTGCCAATTCCTTCCAAATTCATAATTACCGAAACAATTTGCAATTGTGGCACCCCTGCTTAGTCGATCCGGTGCAAATACGTCATTTGGTCATTCATTTATTTGCCAATTACACGTACCATTTCCATATAAATCGGTTCATTCACGAAGAAGATGATAGGGGGTGACACTTATACACTCACGGACACTGAGACGATCACATATGACTAGTTTCCATCTTTTGGAAAGTAGGTTAAATGTCTATTTTTCAATTCTCAAACAATGCTAAATTATATTCTTCTTAAGGTGTTATCTTCATTAACTAAAGTTGGCTACAATTGCTGCAAAGTGTTTTGGATTTTTTGCTTTTCTGATCAATGAATGAGTGTCCATTCCGTTCTAGTCACGGATGTTCTTCAACCATGAGTACTTTCTTCTTCCTAGCCCTCTCTTCCCTTCTGCTTTTCCTTCTATGAGAAACTGTATACCTGTATAACTGTATAACAATAATAAAAGGTTACTTTTGTCCCTTTGTGGCTCCCTCTGTCACGCTATGAAATTACGAATAACTTGATAATGGAACGAGATACATTTTTGATATTTTGCAGGAATGATCAATTTACATATTGTAAGATGATGATGAAAATAAATGTTGAAGAAAGTCCTAGTGTCGACTCTGAGGTAGGCATTCCCTTTTACCATATAACACTTACAAATCGATATTTGGACTTGCAGACTTTTATTCTTTTTTAGATATAAATATAAAAATTAAACTATGATCATCGAATCTAGCCCATTTAAAAAAAAGTCTTTGAGGTCTCTTACTCTGTTCATCTTTTCTCGCATACAATTTGAAATTTCTCATTTTAATCGTTTATTTCACATATTTTGTGGAAATCTTGGCCGTCAATTAAGATGTTGCCTTGAAAACCAATTACATTGTTAAACCTCGAAATCCTATAGTTATTTATATCCTTATGGGTGAAAGCTTGCTTTGAATGATCTTATAATTAGTACGAGAGAGAGATGGAGAGAGTTTCTCTTCATAACAACTAATGTAAACAACATTCGTTGCGGTATCATCTCCCTAGTAGGTTATATTTGTTGTTTCGGTAAACATGTCCGAGGTACGCGGTTTTCCTATTTCTAATTATTCGTTCTCTTTGTCTCTACTCATCCTTGTCAGTATCTCTTCATTGGTGACGTGTTCCGTCCAGGATATGCCTAACATTCTTCAGAATATCCAGAATTCGAACGCTTGTAGTCTTGTCTCCACGTTTTTCCTTAGCGTCCATGTCTCCACACCGCATAGTAATATTAAGTAAATGTAGCGTTGAACAAATATTAAGCGTGTTGCACGGTAAAGACTATGGTTGGTTAGTAATTTGTTCATCCTCATGAAGGTCGTTCTTGCTTCCTCTATTCTTGATCGGATCTCTAATTCTGGTTCTACTTCATCTGCCAGCCAGCATCCAAGATATTTAAATTTTGTGACACTTTGAATGTATCCTAATTTCCGTCTGAGCCTCAGGGTTACCTAAATATCATTGTCGTCGTCTTTTTGGTACTTATTTTTAGGCTGAATTCATCTCCTTCTCTGATTATTGCATTCATTAGATGTTGTAATGCTTCCGGACTGTCTGCAAATACAATAGTATGATCTGCGTATCGCAGGTTATTTGTAAGTTCATCATTGGCCTTAATGCCATCAATGCTGTTTTGCAATGCTTTCAGATAGATTTCTTCTGAATACATGTTAAATTGCAACGGTGACGAGACACAGACTTATCTGAAGCGTTTCTTTACTGTGGACATTTTTGTGTTTTCACCTTCAATTCTCACTGTTGCAGTTTTTCGCCAATTCAAAATCTGTATGAATTACATATCTCCCTCATTGAGGTCTTTGCCTATTACTTATTTTAATGAGATCGTGTGTCTTACATTGTCGAAAGCCTTCTAATAATCAATGAAGCATGCATCTTTTTGTTGTTCTGTCATTTTTGTAAAAGAATATTAAGTCTAAATTGTGCTTCCCGCGTTCGCAATTTTTGTCTAAACCCAAATATTGTGTTACTGAATTATTACTCATTTATAGTTGGCATTAATGCGCACAGCATTCTTGCCCCCTTTTTCTTTCAGTTAATTTCCGTTTGAATTTACTTAGTGTGGTGGGAAAATGCGATTTTTAAGGTTTATTTTATTTAATTTTTTCCCTTGAAAACATCGAAACACTGCTTCTAAAATTAAAACTCTTTCCTGTGTATGACTTCTACATTGGTTTGCATTCATCGCCAGTGTTACATACTTTTGTTCACATTCAAAAAAGTATGAGATGTTTTTCGGGGGATGCAATCGATTTGGAGAAAACAAATCGATATATGCAAAAGATTCCAACAAGAAAATTATTTATATCAAAGAAATGAGGTTTGTAAGTTGATAATAGGTCTTAAAATTGACTTGGAGCTGTTATCGGTGAAGTGAATGTTTTTTATTCACATAATCAAATAATGCAACTGCGAGACGGAACTTGACCTGTTTGTATATTCCGCGTGAAAGTTGTATGAGGATTTTATATACTGTACTCTATATGAATGTACTCTGTGTACAATTCACCATCAACCTCCTTAATTTTTAAGGTTATATTTGCTAAAACATTGACCTGTTCGGGTAATTTTGTAATAATATCGAGTTGCTTATATTTTCATAATATAAAAAATTAAAATTCTTTCGAAGATTCATATCACCAACCTCGTCGATGAAGTGGCCATCATCCTTAATCAATGTGCTGTAAAAATTTTACTTTATGATGAAAGAAGTATCAATTTCAAAATTTGAGTAAGTGAAAATACAGCATTAAAACCAAGATATTGAAACTTGATAGTGCTGGGCGTTAAAAATCAACTGAAATTTTTACGCGCCGTGCAAACAACTTAACAAAGGAAGTAGCACGCAACAAGAGTGACATACGATTTCAACCTGTAGAGCCGGAAGTCGCGAGTAATTCATTTAAACTCCGCGTAAGACGAGCCAGCTTAACATGTTCGTAGTACGTGTTTTTAACGTTTGTCTAGTGCTTTTTAAACTGTAATATAGAACACGAATTCATTCCAAACTCGTTATTAAAACTGTTTACTATACCAGTTTCTGGAATTTAATATTAACATGAATTTCTTTAGAAAACGTAGGAACACCCTTGCAGATGTCACACATCGGGATATATTTTGGGCGTCCGCACCCTTGCTGAAGTTATGTAGGGTTTTTGGTCTTGCGCCTTTCCCATTGGAACGCGGACAGGACGGCGAAAATGACGCTTCCAGTAGTGTTCTCAAGTACAGTGTCGCTGTTTACTTGATAATTGCCACCATAATGCTGTGGGACTTGTACGACACAGTTGAAACCATTAATTCAATGAGCCTAAAAGTTAACATTGGGATATATTGGACAGCGTTCTCATATTTTATCTCAATAAGTAACTGCTATATTTTGTTATTCCGCCGATCCAAAGTGCACCGGATTTTGATTTAATTTGTCAAATTTGACAAGAGACTGGCCAGACTCGAAATCCTAATCGACTCTCATGGGTGTCGCAGGAGCGTCAGAAAGCAAATGTGTGTGTTCTGGCTCGCCGCACTGTTTTTTGCCTATCTGAGTTACTCATTGTTTTATTCATTGGAAAACAGAATCCATAGAAATATCGCTATATTTTATTCGGCCATTGGTACAGTTTTGCTCCTTCTACAATGCTACAACCTCTTGCGGCACCTAAACTTGCGGATCGCACTTTTGTACGAAGAAATACGCCAAGGCATATCAAAAAGTTCTTTCAAGCAGATTCCATGACAAGGATCGGTAACTGTGTCTGCGAAGCAATGTGAATTGTGAGAGTCCCTCTACCTAGATCTCTACAAGGTCAGCGTATCTGTGAACCAGATTTTTGGAATTGTTATCTTGTTCAAGGAGCTGTACTATTTGGTCGACGTAGTGTTAGTGCTTTTCGTCTTAGTGGACCACATTCTTTATGGATTTAAAAGCTTTTCACACTTTGCTGTAATATTCTTGAACGTACTTTGGGTATTCTTCAAAGTTTTAGGATTGGTGCTCATCGTCCAGTCGTGCCAATCTTCATCTGATAAGGTGGATATAATATTTTGAACTTTTATTATTTTAAAAAGTATTCGATCGAAGTTTTCGATTTTTATGCAGTTGTTGACTTGCAGAAAGAACAGCCTCTGATTTAATAAATTAAAAATTATTGTCATAATATTATCTCGTGTATAAATTCATTTAAATAATACTTTTCCTGAATATTTTTGGAAGTTATGTAAATCATAGCTCTTAGCTTTAATTGTAACTAATTTATCCTGTGAATTGTTAAAAGTATCTCTTCCGCATGTATACGGTATTTTTTTAACCAATAAATATTTAAGTTTTCGTTGTTTTATAAGTGACAATTTTCTTTCTTTTCACTAGAAGATTTTAATTTTAATTTTAATTGCAATCGAGCAAATTTAAATTGCCATATTTTTCTTTGGATCGTATATAATGCAAAATATGCTACTATTTATTATTCCTTTTTTATTGCCTCATATAATAACAAAATTGGGTAGTGGTACTCCATCTCGGAGTACAAATAGTTTGCAAATGTGTTCTTTAAAATTTCACAATGCTCTCAATATTTTTCGCACAGATGAGAATTTAACGAAAAGCAAGCTAGGTACGTTGTAAAATAATTGTAGGTCTTTACGTAAAGTAGTAATTATTGGACGATTTTTATTGGAATTGGTCCACCAATATTTGCAAAACTCCAAATACCAAATTTAATCGAAATACGTCCAGTGGTTCCCCAATTGAAGCAATGGAATATTGTCAACTATTTGTAAGTAATGAAAAGTGGTCGTAATTTTTGTCCGATTTTAACCGATGTTGGAATCAGTCGACCAATTTTAGCAAAACTCCCCAATACCAAATTTCATCATAATACATCCAGCAGTTTCCGAGTTCTAACATGCGGATGGACGGAATCGTCCTCCCCTACATAATTAATTTTAATACACAATCTGCACATACCCGTCTTATTTGACCGGCAATTCCGCTAGTCCTTCCCTTATAATAAACATCTATGTTGGTTGGTGGTCCATGTCACCCTCTAAAAACGCGAATAACTCATTCAAATATGCAGTTACCAACATGAAATTTGGTAGAAATAATCTACTACTATATGAAAATGCAGTGACAAACGAAAATGAAACGAAAAACGTTCAAGCTTTGACGCCAGGAGATTATTTGCATTCCCCATATGATAACACGCAAAATCGACTTGTCGACGTGCAGGTTTGTCTTCTTTTTTAGATTAAAATTATAATAAATGGACGCACGACCATTAGCTCTAGACCATTTTAAAGATAGAATTACAAGGTTTATTTTTCTGTTCATCGTTATTAGCCTTCCGTTCGAAATCCTTCATGTTAATCGTTTAATTAACAAACGATATATTAGGGAAATCTTGCCATTTTAACGGGATGTTGCCTTGCCTACCAGTTACATTTTTAAACATCTAAATCCTATTGTTATTTCAATTCTTATGGATTTTAGGTTACTTTGAAGGCTTTTATCAGGGGAAGCAGATAAAGACAGGAGCGGGACATGATTTTCCTAGTAATCAATATAAACATCATTTGTTGAGTTATGTACTAGAAGAAATACCTTAAGGGGCTGACATAATATTAAAAATATTAAAAATAGTAATAATAACTAGATTCAGTATTAATGAAATAGAAACATGTGGAATCTGACGATCGTGCTGGACGTTTTAATATAATAGTGAAGGATTGGACGACAGAATTAAAAGAGTTAGTTAGAAGGTTGGAGGACTTGAGTACGGGTGGGGAAATAGGCAGAAAAGGAAAGGTTTAAAAGAATCACAATAATGATAATGGGCTTTGTTGTCCATCCGTTGGTCTGAATTTAAACAGTTGTTTAAATGTTAAGTTCGACCCTCTGCGGGCTTAGAGAGACAATTGATGATACAAATAAGAAACATTGTTTATTTTATTTTCCAATAATTCCTGTTTGAGGGTATATTCTTCTAATTTTTATGAGCAAAATAAGTTTGCAAGTAACTAAATCGATTTTTATATGTTTTCTTATAGGAAATTGAAATAATCTTCTAGAGCCGAGCCCGTTTTTTTGTTTTTTTTTCTTAAACGGCTTTTACTACAATGGTCAGATATTTCCACCAAATTTCAATTTTCTATCTAGGCGGAAGGTTTTGCTAAAAATAGCAGTACAGTCAGTCAAATGTAGTTTTTGTCTGGTCTTCGAGCATAAGTGCGTTTCCTGAATGAGTGCGATCCCGTCGACATGGTACCTTAGAAATTGTAGGAGTTCTGGAGTCTTTGCTTTGACTCCTCCATTAGCGTTCCATATGCATATGATCGATCCTCTGAAGCTATTTTGTTTACAGGCAATTATTGGCTGTTAATTTTGTAAGGAAGGCTGTTAGTGCCGTGAGTTGCTCTTGTATGGCGTTTGCTATTCTTACCAGGGTGATCAGTATTGGAGTGAGTAATGGTTCTGAGCCGGCAGGTTCCATCTGTCTCTCCGGTCTAGAGTGCGGAATTTGGGGCATTAGAAGTCTCGGCCTGGGTGTGGTGCGCGTGGGTGCTGGCCTTCCTGCCCCCCAGGCGTTCTGTTTCCCTAGTGAAGTGCTCGGTGGCAGCGGCTTCCGTGGGGCATAGGCTTCTACCGGGGTAGGCTCCAATGCCGCCTGTCCCGTCCTGAGGTTTTTGCTGATTTGCCGCTCTGTCCATTGCGGTTTTTCCTTGGTTGGAGTTCTCTTCTCAATTAGTCCATCTGCTTTTTGTAAATTGGGCATTTCCGCGAGCATGCCACGTGGTCGCCCTCATAGTTACAACAGGTAGCTGGTAGGTCTTGTGGATTTGAGCATGCGGTCCCTTGGTAAGGGCCGGCGCATTTGTAGCACCTGGGTGCAGCAGTACATTTTGATGAGCCGTCCCCATAACGATGACACCTGTAGCACATCCTTGGTCGCTGGTATTTGAATGGCTCTATACGAACTGTGCTACGGATGATATTTCTGATGCTCCATACTTCCGCCGGAACATTTTTGTGTTGACCGTAATGATATATAGATCGGACGAATCGTCCTGCGATTTTGCTAGACTCCTTACGCGGGTGACAGGGACACCGATGGCAAAGAGGTCTTATTTGATGTAGTCTAGGTCAAGGTTACGGTGCAGGCCCCAATAAAGTACTGCTTCATCTGTTCATCACTGGCCTCCCAGGTGCTGGTTTGCGCCTTCTCATCTGCCAGCATACTTCTGACCCTGTCAAAGTCAGCCTTCGTTTTGACTTGGAGTTTTGTGCTACCCTTGGTGTTCTTGATCTCGAAGCTGTGGACCGTGCAGGCGGCTGTTACGGCTACCAAAAAAAGTTTGTAGTTGGCAATTTCATATATTGCGATGACTGGTGACAGAGAACGTCTCTGGTTTGTTTCAGGAGCAGATGTTGATGCTTCCATTGTCTCATCGGAGTCGTCGCTTACAGTGAGCGGGTCATATCTGTTGGACGTTGGGATAGCAGTGGCTTCTTGATGCCTTTTGCACTTTTTGATGGACTCCTCTATCAGTATGAAGGCTCTGGTTTTGTGAGGCTTCTTACTAGGTTGCAGTGCGGCAGTGACTCCGTTGGGGCGGAATCCATCGTTATCGATAGCGTCGGCAGGGACTTGATTGTTGTTTAGTTCTTGTGAGGTCCTTGGTTGGCCATCGTCAGACTTAAAACCATTACCTATATTGGTTGAGTCGCTATTACTAAAGGTTTGTCCAAAGTGAACTTGCTTTATGTTCGTGGGTATTGTCCCAGAGGGAGTCGTCGTAGGTGCCTTTTTGGCCGGTGGAGATCTGCTATGCGGCATATTTGAGGTCTCTTGATGGGCTATCTAAAAAAGGGGAGGGGGACCCCCCTCTTCTGCCAACTACCACCTGTCCGAATAGACAGAAAGAACGAGGCGGGTGAGAAGGTGGGACCTCGTTAGCCACCCTCCGCAAGAAGAAAGTGAGTTCGCCCGTGCAATGGTCCCCCAGGTGCTCCGCCCGCAGCGAAGCGTGCGGTTTACCCCTAGGTGGATCCTGGGTTCGCTCGGGAAGCCCTATTAGCTCTGGACCACAGCAAATTACTGTACTTCCTCCCCTAAGGGGAGTTTTCTGACACCAGCCAGAGCAACGAAAAGGTAGTGGAGTAGTTGGATAAGTGCCGCTAGTGCCGCTAATCATAAGCATAAGCCGAGAGCTGTTCCTCGGTTTTCGCTGTGTCGAGCCTTGTTGCTGCTCCCAGAGTGCTGTGAACCGTTTTTGGGGGGTTTATTTACCTGGCGGTGTGTCAGGTGTCTGCATCTGATTGGCTGGATTGGTTCGGCAAATGAGCGTCACGCTTTTTGGCCAATGACGAGATGACCGGCTTCCAAGCATTGCTCAGAACGAAGCCTGTGCCTCTGTTGATGATGCTGTTGTGTAAGCGAATCTCGACAGCCTCCTTTACTATGCGAGCCCAAAAACCGTGGGTTATCGAAATTAATTTGGTGTCTGTGAAATTGATGCGGTGTCCCTGGGTGAGACTGTGCTCGCCCACAGCGGATTTGACCGGATAGAGAAGCCTTATGCACCGGGTATGTTCTTTGAAGAGGAGAGCAGCAATTTTTTGGCGATCGATCAGATCAGACGGGGCTTTCTCTGACTCTATAGGTTGGTGCGATGAACTCTTTTGACTGATGGTCAGTGAACCAGCAAGCTCCCTTAGCTTTCCTGTCTCTGGTTGGTGTTCGAAAACTCCCTTAGAGAAGGAAGTAGAGTAATACGCTGTGGTCCAGAGACTAGGGCTTTCCGGGTGAGTCCAGGTTCCACCCAGGGGTAACCCGCACGCCTCGCTGCGAGCGGAACACCTGGGGGAACTATTGCACGGGCAAGCTCATCTTCCTAGCGGGGGGTGGCTAACGAAGTCCCACCTTCTTACCCGCTCGCACTTCCTGTCTCTTTATACAGGTGGTAGTTGGTAGGCCGGGGGTCTCCCCCTCCCCCAGGCAAACTAAGCTGACCATAATGCCGGTAGGCAGAACTCCGCTGCCCAAAAAGGCATCAAAAACGATTCCCACTGGGATAATACCTGAAAATATAAAACCAGTCCTCTTTGGACAAGCTCATAATAACGATAATGACTCAACCAGCAAAGGTAACGCTTCTCTTACTTAGGACGGCCAACTGAGGACCCGCCTAAACACCACCATGAACCATCATGAGGAATTCTGCCCAAACGGAGCCACCCCTGCAGTACAGGGCCCTTCGAAAACCCGTGCTTTTACCTCAGTTGAGGACACTATCCGAAAACGGAAAAAGGTGAATGAAACAACCGAAATACCTCTCGCAATCAGCTACGAACATCTAGCGGCCCAAGAGATGAAGGAGACAATGGAAGCCACTGCCTCGCACCCTCAGCTCACACCAAAGCGGCAACTGCCTCCAACTATCGCCATTTACGAGATTGCGAATTATAGGTTGTTCCTAGAAGCCGTCAAAGCTGCCTGCTCTGACAAAGGCTTCACGATCAAGAACGCAAAGGGGGTCACTAAATTGCAAATACAGAATCAGGACGATTTCGCCAATGTCCGAAGGGTGTTGGCTGAAGAAAAAGCTCAAACAAGCACATGGGCGCCCAAGGAGGAGCAAACTCGTCAATACTTTGTAAAAGGACTACACAAAAATGCCGACACAGAATACATAAAGGAGGATCTGATAACCAGAGGCATCCCTGTTACGAAGGTACGGAACCTGGGAAAATCTCCAACAGAGCCGTCTGATCTGTATACCATAACAATCAATGCCAACATGATGCCGGAAGATGAATGCAATATCCAAAGCATAACCAGAGCAAACTGCACATCGCACTATTTAACTACTCAAGACCAAGAATGTGCTACAGATGTAACCGGTTTGGGCATGGCTCAGACAAATGCACTGCGGCACCGCACTGCTTTAAGTGCGCAGGACCATATCAGGGCGCTGACTTAAAAAACCGGCCCACCTGCAATGAAGAAGCTGTCGGAACAGCTCAACTCGCCCACATCCTAACGGCACTAGCAGGCGTCGCCAGTAGTCTAAAGCAACAATTGTCATTACCTACGTCGCTCCTCACCAAAATAACCTTCCAAAAAGGCCCCTAGAAATTCGAAAAGACAAAATTCAACCATCTGCATCTAGAATGCAAATGTGGGCGTCAAAAAGAAATCCCCGAGCTCCTGAATTTTCTTCGCCACCAGGGAGTTATGGTGGCGCTTCTCCAGGAGACGCACCTCCGCCCCAACGTAAGGTGGAGCCTTCCTGGGTTTAAGATATACAGAAGAGACCGTAACGCCCCACCAGGAACTAAAGCGGCCGGAGGCACCGCCATATTAATCAGAAACGATGTTCCAGCATTTGAAAACGTGATAGACACAGCAACTCCTGAACAGACGACAGCCAATATCACAACGACTAGTGGTCGACTCAGACTAACATCTGCCTATCTAAAACCAGGCGGACTATTTACGACTAACAATTTCGACAGCATTTTTGACACGGACGATCTCACCATAGCGGCTGAGGACTATAATGCGACCCACTTCTCCTGGAACTCGACCAGGAACAATCCAAACGGCAGAAAACTAAGGGAATGGGCTGACGATACCAGAACAAAAGTTACTGCCCCTTCTCAACCGACTAGGCTAGCCCAAACGCTGGACATTGCCGTATGTCGTGGTATTCGCACTTCAATAGAACTATACACGGCCTCCGCACTACCCAGCGATCATAACCCGGCACTCATCTACCTGGGAATGCAACCCAGCCTCCTGCCCCCTACGGAAAGGACAAGATATGACCTGACCAACTGGGAAAAATACCGAGTGAACCTGACAAATGCCCTACTCGACCTAAAGCAACCGGAATCGGCAGCAGCCGTAGATGACCTCGCAGCCACCCTGACCTCTGAAATGGCAGCCACACTCAGAAATGCCACCCCATACCGGATCCCCCGGCAGCTGGACCACCTCACCCTCCCGGAGGGCATACTCAAATTTATAGCAAAAAAAAATAAACTTCGCCGCCAGCACCAACATACGGGGGACTCTCGGCTTAGGGAAGAAATAAGATGGATGCAACAACAAATAGCTGCGGAAATTAAGTAATATCGGTCGTAGTATTGGAACAAATTCGCCGCCTCGCTGACCCAGACGGACGGCTCCGTCTGGAGACTGACCAAAAATCTTTGTCACACCCAAGCTAGAGATCTCCCACTATGCACCCCGGCAGGTGAAGCCATTACCCCTGATGAGAAAGCTGAGGTTATGGTAGCTCATCTTGAGGAAGCCTTTACGCCAAACCCACCGTCAGTAAACGACCATGAGGTAAACATGGAAGACAACGGCTACGAATCACCAGGATGCTCTGAGGCGGAACTCCGCACTGCCCTGAAACATCTCAAACGAAGCAAACCACCCACCAAACCTGGGAGCTATAGACCTATCTCCCTCTTATCGGGGCTGGGCAAACTATTAGAACGACTCATCCTTCCTCACCTGAAGACACATGCCTACCATTACAACATCCTACCGCCAGAACAATACGACTTTAGGAAAGAGCACGCGACCACCCATCATTTGGTCCGATTCATAGATTTTATCACTGAGGGATCTAATTGGCGCGCGCACTCCACTGCCGCGCTACTCGACCTAGAAAAGGCCTTCGACAAGGTCTCGCACGAGGGCCTCCATAGGAAACTCCAGGATCAGGCCTTCCCGATGTGGCTACGGAAGTTGGTCCTCTCTTACCTTACAGATAGTACGTTCCACCTCAGCTGGCACAACTCCTCGTCATGTCAAAGACTAATAAAGGCAGGGGTGCCCCAAGGATCAATCTTGGGCCCCCTGCTCTTAAATCTCTACACGGCCGATCTGCCCACAGACCATGGGCACAATACCATCCTAGGCAGATGACGTTGCAGTGATCTCGCGGTCCACAACAGCCGAGAACGCCCAAGAATACACCCAGCGAGCTCTTGACTGTCTAACCACATGGTACGGGATATGGCGAATAAAAGTGAACGCTGCGAAGACCGAGGTCATTATCTTTACCAGGAAAACGAAACCCACAGACGTCGCACAGCTCGTTGTCAATGCCAGCACCGTGGAATGGCAAAAAGAAGTCACTTATCTAGGAGTGACCCTTGACGCGAAGCTTGACTTTCAGAGGCATGTACTCAAACAGGCCAAAGAGGCTATCGAAGCCAAGATCGCCCTCGCCCCGGTACTGAAAACATCCTCCGTCTAACCAAAAAACAAAGCACTACTCTATCAGATGTGCATCAGGCCAATAATGACCTATGCCTCCCCAGTCTGGTAAGGAAGGGCCACCTCAATAAACATGATGGAGGTGGTGCAGAACGGGTCCTTCCGTTGGTCATTACGCCCACCGCTAGGAACAACTACCAACGCAATAAGGGTTCTCATCGTGTATTCGTGCCAATCTGCATATGATAAGGTGGACATAATATTCTGAACATTTAATTATTTTAAAAAGTATTCGATCGAAGTTTTCGTTTTTATGCAGCTGTTGACTTGCAAAAAGAACAGCCTCTGATTTAATAAGTTAAAAATTACTGTCATAACATTATCTCGTGTATAAATTCATTTAAATTGTACCTTCCTTAATCGATTCTGAGAATTTTTGGTCGTTATGTAAGTCATAGCTCATCGCTTTTATTGTAACTAACTTATATCGGAGATCGTTTGAGGTATCTACTCCGTATGTATACAGTAATCGTTTTAACCCATAAATATTTTAGTTTTCATTATTTTACAAGTTACAGATTTTTTCTTTTGTTTTGAAGATGAGCATTTTCATTGCAATCGAATAAATTTAAATTTTCATATTTTTCATTGTATCATTTGTAATGCAAAATATGTTACTATTTATTATTCTCTTTATATACTCCGCTTATAATAAAAAGCTATGTTGGTTGGTTGGTTGTTCCATGTCACGCTCTAAAACGCTAATAACTCAATGAAATATCCAGATATAAACTTGAAATTCGGCAGAGATAATCTACTCCGAAATGAAAATGCAGTGACGAAGGAAAATTTACGAAAAACGTCCAGGGATTATTTGCATTAACCATAAGATAACACGTAAAAATCGACTTGTTGACGTGCAGGCTTGTCTACTTTTTGAGATAAAATTATAATAAATGGACGCATGACCTTTAGCTCTAGACCATTTGAAACAACAAATTACAAGGCTTCTTATTATTTTCGTCGTTATTCGCCTATATTTCGAAATACTTCATGTTAAACGTTTAGTTCACATTTTGGGGAAATTTTGCCATTTTAACGGAATGTTGCCTTGTTTACCAATTACATTGTTAAACTTCGAAATTCGATTGTTATTTCAATCCTTATGGGTGTTAGGGTACTTTGAACGCTTTTAATAGGAGAAGGAGAGAAAGACAGAAGGAGAAAGACATGATTTTTATAGCAATCAATACAATCATCATTCGTTGAGTTATTTGTTGGAAGGAATACCTAAAGATTAAAAATCGTAATAATGAGCTAAATTCAGTATTAATGAAATAGAAACGTAGGAAATCTGAGAATAGTGCTGGAGGTTTTAATAAACAAACCGAGCGTGTAAAAAATGTATAGAGTGAAAGATTGGAGGACAGGTTACGGGAGTTAGTTAGAAGGTTAGAGGACTTGAGGACGGTTTGAGAAATAGGGAGAAAAAGAGAGGTTTAAAAGAATCACAATAATAATAATAGGCTATGTTGTACGTCCGTTAGTCTGAGTGTAAAGTTATCAAGGATGTAGATAGAAAATTGAAATTTGGCAGAAATTTATACAATGAGCTAATAAGAATTCGTACATTTAAGTTTGCCAGTGTAATTTAAGAAATAACTGTCCGTTTGTAGTGTTATTTGAGGAGGAAGGAATATATTGCACTTACTTCCAATAAAACTAATAAATTTTGATTTAATGGAAAAATATTTTATGTATACTGAATAATAATAAAATATATAATTCACATTCCAGACATTTGAATTCTATTCTTGGCGTCATAATAATTCTTAATAAATTCATCATTTTAGTTTTTTAATACCAACTATTATGGGTTTCCATAAAGTTCTGCACTAAGATCCAATAAGTGTATAGATAATTAAATCTTAAAGATATGTAGTATTTGTTATGCAAAAACAAACCAAAGAAGCAATTTTTTGTAATTATAGCTATAATAAATTTAAAAGAGTTTCGGCCTATTTGATATTTAGGTGCTCAAAATGTGCTCCATCGACATATATTCACTTTTGAAGAGGATATTCAAAATTTTCGTAAACTCGTTGAAACAAATCTGCATTTCCACTAATCGAAGTGCATGCTTCAGTAATTCGTTGACTAAGAAGCTTAAGATCCCATATAATCACTTGATACACTAAAGACTTAACATACCCCCAGAAAAAATAATCCATGGGATTAAGGTCTGGAGATCTGAGGGCCCGTTCGACGGTACCACGACGAACAATCCAATTATCAAAGGTATCATCAAGTCAGGCACGAACCTGTTAAGCGTAGTGTGGAGGGGCACTATCTTGCAGGAGCCACATTGGAAGAGCTTCATCAAGTGATGGAAGTTGAGGCATTAATTGGTTACGCAACATACTCAAATATATATCACTCGTTACGGTTTCTTTAAAGAAGAACGGCCCAATAACATGATTTTCCATAATCCGCACCAAACCATCAACTTTCCAGTACCATGATTTTTAAAGGATTAAACCAATGTGTATTTTCGTTTGACCAATACTTAATGCTTTGTTTATTTACCTCACCACTCACATAAAAATTTGCTTTATCACAGAATAAAAAAACTGATACAGAAAAATGGTATTGTCTACTAAATGTCCCTGAAACCATCTGCACATTTCCAAACGTCTGTCCTGGTCATCTTAGCTTAGCTTCTGAAGTATCTGCAGTTTATATGGATGAAGATGGTGTTTCTTAAGGATTTTATGCGTGGTACTTCGCGGAACTCCAATTTCCAAATAAGTTCTTCTGGCTGACCTTTTATGACTGTTACGCACTTTATTGAGACCAGTGTCACGTGTTTCCTGGGAAATCTTTGGGCGACCAGAGCGTGGACTATCCATGACACTTCCTGTTTCTTTACATTTTTGAGCAGATTTCCAACAGTGGTGTGACACAATTTTGTCAAGATGCATCCCATTTAAGTGATCTGCAACCATCCTGTGAGTCAAGTTTTCTTGACTGCATCACATACGATCTTCCTTTGTTAACATTATTAATTATATCTTTTATAAAGAAAAATACATTAATGTGCAATACAAAAATTATAAATAAAATAATTAATAATAAAACAATAATAAAGTACAATAAATAAAACTAATTACTTATTAAATCTTTGTGCGGGACTTTGTGGACATCCTGCACATATACTGAATCTATTAAGTAGTTAGATAGTGGAAGGAATAGGGAATGGAAATGACCAGAAATTGAGAAAATGGAAGAGGAGGACGTAACGTTTGCTAAGAATTAAAAGGAGCTGCCGCACAAAAATAACAATAATAAATTATACTTCATTCTAAAACATTTTATGCGATCGAATCATGTGCCATTACCAACTGGTAAGATATCATAAAACTAAATTTAACGTTATTTTCAATGGATTTCTTTAAACGATAATACAGGAAATATTTCGAACCGAATTTCTAATAGGATTGAAAATATAACATTTTGACTTTTATTTAAATTTCTTTAAATAAAGCCAATTTTCTGAAAAAAATATCAAAACTACCATAATTGAAAGAAAATTGCAATCTTAAAATAGAGTTAAATCTCATTGCAGTTCATATAAGTGTTTAGTTCATAGTAAGTTATGACACATTTTCCGATGATGGTAAATTGACTGTTCATTCAATTTTTATCCTTTTTTTACGCGTTAAAAGGTGTAAAAGAAGTTCAATCATTAAGTTAAATTCTATGCGTTTTAAATAAGTTATAATTTGCTCAAATATTTCTAGTAATTTTATGTAGATTCTTCATAAATTATATCTTATTATTTTGATTTTACTCTTATTTTCAGCAAATATTTGGATAAGAATTTGGCCTCTCTGATAATAATTTGTAAACAATATAATTAAAACAAAGATAATTTTCAAAAACATTGATTAGATTATACATGAAAGCCACACCAGACCATAGCAAATTTTACTGAGTCACGTGGAGCCTATATGTATTAAACGATAAATTCCACGAGTAATAGCAATATATTAATAATTTTTCGTGAAATTAAGGCAACTATCCGTAATTTCCAATTTCTTTGGCAATCTGCTCGTTTCCAAGTTTTTGTATTTCAAGTTTCGTGACTAAGATCACACTGTATGAGCAATAGGAAAAATCATCATTAAGACAATACCCTATAACTACAATTTATGGAAAAATTAGGATATTTTCTGTTAAGATTATGCTATCATCCATGCCTTTAGGACATATTTGGATAAAAACAATGCCAAAATATATGACGCCATTATATTTAACAATTGAAAAGAATTCAAATTTCTCGAAAAAATACGAAACACAATATTAAAATACTTTTCAAGTTTTACTTTCACTGCTTTTAGGGATGCTCCTCCTATTGTGATCCCTTATTGCCCTGAAGAAAAACAAACATATTCGCTCCTTCCTACAGTCGATAACCCAAATTTAATCGTCATGTTTGTTCCTTCAGTATTACATGAGAATTGCAATTATCTATAATGCGCTCAATCATAGGGCGTGATGCAATTAGTGTTTTGGATAGAGTAAAATCTTACATATTTTCGGAAGAAAATATCGGTGATGAAGTTTAATATGCATGATATTGAAAATGAGAGTTATATGCTTATGGGAATTAACTAGATGTTAATTCAATAAAAGAAAAATGAAAAAATATATTTCCGTAACACGAAGTTTTTATAACTCTAATAAATTTTGCTTTCCTTTGAGATTCAAGTTATGGAAGTTTTACTGTGTATATACAAATATTTAAAAATTTATTTCCATAACTTTAATTTATTATTACTCAAAAAATTATTACTTTTCCTTTAGAATCGAGTTATGAATGTTCAATTGTAATTCGTTATGACGGCATTAATTTCCATTTAAATCATTAAATCACTGCAATCGTAGCGTATAATATCAGATCCATTTAAAAGCATTGGGGTCGTAGCCATAATATTTTTAGAATTTCACTGTCGAAAAAAGCAAAAAATTCAGTTTTTTTCGATTAATAGCAGATATTTACGCTATTCGGTAGGTATTTGAATTCTGCTTTCAAATATTAAGAACTCCGTTCTTTCAGTCAGACAACAATTCTTTCCTCAAGTTCGTATCCCAATTGTAAGTAATTTAAAAATGCATTTTTAGAATGCCTTGCTCTGAATACCATATTTTCTTACGGGATATTGAAATTTGAACATTGTGTTTAAAAACACCACTTAAATATTAACATTTTTGTGATTTACCAAAATTTCAAATTTCAGATTCCTTACCCTTCTAGAATTATCATTGAGTTTTGTGTCAGTGAGGCACAAGTAGCTATATTATAGTATATATCATCATCATAGGTAGTCTGACCGTATACAGGTTCGTGATTATTCATACACTTGGTTCTCCATATACTCCTATTTTCCGCTGTACTCTTCCTATCTTGATAACTCTCCTTTTCTTTCAAATTGTCTATCAGCAGAAACCTTTTCCTACCTCTATCTCTTTTTTCATGCAGTTTTCCTTCTAACACGTCTTTAATCACACTCTCTCTCCTCAGGCAATGTCCAACCCAGTTTATCTTCCTTCTTTTAATAGTCTGTATAATCATTCGCTTCTCTCCTACTCCTCGTAGCACTTCATCGTTTTTCATCCTATCTGTCCATTTTTTCATTATCTTTCTCCTCCAAGTCCACATTTCAAAGCTTTACAAGTATTTGATGTCATTTTTCCCTAGAGTCCATGTTTCTGCCCCGTACAAAGCTATACTCCATACATAGCGTTATATGAACTTCTTGCGGATATCTTCCCTTATATTCCTCGTAAGTAGGTGTTTATTTCTTTTGAAAGTCGCTTTTGCTTTTCCTATTCTAGTCGTCATCTCATCCGTATATTTTGCTACTCTTGTTATGATGCTTCCAAGGTATTTATGATCTGAAACTTGTTCTAAAGGCTTTCTTTCAATACTTATGTTCAGAGTCCCTTCTTTGCCCGATATTCGAATGACTTTGAATTTGGATTCTCTTCCAAATGCTAAATAAATAATTCGATAGAATTAGCGAAAATTCTAAATAACAATTCAATTCCCACCGATGCAAAATTAGTGTTAATTGATAAAGTATGTCTATCACTAACGTACCAATTTTAGAAACCTTGAACGTAACCACAAATACTCCTAGGAAAAAAGGCGTATACAATAACTTATTAAACGAATTACCCGAACTATGAAGAGTAGTCACGTTGCAAAATTATTTTCTACTTAAGGAAATATTCTATCAACAAGTAGATGGATTAGCTATAGTGTCTCCAGAGTCTCCCCTCCAAGAATTTCGCAATATTTTAGAAACTGAATTGTTCAATTTCGGGCATTACTTTTTAAAATCAGTGCAATATTGGTATAGATACGTTTATGACGTCCTTTGCTTGTGGTCAGGTATTGACAGGCAACTGGATCTATTCCTTAATCATCCTAATTCTTTACATATATATATATTTCCTTCACCATGGAAAAATAAATTGCTGAATCTCTCAATTTCCTTGATTTGACCATTTCCAATAAGAAAAATAAACACGACTTTGCAGTATACAGAAATTTCACTTTCACCTACAATGTAATTCAGGCTATCTCTTCCCCTCATTTCTCCCAAAAAACGCTGCTTTTCATTCCCAGCTCTATCGTTTGTTAAACGCACCTTTGTCTGAATCTAATTACAACTTAAAAATTAAAGCTATAAAACTAATTGCCTCTAATAACGGCTACAATAGTGATTAAATTGAAAAAATGTTAAAAAGGAAATTACGGAAAATAGCCAATTATAATACTACTGCATTGTCATACATAAATCTGAAGAACGACCAAAATGGTGCAGGCTACCCTTAGTGGGTCATTTATCTAACAAACTCGCCGATAATTTACCCGGTTCCCTTAAAGCAGCTTTTTATTCCCCGAAAACACTAGCTACCGTACTTAATAATTCCAGATACAAAATAAATAATTTGTCAAAGTCGGGAGTGTAGAAATTGAAGTGTAGTGATTGTGACCCTATCTATACCGTGCAAACAGGGAGAAGCTTTGGCATACCCGTCAAAGAACATAAGAGGTGCTTCTAGAACAAAGATCTTACATCCCTCTTCGCAAAACACCTGATTGAAAACAATCATCACAGTGAATTTGTACCAGAGATTTTACATGTGTTAACCAAAGGACGGAAATTAGACACAATGGAAAAATTAGAAGATTTTAACTCAAAGTGTGACAATCTAGTGAATGAATAATGTTTTTTCCCAACATTTCACCTTTGCTCTCCACAACCTTGTCCCTTCCTAAAGCCCGTCCCTCCTACCCATCCCTCCGAATCTAACCATTAACTCGACGTTCGGGAGCTTTACCTCACCCCATATCCCAGACCACTATACGGAGTGGGCTACGGATGATGTGTAAATGTTTTTGTTAAATTTGCACACCAAGGGGTAATTGATTTTCAAGGAAACTTAGCACACCCCTTGCCCTGGGTTCTAAGATTTGGGCAAGGGGAAGGGGGGGTGATATCAATTTTTGTCACGGAGGCTTATGGGCCTCCCATGTTAATTTTGGAATTTTTTTTTTAATTAGCGAGAGAAATGTTGAGGCCGAGGGTATTTTTCAGGAACGCATCAATAACATTAAACAAAAGATTCCTGTGCTGTACATCTACTACACGTGCTACTACTACTATTATGAGTATTTTCTGAACTTGACCGTGTACTTTTTAATTTTTGTTTGTTGAATTTACAGTACAGTAACCTTCGACCTGGTACCAGTTCATCGAATGTAACATTGTTAATATGGGTTTTTAATATTTGCATAACTACGTTGCGCATAAGGACGCTTTTTCATGGCATGAATTAACATCGTTAAGCTTAACGAAGCTGGTTTTTGTTTCCTCCACCTTGCTCTTAAAGCACTTTTGAAGCCTAAATAATACCCTGAAGAAATGAGACGCAGAAATTGATAAAAAAAACCTACCCTCGATCTCCCATCTTGTGAAGAAAGAGGTTTCGTAGGAAGTAAACACAAATCCAAATTCGTTTGCAAATCCTCAACAAGGAGAATTTATGACGCTTAAATGAATAGAAGAGAGGTTTGCACCGAGATTTTTGTAAGGGAGATAGTCAATAGTAGCCAGAGTTTTGGTTCCTCTGTAAAATGTGCGAATAATAAAGGAAGGAACGGAATTATCCATCCGACGGGACAAGTGCCGAAAATTTTTCCTAAGGAAGAAGGACCCATTATTTGACACAATGAAACGGTCTCGTTTGAGAGTTAAAAGCAAATGATTATTTGACGTGTTATGCACTTCGACACACTCCTCTACGGAAGGAGTGTCCTCAATAAGTGATTCATAACGGTAATATTATTCTTTTTAACTGTAAATTACTCCGACAATATTTTTATTGTTTTAAAGTTATAATGCTGCCAATGGCTCATAAAAACAAGAGGCTTAACTTTATTTACCCAATATAATTAAGCGATAAGATTAACCAATAATTACGTTAAAAGATTCTGTAACGAGACCAGACCGATAACGGAATTTTCTGTTCATTTTATTTTGTTTTTGCGCGCAGCCAACAGGGTGCGCGTCAGTTCTCTCTTCTCTTGTGGAAACTTACGTAGTGTAGTGTGCGCCCCAGGCGATTAAAGGTGTTTGTGTTTTTACGTGTAACTTTCATTTGTGCCCTTTCCTCTCCGAGAAACCATAGCCCGTCACAAATGGCGCCCAACTCGCGGCTCGGGAGCAGATAAAAGTGTGCAAAGGAATATTTGCGTTTTAAACACTCATCAGATCTGAGCATCGGATTCCGGAAGCAGCGCAACCAATTCCATGTTGTGTATAGATACCTCCTCACTTAGTGTCATATACAGCGAAATTAAGTGCGATACTTGTGTCCGCAAATTTCAAATTTGTATTTTGGCCATAATTAGTGTGTGCTGTCTATTTTCTACGTGTTAGTGCTATACATCCTGCCACGTGGTTTTCTTAAGTATCCTTCCGCGAAGCGATACTTCTTCGCCTACTTCCACCTACAGTGAAATTTAGTGTCATACGTGTTTCCGTAAATTTCAAATTTGTATTTTGGCTACAATTAGTGTGTGCTATTTATTTTCTACGTGCTAGTGCTATAGATCCTGCCACGTGCTTTTTTATGTATCCTTCCGCGAAGCGGTACTTCTTCGCCTACTTCCACCTACAGTGAAATTTAGTGCGATACGTGTGTCCGTAAATTTCTTATTTCCACGTGATATTATTCGCTCACTGCGAAAATATTTGTCCTTTCGCGCTGCGATAATTAACTGTCCTTCAGCGCTGCGGCATTGTGTTCTTCCGCGTGTCCATATTGTTTTACTCGCGGCCATATTGCTTTTTTGGCCAAACTGCGTTCTTCCACGTGGTTGTTCCTTTTGTGGCCATATTGCTTTTTCCGCGCTGCGACCTTGGGCCTTGCCGCCTAGCGAATTTTTCCGTATTTCCGCTGAGTGATATTGTTTCCTGCGTGGATTAGTTTAGAAATAGCTACCATGCCTAAATCTAAATCATTACCCACGGAAGGGAAGAGTGAATCTCCGCCAGCCTTGACGTTATCAAACGAACAATTTCAGGCGCTGATTGCGCAAATTACGGAGTCGGCAAGAATGACTGTTCTTGATAGGCAATTGACGAGCCCCGTCCTTGTTACACCAAGTAGCGGCAATTTTTCTAAATGTACTTCTCGATATAACGGCAGTGCTTTGTCTGATGTTGACGCATTCTTGGACTCGGTTTTAACCTTTAAGGATTGCGCAAATGTCAGCGAAGAAAATGCATTACGTGGTGTCTCAATGCTTCTGGAAGGCATTGCTGCGACATGGTGGCAGGGTATAAAGAGAGATATTTCGGACTGGGACGGTGCCGTGTGCGCGTTTCGAGACGCGTTCTCTCGCAAATTGCCGCCTCATCTCGTCTTCAGAGAGATATTTGCACGTGAGCAACACGAAAATGAAACAAGCGAGATTTTTGTATGCCACATTCGGGCTCTCCTGTCACAATTACCGTATACCTTGCCAGAACGCGCGCAATTAGATATTGTATATGGGTTAATGAATAGAAAAGTTAGGAAAAGACTTTTACCTAGCGATTTCGACTCATTCAAGAGTCTTTTGCAACGTGCAAAAGACATTGAACACTCACAGCGTGAGGTTCTACGACCATCAAAGGATGTCAGTAGTAATAAAGGTAGAGACCGACCGGAGAAGAAACAGCGTCCGAGGTGGAGTTATTGTAAATATTTCGGCCACGTTGAATCAGATTGCAGGAAAGCAAAGGCAACTAAGGGTGATGTTGCACAATCAGTAAAATCATCACCCCATACCCCAAAATCTGATTCGCCAAAACCACAAATAAAGTGTTTTGGGTGCGGTGCCCCAGGTTACGTCAGAAGCAACTGTCCTAACTGTGCGCCTCCCATGAAAACTGAAAGTACGATTGTCTCATCCTTCAATTTTACGCAGTCAACCTTCTCTATTGATGATGGTTCATCGCGACCAATGCTCCCAGTCCAGATTTTAGGACTGGATGGTCTAGCTTGTCTTGACACTGGCTCCCAAAGAAGTATAGCCGGTGCACAGCTTTATCGTATATTAATTTCTCGAGGGCGTCCGTTCAGCGAGACTTCCCTGGACATGAAGTTAGCTGATGGAAAAACGCATCGCGTATTAGCCAGAAGTTTTTCTGTGGAAATTTCTGTCGTCAACCGTACGATCCTCACGACCTTGATCGCAATTCCGGATCATCCGGAGAGCCGGATGCTACTTGGCATAGATTTTATCCGAAGTGCTGGCATGGTTCTGGATCTTCCCGGACATGAATGGTTCTTCAAGGAAGATCCCAGTAGCCGCCACGGTTTTGTACGAGAAGAAGATATTGCTACATCTGTACCTGTGAGCAACGTCCACGTCAGCAACCTGCCATATGTGCTCCGAACAGACGCAAGCGCTTACGCTTTGGGAGCGGTTCTACTCCAGGTTGAGCTTCCAGACCAACGCCCCGTCGAGTATGCGAGCAGACTGCTGACTCCCTTTGTCGCCACTCATGGTGCCCCTGATCCGTGTCTATTACGACCGCTGCGGAAACGAGGCCGTCCACGGCAACAGCAATCAGCTCCAAGACCTGCATCGGTGCCTTCTGCGTCATCGGTGCCTTCTACATCATCGGTGCCTTTCCGGACATCGGTGCCTTCCACGCCATCGGTGTCTTCTACATCATCGGCGCCTTCCAGGACATCGTTCCCTTCTGCGTCATCGGTGCCGTCTGCGTCATCGGTGCCTTCTACATCATCGGTGCCTTTCCGGACATCGGTGCCTTCCACGCCATCGGTGTCTTCTACATCATCGGCGCCTTTCAGGACATCATTCCCTTCCAGGACATCGGTGCCTTCCAGGACATCGGTGACTTCCAGGACATCGGTGCCTTCTACTTCATCGGTGGCTTCCCACATACCTGCGCTACCTACTAGGATGCAGCCACCTAGGAGATGCCGCCAGTGGCAGACCTTGTAGAATTGCATTCGAGGTCGTACATGCAATTCTAAGGGGGAGGATGTAACGAGACCAGACCGATAACGGACTTTGCTGTTCATTTTATTTTGTTTTTGCGCGCAGCCAACAGGGTGCGCGTCAGTTCTCTCTTCTCTTGTGGAAGCTTACGTAGTGTAGTGTGCGCCCCAGGCGATTAAAGGTGTTTGTGTTTTACGTGTAACTTTCATTTGTGCCCTTTCCTCTCCGAGAAACCCTACCCCGTCACAATTCTCATTTATTGGCTTCCGGTGTTCTACATTAAATTATTAGTTTTATTTTTTTAGCGTTTTATACGGGACGAAGGCATAAGCGCTGGCTCTAATCTTGGAGAATTTTGGCAAATGCACGCGCCATAAGCGTAATGCTGTCTTCTAAGGGTGGAATATACGTAGTTTTTTTGGTAGATGGCGCTGGTGTTATTTTTTCAGGTCATATTTTTCAATACTCCCCATGGTCTCACAAGTCGGACTCCATCCTCCCCTTGATGCGTGATGTCATATACGGACGGTCCCATGAGTGCCAAATTAAAAAAAACTTTCTCCTACATAGGGGTAGTTACCCCTTCTCAGGGATGGTTCGGAGGTTTAAAACATGTCATTTTTGTAATCAGCGGGTTCAAAAACCCCAGGAAATTATTTTATGAACATTGTTTTATTTTTCTCTTATGGGGTAGTTACTCCTGCCTTAGGGGTGAGTCGGGCGTTAAAACGCTTCATTTATGTAATCAACGTGGTCGAAAATCTCCAGAAATTTTATTTCATGAATATTGTTTTATTTTTTCTCTTAGGCGTAGTTACCCCAGCATTAGGGGCAGGTCGGGGGTAGAAACTGATAAAATGTTTTAAATCAGTGGGGTCGAAAAACCCCGGACTTCTCTCGCGAATTCCAAAAATATTTTTTTTCCCCAAATGAACATGAGAGGCTTCCGTGTCAAAAATTGATATCACCCCGAAATGTGGTGAAATCAGAAACACACCAACTTGCCCAAATCTCAGAACCCAGGGCAAGGGGTGTGCAAATTTTCATTGACATATAAATACCCCTTGATGTTCCACGTTCGCCATTCCTCCTTGCCAGATGATGTCGTATCACGCGCGAAACCGGTCGCAAAAATAAATAAAAATTGTGGAAAAGTACTAAGTGTGTAATTAATATGAATAAGATTCCGAATATAACTGTGGTTACACGACAATGCTTGCCGTAAGTATTCAAACTTTATAATATTTTATATCGTTAAGTGTTAGTTTGTCGTGCGATAACCTGTGGAAATCTTTAGTTGTGGGAATTTTGATTCGTTTCCCAGTAGCGGATTTAAGAAGCGCGCGCCTTTGTTCCCTTGAAGTAAGGAGCTCCGAAAACGTTCGTGTATATAATCTCAGAAATATTAAATGCCGCGATTTCAAAATCAGTGGAACTTCTCTATGATTTCAAAAGAAAACGATCGATAAAAAGTGTGACAAGAAGGTAGTCGTTAGGAGAGTTTTCGCTATACATTTAATTTGCAGGGCCCCCGACTGCACAGCGCCTGGGCCCTTCAGTTTTTTAGCACCAGGGGACTCCAAATATTTAGCGCCAGGGGCCCCAGAAGGCGTAAATCCGCCACTGGCGTTCCCTCCAATCGTATATTTTATCTTCGAATTTGCAAAGACGATGGAACGTAAAGTTATGTTCTAATACAGTCATCCGACTGTGAAATACATACAAGATTGATTTGGTATAGAAACAATTTTTATTGTGAAATTACGATTATGAGGTAGTTCAAATCAATATTGCCAAAGTATGCAAAGTATATAACACTTGTTCCGTTAATGTATGCGATTACTAATAGTACTGCGGACAAAGTTTTGAAACGGAAGTCGTTTATCAAGACATTTATTAGGGTTTATGTAAATGGCAGTTTAACAATAATTCCATGGATGTATCGCAAAACGTACCGAATATTGATTTTATTGGTCGCGCGATACGAAGATAATACAATTACGCAACGATACGCTGCTAAATATTTTTCGTTTCATTTTCTTCTCACGGAATTATCAATAACCCAAAGGCTTTCATTCATCGCTGAAATAAGTAGAGGGCATCAATTCGTACGCACGTTTTTCGCTTCTTCTCAAGTGCATCGCTAACATTAGAGAAGAGCATGAAAATTTCCGATGTTTCACGCGGATATTCCGTCAATGTAGACGCTTGCTTCTTCTCTCCTATGAAGATGGGCAATGAAGACCTTTACTGGAGCCTCAAACCGCTCCTCGCGTTCAGCAGGATCTTAGGCCTCGCGCCTTTTTCCATAGAAAGACAAAATGGCGTTGAAGGGAGCTCACCCAACTTTGTCATTCGTTACAGTATCTCGGTGCTCATAGTGGGGATATCATTCACACTGGTGACTATATACGGATCCCTGCTTTATAAGAATACGAGTCCAGACTGGAGTCAGATAGACTCGTCTGTGCGATGGTTTTGTTTTCTCCGTCATCCACCTTTTAGTTTTCGCCAGCGCCTCCAACTTCCTTACTAAGAGATCTGACATACACGGTGCTTTCGTGGAATTCGTCAAGTTGGACGACGCAAGGAAAAGTTTCGGAACCGATAGAGACGCGGCTGGTATCAGGATGTTCGTTCAGGTGGAATTGTGCTTGGTTGGTATATGGGCTGCCAGATTTCTCGTAATTTCCAATCCTAGGCGATTTAATTACAGCGGAGAAAGCGGAAACTTGCAATTCTTCTTTCGACCTATATGGCTATGGCGATCGCGTCCATACAGCTGCAGCAACACAACCTGTTGCGAAAGCTTAAATTTAAGATGTCCCGCCTGAAGACCGCCATAATTTTCTGTTTAGAATCGAATTCAAACGACGGACAAACTCGTTGTATTGGAGCGACACCAGCCTCGCCAAAAGACTGAAGTGTTTGAGGTCTATTCATATCACACTCTTTCGCCTCAGCGGGAGCTTGAAAAAATTTTTCGATTCTTTAATGATATTACAAGTGTTGCTCTAGGCCATGGCAGTCGTCGTGGTATGCTATTTCACCGTGCATACTCTTCATGACAGCATAGTCTTATGTGAGGACATTAGCAGACTGATTTCGAATTATTGGCCGGACATACTCACTCATACTTTGCTTTCTCTCGTCGTGGGTTATTGTCAATCTGCATCAGAGGAGGTGAGTATTAAGCTGATTTCTTTTTTATAGCATTATAACCCCTATTTTGTGCACCTGAGACTTTTACTACAAGAATGAATTCCTAAAAAAGGCAATCATTCGATTGGAATATGGTAGAATAACGACAAGAATACTCAGCCATTAAGTATTAATTATGTAATAGAGATCAAAAACAGCAAAAACTATTTGATATCATCGTTAAAAGTTTTTAGGTAATCCCGGCCTTTGTGTTTGAAATGATTTAAATCCATTTCTAAAGCTAGCTTCAATCAGATAAATTCTGGAAGTTATTAAAGGTTAAAAACTATTTTATTTATTAAACAATTTTTTATCACAAAGAGAATGTTAATAGTTCAGTCTCAGCCGTTACGTGGCAATTATTTTGGGTATAATTTGCGTGCACGATTCAAATAGCTGGTACCCTAAATTCCCAAGTATAACGCGCACTCATGCATAACGCGTAGGCCAACCTTCGGCTGTTTTCCGCATATCTCCAAAATTTCTAGTATAACGCGCACTTGTGTATTACGCGCAGGACACCCGCAGAACATGGGATGGTTGAGCTTAGCGTTTTTTTTAAGAATGCTACACTTTTAGCGCCCTTCCCCAACTCTCCTGTGCGAAGGAGAACATTTGGGGAAAACCCCTGGATACCGATTTTTCCCATTATTATTTCCGATACAATGACCACTCGAGGGTCAAAGAAAACTGGTTGGGGAGTGAGGTGTAAGGAAGTGGTGAGGGTGTCATGAGATGTGTTGGAATGGAATGGTGGGGGTGGGTAGAGGTGCACAAAACAAAAGAAGGACCAGACCTCAAGGGTGGTACGACAAGGGGCAAGAGAAAGCTAGCATAAACAGCCAGAGAATCTGAGTGTGGGAACGAATGTGGAGGGCACACATTGTTGACTCACAGACAGAGAGACGACCATCGCCCATTCATTTGTGGTTTGCAGTCTGGCTGTAACGTTTTGATCAACGAGGTAGGGCACTGAAAGTACGGAGTTTCGTTCCTCTTTGACAGAAACCAGGTGAGGTATTTTCAAGGATATTTTGTTTTCCTTAAAAACATTGACATTATTTTTACTGAAACTTGTTGACTTTGTCATTTATGGAGTGTTACCTATTTAATTTTTCTTAACCTGACTAAGAAACGGTACGGTTTCTGTACGGTATTTCTTGATTTGGTAATGCACAGTTATTGAACCTAATGAAAAAATATTAATATTTTTTTATTTTTTAAATTGTAGACCCACCGTTGGACCATAACCCTATTTAAAAATGCCAAAAAGAAGAAAATCTTACATGGCGCAGAAAAAGTTAGAAATGTGAATTATGCCGAGATTCACGGTAATCGGTCAGTGGCCCATTCCTTCGAAGTGGGCGAATCCAGCATTCGCGAGTGGCGGCCCCAAAAGAATTTGTTGAGTGTTCTACCTGTGGCAAAAAGGGCACGAAGGAAACGAAAGGAGTTTTGGCCAGATCTGGAGCAAGAATTGAAGGACTGGGTCTGTGAGCAAAGGAGTGAAGGAAGAGGAGTTTCAACTGTGTCACTTAAATGCAAAGCAATACAAATAGCTCGCGAGAAAAATATTGATAATTTTAAAGGCAGTAATTGCTGGTGTTATCATTTTATGAAGCGAAATAGTTGAACAGTAAGAGCAATTACATCTACCGGACAAAAGTTACCAGAAGATTGGAAGGTGAAAGTGAAAGAGTTTAATTTGTTTGTTGGGCAGGAAAAAAAGGGCGTTGAACCAAGTCAGATAGGGAACATGGATGAGTATACCTATTAGTTTCGTCATGCCATCGAAATTTGCAGTTGACGTTAAAGGCAAGACATAAAAATATGCACTGCTGGAGCTAAAAAATGCTGCTTTACTGTTGTGCTAACAGTGACGGCTGATGGAGAAAAGCTTCCCCCAATGGTAATTTTCAAGCGGAAAACCATTCCTAAATAGGAATTTCCTAAAGGTATTGTTGTGTGCGTAAACCCAAAAGGCTGGATGAATTACGATTTGTTGCGAATGTGGTTAACTGAGGTATGGGGAAAAAGGAATGGCTCATTTTTTAAACCAAAATCGTTGCTTGCATTGGATTCAGCTAGGCAAATGATTCGAAAATATTATTGAAAAAATATTCCAAGATTGCAGTTATTCCTGCAGGTCTAACAAAAAAGCTGCAACCACTGGACATCTCCGTAAATAGATCATTCAAATCGAAAAGACGGAGGCACTGAGAAAAATGCATGGTAGATGGTTTCCACTCCTATACAAAGTCTGGAAGGATGCAGCGAGCGAGCTTCTTATGCTGAAATTTGCAAATGCATTGTGAAAAGTTGGGCCGATGTAACCCGTGAATGTATAATTAATGGTTTCAGGGTATCGGGAATTTATTCCACTGATGTTGATGAGGGGATGGAGGGTATTGTGATTCATCATCTGATGAAAGCGATAATTTTTCGCTTGAAAATTTTTCGGACTCATTGGTTAAGAACTTGAATGATTACGATATAAATTGTGACTGAATAAGAAGATTTTTATGGTTATGTTAATTAATAATCGAGTGAGAATAAAAGTTTATGAAGAATTTGTGATTTTTATATTTTTATATGTGAATGTGTTTTGTTTTGGAATTCGTTATCTTATTTAAAAAAGCATAGCGTACATTTTTTTCAAATAATAACTTCGAATCTGCCTTAATTTGTCTTAGGTTGAATAATAATTAGGTAACTGAAATTCGATTTTGTATCTGCAATGATTGAAGTGCATGGTAATTTATGCCAGAAAATTTGTTTTTATCAACGGAACAAAAAGAAAGAAGTTTCGAAAGATTTCAGCCATTTAGTGATTTCACGAAGTTAGTATTTGAATGCTTTAAGGCATTTTATTTTATTAAGCTGTACTTCTTATGCATAACGCGCACTAGTACGTCTTATGTATAACGCGCACTAAATAATTCGGAAAATTTGACAAAAAAACCTTGTATAACGCGCGCGTTATACTTGGGAATTTAGGGTAGTTGGATATCGCCACCTTGAAATAGCCGTGAAATTCTTCGATGAATTACAACAACCGATATTTATGTTAGAAATGAGGTCAATTCAGTCTCTTAAGCAAAATTTTTAACGATTGTTTTGCATCTGTTTTCATTTTGAAAAAGACTAGAAATTTATCATATGGCATTAGTGATGAAATCTACAATAAATTGTTCTCAATAATTCTACTATTAATTTTATATGGCTTGTTCTTCTTGCACGTGCTTTGGACTTAACGGCCTTAAATGCTCGAACATATCATATTGGTCAATAGCCTTTGCCACGAAGGAATATCTGTTTTATTTGAAACGATTTGTTAAAAGTCTGATAAATACTTGAAATACGTTAAAACGTTTATTTTTCGGTTTATAAAAGAATATTTCTTATTTATTCATTATTTATTTGATGAGCAACTTTTAATTTGGAGGTAATATCTAAAGTATGCATCATATTATTTTGAAGGTGTGACACTCGCATCGGATTGAGAATTTACAGAATGAAAGTATATGCAAAATAACGGACTCCTATTTCTACCTAGGTGCCAACTCGACGCCGTTTACGAGAAAATGCCTTTTGAAAATCCCGATCCGAGAGTCAACGAAATAAGAACGTTAAAAGTATTCATCTAATTATTTGCGAGCGTTGGGCTAGGGGAAATATACTCTATTTTAAATATTTTTGCCGGGGTTCGGAACCCGAAGGGACCAAAATTTTTTTCTCAGATTATTTTTAACTTTTTCGCAATTTCTAGCAAATCGTCGATAAAACTTGCACCACATTTGAAAAAAATTTATTCCATGCATTATAACTACTATTTTATTCATCGTAATTCTTCAAGAAAATAATTTTACGGATCACTACCCATTCGCTTTACCAACATGATCAATGCATGACGAGATTTGAATGGAGGAATGCCGAACTAGATGTACAAAATACTTGACAATATTTTTACACACTAGAAATTAATTTTATCGAAAACCCTTATTAGGAAAGATATTGTGTACTATCTTTAGGGTGATATTTATCATAAAAACATTCAAAACATAAACTCCTTGGCACCATGCACATCTTATGAATGAATATTGTCCGCAATTACATTTTGTTAAATTGACCTCTTCAGGGAAAGCCACGTCATTGACATTTAATAATACTTCACGCTCATTTGATAATTTTGAGGCGTACCATGCAATAGATTGGTGCCTGCAATTGGTTGTGTATAATGGATTGTATTTTAATGATGTACTTGTAGTGAAATGCTTACTACGAGGTTTCTATACTCTACAGCAGGGGTGGACAACTTGTTTCTTGTTGCGATCGACTTTTTTATATAAAAAGTAGTCACGAGCTACCATGACGAAAAACTTTTTAATGCAATAATTAAATACGAGTATAAAGGGAAAATAAAAATTCCTCATATCAAAATATACAAGTTTTGACAGAACAATGTTTATTGAATTTATTGAATAAACGAAGAACACTTCAAAATAAACATTTTGACATTAAACATTTTGAAATATAAATATACAAAAAATGAAGATAACTGTAATTAATGAGAAGTTTATCTTCATATCTTCTAATAAGCTTTCATAGTTGGGCGTGTGCCTCGACAAGGACAATCTTAAGGCATCTTCAGTATGGGAATCGGTAAGCAAGGAACGATGCTTCGTCTTCGTTAGCTTTAAACATGAAAACGCCCATTCACATAAGTATGTGGATCCAAAAAAAGAACGGATACATTCACTACGTTTTATAATGTTTGTATATTTTTCCCGACTATCGTACTTCCAAAAGCCTTCTTCTGACACCCTAGCTCTTAAGAATAGATCGGATTGCAGTGTTATAATTTCGTGTTCAAGTATAGTTTTTTCCATCGATTTTTTTCATGAATATCTTATTCTACGTATGGAGTAAGAAAAAATGAAATAAATGGTAAAATTAATTGTATATGAAATAATATTGTGGCCACCGCATGACTTTCTCCATATCTGTAATATTTCTAAAAATTCCAAATAAGTTACATAATAAAAAATATTTCAAAAACTGCGAAAAAATTGTAGACTTTACAAAGAACAGATATAAACTCGAACCAAAGCGTTCTGATATTGGATATAGCCACAAAGCACCAAAAATTAAGAAAGGAAAGATTAGCGTTACTAAGACGTAATTTAGCGTCAATTGTTAACAATAGTCTTCGGTAGGTGGCTTCCTTGTGGCAGCTGAAAATATAGGATCTCTTAAACAATTCATTATATGTAATAATGTTACAAGCCATATTTGTATTAAATTAAATTTACTACAGCTTTTATTGCAATACATTTTTACATTTATCACATATGAATGAAAATATTTGAAAATAACGGTTAAATGAAAAGAGTAAACACCCACTCCCTGTTGACCGATTTCTACAAAAAACTAATCAGTTCTTATGATTTTTATAAAATTGTAAAATATAAAATTTCGTGTAGATCTGATTAATAGTGTTTGAGTTAGAGTACCCACAAATAAGCTATTACACACGCACAGACATTATCGAGTAAAAGGTCAAAAGGTGTTCAGGGGACCTCAAAACATGTATTTCCGTTGAATTTTCGAAATCGATTAATTTCATGAATACAAAACTTTCACTTATACTACGTATATGGGTAAGGTAAAAGGAGATTTTTAAGTGTTCTCTTATAGGGATTTGTATGAAATTAGGGTGACAAAACATTTTTACGATAAGTACTTTGTTGAAGATTACGCAACACAACTTTTGCATGACCATATATTACACAATGGTATGTAGGTACATGGGTATTGCATGTGAAACAGTTCTATATAAACAAATTTATTTCAAGGCAGGGGCCTGCGAGACTTAAATGTATTCAAAGCAGGATTAAAGGAATCGAAAAATTCTGAACCCAAAACTATTTCGGTTTGCATAGACGGCCCAAGTGAAAGGTGAGATTTCCTCACCATCTTCGACTATCCTCAGGTTGCTCACTCCATTTCTGACTCCAAGGTCACCCTTTTGTCTATCGCAAGATAAAATCTACTGTCGAAAGGATGGAATCCTACCGATTGAAAATTTTAGGAAGTCGGTGAATGTCGTGAGGGAGCAAGGAATTACTGTTCCTTTAGAGATACTCCTCCAGTGAGCCATACGATGTTTGTTTCCTTCAAAATATTCATTTTTCGATTACATAAAAGGGTTTTTCCTGATGCTTGCTACCTAAGTGAGCGAAAACGCTTGAGGCAATCGCTCCACGAACGTCCATCCCCCGATGAAAATTAATTCTTCTCATTATTATCCAGTCTTTCCCTATTATATAGTTACAGAAGACATCGCTAAACATCTCTCGAACATATCCCTATATCCTTTACCCTTTGTTGCATATTAGTACTTTCTCATATATATTACAAATATGAAGCATTTATGTCTATATTGGATGGTTTTTGATTCGTGAAAGACGAAGCAGAATCATAAATTAATACAATTCTAATTCTTTCAAAAAATTTAATCTTATGGAGCGGATAAGTAACACCTACTCCCATTTTTTAGACTACATAATGACGTTTGGTGGGTGGTTGGTGGGTTTAGTGACGGGCGGTAGCGGGGTGACTGAAAGAAGGGCGGGTGCAATCCCGAATCGCACCCGGGCAACGCCGGGTCACTTAGCTAGTAATTATAAAAAGAATCTTTGGATTTGGGTGGCAGTCACTAAAAGTTTAATTTCTGCCTTTCTGTTTGTATTTTAGCCATAGGATTATGTTAATGGCAATATTTCCCCAAAATGTGTGATTTACACCTTAGGTGTGAATGATTTCGAGGTGTAGGCAGGAAAAGATGAATAATATAAGTTACTTTATTAATTTTTATCAAAGCTAGTTTTAATCTGATGATGGTAGGTCAGACTTATCTAGTATTAATTTCCAAAACAATAATAGTCTTCACATCGAGAAGCCCATTTTTGCGTGTTACCTTATGATAAATAGAAAAGATCTCATGGACTTGAAACCTGTTCGTTAATCCAAATATTTATTTGATTATCACTTCATTCAATAGCTCTTGAAATTGAAGAGCAGTCATCCTAAAATGGTTTCGTTACGGCTCTGCGTCCTCAGATGAAAATTCTATTAACAGACATTCCGTAGCCACAATAGCATTACGCCTCCATTACCTTGTTTCTCTTTCTACCTGCGTCGAACGATCTATGCCGTACCTCCCAGATTGCTTGGTCTAAACGGGGCTTTATTTTCGACCTAGAATCGCCTGGTCGTGTTTCATCAGAATCCGTGAACCGAAGGTCGTATTCTCCGCTTGTTGGTAGAGCTGTTTTTATTTTCTAAATGGTTGGAGTTTTGGGGGTATATCCAAAATCCAAAGGCCATGGTTTGAGTTTTATTATGTTTTCTGTTTCTATATTTTCTCGCAATTCCTTAAAATATTTATTATCATGTAACCTATTTGGAAATTTATAAATATTACAGTTATGGAAAAAATCATGTGTTGGCTACATAAGAATTTTTCTTTAGAATTCGAATATTTATTCCTTATTTTTAGTAGTATTTTTGTGAAATAGCTGGTAAATTTCTCATTCTTGTGCACTAGATCTCGTTTATATTTGTTAGTTTTAAGATGATTTACAACATCTAATCGTCCTCCATGTCCTATCATTAAATTCTGCGTTACACATGATGCACTGAACCATTTCATTGTCATCGTGTTCGTAAATCTTTTTTAAAAATGGAAATTATTTTTTCATCCCTTGGTTAAACGTTCATCTTCTCTTCGGCATGGCTAACAATAAATATATTAATATATATTAGAAAATAATGTATCGTGGTTTTGTTACCACAAACGCTTGGCTGTTCGCGGTATAATGGCTGTAACGTGAACTAGGTTATGTACCACAGATATATAAAATTCGAGATTTCGTGTGCGCATCCGGTCGCTCAGACTTTTCGGTGTAATATTTTTAAAAATGACCGATGAGATTGTCTATGATAGTGGCACTGGAAAATGAGACACACTTATGTCCCTAAGATAATTGTGGGGACCCCGGGACACTTTTTTTAAAAACTGGACTGTCACTGGTAAAATGGAACAAATGGGATCCCTACTCTAGAGAGATTGGTACCCTGGCAACACGCACCCTAGAGTGTTTCTTACCTTCCTTAAGATGCACTCTAGAGCAGTGTTTCCCAAACCCAGGGTCGCGAAGTCCTTATAATGGGTCGCAGATGACCCCCTGACCCATCACTCCACCTATATTAATCGAATATTTGATCAGCTGATCGCGAAATTGCATCTGCATCATGGAAGCGACTAACGACGACGCTTGCATTAACAACAAAGCCGAGCGAACAGTGATGTTTTTATTTTGATGGATATCAAGTAGATTAATGCTTGAACCTTTCTTTGTTCTAAAACAATTTGAAAATTTTTCCTAAAATTTCAGTGAAGGAATGCCTATCATTTACTTTTCCATACACTCATGTCAAAAGTTGAACTTTATACAGAAAAAATTAAATTAGTAGAAAGTGAGCAATTGTGTCTACAATTTGTTCTAAATGTTTTATTTAACATTATGCTAGTAAATAGACGGTGTTTTGGAAAGGTTCTGAGTAGATATCGATACCATTTGGGTTGCAACAGTGCAATATTTTGATTCAACTGAAATTGAGGATGTTCTGCTTAAATAAAGAAATAGGTCAGATAGCATCTTCAAGTTCCTTCGCAGAAATGCCGTCGAAAGGACCTGAAATTATTTTCGCGAAACGTTGTAAACTATGGAAGTCCCTGTTTCTTGATCTCTACAAGATTAGCCAAGTCGTGAACAAAATCTTCGGAAGCTTAACCTTGCTCAACGCTGCCTTCTCTTTGGTGAACATAGTGGTGGTGCTATTCGTGGTTGTGGTGACCTTGACGTCGGATGTTTAAAGTTACAGTCTCGATCGATTGAAGATGTCCATATTTTGGACTGTCGTCGAAGCTTTTGGAATGTTCCTCATCCTGAAGTCATGCCAATCCACAGCTGAAGAGGTGAATAAAGAGCAATTTTACATACTTATTTCGTAAAAACATAAATGGTTAAAATTAGAATTGTATTTTTGAAAATGTGAATCGATATGTAATGGTTGTTTTTCAGGCGAAATTTTGACAGTACCCAATTTTACATTTAATACATATATTGGTGCCCGCATAAACTTTTCCGAAGTCTGTTAGAAAACTGCTTGTTTAAAAGCTATACTAGCCCATTTCTACTCATAAAGTTAGCCGACTGGCATTTTAATTTTAATGAAAATTCCCAAAGTCATACTCAATTTACTGAATAGCAAAAATCTGCAATTATTAATTGTGCTACCAATTTAGTATGATATTTCTATAATAAGATACGTAATAGATTTAACCGTCGAATAAAGCTAAACCGGAGCAATTCATTCCATGTTTGCGTATTTTACTGAATGATCGAAATTAACGTTGCTCCTTGAAAATCGAAACTCCTAGGTAAACATATGGGAAAATATAATTGCCTCCTAGAGACGATCTTGGGACACTTCAGTAATGGACAATTGTTTTTCTTGGTCTTTCTAGTTGGCAGAAACTAAATGCCGTTTACAGCATTACTCATGGACACACTGTTAAAGATATAAAGGGGGGACGAATAGAAAGAAGTACAGGATGATAGATAGAAGAGTGTGCGGAAATTGAGTAATCTATATATAGAGGTGAGTTTTAAATTTTGCAACGCTTCGTCTCCCATTCTAATTAGCCGATTTTCACGAATCTTTCACTGAAAGATTTAGCGGAATATCTAAAAGGTGTTAGGTTTAATTTTGTGGGAGGGTGGGAGGTGGGAGGGTGACTGAAAGAGTGGCGGGCGGAGGGAGATGAGGTTGAAAGAGGGGCGGGCGTTGGGAGGGTTGAGCGAAAGATGGGCGGGCGGTTGGAGGTGTGAGTGAAGAGGGGGAGGCGATGTGATGGGTGAGTGAAAGAGAGGCGGCCGGTGAAATGGGTGAGTGAAAGAGGGGCGGACGTTGGGTGGGGTGAGTGAAAGAGGGGCGGGTTCAATCCCTAATCGCACCCGGGCAACGCCGGGTCACACACCTAGTAATTGTATGGAAGAATCTGCATTTGGGTGGCCGTCCCTAAAAGTTTTTTTTCTGACTTTCTGTTTGTATTTTAGCCATAGTAATACCTTAATGGCATCATTTCTCTTAAATGTGTGATTTACACGTTAGATATGAATGATTTCGAGGTGTAAGCAAAAAAAGATGAATAATATAAGTTACTTTATTAATTTTTATTTATGAAAGTTTAAATCGGATGATAGAAGGTCAGACCTTTCTAATTTTACTTTCCAAAACAATAATATTTTCCACATCGAGAAGCACATTTTTACGTGTTACCTTATGAGAAATAGATAAGATCTCATGGACTTGAACCCTGTTCGTTAATACAAATATGTATTTGTTTATCACTTTATTCAATAGCTCTTCAAATTGAAGAGCAGTCATCCTCAAATGGTTTCGGTACGACTTTGGGTCCTCAGATGAAATCTCTTTTAACAAATATTCTGAAGCCATAGGAGCATTACGCCTCAAATCCATTACCTTGTCCACAGACGCCTTCCGTCCGTCTTCTTTTTTGTAATTCTCAGTAATTCCTCCCATATACAAATAACTTGCATGTCCACACCAAATAATTCAGTTGACGTAATTTTCTTTTGAACGTTCGAATCGACTCTGGTTGAACCGTCTAAACCAGATGTCGGCAACGCGGCGACTGCGGGCGCCATGGCGCCCGCCAGCCAAAAAGAGAACTCAAGTTAAAAAATTACGGAAAACTCTCAGAAGACCGATAAATTGCGGAACAAGATGAAGAATAAAACTTTGTAACCAACATATTAATCTTACATCAGACCCAGCCGAATTGTATAACTGTTGCAAAATAACATCGTCAAGATGAGGACTTATAAGCGAACAGAATGGGGACAGATTGTTGGATAAAGACATTATTGTCATTAACAGAGTTCTTTTCATGACTCCTCTGTTACTCCTCTCTTGAGAAGCCGCTATCGTGTTTGTGTGATTGCCGTGCCTGTGCTGACAATTCATACAAACGTTCTCGTACGAACTGTAAGAAAAGATAGGGAATTCTCCGCCCCTAGTTTATGCTTGGTGAAGGTGTCCTATCGCATTCAATCGCTATTACGGGTGCAAGGCTAACTAAGACACTTGTTCTCAACCCGTTGTGTACTATAGCTCCGTTAGCCGGTTCAGGCTATTTGGAGATAGGCACTCGATACGGGAAACCTATTTCCCTATGTCGCGTACAACTCCCAAGTTCCTGTCAAAAGTCGTTGGTTTCGGAGTTATGTCCTCCGTATTGTAGCATAACTGCCTTCAAGTTATTGTTGCAAGTCGTTGGTTTCGGAGTTCTGTCCTTCGTCTTGTAGCATAAATTGGTTCGAGTAATTGTTCTGAGTCGTTGGTTTCGGAGTTCTGTCCTTCGTCTTGTAGCATAACTTGGCTCGAGTTATTGTTGTGAGTCGTTGGTTTCGGAGTTCCTTTCTTCGCTTAGTATACAAAGTGTAAGGTTTGGGAGATTTTTCTTCGTCTCTTACAATATCAGCCAGTGATAGCTCATTTCCCTCTTTATTGGTTAAACATAAATCAATTTAAATTGACCAGCAGTTCAAAATATTTCTGATATTTTCCCGATATTCAGTGTGTTGTGTTTATTAATTCATTTGTAGAAAATTTCATCCCCATTATAAGTAATAAGAAGCAAAGGACATATTACTTCAATGTTGATTGGGAAGACCAATCTGTTTTTCTGATTTGAAAGGAAAGCGTGTTTGTTTATTGTGCAATGCTTGTGTCGCACTTTCAAAGAAAAGTAATGTTGAAAGACATTTTAATACGGTCCACGGAAATTTTAATGCTAGTTACCCGTTAAACTCGGAGATCAGGAAAAAGAAAATTTCTGATATGAAATCTCTTTTAACTAAACAGAGCATTTTTACCAGACCAGTGCAGCAGTCAAAAAGAGCAACGATTGCATCACTTAAAATTTCGCATTTGTTGGCGAAGAGAAAAAAGCATTTTGAAGATGGCGAGATTGTAAAAGAAGCCATGCTAGTAATTGCCGACTCATTTATCGAAGATTTTAAAAATAAAAATGAAATTACCTCAGCAATCAACACGATTCAGTTATCAGCAAGAACAAGAAGAATTGAAGTTATTGCAACCAATATGGGGAAAGAGTTGGCAAATGATTTACAAAAATGTATTTTCTTCTCGTTGCAACTGGATAAGTCAACGGACATATTAGACACTTCTCAATTGGTTATGGTTGTGAAGATGGTGTTTAATGATTTTTCAGGAAATGAAGAATTTCTTAAAGTTCTTCCCTTAAAGGAACGAAAAAGAGGTGAATACAATTTTTCAGATTTTAAAAATATGTCCAAGAAAGTAATATACCTTTAATGAAGTTGACCGCAATTACTACAGATGGTGCCCCTTTGATGACAGGTTGTATTAATGGATTCATTGCGCTACGTAAAGAAGACCTTCCCTTTCCAAAATTTATTTCATATTACTGTATTATGCACCAAGAAATATTATGCGCAAAAGTTCTTCATTTTCAACATGTCATAAAAAAGGTAACAAAAATATTAAATTCCAATGCAACACCGATTGTTTAAACTGCATTTACAAGGTGAAGATGCCGAATTCGATTATCTCATTTTACATACCGAAGTTAGATGGCTCAGCAGAAGCAAAATACTTGAGGTTTATAAATCTCATAAAGGAGGTAAAGGAATTAATCACAGTTGGATGACAAAGCTTGGTTGGATTTCGGATTTCTTGTTGATATAACTATAAAATTGAACGAACTGAATATGGAGACGCAAGGGAAAACTCAACACATTGCAAAAATGATAACTGCAGTAGATGCATTTAAATGTAAATTGGCATTTTGGAAGTCTCACCAAGAGAGAAATTCATTATCACATTTCCCGAATTTAAAATGTATTATTGAGAGTCTGACTAATAAAAATGTTACCGCTGAAAATTGTTCACAACATTGAACATTGAAACTCTCCTGAAGGAATTTAATTTTAGGTTTCGTCAGTTTTCCGAAGTAGAACCCATAATAACATTCTTTGCTAATCCATTCAATTTTATGGATAAAGATATGTCTGTTATTATTGGAACTTAACTTATGTCGTTAACACCGTGGACTTAGAAATAAAAGTAACAAATATGCAGAATGATATTATTTAAAGGTCACATAGAAATTATGAAAACTATTGGAATTTAGTTGACGAAAATCGCTATACATTTTTAACAAAATGTGCGCTAAAAATATATTCTTACTGTGCTTCAACATACAATTGCGAGTCCATTTTTTCAAGCATGAAACACTTGAAATCCAAGTATTGATCGAGACTCAATTTAGACGACTGCCTAAGATCAGGTATCTCGAGTTATGTGCCAAAATATAGCAAGTTGGCTGAAGATATGCAGTCCCAAGCTTTATTTTTCATTTTTTATATTAAATTCTTTAATATTTTATCTCTTATATAAACAAAAATATCATTTTAATAAATATTGGTACACATCTACTATTGTTACTTCACTTCACGCCCCCAATAATTAAAGTTGCGCCCTCATAGATAGTGGTTGCCGGCCACTGATACAGAGAGATATCAACTGATTTTGCTTATGCGCCCTTCACGTCCTCAGTTATATAAATTGCGCCCTCGTAGGTGAAAAGGTTGCCTACTCCTGGTCTAAACTGTAGATACCCGTTTCTCTTTCTACATGCGTCGAACGATCCATGGCGTACCTGCCAGAATGCCTGGTCTGACGATGACGCTTGCATTAACTCTATAGTCGAGCAAACAGTGATGTTTATTTTTTGATGAATATCAAGTAAATTAATGCTTGCAGCTTTCTTTCTTCCAAAACGTTTTGAAATTTTTTCCTTAAATTTCAGTGGAGGAATGCCTCTCATTCTTTATACACTTATTTCAAAAGTTGACCTTTATACAAAAAGAATAAAATTGGAAGAAAGTGAAGAATTTTCTACAATTTGTTCTAAATAATTTATTTAATATTATGTTAGTAAATAGATGACCATTTTGAATGTTGCTTAGTAGACGGCCTCGGCAGAGGGGTGGCTAGCGCGATTGGCTCCCAATGCCAGGGTCGCGGGTTCGAATCCCGTCTTGGTCAAGGTTGTACGTGGTTGTCCTTGTTGTTATTTAAATATTGTTAAATCGTTATAGATATTCAATGTAATTGTCCTTGTGCAGTCTCTGTGTTCTTGCGAATAAATAAACAGACACCGGTACCATTTGGGTCGCAATACGAATGTGATTTAAAATATTCGGTCTTAGACAAAACTGTTTGGGAATCACTGATCTATAGTGCTACCTACCTGGAGTGCTCGATGACTGGTACATCGGTATTAGCCCACTTATAGCGAAGAGCACCAAGGAAGCCAACTGCTTAACGTCCATTTAAAATAAAAATAATTTTCGGAAGTAGTATTTTAATTTATTTCATGTATATATTTTAAAATTTCATTATGACACACTTTATTTCACTGTAAATTGAATACGGAATTAATTAGGTGGAAAAAAGTTTTCATAATTTCTACATGCGATATTCTATATATTTTAAATATATTGAAATGTATATGCCATAATTCAGTCGTTCGAGACATAGTTTTGCTCTCATGTGAAAAACCACAATATTTGCATCTCTCTAGCCTAATTATCTCCTCGAGAAATTTTACTCATAGGAAAGTAGGAAATAACATCCAAACAAAATTACTCTTTGTAGATGTTATTATGTTTGAGCCTGATTGTCACCTACCTCTACCGCAAAAAAACAGGATTTTGTCAGTAGAAAAATTAAGTAACGAATGAAGACCATCAAATCTTCTCAAATGTGAAGCCGATTTAATACGAAAATACGTCTAAAGCAACTGTACTGGTTTGCACACAATTGATGTCGAGATTTATGTTCTTTCTAATATAATTTTCGCAGATATCTATAGTACAAATAGTAAAGCAGAGTGGCATTTCAAGACAAGGATCTGTCCTGAACTGAGTTCGATTCCCGTAATTAGCACTAATGGATAAAAATCGATTTTTTCGATCACTGGGAGGATAAAGGTGTATCGTCGCTAAAGGAAAAAAACTTTGCATGGAAAATTGAGTTCCTTTGTTGCTCCAAGGAAAGAGTTGCAAAACATCTCTCGAGTTACTTTATTCATTCTCAATTTGAGAGCTGGATATTCTTTCGTAAAAATGGGAACACCTTTAAATTTTCATATCGGGGAAATGACAACATAATCTTCGATCTCGTAGCAAATTTAAAATTCTATGTCTGTAAGAAAAATATGAAAATTTAATACGATTTGTTCGGCGGCCAAACAGGATTCACTTCGATAAACACATTGCTTTCAATTTAAGACGGTATAAAAACGGCTTAGATCAAATGGAAAGCTTACAAGCAATTTCCTCCAGTTTTCCAATTTTTCCCGACAAGTGTAGAGACTTAGAAACACTCTCCAATTGAAAAGTTAGAATAATAATCGTATTTATTCCAGTTCATGTTGATTTTTCTACATAAATTAAATCATAAGACGTCCATAGTAGTTTGCTAAACTACGTAGAATCATGGATCAGTCGAGGGGACTGAAGAGCAACTCGGCAAAAATCCTGCATCGTAAATATTCGAAATTGCATCAAAAAGACGTGTTCTGGACGCTTGCCATATTGCTGAAAGTTAGCAGATTTTTCGGACTCAGCCCTTTCCGATTCGAACGTCCAAGCAACGGCGAAAGCGGCGACTCTAAAATTGTTGTCATGTACAGCGTCGCGGTTTACTTTGTGGTTACATTCGTTCTTCTTTGGGATTTTATTGACGGTGTCGATATCATGAAAAATCTGAGCCTAGAAAGGGCAGTTTTATTTTTTGGGAAAATGGTGTGTTACTGCATCGTTTTGAGCAACTGCTTGGTTTTATTTATACGCCGGTCCATGATACAGGGGATGTTAATAGATCTTGTAAAGTTTGACGAGAAGCTTGGAAGACTCAAGATCTGCATCGAATGGTATGGTTTTCGCAGGAACGTAAGAATACAAATGTTCGTTTTCTGGCTTGCTGTATTTTTACTTTTTCTCATCAATATACCTCATTTTTTGTTGGACTCACACGGAAAAAAAATCAATAGATATTTCTGCTATATTTTTACGATCTCCTCTCAATTATTGCCCAGGTTTCAACAGTACAATATTTTGTGTCATCTGAAATTGAGGATGTCGTGCTTAAATAAAGAAATTGGTCAGATCGCATCAATAAGTTCCTTCGCAGGCATGCCGTCGAAAGGACCTGAAATTATTTTCGCGAAGCGTTGTAAACTATGGAAGTCCCTGTTTCTTGATCTCTACAAGATAAGCCATGCCGTGAACAAGAGCTTCGGATGCGTAAACTTGATCAACGCTGCCTTCTCTTTAGTAAACTTAGTGGTAGTGCTATTCCTGCTTGTGGAGCCCTTAACGTCGGATGTTTTAACTTACAATCTCGATCAATTGAAGTTTCCCATACTTTGGATTGTCTACGAAGAGTTTGGAAGGTTCCTCATCCTGAAGATGTGCCAATCCGCAGCTGAAGAGGTGAATAATTAGCACCTCTAACATTCTTATTTCGTAAAACATAAATGGTAAAGTTAGAATTGTTTCTTAGAAAATGTGAATAGATACATAATCGTTTTTTTCGGGCGAAATTTTGAATAAGATACTCTTTAACATTTAATCCTTCTACTGGTACCCACATAAACTTGCGAAGTCAGTCAGAAGTGTGCATCTTTAAAAGTTATAGTAATCTATTTCTCCTTATAAATTTAGACAACTGACATTTTGAATTTCATGAAAATTCCAGAAGTCCACGCAAAATGTACTGAACAATAAAATTTGCATTTATTAACTGTGCAATCTATTAAGTATAGTATGTCTGCAACTATAATAAGATATTTTCTAATGTTAGCCGTCGAATGAAGCACAAACGGAGAAATTCAGTACGTATTTACGTATTTTAATGAATGATGGAAATAAACATTGCACCTTGAAAATCGAAACTTCTAGGTATACGTATGGGAAAATATAATTGTCTTTTGAAATCCATCATGGAACAATTTCGTAAGTGACGATAGTTTTTTCCTGGATTTCCTAGTTGGCAGAAACAAAATGGTGTTTACATCATTTTTCTTGGACACTGTTGAAGATATAAATGGGGGACGAATGGAAGGACAGAAAGAAATAAAGACATGCATAGGGAAATTGAGTAATCAATATATATATAAAGCTTAATGATAGACGAGGTTGAAAGTGTCCACCGCTAGATCTCCGAGTCGACCGATTTTCACGAATCTATCACTGAAACATGAAGCGTAATCTCGAAGAGGTTTTATGTTTAATGTTGTTGTTCTAATTTAAGCTGTTTCATAGAATAACGATTTTTCCGCGAACACCCATTTTGCTACGCTACTTTATTACGTTTGGCGGGCGGGGGGAGGGGTGTGTGTAAGAGGGGCGGGCGGTGGGAGGGGTGATTGAAAGAGGGGCGGGTGTGGGAGGGTTGACTGAGAGATGGGCGGGCGGTTGGAGGGATGAGTGAAAGAGGGGCGGGTGGTTGGAGGGTTGAGTGAGAGATGGGCGGGCGGTTGGAGGGATGAGTGAAATAGGGGCGGGTGAAATACCGAAACGCATCCGAGCAACGCCGACTCATACAGCTAGTAATGGTATAAAAGATTATGAGACAGAATTTAGTTGAATGGAAAGTTAATCTGATTGTTCTGTGTGAGAACTATAGAATCATTATCAAAGGTAGTCTGTCCATAGACATGTCAGAAATTATTCATGGTTGAACCTAGTTCTCCATATATATCTATTTTCCGTTGTCCTCTTCATATCTTGATAATTCTTATCCTATTAAATCTTCTATCATCTGAAACCTATTCCTTTTCTTTAATATCTATATCAGCATTACCCAATTTACTATATGAAAGGCCTGCTAGTCTACGAAACATACGCAGATATCTTGACTGTATTATATTGCCCTTTCTCATATGATTCTAACTACCCATATAGCATCTCTAGTCCCTCCACCTTTTGTGCGACCGAATTGATCTTCCCCTCGCATTTCTTTTGCTTTTTTCTCCGAACTTTTATTAACAATCCTCGTGATGATCTTCGAAGTGTATGTCAGAATGCTTAAACTTAAACTGCAATGCCTTTGGCTTCTTCTTTAGAGGGATGATTGTTACTTCTAGGATATCCCGAGGCCACTCTCCCGTGCCGTAAGTCTTATTAATTTATTTCGTGATCGTCTGGAGTCCTTTTAATCCCATGACTTTAAGTTCCTCAGCCGGTATTCCATCGCTGCCTTTGGCTATCCCTTTCCTTAGTTTCACTATCGCTTTTTCTGCTTAGCTCTCCGTAATACTTGGTCCAAGTTGTCTTTTTCAATCATTTCCTTATCTTCCATTACTATTTTTGCTTATCTTACATGCTTGCTGTATAGTCCGTTAATGTATTCTTACCATACCTGTGCTACATCCTTTGTTTCTGAGACTATTTTCCCATCCATACAGCTACAGCAACACCACCTATTGCGAAACCTTAAATTCAAAATGTCCCGCCTGAGACCGCCATGATTCTCTCTTCAGAATCGAATTCTAACGACGGACAAACTCATTGGATTGGAGCGACACCGGCTTGTCACACACATCGGCCTCGGGGTTCCCGCTTCGCCAAAAGACTGAAATGTTTGAGATCTATTCATATCACACTCTTTCGCCTCAGCGGGAGCTTCAACAGAATTTTCGATTCTTTAATGATATTTCAAGTGTTGCACTCAGCCATGGCAGTCGTCGTGGTTTGCTATTTCACCGTGCATACTCTTCATGACAGCAAAGTCTTATGTGAGGACATTTGCAGACTGATTTCGAATTATTGACCGGACATACTCACACATACTTTGCTTTCCCTCGTCGTGGGTTATTGTCAATCTTCATCAGAGGAGGTGAGTATTAAGCTGATTTCTTTTTTATAGCATTATAACCCCTATTTTGTGCACCTGAGATTTTTACTACAAGAATGAATTCCTAAAAATGGCAATCATTCGATCGGAATATGGTAGAATATTTTTTAGGTAATCCCGGACATTTGTGTTTGAAATGATTTAAATCCATTTCTAAAGCTAGCTTCAATCAGATAAATTCTGGAAATTAATTAATGTTCAAAACTCTTTTATTTATTAAACAAGTTTTTATCACAAAGAGAATGTTATTAGTTCAGTCTCAGCCGTTACGTGGCAATTATTTCGGGTATAATTTGCGTGCACGATTCAAATAGCTGGTAGTTGGATATCGCCACCTTGAAATAGCCGTGAAATTCTTAGATAAATTACAACAACCGACATTTATGTTGGAAATGAGGTCAATTCAGTTTCTTAAGCAAAATTCTTAACGGTTGTTTTGCATCAGTTTTCATTTTTAAAAAGATTAGGTATTTATCATAGCGCATTAGTGACGAAACCTACAATAAATTGTTTTCAAAAATTCTACTATTAATTTTATATGGCTTGTTCTTCTTGCACGTTCTTTGGACTTAACGGCCTTAAATGCTCGAACATATCATATTGGTCAATAGCCTTTGCCACGAAGAAATATCTCTTTTATTTGAAACGATTTGTTAAAAGTCTGATAAATACTTGAAATACGTCAAAACGTTTATTTTTCGGTTTATAAAAGAATATTTCTTATTTATTCATTATTTATTTGATGAGCAACTTTTAATTTGGAGGGAATATCTAAAGTATGCATCATATTATTTTGAAAAAATGAGTGAAAATCATAGCAAACTAATTACCCCAACGAAACGAATGTTAAAGAGGCGTTCAGGAACAGCTTTTAATAGTCAATTAAATTATTGTGAATGTGCACTCGGCTATGCTCCAGCCGAGTTCGGCAATTATCATCACCATAGCAACGAATCGAAAAATGGCTGTCATAACACCAAAACGAAAGTTTTTGAGAGAAATTCAAACAAACACGATCGAAAATCAAAATTTTGCGATAAGAATAAGAATTTTCACTATCTTCTCCTTACAACAGTACAAATCCCACTATAATATCATGATTCCAAAATATTTTAAGATGCGGAAGAAAATCTCTCTGCACGACGGATTTTAGATTAACCATGTAAATAAATGGGAAAAGATCACCTGGAATCGAACTCGGGACTTGTAAATTTTGAATATACATTATGGCTCGGGAGTAGTCTCCGAGAGCACTAGACTTACACTAAATTTCATGGAAATCGGTTCATTCATGAAGAAGATATTAGTGGGATACACACATGCACACACACACACGGACACCGAGGCGATCTCATAAGACTATTTTCCATTTTTTTGTATGTAGGCTAAAAGTGGTTTAACTCGTCAAAATTGTCGTCTTAAAAGGCGCTAAAGCAATGAACCAAGAAGTTGCCGTTGCAACGTATTGGACAAGGCAGCGTATTTCATCAGTATATATAAATTCTCAAGTGTCCTTCTGTCTATCACGGTACTTTTGGACATTTCACAACGGTATTTAGAGCTGAAACGTTCAAAACCGTTAAATCTCCATGATGTGGTCTGTAGAAACATCAAAAAACTCGGAAAAAAGTACAGGATTTGACTCAGGGAAATGATTATATTTTCCCATAAGTTCACGCTGGATTTTTGATGTTTCAATGTGCAAATATTTTTTTTTCATTTACCAAAATACGTACATTTGGACCGTATTTCTCCGTTTTTGCTTAATTCTAAGGATCAAACTGGAAACTATCTTATTCCAGCGATGTATAGGTGTTACAAAGAAGAATTTATCGAAAACGCGTTTAATTTCGAAATTGTATGTCTTTTTTGTAGTCTTTTCGGGTGTGTCCGAGGCGACACGCATTATTGCCTCTGATTGAATTAGCATTTATTAAGCCTTCAAATAGACGAAAGAATTTAGTTATTCGCTTCACGCTTTTTATGAAGCATTAAAATTCTAATTGTAGCAACCTAAACTTAATAGATCGCAGCGTTAATAATTGCAGATAATTATTATTCAGTAAACTGCCTGTAACCTGTGGGCGTTTTTAACGATTGATTAGAAGAAATGTCGTCTGTACTGTATTTTATTATTTGAATATTACCTTTTTCGTAAGTAAAATCATTTTATCCTATATATATAGTTTTTAATAATGTAAATATGCCTAGGCATCAGCCTTAAATAAAATGATAATGAGAATATGGGCTATTGTTAAGAAATGAAAAATAATATCTTGTGAAATACAAAGATTTATTGGAAAAAATTCATTATAAAAATATCTGATGTGGCCACCACATGACTTTCTCCATACCTGTAATATTTTTAAAAATTCCAAATAGGTTACATAATAAGCAACACGATCCAAACAGAACTTATGATGCCTATTTTTATTTAATCATTTATTTAATACTTATATTGGATTCAGTAGCTTTAAAGTCATAGCGGATATGTAGCTCTTTGTGTTCCCAGATTTCATAATTTAGCGGTATAAAATATTACAAATACATTCGAACGGAATATTAAATTGATCACGCGAATTGGTGCGGCAAAAATAACGTTTGTACGCATTGTAACATACCGAAACTGTCAAGGGAAGCCCCTAAGGTGTGACACTCGCATCGGATTGAGACTTTGCAGAATGCAAAATAACGGACTTCTATTTCTACCTAGGTGCCTACTTGACGCCGTTTACGAGAAAATGCCGTTTGAAAATCGCGATCCGAGAGTCAACGAAATAAGAACGTTAAAAATATTCTTCTAATTATTTGGGAGCGTTGGTCTAGGGGAAACAAGCTGGATTTCAAATACTTTTCCTGGGGTTTGATTCCAAAATTTTTTCTGTGTTTAGGACAGGAGACACCGGAATAATAATGATATGGAATCTGGTTTAATCAGTTATTGAAAATGACATAGCATTACTGAGTAATTCTGATAAGAGTCTACATTAGTTAGTTAATTCCTTCAACAAAATGTCATGTTACAGTAGACGGTGAAAGGCTCGAACTGATAGATTTATAGCCTACTTTCCAGAATGGAAATAGGCTTTTATTTTTGTCGTTATGCCCGTCTGTCTGTCCGTCCCCCCTAATAACTTTTTAACCAATAAAGCGTTTTTCATGAAACGTGTTGGAATTCTCTTGCTACATGGGTCGAACTCCCGAAGATAGTTATTGTTTTGAAGATTGAAGTCCCGGGTTCGATTCCAGGAACTATTCTTCCCATTTGATTTACATGCGAAATCTGAAATCCATCGTGTATTTATTAACATTCTGCGTAAATACTGTGGATTTTGCAGTTTTTATCCCTCATTACGAAAGTGTTGCCATAGAAACTATTTTTGTTGGACTTAGATTCGGTATATTCTAATACATACACACGTTATTTTTGTCGCACAAATTCGCGTGATCAATTTAATATTTCGTTCGAATGTATTTTAAAACGCAAAATTATGAAATTCTTGTACACAAAGAGCTTCATAGCTGTGATGACTTGCAAGCTGTTAAAGAGGAGGAGGAGGAGGTGCTGTCGTAAACTGAATTGGATTCCCGAAATTAACACTAATGGATAAAAAAATCGACTTTTACGATCACCGGGAGGAAAAGGTGTATTGGCGTTAAAGAAAGAATACTTTGAAGGGAAAGTTGTGTTCCTTTGTTGCGCAATTGTAAGAGTTTCAAAACATCTACAGAGTTAGTCCATCCATTCTCCATTACAGAGGGAGCAATTCTTCCGTAAAAACTTGAAATACCTTAAATTTTTCATATCGGGGAAATGACAATATAATCTTTGATCTCGGAACAAATTGAAAATTCCAAGTCTGTAAGAAAAATATGAAAATTTAATATAATTCGTTCGGCGGGCAAACATGTTTCACTTTGATAAACACATTCCTTTCAATTTAAGGCGGTCCAATAACGCTTTTGATCGAATGGAAAGCTTACAGGCGATTTCTTACAGTTTTCCTATTTATCCCGACAAGTGTTGAGACTTAGAAACACTCTCCAATAGAAAAGTTAGAATAATAATCGAATTTATTCCAGTTCATGTAGATTTTTCTTCATGAATTCAATCATAAGACGTCTATAGTAGTTTGCTAAACTACGTAGAATCATAGATCAGTCGAGGGGACTGAAGAACAACTCGGCAGAAATCGTGCATCGGGAATGTTCGAAATTGCGTAAAAAAGACGTGTTCTGGGCGCTCGCACTGTTGTTGAAAGTTAGCAGATTTTTCGGACTCGCACCTTTTCCATTGGAACGTCCAAGCAACGGTGAAATCGGCGACTCTAAAATTGTTGTCAGGTACAGCGTCGTGGTATACATTGTGATTACTTTCGTTCTTCTTTGGAACTTGAATATCGCTGTGGAAATTATGAACTATATAGGCCTAGAATGGGCAGTGTTGATTTATGCGAAATCGGTCGTGTTCTTCACCGTAATTACACTACAAGTTGCAATTTACCGACTGGTGACCTATCTTATCACATCGAGACCGTCAATGTTGTGGATGAGTGGGCTTCGGAAGCCGCAGGTCATTACGCAAAGAGCCGCATGCGGCTCAGGAGCCGCGGGTGCCCGTTTCCTTCTGTAAGTTGATTGATGTGTTTAGAACCGGAGGCACATAATAATTGTATGGAACCTGGTTTAATCAGATATTGAAGATGACATAGCATTACTGAGTAATTTTGATAAGAGTCTACAGGTGTTAGGTAATTCCTTAAACAAAATGGCAATGGCATTCGGGATGAAAATTAATATGATGAAAACAAAAGGCAAGAGATTTTCCAAGATTGAGGATAGGCAGGTCATGTTACAGTAGATGGTGAAAGGCTCGAACAGATGGATTTTTAGCCCACTTTTCAGAATGGAAATAGGCTTATCGTTATGTCCGTCTGTCCATCAATCCGTTCCTATTAACATTTAAACCAATAGACTGATTTTCATGAAACTTGGTGGAAATCTCTTGCTACATGGGCCGAGCTCCCGAGGATAGTTTTTGTTGCGACGATTGAAGTTCCGGGTTCTAGTCCAGGAACTATCCTTCACCTTTGATATAAATGGGAAATCCAATATCCATTGTGTAGGGCAATTTTCTCTTATATTTTAAAATATCTTAAAATTGCAATATCGGAGCGGCTCTTGTACTATTTTCTGAGGAAAGGAATGTATATTCTTATTTTTATCGTAGAATTTTTATTATCGATTGTATTCCAAAATTTCGCGTAATACTGCGGATTTACCACAATTTATCACTCATTACGAGAGTGTTGCCATAGTATCAACTATTGTTGGACTCAGATTCTCTATACCATATATATCGACGTTTCTTACAGAGGAGGATATATATAACAGGAGGATACTTATGTCTAGCCCAAGCTACAAAAGCTAGAGAGCTGAAAGTTTTAGTTTTTGTAGATATGATGTGAAACATACAGATAAAATGAGACTTCTTACCTAAGTCAAATTAGTTCGACTTCAGAAATTCCGAAAGTTGCGTTTTTTCCCATAAGAAAAGCATTGCGCCATTTTTGTAAATTAATTATGGGCACTTGCCGGTAAGCTAGAAAAATGAAATTTTCAGTGTTGCTAGATGGCCGCAATATCTGTTAGGAATTATTGTCACTTTTGTTTACAGTGTCTTGTGTTCGACTCCAGAAACCCCGGAATATCTCCCATAAGTTAGCATGGGAAAACGTAATCCAGTGTGTAGACCAATATAATAAGTTTAGGAAGCTGAAATTTTGCAAGATTATAGAACTTTTCTCATAATCATCTATAAAAATCGAAAATTTTAGAATTGTTAATTTTTAGTGGTTGTTTTAACCCCATTTGAACATTAATGTTTAATAATTTTTATCTTGAAAACAATATGCTGTAGGTTCGAGTTTTTGAAATCGTTTTGTAGAAAATTATACATAAAAAAAAAGATAATTTTGAAAAGTTAAAAAAATCGACCGCTAAAAATTTGCAATTGTTTAAACAATTTTTTTAGAGGTAGAATTTGTAAATAAACTAAATAGGTATTATAGAAATTTTGATATTTTAATTTGTTTATCAAATAAAATTTCTAAATTTAAACAAATTGGTATATTGATGGAATAATATGATCCGAAGATCCTATGCAGACAGGCATAATTTTCTCGTTTCAAAATTGGTATATGTTTAAATACTATTGGGCGAGATAGGGATCTGAAAATTTAAACAATTAGAAAAATATTATTTCACTTCTAGAAGTTCTAGAAATTTGAAATTTGGCAGAAAGGTGTAGGATTAGTACCACATACTGGAGAAGGAATAAAATTCTAAAAATTGCAAAGTTTGGGGATTATTTTAATCTTTTATTTTTACATAAAGAAAAAACGAAAATCGCTGCGAAGGTGAAATCTTTAGAATTAAACAATTGTTTTATAATGAGGAAATATCTGTCTGAAAAATGAATGTTTTTTAAAGGTGAGATGATATGCTTGCTGAATGCGAGCACCTTCTACTAGTCATTATATATCGACGTTTCTTACAGAGGAGGAGGATATAGGATGGAACTAATTTTTAGGCACTTCTAAATAAGCTGGAGATTAGAAATTTTTTTCTTAGGTGGAATTTTGTGCAATACCTACTAAAAAAAAACGAAAATCTTGAAAAAGTGCAACAGTGCGGCCGCAAAAAATTCGCAATTGTTCAAATACATTTTCAAAGATTATGTATTTCAAAATGTGCTACGGAGCTGAAATTATTTCTAGATGTAGGATTTATAAAATAACTAAATGGATATAATATAAATTTTGATATTTTTATTTGTTTGACAGTTAAAAATTCTTAAATTTTAAACAAATACGTAAATGTTTAGACACTACGCGGCAATTTAGGGAGCTGACACTTTCAAATTATTTCGAATTTTTTCTATATAAACGAATAAATATTTCAATTTATCTATGAATTTGTTATTGCAGCCGTAAAAATTATTTAATATTAAACATTTAGAAAAATGTAATTTCACTTCTAATTGTGCTATAAATTAAATATTTGACAGAAATGTTTGGCATTATTAACCCATTGTGGAAAAAGTATAATATTTCTAAAATTTAAAAAATTAGCGATTATTTTACTCCATTACTGTTCCGTAAGGAAAAAACGAAAATCGGTCCTTTGAATTAAAGAGATATTTACCATGATCAAATAACTCTCTGAAAAATGAATGTTTTTTCAAGGTGAGATGTATAATGCTTGCAGTATGCAAGCACCTTCTACTACATACACACGTTATTTTTGCCTCACAAATTCGCGTGATCAATTTACTATATAGCTCGATTGTAAATGTAGTATTTTATAACGCTAAATTATGAAATTTTGGAACACAAAGAGCTACATATCCGCGATGACTTGAAATCTATTATAGCGAATATAAGTATTAAATAAATAATGAAAAAGTAGGCATCATAAGTTCCTTTTTGATCATCTGATTTTTACTTATTTAAGCAGTATTCTGTCACGGGATAGAAGGAGTACGAAAGAGATAATGACAATGATAGCAATAGCAAAGAAGGCATTTACGAGGCGACGAGACTTGTTGAATGAATGTTTGAATAAAGATACTAAAATGAGGTAACTGAAAACTCTGATATGATGTGGGTGCAAGTCATGCGTACAACGTATATTAAATAAAATTATTTAGACAGGGAGGAGAACGAACGCGAATGTTTTCAGTAGAGTAGGGGAAGAGAGGACCTTAATTAGAATAGTATGGCAAAAACTGAAGAATTGGATTGGTCTAAATTTCAAAAGAAGTGTATTATCGAAAGAAATCCTGTAAGGAAAAATGTTAGGGAGGAATCAAAGATTTGGGATGAGGAAAGAGAAATTAGATGCACTAAAGGAAGGAATTTTCTAGGTATTTAAAGTTGAAGAGAACAGATATTTGTTAGGGTGCGACTAAAGCCTTGCGGAAGGTAGAGTTACAATGTATGTAGAAGACAAAACATTCTTGTAAGAAAAATATCTTTCCATGATTTTATAAACATCACTTAATCAATGTGCGGAATATATACCGCAATTTATTAAGAACTAACTTCGGATCGATATTCCTCATATCAAAATGTAACCAATGTTTCTATATATCATTCTATTAATTATCGGTTCATATATTTTTCTATGTTTAATAGAATTGAAAAATATCTTATGTGGCCACCTCATGACTTTCTTCATACCTACAAATTTATAAAAATTCCAAATAGGTTAAATGAAATTAAATATTTTAAGGAATTGCGAGAAAATTTTAAAATCATTACAATTAACAGAAATAAACTCATACCGTAGCCTTCTGATATTGGATATAGCTGGGAAACTCCAACAAATAAGAAAATAAATAGGAGCGTTACTAACAAGACGTAACTAAGCGTCAAGTGTTTACAAAAGTTTCCTTCAGGTGGAGTGGCGGTAGCAACTAAGAAGTATAATTATTAAAATATCTCTTAAAAATGCGTTATAAAGGGAAATGGAAAAGGAAAATTAAAAATACAATAAATATATCATATTATATAAACTATTTCTATGATAGGTAATTACATGTTGAAATAATATGGTAAACTTGATCTCAAAATTAATTCTATTTCCCGTTTTCAATCATTCTTTATGGGTTATGCTCGGTACTCTGGTTTTCAACGGATGTACTTAACCAATTTTTTAGACTTAAGAAGGAATAATTTCAGTTGATGTTTCAATGGCAAAATAATTCTGTATCCGTAACAAATCCGCACATAATTGCACGCATTCTCATGGAGAATTAATTTTAATACGGCGCTTATAAATTAGTATTTCGTTTTTCAGTATAACTTTGACGCCCCATTATGGATATAGTACCCTTACCATTTCGTATGTCCGGTTGTTTCGAATTGACTTATGCAATGGTCTTGTCTGTGTGTGTGTTTTTGTCCCCTGCTACCAACTTTTGCATAATTTCATCGATTTTAATGAAACGGTATGAGGATCATGCTGCCAGTGCACACCTTGGGGCTATATATTATTTGACGAAGATTGAAGTCTCGTGTTCGATTCCAGAAACTCGAAATAATTTTGTAAGTCATTTAATATGGTTGTTGAAAATTATTTTTCATTAGGAATACAATGAATGTATCGTAAAAGTACCGTATATTTATGGAGAGTTAGGGAATGCAAATGTGCAACGATGCGTATCACAACTTTGCTCTTATCATTCTCCCTCCAAAAATTATCAATAAGCCATATGTTTTAAATCAACGCAGGAATAAATAGAATGTCATCAATTCGGAATTAGTCCTATAGCTAGAGTTGCCAAGTTATTAGTAGTTGATTTCGGGAGATTTCCACCTCATGAATAACAATGTCCGAGAGAATTTTTCTATGTCAAAAAATAACTTACGTGAGCAACTAAACTTCTTTTATTTACTTATTAGAAGACAATGATCATTTAAGTTTAATTTTATAGTTTAAGCAAGGGTTACCACTTAGTAATTTGCTGATTCCGTGAGGTATGAGTGCATGGGTTGTTAATTGTGAAATTGTTTGTAGGTTAAAAGAATAGCTAATGAAAACAATAAATCTCTTTTTATTCATGATGTTCAAAAATAATAACATTTGACCTTAAATTTTTAAAACTCATCTATAAATTATAATAAATATCGCATTGAAATCCAATTTCTTTATAAGCATTACCTTATTTATTTAATTTGCATTTGGATATTGAACTACTTCGACCAGTCTCCAAATGATCTGGTTTTGGTAGTAAAAAGTGAGGGATATCTTTATTTGAGTAATTAAAATTGGTGCATAATTGAGTTTTTTCTAGACATAATCCACACGTAATTTGTATCAAACTTTACCGAAATATCGATGGATAATATTGAACACAGGTTCTCGTGCTGTCTTGGATACAGGATCTGAAAGCACAAACGTTAAAATTTTCTTTAATTCTCCGCTAATTCAATTAATTTTTGAAAATGAATCGATATTTTGTCGAATGTTTGTTGAAGGATTTTAATTGTTATAAAAATCAGGCAAAACTTGAGTGGCGCTTTAGAGGTGGTAACCTGTAGGATTCTTCGGGATGGGCATATTTATACATTATGTGTAGCTTCATTGGAATCAAAGGAAATTTTTCTACCAAAATCTCAACTTAATATGTGGTAAAAAGACTAGTAAAGCCAAAAATTACATGATTACGAAGATTTTGGGCTCCCGTACAAGTCCTACCAGATTTCGTGGGAGATGTATCTATGGTGGGTTAATTGCGAGAGAGGTGGCAACCCTACTTATTGCAAAAATATATATGCGTTCAGCAGGATCTTAGCCCTTGCGCGTTTCTCATAGAAAGACAGCTTGACGCCGACGGGAGGTAATTTAACTTTGCCACAGTTTACAGCATCTCGTTGCACGTAATGTGGATATCATTCGGATTAGTGACTTTTCGGTTTGCCGCTGTATAAGAATACGAGTCCATACTGGAGTCCGTTAGACTCGTTGGTGCAAAGGTTTTGGGCCTCCGTCATCCACGCTTTAGTGTTCGCATGCGCCTCCAGCTTCCTTGCTAAGAGATCTGACCTAGACGGGGTTGACGTGGAATTCGTTAATGTTGGACGATACTACTCGTATGAAGAATTTCGCAACCGATGGCAACGCCGCCAGGATCAGAAAGTTCGTTGAGAAGGAATTGTTCTTGTTTGGGATATGGGCGTTTGGTTTTGTGACATTTTCCAACCCATGATGAGTCGATTGGAGTGAAGGTGGATGAAGTTTGCATTTCTTCGTTTCGACCTATCGACGTTAACGCCTCTCCAAAAGATAGAAATGTTTGAGATCTGCACCTGTTTCACTGTCTCCCCTCCCCTTCACCAAACCCCTCGATTGCTTTTCATTGGACTTTCCCTCCCCTTTCACCAGTCACTGGTCTTCTCGTTTCTCCTTCAGTTATCTTATTCGGCTAACTCTCCCCTTTTCTCTTCTATTGGCCTCACGATTCTACCAATTTTCTCCTCATTTAACTTGTTGGCTTCTATCGGCCTTTTCCCCATCACTTCCTTCCTTCCTATATTTTATAATTCTATTAGTTTTGGACTTGTGACACAATAAGAAGAAATCGCTCCCCTCTCCGGAAAAATAAAAGTGCCTTTAAGATTTTATCGCACAGTTTACTTATAGTATTTGTTATGACACGACAGGAATGAGTACAAAAATCACTACAATTTCGAAGAGAATGTCAATTTCTGAAAGGTTCCACAGCATACTCTCATATACTTATAGGAATACGGTAGTACTTAGCCGTAGAATAATGCAAAAAAGAAGAAAATCGGTCCATATTTACGTATTTGATGAAGGAAAATATTCTTGAGCTTTGAAAAATTGAAAATGCCGTGTAAACTTATGATAATCTATAATTGTCTCGTAGAGTCGAATCTGGAATTTTTTCCTATATATTTTATTTTTCCATACAATAATTCCTAGAGGTTTAAGTGCATTGTAAGTTTCAGCTCCTGTTTCCTTCTGAAATATTCTAAAGAGCTTAAGAGACAGACGGGCAGTAGAGTGAGCCTTGCCTAACTGGATTGCTTCGTGCCTGGCAGGTACCGCGCATTCGAGAATTCCCATAAATTTAAATATGGAACAAAAAAGTTAATAACGACAACTTACCTTCGTATCAATAAATGGTCATAAATTTCCCTGCATGGCAGTTGCACGTGATGTTTCAGCTGCTTCTTTTGCTAGGGATTCGGCTAGAGCTGTTGCGGTAGATAAATTATATTTTTCGCAAGAATGTATGTTTTTCAATATTTTTACTTTCTCCATAAACGAAATATAGAGAAAATATTGTTTTCATGAAAGAAATCGATTGCTAATTTTACCTGGAAATCAACGTTTTAAGTTCCCCTGAACACGTTTTCACTATTTCCTCGATGATGTCTGTCTGTCGGTCGGTCTGTATGTGATAGAATGTTTTGGGTGCTCTAACTCAAACTCTTACTCTCGTATCAATACCAAACTTTACATTTAGAAATAATACTACACAATGAAGAGCTGATTAGGTTTTGGCAACAATCGCTAAAGCCGAAGTGGATGTTCGCTCATGTCATGTTTTAGTTTTTGGCAAATAAATCTTTTAAATTTCCATAAATGTAAATTTTCTTTATTATGCACTTCACAGATATCAAAATTTTCTATAACATTTTTTGCAACATTTTCTTGTATGACGTATTTTTATGGAAATATTCCATTTGTTTAAAATATTTCCTTTAATATTTGATAAATGTAGAAAAGTACTGTAATAAAAGTTGTATAAAATTTAATTTTGTAGGTATTGTAATTTTCTACAAACTTTTTTTGATATATTTTGCCATATAATGCATTGTTTGAGAAATAGCTTATATTTTTAGTTGCCACCATCACGCCACCTACCGAAGACTATTGTTAACAATTGACGCTTGGTTACGTCTTAGTAACGCTCCATTTTCTATTCTTGATTGTCAACCGGAAGTAAATATTGACAACAATCCTAGAGCTAACAACGTAATTTGCAATATAAATATGGAGAAAGTCATGTGTTGCCCACATCAGTTTATTTCTTCAAATTATCCAAGAGTTATTTAAAAAGTAACATTCTCCGGTAAAAATTCTCTGAAAAAAATTTATTTGGAGGTAATGAACGCAGAAACATATAATAATGACGATTTTATATTCTTTATTAATTACTCCACAGTTAACTTTCGTGTTCTTTTCACGTTAACGTATGCAAAATATTCAACTTCACAAATTCATTACTTTCACTTCCAGTCGCTGTCCGCCATGGTAAGGCAAATAATATCAACAATAAGTAATTAACATAACAATCTAACAATTAGTAAATGCTACTTCTGTATCTTTGTGGCTCCCTCTGTCACGCTATAAAAATGCTAATAACTCGATAATGGAAGGATATTCATTTTTGATATTTCGCAGGAATGATCGACTCACATATTGTAAGATAATGACGAAACGAAATCGCGAAAAAGTTCTACGTTTGGCTCCAAGGTAGGCAATTCCACTTCCCATATGATAAAACGTAAAAATAAACTTTTTGACTTGCAGGCTTTTATTCTTTTTGACATCAAAATTAGAAAGAATTCACCTATGATCTTCGTATCTAGCTCATATTTAAGAAAGAGAAATAATAATCTATAAAATAAAGATTGGCAATGAAAACACTGCTATTTTAATTAAACTAGTGTAATTTCCCTTTAAAAATGACGGATACCCATGAATGAAGTAATAAGTGAAAATAAAATATGTAAGAAAAATTATTGAAACCACCCAATAGATGCACTTAAAAGTAAAAAATAAATATAAAGTACATATAATGGAATATTTTGTAAAGTAAAAATTGTTTTGGGTGTATGAAATTTGTGTTGCTAAGAAATATTAAAGATGAGTAATTCGTTGAAGATTACGCCGCACAACTTTTGCATGACCAAACATTACACAATGGTATCTGGGTACGTGGGTATAGTATTTGAAACAGTAATATATAAACAAATTTATTTCAAGGCAGTGGCCTGCGAGGCTTAAACGTATTCATTGCAGGATTAAAGAAATCGAAAAATTCTGAACCTAAACTTTTTCGGTTCGCATAAAAGGCCCAATAGAAAGGTGAGATTTCCTCACCACCCTCGATCATCCTCAGGTTGCTCACTCCATTTCTGACTCCAAGGTCACCCTTTTGTCTATCGCAGGATAATATCTACTGTCCCCTTCCTCTAACCGAAAGGATGTAATCCTACAGATTGAAAATTTTAAGAAATCGGTGAATGTCGTTAGTGAGAAAGGAATATCTGTTCCATTAGCGAACCTCCCTCAGTGAGCCTCAGGAGATATGTTTACTTAGAAAATATTCTGTTCTCGACTACATAAAAGAGTTTTTCCTGATGCTTAGTCCCTGAACGATCGGAAAAACTCGAGGCAATCGCTCCACAAACGTCCATCTCATCTTAAAATAAATTGTTCGCATCATTAGCCAGTCTTTCCTTATTATATAGTTACAGAAGACATCGGTAAACTTCTATCGGACATATCCCTATATCCGTTATCCTTTGTTACAGGTTAGTACTTTCTCATATATATTACAAATATGAAGCATTTATGTCTATATTGGACGGTTTATGTTTCGTGAAAGACGAAGTAGAATCAGAAATTAATACAATTCTTGTTTTTTCAAGAAATTTAGTCTTATGGAGCAGATAACAAACACCTACTCCCATTTTGTATGCAACCTAATTATGTTCGACGGGCGGTGGGAAGGGTGAGTGAAATAAAGGCAAGCGGTGGGAGGTGTGAGTGAAGAGGGGCGGGCGGTGGTGGAGGTAGTGAAAGAGGGGCGGCTGAAATCCCGAATCGCACCCGGGCAACGCCGGGTGACACAGCTAGTAACTGTATAAAAAAGTCTTTGCATTTGGGTGGCCGTCCCTATAAGTTTTATTTCTGACTTTCAGTTTGTATTTAACCCATTGAAATACTTTAATGGCCATACTTCCCCTAAATGTGTGATTCAAATGTTAGATATTAATGATTTCCAGGTGTCGGCAAAAACAGATGAATAATATAAGTTATTTATTAATTTTTCTTTAAGATAGTTTATATCGGATGACAGAAGGTCCGACTTTTCTAATTTTAATTTCCAGAACAATAATAGCTTTCACATCGAGAAGCCCATTTTTACGTTTTACCTTAGGAGAAAATGAAAAGATCTCATGGACTTGAACCCGGTTCGTTAATCCAAATATTTATTTGTTTATCACTTTATTAAATAGCTCTTCAAATTGAAGAGCGGTCATCCTCAAATGGTTTCGGTACTACTCAATGTCCTCAGATGAAAACTCTTTTAGCAAACATTCTAAAGCCACAAGATCATTACTCTTCAAATCCATTACCTTGTCCATAGACGTCTTCCGTTAGTCTTCTTTTTTAAACTACTACGTAGTTCCTCGCCTATAACGCTACAAATAACTTGCATGCCCACACCAAGTAATCCAGTTGACGTCATTTTGTTTTGAACGTTCAAATCGACTCAGGTTGTACCGTCTAAACTGTTGATACCCGTTTCTCTTTCTACATGCGTCGAAGGATCCATCACGTACCTCCCAGATTGCTTGGTCAAAACGGTCCTTTATTTTCCACCTAGAATCGCCTGGTCGAGTTTCATCAGAATCCGTGAACCGAAGGTCGTATTCTCCGCTTGTTGGTAGAGCTGTTTTTATTTTCTTAATTGTTGGAGTTTCGGGGGTATATTCAATATTAGAAGGCAATGGTTTGAGTTTTGTAATGTTTTTTGTAGTAAAAATTTTCTCGCAAATCCTTAAAATATTTTTTATCATGTAACCTATTTGGAACTTTTAGAAATGTTACAGATTTAAAGAGTGTCATTTGGAGGCCACATCAGATTTTTTTCTTTTGTATGACAGCATTTATTCCTTATTTTTAATAGTTATTTTGTGAATTAGGTAGTAAATTTCTCAGTTTTTTGCACTAGAACTCGTTAGTTTTGAGATGATTTACCACATCTAACGTCCTCCATGTCCAATATAAAATTGTGCGTTACACATGGTGTACTGAACCATTTCATTATCATCGTGTTCGTGAATCTTTTTTAAAAATGAAAATTATTTTTTAATCCCTTCGTTAAACATACATTTTCTCTTCGACATGGCTAGCAATACAAGTATTAATATATATTATAAAATTGTGTATCGTAGTTTTGTTACCACAAACTCATGGCTGTACGCGGTATTATGGCTGTAACTAGAACTAGGTTATGTACCACAGATATATGAATGTCGAGATTTCGTGTGCGCATCCGGTCGCACAGAGTACTCGGTGTAATATTTAAAAAAATTAAGTATGAAATTTTCTATAATCGTGTCATTGGAGAATGGGACATATTTGCGTCCCGAAGATTATTATGTGGACACCGGGACGCTTATTGTAAAAACGGGACTGTCACGGGTAAAACGGGACGAATGGGATCCCTACCCTAGAGTGATTCTTACCTAGGCACCACGCACTCAAGAGTGTCTCTTGCCTTAGGTAAGAGACAAATGTAAAAATATATTGGAATAAAAGTTGTAGGAGATTTAATTTACCACAAATACGATTTGAACAGTTTTTCGATAAAATGCATTGTTTAAGAGATATCGCATAATTTTAGCTGCCACTACCACGCTACATATTGACGACTATTGTAAATAATTGACGCTTATTTATGTTTTCGCAACGCTTCTTATGCTTTTCGTATTTGTTGGAGCTTTGTGTCTATATCCAATATCAGAAGGCTATGGTATGGGTTTTTTTCTGTTCTAACTAAAGTCTAAAATTTTCTTGCAGAGTCTTTTAATATTTAATATTATGTAACTTATTTTGAATATTAAGAAATATTAGAGATATGTAGAAAGCCATGTGGTGGGCACATCGGATTTTTTTGAAAATAATTTTATAAAGTTGTAATTTCATGTTTAATGTATATATTTAAAAATCTCATTATGACACTTAATTTCACTATAAATTGAGTACGGTATTAACTATGCGGTTAAACGTTACAAAAATATTTAACGATTGAAAAGAATTCAAATTTCTCGAAAAAATACGAAACACAATATTAAAATACTTTTCAAGTTTTACTTTCACAGCTTTTAGGTATGCTCCTCCTATTGTGATCCCTTATTGCCCTGAAGAAAAACAAACATATTCGCTCCTTCCTACAGTCGATAACCCAAATTTAATCGTCATGTTTGTTCCTTCAGTATTACATGAGAATTGCAATTATCTATAATGCGCTCAATCATAGTGCGTGATGCAATTAGTGTTTTTGATAGAGTAAAATCTTACATATTATCGGAAGAAAATATCGGTGATGAAGTTTAATATGCATGATATTGAAAATGAGAGTTATATGCTTATGGGAATTAACTAGATGTTAATTCAATAAAAGAAAAATGAAAAAATATATTTCCGTAACACGAAGTTTTTATAACTCTAATAAATTTTGCTTACCTTTGAGATTCAAGTTATGGAAGTTTTACTGTGTATATACAAATACTTAAAAATTTATTTCCAAAACTTTAATTTATTATTACTCAAATAATTATTACTTTTCCTGGAGAATCTAGTTATGAATGTTCAATTGTAATTCGTTATGATGGCATTAATTTCCATTAAAATCATTAAATCACTGCAATCGTAGTGTATAATATCAGATCCATTTAAAAACATTGAGGTCGTTGCCATAATATTTTTAGAATTTCACTGTCGAAAAAAGCAAAAAATTCACAGTTTTTTTCGATTAATAGCAGATATTTACGCTATTCGGTAGGTATTTGAATTCTACTTTCAAATATTAAGAACTCCGTTTTTTCAGTCAGACAACTATTCTTTCCCCAAGTTTGTATCCTAATTGCAAGTAATTTAAAAATGCATTTTTAGAATGCCTTGCTCTGAATACCATATTTTCTTACGGGATATTGAAATTGAACATTGAGGTTAAAAAGACCACTTAAATATTAACTTTTTTGTGATTCACCTAAATTTCAAATTTCAGATTCCTTACCCTTCTAGAAGTATCATTGAGTTTTGTGTCAGTGAGGCACAAGTAGCTATATTATAATATATATCATCATCATAGGTAGTCTGACCGTATACAGGTTCGTGATTATTCATACACTTGGTTCTCCATATACTCCTATTTTCCGCTGTACTCTTCCTATCTTGATAACTCTCCTTTTCTTTCAAATTGTCTATCAGCAGAAACCTTTTCCTACCTCTATCTCTTTTTTCATGCAGTTTTCCTTCTAACACGTCTTTAATCACACTCTCTCTCCTCAGGCAATGTCCAACCCAGTTTATCTTCCTTCTTTTAATAGTCTGTATAATCATTCGCTTCTCTCCTACTCCTCGTAGCACTTCATCGTTTTTCATCCTATCTGTCCATTTTTTCATTATCTTTCTCCTCCAAGTCCACATTTCAAAGCTTTACAAGTATTTGATGTCATTTTTCCCTAGAGTCCATGTTTCTGCCCCGTACAAAGCTATACTCCATACATAGCGTTATATGAACTTCTTGCGGATATCTTCCCTTATATTCCTCGTAAGTAGGTGTTTATTTCTTTTGAAAGTCGCTTTTGCTTTTCCTATTCTAGTCGTCATCTCATCCGTATATTTTGCTACTCTTGTTATGATGCTTCCAAGGTATTTATGATCTGAAACTTGTTCTAAAGGCTTTCTTTCAATACTTATGTTCAGAGTCCCTTCTCTGCCCGATATTCGAATGACTTTGAATTTGGATTCTCTTCCAAATGCTAAATAAATAATTCGATAGAATTAGCGAAAATTCTAAATAACAATTCAATTCCCACCGATGCAAAATTAGTGTTAATTGATAAAGTATGTCTATCACTAACGTACCAATTTTAGAAACCTTGAACGTAACCACAAATACTCCTAGGAAAAAAGGCGTATACAATAACTTATTAAACGAATTACCCGAACTATGAAGAGTAGTCACGTTGCAAAATTATTTTCTACTTAAGGAAATATTCTATCAACAAGTAGATGGATTAGCTATAGTGTCTCCAGAGTCTCCCCTCCAAGAATTTCGCAATATTTTAGAAACTGAATTGTTCAATTTCGGGCATTACTTTTTAAAATCAGTGCAATATTGGTATAGATACGTTTATGACGTCCTTTGCTTGTGGTCAGGTATTGACAGGCAACTGGATCTATTCCTTAATCATCCTAATTCTTTACATATATATATATTTCCTTCACCATGGAAAAATAAATTGCTGAATCTCTCAATTTCCTTGATTTGACCATTTCCAATAAGAAAAATAAACACGACTTTGCAGTATACAGAAATTTCACTTTCACCTACAATGTAATTCAGGCTATCTCTTCCCCTCATTTCTCCCAAAAAACGCTGCTTTTCATTCCCAGCTCTATCGTTTGTTAAACGCACCTTTGTCTGAATCTAATTACAACTTAAAACTTAAAGCTATAAAACTAATTGCCTCTAATAACGGCTACAATAGTGATTAAATTGAAAAAATGTTAAAAAGGAAATTATGGAAAATAGCCAATTATAATACTACTGCATTGTCACACATAAATCTGAAGAACGACCAAAATGGTGCAGGCTACCCTTAGTGGGTCATTTATCTAACAAACTCGCCGATAATTTACCCGGTTCCCTTAAAGCAGCTTTTTATTCCCCGAAAACACTAGCTACCGTACTTAATAGTTCCAGATACAAAATAAATAATTTGTCAAAGTCGGGAGTGTAGAAATTGAAGTGTAGTGATTGTGACGCTATCTATACCGTGCAAACAGGGAGAAGCTTTGGCATACCCGTCGAAGAACATAAGAGGTGCTTCTAGAACAAAGATCTTACATCCCTCTTCGCAAAACACCTGATTGAAAACAATCATCACAGTGAATTTGTACCAGAGATTTTACATGTGTTAACCAAAGGACGGAAATTAGACACAATGGAAAAATTAGAAGATTTTAACTCAAAGTGTGACAATTTAGTGAATGAATGTGTTTTTTCCCAACATTTCACCTTTGCTCTCCACTACCTTGTCCCTTCCTAAAGCCTGTCCCTCCTCCCCATCCCTCCAAACCTAACCATTAACTCGACGTTCGGAGTGGGCTACGGATGATGTGTAAATGTTTTTGTTAAATTTGCACACCAAGGGGTAATTGATTTTCAAGGAAACTTAGCACACCCCTTGCCCTGGGTTCTAAGACTTGGGCAAGGGGAAGGGGGGGGGGGGGGGTGATATCAATTTTTGTCACGGAGGCTTATGGGCCTCCCATGTTAATTTTGGAAATTTTTTTTTTAATTAGCGAGAGAAATGTTGAGGCCGAGGGTATTTTTCAGGAACGCATCAATAACATTAAACAAAAGATTCCTGTGCTGTACATCTACTACACGTGCTACTACTACTATTATGAGCATTTTCTGAACTTGACCGTGTGGTTTTTCCTTTTTGTTGTAGAATTTACAGTTTAATAACCTTCTGCCTGGTACCAGTTCATCAAATGTAACATTGTTATTATGGGTTTTTAATATTTGCATAACTACGATGCGCATAAGGACGCTTTTTCATGGCATGAATTAACATCGTTAAGCTTAACGAAGCTGGTTTTTGGTTCCTCCACCTTGCTCTTAAAAGCAATTTTGAAGCCTAAAAAAATACCCTGAAGAAATGAGACGCAGAAATTTATAAAAAAAACCTAACCTCGATCTCCCATCCCGTGAAGAAAGAGGTTTCGTAGGAAGTAAACACAAATCCAAATTCGTTTGCAAATCCTCAACAAGGAGAGATTATGACGCTTAAATGAATATAAGAGAGGTTTGCACCGAGATTTTTGTAAGGGAGATAGTCAATAGTAGCCAGAGTTTTGGTTCCTCTGTCAAATGTGCGAATAATGAAGAAAGGAACGGTAGGACCCAGTGTTGGACACAATGAAACGGTCTCGTATGAGAGTTAAAAGCAAATGTTTGTTTGACGTGTTATGCCCTTCGACACACTCCACTACGGAAGGAGTGTCCTCAATAAGTGATTCATAACGGTAATATTATTCTTTTTAACTGTAAATTACTCCGACAATATTTTTATTGTTTTAAAGTTATAATGCTGCAAATGGCTCATAAAAACAAGAGGCTTAACTTTAAATACCCAATATAATTAAGCGATAAGATTAACCAATAATTACGATAAAAGATTCTCATTTATTGGCTTCCGGTGATCTACATTAAATTATTAGTTTTATTTTTTTTAGCGTTTTATACGGGACGAAGGCATAAGCGCTGGCTCTAATCTTGGAGAATTTTGGCAAATGCACGCGCCATAAGCATAATGCTGTCTTCTAAGGGTGGAGTATACGTAGTTTTCTCTGGTAGATGGCGCTGGTGTTATTTTGTAACGTCACATTTTTCAAAACTCCCCCTACTCCCCATGGTCACACAAGTCGGACTCCCTCCTCCCCTTGGTGCGTGATGTCATATACGGACGGGCCCATGAGTGCCAAATTAAAAAAAACTTTCTCCTACATAGGGGTAGTTACCCCTTCTCAGGGATGGTTCGGAGGTTTAAAACATGTCATTTTTGTAATCAGCGGGTTCAAAAACCCCAGGAAATTATTTTATTAACATTGGTTTATTTTTCTCTACACTACTCCTGCCTTAGGGGTGAGTCGGGTGTTAAAACGCTTCATTTATATAATCAACGTGGTCGAAAATCTCCAGAAATTTTATTTCATGAATATTGTTTTATTTTTTCTCTTACGCGTAGTTACCCCAGCATTAGGGGCAGGTCGGGGGTAGAAACTGATACAATTTTTAAATCAGTGGGGTCGAAAAACCCCGGACCTCAACATTTCTCTCGCGAATTCCAAAAATATTTTTTTTCCCCAAATGAACATGAGAGGCTTCCGTGTCAAAAATTGATATCACCCCGAAATGTGGTGAAATCAGAAACACACCAACTTGCCCAAATCTCAGAACCCAGGGCAAGGGGTGTGCAAATTTTCATTGACATATAAATACCCCTTGATGTGTAAATTTAACAAAAACTTTTACACATCAACTGTGGCCCATTCTGTATACGCATCCATACATCTTCCCTTCCCCCTACTCCTCTCTGGATGACCTCCTGTTGCAGTTTTTCTCCCCCCTTCATCTACGGCTGTGGAACCCATTTTGTACAACTCTTTTGTCGGCAACTGTTTCCTTTTTGCTGTGTGGTTTTCCCAATCTTGCTTCCCCACTCCACTCTTCCAACGACAGTCTTATCTTTCCCCACCTACCCCTGGATTTTATTTAAAACCCACGTTCGCCATTCCTCCTTGCCAGATGATGTCGTATCACGCGCGAAACCGGTCGCAAAAATAAATAAAAATTGTGGAAAAGTACTAAGTGTGTAATTAATATGAATAAGATTCCGAATATAACTGTGGTTACACGACAATGCTTGCCGTAAGTATTCAAACTTTATAATATTTTATATCGTTAAGTGTTAGTTTGTCGTGCGATAACCTGTGGAAATCTTTAGTTGTGGGAATTTTGATTCGTTTCCCAGTAGCGGATTTAAGAAGCGCGCGCCTTTGTTCCCTTGAAGTAAGGAGCTCCGAAAACGTTCGTGTATATAATCTCAGAAATATTAAATGCCGCGATTTCAAAATCAGTGGAACTTCTCTATGATTTCAAAAGAAAACGATCGATAAAAAGTGTGACAAGAAGGTAGTCGTTAGGAGAGTTTTCGCTATACATTTAATTTGCAGGGCCCCCGACTGCACAGCGCCTGGGCCCTTCAGTTTTTTAGCACCAGGGGACTCCAAATATTTAGCGCCAGGGGCCCCAGAAGGCGTAAATCCGCCACTGGCGTTCCCTCCAATCGTATATTTTATCTTCGAATTTGCAAAGACGATGGAACGTAAAGTTATGTTCTAATACAGTCATCCGACTGTGAAATACATACAAGATTGATTTGGTATAGAAACAATTTTTATTGTGAAATTACGATTATGAGGTAGTTCAAATCAATATTGCCAAAGTATGCAAAGTATATAACACTTGTTCCGTTAATGTATGCGATTACTAATAGTACTGCGGACAAAGTTTTGAAACGGAAGTCGTTTATCAAGACATTTATTAGGGTTTATGTAAATGGCAGTTTAACAATAATTCCATGGATGTATCGCAAAACGTACCGAATATTGATTTTATTGGTCGCGCGATACGAAGATAATACAATTACGCAACGATACGCTGCTAAATATTTTTCGTTTCATTTTCTTCTCACGGAATTATCAATAACCCAAAGGCTTTCATTCATCGCTGAAATAAGTAGAGGGCATCAATTCGTACGCACGTTTTTCGCTTCTTCTCAAGTGCATCGCTAACATTAGAGAAGAGCATGAAAATTTCCGATGTTTCACGCGGATATTCCGTCAATGTAGACGCTTGCTTCTTCTCTCCTATGAAGATGGGCAATGAAGACCTTTACTGGAGCCTCAAACCGCTCCTCGCGTTCAGCAGGATCTTAGGCCTCGCGCCTTTTTCCATAGAAAGACAAAATGGCGTTGAAGGGAGCTCACCCAACTTTGTCATTCGTTACAGTATCTCGGTGCTCATAGTGGGGATATCATTCACACTGGTGACTATATACGGATCCCTGCTTTATAAGAATACGAGTCCAGACTGGAGTCAGATAGACTCGTCTGTGCGATGGTTTTGTTTTCTCCGTCATCCACCTTTTAGTTTTCGCCAGCGCCTCCAACTTCCTTACTAAGAGATCTGACATACACGGTGCTTTCGTGGAATTCGTCAAGTTGGACGACGCAAGGAAAAGTTTCGGAACCGATAGAGACGCGGCTGGTATCAGGATGTTCGTTCAGGTGGAATTGTGCTTGGTTGGTATATGGGCTGCCAGATTTCTCGTAATTTCCAATCCTAGGCGATTTAATTACAGCGGAGAAAGCGGAAACTTGCAATTCTTCTTTCGACCTATATGGCTATGGCGATCGCGTCCATACAGCTGCAGCAACACAACCTGTTGCGAAAGCTTAAATTTAAGATGTCCCGCCTGAAGACCGCCATAATTTTCTGTTTAGAATCGAATTCAAACGACGGACAAACTCGTTGTATTGGAGCGACACCAGCCTCGCCAAAAGACTGAAGTGTTTGAGGTCTATTCATATCACACTCTTTCGCCTCAGCGGGAGCTTGAAAAAATTTTTCGATTCTTTAATGATATTACAAGTGTTGCTCTAGGCCATGGCAGTCGTCGTGGTATGCTATTTCACCGTGCATACTCTTCATGACAGCATAGTCTTATGTGAGGACATTAGCAGACTGATTTCGAATTATTGGCCGGACATACTCACTCATACTTTGCTTTCTCTCGTCGTGGGTTATTGTCAATCTGCATCAGAGGAGGTGAGTATTAAGCTGATTTCTTTTTTATAGCATTATAACCCCTATTTTGTGCACCTGAGACTTTTACTACAAGAATGAATTCCTAAAAAAGGCAATCATTCGATTGGAATATGGTAGAATAACGACAAGAATACTCAGCCATTAAGTATTAATTATGTAATAGAGATCAAAAACAGCAAAAACTATTTGATATCATCGTTAAAAGTTTTTAGGTAATCCCGGCCTTTGTGTTTGAAATGATTTAAATCCATTTCTAAAGCTAGCTTCAATCAGATAAATTCTGGAAGTTATTAAAGGTTAAAAACTATTTTATTTATTAAACAATTTTTTATCACAAAGAGAATGTTAATAGTTCAGTCTCAGCCGTTACGTGGCAATTATTTTGGGTATAATTTGCGTGCACGATTCAAATAGCTGGTACCCTAAATTCCCAAGTATAACGCGCACTCATGCATAACGCGTAGGCCAACCTTCGGCTGTTTTCCGCATATCTCCAAAATTTCTAGTATAACGCGCACTTGTGTATTACGCGCAGGACACCCGCAGAACATGGGATGGTTGAGCTTAGCGTTTTTTTTAAGAATGCTACACTTTTAGCGCCCTTCCCCAACTCTCCTGTGCGAAGGAGAACATTTGGGGAAAACCCCTGGATACCGATTTTTCCCATTATTATTTCCGATACAATGACCACTCGAGGGTCAAAGAAAACTGGTTGGGGAGTGAGGTGTAAGGAAGTGGTGAGGGTGTCATGAGATGTGTTGGAATGGAATGGTGGGGGTGGGTAGAGGTGCACAAAACAAAAGAAGGACCAGACCTCAAGGGTGGTACGACAAGGGGCAAGAGAAAGCTAGCATAAACAGCCAGAGAATCTGAGTGTGGGAACGAATGTGGAGGGCACACATTGTTGACTCACAGACAGAGAGACGACCATCGCCCATTCATTTGTGGTTTGCAGTCTGGCTGTAACGTTTTGATCAACGAGGTAGGGCACTGAAAGTACGGAGTTTCGTTCCTCTTTGACAGAAACCAGGTGAGGTATTTTCAAGGATATTTTGTTTTCCTTAAAAACATTGACATTATTTTTACTGAAACTTGTTGACTTTGTCATTTATGGAGTGTTACCTATTTAATTTTTCTTAACCTGACTAAGAAACGGTACGGTTTCTGTACGGTATTTCTTGATTTGGTAATGCACAGTTATTGAACCTAATGAAAAAATATTAATATTTTTTTATTTTTTAAATTGTAGACCCACCGTTGGACCATAACCCTATTTAAAAATGCCAAAAAGAAGAAAATCTTACATGGCGCAGAAAAAGTTAGAAATGTGAATTATGCCGAGATTCACGGTAATCGGTCAGTGGCCCATTCCTTCGAAGTGGGCGAATCCAGCATTCGCGAGTGGCGGCCCCAAAAGAATTTGTTGAGTGTTCTACCTGTGGCAAAAAGGGCACGAAGGAAACGAAAGGAGTTTTGGCCAGATCTGGAGCAAGAATTGAAGGACTGGGTCTGTGAGCAAAGGAGTGAAGGAAGAGGAGTTTCAACTGTGTCACTTAAATGCAAAGCAATACAAATAGCTCGCGAGAAAAATATTGATAATTTTAAAGGCAGTAATTGCTGGTGTTATCATTTTATGAAGCGAAATAGTTGAACAGTAAGAGCAATTACATCTACCGGACAAAAGTTACCAGAAGATTGGAAGGTGAAAGTGAAAGAGTTTAATTTGTTTGTTGGGCAGGAAAAAAAGGGCGTTGAACCAAGTCAGATAGGGAACATGGATGAGTATACCTATTAGTTTCGTCATGCCATCGAAATTTGCAGTTGACGTTAAAGGCAAGACATAAAAATATGCACTGCTGGAGCTAAAAAATGCTGCTTTACTGTTGTGCTAACAGTGACGGCTGATGGAGAAAAGCTTCCCCCAATGGTAATTTTCAAGCGGAAAACCATTCCTAAATAGGAATTTCCTAAAGGTATTGTTGTGTGCGTAAACCCAAAAGGCTGGATGAATTACGATTTGTTGCGAATGTGGTTAACTGAGGTATGGGGAAAAAGGAATGGCTCATTTTTTAAACCAAAATCGTTGCTTGCATTGGATTCAGCTAGGCAAATGATTCGAAAATATTATTGAAAAAATATTCCAAGATTGCAGTTATTCCTGCAGGTCTAACAAAAAAGCTGCAACCACTGGACATCTCCGTAAATAGATCATTCAAATCGAAAAGACGGAGGCACTGAGAAAAATGCATGGTAGATGGTTTCCACTCCTATACAAAGTCTGGAAGGATGCAGCGAGCGAGCTTCTTATGCTGAAATTTGCAAATGCATTGTGAAAAGTTGGGCCGATGTAACCCGTGAATGTATAATTAATGGTTTCAGGGTATCGGGAATTTATTCCACTGATGTTGATGAGGGGATGGAGGGTATTGTGATTCATCATCTGATGAAAGCGATAATTTTTCGCTTGAAAATTTTTCGGACTCATTGGTTAAGAACTTGAATGATTACGATATAAATTGTGACTGAATAAGAAGATTTTTATGGTTATGTTAATTAATAATCGAGTGAGAATAAAAGTTTATGAAGAATTTGTGATTTTTATATTTTTATATGTGAATGTGTTTTGTTTTGGAATTCGTTATCTTATTTAAAAAAGCATAGCGTACATTTTTTTCAAATAATAACTTCGAATCTGCCTTAATTTGTCTTAGGTTGAATAATAATTAGGTAACTGAAATTCGATTTTGTATCTGCAATGATTGAAGTGCATGGTAATTTATGCCAGAAAATTTGTTTTTATCAACGGAACAAAAAGAAAGAAGTTTCGAAAGATTTCAGCCATTTAGTGATTTCACGAAGTTAGTATTTGAATGCTTTAAGGCATTTTATTTTATTAAGCTGTACTTCTTATGCATAACGCGCACTAGTACGTCTTATGTATAACGCGCACTAAATAATTCGGAAAATTTGACAAAAAAACCTTGTATAACGCGCGCGTTATACTTGGGAATTTAGGGTAGTTGGATATCGCCACCTTGAAATAGCCGTGAAATTCTTCGATGAATTACAACAACCGATATTTATGTTAGAAATGAGGTCAATTCAGTCTCTTAAGCAAAATTTTTAACGATTGTTTTGCATCTGTTTTCATTTTGAAAAAGACTAGAAATTTATCATATGGCATTAGTGATGAAATCTACAATAAATTGTTCTCAATAATTCTACTATTAATTTTATATGGCTTGTTCTTCTTGCACGTGCTTTGGACTTAACGGCCTTAAATGCTCGAACATATCATATTGGTCAATAGCCTTTGCCACGAAGGAATATCTGTTTTATTTGAAACGATTTGTTAAAAGTCTGATAAATACTTGAAATACGTTAAAACGTTTATTTTTCGGTTTATAAAAGAATATTTCTTATTTATTCATTATTTATTTGATGAGCAACTTTTAATTTGGAGGTAATATCTAAAGTATGCATCATATTATTTTGAAGGTGTGACACTCGCATCGGATTGAGAATTTACAGAATGAAAGTATATGCAAAATAACGGACTCCTATTTCTACCTAGGTGCCAACTCGACGCCGTTTACGAGAAAATGCCTTTTGAAAATCCCGATCCGAGAGTCAACGAAATAAGAACGTTAAAAGTATTCATCTAATTATTTGCGAGCGTTGGGCTAGGGGAAATATACTCTATTTTAAATATTTTTGCCGGGGTTCGGAACCCGAAGGGACCAAAATTTTTTTCTCAGATTATTTTTAACTTTTTCGCAATTTCTAGCAAATCGTCGATAAAACTTGCACCACATTTGAAAAAAATTTATTCCATGCATTATAACTACTATTTTATTCATCGTAATTCTTCACGAACATAATTTTACGGATCACTACCCATTCGCTTTACCATCATGATCAATACAAGACGAGATTTGAATGGAGGAATGCCGAACAAAATGTACAAAATACTTGACAATATTTTTACACACTAGAAATTAATTTTATCGAAAACCCTTATTAGGAAAGATATTGTGTACTATCTTTAGGGTGATATTTATCATAAAAACATTCAAAACATAAACATCTTCGGCACCATGCACATCTTATGAATGAATATTGTCCGCAATTACATTTTGTTAAATTGACCTCTTCAGGGAAAGCCACGTCATTGACATTTAAAAATACTTCACGCTCATTTGATAATTTTGAGGCGTACCATGCAATAGATTGGTGCCTGCAATTGGTTGTGTATAATGGATTGTATTTTAATGATGTACTTGTAGTGAAATGCTTACTACGAGGTTTCTATACTCTACAGCAGGGGTGGCCAACTTGTTTCTTGTTGCGATCGACTTTTTTATATAAAAAGTAGTCACGAGCTACCATGACGAAAAACTTTTTAATGCAATAATTAAATACGAGTATAAAGGGAAAATAAAAATTCCTCATATCAAAATATACAAGTTTTGATAGAAAAATGTTTATTGAATTTATTGAATAAACGAAGAACACTTCAAAATAAACATTTTGACATTAAACATTTTGAAATATAAATATACAAAAAATGAAGATAACTGTAATTAATGAGAAGTTTATCTTCATATCTTCTAATAAGCTTTCATAGTTGGGCGTGTGCCTCGACAAGGACAATCTTAAGGCATCTTCAGTATGGGAATCGGTAAGCAAGGAACGATGCTTCGTCTTCGTTAGCTTTAAATATGAAAACGCCCATTCACATAAGTATGTGGATCCAAAAAAAGAACGGATACATTCACTACGTTTTATAATGTTTGTATATTTTTCCCGACTATCGTACTTCCAAAAGCCTTCTTCTGACTCCCTAGCTCTTAAGAATAGATCGGATTGCAGTGTTATAATTTCGTGTTCAAGTATAGTTTTTTCCATCGATTTTTTTCATGAATATCTTATTCTACGTATGGAGTAAGAAAAAATGAAATAAATGGTAAAATTAATTGTATATGAAATAATATTGTGGCCACCGCATGACTTTCTCCATATCTGTAATATTTCTAAAAATTCCAAATAAGTTACATAATAAAAAATATTTCAAAAACCGAAAAAATTGAGGACTTTTCAATGCAGCGAACTATAATTTTCGGTGCAAAAACATCCACTGATGTGCTAAGTGCTAATGACAAACTATAGATAGAATATAGAAATATAGAAATATAACAATCCAACAGTTGAATTTGAATAGATTTAAGTAATACCACAATACAAAAATACACCTCATAGGTGAAGGCGATTCGAAACGAAACTTATTTAATGTCAGTTAAATCACATCCAATAGTTACTATCACTCTTCCGGCTCCCGGTAGGTCAATGTCCACTCAACACTGAATAGTTCTGCCTTGTAGAATGGAATGGAGCGTGGGACACCTGCGTCGACTTCTCCTCTCGTTGCTCCGCTGTGCGTCTCGTCGCTCGGAAGGCCACTATCGGAATGGACTGTCACGTGACGCCGGTGGTGAAGCAGGGAGGGGATGACGTCAGGCGGGTAATTTGAAAAAGTTGAATTATTCTCGATGATTGGTCGCCCTTCCACTGTTCTTGCATAAGCATGGGAAAGAGGGAAGGTTAAAGGGGTGAGGGGTAATTAGGGTATATAAAGAAGAGAGGCACCACGGGAGGGCGTGTCGACCGTGGCGTGGTGTTCAGTCCGGCGATATCACGAATATCGGCGATACACGATAGCGGCGGTATTCGAACTAGCGATTTCGTACTTGCATGTTCGTACATGCGATTCGTTAAGACAACGAAGGAGTGTGTTCTGTGCTTCATTCATGATCCGGGAACAGTGCAGGGAATAAGGTGACTTAGAAACTTACCCTCCCCAACCAATTGAAACTTTTATTGGTCCCGTTTTCATCATTTTTCCCAGGGAGGATGTGGCGATTTTTTCCTCCCCCCCTCCCTTTTTACTCCCGCACTTATACGATAGCACTTAACGAATCGCATGTACGAGCATGCAAGTACGAAATCGCTAGTTCGAATATCGCCGCTATCGTATAAGTGCGGGAGTAAAAAGGGAAGGGGGGAGGAAAAAATCGCCACAACAAAGAACAGAAATAAACTCGAACCAAAGCGTTCTGATATTGGATATAGCCACAAAGCACCAAAAATTAAGAAAGGAAAGATTAGCGTTACTAAGACGTAATTAAGCGTCAATTGTTAACAATAGTCTTCGGTAGGTGGCTTCCTTGTGGCAGCTGAAAATATAGGATCTCTTAAACAATTCATTATATGTAATAATGTTACAAGCCATATTTGTATTAAATTAAATTTACTACAGCTTTTATTGCAATACATTTTTACATTTATCACATATGAATGAAAATATTTGAAAATAACGGTTAAATGAAAAGAGTAAACACCCACTCCCGGTTGACCGATTTCTACAAAAAACTAATCAGTTCTTATGATTTTTATAAAATGGTAAAATATAAAATTTCGTGTAGATCTGATTAATAGTGTTTGAGTTAGAGTACCCACAAATAAGCTATTACACACGCACAGACATTATCGAGTAAATGGTCAGAAGGTGTTCAGGGGACCTCAAAACATGTATTTCCGTTGAATTCTCGAAATCGATTAATTTCGTGAATACAATACTTTCACTTATACTACGTATATGGAGAAGGTAAAAGGAGATTTTTAAGTGTTCTCTTATAGGGATTTGTATGAAATTAGGGTGGCAAAACATTTTTACGATAAGTACTTTGTTGAAGATTACGCAACACAACTTTTGCATGACCATATATTACACAATGGTATGTAGAGTGAGCGAAAACGTTTGAGGCAATCGCTCCACGAACGTCCATCCCCTGATGAAAATTAATTCTTCTCATCATTATCCAGTCTTTCCCTATTATATAGTTACAGAAGACATCGCTAAACATCTCTCGAACATATCCCTATATCCTTTATCCTTTGTTGCATATAAGTACTTTCTCATATATATTACAAATATGAAGCATTTATGTCTATATTGGATGGTTTCTGATTCGTGAAAGACGAAGCAGAATCAGAAATTAATACAATTCTAATTCTTTCAAAAAATGTAATCTTATGGAGCGGATAAGTAACACCTACTCCCATTTTTTAGACTACATAATGACATTCGGTGGGTGGGTTGAGTGAAAGAAGGGCGGATGCAATCCCGAATCGCACCCGGGCAACGCCGGGTCACTCAGCTAGTAATTATAAAAAGAATCTTTGGATTTGGGTGGCCGTCACTAAAAGTTTAATTTCTGCCTTTCTGTTTGTATTTTAGCCATAGGAATACGATAATGGCAGTATTTCCCCAAAATGTGTGATTTACACCTTAGGTGTGAATGATTTCGAGGTGTAGGCAAAAAAAGCTGAATAATATAAGTTAATTTATTAATTTTCCTCTAAGATAGTTTAAATCTTACTATAGAGGATCAGACTTTTCTAATTTTAATTTCCAAACAATAATAGCCTTCACATCAAGAAGCCCATTTTTACGTGTTACCTTAGGAGAAATAGAAAATATCTCATGGACTTTAACCCTGTTCGTTAATCCAAATATTTTTTGATTTTCACTTCATTCAATAGCTCATGAAATTGAAGAGCAGTCATCCTCAAGTGATTTCGTTACGACTCTGGGTCCCCAGATAAAAACTCTTTTAAGAAACCATCTGAATCCACAAGAGCATTACGCCACAAATCCATTACCTTGTCCACAGACGTCTTCCGTTCTTCTTCTTTTTTAAATTCTCGTAGTTCCTCCCTATAACGTTACAAATAACTTGCATGCCCACACCATGTAATGCAGTTGACGCCATTTTCTTTTGAACCTTCGAATCGACTCTGGTTGAAGCCTTTAAAGTGTTTCTCTTTCTACATGCGTCGAACGATCCTTGCCGTACCTCCCAGATTGCCTGGTCTAAACGGGGCTATATTTTCGACCTAGAATTTACTGGTCGCGTTTCATTAGAATCAGTGAACCGAAGGTCGTAGTCTCTTCTTATTGGAAGCGCTGTTTTTAATTTCTTAATTGTTGGAGTTTCGGGGGTATATCCAATATCAGAAGGCTATGGTTTGAGTTTTTCTATGTTTTCTGTAGTCTATATTTTCTCGAAATTCCTTAAAATATTTATTATTATATATAATAATTAATATATTATTATATAACCTATTTGGAATTTTAGAAACATTACAGGTATGGAGAAAATCATGTGGTGGGCACATCAGATTTTTATTTAGAATGCGAGTATTTATTCCTTATTTTTAGTAGTTAATTTGTGAAATAGCTAGTAAATTTCTCACTCTCGTGCACTAGAACTCGTTTATATTTGTTAATTTTGAGATTATATACAACATCTGAACGTCCTCCATGTTCTATTATTAAATACTGCGTTACACATGATGCACTGAACCATTTCTTTGTCATTGTGTTCATCAATCTTTTTTAAAAATGGAAATTATTATTTTATCCCTTTGTTAATCGTACATCTTTTCTTCGGCATTGCTAACAATACATGTATTAATATATAATAGAAAATAGTGTATCGTAGTTTTGTTACCACAAACGCTTGGCTGTTCGCGGTATAAAGGCTGTAGCTAGAACTAGGTAATGTACCACAGATATGTAAAATTCGAGATCTCGTGTGCGCATCCGGTCGCTCAGACTTTTCGGTGTAATATTTTTAAAAATGACCGATGAGATTGTCTATGATAGTGGCACTGGAAAATTGGACATATTTGTGCCCCTAAGACAATAATGGGGACACTGGGACTTAAAAACGGGACTCTCACGGGTAAAACGGGACAAATGGGATCCCTACTCTAGAGAGATTGTTACCCTGGCAACACGCACTCTAGAGTGTGTCTTACCTTAGTAGATGCACTCTAGAGCAGTGGTTCCCAAAGCCAGGGTAGTGAAGGCCTTACGATGGGTCGCGGATGACCCACCGATCCATCTCTCCTTCAATATTAATCGAATATTTGATCAGCTGATCGCGAAATTGCATCAGCATCATGGAAGCGACTAACGAAGACGCTTGCATTATCAATAAAACCGAGTGAACAGTGATGTTTTTATTTTGATGGATATCAAGTAGATTAATGCTTGAACCTTTCTTTGTTCTAAAACAATTTGAAAAATTTTCCTAAAATTTCAGTGAAGGAATGCCTATCATTTACTTTTCCATACACTCATGTCAAAAGTTGACCTTTATACAGAAAAAAATTAAATTAAATTAGTAGAAAGTGAGCAATTGTGTCTACAATTTGTTCTTAATGTTTTATTTAATATTATGCTAGTAAATAGACGGTGTTTTGGAAAGGTTCTGAGTAGATACCCGTAACATATGGGTCGCAATACGAATGTGATTTAAAATTTTCGGTCTTAGACAAAACGGTTTGGGAATCACTGATCTATAATGTTACCTACCTGGAGTGCTCGATGTCTGGTGCATGGGCATTAGCCTACTTAATGCGAAGAGCACCATTAGTGTCAACTGCTTAACGTTCCTTAAAAAAAATAATTTTTGGTGATAGTAATTTAATTTGTTTAATATATATATTTTAAAATGACGTTATGACACACTTTATTTCACTATAAATTGAGTATGGAATTAATTATGCGGAAAAAAGTTTTCACAATTTCTAGATGCGATATTCTATATATTTTAAATATTTTGAAATGTATATGCTATAATTCAGTCGGTCGAGTTTTGCAGTCATATGGAAAACCACAATATTTGCATCTCTCTAGCCAAATTATCTCCTCGAGAAATTTTACTCATAGGAAAAAAGTTCTAAATAACCAAACAAAATTACTCTTGATAGATGTTATTATGTTTGATCCCTATTGTCACCTACCATTTGTCTGGTCTGGTCATCGGAAAGTAGTAATAAACATACTAACAAAATTACTCTTGGTAGATGTTATTATGTTTGAGCCCGATTGTCACCTACCTCGCCCCTCAAATAAAAAGGATTTATCAGTAGAAAAAATAAGTATCCGATGAAGACCATCAAATCTTCACAAATATGAAGCCGATTTAATACGAAAATACCACTAAAGCAACTGTACTGGTCTGCACATAATCGAAGTCAGGAGTTATGTTCGTGATAATATATTTTTCGCAGATATTTATAGCACAAATTGTAGAGCAGAGGGGCATTTGAAGACGAGGAGCTGTCGTGAACTGAATTCGATTCTCGTAATTAACAGTAAACGATAAAAAATCCACTGTTTCGAATAATGGGAGTATAAAGGTTTATCGGCGCTAAAGGAATAATACTTTGCAGGCAAAATTGTGCTCCTTTGTTACTCAAGGAATGAGTTGCAAAACATTTCAAGAGTTACTGCATTCTTCATAACAAAGGAAGCAATTCTTCCCTAAGAACGGAATACCTTAAATTTTCATGTCGGCTAAATGACAATATAATCTTCGATCTCGATACAAATTGAAAATTCCAAGTCTGTAAAAAAATATGAAAATTAAATACGATTCGTTTGGCGGCCATACAAGTTTCACTTCGATAAACACATTCCTTTCAATTTAAGACGGTCCAATAAAGCTTTCGATAGAATGGAAGTCTTACGGGCGTTTTCATCCGGTTTTCTTATTTATCCCGACAAGTGTAGTGACTTAGAAACACACTCCAATTGAAAAATTAGAATAATTAGCGTAATTATTCCAGTTCATGAAGATTTTTTTATATAAATTCATTGATAATACGTTCATAGTTGAATCATGGATCAATCGAGGAGATTGAAGAACTACTCGGCAGAAATTCTGCATCTGGAATGTTCGAAATTGCGAAAAAAAGTCGTTTTCTGGACGCTCGCACTGTTGCTGAAAGTTTGCTGATTTTTCGGACTCGCACCTTTCCCTTTGGAACGTCGACGCAACGATGAAAGCGGAGACTCTAAAATTGTTGTCAGGTACAGCGTCGTGGTCTACTTTGTGATTTCTTTCGTTCTTCTTTGGGATATGAAAAACGTTGCCGAAATTATGGAAAATTTCGGCCTAGAAAGGGCAGTGTTGATTTATCGGAGATCGGTGGTTATCCTGACCGTCATGAGCAACTGCTTTGTTTTATTTATTCGCCGATCTATGATACACGGGGTGTAAATAAATCTGGTCAAGTTTGACGAGAGACTTGGAAGACTCAAGATCGGTATCGAATCGTATAGTTTTCGCAGGAACGTAAGAATGCAAATGTTCGTTTACTGGCTTGCCGAATTTTTACATTTTCTCATATATATTCCTAATTTTTCGTTTTTTTCTACCTGGAAAAGAATCAATAGATGTTTCTCTTTGACTTTCACGACTTCCAGTATATTCTTGGCGCGGTTGCAACAGTACAATATTTTGTGTCATCATAATCTGAGGATGTTGTGCTTAAATAAATAAATAGGACAGATAGCATCAATATGTTCCTTTGCAGGCATGCCGTCGAAAGGACCTGAAATTATTTTCGCGAACCGTTGTAAACTATGGAAGTCCCTTTTTCTTTATTTCTACAAGATTAGCCATGTCCTGAATAAGATCTTCGGAAGCTTAACCTTGCTCAACGCTGCCTTCTCTTTGGTGAACATAGTGGTGGTGCTATTCGTGATTGTGGTGACCTTGATGTCGGATGTTTCAAATTATAGTCTCGATCGATTGAAGATGTCCATATTTTGGACTGTCGTCAAAGCATTTGTAATGTTCCTCATCCTGAATTTATGCCAATCCACAGCTGAAGAGGTGAATAAAGTGCAATTTTACATTCTCATTTCGTAAAAACATAAATGGTTAAAGTTAGTATTGCATTATTGAAAATGTGAATAGATATGTAATAGTTGTTATTCAGGCGAAGTTTTGACAAAACCCAATTTTACATTTAATCCTTATAAAGGTGCCCGCATAAACTTTTGCGAAGCCTGTTAGAAAACTGCATGTTTAAAAGTTATAATAGCCCATTTCTTCTTAAAAAATTCGACTACTGTCATGTTAATTTTAATGAAAATTCACAAAGTCACACTCAATTTACTGAATAACAAAAATCTGCAATTATTAATTGTGCTATCTTTTAAGTATGATATTTCTACAACTCTAATAAGATATGTAATACTTTTAGTCGTCGAATAAAGCAAAACCGGAGCAATTCATTCCATATTTACGTATTTTACTGAATGATGGATATAAAAGTTGCTCCTTGAAAATCGAAACTCCTAGGTAAACATGGGAAAATATATTTGCTTGCCGATGTCTATCATGTGACACTTCCGTAAACGACAATAGTTTTTCCTGATTTTCTAGTTGGCAGAAAGTAAATGGCGTTTACAACATTTCTATTTGACCCACTGTTGAAGATATAAAGGGAGGACAAACGTAAGGACAGAATCATGGATGGACGGACGGACGGAGATTGAGTAATTTTATATACAAGATTAGGAGACAGAATTAATTGCATACAAAATAAATCTGATTGTTCAATGTCAGGACAGTAGAATAATCAATCCTCTTTCATTTGTAGAATGAATTTTTGCATTTGTAGATGTTCGAGTTTTATCTTCAAACTTTTAAATTTAGAAGTTCAGATGTCCTTGTTCCTCTAATCAAGCAATTCCGGATCTATCTCGGCCCGATCCACAAACATAAATACTGAAAAACGGAAAATAAAAAAATGAACCCCTCCTGAGGTCTCTTGCAAATAAAATTAATTTTTGCTCAAAGACTAGTAACTCTTCTAAAAGCATGAAGGATATGTTTCCTTTTCCTTGTAGTTTTTTATTAAGGACATTTAAATTCGAGGTGATACCTGTAAGTTACTTATATTTATACCGTACCGTAGCCTTCTGATATTGGCGAAACTCCAACAATTAAGAAAATAAAAAGGAGCGTGTCCCCTGCTAACAAATTTTGCAGTATTCCATCGATTTTCATGAAAAGGCTTGAGGATAATGCTGCCAGTGCCCAGTGTATTTCATTTGACGAAGATCGTAGTCCCGTGTCGGATTCCAAGAACTCGGAATAATTTTATAAGTCATTTAATATGCTCTGTGTGAATTATCCTTCATTAGGAATTCAATCAATGTATAGTAAAAAGTACTGTATATTTATCGAGAGTTTGGGAATGCAAATATGTAATGTTGCGGTACTCAACTTGATTTTCTCCATACCTGTAATATTTCTAAAAATTCCAAATAGGTTACTTGATAATAAATATTTTAAAAAATTTCGAGAAAATATAGACTACAGAAAACATAATAAACCCTAACCATAGCTTTCTGATTTTGGATATACCCCCGAAACTCCAACAATTAAGAAAATAAAAACAGCGCTAACAACAAGGGGAGACTACGACCTTCTGTTCACGGATTCTGACGAAACGCGACCAGGCGATTCTAGGTCAAAAATAAAGCCTGTGACGGGCTAGGGTTTCTCGGAGAGGAAAGGGCACAAATGAAAGTTACACGTAATAACACAAACACCTTTAATCGCCTGGGGCGCACACTACACTACGTAAGCTTCCACAAGAGAGGAGAGAACTGACGCGCACCCTGTTGGCTGCGCGCAAAAACAAAATAAAATGAACAGTAGAGTCCGTTATCGGTCTGGTCTCGTTACAAGCCCCGTTTAGACCAGGCAATCTGGGAGGTACGGCATGAATCGTTCGACGCATGTAGAAGGAGAAACAGGTATCTATAGATTAGACCAGCGTTCTTCAACCTTTTCACACCTGCGGACCGGGGAAAGTAGGAGAAATATTTCGCGGACCAGCTGACGGCTAAGACAGAAGCAAAAACCAATGTAGATAGTATTTTATTTATTAAATCCAATGTTATAAAATTACAATTTTTAGCTAGTGTGACATCAGCTGCTGCTTAGAGGCTAGAAAATTTTATATAAGTTGCTGGAGCGTTGTTACTGAGAGACGAAGCGCTGCAATAACATCTATTTGATTTTTCTGTTTGGTTTTTGTTACTGACATGGCTTAAAAAGTCTTTTCACACAAAATGGAAGTCGAAATAAAAGAACAACAATTTGATAGCTTCAAAACACAGAGATGGATATTCTTTTTCAAGTGATATCCAAAATTGAGACAATGATTGCATTTTATATCTGGACAATAGAGAGACATCAAAAGACAACTCGATCAGCTTTTCTTCTTTACGAGGATCAGATTTTATATCTTACAAGAAGGGATTATTAATCAAGAGGTTACCTTAACGAGGATCTTCATTTTCAGGGAAATAATTATTAAAGTTTTCAGCTTAAGCCCTTAAATGTTGACTTATAATGTTGAATTAGACATTCTGGTTGACATCAGCAGCAATCAAAAATTCTCCCAAAAGTGAAAACATTTCTATATCTTCTTCTTGTACGCGACTATCCCAAAGAACGAATCCATTTTATTTTTCAGTGTAAAAATATTTGTACAAGAACCCTGAAGAGAAATATTAAGTTCGTTAAGAAAGCCGAATATGTCCGCCATATACGCAAGCTTAGCCATCCATTTCTCATTCAACAAAGGCTCTCCTAGGTCAGATTTCCGCTCTCGCAGAAACTGCTTTACATCTTCCTTCAGTTCGAAAAGGCGTGTAAGAACATTTCCTTTCGATAACCACCTCACTTCTGCATGGAGAAGGAGAAGTTGGTGGTGTGAGTCCATAATCTCACAGAGTGCCGTGAACAGCCTGGAGTTCATAGCTCGAGTACGAATTTCATTAATGGTATTCACCGCGTCATTCATCACAGTGTTTAGTTTAGTAGAAAGCTTCTTTGCAGCTAGGTGCTATCGGTGGATCATACAGTGAATGGAAAAAACTTGTAGGTGCGCGACTTCCTTAATTTTCATAACCACTCCTGACCGACGTCCATTCATGCTCGCAGCACCATCCGTACACACTCCGACGCATTTGCTCCAGTCTAAGCCATGCGCTTGAAAATACTCATCAAGAGCATTAAATAACTCTGAACTAGTGGTCCGTCCATGTAAGTCAAGGAAACAAAGAAGTTCTTCCCTTAAGTCTTCATCTTCACTATACCTTACGAAGCAAAGTAGGATAGCATGGTTACTCACGTCAGTTGATTCATCAAGTTGAATGGCGAAACATCTCGATTTCTTTATCCCCTCTACAACTTGCTTTTCAATATCGGTGGACATATAAACAATTCTCCTCTGAATGATGGTGTCCAAAAGCGATATAGCCTCCAGTTTTTTAGTGGCTTGAGGACCCAAAATTTCTCGTATAACATCTAAGATGCAAGGCTTTACTAACTCCTCACCAATAGTAAACGGTTTTTTCGTTTTAGCTATTCGAAGAGCAAGTAAATAAGACGCTCGAAGCAGCGACTTGTCACTAGTCGTCACCATTTTCATATGACTTCTCTGACTTTTCATCTGGTGACGTAATCTTTGAAAAATGTCCAGTGGCTTATCAGTAAAATCTCTATGCTTCAAATGCAAATGACCAGCAAGTTTGGAAGGTTTCATAGCGTCATTTGACAGAATTTTGGAACATACTACACACAAAGTTCGTGGCGATAGTTCACTGCCAGGGGCTACAATGAAACCAAGCTTTAAATACTCCTTATCGTAATGCCAAATAAGTTTCCTTTTATCTTTTTGGTTTGTATCGCACATTCCAAAGTTTCAACATATTTCTTTTTCTTTGTTTCTTCTAAACTTGAAGCACTAGTACTTGGCATTCTTTCGGTACCATCACTTCTTTTCTCCTGAATATTGTCCTTGCCTCTATTAAAGAAGGTTAAAAGATTTTGCTGTTTGACTTTTTTGTCTCCATTTTGTAAGGTTACACATTTCACGACAGAAATAACTTCTTTTCCGAAATCCAACACAATATTAGAAAACAATACGGACGAGCGCGATAAAATAAGAATTTTGGCGACGTGTCGTCGACAGGCGAGCTGACACAATACTGGCATTCGCTGCTGCTGCTGGTGGTATATGCCCTTGGTTGGGACTTGGCAATGCTTTGCCGTGAGGCTTTCAGTTCATATTCGATATTGATTGATTCCGTGGGTAATCCGATTCCGGCGGTGTGCCACTGGCATTCGGCGGCCGCGCACTTCACCTATACTTCGGGCGCTACATTGTCGCGTGCAGTGTCCCGCTCGCCCCGCAACAATGTAGCGCCCCAATCATGTAGCCGGTACGTGATTAGGGGAAAATTTTTGGCGGACCGCAAGGAAATTTCCGCGGACCGGTACCGGTCCGCGGACCAAATGTGGAAGAACAAGGGTTTAGATGGTTCAACCAGAGTCGATTCGAACGTTCAAAACTAAATTGCGTAAACTGGATTACTTGGTGTGGGCATGCAAGTTATTTGAAGCGTTATAGGGGAGTAGTTTTAAAAAGAACGGAAGACATCTGTGGACAAAGTCATGGATTTGAGGAGTAATGACCTTGTGGCTTCAGAATGTTTGTTAAAAGGGTTTTCATCTGAGGACACTGAGTCGTGCCGAAACCATTTGAGGATGACTGCTTTTCAATTTGAAGAGCTATTCAATAAAGTGATAATCAAATAAATATTTGGATTACCGAACCGGGTTCAAGTCCATGAGATACTTTCTATTTTTCTTAAGGTAACACGTAAAAATAAGCTTCAGGATGTGCAGGCTATTATAGTTTTGGGAATTAAAATTAGAAATGTATGATCTTCTTTCATGTGATTTAAATTATCGTAAAGAAAAATAATAGAGTAACTTATATTATTAATCTTTTTTCGCCTACACCTCGAAATCATTAATATGTAACATTAAAATCACACATTCAGGGTAAGTTTTGCCATTAAGGTATTCCAATAGCTTAAATACAAACAAAAAGTCAGGAATAAATCTTTTAGGAACGGCCACCAAAATGCAAAGATTTTTTTCACAGTTCCTAGCTGAGTGACCCAGCCGTTCCCGGGTGTGATTAGTTATTGCACCCGCCCCTCTTTCACTCACCCCTCTCACCGTCCGCCTATCTTTCACTCACCCATCCCACCATCCGCCCCTCTTTCACTCACCCCTCACACCGTCCGCCTCACTTTCACTCACCCATACCACCACCCGCCCCTCTTTCACTCACCCCTCACACCGTCCGCCTCTCTTTCACTCACCCATATCACCACCCGCCCCTCTTTCACTCACCCCTCACACCGAACGCCCCTCTACAATCACACCTCCAACCGCCCGCGCCCTCTTTCACTCACCTCCCGCACATCTTTTACTCATCCATCCCACAGCCCGCCATTCTTCACACACCCCGCCCACCGCCCGCCCCTCTTTACTCACCCCTTCCTTCGCCCGCCCTTCTTTCACTCACCCCTACCATCCCCCGCCGAACATCATTAGGTAGTGTACAAAATTGGAGTAGGTGTTTGTTGTCCGCTCCATAAGACTAAATTATTTGAAAAAACCATAATTGTGTTAATTTCTGATTCTACGTCGTCTTTAACGAAACAGAAACCGCCAAATATAAACATAAATGCTTCATATTTGTAATATAAATGAGAAAGTACTAACCTGTTAAAGTCGATAACTGATATAGGGATTTGTCCGAGAAAAGTTTAGCGATGTCTTCTGTAACTATATGGAAAGGAAAGACTGGCTAATGATGCGAACAATTCATTTTCAGAAGGGATGGACGTTTGTGGAGCGATTGCCTAGAGTTTTTCCGCTCATTCAGGGACCAAGCATCAGGAAAAACCTTTTTATGGAATCAAAAACAGAATATTTTTGAAGGAAACACCTCGTGAGGCTCACTGGGAGAGGATCGCTAATGGAACAGCAATTCCTTTCTCCCTTACGACATTCCTAAAATTTTCAATCGGTAGAATTTAAACCTTTCGGCTACAGGAAGAGGACAATAGATATTATCTTGCGATAGACAAAACGGTGACCTTCGTGTCAGAAATGGAGTGAGCAGCCTGAGAATGTTCGAGATCGAGGGTGTTGAGGAAATCTCACCTTTCACTTGGGCCATTTATGCGAACCGAAAAAGTATTGGGTTCTAAATTTTTCGATTCCTTTAATCTTGCTTTGTATACGTTTTAGCCTCGCAGACCCCTGCCTTGAAATAAAAATATTTTTATGCTATTGTTTCAAATACAATACCCATGTACCTACATACCATTGTGTCATGTTTGGTCATGCGAATGTTGTGTGGGGTAATATTCAACAAATTACTCATCGTTAATATTTCTTTGCAACACAAATTTCATGCACCCAAAACAATTTATGCTTTCCGAAATATAAAATTAAATGAACTTTATATTTATTTTTGAATTTTAAGTGCATCTATCGGGTGGTTTTACTATTTTTCTTATATTTTTTATTTTCACTTATTACTTCATTCATGGGTATCCGTCATTTTTGACGGGAAATTACACTAGTTTAATTAAAATAACAGTGTTTTCTTTGCCAATACCTTTAGTTTTCTATTCTAATTTCTCTTACTGCCCGACCAGTCTCAATCTCGCCACACAGAATTCCTATATCAATCATTCAATCTCACTTCCTTCCACCCATTATTCTTCCTGTTTTCATCACATTCACATCTTTCTTTATCCCTACCCCTTATTCCTCCTACTTTCTGTAAAAATCGGAAAAGAAAGTATCATTATGAGCAATGCTAAATATATACTTTTTAGAATACTTGAGCAAGAATCGTGCAAGCAGGACTGACAAATGATATGTTATCATGGTATTTTAGTCTGTAGGTGATGTATTACTATTATTTTATTTTTTAAGTGTTAGTAATACCATTATGTATCACTTTCTTTATTCAATATTTTCAGAAAGCGCAATGAAATCAATAAATTACTCATTATAAGAATATAAAATGACAGGCCTAACGTAAAGTCGATGTTATTTTCATGAGCTGTATCTCGCAGGTTTAAAAACGCGCGGGCTTAAACACATGGCCATCATCGGAGCCAGTTTGGGCAGGTTCGGAAATGCTCGGCATCTCCCGGTGCAATCGCTTCCGAAAACGTAGAGGCACTCTCAACTTTTGTAGAATCGCTAAGCTCGTAGAACCACCAAGGCGAAAGGGGGTGTACACGGTCTATGTGCTTTAAATTTACCTTCGATTCGTCTGTCGTTCTACAATGGTTGCCTTGTCTAAACTGGGCTTAAGGAGACCCGCGTCTCAGTGTTTTTGTGAATGGGCCGTTGAATTCGAGAATTCAGCTTCAGAAATTCCCAAATACCCAAATACATTGTATGCAACGTAGTAGGCTTCATTGTCGAAATGTTGATAAGAAAGGGAATTGCTGACGGGATACCGAACTTAGCTCCTACGGCGGTGGATTGGGTTCAATTCTGTTCTCGTTTTATTATAAAATTATCAAGGCGATATTTGAAAAATAATATTCGCAGCATGACAAACGCCGTCGTGCGAGAATAGTCGTCTATTATTATATATTACTTGGGAGGGATGAGCTTCATACCGCAGGAATCGGAATACCACCGGGATCAAAACAACATCGAACATGCACTGAAAGCCTCACGGCAAAGCAGTGCTAAGTGCCAACCAAGAGCATACACCAACAGCAGCAATACTTGGGAGAAGGTGGCCGGTGGTGTAGTGGTTAGGACGCTGGCTGCTACTCGCCTACTGCTTAAAAAGGCAGAGGTCACGAATCTCGCGCAAGTAGGATTTTTTCCAAGGTCGGCCGGCCCCCTGTTTGTGTGCTTTTAGGAGACCGCGCAAATTCAGCTGTTCCGTCCTTTGGAAGTGACGTTAAGACGTTGGCCCCCCTGGTGTTCTTCGTAAGAGCAGGCAAATACCGGCACCGGGTTTCCCTCCTCCCTCCCCGGTTATTCATTGCACTACCTCTGAGATACCCATTTGTGCTGTAATAAAGGCGAATTGGCTGGGCATTCAAACAAACTAGGGAGGCGCCCTTTGAAAATCAGCGGGAAAGGTTTTTCTGAAATTAAAATAGATCAAATATTCCTTGATTTTCGTTCTATGGCAATATAACAAACTTTCTAATTTAGATGTCAAAAAGAATAAGAACCTGAAAGTCAAAAAGTTTATTTTTACGTGTTATAATATGGGAAGTGGAATTTCCTGCCTTGAAGTCGAACGTACGACTTTTTTCGAGATTTCTTTTCGTCATTATCTTACAATATGTAAGTCAATCATTCCTGCGAAATATCTAAAATAAATATCCTTCCATTATGAAGTTATTTGCATTTTTATAGCGTGACAGAGGGAGCTACAAAGGGAAAGAAGTAGACATTTATTATTGTTAGATTGTTATTGTTGATATAATTTGCCTTGCATTGGCGGACAGCGACTGCAAGAGAAATTAATGAATATTGTGAATTTTAATATTTTGCATACGTGAAAAAATACGTGAAAAGAAAACGAAAGTTAACTGTGGAGTAATTAATAAAAAATTTAAAATCGCCATTATTATATGTTTCTGCGTGCATTACATCCAAATAAAAATTATACAGCGAATTTTTACCGGAGAATGTTATATTTCAAATAACGCTTTGGTAATTTGAAAAAAAAAACGAAAATATTTTAGATCAAAGGCACGCTATCTATTGACTATTTCCCTTTTATACAAACATATCGACAACAAAGCCTAATATGTTGCATACGATGCCTTTGGATATTTCCGAAGCTGATTTCTCGAACTCAAGGGCCCATTCAACAAAACCCAGTGACGCGGATCGCCTTATGTTCGATATAAAAGCACCTGGTTGCGTTTTATCAAAATCGCCAGTTAGTAGCGTGGTGGAGGTAGCTAAAAATTCGTTTTAAAAATATATCATAAACAATATAATATGTAAAAATGTTTCGAACAAAGATTGTACAAAATTAAATTTTATACAACTTTTATTCCAGTACATTTTTACATTTATCAATTATTAAAGAAATATTTCAACCAAATGCAATATTTCCTTAAAAATACGTTACACAAAAAAATGTTGCAAAAATCGTTATAGAGAATAATATTATCTGTGAAGTTTATAATAAACAACATTTACATTTATGAAGATTTAAAAGAGTTATTTGCCAAAAAACTAAGACATGACTCGAGTAAACATCCACTTCCGTTTGAGCGATTGATGCCAAAACCCAATCAGCTGCTTATTATATACTTAAAATTGTTTCTAAATGTAAAGTTTGGTATTGATAGGAGGTTCAGTTTTTGAGTTAGAGCGCCCACAAAATCCTATCACATACAGACCAACCGACAGCCAGACATCATAGAGAAAATAGTCAAAACGTTCTCAGGGGGCCTAAAAACATATATTTCCGCTGAAATTACGTATTTGATTTTTTTCATGAAAATAGTACTTGCTCCATATACTCCGTATATGGAGAAAGTAAAAATATTGAAAAAATACATTCTTCCGAAAAATATAAGTTATCTGCAGCAACAGCTCAAGCCGATACCCCAAGCAAAAGAAACTGCTGAAACTTCACGAGCAACTGCCATGAAGGAAATTTATTGATACGAAGGTAAGTTGTTATTATTAAATTTTTTGTTCCATGTTTAAGTTTATGGGAACTCTGGAGTGCGCGGTAAATGCCAGGCACGATGCATTTTAGTTAGGCTCAATCTACTGCCCGTCTGTCTCTTAAGCTCTTTAGAACATTTCAAAGGGAATCAAGAGCTGGAGCTTACAATGCGCTTAAACCTACATGAATTATGGTATGAAAAATAAAATATACAGGAATAAGTTCCAGGTTCGATTGTACGACAGGATTATAGTATCCCATAAGTATACACGGGATAGAATGATATATGTATTCAATGTTATCAATCGATATTTCGGTAAAGGTTGATACAAATTAAGTGTAGATTATGTCTAGCAAAAATTCAATTACACACCAAATGCAATTAATCTAAAAGGGATTTCACTGACTTTTTACTACCAGAACCAGATCATTTGGAGATTGGCCGAAGTAGTTCAATATCCAAATGCAAATAGAATAAATAAAGTATTGCTTTTGAATAAATTCGATTTTTGAGAGATTTTTATTATAATTTATAAAAGAATTTTAAAAATTTAAGGTCAAATATTAATATTTATCAACATAATAAATAAAACAAGGTTTAGTGTTTTCATTAGCTATTCTTTTAACCTACAAACAATTTCACAACTGACTACTCATATACTCATACCTGACGGAATCAGAAAATTACTAAGTCGTAACAATAACTTTAAAAATTAAATTAAATAATCATTGACTTCAAATAATTAAATAAAAAAACAAGTTTCGTTGCTCACTTAAGATTTTTTTCGATCTAGATAAATTCTCTCAGAATTTGTTACTCATGAAGTGGAAATCTCCAGGAATGAATGAATGAAAACTTATGGGTTACTGATAGTTTTTGCAGTTACAATGTTCGTGAACAGAAGGTCGTAGTCTCCCCTTGTTGTTAGCGCTGTTTTTATTTTCTTAATTGTTGGTGTTTCGGGGGTATATCCAAAATCAGAAAGCTATGGTTAGGGTTTATTATGTTTTCTGTAGTCTATATTTTCTCGAAATTCCTTAAAATATTTATTATCAAGTAACCTATTTGGAATTTTTAGAAATATTACAGGTATGGAGAAAATCATTTGGTGTCTACAGCGGATTTTTTCTTTGAATGCTAGTATTTATTCTTTATTTCTAATAGTTATTTTGTAAAATAGCTACAAAATTTCTCACTTTTGTGTACTAGAACTCGTTTATGTTTGTAAGTTTTGAGATGTTTTACAACATCTGAACCTCCTCCAGTTTAAATATTAAATTCTGCGTTACACATGGTGCACTGAACCATTTCATTGTCATCGTGTTCGTGAATCTTTCTTAAAAAGGGAAATTATTTAGTCATCCCTTCTTTAGAAATACATCATCGCTTCGTCATTGCTATCAATACAAGTAATTATATGAATTATAAAAAAGTGCATCGTAGTTTTGTTACCACAAACGCTTGGCTGTACGCGGTTAATGGCTGTAACTAGAACTATATAATGTACCACAGATATTTGAAAGTGGGGATTTCGTGTGAGCATCCGGTCGCCTTGAATATTCGGTGTAATATATTTAAAAATTACCAATGAGATTTTTATGACCGTGTCATTGGAAAATGGAGCATATTTGCGTCCCGAAGATAATTATGGGGACACCTGGACACTTATTGTAAAAACGGTACTGTCACGGGTGAAACCGGAGCAATGGGATTCCCACTCTAGAGAGATTCTTACCTAGGCAACACGCACCCAGGGTCGCTAAGGCCTTATGATGGGTCGCGAATGACCCCTCGATCCATCTCTCTTTCATTATTAATCGAATATTTGATCAGCTGATCGCGAAATTGCATCAGCATCATGGAAGCGACTAACGACGACGCTAGCAATTAACACTAAAGCTGTGCAAACAGTGATGTTTATATTTTGATGAATATGAAGTTAATTTATGGTTGCACTTTTTTATGTTCTAAAACAATTTGAAATTTTTTCCTTAAATTTCAGTGAAGGAATGCTTCTCCTTCTCTTTTTCCTACACTCATTTCAAAAGTTGACCTTTACTCAGAAAAAGTAAAATTAGAAGAAAATGAACAAAAGTGTCTAAAATTTGTTCTAAATGTTTTATTAAATATTATGCTAATATTTAGACGTTGTTTTGGAAAGATTCAGAGAAGATACCGATACCATTTGGGTCGCAATACGAATGTCATTTAAAATTTTCGGTTTAGGCAAAACAGTTAAGGAATCACTGATCTATAATGTTACCTACCTTCACTGCTCGATGTCTGGTACATCGGCATTACCGTTCTTCTAGCGAAGAGCAACAAGGAAGGCAACCGTATAACGTCCATTTAATAAAAAAAAATCGGGAGTAATATTTTAATTTGTTTCATATACATTTTAAAATCTCGTTATGACACACTTTATTTCACTATTAATTGAGCAGTGAATTAATTATGCGGAAAAACGTTTCACAATTTCTGCATCAGATATTCTATATATTTTAAATATTTTGAAATATATATGCCATAATTCAGGAGGCCGAGGCATAGTTTCGCTGTCTTGCGGGAAACTGCAATATTTGCATCTCCAATGATTAGGACTCTCCAGCATAATTACATCCTCGAGAAATTGTACTCATTGGAAAGTAGTAATATACATACAAACAAAATAACTCTTTGTAGATGTTATAATGTTTGAGCACGATTGTCACCTACCTTGTCCTTCAAAAAAGAGTATTTCGTCTGTTGCTGTTATCAGTAGAAAAAATAATATCCGATGAAGACTATCAAATCTTCACAAATGTGAAGCCGATTTATTACGAAAATACGACTAAAGCAACTGTACTGGTCTGCACACAATCTAAGTCGGGATTTATGCTTATGCTATTATATTTTTCGCAGATATCTAGAGTACAAATTGTAGAGCAGAGGAGCATTTCAATACGAGGAACTATCGTGAACTGAATTCGATTCTTGTAATTAAGAGTAATCGATAACAATCGACTGTTTCGATCACTGGGAGAATAAAGGTGTATCGGCCCTTCTACCCTACCCTATTTTGCAGGCAAAATTGAGTTCCTTTGTTGCGCAAAGGAAAAAGTTTCCAAACGTCTCCAGAGTTACTCCATCCGTTCTCATTATAAATGGGAACACCTTAAAATTTTCATATCTGCGAAATAACAATATAATCTTCGATCTCGAAACAAATTTAAAATTCCAAGTCTCTTGGAAAAATATGAAAATTTAATACGGTACCTTCGGCGGCCAAACGAGTTTCACTTCGATGAACACAGTCCTTTCAATTTATGACGGCCTCATAACGCTTTTGATCGTATGGAAAGCTTACAGGCGATTTCATCCAGTTTTCCAATTTATCCTGACAAGTGCAGAGACTTAGAAGCACTCTCCAATTAGTTTTTCTAATATACCTGCCTCTTTTTTCGATTTTTTCTAACGGAAAAAAATCAATAGATATTTCTCTCTTATTTTCACGACCTCCTGTCTATTATTGCCCAGGCTGCAACAGTACAATATTTTGTGTCATTTGAAATTGAGAATTTTGTGCTTAAATAAAGAAATAGCTCAAATCGCATCAATAAGTTCCTTCGTAGGCATGCCGTCGAAAGGACCTGAAATTATATTCGCGAAGCGTTGTAAACTATGGAAGTCCCTGTTTCTTGATCTCTACAAGATTAGCCATGCCGTAAACAAGATCTTCGGGTGCGTAACCTTGATTATCGCTGCGTCCTCTTTAGTGAACATAGTGGTGATGCTGTTCCGAGTTGTGGTTAACTTGACGTCGGATGTATCTACTCTCACTCTCAATCTCGATCGATTGAAGTTGACCATATTTTGGACTGCTTTCGAAGCGTTTGGAATGTTCTTCATCCTGAAGGCGTGTCAATTCGCAGCTAAAGAGGTGAATAATGACAAATTTTAACATTCTTAATTTGTGATAACATAAATGGCAAATGTTAGAATTGCTTCTTTGAATATGTGAATAGATATTAATCGTTGTTTTTCGGGCGAAGATTTGACTAAGATTCGTTTTACATTTAATCCTTCTACTGTTAGCCACATAAACTTGCAAAGTTTGTCAGAAATCTGCGTGATTAAAAATAATAATATACCATTTCTCCTTATAAAATTAGAAAAATGACATTTTGAATTTCATGAAAATTTCCGGTGTCCACACGGAATGTATTGAATAATAACAATCTGCAATTATTAACGATGCAATCTATTAAGTATGATATTTCTGGAACTATAATAAGATATTTTATACTGTTAGCCGTTAAATAAAGCAAAAACGGAGAAATTCAGTCCATATTTAAGTATTTTAATGAATGATGGAAATAATCATTAAGCCTTGAAAATCGAAACTTCTAGGTAAACATATGGGAAAATATAATTGCCTCCTTTAGTCGATCATTGGATACTTCAGTAAACGACAATTGTTATTCCTGGATTTTCTAGTTGGCAGAAACTAAATGGCGTTTACAGCATTTCTCTTGGACACACAGTTAAAGATATAAAGGGGGACGAATGGAAGGACAGAAAGATAGATAGACGTGCGTACGGCAATTGAGTAATCTATATATATAAAAAGCTTAATGATAGACGAGATTGAAAGTTTGCATCGCTAGATCTCCGAGTCTACATGGCCGATTTTCCCGAATCATTCACTGAATGATGAAGCGGAATCTTGAACTGATTTTATTCTGAATTTTGTTCTTCTCTTTTAAGCTTTTTTAAAGAAAGCGATTTTTCCGAAAACACCCCTTTTTCTACGCTACATTATGACGTTCGGCGGGTGGTGGGAGGGATTATTGAAAGAGGGGCGGGCGGTTGGTGGGATGAGTGAAAAAGGAGCGGGTGCAATCCTGAAAGGCACCCGAGCAACGCCGGGTCACAGCTAGTAATTGTGTAATAGATTAGGAGACAGAATTTAGTTGCATGGAAAGTTAATCTGATTGTTTATTTCAGGTCTGAAGAATCATCATTATAGGTAGTCTGTCCGTGGACATGTCAGTGATTATTCATGGTTACAACTGGTTCACCGTATATTCCGCTGTTCTCTTCATATCTTAATAACTCTTTTTCCTTTTGAAATCGTCGATCAGCTGAAACCTTTTCCTTTTTTAATATCTTCATCAACATTACCCAATTTACATCAAATGCCTTCTGCCAGTCTACGAAGCATATCTTGACGGAACTCTATTGCCCTTTCTGATATGATTCTAACTACCCATATAGCATCTCTAGTTGAGTTGATCTTCCCCTCGTATTTCTTCTGCCTTTTTATCCGAACTTTTATTAAGAATCCTCGTGATGATCTTCCAAGTGTGTCATCGAAGGCTTATCGTTCAGTAGTCTTTAAACTGTATTGCCTTTGGCTTCTTCGTTAGAGGGATAATCGTTACTTATAGGATATACCGAGGCCAATCTCCCGTGCCGTAAATCTTATTAATTAATTTCGTGATCGTTTTGAGTTCTTCTAATCCCATGAATTTAAGTACCTCAGCCGGTATTCCATCGCTGCCTGTGGCTTTCCCTTTCTTTAATTTCACTATCGATTTTTCAACTTCGCTCTCCGTAATACTTGGTCCAAGTAGTCTTTTTCACTCTTTTCCTTATCTTATATTACTATTTTTGCTGATTCTTCCTGCATGATGTATAGTTCCTTAATGTTTTCTTCCCATACCTGTGCTACGTCCTTATTTTATGGGACAATATTCCCATCCGTATCAATAATTCCTTTTCCACGAATTCTATTAAACTTCTTATCTTATAATCCCGTTGCTCTAACGTACATCATATTGTACCGATTATACTTATCCATTTGTTGTATTTCATCAGATTTTTCGTTTATCCAATTTTTTCTTGCTTTATCTGTTACCCTTCTCATCTTGTTTATGTGTATATAGTTGACTATACCTTCTTCACTGGTGTTTTTTCATTTTCGTCTCTCATTTCTTTTATTCAGCATTCCCTTAATTATATATAATTTTCTGATTTTCTTCTGCTGATTTCCAATCTCTTTATTCAAGGTATCATTGATACTGGTTTTAGTTGCTTCTCATTATATATCCACTGTCTTTGGTTTGTTTTTCAAAATGTTTAGGCGAACTTCCAACTTTACGCTGATTACATCCTGCCTTTCTTTCAGTTTTTTTATGCCCCAAGTTTGTCTTTATCTTCTCATTTTTCTTATTTGTTTGAGCATTTTACCTAAGTCAACTATTAGAAGGCTGTGATCTGAATCAATATCTGCTCCTGATAATGCTTTGCCGATCATTATGCTGTTCCTGAATCATAGTTTTACTAGGATGTAATCTATTTGGCATCTAATTCTATCTCCTGGGCTTTGTGATGCGTATAACCTTAGTTTATGGCTTTTGGACGCAGAGTTACACATTACTGTTGATGCATAATTCTACCACTAACATCGGTTACAGCTCTCGTGTTCCGCATAGTTTGATCTTTGACAATGCGAGGAATGGCTAACAATTCCCTCCTTATCACTTGTCTTTGTCACCAACCGGCACGGAGGACCCTGGTCTTTCGTGGACAGTCTCCGAGTCTTTTCTTGGCCCTGAAAAGGTCCCAGAAATGAAAAAAAAGGACCACTCCTCTCATGGAAAGTCAAATGAAAGGGTCTGTTGTGACGGATTCCCTTACTGAAGGGAACCTCCAACTCGGTGGTCGTCGCTCCAGAGTGACTCCTCATCTTTCGCCCGAGTCACGCCGACGTAGTACATGGTATTGTGCACCAAGAAGGCACCGGATACTGCTGATCCGGTTGCCATCGAAGCGTTCCTCTCTACCTCGGCCCAGGGTCAGAAAGTCAATTCCTCAGTAGGCACTAGCGGGGTTATACCGCGGCAGTACCCCTACTGAAGGCACTGCTTCAGGGAACTGACAATGCCTCCGTTAGAGGCCCATATATTGCTTCGACAGCCCGGAAGGGAATGGTGCTCCCTCCAATGGGTCCCCCGAAGCCCGAAACCGCTCCATCTGTTTCGGCTCAACTGCCGCTTTGATGGGCCATCAATCCGCTGCCGCTCCGGAAGAGTTGATGGACTCTACGAACGGAGTGCTCGACACACGCAAAAAGACCGCAGGAAAAAGCTGCTTCCTATGACACCTCCTTGGCAAACCGGTCCGCCTTCATCCTCGGTGCTGTGTCTGTCGTCAGAACGGACGAGTATGGTGAGTTTACTCCCGTGCGAAAACGGAAAGCCCAGCGGAAGAAGCCTTTCCGCCCTCCTGCTGGAAGGGAGATAGGAAACCGCCCCAGAAGGAAAACGTCCTGACCCGGGAGCACGATTTAGGGTCCGTGTTTCACCGATTTCGGTGTACGTGATCCTCTTCCATAAGGTGATCGCCGCAGAGCTCAGCACGGTGTGCGGCGACTATTTTGAACTGGAGGTCAACTAGGATCGTCTTCATCACGCCTGAGCACCACCGTGCGGCCACGAAGGTACTGGACGACGCTGACGTCGAGTACCATACACAGCTCCTACAGTGTGCAGGGGATGCGCCTGTTTACTAAGAACGTCGGGAAAGACTACTCCCCAGAGGATGTTGTAGCGGGTCTGACGGCAAATGGCTTTATTGTCTGAAGCGTTCGTCATATGACTGCAATGGAAGATAGGAAGAGGATTCCCATTGGAAGATTCGATGCCTACCTTGAGAGGAACCCCAAGGCCCCTCCAGTGTCAACGATAAAGAAACTCTGTAACTGCTCGGTGAAAACCGAGCACTACAGGGGAAGCAGGGTGCCGTTGACCTGCTTCAACTGCCAGAGGTTAGGCCACGTGTCGCACGTCTGCAGGTGCGACACACGTTGCTTCTGGTGTGCTGGTCCCCATAAAGGGGACGACTACCGCAAGCCACTGACTGAGCCTGCAACATGAAGGAAACGAAGTCCGCTCCGGCCCTCCTCAAGATGAAAGCCGCCTTCTCAGAAAAAGTGGACGCCTCCCGTCCTTATACCGCAGTGGCTGGAGGCAATTCCAAGCCGAACTCGTCTGCTAGTGCCTCCTCCCCGGTTCAGCCGCCAGGTACTGAGCCGGCTAAGCAGTCGGGCCCTTCCACTGCTAACGTCTAGTCTTGGACGAATCCTGGTCCCGTCATCAGACGGAAGAAGCCGGCCCCTAAGAAGCCCTCGGCCAGGGAGGGGGAACAGCAAGCGAAGCCCACAGAGGCTCCAGCAAAGGCCAAGCCCGAGGCAGTTGCACGGGTGGTCGTTCGGCCAACTGAAACCGCCGAGGTAGCCACAGCCAAGGGCCCTAAGACAAGCATGCCGCAGAGCAGTGCACAAGAGGACCCCGAGCACAGTGGCGATGATCTATGAGGGCGTTGAGGAAGTACATCTCCTCAACGTCCAGCCACTCCCTTCTCTCTTGGAGGAGTTTGTCAAGGAGCGCATCCCGTCCTCCAATAATGGGGATTAGAGGTTGTAGCATCCTAGTGCAATGGAACGCCCGAGGTGTCAAGGAGAAGACGGAAGAACTTCCCGCCGTTGTTAACGAGACACCACAGCCCGGCGGAATTTTGTAACATCCCTGGCTGAGAAGTCTATCGCTCAGACTGTGTCGGGCAGCCCGTCCAGGGGGACGGGGACTCCGTCGCAAGGACTCCTGAAGAGAAAGCCGGGATTACGGCGGAATACCTGGAGAAGGTATTCCGCCCAAACTCGGCCACAGAAAAGTCGGACGCGGTCGAGGAGGACATCGCGCTTTAGCTGGGGACGTTAGATCGCGACTCCTTGCTCGATACTGCGGAGCTCCCTCACTTCGAGGTGTGCGAGGTCATTGCAGTGATACGCCCCCTTGCGCTGAGGAGGGCTCGCGGGTACGACGACATCACAAACGTCGTCCTTAGATTAGTCTTCGTCGTTGCAGCAAAATTACTTACAGCCGTTTACAACGGTTGCGTAGGGATTCCGTACTTCCAGTCTTTCTGAAAGAGAGCAAAGGGCATCTGTCTCCGAAGATACCAGGGACAGAGGTTGGTTCCGGAGACATCCGGCCAAGCTCTCTCTAGGCAGGGTTCGGGAAGATCTTTGTGCGTCTTATCCAGAAGCCGCTGCAAAATATTCTCCGGGAGAGGAATCTTCTCCGTGAAGGGCACTTTACTACCCAGCAACTAGGTAGGGTGACATACTTCATCACTGAAGCCTTCAACAGGAACCACTCGGTCACAGGGGAATTCGTCGAAATCTGGAAGGCCTTCGACCGCGTGTGGCATCAAGCATTCCTGTAGAAGTTGCAGAGACTCCAGTTTTCAGCTTGGCTAGTGCGGCTCCTCAACTCGAACCTGTAGTGCAGGATGTTTAGGGTGTTCTGGTTCCAGGTCGAATCGGAACTGTTGCGAATCAGCGCCGGTTTCCCGCATGGGTCCGTTCTGGGGCCTGCACTCTTTAGTATTTTCAACCAAGACCCACCTCGGCAGCTTGGGCGGAACACAACGCGGACGACGCGGTGCTCCTGTTACACACGTTTAAGAAGTACGCGGCCGTGGAGGCGCTGCAGTGCGCCGTCGACGATCTGGTCACCTGTTATCGTCAGTGTCGCATTGCTGTCAACTCAGCAAAGACCAAGTCCGTCGTCTTCCACCCTAAAAGAGGAGCGTCGCCTGGAGTCGTCCTGTCGGTTATGGTGGGGGATGGGGGTCATCCACTGGAGCCCAGAGGTCACATACGTGGGAGTTGTGCTGGACCGGAGGCTTCAATGGAAGCTTATGGTCGAGCGCGTCCGGCAGAAGACACTCGGGGTGCTGTCGAGACTTCGTCCGATCCTGTGCCCGAATGTCTTTTCGGCTGGCAACAACAGACACCTCTGCCTGTGCTCCGTGAGGACCGTCATCACGAACAAAGCTCCTGTATGGTCTGGAATACCTAAGACCACCCTCTACAGGCTGCAAGTAGTTCAAAACAATTCATTCTGGCTGATACTCGGTCGTGGCAGTTACGACCGCTTCAGCCGGAGGCATTTAGATGGAAACATGGATTACCTGTACATCCTCCTGCCGAGGATGTAAAAGGAATTATACTGCAAGGCAGCAGCATCGACGCACAAAGAGGTGCAAATGAAGGTTAGGTGGTTGGACCCCTACAAGCCTTGATTCGCAAGAAAACCTCCCCAGGCACAAGCGTCCCCGCTTGTAGGGAGGGGTTGATGCCCCTTTAACAAAGTGTCATAAAGAGTGAAACCAAGCTAGTTAGCGGAGCAAGACTCGCATTGGCAACTGAGCTGGAAATGCTACGGGGCCAATCATCACCTTGGTTGGACAGGTTATAACAGTTGTATTAGTAGAAAGAAATATTGAAGGCTAGCAGTTTGTATTTGTGTGCTTCGTAGATTTCTAAAATTGCATTGGTATACATTTTTATGGTCTAAGCCAGGGGTCGGCAACATTTTTAAAGAGCAGAACCTTTTTTTTCATAATTTAAATGAAATCGAACGTACTAAGTGCCGCAGAACATGTTTTGTAAAATACGTTGTGGCATGCACATCGACTGATATCAGATCAGAAGGGCCGGTTACACAAAGGTTATAATCGAAATAATGATTAACACGTATGCAATTTAGTGGACTGTATAATTAACGTAGTCTAAAGGTTCTACAAACACAAAACACAAACACCGTAGTCCGCAACTCGTCTTCACTCTCGAGCGTCTCAACACACTCCTCTCTCTCCAGCGTTTCAGCACACACTCTTCTCCCCCGAGCGTCTGAGCACACACTGTAGTCCATGCCGTGCGCAAAGCCTCTGAAGCTTCGCTTCACCCAAACAAAAGAGTCTTACAAACCGCAACATAAGCTCCCTCCGTTGAATTTTACAAAATTCAAAACAAACAACATATAATATTGCAATACTAAATACTATTAAACACCTTATAAGCACACTATTGTAAGGGTGAAATTATCAATTTATGAATAGGTATCTTTACAATGCCGGTGGGAGGTTTTATGCTGGATACTCGAACCAGCCCATCTTCTCCCGGAAATACTTCCTGGATGACTGCAATCCTCCAAGAAAGTGGGGGTAGGTTGTCCTCCTTGACCAGCACCACGTTCCCAGGTTGAAGATTCTTCTGTTCCGAACGCCATTTTCTTCTCTGCTGAAGTGATGTTAGGTAATTCATGGACCACCTCTTCCATAACTGCTGCGTCACCTGTTGAATATGCTGCCATCTGGAAAGATGCTTCAGCGACACATCAGACAGACTAGGCTCAGGGAAGGAGGTTAAAGGACCACCAATAAGAAAATGACCAGGGGTAAGATAACTCGGATCATTAGGTTTGTCTGATAAGACTGTAATAGGTCTGGAGTTAAGTTAAGCTTCTATTTGTGCGAGAAGGGTTGACAGCTCCTCGAAAGTAAAAATGGAGGTTCCCGTTACTCGTTTTAAATGATGCTTCATTGATCGCACCCCAGCTTCCCATAATCCTCCAAAGTGTGGAGAACGGGGAGGAATAAAATGCCATTGAATTCTCTCAGTAACTGCAAAGCCTTGTATCTTTTTATTACACTCTTCAGATATAAATAGTTGCCTCAGGGCATATAGTTCACGGTTTGCTCCTACAAAATTAGTGCCATTGTCACTGTAAAGTTTTTGAATTTTGCCTCTCCTGGCGATAAATCTTCTGAGCGCAGCTATAAATGCTTCTGTTGTTAGTGAACTAACCAATTCTAAGTGAATAGCCTTGTTTGCCATACATATAAATACTGCAACAAAACCCTTAACCAGGGTTTTGCTTCTCACCGTTCCTATCTTGATCTGTAACGGACCTGCATAATCAAATCCTGTATGTAGGAATGGACGTGACGGCTGAACTCTGGTTGCAGGTAATTGGCCCATAAGCTGCTGGGTGGCGGAAGCCTTTAGTTTGAAACACAGCAAACACTGATGTATTACTGGTCGGACTAGATGTCTGATCTTGGGGATCCAGTACTCTTGTCGAAGCGATGCAATGAGCAGTTGTGGTCCTGCATGTAGTAGTCTGAGGTGTTCTGCTAATACTATCATTTTGGTTAAATGATGGCTGGGTGGTAAGTTAAGTTGGTGTTTACTGTCATATCCCAATTGGGCATAATGTAGGCGTCCACCTACGCGAAGCAAGTTGTTGTCATCCCTAAATGGGTGAAGATCTCTTAGTTTACTCTTGGGTGAAACTTGTAGTCCATTTTCAAGATCCTTGAATTCTTGTTTGTAATCTGCTTGCTGGGCTATCTTAATGCAGATGTTAAGTGCTAGCCGTAAGTCGGACGTCGTCAAAATGCCTTCTCGTTTATTTTCTGGGTACTTGGCATTGTGATAAAATCTCAGGCAATATGCAACTACTCTCTGAAGTCGGGAAAGCGATGAATATCGATTGGTTATGTCATCTATGACTGGTTGAGTTACCATCACTGTAAGTACTGATGCCCGTTGCTCTGGCGCCTCCTCGAATTGCCTGTTGCAGTTTGTAGTCGGCCACTGTAATTTACACTGACTTAGCCAGGCAGGGCCTTGCCACCATAAGGTAAGGTTACACAGGGTTGAAGGGTCAGAGCCACGAGAAATCAGGTCTGCTGGATTTTCTTCGGAGGCCACCTTTCTCCAGTGACCCTTAGCTGCAAGCTCCTGAATCTGGGCTACTCTGTTTGCTACAAACGTTTTCCATCGCGCAGCTGGCGCTGCCAGCCATGATAGGACAATTGTTGAATCTGTCCACAACATTGTCTTGGAAATATCTAAATTCAAAATAGGTGCTACTTTGTTTACCAGTCGAGCAAGCAACAATGCTCCACTCAATTCCAGTCGAGGGATCGTGATGCATTTCACTGGTGCCACCTTTGATTTTGAACACAGTAATTTGGTTACTACCTCCCCATGTTGAGACACTGAGCGCAGGTATAAACAAGCACCATAAGCTCTTTCACTTGCATCTGAAAACCCATGTAATTTTATGTCTAACAGGATTCCTTTGGCTAACACACGTCGTTCGATTGGAATGTTCTTAACTTCAGTGAGAAGTGAACATAGTTTCTTCCAGTCTGCTAATAACTCAGTTGTAAGACATTCATCCCATTGTAGATTACACTGCCATAATTGCTGTAGAAACATTTTATATATAATAACAATGGGACTTACTAGCCCAAGCGGGTCAAAAATAGATGCAATCACAGAAGACACTGTACGCTTAGTGACAGGTGAGTTTGGCTGATCGCTTAACAACATCAAGGATAATGATGGTGTCTTGATAGCAATTGAAAACATGTCTTGCGTTGGATCCCATAATAACCCAAGTGTTTTGACTTCATTAATGCTGTCAAAATGTCTTGGCAGTTTCGTTTCTCTGTATTCTGGTGGGACGGCTTCCAGAATGGCAGAATGATTAGGGCAAAACTTTCTCAACTGAAAGCCACCGGTACGGAGTATATCTATCAATTCCTGTTTCAATTGAAGCGCTTCCTTGCAGTTGTTTGCCCCGCAGAGCACATCATCAATGTAAAAGTCTCTTCGCAATACTTCAGCAGCGTGAGGGTATCTGACTGCTTCTTCCTCAGCTAACTGCTGGAGACATCTTGTTGCAAGAAACGGAGCTGACGCCGTACCATATGTGAGAGTGGTGAGCTCATAAATGTTCACTGGATCTGTAGATGATCTTCTCCAGAGAATTCGCTGGAGTCCGGTATCCTCAGCATGCACCTGGACCTGTCTATACATTTTAGCAATGTCTGCTGTAAACACCACTTCATGAGTTCGAAATCGTAGAACTATGGAAATCAGATCTTGTTGTAATGTGGCTCCAATTAACAGCGTATCATTGAGGGATGTTCCTGTAGTCGTCTTGGCGGAAGCATCAATTACTACCCTCGTCTTGGTGGTGGAGCTAGCTTCTTTGATCATTGCATGGTGGGGCAAGTAAAACAATTCCCTCTGGTTATTGGTTGCGTTGTCATCTAGCATTTTCATATGGCCAAGCTCTTCATACTCTTGAAGAAAGGCATTGTAAGTCTGACGCAAAGGTGGCTGTCTGTGTAGTCGGCGTTCCAATTGTTGTAGTCGTGTGCTTGCCTTTTGATATGAGTCACCTAAATGTCCTACTCCCTGGCGGCGAGGCAATCGAACAATGAACCTGCCCGTAGTCTCTTCTGGTGGTTTCCTTGAAATGTTGTTCACATAACTCTTCCTCCCTCGTAGGTAATGGTTGAACCAGTTCCTCGATTTCCCAAAAACGTTGAAGTTGCTTATCCAATACGTTGTCTCTCCTAGTAAGGAATGATCGCTGTGAAGCATATCCTGAGGTCTGGCAGGGAAGCCTTCCAGCTAGGATGTATCCAAACTTGGTATCTTGCAGAATTGGGTAGTTGCCAGTTCTGGTTCTTTGATCAGGGCATAAGACCTGAAGGTAGAACTCCGCACCTATTAGAAGATCTATCTTGCTTGGCTCGTTGAACTTGTCGTCGGCTAACACAATATCTGAAGTTATACCCCAATCCTTGTAATCAATGAAAGTTGAGAGAACGTTGTCTGTTATCTTCTGAAGAATGGAACAATTGAGGTTGACCTTGAAGTCATTTGTTCTTGAATGGACACCTACATTAACACTGTGCGTGGTGCCTGCAGTCACATCCCCGATGCCTTGTATCGGAATTACGTCTCGAATTTTCTTTAAATTAAGTAGTCTAACCATTTCTTCAGTAATGAAGTTGCTTTGTGAGCAACTATCGAGAAGAGCACGGCATTGATGAAGTCTACCTAATGAGTCCTCCACATTTACAATAACTGTCGACAATAACACCTGCTTAATCAGTCGTGGTTTTAAGGCACAGTAACTTCCCAATGTCCTTGAATCGTTCTCTATTTGGTTGGGGCTGACGTTCTTGAAGTGTTCACTAGTTGAGGCACATTGTAAGTGTGGTCGTTCATTCCTGTCAGGTAATTTTGCTGTCACCGGTCTCTCAAAATGAAGCAGCGTATTGTGTTTCCTATCACACTTCCGACAATTGCCTGATTGGCACTCCTTAACGCTATGAAAAGCCTTTAGACAGTTAAAGCATAATTTGTTTTGTTTAACACACTCTATTCGTTGTTGTAAACTAGCATTAGCAAAGGATAAACATTTCTGCAACCCATGATTTTGTTCACAATACGGGCACAATGTACTATTGCTCATCGTCATAAAGGAACTAGATGACCTGGTCTTGTTCAATTTGAATTTGGATTCCACTGGTTTGTTTATGTTGCGGCCGCTAGCCTTAACTGGTTGACTGGGTTGCAATAATTCTAACGTTTGACATTTTTGTTCTAGGAATTTAATAAACTCCTCTAATTTGGGAAAGTCATGTAACACTGATGTAGTCTCCCACTCCTTTCTGATAGAAGGGCCCAAATGGTCTAGAGTCAATTGCATAAGCATTATTTCATGCAATGGTGTTTCTAGGCTTAAAGCTTCAAGTGCATTTAAATTGCTTGATAAATGATTAACTACTTGTCTCAACTCTGTAGCTGAATCATCGCTAGCCTTCATGGGCGTCAACAAAGCCTTAACATGCTTAGATGCTATGAGTTATGGAGTGTTGTATCTCTGACATATGAGGTTCCATGCATCACTAAAATTTTCATTTGACACTGTCAAATTCTGTAACAATGCACGCGGTTCATCCTTTAAGAATGAAATCAAATAATGAAACCTTTGAATATCTGGAAGTGCTGGATTGGCTACAATCAAACTTTCAAACGTGTCTCTGAACTGTATCTATTGTGTATAACACCCAGAAAATTGAGGTAATTGTACTGTGGGAAGTTTCACACTGTTATTATGAACCGGTGTGTTCGCACTTCCTAATCTACTACTTTTACTGGGAAGTGACCTATTGTCAGCTTCTTCTAGTAGAGTATTAATTTTTGCTTTCACATCACAAAAATTATTCTCAAAAAGGTCTCTGTCCGCAGCATGGTCTTCCTCGTCGTCATAAATTTCTAACTTATTCTGAACCTCATCATATCTCTCCCAGATGTTTGTCAAAAGCTCAGCTCTAGCACGTATAAGATTTAAATTTAAACCTGGCTGAAACTGCTCTACGTAAGTTATAATTCGTGTCAACTACTCTTAGCTAAACCTCGTTGTTTAATGAGTAACTTTCTCTCGCTTGATTCCATGATTACACAACATATACAATGTAAGGCAAGGTAAATATGTATGGGAAAGGATTAGAGCCGTCAAAGTCTGTCTGACCTGGATGATGCGTAGACAATGTTGAATTTGGAACAAAGTAGGATGAATCTGCTGGGCGCCGTCTGGTCTTGACTGGAAACCACGTTCGGCGTCAGGCAGCTCTTACGTCATCCACCCCGCGCAGCTGTTAGCCTGGTAACACTCACGGAGCCAGCGTGCCTTATGACCTTGAACGCACCTTTCGCCCGATAACTCGTCTTTCTTGAGCCGATGCACTCGAGTTATATCAAAGATTTCTCAAAACTAGATGCTTGAAACCAATACTAAATATTAATTTAGAACGAAGATCCGGCCCGAAGGACCAAAATGTGGCATGCACATCAACTAATATCAGATCAGAAGGGCCGGTTACACAAAGGTTATAATCGAAATAATGTATGCAATTTAGTGGAATGTATAATTAACGTAGTCTAAAGGTTCTACAAACACAAAACACAAACACCGTAGTCCGCAACTCGTCTTCACTCTCGAGCGTCTCAACACACACACTCCTCTCTCTCCAGCGTCTCAGCACACACTCTTCTCCCCCGAGCGTCTGAGCACACACTGTAGTCCATGCCGTGCGCAAAGCCTCCGAAGCTTCGCTTCACCCAAACAAAAGAGTCTTACAAACCGCAACATACGTATTAAATACCGTAAAAATATATTTAATTACATCTATTTTGTGTTTTAGTGATAACTTTTAAGAAAAAGTACTTGAGAAACAAAAGAGTGTTTAACATAAATTTTTGTTAAATGAAAATATAAATAAACTTTCAAATGAACTATATATGAAGATCCTTTCAGAAAATAAATCTAGGAGTATAGAGGAAAATGACAATGTAGAAAATGCAAGTGTTAGTCTTCAGCTTATACTGGATCATTCTGTTGAGGTCCCAATGGCTGCAAAAGTTAAAAGATAGGAATGGAAATAGCTTTATAGTGTTGTCGGTGTCCGTCTGTGTGTCCATACGTCCGACCTATTTTACTTTTGAACAAATCGACTGATTTCATGAAACTTGGTGGAAACCTCTTGCTATCTAGGCCGAGCTCCCAAGGATAGTTTTTATTACGACAATTGAAGCCCCAGGTTCGATTGTAGGAAATTCCTCGAATTTCATTTACATGGGAAATCTGAAATCCATCGTGTAGGGAAATTTTCTCTTACATATTCAAATATCTTAGAATTGTAACATCGGAGCGGGTATTGTACCATCTTCTGAAGAAATTAATGAAGGTTCTAATTTTTATCGTAGAATTTTGCTTATCGATTGTATTTATTAACATTCCGTGTAAATACTGGGGATTTTGCAGTTTTTATCACTCATTACGAATGTGTTGCCATAGAAACCTCTTTTGTTGGACTCAGATTCAGTATATTCTAATACATACATACCCTTTTTTTTCCCCAAAGACGCGTAATCAATGTAATATTTCGTTCGAATGTATTTGTAGTATTTTATAACGCTAAATTTTGAAATTTGGGAACACAAAGAGCTTCATATCCACGATTAAATAAATAATAAAAAAGTAGGCATCATAAGTTTTGTTTGTATAATCTTGTTTTTACTTATTTAAGCAGTATTCTATCACAAGATGAAAGGGGTACAAAAGAGATCAGGACAATGATAGCAATAGCAAAGAAGGCATTTACGAGACGACCGTACTTGTTGACCGAAGTTTTAATAAAGTTACTAAAATGAGGTATCTGAAAACTCTTATATGAAGCGCGAGCAAGTCATGTGTATAGCGTTTATTAAAGAAAATTAGTTAGAGAGGAAAATGAATTCGAAAGTTTTGAATATAATAGGGGAGGAGAGGACTTTAATTAGAATAGTAAGGCACAAGCATAAAAATTGGATGGGCCTAAATTTTTCAAGTAACGGATTATTGAAAGAAGTCTTGTAAGGAAAAATGTTAGGAAAGAATCAAAGATGTGGGATTAATACGAAGTTAATACGAATGGGATGAGGATAGAGGAATTTGATGCACTAATGGAAAGACGTTGGTAGGTATTTAAACTTGAAGAGAACGTATGTTTGGTAGGGTGCGACTGAAGCTTTGCGGAAGGTAGAATTACAACGTATGTAGAAGACAAAACATTTTCCTAAGAAAAATTTCTTTCTATGATTTTATGAGCATCATATAATCAATATACGCTTTATATACCGTAATTCATCAAGAACTAATTTCAGATCGACATTCTTCATATCTGAATGCAATCAATATTTCTATATATCATTCTATTAATTATCGGTTCATATAATTTTCTGTTAAATAGACTTGTAAAAAATCTTATGTATCCAACACATGAATTTCGTCATACGTTTAATATTTATCAAAATTCTAAATAGGTTAATGAAAATAAATATTTTATGAACTGCGAGAAAATTTTAAAATCTATACAACGAACAGAAATAAACTCATACCGTAGCCTTCTAATATTGGATATAGCTGGGTAACTCGAACAATTAAGAAAATAAAAAGGAGCGTTACTTAGACGTAATTAAGCGTCAAGTGTTTATAAATGTCTCCTTCAGGTGGAGTGGCGATAGTAGTTAAAAGTATAACTATTAAAATATTTCTTTAAAAATGCTTTATGGGAAAATGCAAATGGAAAATTATAAAAACATATATCTCATATTATATTAATTATTCCTATTAGATAATGATTTGTTGAAATAATATGGTTAACTTTATCACCAAATTAATATTATTTCCCGTCTTCAATCATTCTTTATGGCTGAGAGACGGTGTTATGGTTTTCAACGCATGCTCTTGTATTAAGAAGGAATATTTTCAATTGATGGTTCAAAGGCAAGATAATTTCGTATCCGTAACAAATCCTCACATAATTGCTCGAATTCTCATGGATAATTAATTTTCATATGGCGCTTTTAAATTAGTATTTTGTTTTTCAGTATCACTTTGACTCGCCATAAAGGATATAATACCCGCACTATCACGTACGTCCGGTTTCGAATTAATTTATGAATTGGTCCTGTCTGTGTTTTTGTGTCCCCTGCTAACAAATTTTGCATCAATCGATCGATTTTCATGGAACTTAGTTTGAGGACCATTCTGCCAGTGCCCACCTCTGGGCTATATTTTATTTGACGAAGATTGAAGTCCCGGGTTCGATTGCGGAAAATTGGAATCATTTCGTCGGTCATTTATTATGGTTTGCGAGAATAATACTTCTTTAGGAATTCAGTGAATGTATCGTGACACTTACCGTATATTTATCGAGAGTTTGGGAATATAAATATACAACGATACGTTTCTCATATTTCCTTTTAACATACTCTCTCCAATAATTATCAATATCCCATAAATTTTCATTCAACGGAGGAATAAATATAAAGTCATCAATTCCTATTTGGGCTTATCGCTAGGGATACCACCTTATGAGAATTTGATTCCGGGAGATTTGCACCTCATGAGTAACATATTCCGGGAGAATTTTTATGGGTCGAAAATGAACGTAAGTGAGCAATGAAGCTTGTTTTACTTGCTTACTAGCGTTAGGTTACCTAACGTTGCCCGGGTTCCAGAGCAGTGTAAAGATAACCTAATGACATGAATATTAATTTATTTTTTGTGCTTATGGCAATTTTTTTTTAAACCTTTGTAATGTTTATTAGTATAGAACCTCTGGATATACTACGTTCCTACTGCAAAATTAACACAAATCAAGCTGTGCAACCTTACCTGTGTAAGTTTTTCCTGTGGTTATGTCAAAGAATCTCTTACTTATGTGAATACGAACCAAACAACCAAACTTTTAAAAACAAACAACTATATGTATTCGTTTTTAGTCCTTGAAACTAAATACGAATTAATAAAACATTGAAACACGAAAACTCTTTTGCAGCTGTGCTTTACGGAATTTATATGCGTATCATTTTAAATTACCATAATGTCATGTTTTTATAAACATGTGTAACAACAATGCAAACATTCTATTAATTTTGCAAATTTAATTTGTTTTTTTTTTTTTGCTAGCAAATTATTGCCGGAGAATTACTCATTCGAATGTCAATTGCTATAAAATACAAATCGAATAAAATAAGCAATTCATTAAGACGTCAATGATTCCCCTTAATAGCGTAAATTACACGCGATCATAAAATTTTGTGTATCTGTTCCCATTGAAAAGCATTAAGCTCGCAACCATGACAATTAATTTTTTCCAATGTTAAAAACAGTAAAATATTCCCTTTGTCCAGGATAAAAGTCAATAATATCGCTAATTCAATACATATTCGAATTCTGCTTTCAAAAATAAGAAAATCTATTCTTTTCTATATAGAACTGTTCAAGTCTCCTGTTTGTATCTCAATTTAAATAATTTAAAATTGCTATTTTATAAAGCCCTGCACCAATTGAACTTACTTTCCCATGCTTTTCTTACGGGGGAAAGATGGGTTAATAAACAACCCATTTAATGAAAAATTAAAAATTATACGCCCAATGTGCACAATCTCAGGTTTTCCTAATTACCCATGCTAGGTTTAAGCTTTCTAGGTCTCTTGGATTTGGAGTTACAGCGTTAACACACAAAAACACATTTATTTTAATTTATACGATTAGAAGACATACTGAATATATAATCTTTATTTTATTGATAAAGTTAGCGTTACCACTTTGTAAGTTGCTGATTCTGTGAGGTATGAGAAAATGAGTAGTTTTTTGTGAAATTATTTGTGCGTTAAAGAAATAGCTAATAAGAACATTAAACCTTGTTTTATTTATCGTTCAAAACATATGAATATTAAATCTTAAATTTTTAAATTCTTCTATAAATTATAATAAAAATTTCTTAAAGATTACATTACTTCAAATTCAATACTTTCTTTATTTTATTTTAATTTGTGTATTGAACTTCTTTGAGCAGTCTCCAAAGGATTTGGTTTTGGTAGTAAAAAGGCAATGAAATCTTTATTAGGGTAATTAAAATTGTTGCATATTTGAATTTTTGCCTTGACGTGATCCACACTTAATTTGTATCAACCTTTACCGAAATATCGATGGAAAACATAGAACACAGTTCTCAGGCTACCTGGGATACAGGATCTGAAAGCACAAACGTTAAAATTTTCCTTAATTCTCCACCTATTCAATATACTTTTTAAAATAAATCTATACTACGTCGAATGTTTCTTGTTTGGTTTCAATTGTTATGAAAATCAAGCAACATTTGAGTGGTGCGTCAGAGGTACTAACCAGTATGATCCTGCATGAAGGGCATATTTATACGTTATGTATAGCTTCTTTGGAATCAAAGGAAATTTTTCTACCAAAATCCCAACTTAATATAAGGCAGACCAGTTAAGCCGAAAATTACATGATTACGAAAATTTTGGGTTCCCGGACAAGGCCTACCAGATTTCGGGTGAGATTTATCTATAATGTGTTAATTCCGGAATAGTGGCAACCCAACTTATTGCAAAAATAAATACGCGTTCAGCAGGATCTTAGACCTCGCGCCGTTTCCAATGTAAAGACAGCATGGCGATGACGGGAGGTCACTTAACTTTGCCACAGTGTACAGCATCTCGTTGCACATAATGGGGATATCATTCTGATTAGTGACTATTCGGGTTGCTGCTGTATAAGAATCCAAGTCCATGCTGGAGTGCGATAGATTCGTTGATACAAAAGTTTTGTACCTCCGTCATCCACGCTTTAGTTTTCGCAAGCGTCTCCAGCTTCCTTGATAAGTGATCTGACCTAGACGGGGCTTACGTGGAATTCGTTAATGTTGGACGATGCTACTCGTATGAAGAATTTCGCAACCGATGGCAACGCCGCCAGGATCAGAAAGTTCGTAGTGAAGGAATTGTTCTTGTTTGGGATATGGGCGTTTGGCTATGTCACATTTTCCAACCCTTGATGAGTTGATTAGAGTGAGGATGGATGAAGCCTGCAGTTCTTTGTTTCAACGCAGTGTTATTCTCGCCTCTCCAAAAGATAGAAATATTTGAGATCTGCACCTGTCTCACTCTTTCGCCTAAGGCGGAACTTGAGCAGAATTTTCGATTAAAACTAAAAAACTCTGCTTTCGGTGTCTGCTGCGTGCGGTGGGCCATTGTGCCCGACGTTTCGCTTTGCAGGCGCGAATCTTCCTCGCGCATTTATAATAACGGTGGTCTCGTCCTTTATGTAACGGCCGTTGTAGATTTCCCCCTCCCCTTCACCGAATCCTTCGATTGATCTTCATTGTAGTTCTTCTGTTCTTCCCTTTCACCAGTCGCTGGTCTATTGGTTTCCCCTTCACTTTTCTTATCCGCCATACCCGTTTTTCTCTTCCATTGGCCTTATGATTCAACCTATTTCCCCCTCACCTCACTTGTTGGTTACGGTTGGTCCTTTCCCGTTTACTTCCTTCGCGGGATGATCTGCTGATTGTAACCAATGACGGAGGGAGTATGTAAATTCATTAAAACGCATTTTGCGTTTTTATGAAAGAATGTGTTGCAGTACTAGAACCTTTATGTGAGAAGATACTTTTATATGGAATCCTAAGTTTTTGATAGTACTATTAGTTTTGTGATTGTGACAAAATAAGAAGAAATCGCTCACCTCTCCTGAAAAATAAAAGTGCCTTAAAGATATTATCTCACAGTTTACTTATATTATTCTTTATTATACGCCAGGAATGAGTACAAAAATCACTACAATTTCGAAGAGAATGCCTATTTCTGAAACTTTCCAACGTGTACTATCATATTATCATAGGAATAGGCAGTATTTAGCCGTAGAATAAAGCAAAACAAGAAAATCAGTCGATATTTACGTATTTCAATGAAGGAAAATATTCTTGAGCTTTGAAAAATTAAAAATGTCGTAGAATCCAACTTGGAATATTTCCGGTATATTTTATTTCTAGATCATAATTCATAGTGGTTTAAGTGCATTTAATGTTTCTGCTCTTGATTCCTTCTGAAATGTTCTAAAGAGCTTAAGAGACAGATAGAGCCTAACTGAAATGCATCGTGCCTAGCATGTACCCTGCACTCGAGAGTTCCGATAAATTTAAATATGGAACAAAATATTTAATAAAAACAACTTACCTTCGTATCAATAATATAATATAATCATAAATTTTCCTTCATGGCAGTTACACGTGAAGTTTCAGCAGTTTCTTTTGCTTGGGATTCGGTTTGAGCTGTTGCTGCAGATTATATTTTTCGGAGGAATGCATTTTTTCAATATTTTTACTTTCTCCATATACTTCGTATAAGTAAGTATGGTTTCATGAAAAAAATCGAATATGGAATTTCAGTGGAAATACATATTTTAAGGCCCCCCTGAACACGTTTTGACTATTTTCTCGATGATGTCTGTCTGTCGGTCGGTCTGTATGTGATATGATTTTGTGGGCGCTCTAACTCAAAAACTTAAACTCGTATCAATACCAAGCTTTACATTTAGAAATAATACGAGGGTCTCCTTTAAGCACCGTTTAGAACAGGCAATTAGTGTAGAACGACAGATGAATCGAAGGCAAATTGAAAGCACATAGACCGTGTACACCCCCTTTCGCCTTGGTGGTTCTAAGAGCTTAGCGATTCTACAAAAGTAGAGAGTGCCTCTACTTTTTCGGAAGCGATTCCACCGGGAAATCCCGAGCATTACCAAACCTGCCCGCACTGGCTCCGAAGATGGCCATGTGTTTAAGCCTGCGCGTTTTTAAATCTGCGAGATACCGCCGATGAAAATAACGTCGATTTTACGTTACGCCTGTCATTTTCATATTATTATAATGAATAATTTATTAATTTCATTACGCTTCCCGAAAATATTGAATAAAAAATGTGATACATATTGGTATTACTAACACTTAAAAACTAAAGTAATAGTAATGTATCACCTACAAAACTAAAATACCATGATAACATCATTTGTCAGTTCTGCTAGCTCGATTCTTGCTAAAGATTTCAAAAAATATATGTTTAGCATTGCTCATAATGATAATTTCTTTTCCGATTTTTACAGAAAGTAGGAGCAATAAGGGGTAGGGATAAAGAAAGAGGGAGAATGTGATGAAAACTGGAAGAAGAATGAGTGGAAGGAAGTGAGATTGATTGATTGATTGATGGTGAATTCTGTGGGGCGAGATTGAGACTGGTCAGGGAGCAAGAGAAATTAGAATAGAAAAATAAAGGTATTGGCAATTAAAACACTGTTATTTTAATAAAACTAGTGTAATTTCCCGTCAAAAACGACGGAAACCCATGAATGAAGTAATAAGTAAAAATAAATAATAAAACAAAAATTAATGAAACCACCCGAGAGATGCACTTTAAAGTCAAAAACAAATATAAAGTTCATTTAATGGAACACTTGTTCCGGGTGTATGAAATTTGTTTTGCAAAGAAATATTAACGATGATTAATTTGTTGAAGATGACGCTACACGACTTTTGCATGGACAAACATTACACAATGTTATGTAGGTACATGAGTATTGTATTTGAAGCAATTGCATAAAAACAAATTTATTTAAAGGCAGGGGTCTGCGAGGCTTAAACGTAATCAATGCAGGATTAAAGAAATCGAAAAATTCAGAACCCAAAACATTTTCGGTTCGCATAAATGGCCCAAGTGAAAGGTGAAATTTCCTAACCACTTTCGATCTCGACCATCCTCAGGTTGCTCACTCCATTTCTGACGCGAAGGTCACCGTTTTGTCTATCGCAAGATAATATCTATTGTCCTCTTCCTCTAGCCGAAAGGATGGAATTTTACCGATTGAAAATTTTAGGAAGTCGGTGAATGTCGTGAGGGAGAAAAGAATTGCTGTTCCATTAGCGATTCTCCCAGTGAGCCTCACGAGGTGTTTCCTTAAAAAATATTCAGTTTTCGATTCCATAAAGGATTTTTCCTGATGCTTGGTCCCTGAATGAGCGGAAAAACATTACGCAATCGCTCCACAAACGTCCATCCCTTCTGAAAATGAATTCTTCTCATCATAGCCAGACTTTCCTGATCATATAGTTACAGAAGACATCGCTAAACTTCTCTCGGACAAATCCCTATAGCAGTTATCCTCTGTTACAGGTTAGTACATTTTCATATATATTACAAATATGCAGCATTTACGTTTATATTGGACGGTTTCTGTTTCGTGAAAGACGAAGTAGAATCAGAAATTAATACAATTCTTGTTTTTTTAAATAATTTTGTTTTATGGAGCGCATAACAAACACCTACCATTTTGTACACTACCTAATGATGTTCGGCGGGTGCTGGGAGGGGTGAGAGAAAGGACGGGCGGAGGGAGGGGAGAGTGAAAGAGTAGCTGGCGGAGGGAGGGGTGAGTGAAAGAGAGGCGGACGGTGGTAGGGGTGAGTGAAAGAGTGGCGGGTGCAATCCCGAATCGCACCCGGGCAACGCTGGGTAACACAGCTAGTAATTGCATAAAAGAATATTTGCATTTGGGTGGCCGTCCCTAAAAGTTTTATTTCTGACTTTCTGTTTGTTTTTAAGGCATTGGAATACTATAATGGCAATATTTCCACTAAATGTGTGATTTAAACGTTAGATATGAATGATTTCGAGGTGTAAGCGAAAAAAGATGAATAATTAAAATTACTTTATTAATTTTTGCTTAAGATAAATAAAATCGGATGATAGAAGGTCAGACTTTTCTAATTTTAATTTACAAAAAATAATAGCTAGCACATCGAGTAACCCATATTTACGAGTTACATTAAGAGAAATAGAAAAGACCTCATGGATCCGGTTTGATAACCCGTATAATTTATGTTTATCACTTTATTCAATATCTCTTCAAATTAAAGAGCAGTCATCCTCAAATGGTTTCGGAACGACTCAGTGTCCTCAGTTGAAAACTCTTTTAACAAACATTCTGAAGCCACAAGGTCATTACGGCTCAAATCCACGACCTTGTCCACAGATTTCTTCTGTTCGTCATTTTTTTAAAACTACTCCGTAGTTCATCCCCTATTACGCTACAAATAACTTGCATGCCCACACCAAGTAATCCAGTTGACGCCATTTAGTTTTGAACGTTCGAATCGACTCTGGTTGAAGCTTCTAAACCCGTTCTTCAACCTGTGGTCCGCGGACCGGTGCCGGTCTAAGGAAATTTCCTGGCGGTCCGCCAAAAATTTCCCCCTAATCATGTACCGGCTACATGATTGGGGCGCTACATTGTTGCGGGGCGAGCGGGACGCTGCACGCGACAATGTAGCGCCCGAAGTATAGGTGAAGTGCGCGGCCGCCGAATGCCAGTGGCACACCGCCGGAATCGAATTACCCACGGAATCAATCAATATCGAATATGAACTGAAAGCCTCACGGCAAAGAATTGCCAAGTCCCAACCAAGGGCATATACCACCAGCAGCAGCAGCGAATGCCAGTATTGTGTCAGCTCGCCTGTCGACGACACGTCGCCAAAATTCTTATTTTATCGTGCTCGTCCGTAGTGTTTTCCCATATTGTGTTGTGGTAATTCGGAAAACAAGTTATTTCTTTCTTAAAATTTGAAACCTTACAAAATGGAGACAAAAAAAGTCAAGCAGCAAAACCTTTTAACCTTCTTTAGTAGAGGCAAGGACAATATTCAGGAGAAAAGAAGTGATGGTACCGAAAGAATGCCAAGTACTAGTGCTTCAAGTTTAGAAGAAACAAAGAAAAAGAAATATGTTGAAACTTTGGAATGTGCGATACAAACCAAAAAGATAAAAGGAAACTTATTAGGTATTACGATAATGAGTATTTAAAGCTTGGTTTCATTGTAGCCCCTGGCAGTGAACTATCGCCACGAACTTTGTGTGTAGTATGTTCCAAAATTCTGTCAAATGACGCTATGAAACCTTCCAAACCTGCTGGTCATTTGCATTTGAGGCATAGAGATTTTACTGATAAGCCACTGGACGTTTTTCAAAGATTACGTCACCAGATGAAAAGTCAGAGAAGTCATATGAAAATGATGACGACTAGTGACAAGTCGCTGCTTCGAGCGTCTTATTTACTTGCTCTTCGAATAGCTAAAACGAAAAAACTGTTTACTATTGGTGAGGAGTTAGTAAAGCCTTGCATCTTAGATGTCATACGAGAAATTTTGGGTCCTCAAGCCACTAAAAAACTGGAGGCTATATCGCTTTTGGACACCATCATTCAGAGGAGAATTGTTTATATGGCCACCGATATTGAAAAGCAAGTTGTAGAGGGGATAAAGAAATCGAGATGTTTCGCCATTCAACTTGATGAATCAACTGACGTGAGTAACCATGCTATCCTACTTTGCTTCGTGAGGTATAGTGAAGATGAAGACTTAAGGGAAGAACTTCTTTGTTTCCTTGACTTACATGGACGGACCACTAGTTCAGAGATATTTTATGCTCTTGATGAGTATTTTCAAGCGCAGGGCTTAGACTGGAGCAAATGCGTCTGAGTGTGTACGGACGGTGCTGCGAGCATGACTGGACGTCGGTCAGGAGTGGTTACGAAAATTAAGGAAGTCGCGCACCTACAAGTTTTTTCCATTCACTGTATGATCCACCGATAGCACCTAGCCGCAAAGAAGCTTTCTACTAAACTAAACACTGTGATGAATGACGCGGTGAATATCATTAATAAAATTCGTAGTCGAGCTATGAACTCCAGGCTGTTCACGGCACTGTGTGAGATTATGGACTCAGCTAAAAATTGTAATTTTATAACGTTAGATTTATTAAATAAAACTATCTACTTTGTTTTTTGTTTCTGTCTTAGCCGTCAGCCGGTCCGCGAATTATTTCTCCAACTTTCTCCGGTCCGCAGGTGTAAAAAGGTTGAAGAACGCTGGTGAAAATTGTAGATACCTGTCTCTTTCTACATGCGTCGAATGATCCATGCCGTACCTCTCAGATGGCCTGGTCTAAACGGGGCTTTATTTTTGACCTAGAATCGCCTGGTCGCGTTTCGTCAGTATCCGTGAACCGAAGGCCGTAGTCTTCCCTTGTTGGTAGCGCTGTTTTTATTTTCTTAATTGTCGGAGTTTCTGGGGTATATCCAAAATCAGAAGGCTATGGTTTGAGTTTTATTATGTTTTCTGTATTCTATATTTACTCGCAATTACTTAAAATATTTATTATTAAGTAACCTTTTTGGAAATTTGAGAAATATTACAGGTATGGAGAAAATCATGTGGTGGCCACATTAGATTTTATTTCTTTTAAAGCGAGTATTTATTCCTTTTTTTTAATAGTTATTTTGTGAAATAGCTACTAACTTTTTCACTTTTGTTTAATAGAACTCGTTTATGATTGTAAGTTTTGAGATGATTTACAACATCTGAAAGTCCTCCATTTCCAATATTAAATTCTGCGTTACATATGGTGACTGAACCATTTCATTGTCATCGTGTTAGTGAATCTTTTTTTGAAAGGGAAATTATTTTTTCATCCCTTCGTTAAACATAGATCTTCTCTTAGGAATTGCTATCAACACATGTATTAATATGTATTATAAAAAATTGTGTATCGTAGTTATGTTACCACAAACGCTTGGCTGTACGCGGTATTATGGCTGTAACTAGAACTAGGTTATGTACCACAGATATGTGAAATTCGAGATTTCATGCGCATCCGGTCGTCCAGAGTATTCGGTGTTATATTTCAAAAATTGACCAATGTGATTATCCATGATCGTGTCATTGGAGAATGGGACATATTAGCGTCCCAAAGGTAATTATGGGGCACTGGGACACTTATTGTAAAAAAGGACTTTCACGGGTAAAACCGGAAAATGGGTTCCCTACTCTCGAGTGTCTCTTTCCTTAGATAAGATGCACTCTAGAGCAGTGGTTCCCAAAACCCAGGGTCACGAAGGCCTTATGATGGGTCGCGGATGACCCCCTGACCCATCTCTCCATCAATATTAATCGAATATTTGATCAGCTGATCGAGAAATTGCATCAGCATCATGGAAGGTAATAACGAGGATGCTTGCATTCACAATTAAGCCGAGAAAACAGTAATGTTTATATTTCGATGAATATCAAGTAAAATCATGCTTGATTTCCAATAATTTCAGTGAAGGAATGCATCTGTTTTTTTTACATTCATTTCAAAAGATGGCCTTGATACAGAAAAAATAAAATTGGAAGAAAGTGAGCAATTGTGTCTATAATTTGTTCTGAATATTTTATTTAATATTATGCTATTAACAGACTGCGCTTTGGAATGATGCTGAGTCGATGCCGGCACCATTTGGGTAGCAATACGAATGCGATTTATAATTTTCTGTCTTAGACAAAACAGTTTAGGAATCACTGACCTATAGTGTTACCTACATGGAATGCTCGATGCCTGGTACATCGGCATTAGCCTACTTATAGCTTAGAGCACAAAGGGAGCCAACCCCTTAACGTCCATTTTTTAAGTAAATAATTTTCTAGAGTAGTAGTTTCATGTTTCATGTATATATTTTAAAATCTCATCGTGACACTTTATTTCACTTTAAATTGACTACGTTATTCATTATGCGGATAAACGTTTCACAATTTCTACATCAGATATTCTGTGTATTTTAAATATTTGGAAATGTATATGCCATAATTCAGGAGGTCGAGGCATCGTTTTCCTGTCCGATGCGAAACCACAATATTTACATCTCCAAGGATTAGATCTCTTGAGCCTAATTATCTCCTCGAGAAATTTTACTCATAGGGAAGTAGTAATAAACATCCAAACGAAATTACTATTGGTAGATGTTATTATGTTTTGCCCGATTGTCACCTACCTCGACCCTAAAAAAAGGGTGGTGTTATCAGTGGAAGAAATATGTATCCGATGAAGACCATCAAATATTCACAAATGTGAATCCGATTTAATACGAAAATACCACTAAACCAACTGTGCTGGTCTGCACACAATGGAAATCATGAGTTATGTTCGTGTTAACAGTTTTTTAGCAGATATCAATAGCACAAATGGTAGAGCAGAGGGAAATATCAAGATGAGGTGTTGTCGTGAACTAAATTTGATTCCCGCAATTAACACTAATGGATAAAAAATCGAATTTTTCAGCCACTCTGAGGATAAATGCGTATTGGTGCTAATGTAAGAATACTTTGCAGACAAAATGGAGTTCCTTTGTTGCTTAAGGAAAAGAGTTGCAATACTTCTCCCGAGTTACTGCCTTCTCCATTACACAGGGAGCAGTTCTTCTGTAAACACTGGAAATACCTTAAATTTTTCATATCGGAGAAATGAAATGATCTCGAGGCAAATTGAAAATTCCAAGGCTGTAAGAAAAATATGAAAATTTAATACGATTCGTTCTGCTGTCAAACAAGTTTCACTTCGATGAACACATTCCTTTCAAGTTAAGATGGTCTAATATCGCTCTTGATCGAATGGAAAACTTACGGGCTATTTCATCCAGTTTTCCTATATATCCCGACAAGTGCAGAGACGTAGAAACACTCTTCTATTGAAAAGTTAGAATGATTGGCGTAATTATTCCAGTTCATTAAGATTTTTCTACCTAAATTCCATCATAACACGTCCATTTTATTTATCTAAACAACGTCGAATTATGGATCAATCCAGGGGATTAAAGAACAACTCGGCAGAAATCCTGCATCGGGAATGTCCGAAATTACATCAAAAAGACGTGTTCTGGACGTTAGCCTTCTTGCTGAAAGTTAGCAGATTTTTCCGACTCGCACCTTTCCCATTGGAACGTCCAAGCACCGGTGGAAGCGTCGACTCTAAAATGTTTTTCATTTACAGCGTCGTGGTTTACTTTGTGGTTACAATCGTTCTTCTTTGGGACGTGAATAACGTTGTCAACATTATTACATTTATTGGCCTAGAAAGGGCAGTTTTTTTTATGGAAAAACGGCGGTTTTCTTCACCGTCATGAGCAACTGCTTGTTTTTATTTATCCGCCGAGCTATGATACACGGGATGTTAATGGATCTGGTCAAGTTTGACGAGAGGCTTGGAAGACTCAAGATCTTCATCGAATGGTATAGTTTTCGCAGGAACGTAAGAATACAATTGTTTGTTTGCTGGCTTGCTGTAATTTTACTTTGTGTCGTCTATATTCCTAATTTTTCGTTGTTCTCTCAAGGGAAAAGAATCAGTAGATGTTTCTCCGCTATTTTCACGTCTTCCAGTCTATTCTTGGTTTGGCTGCAACAGTTCAATATTTTGAGTCATCTGAATTTGAGGATATCGTGCTTAAATAAAGAAATAGGACAGATAGCATCACTAAGTTCCTTCGGAGGCATGCCGTCGAAAGGACCTGAAATTATTTTTGCGAAGCGTGGTAAACTATGGAAGTCCCTGTTTCTTGATCTCTACAAGATAAGCCATGCCGTGAACAAGAGCTTCGGATGCGTAAACTTGATCAACGCTGCGTTCTCTTTAGTGATCATAGTGGTGGTGCTATTTCTGCTTGTGGTGACCTTAACGTCGGATGTTTCATCTTTTAAACTCGATCGATTGAAGACGCCCATAATTTGGATTGTCTTCGAAGTGTTTGGAATGTTCCTTATCCTGAAGTCGTGAAAATCCGCAGCTAAAGAGGTGAATAATGAGCGATTTTAACATTTTTATTTCGTGAAAAGTAAATGGTAAAAGTTAGGAGTGTTTTTTGAAAATATGAACACATATTAATCGTTGTTATTCGGGCGAAATTTTGACTAAAATTCTCTTTTACATTTAGTCCTTCCACTACCCACATAAACCTTGGCAAAGTCAGTTAGAAATCTGCATGTTTAAAAGTTATAATAGCCCATTTGTCCTTAAATAAATTGACAACTGAGATTTTGAATTTCATGAAAATTCCCCAAGTCCACACGCAATGTACTGAATAATAACAATCTGCAATTATTAACGGTGCAATCTATTAAGTATGATATTGCTGCAACTCTAATAAATGTTTAATACTGTTAGCCGTTAAATAAAGCAAAAACGGAGAAATTCAGTCCATATTTACGTCTTTTAATGAATGATGGAAATAATCATTACGCCTTGAAAATCGAAACTCCTTGGTAAACATATGGGAAAATATAATTGCCTCCTGGAGTCGATCATTGGACACTTCAGTAAACGACAATTGTTATTCCTGGATTTTCTAGTTGGCCGAAACTAAATGGTGTTTACAGCATTTCTCTTTGACACACAGTTGAAGATATAAAGTTTGGACAAATGGAAGGACTGAAAGATTGGAAGAGGGACGGACGGAGATTGAGTAATTAGATTTAATATAGTAAAACTATATTTAATGGAATATATTTTATGTTTTGGTGATAATTCTTAAGAAAAAGTACTTGAGAAACAAAAGAATGTTTAACATAAGTTTTTGTTGAATGAAAATATAAATAAACTTTCGAATGTTGAAAATATAATTATCCTTTCAGAAAATTAATCTGCGTACGGCAATTGAGTAATCTATATATATAAAAATCTTAATGATAGACGAGTTTGAAAGTTTGCATCGCTAGATCTCCGAGTCTACATGGCAGATTTTCCCGAATCATCCACTGAATGATGAAGCGGAATCTTGAAGTGTTTTTATGCTGAATTTTGTTCTTCTATCTTAAGCTTTTTTAAAGAAAGCGATTTTTCCGAAAACACCCCTTTTTCTACTCTACATTATGACGTTCGGCGGGTGGTGGGAGGGATGATTTAAAGAGGGACGGACGGTGAGAGGAGGGGCGGGTGATGGGATGGGTGAGTGAGAGATGGGTGGGCCGTTGGAGGGTTTACTGAAAGAGTGGCGGGTGCAATCTGGAAACGCACCCAAGCAACGCCTGGTCACACAGCTAGTAATTGTAGAAAATTTTTTTTTCATTTGTGTGGCCGTCCCTAAAAGTTTTATTTCTGACTTTCTGTATGTTTTTAAGCCATAGGAATACTTTAATGGCAATATTTCCCCTAAATGTGTGATTTAAACGTTAGATATGAATGATTTGGAGGTGTAAGCGAAAAAAGATGAATAATATTAGTTACTTTACTAATTTTTGTTTTAGATAGTTTCAATCGGATGATAGAAGGTCAGACTTTTCTAATTTTAATTTACAAACAATAATAGCTTACACATCGAGAAATCCAGTTTTTCGTGTTACCTTATGACAAATAGTAAAGATCTAATGGACTTGAACCCTGTTCGTTAATCCATATATTTATTTGTTTATCACTTTATTCAATAGTTCTTCAAATTGAAGAGCAGTCATACTCATATGTTTTCGGTACGACCCGGGGTCCTCAGATATGAACTCTTTTAACACTCATTCTGAAGCCAAAAGATCATTACGCCTCAAATCCATTACCTTGTCCACAGACGTCATCCGTTAGTCTTATTTTTTACACTCCTCCGTAGTTTCTACTCTTCCATTCCTATTTTTGCTGATCCTACATGCTTGCTATGTAGTTCCTTAATGTATTCTACCCATACCTGTGCTACATCTTTTGTTTATGGGAATATTTTTCCATCCGTATCCATAATTCCTTTTCCACGAATTCCATTAGACTTCTTATCTTATAATTCCAGTGCCCTAACGTACATCATATTGTAGCGTCCAAACTTCTCCATTTGTTGTATTTCATCACATTTTTCTTTTATCCAATTTTCACTAGCTTTATCTGTTACCCTTCTCATCTTGTTTATGTCTATAGTTGGCACTAACTTCTTCACTGATGTTTTTCCATTTTCGTCTCTCATCCCTTTTCTCCAGCATTTCCTTAGTTATCCATGGTTTTCTGATTTTCTTCTGTTGATTTCCAATCTCTTTATCCAAGGTATCCTTAATACCGGTTTTAATTTCTTCCCATTCTATATCCACGGTCTTTGGTATGTTTTCCAAAATTTTTAGGCGATCTTCCAACTTCACGCTGATTACATCCTGCCATTGTTTCAGTTTTTCTAGGGCCCAAGTCTGTCTTTATCTTCTCGTTTTTCTTATTACCTTAATCTTTCTACATAAGTCAGTTATTATAAGGCTGTGATCTGAATCAATATCTGCTCCTGGTAATGTCTTGGCGGTCTTTATTCTGTTCTTGAATCATTTTTTACTATGATGTAAACTCTTTGGCATCCATTTCTATCTACTGGGCTTTTTCATGTGTCTAACTTTCGTTTATGGCTTTTGAACCATGTATTAACCACTATTGTAGATGCAGAATTCTACTACTTATCTCCAGTTATTATGCAGTTTACCTTTCCTCATCCGTCTTCTTCCTAAATGTCATGAAGTTGTTCATAAATCTTCTCGATTTCTTCGTCTTCATGAGCTGACTTTGGCATATATATTTGGATTATCAGCATGTCCACTGGGACTGCCTTATAATTATTGTCATGATTCTATCGTTTTTTCTATTTTTTTGCGATTTTCATCATAGCTTTCCTATGTACCAGATCTACTCCGTTTTCCCCACAATTTCCGACGCGGCGCTCTTTTCACGCTCGTCCAAGAAGTACGCGGCCGTGGAGGCGCTGCAGTGCGGCGTCGACGATCTGGTCACCTGGTATCATCGGTGGCGCATTGCGGTCAACGCAGCAAAGAGCAAGGCCGCGTCTTCCACCCTGGAAGAGGAGCGCTGCCTATAGTCGACCTGTCGGTAATAGGGGGGGGGGGGGTCATCCGCTGGAGCCCAGGGGTTACATACCTGGGCGTAGTGCTGGACCGGAGGCTTCTCTGGACTACTCAGGTTTAGCGCGTCCTCCACAAGGCACTCGGGGCGCTGTCGAGACTTCGTCCGATCGTGCGCCCGAATGTCTTGTCGGCTGGCACCAAGAGACGCCTCTACCTGAGCTGCGTGAGGCCCATTATCACGTACTCAGATCATTTTTGGTGTGGGGTGCCTAACAACACCATCTACAGGCTGCAAGTAGTTAAAAGCAATGCACTGCAGCTGATACTCGGTCGTGGCAGATACGACTACCTCAGCCGGATGCATTTCGACGGAAACGTGGAATCTGGACGTCCTGGCGAGGATGTCCAAAGAATTCTACTTCAAGGCAGCAGCATCGAAGCACAAAGAGGTGTAAATACTAGGCGATGTCAAGGGTAGGTTGTGGGACCGCTATAAGCGACTCATCGTCAAACTTGATTCGCAAGAAACTCTACCCGGGAGCAAGCTTGTAGGGAGGGGTTGATGCCCATTTTACAAAGGGGCATAAAGAGTGAAACAATGCTAGTTAACGGAGCAAGATTCGCATTGGCAGCGAATCTCGTTTGGACAGATCATAGCAGTTGTATTGGTAGAAAGAAAGATTGAATGCTAGCAGTATGTATTCGTGTGCTTCGTAGATTTCTAAAATTGCATTGATAAATTTTTATGGTCTAAGCCTGGGATCGGCAATATTTTTGACGAGAAGAACCATTTTTTTAATTTATATGAAATCGAACGTACTAAGTGCCGCAGAACATGTTTTGTAAAATACTTATTATATACAGTAAAACTATAATAAAGGTGAAATACTCCTGTAGCCAAACAATTAGAGGGTTACAACACCCAATGCATTTCGCCAACAAGGTGGGCATCGTCAGGGGTAAAACCTGTTTCAACAGTGACTGGGAGCAAACTGCCGTTGCCGTTTGCGATTTCTTCTCTTGTATTTCTTTAGAGAGTTGCTCAATGTTTGGAGAGAAAGCTGGTCTTTTTATTTTCATGCAGGACTGTAGACTTCCATCGTTCAGTCGGCTTCCTAATTTTGTTTTGATGAAATTCATGTTGGAATACACTTGTTCATACATCTAAGTAAAACAGAATATGGACAGACTGCCAAACGCATACTTTTTCATATTGTTATAGGCATCTGGTAAAGTATTCCAGACCTCAAACACAATTGGTCCTGTTTTTTAAGATCATGCATTTCTGTCAATTTCCGCTGAAGTGTTAGAGTGGATTTCTTTGTTTGTAGATGTTCAAGATATATCTACAAGGTTTTTAACTTAGAAATGTAAATATCCTTGTTCCGCAACAACCAATAGAGACCAAGAAACAAACAGCCAATCCCGACGCACCTCACTCAACCGATCCGGGTATAAATAACGGCCTGATTTCTGCAAACTACAAGACCTGAAGATCCCACCTGGAATGGTTGGGAAACAGTCGTTATTAAGCATTCAACACGCAGTAGAAATCCGGAAAACATGGAACGAGTACGGAAACACCACGGAAGCCTTCGCAATAATTTTTTCGGCAAAGAGTATCTATATGTGCGACGTGTGCGGCGCACGCCGAAAGCGTTAATTAATACTACTGCCGAGTTCATGCAGGGCACATTTAGCTATACAAGTCTGAAAGTAATTATTCGTTTTATGTTACGAATGGAGTGTACCTAAAACGTTATATTTAACTGTTATCACGCCGGAATATTTTCGGGAAATGTTGCCGGATACCGACATATTCAGGGCTGGAAATGATACACGATGTGGCCCTTTGTAAGTGCCTTGGTGAACCAAATTACATTTTTCCTGAAAACTCTTCTAAAAAAACTGGGTGCGTCTTATACCCCGGTGCGTCTTAAATGCAGCGAAATATGTTAATTAAAATTAGCCATAAAAACAATCTAAATACGTCAAATTAAATCATAAAATTTATAAATCTATCATGAAGAGAAATATTTTACGATCTATGTAAAATTTGAGTAAGTTAACGTTAGACTACATCCTTTGAGTAGATATGACATTAACAATGATTTTATAATATATTCCTAGTGCAGAAAATTAAAAGGAGCAAGAAAACTCGATAGTATCAGAAATACTTAGGAAAAATAAGGATGCAGAAGAGAAAACAACCCAATTACTCACCTAATAAATCCAGGATTTATACCGATCCAAAAGTAACAAGTAGAAAGAGATATATAACTCCAAACTTTCCTTTGTAGGATTATTCACAGACTTTAACACATTCAAATGAGCGATATACACGGTTAGCTTTCATACTATCAATGGCTGTGTAAAATGAATAGGAGCCTCTCACAATCAAGTAACCAGACTCAGCACGTTTAACCGTGTGTTTCAGAAATTTGATCATGCGATATCAAAAAGGACGGCGATCGGTGAAAAAATAATGTACTAAATCGTTTTTATCCGTCTGTGGGCAACGGAGTATAGAAACCTCATAGTAAGCATTTCACTACAAGTAGAGATTTACCTACTGGTGACCTATCTTATCAATTGAGACCTTTAATGTCGCTAAAGAGTGGGCGTCGAGATCCTGGTTTAATCAGGCATAGCATTACTGAATAATTCTGAAATGTCTATAGTTGTTAGTTAATTCCTTAAACAAAATGGCAATGGCATTCTGGATGGTGAAAGGCTCGAACAGATGGATTTTTAGCCTACTTTCTAGAATGGAAATAGGCTTATAGTTTTTTCGTTGTGTCTGTCTGTCCATCCGCCCGTCCTATTTAACTTTTTTACCAGTCTACTGATTTTCATGAAGCTTGGTGGAAATCTCATGCTACATGTGCCGAGATTCCGAGGATAGTTTTTGTTGCGACGATTGAAGTCTCGGGTTCTATTCCAGGAACTATCCTTCCCATTTGATTTACATGGGAAATCTGAAATCCAACATGTAAGGTAATTTTCTCTTGCATATTAAAATATCTTATAATTGTAACATCGGAGCGAATTTAGTACTATTCTCTGAGGAAATGAATGTCAATTCTAATTGTTATCGTAAAATTTTCTTATCGATTTTATTTCTTTGAATATTGCGTAAATACTAGGGATTTTCCGTTTTTTATCACTTATTATTAAAGCGATTCCATAGGAACAACTTTTTTGGACTTGCATTCGTTATATTCTAATATATACAGGCGTTACATTGTCGCACAAATACACTTGATCAGTTTAATATTCCGTTGGATGTATTTGTAGTATTTTATAACGCTAAATTATGAAATTTGGGAACACATATCCGCGATGACTTGAAAGCTATTAAGGTCAATGTAAGTATTAAATATATAATGAAAGAGGAGGCATCATAAGATCTGTGTGGTTAATCATGTTTTCACTTATTTAAGCAGTATTCTTTTACATGATGGAAGGATTATGAAAGAGATCAGAACAATGATATCAATAACAAAGAAGGCATTTACGAGACGACCATAATTGTTGATCGAAAGTTTTAATAAAGATACTAAAATGAGGTAACTGAAGACACTTATATGAAGCGCGTACAAGACATGTGTATAGCGTATATTAAAGAAAATTAGATAGAGAGGAAAATAAATGCGAAAGTTTTGAATAGAATATGGGAGGAGAAAACCTTAATTAGGATAGTAAGGCACAAACAGAAAAATGGGATGGGCCTAAATTTAAAAAGAAACGGATTATTGAAAGAAGTCTTGTAAGGAAAAATGTTAGGAAGGAATCAAAATTGTGGAATGAGGAAAGAGAAATTAGATGCACTATAGGAAGAAATTTGTTAGGTAGTTGAACTTGAAGAGAACACATATTTGGTAGGGTGCGACTGAAGCATTGCGGAAGGTAGAATTAAAATGTATGTAGAAGACTAAAAGATCTTGTAAGAAAAATTTTTTTCTATGTTTTTATGAGCATCATATAATAAATGTGCGGAATATATACTGCAATTCATTAAGACCTAACTTCAGATCGATATTCCTCATCAAATTCCAATCAACGCCCAATATATATCAATCTTTTAATAATCGGTTCATAAAATTTTCTGTTTAATAGAATTGTAAAAAATCTTATGTAGCTACCACATTACTTTCGTCATAAATGTAATATTTATAAAGAGGTTAAATGAAAATATATATTTTAAGGAACTGCGATATGATTTTAAAATAAATATGACGAACAGAAATAAACTCATACCTTCTAATATTGGAAATATCTGGTTAACTCCAACAATTATGAAATTAAAAATAGGAGCGTTAATAAGCGTGAAGTGTTTACAATAGTTTCCTTCAGGTGGTGTGGTGATAGTAGTTAAAAGTATAATTATTAAAATATTTCTTTGAAAATGCATTATGAGAAAATGGAAATGGAAAATTATAAAAACATATATCTCATATTATATTAATATTTCTATTAGATAATTACATATTGAAATAATATGGTAAACTTGATCTCCAAATTAATTCTATTTCCCGTCTTCAATCATTCTTTATGGCTTAGGCTCGGTATTCTAGTTTTTAAAGCATGCTCTAGACTTAAGAAGGAATAATTTCAATTGATGTTTCAATGGCAAGACAATTTTGTATCCGTATCAAATCCTCACATAATTGTACGCATTCTCATGGATGATTAATTTTCGTACGGCGCTTTTAAAATTACTTTTGTGTTTTTAGTATCACTTTGACGCGCCATAAAGGATATAATACCCGTACTATAAATTGATTTATGATATAGTTTTAGTCCCCTACTTACAAATTTTGCATCAATCCATCGATTTTCATGGAACTTGGTTTGAGGATCATGCTGCCAGTGCCCACCTCTGGGTTATATTTTATTTGACGAAGATTGAAGTCCCGGGTTCGATTGTGAGAAATTGGTATAATTTCGTGGTTCATTTATTATGGTTTGCGAGAATAATACTTCATTAGGAATTCAGTGAATATATCGTGAAACGTACCGTATGCGTTTCTCAAATTTCTTTTTAATATTCTCTCTCCAATAATTATCTACATCCCGTAAGTTTTCATTCAACGCAGCAATAACTATAAAGTCATCAATTCGTATTTGGGCTTATCGCTAGGGTTGCCACTTTATGAGTAGTTGATTCCGGGAAATTTGCAACTCATGAGTAACATATTCCTGGAGAATTTTTGTAGGTCGAAAAACTACGTAAGTGAGCAATAAAGCTTGTTTTATTTACTTACTTGCGATGGGTTTGCCGACGTAGCCCGGGACCCAGAGCAGTGTAAAGATCACCAAATGACATGAATATTAATTTTTTTTGTGCTTAGGGCAATTATGTTTGTAAACATTTGTTTCTACTGCAAAATTAAATAAAATCAAGCTGTACAACCTTACCTGTGTAAGTTTTTCTGTTGTTATGTCAAAGAACCACGCTGACTTATGTGAATACGAAACAAACAACCAAACTTTTCAAAACAAACAACTATATATATTCGTTTTTAGTCCTTGAAACTAAATACGAATTAATAAAACATTGAAACACGAAAACACATTTGCAGCTGTGCTTTAAGGAATGTATATGCGCGTCATTTTAAAATACCATAATGTCATGTTTCTATAAACATGTGTAACGACAATGCAAACATTCTAATAAAATTGCAAATTTAATTTATTTTTTTTTCTTTTGCTAGCAATTTATAGTCGGAGAATTACTCATTCGAATGTCAATTGTTATAAAATTCAAATCGAACAAAGTAAGTAATTCATTAAGACGTAAATGATTTCCCTTAATAGCATAAATTACACGCGATCATAAGATTTCTTGTATCTGTTCCCATTGAAAAGCATTAAGCACGCAACCATGACAATTAATATTTTCCAATGTTAAAAACAGTAAAATATTCCCTTTTTCCACGATAAAAGTCAATAATATCGCTAATTCAATACCTATTCGAATTCTGCTTTCAAAAATAAGAAAATCTATTCTTTTTTAAATACAACTGTTCTAGTCTCGTTTGTATCTCAATTTTAAAAAATTAAAAAATACGATTTTATAAAGCCCTGCACCAATTGCACTTACTTTCCCATGCTTTTCTTACGGGGGAAAGATGGGGTAAAAACAACTCCTTTAATGAAAAAGTAAAAAAAACGCCAGAGGTGCACACCCTCAAGTTTTTTTAAGTGCACATGCCAACTTTAAGCTTTCTAGGTCTCTTGGTTTTGGAGTTATATCGTTAACACACAAAAAAACATTTACTTTAATTTATATGATTGGAAGACATATTGACTATATAATCATTATTTTATTGTTAAAGTTAGGGCAACCACTTTGTAAGTTGCTGATTCTGTGAGGTATCAGTAAATGAGTAGTTATTTGTGAAATTATTTGTGCGTTAAAGAAATTGCTAATAAGAACATCAAACCTTGTTTTATTTATCGTTCAAAACATATGAATATAAATTCTTAAATTTTTTAAATTCTTCTATAAATTATAATAAAAACCTATTAAAGATTGCATTACTTCAAAATCAGTACTTTATATATTTAATTTTAATATGTGTATTGAACTACTTCGAGCAGTTTCCAAAGGATTTGGTTTTGGTAGTAAAAAGGCAAGGAAATCTTTATTAGGGTAATTAAAATTGTTGCATATTTGAATTTTTGCCTTGACGTGATCCACACTTAATTTGTAGCAGCCTTTACCGAAATATCGATAGATAACATTGAACACACTTCTCGGGCTTCCTTGGATACAGGATCTGAAAGCACAAACGTTAAAATTTTCTTTAATTCTCTGTCAATTCAATTTACTTTTGAAAATAAATCGATAATATTTCGAATGTTTCTTCATTGGTTTCAATTGTTATAAAAATCAGGCAACACTTGAGTGGCGCGTTAGAGGTACTAACCAGTGTGATCCTGCATGAAGGGAATATTTATACGCTATGTATAGCTTCATTGGAATCAAAGGAAATGTTTATACCAAAATCCCAACTTAATATAAGGCAGAAAGATCAGTTAAGCCGAAAATTACGTGAATACGAAGATTTTGGGCTCCCGGACAAGGCCTACCAGATTTCGGGTGAGATTTATCTATAATGTGTTAATTCCTGAATAGTGGCAACCCTACTTATTGCAAAAATAAATACGCGTTCAGCAGGATCTTAGGCCTCACGCCGTTTCCCATAGAAAAACAGCATGACGATGACGGTTGGTTACTTAACTTTGCCACAGTTTACAGCATCTCGTTGCACATAATAGAGATATCATTCTCATTAGTGACTATTCGGGTTGCTGCTGTATAAGAATACAAGTCCGTTCTGGAGTCCGATAGACTCGTTGGTGCAAAAGTTTTTGTCCTCCGTCATCCACGCCTAAGTTTTTGCAAGCGCCTCCAGCTTCCTTGCTAAGTGATCTGACCTAGACGGGGCTTACGTGGAATTCGTTAATGTTGGACGATGCTACTCGTATGAAGAATTTCGCAACCGATGGCAACGCCGCCAGGATCAGAAAGTTCGTTGTGAAGGAATTGGTCTTGTTTGGGATATGGGCGTTTGGCTATGTCACATTTTCCAACCCTTGATGAGTCAATTGGAGTGAGGGTGGATGAAGTTTGCATTTCTTCGTTTCGACGTATCGACGTTCTCCCATCTCCAAAAGATAGAAATGTTTGAGATCTGACCCAGTCTCACTCTTTCTCCTAAGCCGGAACTTGAGCAGAATTTTCGATTAAAACTAAACAACTCTGCTTTCGGTGTCCGCTGCGTATGGTGGGCCATAGTGTCCGACGTTTCGCACCCTTTGCAGGCGTGAATCTTCCTCGCGCAATTATAATAACTTTGGTCTCATCTTTTATGTAACGTCCGCGTTAGATTTCCCCTCCCCTACACCAAACCCCTCCATTTGTGCTCATTGGACTTCTAATCTTCTCCTTCCCCTTCATCAGTATAATACCAGTACCAGTATAATATGGACTATTTTCCATAAGTTTTAATTTTTGCTTTGGTAAATGCAAATTATATTTTCCTCTTCTGTTATATTGATGCTCAGACTGAGAATGTAGAATTATTCTTGATTATTATTGACGAAGCTTATTAGCTCATAAAAATAGAATGATGGAAGAGTCAAAATGTTTTATTGTTTAAATATTGGCTTTCAGGAATCTCTGAAGCCTGAGTTAGTCATTATACGTAGCATTTTTTTATTTAAAAAATAGTTTCTCAGCCAGAAGCATTATCCCACAAAAATTTGGCATATTTAAATATGGAAAAGATATAGCCATATTACACTGCTAATCTGATTGGCATGCTAGGTATTGGTGCAAGTATTGAAGCATGCTTTATTTAATCTTACTGCTAAATTATTAATTTGTTCATTTCATTTCATATTCTCATTTATATATACTCCCAATTACTTGGTTGAGTGCTTGATATTTACATTAGAATTTTCGGTTCCAAAGCAGCTTTTTTATATTTGGCAGTTCTGAAATTAATTACATTAGATTTGGTTATGTTTAACTTAAGGCCATTTGCAAAAATCCATTCCTCCATGTTTTCTATTGTTTGAAGCAAATTTTTACCTAGCTCTGCTATTGATTTTTCTTTAAAAATTGCTGAAGTATTATCCGCATATAAGATAATGTCTGCTTTCACACTATAGGGCAGATTATTCATATATACAATAAAAAGTAGTGGACCAAGGACAGATCCCTGTGGCACTCCTATTTCCACATCTCTCCACTCTGAACAAAAAGATTGATTCTTATTTCTTATTATTGTTTTTTGTTTGCGTTCTGGTAGATAAGATTCAAACCATTTGAGAGAATTGTTATGAACACCATAGTACTTTAATTTTCTGATTAATATTTCATGTCTAAAAGAATCAAATGCTTTGGATAAGTCACAGATCAATCCTGCTGTAGATTCAGAAACATTATTTGCAAAGTCTATTAATGCTGTATTTGTTGAGTATTTCTTTCTAAAGCCATGCTGTCTATTTGATAGCAGGTGATTATATTCTGATTAAAAAAACGGATTTGTGCAGCCATTAAAAATATATTAGAAAAATTTGACAAAAGAGGTATTGGACGGTAGTTGTTTAACGATTCAGGAGGTCCTTTAAGTAACGCCTTAGCTACTGTATACTTCAGCCTTTCCGAAAAAGTTTCTGTCTGAAATGATTGATTTATTATTTTTCAAAGTGGACCAGTAATGTACTTCATCACTTCTTTGATTATAATGATGGCACTTCATCCAAACCACTAGATTTTTTTATTTTTTAAACAAGAGCTTAGAATAAAAGCACTACAAACTTATGGGAAAATATAATTGTCTCCTTGACTCGAACCTGGAACTTTTTCCTGTATATTTAATTTCTAGACCATAATTCATAGAGGCTTATGTGCATTGTAAGTTTCAGCTCTTGATTCCTTCTGAAATGTTCTAAAGATCTAAAGAGACAAACGGGCACTAGAGTGAGCCTTGCCTAACTGGTATGCTTTGTGCCTGGCAGGTACCGCGCACTCGTGAGTTCCCATAAATTTAAATATGGAACAAAAAATTTAATAATAACAACCTACCTTCGTATCAATATATGGTCATAAATTTTCCTTCATAGCAATTTCTTTTGCTTTTCTTGTTCAATATTTTTCCCTTTAACTGCAGGTATTTTTGTTAAATAGCTAGTTAATTTCTCACTTTTGTGCACTAGAGCTCGTTTATGTTTGTTAGTTTTGACATGATTTACAACATCTGAACGTCCTCCATGTCCAATATTAAATTCTGCGTTACACATGGTGCACTGAATCATTTCATTGTCATCGTCTTAGCGATTCTTTTTTTAAAGTAAAAATTCTTTTTTCAACCCTTCGTTAAACGTACCTCTTCTCTTCGGCATTGCTATAAATACAAGTATTAATATATATAATAAAAAATAACTGTATCTTAATTTTATTACCACAAACGCTCGGCTGTGCACGGTATTATTGCTGTAACTAGAACTAAGTTATATACCACAGACATTTGACAGTCGAGATTTAGTGTGTGCATTTTTAGTGCACATCCGCTTGCCCGGAGTAATCGGTGTAATATTAAAATAAAATGGCCACTAAGGTTGTCTATGATCGAGTAATTAGAAAAAGGGCATATTTGCGTCCCGAAGATAATTATGGGGACACCGGGACACTAATTTTAAAACAGGACCTATTGAAGCCCTACGCTAGAGCAGTGTTTCTCAACCGGTGCTCCGCAAACATGAGGCAGGTGCTCCGCAAGCCTTTTAAAATATTCAAGTGAAAAATCCAATTATTGTAAATATAATTTTAAATTGCTTATTAGAACGAAGTGTAAAAACTTTTGTCTATCACGTTATGATAATCGCGACACTGCTTTGATTATAAAGTCCACTTGTTTTGCCTTTTCTTTCCGAATATGTACTACCTCGTTTTCTTACCCATCCCCCAACCTCTTCCAACTTTCCTCCTCCCCTTTCCTACTCCCTTCTCCATCTTACTTTGTTTACTTAGAAGCATATTCACTTCCTTTATTCCTCTCTCCATTTCACAGACTTTCTCCTTCCATATTGTATACATAAAAGAACATTTCATTGCCCGCCAACCAACCTCTTCTTCACCATTCCACCTCCCCTCTCCTACTCACCGATTCTCTTCCTCCCCCTTGGTGTAACATTTGCTATAACTTCTATATACTTGCAACTGATGATGCCAGTCCTCTGTTGTTGACTGCGGACTCTTTCACTGCCTCCCTCCAATCGCCTTCCAAAATCGACTCGGAGACATAGTTACATCTCACGGACTATAGTTTAATTACGTTGTGCCCGCAATCCACGAAACAGGCCCGGTACTGTATGTGGGCGGCCATTTGCCCTGTGTTCCATCGTAGTTGTTTGTATATCAGTTTTTTCGTTTACCATTGTGTAATATTTAAATACGTTGGTGAGTGGATGTAAAACGTGTATTCTACATATTTTGTCGAATTTTGGCAGTACGTGAGTAGCCTTTTGCGTTAATAAAATTAAGTTTAAATTTAATATGTTTCTATTTAGTCTAATAAAATTACGTCTGCTTGGTACCCATAGGATAAAATGAATCAACAGACCAGGTTGACTTTTTTTATGAAAAATTCCGGAGTGAGTGAAACAAATGTTGATGAAGCGATTCCATCTACCTCCATGAGAGACAATGCCGGTAATAGATCATGTGACTCACCTTCATAGTCAGATCGGAAATAGCAGGAAGTGGTAATACATCGAAAATATGATCCTGATTACATTAAATACGGTTTCACATGTCAAGGCAGTAATCCACAGTGTGTTATTTGTTCTGAGGTTTTGTCAAATAGCGCCATGTTTCCAGCAAAATTAAAAAGACATCTTGATAAAAAAACACCAGCAGTATCAAAATTAGCCACTCGAATATTTTTAGAGAAGAGAAAATGAATTTAAAAGCCAGAGGGGATTAATTAGTAACATATGCAAAGTAACTGACTCAGTGATTAATGCATCGTTCTTAATTCCACTCCGAATCGCCAAAACTAAAAAGCCTTTCACCATAGGATAAAGTTTAATCATGCCTTACTTAGTAGATGCATGCAAGACGATTTTGAGAGAGAAGGCTGCAAAAAAATTAGACAAAATCCCCTTCTCCAACGATACGATTGCGAGACGTATCGCAATGATGAATGAAGATCATCAGCAACGGTTAGAGAAAGTGAAAAAAGCTAGAACCTTCGCTCTTCAATTGGACGAATCAACAGATATTGATAGCAAAGCTGTAATAATTATGTACGTTATCTATATTGATTGCGACAGTGAAGTGATTGAAGAAGAATTCATGAACAGCTTTTACTTGACACACCGTTCAACTGGGTCCGAAATATTCAAGGTAATATCTGAATATTTCTCCAGCAAAGATATCGATATTTCAAATTGTGTTTCGATTTGTACTGACGGTGCAGCAAATATGACAGGTGTACATGCAGGATTGGTTGCAAAATTTTAAGAAGTAGTGCCAAAAATTCAAATTACACATTTCATTATAAACCGAGAATTATTAGCATGTAAAAAGTTAAGCTCAGAGTTAAATGAAGTGTTTGCAATATCCATGAAAACAATAAATTTAATAAAATCTAGTGCACTTAACTGCCGATTGTTTGGAATACTATGCGATGAAATGGGATCTGCACATTTCACACTATTATTGCATGCAGAAGTTCGCAGGCTGTCCAAAGGTCGAGTGTTAAAAAGATTGTGTGAGCTTAGAGAAGAAGTAGTGTATTTTCTGTCTGAGAAAAATTCAGATATTTTGAAGTACTACAAGGATATTAATTGGTACTTGAAACTTTGTTATCTTGCAGACATTTTTCAGAATTTGAATGAGTTAAATTTATCACTACAAGGACCATTGAAAAATGTTTTTCACATGTATAGTAAAATAGAAGGATTTAAAAAGAAATTAAATTTATGGGTTAACAGAGCCAAAGACAACTACTTTAATATGTTTTCTGGATTAACAGATCTTCTGAATGAAGTTAAAAATAGAAACTATGAAGAATTTAATTTTGCAGAATTTCAATTGATCATTGTTAATCACTTGGATACACTTAGTGATAAATTTAATAAATATTTTCCTTTAAACAAAGATCCAAGGGTAGGTTCTTTGTGGGTATTAGACCCATTTAATGATATTCAAGGAAATAACTTATCACTAGAAGAAGAAGAGTTACTAGCTGATCTTTCCATCGTTTTCACATCACTTCAACATTAAGACTATCTCTATCCAAACTTAGTCCAAGGATAGATGTACTCTGCTCAAACAAGCAGGCACAAATATCCCATTAAGTAGATACGGATTTAAAAAATCAAATTATAAATTTTCTACTAAATTTTAATGTTACTTTTTTATTACTCTGTAATTATAATATTGTTTATTAGTTTTTTGTGTTTTTGGTAAGGTTACTTAATTTTTTTAACGTTTCCTTTATTTTTATGGCAATATTTTGCCTCGACATCAAGTTTTAGGAATAATTACTATTTTGGATTTTTCTTTCATTATTTCTCATTGTTGGAATACCTTTATGTTAATTTGCCTAGTTTGTAATACTAAGTTTGTAGTATTTTCTGCTATTATAATTAAAGGAATTGCTACAATGTTTTATTTGTTTTATGTAATAATTGAATTACGATACTAGCTATCAAGCCACTCTGGCTTTTATAGACCATACGTTTCTGTGCTGAGGAATACATTTTTCCATTATTTATTTACAGGTATTATCTGTGTAAAAATAAGTAAGAACTTATTTATTTAATTTTGTGAATCGTTATCATGAAAATGTAATACTCATGTACTGTAAAATGTAAAAAAATATATGCATATATACAGGGCCTTACTTAATTACAGCAACAATTCAGATACTCTTGACTACAAAATTTTTTCGTCTAAAATTTAGCCAAAATTTCATTTTAATAATGAATTTGTTGAACGATTCGACGCGTATTCGAAAAACAATGGCCGGAAAATGAATTTCCATTCTTTCGGGCGTCGTTTGGTTCAAGTGCCGCATTCATAGATGGATTTTAAGTGATTTTAAAATGCGAATGAAAAATATGCTGCATTGCATTTGCTCCCATTTAATTTTATGTCAACGTATAGGGAGAGGGGAGGGTTTTGATTTTATATGATAGAAGGATTTGGTCTGGTGTTCCTCCTAAATCAAGGGATATCGTGGTGTGCTCCACGGTCTAATAAAGGTTGAGAAACACTGCTCTAGAGAGATTCTTACCAGGCACCACGCACTCGAGAGTGTCTCTTGCCTTAGGTAAGAGACACTCTAGACCTCTAGAGCATGGGTGTCCAAACTGCGGCCGCCTGGCCGCATGCGGCCACTTTCACGTTTTTGTGCGGCCACTTGCGGCTCGTTAGTTTTTAATGTACTTGCGGCCACTTTTGAGGGAAGAACTTCCAAAATATTTTCAATTTAATTGTATTGGCTGTTTAAGCATATATAATTATTGTTTTAGCAATATGATCAATTTAAGTTTATTAATTCTCAATTCCCTTTGGTAAGGGTGAATGTGTTTTCAGCATTTTATTTCTGGGAATTGTTTGGCAGTTTTTTCCTCGCTTGTTATTTTTGTACCAGGATGAATAAATATGTACCTATCGTCAGAGTTGGCCTTTTTATGTTTATCGAATTTTTTGCGCTTTAGTGAATAGTTATATTAATTATTATTAAAAAATTATTTGCAATAATTATTTTAAAATACTTTTTAGCGATATTTTTTTTAGTTTAGTTATATTTTAGCACCTTTCTTTGATAAATTTAGGTCCAGTATTACAATGTTCAGAATGAAGGTATAATACCAATGTAATATATTATAAGTGAACCTGAAACAAAATCAATTAATTTCGTTTTTAAATGGTAACCTCCTACCTTAAAATTACCTTCTTCATTAAAGTCTTTGATGCAATAGTGTTACTATATTAAGAATTTTATGATTACAATGATTACGAGCGTTTGCTTGCACTTCCCGATTTTATGTGGGCCTCTAAATAAGTTCTTACATATGGTAGTACTAAACATGAAAGTAAAAGGGCTTTTTATTTTTCGAGAATGGAGGAAATTGCTGATTAATTCCCCGCAAGAGTTGAGCTGCGCTGAGCGAGGGCGGCATATCACTTCACTTCAAAGCTGCGTGATGTCATTCCAAAGAGACAAAACTGTAACGTAATAATTGTGACGTTGACGCATTATCTCCCTTACTCTTCGAAAATTAGAAAATTTATTTGAATGCTCAGTTACCCTACGATGTTATGCTGTTATGCTCGTGTAAATGAAGAAGTTTATTAAAAAGCAGAGACGGCCGGCGGCTGCTTTACAATACCCACGTTTTCCTAAACGAAAGTAAACTTTAATATTTTTCCCTTTATTCAGGCTTGCCCAAACTTGATACTCCTGGAAATAAAACTACAATAGTAAATTCTATTATAATTATAATCCTTATAAAATGTAAAAAAAACTTTTTATTTATTAAATTTAGATAACTTCAAATTCTATAACCTCAGAAATGACTCATCAGAAAAAAAGAAGACTTTTTGATGAAAATCGGCAATTTAGGAGCTCATGGACAACTGAATACTTCATTATAGATAATTCTATTGATGATAAATCCCATGTTTTATGTCTACTCTGCCGTATATCAATCGTTCTGAAAACAGACAACATAAAACGACACTATGAGACACACAAGGATCTAGTTGGAGAGCTAACAGCACCGCAGAGAGGGGCAAGGGTTGGGAAACTAAAAGATGAGCGTGATAAACAGCAAAATCATTTTAGAAAAGGTAATGATCAAAATTCAAAGCTTGAAAAAACAAGCCTTGTGATGGTAAAAATAAATGGTGAGCATTTGAAGCCGCATACGGATGGAGAGTATGTGAAAAAATGCATGGTGGCTGTGGCAGAGATTCTTGCACCAGTGAAAAAACAGTTATTGGAAAAAATAGCCGCCTCAAGACAGACAATTTGTAGAAAAATAGTAAACATTTATGCAAAATACAGTGAAATTTTGAATTCTAAAATCCAGAATTTTGCCAGGTATTCATTGTGTATTGATGAAAATACGGACATCACTGATACTGCTCAATTGGCAATTTTCATTCGAGGTATAACTGAGAGTTTCGAGGTTGTGGAGGAACTGTTGAATATAGTTTCTTTGAATGACTCCACAAGTGGAAAAAATATTTGTGATGCGGTTCTAAGTGAAATGCAGCTACACAAAATTGACTTATCCAAGCTTGTTCAAATTGTGACTGATGGGGCGCCGTCAATGCGAGGTTCTAAAAATGGTGCAGTATTGCTGTTGAAAGAAAACATTATACAAAAATTTCCTTGTGCTGAAGTCAGTGATTTGCATTGTCTTATTCACGTACAAAATTTATGTTCTAAGTGCATTAATATGGAGCAAATCATGAATATTATCATCGAAACAGTTAATTACATCAGAGGCAGTGCTTTGAGACACCGAAAATTTAAGGAAATGATTAAGGATGTGGAGGAAGCCGAAGGAACTGATATTATTTATTTCACTAATATTCGCTGGTTAAGCAGAGGAAAAGCGCTGAAAAGATTTTTCGAGCTACGAGAGGAAATTAATTTATTCATACAAGCAGAAGGGAAACCCATCAATCAATTCGGAGACGAAAAGTTTCTCTTGGAGCTTGCCTTTTTTGTTGATATAATGCTTCAAATCAATAATTTAAATGTGAAGCTGCAGGGAAAAGACACAAAAATACCTGAAATGTATCGTTTGATAAGCGCATTTATTGGAAAGTTGAATTTATTTAAAAATCAGCTAAAGGAAAACAAATATGATAATTTTGAATCTATAAAGTCAATTATATTAACCGAGAAATATACTAAAAGATTTGTGAAGGACATTGATATTTTAATTCTTGAGTTCAAAGAACGCTTTTCCGTACTTCTGAAAAAAAAAACTGAAATTTTCTCAAACCCATTTATTGTGGACTGTAATTCTGCACCAGATCGTTTGCAAATTGAGCTTATTGAATTGCAGTCTAATATTGAAGCCCATTGTGCTTTAAAAGAAAACAAGAAGGTTTTCATAACATTTATATTACCCGAGAAAAATATCCCCGTCTCAGAGATCATTCCTTAAAAATGATATCGCATTTTGGAAGTACTTATCTTTGTGAACAACTTTTCACCCAAATGAAATTCACAAAAAATAGATACCGGTATAATTTGACGGATCTGAACAATCAGCTCAGATTATCATCCTCAAAATTAAAGGATTTACAAATTGATGATATTTTAATTAAACTACTACTACTACTTTAAAATACTTTGTAAAAAATTAATTTTTGTTAATGAAAAATGTAAAAGAAAAAATTAAAATTTGTAATTTGAATTAAAATAATTAAAAATACTATGCAAAAAAGTATTTTTTACTTAAATATGTTATATAAAAAACAAATATTATTACTGTTTTAGCGAAAAAAATCCCATAGACCCCTCTTCCTTCACGTGCGGCCACTTCAAGATTTTTCTGGCCACTATGAGGCTACATAACCTTCGATATCTGGACACCCATGCTCTAGAGCAAGGGTGTCCAAACCCTTATGATATGGGTCTCGAATGACCCCCGGACCCAATGTGAAAAACTGTAAATTTTCTATATTAACAAGAATATTTGTAAAAAATAACCAGCAAGAGAGTAAAAAAATAAACTCTCTCCTAAGCATGATCTGCGTTGCGCTCTCTCCAACAATATTAATCGAAGATTGGATAAGTGATCACGAGAGTGTAGCAGGATCAATAAAACGGCTAACGACGACGCTTGCATTAACAATAAAGCCGAGCAAACTGCGATGTTTATATTTTGTTGGACATCAAGGAAATTAGTGCTTGCAGCTTTCTTTGTTCTAAAACAATGTCAAAATTTTCCTAAAATTTCAACGAAGAAATGCCTCGTTTCGGTGGTCCCATTTGGTTTTTCATGCACTCATTTCAAAAGTTGACCTTGATACAGAAAAAAATAATGTTGGAAGAAATTAAGCAAATGTGTCTACAATTTATTATGTTTTATTTAATACTAGGGTAGTGCCCGTTGAAATTCAACGGGAAAATATTTTGTGAAATAAAAAATGAAGGTTTATATACCTTGACTTTCTTTGAATGGCAAGAAAACAAACTTTCGTTCTTTTCGGCATTTGTTGTTTCAACTCCTACGATGATTCTAGGTAACTAATTTTAATATGAGAATGATCAATGTTCCACATTCAACTGTATTCCTTCTCTTAAATAACGCAACGAATTTTGTTTACATTGGTTGCTATGAATAGAATCTCTCTCCTTCTCTCTCTCTCGTACTAATTATAAGAGCATTCATAGCACGTTTTCACCAATAAGGATTGAAATAACTATAGGATTTTGAGGTTTAACAATGGGTTGGCACTTCAACATCCCGTTAAATGGCAAGATTTCCCCAAAATATGTGAGTTAAACTTTTAACATAAAGAATTTTGAATAGTAGGCGAGAATAGACGAACGGAATTAGAAACTGCATAGTATTGTCTTTAAAATGGGCTAAATCCGGAAATCATAGTTTAACTCTTTCTAATTTAGATCTCAAAAAGAAAAAAAACATGCAAGTCAAAAAATCGATTTTTACGTGTTATCATATGGGAAATGATATGCCTACCTTGAAGTCGAACCTAGGACTTTTTAGAGATTTCTTTTCTTCTTTCTATCGATCTTACATGCCAAACATAAAAAATAATATCGTTCCATTATCGAGTTATTCGCATTTTTATAACGTGACAGAGGGAGGCACAAAGGGACAGAAGTAGCCTTTTATTATTGCTAAATTCTAGTAATAAATAGACGACGATTTGCGGAGGTGCTGAGTAGGGGCCGGCAACATTTGGGTCGCAATGCTAATGTGATTTAAAATTTTGGGTCATAGTCAAAACCGTTTGGAAACCACTGATCTAGAGCTTTATCTACCTTGAGTGTTCGATGCCAGGACAGCTAGAACTCTCCAACCTCCTGGGGTTGGCTTATTCGCATTCCCAGCTGTGCTTTTAATGCGGATCTAGGCTAATTTCACTATCACAATTTTCTCTTCTTTGGGCCCTTGTTACAAAGAGGCACCAAACCCTCCCTACAAGCGGGGACGCTTGTTGCTAGGGAGGGTTTCCAGCGAATCAAGGCTGGCGATGGGTCGCTTGTAGCGGTCCCACCACCTAACCTTGATATCGCCCAGCTTTTGCACCCCTGTGTGCCTCGATGCTGCTGCCTTGCAGTAGAATTCCTTGTACATCCTCGGAAGGAGGACGTCCGGGGATTCCACATTTCCGTCTAAGTGCAAACGGCTGACGCTCTCGTATCGGCAACGACCGAGTATCAGCCGGAGTGCACTGTTATGCACCACTTGCAGTCTGTAGAGGGTGGTCTTGGGCACTCCAGACCAGACCGGCGCTGCGTAAGTCATGATGGGCCTCACGCAACTCAGGTAGAGGCGTCTCTTGGTGTCAGCCGACAAGACACCCGGGCGCAGGATCGGACGAAGCCTCGCCAGCGCTCCGAGTGCCTTGTGGCGGACGCGCTCAACCTGAGGCATCCAGAGAAGCCTCCGGTCTAGCACCACTCACAGGTATGTGACTTCTGGGCACCAGGGGATAACCCCCCCATCACTGACAAATCGACTCCAGGCGGCGCTCCTCTTCCAGGGTGGAAGATGATGGCCTTGGTCTTACTGGGGTTAACTACAATGCGCCATCGACGATACCAGGACACCAGTTCGTCGACGGCGCACTGCAGCGTCCTCACGGCCGCGTACGTCTTGGTAGACCGCGACAGGAGCGCCGCATCATCCGCGTACATGGCAAGCGTAGTGTTCCACCCAAGATCCCGAGGAGGATCTTGGGTAAAGATGTTAAAGAGGATTGGCCCCAGGACGGACCCCTGCGGGACACCGGCGCATATTCGCCGCAGTCCTGATCCGACCTGGAGCCAAAACACCCTGAACGTCCTGCCCTGTAAGTACGACTCGATGAGCCGCACTAGCCTCGCAGGAAACTGAAGTCGATGCAACTTCAACAGGAGAGCTGGATGCCACACGCGGTCGAAGGCCTTCGAGATGTCGAAGAAAGTCCCTGCGACCGCGTGCTTCCTGTTGAAGGCGTCAGTGATGAAATGGGTCACCCTACCCAGTTGCTGGGTAGTAAAGTGCCCCTCCCGGAAGCCAAACTGATCGTCCGGGAGAACATTCTTCTCCCGGACGATACCCACCAGCGGCATCCGGACAAGACGCTCAAAGATCTTCCCAAAGCCCGCCAGGAGAGAGATTGGCCGGATGTCCCCGGGACCAACCTCCGTTCCTGGCAGCTTCGGGAGACAGATGATCTTTGCCCTCTTCCAGGCAGACGGAAAATATGGAATCCCGACACAACCGTTGTAAATGGCGGCCAGGAATTCTACTGCTGCGACAGGTAGCTGTCGCAAGACGATGTTGGGGATGGCATCATCCCCGGGAGCCCTCCTCGTCCCAAGGCGACGGATCACCGCAAAGATCTCGCGCTCCTTGTAGCGAGGGAGCTCCGCAGCATCGAGCAAGGGCCCGCGGTCAAGAGTCCCGAGTTCCCGAGCGATGTCCTCTTCGACCTCATCCGACTCTGCTGTGGCCGGGTTCGTGCAGAATTTCCCCTCCAGATATTCTACCATAAACTCGGCTATCTCCTCCGGAGTCCTCGCAACGAAGTCCCCCTGGATGATCAGGGGGCCCCTCCGTTGGGCAACGCAAAGCCTCCTACAGATTTTCCAGATGGTCTGGTCTTCCAGGGAAAGCGTGGAAAGATGGAGTTCCCACGCGTCCGAGCACACGTCTTTTTACATGTCCCGGACCGTCCTGTTGAGGGAGTCCATCTGGATCCTGAGGTTCAACGTACGGTGGCGCTGCCACCTCCGCCGCCAGCTGTTGCGCAGCGTGATCGTCTGTCTGACGACACGAGGCAAAGCAATGCGTATACCCCCGGCTACGACCACCTTCGGGATCGCAGCGTCCATGGCCTGCTGGACTGTGGTGGTGAGGAGGTCGACCATGCGGTCTGCCTCCTCGCACGTCCTAGGCGGTGTTGGGTCGACCGGCAGCCTTTCCGCAATGAACTTGCGGAAGTGCTGCCAGTCGGCACGAGCTAGGTCCAGACGCTGCGAAGGTGGTACTCGCACTGGCAAGTTCCCCAGAAGTAGCAGGGTCGGATTATGATCAGAGGACATATCGCACACGGAATGCATGCTGAGGGACGCCCTGATGTTGTTGATGACAGCAACATCAAGGACGTCCCTCGAAGGCAGATAGGTGGGCTCGTTCGGCGCGAGCATCGTGAGCCCCTCTTCATCGGCAAGATCTTTCAGCCGCTTGCCCCTCAGGTTGGGGACTCTGGAATGCCAACTGGTGTGCTTGGCATTCAAGTCCCCAAGTACGATCGAGGGGCAGCCATTCCCGACGACCTCCAGGACCTCATCCGGATCCCACGCCCTCCCCGGCGGGTAATACACCGAGGAGACCCTGATCCATCCGGTACAGGTCCTGATGTCGACGGATACAGCTTCCATCGACCCGTAGTTTCGCTCTGGAAGCGGACGATGTTCTACGGATCGATGAACTAGCAGTGCCGAGCCGCCACGCCCCTGCCCCCCGGCGGGCTGGTTGATCCTGTCTGCGCGGTATATTGCCCTGCCAGGAATCTTCCATGCATCCGCCGGGCGGAGGTGCGTCTCGTTCACGGCGGCGACGATGGCGTGCTTCTCTTGTAGGAACGCCCGAAGCTCTTCCGTCTTCTCCTTGACACCTCGGGCGTTCCATTGCACAAGGACGCTGCAGCCCTAGTTCCCATTGTTGGGGGCCGAGATGCGCTCCTTGACCAGCTCCTCCAGGAGAGAGAGGAGGAGCTGGCCGGACGTTGAGGAAATATGACCTCTCAGCGCCCCACAAATCATCGCCACCGTCCGCCAGAAGTCGGGGCCCTCCTCGGACCGAACCGACTCTGGCGCACTGCTCTGCGGCTTGCTAATCTTGACCGAAGCTTCGAGGCCCTTGGGAGGGACCACTTCGGCCGATGTAGTTGGCCGACTTGCGACCAAACGCTTCTCTTTTATTGCCTTTTCTACTGCTAGAGGGGCCGCGGCGGGGCCTTTCGGGGCCTCACTCTCCGCTGTTGCTTCCTCTGAAGCCTGCTGGGCTTTGGCCGCCCTGCGCCTTTCCTTTCGTAGGGCGGAGGCTGAGGGCTTCTTAGATACCGTCTCCTCCCGTACAACGGGACATGGAGCCGGTGCTATTAAGGCGGGTTTTGGATCCGCCTGCTTATCCGGCTCAGCACCTGGCTGCTGAGTCGGAGATGGGGCACTAGCCGAAGGTGTCCGCTTGGCAGTTCCCCCAGCCACCGCGGTAAAGGGACGGGAGGCGTCCACTTTTGCCGAGGGGGCAGGCTTCATTTTTAAAGTTGGAGCAATCTTGGAAGCCTTCCCCGGAACCGACTTCCTGACAGACTTCTGCTGCCCCTCCTCGTATCTTGCCAACGCTTCCAAGAATGCCGGGCATTCCCGGTGCGAGGCAGGATGATCGCCCTCGCAGTTTGCACATTTGGGAGGCTCCGAAAGCGGCTTTGGGCAGTCGTCCCCCTTGTGGGGACCGGCGCACCTGAAGCAACGCGTGTCGCACCTGCAGGCGAGCGACACGTGGCCAAACCAAAAGTTTGCCCCTGACTTTTCATTGGCACGTTGATTCCTTGTATAATTTCTTTGATATTCTCGTCAACGGCGTTCCCTCGTATTTGATGTCACCGGTTCCATATTGAGAAATCGTAAGAAAGTTTTTTCTCCAGAAGTAAGGTACTAAATTTAAATGTAATTGAAGTTAATATTAATTTTACATGATTGATACACTCGTCGGAAAAATATTTTAAGGCTCAGTTTAATCTAAAAATGTTGGTTATTTTTGTTTCAGTAACTTAATAACTGAATATAAATATAAACACGAGTTTTTTTAAATTTGCTTTAATAATTTGAAATTAGTAAAAAATATTTTTAAACGAAGACTGAAAATGAATAAATTTATATTTACCTATTATTTAAAAATTTACATTCAGTTAAATAATCTGATGCGGCCACCATATGACTTTCTCAATATCTGTAATATTTCTAAAAATTCCAAATAGGCTACATAATAATAATAAATATTTTAAGAAACCGAGAAAATTTTAGACTTGACAAAGAACAGAAATAAACTGAAAACATAGCCTTCTGATATTGGATAAAGCCACAAAGCTCCAACAATTAATAAAAGAAAAAAAGAGCGTTGCTAATTGTAAGACGTAACTAAGCATCAATTGTTAACAATAGTTATCGGTAGGTGGCGTGATGGTGCATCTACATCTACATATTACCTTGCAAGTCACCTTGACGGTGGATGGTAGGGGGTGCCGCGCACCAAGTTCCTAACTAATTATTATTCACTTATCTATTGTGGTCACGTATTGTCCTAGGGAAAAAGGACTCCATATACCTCTCCGTCCTACTATCTATTTCGCGAATCTGGTCCTCATTATCTATCTGTCCGATATACGTTGGTTGTCGAATACTATCCTTCATTTCATTTACGAATATCTCCGACCAATATTTATCTATAAGTTTAAGTCTCGCCTGTAATCTACGATCTTTCAACAAGGGCCCATTCAACTCTTCAATGAGTAACGTAACGCTCGGTTTTTTATCGTAATTCTTTTTCACGAATCTAGCTGCTCGCCGCTCTATTTTTTCTAAATCCTTTATAAGTCCCCTCTGATATGGATCCCAAACAGCTGCTGCGTATTCCATTTGAGGTCTAACTAAGGATAAATAACAGGATTCTCTCACCTTTTCCGTGCTTTTCCTGACAAAAGCCAACTTCTTATTTGCCGCACCTATCACTCGTCTTATGTGGGTGTCCCAAGATAGGTCACGACTCAAGGTTACTCCGATGTATTTCACGGATTACGAAACAGGAATGCTCTCACCATCAATCTAGTAGGTAAATACGAACGATGGGCTTCTAGATTTCCAAAAGTTTAGAACGTTACTCTTTTTCTGATTGATTTCTAGCTTCAATTCCTTGCACCAAACTGATAACGCATCCAGATCATCCTGAAGCTGACGATGGTCGCTAGGACCACTAATTTCTCACGGTGTCGTCAGCAAAAAGCCTAATATTACAACTGAGCTGATGTCGTTTATATAAAGCAAGAAAAGGATAGGTCCGATCACACTACCCTGCGGCACTCCAGAGACTACATCTGCCACACTCGAGGACTTACCACCTATGTCTACTTTTTGTTTTCTATTCTAAATGAAAGCGCGAACCCAGTTAATGACTTTAACATTGACGCCAAGATTTCCCAATTTTAATAACAACTTACGGTGGGGAACCTTGTCAAAAGCTTTCCTAAAATCAAGGAACACTGCATCGATCTGTTTATTATTTTCGCCGCATGATAAAACATCATTCACAAACAGACCGAGTTGGGTGTCACAGGATCTACCTTTTCTGAAGCCATGTTGTCAGCTGACTAACAGCGGTCTACTCTCGAGATAACGCATTGTGTTGTTAACAATAATGTGCTCCAAAACTTTACATGATAATGATGTTAGAGAAATTGGCCTATAAATTTCGGGGTTTTTTTCGTCATCTCCCTTATGAATGGGTGTGACGTGTGCTAGTCTCCAATCATCAGGAACCTCACAGAAGGTAAGGGATTTCTCGAATACTACCCGAAGGAAGGGAGCTATTTCTTCCTGCTAGTTCTTTTAATACACGCGCGGTAAATCCTTCTGGCCCTGGGTTTTTGTTGGGCTTTATCGCACCCAGTTGCTTCGATATTTCTGCCTCAGAGATTTTAATATTATTTATCAAAGTGCATCCATCGGGAATAAGATTATCCTCAAGTTTATCTCCACCTGCCGAGAACGCTTTCGCGAAGTAACCGTTTAGTAGATTTGCTTTTTCCTCCTCATCGTGAAGTATGTCTACGGAATCACATCCCAGTGAGGGTATTGAAGGACCCCTCCCTTGACTTCTCTTACATAGGACCAGAACTCTATTGAATCCTCCTTCAATTTTGTATTTAATGCCTCATTCAGGAAGGTGTTAAATGAGTTACGCATGGTTTCTCTCGCTAATACGCAGGCACTGTTATACTCATGGACTATAGCTGTGCGATACTCATCGGAAGCGGTGGTAGGTATGTTTCTCAATTTTGTGTGGCTACGCCTCTGTCGTCTTAAGGTAATCCTGACTTCCTTATTAAACCAACGAGCTTCGTTCTTATTAAATTTTAACTTACTGGGGATAAATCTATTCATGCCTTTTCCTAATATATCCTTAAAAAATAACCATGATGGCTTCATACCTAATCGTTCTGTCTTTTCACGATAACTGACAAAGGTACTTCTGAGATGTAAGTTGAATCTTTTAAAGTCGGCCTTGGCGAAAGCGTATACATTCCGAAGGGGCTTATGATGTCTTTTGAGCTTAAATTCGCACTCCGCATACACAGCTCGATGGTCGCTAAGTCCCTCCTCTATGGATACCTTAGTTATCCTACGCGGGATGTTAGAAACAAGTTAACGAGAACATTGCCCGAACGCGTGGCTTTTCGTACCATCTGGATTAAGGAATATTCATGAAACGTGTCAATTAAGGCTTCACACGATTCGCGTTCTTTACCTCCCGTAACGAAACATATGTTTTCCCAATCGATTGACGGTAAGTTTAAATCGCCTCCAATTATCACATAACCGTCATTCATAATAGATATAAGCTCGGATAATTGCCTCTCTAAACTTAAAATATAATCAACTTAGGCATTAGGTGATCTGTAAAATGAGCATAAATATATCTTTTTCGAATTATCCTTACCTAGGCGGCACCACACGATCTCGGTCGTTTCATCGATAATAGGGATCTGACAACTATCGTACTTTTCACTTATTGCCAAAAATACTCCGCCACCTATTCTATTGGCACGGTCTCTTCTGTACACTCTATAGCTTTTCGGAAAAATTTCTTGGCTAGCGCTATCTTCGGTGAGCCAACTTTCCGTACCTATAACTACATCCGCATGCAACGTGCAAATTATGTGTTCGAGTTCGGCAGACTTCCTACGAATGCTGCGGCAGTTTAAAACTACAATATTTGATTTCTCGTTATCGCCCAAAGCATTAACTGCTCTATTACGACTTTTGCAGGTGGAATCTCTCACTTCGCGCCCAGAAACTGTATTACACTCGATGCCCCTATGAAATCTCCTATTACGCCTACACCCTACCCTACTCTCTAATATAAAAAAGACCTACCATGGTCGAAGATACTACACGCCACACACTGTGAAGCCTCGGTCGTGTAAGGGACTCCAGAGCCGTTTAGGGGTACCCTACACGATCCGAAAACCGGACGGAGATCAACGAAGTCGACTCCCATGCCCACACAGAAATTCCATAGCCTTTGGTTTAGTCCAAACCTCCGAGCCACAGTCAATCCGCGGGACAATACTATAAATACTATAAATATAAGATATCTCTTAATGAATTATATGAAAAGATGTATCAAACAAAGTTTGTAGAAAATGAAAGTTCCTAAATCTTTTATTCCTGTACATTTTTACATTCATCAAATATTAAAGCAAATATTTCAAAATAACTGATAAGTTACAAGAGTAAAAACCCACTTCCGGTTGAATGATGTTTACCAAAAACTAATCAGTTCCTGTGACTTTTATGAAAATGTTAAATATTAAATTTCGCGTTGACCTGATTAATAGTTTATGAGTTAGAGAGCCCAAAAAAAGCTATCACATACACACACAGATATCATCGAGAAAATGGTCAAAACGTGTTCAGGAAACCTCAAAACGTATTTGCGTTGAAATCTCGAAGTCGATTTTTTTTCAAAAATACAATACTTTCCCATATACTACGTATATGGAGAAAGTAAAAAACATCCTGATAAATAATTTTTTACATTTTTACTACTTTATTAAGAAAAAGGTAAGGTATCATCATTATTATAAGATAAATAAAATCACATTTTACCCTGTAAAGTTTAAAATAACGGCCTTCTGAAAAACGTTCACTAATACTAAAGATAAACTGATGTGGGCAACACATGGCTTTCTCCATATTTACATGGCAAATTACATGTTAGCTCTGAGATGTTTGTCAATATTTACTTCCGGATGACAATTAAAAAAAGAAAAAGGAGCGTTACTAATACGTAACTAAGGGTCAATTGTTAGCAATAGTCTTCGGTAGGTGGTGTGGTGTTGGCAGCTAAAAATATAAGATATTTCTTATAAACTGCATTATATGGAAAAATGAGTCAAATAAAGGTTGTAGGAAATAAAATTTTCTACATCTTTTATTCTAACAGATTGTTACATTTATCAAATATTAAAGCAAATATTTAAAAATAACGGATATGTGACAAGAGTAAACACCCACTTCTGGTAAACCGATTTTCACCTTAAAATAATCAGACCTTTTAACTTTAATAAAAATACAAAATATAAAATTTTGCGTTAACCTGATTAATAGTTTTTGGGTTAGAGCGCCCACTAAAATCTATCACATACAGATAGACAGACTGACAGACAGGATTTCAAAATTGGAGGAAGGATTATAAGAACAGTAAAATAAGCGGATGATCAAGTACTTCTAGCAAGAAAGGAAGAGAAACTCCAGAAAATAATAAATAGACTAGTAATAAACGGTAGAAGGTACGGTATGGAAATAAATACAGAAAAATCCAAGGTTATTCGAATATCGGACAAAGAAGAGAATCTGAGCATAAGTATTGGAGGAAAGCCTTTAGAACAAGTTTCAGACTATAAATACCTTAGTAGCATCAAAACAAGGGAATCAAAATGTACGAATGAGATCAAGACTACAATAGGAAAATACAAAGCGGCTTTAAGAAGAAAGAGACACCTACTTACGGGGAATATAAAGGAGGATATCCGCAAGAAGTTCATAAAATTCTATGTATGGAGTATATATAGTTAGTACGGGACAGAAACATGGACGCTAAGGATAAGTGACATCAAATATTTGGAAAGCTTTGAAATGTGTACTTGGAGGAGAATGCTGAAGATAAAATAGAGAGATAGGATGAGAAACGATGAAGTGCTACGAAGAGTAGGAGAGAAGCGAATGATTATACAGAGTATTAGAAAGAGGAGGGCAAACTGGGTTGGACATTACCTGAGACAGACAGACAAACGACTTTATTAGGGCGAAATTGAGACTACGTCGTCCCTTCTTACATTTAACCCTTTCGTCATATAAGTAATTACAATATTTACAAAATAAGAGAAATTAATTACATAGAGATTTTAACAAAATACAAATTAATTACAAGTTAATATATTTGTTAGTAGATAACAGAGCATTACCAAAGAATGTTAGTTTTGTGGGTAATAAAAACAGTGTATCAGTTATGCTTTAACACAGAAAAATTCCCACTGCGGAAAACCCCTACGAAGAGAAGAGAGGTGTAAAAAACCGCGAAAATTTCTAAAATAGTTCAGGGGAAGGAAAAGAAAAAAAATTCAATAATATGAGAAACAGAGAAAAAAAACATTCATAAATACAAACATATGTACATACATTTATATCCATATAAGGGAGGGGGGGTGAGAGAGGAAAAGGGATTGTAGGGTAAGATATGCCTGGGAGATTACATCGTAAATACCGTTTTGTCCCGAATATAGTGCGATGTTTTTTCCTCAATGTGTACCTTTGAAACTCGCATTCGCACAATATTCGAGTACTTGTTGCATTCGTACTATATTCGAATACTTGTATCTTTAAAAAATAACTGCGTATCGGCGCGTTTCATGACGCGTGTTTCAGCGCATATTTTTATAATTGCTACATTGTAAGTGAATTGGACGTTTATGTTACGATGCTTCATTGTACAAGTATACTCGGTAAGGGTCTGAGGAGACTTGAAAATAGATCAAGGTCAAATTGCACCAACCACAGCACCGGCACAGCTTCACGCAGGGTCGCGACACAACGTTAGAAAACGAGGACCGTCTAAACGTGGCGTCACATTACCCCCCTTTAGTACATAATTCATGAGTTTACAGGTAATTTAAATGTGCAAAATAGAGAAAATTAAATGTTTTTCGTCTTTTTCTAAAATTCCTTTCCAAATACTAGGGATCGCACTATATTCGGGGTCGCATTATATTCTGGCTAATACGGTATGATACAGGAAAATAAAATAAAAAAAAGTATAAATTTATGCCTAATAAGCGCATTCTTGTGACAACAAGAAAGAAAAGATAGAGTTTGGTTCAATGCATGGGGAGTGAGAGAAGATGCTTGTAATACAAGCGTTTAAAAGTGCTTAGAGATAGAGAGTTTTTTATTAACGTTGGAAGCCCATTCCAGAGTTTACAAGCAGTGACAGTAAAGGATTTGTTGTAAATTTCTGTTCTATGAAGTGGAGTTAGTAGTTTATCACATCCTCTGATAATGCAATGGTGAACTGTATTAATGGTGACAAAATTAGGTGAAAGATAACAAGGGATGTTGTTATTTAGAATCTGATACAATAGAGAGAGAAGGTGAAGGTTTCTTTGGGAATCAAGTTTTAGCCAGGAGAGTCGACGGAAATATTCTGAGACATGGTCAGATTTTTTAAGATTAAAGATGAATCTGATACAGGCGTTATGAGAACGTTGTAGCTTAATGGCGAGTTCCTTTGATAAGTCCTGGTATACAACATCACAATAATCGAAGTGAGGAAAAATTAGGGAGGTCACTAGCTGTATTTTTAGTGACGAGGGAAGAATGTTAACGAGAGGCCTTAGAGTGTGTAAGGAGGAGTTTACCGTCTTGCAGATTTTTATTATATGATTATTCCAGGTGGGCGTTTCATTAATTAGAATCCCGAGATTTTTTACGATTTTGTAATAGGGTATAACTTAGCCATTCAAAGACAGAGGAACTGATTCTGCAAGGTTTATAAATGCCAGTAGTTTCGGATAACCGATTAAAATGGCTTGAGATTTCAAGGGGTTTATGGTGATAAAATTATCGTAGCTCCATTCTTGAAGTTGGGCCAAGTCATGATTTATGTTGGCTATGGAAAGAGATAAGTTATTGGGTTTTGTGTCTAAGTAGATTTTGAGATCATCGGCGTACAAATGACGCTTGGAGTAAGTTAAGTATTGAGAACAATCATTTATGAATAAAGAGAACAATAGATAACCTAAAATTGAGCCCTGCGGAACGCCTTGGTTAACATTAAGCCGAGAGGACGAGGAATCGTTGTAGATGACTTGCTGGGAACGGTTGCTAAGGTAGGAAGAGAACCAATCTATTGAAGGTGCAGAGAATCTCATGCAGCGGAGTTTTGCTAGGAGTATGTCTTTATCTACTGAGTCAAACGCTTTACTAAAATCAAGCAATATTAGTACCGTGAGATTTCTGTCATCCATGTGTCTGCGTATATCATCAGTGATTTTAATTAGCGCGGTGGTGGTGCTATTAGACTTTCGAAAGCCAGATTGATGGGGGTCAAGTGGATGATTAATGTTGAGAAAATCTGCTACGTGTTCATGCGCAAGTCGATCCAGGGCTTTTGATAAAGTGGGAAGAAAGCTAATCTAGTGATATGTTTGGAGGTAAGGAAGAATCCCTGGACTTGCCAATTCCAAGGTGTCGCAGATTGTTCCGTAAGGCGGTTGTTGTTACATTAGAGCCGGATATAGAATAAGCGAATTTTATTTTGGTATTTCTAATCTGTTGCTTGGTTTTGTTTCTAATATTTTTGTAGGTATTGAACGTATTTGGGCATTTATTTGATTTGAAGAGACGAAAAAATTGAATCGCGTCGAGCCATTAATAGCTTTAAATCGGCCGTTATCCACGGGGCGCGAGGTTAAGAGACGCGTGTGGTTTTGATGGGTGCGTATTTATCGAGTAGATGTAAGAGAAATGTGTTAAGTGCTTCCATTTTTGCGTCTATGTCGTCTGAATATTCAATAGTGTGCCACGGAAGACACGCAGCTTCGGCAATTAAACTATCATAGTCAAGTAGAGGGGAGAGGAGAGAGAGTATGATTAAAGACGTGTTAGAAAGAAAACTAGACGGAAAAATGGAAAGAGGTATTGAAAGGTTTCAGCTGATAGACGAAATGAAAGGGAAAGAGAGCTATCAAGATATGAAGAGGACAGTGGAAAATAGGAGTATATGGAGAACCACCGACCTGACTACGTACAGACTACCTATGATGATGATAATTCTATATATACAGTGGAACTTCTATAACTCGAATCTCAAAGGAAGGCAAAAATGAATCGAGTTATAGAAAATTCGAGTTACGGAAATATATTTTTTCATTTTTCTTTAATTGAATTAACAAAGTTTATCCCCATAAGCATTTAAGTTAACTTATTCTAATTTTCAATGTTATGCATATAATAAAAACATCCTCGCCAATATTATCTTCCGATAATATGTGAGATTTTACTGTATCCAAATCACTAATTGCATCACGCACTGTGAATCATAGATAATTGCAATTCTCACGTACTATAAAAAGCACAAACATTACGATTAAATTTGGGTTATCAATTTTATCACAACCACAACCACACCACCTACCGGCGACTATTGTTAACTCTTTACGCTCCTTTTTATTTTCTTAATTATTGGAGCTTCAGAGCTATATCCAACATCATAAGGCACGGTTTTAGTTGAGTTCTATTCTTTGTAAAATCCATAAATTTTTTTCGCAGTTCCTTAAACTATTTATTATCATGTAACCTATTTGGAATTTTAGAAACATTAGAGGTATGGAGAAAGTCATGTGGTGGCCACATTTGATTTTTTCACATGATTTTAAAAATCTAGCAGAAAGTCTCTGCCATGCATCTTTTTTCTCTTATTATAAGGGTATATTTTCTTGTTTGAAATTAGCATTCTCAATATCCAGAAGCTTGTACAAAATAGTCATCCCACCTATATTGATTAAATAACCTGGATATGGCTCAGTAGTTGATAGCTCAAACACTTTGGCTCCAAATTGTTTAGTGGTGAAAAACTCCTTCAGCCAAAAAAATATAGGATAGTCCCTATGCATTTCACCCACCAAGTGGGCATCCTCTGAGGAGAACCTGCCTTGGCAGTGAATAGGGTTCAACTGCAAATAAATTATAGGAAAAGGTTATAAAGAAGACCGAAAAACATTTGAGGATCGAAAAGAATTTTGGGCGTCGATGTTGTTGAGTTCGGTCAATTTATATAAAGTTTTATTAAAATCAGTGTCTGTATTCATGAGTGTTTCTGTTTTTGTAAATATGTAGATTTTCTAAAGAGTTGAGTGAATTGTTGGCTGAAGTTAACAATGTTAAATCCTGCAGGTGTATACTGTGTCCAGTTTCGAGGATATGAGTCGCTAGGCTTGATTTCTCAAAACGATTGTGTTTATAATGAGCTAAGTGTTCTTTGAATTGTGTTATTAGCTTTCGTCTGGTTTGTCCTATGTATATTAAATTGCAGTGTAACATTGTATTATATAGATTCCGGATTAACTTCTTTATTTGAGGGTAGGATGACAGGGGGGCACGTGCCCCTGGATCCGCCACTGGTTCTCGTTCTAAATATTAATCCCAATATTAAGTTGGTTCACTGCATCATCCGTAAACAGGCATTATTGTCACAGGAAATTAGTGCGTACCTTCAAGAAACATTGTGCGATGTAGTAAAAGTCGTAAACTTCATTAAAAGTTGTAACTTAAATCCTCGTCTTTTCAAAGTTTAGTGCTCACACAGCATTGCCACTTCATACGGAGGTACAGTGGCTATCTCGTGGGTAAGTTCTGACTCACCTGTTTGAATTAAGATGTGAAGTTAAACGATTCCTTTCAGAAATGAAATCTGTAAATTGCAAGCATATTATTGAATGTTGCAGCAGTAATGAGACTTTTTTGTTTTTTACTAATAAAAACACTTAAAAATTTCGTGCTGCATTGCTGTTTTATAGTGCGTTAATTTTTGTTTTTATATATAAGAAAAGATAAAAACAATTAATTCTGTACCTAAATTCACGACCATGGTGCCTCTTATAGTCCGATGTGTCTTATGGTCACATAGATATGGTAAAGAAATTAATAAATCCTCTTTATAAAATATAAGTGACATTTTAATACCGGTTAAAATATAACATTGCACTAAATGTCATAATAGTATATTTTGTTATATAAGAAAACCCTGTTCATAAAAGGCAATTCGGGAAAGAGTGTGCGGTTGGGAGGTGAGGGCGGTATACGACAATGTTGAAAATTAGAATGGGGTACATTACCGAAAATGTTTGAGAACTGCTGCGCTAGAGGGTAACGAATGTGAAATAAACTATTGTCGCTAGGGATATATGTAGGATATAAATGTATGCAAGGAGCAGACATTGATTCAGATCACAGCCTTCTAATATTTGACATGAGTACAAAGCTCAAACGATTAAGAAAAACGAGAAGAGAAAGACAGACCTGGGACCTAGAAAAACTGAAAGAAAGGCAGAATGTAGTCAGCATGATGATGATGGGATGAAATTAAAACCAGTATCAAGGATACCTTGGATAAAGAGATTGGAAAACAAGAGAAGAAAATCAGAAAACCATGGATCACGAAGGAAATGCTGGAGAAAATGAATGTGAGACGAAAATGGAAAAACGTTAACAGTGAAGAAGGTAGAGCCAACTAGAGGCGTATAAACAATGAGTTGAGAAGGGTAACAGATAAAGCTAGAGAAAATTGGATAAAAGGAAAATGTGATGAAATAGAACAAATGGAGAAGTTAGGACGGTACGATATGATGTACGCTAGGGCACTGGAATTAGAAGATAAGAAGTCAAATGGAATTTGTGGTAAAGGAATTATGAATACGGATGGGAAGATAGTTTTAGAAACAAAGGAAGTAGCACAGGAATGGGAAGAATACATTAAGGAATTATGCAGCAAACAGGCTGGAGCGGCAAAAATAGAACTGGAAAATGAGGGAAACATTGAATAAGACAACTTAGGACCAAGTATTATGGAGAGCGAAGTTGAAAAGGCGATAGTGGGACTAAAGACAGGGAAAGCCACAGGCAGCGATGGAATACCGGCTGAGATACTTAAAGTCATAGGATCACAAGGACTAAAAGCGATCACGAAATTAACTAATAAGATTTACGACACGGGAGAGTGGCCTCAGGATTTCCTAGAAGTAACAATGATCCCTCTAAAGAAGAAGCCAAAGGCAATGCAGTGTAAAGATTACAGAACTATAAGCCTTCTGTCACACACATCGAAGATCATCACGAGGATTCTTAATAAAAGGCTGGAGAAAAAAGCAGAAGAAATAATAAGGGAAGATCAATTCGGTTTCAGGAAAGGACGAGGAACTAGAGATGCTATAGGAGTAGTTAGAATCATATTAGAAAGGGCAATAGAATAAAGTCAAGATATCGGCGCATGTTTCGTAGACTAGCAGAAGGGCTTAAATAGAGTAAATTGGGTAAAGTTGATGAACATATTAAAGGATATAGGTATAGACTGGAAAGACAGGAGACTGATTAGGAATCTATATGAGAATCAAGTTGTAAAGGTCAGGTTTGAGAATGTGGACACCTGCGGAATAAATATCGGTAGAGGAGTATGACAAGGCTGCTGCCTATCGCCAACCCTATTCAATATATATGGAGAAAGTCTAATGCAAGAAGCTTTAGAAGGCACAGGGGATTTCATAATTGGAGGAAGGATTATAAGAACAGTAAAATACGCAGATGATCAAGTACTTCTAGCAAGAAAGGAAGAGGAGCTACAGAAAATGATAAATAGACTAGTGATAACAGGTAGAAAATACGGTATGGAAATAAATACAGAAAAATCCAAGGTCATTCGAATATCGGGTAAAGAAGAGAATCTGAACATAACTATTGGGGGAAAGCCATTAGAACAAGTTTCAGAATATAAATACCTTGGAAGTATTATAACACGAGAGGCAAAATGTACGGATGAGATCAAAACTAGAATAGGAAAAGCAAAAGCGGCTTTCAGGAGAAAGAAACAACTACTTACAGGGAATATAAGGGAAGATATCCGCATGAAGTTGATAAAATCCTACATATGGAGTATAGCATTGTATGGGGCAGAAACATGGACGCTAAGGAAAAATGACATCAAATACTTGGAAAGCTTTGAAATGTGGACTTGGAGGAGAATGCTGAAGATGAAATGGACAGATAGGATGAAAAACGATGAAGTGCTACGAATAATAGGAGAGAAGCGAATGATTATACAGACTATCAGAAAGAGGAAGGCTAACTGGGTTGGACATTACCTGAGGAGAGAGAGTATGATTAAAGATGTGTTAGAAGGAAAACTAGATGGGAAAAGGGAAAGAGGTAGGAAAAGGTTTCAGCTGATAGACGATTTGAAAGGGAAAGAGAGTTATCAAGATATAAAGAGGACAGTGGAAAATAGGAGTATATGGAGAACCAGGTTTAACCAAGAATAATCACTGACCTGTCTACGGACAGACTACCTATGATGATGATGATGATATGTATGCGCACCAAGAATAAACTCAATGCCGGCAAAATAAAATCTGTTTGTTAAAGCAAATAAAATAATGTTAGTACTCTTTCGTACTATTTCTAGCGCCATTATAAAGTTTAGAAGGGGTGATTTTCACAATTAAACTGGATAGGCTAAAAATGTAATAGCGAAATATTGATAATTTCATTCTCGAGCTCGTTGAAAATACAGCATAGAAAATTTGAAAATGTAATAGAAATTCATCGCTAGTCGGAGAGGTTCCTTCTGAAGCAGCACGATCGTTTCAACTTTAGTTCCACCGATTTAGATGTCATTCAAATATTCATTGTTTATAAACCTTGAATGTTTAAAACGTTTTCTACTATAGTTCACCACTAGGGAGTTGATACCGGTCGGATAGACTCGAATTCAGCATAGAAGCATGAAATTCTCAAGAGGACTAAAGAACACCATGCAAGAGAACGCATTCTCCGATAGCTCAAATGTGTTTTGGGCTTTAAAACCGTTGCTGAATGTCTGCAGGTTTTCGATCTAGCGCCTTTCCAATCGAAAATTCGACGTGACACTAACGACGACAACTCCAAAGTGGTCGCCAGATACAGCGCCGCGGTTTACCTGCGCTATGTTGTGGGACGTGACATACACCATCCAACATACGGAAAATATTACTCTAGAAATTGCCTTGATCGTAAACTGGACAATGATGATGCATGTCGTAGCGTTGTGCAACAGCTTGGTTTTATTTATACGCCGATCATTGGTACACGGTGCGTTGGTGAAGTTGGTGTAGTTTGATGATATTACCATTGTGAAGATCTGCATAAAAACATATAGCTTCCGCAAAAAAGTCAGAAGACAAATGATCGCCTTTTTGCTAATTTTAATGATACCTTTCTGAGTATTCCCTCGTTTATGACTAGCGGATTCATCTAGTCTTGTGCTGTTATTTACATTATTGTTAGTTTTTCATTCAACTCCTGCACTACGATATCTTGAGGTATCTGAACGTGCGGATGTCCTGCTTGAATGACGACATGTGACGGAACGGGTCAATATGTACCTTCGCATGGTTGCCGTCACAACGAAACGGAAATGTGTCTCCATGTCGATGTAAAGTTTAAAAGTCGCCCTGCCTTGATCACTGCAAGATCAGTCTCGCCGTGAACAAGATCTTCGGAAATATAATGTTGCTAAACGCGACGAGCGTTTTGTTGGTCATAGTGATGTCGCCTTTCTTCTTCGTAGTGGAATATTTAACGAGCGTCCAATACTTTCCCACCCTCGCTGTAAAGACGTTATTCGTAGTTTTGGTTTCCTTTGAAACGCTTTGATTGGCTTTCCTTGTGTTCTTTTGCCAATACGTATCCGAGGAGGTGAAACATTTTTAATTGTTCGTTTAATAGTTAGTTAATTAGTTGATATTTGTTTCCACCGAATCATATGTGAATTATAAACGTGAAGTAAGTTTTATAGATATACGTCGTGTGGCATGAATATTATAAGTACTTAACATTTAACTTTCTAGGGACGGCCTATATTTGTGGTTAAACTACTTACCAAGCCAACAAAGAGAGAGAGAGAGGGAGAGAGTGCTTGATGTCGCTCATATAAAAATGGAATTCATTTTTCTCTCATTCTTAATAGAAATTAATAATTAAATCATTTTATGAGCAGCGCTTGTACTTGTACTTGTACTTTACATCCCTTTACAATCTAAATTCATGCGTACATTATAACCATCATATTTTTCTGACGTTTGAATGAAAATCTTACTGACAATAATTAAGCATAGTACAGTTAGTATAACTGGAATCCTGAGTTAGCAATGAAATTTTTTTATCGCTAGGAATAATTTCTTATATAACATTCAGTTAGAGTTAATGGAGAATTGTTTTCTTTGAAGAGAGACTGAAATAAGATGAAGACTGTAGAGATGTCAGGGAGGTAAGGTAGAAAAGGTCGTGTCGCAGATAAAAATTTAACTACTTCTTTAGTAGTTTAAATTACCCTTCCCAATATTCATTATACCGAACAGTATAGTCATAACTGTATAGTATGCTTTTAAAGGCACTCCTTGCATTCCTATATATACGTCGACCGTGAGATAAGTCACAACTTTATCGGAAAAATATGTCATATCAAATTTAACCTAATTTAACAGCCACCACAAAATCGATGACTTATTTATCGAGCAGATGTTTAGGAGGGTTTGCCATACACAATAAAATAAAGCAGCTGCGACACGAAATCTCGCTTATTTATTGTTTCTACACGAAATATTAACGCCAGTTTTGTGTTTTTTGTTTATACAGTAAACCCTCTTTAACTCAATCTCGGCTAACACGAACACTCGGTTTACGCGAACAAATATTTTCCCCGACATTGAATGTATGGATTAAAGTATGTGAGTTGGTTAGTTATCACGAAATTCGCTTAACACGTACTTCGAACAAAATTTGGTGAACAAGAACTCAAGTAATTGGCTAACACGAATACTTTTGTTTATTCAAACGTATTTTACAGCTATATGACATTATTTTCAGTATGTGGAGAGGTTGTTTGTGTAAACACTTCAATACGTGCATGCCATGGGATTCTATGATCCGTGATTCAGCAACTGTCTTCTATTCTGGCTCTACCTACCATGACACTTTAGTTGTTTTTCATCTTTCATTGCTTCAACATAGGTGTTTGAATTCCCTGTGGTAATTTTTTTAGTTGAACAGATCACCGAGGAAGAATGGAAGGAAATTATTTTACCTGTTATCACTATTCACGATGAGCAATGGTATGCCTTGATGCAATCGCAACTCCAATGATGCACGAATGCTAAATGCTCAATCTCGCAAGGTTCTTAGAGCGAACTACGCTTCTGCACCGTTTATCATGCCTGAGAGAACATGGCTGTGCAGAGACAGAAGTGCTTTTCTCTCACTAGAAGAAATGGAACTCAAAATTCGGGTAAGATATTGAGTGTCATCAATCAAATTTTATATTTCGTGTTTGATCTTCATCTCGCCGAATAAAATCGCAGGACAGGCAATTCCAGCATTGTCCTCTTTTTCTTTCCAAAAATAATGTCATATTTAACAGATCGACTATAGCTCTACCAATAGTATTGCTTTCTGATTGTGAAAGAGGGAAACGACCGTGCCTCACCGTCTTCTAATGCTAGAGCATAGGTTTTTGTGTAAAATTTCAACCATATAAACGAATAGCACAAGCTACAAAAGAAGCCAAATCACAATGAAAAATAATCCCACACAATGCGAATTAGAAATCTACAGCCTTCTATATTTATAGAGCAGGAAAGCTGAAGGTATTATATTGGTGGGAACTACTCATCCTCTTTCACTTACGGGCAGATCGACGGTTAATTTAAAAGGTATAATAATCTTTAGAATGCATGAAAGCAGTGGCGTAGCTATGTGGGAGTAGAGAGGGTCAGTTTCCCGGAAGTAGGCCTGAGGGTCGCCAACTCATGGGTCGAAAATCACGTTTTTAATTATTAATAATAAATACTATATTATTATGTATACAAAATTAAACGGCCCGTAAAATATGATGATTTTATTTCCCGCAAAACATTTTCCTGGACCAGGGGGGGGAGAGGTATGGGGAGAATTTCTTTGACTTGCCTCAGGGCACGAAAGATCCTACGCCACTGCACGGAAGAGAGAGATTTTTGGCATGACGAAATCACTACGACAACCATGTAGCCAGTGTTATGTTTCGATCAAAATAATAATAATTTATTTAGAACAAACACTAATGCTCCGGTAATATAGGTTATCCTCATCTTAGTGAATGAGTCACGTGCTTGATTTCTCGCGGAACCCAAGGAATTTTCTGCGGAACCCATTTTGGGAAACCCTGCCTTGAGAGCTATCGGATGGTTCCTTTCGTGTTAACTTAAGTGTCGCTTATATTGCAGGACAAAGAGTGTCTGGATACTAGATGATTGCCGATAGTTACTTTTTGGAAAAGATTCTATCTGTCTGAACTAGAATCGATTCGCCCACTAACCTATAATGAATATTAAATCGACTTTTGTTTATCGTTGCGCTGAAAGGACACAGGTGAATGCGCGTGAAGAAGAAATTTTGGTTTGAAAAAAAATCAAAATTTTATATAAATCGATCACCGGTCGAAAACGTTTCTCCTGAAGCAGCATCATTCATTCATTTTATGTGCCACCATTTTTCAAGTAATTCAAATGATTGCCGTTTAAAAACCTTGAGCTTTTTAAGAATTTTCTATTCAATATCATTACTAGCGAGTCCATCCACATAGGATACACTGAAATTCAGCATTGAAACTCCAATGAGGGAACTTGATGCAGCGATGCGCTTTACTTTGTGTTTATCTGCGCACTGTTATGACACGTGAGAGGCAGTGCCAAGTCTTAAAAAATTGGTATGTATCGATCGCCAGTTAACTCTACTTCAATTGAGGATACACAATCCTTTCAATTTACGAGAATTAAATATTCAAATCACTTGTAAGAAATATGACTGGCGTTATTGCATTTTTGTATCCTGCCAAGTGGAGAGGCTCATTAATATACTCTCCAAATGAAAAGTTATAAATATTATTCCAGCTTATGAGCCATGTTAAGGAATTTAGATAGAAATTCACTCGTTACAAGTTCACAAAAGGAGGTAAGACTAAATTTAAACGTGGAATATGCATCTATCGAGAGGTTTGAAGAACATCTCGACCGAAGTCACACATCGAGATTATTCGGAATTGCATCAAAAGAACGTGTTCTGGACCTTAGCTCCCTTTCTGAAAGTATGCAGGTTCTTCGGACTAGCAGCCTTCCCATTGAAACTTGAACTCGATGTGGAGAATAACGCCTCCAATCGCATTGTCAGGTACAGCATAGCGGTTTACCTCGTGGTTAGCTGTACTATGTTGTGGGACGTGAATAACACTATCGCAAATACGAAAAACGTTAATCTCGAAAAGGCCTTGACAATTTACTGGACAACGGCGGTGTACTTCATCGCAATATGCAACTTCTTGGTTATATTTTTCCGCAGATCAATGGTATACTGGGTGTTGGTGGAATTTACGAAGTTTGACGAGAGGCTTGCAAATCTGAAGGTTCGCATAGATACATATAGCTTCCGCAAGAATGTTAGAAGACAAACGTTTTGTTTTTGGCTTATTTTACTGGTAATTACTTTTCTGAGTATGCCTTCCTTCAGGGAAAGCGGGAACGTATTCATCAAATCTTTTGCTTGTATTTACATGATTGCCAGTTTGTTCTTGATTGAGCTCCAGTATTACAATATCATGAGACATCTGAAAATGAGGATGTTCTGCTTGAATGACGTAATTCGTCGGAGGTCGCCATCTTACGCCTTTACACACATGTCGTCACAAGGGTACAAAATTATGTCACCAAATCGATGTAAAGTGTGGAAGTCGCTATACCTTGATCTCTACAAGATCAGCAAAGCCGTTAACAAGATCTTTGGAAGTGTGATCTTACTAAACGCGACGAACGCTTTGGTGGACGTTGTTGTGGCGCTTTTCTTCTTCGTGGTGGCCTATTTGACTGGTGTTCAATACTTTTCTACCCTCTCTACAAAGATGGCGGCCATATTTTGGGTTACCTCCGAAACGTTTGGAGCGGTTCTAATCGTCCTTGGCTGCCAATACGCATCTGACGAGGTGAATTGCATATAAGGCTTTTTCTAATATAAATGTAAAATGTCAATTATAATTGCTGATATTTTTTCCTAAGGATGATATAAGGCGTCAGGTATAATGATAAATATAAATTCTTCTCTCTTTGTGAATATGTATCGTAAAATGAGATTATTATATTATACTTAACAATTTTAATTTAAAGCTTTCTTGAGCTCGATTACATTCATTTAAAAATAGAATTCATTTTCTCTCTTTCATAATAGAAATCGGTTAATGGAGCGTTTTATGTGATATACTTAACATTCCTTTTCAATCGACATTCCAGTGTGCAATACTAGCTTCATAGTTTTCTGGCATCTCAATGGATATCATGCTTATAATAATTAAGCACAGTACAGTTAGCAAAATGTTGATTATGACTAGGAATTTGGAACAATTTTTGAAATGAGAAAAAAATCTGCTATTACCGGGAATTGAACCCGGGTCTTCCACTTGTCGGGCGGATATTCTACCCCTGAACTATCGTAGCAGAACATTTTCTCTCGTTTCTGAACACGGATGTTTGCTTGGTGGGACGGGAACTAGCCAAGCTAGTATCAAACTGCCCCGACTAGGAATAATTTCTTAAATAAAATTCCATTTTAGTTAATGGTGAAATTTTTTGTTTGAAGAGAGACTAGATGAAGATGAAGAACGTAGATTATCTTCAGAACGGTCGTATTGCAAATCAAAATGTAGCTATTTCTTAAGTATAAATCTCTTGAATTAAATGAACATTCTTTGTACACAGTACTTCAAATAGGATAGTCATTGCTGTATATGCGATTAAGGCATTCCTTTCAGACGGTGACTTTTAAGTCGACCATGAGAGAAGTCACTACTCTTCGTCAGCAAAGTATTGCAAATCGAATACGCAACCTATCAGATATTGAGATGCTGATACATCTATCGAGCGAGATTTTTATCGGTTTCTAAATATTCTTAGGAAATTAAAACTAAAGCAAGAAAGCATTTACCTATTTTAATCAGTATTTCTTTTAAAGTGGATTTGAAAAATGACCAGTGTTTTTAAGTTTGTCATCTTGATGATTAGATAATACATACGCTTCCGTCCTACACTGGAGTGCTTCTTGTCCGAAAAATAGTTTCTTTCCGCTTCTATAATAATTCTATTATCTAATCCAAATTAAGCAAATTGAAAACTTCTGCGCAGAAGTAAAGATAATATTTGAATATAACTTCTAATGAAGAAAATAGAAATGGCCAAATCTATCCTGAAAATCTTAGCTTCTCAGCTCTTGTTGCTGCTTCAAAATTTTGCTCGAGGACGGACGATCAAAGTGTAAACAAGCGATTTATTTACATAAAAAACATAAAGGGCTTGTGACTAACTCGCTTTACCTACTTGATCTTCGTCTCGCCCTCTTCTGCTGTTCTGAATTTCTTACTCTCGTAGAATATCCGCCTAAATGACAGCATTTCCTTTAAAAGTATCTCGTATTACAGATACTACATATGCATGTTCAACTCCGAACTCTTTATAACTAGATCAATCTGATAGAAACTGATGAGTTTCCTATGCCGTTACTGATGTCGAATGATTTCATTCATATTTACTAAACTCTCTCTGATATTGCAGAACAAAGGGTATCTGGAGACTGGTCGAGAAAGGTAGATTATCTGCTATAGATGAGAGTCGATACTCATACAGGAAAGTAATGAATATTAAATAGACTTTTTTAGATCAGAGTACTAAAGAATACACAGAAATGTTTGAAACCCTTCACATGTAAAAAGAAGAAACGTTTATAAATCGAAATATTTTCAGTCTTATTCGTTTTAACTTTCACAAATTTTTCAAAAGTATAATTTTAAACTCTAAGCTGCTCCCCGTCTGAATCCATGGGTTTGATTCCAGGATTCCATTTTAATAACATGAGAAGAGCTAAAGTCCAGCGTGCAGGACTTTCTTTGTTGTCATTTTAAAATACGTATCTTACTCTGAAGATATCGACGTGGAATTTGTTTAGAAAATTATATTTCATACTATCGTAAATGCACGTGAGCTATGACGGGTATGCGTGGATTAAGAGTTAAAATAAAGGAAGTTCCCATTCTTCCTGCTTTCCTCTCTTTCTCTTCCCATCCATTCTTCCTCCTTCTACCCCTATCGCCTTCTCTGGAAAAATAATCTTCTTAGTCTCAATCTCGCCCTATTTAAGACATCTATCTCTCCCTCCCCCCTCCTCCTGTGTCTCCCTTCCTCTCTCTCCCTCTCCCCCTCCTGTGTCTCCCTTCCTCTCTCTACCTCTCTCTCCCTTTACCTACTCTCCCTTTACCTTTTCCCCCTTTACCTCTCTCTCCCTTTACCTCTGTCTTCCTTTACCTCTCTATTCGTTTACCTCTCTCTCTTAACCTCTCTCTCCCTTTCCTCACTATCCGTGCCTCTCCCTTCTCTTTCTCCCTCCATCTCTTCCTTTATCTCTCTCTTCCTCAAAATCTCTCCCTCCCTCTCCATCTCTCCTTCTCTGGAAAAATAGACTTCCTAATCTCAAACTCGCCCTAATAAAGAAGACTACCTATCTCACACTCTCTCCTTCTCAGTCTCTCTCCCTCTCTCTACTTCTCTCTCACTCTCTCACCCCTTCTCTCTAACTCTCTCTCCCCTTCTTTCTTTCTTCCTCTCTCTATTCTTTCTCGTATTAAAGCATTAAAAGCACGCATTCCTTACGCATATAGTATAAGGATTGAGACGACAATACAATCTCGAGGTTTAACAATGACACGGCCGGGCTATTCGGAGAGTTTGTTAGAAATAATATTACACTCAATCATAAATAGTTCTCCATCTCCCGCTCTTTTATAACTGCTTTTTAGGGCGGCGCCTCAGTCGAGCGTGAGGTACAAGGGTAGCTTACTATGTAAAGAGACAATCATAATTGCCCTTCATATATGACGGGCATGCTTGTATTAAGTATTAAATTTAAGGCAATTCCATTCTTTCTCATTTTCTCTCTTCCCATCCTCCATCCTGCCAATCTCAAACTCGCCCTAAAAGACCATTATCTATCTATCTCCCGCTTTCCCCTCTCCCTCCTTCTTTGTCTCCCTCCCTTTATCTCTCTCTCTCCCTCAGCGTTTCGTCTTTTTTCTAGCTGTACTCTATTCTCTTCTCGTCTTCTATTTACTTGACGTTCTGCGTGGAGTTGCCTTCTTTGCGCCGCCTGTTTGTCATAAAAGATATCGCAGCCGATGTTCTCTTGGTAATCGTCGTCTTGGCAGTATATCTGTTTCATCCTCCATTCTAAGGCTAAAATAAAGACTAAATTAAAAATAAATTCTATATACATATTACATATAATTACAATGATAATTAAAATAATTAACAAATGAAATATTTCCTGAACTACAAAAATTTCTGCATGAAATTAGCCGATTTTTAAAAATCGCAATGTTATTGCCGTGAACAACTTCACGACTTCACTCTATTTAGCCACCTAGTGGACAAAGGGTTTACTTCTACGGAGTGAATAATGCTATTCCGGGACACTACGCGTTGCGTTGCACTGCCACCTAGTGCACGTAGTGTACACTTCTACGTTACAGCGTGACGCACAGAGAGATTAAGCTTTTTACTTTCTCCATATAGTATAGGGGACAGTATTGTTTTCATGAAAAAATCGACTTCGAGATTTCAACTGAAATACACGTTTTGAGGTCCCCTGAACACGTTTTGACCATTTTCTCGATGATGTCTGTGTCTGTGAGTTTGTGTATGTAATAGCTTTTTTGTAGGTGCTATAACTCAAAAACTATTAATCAGTTCAACGCAAAACTTTATATTTAATAGTTTTATAAATGTCACCAGAACTGATTAGTTTTTGTTAAAAATCAGTCAACCAGAAATGGGCGTTTACTCTTGTCACATCCGTTATTTTGAAATATGTGCTTTCATAATTGATAAATGTAAAGATATATCGGAATAAAAGTTGTAGGAAATTTAATTATCTACTACCTATGTTTGAAACATTTTTCCATATAATGCATTTTAAAGAGATATATTATACTTTTAGTAACGCTCCTTTTTCTTTTCTTAATTGTTGGAGTTTTGTGGCTATATCCAATATCACAAAGCTATGGTTAGAGTTTATTTCTCTTCTTTGTAAAGTCTACAATTTTCTCGCAATTTATTAAAATATTTCTTATTATGTGACCTATTTGGAATTTTTATAAATTTTACAGATATGGAGAAAGTCATGTAGTGGCCACATCAGTTTTTATTTAGGGCGATTGTAAAAATTATAATGTTGGTCATGTTAAGATAGAATAAGGAAGTCATCTTTCTTCCTAAACATTTGAAACTGACCAGCTATCCATTCTACTACCTCTTAGATAACCATTGCGCATAGACAAGAGGAAATCAGCTGGTCGCAAAAAATGTCGGTCTAAATTGCCCAAAGTTAACATTTTGATAATAATTATTCGCTGCCCTTTTGCATTTCATGAATTTAGCGCCATGGAAACGTAATTGTTGGTATAAATCACATACGCCTAGTAAAAGCGTAATATTAATTGCTTAATACAAGCTAAATATTAAATCTTCGCTTAACTGACCGTAAATTTCTTTATTTTGTTATTCGAATTATTAACGGTATAGATATAGCGGTATTTTCTGTGAAGAAATGGTGATAGATTTCTTAACTGAACAGAACTGAACTTAACTGAAGCTTACGAACCAACGTGAGGTGCATTTTGAACGAATTTAGGAAAAAAGTTTGCGTCGACTTATTAAACGTGGTGATTAATTTACAGACGTTTAAACTATGAGAACGTGGGAAATATTGAGAGGAAGTTTTGCAGATAGGAACTGAATGGGGAAGAGAATGACGAAGTAGAGATAAATATTAGTACAATATTAAGGTTATAAGTAGATACAGGGGGACCACGCGGAGGGTAATCCCTTGTGGTATCCCCTGACCGCAGGGATGATTAAGCACGAATCAATCAACATTTTGTTAAGGCATTTCTGTAGATAATGCATCTCTGTTTAACACTGTACGGAATAACCTGACTCTGCACGTCTTTTAAACGGCATATATTAAGGAAGTTGATATTTTTCGCCCAAAAATACCAACCCAATGGGTTTGTTTCCCGCGGTCTCGGACACATTTAAACGCTCTTATATATCACGAGGCGACATGACACCATTATATTCTCATTCCAATATCAAATAAATTGAAACGTAACTTTCTGATGAAATACACAAGGAAAAGAACATCACACAATATTGTCAAAATAATGTGTAATTGTCAGGATTAAATGATGCATTGTCAAAATTAAATAAACCGCAGTCAAAATAGCACGAACCATTGTCAACATGAAATGAATCATTGTCAATATAGGATGATCCGTTTTCAAAATAGCCCGAGAAACAGTGTAAATCATCTATTTGCTAGATATGATTAAATGATTTTATAGAATAATAAGAACGAAAATTAAATATAAATAACAAGTAATATATTCCTTCCCGTCTTACTGACGAAGGCTAAGAGGAGTATAGATTAGCGGAAGCGGTTTTGACAGGCGAGTTTGCTCGCATTTCCCGGAAATGAAGATTTACCGGAGGCGTCGTCGCGTATGTAATGGAAATTTTTCTGCCGAAAGAAAGAAACAGGTGCAGTGGTGCGTCTAAAATTCGGAACCACGAAAAAGCTGAAAACCTCAAATATCCGGAAACTAAAATGATTCGGAAGTTCGTCAAATTCGGTTCGTTAATTCCCACGCCCTATCGATCCTTCCTTTTTGTTTTCCCAGTCCCTCCTCTTCATATTATTTTAGTGTATGTTGTATATTTCTCTATATTATGAAATTGTAATGGTCATGATGCGTAACGCTCTTATTTTGTGAATAACTCGATTACAAATTAACTTAGAAGCATGAAATTTCTCAGGATTTTATTGTTTATAAATCTCTACGTAATGAGTACAAATAATATCGAATGAGGTCACGGGTTGGACTCCAGAGAATGAATGTCGTTTCCCACAAGATAACACGTAAAACTCATCTTTTTGGTTTGAAGGCTTTCATTCTTTTACTCTTTAAAATATCTTAAAGTTAAGTTATCGACACGAAATTTAAGCTAAAACACTACAAAACGAATGGAAATTCTTATTCTTACCGTTGAATACTCAATCTCATGTGAATTTGCTCATATTTGGAATTTATACTTGAGTTTTGGTAAATTTTTTAACATTTCAATTCTAAGATTCCATTGTTACGAGTATTGTCGTCCCCGGTAATTTCAGTGTATATGAACTTATATAAAGTCTTAAAGATAGAAATTAAGTTTAAAACTTGCTCGACATGACCGAAGATATTAATTAAACATCCGAATTAACGGTCACCGGAATAGCGTTTCTCTCAGACGCCCCCTCCCAGTTGCATTACACGCCAATACCCACAATGTCTCCTTCAATGTTAGGATTATTCGCGCTTTACCCTATGACACTCCTGCCCCTCTTCTCCGACACTGGGAACTAGCACATATCCAACTTCTCGACTGTTTCTCTCCGCCTGGCCTCAACCTCCGCTAACCCTATTAGCCCCTTACAATGTCTCCTTGTTACATTGTAGTTATTCGCACTTTTCCTTACCACACTCCCTCTTTATTGGCTATCCACCCCTCCTACTCCCCACCTCCTCCAATCATCAACCTTCCCACATCACCCTGTCATTCCCCGCCCAATGTATCACTTGCAGATACTCTTTCGCTGAAGAAGGGCATAGGCCCGATAAGCTTGCGTGTTTTTTTTGTCTTTTTGTGGTCGTGTGTTTCACGTGTCTCTTCGACGCCCCCAGCAGCCTGCCAGCTTGGTCCTCAACTTGGTAAGTGTCCGCTGGGCTTCCCTCAACACCTTGTTGCCACCCTCATCACTACCTTTTCTTTTCCTTTAGTTAATATATATATATATATATATATATATATATATATATATAATTTTAAGGAAAAGAAATGTTAGTGATGAGGATGGCAACAAGATGTTGAAGGAAGCCCAGTGGACACTTACGAAGTTGAGGATGAAAGTTTAGCTCTTTTTTACAATTTCTGCAAGATGGTCTTGGCCCGGCTGCATCAGTACAATGTGTTAGGGAATCTTAATTTGAGAATAACCAGTTTGAGTTTGAGGCAAGGCATCGAACGGAAATTATTTTCGCTCCGGTTTGCTTTCCGGTTCACACAAAACAAAAAATTTCGGTTCGGTTCCGGTTAACTTCCAGCAACCACCATTGAACCGGTTTTTTTCGCTCCCACTGAATTGACAATTGACAAAATATGTAGATATAATGTCGGTGGGGGAAAGGGGAGGATGAAAGGAGCGTGATAGGCAATCAAAGGTAACACTGGAATCATGGGTATCGATCCACTTAATATGACATGTAGACAAACAATTCACAATTAAGAAACATGAATATTGCGTAGGAGTGGAGGAATGGGGAGGGGGATAAATAAAATCGAAGGTAACATTGGCACCATGGGTGTCAATCGACTGCATATGACATCTAGACAAACAATACACAATTGAAGAACATGACTATCAAACAGGGGGGAGGGAGGAAGGGGGATGGAGGAAGGGGTAAGTAGGAAGGGGGAGGGAGTGGAGGGGGGAATGAAGGGATGGAGGAATGGGAAGGGTGATCGGTACCCGAAGGTAACACTGGCATCATCGGTATCCGGATGGTATGCGGACGGACCTGATGGGATTGGCAGGAAATGTGAACAATCGATCTATAAACAATTTAACGGGTATCAGCTCAACTTAGTGCGGCAACATACCTAAGCGTTATATATAACATCATCATAGGTAGTCTGTCCGTAGACATGTCAGTGATTATTCTTGGTTAAACCTGGTTCTCCATATACTCCTATTTTCCACTGTCCTCTTTATATCTCGATAACTCTCTTTCCCTTTCAAATCGTCTATCAGCTGAAACCTTTTCCTACCTCTTTCCCTTTTCCCATCTAGTTTTCCTTCTAACACATCTTTAATCATACTCTCTCTCCTCAGGTAATGTCCAACCCAGTTAGCCTTCCTCTTTCTGATAGTCTGTATAATCATTCGCTTCTCTCCTATTCTTCGTAGCACTTCATCGTTTTTCATCCTATCTGTCCATTTTATCTTCAGCATTCTCCTCCAAGTCCACATTTCAAAGCTTTCCAAGTATATGATGTCATTTTTCCTTAGCGTCCATGTTTCTGCCCCATACAATGCTATACTCCATACGTAGCATTTTATCAACTTCTTGCGGATATCTTCCCTTATATTCCCTGTAAGTAGTTGTTTCTTTCTCCTGAAAGCCGCTTTTGCTTTTCCTATTCTAGTTTTGATCTCATCCGTACATTTTGACTCTCGTGTTATGATACTTCCAAGGTATTTATATTCTGAAACTTGTTCTAATGGCTTTCCCCCAATAGTTATGTTCAGATTCTCTTCTTTACCCGATATTCGAATGACCTTGGATTTTTCTGTATTTATTTCCATACCGTATTTTCTACCTGTTATCACTAGTCTATTTATCATTTTCTGTAGCTCCTCTTCCTTTCTTGCTAGAAGTACTTGATCATCTGCGTATTTTACTGTTCTTATAATCCTTCCTCCAATTTTGAAATCCCCTGTGCCTTCTAAAGCTTCTTGCATTAGACTTTCTCCATATATATTGAATAGGGTTGGCGATAGGCAGCAGCCTTGTCATACTCCTCTACCGATATTTATTCCGCAGGTGTCCACATTCTCAACCCTGACCTTTACAACTTGATTCTCATATAGATTCCTAATCAGTCTCCTGTATTTCCAGTCTACACGTATATCCTTTAATATCTTCATCAACTTTACCCAATTTACTCTATCAAATGCCTTCTGCCAGTCTACGAAACATGCGCAGATATCTTGACTGTATTCTATGGCCCTTTCTGATATGATTCTAACTACTCCTATAGCATCTCTAGTTCCTCGTCCTTTTCTGAAACCGAATTGATCTTCCCTTATTATTTCTTCTGCTTTTTTCTCCAGCCTTTTATTAAGAATCCTCGTGATGATCTTCGATGTGTGTGACAGAAGGCTTATAGTTCTGTAATCTTTACACTGCATTGCCTTTGGCTTCTTCTTTAGAGGGATCATTGTTACTTCTAGGAAATCCTGAGGCCACTCTCCCGTATCGTAAATCTTATTAGTTAATTTCGTGATCGCTTTTAGTCCTTGTGATCCTATGACTTTAAGTATCTCAGCCGGTATTCCATCGCTGCCTGTGGCTTTCCCTGTCTTTAGTCCCACTATCGCCTTTTCAACTTCGCTCTCCATAATACTTGGTCCTAAGTTGTCTTATTCAATGTTTCCCTCATTTTCCAGTTCTATTTTTGCCGCTCCAGCCTGTTTGCTGCATAATTCCTTAATGTATTCTTCCCATTCCTGTGCTACTTCCTTTGTTTCTAAAACTATCTTCCCATCCGTATTCATAATTCCTTTACCACAAATTCCATTTGACTTCTTATCTTCTAATTCCAGTGCCCTAGCGTACATCATATCGTACCGTCCTAACTTCTCCATTTGTTCTATTTCATCACATTTTCCTTTTATCCAATTTTCTCTAGCTTTATCTGTTACCCTTCTCAACTCATTGTTTATACGCCTCTAGTTGGCTCTACCTTCTTCACTGTTAACGTTTTTCCATTTTCGTCTCACATTCATTTTCTCCAGTATTTCCTTCGTGATCCATGGTTTTCTGATTTTCTTCTCTTGTTTTCCAATCTCTTTATCCAAAGTATCCTTGATACTGGTTTTAATTTCATCTCATTCTATATCAACGGTTTCGGTTTGTTTTCCAACTTTCTTAGGTTATCTTCCAACTTCATGCTGACTACAACCTGCCTTTCTTTCAGTTTTTCTAGGTCCCAGGTCTGTCTTTCTCTTCTCGTTTTTCTTATTTGTTTGAGCTTTGTACTTACGTCAAGTATTAGAAGGCTGTGATCTGAATCAATGTCTGCTCCTTGCAATGCCTTGGCGTTCTTTATGCTGTTCCTGAATCTTTGTTTTACAAGGATGTAATCTATTTGGCATCTCATTCTATCTCCTGGGCTTTTCCATGTGTATAACCTTCGTTTATGGTTTTTGAACCATGTATTAGTCACTACAAGGTCATTATTGATGCAGAATTCTACGAGTTTCTCCCCTCCTCGATTCCTCTTCCCAAGTCCGTATTGCCCGACAACATTTTCTTCCTGTCCTTCTCCGACTATCCTGCTCCAATTTCACATTATTATGCAGTTTACCTTTCCTCTTCCGTCTTCTTCGTAAATTTCATTAATTTGCTCATAGATATCATCTATTTCTTCATCGTCATGAGCTGACGTTGGCATATATACCTGGATTATCAGCATGTCCACTGGGCCTGCTTTTAGCTTTATTGCCATCAGACTATCGTTCGTTGCTATTATCTTTGTCACGCTTTTCATCATATCTTTCTTAAGTACCAGAGCTACTCCCCTTTCCCCGCTATTTCCTCCAGAATAAACTACCGTGAATTCTTCCGAGTCAAACTGTCCTTCTCCCTCCCATCTAGTTTTGCTTAGCTCTATAATGTCAACTCTATTTCTTCTCATTTCTTCTTTCAAGTTCTCTAGCTTTCCTGCCTTTCTCATAGTTCTTACGTTCCAAGCCCCTATTCGTAATTTACTTTCGACAAATGTTTTCCTCAAGGCAGTCCCCACCCGGAGATCCGATTGAAGGACTATTTTACCTCCGGATTGTTTTACCTCGAGAGAACTCATATTGTCCAACCATATAATCTTTACTAGGGATTGTAATGTGGTAGTTTCCCTCTTGCTTTCCACATCGCAGTACTGTAGCCGTTCAAATCGTCCTGATCACGCCTACAGCTGTATTGGATATAGACCCAACCAACATCATTTGTTTTCGGCTCTATTCCATACTGACAGTACTGCTGCCTACTGCCAGGCACTGATGATAGTTTTTTAAACCTCCATTCGAGGGGTTTGAACCCCCGAACTTTGCAATAGGAGGCCGACACGCTAACCACTACACCACCAATGTATATATATATATATATATATACATATATATATATATCTACTCAAAATCTCGACCATAAGTTATTTTAAATGTAAAAGACGAAAGGTCTACACATCATATTCAATCCGAATACCTGTGTTAATCAAATGCGAATACGAAAACTTTCCTGATATCGTACGCATGACTTTTCTGGAGAAGACAAGTTGCTTAGAACTTGTAAGTTCGCTCCTAATATTCAGGCGAAAGTTTCGTCGAAATCGAACACACAGTTCTCGACTTTTTAGCGATCATGCCGGGAGGTGTAGTCACTCAAGTCTTCGGACGCAGACTGGCAGTTACAGTGCGGTAATAATATATTAAATTTATTACCGCAGTTAACCTCGTTCATTGAAATTTTGCTAAAAAACATATCAAACTTTTCGACTAGGTAAATATAGATTTTTGCAAGAATTCGGATATTAAAAGGGAATGGCGGAAAAAAATTTTGGAAAATAACTCGAGTTCGACTCAGGAGATAATGTATATTTCCCATAAGATATGTAAAATACAGATTTCTTGAGATGCAGGCCTTTTTGTTGACATTTAAAATATCTTAAAACTTACATAATAAAGGGAGATTTGCATTTCCCGAATTACTAGAAAAATGTAATGTTCAAGCTTAAAAGCCTGTTGATATTCATAGGGAAAATTAGAATCGCATCTTAATACCAATAATTACTGCAGTGTTTCCCAACCAGTGTTCCGTGGAACTCAAGGGTTCCGCAGACTATCGTCAGGAGTTCCGCGAGAAATCGAAGAAAAAAATAAATAAAATTTTTGAAATACCGCGAAAAATTCCAAATATCCCTCGAAATATCGCGGGAATTTTTGTTCAGCAATTGGCAATACTGGAGTATTCTTCATGTGCTACGAACTGCCTCTTTGTTTTGTTTTGGTCAGCTCGTATTTTATGTTATATTTAGTTGTACATATTGTGTCTGCTACCAGATTGTTCGAGAAGGTTATTTTTCTTTATTTAATGTGTGACGATGGGGCAACCGAGTCAGCCTTGAGTAGACATTGCGGTTCCACGTATCTCAGCGATAGTGATACTCAGAGTGGTTTATTTTTGGGAGTGATTTCGCGAGTGGTGTTTAGTGCGCGTTACGGTCGTTCGCTAATATATAGATTTTTAGTCTTTGCGTTGTTTTGTAATAAGCGTTTTTCCGAAATCGTGTTTGTTTTTGTGCATCTAAAACCTACCCCCGCAATAGTATTTTCATACGGCTGTTGAAGATTGAAAAGTGCGGAAGTATACGAAAAAAGTGAAGGAGAGGACATTGAAAATGAATCAAAATTATCAGAGCCAAGTAAGAATAAAGTAGGAAGAGAAGTGACTGATATTTTAAAAATTCACCTTTACAATGACAGTTACTTGGCCATGGGTTTTACATGGAATGGAGACGAAAATTGCCCCGTACCATTGTGGATTGCTTGCGGGAAAAAATTAACTAACAAGGCTATGGTCCGGGCCTAATTAAATCGACAGTTCACTACTAATCACGGCCACTTGTCAAATAAAACTGTTGATTACTCTCAACGACTTTTGTATTCAAAAGACAAATAACGTAAAGTGAAAAGGTTTAAGAAGCCATGTATTCAGTAGCGTAGCTAGTCGAACAAAAAATGAAAAGTCACACTATTGCTGCAAGCCTAATAATGTAATTGTAAAATAATAGTGAAAACAATGATAGGCAAAGATGCTGAAAGTCAAATTGACAAAGTTCCTGTTTATAATAATACTATTAGTAGGCGTATGGATGACGCCACACGACATTGAAGATGTCTTGTTTGGAATACTAAAAAATACTAACTTTGCTCTCCAAGTCGACGAGTCAACAGACATAACAAGTAAAGCTCGGCTGTTGGCATTCGTAAGATTTAAAAATGAAGGTGAAATAATGTAAAATTGTTGTTATCGTAAAGAGCTGCCAAAAATGACCAAAGGTCAAGATATTTTCTACATCTTGTCTTCTTATTTGGAATCCTGTGGTCATAACGACCCACTGCTTACTCCACCGGTAAGTTCTTATTTCAAAAACTACTGGGGAGGATTTAAAACAAGTCCTTGATGTAGCTATGAACTTGGTCGATTTTATAAAGCAGCGACATCTAAAGTCACGCATGTATGCAAAGCTGTGTGAAAATGTGCAAAAAGACCATATGACTCTTCTTCTATACCGAGTTTTAACAAGGGTATTTGAGCTGCGAGAGGAACTACTGCTTTACTTCAAAGATACGGCAAGTTTTTCTGACTTTCTTGAAGATACAAAATGACTGCTGAAACTAGCCTACTTAGCAGATATTTATCAGCACTTAAACACCTTGAACACCTGCTTGCTGGGCCCAAAAGAAAAAATTCTAACTTCCACAGACAAAATTCGTGCATTAATGAATAAACTCAAGGTTTGGAAAAACACATTTAAAGTAGAAATATTGAAATGTTTCCGCTCCTACTTCAGGTACAGAGTCAGGCAGATTATAAGGAAGTCATCCCTTTAATTACCATTCATTTGGAATCACTGACAGAAATGCTTGATTAATACTTTCCTTCTTTGTCATCAGCAATGTATGACTGGGTTAGGAATCCTTTTGTTGAGTTCTCACCAAATTCACAAAATTTACTCAGTTTGCAAGAAGAAGAACAAATAACTGAACTACAGTGTGATCGAACTTGAAAGATAAAATTGAATGAAGTGTCACCTGATGTGTTTCGGATTTCAATAAGAAGATAGCATCCTGTGATCTCAGCAAAAGCAATGAGCATATTACTCCAATTTTCAACTTCTTAGCTCTGTGAACAAGCTTTTTTATGTCTGACGAACATTAAAAGCAAAGAAAGGAATAGTCTGCTCTCTGTCGAGGAAGGACTGCGAGTGTGTTTGTCAAAAATTAGGCCAAGAATTCAACATTTAAAACAATTCAAAATTCATCATCGAACTCAATTATACCTATTATATCTGTTTAAGAGATTATTTCACTAAAACGGAATTTTATTTTCCTAGTGTTCTAAGTATCATTCCTATTTCCCATAAAGAACGCTTTTGAAATCTCTCGGTATTCAATTTATGGAGTGCACATTTCCATCTTGTTTTGCCTTCGCGTTGTATTAAAGTGAATGAGGCATTCCTGCCAAATTACGAGCGGTTATCAAATTCTTCTATTTAACTCCGCATAGCATAGGCACACAAATTAAAAATACAAAAATGCAGATATAGCCTTTTATATACTCGTATATCAATAATACATCAAATGTAAAGAGTATTTAAAAAGAAACAGATATTTTACATTGTTTACGTCAACTATCTTCTTAGCAACTGATGTAAGAAAGGTGTTCTTTATCCAATATAAAATCGGTCCCTGATAAATAGATCCGAATGATTATTTGAAACCTTACGTAATATTATGATTGTATTTCCCAGTCGATAGACACCTATATAGCCTACGTTGGATTGCACTAGTTTTGTTCCCCGTTCAGCTTTTAATAATTCTTGATGTTCATACTAAACGTTCAATTGTTCATAATACAGCTAGTATAATTGAACCATTCACTTGTTTATAAGTTCTATTGTATATACCTCTACTTCTATCCTCAATTGTGTATAGGTTGTCTACATGGTATATATAGTAGATTGCCACCAATTATGCCAGCTTTACATTCAACTACCCATCACCCTCCCCTTCTACGCATCATTTATTTATTCCTTATTTGTTTATGGTTTCTCTGCATGTCATATGAAATCCATTGACACGCATGCTGCCAGTGTTACCTTTGTGTATCCATCACCTTCCCTCTTACTCCCCCTTCCCCGCGAGATAGTAGATTATTTTAAAATTGTTTAATGTTTGTCTACATGTCATATGCAATCGATTGACATCCATTATGCCAATGTCACCTTCGAATATCGATCACACTCCCCATTCCTCCTCTCCTACGCAAAATTCTTTCAATTTAAGTGCATCCACTTTAGGAGCAATCTAAATTATTCCCGTCCAAAAACCTCTAAGATTTTAACAATCCACTAATCATTTTCACTTCAAGAAAGGTAATACTCGTCAGATAAACGGAACTTTTATCGTATAAGCATGGAACTCTCGAGGAGATTGAAGAACCATTCACAAGAAAACATATTTTCTGACCACTGTAAAGTGTTCTGGACTTTAGAACCGTTGCTGAAAGTCTGTAGGTTCTTCGGACTCGTACCTTACCCATTAAAACGGAGATACGGAACTGTCGGTGACGAATCCAAAGGCTCAGCCAGATGCAGCGTCGTGTTTAATTTGGTTTATTCCTGCGCTTGTTTGTGGGACGTGATAGACTTTGTCACAATGGAGAATAACATTGATCTAGAAAGAGCCTTGGTCATTTACTGGATTACGATGATACATTCCGTTTCAGTGTGCAACTGGTTGGTTTTATTTATACGCCGATCGATGGTACACAACGTGTTGGTAGATTTGGAAAAGTTAGACGATAGTCTCGCCCATCTGAATATCTGCATCGATTCGTGTAGCTTCCGCAAGAACGTTAAAAAACAAATGTTTGGTTTCTGGATTACTTTACTAATACTTACTCTTGTGTGTATACCTTCATATTTGCGAAGCGGAAATATATTCATCAAAACTTCTGTTCAGATTTATTGTATCATCAGTCTATTGTTGATCCACCTACAACACTACAACATCTTGAGACATTTGAAAATGAGAATTATTTGTTTGAACAATGAAATACGTAGAAGCACGTCAATAAATGCCTTCGAACGGATGTTGTCACAAAGATACGTGTCTGTGTCTCCAAAACGGTGCAAAGTGTGGAGGTCGCTTTACCTTGATCTCTACAAAATCAGCTTCGACGTGAACAAGATCATCGGAAGTGTGATCCTGCTATACTCGATGAACGCTTTGGTGGACGTAGTGGTGGTGCTGTTCCTCTTTCTGGTAGAATTCTTGACTACGGTTCCGCACTTTCCAGACTTTGTTGGAAAGATATCGTCCATATGTTGGATTATCACCGAAACGCTTAGAGTGGCTCTCATTGTGATCTGCTGCCAAAATGCATCTGATGAGGTGAATTGCGCATGGAGAGTATTTTTTTATCTAATATAAAACCGGTCCCCGATAAATTGGACCGAATGATTATTTTATTCCTTAATTATTATTCTATGTGTATTTTACAGTCGTTAGACACCTATATTGCCTACAATGGATCGTACTAGTTGTGGTTCCTCGTTCAGCTTTTAATAACTATTGATGTTCATACTACCCGTTCAATTGTTCATAATAAGGCTAGTATAATTTACCCTATAAATTGTTCATAATACAACTAGTAAAATTGACCCATTCAGTTGTTTATAAGTCTAGTGCTACAGATTGCGCGTTAAATCGTTTATACGTAAAGCTATACATATACCCTTTCAATTGTTTATACTTTTACTTCTATACTTAATTGTGTATTGTTGGTATAGATGTCATATAAAGTAGATTGACACAGATTATGCCAGTTTTACCTTCGATTACCATTTACTCTTCCCTTCTACGCATCATTTATATGTCCCTTATTTGTTTATAGTTTCACTACATGTCATATGAAATTCATTGACACGCATGATCCCAGTGTAACCTTTCTGTATCCGTCACCTTCCCTCTTCCTCCCCCTCCCCCGCGCAATAGTAGTTTGTTTTAAGATTGTTTAATGTTTTTCTACATGTCATATGCAATCGATTGACATCCATTATGACTATTTCACCTTCGATTATCCATCACACTCTCCTACGCAAAATTCTTTTGTTTCTTAATTGTGTATTATTTGTCTATACATCATATTATTTCGATCGATACTCATGAACCCTGTGTTGCCCTTGATTACCTATCACGCTACCCTCCACCCTCTTCTCCTATCTACGTTATATGTTTATATTTTGTCATTGTCTATCAGTTTGCTTAATATTTTAAATATATATTGTACATGTTTTTGGTTTTTCAGCTTCGTACCCGTTCGATATCGTGTCCGTTTGGCATCGTGTCGGATCGGCTTCGTGTCCTTCCATTCGGAATCTGTGCTTTGGTATCGTGCCCAACGGCATAATGTCTTTCGGCATGGTGTTCATACCATTTCCTATATGTATTAAAAAGGTTCAAACTAGGAAAGACACGTTATATTGTTGGAATGTTATTTCAAATAAAATTATACATAACTTTAAAGTCGCAGTAAAATTACTGACCCATCGGTCGAGTATTTCCCTAGTCGGGGTTTTCTAAATTTATGTCCAAAGAAACGTTCCCCTTCTGAAACAGAAAATTCACTATGCTACAGGATTTTATTGGTAGAATAACCACCCAGCAAGTGGAAGACGCTGGTTGGATTCCCGCTCATAGGATAGTTTTTCTCCTGCCTCCAAATTTACTAAAATTCCACAGTTGACGAAATGATGCACATTGCATTACCTTTCAAATGAAATTACATGGCAAAAAGTGTGTCGAACTCCAACATTCTACTAACTAGATAAATTTGATAAAACCGATGTGGTTGCAACATCACTAACCGATGTCGAATGGTATAATCAGCATTTATTAAACTGACCCGGATATTGTTCCGTAAATAGTGTGAGGAGGCTTGACGAGACGAGAATCTTGGATATAATACTATGCCGCCGTAGACTAGAATCGATTCCCGCACTCAACAGTAATGAATATTTCATAGACTATTGGATCAGAGTACTGAAAGGATGAAGGTGTATTCTCCTGAAGACGAAATTCAATGCAGGGAAAATAAAGGTTCCTTTTCTCGCCTTTATAAGAATGTTAGTTCTATTATTCTATCAACATTCGAAGTATAGAGAGACAAATTCACAGGAATGAAAATTTTAGAACGAATCAATTGCCGGGCGTGCATTCTCCTGTTGAAGCAGCACGATTCTTTCAATTTAAGTGCATCCACTTTAGGAGCAATCTAAATTATTCCCATCCAAAAACCTCTAAGATTTTAACAATCCACTAATCATTTTCACTTCAAGAAAGGTAATACTCGTCAGATAAACGGAACTTTTATCGTATAAGCATGGAACTCTCGAGGAGATTGAAGAACCATTCACAAGAAAACATATTTTCTGACCACTGTAAAGTGTTCTGGACTTTAGAACCGTTGCTGAAAGTCTGCAGGTTCTTCGGACTCGTACCTTACCCATTAAAACGGAGATACGGAACTGTCGGTGACGAATCCAAAGGCTCAGCCAGATGCAGCGTCGTGTTTAATTTGGCTTATTCCTGCGCTTGTTTGTGGAACGTGATAGACTTTGTCACAATGGAGAATAACATTGATCTAGAAGGAGCCTTGGTCATTTACTGGATTACGATGATACATTCCGTTTCAGTGTGCAACTGGTTGGTTTTATTTATACGCCGATCGATGGTACACAACGTGTTGGTAGATTTGGAAAAGTTAGACGATAGTCTCGCCCATCTGAATATCTGCATCGATTCGTGTAGCTTCCGCAAGAACGTTAAAAAACAAATGTTTGGTTTCTGGATTGCTTTAATAATACTTACTCTTCTGAGTATACCTTCATATTTGCGTAGCAGAAATATATTCATCAAAACTTCTGTTCAGATTTATTGTACCGTCAGTCTATTGTTGATCCACCTACAACACTACAACATCTTGATGCATTTGAATATGAGAATTATTTGTTTGAACAATGAAATACGTAGAAGCACGTCAATAAATGCCTTCGAACGGATGTTGTCACAAAGATACGTGTCTGTGTCTCCAAAACGGTGCAAAGTGTGGAGGTCGCTTTACCTTGATCTCTACAAAATCAGCTTCGACGTGAACAAGATCATCGGAAGTGTGATCATGTTATACGCGATGAACGCTTTGGTGGACGTAGTGGTGGTGCTGTTCCTCTTTCTGGTAGAATTCTTGACTACGGTTCCGCACTTTCCAGACTTTGTTGGAAAGATATCGTCCATATGTTGGATTATCACCGAAACGCTTAGAGTGGCTCTCATTGTGATCTGCTGCCAAAATGCATCTGATGAGGTGAATTGCGCATGGAGAGTATTTTTTTAAATTTGCATGTAACCTTGAAGGTATTAATCACAATTCTTGAAACTTTTGTCGCATGAAGGATAGTGGACAGCAGGTAGAATTATATACGTAAAGCATGTATTGTTGATTTATGTAGGTAGTTCGTATGACATCACTCTTATGAAGTACAGTAGAGTCTCGGCTATCCGAGCCCCGCTTTTCTGAGTTAACCGAAGCGGCCCCCTCTAAATGCATTCATTGTTGTTTTTAGCTTTGCTGCAAAAGTCACATGTAAATCATGACTCCTCACAACTTCAGTTTTTATTTGATTCATAGTGTAAGATTCGCGAAACTTGCGGCTGCATCCAGCCGTAACAATTTATGTAACCGAGGCATGGTTTCTACGGTGGTTCGGATTGTCGAGTCAGTCGTCGAAAGGTGGCGTAACATGTTGGCGAAAAAGCGATCGACCAAACTTAGGCATAAATCACTTAAAGACTGTTTTGTTTAACTAATATCATTAAATTGTTCTTTTAATTAGGTGCGTACTAGCTGAAGCGCACGGTTACGCTCGGCAATGTTTTCTTTTAAGTTGCAAACGATTTTTATTATTTATTAATGTGGTAGCTCTTCTCCTAAGCTCCATATTAAAAATCTAAATTTCATTATGGCATTTTGTAAAAACTATATATATAAAATTTAGTTGATATCCGTTGAGCCAATTCCTTCGAAATCCGTAGTTACTAAAAGAGTTGAATTTACAATTGTGGCACTCCTGATTATTTCAGATGAGCTGGACATTTGAAATTTTTTTTATGTAGGAGACTGTGCAAAACCGACTAGGAAAAACGAAAATCTTTGAATAACTGCAACAATGCGGCTGCCAAAAATTCGCAATTTTTTAAACAAATTTTCAAATTTATGTATTTTCGCAAGTCCTACAGAGTTGAAATTTTTTATAAGTAGAATTAAAAAAAAACGAAATAAGGATTATACGAATTTTGATATTTCATTTTGTTTGGCAGTTAAATATTCTTAAAATTAAAACAAATAGATAACTGTTCAGGCAATACGGGATAAGCTAGGACGCTGAAAATTTCAAATTATTTACAAAGTAGTAAATTTGCACAAATAAATATTCAGTTTTACCATATATGGATTGCGGCGACCGTTAAAAATTATTTAAATTTAAAAAATTAGAAAAATATTATTTTACTTCTAGAAGTTCTACAATTTTTAAATTAGGCTAAAATGTGTAGAATTAGTACCCCATAATGGTGAAAGTGTAAAATTTTAAAATTGCAGCATTTGGGGATAGTTTTAACTATTATTTTTACATGTGGGAAAAACGAAAATCTGAGGTGAAGTCTTTAGAATTAAAAGAATATTTGTAATGATGATATGTCTGTCTGAATAATGAATGTTTTTTTAAGGTGAGATGAAATGCTTGTAGTATGCAAGCACCAACTACTAGTATATATATATATACATAATAAATATTATAATATGGTTAAAATCGATGCGAACAGTTATACACTTATATAAGAAAAGATTTTTTATTTTTATTTGGCAGCCCTGCTATGTATATCTATCCTCCAACAGGATCTTCGTTGCAGATATGCCTTCAAGGCATATCTTGTACAAATGAACTATAATTTGATCGCGAGTAAACGCGCAATTTTGTCGAAGTATATTTTAAATAGAAATCAACGTAACTTTACACCATTGTAAAGTACGACATCTCATTCAATCTCCTGGTGTCTTCTATGTACACAGACTTACTTTATGTTTTTTGATCAATGTATTAATCACTACCTTATCGATATTATAGAGAAATCTACCAGTTTTTCTCCTAATCGGTTTCTTTTCAGGTTCCATATTGACCAATAGCATTTTCGTCTTGTCTTTCTCCAACTATGCTATTCTAATCTCCCATTATTATGAATTTTATACTTCCTCTTATCTGTTATTCGTAAATATCGTTAGCTTGTTCTTACACCTGCTCTATATCGTTTACTTCATAAGCATAGAGTAATATACACACCAGGATTGTCAGCATTTCCACTGGAACTGTTTGAACTTCGTTGCCGTTATCCTATTGTTCTTTGCTATGTCGTTTTTCACACTTTTCATTGCATGATTACAATAGAAGGAAAAATGATTATTTTAAAAATTGTCATATTAAGTCGTATTTAGTCGTGTCATAATGAAACTGAATTTTGAATATACAGAAACCTTGACGAGAAAATCATTCATTCGTAAATATTTTGGTATGCGTGAGCTTGTATTTTCTGTATAAAATTAGAAGATACACAGAGAATAAGTTAACTATTGGATCGTGTAAAAAAAACATGATGATTTAAATTACATAGTGTTTTTGGCAAGCGATATAAAAATTATTTACCATACCTTTACGTAGATGTCGTCGATTGAGAAAAAACACCTTAAATCGTTTGAATGTTATTCTAATTAAAATATACGTACATACCAATCAGCAGCCATACCAAAATCGATGACATATTTATCGGTCGCGTATTTCTTTAGACTGTTAGATTGTTTTATTAAAACAAACTCTTCTGAGTATTTCTTCATATTTGGGGATGAGAAACCCATTCCTCAAGACTTTTGCTGTTACTTATTTGATCGTCAGTCTATTCTTGATCGACCTACAACACTGCAACATCTTGAGACATCTGACATTGAGAATTATTTGCTTGAATGATGTCATGCATCGGTGGACAACGAGGTTGTATTCCGTTTCAATGTGCAACTGCTTTGTTTTATATACAGGGTGTTTTAAACTCTCTGTACAAACTTTTTGAAGATATAGGGGGAATCAAAGCAAACATTTTTTAAGGTAACCATGGGTCGGAAGTGTTTCCTTACGCCGCTTCATACCATCTAAATGTTTTTGCGTAGGGACGGAAATCATGATAACAAATAATCACTAGCACATATTTTAAATGTTTTATTGTATTATGGTACACAGTTACAGTAAATGTTAAAAATTTCGGCCTCCAATCTCGATACAAAGCCCTAAGCGACGCAGCAGGTTTTGCCTTGCGCGCTAGAACAAGCCAACACGTCCCCTTGGATAGCGGCTCAAGATCCATTTGACGATACAGATTGTCAAAGTTTCTAGTGGAGCGCCTGAAGGTGGAGCGTCGAACATATCATGTTAGTCAAATCTCGTGTGGCAAGCCTTGCGAGTCATTTGTGTGCTCAAAACCGATCACTTACTGTTCTGCACGTTATAAAATTGTCACCGTCACAATGAAGCGCTATACCCTGGGTGAGTATTCCGACATCCACTTAGCGTATGGTGCTGCTTGGGGCAATGGTAGGGAAGCTCGGAGGATTTATCGTGTGCTTCATGCTGACCGACAGTTTCCTAATCATCAGACATTTGCTGCAGTCCACAATCGACTGCGGGAAACCGGCACATTGCATGTAAACATGCGCGACACAGGACGACCACGGTCAGTTCGCACGGCACAATTTGATGAGGAAGTTCTGCGGCGCTTTGAGAACAACCCCTCCATAAGCACCCGCACAGTTGCTCATGAGCTGCGTATTACTAATACCATCGTGTGGAACGTGCTGCATGAGAAAGAGCTCCATCCATTCCGACAGCAGGAAGAGCAGGTTCTTGGACCTAACGACTACAGTCCTCGCCGTCAATATGCCTGTTGGTTCTTGCAGCGGAGTACAAATCAGCCAGACATTCCCGGAATGGTTTTGTTTACGGATTAGGCCTGTTTTACTCGGGAGAGGATTTAAAACTCTCAGAACAGCCATGTGTGGGCAGAGGAAAACCTGCATGCCTCTTTGGTTCACGGTCACCAAGAACGGTTTGCGGTCAATGTGTGGGCGGGCATTGTACAAGACGAAATGATTGGGCCTTACCTGTTGCCCGCGCGACTCAATGCACAGGTTTACTCTGTGTTTCTAAGGGAGGTGCTACCAGAACTGCTGGAGGAGGTCCCCTTGGCAGTCAGAATGAGAATATGGTTTCAGCACAATGGAGCTCCACCTCATTTCGGTCATCAGGCACGAAATCATCTCACCACTACTTTTGGCGATCGTTGGATCGGACGGGGCGGACCTGTGGCCTGGCCTCCTAGGTCACCAGATCATACACCAGTAGAATACGCCTCAAGTAAATGGGATCCGTATGAGAAGGGACATATAATTCGATTAGAAAGAGTACAGCGCAGAGCAGCCAGATTCGTAAAACAAAAGTATGAACATAAGGAGAGCGTCACTTCATTATTAAATGATCTGAAATGGGTATCACTTGAGTACCGTAGACTGAACTCAAGGCTGAGACTTCTGGAGAAATATAGGTCGAAATGTCTAAATGAGGAGGTTGTAATAATAATTGAAGCACCAACGCACATAGATAGAAAAGACCTTGACGATAAAATACGCGATATCGATTGTAGGACGGAGCGTTATCGAGGTTCGATCTTTCCGAGGGGAATACGAGATCAAAATAGAACTTTTCAACCTGCAAGAGACAATCTTTATGTAGGTTATGGTACATTGCACCTCCTGTCAGCCACCAATTAGGTGAATTGCAGGATGAATTGTAGATGAATTGTAGTTCACGCGTCATCCCTCCGATGACGTAAAGGTAGTTAACGTGGCTATCGTCTGATTGCACTAACTTCTAGTGTAGCGCCTTGCACAATGCTCTTATAATGAAGCATCTCCCCCTAAATGATTTTATCGCAATACAGCCTATGTTGCCCGCTAGGTAAAATTATATACATATGCAAAGCTTCGTGACGATATCTTTAAAGATGCGGATTTGTATAGTGGACAAACATAATTTTAGATAATGCTAGTCTTGTCCTACATTCCGTTTCTGAATAATATGTTTTCCCCGAAAGAATAAAAATATGTTTGCAAATCAGTTAACTTTTTCTGTAACAGAAAAAGACTTTCCAATCACACTATTTTAAGTTTCTGTGACAACAACGTAGCGTTACTTTTTCTCATAGAAAAATAATTCATGTCATTAATTTGAAAGAATTGCCAAGCTCGTCAAATTAATGAATTAGAATTCTACAAAAGAAATAAAATCGCAATGAAAACCAAATTCATATTTCGTCTGTAGGACAGATATAAGCAGTAGTAATTCTCAGAGAGTGAGTTTTTACTGCCATTTTATAGGTTTTGGAGAGCTCTAATCAAACGGTAAATCTTTTTAGCAGTTCCGCATTCTGAATAAATTTCACGTACGAGTTGTCGGTGTTTGCATACTGCAAGCGCTTAAAAAAATCACCCCCCACCAAGATCTAAACTAAAAGTATAGCATCATGATTTCCAGAGAAACAGAATTTAAGTCACGTGCAGTCTATACGTATAAGACAATAAATTCCATGAATTTGATAAGATTATTTATAATTTCCGCGAAATTAAGGTAATTATCCGTAATTTCTCAATTCTCTGGCAATCGGCTCATGCCCAAGTTTTCGTATTTCAAGTTTTGTGACACATCACCCTGCATGAGCAATAAGAAAATTCATCAATAAGACAATACACTAAAATTATGGAAAATGGAGATCTTTCGTATTAAGACTATGGCATCGTCATCCATGCCTTTAGCACGTATTTGGATTTAAAAAATCGTGAAATAGGTATGACGCTATTTTATTTAACAATAAAAAGAAATAATATTTCTCTAAAGACTACGAAACAGAACATTAAAATACTTTTTACGTTTTACTAAATTTCGTCTGTTAGTATAAGGAATTCTTCATAAGTTTGTCGTAATTTAAAATCAATAGCCTAAAAATATATAATTAAGACAATAATTTTCATTTTCCGCGAAATTAAGGTACTTATCAGGAATTTCTAAATTCTCTGGCCATCTTCTCGCGTCCAAGTAATCGAATTTTAAGTTTCAAGGCTCAGATCGCCCTTTTTAAGCAATAACTATAATCATCATTAAGACAATATGTTACACTAAATGTTATGTAAAAATTAGGATATTTTATTTGTGAGGATTATGGTGTCATCATCGGTGCCTTTTATTACATATTTGGATTAAAATATAATGTATAATTATCACGTCATCTTATGTATAGGTCGTTGGCTGAAATCAAATGGATTATAATTGGGCTTGGTAGGATTCGACGTTTATATTTTTTAAAATCTACGATTGAAATCGAAGTTTATTTTCCCGATAGATTTTTGACAGTATTGAGTCTTCAAATAACTACTTGGCAGAATTCGGCGTTCATTTTTTTGAAAATCGACGTAAATTTTCCCGAGAGATTTAAACGAATATGAACGCTTAAAATTACTACATAAAAATAGGGCAGGCAATATTCGGAGTAGCGTTTGTTCATATATTCCTCAAATGTGAATTTAAAAGCAACCCAGCTTCACAATGGAAACGAATACTCATCTGTTCCACTAGCCCATGCTGCTCACATAAAGGAATCTTATGAAAATATGAAACTTCTGCTAACCAGTATCCAGTATGAAAAGATTCTGAAAAAATCTATTTACCGCTATTGCACATTAAACTAGGCTTGATGAAAAATTTTGTAAAAGCGATGGATCGTAATGGACGTGGATTCGAGAATTAGTGAGGCAAAAATCAAAGAAGGAATATTTAAGGGCCCTCAAATAAGGGAACTGATGAAGGATGCTTTGTTTGAAAGCCTATTGAATGAAAATGAGGTAGCTGCATGGGCATCTTTCAAAAAAGTAGTCACCAACTTTCTGGGAAACTACAATGCAGAAAACTACAGGCAATTTGTGAGTAAGCTTCTTGTGCCCTACAGAGCAATAGAGTATAATATGTCCATAAAAATACACTTTTGGACTCATATACGGACTTTTATCCGAAAAACCTCGGGGCTGTGAGCGACGAACATGGAGAACGCTTTCTTCAGGACATCTCTGCTATAAAATACCGCTACAAGGAAAAATGGAGCCAAAAATTTTGGCTGACTGCTGCTGTACACTTAAAAGGTATGTTCCTCAAGCAAAGTTCAGCAGACAATCCACATCAACCGCATTTTAGGTTAGTAAATATATACTAATTTTTTACATATAATAAAAATACCTTTAATTTGAATGACATACATCTTTCGATTACTTAAAAACCCTGGGTGATACAAAAATTTGGTAAACAGATTTGAAATCATCGCGAAAATATTCTGTAAGAATCCCCATCTTCTTACCATGTAACAAAAAATTTCTTTTGTTATCCAGTGTTATCTATTTAAAATTTATAGTAGTTAAAATCGGTTTTTACCAGTAAAACTAACTAATATATCATGTTCTTCATAAATTTTATTTTATTTATGCGCATTTACACTCTTCACTTTTAAAAGTTAATATTAAAGATCACCCAATAGCAAATTGAGATTTACCTCTTTAAATTGTATAATGAATACTTGAAAATAATTAATTTACGAAATCCTTACATTATGATGTTACCTTTGCCGAGAAACATTCTTTAAAAAAGTAATTTGCTAGTTCTGTGTAAAGCCTTTTAGACATTCGTTGGTGCGAAATAAGGAAAAGACATTAACGACATAATTATCACAATAATATTTTAGACGTCAAACAAGAGCTATCTAATACTTTGTGCCATTTGATATATTTCATTACTGCAGTACATATTCTCTTTATTTAACATAAAATATATAAAGAGAAAAATTAGACTTTATTATTGAGCGCTCGATCAACAGTCTTACCTAAAATCCTAATTTAAACGTTTTCCAATAGGTAAAATATTTTAGAACAAACAGCAAATAAATATTAATGTTTATTCCCTCTTCAATTTTTAGTAAATATTGCTAGTTTATGTGCACCTATTCTAAAACATATATAAATTGAAATTTACTAACCTGTAGCAAAAGACGAAGCAACCAAAAGCAAGAGAGAGGAAAAGTCCTTCCTGGATAACTATAAGAAAAAGATTGCCAAAAGATAGGGTTGTGCATAGGAAGAATGGGTGAAAATGCATACAACAAGGTCATCTATAGGAGAAACCCTAGAAACGGTCGAGAAACATTTATTTCCGGAATACACTCCACGGGGTTGATGAATGGAAGAGGAAGAATACGACCAACGGAAATTACTTTCTTCTGAATCGTGTTTAACAGGGGACGAGGCATTCTCAGTAGAGCATATTCATGACCTTATCTGTATAGAAAGGCTAGTAGAATATCCCACCATTAGGTTGGCAAATATAATCTCATAAACCTCAAAAGGGCTAAGAAACACATGTTATCAAAGACTACGCTAGGACCTAGCAGGTACCTGATAGTCCAGAGTAGATGCATGAGCTTTTCAATAAGTCGCATATTTGAGTTTAAGAAAATACCCTTCTTTCAGTCCCACTGTTAATGCTATCCCAGAAAAGGAGCGAAATCGTAGGTAGAAAATAATACTGGAAAAAAATAAAGAGAAACGACATAATTATTATAATTAGAGTAGGTTTTTGGACTCATAATTTTCCAACTTGTTGGAAAATCGACGCTTACCTAGGACTATCCATTTAATTCGATTTTTAAATTAAAAAAATAGACGTTTATCGATTTTAATCGAATCCTATCAAACCTAATTATAACACTGTCTAAGCATTCAATCAACGATCTTGAAGTATGAAAAATCAACTCCCATTGAAAGGCATTGGAGTCGTTTCTATCGTAGTTATATTTTTCATTGGTAAAAACCGAAAAAAATCCTTAATTTTATGATTAAAATCGAATTTTTACACAAAATCAGTATGGATTTGAATTTTGTATTTAGAACAATAAACTTCATTTTTTTATCCACATTATGCTGCATGTCCTGAATTAGTATCATAATAATAAATAATTTAAAAAAGCAATTCTATGTAGCCCTGGACCGTTTTCATTGCTTTTCTTTCGGGTATTTAAATTTGGACTTTGTTGTCAAAACACTCCTTAAATATAACGTTTTCTGGAATATCGGGTTTTTACCAAAGGTTATACCCAATGACCTATCTCCATGCCAAATGCTCTGTAGCACTTCTAGAAGTACTTTATGTTTTACAATATATGCATATCTTATATATAAGAAACAGCTATTTATAATGATAAATGAATTTAAATTCATCGTCGTTTGAAAAGACACGAAACACGGCTTTGGCCGAATTCGTAGAAAATAATGACGTATTTTTGTGCGGAACAGTCGATTAGTAGAAAAACGATCGGAGTTAGTCAAATATTTTTATCGATGATATGTCTCTGGGGAGTTGTATGAATGACTATAGGATCTGAGTTCATGAAAGAGTAATTTTATGCTTAAACAATAAGAAAACGCAGCCGCGACATGAAATGTTTCTTATTTGTCGTTACCGCATAAATTTCACTTATCAGCATTATTTGTTATACTCGATATGAACACTTTCTTTAAACATCTCACTGATTATAGTCTCCACAAATAACTTCCTTTAGAACAATGTTTCAATTGTTTATTTTCTTTCATCGAGTACAAAATGAAATTTTCACATCTATTTCTAACGTTTTCCGTATTGATCATGAGCCCAATTTCCAATATGAAACGAGCTATAGAATTGATTTATTCTGTTAAAAAAATTATAAATTTTGTAATCGTTAGGTTTAATGAAAAATAAACAAAATGAAATTTTAAAGCGCCAGACAAGCAAATCAATAACGCTACGGACCACGCGGAAGAAGGCTGGCATACGTGTTTAATGAATTTTCGTAATAATTCTGCCTTTAGAACCGGAAATTTGCGAGGAAGTAGTTTCAAACCCTCAAAAACGAGGCAGATTAACGTTTCCTTAGTATCTGTCTCCTCGTCATTTGGTGCTAGTGATCCCGAAATATACAATGTTATAAAACAACTTCATCATTAACTATTCATGAAAAATTTTCTGACTATTCAGTTGAGTCTAGAATTCAGTATCGAACCATGAATTACTCTAGACCATGCAAAAATATCGTGAAGGAATTCTCGCGTCGAAACTGCTCGAAAGCGTGTCACGAAGGCGTATTTTTGGCGTCAAGAACGTTCAAAGACAAATTTTTGGTTTCTGGCTTGCTTTACTGATACTTACTCTTCTGAGTATACTCTCGTTTTTGGTGATGGGAAACGTAATCATCAAGACTTTAGCGGCTGCTTATATGTTTGTAAGTCTGGTCTTGATCAAGCTGCAACACTACAATATCTTAAGACATCTGAAAATGAGAATTTCCTGGTTGAATCGAGATATAGGACAGAGTTCGCCAATTGTTTCTTTTACACTCATGCCGTTACAAAGATGCTAAATAGTGTCTCCAAATAGACGTAAACTGTGTAAGTCTCTCTACCTTGATCTTTACAAGGTCACTATTACTGTGAACAAGATCATCGGAAGTGTAATCTTGCTTAACGTGTCGTGCGCATTTGTGGACGTAGTGGTGGTGCTTTTCTTCTTTGTGGTGGGCTTTTTGACTGGTGTTGAATACTTTTCTACCCTATCTGCACAGATTTCGATTGCAATTTGGACTACCTCCGAAACGCTTGGAATGGATCTCGTCGTGCTCTGCTGCCAATACGCATCTGACGAGGTGAATTGCAAGGGAATTTTGTAAAATCTATATTATAGTGAATATGTAAATGAAATTGTTAGAACTTATTTAGCAGGGAAGATATGAGACCACAAATAGAATGTAACTAAATAGTAATAGATCCTTCACCGTAAAATAAGGAAAGAGAAACTCACTTATGTGCTGCGTATTTTTACGGTGAAGAATCTATTACTATTTAGTTACTTTGTATTGTATCACCGTGTCTCGCAACCCCCTTTTATTATCACAAATGAAATGTTAAAGTTAAAGATTTTTTTTTGGAATGATAATTATCCTAGAATAAGAATGTTATAAATTACAAGTACAGTCGTTTCTACTATAACGCGACAGTTGCGTTATTGAAGGACCCCGCGTTATAGAAGCGATTCAATAGGAATTAATAGGTTAGGCGGTAGATGGCTCGAATATACCATCATGACTGATATTTTTCGATACAAATTTATACATAAATTGTTTTTATTTGTTCTTTTATAAAAATAGTATTTTAGTGTAATAATAAAATTTATTAATTGAATAAAATCATGAAAAATACACAAATACCATAGTACGCGTCAATCATTTTCGCTAAGCGATAGAAAATGCGGGTTGAGGAGGACAAAGCGGTGTTGGTGGAGGAGGGGTAAAGATAAACATGATAATTTTCTCGGTATTTACACGAATAGTGCGTAACGTGGATTCGGAAAGTCGATTCAAAACTGTCGAGTAATTAGCCTGAAATTAAGCTTTTCTTATGAATACATTTGTTTTATTCATTATAATGATCTTTTAGATCTTTTTGTGTGTTTATATGGAAGACTACTCTGTCCTGGAAGGATTTGGCGGTTCCTTGATTAGAATAAGTCGAGAACGGTTAGTACGATTTCGACGATGTACTTGGTTGTACCTCTTTCACATTTTAGGCGAGTTATCTTCTATCATTAGATCAGAGGTTTGTTTATATAAGCGTTTATTTTTTCAATTTGATTAACTCGTGTGTGAGTCACTTGCGCATTAAAATTATTTAAAGTCATCGCGAAAATTCGGGACTTTAAAAAAGAATCTCTAAAAGAATGAAAACTCATTTTCTAGCCTTCGATATTTTAATACTCGTCGAATCGGTCTACAGATTAGTTTTAACAAGAATATTTTATATAAAACGTGAAAATCTTTCTTCGTCAAGGTGACGTTCACTGTTGCCAGTTTCGTGCAATTGCATATGATTGACTAGGATTATGATTTCATGTCGCGTCTGTCCATTTATTGATGAAATTTCGACGCTGTTTACAAGTTGAAACAATACCTTGGTTACGATAAATAAGACAACAGTAACGAAAATGAACAAAAGTGCAATTATTCATTGAAATTATGTTAGTGAAGTCATATATTGGGATTAAAATTGTTGTGTTTTTTAAAGTCTTTGAGGAATATTTACCTTTCTAATCTTTCTCTAAAAACAGAAAAATAAAATTTGTATAAATTTATTTTCCAGAATCAGGTTTTTGCACTAAAAAGTAAAAAAAATATATAAAGTGCACACTTTTATTTGTTCTAGAAATTAAAAATGGTTTTGGGCATATAAAAATCTGTAGTCCAATGTTTAAGGAATAAATATTTGCCTCAAAACTGATATTTACCAAAAACTATTTTTGCTGGCAAGTTCAATTTTGTGAATTTCATATTTATTTTCTTACTTTTGGATGCCTATTTAGTTTTCATTAATTATTTCATAAATTTTGTTACCTTAATAATTAATTCATCCATATTCGTCATAACTGACGGGTAATTATGGTAGTATATATTAAAGTTTTGAATTTCCATAGCCTTTTACGGATTAGTCAACAATGAATATTTTTATTGAAGGTCTTCCTTCGAGATTTTAGTAGATGTTCAGATAAATTTAGATTTCAAGCCCCTTTATTTTGCCAGCTTTTTAATCAAAACTTTTTAATAAATAACAAATTCTAGAACTTTCTGTCGATAAAATTTTGATTAGTTACAAATCTTTCTAATGTATATAGAACAATGTTTCAGATACAGAAAGAGCCAGTACAACCAAACTTTGCGTGGTCTCCACTATCATCCAGGGGAAAGTCAAGAGCTTTGTTTTTGCCAAACTCCAACGTCCCAAGTTCGATTTCAGAAGTTTCACTTTTCCCCATATTAATTGAATGGGAAGGAATGCAACGTATTATCGCCTTATATTTTAAAATAACTGACGATCACCATAGAAACTCGAGACTGGAACCAAAAACACCTATAATAATACCTTAAGGCATCAAATCGTTACGCATATTTGTTTTGAATACGACAATTCAATGATTTTATCTAAAAATTGTTGATGCTCATGGCGGTCACTAAATAGGTCAATATTTGGTACCTTTGTCTTTTCGACCTGAAGGTTCAATGGGACATTCCTTTAGCACCACGGTTGGAGTCCAGGTGAAATTTTTCCTTCGTTTACGGTTATTTGCGAGTGAAATATTTTAATTTGTACCTCACCTACCGAGAGAAAAATATAGTTTTTTAAATTGTTATCACCAAAAATACTTCGTGCCAGGATACGTAGACGTATACGAAATGACATGTTTGACACTCTAAATTATATTTCAGTAAAGAAAAGTTGCAACTATGTGCTCTTGCTGACTTTTTTTCTCACGAATGAACTTCTTAATCGGTGCTTCACATATCATTCAAGAGACAGACAGACAATCTACTTTATATATTAGATCATATGGATCAAGTTCCCCGGTTTGTTATTGAATATACCCGAGAAACGCCAACTTCTATAGCTATTCCACCAATAATTGCGTCTATTCCTTTGGAGAATTGATTTTGCTTTTAGTGTTTTCAATCCAGAAAATAATTTACTCCTTATCTTCCTAACTCACAGAAGGATTAATTCGCTTCACAGTATTACTCTTGTTGAAATATAAATTTGAAAGCAAATGAATTTTCAGCAATAAAAATCTAATACCGTGTTATATGATTATTGCAATAAGTTCAAATACCAATATTTATTGGAGCAAGCGTAGTGGCGTTTATGTGCAGACGAGCAAGTGGAACTAATGAAATAAACGTCTAGCGGCAATTTTTGAGTAAATCGACATCTTGTCAAAATCGTCAGGAATAATTCCGCACCTCAGTGGTTGAGCAGTATAGTTCGTCATATTCTGCTGAACATTGAACCTTCTAGTTATCTTCATACACATCAGAGTACCGACAGACATAATTGGAAAACCTAATAACCTAAAGTTGGTATATTCATTTAAATCTAGAATTTTTTCATGATCATGATAACAACTATGTACTGATTATATAAGAGAGTAAAATTGCTTCATCTTGTAATGTAATCTCAACGTAATTCTCAACCTTTTTTATTTTTGTATCACCAAATCAAAAACTAAAATGTTCGCGTACCAACAGAGTAAGATTGACAGCAATTTAAACGTAAATTTGTCATGGAATTATGTCAATATAATATAACAATATTTGCACTAGCTGGCGTGGTATGCGTACCATAGGTTGATGTAATGGATTGAAAAAATTAATACCAGAAAATTAAATTGAATTAACCACGTATAATTTGACTCGTAAACACGGTAAAAACGAAACAAATTACATTGATATACTCCTAACTGAAATAAGTGTTTACATAATTATCACTGACATCCGCTCATGGAAAAGTCTGTAGGACATTTCAAGACGAGGAAAAATATTTTGGAGGAAAAACGGTTTGGCTGCCTCTGACTAAAATCGATTTGAGCAAATGACTGAATTGGATATAGAATCGATCTTTGTCGATCACTAAATTTAATGGATGAAAGTGTATGCGCGCAGAAAATATTTCATCACCTGAAACTTCGAGTTTCTTTTTTGCGCATAAAGAAGGCTGTCAAAACTTCCTCGTACTTTGTCCAGGCGTCATTCTACACGAAAGAGGGACGTAATTTAAAGTAAAACCCTAAGAAAACAATACATATTTTGGCGGCAACGTTGATAATATTATTTTCGAATGTTTAAATTCGAAAAAAAAACAGAAAAATGAATAAGTCGTACGTGTTCCTCTTCAAGAAATATATTGCTTAAGTTTAAGAATACACAATAATGCTTCTAGGTGAATTAAAGAAAAGTGTGATACATCTTCATCCAGTTTTCGTATGCACTGTGTGATGTGAAGAGGCTGAAAATTCCTCTCCACACTTAAGTTCAGCTAAATTTCTCCTGCTCGATGTTTTGAACGTTCGGTGTGTATGAACTTTGAACTATTTACAGATTACGCAAATTCTACCGCAACAAGTTTATTCTAATCGGAAAGACAGAATCCAGCGTTGAAGTATGCATCTCTCGCGAGTATCAAAAGGCAACTTGCCCGTAATCGTATTTCCTGAATGCTCGAATGGCGTTTGCACCCTTAATGAAGGTCTGTAGGTTTTTTGGGCTCGCTCCTTTCCCATTGGAAAATCCACGTAACGAGGGGATGCCCCATTTGCAACGGGCTGTCAGAAAAAGGGTTCCGGTTTACTTCGTGGTTGCCTGCGCTCTCATATGGAACGTGAAATTCACTGTCACAAATAAAAACATAATTGATCTAGAAATAGCCGCGACGGTTTATTGGTCATTAGTGCTGTACTTCATCTCAACGGTCAATTGCTTAGTTATATATATCCGCCGATCTATGGTATACAGTATCATTGTCGATTTGGAAAACTTTGACGGGAGGTTTTCCGATCTCAAGATCTCTATCGTCTTGTTTAGTCTTCGCAAGAATGTCAGAGAATTAATATTTGGTTTCTGGATTGGTATATTGACGCTTGCTCTTTTGGGAATGCCTTTTTTGTCGTTGGACGAATGCGGAATCGTAAGGCATATCCATATTCTCTACTCGTCCTGCAATCTCTTCTTCGTCCAGCAGCAGCACTACATATTTTGTGTCACCTGAAATTGAGAATATCCTGCTTGAATGAAGATATACGTCAGAACACGTCTACAAATTACTCAACACGTATGCCGTCTAAGGGGCTCAGAATCGCGCTAGCGGAGCGATGTAAACTGTGGATGTCCATACAGAAAGATCTGTACAAGCTCAGCGTGACTGTAAACAAGCTTTTCGGGATTGTATTATTGTTCAACGCGGCCTACAGTTTGGTCGACGTAGTGATAACGCTTTACCTTCTCGTGGTATCCTTGATATCGGATGCTGCACAAATGTCATACGCCATTAAGAAGATCACGATCATAATGTGGGCTCTGTTGATTCGATTGGAGTGTTCCTCATCGTGACATCCTGCGAAGTCGCATCTGATGAGGTGAATAGCCAACTTTTTTCAATGATTTCATATTATCACAACAATATTGAGAAAGGTAGACAGTTCGCTCTTTGATAAATAAAACGAGAAGTCCAAACCAGGACTAATGCAGGCTGATTTCCCAAAGATGACGTCCCGAATTGATTACTAAATTTACTTAAAATGCTCCAGTTTGTTATTCCAAGGAATTATCATACTATAACTACCACTTGTAATTTATAGTTTATCAATGATAGAGAAAAATTGGAAAAGAAATTGATAGAGCATTATGAAATTTAAAATACTGAAGCAATATCAATATCTCTTTCTGACATTATATTTTGCACGTATTTTTTTTGATAAACGAATTTAATAAATGTTACGGTTTATACGCTAATACGTATGGATCAACTGTTCATTTCTAATGGGTAGTCGAGTGGAAAAGAAAATAATCCATTTGTTCGATAGTAATCGTCTCCATGGCAACAATCCGATGAAATGCGTTTTAAAACGCAAAAACGCCATATTTTAGTAGAGATTCAAAAAATACGATCAATTATCAAAAATCTGTGATAATATTTAGAATCTACATTCTTTTCCCCTTAAACAGTACAAACCTCACTCCGATATAACAATTTTAAGATATTTTAAAATATTAAAGAGGACTTGGATTTGATGGATGGATGGATTTGAGACTTCCTATGTAAATAAATACGGAGAAAAACGTTCCGGAAATCGATCCCGGTATTTAAGTACTCGCCAAATAAAATATAACCCGGAGGTGGGCCCTGGTAGCACGAACCTCATACCAAGTTTCATGAAAACTGGTCCATTGGTGCAAAAGTTATTTTTGGTACACACAAATACACACACAGACACGGCCTTTCATAAGGCTATGTTTCCTTTGAAAACTAGCCAAAAATACAAATAGAATTATTTTGCAGGATAAATATTTTTATATTTACTATATTACTTTTATTTCCTCTATGTATGTCATATGAAAGAGAAATTGATATTTCTATATCTTTCAGCTTAGAAATTATTGCTTCATATGATTGGCGTATTATTTGAAAATTCTTTCTTAGATGATATATTACTTTAAGATTAACTGGAGATTTGCTTTTTCAAAATCAACCGAAGGGTCACATTCATTTCAATGCATGTAAATGGTAGAGCCGTTGGTGTAGTGATTATAGTGTTGGCCCCGCCTACTAAAGCGACTTCCGGCTCTAATCCTGTAGGATTTTTTCCGAGGACGCCGGGGCCATTATTTTTCCGTGTTGGAACTAAGTAGATGAGGACGAGCCAATGAGAAAAAGAGAAATCAAATCAACACTCAGTCCTTCGGAAGGGACGTTAAACCGTTGGCCCCCTTGGTGCTCTTCGTTAAGACCAGGCTAAAAGGCAGCACCGTGTTTCTCTCCTCCCTTATTATCCGGCTATTCATTACACGACCTCTTAGATACGCGTTGCGCGTAGGCAGAGGTGAATCAACTGTGAACATACTTTGAGAATTCATGCAGATATTGAAGCGCTTGAAATATATATCACTCGAATATTCCAAATGAATATTCGATAAGGACATTTTAATTTTCTATGATGTTAAATTATAACATCTATATCTCTTTTTCTTGTTTTTTGCCTGCCTATGGTGTGACGTTTGAGCGCGTTCGCGGGGTGTCGCTCGCTGTCTTTCGTTGCGTTTTTGTTTTTTTTTTGTTTGGTCAGTCCGCGAGGTGTCTCGGGGTTCGTACAGCCTCGCGGCGGCCGGGTGTTGCTGAGGAGAGTCGAGTGAAGGATCCCGGGCGGGAAGGTTCCCGATAAGAGTTCCTTGGTTTGTCCTTGGTGGACTGAAGTGTCGACGACCCGTCGAAGATAGGTAGTATAGTTTTTTATTTGTTCTCTTTATTAGGATTTAACGTTGGCTTGAGTTAGAGTAAAGAAAAATCGATTCGGTAGCAATTTTATGTTCCACGTCCCGTTTCGCTTCGCATATTACCCTCTCTTCCCTTATCCCTTTCCCTTACCCATCTCCTTTCCCGTTGCTGCGTCCTTTTCCCCTTGCGATCCCCGTGATGAGTATTAATCGATCTGAAGGATCCAAATATTCGAAAGAATATTTTCCTTTTCCTTATTTTTATGTTCCTTTGTATTCCCCTCCGAGTCTAGGCGGAGATCCTTTACTCCGCTACCCTATTTAACCTGCACTGGCGCCCATCCTCTTTCCAAATCCTCGCTGAATCCGCGACCGAGCCATTCCGGACAAAACGTATTACAATGGGTCCGCTATATTCCCCTTCATTTTTTCCGATTATATCCTAGCCTCGCGACTTGATCAGCCATTCTTAGAGGTCGCTCTTTGTTGGTTTTAAATTGAATGTGTTGATCTTTTTCTTAGAGCTTGATCTAATGTTTTATGAGTACTTTCTTATAGGCCACTAATGCTACTCATTTCTTTCTTCTAGAAGTAAAATAATATTTTTCTAATTGTATAAATTTTAAAAATTTTTAACAGCCGCCGCAAAATATTTATGGAGAGATTCAAATATTTATTTGTGCAAAGGCACAACTACACAACTATGAAAAAAATTTCGTATCTCCAGCTCATCTGAAACATTAGTATCCTCCTATATATATGTTATCATAATATATAGACGTTCCTTACAGAGGAGGATATGATTATATATAACGTTCCTTACAGAAGAAGAGGATTTTTCTTAGGGAGGATTTTGGGCAAAACCGACTAGAAAAAAAGAAAATCTTCAAAAAGTGCAACAATGCGGCCGCTAAAAAATCTCAATTGTTTAAACAAATTATCAAGGTTTATGTAGTTCCGAATGTGTTACGGAGCTGAAATTTTTTTAGAGGTAGGATTTGTAAAAAACCGAAATAAGGGTTATAAAAATTTTGATATTTTAATTTGTGTAGCCGTTATAAATTTTTAAAGTTTAAACAAATAGATAAATGTTTAGAAACTACGGGATGAGCTAGGAAGCTGAATTTTTCAAGTTATTTACAAAGTAGTGCATTTACACAAATAAACATTTGATACTTTCAATAAATATATTGCGGCGGCTGTTAAAAAATTTTAAAATTGAAAAAATTAGAAAAATATTATTTAACTTCTATAAGTGCTACAACTTTAAAATTTGGCAGAAATGTGTAGCATTAGTACCCCATAATGGAGATAGAATAATATTCTTAAAATTGCAAAGTTTGGGGATTGTTTTAATCTATTATTTTTACATAAGGGAAAAACGAAATTCACTGCGGAAGTGAAATCTTTAGAATTAAAAAAAAATTTTTAATGATGAAATATCTGTCTGATAAATGTATGTTTCTTCAAGGTGAGATCATATGCTTGCAGAATGCAAGCACCTTCTACTAGTATGTTATATATATGTTTTATCCTCCTCCTCTGTAAGGAACGTCTATATATAGTTATATAATTAGAATTTCTTAATAAAAAATAAATTTTTGCACTAAAATACCACTTGTCCATGCGTTATCAGGCTTAAAGGCGTAGGGAAATCCTCGGGATGCGCTTGTAGAAGTGGCTGTACTTAACTACCTTCTAGTGCCCGCAACATTCACTAAATTAATTTGCTTGGCCATTTTGCCAAATATTTCAACTGAATAATAGGTATAACGTATAAATAATTGCCGATTGACCTAAAACTGCTCTATGGAATTTTTTACTAGTAAACTAAAAATTTTCACTCTTCACGGACGAGCAGACGAAGGTATTAAATCTCTCAGGAAAATAAACGTCGATTTAAATAAAATAAACATCGAATTCTTCCAAGTAGTAATTTTAAGCGTTGATTTTCGTTGAAAATCTCTCGGGAAATAAACATCGATTTAAAAAAATAAACTTTGGTTTTCAAAATAAATAAAAATATAATTCTACCAAGATTATATATATGTAGATGGCAAGAAGGTGTTGGGATGAGGAAACCCATTGAACACTCACCAATCGGACGACTTCAGGTTGGCGAGACCCCGGGGATGTCGAAGCGACACACGTAAAGGAGCACTAAAACACAGAAACATCACAAACGTTCTCTCTCTGTAGCTGATGAAGGAATAATTCCGAAAGCTTCTACGTTTGTGATGTTTTTGTGTTGTTTTACGTATGTCGCTTCGACATCCCCGGGGCCTCGCCAACCTGAAGTCGTCTGATTGGTGAGTGTTCACTGGGTTTCCTCATCCCAACACCTTGTTGACATCCATATATATATATATATATGCAGGGTGATATGGAAATACATCCGAAAACTTGGGGAACTTTTTAAGCGTTTCCAAATAAAGAGAAAAGTTCATACGATTATATATCGATACGTGATACATACCATCTGATCCATACCGCTGAATGGGAGTTGGGGTCATAGAAGGAATAAAAGGAGCAGCTCTTGTGTTGACGTATTCAGCATAAACCATAGACTTTAGGGTCCCCCAAATGCAGAAATCACATGGATCACATGGCAGAAGTTCCGCGTATTTTCCTTTTGCTCGTCTGTCAGATTTTTGAGCACCATTTTTGCACAAACTTTTCGTATGTACATATGTTCTGGCAGAATTTGATGGATGGCACTTTTATTATTGTTCAGCTCATTTGCAAAAAATTCAACCGACAACCGTCGGCCTATAGAAATGAAAGACCTCACCGCGCTCCTCATTCTCATCTGATTTCAAAATGAAGGAAACGATTATATTATCGTTATTTTTTCCAATTCTGCTATTCAAATTTAATTTATATTATTTAAAAATATATTTTGCTGACGATACAATAAAGTCTATTAACATGATGGGCAGTTTAATCATTAAAGTTTATGTTAATAAGTTTCCGAGAACTAAATTGTGAGAGTTTGTTAATATTGACGTTTGACTATTCCTCGTAGAATCGCTCTGAGAAAAGATTAAATCTGTAGATGTGCCTCCACCTAGACCTCTACACATTCAGCGAAACTGTGAACAAATTGTTCGGAAGAATTGCATTTTTCAACGCGATGTACCCTGTGGTGGACGTTGTCACAGTGCCCTTTCTATTCCTAGTGGTGTTGACGACGGGGATGTTCAGAATTTCGGTTTCTCTACCCAGATTTTGATTTTGTGCGGGGAAATCTACAAAATATTTGGAGCGGCAACCATCGTGCAATTGTGTCATTTGCCAACTAATGAGGTAAATTGAATTAATTAATAATTATCCCATGTTTGATTGTATTTGATAAAAAACCTTGGGTAGTTCCGATTCGGAAAGGCTCCTATTTGGAAAACGTTTATAATACGCCCTTTAATATCATGACTTGATATCCGTCGCATTTCGACTCATTTAAATTTGGTATGATCTTTAGCCTACTTTACAGAATGGAAATAGGGCTATAGTTTTCTCGTTGTGTCTATCTGTCTGTCAGTCTATGTGTATGTTTGTCTGTATATTGACTTTTGAACCAATAGACCGATTTTCATGAAACTCGTTGGAAATCTCTAGCTACTTAGGCCGAGCTCCCGAGGATAGATTTTGTCGCGAAGATTGAAGTTCCGGGTTCGAATCCGGGCACTATACTTCCCATTTGATTTAGATGGGCAATCTGAAATCCATGCTCCGAACTCTCCATCAGAACGTTCAGTGAATGAAACAGCGATGTCAGCATTACCATCACTTGGTGGAAAATGTGTCGCACAGTGCTAGTAGCCCATTTATAACAACGAAAATTGAAGAAGAAGAAGTAAGTGGCAAAAATGTATACTTTTTCGTCCGAAAAATGAAATTTTTTTCTGTTATTGAAATTCCATCCGATACAACCAAATTTACGTTCAAAATATAATTTATGTGAACCTTTGGTATATTTCCGAAATGATCGTTTTCGTCGATGTTTGTTGTCTTTAAATGAACAAACCGAATAACTGTTTTGTTCTTTTTGCTTAGCTTTTAGTAAAGATTCTGACCAGTCATTATTTATAGGTAGGTATGATATTTTAAAAAACATATAGGTATATCAAAGAATTGCTGTACACCTAATGTCTTTGCTTCATATAAATAATACTGAAGCATACGTATTAAAGAACAACATTAAATACATTTTTAGTCTATGTGAAAAACATAAGTCCGAAGCTGCAAATGTAAATCGACAGATTTTACAAAAAGTAATCGAAACAATAAAGTTAATTGGTGGACGCGGGATTAGTTATCACGGCACAAAAGAGTCAGCATACACATTGTTAGATGATGACTTAGATCATGGTCATTTTTTAGAGTTTCCTTTACCCATACGCAAATTTGATCCTTTGTTAAAGATTCATATTGATGATTCAATTAAGAAAAGCAGAGACCGTCATGATGCAGTTAGTAGTAGAAAAGGACGAGGCAATTATATTACACTTGCATCAAAAAATACAGCTTATTCTGTCATAGATGCCATTACTACTATTATAAAACAAATATTAACAGATGAAATCAGAGATGCTCAAATGTACAGCATTCAAATTGATACCATGCAAGATAATAATGTACAGGATCAGTGTTCAATTGCTGTCAGATATGTTAAAGATATTATTCAAGAACTTTTTATATCTGTCGTTAATTGTACTTCAAAAACGGAAAGATTATTGCTACTAATACTGTGCAGTTTTAAAAAAATTAAACATTGATGCATTCAAATGTATTGGAAATTCCACTGAGTGTACAGCAAATAAGTAAGGTCATTATCAAGGCTTTAGTAGATGGCTAAATGCAGATTCGCCAGGTCAAATACATATATGGAGATATGCACATATATTAAATTTAGTAATTAATGATATAAAACAATTAACCACAGAAGTGATCACATTGTTTGGAGTTTTATATATATGTGCAGTTTTTATACGGGAATCCTATTCACGACTCAATGTATTTAGCAAATTGAAATATATATCACTTATTGGGGAAACGCATTGGTTGTCTAAGGAAAGAAAAATGAACGTCTAATTTAATAGTATAAGTGGAATAATAATTTATATAGATGTTCTACTAACTTTCCACAAAATTTCTATATCAAATAAATTTAACAGCGAATTCTTCTGATGTCCGTTTGTAGCCCTGAACCTCCTCCTTTTGGCATATATTAAAGGTAGGAAATTATATTAACTGTATTCTCGAACTTCTCTTTCACTTCCTCCCATTCTCCTCCTCTCAAATTCCCTATATGCCCCTCCCTCCCTCTCTCGACTTCTCTATATTCCCCTCCCGCCCATCAAACCTCCCGCTTTCTCAAACTTCCGCTTCCCTACATCCTCTCCCTCCTCCTTTCCATCTCTTTCTCTTTTCTCTCTCTCTCTCTCTCTCTCTCTCTTCTTCCTGCCCTCTTTCACTTTCTTTTCCCCGTACTCCGTCTTCCTCCCTTTTCCAACAGAGTCTTATATAACTTTCAGAGTACGGCAAAAATGCTGTTTATTCTTGACAACGAAATATTTATTCACAAATAACTTTAAAATTTCCTCAACAAAACAATTTTATGAATCAAATCGTATATTATTAGAAAATCTACGGTAGTTAATAAATTTGCCTTCATTTGAACGTACGATGGTTTAAGTTTCTAAATTCTAGGACAATTATAATTAATTTTGAAAAGTGAACGAATGCGGAGTTAAATTTTTTCTGGCATCAAACCCGGCTACTTATCTTACCAATATTTTTGTGTTTGTATGTATGTTCATTATAATTTTTTACACCTTGGCGCTGCGCAGAAGGCACTCTCACGAAAGGACTAGTCCATTCTTGAGGCGGGACCTTAGCCGTAAACAAAAGCTGCGCGACCTATTCTCCAAAATGTTAGACCGAACCCAAAAAGTTCTACTGCGCATGGCTATGACGGGGACTTTCCCATTAAGGGTTCCCCTTCCAAGTCTTTCCCTTCCCCTATCACGCGTCGCCGAGTGCCACCACAAAACGAACGTGCAGTATCATGTCTTTATCAACACTCGTTACTGCATCACACATTCTGTCTCGTAGTGGCAGTGGAGGAACATAAAACTTGTCCTTAATGTAGCCCCAGAAAAGAAAATCAAGGGGAGTGAGATCGGGTGACCGGGGCGACCACCTGATAGGTCCATCTCGACCAACCCAATTGTTGGGGATTGTGGCATCAATGAAAGATGTTACACTCCGGCGAAAGTGGCTGTCCTATTGGAGCAGGATGTCTGCTACCTCAGTTACTTGCTGCAACTGGGGTATAAGGAACTGTTCCATCATGTCAATATACGTGATTCGAGTTACTGTTTTCTCAGCGAAGACGAATCGTCCTTAAACCTTTGTAACAATCATAGGCAAAAGACATTCTCTTTCGTAGAGTCGCGTTGACGTTCAGCTGTAACTTGAGGCGGTTATCCTTCCCATATCCGCACGTTATGCCTATTAACTGTCCCACTTAAGTAAAATGTTGCTTCATCACTAATTGAAATGAAAAACAGCAAATTACACTCTCACTGACACTATAATCCGCCATTAATAGTTTATCTCTCACCACGCTTCTAGCGGGAGACCTGAAAACTTCCAGCTATATAGTGAAAAACTTGAATGTTGGAGCTTGTGGTACAGCAATTCTTTTTCCTATAAGTCACTTGAATAGAAAGTTATAAAACTTTCAAATTGTACTTTAATTTACATACACCCTGTATTTTACACACACACATATTGCCTTTTAATAATAGAGATAAACAGTGATATGTGACTTGAGCACAAACAGGAAGTGATACTTCTTCATAAATAAGCAAGGAAAGAATGAATACCTTTCACCAGTCCCTATAAATGGGCTGGGATACCTTACGATATCGATTGAAGGCAAAATTATAAATTAAAACATGCGTGAGGTTGACGAATTTGTGAACAAAACTGCGAGTGAAATCATATCATGCCGTGTATGACATTGTGCGTTTTGTAGGATAGCGTCATGAAGTTTTTTTAGATTAGTATTTCTAGTTTCTATGAACGCTCAACACTTTAAGTCAAAAGAGCTATACGTTTTAGAGAGGACACCTGAACAAACCTCGGCTGGCGCCACAGCGAACCTTTGCTGACACGGCGTTGAAAACCCCAGATCTAAGGCAGTCACACGAAACATCAATCAATAAAATAAGAAATAATGGTCCCGTTCAACTAACCTTTTTGCTGGCACGGACTGGCAATTATTTCGGCCAGGGAAAAGTTAATTTCACCTTCCCCCTTGCTGACAACATCCATTTTCTAAATGCAGCCTTTTACATATTTTATCAGGAGTTTGAATATTTCAGTACACTAATCATTTAATAAGCTGCTTTGCTAAAATTCGTCGACCGATTTCAATTTTGTTCATTATCGGAAAAAAATGATGTCACACATGAAGGCCTATATGTTCCTTTCTTTCAACTCGGGAACCGCTGGATGTATTTTGATGAAATTTGGTATTGAGTAGTTGCGCTAAAATTGGTAGATTGATTCCAATTTCGGTAAAAATCAGACAACAATGACGAACACTTTACATGAAGACCTACATGTAATTTACAATGTTCCTTTGTTTCAAGTCGGGAACTGCTAGACGTATTGTGATAAAATTTGGCATTGAGGAGTTTTGTTAAAATTAATTTACTGATTCCAATTTAGGATAAAATTGGTCGTTAATTACTACTTTACATGAAGAACAACATTTATTTTACAACGTACCTCGCTTGCGGTTCCATGACAAAAGCCAACACGAAATTAGCCCACACAAAAATTCCGCACAGAAAAAACCCCACTGCCCTAAATGCTCACATGAAAAATACCCACACGGAAAAATGCTCACTCGGAAAAATGCTCACACGGAAAAATGCTCACCCGGAAAAATGCTCACAGGGAATAATGCTCACCCGGATGAATGCTCACATAGAAAAATACGCACATAGTGTAGTGGCTGAGTGAGCTGGCATGGCCGTGCGTGGAAAGGCATTGAGCTCAGGTGAGCTCGCCTGGCCGGCAGCGGCGGCGGGCTGAGTTGAGTCGGGCCGTGAGAACATTTGAGTCAGGTTGAGCTGCGTTTTGAGTTCCCGTACAGGACTCTGATCTATTGGTCGAACATCGCCTCATCCCCTCAGTCTTACCCATTTACTGATGATAGCAAAATTTGAGATTCCTGAGAACTACAGTCAACTGGTACTTCATCATTTAGGTGTGGATGATCCAGACAGAATTCTAGTTTTAGGTGATACAGAACTCTTGGTTATATTGAAAAAAGATAAAATCTATGGAGATAAAGTTAATAAAGTTCCAAACATGTTTTACCAGCTGTATACGTGGCATGGCAAGGTGGGTAACTCATATCCGCCATTTACTTACATTTTGTTACTGAAAAAGAACTTGGATACTTATAATAGAATGTTTGAAATCATGAAGATGTTGGTTCCAAATCTGGTGCCTCAAAAGATTCCAGTAGATTTTGAGAAGGCTTGTATGAATGCAGTGAGAATTGCCTTTCCACACGCTGAGGTCAAAGGGTGCTATTTCCATCTGTGTCAGAGTCTCATCAGGAAACTCAGCAATGTTGGCTTGAAGACTGAATTTGAAACTGATATAAATATAAAACTCAAGCTGAAGTCTTCTGCTGCATTAACCTTTGTCCCAGTCCATGACGTGGGGATTGTCTTTGATGAGCTTGCCGCCACATTTCCAGACGAAGATAGCTATAATGAGGTGCTCAGGTACTTCATTTCCACATACATTGAGGGTGCAGCAGGTAGAGACCCCCAGTTTCCAATATGAATATGGAATCATCATGATGCAGCTCTTGAACGGTCGCCTAAAACTACAAACTGCTTTGAGGGATTTCACAATACACTGAATTCCCTATTCCACTGTAGTCAACCCAGCGTGTGGTTTCTGTTTGATGGACTGCAGAGGGACCTGGCTTGCCACAGATTGACACTGGCTAATGCACAGGCAGGTCGTCTAGAGGTGAAAAAGAGAAGATATGATGCACTGCATGACTTGGTTGCCACTTCTGTGGAGGAATATGAGCAAGTTGAAGACAAACTGAAATACTTGCGGAGATTGGCTAACTTAAAGTAATGAAAATTATATTCAAATCCTTGACAAAGAAATAAATGACTGACATATTTCTGAATTAGTTGTTTGTTGATTAATAAAACCAAAGAAAAAATAAATTATTTTTATAAATAAAATAAAAGGGTTTAGTTGCAATAAAACCAGAGCATTTTATTTCCTGTAAATTATTCAAGGTTAAAATGCAAAAATAAAAGTTATATTAAAATACATCCTATAGAAGTAGAAGTAAAATATATTGTTTCAACATTTTGTTGCTTTTTAAATTATGAAATAATTTTGGTTTTTTGTAAACTAAAAAAATGTGAGAATTATTTTATATGCTTATTTTTCTGTTTGAGAATTCGTCCGTGTGAGTATATATCCGAGTGTGCATTTATCCGTGTGAGCATTTTTCCGTGTGAGCAATTTTCCGTGTGGGTATTTTTCATGAGAGAATTTATGACAGTGGGGTTTTTTCTGTAGGGATTTTTCGTGTGGGCTTTTTTCATGTGCGCATTTATCTGGTCACCCTCGCCAGCATCTCGTAAAATTCTCATCTGAGCGAAAAATATTAAGAACATTCTAAAGTCTCAAAGAATGCATTTGGAAACTCTGTCTACTCATAAATATATGGAGTATACCTTTCCAATCTTGTTAAAAATTTAAAAGGTATGTTTTCTCTAATGGTAGGGATAAGATAAGAATAAGATAAAAGTATGCAATGCACTTGTATCTGAAAACGACTAATGGAATTTTCAAAATGATGAATCTTTGAATTGTCATCGGGCATATTTTTTTTATAATTCTTTCTTTTGGAAGATTTGTTTCCACTATTTATTCGCTATTTTATTTTTCAAATAAACAATTTGTTCGTTCAAGCAATTTTTTAGCCTTATTAAAAATTTATTCAAAATCTCCTGAGAATATTTTTAAATTAATAATGTACTTCTAACTATCTGAAAAGATTTGACAATTTTCAAATTATTATTGAGATTCTAATCCCAAGATCAGGAAATTCCGCGGGATTCCGGTATTGCAATCCCAAAGAAGACAATTTTTCTACCTCTCAATTAATAACGACAATACTAAAGATTCATGGAAGAAAACAAAATTCATACTTATAACCTAAAAACAACACAAGAAGAGAGGTAGTTTGGATACATTATGAAACGTTCAATTTCATCAAACACATAAGCAGATACTATGTCTGCTACAATCAGAAGTTTCTATACGGATTCCAAACTAATTGTTAATATGCTTTCGTGTATTTGAGATCAGAATAGGTCTAATTTAAAAGACTTATCCCTACTTATCTTGATAACGGATTCTCGAAGCTCTTCCCTTATTCCGATTCACGTAGTCCGTTTGATGCATACAGCTCATATGGAGAAGAGATGTAATTTTCCACGATGATTTGTTTATTCTTCCCAATAAGCTTACAAAAAATATGATTCATTCCATGGAGAGAGGTCTCGAGCGAAGGATCAAATATGTGAGAAGCCGAAACTCTTGAGAATTAACCCTGGAGGACGTGCGAGACTGGGCAAAAAAAATACCCTAGTGGAAAAGACAAGCGTTAATCTTCCGAATCATCAGCCTTCTTTGAGCTTCATCCACAGTACCTACCACTTGGACTTTCCAATATAATGTAGATATACACTCCTTCGTCACTCTTACGATTAGTTGCTTATAAGTAATTACGCGTGTATTATATTTGTTTTTGTTTTTGCGCATAAGTAGCGCCAACTTAAAATTCCGTCTCCAGAGCGACCCCATTTAAGAACTGAAGTACCGACCCACCGGGAAAAATCCCGGTATCCGGCGGCCAAGTTTGCGCCCGCCCTTCAGAACTTACAACATCTAAATATCATCATGACATTCTCAGTCAAATTGACGCAACACTTTCTAAGCTACAGATAGTACACTTTATGTAACACAAAAGCCTCTAAATATTGCTCTCCCTCACGTTTTTGTGGTATAACTTTCTGGCCTTTCTTTTCATGAGGATTTCACTTTGAATTATACTTTGAATAATTAAGTATTAGTCTATATAATACGAAAATAGTAAAAAAATACGATGTGCAGAAATACGTTAAAATAACCTTCAATATAATATTATATCATATTTATTATTAAAACACATGGTATTGATACACTCCCAACATGATTCGGGGAGTGACACGCATTTCTCATGAACTTTCAATGATAAGCATCAGAAAATGAAATTGATCATTATTATTGCTGAGGGGAAAATTCTCTTGGGCGGACTAAAATCGATTTCCTTACATTACTGTAAGAGAGATACAATCGAAGTTTGTCGACTACCACATTGGATAGATGTAAATGTTTGCACGCAGAAAATCATTCATTGCCTGAATTCGAGTGTGCTACACGCGAAAAGAGAAGAATGTATAATCTCCTAGGCCATTCATTCTCCAGGAATTATTTTCCACGAAAGTGGATGAATTTTTCAAAAAAATTCAAAGAAAGGTTATGGCAATGGCGATAATGATATTATCATGGAGGTCCAACAACACCGAATATGTTTGTAGTTTGGCGATAAATGAAAAATTAATTAGATTTTATCGGCCTTCAAACATGTTCCTCATAAGAAACACGAACATTTCAATTTAAGCCCAACTAATAATGCATCTGACCTAATAGATCGAGGGTAACACGAGCGTTCAAACAGTTTATGTATGCACTGTGTCAGGTGAAGAGAAGGATTGGCGGTGGCATAGTGGTTGGCCTTCCACGAATAGAATCCGGCAGAGGTCGGATTTTTCAACCTGAGATCGTCGAGTCGCCTAGTTGTCTGCTTTGAGGAGACCGCGCAAGTCAGCGCTCCGTTCTTCGGAAGTGAGGTTAAGCAGTCGGCCTCCTCGGGGCTCTTCATTAATAGTAAGCTAATGCTGGCACCGGATTTCCGTCTTCTCTTGTGAGTAGTTATGGCGTGAAAGGAGTTATAGATATAATAATCGAAGAGGTTGACTAACTAGAAATACGCACAATCACACAAATATCAAATGAAGAGACTGAAAATTCTCCCCTACCTTCAAGTGGACATTTCTCCAGTTTCATGTTATTAACTTCTAGTATCTAATATTGGTTAATTGTGAGAGATTAAAGATACATAAATTCAGTCGTATCACATGCAGACATATCGGATGGACTGAAATTCACCTTAGAGGAATACATCTCTCGAGGGGATTAAGAAAAACCTTATCAGAAAAAACATTTCCTGATTCCTCAAATGTTTTCTGGACATTATCACCTTTGATCAAAGTCTGCAAGTTCTTGGGACTAGCTCCATTCCTTTTAAAAATTCCACGTGAAGCCGAAAGCAAGAATTCTCATAAAGCTGTAAAGTACAGCGCAGCCTTAATATTCGTGGCTGTCTGCGCTATGCTGACGGACGCGAGATATACACTTGTAACTATGAATAAATTGGACCTTGAAACAGCCGTGGGGATATATTGGACAATGGTGGTATACCTTATCACAACGAATAACAACGTAGTTATATTTATTCGCCGATCCACGTTATAAGGCATTTTGCTCGATTTGGCAAAGTTTGAGAAAAGGCTTACTAATCTGAATATCTGTATCGAATCGCATAGTTTTCTCAAGATCGTAAGAAGAGAAATGTTTGGATTCTGTATTGTTTTGTTGACGCTTACCCTTCCTGCCATACTTTATTTATCGATGAACGGTAGCGGCATCATTAGGTTCTCGATAATTCTTTACACTGTCTGCAATCTGTTATTAGTCCGTCAGCAGTACTTCAATGTCTTAAGACAACTAAAATTCAGAATGACTTGTTTGAATAAAGATATACGTAGGAGAAGGTCGGCCAAATACTTCATACGTATTCCGTCGAAAGATTTCGGAATCTCGGTAGCCAAGCGATGTAAACTGTGGATGTCCTTATATCTAGATCTCTACAAAATTAGCGTGTCTGTTAACAAAGTGTACGGAATTATAATATTGTTCAACACGGCGTACAGTGTGTCCGACATAGTGCTAGTGCTCTTCTTCGTCATATTGGAAGCTTCAATATATTCTGACCTTAGTTATAGAATCACTATCATTATATGGGTTCTCTTCGAAACGAGTTCTCTGGTTCTCATCGTGATGTCGTGCCAATCAGCATCATATGAGGTGAATATTCAATAAATTTAAGTGTTTTTATATTTATACAACACTTTTTATCAATGGTGTTAGCTTATCTTTCTAAAATAAAACGGAAATGGAATGAGTTTGCAGGACACATTTTGTTTATTTAAAATACGTCAACGAACTGTCTCATTCAGCTACTCTTCCGGAATTCAGGATAATTTAACAAAACTAGAGAAATCTAACAAACATTTTAAGAATACTCAAAACCATCAAAGATAAGCTAATCGTAACGTAATAGAATATATTATAATACTGATAAATATATTGTAACATAAGTAGAATTGTAAAAATAAAAAACTCCACTTTGATGGAATAAAAAATTATACTTAAAACAGGATAGGAGTACGACCGGAATGATTAATCACGGCTTCCCTCGTTCAGTTCGCCTCTTTCTCCTTTATCCTACACTCCATCGTTCCGATCATCTCTCGAGAAAGCCGGCCGCGTGCTAATTTCGCCGATTGTGGCGAAATCTCTCGACATAATGAAACAAGCGTCGTGGATCAAGAGGTGCGTGGCCGATTTCGCGCAACACATTGAGATTGTGTGATGCTAGAGTTCGGACACAGAATGGGTTAGTGTGGTGCCAGAGTTCAGACACAAACCATTCGGCGGACACATAACATGAGCGGCAGAAACCGCTGCATTAGTGACGTAAGAACCACACACTGAAATTATTTTAGACATTTGCTTGGTCAGACGATGAACCCCCTATTTTTATTTAAGTGCTCATTTCAAAATTCTCACGAGTTTCTCTCGCATAGCATTACAAATTAGTTGCACACCCGCACAAAGCAACACACTTAACTCTATTTTGTTTAGAACTCTCGTTTCTACTAAGGTTGAACCATCTAAACAGCTGGCGCTCTTTACATGTGTTGAACGATCCAAGTCGTTTGGTCCAGGTCGACCCATGTACACGGACCTTGACTGATATAGACTTAATGACTTGCTGTCGAGAGGAAAGAATGCCCCGCGTAGGAGTCTCCAGTGAATATGCACGGCAATATGAATTTCCACCGGAGATTAATTACCACGTCAATAATTTAGTAGTCATAGTTTCCACACATTATTAATACGTCATTAACTGCTTTTTAGGCGTTCTTTTTAATAAGTAAATAATAGGCGCAATATACATTGCACAAATTTTTTCATATAGTACGTTTGGTCTACTGTTTGCGCTTTTAAAATAAATCCACTTATAAATCAAAGTTAACTGTAGTTTGGCGCATATTTTAATGCCACTGGACGATATATAGTAATTTTTTGACACATGGCGTAGTTAGTATTATTTGTGACATCAGGCTGTACGATTGGATGGATTTTAATCAAAATCCCTAAAGTCATTTTTGAGTAAATCGAATATTTCTTCATAATGTCAAATTGTTAATTGTTGCGCAATATCGTTCATCTCTTCAGAGTGTCTGTTATGATTATAATATCCACAAATATGAGACATCATTATATTTAGTTTAACCGTCTAGGCTGTAGTAAGGTTTTGAGTGGATCGCGGCGGAGGCGTGACGTCTTAAGGTTTAGTTAAGGTAGCTTACCGTACATTTTAATGTCACTAGACGCCACATAGTAATTTTTATTTGAAACATATGGCTTACGAAGTATTATTTGTAACTTTAGGCTCTACAATTGGAATATTTTTAATAAAATTCCTTGAAGCAATTTTTGAGGAAATCAAATTTTTTTAAATCGCCTAGAGTAAACTATCCTTTATTATTGTGCAATATCATTGTCATAAAAAAGGGTCTGCAAAGGATTATATGATGCATAAATACAAGATATCATTCGATTTTATGTGTGCATTTGGGCCCTAGAACCGCGAACAGACTAACAGGCAGACGGCATGGCGAAAACCACTTTTATAGACTGAGGCACACCTAAAACGTGTACTTCCACCAAAATCTCTAAGTTAAGTTTTCACGTTTACAAAACTTTCTCAATATACCATATATATCTTATATATTCTAATATATAACAAGTTAGGAAAATGTACAGTGAATCAGAAATAGGCGCGTTTCATGCGATGAAGTATTTAAAACAATACGATATAATTTGACCGTACACACACCATTTAAAGTGAAACACCGCAACCCGAGTCTATCTTTGTCTATTATAAATTCTTCTCCCCCTTTAGTTGGAGCATCAATGAACATATTATTTAATTTTAATGATTAATACTGCAAACGATTCCAGGGAAATATTCAATTTATATTTATTGATTTATATTCTAATCAGTTTTAATCAACCAAAATATTGAAAATTATTTAAAATATACCTCACTTGAGTTCAGTAGATGTAATATTTACGTTTATGTTCTTATATACGCCGTAGATTATCCATTTCCTTCGGCAAACAAAAACTGTCATCCACGCGTAAGGAATCAAATGTATTTTTTGATGTTATCAGATCATATTTACTTCAGCATCCAATACGATTATTTACGTTGACAAGAATTAGGTATATATGCAAGAAATTTTCAAGTTCAAAGCGAATTACAACGTTCTTGTGCAATTTTTTTAATAATGGCTACTCCTACAATAAAAATATATAGGAAAAGAAATATTCAAGGTTACCATTTCTACAAGACTATTTTAAAATAATTTTAATTTGACAAAAGGGTTACGAGGTAGAACGGAAAGTTGATTTTTGTCACCAGTAAAGTGGTACCCCTGATTGACTTACGTGATTTATTTTTGTGATTTTCTTTGACCGTAAGTCCTTAATATGAGACTATGAGACTAAAATCCGTCCCGTAGAAGCCGAGAACGAACATGCGGACGGACAAACAAACCGACGCTAATAGGCGTTTATGCAAAAAGCGAAACGACGCTAAAAATGACTTCGTCGTCGTCGTCGGTGGGTGGGAAAGCGGAAATTTAATGCTATTTTAAGAAAACTTTCAGAGTAGCTAGAAGATTTAAATTTGGCGTGAATGTTTGATTCTTAATGCAAAATCCATTTCCATAAAAAAATCCAAGATCTACCCGGGTTCGATTCCTGAGAATGATTTCCATTCCCTATAAGTTAACATGGAAAAATCGATATTTCCACCTGCAGGCTTATTTTATTTTGCTTGATAAATTCACATATTTGATCTTCGATCTCTGGACTAGGACTGCAATAAAGGATAATCACCATAGCTTTCATATTCTTATCGTCCTTTATCGACTTCGAATCGAAATCTCTCGAAATTAACGTTTAATATCATATTTTCATAAAATTCTGCGTTTTTAAGGAAAAGTCGCCTTGCCAACCGATTGCATTGTTGTACTCGAAATCCAATTATTCTCACATATGCTCCCGTTTCCTCCGGACCTTCATGGACCCTCCCGGCGCAATTCATAGGTATCAGAGATATATCAGTATTAGTTTTTACTTTCTCCACATACGTAGTATAGAGAAAGAATTGTTTTCATGAAATAATTCGAATTAGTGATTTCAACGGTAATACACGTTCTGAGGTCCCCTGAACACGTTTTCATTATTTTCGCGATGATGTCTGTGTGTCTGTCGGTCTGTCTGTATGTGATAGGATATTTACTTTCTCCATATGCAGTATAGGAGAAAATATTGTTTTTATGAGCATGAAAAATGCGCAAAAGTTGAAATGATAGTGTTATCATATGACACATAATTTTATTCACTGAAAACTTCTGTCGTAGCCCGGGCATCGCCAGATACTTTCAGCTATTGTGAGAAAGTAAAAAAGAACACCTTATGGTCAGGTTGTGTCCGTCCGTCCGTCTGTCCGCATGTTTATTATCAGAAACTACTGGGCGGATGTTGATAAAATTTGGTATTTAGGACATAGTAGGGACAAAGAAACTAATTAAATTATATAAATGGTTTGCGTAACCTAATCGGAAGTGCCACATTACTGGTGACAAAAAATGAACCATTCTTTATATTTCGTACAATATTACTTATAATAAAAACGTCTTCAAATAAAATTGTAGAACTAGTAAAATAGCATATATTTTCTTCGTTACATTTTTATCGAGGGAGTAGCTGATTTCAAGAAAATCAAACGAGAAAATCGTAAATCATTTTCAACTTTGAAATTTTCGTGAACTCTGAAGTAAACCATATCTGCTGTAAATACCTAATTAGTTTTATTTTCCTTCGTGCCCAAGCAACATTTGAATGAATATATCTTACCTTTCCCGTCTCTATAGTATTATATATATTATGCATAACATAATATTTTGAACTCGTTTCTCCAAATGGATTCTATAAATGAAACAGACTTGTTACTAAAAATTTTCATCGCTATAATATTATTTCATATTTTTTATTAAAACGGGTGTAATTGATACACTTCCAACATGATTCGGGGGGTAAGACGCGTGTTTACAGAATTTTCAGTGACAGCATTACAATATGATATTGATTATTAATACTACATAGGAGAAAATATTTGCCTTTCTCGAAATAATATCGATTTACACAAATGACTGTAAGAGATATAAATACGCCTTTGTCGACTACCGCATTGAATGCATGTAAGTGTGTATACGGTGAAAATTATTCATAGCCTGAATTCCGTTTTTTTACGCGACAAGGGAAGAATGTATAATCTCCTATTATTTCCCACAGGAATAATTTTCCACGAAAGAGGAAGTTTCTTTTAATGAAATCCAGAAAATCATAAGGGAGTGACGATGATAATATTTCCATTAAGCTCTGACAACACAGATAATAATGTAATTTGACCAGCCCCCAAGCATGCTCCTCTTTAAGAAACACGATCATTTCAGTTTAAGGCAACCTAATAATGCGGCTGTCCTAATGGTTAGAGGGTACCACGAGAGTTCAACAAGTTTTCGTATGCACTGTGTCAAGTGAAGAGAAATGGTGGCGGTGGCGAAGTGGTTGGCCTTCCGCGAATTTCATTCGGCAGAGATCGGATTTTTCAACTTGTGATCGTCTAATCCCCTTCATGTGTGCTCTAAGAAGAACGCGAAAGTCAGCCCTCCGTCTTTCGGAAATGACGTTAAGCAGTTGCCTCCTCGATGCTGTTCGTTACGGGTAAGCTAATGCTAGCACTGGAATTCCGTTCTCTCCATTGAGTGTGTCTGGTGTATAAGAAGATATGGCATAATTAATCCAGAAGGTTGATTAGCTATAAATACGCACAATCAAACGAACATCAATTGAACAGAAAATTCTCCCCATTCTTCAAGAAGACATTTCTCCTGTTTCGTGTTATGAACTTCTAGTGTCTAATTATCGTTAATCGTGAACGTTTAAAGATACATAAATTCAGTCGTAACACATGCAGACATATGGGACGAACTGAAATTCACCTTAGAGGCATGCATCTCTCGACGGGACAAAACAAAACATTACCACAAATCACATTTCCTGACACCTCGAAAGTTTTTGGACGTTATCACCCTTGCTAATAGTTTGCAGGTTCTTAGGAATAGCTCCATTCCCACTAGAAATTTCACGTGTCACTGAAATCAACAATTATACCCAATAACCTGTCTCCACGCCAAATGCACTGAAGCACTTCCAGAAGTACTTTATGATTTACAATATATGTATATCTTATATATGTTAGAAACAGTTATTTATAATGATAAATGAATTTAAATTCATCGCCGTTTGAAGAGACATGAAACACGTCTTTGGCCGAATTCGTAGAGAATAATGTGGAACAATCGATTAGTAGAATAACGATCGGAGTAAGCCAAATATTTTTATCGATGATATGTCGCTGAGGAATTGTCTGAATGACTATAGGATCAGCTGTACATGAAAGAGTAATTTTATGTTTAAACAATAAGAAAACGCAGCCGCGACATGAAAGGTTTCTTGTTTATGTTTTCCGCATAAATTTCATTTGTCAGCATTGTTTGACATACGCGATATGAACACGTTTTTTAAAACATTTCGCAGGTTATAGTCACCAAATTTTCTTCCTTTAGAAAATTTTTTCGATTATGTTATTTTTTCGTTCATCGAGTACAATATGAAAATTTCATATTTCAATATGCGACGAGCTGTAAAATCTATTCATCCTGTTAAAAAAAGATACATTCTTTAATACAGGAAGGCAGACTTTCGACAAAGAATACATCGTAACTCGTACGAATTAATAAATATAAACAAAATGAAATTTTAATGCTCCAGACAAGAAATTCGATAATGCTACGGATCACGCGGATGAAGGCTACCATACGTGTTCAATGAGTTTTCACAATAACTCTGTCTTTAGAACCGGATATTTGCGAGAGAGTCGTTTCAACCCCTCAAAAGACGGGACAGATTAACATTTCCTTAATATCTGTGCTCGTCGTTTGGTGCTAGAGATCCCGAAATATACAATATTATAAAACACAAATTCATTATTAACTATTCTCAAAAAACTCTCTGACTATTCAATTGAGTCTAGAATTCAGTATCGAAGCATGAATTACTCTAGACCTAGACCGTGCAAAAATATCGAGGAGGAATTCTCGCGTCGAAACTACTCGAAAGCGTGTTACGAAGGCGTATATTTGGCGTCCGCTCCTATACTGAAAGTGTACAGGATTTTTGGTCTAGCACCTTTCCCATTAGAGCACGGGCAAGACGGCGAAAATGATACCTCCAATCGTGTTCTTAGTTACAGCGTTTCGGTTTACTTGGTGGTTATCTTCGCTATGCTGTGGGACCTGAGCGATAAAAATACAGTTATTGAAGAAAGAAACCTAGGAGCATTCTTTATTAGATATTGGAAAATGGCTTCGTACGTCATCTCAATGAGCACCTGTTTGGTTCTGTTTCTTCGTCAATCCAAAGTTCACCGCCTGCTGACAGATTTGGTCAAATTTGTCGAGAGGCTCGGCGAACTCGATATCCGTATCGACTGGTATAGGTTTCGCAAGAACATCAGAAGACAAATGCACGGCATTATGCTTTTCATTCTGGTGCAATTTCGTTTGATTCGTTTTGGAAACCCAATGCTGTTGAAGAGTAATGGAATTCCTCAGTTCATCGCACTCTTTTACTCGGCCATCAGTAAGTTCTTAAAGGAAATACAGTGCTACAATGTTTTGACTCACATTAACTTGAGAATGGCGTGTTTGAATGATGAAATCCGTCAGAGCTGCTCGACTGGATCTTTCTCAGGTATGCCTTCGAGTGGATCGGGAATTTCGCCTGCAAAGCGATGTAAGCTGTGGACATCCCTCAACCGAGACCTGTACAGGTTTAGCGTGGCCGTGAACAACATCTACGGAAGCATAATCTTGTTCAACGTGATGTTAACTTTGGTCGACGCAGTGTTCGCGCTTTTCTTCTTTCTCTGCGCGTTGATGATGGTTGAGGAAATATTTACCCACATTCCTGAAAGGATCATTCCCCTATTTTGTGTAGTCTGCGAAATTTTCGATGTTGTACTCATTGCGCAGTCCGGCCAATCGGCATCAGATAAGGTGAATGCATTTTCATTAACATTCTTGAAAGTCATTTTTGTCTCAACATCCTTGGAATAATTTAAAATCAAAGTAAAAAAACTTCTACGAATCAATTGGATAAAATTAATTGTCATATTGTTGTAATTTTGTAGTTTAAAAATAATTTGATTAGTACATTTTTTTATTGATAGAAATTTTTTTATGCTATGTAATTCAGATTCCATCACTTTTAATTTAATCATATATAAATATATATATGTGTGTATGAATCGTTGCAACTACATTTATTCCATCACATAGAGACTTTAAAATGTTATCAATTGAGCGATACCGCATTAATATTAGAGTAAAATACGATATTAATCGATCTCAGCTAAGAACATCTAAAATATTTTTGACGCAGAAAGAAGATGAATCAACTTACGTAGTCATTTTTATTCCTTGTCATTGGCTGTGTAATGATATCATGTGATAACGACCTTTATGCCTTTATTCTATAATTGCCTGTATCGGCACCAGGACTATTGAGAATAGTCACTTCGATCTGCCAATTAGGAGTAATTCCCAATACCCGACAAGACGTTTGGTCTTCTTTCCTATCTCAAACTAAGGTATACAAAGCAGCGCGACTGTCAGTATAATTTTAGAACTCCTAATAACTTGCTATTTTATGTAGTTGGACATAAAATAAATACAAAATAAAATTTTAATGTTATTTGTTCATCTTCGAAGCGTCTCCATGAGATATAGGTCGGACAGTGTTAATTACAGTCACAAAGATCCAAAATTGTGTTAGCTAAACAATGTAAACTGTAAAAGTCCCGCTACCTTGCTCAGCTTTGCCATGATCATGATCGTTAGAAGTGTAATGTTACTAAACGCGAGGTGTACCGTAATCGATGAAAATGATGCTATTCTTCCTTGGTATTTGTTGTTCCATACTTTTCAAATATTTTGAAATGATTTTGGAGATTTTTTTTCTCTCCTCCCGAGTAAATCATCCTAAATTCGTCTGAACTTATCGCGCCTTGTCATTCCCACCGAACTTCACTAAGATCTACTATACCTGCATTATTCCTTCTCATTTGCTTTTTTAAGTACTCTAGTTTACCCAATGAATTCATAGTCCTAACATTCCATGTGCCTATTGTTAATTTCTCACTACTTGCTTAATGTTACATTTCCTCTGTGCATCCCCTAGGGTATTCCCCACCCGGAGATCAGATTGGGGGACTATTTTCCCTCCGGAATATTTTACCCCAGAGAGATCCATAGAGGTATTTGCAGTTTTCAGCATATAATGGGAAATATAATGCCCCTTGCTTTCCTCATCGCAGTTTCACAAAAGTGATGACCCATCTGTAGCTGTTCAGATCCATATGATCACCATCTACAGAGATACTGTGCAAGCTGCTGCCCTTGCACATGGGATGTAAAACCTCCAAGACTGCTTCTTAGTCTGACACTTCTCCTCAGGCATTTCCGGCTTGGATGGTCCTACCAGGAGAATTATCTCCCGACGGCATAGTTCCTTGTCTCATAAGAATACACAAACTCTCCCACCTCTGTAAGGTTATGCAGTCCTTAGGGAGGGCAATACATAGCATATTTAAATATCCATATAAGTATAAGTTGCTGATAAAAGTTCATAGTTTTTCTTAAGGTTAACTTTTTCTAAGATTTGATGATTATCATTTGACTTCTCTGTTATTAAATGCATACCACATTGACTTTGAGGTTATTTTCACTCGATATTGGTCTAGTTATATGGAAATCCATCTTTTTCTATGATAAATCCCAATTCTTATTAGTTAATTGACGTGCAGAGTAGTTCTAATTAATATAATTAATTTCGTGAAAAAAGGCCGTTTCAAATATTTGTCATAATATTGTGAACGAAGGGAGATTATAACAACAAACTGTTTTAATCTAGCTTTACATCGTAAGGAATTCGTATTTAAAAAAACATTTTATAAGAAAGTGTTGGACATCAGCATTCTCAATACTTGTGCTGAAGGTATTCCATGCTAAGTAGCTCTCAATCTAGAGAAAATACGCTGCATACTTGGAATATTATTTCAGACCAAATTCTACATGACTCAGCAGTCACAGCGAAGTCGATGTCACATTTAGCGGTCGAGTATTTCTTTTGATTGCCTTCTCGCAGTTTTTTTCGATATGTTAAAATATAACATTTAACATGCAAAGGTACTCCCCCGTTCTTACAGAGCATTTCTTCTGAAATTAAATTGGGACGTTAATGGTCATTATCATAAATAGGACAAAACCAGGATGGCAGCGTAAAGCTACAATAATCTTCAAAACTTTTAAAATATTTCACGTTCGTATGCCTTCGGATGTCGATATTAGTAAAGAAATTTGCTATCAGGTGAAGACTATCGATTCGAAGAATATACGCGGTCCACGAACTATGATAAAAAATAATGGAGTCACTAAATCCTAACCGATATCGGATGATAACATTCGTGTTTACTATACTGTCACTGATAATGAGTATTTGGAGTTGACACGAGACGACGATCTTAGATATTTATATTGAAATACCTGCTTATGATATTTGAGTTCAAATATATATATTAAGTTTCGGTGTGGTAGAACAATATTCTCTAGGCCAATATTCAAAATGTTAATTTGGTTTAATCATCAAGAATCAGTTACTAAAAGGCGTGAATTAACTATAATTATATGTTTTTCATTGGTTGTCGTAATGATCACGTATGGCATAATTTGTGAGGAAGGAGAAAAAATACAAAAAAAGAAATATCGAATTGTGTTTTGAATGGAATTGAATTTTTTACTCGTCAACTAAAATGTTCGCTCTTCACAGACGAGCAGACGAACGCATTTTAGAAGCCCTGTTTACTTATATATATATATATATATATATATATATATATATATATGTATATATATATACATTATTGTTATATATATATATTCTTTGAATTTATAAATAAAAATAAATTTAAATCAATGAATTGAAAGGTTAAAAACTGCCAGCCATATATATGTAAGTAGTAATTTCATGCTTCTGTATTCGTCAAAAACCTCTCTGTATAATAAATGTCGATTTTCAAAAAATAATCTTTGAATTCTACCAAGTAGTAATTTTAAGCGACGTTGTTGCTGTACTCTTTCTATTCCTAGTGGTGTTGACGACGAGGATGTTCAGAATTTCGGTTTCTCTACGCAGATTTGGATTTTGTTCTGGGAAATTTACGAAATATTTGGAGCAGCATCCATCATGCAATTGTGTCTGATGAGTAGAACTGAATTAATTAATAATTATCCCATGTTTGATTGTATTTGACAAAAATCTTAGGTTAGTTCCGATTTGGAATTGCTCCTTTTATAATTACATTTATAATATGCCCTTTAATATCATGACTCGATACTTTCCAGAATGGAAATAGGGTTATAGTTTTCTCGTCGTGTCTATCTGTCTGTCAGTCCATCTGCATGTTTGTCTGTCTATTAACTTTTGAACTAATAGACCGATTTTCATGAAACTCGGTGGAAATCTCTTGCTACTTGAGCAGAGTTCCCGAGGATAGATTTTGTTGCCAAGATTGAAGTCACGGGTTCGAATCTAGGCACTATACTTCCCATTTGATTAAGATGGGAAATCTGAAATCCATCGTGGTGGGCAATTTTCTCTTACGCATAAAATATCTTAGAATTGGAGCGAGTTTTGTAATTTTCTCTGAGGAAAGGAATAATGAGTCTAATTTTTATCGTAGAATTTTGCTTATCGATTGTGTTTCTTAGAATTTCGCGTAAAAACTCGCGTTTTTGCAGTTTTTATCACTCATTACGAGATTGTTGCCATAGCAACAACTATTTTTGGATTCTGATTCGGTATATTCTAATACTTAAATGCAGTGGCGGCTCGAAGCTAAAATTAGTGGGGGTGCTGCTCCAGAAAATTTTTAGCCTTTGTTTTAAAATTGTGTAAAAGGAAAAAAACATGTATAAAAAGAAAATTTATTCAGGAACTTGATAAAATCTTAACAAAAAAAACCAAACATTTTTTACTTACTGTAACTTAAATTGTTACAGTTCAAGCTTGATCTATTCATTTAAAAATGAAATCCATTCTTCTTGTTTTAATTTGCGCAAAAAGTTCAATAATTTTCTCCTTGATCTCTGGATGACAATTGAGGAAATTTTTCTCCATTGAATGTACTAAAAGCGCATTTAGTCTTTCCGAATTCATAGTGCTTCTTAAAAAAGTTTTTATTCTTTTCAATGTTGAAAAGCAGCGCTCTGCCTCTGATGTAGTCATGGGAATTGTCAAGAAGATTTTTATCAGTTTCGTAATTTCACTAAAAACATCATCTAGATTATTTTCCAAGATAAATTTCAGCAGCTCAATTAATTTGCAATATTCATGAATATCAGTCCTACAATAGAATACTTTTAGTTCAGTTTCAAGCTTTTCTTTGTCAATCATAGGATAAGCTTCAGTGGTCAGTACTATCTCTTTTGTGGGATGTTCATTCTAAAATCTAGTGAAGCATTTCCTGTTGAACAATTTAGCAGCTACTAAGTGTTTAGTGGAAGAATATCTGTCCATTATATCAACACATATATAGTCACACACTTCCTTAGCTTCTGCCATGAGTGTCTTTGAAGGATTCTCACAGTACTTTGAGTTTCTCAATTCTAAAATAGCAGTTTTGAAATTTGTTATATATTGATTAACTTTAAACACACTAATTTCTCGAGATTGCATTTGGTTGTAAATTATTTCAACATGAGGCATTATCTGATGAAAAAGCTCTAACCAAAACTCGAAATTATCATCATTCAGGTAATTTAAAATTCCTGTTGCTTCTGCAATGGTTTGCTCTGCATTTGATGTTGACTGAATTTCAGTAAGGCAGTTTTTTAAAGGTTGCAAATTTTCATGAACTCTGTTTATGGTCCGTATGTTGGAATTCCATCTTGTAGAGGATGGACGTGGAATGCTGACGTCCATATGTTTCTTGAGAATGGACACACGTTGTGGTGATCTGGAGAAGAATGTTGGAATAGCCAGAATATTAGAGAAAAATATTCTTGCGTTTCGTGTAATACTTGCTGCATTTCTCATTCTTAAATTAAGTTGATGTGCATAACAGTGAATGAAATGTGCATTACTATAAACTGCTTTTATTTTTGCTTGAACTCCTGCTTTTTTGCCTTTCATGACATTTTCACCATCAAATGTCTGAGCTTTCAGTTTTTGTGCATTTCCTTAAAGGATTATGTCCAATTGTTCTAAAATACGTTTTGATATGCGATCTGCAGTTTGATTTTCTGGAATAATCATCATCATCATCATCATGCTTCTGTCCGAAGACAGGTTTTAACTGAATCGCTGCCTCCATTTCTCTCTCTCCCTAGAAGCCTCTTTTATACCTCTATAAGTATTATATCCCTGCTTTATATTATCTAATATTCCTATTCTTTTTCTCCCTCTTCCTCTTCTTCCACTAATTTTTCCTTCTAAGATCGTCCTTTGTAAACACTGTCTTCTCAATATGTGCCCTATCCAATTTGCTTTTCTTTTCCTGATTGTTTTTATTAGCGTCCTTTCTTCTCCCACCATTTCTAATACTTCTTCGTTTCTCTTCCTCTCTGTCCATTTCACTTTCATCATTCTTCTCCATACCCACATCTCAAAACTTTCTAAATATTTTTCCTCCTTTCTCCTTATCGTCCACGTCTCTGCACCATAAAGAGCTATGCTCCATATGTAGCATTTTGCTAATTTCTTCCTTGTTTCTAAATTTATTTTCTTGCTTGTGAGAAGCTCCTGCTTCTCGTTAAATGCTGATTTTGCCATTGCAATCCTACTTCTGATGTCCTGTGTACTACTTCCATCCTGTGCTAAAATACTGCCGAGATATTTGAAACTACTTACTTGTTCCAATTTTTGACCATTTACCATTATATTTAATTCTTTATGTTCCTTTGAAACCACCATGACTTTCGTTTTTTCAGCATTGATCTTCATTCCATATTGTTGGCCAACCTCCACTAGTCTGTCTGTCATCCTCTGAAGCTCTTTCTCGCCTTCTGCTCTTAAGCCCTGATCATCTGCGTATTTAATGGTGGTAATACTTTCACCTCCTATCTTAAATCCTTTCTCTTCCATCAACGCTTCTTCTGTTATTGTTTCTGCATAAATATTAAATATCGCTGGTGAAATAGGACAACCCTGCCTCCCTATTGAAGTACTTTCTGTTTCTTCTCCTTCAACCCTGACTCTAATCATTTGATTAAAGTAAAGGTTTTTAAGCAGTCTTTTATCTTTCCAATCTATTCCAATTTTGTTTAAAATACCCAGCATTTTATCCCATTTCACTCGGTCAAAAGCTTTCTCCCAATCTACAAAACAAAAATACATACCTTTATTGACTTCTAGCGCTCTTTCTATCATCATCCTCATACATCCTATAGCATCTCTAGTCCCCCTTCCTCTTCTAAAACCAAACTGATTATCTTGCAGCTCCTTTTCTATTTTACATTCAATTCTTTTAGTTATTATTCTGGTTAGAACTTTAGCTGTATGAGAAATTAAACTAATAGTTCTGTAATCCTTACAACATTTTGCATTGTTCTTTTTTTCCAGTGGTACCATCACAACATCTAAAAAATCTTCAGGCCATATGCCAGTATCATATACATGGTTAAAAAATTTTGTGAGTTGCTTAACTGCTTTAGACCCCAAAACCTTAAGAACGTCCACGGGTATATCATCACTCCCAACAGCCTTCCTTCTTTTCATGTCATCAATTGCTCTTTTAACTTCAGACTCGAGAATACTTGGTCCTAGCTGATCTTCTTCCACATCCTCTTCTTCATTTAATTCAATATTTCTTGGCTTTCCTTCTTTGTCATACAGAACCTCAATGTATTCTTTCCAGATATTGTTTACATCGTCTGGCTCCGATACTATTTTACCACTTTTGTTCATGATCCCTTTACGTCCTATCTTTCTTGCTTTTTTCTTGAATAGTTCCCTTGCTTTGCTATACATGAGGTCTGTTCTACAAATTCTTTCACATTCGAAAATCTCCTCGCATTTTTCATTTATCCACTGTTCTCTTTATCTCTTTATCTGTTTCCCTTCTTAAAGCATAATTTAACTCCTTGTACTTTCTTTGGCCTTCTTCAGTGTTCATGTTCTTCCACTTTCTCCGCTCTTCCATTTTTTGCAGCATGGCTGCTGTGATCCAGGGTTTTTTGTTTCTTTCACCCGTTATCTTTCCTACCTTCTTTTCCATTACATCTTTAATGTTGCTATGGATGTATCTCCACTCCTCATCTACATTCTTCCTATTTTCTTCAGCTCTCTCCCCCAACCTTTCCTCCAGCTCAGTCATGATAGCCTCCTTGTTTTTAAGGAGTTCCTCTAAGTTCCATTTCTTGTTAACTCTTATGTTTCTCCTAACGCTCTTCAGTCTTCATTGTATATTTGCCACCAAAAGGTTGTGGTCAGAATCGATATCTGCCCCTGGTAGTGTTTTTACATTTTTAATGCTATTTCTAAATCTTTCATTGACTAGTATGTAATCTATCTGGTATCGTCTCTGGTCTCCTGGGCTTCTCCATGTGTAAAGTCTCCGCTGGTGATGCTTAAACCATGTATTAGTTACAATTAATCTATTTCTATGGCAGAATTCCACAATAAAGAATCCCAAAAAACGCTCAAATATTTCTTCATTCAATACGTACCGTAGAACAAGGACCATTTGAGTGTGTTCCGAAACATCTGTTGTGTCATCAGCCACGACAGCTACAAAGGAAGCTTTTCTAATTTCCGTCCTTATCTCCTCATGGTATATTTGTCGCAGGCAGTCAAGTATCTCATTCTGAATGGTATTAGAAACACCTTTGAAGACTGCACTGGTTTCTAAGTGATTCTTCAAATCTGAATCTAATTTAGATGCAAAATTTACTAATCCTCTAAATACCCCTGGATTTACTGAATCGTCTTTTTCATCATGTTCACGTAAGGGAGTTTTGTACCGACTATTTACTGCTATTTCTTTAGACGAAGGACTACTATAAATTAACAATAATTACGAGTCTATGGTGTCCTTCTTTAGTGTTAGTATTATAATTATGTTAAAAAATACGGAAGTATCTATATTCGTAATTATTTGGCGGATATAAGAGTCTCATAACTTCTTATATGGAGTATTATTACTGTAGGTTTTTAGATTCCATTCGTATAATTATTTATTATAAGTTCCGGAATATATTTTATCTCTTTGTTGTACATTAATAAGTTGCTTGTAGCTTTTTGTGGTAATATTAAAATGGCCATTTGATTAATTTAATTTAGACCTTTAAGCTTTTAACAATCCAGACTTGGAAGAAGTAGAGCGAGAGTTTTAGAAAAAATTCAATCGGTGATAATCTTGGATAAAATTCCGCTGAACATTGCGTTAAACGAGAATAATTTATACAGTAGAAAGAGATAATAATTAAATTAAAAATGTCGAAATATCCTGCATACAAAAGTAACAATAGTAATTTGGAAAAGTAATCTGCATGTCAATGAGACTCTATGGAGTATCAGGGCATCGAATCGGAACCGAACAGAAAAGCGAAAAAAACTGTTATTTTAGCTGGAGTGAAACTGAACCCGAACCGAAACCGAAAACCGTTATTTATTTCCATTTTCCATTTTTTCGGATCGCATAATCAGTGGGAGCGAAGGATGGGTTGTTCCTTTTTCTTTAATATGAGTCTTTTTTTTAAATCTCACTTTTCAACACCGAATAAAGCAAAAGCAAATGGTTTTCTTTGAGAATACATACTACTAATTCTTTAAAGAGATGCATCTTTGTGATGTGGAAATAAACTTATTGTTAGTAGCACTTTGAAGACAGCCGCTAACCGTCTTGGTACCCTCCTGAGCCTACCCCGTTGAGCGTTCCGGGTAAAAATGTTTCACGATTCTTAATTTGGATTTTGCTTAAAGTTTGAGGCTATTTTCCCCATAAACTTTCATTTATTCTACCTATTCATTGAACCCTTATATTCTGGTAGTCTTTCTCCAGATCCAGGAAGGATCGCTCCGCAGTCGTGCTTTTCAGCTATTCTTACTTCTGTTTTCCTTCGTTACAGGTTAAATAAATAGTCTCAGTGCAATTTATTGTTACGAGCGAATAACTATTTTTGTCTTCTTGACTTGCGATAGGGAAGACGTATTGGGTTTAAATAAAAATTAAAATTAATTAATAAAGATTATTTTGGATTTCTCTAGAAGTTCTCCGCAAAAATTTAACGTCGGAGCGAAAAAAATCGGTTCGAACCGGTTCAATGGTGGTTGCTGGAGCGAAACCTGAACCGAACCGAAATTTTTTGTTTTTGTGTGAACGGGAACGAAAACCAAAGCGAAAAATAATTCGGTTCTATCCACTGTGGAGTAATAATCGATGAATGATTATAAGGTTCAAGAGGTTATTACTGTTTATGTAGTGTCGAAACGCGTAATTTTATCGCAGCAATCTTTTAGTCGATTACAATGGGACACGAAAAGTTTAGGTATTAAAGGTATATGATTTGTTTATTTTGGATGGATGGCGTTCAAATTTCACTGAATCACGTCTGCCTGTCCTCAATGCATTTGAAGAACGCGAGAGGCAGTATATTGGATCTACCATAATCCAAGGAAAGATTAGGAGACTATGTTTGCTTCCAATCCCAAATTCTCATGTTGAATACCAGCTTTTATGTTTTCCCCTTTAGAAAGGCATGGGAAGGAGTACAGCGAATTTTTCATTTGCATCTTAAACTTTCGTATGATCACCGTAGAAACTTTGGAATTGAACCAAATACGCCTTTGGAACAATTTTTGAAACGAGAAAAATGTCTGCTATGACCGGGAATTGAACCCGGGTCTTCCACTTACCGGGCGGATATTCTACCCCTGAACTATCGTAGCAGAACATTTTCTCTCGTTTCTGAACACGGATGTTTTCCTTGGTAGGACGGGAACTAGCCAAGCTAGTATCAACTGCCCCGACAGATGTCCTCGAAGAGAATCATCGAAAGAAACTCCTTCCTCTCAAATGGTGAGATTGCCAAACATGAAATTGATGGGATGATGTGATCCGAAGATCCTATGCAGACAGGCATAAGCTGTGATAGTTGGAACAATTTTTGAAACGAGAAAAATGTCTGCTATGACCGGGAATTGAACCCGGGTCTTCCACTTGCCGGGCGGATATTCTACCCCTGAACTATCGTAGCAGAACATTTTCTCTCGTTTCTGAACACGGATGTTTTCCTTGGTAGGACGGGAACTAGCCAAGCTAGTATCAAACTGCCCCGACAGATGTCCTCGAAGAGAATCATCGAAAGAAACTCCTTCCTCTCAAATGGTGAGATTGCCAAACATGAAATTGATGGGATGATGTGATCCGAAGATCCTATGCAGACAGGCAATAAGCTGTGATAGTTGGAACAATTTTTGAAACGAGAAAAATGTCTGCTATGACCGGGAATTGAACCCGGGTCTTCCACTTGCCGGGCGGATATTCTACCCCTGAACTATCGTAGCAGAACATTTTCTCTCGTTTCTGAACACGGATGTTTTCCTTGGTAGGACGGGAACTAGCCAAGCTAGTATCAAGTTGCCCCGACAGATGTCCTCGAAGAGAATCATCGAAAGAAACTCCTTCCTCTCAAATGGTGAGATTGCCAAACATGAAATTGATGGGATGATGTGATCCGAAGATCCATGCAGACAGGCAATAAGCTGTGATAGTTGGAACAATTTTTGAAACGAGAAAAATGTCTGCTATGACCGGGAATTGAACCCGGGTCTTCCACTTACCGGGCGGATATTCTACCCCTGAACTATCGTAGCAGAACATTTTCTCTCGTTTCTGAACACGGATGTTTTCCTTGGTAGGACGGGAACTAGCCAAGCTAGTATCAAACTGCCCCGACAGATGTCCTCGAAGAGAATCATCGAAAGAAACTCCTTCCTCTCAAATGGTGAGATTGCCAAACATGAAATTGATGGGATGATGTGATCCGAAGATCCTGTGCAGACAGGCAATAAGCTGTGATAGTTGGAACAATTTTTGAAACGAGAAAAATGTCTGCTATGACCGGGAATTGAACCCGGGTCTTCCACTTGCCGGGCGGATATTCTACCCCTGAACTATCGTGTGTCTGCACAGGATCTTCGGATCACATCATCCCATCAAATACGCCTTTGATAAATAAGTTGATATATTCATTCCGTCGACTTTCGAAGAGGCATAACATCGATCCGCACATTTTGTTAACGCGAATATTTGAAATTTTAGCTAAAAATTTCTTCGTTCACGGTTGGCACCGAATACGACAAAGTTTCCTGTAGTTTTTTAATTCTTTTTGAGCTGATGGGCAACGAGTCTTTCTTTTCTCTCCAAAATACCATGGTCCGAGTACAGGTGCAATTTTTTCCTTCGTTTACGGGACTTGCTTTTTGAAAATTCTAGGATTTTAATCTCTGAATACATTTTTCATGTGTACTACACCTATCATATAAGATTTAGAGAGAAATATGATTTTATAGTTGATCTCAATAAAAAATCTTCGTGTACATCGACGTAGAAAAGATACGCCATGGCACTTTTGAAAATCGAATTTATATCTAAGAAAGTATTAGTTGTAACCATATACTCTCGTTGGCAAATATTGTGCTTTCAGATCATGTAAGAGCAAGGGAGAGGAAAGCGTGCCTTCTTAATTGTTGCCTGCGCTAAAATTTTAGTAGCATCCGATGTTATCAATATATGAACTTTCCCAGCATATTCTATTAGATGAAATTAAAGCTCTTAGAATAAACTCATGCACTTCTACGATTAACTAAGCAGCCTAAAAATGAGAAAATGAAATAAAGAAACAGCAGCACTTGATTATACGAAGATACCCTGATATACGTGCAGAGCAATTTAGAAGACGATTAAGTTTTAAGGGAAACGTAATTAAAGGCTTATCGAGATCAACATTGTAGTTTCATGTCATCTAATAAAACGTAAAATTTTCGTTTTCTAAATAAATGTGTAAAAAAAACTGTTACTTTGTTACGTGCGAGAATTTTATTTTGAAAGGATTGAAAAAGAAGCCTGAAACCATTTTTTTATGCCCAAAATAGTTAACTTACACGAAATCAAAGAAATAGTGTTCCTCAGCTTGTCAGAAACGAAGCATTTGATTTACCTTGGCAACGCCGGGTACTTAAGCTAATATAACTTACTGAAAGCCCAAACCAGGACTAATGCAGACTGGTTTCCTTGAGTTGATGTCCCGAATTCATTACTTATATTGACAGGAAATGGTTCAATATATGTTAGTCATTCCAAGAAATTCTTATACCATAAATATCATTTGTAATTCATAGTATATCAAGGATTGAGAAAAAATTAAAATAAAATGAATAGAACATTGCCAGATTTAAAATATTAAATCAATGTTGAAATGTCTTTCTGACATTTTGCATGTATCTATTTAAATAAACGAATTTAATAAATGTTACTGCTTACACACTAATATGTATGGATTTTTGAAGAGTAGTCGAGCGGAAAAGAAAATAACCCATTTGTTTACTCGGCAATGCTCTAGCCTAGTACAGTAATAATCGTCTCCCTGGCTACGGTCCAATAAAATGCGATTTAAAATGTAAAAACGCTACGTTTTAGTAAAAATTCCAGAAAATACTATCAATTATCTAAATTCGGTGATAAGAATTATAATCTACGTTCTTTTCCCCTTAGAACATTACAATCCTCTCTTCGATACCGCATTTTTAAGATATTCTAAAGTATTAAAGAATACATCTCTACACAATAGATTTGAGATTTTCTATGTTAAAAAATAAGGGAAAAACATTCCTGGAATCGAACTCAAATAAAATCTAGAAAGGCCCTGGCAGCACGAGTCTCATACCAAGTTTCATGAAAATCGGTCCATTGATGCAAAACTTGTTAGTGGGGTGGACACACATAAACACAGACACGACCAATTCATAAGGCTTTGTTTCCTTTGGAAGCCAGCCTAATAATACTAGATAAAAAATATTCACCTTTTTTTTACCGAAATTTATAGAAAAATGTTTTACGCCCTAATGCACAAAAGCTTTATCCTAATTTTGTAGCTTCCTTTTGGAATAATGCGGTCATAAGATCCTTGGCAGGAAGGCATAAACTGTAAAGCTGAGAAAAGTTTTGAAACTACAGTCAAACTCGGCTATAACGAGCGCCACGGAACCGTTTAGTTTTGCTCGTTATAGCCGTTAAACTTAATATCCGTGAAGGCAAAAGCATGCATGCGTATGGTGAAATAAGACATAAGAATTAAAAGTGAATATAAACAGAAAGGTTATTTAGTAAATTTATGAAAAAACCTAAAAATGAGAATAAACTAAAAAATTTAAAGTAAACATACGTACTTATAAAATTTACTCACAGCTGCATTCTTAATCAGTCCCCTTTTTACAAAAATAACTTTGAATAGTAGCCTGTTTCATAGATTTCACTTTGAAGTTTCCTCTTATTACACTTAGTGCACTAAAAACACCATCGGAAATGTCAATGTTTTAAAAAAAAAATCATTTAATGTTTCCACGGCATCCTGAGTAAGGATTGTGTCTTCGACACATTCAACATTTTCTTCATCACTGTCTGCTGTGCTTTATACTGTCTCTATTATTTCACTCTCCGTAGGAATTCCACTGGTAATCAAACCGTCATCAACATGAACAGAATTGTCAATGTCATTTACATGGTAAAAATTCGCAATTCCATTTTTCTTGAAGCCATTCTGATCTTCATCAACGTTATGGTTATCAATCGAAAATTCTCCCGATATTAAACCAGACATTCAAAAACAGTTTACGATCGTTGTAGGTGAAACATGCATCTGTCATCAAATGAATTGCATCCAATACAGAGTCGTTGCCATCTAAAACTCTTTCCCTCTTTTCAATCAACTGTAGAACATAAAATCGCTTGAAATCGCATTTAAAACTTTTAATTATCCCCTTGTCCATTGGCTGCAAAATAGAAGTCGCATTTGGAGGTAATACACCAGTTTTACATTGGATAACTCCTGCATATGTGGGTGCGCAGGACAGTTATCGACAAGGAGTAGAATGTTTCTATTTTTCCTCCGTAACTCGTTGTTCTACTGACTTACATATTTCTGAAAAATATTGGAAGTCTTCCATGCCTTTTTATTAGCTGCATATTCAACGGGAAGCTTCTTTACATTTTTGAAACAACGTGGCTTTTGTGACTTACCAATAACAAAAAGTTATTTTTGTAAGTCCCATTTATGTTTGCGCACATTAAAACTGTTAAACGATTCTTAGGTCTTTTGCCACCAACACATTTGTCACCTTTGAATTTAAAAGTTGCATCAGGCATCATGTTGTAAAACAATCCAGTTTCGTCGGCATTGTAGATGTCTTCTTCTCTGTAACCTTTTTGACACTCCTCCCAAACACTTTTCACCCATTCACTTGCCGTTTTTGAATCTGCTGACAGGGCCTTTCGCATAATCAATGTTATGCCGATTTTTAAAACGATCAAGCCACCCGTTATTGCATGTGAAGTTCTCGTGTCCTAACTGTTTTGCAAATTTATCTGCCTGTACCTTGATGGGGAAACCAGCATTTCACTGCCTCTTAAACCACTCCAGAAGTGCAACAGTAACCAAGTCGCACTTCCTCATTTTCTTTTTCGTTGTTAGGTTGTTCTCTAATGCAGATAAAATGCTTCTTTGGTTTTCCATAAGGTTGAAACGACGAAGATAAATTAAATTTTTTGCACACTTCAACATTTTTTTACCACGTTCTAACTCTCGAATAATATCAATCTTTTCGCTAATAGACAAACACTTCCTTTTATGTACGGACATGTTACTCGTTCAAGGGCAAAATCTCAACTGATTTTTGTGATCAACGCTACGAACTTTCTTTGCAAACTGTGAGCATACCAATTCCAGGAAGAGTTAATGAGGAGACGGATTAAACGTGGGATTTCCCATCTTTACGTGGGAAAGGGTGTTGGGTGCATTTGGCTGAGCGACGGGGGTGGGCGCCATTGCACATGCCCTTACTCCTTACCCCCTTCCAAACACAACCTCCTGGCTGTAAAAGAGCTGGGGATTGGGGGGGGAGGACAAAGGACCTCCGCGAGTGCCACTGTACTTGCAAGTTGTGAATTCTTGGTTTGGACGAAGGGATTATTTTTAACAAGAACGCCGCGGTCTTTAACCTCCCCGAGGGATAGGGTGTAGAGGCTGGACTCAAGAACACAAGGTTACATATTTTGGGTCACTATGAGGATTGAAGGGGCTGACCGCCGCCGCGATTGAGACAGTGAGAAGTGGTCAAAGTTTGCTCGATATATCCGTAAAGCGTGCTCGTTATATACGTGAAATATTTGTATGTAAATGCTCGTAAACTTATCTTGGAGGTAGCATTTGATCACTATACCCGTGAACTCGTTACCACCGTGCTCGTTATAAACGAGTTTTGACTGCAGATAAAATTCTGCTATGACCGAGAATTGAACCCGCGTGGAACCCAGGTGGAACTTATACCATTTAACTATCGCAGCAGTTCAATTCTGCCGTTTCTGATCGCGTTTGTTTTCTTACTTCCGTTGTCGAGTATACGTCCGGGAAATGGATGACCTGGGTTCGATTCCTTGTCATAGAGAATATATTATCGTCTCAAAAATATACCCAAGCTTACTTTTGTTTAATTGAAAATTTGAAGGTAAATATTTTTCCGGGAATAAAAAATCAAAAGTTCCCTGATTTTTCCAATAAGGTAAAATACAAATATTTATCGGAACACAACTTGCGGCTTCGCATTTCATTTATGGAAAGCGATTGACAGATGACAAACGGGGGTTTTTGTTCATTATCCGTCCGCATCTCAATACAGGGACAGTGTTGCCGTAAATAGCGAAAAAGCGACGAGAAATTGTACTACTGCGCAATGCCTACATATTACGGAAATTTGAAACTTAAGAAATATGGCACTTAGCTTTAGGATATTCCGTCTTCTTCTGCCCCTCGGGTTGGGTTGGTTTCCTATCCTCGTTCACATTGGTCCCCCTCATCGGGTTCGGTTGATCTTCATTCACATTACTCGTCGTCTTCATCCCAAATCATTATCCGGCCGCATTTTAAAATATTTATTTGAACAAATAAACCACACATCAATTTCTTACGGACTTAAAGCAGCGTGCGGAGTAATATATATATATATATATATATATATATATATATATATATATATATATATATATATATAGTAGGGCGGTGGCAAGCATTTTTCGGAAAAAGGTAGGCGTTGGGCTGAAAAAGGTTGGGAACCACTGATCAAAATCATGAGTTCAATATTTTTCACAATCATAATATAATGTAACGAAAATAAAAAATTAATATTGAATGACTAAAATCAAAATATCACGTCTCCTTGACCGATTTAAAAATAAAATACTCCAAAAGAAAACAACCACGATTGATATACCCGAAATCGAAGTCAAAGGGTGGCATGCGTTTTCACATAATTTTTGTTCGCATAACCGCTTAAGAGGATATATAAAGAACATTTAAAGACGAGTCGACGACTTTTGTTTAATATTTTAAGAAGAAATTTATTTACCTGTCAATGTACATTATCGCACATGATTGGAATATATGCAGAATCGATTTTGTCGATCAACACATTTAATGGATGAAAGTGTATGCGGGGTGATAAGTATTATTGTCTTAGAATTCGAATCTTTTCGAAAAAATTGAAGAATACCAACACTTTCATAGACTTCATCCAGCCGTCATTCTTCGCGGCATATTGATATGTATCCCAGTATAGCATAAGAAATAAAAAGAATTTCATACCGGTAGCAATGATATTATTATTTACCAGTTCTGACACCCTTAACATTTATATAGTTTCGCCAAAAAGAAATAAAAATAAAAGATTTCATCTTCTTGAAGAATCACGATTTTGTCCATTTAAGACTACATTATAATGCCTCTGGGTGAATGGAAGAAAAGCGATAAGCTTTTTCTTCCAGTTTTCCTACTCACTGTTTAATGGCTGAAAAATTCTCTCCACACCTCAATTCAGCGATATTTCTCCTATGTTATAAACGTTCTATGTATGATTTTATTATTAAATTATTATAATTAATTTTGTTATTAATTAATGATTTTTATCAAACACGATCGCGACAAATCCGTTGAAATAGGATAAAGCTTAGAATCATGTATCTCTCGAAAGGAGAAAAGACCCCTTGCCAGAAATCAATTTTCGTGATCGTTCGAAAGTGTTTTGGACGTTAGCACCGTTATTGCAAGTCTGCAGGATTTTCGGGCTAGCTCCTTTCCGATTTAAAAGTCACGAGATGTGGGCAGGTATCACTACAAACGAGCTGTCTGGTACTTGTTCTCTCTTATGGTACGTGAAATGCGCTGTCACAGATAAGAACATATTTGATCTGGATATAGCCGCGATGATATATTGGACATTAGTGCTGTACTTAATCTCAACAATCCACTGCGTAGTTATATGTATGCGCCGATGCATGGTTTACAGTGTCTTGGTCGATTTGGTCGAGCTTGACGTGATGCTTGCCGAAATGAAGATCTCCATCGATTGGCATAGATTTCGTAAGAGCGTCAGTAGATTAATGTTCGTTTTCTGGATTTCTGCGTTAATACTAGCTCTTTTGGCAATGCCTTTTTTGACGGTGGAAAAATGCGAAATCATTAGATATTTCCCCATTCTTTACTTGTCTTGCAACCTATTCTTAGTCTAGCAGGAGCACTACGATATCTTGAGGCATTTGAAATTAAGAATAACCTGCTTGAAAGAAGAAATACGTCGGAGCACGTCTACCAGATACTAAACAATTTTGCCAACAACAAGGCCCGAAATTGTGCTGGCCAATCGATTTAAACTGTGGATTTCCCTAGAGATAGATCTCTGTAAACTCAAGGTCTCTGTCAACAAACTGTTCGGAAATGTAATCTTGCTCAACGCGACAAACGGTATGGTCGACTTAGTGGTCGTGTTTTCCTCGCCGTAGTTTCATTGGAATTGGACGATGCGCAGATGTCAAACCTCCATAATTGAATCACGGTCGTAATATGGGCTAACTTCAACGCATTTTCAGTGATCCTCACGGTGATGTCGAGAAAATCCGCAACTGGTCAAGTGAATAGCAAACGCTTTAAAGGTTTTTTACAGGATTATTGATAAATATTGATAGTTAAAATTTTTTGTAGCTTAATAATAGGAAATCGTGTAAAACATAAGTATTTATTATGATTTAAATGGCATTTAATAATTAGGTGGTCAATTGCCCATTAATTTCTCCCTGTGTATTACCTTAGTTATTATTAGTTCATATGATTTCTCTAGATTGCTGTGTGCTATAAATGGTTTTGTTAACCATATATTGATTGAAAAGTAAGATTTGCCATATTTCTTTTAAGTGTAGATAAAAATAATGAATTTTAATGATTAAAATTTTGTAGGTATAATGTTCACGATCTTGTTGAACGTAACTTTACATCTGATGGGATGTCCGCGTTACATATCTCGTTTAAATAATTTTTTGTATAATCAATATCTCGTTTTTTTTACAAATCCTACCTCTAAAAAAATTAAGCTTCGTAGCACATTCGGAAATACATAAACCTTGAAATTTTTTTTAAACAATTGCGAATTTTTAGTGGCCGCATTGTTGTACTTTTTCAAGATTTTCGTTTTTTCTAGTCGGTTTTGCATAAAATCCTACCTAAGAAAAAATTTCGAATCTACAGGTCATCTGGAAGTACCTAAACATTAGTATCCTCCTGTTATATGTATGTTATATCCTCCTCTGTAAGAAACGTCTAAATATAATGAGGTTTTATCCTCCTCTGTAAGGAACGTCTATATATAATTATATTCTTCCGCTAGATCATGTAGGTCTGATCATCCGTAGGTATTTTCTCTCCGCGCTTATGGGCCTTTGACGATCGAATGTGACTTCTCTGTGTAGGTACTTCTTGTAAAGAAACGTGTGGCCGCGTCGAACTAATTCATAATACTTCCGATTTTTTATCGGTGCTACCATTAGAATGTAACTAAGATTTTTCGTCAGTTTCTTAGGTTAGTGTCATAAAACTGTGATGAAAATGTTGAATCGTCAATATACATAGTTATTTATTTTATATATTGAACTGGCATCTTTTATAATAATTTCACGTATTTGTACTGTCCTAAAGGTGCGTTTACACTATGCAAGCACAAGGGAACGAACGTTCGTTCCTTCGCTAGTGCTCGTGGAAGGAGCGCGTTTACACTAAGCGTGCATTACTGTGAACGAATTCCCTCGCTTGATAATTCGCAGGTTTCCGCGCTGCTAGAGAACATTACCGTTCATATTACAGCGATTCAATTAATTCGCTTGTGGTCGCATTGTGTAATCGCACTTTAATGCGAGTCAAATATGTCTTCAAATTAGTTTTCTACTCGAATATTTGACGCTTTATTCCTTGGAAATATTTCGTTGTCAAGATGATTTACATTGAAAATGATAGATCGGGATTAATAATTAGGATCGCGTATGTTCACATATTTACGATATTTTGAAGCTATTTGAAAGTGGAAACAATACCGTCGTAACGATAAAGATTGCGACGGTGACATAAATAAATATCCCCTTATTCATTGAAATTTTTCTTATCAATGGTGTTAAGTCAGATATCTAACAATAATAAAAGGCTACTTCTGACCCTTTGTCCCTTGGTACCCTTGTGTCTCCCTCTGTCACGTTATATAAATGCGAATAACTCGATAACAAAACGATATTCATTTTTGATATTTGGCAGGAATGGTCTATTCACATACTGTAAGATGATGACGAAAAGAAATCAGGAAAAAAGTTCTAGGTTCAACTTCGAGAGCGGCATTTCCATTTCCCATATGATAACACGGAAAAATCGACTTTTTGACTTGAAAGGTTTTATTCTTTTTGAGATCTAAACTAGAAATAATTAATCTATGATCTTCGGATCTAGCTCATTTTAAAGGAAAAGCTATAAAGATGTTTATTCTGTTTATCTTCTCCCGCCTACAGTTCGAAATTTCTCATGTAAAATATATAATTCGCATATTTTAGGGAAATCTTCTCAGTTAATTGGGATTTTACCCTGTGAAATTTCTAAACCCTATTTTTATTTCAATCCTTATGGGTGAAAACGTGCTTTGAATGCTCTTACAATTACTACGACAGAGAGAGAGAGAGAGAAGTAATGTTTGTTTTTTGCCATACAAAGAAAGTCAAGTTATATTTATTTGTTCATTTTTTATTTCACAAAAATCATTCCCGTTGAATTTCATCGGGCGTCTTCCTAGTAGAGGTATAATTTTCTGAATTATAAAAAGGTTTTTAGAGTATTTTTTGCAAAAGTATAATATATTTTGGCGGCAGTTCACTTTTAAATGTATATTTTTTGTTATTTTTTGTTTACAAGTGAAATTATATTTCTAATCAAAATTTACTAAAATATGTGCGCCAATAAAATAAAAAAGGTTGGGAAAAAAATCAATGCAAACAAATTTGGACTAAGATTTTGTATATAATCTCTTATCTAATTGCAACTGATAACAAAAGTATCAATAATGAAAGATACAGAAAAAGACTATAATCTGAATCTTTTGTTGCATTTGTCTTTGTTTCTACATGAAATGTATAACATTAATGTAGTTTGATTGGGTTTATACACCTTATCAATTTAAAAATTTTGGCACACTGTTCGGTAGTAAAAATTGTAATTATAAATTTAAAATAACAATTACAATACATTTAGAGTAAAATAATTAACCTGTTCCTAAAAATAAAAATCCAATTGGTATTAAAAATTAAGATACAATCCTTTAGCGACGTTATTACTAAAAAAATAACTATTAAATTTACACAAATGAATGCCCCAGTGAGTAATAGGAGGCTCGATAATACAAACCTTGTGTGGCGTACCATTTAACCAATAAATCACCTTCGTAATTTCTCTGCCCCACAACTTTTATGTCCCAAAAAGATTTTCACTTTCTAAAACAGTCAATTAGGTGAACATTTTTATTTAATTTTCACTTTCAGGAGCGTCTACATGTTGGTTTCAATAATTTTTTGTAAGATATATATTTTTATTTTGACGAATTACTTAATTCAATCATAGATGTCATTTTTGAAGGGGAATTTCATTAGTTTTTTATTGAAAGGAAAAATATAATGTTGATAGCCGGAGGGTAACCCCTGTCAACAGATTTTTCGCAAAGAACACCACAAGGGGATGACATTTCGGAATAAAAAATTATTAATAATTTTGATGGCAAAAAATTCCGATATCGGGATTAAAATCGATTTGCGCACATTACATTTAAAAAAATACAATCAAATTTTGTCGGCTATCACAATGAATGGATGAAAATGTATGCGCACTTAAAATTATTCATTGCTTGGATTTCGATTTTCTTCTCCGCGATGAGGAAAGAATGTAAAATTTCCTCGGACTACCTCCGGGAGTTATTTTCAACGTATTTGGATGAATTACTCAGTAAAAACGCAAGCCTGTTATGGCAACTACGTTCATAATATTATCATATATCACCAGCAACACGATAGATGTGTAATTTAGCGATAAATGAAAAATTAATACGATTTGAACGCTTCAGAAACGTTTTCCTTGAAGAAACACGGTCATTTCAACTTAGAATACACCATAATGGTTTAGTCCAAGTCCATGTGTGTCAAACGCGTGTTCAACGAGTTTTACTATTAAGTGGTCCACTTGTAGAGACATGAAAATTCTCTCCACTCCTCAAGTCAACGACATTTCTCCAGTTATGTGCTATGAACTTTGAGTGTCTAATTCTCTTTAATCTTCAACAATTATACATAAATTCACTCGTAACAACTACAAGTAAAATCGATAAAGACTGAAATTCACCTTAGAGACATGCATCTCTCGAGAGGACCAAAGAACACCATAACAGAAATGGCATATCCCGATTACTCGAAAGTGTTCTGGACGTTATCACCCTTGCTAAAAATCTGCAGACTCTTAGGACTCGCTCCATTCCCATTAGAAAGCCCACGTATCTCTAAGAGCGATCATCCCCAAAAAGCTGTCATGTACAGCGTCGTCTTTTTACTTGTGGTTGTCTGTGCTATGTTCTGGCAAGCGAAATGCACTTTCGCACCCATGAATAAATTGGACTTTGAAACAGCTTTGACAATGTATTGGACAGTGGTGTTGGATTTTATCACAACAGGTAACTGCTTAGCTTTATTTATCCGGCAATCCAAGGTATACGGTGTCTTGGTCGATTTTGTGAAATTAGACGGGAGACTTGCCACTCTGAAAATAAGCATCGACACGCGTAATTTTCGCGAGATCGTCGTAATGTTAATGTTGGCATTCTGTTTCGTTTTGTTGATAATTACTCTTTGTGCCATACATATTATACCAATGGACGGATGCGGCATCGTTCGGTTATTTCTGATTCTTTACACTCTCTGCAATCTGTTCTTAATCAAGCTGCAGTACTATAATATCTTAAGACATCTCAAATTGAGAATGACCTCCTTAAATGAAGAAATACGACGAAGAACGTCGGCGAGGTACTTAGCACGTATTCCGTCGAAATGGATCGGAATCGCGTTGGCAAACCGATGTAAACTGTGGATGTCCCTTCATCTAGATCTCTACAAACTCAGTTTGACTGTCAGCAAGCTGTACGGAAGTATGATATTGTTCAACGCGGCGTACAATTTGGTCGACTTAGTGATGGTGCTCTTCCTCTGCACATCCGAATCTGAAAGTTTTCCAGACCTCGGTAGCAGGATATCGCTCATGTTATGGTCACTCACCGACACGTTTGGACTGGTTCTCATCGTGATGTTGTGCCAATCCGCATCTTATGAGGTGACTATCGAACTATTCTATGCCTTTTTTATATTTATACAACATCTTACATAAATGCTGTAAGTTTTTCTTTGGAAAAGCTAATAAGACGATAAAGGAATGAGTTTATACGATTATGTTTCATTATTGGACTTAGATTGTATATTATGTGTCATATGAAATGTATTTCACAAGTATTTTGCTCTACTTTACTCTATAACCTTCACAACACATCAAAATTAATTTCTCTCTGTCTTTCTTCCTAGAATTTATTGGTCTATGACATATACTGAGATTGTTTTATGCGTTTTTAAAATTGTTATGTAGTTGAGGATTACGGTTAAATTTAAATGTAAAAATGTTTGAAATGTAATATAAAAAACAGCTTTTTCATGGTGAGTAATCATACCGAACTTACGCTCTTTCTTATGAATATATTTGTGTGATAAACGATAGCGTTCTAATTTTCCAAAGCTGCGTTCGAATTAATCGCCGTTAAAAATGCATTGAAGACCTTTTACTAAGTAGATGTCCAGTCGGTCAAGATTTTAAGCTCTTTAACTTTGTCGACATTTTAATATAAAAAAGTAGTGGAAGTGAAGTATGTATTTAATAAATAGTCAATTTCAGATATTAATTGACAAAATATTTTTAGGTATATTTATCTAATATCCAACGGAGATTGATTGTCTGTGTCTCTGTGTGAATCTTCTGAAAGTAGACACTCGAGACACATACAAAAACGCCTCAAAGATGATAAATAAATTTTTCATTTGTGATTCAAAGTTCATGTAACTGGTAAGGAGATGGTTGGTGAGAGGTATGGTTCTGTTAACTGATACCTACCCAAACGAGTCCTACGAGCATATCAGCCCATATCGAAAGCAACACCATATGATTTTAAGGTGGTGCAGTGCATCAGGCTGTCCCTAACGTCATTTTTATCAGGGTTCCTTCTATTATATTGATTCCTGATATTCCTAGAGAAAACAAAACCTACCTGCTCCTCCCTACAATCAATATCTCATATTTAATCGTTGTGTTTCTGCTTTTAGTATTACATTAGAATTCTAATTATTTTTGATATCCACAATCACAGTGCGTAACTTCCATTTTTGTAAAGAGGAAAAATTCACACTATCTTCCCATTTAAAGCAGATATTTACACTAAATCGGTATTTATTTTAATTCTGTTATAAAAATTAAGATCTCCTTACTCTCAACTAGACAAATGTTCATATTTCAAATTCGTATCCCAATTTTAAGTTATTTAAAAATACATTTTTTGAAAGCCCTGAACTGAGTACCATGCTTTTTTATGGGGTATTGAAATGGAACATTGGGGTTTAAAAGACCAAGTAAATGTTAACCTTTTTGTGATTTTTCTCATCTGCTTTGCCACTCGACCTACCTTCATGCCAAATCTCAGATTTGTAGCCCTTCTAGAAGTACCTAAGATTTTTATGCCAGTTACTGAGTGAAACACAAGTAAGTAGCTTTATACTAGAGGCTATTCCCCTACGCGTTGTGCGCATCAAACCCGTGCCTCACTCCGCGAGAAGAATTCGTCCGCTGTCTGTTTGCACCCCTAAACCTCCTCCTTTCGTCATATATTTAAGGTAGAAAATTATATTTATCTGTATTTTCGAGCTTCTCTCTCCCTTCCTCCCATTCCCCTACTCTCTAATTCCCTATACGTCTCTCCCTCCCTCCCTCTCTCTCTCTCTACTTCTCTATATGCCCCTCCCTCCCATCAAACCTCCCGCTTTCCCAAACTTCCGCTTCCCAACGTCCTCTCCCTCCTCCTTTCCATCTCTTTCTCTTCTCTCTCTCTTCTTCCTTCTCTCTTTCACTTTCTTTTCCCCATACTACCGTCTTCCCCCGTTTTCCAACAGGGTCCTTTATAATTTTATGAGTACGGATAAAATGCTGTTTGTTCATGACAGCAAAATATTTATTCACAAATAACTTTAAAATTTCCTCAACGAAAACATTTTATGACTCAGTTCGAATATTATTAAAAAATCTACGGTAACTAAATAAATTAGCGTTCATTTGCAGGTACGATGGTTCAAGTTTTGAAATTCTAGGACAATTATAATTAATTTTTAAAAGTAAACGAATGCAGAATGGAAATTTTACTGGCATCGAACCCATCTACTTATCTTATAAATATTGTAGAGTGTGTGTGTATGTATGTTTTTACCTCGTGGCGCTGCGCATATGGCACTCTCACGGAAGTACGAGCGCATCCTTGAGGCGGGACCGCCTATAGCTGAGGCCATGTTTAGCCGTATGCAAAAGCTGCACGACCTATTCTCCTAACTATTAGTCCGAACGTAAAATGTTCTACTGCGCATGGCTATGACGTAGACTTTCCCCTTAAATGTTCCCCTCCCAAGTCTTTCTCTTCCCCTCTCACGCGTCGCCGACTGCCACCGCAAAACGAATGTGCAATAGCATGTCTTTATCGACACTCGTTACTGCACCACACATTTTGTCTCGTAGTGGCAGTGGAGGAACATAATCCTTGTCCTTAATGTAGCCCCAGAAATGAAAATCAAGGGGGGTGAGGTCAGATGTCCGGGGCGACCACCTCGACCAACCCAATTGTTGGGAAATGTGGCATCAAGGAAAGATGGGGCGGAGCGCTGTCCTATTGGAGCAGGATGTCTGCTACCTCAGTTACTTGCTGCAAATGGGTTATAAGGAACAGTTCCAGCATGTATATATACGTGATTCCAATCGCTGTTTTCTCAGTGAAGAAGAATGGTCCGTAAACCTTTGTAACACTCATAGCACAAAAGACATTCACTTTCGGAGTCGTGTGTATGTTCAACTGTGACTCTAGGTGGTTCTCCTTCCCATATCCGCACGTTATGCCTATTAACTGTCCCACTTTATTAAACGATGCTTCATCACTGATTGAAATGCAAAACAGCAAAACACACGCTCACTGCCACTATAATCCGCCATTAATATTTCATCTCTCACCACGCCTGTAAACTTCCAGCTGTATAGTAAAAAACTTGAATATTTGGACTTGTTGTATAGCAATACTTTTTCTTATACGTCACTTGAATAGAAAGTTATAAAACTTTCAAATTATACTTTAATTTATGTACACTCTGTATTTCACACACGCACACACACACATTGCCCTTTATTAATAGAGATGAACAGAGATATGTGACTTGAGTACAAACACGAAGTGATACTTCTTCGTAAATAAGCAAAGAATGAATGGCTACCGTTCACCATCGCATATAAATGGCCTGGGATACCTTACGATAACGATTGAAGGCAAAATGATAAACTGAAACATCCGAGAGGTCGACGAATTTGTGAAAAAATCTGCGAGTGAAACCATATCATTGTAAATTTTATAGGACAAAGTCATGAAGTTTTTTTTAGATTAGTAGTTCTAGTTTATTTGATGGATTCGCCATTAAGATACTCCCACGAGCACAAGCCTGACTAAAATTTTTCAATGGTTTCTTTAGGTGGTAGATAAATTCCGTGTGAACCTCTTCTCCGAATTACACATTTGAGAAATTTGGGGGCACCGAGAGCGCGGGGCCCCGAGAAATAAACATCATTTGCTACTTAAAAGAAAATCCTTTCCCGAGCGAAGCCGAGTAACTTCAGCTAGTGAGTGATAAATTTTAATTTGTTTTGAAAAAGTCGGATATTTTTTGTATTTTCCTTATTTTAAACGAAATAGATGGAATAATATCATCTAAAAATTCAAGACAGATAGGCATAAGCTGTACTTTTGGGAATAAACAGGAATTCTGCTATGACTAAGAATTGAATCTGGGTCTTCCAAAAAAAATACGCGTTCAGAAACGGGAAAAATTATCTGCAGGCTCGAATCCCGGTCTTAGAAGGTTATTTTCCTGTTTCAAAATTGTTTCTTCTTTTAAAAGAATAACATAGAGCCCCCTTTCAAGTTCAGCAGCCCATTGAAGAAAGTGATCTGCCACAGTACGTGTCAATTGGAATATTTTTATTGTAAGCAATGTCGTAAATGAGGTAGAGTTGAAAATTTTTGACACCTATGAAGGTATGACGGACGTTCATTTGTTTCAAAGGTTCATTGGTTCGGTTCCATGCGCATTCGTTTCCTCTATAAGATATACATAAGAATCGGCGCATACCATTTTCAATTTATATTTTAAGATACGTTATAATCGGACTATGGAGTCCTCCATCTTAATGTACGTAGCTTAATATTTGCGAACAGTGAAGTCAAATTCTTCATGAATTAATGTAAAAATGTTTTTTTAAACATAAAATCGCCTATTATTCAGATTTTTTGATAATACGTGATTTTAACTTGCTTCGCAACGGGAATTGTTGCGGCATTCTATGCTAAATAGGAATCTGTCATAAATTGGCTTAGACTGCTAATCATATTTCGTTGTAATTATTATTATTATTATTATTGCACAATTTTACAGTTTGGCCACAGGGCCAGATGGCAACAATATATCACTTAAATAATAAAATGTATAAAATTTACATAAGACATACCATAGCATTTATATAATATACACACTAACTTCCAATGGAGGTTTTTCGCTGGTTCATGGCAGGTGGCCAAGGGGCTCACGAAGTCCCCACCGTGCATCACCCTGCCAAGCATTCCCCTACTTCTCCTCCATCTGGTCGTTCGATACGGAAACACGTATGACAGAAAATATGCAGCATATAGTAAGAAATTATAATACTGTTCTTTCAATCCTTGTCTTAAAGAGACCCACTTGTGAAGGAAAAGGCTCAAAGATATCCGCACGTAAACTGTTCCATCTCTCAATCCCCCTATTCACAAACGAAAACTTGCCACAATCTGTCTTCTACCCTAGAGGTTCTATTTTGTGTATTTAATCCCTACTTCAATAATATTTCGGTTTCTCCATTCTAATTGATATATCCCTCCACGATTATTTCCTAACGTAAGCATTATAGATTCCGCTAAACCTACATATATCTCTTCTGTGCTCTAGCGGCACCCATCCCAAGTTATCTATTATTTATATAACGCTCTCATCTTTTTGAAATTCCCTTTAACAAAACGTGCTGCATTCCTCTGTACCATTTCTAACTCTTTCATCTGCCCTACATGGTGAGGATCCAATACCATGGATCCATATTCTAATATCGGCCTAAATAATGAACTGTATGCCACTTCCTTTGCACTAGGGGAGTTTTTCCCTAGCACTCCCATTATAAGGTGTAGATCGGTGAGAACTCCTCCAGCCATAAAATTTATCAAAACTCGATGCATTTCACCCATTAAGTGGGCAACTTCATGGGCGAACTTAAAACGAGAGCGACTGAAAGTCTCACAGTTGACTTTTAGTCACTGTTATTTTAATAATATTTATGGCTGAAGGAGTTGTCTTTCCGATAAAAATCGAGCCATAAGTTAACCAAGACACACACCTTTATAAGGTGTAGAGGTGAAGATTAAGAATGGTAGGGGTCCAAGCTCGCTTGCGGAACGCCTGTGTTTACTACTGCTTCTTTGGAGAGGTTGTCCCCTATTCTCACTCTTTGCGTGCGTCTTGTAAGAAACTACCGGATCCACTGCACCACTCTTCTGTTCAATCCCTTTTCCGATATTTTTCGTAATAACTGATGATGATTCACTCTATCAAAGGTTTTGAAAAATCCACTACGACAGCATCTATCTGTTTTCCTCTATCCAGTGCCTCGGAAATATCTTGAGTCAATGCGGTCATCTGGCTTTCACACGAGTAACCACTACAAAAACCATGCTGTTTCTCCAACAACCATTTATTCACCTGCCAGATTTTTTAAATATAATTCGCAATTATGTGCTCCATCTGCTTGCAAATTACACATGTTAAGCTGATTGGGCGATAATTATTAAAATTTGCACGGGCACCTCCTTTATGTATAGGAACGATAATTACGCTTTTCCAGTCTTTCAGTATTTCTCCGTTGTTAAAAGTAATCGTAAATATTACACGGAGGTATGGAACAATAGCTTTTCCTACTAGTTTTATTGCTTCTACTCTTATGCCGTCAAGCTTACTAGATTTATGAAACTTTATCTTGTTCATCCCATTTAAGATGTCCTTATCCCTTATTCGCAAATCTTGAAACTGACTACTCAAATCAGAAATATAATCATCTTTCGTTACCTCTTCGGTGATAAGTGAACCAGTAAACCAGTCGCTATATGCTTCGGCTTTGAAATAGGACTTTCAAATTCATGCCCATTTAGTTTCAACACTATATTGTCTAACTCGTTGCAACCTTGCGCCTTCTCCGAATGAATTTCTATAGGTTTCCCCAGCCTTGACTATTTAGAGAGTTGAATAAGAATCTCTCTTTTGCTTTCTCATTTTTTTTCAACAGTTTCCTACAAATGCTGTCCTTCTCTAAATATTGCTCTCCCTCACGTTTTTTGTGGTGTAACTTCCTGGCCTTTCTCTTCATGAAGATTTCACATTGAATTTTACTGTAAATAATTAAGTATTAGTCAATTTAATACGAAAATAAGATCGACAAATACGATATGCAGAAATATGTTAAAATAAACTTCAATATAATATTATATCATATTCATCATGAAAATATATGGTATTGATAAACTTCCAACATGAGTCGGGGAGTGACACGCATTTCTCAAGAACTTTCAATGACAATCATCAGAAAACGAAATTGATCATTAATATTGCTGAGGGGAAAATATGTCTTTTGCGGACAGAAATCGATTTCCTCACATGACTGTAAGAAATGTACAATCGAAGTTTGCCGACTATCACATTGGATACATGAAAAGGTTTGCACGCAGAAAATTATTCATTGCCTGAATTAGAGTACGTTATACCCGAAAAGAGAAGAATGTAAAATCTCTAGGCCATTCATTCTCCAGGAATTCTCCACGAAGGTGGATGAAATTTTCAGAAAAATTCAAAGAAAGGTTATGGCAATGACGATAATGATATTATCATGGAAGTCTAACAATACCGAATATGTGTGTAGTTTGGCGATAAATGAAAAATTAATTAGATTTTATCGGCCTTCGAACACGTTCCTCTTGAAGAAACAAGAACAATTCAATTTAAGCCCAACTAATAATGCATCTGACCTAATGGATTGAGAGTAACATGAGCGTTCAAAAAATTTTTGTATGCACAGTGTCAGGTAAAGAGAAGGAGTGGCGATGGCAGAGTGGTTGGCCTTCCACGAATAGAATCCGGCTGAGGTCGGATTTTTTAACCTGAGATCGTCAAGTCTCCTAGTTGTCTGCTATGAGGAGACCGCGCATGTCAGCGCTCCGTCCTTCGGAAGTGAGGTTAAGCAGTCTGACCCCTCAAGGCTCTTCATTAATAGTAAGCTAATGCAGGCAACGGGTTTCCCTCCTCCCTTGTGAGTAATGATGCCGTGGGAGGTGTCATGGCTATAAAAATCGAAGTGGTTAATTGGAAATACGCTCAATCAAAAAACATCAATTGAAAAGAAAATTCTCCCCATTCCTCAAGTTGACATTTCTCCTATTTTGTGTTATGAACTTCTAGTGTCTAATTTTTGTTAATCGTGAACGTTTAAAGATACATAAATTCAGTCGTATCACATGCAGACATATCGGATGGACTGAAGTTCACCTCAGAGGCATGCATCTCTCGTGGGGACAAAGTAAAACCTTTCCTAATTCCTCGAATGTTTTCTGGACATTATCACCTTTGCTAAAAGTCTGCAGGTCTTTGGGACTAGCTCCATTCCCTTTAGAAATTCCACGTGACGTTGAAAGCAAGAATTCTCAAAAAGCTGTAAAATACACCTCAGCCTTAATATTCGTTGCTGGCTGCGCTATGTTGTTGGACGCCAGATATACTCTCGTATCTATGAATAAATTGAACCTTCAAAATGCCGTGGGGATTTATTGGACAATTGCGGCATACCTCATCACAACGAATAACTGCATAGTTATATTTATTCGCCGATCCACGTTATATGGCATCTTCGTCGATGTGGCAAAATTTGACGAAAGGCTTACTAATTTGAATATCTGTATCGACTCGCATAGTTTTCTCAAGACCGTAAGAAGAGAAATGTTAGGATTCTGTATTGTTTTGTTGATGGTTAGCCTTCCTGCTATACCTAATTTATCGATGGATGGAATTGGCATCATTAAGTTCTCGCTAATTCTTTACACTGTCTGCAATCTGTCCTTAGTCCGGCAGCAGTACTTCAATATCTTAAGACATGTGAAATTGAGAATGACTTGTTTGAATGAAGAAATACGTAGGAGAAAAATACTCAATACGTATGCCGTCGAAAGATTTCAGAATAGCGGTACCCAGACTATGTAAACTGTGGATGTCCTTATATCTAGATCTCTATAAAACCATCGTATCCGTCAATAAGGTGTACGGAATTATAATATTGTTCAACACGGCGTGCATTGTGGCCGACATAGTGATAGTGCTCTTCACCGACATATCGGAAGCTTCAATATATTCAGATCTTAGTTATGGGATCACTATGATTATATGGTGTCTCTTCGAAACGAGTGCTGTGGTTCTCATCGTGATGTCGTGATAATCAGCATCTGATGAGGTGAATATTCAACTATCTTAAGTATTTTTATATTTATACAACACTTTTGAGCAATGGTGTTAGTTTTTCTTTGTAAAATAAAACGAAAGTGGAATGAGCTTGCAGGATACAGTTTTTTATTTAAAATCCGTCGCATAATTAGTGAGACGGACTGTCTCATTTAGCGACTCTCCCGTAATTTCCCAGATACTTTAACAATATTAGAGACACGAAACAACCATTTCTAATAACACCCAATATAATCAAAGATAAGCTAATCGTAACGTAATAGAATATATTATAATACTGACAAATATACTGTAACATTAGTAGAATAGTACAAATAGGAAACTCAACTGGAACAATAAATGATGCTAAAAACAGGATAGGAGGCCGACCGTGATGATTAATCACGGCTTCCCTCGTTCAGTTCGCCTCTTTCTTCTCTATCCTCTACTCCATCTTTCCGTTTTTCTCTCGAGAAAGCCGGTCGCGTGCTAATTACGCCGATTGTGGCGAAATTTCTCGACATAATGTCTGTCGGCTATAAAACAAGCGTCGTGGATCAAGAAATGCGTGGCCGAGTTCGCGTGACTTGAGTTCGTGTGATGCCAGAGTTCGGACACAAACCATTCGGTGGACACATAACATGAGCGGCAGAAACCGATGCATTAGTGACGTAAGAACTATACACTGAAATTATTTTAGACATTTGTTTGGTAAGCCGATGAAGCCCCTATTTTTATTTGCGTGCTTATTTAAAATTTCTCAAGAGTTTCTCTCGTATAACATTACAAATTAGTTGCACACCCGCACAAAGCAACACTCTTGACTCAATTGTGTGTAGAACTCTCGTTTCTACTAAGGTTGAACCATCTAAACAGCTGGCGCTTTTTACCTGTGTTGAACGATCCAAGTCGTTCGGTTCAGGTCGACCCATGTAAACGGACCTTGACTGATAAAGACTTAATGACTTGCTGTCGAGAGGAAAGAATGCCCCGCGTAGGGGTCTCCAGTGAATATGCACGGCAATATGAATTTACACCGGAGATTAGGGTACGAACCCTGCGCAAATAGTATTTTTCCAAGGTCGCCCGGCCCCTTGTTTGTGTGGTTTGAAGAGACCGCGCAAACTCATCTGTTCCGTCCTTCGGAAGGGACGTTAAGCTGTGGCCCCCCTGGTGTTCTTCGTAAGAGTATGCAAATGCCGGCACCGGGTTTCCCTCCTCCCTTCCCCGGCTATTCATTGCACTACCTCTGAGATACTCATTTGTGCTGTAAGAGAGGCGAATTGGCTGGGCACTCAAACAATCAAACCGTAGATTACTTACCACGTCATTCATTTATTAGCCATAATGAAAGGATTGCTTTGTAGTTTCCATAACTTGTAATATAACACGACCGGCATCATTACGATAGTAGCGTCATCAGGTGAAAAAATATAAATTGTTCAATATATATAGGGTAAAATGAGGGGCGAGAGGGAGACAGTAGGGGTTACACTGAAAACGAATGGGAGGTAATTGGATTAGCGGTTGGGAAAAGAAGGGGTGGGAAATGAAGGCGAAAGCAACCTGGTAGCAAAATGTTACAAAAATTACAAAAACTTGGTAAGCGGGCCAACGCAACCATGTAGATACAAAGTATTTAAAAAAATTTTGGTAAGTTAAATAGAGGAGAGTGACTGTGGAAAATGTATTCATTTAAGAGGGGCGAGACTTTACAAACAATTATCTCTTGCTGTTCGAGGGCATCTAACTTTCAAAATGGAGGAATTTAGGGTATGTTGCTTTCGCCTTCCTTTCTTACACCTTCTTTTCCCAACCGCTCATCCAATTACCTCCCATTCGTTTTTGTATCCCTTACTGTCTCCCTCTCCACCCTCATTTTACCCTATATATGGAACAATTTATATTTAAACGTTGTGGAAACTACAAAGTTATCCTTTCATTATGAGTAAATTCCACAAAGTTTAGCCTGACCTCATTAATTATATTAGTAGCCATAGTTTCCACTCATTATTAATACGTCATTATTTGCTTTTTAGGCGTTCTTTAAAATACATAAATAATCGGCGAAATATACATTACACAAATTTTCTCATATAGTACGTTTGGTCGACTGTTGGCGCTTTTAAAAGAAATCCACTTATAAATCAAAGTTTACCGTAGTTTGGCGTATATTTTAATGACACTGAACATACTCCCTCTTTCCTCATACCACCCACATTACTGAAGATGGCAGCGTAGCTGTCGAAACATCGGTGTCTAGTTTAAAAATTTTTTGGTTAGAGTCTACGGTGCGAGTGCCTCCTTGGTGTGTGTATGTGTGTTATTATTATTATTATTATTATTATTATTATTATTTATCACTGGAGTCGGGGAGATTTTATGCTCTCACCGTCACCTTATTTATTTAATCGTTGTCTTTGATTCATTTATTCATTCATTTATTTATTTTAAAATCATTTTATATTTCGATGACAGCTCTCGGAACTCGGAGGCAAGCACTGGGTGGGCCCCGCCAAAGGGGCTGCAACACCAATCTTGGGGCCCATGTTCCACTGCATATTGCCTTCTTCCCCCTTTATATTCATCCAGCTTAATATTTCGTCTCCTTTTCAAGACTCGTTCATATTTTATGCAAGGTCTGTGTGAAGAGTGAGTCTATCTCCGTTGATGCTGCAGAGTACATTCCTATGTGACCATATGTTCTTGAATGCTTCTTCTTGGCCCATTACCACACTGTGTTAGTACTCATTTCTCAATCTTCTGTCTAGTGTACGTTTCAAATATTCGGGGAGCTCAAGGGTTGTTACTTTAACTCTGAAATACAACGTCATCCGTTTATAAGTTGTCGCCTTTGCTAAGGTTATTAGGTAGTTGGAAAGTTTTATTTCGACATCCTTACCCCATTTTTGTTTCGCTAATCCCGAATAGAGATCTTGGGGATAGATGGTACATCTTCCAGTTAGCGCTTTAACATAAGTTGTGACGGTATTCCATATTGATTGAACCTTTCTACATTCAAATATTAAATGCCACGTGTCTCCCACTTGGCACGGACACCATGGGCAAGTTCTACTTTCGAGTACGCCTTTGTTGCGGAGGAAGACGGCGTCTGCCACTTTTCCATGGGCTACTCTCCACGCTATATCTGCATCGTGGCCAAAAGTCGGTAAAGCTCTTATTTCTTGCCAGTGGACTTTGTCCTCAGTAATCCCTCTCATTGGCCATGCACCTCCTCTCCGCATGTACAGAAGTTCGTGATATGCCCATTTTTTCTTTATAGGTAGAGGAATGAAACTTTTAACTCTCACACTCCTGATTTGAAAATCTGGGCACGGGTTGGGTGGTGGTCATCCTGTTGGGAATGGACGCCCGTTTTCTTCTTCGTATGTATGATCCGCGATCTTCGGGTTAAGTATCGACCAGGCCTTCAAGATGGAGTTATAAAACGGGCCAATGGTTCTACTGTAGCAAGTGTTTGTTGCGAGAGAAATATTCCAAATACCTGATCTTGTCGTCTATATCGTTTGAGTATTTTGGCTGCAAAGATTCTCCAAGGGCTTTCATGTTCACCGAAAAGCAGACGCTGACAAAATAGGAACCTGAATGCCAGCATTTTATCTTCCAAGCTTACAAGAGAGAGGCCCCCTTCTTTAATAGGCGTTGTTAAAACTCTTCCATCAGTCCAATGCTTCCCACGGTACCACAGAAACCCCACGAGTCTCGCTTGAAGGCGCTTAAGGAACTGCGAGGATGGAGTGAAGCACTGTAAAATGTGCCATATCTTGGGGGCAATGAATTGATTAATGGCTAGTGCTCGTGCTCTCAGTGGTAGCTGACCTAATCTTGGCTTCCAGATTCGGAGGGCTTCTGAGATTCTGTTGTTTATTTCTTCGTTGTTGGCATGGTGGACTACACGGCTGTCATTACCAACAATGACCCCTAAATATTTGGTGGTATCTTGCGTCCAAGAAAAACCCAGCGGTCTATCTGTTCTTCCTTTCCACCTGCCTACCCAAAGACCTTTTCTTTTCAGGGTGTTCAGGGATGAACCGGATACGCGCGAGAAATCCCTGAAGCATGAAGCTACTCGTTCGAAGTCCTCATTGCTGGTGATGAAGACGGAAACATCATCTGCGTAGGCACTAACAACGAGTGTATTTACGGACGGGTTTGGTAGGGGGAGGCCCCTTGTTCTGCGCTTGAGCATGCCGATGAGTGGTTCTAGGGAAAGAGAATATAACTGCCCCGAAAGTGGGTAGCCCTGCTTGATGCCTCTCTTGACGGGTATCGGGCTGGTAAGGGTGCTAGCTACGCGCACGTGACACCGAGCTTCATGGTATAGTGTCTTCAGGTAATCGATGAACGTATTTCCGAACCCCATTCTTCCTAATGTCATGTAAAGTTAATTGTTATCTACCTTATCGAACGCTTTTCGTTGGTCTAGGAAGAGCACTGCGAGAGGGTCGTTGGCACTGTTGGTGGTGTTGATGACATCTCTGACGAGGCTTATGTTGTCAAAAATAGTGCGACCGGGTACACAGTAACTTTGCTCAGGTGAGACAAGAGAGGCTATGACGACGGATAGTCTTTCAGACATGGCTTTCGCAATAATTTTATAGTGTACGTTTAGTAGTGAGAGTGGTCTCCAGTCGTCTATAGTTTTCGGGTCACCGTATTTAGGCATAAGGGCGATGACAGCTGTCGAGGTTGAACGTGGTAGGCGCCCTGTGAAGAAACTGGCCTCGACCATCCGCTGGAAGGGAATTTTCAGTGAACCCCACAATTTTACATATAGCTCGGCTGTCAATCCGTCCATTCCTGGCGCTTTATTCTTCGCAAGTTTTTTTAAAGCGTTGCTGAGGTCTTCGGCGCGGAGCGGTGAATCGAGGATAAGTTTTTCACTTTCTGAGAGCGTGAGTACTTCATCAAGGATGTCGTCTTCTTCTGGCAGCACACCTGACTCTTCCTCTGTAGGAGGGCCATATATTTTTAGAAAGTGTTTTCTAACAATAGCGCGTAGTTCTATGGGTTCAGTCACTATTTTTCCATCTATCTCCAGTTTGGTAAGTGGTTTTGGGAGGGTTCTTCTGGCCCATGCGGCGAGATGCTCCAGTGCAGGAGAATTGTTTTCGACCAGTTCCTCCCATCGAGTAGAGTTTGTGACTCCAGAGCTTTGGAGGTTAGGTACGTATCATCCTCAAGCATGCTCATACATCTTGCATATTTTAAGGCATAATCTTCAATTTCTTCATTGATTAATTCCCATTTTCCAACAGGATCACTGATAGTATTGGTTTCATTTGCAATAATGTCAATGATGGTGCGAGCGTTTTTAATAAAGTTTTGCGAGTTCAGGAGAGCGTTGTTGAACCGCCAGTAGGGCGCGCGCCTAACTTTTGCGTTTAGTGTAAGACTCATTGCCAGCGCTCTGTGATCTGAGAAAGAGTTAATTAATTTCATGTTTGTAACTTTTACAAGAAGATTATCTGACACATAGAATCTATCTTATCTAGCCGAAGCATCGTTCGGTTGTTTGGTATTAGGGAAAGTAAATCCGGAGGTTGCAGAGCCTTTTTCTTCCCATGCGTCATGTAAATTGAGGGATGAAATGAGATCACGTAACGCTTCCGCAACTCTTGGGTTTCGTTCAATCCCTGATTTTCGATCCTTGGTGGGATTTAACGTAACGTTGAAATCACCACCGATGATTATTCTGGTTCTTGAGTCAGAGGTGGCTAGCACGTTAGCAACGTGTCTCTTAATATTTTCAATAGCTCGTATTGCATTTTCTTGAGCGTGCGACCCGTAGTATGATATTATTAGCAGTGTCATACTGGGGGAATCATTAAATGTAAATGTTGTTTGCTGCACATGTCCTGGAACTAGCACCGTCGAGTGGCTTTTGGTGATGTTTAGACTCTTTTTGTATCCTATAATTGTACCCGTGTGGTGCGAACTTGGTGGGTTGAACACAAAGTCATACCTTGACTGAACGGAAAGGAAAGCGGCCTCGTTTGTGTTGGACTCTTGTACTAGTATTATGTCCGGCGACCATTTTTGTAAAAACAATTCAAAGAGCGCCCATTTCCTTACACTCTGGATGGATTTTACATTTAGAGTCATGAGCAATAAGTGAGCCATTATGGGTATTAATGATGTTAACCACAAACAATTCGTAGGCGTGTATATAAGGATGAGTTGAAAAATGAATTATAAAAGAAAGAAGAGGATGGGTTCTTGAATGGATAAATGCGGTTCTTTCTCTGCCCTTCAATCACTGAGTTTCAAGAATGGACTGCGAAATTGCTTCTGCGAGCCTGGACACGCGCATTTGTAAGGCTGTTTCTTTGATTGCCTTACGGTGATGAATTTCGTTCAGCGTAGCGCTTAGCGCTTCTTTGTCGACGGAATATTCCGCCGCTTTAGCTGCCGGGTTTTTGATTCCTTTGGTTTCCGAGAGAAATTTACTCAATACCGGAAAAGATATACTTGTGAATCCAGGGTTTTCACGGTAAAAGTTTAGTAGCTGCGTCATTCCTTGTCGATCTTTTTCTTGTTTCCGAGGATTTTTCTTTACGGCACCTTTTTTTCCGTTCCGGAGAGTGTAAGGTGGGTTCACTATCACTGCCACTTGCTTCGGTTTGTTTTCTCTTACCTTGAAGCATTTCCGCATTAAACAGGGTTGAAGGTGAGGAGTTTGCGGGTGATACGAGAGAGGTAGTGGGGGTTGGTAGTAGTGGAGGGGAGGTGGAGGTATGTGGAAGGATAGCCTCAAAGTCGAGGGACTGTGTGAGGGAGTGTGGGGGGGAGGGAGTGGGTTTGGCTTCCACTCTTGGGTCTGCGAATGCCGGTGGAGGTGGGGTAGGAGGGTCTGCCTTTTTTGTTATCGAAGGATCAGTAGGCTGGGGGAGAGGTATGGGAGGATCGGGAATGTTTGCTATTTCACTTTGAGTGGTGTTTTTATCTACTTGACGAGTGCTGAGGGGGCAATCCGCTGATATATGTCCTTCTCTGTGGCATTTATAGCACGTATTGTCTTCGAAGCAGAAGAATATTCTGTGAGGACTTCTGTCAAAATTGACTACCAGAGATTCGGGAAAGACGACGCCGTCCCTGGGGACTATATAGACATGTCTCCGCCATAATACCGGATTAACATATCCGGGATGCCCTTTGAGATCTAGTGTGTGGGTGATAATAGGGATTACGATTGTGGCCGCTTGGGAAATGATGTCCAAAAGGTCTGCATCGGAGAATTCTGTTGGAATGTGCGAAACCATAAGTTTCCTCGCTTTGTTTATCATTCTCCTGGCAGTTATAAATTCGCCTTTGATTGTGATGCCTCCGTGCTCCTTCATGAATAGATCGAGGGTTTCTTCGTTTTTAAGATATATACATATTCTGTTTCCAGAAAGTCGTGTTATGCTTGTTACTGCATCTTTTCCCATAAGATCGTCCATAGGAGCTACATAGTCAGCTAGCGGGGTTGAAGATATGGATTGTAATATTACACCCAGTTTTTTATTCGGACCAGTTGGGAGAGAGTGGATATTCTTCAGGATGAAATTGAAGACGTTTGGTGGCGTTGAGTAAGATTCTGCAGTGACGACATTGCGCGTTGTGGGGTGAGTTTGACGGCTCGCAACACTAGAATAACTCTCCGGAGCATTCCTCGTATTGGCTATATACGTTCTTTGCGTGTGTATGGCATTTGGCTCTATCTCATTTGACGAGCCGTGTTGAGTTATGCCTGGTGTTGATGGAAGTAAGGGAGCAGTTTTTCTTGATGAAGATGGGGGAGGGGGGACGGTGAGTGTTGACTGTTTTGCGTGTCCGTCATGGGCAGAGGGGAGAGGGAAAGGGGAAGGAGAGAGAGCAGGAGTTGGCCACGTAGATGTTGACGGCAACCTCCCGGCTGATGGGTAATTGTTCCACACACGTGCGTCTTTTCCAGAGGAAGGCATAGGGTGAAATCTTGGAGATGAGTGAAATAAGTCAGAGAAAGCTCTTTTCTGGGGTGTTTGCTCAACGTGAGAGGAGGGCAGTGACTTTGTGGACGACGATAAATCGCTATTAAGAATGACACACGTTGGCGATTCTATAACTACTTTGCCCCTATTTCTGCGAATAATGGAAAAGGTATCAGTAGTATTGCTGAAATCCTCTATCCTCGCTGTATTTAGGCTACTATGGGAAAGTGATAAGCACTTGCGAAAGGATTTCATATATGAGTTTGATGTTTTGGGAGATAAGTTGCCTTCAGATTGCATTGAGGCACATTTTCTGTAAAAGCTATTTTCTGTTCTGTTGTGATCGTTGGATAACACGCGTTGGGGGTGAACCATTGATCTTGTTCGCGAACAAAATCATTTCCACTTACGTTGCCGAGGGAAGCACTTTCTTCATTACGGGTCGATATTTGAGTAGAATCTGTGATGATGGGTGATGCACATCTAGTAGGTGATGCGGTAATGATGTCCTTGGTGGGGCTAGGCACTGGACTTCGAGCGGTTGTGCAGTATTCCGCCGCGTCCGACCGCGAGGGAGTCCGGGCGGCGGGAAGAAACGGTGACTCACTCAAAGTTCCGTTTAACACCAACGTATGAAAACGCAGATATAAATTAAACTAGGCGACACCTGATGAAGCTGAGAACACCACTCGACGCAGGAGATATTCACGCGTCGACTCGTATAAGATATATCACGTTAAGTGAAAAAAATACTCACACTTCTGAGGAAAAACACGAGAGCGAAACTTGGTCGCGTCTAACCGCCTTGAACTACAGTGTGTGTGTGTGTGTGTGTGTGTGTGTGTCTGTCTTCATCAAGTATTAGGTCCCCGACGTTCCCAACGGAGACCTGCATCGCGTACGTGAGTTTTCTCTTTTCTTTTAATTGACGGTGAAGGATCTTTTAATTTTTATTTACTTTGTATCACCGTGTCTCGCATCCCTTTTATCATGAAAATGTCTCTCCGGACAAGCGAGCTATACCATCTACACAAAATCTCGTGCCAAATTAAAACCATTGGCGCAGACATTCACTTTCTTAAATCTTGTCAAAAACACAACGTATTTCCGAACTTTATGAAAATTTTCCCCAAAACAAACAATCCTTCTGCCTTCACATTTGCAAGACAAAAGTGGTTAAACTTAGAAATTCGACATTTATATTGTAAACGCAACACACTTGTATTACAAGCATATAATCAACACCTAAAAATCAGTAAACAATTAACTCGAAACGAAAACGCGACCTGGGGCAAATTTTACGCTAAAATGCACGCTGTTATACAACACAAGACTGAATACAAAGCAAATAATTTACAGAAGAAATTACTTTCGCTAACATACAAAAACTCAACATGAATACACGGTAACAACCCCGAAACCTCAGACAGCAATGTTTTAAATCTTTTAAATGAAACATTTAATAATTAAGAATTTACCTTCCTCAACAAAGGTTTAAAATACGCCCTTCCTTACAGAAAACCACCAATAGAAGATGTAATAGCCGACATTGAATCCTTCATTAAATACATCCCTGATAATACTAAAAACTTCATAAGGAATTCAGCATTAACCAAAATAAAACAAAACATAACCAATACAGCACGAACTACACCCACTGACCAAGGATAGTATAAAATAGTGAAATCCTTAAACAGTAAAAATTTTTTTTACATCAAAGCTGATAAAGGGAATACTGTAGTCATATTAGACAAACATCAATACTACCAAAAAGTGGATAACTCCCCCAAGAAGGCCCCTACACAAAAATCGCAAAACACCCCCTGAACAAAATGATCACTAAAACAAACAATTCCCTCCAAGCATGCCCAATCTTAATAGATTAACCCCTCAGTTTTCTATTGAATATCTCCAATCCGGTTGTTCCCAGAATGTATTGCCTTCCCAAATTACACAAAACAGGCATACCTATGCGACCTATAGTTTCATGTATCAACTCTCCTACATATAAATTATCGCAGTAGCTAAGCAAATCAATTACAACATATAATATTAGATAATGTTTCACGCATCAAAAACACACAAGATCCTTATTCCCAAGTGTACCGATTCACTGATGCAAAGAGGAATAGACGCTTAGTGTATCACATTACTTTGTTGTAGAATAGAAACGCCGCGTTTTTTAAGATCGCTCACCGATATTCAAGTCATAACAAATCATTGTTTTCCCGATATATTGTCTTTCAGTTAGCTCTTCGTAGACTAAGACCAAACAGGAATCGCAACTTGAGAGAATAGAGAGGAAGCGCCAAGCCTCCTGTTCTTTTTTTTTCGAATTTTTTAATGAAGGGCATATGCCCCTTCTGCCCCCCCCCCCTGAATACGCCACTGGTACTAGTAGACGGTGCTTGCATACTGCAAGCATATCCTCTCACCTTGAAAAATCATTAATTTTTTGGAGAGATATTTCATCATGGGAAATATTTTTTAATTCAAAAGATTTCTCCTAGGGACCAAATTTCTTTTTTTCCTTATGGTACAATAATGGAGTAAAACAATTGTTAATTTTTGGAATTTTATAAATATTAGACGTTTTTCATATTGGGTTAATAATACCACATATTTATGCCAAATTCTAAAATTGTAGCACATTTAGAAGTGAAATAACATTTATCTCATTGTTTAAATTTAAAAAATTTTTAGCGGCCGCAATAAGAATTTTTTAGATACAATGAAATGTTTATTCGTTTAAATATACTATACTCTAAATAACTTGAAAATTTCAGCTCTCTAACGTGCCCCGTAGTATCTAAACATTTATCTATTTGTATTAAATTTAAGAACTTTTAACTGCCAAACAAATAAAAATATCAAAATTTGTATAATCCATAATTCATTTTTTTGCAAATTCTACCTCTATAAAAAATTACAGCTCCGTAGCATATTCGAAAATACATAAAACTTGAAATTTTGTTTAAACAATTGCTATTTTTTGGCAGCCGCAGTGTTGCACTTTTTCAAGATTTTCTTTTTTTCTAGTCAATTTTGCACCAACTCCCATTTAAGAAAAAAATTGAGAATCTCCAGCTCATCTGAAAGTGCCTATACATTAGTATCCTCCTATATGTTATATCCTCCTCCTCCTCTGTAAGGAACTTTTATATATAATGATAGGGGAAAGTAGTGTTTTTATGAACATGAAAAAATGCGCATAAGTTGAAATGATTGTGTTACCATATGACATATAATTTTATTCGCCGAAGACGTCTGGCGTAGGCCGGGCATCGCCGGAACACTTTCAGGTAGTGTGATAAAGTAATAAAGAACGCTTTATGGTCAGGGTGTGTCCGTCCGTCCGTCTGTCCGCATGTTTCTTCTCAGAAACTACTGGGCAGTTATTGATAAAATTTGGTATTTAGGACACAGTAGGGGCAACGAAACTAATAAAATTATATAAATGGTGTACGTAACCTAATCGGGAGGGCCACTTTACTGGTGACAAAAAATGGACCTTTCTTTATATTTCGTAAAATATTACTTATAATAAAAACGTCATCAAATATCATTGTAGAGCTAGCGAAATAGCATATATTTTGCACATTATTTTTTCATCGAGGGATTAGCCGATTTCAATTAAATCAAACGAGAAAGTCCTAAATCACTTTTTAACAGCTAAAGTAAACCTTATCTGCTGTAAATACTTAATTAGTTTTATATTCTTTCGTTCGCAAGCAACATTTGAATAAATATATCTTATTTTCCTTGTCTCTATAGTATTATATATATTATGCATAACATAATATTTTGAACTCGTTTCTCCAAATGGATTCAAGTTAATAAAAGAAACAGACTTGTTACTATAATTTTTCATAATTTCAGGGTTTCCAGTGATTGTTCGAGATGAAAGAATTAATTTCATATCTTGCTTCTATGTTTAGTTTTTCATGGTAATGTTTCTATTTTATAGATCTAAGTTTAAAATGGAAAAACTTAGTTTAAGAACGAAAAGCTTTTAATTCAATTGAAGTTTTTATATCTTGGTATTCTTTACTGTTGAGTGTGTGATAAATATTTATAATTTTCCAAATCGATTGGAACCTACTTTGCATATTGAAGGGTGTTTACGCTACTGGTTTAAAATAAATGAATCAAGCAAACAATTTTGTTGATAATAAAGTTTTTAATCAATTTACCACCTACAGTGACACCGAAATTGTGCGTCTCTTGAGTTCCATCTTATGTAGTATAATAAAGTGATATTCAAATAATTAGTCGCAGGCACGTAGTCCTTTTAATACGAAAATAAGATGAACAAAGAAGTGATGCTCAAGTACGTAAAAATAAATATCGCTATAAAATTATTTCATATTTTTTATTAAAACGGGTGTAATTGACACACTTCCAACATGATTCGGGGGGTAAGTGCGTATTTACAGAATTTTCAGTGACAGCATTACAATATGAAATTGATTACTAATACTGCTGAAAAAATTTGCCCTTCGCGAAATAATATCGATTTACACACGACTGTAAGAGTTATAAAACCGCCTTTGTCGACTACCACATTGAATACATGAAAATGTGTACACGGTGAAAATTATTCATTGCCTGAATTCGATTTTCTTTTACGCGGAAAGGGAAGAATGTAAAATATCCTATGATTTCCCATAGCAATAATTTTCCACAAAAGAGGAAGAATTGTTTTAGTGAAATCCAGAAAAGCGTTAAGGGAGTGACAATGATAATATTTTCATGAAGCTCTGACAACACAGAAAGTAATGTAATTTGATCGGCCGCCAAACATATTACTATTGAAAAAACACGTTCATTTCAGTTTAAGGCCGCCTAATAATGCGGCGAGCCAAAGGGTTAGAGGGTACCACAGGCATTCAATAAGTTTTCGTATGCACTTTGTCAAGTGAAGAGACGGGGTGACGGTGGCGGACTGGTTGGCCTTCCGCGAATTTAATTCGGCAGAGGTCGGATTTTTTAACGTGTGATCGTCTACTCACCTTCTTGTGTGCTCTAAGAAGGCCGCGCAAGTCAGCGCTCCGTCATTTGGAAATAACGTTAAGCAGTTTCCTCCTCGGTACTGTTCGTTACGGAGTAGGCTAATGCTAGGACCGGAATTCCGTTCTCTCTTGTGAGTGTATCTGGTGGGTAAGAAGATATGGCAGTATTAATCCAGAAGGTTGATTAGCTATAAATACGCGCAATCAAACGAACATCAATTGAACAGAAAATTCTCCACATTCTTCAAGACGACATTTCTCCAGTTTCGTGTTATGAACTTCTAGTGTCTAATTATAGTTAATCGTGAACATTCAATGATACATAAATTCAGTCGTAACACATGCAAACATATCGAATGATCTGAAATTCATCTTAGGGGCATGCATCTGTCGAATAGACAAAGTAAAACCTTACCAGATATCACATTTCCTAACACCTCGAAAGTTTTCTGGACGTTATCACCATTGCTAAAAGTCTGCAGGTTCTTAGGACTAGCTCCATTCCCACTAGAAATTTCACGCGACGTTGAAAGCAATAATTCCCAAAAGGCTGTAAACTACAGCGTCGCCTTTATGTTCATGGCAATCTGCGCTATGTTGTGGGACACAAAATGCTCTTCAGTAGATATGAATAAATTAGACCTTAAGACGTCCCTGACGTTTTATTGGTTAGTGATGCCATACATAATTGCAACGTATAACTGGTTAGTTACACTTATTCGCCGATCCATGTTATACGGTGTCTTGCTCGATTTGGCGAAATTGGACGGAAGGCTTGCCAATCTGAAGATCTGTATCGACCCGCATAGTTTTCTCAAGATTGTAAGAAGAATAATGATAGGATCCTATATTTTTTTTGTTTATTGTTTCTTTTCCATCAATCCCTTCCTCACCAATGGACGGAAGCGGCATCATTCTATTATTCGCTAGTGTTTACACTGCCTCCAACCTGTTCTTAGTACAACAGCTATACTGCAATATATTGAGGCATCTGAAATTGAGAATGACTTGCTTGAATGAAGAAATACGTCGGAGCACTTCGTCAAGATGCTTATCTAGTATGCAGTCGAAATGGTTCGAAATCGCGGTAGCCAAGAGATGTAAACTGTGGATGTCCTTACAGCTAGATCTCTATAAAATCAGTGTGTCTGTCAACAAGCTGTACGGTAGTATAATATTGTTCAACGTGGCGTACAATTCGGTCAACGTTGTTCTAACACTCTTCTTCGTCATATCAAAAGTTTTACTATCTTCAGCCATTCGTGATAAGACCACATTAATTATGTGGGCTCTCTTCGAAACGTTTGGACTTCTTCTCATCTTAATATCGTGCCAATCCGCATCTGATGAGGTGAATATCAACCTATTTAAAGTGCTTTTTTATGCAAACCTTTGTCAATGTTTTTTATTTTTATATTGGAAAGTTAATTAAACGGAAATGATATGAGTGTATAGGGTACATTTTTACTTTCTCCATAAGAAGTGTAGGGGAAAGTATTGTTTTCATGAAAAAATCGTTTTTAGGACCCCCCTAAACACATTTTTACCATTTCGTCGATGATGTGAGTGAATGTGATAAGAATTTTTGGGTGCTCTAACTCCAAAGCTATTAATTAAGTCATCGGTAAATGTTATATTAGACATTCTATTAAAGGAATAAGAGGTGATTGCGTTTGGTTAAAATCAGTCAACCGGAAATGGGTGTTTACAATTGTCATATCCGTTTTTTTTATATTTGCTTTAATACTTAATCATTGTAAACATTTACTGGAATAAATGTTGTAGGTAATTTAATTTTCTTCAATCATTATTCCAGACATTTTTCCCACAATGCATTTTTAAGAGTTATTTAAAAGTTTATTTTTTAGTTTCTACCACCACACCACCTGGAGGCCACTTTTGTGAACGCCTTACGATTAGTTAGTATCTCTCCTTTTTATTCTTATTTGTTGGAGCTTCGTGAATATATCCATTATCAGAATGTTATGGTTTCAGTTTGTCTGTTCTTTGTAAGGTCTTTGAATGTTTTGATATATTTCAGGTATAGAGAAAGCTATCTGGTGGTCACATCAGGTTATTATTATTTAAAATGCGTCTTATTATTAGTGACATATGAGGTAACACCAGAATTACTTTTGAACTTTTTACTTTATATCTCTCACATCATATCGAAATTAATTTCTCTCTGCCTTTCTTATTATAGAATGTTATTTAAATTAGACAAGTGAATGTTTTATAGTGTTTGATATAAAGAAAGAAAGTTGTCCGTCACCGTACGATGAAAATGGTTGCTATGTATTATCGCCTTAAATTATTTGTAACCATCGGGGAAACACTAGAATCAAACCTAAAAAGAATTAAAATAATTTAATATAATTTCATAACGTCGATGTTCGAGCACGTATGTATGGTAAGCAATAATTCTCCGTTTTATTTAACTATTAAACTTAAATATTAAAAAATATTCTATTTTGTCACTTCGATTTTCGAGGAGACATTAAAATTTGTGAGCTGACAATCTTCGTCGCTAACGGCAGAAACAGAATACGAAAACGTTTGGGGCCCTTTTGTAATTCTTTTTGAGCTGATGGGCAGATATAGAGAGAAGGAAATATGGTTTTATAATTATTCCCAATAAAAGAATCTTCGTGTAATTCGACGTAGAATAAATACATAATAGCATGTTTGGCAATCAAATTTAAATCTATGAAAGTATTAGTTGTAATTATGTGCTCTCGCTGGCAAATATTGTAATTTCATAGAATTTATATTCCAATCTGTACTTAGCAGATCATGACAGAGATAGGGAGAGGAAAGCGCGCTTTCTTAATTGTTGCCCGCGCAAAAAAAATTCGTACCATCCGATGTTAGCGACATATGAACTTTCCCAGGATATTCAATTATAAACCGGTGTCTCGCGGAACACTGTTGTTCCGCTGCCATTGCTGTTTTCCGCGAATTATTCCACGAAAATAATTTTTCTATAAATTTAGATTTCTTAATGAATTTAAAAATAAAAAGGGTTTTAATTTTGTTCTTACATCCTAAGTCCATCAATTGGGGAAGTAGCAGGTTACAACTTCTAACCTGCTGCAGTACACATGCGCATTCCCGCAGCCATGGTAAATATATTCGTATGTATGTATAAAGGTGTTCCGCCAATTTTTTCTCCATTCCGGAGTGTCTGCCACTCAAAAAAGTTTAAAAAACACTTCTATTGAATGAAAGTAGCGCGCTTAGAATAAACGCATGCACCTCTACGGTCAATTTAAAATGAGAAAAGGAAATGAAGAAAGAGTATCACTTGAGTAAACGAGGATACCATGATATGCGTCCAGAGCAATTTAGAAGATGACTAAAGTTCTAAGGAAAACATACTTAATGGCTTATCGAGAGCAACACTTTAGTTCCTTGGCATCCATAGAGTTGCATTCAAGAAAACGTAAGATTTTCGTGTTCGAAACAAATGTGTAAAAAAAATTCTGTTCCGCGAGAGAGTGTTGAGTTGAAAGAATTGAAAAAGAATCCTGAGAGCATTTTTCGACGTCTAAGTTAGGTAACATATACGAAACATACGAATAAAGTTCTTCAGCTCGTCAGACATGACGTATTTGATCAATCGGGAAAGGTCGGGTATTTAGGCTAGTGTATTACTAATATAATACTGGTTAAATTCTTCTAATTTCTTACCGAAATTTCGCGAAAATTATTTTACGCCCTAAGTTCCTAATGCACAAAACCGCTATCCTAATATAGTAGCTTTCTTTTGAAACGCAAAAACGCTACGTTTTAGTATAAATTCAAGAAAATTCTATTAATTATCTAAATTATGTGAAATGATTATAATCTTTTAACAGAGTTATTAAAAACTTACCAATTAGCCCTGCCATGAATAGCTTTTACAGTTTATGGCCCTGAAAAGAGCCCAAATTCTACCTTCAGTCAACCAATCAGCTGTCTTTTTATATTTTTCTTTGTTTTTAGCTTTTCAATCAATCCGCCAACTAACTTTTCTCATTTTTAACTTATCGTACCTCCATTACAACTTATTCTACCACCTATTATGTCTCTTAATGTTATTAAAAGACACGTTTTGTGATATTTCCCTGCCCTTCGCAAGACTTTCCGCAAAATCTTTGGCCCAGCCCATTCCACTTTTGAAACTTAGTATTAGATATTTAGGTTAATTAATATTAGTGTTCACTATGCCATTTAAACTACGCCATATTATTTTTTCTGCATTTTATTGAATGTTTTTCGAGACTTATCTCACATTGTCAACTTACCTTGCAATTTACTATTATTTTTTTGCTAAATGGCTTAAGGGTGAGATTAATTTAAAGAAAACCAGTCTCAAAAAAAGAGATAAGATAAAATAATAAAGCCATATATATGCACCAACCTGTGTATATATAACAAAAAAATATATAAAACTGGCAACAAAAATAAACCAAAAAAAGAATGGAAAAAATAAACAAAAACCCCGTGTAAATAATCCACCCTTTTATCTCGTATATTTCGCATATTTTATTATATTTACTTATCCTGGGATTAACTTTGAAACAGAAAAAATGCTGCTATGACCGGGAATCGAACCCGGGTCTTCCACTTGCCGGGCGGATATTCTACCGCTGAACCTTACCTTTCCTGTTTCTGAACGCGGGTGTTTTTCTTTTTTTTCAGAAACAGGAAAGATTATCTGCTAAGGTAGTTCAGTGGTAGAATATCCGCCCGGCAAGTGGAAGACCCGGGTTCGATTCCCGGTCATAGCAGCATTTTTTCTGTTTCAAAGTTAATCCCAAAATTACAGCTTATGCATTTCTGCATAGTTTCTATTATTCCATCAATTTCTTATTTATCCTAGTTTTTTAAGGAACAGTATTTTCATGTTTTTAAATGTTTTTTTCAGCCATTTGGTATTTGTATTTAGTATTAAAAATTAGTTCTTAAGCTACCCAAACGCACTGCTTTTGCTGCTGGAAAAGTGAGACATACTCACGGGAACGGCAAACGCTAGGTCCTTCAGACCGTTAAAACGCAGATTGGGAATGGGGTTTTTCAGAGATTACTCGCCGAGAGTAGGAGATGTCGCTATCGAGTTTGTGTGATTAACATGCCTGTGCTGACAATTCATACAAACATTCTCGTGCGAACTGTACGAAAAGATGGGGAATTCTCCGCCCATAATTTATGCTAGGTGAAGGTGTTCTGTCGCCTTCAATCGCTATTACGGGTGCAAGGCTAACTGAGATCCTTGTTCTCAACTCGTCGTGTACTATAGCTTTGTTAGCCGGTTCAGGCTATTTGGAGTTAGGCGCTCGATACGTGAAAACTATTTCCCTATGTCGCGTGTAACTCCCAAGTTCTTGTCAAAAGTCGTTGGTTTCGGAGTTCTGTCCTCCGTCTTGTAGCATAACTTTGCTCGAGTTATTGTTTCAGAGTTCCGTTCTTTCTTAGTATACAAAGTACAGGGTTTGGGAGATTTTTCTTCGTCTCTTTCAATATCAGCCAGTGATAGCTCATTTCCCTCTTCATTGGTTAAACATAAATCAATTTCAGTTGACCAACAGTTAACAATATTTCTGATATTTTCCCGATATTCAGTGTGTTGTGTTTATTAATTCATTTGTAGAAAATTTCATAACATTATAAGTAATAAGAGGCAATTCTGTTTTATTGATTTAAAAGGAAAGTGTTTGTTTATTGTGCAATGCTTGTGTCGCACTTTCTAAGAAAAGTAATGTTGAAAGACATTTTAATACGGTCCACGGAAATTTTAATACAAGTTATCCGTTGAACTCTGAGATCAGGAAAAAGAAAATTTCTGATATGAAATCTATTTTAATTAAACAGCAGAGCATTTTTACCAGACCAGTGCAGCAATCAAAAAGAGCAACGATTGCATCACTTAAAATTTCGCATTTGTTGGCCAAGAGAAAAAATCATTTTGAAGATAGCGAGATTGTAAAAGAAGCCATGTTAGCAATTGCTGACTCACTTTCCGAAGATTTTAAAAATAAAAATGAAATTACCTCAGCAATCAACACGATTCAGTTATCAGCAAGAACAGTTACAAGAAGAATTGAAGTTATTGCAACCAATATGGCAAACGATTTAGAAAAATGTATTTTCTTCTCGTTGCAACTGGATGAGTCAACAGACATCATTATACACCAAGAAATGTTATGCGCAAATTTCATCATTTTCAACATGTCATGAGAACAGTCACAAAAATAATAAATTCCATAAGAGCCGTACCATTGCAATACCGATTGTTTAAACTGCTTTTACAAGGTGAAGATGTCAAATTCGATGATCTCCTTTTACATACCGAAGTTAGATTGCTCAGCAGAGTCAAAATACTTGTGAGGTTTATAAATCTCATAAAGGAAGTAAAGGAATTTCTCACGTCAAGAAAGTAATATTATTCACAGTTGGATGACAGAGCTTGGTTGATGGATTTCGGATTTCTTGTTGATATAACTATTAAATTGAACGAACTGAATATGGGAGATGGAAAGGAAAAAGCAACACATTGCAAAAATGATAAGTGCAGTAGATGCATTCAAATGTAAATTGGCATTGTGAAAGTCTCACCAAGAGAGAAATTTATTATCACATTTGCTAAATTTAAAATATATTATTCAGAATCTGACTGATGAAAATGTTACCAATGAACCATTTTCACAACGCATTGAAACTCTCCTGAAAGAATTTAATTTAAGGTTACGTCAGTTTTCTGAAGTAGACCGACCCCATAATAACATTCTTTGCTAATCCGTTCAATTTTATGGACATTTATATGTCTGTTAATATTGGAACTTTCTTTGATATTGTTAAAAACGAGGACTTAGAAAGGAAGTAATAAATAGCAGAATGATATTATTTTAAGGTCACATAAAAATGATGAAAACTTTTGGAATTTAGTTGACGAAAATCGCTATCCATTATTAAGAAAATGTGCCCTAAAATATATTCTTACTGTGCTTCAACTTGCGAGTCCATTTTTTCAAGCATGAAACACTTGAAATCCAAGTACCGATCGAGACTCACCGATTACAATTTAAACAACTGCCTAAGAACAGGTATCTCGAGTTAAGTGCCAAATTATAGGAAGTTGGCTGAAGATATGCAGTCCCAAGTTTCACATTGATTTATTTTTCAAGTTTTTATAATAAATTCTTTAATAGTTTTCTCTTATATATACAAAAATATAATTTTAATAAATATTGGTACACATCTACTATTGTTACTTCATTTCACGCCCCCATTTATGAAAGTTGCGCCCTCATAGATAAAGAGATTGCCGACCACTGATACAGAGAGATATCAACTGACCTTGCTAATGCGCACTTCACGTCCTCAGTAATATAAATTGCGCCCTCGTAGGTGAAGAGATTTAAAATATATTATTCAGAATCTGACTGATGAAAATGTTACCAATGAACCATTTTCACAACGCATTGAAACTCTCCTGAAAGAATTTAATTTAAGGTTACGTCAGTTTTCTGAAGTAGACCCCATAATAACATTCTTTGCTAATCCGTTCAATTTTATGGACATTTATATGTCTGTTATAATTGGAACTTTCTTTGATATTGTTAAAAACGAGGACTTAGAAAGGAAGTAATAAATAGCAGAATGATATTATTTTAAGGTCACATAAAAATGATGAAAACTTTTGGAATTTAGTTGACGAAAATCGCTATCCATTATTAAGAAAATGTGCCCTAAAATATATTCTTACTGTGCTTCAACTTGCGAGTCCATTTTTTCAAGCATGAAACACTTGAAATCCAAGTACCGATCGAGACTCACCGATTACAATTTAAACAACTGCCTAAGAACAGGTATCTCGAGTTAAGTGCCAAATTATAGGAAGTTGGCTGAAGATATGCAGTCCCAAGTTTCACATTGATTTATTTTTCAAGTTTTTATAATAAATTCTTTAATAGTTTTCTCTTATATATACAAAAATATAATTTTAATAAATATTGGTACACATCTACTATTGTTACTTCATTTCACGCCCCCATTTATGAAAGTTGCGCCCTCATAGATAAAGAGATTGCCGACCACTGATACAGAGAGATATCAACTGACCTTGCTAATGCGCACTTCACGTCCTCAGTAATATAAATTGCGCCCTCGTAGGTGAAGAGATTGCCGACCCCTGTATTACGGTAATTTCAAACTTAAGAAAATGACAGTATTAGGAGATTCCCTGTCTTTTTCGGCCCCTCGGGTTGCGTTGGTTTTCATTCCATGTTCAAATTGGTCCCCACCCCCTCGTGTTAGGTTGACCTTCATTCATATTACTCGTTTTTTTCATCCCGATTCATTATCCGGCAGCATTTAAAAATCTAACAAATCACAAATCAATTTCTGGCTGACTAAAGGTAGCGACATCTTGAAGGATTCGATTGAAGGCGTCTTCCTCGCCAAGATCGCAACCCCACACAACCAGAGGGGGGATCTAAGCGAACGTGGAAAGGAAAGCAGCTCAACCAGGGGAGCCGAAGAAATTTAAATTTCCGTAATGAGTACGTATGACGAGAGTCGCTTTCTCGCCATTTACGGCGTCACTGTCGCTGAATTGATTTGCGGCCGGTTAATGAACTAGGACCACAAACGGAACTAATGAAATAATTCAACGCAGGAATTTTTAGAAGATCGACATTATATGTAAATTGGAAAAAGTAACTTCCCTCTATTTTTGCGCGGTTTGTTTATTTTCAATAAAGTTTCTACATCGCCTGATGCTTGATATAATATTTACAACCTCTTTATATTCAATATTAACCTTAAGTTCTAGATCCAGGTATAAACAACAGATGACAGACGGATGCAATGGGAAAAGCCGATTATTACGTACGAAGAGCAACTAAATCATTCATATTCATCTAAATCTTGAGTTTTAATATTTATCAGAGTCACAATAATTTATTTACATTCTTAGCACTCAGGAAAGTAAAATTGCATCCACGAATAATGTAACCAAAAGAATAAATTAATATTGATGAATTAAATCAATTGCCACGTCTACTTACGTACTACGTATAATAAGTGGCATCAGAATACATTCCACAAATATTTTTGGTACTGTTTACTCTAAATCCCTCGCATCAAACCGATATTAATTTACCTCTGCCTTTCGTTCTAGAAATTATTAGTCCATGAAATATTCTGAGATTGCTTTATTCATTTTTAAGATAGTTTCGAAATTGGGAAGTACCGTTCGTTAAATGTAAAAATCAAAATATTTTGTGTCAAATGGAATTAAAATTCTTCTTTCCTGCTGAGTAATGAGACCGAACTTAAGTTTTTTCTTATAAATATATTTGAGAGAAAAATGATAGCGTTCTCCCTGGAGATGTTAAGTAGATGTCCAGTCGGTTAAGATTTCAAGGTCCTTAACTTCGTCGACATTATAATATAAAAAAGGATGTGAACTGAAGTATCCATTTAATAAAAATTCAATTTAAGAGATTTATGTGGAAAAAATTTTATTTGGGTACAAGTTTATCTACATAGTATCCAAAGGAGGAAGGTTGTCTGTCTCCTTCTGAATCTTCTGATTTGTTTCGGACACCGCAAGAGTGCAACCTAATTTTGCATGGACACACCATTATCATCCATGAAAAGGTTTTAGAGTTAATCTTAGTTTCCAAATAAATTTTCTAATTGATGCTTCACAGTTCACGTAACTGGTTGGGAGATGAAATTATGGTTATGGAATAATGTTATCAATAGAAATTATTAATACAGGATGAATAAAATCAAATATTCAGGCGTAAATGGCCGATTTCATATGAAAATACGATAAAAGGAGATGAAAAATAATACTCCATAAATTTCAAAGGCGTTTCTATGGGAAATACGTATAAAACGGTATCCCTAAATACCAGATGATTGTTTATCTATCTTATTTAAAATACTTAACGTTTTATTTTTCTAACCAAAAGTCTTATTCCAATAAACAGCGTATATGTGGTGCATTTTGATCATTTAAATCAGTTCTCTGAAATTTTGTTGTATAAAACGGATGATTATAATAACCAGTGATCACAATAAGCGTCGCTTACTTTATATCTGTATATATATATATATATATATATATATATATATATATATATATATATATATATACTAAGAAAAACGTTTACCACCTTGGGGATATGATCCGAAGAACCTTTGTTTTTGAATCAGCCACCTATGACACCTCGCACCCTATGCCAACTCCCCCTCTAGAAATATTCAAAGATTCATAACTATTTATTTTGTGAAGCGAAAATATTTCTTATTAGCTGTTTTCAGTAGTATTTTAAAATATGATGCTGTTGAGCTGCAGACTCTAGATTTATACTATTATACGGCAAAAGAAGCACGTTTTTTATATAACATAAAAAGGTTTTATAGCCGTTAATTCTTTCAATGTGAAAAGTAATTGAAAGTTTAAAATAACATTTTAAAGCACTAAATATTGATAAGACTCTTTGGAGGGCAGGCATTAGTGTCAACCAGCGTGTTTTTGCATGTCCTAATATTTCCTTGTATTCGATTTCTGCATTGTCACATATTACTTTAAGTTTTGCGGATCTAACTGCAAAAATATGAAAATGGCTATAAATATTTATAATAATAATAATAATTTATTTAATACATACATACATCAATATAAGTTCGACAAAAATGGGTAAAGTGTCTGCTCCAATTTGAATTGTATTATTTAATATATGTCCACAGCAACCAGCTCCATAAATGTTCTTACCCGGATAACCCATGACCTTTTTGAAAACGTTATTCTGGCCTTTTCGTTCTCTACCTCCAAAATTAGTGTTTGTATTGTCTGCTGAGAGAACAATAACTTTATGGAGAACATTTCCTTCATTTAAAGAATCTATTATTTTGTTAGACAATAATACTGCAGTTTCTCCAACAATTGAAGAAAATGTAAGAAGTTTTACTTGCACTCCTTTCTCAAAATCGAAATATCGAAGTAAAATAGGTAGTAATTTCAAGTTCCTTTGATTGGAAGTATCAGAGAAAACACAGATAAAGTTACATTTTGCGATTTCATCCTTTAAATTATTTTGGGCAAGAGGAAAAAGCACTTTGGCAATGATTGCTTCAGTTTTCGTCCTACCAGCAGAAAACTTATTTTCAAAAAATGTCCGTATAATTTTTGAAGTGCAATCCATTGATCTGAAACTATGATTATGAAATAAATTTTGATAGGAAAAAGTTCCTTCTATAGCTGCAAATTTTTTTTCTTCATCTCCAAATGTTTCGTTTTTAAAGAAACTTGTCAATTTAGAAGAAGAGCATGCATCTAAAACTTTCCTATGCTTTGCTGAGGTTAAATGTTTTGAAATGTCATATCTTCCACTTCCACCAATTGAAAATTGGCCTAAACAAATTTCACACTTTAAATCTGATTTGGAATTCGGGAGAACTAATTTTCAGAATGGAAATTCTTTCTTCAACTTGTCATTAAATGTGCATTTTCTTTTTCCTCTCTTCTTTCCTGGCTCCGTTATTTACAACTCAGGGCTGTAATATTTCAAGTAAATATTAGAATAAATATTATTTGTATTGGAGTTTAAGTGATAATTTCTGCAGCGGACAAAACGGCCGTTGTTTATGTTTAAAAAACGGAAAAAAATTAAAAAGTTTATTCCTGTATTATTCAAATGGAAGACAAAATAGAATAGAGAACCCAAATTTTCGGAATTTTTAGATATGTTTGAGGCATCCCATTTATATATCTAGTTAAAAAAATCACGAGGAAATAATAGTGGAATCATGGTAAAAATTTTCTATGAAGTACCTATTAAAGTTTATGGAGATACTAGTGTCATTGCACTATAGTAAAAGGACTAAATTTCTGCCTTCAATTATAATGAAATTAATATTGGGTAAAATTTATATTAAAATTACATTGTTGCTCTCCCAGCTGAAGTTCAGCTGCTAAACGGCCGCGTCATTATGACGTGACCGTTTAGGAAAACTCCATCTCTCAGTTTTCTATGCGAGAATACAAAAAAATGCTACATTCTTAATGTTTCCACATTTCAATATAGAATTTATAAAAAAAGGGGGACAAAATTTGGGACAAGTGACGAAGAGTGACACACGATGGTAAAGAGGGACTGTCCCTCCAAATTTGGGACGGTTGGTCACTATACTGTAAAAGATATACAATCGAAGTTTGTCGACTACCACATTGGATACATGAAAATGTTTGCACGCAGAAAATTATTCATTTCCTGAATTCGTGTATGATATACGCAAAAAGGGAAGAATGTGTAATCTCCTAGGCCGTTCTCAAGGAATTATTTTCCACGAAAGTGGAAGAATTTTTCAGCAAAATTCAAAGAAATGATACTTTAATGACTATAATAATATTATCATGGAATATGTTTGTAGTTTGGCGATAAATGAAAAGTTAATAAGATTTTATCGGCCTTCAAACATGTTCCTCTTGAAGAAACACGAGCATTTCAATTTAAGCCCAACTAAAAATGTGTGCACGGTGAAAGTTATTCATTGTCTGAATTATATTTTCTTTCGCGCGAAAAGGGAAGAATGTATAATCTCCTAGAACTCTCCACAGGAATAATTTTCCAAGAAAGAGGGAGAATTTTTAGAGAAACTCCGAGAAACATTATGGTAATGAATATGATAATATATTGATAAAGTTCTGGAAACACTGAAAAAATGTAGTTTGATCGGCCATCAAAAATGTTCCTCTTGAATAAACACGATCATATCAATTTAAGGCCTCCTAATAAAGCATATGACCTAACAGATAGGGGTAACACGAGCGTTCAAGCAGTTTTTGTAAGCACTGTGTCGGGTGAAGAGAAGGGGTGTCGGAGTGGTTGGCCTTCCGCGGATTAATTCGGATTTTTCAAACTGGAATCGTCCAATCCTCTGCTTGTGTGCTTCGAGAAGACCGCGCAAGTCAGAACGGATGTTAAACAGTTGCCCCTCGGCGCTGTTCGTTAACAGTAAGCTAATGCTGGCACCGGAATTCCGTTCTATCTTGTGAGTGTCTGGTGTGTAAGAAGTTATGGCAGTATTAATCCAGAAGGTTGATTAGCTATAAATATGCGCATTCAAACGAACATCAATTGAACAGAAAATTCTCCATATTCTTCAAGACGACATTCCTCCTGTTTCGTGTTATGAACTTCTGGTGTCTAATTATCGTTAATCGTGAACTTTTAAAGATACATAAATTCAGTCGTAACACATGCAAACATATTGGATGGTCTGAAATTAGCCTTAGAGGCATGCATCTCTCTAGGGGACAAAGTAAAACCTTACCAGAAATCACATTTCCTGACACCTCGAAAGTTTTCTGGACGTTATCACCATTGCTAAAAGTCTGCAGGTTCTTAGGACTAGCTCCATTCCCACTAGAAATTTCACGTGACGCTGAAAGCAATAATTCCCAAAAAGCTGTAAAATATAGCGCAGCCTTTATGTTCATGGCAATCTGCGCTATGTTGTAGGACATGAAATGCTCTTTAGTAGGTATGAATAAATTGGACCTTGAAACGTCCTTAGTGGTTTATTGGTTTGTGGTGTCATACATAATTGCAACGTATAACTGGTTAGTTACACTTATTTGCCGATCCATGTTATACGGTGTCTTGCTCGATTTGGCGAAATTGGACGGAAGGCTTGCCTATCTGAAGATCTGTATCGACCCGCATAGTTTTCTCAAGATTGTGAGAAGAATAATGCTCGGATCCTATATTGTTTTGTTTAATGTTTCTTTTCCCTCAATTCCTTCTTCACCGATGGACGGAAGCGGCATCGTTATATTATTCGCTAGAGTTTACACTGCGTCCAACCTGTTCTTAGTCCAACAGCTATACTGCAATATCTTGAGGCATCTGAAATTGAGAATAAATTGCTTGAATGAAGATATACGTCGGAGCACTTCGTCAAGATACTTAACGCGTATGCCACCAAAAGGGTTCGAAATCGCGGTAGCCAAGAGATGTAAACTATGGATGTCCTTACAGCTAGATCTCTATAAAATCAGCGTGTCTGTTAACAAGCTGTACGGTAGTATAATATTGTTCAACGTGGCGAACAATTCGGTCGACGTTGTTTTAACTCTCTTCTTCGTCATATTAGTATCTTCAACCATTCGTGAAAAGATCAGGTTAATTATATGGGCTCTCTACGAAACATTTGGAGTTCTTCTCATCGTGATATCGTGCCAATCCGCTTCTGATGAAGTGAATATCAAACTATTTTAAGTATTTTTTTATGCAAACCTTTGTCAATGTTTTTAATTTACATTTTGGAAAGTTAATTAAACGGAAATTATATGAGTGTATAGGGTACACTTTTTCTTTCACCATAAAAAGTGTTGGGGAAAGTATTGTTTTCATGAAAAAAATTTGTTTGCTGTCCCCTAAGCACATTTTTACCATTTCGTCGATGTTGTGTGTGAAGGTGATAGGAATTTTTTGTGTGCTTTAACTCAAAAACTATTAATCAAGTCATCGGTAAATGTTATCTTTGACACTTTTTTAAAGTGGTAAGAGGTGATTGGTTTTTGGTTAAAATCAGTCAACCGGAATCGGGTGTTTACCCTTTTGACATCCGTTTTTTGAATTATTTGCTTTTATACTTAGTCAGTATAAATATTTACTTGAATAAATGTTGTAGGTAATTTAATATACTTCAGCCTTTATTCCAGACATTTTTCCCATGTAATGCATTTTTAAGAGATATTTTTTAAATGTTATTTTTTAGTTTCTACCACCGCATCACCTGGAAGCAACTTTTATAAGCACCTTACTCTTAGTTTCGTCTTACAAGGAGAGTTAGACAACTCGTCTCCTGGTTTCCGGACGAAACCATCACGAGAGAACATAAAATATAATTGAACTCCTATTTTTTTCTAGCCGCCAATAATCATTCCTGCGTAAATTATTAAAATTTAAAGATCAGGAAAAATTTGCCGGTTATTTAAATTCCTAACAGCCTTTCTAGTGCTTTTCGTCAGTCCTGAAAAGCACTATTATCTTCGTGATGTCCGTCCGTACGCATATATTAGGGAAGAATTGGCAGAACCGATTTCGACCAAATTTTCTACATTAAATATCCATTAAAATTAATGACCAAAGTGACATATTAGGACCGGATAAACTATTTAGGGGTGCCACAATTACGAAGTCCCTTCCTTCTATTTTCTTCTACCTCCCTTTCTCTCATCCTCCCTCCCTCTCCTTCTTATTCTCCCTCTCTCTTCCTATTCTTCCTCCCTCCCCCTATTCCCACTCTCTCCCCTATTCTCCATCTCTTCCACCTATTCTCCCTCACTTCCTACTATTTTCTTCTTCCTCCCTTTCTCTCATCCTCCCTCCTCTTATTCTCCCTCCCTCCCTCCTATTCTCACTCTCTTCCTCCTATTTTCTTCTTTCTCCCTTTCTCTCATCCTCCCTCCCTCTCTCCCCCTATTCTCCATCTCTCCCTTCTATTTCCCCTCTCTCCCATTTATATTACCTCTCTCTCATCTATTTTCACTCTCTCCCACCTAGATTTCCTCCCGCTTTCTCCCTTTCTTCCCCCTTCCCATTCTCCATTCCTCTCTACCTCCTATTCTTCTTCCTCCCTCACACTCTTATCTCTTTATCCCTCGCATCCTCCCTCGCTCTCTTCTTCTCACTCTCCCCTTAAAAGTGTATCTCTCTCTCAGCGTCATACAAATAATATTTATATGTTAAACATGAGGCTAGACAACTTTTATATGGCAAAAATTATTTAACTCTCTGGAACATACTATAATGTGAATCATATATTTTTTACTTTCCAGTCCATATAAAGTATTGTTTTATTAAACTAAAATTTGTACTTCATTCTTTTGCTTTTAATCAAAAGTTAAAAACTTTCTTAGTGTTCGCCGAAAATGTGCTCATAATCTTTTTAAAAAATCAGCAATATCTTTATCCGGCTTGGAAACGAAATAACAATGAGCAATAGAATATATATTTCTGTTCGTTACCATCAAATATCTGCAAACAGTTTTTTGTATTTATAAATTCTAACTCATAATTATGCAGTAAAAATTGAACAATATTATATGAAAAACTAAAACAAAATAAAATTTTATAAAATTGAATAATAGAAAATTAGGATTTAAAATTTCTTTACACCACATTCAGGGTGAGAAATCGGCAGTCATTTTTCAATTCCCTCTGTAACTGAGAATATTTAACATGAGGTTGAGGTCCAATCAGTATAGAGGAGGGGAACCTTTAAACGGTGCAATGTATGTTGAAATGACCTATAATGCAATTTCTCTCGATGATGATAGATTTAATCGAGGTATTATATTATTTAATATTTTTAATTAAAACAGATGGTGTTGATACACTTTCAACATGAGTCGAGGGTTAAATTGCGTGTTTGCAGAATTTTCACTGACATGACATATTTCTGAGGGGAAAATTTTGCATTTCGCGAACTAAAATCGATTTTTGCACATGACTCTAAGATATATACTATAGACTTTTGCTGACTACCACATAGTGAATGCACGCTGAAAATTATTCATTTCCGGAATTCGAGTTTCTTTTAGGCGAAAAGGGAAGAATGTATTATCTCCTAGGACTACACCATGTATTATATTCCACGAAATTGGAAGAATATTTCAGTGATACACCAATGACGTTGATTATATTATCATGAAGCTCCGACAACACGGAAAAAATATGTACTTTGATCTACCGTTAAACATGTTCCTTTTACGAAACACGATCATTTCAATTTAAGGCCTAATGGATGGAGGATAACACGCTCGTTCAACCAGTTTTCGTAAACACTGTGTCAAGAGAAGGGGTGGCGGTGGCGCATTGGTTGGCCATTCACGAATTGTGTAATGTTCCCCGGCACTTCAGGGGCGGCGGGAAGAGATTCGCCGGCGTAGGAGGGAGACCCACTGGGCGCCAGTGCAGGTAAAAGAAAATGGAGAATGAGGTAGTGATAAGAAAGAGAAGGGATGGGGAGTAATTCCGCCTGCACTCGGAATTCGTGGCCAAAACCCACGACTGACCGCTGATACCTGAATTCTCGACTTTCGACTCCTGCAGAGCGGGTGTTAGAGAAAAGGCAGTGGCCTTTTCCCCATTCCAGGCTGCCAGCTAAGCTATAAGCCTGCCAGGTTTTGAGAAGGTTTCTGCAAGTTGTGATATTGCAGGTTAAGTTGTGGCGGCAGGAAATGCTGCCGCCTCAGCCGCTTGGGCAGAGGAGAGAATTCCGCCCCCATCGACGCTATCGGGCGCCTGAACCAGTCCCAGGGCATCACGCGGATCACGGAGAGCGGCCGTATGAGGACATGCTGTGAGCCAGCGGTCTTCCGGTAGAATGCCCTGGCCTTTTTTTCCAGGACGCGTTCTAGAGGCTCAACCCCTGTTGTGGCTTGAAGCTCCGTCACTCGGACAAATCTCCTCCAGCTCACCACTAAGATCATCCGTAGCGCATTGTGTTGTACTACGGCAATCTTCTTGATGTGGGTGGCTGCCGCGCCGGACCATATCGGCGAGGCATAGGTGAGGATCGGCAGTACGCAGGTCTTATATAGCCTAACTTGGTTTCCAGGGTGACTTCCCTGGAGCCAATGATAGGGCCAAGTCTGCGTACTGCACCTGTTGCAGCCCCTCTCGCGCTGGAGATGTGGAGGCGCCAGGTTAGCCCTCTATCCATGGTCACTCCGAGGTATTTAGCCTCAGAGGACCATGGGACAGCGTGCCCCTGCAGGGTGAGCGTGACTGCCGGTTGCACCCGAGGGAGGGCACGGAACATGACGGCGACGGTTTTAGATTAGATTTAGATTTTTTTAGGTTGCCGTAATGAAGGAGTATCGGCAGATGGTCTGACGATAGCTCGTTCAGGGTGGACACGTTTAGAGACGACTGAGCATTGCAGGAAATGACAATGTCCAGAACGTCAGAAGTAGGAAGGTAGGTCGGGGTTCTGGGCCCCAAGACAGAAAACCCCGCATCCTCGATGAGGCGATAGAGCTTCCGCCCCCTGGGGCTAGACAGCCTGGAGTGCCAGGCTCTGTGCTTGGCATTAATGTCGCCAAGCACAGCCGTCGGGACTCCATCAGGGGGAAAAAGAGTATATATATCATCCTCATCAAGGGAGGAGGGTAAGGAGGGTAATACGCGGCCACCACTCGCAACCTCCCTTTCGTCATGCGAATGACCGCGGCCACTGCCTCGAGCTGGTTCATTTCCGGGAGCTGGTACTCGTAGAACCTTAGGGACGTGTGGATCAGAAGGGCGACGCCCCCTACAGGGCGGCCTGTCCTGTCCTATCTGAGCACAGCCCACCCTCGCAGGTTCAGGGGGATGTTGGGCGTCAACCGCGTCTCGCCGATGGCAGCGACCGAGGCACCAAGGTCATGAAGGAGTGAGAGGAGTTCGTCGGTACGGTGGCGAATCCCGTTTGCGTTCCAACCCACTATCGAAAAACACCCCCTTTTACGGCGTATCTCCATTTCCGGACTTAGAAATGGCAATTTCCTCCAGCAACGCCAGGAGAAGGAGCCCTTGGCGGCTGGAAATGTGCTTCTTCAGGACCCTTGTTATAGAAACTATGGTATCCCATAGCTCCTCATCGTCAGAGGGAACAGGATGGCTTCGAGTGGCGGGAGGGGCGCCACGCGGCGCAGGTGGCACTAGCTGCCCCGCGGAGGGTGTTGATGCCTGTGGTTTTGCCGTGGGCGGAAGATCCCTCTGAGGCTCGGGCGCCGCTTTGGTGCTGGCACAGCTTGGAATAGCAGGCTCAGCCCTCCTCAGGAGTTCGGGATCAGGGCTTGTGCTGGCACTGGCCACTGCGGCCGCAAAGTATCTGCCCGGGACGACAGTGGAGGATCGCCGTTGGAGTCACTGTCCTGCCTTTGTTAACCTTGCGCTGTAGCGCATCATTACGCTCATTTGCCGCCAGCGCCTTGTCCAAAGCTTTAAAATAAACAGAACATTGCCTGTATGTGGAGGGATGGTCACCACCGCAGTTACAGCACTTCCTGGGTGCCGTGGGGGTATTGGGGCAGTCGCGGGACCGATGATTTCCCGCGCACTTGTAGCAGCGGGCCACCATCCTACACCCAAGGGAGGAGTGCCCGAACCTCTGGCAGTTAAAGCAGGTCTGCGACGCAGCTTCTTCCTTGAAGTACTCCACCTGCACCCGACAGTTTTGTATGTGGGTGATCTTGTGAAGGGGAGGGATGCCCGGAGTTTTGTCCACCACGGCGATGAACTTCCTGGTCTTATAAGGTTGTGTCCTCCCCTCTGCTGTTTGCACCATGTGCTTTACGGATTTAACCGTGATTCCCAACGCCGCCAACCCCGCGGCCACTCTAGCTGGAGGGAAATCACTGGCCAGTCCCTAGCAGTCTAGCTGTTTTGATATTGCTCTGTCGGGTGCGAGAAGTACTCGAGCTTTTTCTCGTCGAGGATCTGCAGGACTTTCTCCTGCTGTTCCGGCGAGGTAACGATGACCCTGGTGGAGACATCTCTGATCGCAAGCTCGAACTCATTGCCACATCTCTCTTGGAGCGAGTCAATGAGGTCGGGGTGGTTCCGTACACCAAAGACGTTAATCGGCTTCACCTTAGGTCTACTGGGTTGGGTGGCGTTAGAGGGGGGATTTTCAACCTTCTTTCTGGAGGTTCTCTTCCTCCTTTTCCTGGTCACGATCTCGAAAGGCACATCGGCTGCGGCCTCCGTTCCCTGGGTAGCAGGCTCCGGGGGGTGATGCGATTGCCGTGAGGGTACTACCTCCAGTGATTCCGAAAGCTTCCGCTTCAGTGTGGAGCAAGAAGTTTCGGTCTCCGTATCCTCGACATTCACAGTGAGTGACGCAGGAACGGGCATGGTACACTAAGAGAGAGGTAGGGAGGAATCAGGCGTCACTGGGGCGGATTCTCCAGCATTTGCCTGAGCACCCTGGGTGGCGGACTCCTTGGGTACGTGCATTGCCAGAGATTTAGAGAGCTTCCTCTTTTGCAATGGAGCATCCAGGTTTTATGTCTCCATAGTGTGAGTATCAATTGGAGAAGGGAGAGGTGCTGGCTGCCCAGATACGGGCTCAGGTAGAACCACCGCCGCGTGCGATGGGGCCTGATTCATCGATGTGGTAGGGGCATTAGGGTTTTGAGCCCCCATGGAAGGAGCACCCTTCTTTTTCTTGGGGTTTTCCCCCCCTTGGACATGGCAGCGCCCTGTCCTGCGGTGGGTGACTGAATGGTGGAAAGGGCAGCCGTGTCAGTCACCAAGCAGTCCTTTCTAGAGGAGCGGGGTGTATTGCGGGGATTCACAGGATTCTCCAACCGAAGGATGGAGGCGATTTGCATCGTTCTCAGGCGGTCCTGAGAGACGTATTTTGTCGCTCCATCAGGGGTTTTGAAGGCTATTAAGCCGTCGCATGACATACTCCGCCTGTGCTGCCCGCGGAGAATCATGCTGGTAGGCGCATTTCCAGGAGGCGAGGACGACATTGCGAGTGGCGGAAGAAAGGCAGATGGATCCATTCAGGCTAAGACCACAAGGAATCAAACTGCGGAGCAGGAATGAGAGGCCCCCAGCGGGTTCCACGACCGGATCCGAGGCGAATCGGGTGAGAAGGAGGGACTGCGTTAGCTTCCCCCCGGTTCGCGACAACGACAGAAGCAACGGAGCCACAGACCCTGCAGAAAGCAGGAAAAATCGATGCCCTTTACAGGGCAAAATGGGGAGAGGGAGGACAGCAAGGGTTCTTTTCAGGGCCAATGCACAAGAGCGGAAAAATCAGGTCCTTATCAGGGCCCAGCTTCCGTAGTGGGGGAGAAGTGAAATAGGTGAGAAGGAGGAACTCTGTTAGCCTCCCCCTATTTCGACGGGCAAATACGAAAGAGCAAATCCGTTGGCCAAAATCAACGTCCGAGAGAAGCAGGGTCAAGATCAGGGTGAACAGGATAATGAGGTAAAGCACGACGAGACGTAGTGCAAGGAAGTAGGCTATTGGGACGCAAGTATCCAATAAGCGCATTACTCTCAGCGAGCTATTCCACCGACTCCTGACCCACGGTCTTATATCTGGTCTCCGCCGCTAGCGATATCAGTCGCAAAATAAAAAAAACAAAAGAGCAACGGCGGACGCTTCTACCGCACGTCACAATTGAAGCCGGCGAAGGTAGGATTTTTCAACCTGGGACCGTCTAGTCTCCAACTTGTGTGCTTTGAGAAGACCGCGTATGTCAGCGCTCCGTCCTTAACTTAGGTTAAGTAGTTTCTGCTTCGGTTTCCTTCGCCCCTTTTGAGTATTTATAGTGCGGCTATTATAATTTAAGAGGTTGACTAGCTAGAAATACGCACAATCAAACAAACATCAAGTGAAGACTTGAAAATTCTTTCCACTCCTCAAGTCGACATTTCTCCTGTTTCGTGTTATGAACATTTAGTGTCTAATTTTCGTTAATCTCGAACATTTAAAAATATATAAATTCAGCCGTAAGACATGCAGACATTTCAGATGGACTGAATTTCACATTAGAGGCATGCATCTCTCGAGGGAACCAAGGAACACCTTACCAGAAATCTCATTTCCTGACACCTCGAAAGTTTTCTGGACGTTATCACCCTTGCTAATTGTTTGCAGGTTCTTAGGACTCGCTCCATTCCCACTAGAAATTCCATGTGTCAGTGAAAGTAATCATTCCAAAAGACCTGTAAAGTACAACGCCCTCATTTTGTTCATTGCAGTCTGCGGTATGTTGTGGGACACAGGAGACACTCTCGTAAACGCGAAAAAATTGTAATTTGAAACATCCCTAAGGATTTATTGGGAAGTAGTGCCACACATTATCGCAACGTATAACTGCTTAGTTATACTTAATCGCCGGTCCATGTTATACGGTGTCTTGGTCGATTTGGTGATATTGGACGGAAGGCTTGGATATCTGATCATCACTATCGAATCACATGCTTTTTTGAAGATTGTCAAAATATGAATTCTCAGAATCTGTATTGTTTTGTTGATTGTTTGTTTTCCCTCAATGCCTTCTTCACCGATGGACGGAAGCGGCATCGTTATGTTATTCGCAGTCGTTTATAGTACCTCCAACATGGCCTTAGTCCATCAGCAGTACTTCAATATCTTGAGACACCTGAAATTGAGAATGACTTGCTTGAAAGAAGAAATACGTCGGAGCACGTTGGCAAGATACATAACACGTATGCCGTCGAAAGGGTTTGGAATCTTTGTAGCCAATCGATGTAAACTGTGGATGTCCTTACAACTAGATCTCTACAATATCACTGTGTCTGTCAACAAGCTGTACGGTAGTATTATATTGTTCAACGTGGCTTACAATTTGATCGATATAGTTTTTATGCTCTTCTTCGTCATATCGATGAGTAGGATTTCTTCAGATCTTCGTGTTAGAATCTCCATAATTACATGGATTCTCTTTGAAACGTTTGAACTGCTTCTCATCGTGATATCGTCCTAATCCGCTTCTGATGAGGTAAATATCGAGCTATTTTAAGTGTTTTATATTTATACAACTCTTTTGATCAATGTTGATAGTTTATATTGTGGTTAATTAATCAAACGGAAATAGAATGGGTTTGTAGGATACATTATTATTTTCTCCGTATACGAAGTATAGAGAGAGTGTTTTCATGTAAAAAATCCTATTTGACATTTCAACTGAAATACGTTTTAAGGGCCCTCTAAACAAATTTTGACTATTTTTCGATGATGTCGGTGTGTGTCTGTGCGGCTGTGACAGGAATTTTATGGTCGCTATAACTCAAAAACTAATAATCCCATTAGCATAACATTTCATATTTAGTATTTGCATTACAAAATCAAGATATGACATTATTTTAGTTAAAATCGGTCCAACAGATGTGGATTTTTATTCTAGTAATTTATCTATTTTTTAATATTTGCTTTAATATTTGATGAATGTAAAAAAGTACCGGAATATAAGTTGTATGTCATTTAATTTTCTACAACCTTAGTTTGAAACATTTTCCCATATAATGCATTGTTTAAGAGATATTTTAAAAAATAAAATTTTTAGCTGCCAAAATCACACCACCTATTTATATATAAGTATTTGGATTTATTTTTGAATATTACAGTAATGGAGAAAGACATCAGATTTTTTTATTTGGTGCGAAGGCTTTCGGTGAATTAATAATTTGTTTGATATTGACGTTCTTCAAATTCCAAAGACTTTTCTAGTGGTAGTGGCTGTTGAAATATTATGTAAGATTTATCCTTACATAATAATTCTCAAGTGTCTCTCTGCCCGTCCTTCTTTCTGTCTGTCACGGTACTTTTGGACATTTTACAATGGAATTAAGTGCTGAAACTTTCACAATTGTTAAAGCCCTATGAGGTGATCCCTTGAAAAATCAAACATCCCGGGAAAAGGTCCCGGATTCGACTCTAGGAGACAATTATATTTTACACGGGACATCCGAGTTTTCAAAGTGAAAGATTTCATTAATTTATTCATAAAAATACGTAAATATCTACCAATTTTCTCCGTTTTTGCTTAATTCGACGACTAAAACTATTAAATATCTTAATCTTGCAATGTTTAGATGTTGTATGGAAGAATTTGTCAAATACGCATTTCTTTTCGAACTTTTATCGCATTTTCGTACTCATTCCGGGTGTTGTCAAGGCGATCCGCATTGTTGCCTCCGATTCAATTAGCGTCTATTATACTTTCAAACAGACGAAAGAATTGCGTTATTCACTTCACGCTTTTTATGAAGCATTGGAATTATTTTTGTAGCAACGCCAAGCGTAATAATTTGCAACGTAATTAATTCCAAATTATTCAGTAAACTGCGTGTGGACTGAGGGCGTTTTAAACATTTGGCTAAAAGAAAAAATCTTCTGACTTAATTTCACTGTTGGAATATTACCTGTTTCATAAGTAAAATCATTATATTCAACACATTTCATGTTCATTAACGCAAATGGGACTACGCATCATTTTAAAATTTGATGATATGAAAAATATAAATTATTATTAGGAAATTAAAAATAACATATTGTGAAGTACAAAAATTATGTTGGTAAAATGATATATTTGAATAAAAATATACATTTTTAAAGCAATAACTACGTTTGAAAGTTCTCTCTAAGATGACTTTTAAACAGTCAGATTTCTGAATGATTTAGCAAAACTATTGCAGTGATAAATAATCATTGGAAATAAGATAAGGTAGAGTTTTACATTTTTTCCTTTTGAATATACAGTGATAAACATATAAGTTTCAAATTCTTTACTATGTATCATTATTTTTCTCTCTAAGGTAATTGTTTAACGCACAGTCTTCTGACTGATTTATCAACATTTTTCGCGGGTACGTACCACTATAATGAAGTGGTAAGATTAATACAAATTAATTGCAAGCGTAGCTGAAACGAGCTACTAGTAATTATAGAATATCTGCTGCACCTACATGTGATCCTGCAATTCACCAAACTGGTGGGTGGCAAGGGGTGGTATACACCGAGGTCTAACTAACAGTATTACTCGCAGATTTGCCTTTCCTGTTATGATCTCGTATTGTTCTCGGAATGAATGAGCCTCTAGAACGCTCCGTCCTACAATCGTTCTCGCGTATCTTATCTCCATGATCGTTGGAGTTTCAATTATTCCCAATACATCCTCTAGGAGCATTAACCTCGAGCTCTTTCTAAGGTCTTCCAGAGATCTCCATTTTAAGTCCTTCAATAATGATGTGACGCTTTCCGTATGTTCGTACTTTTGTTTAACGAATCTGTCCGCTCTCCGCTATACTCTTTCTAACTGAATTATCTGGCACTTCTCATACGGATCTCATATACTGGAGGCATACATATTCCACCTGCGGGCTAACGACTGAAAAATAACACACTTTGCATACTTTCGCTGTACTATTCCGCACTATTCAGGTTCAGAATCGCGGTTGCCAAGCGATATAAGCTGTGGATGACCTTACAGCTAGATATCTACAAAATTAGCGTATCTGTGAACAAGCTGTGCGGAATTATAATATTGTTCAACACGGCGTACAATGTGGCTGACATAGTGATAGTGCTCTTCTTCGTCATGTCGAAAGCTTCATTATATATTTAGATCTTCGTAATAGGATCACTCTCAGTATATGGGGTCTCAATGAAACATGTGGATTGCTTTTCATCGTGATGTCGTGCCATTCTGCGTTTGATGAGGTGAATATTCAACTATTTTAAGTGTTTTCATATTTAAACAACATTTTTGATCAATGTTGTTAGTTTTTCTTTGGAAAAATTAATGAAATGGAAGTGGAATGAATTCGAAGGATATATTTTTTATTATTAAAAATTATAATATAATTAGTGACATAAAAAGTACATACCAAAATTATTTTAGAACTTCTTTACTTAATATCCCACACAAAAAATATAAATTAATTTTTCTCTCTCTCTCTCTTTCATTCTATAAATCAGTGGTGCCCAAAATACGATCAGCGAGCCAAATGCGGCCCCCCATTGAAATATTTGGGCACCCTTGCTATAAATGATGAGTTCATGGCATATTCTTTGATTTACTTTGCACTGGATGTAGATTCGCAGATGGTGCATCACCTTTAACTTCTTTTGTTCTCCTTGAATTATCTTTTATTAATTGCGTTCTTATTTTAAAAATTTCCCGATTTTCCCTTGTAAGGCATTATTTATTATTTGCACAACTGCATCAAGTAACGCACTTGGCTCAAGTGAGTTTAGAAATGTCGATTCGATTTAGATTGAACCGTCGAAACAGTTTCAAATTCAAATATGGCGAGCATATTCAGATTAAGTGCTAAAATTAAGGTACTTACCATTCTTCCTCCCTGTCTCTCGTCTTCCCTCCCCCACTCCCCACATTCTTCCTCTCTTCCTCCATTTCTCTCATCCTCCCTTCTTCTCTCCCCCTTTTCTCCCACCCTCCAACCTATTCTCACTCTCTTCCTACTATTTTCTTCTTCCTCCCATTCTGCAATCCTCCCTTTCTCTCATCCTTCCTCCCTCTCTCCTCTTATTCTCCCTCTCTCCCTCCAGTTCTCACTCTCTTCCTCATATTTTCTTCTTCCTCCCTTTCTCTCATCCTCCCTCTCTCTCTCCCCCTATTCTCCATCTCTCCCTTCTATTTCCCCTCTCTCCCATTTGTGTTACCTCTCTCTCAACTATTTTCCCTCTCTCCCACCTAGATTCCCTCCCTCTTTCTCCCTTTCTTCCCCTTTCCCATTCTCCATTCCTCTCCACCTCCTATTTTTCTTCCTCTTTTCTTCCCTTTCTCCCTCCCATTCTTCTCTCTTTATCCCTCCCGTCCTCCCTCGTTCTCTTTTTCCCACTCTCCCCCTCTCTCAGCGTCATATAAATAAGATTTATATTTTAAACATGACATTAGAAAATCGGAAATACTGATATCCACCTTAGAAGCATGCATCTCTCGAGGGAACCAAGGAACATCTTACCAGAAATCTCATTCTCTGACACCTCGAAGGTTATCACCCTTGCTAAATGTCAGCAGGTTCTTAGGACTCGCTCCATTCCCACAGAAATTCCATGTGTCGGTGAATGTGATCATTCCAAAAGCGATATAAAGTTCAGCGCCGTCATTATGTTTATGGAAGTGTTGTGGGACACGGGATGTACTATCGCATTCATGAATAAATTGGACATTGAAACCTTGAACACCCTTTGTTTAACCCATGCAGCTTTGAAGTTACTGACTAATAAAAAATCATAAACCTAATATAATAAGTAGAAGACCCATATTACGTTGAATCCTTAAACTTTTACGTCGTCATACAAGTACCAACAGTCGGAGTTGGAATTCCTATTATTCTTGGTAAGGGTAACTTAAATATATTCATCTAAATTTGGAGTTCCAATTTTTTTTCAAGATCATGAGAACTATACACTGTCTAAAATAAGTTTTTAAAATTGCTTTGTCGGATAATGTAACCAATAGAAAAAACTTAATATTGGATATGTTAATTCAGTTATGCACGTTTACATAGCCGACTTGAAGTGAAAACACCGTAAATACAAAACAAATGACGCTCATATACCTCTTACCGAAAACGGAGGGTAACATGCGTGTTTCCAGAATTTTCGCTGACATGTAAGCACAAGGTAAAGTCTGTAGTACATTTCAAGGCCAGGAAACGACTGCCTATTAACATTTTGGGGAGAAAAATTGTGTGGCAATAAAATGAATTTGCACACCTGACAATAGGAGATGTAAAATGAACTCTTGTCGATCGCCACATTGAATGGTTGAATCATATTCATTCACTCTCTGAAAATTCGATTTCAGTTTTTGCGCAGAGACGGATGTCAAAACTTCCTCGAACTTTATCCCGGAGTCATTCTCATTGAAAGAGGGAAATATTTCGCAGGGAAAGCACAATACAGCAAAAAACCTTTTATGGCGATGACATTGACAATCACCTGAAATTTTTTGCAAAAATATGAAATATTAATAAAATGTGATCATCGGTCGAACGGGTACCTCTTCAAGAAACGCGATCGCGTCAATTTAATAATACCTAATAATGCATCTGTTCAATTTGAAGAAAGGCGAGAAGAATTTTCGTCCAGTTTTCGTATCCGCTGTGTCAAGTCAAGAGACTTGTACATTCTCTCCGTACCGAAATTTGTTTTGCTATGTTCAAACTTATTAAAGATTATTACATAAATTCAATTGAAATATGTCCATACCTATAGAACAGAAACATTCAGGAATGCATCTCTGGAGAGGATCAAAGAGCAACACGTCGAAAATCGCAGTCTCTGAATGTTCGTATGTGTTTTGGACGTTAGTGCCCTCAATGAAAGTCAGCAGGATATTCGGACTCGCTACTTTTCCATTGGAAAGTCCACGGAACTTGGAAAAGTACCACCCAAAATGGGCTGTCAGAAATTTCGTCCCGGTTTACTTCGTGATTACCTGCGCTTTCTCATGGAACGTGAAGTGCACTGGAGAGAAAAAAATTGACCTAGAAATGGCCGTGATGATTTATTGGACAATGGCTTTGTACATCATCTCAATGATCAATTGCTTAGTGTTATTTAGCCATCAATCTTTGGTATACAATATCCTGGTCGATTTGGTGAAGTTTGACGGAAGGCTCGCCAATCTGAAGATCTGCATCGACTCATATAGTTTTCGCAAGAACGTCAGAAGATTAATATCTAGTTTTTTTTACTGCAATGTTGGCACTTGCTTTTCTGGAAATGCCTTTTATACCGGTGGACGAATGCGGAATCATTATGTTTTTGCATGTTATTTACTCGACCTGCAATCTGTTCCTATTACGGCAGCAGCACTACAATATCTTGAACCACCTGAAATTGAAAATATCTTGCTTGAATGAAGAAATACGTCGGTGCACTTCGTTAAGATACTTAACGCGTATGCCGCCAAAAGTTTTCAAAATCGCGGTAGACAAGCGATGTAAACTATGGATGTCCTTACAGCTAGATCTCTATAAAATCAGCGTGACTGTGAACAAGCTGTTCGGAATTGTAGTATTGTTTAATATGGCATACTGTTTGATCGACGGAGTGGTGGTGCTTTACCTTCTCGTGGTTTCCTTGATATTGGATGCTGCACGATTGCCACACGCCGCTGAAAAGATCTTCATCATAATTTGGGCTGTGTTAGATTCGTCTGGAATGTTCCTCATCTTGTTATCGTGCCAATCCGCATCTGATCAGGTAAACTGCGAACTATTTTCAATGTTTTACATAATAATAACAACATTATTGATAAAAATTTGTTAAATTGAGAAAGCGCAAAATGAATGAGTTTGTGAGAAAAATGTTTTTAATAATTTCATAATTAACTTGCCTACTATATCTATATAAAGGCAAATGTAAATGACTTCAAGCTTCCTATGACTTAACACTAAAAGCGGCCATAATTTACTCAAAGATCTTTTGCAACCAAATGAAATTGAACCTTGCTAACTTGGCTCTTGATTCCACCACATTGCCCCGTACGCGAGCTCGCCTCATAATAGAACTTGAAGAAGCACTCCCAAATATTCTAGCAAGATGGAAATGTTCTTGTAAGCAAATTTTCAATTGGTTATTAAAGTATGGCAGAGTTGAGCTGTTAACTCGAGAGTGTTTTTTGGGAAATAGGGTAATCCTTTTGCATAGTATAAACGTTATTTACAAATAATTTGTTTTTATAGCCATTACTCGCTTATCATTAAAACTAGCGTAATTGCCAGTCAAATATGACGGGTATGCGTCGATTAAATTTAAGGCACATCCCATTCTTCCTCCTTTTCTCTCTCCCATCCTCCTCCCTCCCATTCTTCCTCCTTTCCCCCTCTCCTTCTCTGGAAAAATAGACTTTATAGTCCTAATCTCGCCCTAATAACGACCATAATCTATCTTTCTCTCCATCTTGCTTACTATCTCTACCTCCCTCTTTCCTCAGGAAAAATATACTTCCTAGTCTCAATCTCGCCCTGATGAAGAACTCCGACTCCCTTTTTTTCTGTCTCCCCCCACTACCTCCTTCTCTATCTCACTCACTCTCTCCCTTCTCTCTCACTCCGTCTCTCTCCCCGTCTCTCTCCTTCTTTCGTTCTCTCTCCTTTTCTCTCACGTATTAAAACATTCAAAGCACGCATTCTTTACGCATCTTACATATAGTTTTTAGGCTGTGTGCAACGCTGACGTCATCAATGGCACTTTTTAACGCGTTTTTAACAAACTTCGCAATTAGGTGGAATGTTTACATTTCGCGGGAATATTTGATTCAGATAAATAACTTAAACGACAAAACAATACGAAAAAAGATCCCGGTTCGACTCCAGGGGGGCTATTTCTATTAATTAAAGTACGATCATCAAATATAAAATGTTTTAGGAAAATTAATGAAGTTTCTTATTCTATTAATCTTTTTCCGCTTATCTTTCGATATCTCTCATATTAAACATTTAAATAACATATTTTGACAAAATATCAGCTTTTAAACGGGATGTTGCCTTGCCGAACACATCATTCTTTAACTTCGAGAATCAATTGTTATCTCAACACGTATATGTGTGATATATACGAATTCATAGATTGCCTTAAACTATCGTAGGATTTTTCGCGAAAATGCGTAATCCTAAAGGGACTGGGATTTAGTTTGGATTCCTTTGCTCATCTAAACGACTATATAGATATAGAGTAAGAGAAAGGGGGATGTGGGGAGGGAGATATGAAGGAAGGATATAGAATGGAAGGTACATAGAGAGTAAGGGAGGTATAGAATTAGAAAAGGACGGGAGTAAAGGATAAGGAGGGAGATGGAGAAAAAGAGGGAGAGCGATGGATTGGAGCATGAGAGAATGAGATAGGGGAGGAGGTGGGAGAAGAGAGGCAGAAAGAAGGACGGAGAGAGAGAGGGAAAAAAGAGAGAGAAAGGGAGGGAGAGAGGGACGGCGAGAAGCAGGGAGGGAATATTATTATTTATTTATTATTATTACTTCATTTTGGAAAGGGGCTCTTCACTTAGCATATCATACCGATTTTTCATATCGAAATCAAATATATTTGGAATACTTTTATCATAATCTCGTCATATTTGACGGGCAATTACGCTAGTTACTATAATAAAAGCTTAGATGTTTGTGTATAACGCTGACGCCATCAATTGCACATTTAAACGCGTTTTTAACAAACTACCAGATTAGGTGGAAAGTTGACATATTGCAGGAACGTTTGATTCAGTTATAAAAATTAAATGGCAAAACATACGAAAACTACCCGGGTTCGACTCCAGAGGGGCGATTTCCATTTCCTATAAGCGTCTTTTTAAAGCGCAGGCTTTTATTCTTTTGGAAATTAAAATTAAAAAGAATTGGAGTACGATTTTCAAATTTATACTATATTATAGGAAAATTAATGAAGTTTCTTATTCTGTTAATCTTTTCCCGCTTTTCTTTCGAAATCTCTCCTATTAAACATTTAAATCACTTATTTTGTGAAAATATCGCCTTTTAAACGGGATGTTGCCTTGCCGACCACATCATTGTTAAACTTCGAGAATCAATAGTTGTCACAACCCACATACGTGTAATATATACGAGTGCATAGATTGTCTTAAATTTTCGTAAGATTTTTGGAGAAAATACTTCATTCTAATGGGACTGGTATATAGTTTGTATTCTTTTGCTTATCTAAACGACTATATAGATGTAGAGTAAGAGAGGGGGGATGTGGGGAGGGAGATAGTAGAGAAGGGATATAGAATAGAAGGTACATAGATATTAAGGGAGGTGTAGAATTAAAAAAGGACGGTAGTAAAGATAAAGAGGGAGACGGAAAAAGATGGAGAGCTATGGATTGGGACAGGAGGTAATGAGAGGTGGGAGAAAAGAGAGGTAGAGAGAGGGAAGGAAAGAGAGAGGAAGGAAGGGAGACATGGTGGGAGAGAGGGACGGCGAGAAGAAGGGAGGAAGTATTATTATTTATTTGTTATTATTACTTCATTTTTGACAAGGGGCTCGTCATTGGATAAAACAAGAATAAGAAAGACATTCTCCCGAATCTCTGTTTTGGCAAATTTTATACTGGCTCTTACTCAATAGTTAAAGCTGTTGCTATTCATTTCTAAATTCCCCGTAAATAATATATTCCTTGCCGTCATATTGACTGGCTTTTATACTAGTACTAGAAGAAGTACCCGGACGTTACTTGGATTTAAGGTTAAGAACAAATAATCAATGCAAAGTTTACAGAATATATTGATAAGAAAATTATATTTGAGTGTCAATCATTCAACCTTCTATTACATAACAGTCCTGTATTAATACAATATATGAAATTTAGCAAAGATTCTTTTAACAAAAAACTTCAAATTATGACAGTGAAGATGGAAGCTATGAAAAACAGGAAATTCTCCATGAAGGTCCGGGTGGGCTTTATTTGGATCATACATCACATTTTTTTGCAAATTTAATTAAAGTTGTCTTCACTGGCACAATGCGATTAAATAATTAAGGGCATACGTTTGGGCCGGGGGGAATTTCCCGTTGAAGGATTTCAGCTCACGATTTCAATACCAGCGAAGACCCATCGAATACAAGACTTCCAAAATCTTAGCACTATACACATTAAAAATATGCCTCTTGCATTTACGAAGTCGCTTTCACATATAGCTTGCGCTAATCCGCTAATCTTTATCTCAAAATACTAACAATGCTATTGACAGAAGTTTGTTTATTTACGTTACCATGATTATAATAACAAACTCGCATACCCGGTTTTCCTAGTTCAAGAAGTCGGCAACAATTGGATATACATGACAATCATAAGTTTTCGATTAAAAATGTCGAAATTTTGCTATTAATTTAATTAATTAAGGAAATATTTGGTCCGTACATATTTGAAATTCGACGGTTGGAAAACAAAAGTTCATTCATTACTGCCTTCCTTGGCTCAAGTCTGAAACTCGTACTAGGGTTATTAGTAACTTTAAAGTCCAAATAAAAATTTGTTTACACTCATTCCCATGTTATTCAAATGGAAAAAATTAAAAGAGAAAATATTAAAAAAAATAAAAATGGTCAATCTAATCGGTTTTAAAAACTTACTACCCCACCTTTCTCTGCACTGCAATAAAAGTGATACCTTTCTCTAGCTTTTATGTTCTGTAGTTCTCGAGTTTTAGAATCGCCCACATACATGCATACAAAAACTTCTCTTGCACATTAAAATACCTTAGAATTGTAATATTGATGCAAGATTTGTACTATTCTCTGAGGAAAGGATTCGAGATTCTAATTTTTATCGTAGTATTTTGCTTATAGATCGTATTTCTTCCATTGTTGCGTAAAAACTAGCGTTTTTGCAGTTTATATCACTCATTATAAGAGTGTTGCCATAGCAATGACTATTGTTGGACTCGGATTTGGTATATTCTCATACATACGCACGTTATTTTTGTCGCATAAATACGCGTGATCAATTTAATATTCCGTTCTAATGTGTTTGTAATATTTTATAACGCTAAATTATGAAATTCTGGAACACAAAGAGCAACATATCCGGGGTGATTTTAAAGCAATTAAAGCCAATATATATAAGTACGAAATAAATTATTAAATGGAAAGTAGGTCGAATAAGTTCCTTTCGGATCATCTTGTTATTGACAAATTTTACATCCTAAATAATTTCAGAATTTTCCTTTTCATTCCTAGCAATTTGGGTCGGGATCATTATAGATAGCTAGACGAGGTGAATATATAAATTATTACACTTTGTAGAAATTTCAGTTTTTTAATGAAACTCAATAATATATTATAATAATGTATAATAATAAATTTGTCTGTATGGTTTTGCACGTTCACTTTCTTTGTCAGATAATGTTACTACGAACAGAAGTTAATATCTAATGAATACAATAAATTAGTCACGTGGTATTGACCGATTAGAAACGAGATGCGCTGTAATCAAAACAAAGCGCGTTGATATACTCCTAATCGAAATCGGATGATGACATTCCTGTATAGTGATTTTCACGTAGTATAGAAGGACATTTCAAGAAGATGCGTCGACTTTCGTTTGATATTTTAGAAGAAAAAGATGGCATCTGTCGCAGACTAGAGTCGATTTGCGTACTCCACATAAAAAGATATAAAATAGAATTTTGTCGACAATCGCAGTGAAGGATGTATGAATGATGAAAATATTCACTGCCTACTAAATCCCATTTCCTTTCTACGCCAAGAGAAGAATATCAAACCTCGGAAAATACATGAAATATTTCATAGGAGCAGCATTATTAATATAATATCCGAACACATTCAATTTATTTATAATTTGGCAAGCGAAAAAATTCAACACGATTCGATTTCTGATGAAGAAATTTGACTTCAATTTTAGATCGTTTGATAATGCATCTGATGGAATAGAAGTATGATTGGCGTTATCAAGGGCCCTGTCATGTTAAGAGTCATCTCTCTTCTTCTTATCTCTATTTGACACACAAGCAAAGGCTTTTCCGCTGATGTTCTTTTTAAGGTCTTTCTACACATATTCACTGGTAAGACGTTGGAATTCAATTCAGCGCAGTAACATGCATCTCTCAAAGGGATCAAAGAATACCTTGGCTCCAACCGGATTCCGTATCGTCTCAAAAGTGTTCTGGACATTATCACCCTTACTAAAAGCCTGCAGGCTCATCAGAGTCGCTGCATTCCCATTGGAAACTCCACGTGGGGCTGAAATCGGCCATTCCAAAAAAGCTGTAATGTATAGCGTTGCGGTTTTCGTGGTGGTTTTCTGCGCTATGTTGTGGGACGCGAGAAATACATTCGCAACCACAAATAAATATGACCTACAAACAGCCGTGATTATGTGTTATATAATGGTGATGTACCTCATCGCAACGAGCAACTGCTTAGTTCTATTTATCCGCCGAACAATGGTGTACGGTATATTGGTCGATTTGGTGAAGTTTGACGGAAGGCTTGCTACTCAGAAATTATGCATCGACTCGCGTAATTTTCGCAGGATCGTTAGAAGATTTATGTTTGCATTCTGTGTTTTTTTGTTGATGGTTATTCTTCCAGATATACCATCTTTACCAATGGATGGAAGCGGCATCATTTATTTATTCCTTAATGTTTACACTGTGAGCAATCTGTTCTTAGTCCAGCAGCTGTACTACAATATCTTGAGACATCTGAAATTGAGAATGTCCTGCTTGAATGAAGAAATACGTCGCAGCACCTCAACACGTATGTCGACGAAATGGCTCAGAATCGCGCAAGCGGAGCGATGTAAGCTGTGGATGTCCCTCCATTTAGATCTCTACAAATTAAGCGTTACTGTGAACAAACAGTTCGGAAGTGTGATCTTGCTCAACGCTGCATACAGTTTGGTCGACCTGGTGGTAATGCTCTTCTTTCAAGTTCTTTCTTTGATATCAGGTGCTGCACATTGGACAAATCTCAGGATTGTAATATGGGCTCTCTTCGAAACGTTTGGTGTGTTTCTCGTCGTGATATCATGCCATGCCGCATCTGATGAGGTGAATAGTGAATTATTTTAAATACTTTCATATGACGGTAACATTCTTGATAAATGCAAATACCAGTTTCTTGGGGAAAGTGAGATACGGTCTTTTGTCGCCCACCTAAACTATCTATGTAGCTGGTGATGAAAAAAGGACAAATTTTAATTTTTTAGTAATCTGTATGCGAGAAACTTTAGAACGTGCAGAAAATAAATTATTATTATCTACATTAATGTTCGAAAGATCGTCTTTACTTCTCTGCCGTTTGGTTTTCTTTTCTCACATAACTTTCGTTTTTGCTTCTTTTCTACCTTTCCCTCTTTTAGGCATTACATTGTATTGCAAGCAGGACTGTTGAGAGCAGCTAGTATAGTATAACATCAAACATAATATCCAACGGTCTTTTCATGTCATATATATCGATGAAATTATTTGTTAGATGGCTTTATGAAGTTTATATGCTAGCTAAATATTCACACTTTATGCAAAAACAATTAAACATTTTCATAAATTAGCTAAAAGTCAATCGTATAGTAAATTGTGTTTACCTTTCGTTCATCTCGATTATTAGATAATATCTGCTTCACCCGTTTGTGTATGTAAAGTTAGGCCGTCGGAAATGAATGATACGCCTTTCTCATGTTACGTACCTAATCTGCAATCAGCTCTGGCGTACAACGAGTGAGTTCCCGCTTCAGCTCTGTGAGCTGCTTAAATAGGCAATGGAATCTACTCGAACTTTCTTGGCACAATTCACCGGACTAGAACTTTCTAGACCCTTCCTAACATATGAATCATGCTCACAGCATAATGTAGATCTAATTATCCGTAGGTTATCTCTTTCCGCGCTCATGCGCCTTCGATGGTCGAATTGGAATTCTGGAAATTTATGTCTTCTTGTGAATAAGCGCATGACCATGTAGAACTATTTCATCGTTCTTTAGTAGGGTTGCCTACTTATGAGTAGTTGATTCCGGGTGATTTCCACCCCATGAGTAGCAAATTTCGGGAGAATCCGGGAGAATTTTCTCTGGGTTAAAAACAACTAAAGTGAGCAATGACACATGTTTATTTTCTTATTATGAAGCATATAGTGATTATTTAATCTTTATTTTATTGTTAAAGTTATGGTTGCCACCTTCTAATTTGCTGATTCCAGGAGATATCCATCATATGAGTAGTTAATTCCTAGATTGTTTCTAGGTTAATAAACAGCAAATGAGAACACGATCTTGTTTTATCTATTAATTAGAAAACATATTAATATTATCCTTAACTTTTTAACATTATTCTGTAAATTATAATAACAAACTCTTAAAAATAGCATTATTTCAAAAGCCCTACTTTATTTATTTAATTTGAATTTGTATTTTGAACTTCTTCGAGCAGTCTTCAAATAAAAAGGCAAGGAAATCTTTACTAGAGTAAATCAAATTGGTGCATGCTTGAATTTTTGCCTTGACATGATCCACAAATTTCGACGTTTATCCAACAATTCGTTAATATAATTATCATTGTGTCTAACGCTAACGTCATCAATGGCAGTTTTTAACTCGTTTTTAACAAACTTTACGTTTAGGTGGAAGGTTGAAATTTCGTAGGAATGTTTGATTCAGACTTAAATGACCAAAAGAGACCCAGGTTTCTGCTATCAAGTGATCATTCAAGAAGAGTTAATTTCATCTCTTGCTGTATAATTTTCGTGGTAATGTTTTTATTTTATGCGTTTAAGTTTTAAATGTAAACAAGCAATGTCAAACATCAAAATTTTAAATAAATATTGAGATATTATTTATTGGAGTTGTCACAGTGTAGTGGGTGATAATTATTTATAATTTTACTGAGCGGTAGGACTCCGCCTTCCGAATTTGTGCATGAGCCGACTGAAGGCTTTTAAAGCCACTATTTTTCACTTGAATCAAAAGGAATGAGTTTAACAAACTGTTCCATGGATCATAAAATTTTTAGTCAATTTGCCACCTACCGTAAAACAAAAACTTTCTTCATCGGAGGTTGTTATCAGTAAAAAAATATCCATCGGACACAAACGAATAATTCGCGGTATATATGTCGCCTATCTAATAAGAAAATAATACCAACAAAAAACATGGTGAAATTCATTATTGGTAAATTCCGCAATCACATTATTTCGTTACTTTTTAATTAAAACATAAGGTTTTAACCCATCATGGGCCAACATCCCATTTTTGGGACGCAAATTAAATTGTTAAAATTTTTTAAAATATAAATATTGTAGTTATTTTACCATATTACATATTAAGACGACCTGACTCATCTAAGACTATCTTTTTCTTTCCAGATTTTTCAGTTTTTTAAAGAAAAATATTACCGTTTTTACTCGCGTAATTGCCTCCAGCACGTAATTGCCTCATCTTAACTATAAGGAGGGAATAAAACACTATTTTTCTCCACTTTAATACGATAAGGGAAAACCGCGTATTTGCCCCACCCTTGTTTTACTGTAATTAAATCAAGAAAATATGGAGCAATTATGCGAGTAAATACGGTAATTTGAATTCTCCAGATTTCAACTTCTATGTCTATCAATACATTTGTTTCGTTTGTCAGTTGTCTTTAGTCACTGAAGAACATGAAGAAGATAGCAGATGATTTCGTAATTCCTCGAAAGTCGTTTTGTAATTCCCGACAAGAAAGAAGGTGCTTCAATCAAAGGGGTAGGTACTGTTTAACCTAAATTGTTTGGTTTGGCAGTAACTGATCCAAAGAACAATCAACAGTCATTGCTGGTATTTAGTATTTACAACTTAATTGTTGTTTCTAAAATCTTTTCTTGACATATTATTATACTCCTTATTTATATTTGAACTTTTACATAAGGCAACACTTCCGTATGATTTCTCTGCTTTTGTTTGTCATTGAAGAAAATCGCTCGTTTCTATTTTTTCATACATCGGTTTGTTTCCCGTCAAGAAAATACGTGTAGTTATTTTTATCACTCAATTATTATTATTTTCAGTTGCCGTTAAATCAAAATATATAATGTAAATCACTTTATCGTACGGTTTATATTTCTAATTTTTACTTATAAGTAAATATCGTTATTCAATTTTTTCTTTATTTTTAGAAGACTGCCATTACGCAAAAATGTTCCATAAGCGAGCCCTTACTCATGAGAAAGTGGCAAGTTGCTTAGAAGAAATGATGGATGAAGATTCAGACACTGAACACTGAATGATGTAGAGGTTGTCATCATACCAAGAGATCCTGATGAACATGCCGACAATGAAGAATTTCCAGATGAAGATCTAACTGACGGTACTGGGACAATTATGGATGTTGCTGGAACTTGAGTTATGCCATCAAGGAAAATCCAATAAAGAAAATAAGTAAACTGTTGAAAGCGCCATATGAGAAAGAGAGTAGGAGAAGAAACTTCAGTAGCATCCTCTCAATCGTCTGAAGGTGGTTTTTCTTTTATCAGAAAGGAATATATCTATAGATGGAAGAGATGCCATCCTTCATACAGTAAAAATATCACACCATATAAAAATAATTTTTTTAAATCCAAGATAATCTCAAGGAAAAAGTATCTTTGAAGAATTTATAACAGAATGTATTATACAGGATCTCTCATTGTCACTCAAACCATATTATATGCTAGGCAAAAAATCCAGTTTTTACATTAAATAAGAATGAATTGAAGTTTTTTTTTATCCTTCTTCCAAGTGTTTACCATAAATTTCCTCAGCAAAATGTGTACACACTGACTATGCTAAAGCACAATAAGCAGAAAGCAACTGGTACTATATAAGAGAACCATATTAAAACTGTCCTTTGATGAACTCCAAAGAGATGGAAAAGACCAAAGAAAGAGGGCATATGGATTATAGGTTTCACACTAACAACGAAATATTGGTAATAAAGTGGAATGACAGCAAAGCTACTAATTACAGCAATGCACTGCCTATATCAAGTATCAAGCGATTTTCTCAGAAAGAGAAATATTCAACGATGATGACAAATTCCGAAGCTAATACCGGAATACAACAGCTACATGGGTGGAGTAGATTTACTTGACAAGAAAATTTACTTGTACAGAAGTAGAATACGATCTAAGAAGTGGTGGTAGACCCTGTTCACACAATTTCTCGGCATTGCTGTAATAAATGCATGGAGAATATTCCAAATAGCAAACCCACAGGACGAAATGACGTTACTAGAAGCGAGAAGAATAATAATCCTTTCATATTTATCTGAAATATTATACTTGGAGAGGGATGTGTTTCTCCTGATATCAGATTTGATGAAGGAAATCGTTTTGTGTTGCCAATATCTACCCTGAGACAGACAGACAGACAGACAAACGACTTTATTAGGGCGAAATTGAGACTATGTAGTCCCTTCTAACATTTAACCCTTTCGTCATATAAGTAATTACAATATTTACAAATTAAGAGGAATTAAATTCATACAGATTTTAACAAAATACAAATTAATTACAAGTTAATATATTTGTTAGTAGATAACAGAGCATTACCAAAGAATGTTAGTTTTGTGGGTCATAAAAAACTGTGTATCGGTTATGTTTTAACACAGAAAAATTCCCACTGCGGAAAACACCTACGAAAAGAAGAGAGGTGTAAAAAACCGCGAAAATTCCTAAATAGTTCAGGGGAAGGAAAAGAAAAAAAAATCAATTATATGAGAAACAGAGAAAAAAAACATTCATAAATACAAACATATGTACATACATTTATTTCCATATGAGGGAGGGGGGTGAGAGGGGAACAGGGATTGTAGGGTAAGATATGCCTGGGAGATTACATCGTCATTATGATACAGGAAAAATAAATTAAATAAAATTATAAATTTATGCCTAATAAGCGCATTCTTGTGACAACCTGAAAGAAAAGATAGAGTGTGGTTCAATGCATGGGAAGTGAGAGAAGATGCTTGTAATACAATCGTTTAAAAGTGCTTAGAGATAGAGAGTTTTTTATTAACGTTGGAAGGCCATTCCAGAGTTTACAAGCAGTGACAGTAAAGGATTTGTTGTAAATTTCTGTTCTATGAAGTGGAGTTAGTAGTTTATCACATCCTCTGGTATTCCAATGGTGAACTGTATTAATGGTGACAAAATTAGATGAAAGATAACAAGGGATGTTGTTATTTAGAATTTGATACAATAGAGAGAGAAGGTGAAGGTTTCTTCGGGAATCAAGTTTTAGCCAGGAGATTCGACGGAAGTATTCTGAGACATGGTCAGATTTTTTAAGATTAAATATGAATCTGATGCAGGCGTTATGAGAACGTTGTAGCCTAATGGCGAGTTCCTTTGATAAGTCCTGGTATACAACATCACAATAATCGAAGTGAGGAAAAATTAGTGAGGTCACTAGCTGTATTTTTAGTGACGAGGGAAGAATGTTAACGAGAGGCCTTAGAGTGTGTAAGGAGGAGTTTACCTTCTTGCAGATTTTTATTATATGATTATTCCAGGTGAGCGTTTCATTAATTAGAATCCCGAGATTTTTTACGATTTTGCAATAGGGTATAACTGAGCCGTTCAAAGACAGAGGAACTGATTCTGCAAGGTTTATAGATGCCAGTAGTTTCGGATAACCGATTAAAATGGCTTGAGATTTCAAGGGGTTTATGGTGAGAAAATTATCGTAGCTCCATTCTTGAAGTTGGGCCATTTATGATTTATGTTAGCTATGGAAAGAGATAAGTTATTGGGTTTTGTGTCTAAGCAGATTTGGAGATCATCGGCGTACAAATGACGCTTGGAGTAAGTTAAGTATTGAGAACAATCATTTATGAATAAAGAGAACAATAGAGGACCTAAAATTGAGCCCTGCGGTACGCCTTGGTTAACATTAAGCCGAGAGGACGAGGAATCGTTGTAGATGACTTGCTGGGAACGGTTGCTAAGGTACGAAGAGAACCACTCTATTGAAGGTGAAGAGAATCTCATGCAGCGGAGTTTTGCTAGGAGTATGTCTTTATCTACTGAGTCAAACGCTTTACTAAAATCAAGCAATATTAGTACCGTGAGTTTTCTGTCATCCATGTGTCTGCGTATATCATCAGTTATTTTAATTAGCGCGGTGGTGGTGCTATGAGACTTCCGAAAGCCAGATTGATGGGGGTCAAGTAGATGATTAATGTCGAGAAAATCTGCTACCTGTTCGTGTGCAAGTCGCTCCAGGGCTTTTGATAAAGTGGGAAGAAAGCTAATCGGTCGATAGTCATTGTTTGCGGTGAGAGATTTCTTAGGAATTGGGCGGACTAACGCGTGTTTCCATTGCGATGGGAATTTTCCCTGTAATAAAGCGTGGTTGAAAATGTTAGTAAGTACGGGGAGTAATAGATGTATTAATTTGTTTATAATAATTATAGGAATACCATCAGCACCCTGGGCTGTAGTTTTGATTCTGCGTATTGCTGAAAGCACGTTAAATTGCGAAACAGCTTTAAAGTGGAATTGTGGAGAACCGGATGACTCGTTCGCTTTTGCAGTAAGACTACTAATTACTTTACGTTTTCGTTCTATGTCGATTGTTGTTGGATTCGTCGAGAAGCTCTCGTTAAGAGAATCTAGTGATATGTTTGGAGGTAAGGAAGAATCCTTGGACTTGCCAATTCCAAGGTGTCGCAGATTGTTCCATAAGGCGGATGTTGTTACATTGGAGCCGAATATAGAATAAGCGAATTTTATTTTGCCATTTCTAATCTGTTGCTTGGTTTTGTTTCTAATATTTTAGTAGGTATTGAACGTATTTGGGCATTTATTTGATTTGAAGAGACGAAAAATTGAATCGCGTCGAGCCATCAATAGTTTTAAATCGGCCGTTATCCACGGGGCGCGAGGTTTAGAGACGCGTGTGGCTTTGATGGGTGCGTATTTATCGAGTAGATGTAAGAGAAAAGTGTTAAGTGCTTCAATATTTTCGTCTATGTCGTCTGCATATTCAATAGTGTGCCACGGAAGACACGCAGCTTCGGCAATTAAACTATCATAGTCAAGGTTTTTAAAATTTCGTTGGGAGATGAATTTCTGCTTAAATTTTGGAGAGCTTAGTGAGTAGGCTAGAAAAATTAAGTCATGGGATGAAATGCCCGGGACAGGTAATTGACCATATGTGCAAACTTTATCTGGGTTAGCAGTAACTAATATGTCAGTCCAAGTGGAAGAATTTTTAGTGTTATTTGTGGGTTTTAAAGGTAGTATGCTGAGGTTGTGCGATGTAAAAGAGTTTTTAAAAAAGACAGCATCGGAGGAGCTTGAGGCAAAATTTGCATTAAAGTCACCAGATATAATTAAGTGCTCATAATCGTGTCTTAAGTTGGCAATGATCTCGTCATTGTCAGATAGATAACCAATTTTTAGAGGACGATAAACGATTCCTAACAATATTTTTTTTTAATTGAGGACTACTTCAAGGAAGAGATATTCAGGTCTGCGGGAGTATTATGCGTCGCTGGTGGCGATTACTTTACAAGCAACGTCTTTACGGACGTAGATTCCTACTCCCCCTCCTCCTTTCCCTATCCTATCATTGCGAAACAAGTTATACCCAGATATTTCAACAGAAGAGCTCGAGATAGCGGGTTTCAGCCACGTTTCGGACATGGTAATAGCATGTAGATCGTTGGGCGGGAGTAATGAGCGCAGTTCGTCGAAATGAGGGACAAGGCTTTGGGCGTCAAGATAGATAAGTTGGAAGGATCGGGGAAAAGGTTTAAGTTCTTCTGTAAGAAGACAATGTGTTGGAACTGGGATGGGTCGGGGAAAGCCATTATGGGAAGGAGGCGGACGGTTGGTGGTAAGATGAGGAGTGTGATAATGAGTTCGTCTGTGGATGCTTGGTCTGACCAGTGGGAAACATTCAGGGGCGTTAGGGTTTAGGTATGGCACCCTGCAGTGTGACGGGACGAAAGCAGGTGCATTTGGGTTAAGAGTAGAATTAGGCTGAAGAGAAGCTTTGGTGGAAGGCTCAATGACAGACATTTTGCGGGTAGTTGAGTAAGCGGCAAAAAAAATTATATATATATATATATGTAGAGGATGATTCAGGTAAAGAAGTGGTTGAGAAGGGCTATAATAAATTGATTCCTCAGGGAAGTGTATTGGGCCCTCTGCTCTTCTTAATCTATGTAAATGATATGTGCTCGGTTGTTCGTAGTAAAATTAGGCTTTTCGCCGATGACACCGTTCTATATAAAGAAATAAAAAATCAGGAGGACCATCAGTCTCTGTGTGAAGACTTAAGAGCCATTTCAGCGTGGTGCAAAGAATGGCAAATCGAAATTAATTATACTAAATGTGCCGCAGTCACGTTCTGGAAAAGTAAGAACAAAGATTTAGGTTTCGAATATAAAATAGATGAAATGAGTATTCGACAAGCTGAGTATGTAAAATATTTAGGAGTAACCATTTGTCGAGATCTTTCGTGGGACATGCACATTCGTCGAGTTATAGGCGCGGCCAACAAGAAACTGGCATTCATAGGTAGAATAGTACGGAACACTACAGAGAAAGTACGCGAAACATGCTACTTATCACTGGTAAGACCACAAGTGGAATACGCAGCGAGCATATGGGATCCGTACGAGAAGGGACACATAATTCAACTAGAAAGAGTACAGCGCAGAGCAGCCAGATTTGTAAAACAAAAGTACGGACATAAGGAAAGCGTCACCTCTTTATTGAGCGATTTGAACTGGGTATCACTGGAGGACCGTAGATTGGACTCAAGGTTGAAACTTCTAGAGAAATATAGGTCAGAATGTCTAAAAGAGGAGGTAGTGGGAATAATTGTGGCACCGACGTATATAGGTAGAAATGATCGAGACGATAAAATACGTGAGATCGATTGTAGGACGGAGCGTTATCTAGGCTCGTTCTTTCCGAGGACAATAAGAGATCACAATAGGAAATTTCGAATTGCGTTAGACAATCTTTAGGTAGGATTTGGTGCATTGCACCCCCTGCCACCCACCAACTTGGTGAATTGCAGGGTAACTTGTAGATGTAGATGTAGATGTAGATTAATGCACACGGGAAAGAGCACACATAGCGGAGAAGTAATGCTACAGTATATGCCAATGACTAAGTAACAATAATAAGAATACAAATTAATTATTAAGAAATAATGAATGAGACACAACACTAAAGTAGCACTGGTAGAAAAAAAATAGAGGCAGAGATGAATTAAAGCATTAGAGGAAAACACTTGGTAAGAATTAAACACTACTAAACTTAATCGGATAACTGAAATGGAAGTGCACGCTACGGTTGATTAAGGGGGATGCGAGAGGATTGCACTTAACACTGATTGGAGGAAATGAGAAGCACACCGAGAAACAATGAACACCACTAAATAGGATTTACGCCAACACGAAGGGCACTTCGGCACGGGAAAAGGAGCACTAAAACAGTGGAAAACACTAAAATAAACACAGCACAGAAAACTTAGAGAGAAACCGAATAAGGGGAAATTTGAAGCACCGGAACCACTTGGGAATGAGCACTAGGGAGAGGGCACTATGGGGAGGGGATGGCAGGCGTCACAGGAACGGGGGTGGCAGGCGTCACGGGAACGGGGGTGGCAGGCGTCACGGGAACGGGGATGGCAGGCGTCACGGGAACAGGGATGGCAGGCGACACGGGAACAAGGACGACTGGCGACACGGGAACGTGGATGACAGGTGACACGGGAACGGGGATTGCAGGCGTCACAGGAACGGGGATGGCTGGAAGAGGTCGATTTGATGAGTAGGCACTGACAGGAGAGTTATTCGACAACGGAAAAATGTAGCGAGAACGCTCAAACGCACGTTAATCAATGAAAGCCATCCTCCTACATAGTTGTGGATTTCCCTAGTGCGGTTGAAGGAAGTTGGAGTGCATGCAGCTCTCTTAGGTTGGAGATGAATGTGCGGACGCCATTTTTCCGCAGTATGACAACTTTGCCATCGTGCGTCCACACATTACCGAAGCCAGCTGATTTTTTTGCTTCGATGAGGAGCTTGAGTCTGGTGGTGGTGAGAGACTCGGTGATCGTGAAACCGGAGCTTTTTAGGGATTTTTTGTTTCGCCAAACATTATCCCTATCCTGGTAGCTGAGGAACCTCACAATCATGGGTCGAGGCCTGGAGTAGTTCTTCTTCCCGATACGGTGGGCACGGGACATCATGAACGGAATGACACTTACTTTTAATTTGGTCTTTAAAAATTCGTCGACGATTGCCAGTCCGTTTTCTCCATCCTTCTCGGGGATCCCATGGATGAGGAGACAGTTTCGGCAGCTATATTGTTCCAGATCATCGAGTCTCTCGTCGACGTTTAAAACACGGTCCTCGATCTGGCAGACTTTAAATTTCAAGGCCGAGATCTCCTTCATAAGCTGTTCCCGGAAATTTTTGAAATTCGTTTCCAGCTTGGCGAGACTATCAATCCGTTGTGGACCGGGTAATTGCTTGGCTTCGGCAAGATCATTGCTGAAACAGTCCATCTTAGACAAAACTTCAACTAATTTGTCTGAGATGGACTTGTTCTCAGCCATGAGCTGGGTGTTTTGCTCCTGAAGGGCTGCCTTGGTGGTCATGACGGGCGAAGGATGTTAATTATTGCGTGAGGGTAGGAGGAGGGAGGAAGCGCTAGCTAATGACGTCCGTCTCCTAGGAGGGACAATGACTGAATGAGACGGTGTTCCGCATATGGAATGATAACAAAAAGACTCTGTAGTCGCTGCAATGTTCCATGATCGGTGTTTTTCCACATTCCGTAAGGTTTATAATATTCTTATTTACTATAATTCACAACATGTAGTACCATATATCTAGGCTTGATAGGATTCGACGTATATTTTTTTTAAATCGACTATTAAAATCGAACTTTATTTTCCCGAGAGAGTTTCGAAGAATATCAACACTTCAAATTGCTATTTGGTAGAATTGGAAGTTTTTTAAAAATTGATGTTTATTTTCCCGAGAGATTTTCAACGAATATCAACGCTTAAAATTACTACTTAAATATAGGGCTGGCAGTTTTCGGCCTTTCAATTCGGTGATTTAAATTTACATTTTACATCGAAATTCTACGTTAAATTTACGTTTATTTTACAATATTCTGTTTATTTATTAAAATTTTTATATAAATTTAAATCTTTATGTACAAATTATTCAAACTAAAATATTACGTTCTTCATTAATTGTATTTTATTTACACTTCTTCATTTTTAAATGTTAAAATTAAATAAAACACCCAATAACGATTTGAGATTTACCTCTTTAAATTGTATAATGAAAACAATAAAACGATTAATTTACGAAATCCGAACAGTATGATGTTGCTTTTGCCGAGGAACATTATTTTTTTAAATAATTTGCGAGTCCAGCGTAAAGGCTTTTAGACATTCGTTGATGCCAATTTAGGAAAAAACTTGAACGATATAATTATCACAATAATATTTTGGACGTCAAAAAAGAACTATCTAATACTTTGTATCATTTGATATACTTCATCACTGTACAATATAAATTGAAATTTGCTAACCTGTAGCAAAGGATGAAGGAGCCAAAAGCAAGAGAGCGGAACGATCTTTCTTTGATAACATTTAGAGAAAGACTGCCAAAGTGTGGGTTCATTGGATACGAAGAGGTGAAAGTGCATAAAACTAAGGTCATCTATAAGAAAAACCCTAGAAAGGAATCGAGGAGCGTCTGTTCCAAGAATATACTCCACGGGGTAGATACGTGGAAGGGGTAGCAAAACGGTCTTCAAACGACCACCGAAATTTCTTTCTTCCGAACCTCGTTTGACAGAGGTCGAGAAAGTCTCAGCAGGACATATCCATGACCTTATATCTATAGAGAGGCTCGTAGAATATCCCACCATTAGGTTGGCAAATATAATCACAAAAACCTCAAAAGGTCTAAGAAACCTGTGTTCTTAAATCTACCCTAGGATCTTGCGGTTAAGGATTGTTCCGAGTAGAAGCGTAAGCATTTCAAAGACAGGCATCTTTGAGTGTAAGGAAATACCCCTCTTTCATTCCCACTGTTAATGTAAGCCCAGAAAAGTAACAAAATCGTAGGTAGCAAATAATATATGCGAAAACAGTAAAAAGAAACGACTTTAATATTATAATTCAGAACAGGTTTTTATGTGTAGTATACTTTCCCATCTTTTTGGAAAATCGACGCTCATCGATGACTATACATTTTTGTGGATTTTGAAACTTAAAAAATATCGACGTTTTTCGATTTTAATCAAATCCTACCAAACCTACATATATCTTTCCCTTGAAAATTTTCTAATAAAATCATTGAAAAAAATAGTTAAATTTTTTATAGTTTGTACACCTACCATATCAGGCCATCGCATCGTCTCAGAAATGGGATGTCCCTTTTTTCAAAGTATATTAAGATGTTTGTTTTTTTAAATATCATATGACATTAAGAACAATCCTCTGAACCCAAAAAGAGTCAATTCCGTTTCTATGTTTTCTTTTTTTAAATTCTGGCCCATAATGGGTTAATACACTCCCAATATGAGTCAGCGTAACACACATGTTGACAGCAATTTCGCTAATGTAGCAGCGCTAGGAAATGTCTGGAGAACATTTCAAAATAAAATTCCTTAAATTTATATATTTAAGGGAAAACATTTTGCTGTTGTGTGCTGAAATCGATTTACGCACATGAGTGTAAGGGACGTAATATGGATTTCTTTCGATCAACACAATGAACGGATGGAAGTTTATGCGCGCTGCAAATAATTATTTGCCAGAAAATTTGAATCTCTTTTTTGCTCAAAGGGAAGAATGTCGTACATCCTTAAAATACCTTCAGGAGTTACTATTTAAAAAAGAGAGCAAATGCTTCTGGCCAAGTGGACGAAGGGTAAAAGAAGTTTTCAACTAGTTTTCCTCGGCACTTTGTCAAGTAAAGAGACTTAAAATTGTCTCCACTTCTCAATTTAGCGGCATTTCTCTTGTTTCGTCTTATAAACTACTAGTATCGTTAATGTCGAATTGTCTTAAGTTTTTAGGTAAATTCAGTCGTAACACATACATGCAAATCAGAATGACTGAAATTCACCTTAGAGGCCTGAATCTCTCGAGGGGATCAAGGAACACCTCACCAGAAATCCCATTTCATTACTCTTCGAAAGTTTTCTGGACGTTGTCACCCTTGCTAAAAGTCTGCAGGTTCTTCGGACTAGCTCCTTTCCCATTGGAAATTCCAAGTGACGCTGAAAGCGATCATTCCAAAAAAGCTGTTAAGTACAGCGTTGCCTTTTTATTGGTGTTTGTCTTTGTTGAATTGTGGAACGCGAGATGCACTCTCGTAACCACGAATAAATTTCAGCTGGATACGGCCGTGTTGGCTTATTGGACAATGGTGGTGGACTTTATCACAACGAGTAACTGCTTAGTTTTGTTTATCCGCCGAGCCCTGGTATACGGTGTCTTGGTCGGTTTGGTGAAATTTGACGAAAGGCTTACCAATTTGAAGATCAGTATCGACTCGCAGAGTTTTCGCAAAGTTGTCAGAAGATTAGTGATCGCATTCTACATTCTTATGATGATGATTACTCTCACCAACATACCTTCTTATTCCTTTAAAAGAAATGAAATCATTAAGCTAATCCATGATCTTTTCACTCTCTGCAATCTGTTCTTAGTCCAGCAGCTGTATTACAGTATCATGAGACATATGAAATTGAGAATGTCCTGCTTGAATGAAGAAATTCGTCGAAGCACTTCGAAAAGATACTCAACACGTTTTCCGTCGAAATGGTTCGGAATAGCAGTGGCCAACCGATGTAAACTATGGATGTCCTTGCAGCTAGATCTCTACAAAATCAGCGTGTCTGTCAACAAACTGTACGGAATTGTAATATTCTTCAACGCTGCGTACAGTTTGGTCGACGTAGTTATAGCCCTCTTCTTCGCCATATCTGAAACTTTAACATATTCAGACATTCGTAATAGGATCAGGATCATTATTTGGGCTCTCTTCGAAACGTTTGGAGTGTTCCTCATCGTGGCATCGTGCCAATCCGCATCTGATGAGGTGAATATCAAAACATTTTAAGTGCTTTTATTTTTAAACAACATTATTGATAAATGTTATTTTTTGGGGAAGGTGATAAAGCGATGAAACAGTCCGCAGGTAAAAAAAGTTTAACGATTATAAGTTACATTGTACAATCAGTGGAATTTTAAAAAACATTTTATTAAAACAAATTATTTATTTAGTAATTATTTTTAAATATAGAACTATTATAATATAATATAAACATAAAAATATGAATAAATAAAGCATTTAATGACTTTTATGATTTTGAATTCTTGAATTGCATATCTTCTTGATATCAGGCACAATATTGGTAAGTTGTATTCTAATATCTGGTGTGGCGTCGAGCCTGTTCCTGCACTTTGACTTCGTTGCAGCATAATAAGAAAATCCCGCTTCGCATAAATAGGTTGTAGAAAATGGAAGTAAACAATAATAGCTTGTTTTGATAAATTTGGGTACTCTTCTGACAAACTCGCCCAGAAATTATTCAAAGGCTGATCTTTGTATTTTTGTTTCAAATCAGAGTCACTAATTAAATCAATTAGATTTTCATAGTCACTTGCGTTTAAGCCTACTGGTTAAGCTGTCACGGAAAATAGATTCCGAACCCAGGAATCGTCCTTAGTAGTTTTCGGAAAATATTGCAAAAGAGTTGATTTCAAGTTATGTAGGTGCTCTAAAAATGCCTTGGAAACTTCGTAATCTACTTTAAAATTTAATTCATTCAAACATTCATGTAAGGCAGGAAAACAATCAAAATTATTAGATTCAACCGATGAAATCCAAAATTGTATTTTTTTATCAAAAGATGCAATTTTATCTCTTGTATTAAAAACTGTAATACTTTTTCCTTGTAATGATAAGTTAACATCATTACACTTGGTAAAAATATCTGCCAGATATGCAAGTTTTATCAACCATGAAGGATTTGTTAAAACTTCAACAAAATTTTGTACTTGTACTGAATTATTTTGTGCCTTCAAGAAGACCAATACCTCACTTCGAAGTTCATAAAATCTTAATAGTGCCTTCCCTCTGGATAGCCATCTCACTTCAGTATGTAATAAAAGTGCTTTGTGTCCACTACCCATTTCATCGCACAAAATTTTAAATAATCTGGATTGAAGTGGTCTTGATTTTACATAGTTAATCACTTGCACGGCTTCATCAATAACATTTTTTAAATTTGTGGAAATTTTTTTAGTCACCAGTGCTTGCCTATGCAAAATACAATGACTGCTGGTGGCTCTTGTAGCTACTTTCTGGATGCGTGATACAACACCTTTCATCTCTCCTACCATTGCTCGAGCACCATCTGTACAAATATCAATACACTTCTCCCAACCTATCTCTTGATTTGTAATGTAATCATTAATACGGTTAAATATATCTTCTCCTGTAGTTTGTCCATGTAAATATCCACACATGAGTAAATCTTCTTCAAAACTTTTATCATATGGGTAACGAACATATACTAGTAGTACAGCTAGTCCTGCGACATCTGTAGATTCATCCATTTGCAATGCATATTCACTGCAAAGTCCAAGACGACGAATTAACTCTTTCTCTATGCTAGTAGAAAGATCTTTAATCCGTCGTGAAACAGTATTATTTGATATTTGTATTGCATCTATTTTTTCAGCAGCCTGTTCGTTAACAACAAGTGACACCATGTCTTTCGCACATGGCTTAATGAGTGTCTCTCCAATCGTATGAGCTTCACCATTAAGTGCAATGCGATAGCTCACGCGATTAGATGCCTCTGTTGCATTTTCAGTTTTAGCCATTGTAATCATTTGAAGTTTGGACTTTTCTAGTGAGTCACGTCGTCTCTTAAAAAATTCCATGTCTTTTTCTTTATAATCACTGTGTATCGTTCCGAAGTGCCTGCAGAGTTTTGCTGGAGCCAAAGAACTGTTTGCGAGTATTCTATGACATAAAACACACATTGCATCAGGAGCATCCGAATTGCCAATACACGTAAATCCCAAGTTTAAATAACTTTCATCATACTTCCGTTTTGGTCTGTTCATAGATGACACTTGTTCTTTAATATTATATTTTGAAGAAACCACGGGTTTTCGATCATTTTCTTCTTCAATGATAGACGTATTGGATGTATCAATAGAAGTTCTTGGCCTTCCTTTTGTCGAAGTTCCAGTTTTTAACCAAAAATCCATGGGTAGTTTTTGAATAATATTTAAATACTGTAATAAGGACAAATTTATCAACAAAAAATTTCAGTTCAAAGTCGATCAAATTTTAAGGTTAAAAAACAACACGGACTTACTTATGAAATTTCCCGCAGACCTTTCCCTCCCGAATTTATACACTGATGCCGAAGACTGTCTTTTGATGAAGAGTGGAGGAGAGCTGTGATTTCATTTATAAGAAATTTCCAAATATACAAAAATGGAAAGTGCTCTTCATTTCTACTAAAATGTCCAAGATTAGATGTGTGTTTGTTAGTAGTTCAACCGGCAGCCTAGGGAGAGCAGCACTGAGTTACGATGGTAACTTATAACTCGTGGAAACGCGCGAGTGGTGGTTGGTACGAAGGTCTGTACATTGGTAGTGGGAACTGGGCATTATTTACACAGCGCCACTTTCGCTTAAAACACCCACACACTCGCACACATACATAAAGGCAGGAAATTTAAAATTACTTTTCATTTATTACTTGAAGTAGATAGTAGAAGATATTTAAATATATTGCAGTGTATAAAACCTTTCCAAATTGTCGCGGAACACCTATTCAGGTTCAGCGGAACACCGGTGTTCCGCGGAACATAGTTTGGGAACCCCGGCCTTACAGCAGTGTTTCCTAACCGGTGGTTCGCGTACCCGTAAAGGATCGCGAAAAATGTCATTTTCTTGGTTCTACAATTATAACCAATATTTTCTTCAAATTAGTGGCATGGTTTTATTTTCAATTTTTTCTTGTTTCAATATTTATATGTATTTTCAATTTTTTCTGATGCTTCATTAATTATACTTATTTGAATTTTACAGGGTACTAACTAGAAACTGATTACAATATCAGAGAATCTGATTTTATTGTAAACGTTTACATTCTATGTGCTATATAAACCTTTTATTTTTAACGTATTAAACGCGTTCAAAAAGATTTGTTTTAACAAAATTTATTCGCCCTTATAAGGGGCTCACGGCCAAAACATTTACAACCCAAGGGGTTCACGAAGATAAATAGTTTAGCACAGGGGGTTCGCGAAGTGAAAATATTTCGGAACCGGTGCCTTTCATCAAATCGAAATTTATTTTTCTTTGTCTTTCATCCTAGAAATAATGAGTCAATGACATACTTGGAGATGACCCTATTCGTTGGAAATAGTTCCGCAGATACTGCATACAGTTAAATGTAATTGTAAAAATAGTATATATATAAAGAGGAAGTACAAAAAAGATCTTCTATGCTGGCGTGTAATTAAACCGAAAATAAGCTCTTTCTTATGAATATACCACTGTAAATGCTCGTTGTATTTTAACTGATTAAGAAAATCTACTAGAGCACAACATAAAACACTGGTTTCTTAAAAATATGAAAGGCAAATTGTCAACATTTAATAAATCTTACAATATAAATGGCAATTATATCGTTATATTTGTATTATGTTAAATGTTGATTTATGCCTTATGTCCGAGAGTAAGTTTGCTTTCCGATTATTATCATCTAAAAGACTTCCGAAAAATTAACATTTGTTGATATGTAAACGAAAAAATGGAAATTAAGGATTGCAAGGATATTTGGTTCCATTTTTACATTCCCCATATGTAGTATATGAGAAAGTATTGTTTTCCTCGAAAAACCGATTTCGAGATTTCAACGGAAATACTGCTTTTGAGGTTCACTGAACACGGTTTGACTATTTTCTCGATGATTTTTTTGTTTGTGTGCGTGTGTATGCGATAGAAATTTTTGTGGGTGCTCTCACCAAAAACTATTATCAAAGCATCGCGAAATTTTATATTTGACACTTTTATTAAAGGGACAGAAATTGATTAGTTTTTTGTTAAAATCAGTGAACGGAAATGAATGTTTACTATTGTCACATCCGTTTTTTTTCAAATATTAGTTTTAATACTTGATCAATTTATAAATTTACCGGAACAAAAGTTTTAGGTAATTTAATTTTCTACAATCTTTGTTCAAAACCTTTTCCTATGTATTTTTAGAGATATTTTTAAAATTATATTTTTTAGCTGCTACAACCACATCACCTGGTGCAGTTTGTAAACACTTGACGCTTAGTTACGTTTTATAATTAGTAACGCTCCTTTTTATGATTAATTGTTGAAGCTTCGTGGATATATACAATATCAGGAGGCTACTGTATGAGTTTGTCTGTTCTTTGTAAGGTCTTTGAATTTCTCTCGCAGTTCCTTAAAATATTTATTATCGTTTAACCTATTTGGATTTTTTTTAAATATTACCGGTATGGAGAAATTCATGTGGTGGCCACATTGAATTTTAAAGCATTGGATTTCTTTTGGCGGCAACAATGCGATTACGTCGTCATGTCTTTCGTAATTTGTTAGAGCCATAAAAAATGGGCAGTATTTGAAGCTTAAAGACGTATTTTCGAGATATTTCGGCATGGATTCGAATTCTCTCTTCAGTCAAAATGCACTCTGGTCTTGCCGGAAATGCGTTTTTTCGAAATTGTGTGGCTTTTTCGTACTCTTTCCGGGTGTTGCCAAGGCGAACCGCATTGTTGCCTCCTATTGAATTAGCGCTATTAAGCTTTCAAAAGAATTACGTAATTCGCTTCTCGCTTTTTATGAAGCATCGAAATTCTAGTAGTAGCAACGTCAAACTTAATGTGTGGATTGCAACCTTAATAATTGCAGATATTAGCCTGGTTTCTAGAGGAAACATAGCCTTATGAAATGGTCCTGTCTCTGTGTGTGTCCCCTACTAACAACTTTTGCTACAATGGACCGATTTTCATTAAACTTAGTATGAGGCTCGTGCTGCCAGGGCCCACCTTCGGGCTATAATTATTTGACGAAGTTTGAAGTCCTGAGTTCAATTCCTGGAACGATTTTCCCTATTTCTTTTACATAGGTTATCTCGTATCTATCGTGCAGAGATGGTTTCTTTAATACATTAAAATATCTTAAAATTTTGATATCGGAGCGAGGTTTGTACTGTAGAATGTAGATTCTAATTCTTATCACCAAATTTTGATAATTGATAATATTTTCTTGAATTTCTACTAAAACAGTGTTTTTGCGTTTTAAATCGCATTTTATCGAATTGTTGCCATGGAGACAATTGTTACCGAACTAGGCTTGAGTGAGCATAAGGGTTATTTTCTTTTCCGCTCGACTACCCTTCAGCAATGGATAGTTGATCCAAACATATTAGCGTATAAACAGTAACAATTATAAAATTCATTTATTTAAAAAAATATATGCAATATATAATGTCATAAAGAGACTTTGATTTTTTTTTAGCATTTTAAACCTAATAATACTCTATTATTTTTTCCAATTTTTCTCTATCAATGATAAACTATGAACTACAAGTGACTAACACATACTGAAACATTTTCTGGCAATATAAGTTAATCAATTCGGGACGTTAACTTTGGGAAACCAGCCTGCATTAGTCCTGGTTTGGACTTCTTGTTATTATTCAGTAAACTGCGTGTTGACTGTGGGCATATTTAACGATTGGCCGAAAGAAAAAATCTTTTTTCTTTATTTCAACAATGGAATGTTACCTTTTTCGTATGGGAGAAGCAATTAAAATTGCACATATAAATTATAAAAACAAGCCTGAAATTCAAAATGTCAGTTGTCTAATTTTATAAGACGAAATGGGCTATCATTACTTTTAAACATGCCGCTTTCCGACTGAATTCGCAAAAGTTTTTGCGCGTATCACTAATATAATATAATAATAAAATGCTGAAATTAAGCTATGTTCTTCAATAAACACATTTCACCCATGTTTACGTTATGATATATTTTAACATTAACATGTGCCGCGAATGAGATCATTATTGGAAATAATCCACCTTTGGCGTAATTAGAATAGTCTTTACGGAAGCCATTTCTCCCTCGGAAACACAAAACTTGCTGTCCATTCATGCCAATTGTCTTCTTTTCTCATTCGTCTACTTAAAATTCTGCTGCGACCAACAGTGTGGGAATGTTCGCATTAGCATATTTCACATTGAAGGTCCCAGAAGCGAACCCTTTGGCTGAGAAATGATATTGATATGAAACGTGTCGTCTGCTGAGATAAAGCGCGAAACTTGGGTTTGATTTAATTTTCTACTTTAAATATATGCCGGAAAGAGGGGTGTTAAGGTAATGAGTATGGGCAGCGGGCGAATTCGCCTCACGGAGCACCTAGTACAGGTATGGTCATCCGGCGGCTCTTTGGTAGTTGATATGTGGCTCTTTGAAGCTTCGGCTGCCTTATATATACCGTAATTTTCCGATTGTAATGTTCAAGGGAATTGTTGAAGTCAATGATTGTCAGAGGTTCCACTAAATAAAATGGTGAGTTTTTGTTTTTATCTTTATTATTATATGCTACGGCTGCTACATTATGTATAAAATACATTTTATTAGCTCATTGCATGTTACTGCGTCTCTTCGGTGATGTCCATTACAGTACCTACTGTGGCTCCTGCTCAGGTCTAGATTGGCCACCCCTGCTCTGCCATTATGGTATTGTTGGTAAATTCAATTAGCTATCAATTCAAATAGCTGCTTCTTACATATACAGGATACTAGCTGAAACGCCCGGCATCGCTCGGGAAAATTTTCTAAGTTGAATACGATTTTTATTATTTTTATTGATATATCACCTTTGATGCCATATCACAATCAAAATAATAGAATAAATTTTGAAATTTACTTACTTTTACTGTTGGGGACCCCAAGTTTTGAATTGCTGGTTCGGAGATTTGGGGGCGGAGCTCCCACAAAAATAGATCCAAACTTTACTAAACGTTCCCCATTCCTAAATTACGCAAGCGATGTTTACATTAACATTTACTATTTTATGTATTTTATTGTAAAGTTTTACTATTAATATAATTACTCATTAACGTCTTATTTAATATTCACATGGATAGATGCACCGAAGCCTTTAAAGCAGCAATAAAATTATGAGATACTATTAGCCAAAAAGTAAACAATAGACAACATCTTGCTTACCGAACAAATTTAAGTATATGTATCGATTTATGTTCCGATAAATCTTTCAATGTTAATGGTAAAAGATAACAATGTTGTAATATTCCTTAAAAATAATTTGACTCACTTTAAAAGTATTCATATACTATTTGTACCCTTTACCTTGGCGTTGGCTATTCTTCTTCTACGGCGCGCCACGGTATGGACTTACCTTGCATTAGTCTTTACGTGGCTATCTCCCTTTGAAGAGGACAACAATTAAGAAATTTAGCTTTGTTGCTGCCTGGAAAATGTTAATAAATTTTGTGCTTAAAGGATAATTTCGAGGGATTTAACATATAATACGACAAAACATGAAAATAATAAAAATATTCAGTCTTTCGTGCGTAAAATAAGCCATTTCCCGTGATCGTAAGTTAATTTTTAGGTATCCACATCAGTGAAGGGCTGCATGGCATTTCCAGGCTTCTCCACACCATTTCCCATGCATTTTTATGGAAATATTTCGTTTACTCCATGGGGTATAAGAGACCAAGTTCTTCCTTTAGTCCATAGGATGGTCCATGAAACTTTTGAATTCGATAGCTTCAACGGTGTAAAAACGTAAAAAGAACATACATACATACACACACACTCTAAAATATTTATAAGATACTAGAAGATTTACCCGGCTTCGCACAGGTTGCTGTTTAAATGAAATACAGAACATATTTTATTATTAAAATTTACTATTAACTTTATTTAAAACTTTTCATATTGACTTTTTAAATACAAATTATTTTATTCCAATGCTTTGTATAGACAATATAATATACGTAAATACTCACCAGCAATGTGTGGAAATAAACGTTAAATTCAAATTTAAATTAAATAATATACTATATTATTACACCACGTTTAAGCACGATTTACTAAATAAGAATATTTATCAAGTAACTAAATAAATACACCGAAACAACATTATGATTTTAACAATGTCAGTGTCGTCAAAGTATTTATCGTTAAAAAAGCAAATTTAGTCCAAATTAATGGAAATAAACGTAAAATGCGAGCGTTTTTGAGACAAGGACGATAAGAATAAGAAACTATGATCATTCTTCTTAAATACTGTAGAGGTACGGAGTTCTTACATCATTTTGTCAAATTTATATAAGCAAATGAATGAAAGCCTGCACTTATAAAAGTCAATTTTTACGTGTTATCTTACAGGGAATAAAAAATGCGAATAACTTTTTTATGGGAAATTCGTCCGGAATTTAAACTACCCTATGGCCTAAGAGCATTGATTTAATGCTTAGATTACATTATAATCCATTTGATTTCAGCCAATGACATATGCATATGATTACGTGATAATTTTAAAATCATTTTTTTATCCGGATACGATTAAAAGCACGGATGATGATGCCATAATCTTAACACACATAACATCCTATTTTTTACATAAAGTTTAGTGTACTATATAGGCTATTTTCATAATGATGATTATAGTTATTGCTTAAAAAGGACAATCTGAGCCATGAAATTTGAAATTCGAAAACTTGGACGCGATCCGATTACCAGAGAATTAAGAAATTCCTGGTAGATGCCTTAATTTCTGGGGAAATGAAAACTATTATATTATTTAAATGGGCTCTGTGTAGTTCAAATGATGCCGTGTTGGTTTGTATACGAGTTTAGATCTTGGTGTGTGTTGAGTTTTTAAGCGCTTGCAATATGAAAGCACCGAAAACTTGTAAAATAAAGAGCTGTTGACTATTTTAAAGTCTTCCTTGCATCAATGAATACCAAAAGTGGCATTCATTGACATTTTCATATATCTGCTTGAAAATTCTATATGTAAACTATAAGCAATTTTCAATGCATATGATTTTCGGTGTGAGCTTACGTAATCAATTCGAGGTACGGATATTTTTAAAGAATATTTCGTTTGTGTAATTGTTGAAATATTTCATTTATACGTAAAGTACGAAAATAATTCTTGAATGTAGTTCATGGGAATTAATAGTCTACGCCTTGCATAGGAGATGTTGAAACAAGTTTCGTTCTCACCATATGGACTGAATGAAATTAAGGAACCTTATATATCTCAGATGGTGACTGTTTGTTACGGCTGTCGGTTCTCAATAAAATGAGCAGAATATATATATCGATGAAAAAACATATCATCATTCGTACTTATTTTAATTAGAATCCGTCCAGTGGTTATGAGATGAAAGTTACGACAGAGGGATGTGTTCCGCTATTACAGCTTCGCTGGTAAAGAACACCTAAAAACCAAATTTTTCTCTCTCAAGCTCTTACAAGAACGCCTTTGAGATAACTGTGTATTCCATATATTGAGTATACTTTCCCTTCTTGTTTAAGACCTATTTATTTTCTTGTTATGTTATGAGATGTGTGAGGATCTAATGTGATGGTGATCAATATCGCCTTACTTCAATTACAGTCGGATGCATCCAGTACACGACTTCAATGATATTTCTTTACCTGAACCATGGTTACTTAGAATTATTGTTGAGATAGCGGCCGTTATATCAATAAAAAATCTGATATGGCCACCACATGACTTTCTCCATATCTGTAATATTTCTAAAAATTCAAAATAGTTTAGATAATAATAAATATTTTAAGAAACTGCGAAAAAAAATTTAGACTTGACGAAGAACAGAAATAAACTCAAATCGTAACCTTCTGATATTGGATATATCCACAAAGCTCCAACAATTAAGAAAATAAATTGGAGCGTTACTAACAATAAGACGTAACGTGGTGGTGGCAGCTAATATATAAGATATCTCTTAAATAATGCATTATATGAAAAATATTGCAAACAATTGTTGTAGAAAATTAAATTTTCCACAACTTTTATTCCAGTACATTTTTACATTTATCAAATATTAAAGCAAATATTTCAAAATAACCGAAAAGTGACATGAGTAAACACCCACATCCGCGTTCAGAAACGAGAAAAATTGTTCTGCTACGATAGTTTAGAGGTAGAATATCCGCCCGGCAAGTGGAAGACCCGGGTTCGATTTCCGGTCATAGCAAACTTTCTTCTCGTTTCAAAATTATTCCCACCCACTTCCGATTGACCAATTTTTACCAAAAACTAATTAGTTCTGCTAACTTTTATAAAAATGTTAAATATAAGATTTCGCGTTGATCTGATTAATAGTTTGAGTTCGAGCACCCACAAAAAGCTATCACACAGACATCATCGAGAAAATGGTCAAAATGTGTTCAGAGGACCTCAAAACGTGTAATTCCGTTGAAATCTCGAAGTCGATTTTTTTCATGAATACAATACTTTCCCCTATACTACGTATATGGAGAAAGTAAAAATGCCTTTAACGTGACACAATCGTTTTGACCCACTTGGGATATATGTCTTTTGCAGCCACCTTTTTGAGGTTCAGACCTTATGTTCTGGCCTATATCTATTAAGCTCTCAAGTCCTTCTACTGCGTCAATATTTTAGCCCAAAGAATTGAGTGCGGCTGTTTAATAATTAACAATGCGTTATAGAATTCTCTATAACAAGGAAGTTTAGCGACTGGAATTAATCATCACAGAATTGTATGCATTTCTATGGAAAATATGGTTGTTTAGCCAGTATTCTATTTGTGCGGCGTTATTCAGGAACCCTTCCCCGCGCTGAAAATGATAAACATAACTTACGTGTGCGCTCGGTTGTTCTGCTTTGATGGATGTATTGATAAGAATTGATCTCAAATGGACAGTCAAGGAATATACGTTCGCATACCTCCGTACAAAAGAACCCAGGACGAATGAAATGCTTGTGGAAGAGAGTGATCGATTAACAGTCGAAGGGTCATGGTGACCAAAATATTGCCACGTTCTGAACGTCTGCGCCCTTGCTGAAAGTCGAGAGAGTTTTCGAACTCGCTCCTTTTCCATTGGAACTTAAACACGATACCGAGAGTGGAAACTCCAAACGAGTAGTCAGGTTCGGCGTTGCGGTTCATTTGATGGCTACATCCTCTATGGTGCTGCAGGTAAGGTACATGTTTTCAATTTGGAATGGAATCGGCCTTTAAATGACCCTGTTGCCTTATTGAACAACTTTTGGATACGTCATTACCATCAACAATTGTTTGATTTCGTTTCTTCGGCGATCCAATTAAAGCTGGACACCCTTCGCACAATTGATTTTCACTCTTTGGATATGAGAGATCAGGGGATTAGTTCCCTTCTCAATAAAAATTATAGGTAATCACCTCTATCGTCAGCTAGCAATGCTATTAATTATTATAGTTCCTTGGTCTTCATCTAGCTCTCTCCCGCTTATCTAAGTACCTTGCCAGAATTTTTGTCCGAGTGACGGACATTTCTCTACTTCGGCACAAAGGGGTCAGGGTCATACTGCAAGTATGGGATCTTCTTTTAACCTTGACTATGTGATTCAAATTGGAGATATGCCGGTTTTGTATCCGAAATTCACATCTGGGTTTCCAAAATATGTAGAATGTCGTAGTTACTTCGTAATCATTCAATTGACTTTTGTTTACGGTTAGAGTCGAAATTTCAATTCATAATTGACTTTTAGATAAAAATATAATAAATATTTCGCATTTCAAAATCACTCGCGGATCAGATGAGGGCTATTTTTATTAAACTCTACCTTGCGTTTTTTAACATTTAAGAAACGATATAAAAATTAAGTCCTACAATAACATCCAAGGCAGCCTGCGGCCTAGTGTTCCATTATTAAAACATTCTTTTTGTCCGAAATGTAAAGGAAAACATTTTTGCTAATATTTTCTGCTGTGTAAGAGGGGAAGAAGGCTTTGTGACCACATTCTTTAAATTTTTTTGCGACAACGAAATTCTTCGCAAACAATGGCTCTTCCATGTCCTGGGATTTTAGGAATTGATGGACATATCGATTTGAACTCGTCACCTTTGGGAAAGTCATCAAACACGTCTTTGTTCGGATTTATACTGGTTATGACATGTTTTTCTGGCTGGATCTTGGCTGGAAGAAAAAGGATTGGAGTAAATTAAATATTCTCGAAAGAAATTAATTTATATTGAAGAAATGTCGTCTGCGAGTTGATGAATGGAACTTGGAACTGCAGATGAGCGTGTTGGAGAGGAGGGTGACTTTTTTACTTGCACAATATAAAAAGCAGCCGTGACACGAAAAATGGCTAGTTTTTATGTTCTGGATGATAATCGAGCGTCGAATGTATGCATTTCGATCTATATGGACGTACTCTGGTACCTACAAGCTGTTGCCTTTTTGACACGTTTTTCTTCTATTCTTCTTTTCAGGTTATTTTGCAAAGAATCGAACTAACTTTTTTCTTTCATTGAGTAGAATAAAAAAAAGTTTCGTAGATATCCGTAGTCTTTCTTGTGGCTAAAGGCGCAATATTCCATTCGCGAAGTCATGTAACATTTTACCTTTGTGCTAAAAAATCATGCTTTTTATAATGCAGGGAGATAAAAAATGCAACCTTTGGACTTCGATTGCATTGTGACGTCTTAGAGCTGGGGAAAATGAAATTTTGATACTCCGGTCAAAATATTTAACAATGCTACGGACCATATGGAAGAAGGCTGGCACACGTCTTCGCCCAGTTTTCGCAATAACTTTGTCTCAAGAGTTGCGGGAAACTCATGTAATCCCCTTAAAAGACGAGTCAGCTCAACATTTTTCATGAATATGTGTTTGAAGTCATCGTAGTTTATTAGTTTTGATCCTGTGTTTTAGAAATCTTAGTGGTTTTCAGAATAAAATTCTATCGTAACTCGTCGACAAAATTTTCTGACTATCAAGTAGAGCATGGAATTCATCTTCAAAGCATGAGTTACTTGAGGAGACGTAAGAATTCCCTGGAGGAAATCATAAATCGGGATTGCTCGAATGTGCATCAAGGAGACGTGTTCTGGGCGTCCGCACCCTTGCTAAAGGTATGCAAGATTTTCGGACGAGCACCATTTCCATTGGAGCGTGAACACGACGGCAAGAATGATGCTTCCATTATCTTTGTAAGGTACAGCATCGTGCTTTACTTGGTAATCGCCTCTGCAATGATTTTGGACTTACGCGAAAAAATCGTATTCACTAAAGAAATGAATCTAGAGCTATTCTTGGAAACATATTGGACGATGACCGCGTACTCCATTTCAATTAACAACTGCTTAATTTTGTTTCTCCGCCGATCCAAAGTACACCGCATATTGGCAGATTTTGTCAAATTCGACGAGAGACTGGTCAAACTTGAAATCCGAATCGACGCGCATAAGTTTCGCAAGAATGTCATAAGACAGATGTTAGGCTTCTGGCTTGCTGTGCTGTGTTTTGTGTATCTGGAACACGCGTCCAATCCGCCGTATTCGCGGATAAAACGAATCGATCGGTTTCTTGCTACCTTTTACATGGCCAGCAGTACAGCCTTGCACCAGCTACAGCACTACAATGTATTGCGACACATTAACTTGAGGATTGCTTGTTTAAACAAAGAATTTGATCGGAGCGGCTCGACTGGATTCTTTTCAGGAATGTCGTCGAGAGGAATTGCGCCTGCGAAGCGATACAAACTGTGGGCGTCCCTCTACCTAGACCTCTATAAGTTCTGCGTGACCGTGAACAAGGTCTATGGAGATGTAGTCTTGTTCAACGAGATATACAATTTGGTCGACATAGTGGTTGTGCTTTTCTTCTTCGTTGCAACCATGGCGCCGGGTACTGGACTCTATACCAACCTCCCTCAAAGTGTCTTTGGCGTATTTTGGATAGTCACCGAAACTTTCGGAGTAGTACTCATCGTGCAGTCGTGCCAATCAGCGTTTGATAAGGTGGATTGAATATTCTGAACATTTTTGAATTTTTCTTGTTACGTCAACGTCCTTGATATAACTTTATAATTGATTATATGCTAAAGTATAGAAGAATAATTTCTACAATTTAACAAGATAATAATAATTTCTATTGCTTATTCTCGTTTATAAAACAATTTTAATAATACACGTTTTAATATGTTCAGAACATTTTTGTCGTTACAGAATTCATACGTTAATGCTTATAATTTCATTTTATTTATCCAAGAGAGAGAGATATCTGTATTCTCTATGAAAACTGTTTTCGATATAACCCTTAAATCTACGGCTTTCATTGATTTAAGACAATGTAGAAATGCTTTTTCCCTTTTAATTGAAAGATGATAATTTTAATGTATGCATTAGTATGACAATTCAATATTTAATCATTGTGCAATTATCGATGCAATATATTTTCAGAATATAGCAACTTAATTAACAATAGATATATCTTTAGACGTAGGATGTGATTGTAGAACACTTTTAGGCACTTAAAACGGGAAATATTATTACTGAATGTAGTTAGTTACTAGTTATTTACTGAAATGTTGATGCCTCAGACACAACACGATACGTTTCACAGACCTACTGTTTTATCATGTTACGATCTGTGTAATGATCTCGTGCGGTGACGATGGATATGGTCATGCTTCTATCTCTTTCTATCCCTTTAGCGAGGTACCATGGTTTAAGTAGGCTGGCCAATTGGATATTGAATCATTTCACTTTTACCCTTTTACGGAAAAATTTTGAGGGAATGATACCTTCAATACCTACCGAAAATAAATCGATTGACGTTGTCTTCACCTTCCATTTTGACGTTCGCCCTGTTTTTGGTCTTGGTAATTCAGAAATTTTTCACTAAGGATTTTGAAGTTTTGTCTCCGGTTCGTACTGAAAGACGCATGTTTTAAGCTCGACAAGTGATCAGTTTCAGGATATTTTGGTCCTCTTGAATTCTTTCGTTAATATCAGAACAAAAATCCTACTGTCGCAATTTTTTATATAAAAATAAAGAGACTGTTACAATAAGTCTCTTTATTTTTACATTATGAAGAAACTCCAGCAAGTGACGCCTAAAACCATTAACTGTCGCCATTTTCGTTCGTCGGTCCACTGCTTTTGGTCCAATTTAACGACGGCTGAGAAACCTATTAAGAAAAAATGGAACAGTGCAAAATTTCCATAACACACGGTAAGCAATCGTGAACAGACCAATATTGCGACAAATTCCATAAGAAATTCAGTCTGTAAACTTTTGGGTCCAACTCCGACCATGACGAGTTAATCATCTGTAGATGACACCTTGAAATTGATTTATATTACATCTACACGACACCCTGCAAGTCACCTTTTTGGTGAATGGCATGGGATGCAGTACACCAAAGTTCCCTAAGATTATGATAGAGATGTATCATTACAAATTTCACTGAATGTAAATGAGAAAATAAATGTAATCTCTGACGTATACATGACTGGTGCAGCGGTTTTCAACCATTTTTCTGTCGCGTCACACATATGGTCGATGCTTACGTGTCCGACACACTGCACGCTACAAAAAGGAGAAGTTGTATACAATAAAGAAGAGTTTAAGCCTAAACATTGTTTTTCTTGTTGTTGAAAATGATGCAAGAAAAAACAAAAATTTTCGACGACACACCTACCGGCTCTTCGCGACACACTGGTTGAGAACCGCTAGACTGCTGGGTTGTACGCAGTGATTTAAGTCGATCGCCATTGAGAGAATCAAGAAATTCGCCTTAGTTCAAATGTTAAATGATACGTGAGAGACGGAATCTTTTTCGGAAAGTCGATTAACTGCCAAAATTCCAAGTTAATAGAAAGAAAGTCCAATGCATTAAATTTTATCAAAAAATGTCGTGGAGCTGCCGAGGAGCAGTTCTTGATGACGATGAGTTCTTTAGTCACAAAGTTAAAACTAAAAAGATAGAGATAGTTTTGAAATATTATATCATCGCACTAAATATTTAAAAACTAGTGATTATTGTCCAAATCAGCAAATAGACTTATGAAAGGTGCGTTCCATTCATACAAGTCTTGTATTTATACGCCATATTGCACAAGCGTAACATAATCTATAAAATTTCTTTAACTGTAAATTGTCAATTTTTCACCGAAGGCAACCCTCTCAGCAGGAGGTATGTTTTCAGGTAAAGGAAGACTGCCTCAATTTTATTTCAGAATAATCGATTAAAATATGTTTTTTGTTTAATTATTCATATTCCCTGTAAAAACCTACACTTAAATAGTTTTTTATTGGCGTTCCTGGGGTATTTTTAATAAAACCGCGCTCCAGCTATACAAACTGATATACTTAACCCAAGCCATGTCCTCCTCCGGCACCCGGGCTGGGTTGGGTTAGTTTTGTGTTGGTTTCCTGTAGACGTTGACTTTGCACCCACCCTCGGCTTGGGTTAAGTATAGTTAAGTATAGCTGGAGCGCAGTTTTCTTAAAAAATATGCCTGCCATCACAAGGAAGGGATAAAGTCACTAATACATATTTACTGAAGTAACAATTCCGTTGCTGTAAGTGTAGAGAGCTTTGCGTTAGCTGGGATCAAACTGCGATTTGGATCACTGGATGCAATATAATTTCTTTAGCAATGCAGCGTATGTGTTATTAATTCACAGGGAATTATCTAGCTCATCTTATGGCTGAGAATATTAAAGAACAAGTACTTAAAAAAATAATTGTCTGAAGAATCTCCAATAGCAACAACAAGGTTATAAAAAACTTGTTGCCATTTTGACTACAATGCAACCGTCTTCCGTGGTAATTCGCCCAAAATAGATTATAAAAAATAACGTGCGGTAGTATTTTCGTTGTTTTTATACAGGGGATGGATTTCGTTGGAGTTGGAATGTGAATCATTATTTGAAATATCAAATAAATTAATTTAATTCATAATCTATGCGTTTTGTTAAAATCTACAAAAATTAGCGAGACTCAATTCTGGCGTAATGTGGTTTATTTTGACAAAACTTTGGATTGTACCCTGCGTATAAACTCGTGATTTAATCAGATTCTGTAAAAACGATAAGCCCTAGGTACCGCACTGACAGACCGTATACGAAATTGCTCAGACTTAAAGCAAAATTGCAAAAATCAACTTTTCGGAAAATACTATAAAAACTGAAACGATAGTGTTCATATAGTATCTCTAACCGAGGTCGGATGATAACAATCGTGTTTACTAAATTATCGCTGACATGGCAACACAAAAGGAGGTATAAGATGAGGCTATGACTGACGTATAGTATTTAGAGGGAAAATGTTTTAGCTGCCAACAAGTAGTCCATTTACGCACTTGTCGGTGATGAATCTAAAATCGATTAATAGGATAAAAGTGTATACGCGTTAATAAAATTCTTTGCAAGTGAAGTCGAGTTTCTTTTTCGCGCAAAATGAAAATTATCTAAACTCCTTCAAACTTATTACAAGGAGAAATTTCCCAATAAAATAAATATTTTACAAATTGAAAATTTAATAAGATTCGAACAAAAACCGAGCATTCTTATCTTAAAAGAGCACGATCCTTCATTTTTTTGATTGAATATAAGAAGGATGATAGACGTTTTCATCCCGTTTTCGTTTCTATTCTCTCTTACATATCCGAAAGTCGTGAGGTACTCTATAATGGTCTCTTCACTTGATTTTGTGATTTCGTTTTTCAAGATTTTCTGCATAAATGAACCGGTAACACATCCATGCAAGTCGGATAGACTGAATTTTAGAGTAGGACCATAGATCCCTCGAGGGTACCAAAGAATACCTTGGCAGAAATTGCATTTCGTGATTGTTCGAAAGTGTTCTGGACGTTACCATATTTGCTAAATGTCTGTAGAGTTTGCGGACTCGCATCTTTCCCATCGGAACGTCTAAACGATCACTTTAAGCTGCCTGTCTGGTTACTTGTGCTTTCTTGTGGGACATGAGATGTACTTTCACATTTCATAAAAACATTGACCTAAAATGGCTTTGAAGATTAATTTATTTATCCGCCTATCCATGGTACACAATGTTGGCAGATTTGGTCAAGTTTGACGAAAGACTTGCCAGTCTGAAGATCTGCATCGGCATGGATATTTTTTTGCAAGAACATCAGAGCATGAATATTCTGTCTCTTTCTTGCTTTACTGATACTTACCACTCTCTACATCCCGTACAGGTCGTTAGACGGAAGCGCAATTTATAAGTTTTTCGTTCTTATTTACATGATCTGCAATATGGTGTTACAATTAGTCCAGTTGCATCAGTAAAATATCATGAGGCTCCTAAAAATGAGGTTGTCCTGCTCGAATGAAAAAATACGTCGTAACGCGTTAATTTGTGCCTTCGCATGCATACCGCCACAAGGGTATGGAATTGTTTCTCCAAAACGGTATAACCTGTGGAAGTCTCTCTACCTTGATCTCTACAAGGTCAGCATTGCCGTGAATAAGGTCTTTGGAAGCGAAATCTTGGTCGACGGTTTTCGTAATTTACATCATGTTGGGAGGAAACTTTTACAACCCCGCTTCAATGGTTTAAGAGGTGTTTTGGGGTGTCATCGAAAATTTTAGAGTGGTTCTCATCGTGTCAATCGATATCTGATAAGATGAATTTGACATACGGAAATTTTTCAAATAATTTTATTTGATCAAAATCTTTTCTTACCCATATTCTATAAATATATATAAATATATAATATATAATAGATATATAAATACATAATTTAATATTGATTAAATGTCGTAACTAAAATAACAATGAACTTTACTAGTATGTAAGACAACTGACAGCAGACCACAGCGGACTGTGTGGACAACTGACAGCGGATGCGTACTAGACTGGATTACTATGTAATGAGAAACATTTTAGCTCAAGGGACAACTCGTTACATTGTTGTGGAGTGAAAGGAATGGTTTAAACCAGGGGTCGGCAACCTACGGCCCGCGAGCCACGTGCGGCCCTCGAGAACGCTTAATGCGGCCCGCAAAGCTGTAACGAAAAAGTGATCAGGAAAATTTCTCATGGGCAATTTTATATTTTTTGAGTAAAATTATGGACTCAAAGACTTTTCTGGCGAAGTTTTAACGCTATTAAATTACGTAGACTTGATTTTGTTCATATAAAATCACAGAATCTCTAGAAAACTTCTGATTTATTCGCTCATCCGGCCCGCCGAGGATTTCCTGACTCCCAATGCGGCCCTCCGAAACATTCACAACTGCAAATGTGGCCCGCCATGCAGAAAAGGTTGCCAACCCCTGGTTTAAACTGTTTTAAACTAGTCGTTTTTATATAAAATGTCGCGCTTAACTGTGGTAATCCGGCGAGTCGGTTAAGAGGGCTTCTACTGTATTGCAATTTACATATTTATTAACTCGAAAAAAAGATCTTATTTCACATAAATTATGTGTATTTTTTTGTAATATACTTTGAAAATTCTAGCAGGCATAATCAAAAACAGGATTTTTATTATGACATTGCGTACACCATTAAAAATTCTTTCGGAAGTTTTTATAAGAGCTTAAAAAGTCCAATACTAAATCCTTTGATAATTACCAATGCCCATTACTTTAAGAGTAATATTTCAATTAACAGTAGATCCATCGTTCGAGGAAATATTACGTTACATGCAATTGTAATGTCATTATTTATTTTTCGCCACTAAATTATCGCAGCGCCCCACGTCTTTATCCATGCGTCGACCGTATATCGCTATCGTTGGTTAAAAAATTCATCTTATATTCTTTTCAAATATATATATAATATAATTAGGTCATATTCTCCTCTTCTCTCACTTCCAAAAAATAGTGAAATTGTGAGGAATAAATCAAAAATTATTTTTGCGTATAATTTAACTCGAATCAAAGGAGAAAGAAGTCTTCTGTTCACATTATTTTAAATTTCTTGCTCAACCATATACCATATCTCGTCTTCAGATAAAAAAATGAGAATTCTTGTTCTTTTTGGGTGTGCTTATTTGGATATATTTTTTGCAATGAATCACCGTTGGGAGTAAATGTAAAACCTGCGTCTGAAAAAGAAACGATATAGGAGGGATGGAATTCCTTTCGGAAGATATAATCGATTTCCTAGAAAAGGGTCAAGTTAATTAAAGTTTCTGAAAGGGTAGTAATTTTATCGAAACAACATTTGAAAACGGAACGGGTTTTCGATTAATGTGGTAAAAGACAAATACCAAACCTTTTCGAGAGCAATTTCTACATCATTTCTAGTATTCTATGTGCTTATTCCGAATACGGAATGACATAAAATATTTCTGCTGAAAAAAGGTTTAATTCGCATTGTGGCGGTGATGATAATTCCATTTACGGTATTCAACTACACCACACGTATTGATTGTTTGGTAAAAAGGACAAAATAAAAATTAATGTTTCGATCGCCTGTCGCCTACCCTCTTGAAGAATCTCAATCACGTCAACTCCGAGACGAAGAGGAGAAGGGTTCCAAGACTTTTCAATCAATTTTCGTCTAAACTCTGCCTTTCGGGGCGAGAAAGAGCAATAATCACCTTAAAAGGCTCGCTACGGAACGAGTTATCTATAATTTTCCCTGAAATTTTGTATTGAGCAATCGAGGTTTTGTAAATCCGAATCTGGAAAGGTTCAAGTATTTGTTAAAAGTATTCATTTTTTACACGTCCATGTTTGTAGGATATGCAGAATACTCAGAAACTCAACATCGAAGCATATATCCCTCTAAAGGACAGAAGAACGACATGGTAGAAATCTGCCGGGACGTGTTCTGGGCGTCCACTCCATTGCTGAAAGTCTGTAGGATTTTCGGACTAGCGCCTTTCCCATTGGTTTACCGACGAGACGGCGAGAATGGAGCCACCAAACGGGTTGTCTGGTACAGCATCACGGTGTACTTGGTGATCGCCTCCGCTATGTTGTGGAATATTTTCTACATCATCGCAGAGAGGAAAGAAATGAGCCTAGAAGTTGTCTTGAAGGTTTATTGGGCTTTGTCCGAGTACTTTGTCACAATAAAGAACTGCTTGGGTGTATTTACCCGCCGATCCATGATACACGGAGTGTTGATAGATTTGGCCACGTTCGATGAGAGACATACGACTATAAAGACGTTCATCGACTGTCATAGCTTTCGCAAGAATGTCAGTATACAGATTTACATTTTCTGGCTTGTTTTTCTGATGCTAGGTATTGTGAGAAACCCTTCATACTCGTTATATACGGAAGGATACGGAGTCATTCAGTATATAGCTTTCCTTTACGCGGCCAGCATTACAGTTATGGTTCAGTTGCTTCACCACAACATATTGCTGCACTTAAACTTGAGGATGGTCTTCCTGAACGAAGAAATACGTCGTGGTGCGTCCATAAGTTCCTTCGAACAGTTTCTATCGCCAGGATTCGGAATTGTGTCTGCTAAAAGAGGTAAATTGTGGTCGTCGCTCTACCTGGATCTCTACAAGATCAGACTTACCGTGAAGAAAATCTCCGGAAATGTAGTATTGTTCTACACGTTGTCGACTTTGGTCGATGTTGTGGTAGGACTTTTCTACCTCGTGGATTCCTTTTTGCCGGATGCTGGACTCTTTTCCAACCTCGCTGCAAATATCCTCATCGTATTTTTGATAGTGACAGAAATTTCCGGTGTCTTTCTCATCCTGCGATCGTGTCAATCGTCATGTGATAAGGTGAATTTATTATCCTCAGCTTTTAAGACTTTCTATTCTTGTCTACTATATCTTTTTGTTTGTTTGTTCGCTTGCGCAAAATATAGTCATACTTTCCGATTACCTACAGTTACCAAATTTTGCATAAACTATTATACCGCTTAAATTAGCTGAATGCGCTACTTTTCACAATAAAATACGCTGGATGAAATGTTTAAAATATTATTACTGTTTTTCTTCGTCTTAGTTTGAGTTTTTTCCCGCATCATAGCAAAAGCGCTTCAATAGCAGTCGTTTATAGTTGTTTTGATGTTTAGTTGTTAAGAATGTCTTCCCATATTACCTATTAATACGATAAATATGATAAATTTATTACTTGATATCATTGTCTAAAAAAATTAACACTAGCGACATGTTTCGGTTTTATTTATTACTAGGTGCCCGTTGCAGTACTTCCTGCAAACGTCTTAAAACCCTTGCGTGAAGTGGACCAATGCGATAGTTCATATGACAAAAAAATGTTACAAAGAGTGTTATTAGTTGAACCACTTTTATTGCCTCTCCAATAATCATATAGCTCACACCATTTTCATAACCAAAAACGCCTACATGATTTAGACTGCCGGAACAGAATATTCTTTGTTTTGTACAATATTTCTGATGGTACAGCATATCGTATGTTCTGTGGTTTGTTTAATATTAAGTAATCAATGCACCGTCTACGTGTCATTATCGAAAGAAATTAATCACAAATATTACCAATATAGTAGGTAATTTGCTTTAAACTGCCCAATAAAACTTGCAAACGAAAGAATATTTTCATTGTATGCGTGAAATATCTTCCTATTTGAAATATTAAGTTGTCCATTACTACAATGCATTAGAGTCGTTTCTTTTCTTCGCAACGTGTTTCATTTGTTTTATATTTAAACAAAACCTTTCAATCGGTTATTGTCCTTAATGCGTTTGTTTCATTGTAAGCTTAGTGCAAATGCACTTGAAAGCCCAAGTTTAACAATACACAAATCCGAGATGAACAATTGAAATGCTGAAAAATCGGAGAAAATCGAATATAAATTTAAAATATGAGTAAACACGAATTAAACAACAGAATCGATAGTAAGAACAAGAATCTTCATTTCTTTCTACAAGAAATAGTGCAAATCTAGAGTCAAAGTCTCGATCGTAAGGTATTTTATAAAGTTAAAGCCTGAAGGGGTACACATCGTATTCCAGCCGATTATGTGTTAATCAAATGTAAAAACGAAAACTTTCCTGATATCGTACCCATGCTTTTTCGGGACCTGCAGGAGTTTGCGCCGAGTATGCAGGGCGAAAGATTTATCGAAATCGAGACCACCGTACTTGATTTATTTGCGTTTATACTGGGAAGTGACGTCACTCGAGGATTAATTGATTTTTGTTCTTAATTCGTTTGTTTTTTGTTAGTTTAGTGCAATGCACTTGAAAGTCCGAGTCCATCAATGCAAAACTCCGAGGTGAACAATACCAGCTACCCTAGCAACATCCTTTTTAAAATGTTAAAAAACCTGAGAGAATCGAATATAAACTTAAAATATGAGCAAACACGACTTAAACAACATAATCTACGTTAAGAACAAGAATTTTCATTTTTTCTACGCGAAATGGTATACATCTCGAGTCAATGTTTCGGTCGTAAGATATTTTAAAAGGTTTAAGACTTAAGGTCTACACATCGTAGTCTAGCCGATTACGTGTTCATCAAATGCAACAAGATTGGAAAGGTGTACTTCATGTCGAGTACACAGAGTTTCCAAATACGTCAATACGTTCTTTGAGATAAGCGGTTCCCGAGTTGAAACAAAGGTACTTTGCCAACTATATGTAGGTCATATAAAGTGGTCGTAATTGTTGCCCGATTTTAACCAAAATTGGAATCGGTCGACCAATTTTAGCAAAACTCATCAATACCAAATTGCATTACAATACGTCAAGTGGTTTCCGAGTTTTAACATGCAGACGGACGGACAGAAACGACCTCCCCTATATGCGTTCACTTCGCGCAAAGAACGCATAATAACGAAAACTACCCTGGTATTGAAACCATGCTTTTCAGGGGACGAATATCCACTTATAACTTGCAAGAGTTCGCGCCGAGTATTCCGGCGAAAGATTCGTCAAAATCGAATCAACCGTTCTCGGTTTAATATCATTCATACTGAAGGTGACGTCACTCGGGGCTTCAGACGCGGGGACGCAGGCAGGGACACAGCGGTTTTAATATGTTCAATTTCGATAATTATTTTGAACAACATTGTTTTGGCTACTCTGCAAAGCATCGTTATAATTTGTTGTAGGATTCTTATTATTTTGGTGGTTCTATCTTACACGAATTCAACATCTATTAAAGAATATATTTAGTGCTTTAAGGGATAATTTCCACGAAGGTAGTATTCTGTAAAGGATTTTTTTTCATTGTACTATAATTTCTTTTGGATTATACATTTTGGCCGTTTTTTTACTCAGGAATAAACCTGAATTGAATCTCAGAAATTACCGCACCCGAATAAATACCCATTGTTTCCAAACGAATTGATTAAATTATCATTATTATTAATAGAGCTTTAAGACCTCACACTAGAGAAACGACAATTTTAACTGGAATTTCTAAAGGTAATGCTGTTTTTATTCTTCGGATTCCGATAATATCGCCATAAACGATTCAGTTCAAGAGATTGCATTTCCCAGAACGTCTTGCGTTTGGAATGTCAATAAAGAAATCACAAAGACCCTCGTTTAAAGTAGCAGGAACAGATCTAACAACAGATTCTTTTGCACACGGACAACCTTATGTTGCAATGTCAAAAGTGGGAAATAGAACAAATCTGTTTATTTTAGCCAAAGACCGAAGAACTACAAATATAGTTTACCAGCAAGATTTAACCAACACCAGTTCATTTTATTCACTAATTAAGAATATCTGATTTAATTTAATATCCATAGTAATTTGTCAATAAATTTAATGATGTTTGCAAATGAAATAAAATTTAAAACTTCTTTAACTTCCCTTTTATAAGCACATTAATAGAAATTTCTTTTACATTTATTTAAACTCAAGAACTTTCCTTTAAGTGTAATCTACGCAAAACGGCTTTGCCCGGTCAACGATGAGCCTCACCTGCTAATAAAATAATTAGTTTTGTTTTTCATCAGAAAAACTTATGATTATTTTGTATGTTTGCTATACGTTTGGTCACCTCGTAAGAAGTAGTAGCGAAAATTTGCAAAATGGTTCCTAAGCTCAAGGAGCAGATTTCTGTCTATGTTCGGATGCAATGGAGCCATTTTGATTCAAAATGGCAGAATGGAAGTTTCAAAACTGCAGTGATTTTAAACAAATTCTTCCGGATTGTATAGGTTATAGTTTTCCCCACAGCATTAGAATAAAATTACATACATTCTTTTTAAATAAGAAGTTAAAAATTAAACTATCCATTTATAAATCTCATAATTTTTTTTCTTAGAATTTCCGAGCAACGCAAAGTACTTTCAGCTAGTTTCAATATTTTTGGCAGAAATTTGGTAGTTCTATAGTTAGTTATGTGGAAAAATTCCAACTTTATAAGAAGATTCGTATGTTAAAATTTTCTGCCTCCAATTATTCTGGCAGTTCAATATTTTATTCCTCATAAGGACGCGCTCTTTTTTGTTAAATCTTAAATATGCTGTAATATTTCAAGATATATGTACGCAATGAAAATTATTTTTTCATAAAAGTTTATAAAGGGATTGTTTTTTCGTTTGATGAAGAAATGAGAAAAATATCAAATATTATCGAGAGAAATTTCTTCTTCATTTCTAGTAATCGAGGTGTTTATTTCGAGTAAGTATTAGATAATATTTCTGCTGAAAAACTGTTTCATTTGCATAGTGGCGGTGTTTAATTTAATTCCAATTATGTAATCCGAGTACACCACTCATATCGATCGTTTGGTAAAAGAGGACGAAATAAAAATTAATGTTTCGATCGCCTGTCAAATAGTACATCCCTCTTTAAGAATCTCAATCACGTCAACTTTAGATGATTGAAATCACTCTGGGCCACACAAGAGTAGAATACCAAGACTTTTCAATCAATTTTCGTCTAAACTCTGCCTTTCCAGCCTGACAGAAACGACAAACACCTTAAAAGGCTCGCCAGGCTACGAGTCTGCTATAATTTTTCCTAACGTTTTGTATTGAGCGTTTGACGTTTTGTGAACTGAAACGATTTGAAGATTTTTTAAGAAAATGCATTCGTTACACGTACATTCAAGTTGGCTACGCATCATCTACTGATATTCAGCATAGAAACATGGATCCATCGAGAAGCCAGAAGAACACCGTTGCATATATCTGCAAACTGGACTTGCCAACACTGCATCAAGAGGACGTGTTCTGGGGGTCTGCACCGTTGTTGAAAGTCTGTAGGATTTTTGGACTAACACCTTTCCCATTGAGTCGTGGACACGACGGCAAGAATGGCGCTTCCAATGTCGTTATCATGTACAGCATCGCGGTCTACTTGGTTATTACATTCGCTATGATTTGCGTCGTATGGGACAGAACTCGAGATACTGAAGGAATGATCTTAGAAGTAGCTGTTGGAACATATTGGTTAGTGGGCGCATATTTAATCGCAATTTACGACTGCTTTATGTTGTTCCTCCGCCGATCCAAAGTGCACGGCATGTTTACAGACTTTGTGAAATATGACGAGAGACTCACCGTACTCAAAATCCGAATTGGCTCGCATAGATTTCGCCAGGACGTTAGAAGACAAGTGTTAGGATTCTGTCTTTTTTTACTGATGGTTACTCTTCTGATCAACCCTTCCTATCCGTTGCTTTCGTTTGGAAATGGATTCTTTTATTATTTCGCTAACATTTACACGGCCAGCACTATAATTTTGGTTCAGTTGCTGCACTAACTCTTCTTGCGGCACTTTAACTTGAGGATGGATTGCTTGAACGAAGAAATACGTCGAGGCGCGACTACAAGTTCATTCAAACATTTCCCAATCCAAGGATCCGTAACCGTGCCTGCGAAACGATGTAAACAGTGGACGTTGCTCTACCTTGACCTATACAAGATCAACCTTGCCTTGAACAAAATCTTCGGAAGTGTAGTATTGTTCTATACGATGTATACTTTGGTCGATGTAGTGGTGGCACTTTTATTCTTCGTGAATGCTTTGTTGTCGGGTGGTGCACTCTTTTCCGTCCTCACTGCTAGTATCTCGGCCGTATTTTAGATCGTCACAGAAATTTTCGGAGTGCTTCTCATCGTGCGATCGTGTCATTCGTCATTTGATAAGGTGAATTTAATGTCCTCCGCATTTTAGAGATTTCTTTTCTCGCTTCAATTATTCGGCAGAGGATTGACACTTTGTAGTTAGTAATGTGGTCAAATACGAACTTTATGTTTATATTAGATAAAGAATTCTATTCCTATTTGTCGTGGAACCTACATATTCTATATAATATAGTTTAACATGGTAGACAAACCGATTCCGAACTTCGTTGCAGGCGATTTAACTAATGCCGAATCAGAACGTATCTTACAGCACACGAAAAATATATTTTCCATATAGACCGTTTTCAGAATTCGCCCATAATTCTTTAACTTCGTAAGTTACGAAGCTTTTTGCATTTTTCAATGTTGGTTACTTGTTAGTATTTATGTTAATATTCAGGTTAAAGCTTATATTTACTCAGTGAACGGAGCGCATCAGTGTCACAATAAATCGATAGGGCTAGAGTATCTTCTTAAACAATCTACGAATATTAAAAAATACATTTCCATGTTCATTTTAATTTTTATGTTGAAAAATATATTAGTATTTTATCGCGGCTGAAAGATATGTTTAATCTTAATGCTATTACTATTGATATCAAAATGGTTACCTAATTAATGTTGGAGTTAATGATAATTGCGGCTTTTTTTACTGAAGTTGACAACTTCTCTGATGACGCTGCATATATATTGAGCATATTTCTTCGAAATGATTGGAGTGATACTATTTATTCGTCATCTTATCAGATGAATTTAATATGCAGCACTCTTTAAACGTTGTTTAGTTTAATATATTCATCATAAATTTACGTTTTTGATGATTTTATTTTGAAATACCATTTTTTTATCACATCAGACTAAAACTTACTTTTAGAGGTGCTTACCAGAGGATTGGTAGTAGCGGAACGCCTTATGGAGTGGGTTCCCAACCTGAAGCTCGTGAACACTGCTGCGGTCTTTGGGAGCTTGATTGTCGAGGTTGCCCAAAACACCCTACATTCTTTATCAGACCCTAAACCACCATAGACAAAAACATCCTACTTTTGAGACAGCCCAAAGTATCCCACATTCTTTACCGCGTGAAGGGTCGGGTTGGGGGTTAATGAGTGCAGTTTTTCTTTCAATTTTCAATTGAACAGGGTAGCATACAATAAAAATAAAAAAACTATAATTTTAAGTTCTTTTTTAGATAAAATTACATTGGATATAAAGTTATTGAACATATAGCATACAATAAAAACAAAAAACAGAACAATTTTAAGTACTTTTTCAGAAACCAAAATAACCATAAACAGCATAAAAACTAAATAGTTTAATGTTTAAATCCCTGTAGTGTTTCCAATGAGGCTAATGTATTCTAACTGTTCAATTTCTTCTGTTTCATAGCGAGAAAACACTTTTAAGATGAAATAATCACGTTCCCTATCTAGTTTCATTTTCACCGCTATTTCTCCTTTCTTGTGTAATCTGATTTTTAATTCTGTAACAATTTGTATGTTTTTCAGATCATTTATTGTATGAAATACAATTGGATGCGTCATATAAAATTCTGAGGATAATTCTATGGATATTTTCGGCACCATTGTTTGTTCTAAAATTTGAAGTGGGCATTTTTGCCCATATGGAAGGAGGGAAAACTTCACTTTCTATACAATAGTTCTCCAGAATACAGTATGAAAACTCGGTCCATTCAGTTATTGCTGGTAACACGCATAATAATTTTACAAACGCTCCAGAAACTTCTTCGGCTGGCAAACAATGACATTCCAAAAAAAAACAAAGGGAATGTTCCATCAGCCATATATTCCTCACAACTTTGAATTGAAAAAGATAAGTTTGATTTACAGGTGATCAAGATTATTTGAGATAGCACGTCTACGAAGGTAAACTTTTCACCATCATTATTCCCTCAGCAACAAATACTCTATTCATACGCTCAGGAAGATTAGTAGCCAATAATTCTAATATATTATTAAATCTCGTGGTAAATCTCACTAACTGATACAATGAGTGTTTGCCGAATGTTTCAAGTAAAGCCTCGCAAGATTTACGCTCTCTACCACCGGAATAAAAGCAATTATGCTTCCAATCAATTGGCGGAAGATTGAAATCGCTCCCAATTATAATGGCTTTATCTTTATTAATCGAACTTAGCGTCGCCACTTGTTTCTCTAGATAATAAATAGTTTCCATGCTCGCATTTGGTGGTCTATAAAAGGCGCATATATTTACAGTTTTGCAGTCGCTCCCTTTCACACTACACCAAACACTTTCGACTTCGTCGTCATTAATCTGTATTGGGTAACTTTTGTATTTATTGCTAACTGCTATAAAGGCTCCACCTCCCGAACGGCTACATCGATCATTTCTAAAAACGCTATACTCACGAGTAAAGATCTCTTGACTGGCTATGTCCGCCGTTAGTCAACTTTCTGTACCTATAACTACGTCAGCACGCAGACTACGAATAAAATGTTCAAGATCGGCCTCCTTCCTGCGAATGCTGCGACAGTTAACCGTGATGATTTTTAGTCTATCGCTATTACTATGTAACGATGCCTCGCGCGCAACTGAATTATTATTATTATTTACTGCCTCCTTGTCCTTGTTACGTCGACTATTTCTTCGCTTAGAATTTATTCTACTGTTAATTAACATCGCGTTTATAGTGGTATGGCGGTCGGACATATTACTACTATTAACGTGCACCTCAACGCTTGGTGAATAATTACCATTCCTTAAATCTAACATAAAAAGCCCTTGCATGCTCAAACACCCTACGCGCTACCGCCTCCGCAGCCTTAGTAGTGTAGTGCACACCAGAACCGTTTAGGGTCCAGTCCAGGACCGGCCTCAGGTCAACGAAGTCCACTCCATTGCCCCTAGAGAAGTCCCACAGCCTACGTTTCAGCCCGACCACTCAGCTCCAAACCATAGCACCGCAGTCCATCCGAGGAACAATGCTACAGAGAGTAAGCCGTACATCAGCACCCGACTCCTCTCGGACACAAGCAACCTCAGTGGCCAAGTCCTTAAAAGGACTTAAAACCTCCTCGGACGTCGTTAGTGTCAACATGGGCCACCACCCACAGCGAGGAGCAACCCGTGCCCGATACCGACGCCCTGAACTCCTTCGTCACCTGGGGCACCAGACCTCCTGGTATACACCTGGAGAACACCAGCTCGTGAACTCCCTCCCGGCGGGCCCGTGACAGTAAAGGCGCTACCACACGCCGGACGTTGGAGCTCCCTATCACTAACACCCCCCTCTTTCCCCCCGAGCTCCCCATGGGCCCGGTCCTCACCGAGAAGACGGGAGCGGGTGCGGCTGTAACGGCAGCGAAGTCGTCCTCCGATAACACCGCAAATCGATTACTAACAGGAAGAGGGTCCACCGAAGCGTTCCAAACTCCCTGCCTCCGCAGCACCACCCCACGATCCCTCCGAGTAAACACCACACACCACTCATCGGGCTTCTGGACAGGAGGAACCTCGACCCGCAAAGAGGAGCCAGGAGCCTCCCCGATCGGTCTGCCGGCTTCCGCACCCAGGCGAACCCGAGCCGCCATTTTGGCGCGGTTTGCTTTCAGGAAAGAACTCGCACCCCTCCCACGCGCCAAGGCTGCCGCCGACCTTTCCACTCTCTAAAGGAGGTCCGCAACCACACTCTCCAGCTCCGTGATCCGAGACCTCATGGCATCGCAACCAGCGTCGCGCAAGAAGGAGGAATCAGGAGTCCTTGGAGCAGCCATCCTATCCTCTTAACTAGTTTGTACTATCTATAAATTTTATTTAAACTAACGTAAATTCACGGTTAGCTACTTCGTTGACTGGCCTCAAGGTTAAAATCTAAGGTCGAATGCAGGTAAAAAGTGAAAGGGATAGAGTGATTCACTACACAAACAACGTTAGTAAACAGGCAGGAATGTATAGCACAAGAGGAACGTAGATCTAGGAACTAAAAAAATACGAACGCAGGGACAAATAGTTACGAACGGAGAAGGTAATAAACTACTATAAGTAAATTACAAAAAGATTACGGATGGAGTGGTTGAGAGAATCTATTAGCTACTACGATATGGCAAGAGTAGGATGAGTATAGCGTTTCGTTCAGAGATCAGTTAACTAAACTACACCACAAATAACGTAATAAAACGATAAAAATGTTCAAAATAGATAATAAAAATAAATAAGGAAAGAAATACTGGTTCTACTTAACGCAACACTACGGATACTGCTAAACTACTGCTCAAACATATATAAGTTTTTACCATTTCCATTCTTTCCCTTATATCATAGCTTTCTATGACTTCTCTTCCAGTATTGCAGCAGGGATAACCATGAATAAACACGACATAAAATACAAATGAAAATGTTGCGCGGGACCCTCTGTCAATCCGGAATCCATGTATCGATGAATCGAGGAAAACAAAAAGGATCTCGTAACTTGAACTCTCCGTCGGCCATGCAGGATGAAACAAAATAAGATAGGATATAATAATAAGATATTTTGCAAAAAATTGAAATCTTACACCAAAACCAAAATCCGACTTTCTTTTAGTTAACGAACACCTGTTCCCTTCCCATTCCCCTATATTCATGTCCGTTCTCCTTCATCTCTCCAACGTGTCGTCGCGGCCAACGCGCGTATCGTCTCAAGCAAGGCCTCTGACTGGGTAGCGTCAGTTCTCTACATGGTAACGAACGGGAACCGAACCAAAAACAGAAAAAAACCGTTATTTTAGCTGGAGTGAAACTCAACCCGAACCGAAAAAAATATTTTTCTGAACCCAAACCGAAACCTAAAACCGTTATTTATTTCGTTCCAGGGGTCGTCAACGTTTTCCCGTTGAGTACCACCCTTAACCAATATTCACTAACTATGGCCTTTTTCGCGTGCCACCCTTCAAATAGTTTTGTCCATAACGTTTACAAAAAGGTGAGTCTTATATTGTAACAATATAATGTGGTATCATTACAATAGGAAATGCTTGTGAAATCAAAGAAAATTTCTTTTAAATACATATCTTTGTAATTCTTCTTTGAAATATCGTGCCATATAAAATCTCTTCGCGTGCCGTAGGTTGCCGACCCATGTCATAAACAGTGGGAGCGAAAGAAGGGTTTTTTCCTTTTGCTTTAATACGAGTCTTTTTTGAAAGTCTCACTTTTCAACACCGAATAAGGCTAATGGTTTTCTAGAGAATACATGCTCCTAAGCCATTGAAGAGATGCATCTTTGTGGTAATATCTATTGGTCCAATGATGGGATTTTCCAAGGGCATCTCAATACATAGAGAGAGGGTCAAGTAAACGAAAAATGTAAAAAGAGAATTCATGCATTGTTTTACTATTCGCTACATGGTGGGAGGGGGCGATTTAAGTGAGGATATCAATTTTTGTCACCTTGACTTGCGATAGTGAAAACGCACTGCACCCCCTGCCATCCACCAAAAAGGTGACTTGCAGGGTATAATGTAGATGTTGATGTATTTGGCTTAAATAAAAAATAACATTAATTAATAAGATAATTTTGGAATTCTCTTGAAAATTTCCCAAACAAATACAGTCGGAGAGAAAAAAACCGGTTCGAACCGGTTCATTGGTGGTTTCTATAGCGAAATCGGAACCCAACCGAAATTTTTTCTTTTGTGTGAACCGGAACGAAAACCGGAGGGGAAAATATTTCGGTACGATGCCCTGGTTCTCTTCGCCCGCAATGGAAACGCACGTTAAGACTGTTTTCCACATTTTACTTAAAATTCACTTTCCATCATCCCCTCCTCCATAGTGCCATTCTTTTCCTTATCTTCCCCTGGTTTTTCCCTATCCCTCCCAACTCCACTCCTCCCGCTAATCACCTAGGACTCCCAGTGTTATCCACTCTCTCTCCCATTCCTTCCCCAACCAACAACCCCACCTCTCTCCTTCCCCCATTTCCCCCTCTCTTCTCCCTTCCTTTCTCCATCTTTTATTTCCTTCCCAACGTCCTGTTTCTGGCCATATATTTTTTATTCTTGTTGCCTGATAATGGTGGTGATGCATCGAAACTGATCGTGCGTGTATATTTTTATGTGGATTTAACACAAAGTTATTTTAAACTGTGTCGCATTGTTCAAGTTAACAATGCCTATCCTAATCTCATTTTAACAAAACAAAACGTCAAATAAAAATCGGGGTTATTAGAAAGGGTAAATAATTTAAAATAAAATTATTTGGGGGTTATTACTAAAATGTATCTCAATTTACGATATATAATTAGCAGTTCGTTAACCTGTTACGCTCTCAGCTAACGAGGAATTCGAGAATGGTTTATTCCATTGCGGCCATTCTTTCAGTAAACAGTCGGCCTAATGCCTAAATAAGATTTGGATGATCGATTAGAATAAGTATTGTTTTGTTTTTCGAGAAACTAGCCATTAAACGTTTTCCCTAATTGGTTTAGTGGGGTAGTTGAAGCGGGCACACGCTGGATTCCTTCGAAATCTCAATCATCTACATAGACGGGAATTTTGTTAAAACACGTATAAAAGATAAGATACGAATATATCCCCTTACATGAAATATGGTGTATCGCAGGATTAATGAAGAAAAGGATTTGCTATTTCCTCAACGATTCCTGAATTTGCGACGAATTTGCCAAGTGTCGAATTTGTCTTACGAAGAATTTGCCATGCGACGAATTTGTATTGCGACGAATTGGCGGGACGCCTCTCTCTCTATCTCTCTCTCTCTCTCTCTCTCTCTCTCTCTATATATATATATATATATATATATATATATATATATATATATATATAACAGCTTACGGAAAAGGAAAGATAAAATAGATATATGGATGTCAACAAGGTGTTGGGATGAGGAAACCCAGCGAAAACTCACCAATCAGACGACATCAGGTTGGCGAGGCCCCGGGGATGTCGAAGCGACACACGTAAAAGAACACTAAAACACAGAAACATCACAAACGTAGAAGCTTTCGGAACTACTCCTTCTTCAGCTACAGAGAGAGAACTGTGATGTTTCTGTGTTTTAGTGATCTTTTACGTGTGTCGCTTCGACATCCCCGGGGCCTCGCCAACCTGAAGTCGTCTGATTGGTGAGTTTTCGCTGGGTTTCCTCATCCCAACACCTTGTTGACATCCATATATATATATATATATATATATATATATATATAATTGTACGCTGTGGATACGTCACAATAACACGTTGTGTATCGGATTTAGAGTCCCGTACTACACTCAGTTCATGGACATTTTCTCATAAGTACAAAAAACACGCAAAATCACGTGGCCGGTTCAATTTTGGTGATTTTCTTGGTTTAAAGTCACGATTTAATTAGTAAAAGATTAAATTAAGAATTAAAATATACTTATTACTTTCGATTTTATACTTTTTTACTGTCAGTAAAAGATAAAATAATATTTTTATAAATTCGTTATTGAGTGTTTTCTTTAACACTAACATTTAAAAATTTAAGAATTTCGATATTAAATATTGATATAAATCATCGAATTAAAAGGCCTAAAACTGCCAGCCATTTATGTAAATAGTAATTTTAAGCGTCGGGAAAATAAAGGTCGGTTTCCAAAATAATAAATGTCGAATTCTACCAAGTAGGAATTTTGATCATCGATATTCGTCGAAAGTCTCTCGGGAAAATAAACGTCGATTAATAAAAATAAACGTCGAATCCTACCAAGCCTAATTATATGTATTCTGCTTCATGACCGAGAGAGGCTAAATCACTCATCCTAATCATTCGTAGGGAAGTCCTCCTCGAATATATGTGATTACGATTACTCAACCCAAATACATGAACATGGAAGTTGCTAACCAAAGGTAGCATATGATCGCCATTTCAAATGTTGTAGATGGTCCGACGATTCCGTTGCACTCAGAAGACGTTTTTGCAAAGAATATCCCTGATAACAATGGAATTTTATTTCACCCGATAAAAGTGAAAAACATTTCAAATTCCTCTAAGTATTCCGTTGCCATTCAACTTTATATAGAGGTCTGTTCCCGAATGAGCGAAAGCAAACTTTTTCTGGTGAAAATGTTTACATAAGCAAAGCGGCGGCACTGATAAAATTATCCACAGAGTCCGATTGCATTTAACATATTGAGTTTTTGGTGAAAAAATATGAATGCGATTCGACCATCTGTCAAGCAACTCTCTTTAACAATATCAACCCCGTCAACTTCAGGTGAATAAAAATTCGGTAGGAACAAAAAAAGACAAATTTTTTCAGAATTTCATACGAAATCTACCTCTTGAGCCGAAAAGTCGCGATATGTGCTTAAACAATTGCCACGCGATAAGTAAAACAAAAATTTTATCTGTAGTTTTGTGTTGAATATTTGGCGTTTTAGGAGATAAAACCTAGAATTAATGGATATATTTTACACGTGAATGCAATATGGATATTCAACGAAGACCGAAATTCAGTTTCAATTGATGGATATATCGAAAGGATTGAACAAAGCAGTAGCGTAAATGGCCTACCTTGAGTTCTTGAATCTGCGTCATCAGGACGTATTCTGGGCATCTGCACCATTGCTGAAAGCATGCAGGTTATTCGGACTCGCCCCTTTATCATTGAAACGCTGGCAGGAGAGGGAGAATGGCGCCTCTAAAAGGGCTGTTAAGTTCAGCGTCGCGGTTTATTCCGCGTATACATTCGCGTTGCTGTGGGAAGTATACAACACTATTATAAAAAATAAGGATATGAGCTATATCAGTATTTCGCAGCGAATTACGCGAGCGCTAGTATAGTCTTGGTACAGCTGACGCATTACAACATAATGCAGCATACACATTTGAGGATGGTTTGCTTGAACGAAGAAATACGTCGAGGTGCGTCGACATGTTCATTCAAACATTTGCCATTGCAAGGACCGGTAACCCTACCTGCGAAACGTTGTAAACTGTGGACCTCGTTATACTTAGCTATTTATAAAGTCAGCGTGACAGTGAACAAGATATTTGGAAAAGTAATACTGTCCTATGCGATGTGCACATTTTTAAACGTTGTAACTGTGTTATTTCTGTTCGTATCGGTCTTGATTTCAGATGTTGTCGACATCTCTGAGGTCGCTCTTAACATATTTAGACTATATCTTCGAAACGTCTGGAGTGATACTAATCGTGACTGCCGGTCATTCGTCATCCGATCAGGTAAATTTAATATGCTTCACACTTTATACATTTTTTAATTTGATATCAGTTTTTGAGTTATAATATAAGTTTAAAAATTCTAATGTTACAATCACATAAGACAAAAGTACCGTTTTTATATTGAGTGGAACGTATGATAAAACTCATATAGTACAAAAATCTGCTAATGCCGATCCTTGTATGACGCGGGGTTATTTAAACGCTGATACTATTAATTAAATCACATTTATTATCTGCCGTAAAATATTTGAGAAGGTCGTATACTGTGATGCTCAACAAGTTACAGGTCGTACGCTGCTTTGCTGTGACTGATTGTCGATGAAACAATTTATATTTGGCGTGCAATAAACCTATATGCAATAATATAACTCCAATCTTTTACTCACATGCAAATCCGATATGACGATGTACTCCCTAATGAATTTTTTTGATCAGCAGCCGCAACTAAATTGTCCGAATGTTTACCCTTGCATTACAAGATCAGCCCTCTTGAGTAAGCTTACGCTACCTTTTGCGACGTTATTACGCTGAGGACTGTTAGTTTGTGTGACGTTAATGCGCCGAGAACTTTTAGTCTGTGTCATTCTTAGCAAATGTCGATGGCCAGTTCCTATAAGTTTTTTGTCGAAACGAGTGATGGATGGAACTCGCACGAGAGCTGATAATATACGCCACATAATTGGTTAACTAAAGATCTCTTTTGTTTCTGAATAGACAGCACATAAAATAAAGAACGAAAACAAAATAACGCGAACTAAAAAGAAAACAAACTAAATTAAAACATAAAGTAATGAAAAATATTTTTTCAAAAAATAATTTTTATACATTGCAGTAAAAAATTAAAAATAAATTTGGATTTACTAGACTTGATTTGAAACTTTTGTAAAGGTTATGTGGCATTTTTAAATTGTAAGAAGGTTAATAGCGATATAACTTTTGCAGAATTATTAAAATCAATTCTAATAAATCAACATTTGTTTTTACTGTTTATTGCAATATATAAAAAAATTTAAAATCTATTTTTAAATATTTTATACTATTTAGCATCAAGAAATAAAACCATGTTTTCTTAAACAATTAATGATATAGTACGTAAAAAAAGTAAAAATTCATATCGCCACGCATTGACACTGGGAGCACCTAGGTGGGGCTTGCTCTCCTCTTGACAGTAGTAAATGCCCGTATACATGAATCGACCTGGGCGGAGCGACTTGGATCGCTCGACCAAGGTAGAAAACGCTAACTGATCTGGCGGTTCAACCTGAGTCGAAATGACCGCTATAAACTAAAGGGAGTCAAGTGCGTTACTTGGTGAGGGTGTGCAATTAATTTGTAATGCTATACGTGAAAATTAAGAACGTAACTAAAAAAAGAGTGTCATACACGAGAACCATAGACGGGAAAGCGGAGTTATGCGGCGTTACCAACTCGGAATCGCCGGTTATAAATATATTTAATATATATATATATATATATATATATATATATATATATATATATATATGTGTGTGTGTGTGTGTGTGTGTGTGTATAATATATATATATTAACTAAAGCAAAAGAAAAGGTAGTGATGAGGGTGGCAACAAGGTGTTGAGGGAAGCCCAGCGGACACTCACCAAGTTGAGGACCAAGCTGGCAGGCTGCTGGGGGCGTCGAAGAGACACGTAAAACACACGAACACAAAAACACACGCAAGCTTATCGGGCCTAAGCCCTTCTTCAGCGAAAGAGTAACGTAAAAGTCTATATGAATATATATATATATAATATATATATATAATATATATATATGAATATATATATATATATATATATATATATATATATATATATATATATATATATATATATATTCACTACCTTTCCCTTTCCTTAAGTTTATATATATATATATATATATATATATATATATATATATATATATACACACACACATACAGGGTCACCCAAAAATGCCCCTTCAGTTTAAATTGCTTATATTTTTTTATATACTCAACGTACGGAAATTATTTCCATGTTAATATACACAGTAGACATGGAAGAAATGTTTCTGCCTAGTGGAATATTCCTAAAACATTGTTTAAACAAGTGGAATACACTGTACAGCAACACGTGTTTATAGTGAATACGTTTTATTCAACCGGTAGTGCAGTGCAAGTGCAGCGCAATTTTCGCAATGAATTCAATTGCACCACATCAGTGATAAACAGGTTGGTGACTAAGTTTGAAAATACGGGTGCTGTGACCGACAATAAGAAAGGTGTTGTCGGTAGGAACCGAACAGTGAGATCAGTCAACAGCATTGCACGTGTTGATGAAGCATTACGCGAAGTCCTTACAAATCTGTTACACGTCTGTCACAATAATTAGCTATATCGCGATTATCGATCAATAGGGTATTAACAGAAGATCTGGAAATGTTTCCGTATAAGATACAAATGCTCCAGACCCTCAGCGAAAGCGCCAAAGATGCTAGGGTTGATTTTTGTGAAAATCTTCTGCTATATTTGGAGGGAAATCCTGGAGTTCTTCCAAACAACTGGTTTTCCGATGACGCAAAATTTCACTTTCACGGTTATGTCAACAAGCAGATGATGCGAATACGGGCCTCAGAAAACCCCAACACAGTAATGGAGGCGCCATTACATCCGCAGAAATGCACAGTATGGTACCCTGTTTCAGCTATTGGGATTGTTGGGACAATTTTTCTCACTGATATAGTGACATCGGAGAGTTATCGTCGTCCCCTTGAAGAAGACTTCATCACGTTTCTTCAAGGCATGGGTGTTAACTTCGAGGAAACGTTCTTTCACCAGGGTGGAGCTCTAACTCATACTGAAAATGCAATTTTTTATTTCCTCCATTGGCATTTTGACCATCGTGTTATCTCGAATCTCTTTCCTGGCCTTTTTGGCTGCGGATGGTCTTGGCCACCGTATTCTCCGGATCTCAATCCCAGCGACTACATTCTATGAGGGTATCAGAAAGATAATGTGTATAGAAACAATCCCCACACAGCTGATGAACTCAAAGAAGAAATTGCCTCTGTTATCTGCACAATCACTCCTGACGTTCTAGGCAGAGTAGTTGCTAATTTTCAAAGTCGATTAGAAATGGTCTTGGATGCTGGTGGTTCACATAATAAAAATGTTTTTCTTTAATCTTCCAAGTCTACTGTGTATATTATTATGAAACTCATTCCTGTACGTTGAGTAAATAAAAATATATAAGCAGTGTAAACTAAAGCATCTTTTTTGTTCGTCCTGGCAGAATTAGGCAGAGTTCTTATATTTCATTACATCAAGGACTGAGGGAGGGTAGGGGAAAGATTGCTCATTCGTAAGTTTTTTTAGCTCACGCCAGCCGTGTTTGCAGCTAATTCTCTCGTAAGTATATTTTTCGTATTTATCCAGTTTCATATTTTTTCCAGCATGTTAATTTATTTTTTGTTTTGTATTCATTTCATTTTTAATGCTTTTTGTGGTAGATTGTCTTTCATACATTATCTTTTCAACGTTTTCAGTTTTATCATTTTTTGAAAACCGTAGTAATCTCATTTATTGTTAATTCTAAGGCGAAGGTATAGGAAAGTCCGTGCTTTCTACTGAAATTGTATTTCTTTTGGACCTTACGATTTACATAGCTTTGTATCCCGCGCTTCGCATGAAATGGTGAACTGTTGGTATCTTGTGCGCGTTTCTAATCACGTAAGCGGAAATGAATCGGACTCTCTTCATGATGTAGCGGAGTGATTTGTTTTGGAATGTGTCTAGTTATTTCTGTTACCATAAGTGTCATTATAAAATTAGAGATAATGAAAAAAGAAAAGAAATTTAAAATATTACTTTCATGATCATGTAAACGATATTCATTTTAAATTTGTTTCTAGGAGTATTCATTATGCCATAAAATAGGACTGAATAAGATAATTAAGAGAAACGCGCCAGTTCATTGCAATAACATTTGCATCGATATTAGCTATCCTAAAAGCAATCGAAACATTGGCGCTACGGTTATTACTAGATTTCTTTCTTAACCGTTAGTTTTTTAAATATTTGGGCAATGACTAAAAGTCAGAGAAGCATTCAGCGTTATTGACTACCGTCATTCATTTAAACGGGTGTCGGAATTGCAATTGCCTGTTCTACTCAGTCGTTCAATGATTAGGTTATATGTATTCTCCTTCATGATCCAGTCAGACTGAATCACTCATCAAAATCGTTCATAGGAAAATCCCCTCTCGTGCCTATGGGACTATGATACCAGTAATTCCAAATAAATACAATAAGCTGTGAAACTCTTGTACAAATGTAATTTGAGATCGACATTTCAAATTATGTAAATCGTCAGACGGTTCAGTTTCATCTAGAAGGTATATTTGTAATATTTTCTCATAGAGAATGGAATGACGTTTTTCTCTCTAAAGGAGAAAATATTAAAATTTAATCGATGTATTCCAATGTCATTCCTCATAATATAGAGGCTGATTCTGAACACGGGGCGAGATACACATATTTTATGCTGAAAATGTTTAAATACACAAAGAAATGGCATTATCACTATGAACCTCAGACACCGAAAAATTTTACATATCGATTTTTTGGCGAAAATAATACAATATTAATGACTTAACCGTCAATCAAGCATCCCTCTTGAACAGTCTCTATCCCGCCAACTTTAGATGAATGAAAATTGCTTCGGTAGAAATAATACAAAGGCGATAAAAAGTTTTTTGTAGAATTTTGTATGAACTCTGCCTCTTGAGCCGGAAAGTTGTGATAAGTGCTTAAAAAATCGTCATGCGATGAGTCGACAAAAAGTTTTTCTGGAGTTTATCATTGAGCATTTAGCGTTTAGGAGACACAACCTAACTTCTAACGGATATTTTACCTGTAGATGTAAGAGGGTTATTTATCAAAGATCAAAATTAAGCAACATACCACAGATATCTCGAGAGAAATAAAGAACGCCGTGATATAAATGAACTACCTTGAATTTACGAATCTGAGTCCGGAGGATGTGTTCTGGGCGTCTGCACCATTGCTGAAGTGATGCGGGTTATTCGGACTCGCACCTTTCTCATTGAAACGTAGGCAGAAGAGCGATAATGGCGCCTCTAAATGGGTTGTCAGGTACAGCGTCGCGGTTTATTGTGTGACAACCTCAGCCTTGGTGTGGGACGTGTGCGACATTATTGCAAAGAATAGAGAAATGAACCTAGAAGTTACCGCAACGATTTCCTGGACAACGTTGCTGTTGTTGTCAACTGCCTGGCAATTTTTTCCCGCCGATCCATGGTGCGCGGTGTGTTGGTAGATTTGGCAAAGATTTCCGAGAAGGTTACTAGTCTGAAGATATACTTGGATTTTCATAGCTTTTGCAAGAACGTTAGAATACAGATGTTCTGTTTCTGGCCTTTTTTACCAATGCTTATTCTTCTGACCAACATTTTTATCCTTTGTTTTTGCTTGAAAACGGATTCATTCAGTATTTCGCTGTCTTTTTCGTAACCAGCAGCATATTATTGGCCCAAATACAAAATTACAACATATTGCGGCACATAAATTTGAGGCTGGCATACTCAAACGAAGAAATACGTCGAGGTGCATCTATAAGTTTATTCAAACTTTTGCCATTCCAAGGATCTGTAACTGTGCCAACGAAACTGTAAACTGTGGAAATCGCTCTTCCTAGATATCTACAAGGTCAGCGTGACGTCCGACAATATAGTTGGAATTGTACTATTGTGCTACGTGATGTTCACATTCTTGAACGCTGTAGCAGTACTATTTCTGTTCGTGTCGGTCTTGATTTCGGATGTTTCCAACCTGACAGAGATCACTGTGAACATATTGAGAATGTCTTGGGCAGTTTCTGAAACGTTTGGATTAATACTAACGGTGTGTTCGGGTCATTCGTCATCTGATCAGGTGAATTTAATATCCTGCAAAATTTAAGTATTCTTTAATTTTATATCTTTGGTAGAAATCTGCATTTTTCCTGTAATTAATTTGAAAAAATACTAAATGTTTCAGACACGTAAGGCTAAAAGGCCGATTTTTATATTTTATAGAACTTTTCACCCTCAACATGATTCATATAGTACATACATCTGCTATTACCGAACTTCCTTGGGCGTGATGTCATTATAACGCCGAAAATTTTAATTACATCAGGTTTATGTCGTAAAACGTTACCGAGGTTAGCATGCTCTATTCCAGTGGCAGTCAATCTTTTACCTGTCACACACCATTATTTCTATAACATTATTATTTGCATTATTATAATAATGTAAATGTTCGGACGGTTCCGTTGCACTTAAAAGAAAATGTTGCGAATACAGTATCGAAAATAGTCCAGTTTCGTTCTATGATCTGCACCTGCAGAGTCCAAATGCATTTTGCACATTGATTTTTTGTCAAATAAATAAAATAGTAATGTGATTGGTCCGTCAAAAAATATTCCTCTTGAAGAATTTCAATCTCGTCTACTTTGTATGATTGAAAATTGCTTCCGTAGATAGAATGAAAGGGTGGTATAAGTTCTTTTCTTGAATATTGCATGAACTCTGCTCTTGAGCCTGAAAGTCTCGTTAAGTGCTTCAAATGTCGTCAGGCGACTAGTCAACAAAAATTTACCAGAAGTCTTTTATTGAAAATGTGGCATTTAATACAACAAACTGGACTTCATCAGGATATTTTACACGTAAATCTAAGAACGAAACTCAGCTTTAAACCATGGATCCCTCGAAAGGATTGAAGATTGATCTTGAATTTTCAAATCCTCGTCACCAAGATGTGTTCTGGGCGTCTGCTCCATTGCTAAAAACAAGCAGGTTATTCGGACTAGCACCCTTCTCATTGGAACACCGGCAGGAGAGCGAGAATGGCGCCTTTAAATGGGCTGTCAGGTACAGCGTTGCTGTTAATTTTGCGACTAACTTCGCCTTGCTGTGGGACTTGCGCGACGTTGTTGCAAACAATAAAGAAGTTAACCTTCAAGTTACCGCATTGATTTATTGGATAACGTTGGTGTACTTCATATGGATGATCAACAGTCTGGCCGTATTTATCCGACGATCCATGCTGCGCGGTGTGTTGTTAGATTTGGCCAAGATTGACGAGAAGCTTGCTTGTCTGAAGATCTGCATGAATTTCTATAGCTTTCGCAAGGGCGTTATAATACAATTGTTCTGTTTCTGGCTCTTTTTACTGACGCTTATTCTTTTGAGAAACCCTTTCTTTCCGTTCTTTTCTCTTAAATACGGATACATTCAGTATTTTTCAAGCACTTACGCTAGCAGTACTGCAGTTTTGGTAAAGCTACAACATTACAATATATTGCGGCACATAAACATGAGGATGGCTTCCTTGAACGAAGAAATACGTCGAAGCGCGTTGACAAGTTCATTCAAACACTACCAAAAGCAAGGACCCTTAACCCTGTCTGCAAAACGATGTAAAATTTGGACGTCTCTTTACCTTGACCTCTACAAGGTCAGCATGACAGTGAACAAGATATTTGGAAGTGTTATATTGCTCTATGCGATGTGCTCTTTGATAGATGTTGTTTTCATGCTATTCCTTTTCTCTTCGGCCTTTATTTCGGATCTCGTTGAAGGTGTAGTGTTCATAATTTGGACAGTCTTCGAAGCATTAGGAGTGATATTGATTGTGCAATCGGGTCATTCGTCAACCGATCAGGTAAATAATCTCCACAATCTTTTTTAAATTTCAATTAAAAATTATTTATTAATTTATAACTAGTTTATAAGCAGCACTTAATATGTTTTTGTAATGAGTTAAACAAAGATATCAAAGACGAACACATATGAGCATGCCTTTTGGAGGATTTGAGCTTGTGACTTCCATTTGAAGCAAATCACCCTTTGATCAACTCCAATAATTCAATGGCTTTGGCCTAAACTGGTAGTTCTGTAGTTTATCTTTGTTTTTTTCGTTACAATATTTCTATTACTTTGTGTCGGCTGCATCAAATTCATATAGTGCATGGTTTAACTGATTCGGAATTTCTTTGGACCGTGCGTACCCCACAACTTGAATCTTTTCCTTTCCTCTTATTTGTATCTTATAACACTCGAGAAGTGCAAATTGTGGGACATCGTAGGGTGTTTGCGGCACCAAAAAGGTAGAGGAGGAATCCTCTATGCGACCGTATTCTTCGTATTCCCGTAAATTAAAGGAAAGTATTTTTAATTGCGTTGGCTCTAGATTATAGAATCGAACGATAAGAAGCATTATAATTTTGTCAATTTTCAACTTATATTTGCAATTAGAGTTTTGGAACCAGGAATTTCCGTTCCCGGTTCCCGGAAATTTACGCTGTATTTCTTATTCTCCATTCTAAGTTTTTATGAAATTTCGTGATTAGATGCGACGGGAAGATATTATCCAAATCATTCAATGCAAATCACTAAGTATGCGTCAAATTCTGGCATTAAAAACTGATATGTTCATCGATTCGACGCATATTCAAAAATCGATGGAAGAAAAACAAGTTTCGTTCTTTTAGGCATTTGTTGTTTCAAGTCTAGAACGCCTACGATGATTCTAAAAGATTTTAATATGCGAATTATTAATGGTCTAAATTCAAATGTATTACTTCTCGCATATAACGCAATGAATGTTGTCTCCCCTTCTCTCTTCCCTTTTCCCCCTTCTCTCTCCCCATTCTCTCTCTCTCCACCTTCTCTCTCTCCCCTTCTCTCTCCTCCCTCTCTCTCCCCCCTCTCACTATCCCCCTTCTCCCCCCTCCCCCCTCCTCTCTCCTCCTCTCCCCCTCTCTCCTTTTCTTCCTCATTCCCCTCCTCTCACCTCTCTCTCCTCTCCCCCTCTCTCCTCCTCTCCCCCTCTCTACTCCTCACCCCTTCTCTCCCCCTCTCTCCTCCTCTCCCCATATCTTCCTCTCCCCCTACCACCCTCTCCCTCTCTCTCTCGTACTAACAGCATTCAAAGCACTCTTTCACCCATAAGGAATGATATGACAATGAGAATTCGGAGTTTAACAATGTAATTGGTTGGCAAGGAAACATCTCGTTAAAATGGCAATATTTCCCCAAAATATGGTAATTAAATATTTTACAAGGATTTTCGAACTGTATGCGAAAAATGCATGAATAGAATAAGAAATTTCATAATTTTTTCTAATGGTTTAAATTGAAGATCGTAGGTTAATTCTTTCTAATTTAGATCACAAAAAGAATAAAAGGAGGTACGTTGAAAAGTCGATCTTTACGTGTAAATTTAAAGGAACTGGAAATGTCTTCCTCTGAATCTGAATCATTTCATTTTTAATGCTTTTTGTGGTAGATTGTCTTTCACACATTATCTTTTCAACGTTTTCAGTTTTATCATTTTTTCGAAAACCGCAGTAATCTCATTTAATGTTAATGCTAAGGCGAAGGTATAGGAAAGTCCGTGCTTTCTACTGAAATTGTATTTCTTTTGGACCTTACGATTTACATATCTTTGTATCCCGCGCATCGTATGAAATGGTGAACTGTTTGTTAATTCTTTCTAATTTAGATCTCAAAAAGAATAAAAGGCTGCACGTTGAAATATCGATTATTAGGTGTAATTTTAAGGGAACTGGAATTGTCTTCCTCTGAATCTAACCCATGACTTTTTCGAGTTTCTTTCGTCATCAACTTAAAATATGTAAATCGAGCATTCCTGCTAAATTTCAAAAAAGTATCTTGTTCCCTTATCGAGTTATTTGCATTTTTATAGTGTGAGAGAGGGAGCCACAAAGTGACAGAAGATGGCTTTCATTTCATTTTAGATTATTTTTAAACCTCTTTCATTCATTTTCTACCCTCGATTTTAACTCGGAGGGAATTGCAATATAGGATACATTAGTAGTTGGTCTCTTGTTATCTCCGCATCGTCGAGGAATGATTGGTTGCGTAACTCAAATCGCGTCTGAATATTGAATCTGCTAACAATTTGTCGCAAATAATGTAGCACATGCCATGGGGATTTATTAATGACTAATGTGTATACGCTGTATCAATAATAAATATCATGTTTAAATGATAAATGATGCATAAAATATTACAAATGCGAAATCATTCTAATTCCCGAGATATTTGAAAATATAATTCCCGTTTTCCGGGGAAAAAATATGGCCGGGAACACTAAACTCTAGTTATAACCTAATAGAAATGAATTAACCTATAAATATTCACGTTTAATCAGTGAACTGTTACTAACAATAAGTTGATGGTATGTTACGCCTACATTGTCATGGCTTTGCCCTCTATCGATCGCTGCACAATATCTTTTCGCAGTCCCGAACGTTTGCAATTTTCTGTTAAGTAATCGAAAATTTATATTGCAGCTCATGGTGGGTGCCTTTTATCCAAAATGCGCATCTGGTTTCCTCAAATGTTTTTGTCGTCAGTTATCTGAATAAATTAATTATTTTTCGTCATTAAATACTATGGACAGTCTACGTATTAATCATGAATGCATTAAATAAGAAGTGTCGTTATTTAAAAAAATTCAACTTGAATTTTTTTTCTCGGTGTTTCATATTCCCTGCGTTAATTTCCTAAGCATTCAATTTCCTGGAATGATTACTAAATAATTTTCTCGAATAATTTTACTTGAGTCTAAGGTGTAAGCAGCTTTCCGGTACCGCCATTTGATCATGAAAGTCACGAGGAACACATTAAAAGACGCACGACACGACGAAGCAGCAAAATTGTCCTAGAGCTTTGTACTGAGCAGTCGACTTTTTGTGAAGCTGAATCTGAAATGGGTCTGACATTTGATAAACAAATTCAGTTGTTGCGCGTTCATGCTATTAGGATATGCACAGTACACTGAAGATCAGCATCGAAACCTAAATCCCTCTAAAGGACAAAAGAACGACATGGTAGAAATCTACCGGGATGTGTTCTGGGCGTCCACCTTATTGCTGAAAGTCAGTAGGATTTTCGGACTAGCGCCTTTCCCATTGGTATACCGACGAGACGGCGAGAATGGAGCCACCAAACGGGTTGTCTGGTACAGCGTCACGGTGTACTTGGTGATCGCCTCCGCTATGCTGTGGGATGTGTTCTACACCATCGCAGAAGAGAAAGGAATGAGCCTAGAAGTGGTCTCGAAGGTTTTTTGGTCAATGACAGTGTACTTTGTCACAATATAGAACTGCTTGGCTGTATTTACCCGTCGATCCATGGTGCAAGGTGTATTGGCAGATTTGACCAAGTTCGATGAGAGACTTGCCACTCTGAAAACGTTCATAGACTCTCATAGCTTTCGCAAGAATGTCAGAATAGAGATGTTCATTTTTTGGCTTGTTTTTCTGATGCTAGGTATTGTCCTTACTTCGCGTTATATTTGGACGGAAACGGAGTCATTCAGTTTTTGGTTATTCTTTATGCAGCCAGCGGCACAGTTATGGTTCAGTTGCTTCACTACAACATGTTGCGACACTTAAATTTGAGGACGGCTTTCTTGAACGAAGAAATACGTCGAGACGCGTCGATAAGTTCCTTCATACGGTTTTCATTGCAAGGATCCGTAACTGTGTCTGCAAAACGTTGTAAACTGTGGAAATCACTCCACCTTGACCTTTACAAGATCAGCATGATCGTGAACAAAATCTTCGGAAGTGTAGTATTGTTTTATTTTGTGTACACTCTGATCGACTTAGTGCTCGCGCTTTTCCTGATCGTGGCGTCCTTGATTTCGGATTTTATAGATTTTTCCGAGCTCGCGCCCAAGATCTTTACAATATCATTGGTAATATTTGAAATTTCCGGTGTCTTTCTTGTCGTGCGATCCTGCCATTCGTCATATGATAAGGTGATTTCAATATACTGAGCATTTAAGGAAATTTTGATTGAAGTTTTAGTTTCTTTGGTGGTGAATTGCAGTTGCTAAGAAAAAATTTATATTTTTATGTATTATGAAAAATATATTGTATTATGAAGGCTAAAAATTACACACTTTAACTGATTATGAGCAGGTTACACGTGATGGTAATTATGATATGATGCTTATTTTTTCTCTCTAATCAGTATCGTAAGGCTAATGAGAGGTTTAAATTTTCTACGTGGGCAGTTTTTGGCAGAAATCTGTGAATCTTAAATTTTTCATAATTAATTATATATTATAAGTTTCTTGTATATTCTCAAAATGGTCATTATAACTTGGAAATTTTTACACTTTAAGTCACCGTTTTTATATTTAATCAGCGTACTAAGGGAACTCGTATCGTACTAAAGTTAAAGGGTTATAATAAAATTATTAGCATCCCACGAATCATTGAAGAAGATCCAGACGTCAATTTAACATCTTGTGTACAAACATCAAGAATATTACTCTCGTTTCTCCGTGGCTATTAATCTTTACATTGACATGATTTTATGCGAGTATAATTAAAATATTACACATTATTAGAGAAAAATATTACGCTAGATAGAAATATTTTCTTTGAAAATTATGTAAAATTGGATAAGCAATCAGCTCATGAAAACCTAGGAAAGAAGCAGATTAGGATAAGTATTATGGCGTCTGAAAGGCATTGGGATTTTTAAGCGCACCTCAGTCAATTAGCAGCACTTCACGTGGTTTATGCATATATTTCCTTAAATATGTATATATAGCTATTCCATAACTTAGAGAGGGCAAGAAGATTACAATTGAGAGAAAACGCGTCAATTCATCTGGGTAACATTCAAATCGATATCAGTGTTGCTGAAAACAATCGAATTATTGATAGCTACCCAGCGATATGTTTCTTCACGTTGGAAGTTCTAAATATTTGGGCAGCGTTAATAATTCACAGAATGGCTCCTAAGCATTCGGACATATTGACGACAGTCTTTCATGTAAACGGGTATCGGAAGGCAAATAGTATATCCAATCCATTCATCTCGATGATTAGATAATATATATTCTCTCTCCTGACCATGACAATCTAAACCACTCACCCAAATCACCCGGAGGGAACGCCTATGGGCCTTGGAGAATCGAAGCGAAATTCAGCGTATTTGAAAACTCTTCTTTAGAGATAGGGCTAACGTATGACCACCATTTCTTGTGTTGAAAATGCTCCGACGGTACCGTCGCAACGCGAATACCACCGACAAGAAAATGAGAAACAGTCGAGAAGATTTTGAAAAAGAAAAGCTGGACGCCCTCCACGCCATTGCTCCTTTGGATATGCATGATTAGCGGGTTGATTCCCTTCTCGCTGAAGAAAGATGGGAAACGCACCTCTTTATCCACAGCCAGCAAGGCGATGCGGCTCTACAGCTACTTGATCTTCTTTTTCGCTTCCTCCGCAGCCCTGTATTCCTTGAAAGATTTCCCGTTTGAAGTACCTGACGCTCCCCAACCGAGAGAAAAAGGGAATAAGCATATACTGTATATGATACGCCCAATATGGATAACAGCGGACCAAGCCTTGGGCATCGCGAACTTCGCTTTAATACTCCGTCGAGGGGGGAAACTGCTAGAAGTGATCAACCGTATCAATACCTTGGACCTCGTTCTGGTAACAGCAGGCAACAATATTTTGAGAGAGATTAGGTCGTCCGTTTTGCTTCAGGTGGCGGGTATATGTATGTACGTGATTTTATATTACAACGCTACGATGAAAGTCCACAAAGACTTATTCACGGAAAACGGCACCATGCGTTTCGTCCTGTCGTTGTTGTGGTCATCTTTGACTTTCGTCAGCTTGAGTCTGGCATTCAATCTCTTGAGAGTAATCAGGTGGAGGTTCTCGACGATAAACGTAAGGGTGGCTGGGCTTAAGCAGAAGGCCATCGTAACTTCAACCTCCGTTCACGATAAAATTAAAATGTCGGGGAACAATATGGCGGACGAAACAAAGTCCCTGGCACGCGTCAGACAAAGACTTTTCGCTCTAACGTGCGATTTGAACACAGTATACGAAGAAATAATTCTCATCCACACGAGTAGTGATGTCTTGGACGTGGTGTCTAGTTTATTTTACATAATCGAAGATTCTTCACTCTACCGGGATAACTTTCTCTACTTCATATTCGCTATGGGTCGTTGCACCATGTATACTGTCATACTAGTCGGCATAGTGGCCGCGTGCAACAATGTCTACACAAAAGTAAGACATGTGGTGTGCTTGTGATGTAAATGTTATGGCGGTGAACGTAGCCATAGAATGGTCGAGTAAACCTTTTGCGATTCGACTGCTCTGTTTGTGCCGTCAGCGATATTCAGAGAGGACCTTAAGGTTCTTATTAGATCGGTGAATATCTAGTGGCTGCATAAAATGTGTACATGAAAAGTGACCACGCTTTGCTTGGCCGTTTAATTGCTATTAGATATTCTTATGACTTAATCATTAGTAATCTCTTCGCAGGCATGTCTGTGATTATCTGCTTAACCGTTTTCGCCATGCATTCTAGTCTTACATGATCATATCTTTCTGATTCACGTTCCTCTTTCATTTCGTCTATCAGCTGAAAAATTTGCTCTCCTCTTATTCTATTTGTTTAAGTTTTCCTTCTAACTTCGCTAGGATTCGAACAAATAATCTGTGATGCTGCATGCACCACATTGAATTTCTAACGCTTCAGAGAAACACAAAAATTCCTCATCCCTACATTTTGATAGAGAGTCCGTTACACCTTCATAAGGCTTCATCATTTGAAGCATTCCACATCGCTGCCTCTACGTTAGTTCTGACAGTAATAACGCCATGTTGCATATTTTTTAACGATTCGCCATGTAGTATTTCTTCGTATTAAATTTCATGCATGACTCAGCAACATCAATGAATACCTTTCGTTAACTCATTACATTCACATTACCTCACACACTGATGCCTCCGCAGTCTGATCATTTCAAAACAAATACTATCGTAGTCGGAAACGAAGAGAGAATAATGTCAGTTAACAAAATTTATGTTTACTTTGAGGAGAGTAAATTTTCCATCACCAGAAGATACGGCAATAAAAATTACTCCTCACTTGGTCACTTTCGCTGAGATAAACTATAGCTCCAAATATAAAAATACAGGGGAAAAACGTAAAGTAAAACTCTTAAATGATTCATAGATATTTCATGAGGTTTTGACTCAGTTTACTCTGTTTACTATTGCATTACCTTTTAGCTTTGCTAGGAGTCCAGTAAACTTTAAATAACTGCCTTGATATTTTTCCGATCGATTATTTTTTATCGTAATTCTTGTCAACTCTCGATCGAAAGACTCGTCACACTTCTTTCAATGGGATACTCCTTTAAATTATGTAAGTTCTTTACATCTCTTTGTGATACGAATTATAGTTGCGAAGCCAGACGAAATTGTTCAAACATTGTATAAGTTTTAGGTGTTTTTAGCTCTTTTAAGAAATTAAATTTTACATTTCGAAAGAAAATAGTATACGCTTAAAAAATCTTTCATTAGACTAATTCAAGTTTTCTTCGGTCGTCATTTTTTATCTTAAACTTTCGGTCTTCAAATAGACCCCAATTTATTACCGTCCCAACTACCTGACGTTGACTGATGATTATGTCAATCTAGGGACATAATTGTCCAAGGAGTCGAATCGATTCTCCGTGCGCTATCAAGGTGGCCTCCTTCCACCGATTCGATTTGGTGACTCCGTTCAATCCGCCATCCTACATCGCAATGGATGGTTTTAAACGAGGAGGACAAAAAGTCGCTCCCTCCAAGGCGGCCCACCACGCTCAAGCAGGGGACCTCCCTAATGAAATCATCTGGGCCACTAGACCGTTCATCCGCTTCTGTTTCGCCATGGGCTTGGTCCCTTTTAGACCTGAATTCTTGAAGGGTTCTTCCAATGGAAAACAATCTTCGAAGCTCCATTTCTCATACAGCGTTTTCGTCTTCTCGGCTTTCACCGCTCTCTTCTGCGCGGTCATCCAGTCCAGGGTGTCCAACAGAAGATTCGAAGAGGAGGCCACAATACAGTCAACGGTTTACATGGCCTGGTGGCTACTCTCTGGACTGGTGTCCGTCGCCAGCTTTTCCATGCTCATAGCTCGTCGTATGGAACTCCTGGACGCATTCAGGGAGATGGCCAAGATCGCAGCCAAAGTGATACCGAAGGGAAGGAATTTCCTCGGTCGAGTGCGTTACCTCTTGCACGCGGAGGTGGGCGCCGTGATATTCCTGGTGGCCGCTTCCTCTGGACTCATGTACTATGGCATAGTAAACAAACAACTCCCTCCAGAAGGTTATGAGGTAGCATTCCATCTATTCTCATTTGGCGCCACTCTGGTGATGAGCTTGCAGTTTATCAACCAGCTTCTGATGCTGCACCAGCTGCTGTCCCTCGTCAACGCCGAGTTGTCGGTAATGAGAGATTCTTTCAAGGTGTCTTCGAAGGAAAAAGACGCTACGGAACGCTGGCGCTCTTCCTCGCCATGTTCGTCCTCCTCGACGTAGCGTTCCAGTTCTACCTCTTGATCAATTCGGCGATCGTCAGAGTGACGCAAGAAGTGATCATTTATCAGTTGAGGACGATACTGCTGTGGTCGTGCCCTAAGTTTATAACGCTCATTTTGCTGGTTGCCTCCTGCGAGTTTATGATAGATGAGATAATTTATGTGCCAGGAAAACGTCGAGGATGTGTTCCATTTGGAAAGAAACACTGGAGAAGGTTTATTGAAGGAAAGGGCGCTTAGATGTTAGGCGTAGAGATGGGGTAAAAGAATCCTCGACACTTTGAAGGATAGAGTGACAAGAGTGTTTTGGGTGGATATTTTCGGATAAGAGGTTTGATCTAACGAAATATAAAAATTAATGGTGATGATTAGCAGAAAATTCTTTGCTTTTGAGGAATTATCGAAATTTTTCCTTGTCTCCTGATCAAAACTGCCTTCTTAATCTGTAGTTCATTTTTCATTAGTTCGTAAAATTTTCTTGATATCTCAAAATCGACTCATGTATTTCCAACAAGGTTACGCATTTGGGAGCCTTCCACATCGTCTTGGTAATTGTAAAAAAAAGGAGTCGGAAATTTTGTTCATTTCTAATGAGAATATGTATTAGATTAACTAAATATTTTTATGAAATCGACAATTTGCACTTTTTAGAGAAAATTCCATTATCTCCCAATTTTATCGATTTATTTTTGCAAATTAAAACATTTTTCACTGGTTTATTATTGAGTAAACTCGCACTCTCGACCACAAATATTGTAGAAAATCTTTTTTTGCAGCAAAAATATTTGTGGCAATAAAACAGCATAGTTCACAAGTGTATACACATGATAAATATAATTTGAATTTAATTTGCGTTGTAGATTTGGACATTTTCCAGAGATTATATAATACCAACCCATTAGGAAAATTAGATAAATCGTTTACAATAGTTTAATATGACGAATAAAACCCTTTCGTCAAAATTTATTATCGTGAAAACCTGAGATCCGGCGGAGAAAATTATTTTATCCACTATGCGAAATAAACTTCACGTCATTTTTCAAAAACTGACATGAGTTATTCCATTTTTAACTTTAAACTAATCGTTAGAAATTCATTTTTAGCTCGTTTTTTTTAATTTACTTGTAGTTTTAATTTGGCATCTGCCTGTGCACTTGCTTAAATTGAAATTATGACGAAACCGTTAATTATAGAAAGCTAAAACTTGAAGGTTAGATTTCTTTACTGTTAGCATTTGTTTTTCTTTCCATCTTGAGTTTTTTTTAATGTACAAGTTCGGATTAGTGCCCATTTAAAATAATATTTTTTAAATATCTCCGAAGGCACAAAAGATGAAAAACTGAAAATTTGAACATACATTTCCATACCACGCCACTTATTCTTGAAAAGTTTGAGAAAACTCCAACAAAAATTTGGAATTTATTTTTAAATTAGAAAATTTTTTGCCCGATTCTGTTAATTGTCGTCAACAAAAACAATTGAAGCAAACATGATGTTCTACAAATACCAAAATACGATAAATTTCCTTTCGTGAACATACAGAACATAGTATATGAAAGGAAATGGATTTTCTACGATGATGAAATGAACGTAAACACGTTAATTTTCCTTTCGTGAGCACAAAGCGCTTTGCAAATTAAAACGAATTGATAGAAATTCTACGAAAGAATGAACTTGAACATAAAGATTTGGTATATTTTAAAATATTTTTTTATTTTTTCTTATATTTCCGAAGGCATAAAAGATAGAAAGCTGTAACTTTGAGTGTATATTTGCACATTAATTCCACTTACTAATCCTTGAAAAGTTTTAGTTTTGAAAACTACAGAGGCGGCTGGGGAAACGTTCAATATTTTATTAAAAAATTGATTGCGTTCTAAACTTCAATATTATTTTGGAGGTATCAATTATCCAACAAAGTTAATTTTTACCTGAAGTATATGATTATATAGAATGATACAACACATCGCTAATTTAGCTATTAATCCCCTCTCATTTAAACTTTAATCTCACCTTCACGTGGTTATAAAACAAAACAGAGTCTAGTGACCAAATACGTGGCGGTAAAACTACACGAAAAATAAAAACACTGATTTTATCCATGTTCATGCATAAAACTTGATTAGTGATTAAGTAATTTGCTTTTGTCAACTGTAATAAACCTATCTACAGTTCAGTAATATTCTCAGTTAATATTTCTCAGAAATCATATGAACTGTCACTAATTCATGTTCCTCTAAATTTCTTACGCCCCTGGACAAATGGAAGGCTGATTCAACCGGCGTTCTGGTGTCCGAGGTGCTACTGAAAGTAAAGGATCATCAAGCTAGGCGAGAGGTAAGCTTTTTCAAAGGTGAGAAATATTTACCTTAGTTGGATCAAATTTACAAAACAGAAACATCGCAATGAATATATTACTCCTCCGAACTTGACCTGCCAGGTTCAGTTTTTCTTCTCTTCTACGTTGAAATTTAAGTTCACCAATTTGCGTTCATGCATAAAAAGTTTAATTTACCTACATTCCATCTTGTACACTCAAGTTATCTCCCTGATTTGAGATATAGTAAGGAATTTTTCTGATGTGCCTCTGTGAGGACGTTTAATACTGTAAGATTTGCTACTCAGCACTTCCTCACCGGTTATATCCCAATCCTAAAGTGAATGATTGAACAAAAATTGAACGTAACGATGCACTAAAGCTAATTTCTGATATCGTCTTTGTTATTTTTCTTTCCCGATTCGGCAGCTTCGCCTGTTCTCACACCAACTCCTCCACACCAAAGTCCGATTCACCGCATGTGGGTTCTTCACCCTTGACTTTAGCTTGCTCACATCTGTAAGTAAAAGAGTTTTCACTTCGTGAGTTAAACTTGTAAAATCCTCATTATTGTCTTTGACGTTTAAGTGTATTTTGTTGCATTAAAGCCTATAAAAAATACTGTTAAAAATTTATGTTTAATTACAAATACGTTAGGAAAATTTACAATAATGACATCTTCCCCTTTCTTAAGTTTTAATGCATTGTTAGAATGCAAACTGTATGAATCAGCGAGCTTCCACCTCATTGCCAAATATGTTTAGGTCATGATGCACGTCATAATTGGGATGTGTTAAAAAAAAAGGAAAACCGGCTGCTCAGAACTATATTGATTCTTGTGCAAATTTCGGTATATTGCTCTGCATTCATAGATAAAATCTTCTGATTTCCCTTGTATTGTCGGGTGCTTCCCCAATGTCCAACCTTAATTCCATATAAATGGCCAATGCAGCTGTGCTAATGGGCTGTCGTCTTTGTATAATGAATTCATTTCTCGAATTAAGTTCTTAATAGTGTGACCGTAAGAATAATCTACGAATCAAAGTACGCCATTGACGGTGGATGATCACTTTAAAATATATCACTCTATTAAAAACATTTTAATTTATCCTTTGGATTCTCATGAACGGAATATTGTAATTGATGCGAGCGCCACTAATCTTCGATTTCCTTATGCAAGCCTTTGTCAACACGATTATTTTATTATTTATCGACTAGCTGAAATTACCCGGCGTTGCTCGGGTTTTTAAGAGAAAACAAAAAATATTGAGGAAGATTTTGAGAATAAAACTAAGTAATGAAACCAGGTTAATTTTTATTGTAGTGCTTAATAGTATGCAATATTTCTTGTCTTCCCATCTTTTTCCCAAAAAATAAGTTTTTCCTGCATCCTTTATCGATAGATTTGGCGGGTTCGGCGACTTATCGTCAGAGAAAATTCGTCACTACGACAATTGGTCACAGATATTTGGTCACAGGGACAATTGGTACCTGCGACATTTCATCACAAGCGGCATTTAGTACCTAAGACATTTCGTCACAGGTCATATTTGGTACCTATGACATTTCGTCACACGTTATATTTGGTACCTACGACATTTCGTCACCCATGACATTTGGTACCTGTAATATATATTAAACGTCATTACAGCTTATGCAAAAATGTGTCTGATATGATATATATGTGATAAATGATAATGCAATAATTCAGGAACACGAAATCCTGATATTTCGAATAGTTTAGGGTTAAGTATTAATGAGAGTATAATGAGACGTTATTTCATTGAGAATTGAATTCATCCATTTTTATCGCTTCCGTTAGATATTTTCTAATATATCATGCATTCGCCTGCAATCGTCGTCTCCTCGCCCTATTTCGTAATTAGTATTATATTTTGTGTAAAAGTCCATCTACAAAAGACTATCTACAACGTAAGAGAAAGCATAAATATCGGTAAATAGAGAGGGTAATCTGAATAGGTGGGAGGAGGGGTGAGGAGGGGGGATAGGGGTCTCTCTCCGGGAACATGGGTATCAAAGTACTCGGGACGATACGCATTTTGGAAATTTATGTATATACAACGTGTTTAATCGGAATCGGTGGGATGGTGGGGAGGGGGATAGGAGTTTCTCTCCGGTAACATGGGCTTCATGGGTATCACAGTATTCGGGACGGTACGCATGTTGGAAATTTATGTATGTCTAACGAGTTACTCAAATGAAGCCATTTCCTTGCAGAAACAGGCAATTAAGGCAGCGCTGTGTATTTCATATCGTGCCGCTGGTACACCTATTTTTCTCTCACTTGGTATTTGGACCCTTCCATCAATGTGCATTCTAATTTGTGCCATTTTTATTTTCTCATAAAAATATGCGCATTATACGGACGTGTTGGGTCGTTCGGGTGAAAAAAAGCATGTCATACGAATGTTGCACCATTATTCCTATCCCTGATGAACGCTAATTTATAATATAATTTTAGATTCCTCATTTTGATGTCGTGAGTAACTATAAATAAATGTTAGTTTATCGAAGCATGAGTGAAAGCAATCTAATTCAGCTTCATCCCTACCACTTAATTCGCCTTTTTAGATACAGAGTGTCGAACAGGGCGGTTAGTACATACTAAAATTAGAATTTTTTTCATCAATGAGGTGTGCAAATATGTATGAAATAACAACCAAGAATTATATTAACTGGACTAAGAGGTAAAGTATCCTATGTTATTGTATTTATAATTGAAGGATAGACTCTTCATTTTCCAGGACTATATAGACATCCATGATTGAATAATATTCATAATTTCGGATGTGGTCCCAGCTAGTTAACATGGGCCGGATATTTATTATGGATATCATTACAAAAACATAGGTTGCAGGCCAAGCTAAGACACCTAGATAAATTGGGATCGCGGACCTTTTCTGCCTTACGTCTTTAAATATATTATAGACGATATCTACATCTACATCTACATATTACCCTGCAAGTCACCTTGACGGTGGATGGCAGGGGGTGCCGCGCACCAAGTTCCTAACTAATTATTATGCACTGTTATCTATTGTGGTCACGTATTGTCCTAGGGAAAAAGGACTCCTTATACCTCTCCGTCCTACTATCTATTTCGCGAATCTTGTCGTCATTATCCCTCCGTCCGATATACGTTGGTTGTCGAATAATATCCTTCATTTCATTTACGAATATCTCCGACCTATATTTATCTAGAAGTTTAAGTCTCGCCTGTAATCTACGATCTTTCAACGACCTGAATTTAGATAATGAAGAAATGAAAATAATGTTAAGTTTCTCGCCGTGGAATTTTAAATATAGTTTGTAAATCCTCTCCTGTCCACTATGTTGGAAGGAAAACCCCAGAATCCTGAGGAGCAATGGGACGTGGCATGACATGAACCCTTCTCCTGAGCCTGCCTCTTTGGAATGGTGGGCGCACAGCAGGGGAAAAGTGTAAGGGACAGGAAGAGTCCGGTTTGGAAGTCCGAATCCTAACAATCACATATCTAGCGATAACAAAGCTTTCATATTTTTAATTCAACCCAAGAGCTTGTCCATTATTTGTTAATGTTTGGTTTAGATGAATTATTTTAATATCAAGATCCATAACATAATGTACGTATGGCGTAAACTTACTAAAGATTAACAATGATACAAATTATATCAACAAAGAGTCAGGCCAAACACATGCACCTGACTAGAGAAAATGCAAGTGTGAGGAATATATTCAAGAAATCATGTAAATAAGGATTTGTTAATGATTTAATAAATTATAACTACATTTTCTTAACTCACTAAGAATAAAAGTATATAGTTTTAAAATAGAACACTTATCTTAAATACTACCCAGAAATACATTAACATACACATACATAATTCCTAGTTGGGCGCTCGAAGAGAGTGGACGTGTCCGCTAATAGCTCTCTGGGGTAGTGAAAGTGACCGTAAGAGAGCCAACGATATGGGAAAGGGAGGCGCGGTCGAAGTGAAGCGCGTCGTATGCCGCAAAAAAACTAAAGAACGGTGTTCAGTGCGAAATATGTAATTGTTGGTATCATTTTAAATGTTCTAAAAGTAAATTCTTGGAGTGTGTTGAGGAGCATTGGAAGTGCAGAGACTGCGGAATCCGTAAGGGCCAGAGGCTGTTGGAGGAGAAGGAAGGAGCTATCGCGAAGTTGCAGACAGAGTTAGAGGAGGCAAAGAGAAAAATTATTTTTCTTACTGAAGAAAATGAGAAACTGAGAGGGAAGATACAAGACGAAAAACGGCAGAGTGAGCAAATAAAGAAGAGAGTAGGAGAAAGGAGGGATGGCGGCTCTAATGGAAGTGAGACGAAAGAGAGAGAAAACAACGGAGAAGGTGACGAGGTCCTACCCGGAGACAAATGGTGGCCAGCTGGAAGCGCCGAAAGTGAAAATTATCGGTGATTCCCTGATACGTTATGCCGGTAATGCTTGCCCAATCGATAGTGCGAATGTGCAGTGTTTTTCTGGAATAAGAACGGAGCAGCTGGAGAGGAAGATCACTGATATGAGTAGTGAAGGTGAGGAAAGAGTGGTGATAATTCACGTAGGAACAAACGATATCAAAAGTGCCAAATCAGGCGACCACATAACTGGGTATATATGGGATTTGTGCAGTGCTGCCAAAAAGAAGTTTAAACACGAGAAAATTGCTCTGAGTGGCATTATTCGTAGAAGAGATTTTAGCCACAAGAGAGTAGACTACGTAAACGAAGGAATTGAGTGGGTATGTTTAAAACAAGGAATACTTTTTGTAGATCCAAATTGCTGGGTTGGTGATAGGCACTTGGGACGTGACGGAATTTATTTGAGCAGGGAAGGGACATTTATTTTAGGTAATCTGTTTCATGCTGTTGCCCAAAAGCTCGGAGGGCAGGGAAACAAATAGTGGAACCTGGAGATGAATCTACATATAACGAAGAATGTGAGGGTAATAGTTTAATAGTCCTCCAGGTCAATTGCAGAAGTATTTTAAACAAAAGTAGGGAATTTGGGACTTAATTGGAAGCATGCAAACCTGATATTGTAATAGGCACAGAGTCTTGGCTTAATGAGAATATTACATCCAACGAAATATTCCCACCTAGCTTTACCGTTTTAAGAAGGGACCGTGACGGTCGAGGAGGGGGAATATTTATTATTTTAATTATTATTATATTAATATCAGCATCGCGAGTGTATTGGAATTTACATCTACATCTACATATTACCCTGCAAGTCACCTTGACGGTGGATGGCAGGGGGTGCCGCGCACCAAGTTCCTTACTAATTATTATTCACTTATCTATTGTGGTCACGTATTGTCCTAGAGAAAAATGACTCCTTATACCTCTCCGTCCTACTAACTATTTCGCGAATTTTTCCCTCATTATCCCTCTGTCCGATATACGTTGGTTGTCGAATAATATCCTTCATTTCATTTACGAATATCTCCGACCTATATTTATCTAGAAGTTTAAGTCTCGCCTGTAATCTACGATCTTTCAACGATGGCTAACTCAATTCTTCAATGAGTAACGTAACGCTCTGTTTTTTATCGTAATTCTTTTTCACGAATCTAGCTGCTCGCCGCTGTATTTTTTCTAAATCCTTTATGAGTTCCCTCTGATATGGATCCCAAACCGCTGCTGCGTATTCCATTTGAGGTCTAACCAATGGAATAGACAAGGGAAGACTGTGAAATGATGTGCATAAAGTTACTTGGTGAAAATAAAAGGGAAAGCTTAAGCATAATTGCTATGTATAGGAGTCCAAACGAAGGATTGAATCCATTGGAAGTCCTTGCGGGCGCTTGCTCGGAAAACCCTCAAGGTCATACTCTCATAACGGGGGATTTAAACCTTCCGGGAATTCGGTGGTCTGGCGACACGGTAGGGGGTGGTAAGGCCCAAGAGCTGGTCAACCGACTTATAGACGAGGAGGGCTTTACACAGGTAGTAAAACAGCCCACTCGAGGGGAAAATATTCTTGATGTATTTCCAGTGAGGCCACTCAATTCTTTTATTAGCGTCGATGTATGCCCAGGAATAAGTGACCACGCAGCGGTGTGTGTAAAACTAGAATGGGACAGCCCACGCCGAGCGAATTCGGAAAAAATAAAAACGGTCTGGCATTACAAGCGAGGCGACGGAGAAGGGTTCCAGGGATTTTTAAGAGAAAAGTTTCCAGAATGCGCGAGTAGGGTACAGAACGTGGAAGAAATATGGAAGGAGTTTAAAGAGATAGTGTTTGAAGGGCTAAATACTTTTGTCCCACGTAAGACTCTTAAAGAAAATTCGGATCCTGAATATTACAATCATACAATCAAGAAACTAAATAAAAAAGTAAGCAGAGCACACGGAACAAGAAATTCGAGTAGGGAGTTGTTTCAGAGTTACAAGAAAATGGCGAAGGAAAAATTTCTTGTTAATGTCATATCTAAGGGTAACGGAAAAAATTTTTATAAATTTATTAGGAGAAGGAAAGATAACAGGATGGATATAGCGTCAGTTAAAGATAGTGAAGGGCTGTTAGTCATCGACGATTATAGTAAAGCTAATGCTTTTAATGAATGGTTTACAAGCGTATATAGGAAACAAGAAAATAGTCGGGATAACTTAAAAACTCGTGAGCTGATAAATGACTCCTTAAACTGGAAGATATGCGAAAATGCATCAGAGATAATACCCATTAGAGTCACGGATACAGACATTTTTAAAAAACTTGGAAGTTGAGGGCAAATAAGTCAGTGGGACCGGATTTTATTGCAACTGACATACTGAAACTAGGTGCTACTGCTTTGTCTCCCTACATAACTCACCTATTCAATGTAACGATGAATAATAATGCCTTACCTAAGGACTGGAAAATGTCACATTATGTACCCATTTTTAAGAAAGGTGAAAAGACGGTAGTAAAGAACTATAGGCCGGTTAGCTTAAATTCTGTGGTTTGTAAACTAATGGAGAAGGTAATATCAGACTACATGCGGGATTGGTGGGTAAGGAATAAGTGGCTATTTAAAACTCGGCATGGGTTCAGGAAAGGATATTCCTGTGAAACCCAATTAGTGGGTTTGTGTCAAGACATTGCTGACTCATTAGACGAAGGGAAAGAAGTTGATGCTATAATCGTTGATTTCTCGACAGCATTTGACAGAGTGCCACACGATCTACTGCAGTTGAAGATGGAGCAATTACCAATCGACGTAAGGGTACTGAAGTGGGTTGCGAATTTTCTTACTGGAAGAACTCAAAGAGTGAAAATAGGTAACCGGTATTAAGATGAGACGAATGCCATATCGGGGGTTCCACAAGGTAGCGTCTTAGGGCCGCTGCTCTTCTTAATTTACGTCAATGACCTTCCAGACAAAATGAACTCCGAGATAAGACTTTTTGCGGATGATTGTATAATTTATAGGCGGATCGAGAGTGAAAGCGACCGTGATACCCTCCAAAATGATATCGACAAACTTTCAGATTGGACCAATACCAACGGAATGGACATCAATATAAGTAAAAGTATGTACATGACATTCACTAATAGGAAATTAGTGTCAAATAGGGAGTATAATTTTTCGGGAAATTCTAAACCAAAAAGTGATCATTGTAAATATTTAGGTGTCTATTTATCAAAAGATCTAGAATGGGGATTAAATGTCGATTTCATAAAAAGGAAAGCTTTCAAAATGCTGCACTGGGTTATGAGGAAACTAAACGGAAGCAGTCCAGCTACAAAGGAGAAAGCATACAAATCTCTAGTTCGGCCGATATTGGAATATGCCTCCTTGGTATGGGATCCGCACGAAGAAGGGCATATCAGGAAGCTGGATAAGGTTCAAAGAAAGGCGGCCAGATATGTATTGGGTAGGCACAGGAAAACGGATAGCGTGACGGAGATGCTAGAAATACTGGGCTGGGAGAGCTTGCAAAGGAGAAGGAAACGGAGTAGACTTTGTGGTTTTTTTAATGTAATAAATATGGAGGCAGCATGGAGTGAGTTACATAAGGGGTGGAAGAACCATCTTTTAAAGGAAAAAATGATCACAAATACAAATTTTAAGTGTAGAAAACAAAAAACAAATGTGAAAAAATATTCATATTTAAACAGAACTATTGTTGACTGGAATGAGTTGCCCGCTGAACTATTTGAGCCCTTCCCAAAGAGTGTAAATATTTTTAGGAATAGTTGTAAAGCTGTTTTGTGATTTTTCTGTGATTTTGTGATTCTTTAGTGATATTTAAAAAATATTTCTCCTTCCTTTTTGAAACTTTTGAATTTTCTTGTTTGCAGTGATGGGTAATATTTTTGTTATGTCATTACTATAGATCTTTTTATTGCTGTCTTATTGTTTGTCTTTAGATCTCGTTGTTGGATGTGTGAGAGACCTACGAGGTTTCTTTATGTTACCACCTGGCAGATTGCCAACTTGTAGCACTAAGTTTTAAATAACTAAAGAAAATAAATAATTTTCATTAGTACTGTCTTGATGCATCAGGAAATATAAATTGCCATTTATCTGTAAAAAGCAACACAAACAAACTCGGTATGATATTTTCTCCACCTTCTATTAATTCCAGAAACTTCACTTCATTTTCTGATTTCCCATGCCTTACTGATTCTTTACATTTTGAGAAAGTTATAAATGGGATTCATAAAAGGAAAATATGGGGGAAATTATAAAAGTGTGTCCTTCTCTGACATTAGGATTTTTACTTTGACTTTTATAGAATGTAACATTATCCATCACTAATAAACCGTTTTCAATACCTTCTTCGTCTACCATTTGCAATACGTTTTCAAGAAAAGAGCAGAAATTGTCTCCAGAAGAGGGTACAGTTTGTGCTGAGTAATGAAATAACATCTCTCGATTCATTGCCCCCTCCAACCCTTTCCCCCCACCGATTCCGATGAAACTCGTTAGATAGGTATATATATAAATTTCCAACATGCGTATTGTCCCGAGTACTGTGATACCCATTAAGTCCATTTTCCCGGAGAGACGCCCCTATCGCCCTACCCGACCCTCCCTCCGCTTATTCCGTTTACACTCGTTAGATATATATAAATTTTCAACATGCGTATCGTCTCGAGTACTTTGATACCCATGAAACCTATGTTCCCAGAAAGAATCCACATACGTATGTGTGACGAAAACTAATGTGTGGCGAAAATAACTTTGCGATGTAAAGTCGCAGTTGTCAATTATTTTCAATGACGAAAAGTCGCTGATACCAATTTTAATGTGTGACCAAATGTCGCTGATACCAAATATTTTGTGTGACGAAATATCGCTTGAACTAATTTAAATGCGTGACGAGTTGTCGCAGTTACCATTTTTTAAATGGGACGATGTGTCGCAGGTACCAATTGTCATCTGTGACGAGATGTCCCAGTGACGAATTTTCTGTGACTAGAAGTCGCGACACCATTTGGCGACTGAATTTTTTATCAAATAATCATAATAAACAATCACTTTAAAAAAATAGTTATTCCATTTAAATTAAGTTTCAGTGGAAGAAACTGCAGGATGTTATGTGGTCATAAATCTCAAAAACATTGAAAACTCGGGCAGGAATTTCAAGGTCTAGGGATGCAACTGGTGGAAATACATTTGAAGATATATTCAAATTTAGCTTACCCATACGTAATCCCATGCAAAGGTTGATTTTGTGTGTCTAATTTGTCACGTGAATATTTAAAGTCAAAACTACGAAACAAAATGAGTTCCCGGATTTTGAAATCCATTTACGCGATAAAAAGTTTGTTAGTACGGCATTGTTCAATGTGAATGAAAAACAAATTTCGCTATCTATAAAGTATTGAGAATATATAGAATACATCAAACGTTTTTAGAGAACGAAAGCGCTTAAAATTGCACATTAAAATTGTCTTCCACCTACCTTTCGAAACAATTAGCCTTATTATAGTTTTTTGGTGATTGCCCTTCTTTGGATAACCTTAGTGTTTCTTTCTTCCCTACTTTAATTTATATTAGGTAAATATTATTTCTATTAGTAAATTTTAGGTATTGTTTATAACGGATGCAAAGTAGATTGTTAATCCAACAATACGCTCATTCCCGTGTTATTTAAATGGGAAAAATTAAAAGAGAATAAAATTTTTAAATGAAAAAGGTAATTCAAATCGCTTTAAAAACCCGCCCATTTTGCTTAACTTTTTATTGCGGTTAAAATGACACCTTCATCTTGCTTCTACGTTCTATAGTTGTTGCCTTATAAATGCGCAAACAAACAAAAAAATTCTTCAAAATATTTGTGGCAGAGATTTAATATATGGGCCATATGATTATTTGTTATAGCAAATACATGTTTGACAAATAAATACAATTAAATTTAAACTAAGAGTCTGATTAAGAGTTTTATCAAACTTTTATAGATATTTAGTGTTGAGCTGTAACGTAATTTTATCGTTTATTTAATTAACTGCTTATATAAATGATTTTCTAAGCAATGAATCGAAAATATTCAGGTGCACAAAATATTAAGCTTATTGTGAATCCCAAAATGCCGAAACAAGCCTGGAATACAGTGAATGTCGCAATATAAATTAATGTTTTTTTCTACAGCTGGATTTGGTTCAAGACCATTATATTCTGGGCTCCAAGGCTACCATAATATATTTAAAATATTTATTTCTTAATTTTACTGACATACAATTATGGAAGACTAGAATTGGTGTCACTGGCCAAGCGTAAATGTAATCGATGAAGGAAACTGTTTTTTGCAGAATTTATTTTTTATGGATACTGACAATATTTGTTGAAAATATGTTATTGTTCACTGTTACAATGACTTCGTAAAGTAAAGACCATGGCCTAATATAATGTTGCATGTATTAAATATCATATAAAGTCAATCAATAATATTTATTGTTGATCAAGTGACTTTGTCGATAATCTCCAAATCGTAGAATGCTGTTTTTTTGTCTAAGTATGGCATGAGCAATAAAAATGTGTATTTATTTTATTCATTATTCGATATTTGTTCACAGATGACAGCAGCAGTTGTGACCCATCTTGTCATCCTCGTGCAGTTCCAGTTAGCTGGAAAGGACGTAGCATCATGCAACTGTACTTCTATTAACGGAACAGCCACGCCTATCTACAATATCACCGAAAGCACAAACTTTTCAGGGGATTAATGCGAGTTGTTCTACACCTTCATTTCATTGTGAATTGGAATTGCTTGAAAGTAGACTCAGATACGGTGCACTTATATTTAAATTAATTATAATAAATTTTTTAGCCTTAGTAGAGTAAACAAAAAGAAAGAATAAAAAGAAACTGGCTTGACTTCCGCTGTGATTCTTTAATCATAACAGTGGACTTTGTTTCATCGGACTGTCTCATTGTTGTCGGTTTTAATTCATTTTGCAAAAGGTTGTGTGCGTAGCACGAAGAAATTCAACTGATTTAAATGTGATTTGCATGACGTTTATTTTGAAGGGGTACCCCGACAAAATAACTCAATGAAATGCAGGCCGACAAAATGACCCCGACAAAATCGCCTAGAAATAATCTCTAAAGGATAAATATAGGAGCATATTAATTTCATTGTTGTACTAGTGTTAAAAATTAAATCGCCGAGCAGAATCTCGATTCGCCATTTGCATATGGAGCGTCCGTTATCTAGTTGTCGACGGTCCTCCTCGCGCCAGCAACTCACAGCAGTCCAAGAGTGTCATTGCGCGTTCCAGCAGACGAAGCATGTCGCCCAGTTTCGAAAAGAGCAAGATCGAATCGAGATGGGGCGTTTTCATGCAGGGATTCGTCAGCCGGAAGCATCAAAGACGAAGTACATACATAAATCGACGACTTCAAACTCTAATTTCGACTTATAATAATACTGAAATTCTTGATTATCTTCGTAGAATTTCACATAATCCAGGTACTACAATTATATACACATCTCAACATTGATACATGTACACTTAATTAAAAGTTACTTCCTGGAAATATTGTGTTACTATGTTATTTTTCACACCAAAATAAAAATAAAATTGAACTATTTTGACGGGACTATTTTGTCTTGGGTTGTTTTGTCAGAAAGCTTTTTTGACGGGGTTATTTTGTCTGGGCTATTTGACGGGTCAATCTCGAAGGAACGATAGTCGGAGCGCATTCCATTTCGCTTGCAAAGTTTCAACTTGGCCTACTTCTGCAGAAGTCACTTCGTTTTTAATGAATTTCACCACCAGTCAAATGAAAATATTTTATCAGAGATGTGTTAAAATTATGTATTATGCGATATCTGATGATATTATCAATGCTTTTAATTTTAATTTTTTGTGATTTAAATAAATATGCCAATAAAGATTCGTGAGATATATTCACGTCTAAATATTTCTTCTTCCTCTCGTTTTCATTTTTTCGAACCTCGCGGCCTGTTACGCCTTGGTTGTTTTTTCATGAAAACAACACTTTCCCCTACACTACGTGTGGAGAAAGCAAAACACAACGCAATGTATGCACTTTTCATGGGGAGAGGGTCCGCAAAAATCGTTGGACTCCATAGGGGGATCCGCGGCTCCAAAAAGGTTGAAAAACAAACAGCCACCAATAGTTCCCAACTTGGCGCTCGAACGCATTCTCAAGGTCGGTAAAAATAATTATTTCAAAAAACGTTATTAATTGATTGAACCCGGGATACAATAAATACTTACAAAATATTCTCACAAACTATATACAACAGCTTTCAAAATGAGGCTGATGCTTCCCACCATCTCCCAAAACATTTCCCACGCCTCATTTTAAGGTGCCTCGTGCCATCGTCTCCAAGTACTACGCCGCCATGGGACCCAAACGCTCGAATGCTGGACTATAGAAAAATTACTGTTTATAGTAGCATCTATCTCTCTGCATCGTGTTCAGATACGACAGCCACCGCACTCCATTTACAGAATGTAAATGTGTATACGAGACGCTTCTTTATCATTTACAAAATAACGTCTGCCGACCTCCTCCAAGAGAAGGGAAGAAATTTCCCGATTTGAGAATTTAGCACGGAGGAACGTTGTACCTGTCGTATATTCTCAAATACTGTCATAAAATGTATTTTTATGAAAATAATGCCACGCGTATTACATGCAGTTCTCTCCCACTAGCCGTCTTACGCACGTGTTCGTGTCCTGTAGAACCATGTGTCCTCTTTTCTGTTCTCTGAAAGGGCTTTCCCAATGTCAGTGGCGTAACTAGGAGCGGAAGGGGCCGCCGCAAAATATTATTGTTGGACCCTCTCCCCCTCAACCAAAAAATACATATACTCAATTAAAACTTAAACGCACAGTAAAGCCTATCAAGTTGCATTTATTATTCTATTATCAGGAATACGCTGAAAAGATTAGGATATTTAAATTAATCTGTCCAAAAATAATGATTAACTGGAAAGTCCTTCATAAATTAGGATAAAAAGAGGAATCGCTAAAAAAATCCTTAATTTTTTCTATATTCAGAAAAATTCGAGGGGCCCCTGAGCCCGAGGCATTTGGCCACCCACGCCACCCAATTGTTACGCGGCTGGCCAATGTATTTTTTTTAATAAAATAAGTTCATTTTCAGAAAGGATGTGTATTTAACTGATAATAAAGAAATTATTAAAAGTGATATCCAAAAAATGAAATTAATGGCTTATCCTTATTTACTGCTTCTTAAATGAAAGAGGGCATTTCTAGAAAACGAAAAAGATTAACAAGATCTGAATTCGAAAAGAGAACATAATCTCTGCAAATGAGACTCGAAGACCACCCAACCCATGTGTCAAGTTTGAAGCATACTGTCTAACTAACCACATGGAATGCGGTAGAATCAAACTCGTACGAGCACGTAAGAGTTAAATCTCGAAAAAAATATAATATGTATAATGACAGGAATGATACACATAACGGCGAAAGTGAAAAGTTTTCTGATAAAAACATATATATATATATATATATATATATATATATATAACAACTTACGGAAAAGGAAAGGTAAAATGAATATATGGATGTCAACAAGGTGTTGGGATGAGGAAACTCAGTGAGCACTCACCAATCAGACGACTTCAGGTTGGCTAGGCCCCGGGGATGTCGAAGCGACACACGTAAAATAACACAAAAACACAGAAACATCACAAACGTAAAGCTTTCGGAACTACTCCTTCTTCAGCTACAGAGAGAGAACTGATGGCGGTGACACTGGGTGGAGGCATGGGGGTGGAAGGGTAGTGCGGAAAAGTCGAGGATTGGAGGAAACGGAGGGGGTTGGGGATGGGTAGGGTGTTGGGAGAAGACAGAAAGGGTGTGAAAAGCTATCGAAGGTTGAGGCCTGGGGGAGTGAAGGAGTTTAGGAGATGGATATGCGAAAGCTCCCACTGACGGAGTTGGGGAGCCGAAGCATTGTCGGGGAGAGCGCGAATGACTCTCACTGTGAAGCAGTTGTTGAACTTTAAATTATGTTTGTTCGCATGAACGGCCACCGGCAGCGGTCGTTTGAGAATGACGCTGTTGCGGTTTCCTCATCCCAACACCTTGTTGACATCCATATATATATATATTTTTTTTAAGTAACGAAATTAATCATAATGCACAATAAAGCATAGGTGGACAAACATTTTTCGATGGGTACCGCTGTCGTAGTGACATAGGGAGTGTCGAGTAATCGTAAGACGTTTTAGTACGAGAAGAAATATATTGCCAAGCGATACATAGGATACAAAAGGAGATCAGTAATACCCAAATGTTACATAGAGTACAACAGGTGATCAGTAATACCCAACATGCTTACTCGGCTAAATCCTGCAAGGGGGAGGTGGCGCGGGGCGTCTTGGTGACCCTGGTCTCGTAGGAGCTGCTAGCCAGTCAGTTCCGACGCAAACGTAGCCCGCGAAGGCGGACTAGCCGGTCGAGGTTTGACAGAAACGTAGCTGGACCAACGAACGAGGGACCGCGGAGGGGCGGGCGATCCTAGTCCCGTACGAAGGGCTAGCCGGTCAAGGTTGACGCTAACACAGCCGATCCTACTGACAGAGGAGTCGCGAGGAAACACCGCCCAGCCTCAGGGATGACCCGCGCTTATATACTAACATGAGATACAAAGGTCAAGCGCTAGTCATCCCCTGAAGTGGGTGATTGAGCGAGCGGGGAATCACCCGAAGGGCGCATTGCCCTGAGATAGCGTGCCTTAAGGGCCTGATTCACCCATAGAGTATATAATGAGTGTGGCGCTGCGGCTGACTATACGATGTCTTTCGGCATCCTTACAACACCGCAATAGTAGATACAAGTACCTCTGTGGGCCACATAATTAATCGCAGATGCTTCGGCGGATTGCATCAGACTTTAAATCGGAAATTATTTAAGATGTTTAAGATCTCCTGACGTATTTACAGCATTTTTAAGTCATAAATGGGTCTGGCTAATTTTCAACCGGCAGGCCTTGGTAGATGGGTGGTTAGCGTGTCTAGTTCCCATTGCTAGGGTCGCGGGTTCGAATTCTGCCGAGAGCATGGTTGTATGTGTTCGTCTTTGTTAATGTTATTACGCTCATTGTAAAAGGCCGTTCACGGCTGTTTATGAGCTAGTGTAAAATAAAAATAAAAAAACTCATATTTTTAACTGAACAGTATGAAATTATCCTCATAAAATGACACAGATCATTTTATATAACAATTTCACTGGCCGTAGGTTGCTCACCTCTTTAGTAGAGCAAAAATTACTATTGTGACTAACTCCGACCAGAGTCCTGAGAAAAAGCTCAATTTCCGGTCCAAAACCGGAGAGGTGGCAACTATAGTTTGCACTTAGCGGGATAATTCCCGAATTTAATATCAATCCAAAATAGCGTGAATTTTCTGAAAATGTATAGTTGTTTCATTTTCCCAATATTGCAATAAATACTTTATATTTTGTTGTTGTTTTATTATCAGATGCACCATTTTCATTTTTTAAATGGTTTCCTTGGCGCTCGCGTCAAATCGACGTTAACAGGAAATTCACAAGTAAACAAAGAACATTTGAGAATGTATTGCCCGCACCATTCAAGAGCATGAGAAAGAACCGGCGATTTGCGTAGCTTACTATATCTTCTGCCGGTATTAATAAAATTCTCTGTGATTGATACTATGAATTCTAGATTATTTTCATTTATAAAGTATTTTCGGGCCAGTTGTTTTCGATATACTGTAATTAGGAATAGTGCTGTTTTAGGCATAGAAACTAGTTGCGATGATACTGGCTGTGCAATTGTTGATAGTGAAGGAAACATCCTAGGGCAAAGTCTACATTCTCAACAGCAAGTGCATATAAAGTATCTATCATGAAAATGTGTATGAATGTAATTTTCTCATGAGAATAATGGAAATTAAACAAACGTCTTTCGGTTGCAGCCATGGTGGTATCATTCCTCCTATTGCCAAAGAATTGCATGAGGAGCACATAGAACGGGTTGTGAATGAAGCAATTGAATCTTCTCGTCTACAAATTAAGGATATAAATGCTGTAGCAACCACTGTGAAGCCAGGTATGGTTATTCCTGATAAATAGGTTTTTCTTTCATTTACGAAAATTCACTATTTTCTTTTTCGACATCGTAGGATTGCCGTTGTCGTTAGTGGTGGGGATGAAATACGGAAAGAAACTTGCAAAAGAATCTGAGAAGCCCTTTATACCAATACATCATATGGAAGCTCATGCTCTAACAATTCGAATGATTGAGAAGGTATGAGATTAAAAACTCAATGATATCGTTCAGTTACAAATGCCTATTCAATCTTATTGGTAATTAATTGATGTCTATCGTTAAAACTAAATTATTCCCATCGCATTCCGTATTGTGAAGTATTCCTTGATTGCATTAGTTAGTATAGCTAAAGTTACTTCATTGCTTTTTATTTCTTGTCTTAATTTTTGTCTTGAGCTATCACACCCGAAAAATCTCTAAATTTCATATTCACGTAAAATATTAGGTATTTATTGAAGTCGCTAGTAGATTATATACAGAGACTTAGACTTTCTCTCGTGGGAGTAAATTTTTTTCCCTGAGTTTTACAGTGTAATTTAGAAAGTGTGTAGGTATTTCGTCTCTTAGGGGAACATTGCTGCAAACCTTTATAATTTCCTTCAGGTGGAATTTCCTTTTCTCGTTCTACTGGTGTCTGGTGGCCATTGTCTTTTGAATTTGGTTCAGGGTGTTGACAAGTTCCTGTTATTAGGCCAAAGCTTAGATGATGCTCCAGGAGAAGTATTTGACAAGGTAATAGCTTAATCACAGCTTTACAAAGGTGCATATTATAACCTGCCATAACTAACACATATATGCACTCAAAAACATTATTTGACCTTGTAAAATGAATTTGTATGAATTCGTTTCACTACTACTAATGTAGATAATTTGATGAAAGAAGTTCATTTGCCTAGCAACATATTAGAAAAAGTTTTATTGCTTTAAAGAGAAAACTTTAATATTTCAATAAAGGGTTTATTGCCAACTATGTTGAAAAGAATTTGTGTCATCCATTTACAATATTTTTCTTATATACCTATGTATCTCAACAAAGAAATGAATACAGTTGAAGTTGACCTGAGTTGTAGTCTTTATTACAAGTCAGTAAGCTTTTATATCATAAATCTTTGTTGGTACACATTTACTGGAGAAAATGTCAAAGTATCTCTTGTTCACTTTCTTCTATTATAAAACAAGGCTTCATTCATGATCAGTTGTGTAGTGTAAAATTTTTACTTTAAATTTCATTGCACCTTTTGACAAATTAGTTTCTACCTTTTGTTGTAGACCAGTTGCTTATTTTGATATAATTATTATATGGAATCTACAAGTATTTATTATTATCTCATCTGAAATTATATTAACATTGTATTAGGATGATGGTAAAACTCTTAGAATTTTGTAACTTTTTATAGTTTGCACGCATAATGAAATTACATACACTTCCTGAATACTCGTCGATGTCTCGTGGATGCGCTGTGGAAGCTGCAGCATCTAGAGGAGACCCAACCGCCTTTTTTTAACCTATACCTCTTGCTCACTACAAGGAATGCAACTTTAGTTTTTAGGCCTAAAAAACGCAGCTCTCAGGAAAATTAAGTATCTAGAAAAGACTTAAGGTATGAAATATTGCAATTTGAAGGGATGCTTGTAAATTAAACAAAATCATTGATTTGTTTTACATAAATATACTTTTCAGATAAAATACTTATTTATATATGTTTAAATTTGCTTATTATTTTGTATGAAGTTTATTTTCAAGTACTATTTAAAGTACCATTTGATTCAGTTAGCCCTTTGAGTGGTACGGCCGTATATGTTTGGATTGTGATTTTGTTTCTGATGTTGATGTCCATTGACTCTGAGGTACCATTGCTTAAGAAGTGAATGAATAATAAAGTGTTCAATCTGTTGAAAATGCAATACTCATTTTTAGAAATTAATCAGTGTATCTGCTTTTGCAAAATTTCATATACTTTTAAATTTGGAATATCTTGCTAGCATAAAAGCCAATTAAAGCTTACTACTCAAAAGGTTTAGTGTACATTGTAATATTCAGATGAAAATATTGATAAACATGCTACCTAAATTAAAAATAAATTGCTGAGTGCAGAAAACCTGTTTAAATTATTGAAAACTTTGAGTGTGTTGCAGATGTTTTGAATAATGGAATTTTTTTATCTATCAATGATTGATTGCATCAGGTAACATTTCCTAAAATTATGCTGCTGACTCATTATATAAGTTATTGTATTACAGGTAACTCTCATTCAGTGAACGTTCGTTGAACAAATGTTTGCTTTAATGAATGTTTGCTTTAACGAATGAATTGAATTGTGTAGCTTTACTTTTTGCTGAAAATTCTGTTCACTTTAGCGAACTAAATAACATATATCCAACTCAGATCGAAGAAACTCGGATGTTTACGAATGCTCTTAGGGTCACAAAGACCGTCTTGTTTACTCATGGATTTTTTGTGTGTCCACTTTACCACACATTTTTCCTATCACCTGCATTTCTTGAGATAATATGACATCATTGAACATGCTGTTTGTTACTCAAAATATGTTTACAAATATCCACTAAGACTTGAAGGACCTCTTGTGTACCGGTAAGGAGGAAGTGCACTACGCAGTATTTCCCACAGCCATTCTATGCTTCAATCTGTGACTTGGATTGACTATGTTCAGTCGCATTCATTTTCTCACAGTTCATACATAATCATTACATCACGAGGTTTGTTTTCAAGCCATTGCCATGGCCACATCTATCATACTTGCTCTTGCTGTGAATCTTTTATAAACATTTTTCTAATTTTTTACCCTTCAATTGATAATGAGTTTAAACAGAAAAATCACGATCATTCAACGAATTTCCGTTTTATGAATGCTTTTCAGGAATGCATGTCATTCATTGAACGAAAGTTGCCTGTACTTTCATGACACGTTAATATCAAAATTAGCCAGATGGAGCTGATTAATGCAGAGAATTGGTAGGTGAAGCTTGGGTGTATTGATCAATGAAATCCATATGCATTATAAATGTGATTCTTACTGTTAGCCACAGCGAAAATGATACTTTGAGATCTGGTCTAGGTGGTTCAGTAATTTCGTTTCAATTTGGACAATTTTATTAGGAATTATTTCTCAGGATTTCATTATCTGGTTTGTGTCCAAAGAGCATATTTTTGCTCATTATTTTAGGTATCAGCCAGTTTCAGACATTTGTTATAAAATATACATACTCAACAAAGTACCTAATATCACAACCAAGAACTTTTGTGGTTAAAATACATTTCTGCTAAGTTCTTCATTCTTAGGGTCATTGAATCTCATTTTTATGCAATAAAGACTATTGTTCCAAATTAATGAAAATCGTCACCCAGTATTTGCTTACTAAGCATAATCCTACAATGTGATCACATTAGCCAGCTGATAACAATGGATGTTAGATTTCCTCATAATATGTACATTTGAGTTATGCTAGATAAGGAAAGGCCATCACTTAGAAGCTACAGAATTTCTTAGAAAAATCACTTATACAAGTATTTTTTCAGGGAATCGCAGAGGTTTAGAAAGTATGTGGCTCATGAATATTTGAGCGAAATATGTGGCAGTCACCAGCTCCATGACTCTGGAAAAAGGTGGACTAGACTTATCAACACATGAAACTTTTAAACTGGTTTAGTTTAACTTCTTAAGAACCCTGAAAGTAATGGAATCATTTCAGAGAAATGAATAATTAAAATGGTTATCAACTGATGCTTGTTTTACATTGTAATGAAATGATGTGTTAAGTTTTGTTCATGCATGTTATGATAAAAATATTCTTAAGTTCAACTATAGGCTAACAATGATATTTTCCTCTGCTACGAAAAAGTGGAGCCAGATATGGTCGTTCCATAGATGAAAGGATCTTTGTGCAAGTTTCCAGTATGCTATCACTAGGCATCTTTGCCATCGCTTGCAAAGGTGCATGGAATATATAGATCTACGGAAGTTGCTGCCTCCAGCTAATGAAAAGATACTGGTATGTTTACTGCATATCCCAGTGCAATTGTACTCTTATGACATCTTTGATGTAATTTAGTTTGTGAAGTTGTAATTGAAGTAATTTGACTTCCCTATGATTACCTTTGAGTAAATTTATTGGAAAATTATCTCCCATTAATAATTAAAAGTACAGTCCACTCCTTTAATATTTTAACATTGTGTAACTATGTTCAGTTTATTTAATGAAATATTACTAACATTTCAAATTGAAATTTGATTCATCCTGTAGTCTGAGCAGCAATGTAATTAATGCTAGAAAAGTTGTTCTTTTTTCCTGTCATGGAGTAGTTTGGAACATGGCATGTGAATGAAGTGAATATCTTGACCAAGATATTTATGGATCTTTTTATTTAAATATTGGAAAAATGTTTCTGCATTCTTAATTTTCTTTAAATGATTGCTTTCATTAAAAATATATTGTTAACTAAAACTTCATAATTTTAATTTAAGCCTAAAACATGTTATTATTACTTAAACATTGAAAATTGCTGAATAATTCTTACCGTTTATTCTCAAATATTTTTTAAATTATTTCTTTGAGTGAAATGCATTATGAAGTTTCTTTATTTTGCAACAATATTTTTATCACTCAACTTTAAGGAAATTTCTGGATTATGATAAATATCTATCTTATGTGAGATGTCCAGTAAAAGTTTGTTCCTTTTTTGTTGAGTTTTCATTTTGATTACTTTTTAAAGTACATAACTGTATTTTACAGCATAAACTGTGAACAGAGATTGATTTTGCATCAACATTTTGTTGTCATCCTCTATGTGAGGCACGTTAAATTTGGTGAAATTAGCATTAAAAATGTACAATCCAAAGAGTTAGGTGTGTACTTGAAAATTTGTGCTTGACTTTTTCTGTGTTCAGGTAGTATCAGGAGGTGTGGCATGCAACCGGTTCATTTTAAACTGCCTGAAACAGGTGTCCAATGAAACTGGTTATCGATTGCTGACACCCCCACCCCACTTGTGCCCTGAACTAGATGAAGTTGATATTCAATCAAGGTGATTAACATGCCCATACCTGTTTTATGTCACCATATTAATAATGAGTAAATAGGAAAAATACGGGTATTACGGAGATACCACATTTGCTCCCGTAATTGTCCCAGGGGAGTAATTTTCATATTGCTTTATTTAAACTAAATATCTGGAAAATTGAAATCTGTGTTGCTGCAACTATTGCACATAGGTTTTGTGGCGCAGCATCTGCATGTTAATTCCAGCAGCTGTGGAGTTTGACGAAACAATGGCAATAAAAGTGATTCATGATGGGAGCTAATTATAGCATGAGAGTACGTTTAGTGTATTGAAAAAAAAATTTAGAAGGATAATCTTAAACGGAGATGATGGTGGAAGTGCAAAGATTGGTAGTTGGAAACCAAAGTGTATTAAGGAAATGCAGAGATCATGTGATACTAAAATACTCAATGTAATAATTACCTACCCTTTGTAGGTATGAGTTACCATTAGTCTATGCATAATTACTCCCTCAAATAGTGTCCCTAAAAATTACACAGGTTCACTGCTTTGTGGTACAATTGGTATTCCTGTAAAATTTTTGTTTTCATACACACAGGTTCATATCTGGTACCCCTTTCATATTTGTGTTTTGTAATCTGTATGTATTTTTAGCAGTTTTTTTTCAAGAAAATCCGCTTATGGGTTCGAGTTGTCCATCTTTCTGACTGACATGCTAACTCCTAAATGAAAGTAGCGAGAGACTTCTTTTTTTCACCAACCAATTCGCCATTCTGTCTCGTTGTGCACATTTTGTTGTGGAAGTTCTGGTGCTGGGTTGGACAAACTACGGCCTGCGAGGGCATTTTATGTGGCTCCTGATACCATTATGAAAGTGAACTGTAATATAAAATGCAGATACATAATCTCATTTTTGTAGCTTAAAATTATGGCCAGAAAATCTTTTCCAGTGATGTTATGAGGATAACATATTATTCATTTTCATTAATAGGATCCCTCACATTATCTCAAATAACTTCCGATGTGAATCTAACATGGCCCACCTAAGAATTTTCATCTGTCAATGCGGCCCGCCTAAGATGCTGCAACTGTTAATGCGGCCTGCCACGTAAAAAGTTTGCCCATCCCTGTTCTAGTGGCTAGCAGAATGACAGTAAAAATTTAATTTGAATTTCCTTCTTTTTATAAACATTTTTTTTATTCTTCTCAATTATATTAAATTAATTTTTATAACATTATTTCAGACTAATCATTGTAGTATAGGTAAATTTTAACATTCTGTATTTACAATTACTGTTGAAAAACCACCATCTACTGTCTGCTTCAGCAACTCTTTACTTACTTGTTTTCTTGTAGAATATAGATCCAAGGACCCATCTACATCATTTGAATCCATTTTCTGAGCTCCTTTGTAAGAAGAACTATTCTCAAAGATTGAAAAACAATACAAACATGATGAATCAAACAGAACTTATGATGCCTACTTTCCTTTTAATCATTTATTTAATGCTAATATTGCCTTTTATAGCTTTAAAATCACAATGGATATGTTGTCTTTTGTGTTCCCAAATTTCATAATTTAGCATTATAAAATATTACAAATACTTTTGAATAGAATATTAAGTTGATCACGTGTATTTGTGTGGCAAAAATAACGCATGTATTAATTAGAATATACCGAATCTGAGTCCAACAATAGTTGTTACTATGGCAACACTCTCATAATGAGTGATAGAAACTGCAAAATTACCAGTATTTATGTGAAATTCGAAGAAATACAATCGATAAGCAAAATTCTACAATAAAATTAAAATCTTCATTCCTTTCCTCGAAGAATTACACAAATCCCACTCCAATATTACAATTCTAAGATATTTTAATGTTCAAGAGAAAATTACCTTGCACGATGGATTTAAGATTTTCCATGTAAATCAAATTGAAAGGATATTTCCTGGAATCGATCCCGAGACTTCAATCTTCGCAACAAAAACTATCCTCGGGAGCTCGGCTCATGTAACAAGAAATTTCCACCATGTTTCATGAAAATCACTCTATTGGTTCAAAAGTTAATAGGGGGGATGGACAGACAGACAGACACAATGACAAAACTATAAACCTATTTCTATTCTGGAAAGTAGGCTAAAAATGTAAGAAAAGTGAACATGCTAAAAAATTTTCTATGTAAAGGGAAGAGGACAGTAACATTTATCTGTATTTGTTGACTGTGGAATTAGGTCATGTGGTTCAATTGTCATTGTTAATTTGCTTCATTTCTAGAGCAAAAATAATATGTATATAACAGTAAATAGAGAAAAAATAATTTACATAAATCATGGCAGGAAGAAGAAAATTGAGTGGAGACAATAAAAGTGCAGGAAATAATCCTAAGTTAGCAAGAAAAAGCTTCTACTGATTCAATGTTTTAAGAAAGGTCCGAATGTTATTGCTTATAAGTTTAGCTCCACAACTCCTACAAATCTGTAAAAAGTTCTATTGAATCAGCCACTGCAGTAACTATAAAGAAACTCATATGATCACATAGTTTGTTGTGGCTATTGGAGATACCTGAAGCAAGTACATTTTTTAAATTGCTTGTTCTTGAAATTTTTTCAGCCATAAGACGAGCTTGATAGTTCTCCTTCCAAGACTTGCAGGATTCTACCGCATGTTGTTTCTTCTAGTGACGACTGTTTCACCTCCATTCCAGGTGGCATTTTCAGGTCTGATTGTTCGCAGAAATACGGCCGTTATTTATGCCCACGTCGGTCGGGTGAGGTGTGTTGTGATTGGCTGTTCCATTGTTGGCTTCCATTGACTGCTGGAACACCCTGCATTGGGTGGTGGTGGGAGGATGCGTCCAAATAACGGTCGGTTCCTTGTCAAACATAGTACTTGGTTAGAAAAAATGGAGAAACTGCTAGTGTTGTAGATTGATTCAAAATGTTCTGATGAGGATGTGTCCCTTAGTCAAGTAGTCATTTGCAATAAAGCCCTTTCTGTATTTGAATGTTTAATGCAAGAGGAGGGTGGCAGTTCTTCTTAAACATTTAATGCCAGTTCCAATTGGTTTCAAAATTTTTAATATTGCTCAAATATTCATAGCGTTCATTTATCTGGCGAATCAGCAAGCACTTTAATATTGCATATGTTATTTTTATTATTAATCTTATTATAATTTTTTAATGAAGCTGTGTGCATCGCTATGTATGTATATGAAGCCTCCATATATTTTATGCGGGAGATATGCTAATAAGAAGCAGTGAAGCATAACTTTCAATTGCATTTTTAAATTACTTAAGAGCCATCATACAGCATTCAGTTTCCTAACATCAATTTTCAAATACCAAATTTACTCATGTATATGTCAATCTCATGTATAGGTCAACTTCTGACCTTTTTATAAAAATTTTAGTTTTTTGTATAACTTGTGCATAAGTCAACCCTAGTTTTTGAGGTGTAACATAATGACATTCTTGAGTTTACCTAGTGTGTGTTGATGAATTTGATTCATTAATACATAATAACTCAATACATTAAGTAAGACAATCTAATAAACTATTTAAATTCATTATTTGTATCAATATATCCTGAAATACATAAATTTTTCCTGAACACCAGTCAAAATAATGGTTAGAACATCGTCAAATATAAAAAATAAATATTTTATATTGATTGAATTTATTTCTATACATTTATATTTGCAATAATCTCTTCATTTAATTAATTCACACAAGAGAAAAAGAGGACATTTGCCAGAATTTATTATAAAAAAACAGGACAAAGTAGGACATCTTTTATCCAAACTTGTTTTTACAATGAACGTTTTAAAATTTAAAAAAGGCAAAATTTGTGTGCAATTCTTTAGATATAAAAAAACCGTTGCAGTGTTATTTATAAGGGGACAAAATTTTCTTTCGCCCAAACAGTTGTCTTGCTTTGTGATCATTAAATTGTTTAGCAGGTCAATTCTGGATTTGTGTTCATTCATTGGTGAAACATTCAATTTAAAAAGTAGGACAAAGGTTTTTTACGTTCTCATAATAGGGAGTTCATGCAACATGATATGTAAGACGACAAGATTTTCTTCAGGCAAAAGAGGACAAAACAAAAGTTCATATGGTCTTAGTATAGATAATTTATTTACAAATAAATAATATAAAGAAATAAGACAACTTTTGTCACTTAATTTACAAATAAAAAACAAAGAAATGACACGTAATTTACAAATAAATAACATAAAAAATAAGACTTCTGTCACTTAACATCCTTTCAGACTAAAATCTTTTTATATATATTAGGTAGTACAGGTATATTTCTCACTGCCATGAATCTGTTTTAGCATATTTTCATAACTGGAAATTAGTGTCATAAATTCCTCACAGCTAAGATTGAAATTTCATTTCACATTAAGCCAGCTTTCAAAGTTTCCAACTTTACCTTTGCTTTCTCACTCATCCACATGCCGTTCAGTACCTCTCAACTCAACCAGAACAAATACATTTTCAAATGGAAATGAATTACTTTTAAAATGTTTAAAATATTCCAAACTTTGCTTTTCCACAGAAAGCCTTTCCTCATTCCACTGCAAAAGTTTTTCTTCTGAACAATATAAATTTACTCTACCAATCTCATCAAATAAGTGACTCATTTAATTGTACTGGTTGAAATTTTTCGATAAAAATTCTATACAAACTTAAATATCTTTCCATTCAGTTATCTTTATCAAAACACACCAATCAAATACAAGAAATTAATCAAGTTGATCTGATCACTCTGTAAGGCAGCGGTTTCCAAACATTACCAAGCCGCACCCTCCATCACCTAAGAAAACTATCTTCGCACCCCCCTCTATACCATATTCAACGGCAGTTCATAAAAAATTCCTAATAAACATAAAATTACCATTAATTACCTTAAGAAAAAACATGGATACAAGTGATAACGTCCTATCCAATCGAGAGCTAGAATTTGGCTGCTGCATATTGTAGGTCTCAAGATTAGGATGGTTAAACAGCCAGTAAGAGAAATTCTTTGCACACACCCCCCAGTTTGGAAACCACTGCTGTAAGGTATTCTGAGCTATTATTGTAGAACATTGTTTAGTACTTAAAAAATCCTTGGTTATATTATTATTGCTCTCTTCCAGTTTCCTTAGTATACATCTTACATGAATTGGAACAAAATCTAAATCTATTCTGGATTTCAGTGTATGTTTTAAATAATTGATTGCCTCTACTACTTCCATTACAGTAGCCTTTGAGTTTCCAATTCTTAAATTAGTTTCATGAAACAAAACTGACTCTTCATTTATGAAATGCAACCATAACTTAGCCATTTCATCCTCAAAATATTTCAAAATTATTGTGGGGCACTTATCTATTGACATAAAATATGACATTAATAGTTAGAACAATGATAAAATTTGTCCAATAGATGGTGTCGAAGCCAGCCACCTGGTTTTGGAATATCCAAATAACCTTTTATATTCAATGGAAGCTTCCTCACAAAAAATTTTAATGTTTCTCCTCTTACAGTAAAAATATCAAAAGGATGGCAATTTTTGTACACTATTGCCTCTATATCAATTGGCATCAAACATGCTGCCGTTTCCATTGCATTATGAATTGTGTAGAACTAACAAATCCCAAACAATTTTTTAGTAATGTTGTCTGTAATTTTCTGTAATCATTCGGTACTGTTCACATAACTGGTGGGAAGTTAAACAAGGCAATGCCGAGAAAGCAACAAGAAATGGAACTACCAAGGGAAAAGGCAAAAAAACAGAAGACAAACGTAAATATAAGAAGCATTTCAAGGTATGTAATGAAAGAACATAGGTAAGGGGTGACATATAATATTATTAATTGGAATGAAATAACAAATATTAAGTAATGAGAAGTGAGAAATCAGGAAGTAATTTCCGGTGGACTGAAGGTGGCAATATCTTGAAGAATTTGATCAAAGGCTCCTCCATGTAACATTCTAGTGGCAATTGATGATACTTTAACGGAGGCATTTTACTTAATGAAAATAGTGCAACGAGTAATATCACAGAAGATTAAGTCTACCCAACCCGAGGGGGAAGGAGGGGCCACAGGGAACGTGGGAAGAAATCAATGCCACCTAACCAAACTTACCCAACCCAGAGGGCTGAGTTGGAGTATGCCACAGGCCATGTACACATATGCCGCACCGTATATTAGTTCCATTTCTCATCACCAGTACTAGCGTCGCTTTGTTTACCTTGCACCACCCCAGTTATGCAAACAGAACCAAATATTCTTCTCTCCTTTTCTCTTCACTCCTCCAAAATTTGTGTGTGTTATCTGCACTTAATGCAATAATTTTTTCAGTAAGGGATTCATTATTCAAAATTTCCATTACATGATTTGATATTATTTCACTTATTATGTGTTCTTTGCACGAAGTGAAAGCATATAAGGGAGGTCGTTTCCGTCCGTCCTCATGTTAAAACTCAGAAACTGCTGGATGTATGTTGATGAAATTTGGTATTGGGGAGTTTTGCTAAAATTGGTCAACTGATTTCAATTTTGGTCAAACTTGAATAACAATGATGACCACTTTACATGAAGACCTATGATGTTCCTCTGTTTCAACTCGGGAACCGCTGGATGTATTTTGATGAAATTTGGTATTGGGGAACTTTGCTAAAATTGGACATCTGATTCCAATTTGATTAAAATCAGATAATGTTTACAACCACTTTACATGGCCTACATGTAGTTTACTGTTTTCCTTTGTTTCATCTCTGGAACCGCTGAACGTATTTTGATGAAATTTGGTGCTGGGGAGTTTTGCTAAAGTGATTGACCGATTCCAATTTTGGTTAAAATCGGTCAACAATTATGGCCACTTTACATGACCTACATGTAGTTTACAATGTTCCTTTCTTTCAACTTGGGACCGCTGTACGTATTTTGATGAAATTTGTACTGAGGATTTTTGTCAAAATTAATTGACCGATTACAATTTTGGTTAAAATCAAACAATAATTACGATAACTTTACATAAGGACTTACATGTATTTTACAATGTATCTTCTCATTAAATACTCATCTCAGCGAAAAATATTGAGAACCTTGTGGTAACCCAAAGAACGCATTTGTAAACTCAGTGTACTCTGACATGGAGTTCACCTTTCCAATCTTTTTTCTCCAGGGAGAGAAGCTAATTCTATTATTTTAATTTGAATTCCTGCCCTTGCACTGAAATATCATACCAAAGTTATAAAGATTTTCACATTTTTATGGTTTGTGGCATCCATAAAATTCTAACAAAATTAACATTATTCAAATAATGCCTTAAAATCTCCATAGCAAATGGGACAAATTTGACATCTCATTATTAGGGGGTAAAATGTGCAGAAATAATACATGTTGATCTATAGAAGAATCGTTTCATAAAATAAATGACTCATGATACAAGTTGTCAAAATAATCTGTATGTAAGTTATCATAACAAATCCATCGCTCTTTATTGCATTTGAGACCTTAATTTAATTTATGTATAGTTTACTACACTTACATGGCTATTTAGGGTAATATTTAGTGGGAAATTTCAAGGCCATAAAAAGAAATCCATCAAAGCCCTTCGGGCTTTGAGGTTCGAGTGAAGCAAGGAGTGAGGGAGGAGGGTTGGTGGCCGTAGGCCCCAGAGGCAGTGCCCCTAGCATGCTTAATCACTATACAGCAGGCACGTCAAACAGGCGACCCTTCCTATGCCTGTGACCCGAATGCTAATTTTTGTCTCAACTAAATCATTCTATATTTTATAGTTTTTTTTGTGAAAAGGAGGCAGAATTTTGTGATTTTAATTGAGTTATAATAGAACATGGTAATTAAGTTATTATCTTAAATGGATTAAATAGACATCCAATCCTATAGATAAAATCTATTTTTCTAACTATGGCCCTCACTAACTATAATCCTAATGCGGCCCTTATATAGCATACAGTTCTTTCATACAGCCCTGATGCCCCTCCGAGTTTGATATATTTGCTATACAGGAACACACTGATAAGCATTCTCATGTATGGGAATGAATTTCTTTATTTTTAATGAATTTTTGCAATTTTTTTCTCAAAGACTTGTTTCCTCTCTCCTCTTCCAAACACGAAACTCTCCTCAGTTACTTGGTCACTTTTCATCCACTACTACTACTTGGTCAGTTCTTACTACAAATTACTTGCAAGCGTAGTTGAAAAGACATGCTTGTAATCCTATAATATAATTTGCTTATTTTATATCTTCGTTGCTAATCCTTCTTTAACCACTATAACTCAGCTAATTCTTAATGAATCTTCACCAAATTTTTAATATAAGCTAATATTATGGCTAAAATTTTTTTAAATTTGGTGGAGGGAGAGAAGAGGGAGAAGGTGGGAAAGGGAGGCCAATTTTATACTGGCTCTTACACAATAAATATTTTGTTTTGTTGACTTGATTTCAAATTTTTCTGTCGTTTTAGAAATTGAAAAAAATTGTGGAGCCATCATTTTTGACAGGCATTATACTAGTAATGAATATTAAGTAAATATTAATCATCTAACATTATATTCAATGATATTCATTTTTTATTTACTTTAAAAATATAGCAAACCGTAAGCTATTGTGAACCAATCCCTATTAATGAACGCGCAGTTTTGAGTGATTTTTTTACTGTTTTTAATCAAGTTATTCATGGTAATTGGGTGTTTGTTTTCATGCATGTGATATGTTACACTGGAATTATTTATTCTCTTGTCTAAATTGTGCTATGTGATAATTAAATGGCGTTTATAGTCTCCTTTTTGACAGTATTATTGCTATTTTATCCCATGTATCACAAGATATTTTGCAAATCTCTTATTTCTGTAAATATGGTATTTTGTCATTCGAGTTGTGGAGCAAGTTGTCATTTTTCATTTAAGTAGATTTTAGGTGATGTTTTTTGATAAAAACTGCATCTTGTACACCAGAAATATACAGATTGCTCTTCATTCCGTGCCATTACACCAGACGAATTCCATAAATATTTTACCAACATTTCCCTCTCTGGGCAAATACTGAACATATCGATTGCGCAAACTATCCGGATAAGTAAATTATACACTGCCGTCAGGCGACAATGCGTCGGCACAAATATCTTTTCTTTAGAGTTTCTCGTAATTCATATTTTTCACATAGAGGTGAAGGAGACCATAAAAATACGAAAGTTCCTTGTTAAACCGTCTTTGCTCGAGTGCAGTGCGTATTGAGGTTGGGAATGACCACAGCCAAAAATGTCATCAGTTTCAATTTCGGCAATCCGGCTATTCTTCCTTTATGGACGCGATATGAAGACATATACTGGACCCTTAAACCACTCCTTCTCTTCAACAGGGTAATAGGCATGGCACGGTATCCTATAAATAGACAAGATGGCAGCGACTGGAGCAGCAACAATTGGGTAGCCTTATACAGCGCCTCGGTTTTTATTGCGGCGTCGTCATTAGCAGCACTGCTAATCTTTCAGACGATAGCTTCCACTAACTTAGAAGGGAACAGGACGACGATATCAGCATCTTTGGAGAAGGTTTGGTTCACTGTCATGCATGTGATGCTTTTCATCAATCTTCTTAGTTTTCTGGTGAATCGCTTAAAAATTCACGAAGCATTATTAGAGTTAGACAGGTTAGATGAAACCATGGAGATTTTCGCCACGAAAATCGATGTTGGTGGAGTCTGAAAACTCGTAGAAAGAGAGATGTGGGGTGTTGCGCTGACCATAGTCATCATCTGTTGGTTGGGCAACCCTTACGAGGTCGATTACAGTGGACAAGGGAGAGACTTGCAGTTTGTCATTGTGAGCTACATCTGCTTCACCACCATTTCGATACAGCTGCAGCTAAGAAACCTAGTCTCGAGCCTCAAGCAAAGGTTGTCCATCTTATTCGCCGAAATTCGACTGCAGTGCCAGCTGTACTTTCCCAGCAAGAGGGTTCGTCGTCGTCAGCTGTTAGGTTCGGAAAGACGCTTGTACCCTAGCTTAGTACCTGTATCCTTCGCCAACCGGGTCAAGTCGTGGACGCACCTTCATCACTCAGTCTTTTGCCTCAGCCGAAACCTGAACGGTATATTGGGCCCTGTGATGCTGATATTTGGTATTTACTGTGTAATAGAAGCCATCATCGTCTTTTACAACTCCGTTAATCTGCACTTTGTGAAACTTGAATCGTACATCGAACGTTTCGGAGAGATCACCTCCGTTTGGTGGATCATCTTCGACGTCACCTTGTTCTTCCTCGTAGTGGAGTCCTGCCGCTCGGCCACCCAAGAGGTAAACGTTAAAATTATTAGAAAGATCTGATGCTTTCCTGGCGAATCGATGAGGTGAAGAGTTCCCGGGTTTCCAGCCAGGTGAATATGTTGTCTACCGATGTTTCGGGATCTTCCTCAAGTGCCATCTTCAGGGGTCTCCTGAGTGCCCTACCATTCTTTCGTCCATGTATATATACTACTCCGGTATTGGAGGCTCGTTCCCCATTGGCTGTTGGGTCGGCCTATGGCGTTCCGTGTATTTGGGGAGTATGGGATTCCACACCTTGCTGAGTCCCGTTTGGCCGATGTACTGCTTGCCGCACGAGCAAGGGATTTTATAAACTCCGGCTGTTTTGAGGCCTAGTTGGTCTTTGTTCTGCGGTAGGAAGCTCTGGATTTTTTGCGGCGGTTTATGTGCCACCCTGATGCCTTGTCTGCCTAGAATCCTCGAGATCCTCCCAGAAATCGTTGACAGGAAGGGTATACATGCCGTGGCTACTGGTTTTTCTTCCGGCTTCTTCTTCGCTTTCCCGGAAACGGCTCTTTTCAGGGCCCTGCTGATTTCCCGTTCTCCGTGGCGGTTCTGTCGGAACCTATGCGTTTGCATTCATATTTGTACAAGGAAAAAATGCTTACGTTAAAGGAACGTTACTTCATTTAAGCTCTTTGAGCGAAATTTGGAATCAAAAGCATGTGGTAGAAGGTGTATAACCGTGGAAAATATTAAGAAATAATCGTTATTTATTTATACAACTTAAACCTGGAGTTTTTACAAACTTCAAAATAATATTATGCCTACAAGAGAACAATCAATTATGTTTTCATGAACCCATAGGTTGCCAGGATGAAAGTGGTCTTATTAGCATTCCTGACAGTATATAATATCATAGGCTGCCTATATTTTCTTATATTAGCCAAACATGATATCGTAGCAATACATTTAAATGGAATTTACTGGTTTATTTACGATTTCTCAACTGAAGATGTATTTTTCGTCCTTTGGGTGGCATTTTTTAACTATAGAATTATCGAGATCGTCTAACGGCTGAAATAAATTGAAAGACATTTCTTCCTTCTTGCTTATTATACAGACGATAATTATTTGTTAATCTACTAGTCTAAAGTTTGTGGCTATAATATTTGCATTTCGGTATTATCATATGAATTTTCCAAAATTTCGAACTGTTGATTCAAATTATACTTGAGTGAAAACGAAAAGTATTTAAAATTTTATGGATTTATCAAATTAATTTTATTTTTGACAATTTATAATTTTTGCACAACTAAACAGTCGATTTCAATCCACATTGAGATCCATAAATAATGGCATTCAGGCGCGCAACAATGCGACAATATCCTTCGTCTCGTATATTTCGTTTGCCATTCGTTCAAGCGAAGATAAGAAAACACGAGCTTTTGTAGCGGAAGAAAAAGCGATAAAATAGGTATTATTCTCAATGAGTCTTTTCGAGTAAATTTATTGATGGAGATAACCAGTTTAATGAACAACGGTCCCTCATATTATATGTTTGGTGGAAATATCAATAACCTTCCAATCGATAGTGTGAGAATGGCCAACATAAGATTAAAATTATTGAGTCAGCGTATCGCCGTTCTCCGAATACATTGTGCGCCTATACGAGAATGTCCATCGTAAGCAGTGGCGTCGCGTGCCCATTTAGGTTGGGTGTGCTTTTATTGGGGAGGGGGGTATGCAACCCGAGCTACAATATTCACGTGTTAATTTGAACGTACGATTGCATTTTTATCGACGTGTGAAAGTTTTAAGAGAGCATAGCGCAGCAGCGCTCTTCTTAATTGGTCTAATGCAATTAATATTAGAATAATTTTGAATACTTTAATTTACTAACTGATATGATTTTAACTATACAATTCATAATTATGGACAACACAAAGGTTCCCCGTCAAATAGACTTGAGATATGCATCACGCGCGCCGTTTATGTGAGAATGGTTAATGCTTCGTTGTGAGAAGATACTAGAGTGAGGTACGAATTATCTGTATTTTGTTACGATTTTTAAATATGTACAACCATATAATACGCACAGAAATCTGAAAAAGTAATCACTTGGGAAAATATTATTTTCCGGATTGAATAAAAGAAAGGCTTAAAAAACTCATTTTACTTACTTATTTATACACCAGTTCCAATCTCCTGTTTTGCCTTAGGAATTTTGTTAGCACATCATCATAAAATGAAGGTCTTTTCTTCAGTTCCGCCAGCAATGTCTTTTCAATGGCGAGTGAACTTAGGCCGCATAACCTTTCCTGCGTTTGTGTTCCTCTATAACACGTATGTATTCTCTTCATAGCCGAAAAAGAACGCTTGACTGTAGCAGTAGAACTCGGAATCGTCATGATAAGTTCCGCTAATTTATAAATCTCCTTGAATGCAACCTGAAGTTGATTTTATTGCATGAATTTTAATAGGTGATGCACTGGTTTCCTCGCAAATTCATCAGAAGAAAAGAGCACTTTTAGTTCATTTTTTAGGCGAACGTAGCCAAAAACTGGTCGGTAGAAATCCTTTAATTTTTCTAGAACACCACCAGGAAAAGTTTTCGTATACTGATCAAATCTTTCGCTACAAAGAAGTTGAAAAAACTCAAGTTTCGAAAGTAAAGAGTATCTTTCTTCCATCTCCAGGCACATGCAGTCGACTATTCTCTGGTATAATCGAAGGCACGCTCTCTTCTCCTCTTCTATAGATCCTTTTCGTCTTTTAGGCTTCGACGACTCAACCGTATGCTTTTTCTTTGCAGAGACCCAAATATCATCAAATCAATGTTCCTTGACATTCCTAAGCTATTTCATAGTATCATGCACTTTTTTACAACAGTACAATATGTCATAGGATGATGTTTGCAATATATTATTCAAAACATCAATATAGCCAAACAGAACAGAAAAAATTTCTAGCAAAAAAATTGTTTGAAAATCTTACAAGAAATACAGAAAACCACGAGCTTTGATTACAGCATCCACGTCCCAATCCCCAGAATTCTCCACAATGTGTTCAAAAAATGCAATAAGTTGACTTCTGTGGCGTTTTACTGTGTTTGATAAACGGGAAGTAAAAATTCATCTGGTTGGTGCGACGGAGGGTAATTTTTTAGCAACAAAATCTTGCAAAGCATTTACACTTTTAGATGATTTAGAAAAATATGCTGCCAATCCACTGATAGTTTGGAAAAACAATCTACATTCCTTGATATTCAAGAGGCTTTGCTTCAGAACTAAGTTCAAAACGTGAGCGTAGCAATGCGTAAATATTGCTAAAGGATAGGCCTCGATAACTTTACTCTGAAACCCATTAATATGTCCAACTTGTCCTTAATATTAAATTCCTCAACTCTGTTTACAACTTGTTTAAAAAGACCACTAGACGTTCTATCATCACTTACGTCTGTAAATCCGATAAACCTTTCGTGTGTTTGCCCATTATGGACAAAACGGAAAACAGTTGATAGCTGCGATTTCGACATTACATCAGATGTTTCATCCAGAAGAATGGCCACAAATGTAGCGGAAGAAATTTCTTTCTTTATAGCATCTTTAACCACATCAGATATAGCGTTAATGATATCATTTTGTACTGTGGGAGAAGTTCCTCGAAATACAGTCGATGCCTTTAAATGACTGTCTAAAAGAGGATCATACTCACGGAGCACATTTAAAAATTCTATATAATTCCTTCGGTTGGCTGAATCTTCAGACTTATCATGACCTCTCAAAGGAAGCTCTTGCTTAGCCAAATAACATACAGCATCAATTAATCTTTTTAAAACGTCTCTATTTTTCTTTACTTATTCATTATGACGACTAATTTCAATTTTTCTTTGGCTGTCAATGAGAGTGTCAATTCTTTGTTTTCCAAACATCTTAAGATTTAAAAATGACTGAACATGTGGCTGGGAGCGCTCATGTTTTTGCATTGCTGCAGCTAAATGATTAAGATCGGAATACCCGTGCTTATTCCAAACACCTTTCTCTTTGGAGAATAATAAACAAGGCCAACAAAAAAGTCTTGACAGCACTTCACATCCAGTTAACCATTCTACTGAATCGTATTGTGAAACAGAGAAATGTCTCATGTACTCAGTTTTTGCATCTTTGTGCTTGCACAGTAAATTTGGAAGAGGAGGACGAGGCTTACCTTCTTCGACTATGTTCATACAATCCGCAAAAGCTCTGGCAGAAAACGAGGCATTCAGTACATCGTCAACACTGTTAACCATTGTAAATATGGGCAAAAAGTTATAAATTATATCTAAAAAATTATAAATATATGTTAAAAACTTGTCTAAATCGGTGTCATAAACACGTCGGTTCACACCTTACCCCACGCACGCAAAACAGACGAAACTCAGAAAACAAAAACAGCATCTCATGACAAGTAACAACGTTGAATTGGATTGCTTCACACAATAGCCAATCACAACCGCTAACTACTTCTGGGTGCTGTTGTCTCAGCGCACACCCTGCCACGCCTTCTGGACGGTTTAAATCCACTAGGTGGCTAAGAATTTGACCCGCTGCGCCATCTGTACGTATGTTTAAAGGGCTCAAAGCTATCCGTATTTCTTACCGCACACCCGGGCTATTAACGTGAATGTGATACAATGTTTACGCGCCGAAACTTCTCCTCTTCATGAAACATTGTATATTGGATTTGATTTTAGGAATCACGCGAAGACAGAAAACGATTAGGGGAGTCTTTAACAGGAATAAATGCAAAAATATAATATCTGTGACATTGCGAATCCGTGGGTGTGCACCGCACACCTAGCACACCCTGAATATACGCCTCTGATCGTAAGATACGTTGAACGCGTTCGATTCGAAACTAGCGATATACTTCCAAAGAAGAAAAGAGATGACGACATCTACTGGACCACTCCTTTTGCTTATCAGAATCTTGGGTCTTGCTCCGTATCCCATAACAACGCAGAATGGTGGCAAACGTCAGACCTCGTTCCGGGTCTTATTTTACAGCGTTTCGTTATTAGGGGCGATGTCGTGTCTGTGGGCCGTCATGATCTATATAACCTTGTTGAATACGAAATACATTTCGCGCTCGACTCAGATCGACGTGATCGCCCGGGAGTTTTGGATCGACGGGATGTAATCTTTGGTTTCCGCCAGCGCCTACGATATCTAATCTAATATAATACATAGCATTTTATGAACTTCTTTCGGATATCTTCCCTTATATTCCCCGTAAGTAGGTGTTTATCTCTTCTGAATGTCGCTTTTGCTTTTCCTATTCAAGTACTCATCTCATCCGTATATTTCTCAACTTTTGTTATGATGAAGAAAAATTCTATCAACAAGTAGATGGATTAGCTATGGGGTCTCCAATGTCTCCCCTCCGAGATTTTCGCAATATTATAGAAATAAAATTGTTATATTTCGGGCATTAATTTTTAAAATTAGTGCAATATTGGTATAGTTGTGTTTATGACGCTTGTGGTCAGGTAGTGAAAGGCAACTGGATTTTTCCGTAATCATCTTAATTCTTTACATAAATCTATTTCCTTCACCATGAAAAAATAAATTGCTGACTCTCTCAATTTTCTTGATTTGACCATTTCCAATAAGAACAATTAACACGACTTTGCAGTATACAGAAATTTCACTTTCACCAACAATGCAATTCCGACTATCTCTTCCCCTCATTTCTCCCAAAAACGCTGACTTTCATTCCAAGCTCCATCGTTTGTTAAACGTTCCTTTGTCTGAATCTAATTACAACTAAGAATTTAAAGCTATAAAACCAATTTCCTCTAATAACTGCTACAATAGTGATTTAATTGAATAAATGTTAAAAAAGAAATCATGGAAAATAGCCCATTATAATAGGACTGCATTGACACCCATAAATCTGAATGAACGACCAAAATGGTGCAGGCTACCCTTTGCAGGTCATTTATCTAAGAAACTCACCATTAATTTACCCGGTTCCCTTAAAGCAGCTTTTTATTCCCCGAAAACACTAGCTACCGTACTTAATAATTCCAGCGACAAAATAAATAATTTGTCAAAGTCGGAAGTGTACAAATTAAAATGTAGTGATTGTGATGCTATCTATATCGGGCAAACAGGGAGAAGCTTTGGCATACGCGTCGAAGAACATAAGAGGTTCTTCTAGAACAAAGATCTTACATCCCACTTCGCAAAACAATCATCACAGTGAATTTGTACCAGAGATTTTACATGTGTTAACCAAAGGACGGAAATTAGACACAATGGAAAAATTAGAAGATTTTAACTCAAAGTGTGACAATCTAGTGAATGAATATGTTTTTTCCCAACATTTCACCTTTGCTCCCCACTACCTTGTCTCTTCCTAAAGCCCATTCCTCCTCTCTCTCCCTCCGGACCCGGCCATTAACTCCACGTTCGGGGGCTTTCCCTCCCCTCCCCCTATCCCAGACCACTATACGGAGTGAGCCACGGATGATGTGTAAATGTTTTTGCTAAATTTGCACACCAAGGGGTAGTTGTTTGTCAATGAAACTTAGCACACCCCTTGCCCTGGGTTCTAGGATTTAGGCAAGGTGACAAGTTGGTGTGTTGCTGAGTTCACCCACTTTTGGGGGTGATATCAATTTTTGCCACGGAGGCTTATGGGCCTCCCATGTTAATTTTGAAAAAAATTTTTTTTGAAATTCGCGAGAGAAATGTTGAGGCCGGGTGGTTTTCGACTCCACTGATTTAAAAAATGATATCAGTTTTAACCCCCGATTCACCCTTAAGGCAGAGGTAACCCCTAAGAGAAGAAATAGAACAATATTAATGAAAATATTTTCCTGAGAGTTTTTGAAACCGCTGATTACAAAAATGAAGTACTTTTTTCCAGAAATGCATTGTATCATTCATTTTTTCTTATGGGAAATTCGTTCTCATTTGTCGTGTGTTTAAGTAACGGAGTATTTTTCAGGAACGCATCAACAGCATTAAACGAAGAATTCCTGCACTGTACATATACTACACGTACTACTACTACTATTATGAGTATTTCCTGAATTTAAACGTGTAGATTATCCTTTTTGTTTGTGAATTTACAGTCCAATAACCTTCGGCCAGGTACCAGTTAATCCAATATAACATTGTTCATATGGGTTTTTAATATTTGCATAACGACGTTTCGCATAAGGACGCTTTTTCATGGAATGGATTAACGTCGTTATGCGAGGGATTGCTGTATACGGACAGCTAAAAATATAATGCTTAACGAAGCTGGTTCCTCCACCTTGCTCTCAAAAGCAGTTTTGAATCCTCAAAAAATACCCTGAAGAAATGAGACGCAGAAATTAATAAAAAAACCTACCCTCGATCTCCCATCTTGTGAAGAAAGAGGTTTCGTAGGAAGTAAACACAAATCCAAATTCGTTTGCAAATCCTCAACAATGGTAGTTTATGACGCTTAAATGAATAGACGAGAGGTTTGCACCAAGATTTTTCTAATGGAATTGGTCAATAGGTGCCATCGTCTTCTGTAAAATGTGCGAATTATGGAGGAAGGAACGGAATTATCCATCCGACGGGACAAGTGCCGATGATTTTTCCTAAGGGAGAAGAACCCAGTGTTTGACACAATTAAACGGGATCGTATGAGAGTTAAAAGCAAATGATTGTTTGACGTGTTATGTCCTTCGACACACTCCACTACGGAAGGATTGTCCTCAATAAGTGACGTAGTGATCCATAACTATAATATTATTCTTTTTAACTGTAAGTTACTCCGACAATATTTTTATTGTTTTAAAGTTATAATGCTGCAAATAGCTCATGAAAACAATAGGCTTAATTTGAATTACCAAGTATAATTAAGCGATAAGATTAACCAATAATTACGATAAAACATGCACATTTATTGGCTTCCAGTGATCTACATTAAATTATTAGTTTTATTTTTTTAGCGTTTTATACGGGACGAAGGCATAAGCGCTGGCTCTAATCCTGGGGAATTTTGGCAAATGCGCGCGCCATAAGTGTAATGCTGTCTTCTAAGGGTGGAGTGTACGTAGTCTCTGGTAGATGGCGCTGGTGTTATTCTGTGACGTCACATTCTTCAAAACTCCTCCTACTCCCCATGGTCACACAAGTTGGACTCCCTCCTCCCCTTGGTACGTGATGTCATATACGGACAGGCCCATGAGTGCCAAATTCAAAAAAACTTTCTCCTGCGTAGGGGTAGTTACCCCTTCTCAGGGATGTTTCGGAGGGTTAAAACACTTCATTTTTGTAATCAGCTGGTTCGAAAACCCCAGGAAATTTTTTTATGATCATTGCTTTATTTTTTCTCTTACGGGGTAGTTACTTTTGCCTTAGAGGTGAATCGGGTGTTAAAACACTTCATTTTTGTAATCAATGGGGTCGAAAACCCCCAGGAATATTTTTAAATGAAGTGTTTTATTTTTTCTCTAAGGGGTAGTTACCCCAGCATTAGGGGTAGGTCGGGGATTAAAACTGATTTCATTTTTGAAATCAGCGGGGTCGAAAATCCCCAGAAATTTTTTTTTATGTATAGTGTTTTATTTTTCTCTTGGGGGTAGTTACCTCAGCATTAGGGGTAGGTCGGGGTTAAAACTGATATAATTTTTTAAATCATTGGGGTCGAGAACCACCCGACCTCAACATTTCTCTCGCGAATTCCAAAAATATTTTTTTCCCCAAAATTATCATGGGTGGCCCATAAGCCATGACAAAAATTGATATCACCCTCGAAATGGGGTGAAATCAGAGACACACCAACTTGTCATCCCTTTTGCCCAAATTTCAGAACCTAGGGCAAGGGGTGTGCAAAGTTTCATTGACATACAAATACCCCTTGATATGTAAATTTAACAAAAACTTTTACACATCAACTGTGGCCCATTCTGTATATGCATCCATACCTCTTCCCCTCCCCCTACTCCTCTCTGGATGTCCTCCTGTCGCAGTTTCTCTCCTCCTTCACCTACGGCTGTGGAACCCATTTTGTACAACTCTTTAATCTATCTATATCTATCTAATATCGTCTTTCTTTATTTTATTACTGGAATATTACCTTTTTCGTAAGTAAAATCATTATATCCTACATATATATTTTTTATTAATGCAAACATGCCTACGCATCAGCTTAAAATAAAATCATAAGGAGAATATGGGCCACCACATGACTTTCTCCATAACTTTAATATTTTTAAAAATTACAAATAGGTTACATAATAAACAACACGATCCAAACAGAACTTATGATGCCTACTTTCCATTTAATCATTTATTTGATACTTATATTGGATTTAGTAGCTTTAAATTCATAGCGGATATGTAGCTCTTTGTGTTCCCAGATTTCATAATTAAGCGGTATAAAATATTACAAATACATTCGAACGGAATATTAAATTTATCACGCGAATTTGTGCGGCAAAAATAACGTTTGTACGCATTAGAAAATACCGAATCTGAGTCAAACAATAGTTGTCACTATGGCAACACTCTCGTAATGAGTGATAAATAGTGCAAATCCCCAGTATTTACGCGAAATTCTAAGAAATACAATCGATAAGCAAAATTCTACGATACAAATTATAATCTTCATTCATTTCCTCAGAAATAGTACAAGACTTGCTCCGATATTGCAATTCTAAGATATTTTAATGTCCAAGAGAAAATTACCCTGCAAGAAGGATTTCAGATTTTCCATGTAAATCAAATGGGCAGGATAGTTTCTGGGATCGAACCCGGGACTTCAATCTTCGCAACAAAAACTATTCTCGGGAGCTCGGCCCTTGTAGCAAGACAGTTCCACCAAGTCTCATGAAAATCAGCATTGGTTCAAAAGTTAATTGGGGGAGAACGGACAGACAGACAGACGAACAGACAGACAGACAACGAAAGAACTATAAGCCTATTTCCATTCTGGAAAGTAGGCTAAAGATATTTTAAGAAACTGCGAGAAAATTTTAGACTTTACAAAGAACAGAAAAAACTCAAACCATAGCTTTCTGATATTGGATATAGGCACAAAGCTCCAACAATAAATTAAATAAAAGGAGCTTTACAAATTTTAAGATTTAACTAAGTGTCAATTGTTAACAATAGTCATCGGTAGGTGGAGTGGTTGGTCTCCACTAAATAATTTCTTTTTAAAGTTATCTCTTAAACAATGCATTATATGGAAAAATGTTTCGAACAAAGGTTGTAGAAATTTAAATTTCCTACAACTTTATTTCAATATGTTTTTAAATATATCAAGCATTAAAGCAAATATATCAAAATAACGGTTGTGACAAGAGTAAACACCCACTTCCGGTTTACCGACTTTTACCAAAATCTAATCACTTCTTATGACTTTCATAAAAATGTTAAATATAAAATTTCGCATTGACCTGATTAATAGTGTTTGAGTTAGAGCCCACACAAAAAAGCTGTCACGCACGCACAGACATCATCGAGGAAATGGTCAAAACGTGTTCAGGGGACCTCAAAACGTGTATTTCTGTTGAAACCTCGAAGTATATTTTTTATGAAAACAATACTTTCCGCTATACTACGTATGGAGATAGTAAAAAACGGATGTGACAAAAGTAAACAGCCACTTTCGGTTGACTAATATTAAACAAAAAGTTATCAACTTTTCTTCCTTTAACAACAATATCAAATATATAATTTCTCGTTTACCTGTTTATAAGTTTTTGAGTTTTAGCGCTTACAACAATTCTATCACATACACAGGGCCGGCTCAAAGGGTTGTGGCGCCCCTAGCCAACTTTGCTTTGGCGCCCCTATCCCTTTCATCTAAGCTGAGAAAGGTTTTTCAGTTAAAAAATAAAAGATCCGTTTTTTGACATAATTTTATTGTTCATTTCATTCAGTTCATTTTATTTAAATATTAAAATAAAAAATACAATTTATGTAAATTAAATTAACAAGTGTCATTAATTATTTCATAGTCATTACAATTTCGGCTTTAAAGACTAACTTTTCGGGCCTTTATAGCTATGAACCTTTGGATAATTCCCTTCAAATTGTTTGAGCACATGAATTGCAAGATTTTCATTGGAGAATAATATTTCATAATAATATATTAATAATAATAATATTTTAGTATTATTTTTTAAATTCATCGTTTAAATCGGTACCGAGGATATCTTTCTGATGATCATCTGTAAGCAGAATTTCTAAATCCATACAGTTTTTACGCAGCTCGTCGTCACTCATTACTGTGGCATAATTCACATTGTATAAAAATTGGAACTGATCCTTACGCTTTACGATCAACTCAAACCTGTCTTTCGATGACTGACTTGCGTTTTCTAAAATGTTGTTGAAAAAGTGAACCCTAAAACTTTCGTTCTCTATGGTTTCATCTTCGTGTTCACAATCAAACATTTATTTTCGGCGGCGATTTCTTGTTTTTTCAAATTCTGGTTCAATTTCAAATTCGATTGCCAACTTTTTTTCATCGTCTAGCACGCATATAAATTTCTCATCTGTGCAATTTTTAAGGTATTCGTTTGATTTTGAAAGTCGGGAGACAGCTTGCGAGATATTCAAATTGGCGTCTTGGAGAGCTTTACTTGTGATATTTATTTGGCTCAAAATGTCATACCAAACAATCAGGCAGCAATAGAATTCCGTTTTTGTAACTGTACACTTATTTCTTGTTGATCGATAGCGATTGTTTGTTTATTTCTGTGGCTCTTTCGATTTTTTGGCTCCCCCTAGACTTCAACGCCCCCTAAACTTCAGCGCCCCTAAACCTCAGCGCTCCCCTAAACTTCGGCGCCCCGAGCCAATGCCACATTGGCTCGCCCCTTAAGCCGTCCCTGCACATACACACACACAAGCAAGCGCACCAACGCATGCACACATATAATCATCGAGAAAAGGTGAAAATGTGTTCAGAGGATCTCAACGTGTATTTCTCTTGAAATCTCGAAATCAAATTTTTTCATGAATAAAATACTTTCCCCTTATACTACGTTTGGAGAAAGTAAAAATGAAATAAATGGTTAAATTAAATAGAAATGAAAAAATGTTGTGGCCACCACATGACTTTCTCCATATCTGTAATATTTCCAAAAATTCCAAATAGGTTACATAATAATAAATATTTTAAGAAACTGCGAGAAAATTTTAGACTTTTCCAAGAACAGAAATAAACTCAAACCATAGCTTTCTGATATTGGATATAGCCACAAAGCTCCAACAATTAAGAAAAGAAAAAGGAGCGTTACTAAGACGTAACTAAGTGTCAATTGTTAACAATAGTCGTCGGAAGGTGGTAGCTAAAAATATCAGATCTCTCAAACAATTCATTATATGCAAAAATGGTACAAACCATATTTGTATTAAATTAAATTTACTACAGCATTTTTTCCAATACATTTTTACATTTATCAAATATTAAAGCAAATATTTCAAAATAACGGTAAGGGAAAAGAGTGAACACCCACTTCCGGTTGACCGATTTTTACCAAAAACTAATCAGTTCTTACGACTTTTATAAAAATGTTCAATATAACATTTCGTGTTGACCTGATTAATAGTGTTTGAGTTAGAGCACCCATAAAGAAGCTATCACAAACACGCACAGGCATCATCAAGTAAATGGTCAAAACGTGTTCAGGGGACTTCAAAACATGTATTACCGTTGAATTCTTGAAATCGATTTTTTTTCATGAATACAATACTTTCACCTATACTACATATATGGAGAAGGTAAAAGGAGATTTATAAGTGTTCTCTTATAGAGATTTGTATGAAATTTGTTTGGCAAAGAAATATTAACGATGAGTAATTTGTTAAAGATTATGCCACACAACTTTTGCATGACCATACATTACACAATGGTATGTAGATACATGGGTATTGCATGTGAAACTGTTCTATATAAACAAATTTTTTTCAAGGCAGGGGCCTGCGAGGTTTAACGTATTCAATGCAGGATTAAACGAATCAAAAAATTCAGAACCCAAAACTTTTTCGGTTCTCATAAAAGGCCCAAGTGAAAGGTGAGATTTCTTAACCACCCTCGACTATCCTCATGTTGCTCACTCCATTTCTGGCGCGAAGGTCACCCTTTTGTCTATCGGAGGATAATATCTACTGTCCTCTTCCTCTAGCCGAATGGATGGAATTCTACCGATTGAAAATTGTTGGAAGTCTGTGAATGTCGTGAGGGAGAAAGGAATTTCTGTTCCATTAGCGGTCCTCCCTCAGTGAGCCTCAGGAGATGGGTTTCCTTTGAAAACTATTCTTTTCTTGATTACATAAAAGGATTTTTCCTGATGCTTGGTCCCTGAATGAGCCGAAAAACTCAAGGCAATCGCTCCACAAACATCCATCCCTTCTCAAAATGAATTGTTAGGATTATTAGCCAGTCTTTCCTTATTATATAGTTACAGAAGACATCGGTAAACTTCTCTCGGACATATCCCTATATCCGTTATCCTTTGTTACAGCTTAGTACTTTCTTATATATATTACAAATATGAAGCATTTATGTCTATATTGGATGGTTTCTGTTTCGTGAAAGACGAAGTAGAATCAGAAATTAATACAATTCTAATTTTTTCAAAAAATTTAGTCTTATGGAGCGGATAAGAAACACCTACTCCCATTTTGTAGACTACCTAATGACGTTCGGCTGGTGGTGGGAAGGGTGAGTGAAAGAGGGGCGGGCAGAGGGAGGGATGAGAGAAATGGTGCGGGCGGTGGGAGGGGAGACTCAAAGAGGGGCGGGCGGTGGGAGGGGCGAGTGAAAGGGGGCGGGTGGTGGAAGATCTGAGTGAATGAGGGGCGGGCGGTGAGAGGTTTGAGTGAAGACGGGCGGGCAGTGTGAGGGGTGAGTGAAAGAGGGGTGGGCGGTGGGATAGATGAGTGAAAGAGGGGCGGGCGATGGAAGATGTGCGAAAATGAGGGGCGGGCGGTGGGAGGTTTGAGTGAAGACAGACAGACAAGCGACATTATTAGGGCGAAATTGAGATTATGTAGTCCCTTCTTACATTATCCCTTTCGTCATATAAGTAATTACAATATTTACAAAATAAGAGAAATTAATTACATACAGATTTTAACAAAATACATATTAATTACAAGTTAATATATTTGTTAGTAGATAACAGAGCATTACCAAAGAATGTTAGTTTTGTGGGTCATATAAAACTGTGTATCAGTTATGTTTTAACACAGAAAAAATTCCCACTGTGGAAAGCACCTACAAAGAGAGGAAAGGTGTAAAAACCGCGAAAATTTCTAAAATAGTTCAGGGGAAGGAAAAAAAATTCAATAATATGAGAAAAAGAGAAAAAAATACTTTCATAAATACAAACATATGTACATACATATATATCCATATAAGGGAGGGGTGGTGAGAGGGGAATAGGGATTGTAGGGTAAGATATGCCTGGGAGATTACATAGTAATTATGATACAGGAAAATAAAGTAAAATAAAATTATATATTTATACCTAATAAGCGCATTCTTGTGTCAACTTGAAAGAAAAGATAGGGAGTGGTTCAATGCATGGGGAGTGAGACGAGATACTTGTGATACAAGCATTTAAAAGTGCCTAGAGATAGAGAGTTTCTTATTAAAGTTGGAAGGCCATTCCAGAGTTTGCATGCAGTGACGGTAAAGGATTTGTTGTAAATTTCTGTTCTATGAAGTGGAGTTAGTAATTTATCGCATCCTCTGGTATTGCATTGGTGAACAGTAATAATGGCGGCGAACTGAGAAGAAGGATAACAAGGGATGTGATTATTAAGAACTTGATACAATAGGGAGAGGAGGTGAAGGTTTCTTCTAGATTCAAGTTATAGCCAGGACAGTCGACGGGAGTATTCTGAGACATGGACAGACTTTTTAAGATTAAAGATGAATCTCATGCAGGCATTATGGGAACGTTGTAGCTTAATGGCGATTTCTTTGATAAGTCCTGGTATACAACATCACAATAATCGAAGTGAGGAAAAATTAGGGAGGTCACTAGCTGTATTTTTACTGACGAGGGAAGAATGTTAATGAGAGGCCTTAGAGTGTGTAAGGAGGAGTTTACCGTGTTGCAGATTTTTATTATATGATTATTCCAGGTGAGCATTTCATTAATTAGAATCCCGAGATTTTTTACAATTTTACAATAGGTTATAACTGAGCCGTTCAAAGACAGAGAAATTGATTCCGCAAGGTTTATAGATGCCAGTAGTTTCGGATAACCGATTAAAATGGCTTGAGATTTCAAGGGGTTTATGGTGATAAAATTATTGTAGCTCCATTCTTGAAGTTGGGCCAAGTCATGATTTATGTTGGCTATGGAAAGAGATAAGTTATTGGATTTTGTGTCTAAGTAGATTTGGAGATCATTGGCTTACAAATGATGCTTGGAGTAAGTTAAGTATTGAGAACAATCATTTATGAATAAAAAGAACAATAGAGGACCTAAAATTGACGCCTTGATTAACATTAAGCTGAGGGGACAAGGAATCGTTGTAGATGACTTGCTGGGAACGGTTCTAAGGTACGAAGAGAACCAATCTATTGAAGGTGAAGAGAATCTCGTGCAGCGGAGTTTTGCTAGGAGTATGTCTTTATCTACTGAGTCAAACGCTTTACTAAAATCAAGCATTATTAGTACTGTGGGTTTTCTGTCATCCATGTGTCTGCGTATATCATCAGTGATTTTAATTAACGAGGTGGTGGTGCTATGTGACTTCAGAAAGCCAGAGTGATGGGGGTCAAGTAGATGATTAACGTTGAGAAATCTGCTACCTGTTCATGCGCATGTCGCTCCAGGGCTTTTGATAAAGTGGGAAGAAAGCTAATCGGTCGGTAGTCATTGTTTGCGGTGAGAGATTTATTAGGGATTGGGTGGACTAACGCGTGTTTCCATTGCGATGGGAATTTTCCCTGTAGAATAGAATAGAATAGAATTTTTATTGACTCATTACATTTACATGGTTTCAGTACAAGTCTGTCAGTAAATAGGTGTCTCGTCAAATACATACATATGTCAACTGTTACACATTACACATACATTTCAATATAACTGTTACACATCACACATACATTACAATATAAATGTTACATTGAATTATAATTCACAATATACTTAACATTACATCAATCAATCAATGACACATCATTGTCTTCCATATATTCCCTTACTGAATAATAACTCATATTCAACAAAAACTCTTTCACTTTCTCCTGGAAATATTTTACATTATTACATTTTTCTCTAAATTTTATGGACAATTTATTATAAACTTTGATACCATTATAATATGGACTATTTTCCATTAGTTTTAATTTGTGCTGTGGTAGATTCAAGTTATCTTTGCCTCTTGTATCATATTGATGCTCAGACTGAAGATTTTTAAAGTAAATTTGATTCTTATTGACATAGCTTATTAGCTCATAAAGATAGAGTGATGGAAGAGTTAAAATATTATATTTTTTAAATATTGGCTTACAGGAATCTGTGAAGCCTGAGCTGGTCATTATATGTATTACTTTTTTTATTTTAAAATAGTTTCCCAGCCAAAAGCATTTCCGCACAAAATTATGCCGTATTTAAGTATTGAAAAGAAATACCTATAGTACACTGGTAATCTGATTGGCATGCTAGTTATTGATGCAAGTATTGACATATTGAAGCATGCTCTATTTAATCTTACTGCTAAATTATTAATTTGGTCTTTCCATTTCATATTCTCATCAATATATACTCCCAATAACTTGGTTGAGTGCTTGATATTTACATTAAAGTTTTCACTAATCGATTCCAAGACAATTTTTTTATTTTTGGCAGTTCTAAAATTATAACATTAGTTTTAGTTATATTTAACTTAAGTCCATTTGCAGAAAACCATTCCTCCATATTTTCTATTGTTTGAAGCAAATTTTTACCTAGATCTGCTATTGTTTTTTCCTTTAAGATTGCTGATGTATCATTCACATATAAGATAATGTCTGCTTTCACATCATAGGGCAGATCATTCATATAAACAATAAAAAGTAGTGGACCAAGGACAGATCCCTGTGGCACTCCTATTTTCACATCACTCCACTCTGAACCAAAAGATTGATTCTTATTACTAGTTATTGTTTTTTGTTTGCGTTTAGAAAGATAAGATTCAAACCATTTGAGAGAATTGCTATGGACACCATAGTGCTTTTATTTCCTGATTAATATTTCATGTCTAACACAATCAAATGCTTTGGATAAGTCAAAGATCAATCCTGCTGTAGACTGTGATTGATCAATGGATTCAGAAGCATTATTTACAAAGTCCATTAATGCTTTAGTAGTTGAGTATTTCTTTCTAAAGCTATGCTGACTATTTGATAACAAGTGATTATATTCTAAGTGATTAGAAAGACGGGTTTGTGCAGCCATTTCAAATATTTTAGAAAAATTTGACAAAAGAGATATTGGACGGTAATTGTTTAACAATTCAGGAGGTCCTTCTTTATGTAGTGGCCTAACTGTTGTATACTTCAGCCTTTCCGGAAAAGTTCCTGCATGAAATGACTGATTTATTATTTTGCAGAATGGGTCAGTAATGTACTCCATCACTTCTTTAATTATAAATGCTGGCACTTCATCCCAACCACTAGATTTTTTATTTTTTAAACAAAGTATGAATTTCTTTACTTCAGCTTTAGTTACTGGACTTACAAGGGAAGCCCCCAAGGTGTGACAATCACATCGGATTGAAACTTTGCAGAATGAAAGTATATGTAAAATAACAGACTCCTATTTCTACCTAGGTGCCAACTCGACATTGTTTACGTGAAAATGTTCTTTGAATATCGCGTTCTGAGAGTCAACGTAATAAGAACATTAAAAGCCATTCCATTATTATCTTGGGGCGTTGGTCTAGGGGAAATGAGCTGGATGTCAAATATTTTTGCTGGGGTTCAATTCTCGAAGGGACCAAAATTTTTTTCTGATTTTTAAATTTTTTTTTCGAAATTTCCAGCATATCGTCGATAAAACTTGCACAACATTTTTTTTTAATTATTCCATTCATTATAACTACTATTTTCTTCATCGTAATGCAGTTTTTATTGCCCCAAAAACTGAAGATCACTCGCTAAACACGAACAAAGACAAACAATTCCAATCGCCACTCCAAAATGTGCCCTCGAACAATAAATCGCTCGGAAATATTCTGATGTTGAAGGACGTCTGCTAAAAAGGACACGAAAAACTGCGTCTGGTCATCTTATAATGTTGTTATTAAAGTTACGGTGTTGTTGTTTAGGGATTCGTTATCATTTGCAGGTGTCAATTATTGTCATTATAATTGAAATAATGTCACAACACTTCGGTTATTTCGATGCAATGTTCTTCATTCCTCCTTTCAAATCTTGTCATGTATTGTTCATTATGATAAATCGGTTGCTGGTGTCAAATATTGCCATTATAATTATAATTGGCATTATATCACAATATTGTTGGGTTATTTCGGTGCATTGTTCTGCATTCCTCCTTCCAAATCTCGTCATGTATTGATCATGATGGTAGTGATCCATAAAATTATGTTTGTGAAGAATTACGGTGAAGAATTACAGTGAAGAAAGTAGTAGTTATATATGCATGGAATAAATTTTTTTAAAATGTTGTGCAAGTTTTATCGACAGTATGCTGGAAATCGCGAAAAAAACTTTTTAAAAAATCAGAAAAAAATTTTGGTCCCTTTGGGAATCGAACCCCGGCAAAAATATTTGTAATCCAACTCGTTTCCACTAGACCAACGCCAAACGGAAGGACTTTTAACGTTCTTATTACGTTGGCTCTCGGATCGTGATTTTCAAAGAACATTTTCTCGTAAACGACGTCGAGTTGGCACCTAGGTAGAAATAAGAGTTTGTTATTTTACATATACTTTCATTCTGCAAAGTCTCAATTCGATGCGAGTTTCACACCTTGGGGGCTTCCCTTGTTAGAATGGTGGCACTTGTTATTGCAGGATTTATTACTATGGTGTTAACTTTAGCCATGGCTTTGATGATTGAGGGATTAACCTGTAATTCTTTTGCAGCATTTAGGAAAAAGCTGTTGAAAGACTCAGCAATAATTTCTGGATCAGAAGTACTGTTATCATTCAGAACAATGTTTGAGATGTCGTTATTCTTATTTTCTTTCAAACCTAGCTCTTTTTTTACTATTGTCCAAGTTGCTTTACTTGTGTTATTTGAACAAAGAATATATTTATCATTTGCCATTATTTTTGCCTTGTTGATGACTGACTTAAGTATTTTTCTGTATTTTTTATAATGATTAATAATTGATGCATTTTTAGTTTCTCGTGCTTCATAATGCAATATTCTTTTTTGTTTGATGGATGTCATGATTCCTGTGGTTATCCACTTTGAAGTAAAAATTTTTCCTCTTTGTTTGATGTACACCAATGCAATTGCATGATTAAAACAGTTAAGGAAATTTGAGATAAATATATTATAGTTTTCATCAACACTTTTATCTAAGTCTACTGACCATTGAATCTGCCTTATGCTATCCTTAAATTTCTCAACATTTTTAAAGCTGAAAACACGACTTAATTTATTTTGAATAACCCTCTCATTAGTTTTAATTGTTTTTGGGAGTGATATGAAAAGTGCTCTGTGGTCTGATAATCCTGGCTCCAGGAGGAAGAGTTCTTTATCATTATACAGTAAAACCTCTCATTAACGAATATCAAGGAACCCAATTTTTCGTCTATTCGTTATTCGGAAATTCATTGATCGGAGGTTATTGGGCGTTGCATAACTTCAGGGGCACATTGCCTGTTAGATTATACGGGAGCAACGGGGCTATCCAAATGAAGGCATATGCTCAGAAACGGAGTAACTCTACTAAATTATGCCCATTACATCTCTTCAGGAAAAAGTATCACATAAGTGGACGATATTCAAAACGCGCCCTCAATGTTTAATAATCGGCCATATTGATTTGAAGCTCCGACGACGCAATGCTTTCTTATGGGAAGAAGGGCCACTTTCATTCATCTCATTTTGCAATGTTTGACAGTGGCAAGCACCAAATAACTCGGAAATGCAATGTTATTTTTTCTAGCATTGATTGGCAGGTTCTGCACGAAAACATCCTCTGCAATTTTTTATTATGCGACTTTTTTCGAGGTTGCAATGCGTGATACTCGCTGAGCCTATCCTAAAGCATCTGTTGAGTCGCTAAGTTTATAAAAAATATTGACAGCAACGCCACTTCTTAATGCCAATTAACAAACTACTATTTGACCACCACGGAGCGGGTTGCAAATATTTCAAAACGAAATGAAAGAAAGCAGCATTTTCCCCATAAGAAAGCACTAACTGTCGTTAGCACTCCAAATCAAGACTCCAATATTTTTCACTAACATTCTTAACAACACTCCAGCTCCGTCTCTGACGAATAAATTATCTATCACAAAAAAGTGCATAGGAACCACCTCACCATGATACATACCTCATTGCAGAAATCTTTTGTTGAAATTCTCTCTAATAGGATTAGGGGATTATTTTAATCGGGAATGATTTCAAATACAACACTTTTTGAAAAAGATTTATTAATAAATCAACATTTTTTAAAAAACGAGTCTATTTTTTTCTGTTTTAAATTCTTCGTAAACTCTCGGGAAACGGCCTTCTCCACTTCCCTGAAAGCGTCCATAACTGCAGCACTACAACTCTCGGATGAGAGTAAATACCTTTCCACTACATCCAGTGCTGCACATACGTCGCTCGACTTTGGCCGCACCAATTCTCCATCTTCCTCCATATTGGACACTTCTACCCCTTCGGGATCCTCACTTTCCACAGAGCAGGTCAACAAATTGTCATCTACATGGGCAAAATCTTGAAAAGACGCCGAGTTTAAATTTAAACCTGCCCTTAATTCTGCCCACCCTTCTCCCTCAGGTTCCACACACTCCTCACTTGCAATGGAATCACAAAAAAATCCAGCCCTTGCATAGCAGTTTTTTACGTTTGTCGGTGAGACGGCTTCCCATGAAATGCAAAGCCGTTGCATTGCCTGCAAGAGGTTCGATTTAAGGAGGGTTGCATTTCCCGCCATCCTGCGCAGCAAATACTGCACCAGAGTCTGCCGATACATCGCTTAACCTGCGAAATGACCCCCTGGTCAAGAGGCTACTGGTGCAATTTGGAGGGAAGAAAACAACCCTAATGTTTCTTAAATGAATCCCCTCCAAATTATGCGCTGAGCAGCGATCGAGAAATTGCATAATTTTTCGGTTCTGCCCTCCCATGCGTGCATCCACACCTACCAGCCAATTCCTGAATATCGATGCCGTCATTCATGCATTTTTGCTGTTGCCATAAGTGCATGGCAATCGCCTCACATCTTTAAAGCATCGCGGCTTGGCAAGTTTCCCTATTACAAGGGGAGGTAACTTTTCTGACCCGTCACTGTTGGTGCAGAAAAGCACCGTGAAGCGCTCCCTGCACATCTTGCCCCCATGACACGCCTCTCCCGTCACGCTAAGAGTGCGGTCAGGAAGAAGATTATAAAGAAATCCTGCCTCGTCCACATTAAAAATGTCTTTGGGGCTGTAGCTCTCTCTGATCAATGCCAGCAACTTCTCTCTCCAACTCTGCTCAACAGCCGGACTCACACTTGCCTCCTCTCCCGTGATCTTAAGTGTAGTCAAGTTCCTCCTCTTCTTGAACTTATCCAGCCATCCGTTGGATGACCAGAAATCGTCCATCCCTAATCTTAGCGCCTCTTCTCTTGCCTGCTCCTGCAAATAGGCCCCGATACAGGAATCAATTTGGCCCGTGCCTGGGAGAGCCAGTTGAAAACCGCCCGATCGAGATCTTCATTAATGCAGGTCCGGGCACGATTCCTATCTGGACCCAATTGTGCTGCATTTAAGGATGTCAGCACGTTGCCCGATGATGGTTGAAAGCGTAGATGGCGGAATATCAAATAGTCGGGCCGCCTCCAACTTCCTAATTCCCTGGTCCACAGCTTTCAATATTTTCAACTTCTCCTCGACAGAAAACTGCCGCCGTTTAGCCCCAAGAGCAGAATACATGGCCTTTACAAATTAAAAATCGATATTACTTCTTAGAAAAACATAAGAGCTGAATTTAAGTTGAAGGAATTATATACCATGCACACGCGTTTCCTTAAACCAAGAATATATTGCATTAAAGCCAATGAATTAATTTCCTGTAAATGTACTCGGGCGTTGAGATTTTTGCACATTAATTCAACACAAGATTGTTGGGGATTGTAACAATACAAGTTTTCAATGCAATATTTACGTGATCAATTTTCATGAAAGTATGGTGCAAGGCCACATGGCTCAAAAACTGCAAACTTACCTTTAAGAGCAGAAAATGAAGAGCAGCAAGCAAAAAGCTAAAAGTTAGCGTTGTGAACCACCGTTAAGCACTAAATATCAAAAGGAATTGATATTTAACGCATTTCTTCTCACTCAATAACTTGTCGCACTTTTACACCTTCTCTCACCTAGGACACACCGGTCAATGGTGCGAGAATGCCGGAAACACAGGAAATACGTCATCATGCTAGAAAACGTGCTTTGGTTGGCTTGTTGTATGCTTAACGCTAATTGGCGCGTTGGCGACTGTTTTCAATAGGTTTCCGTACTTATGTAACTGAAAAAAATGTTTAGCGAGCAAAACTTCGTTCTAAAGAGGTAAATAAAAACGGATGGGACCAGTTTTTTCCTTCGTTGTTCGGAAGTTTTCGTAGTACGGAAGTTCGTAGTAAAGAGGTTATAATTAGGTATTTTGTATACAAGTTTGGCGGGACCCCGTCAATTGTTCGTTATTCGGAGGTCTTCGCTATAAAGGGGTTCGTAAGGTAGAGGTTTTACTGTATTGGTAACAATGTTATCTATGCATGATTTTGTTGTAGGTGTTACCCTAGTAGGTTCATCAAAATTATACATGTACCCTTGTAATTCAATTAAATTAAGAAATTTATTTACAATACTATTTTGTTAACTATAAGTACAATCTAAGTTATTATTTTTTTTTAACAGATCTATATTACAGACTGTGGCAATCACTATTTTTTTTTCTTATCCCCCCTTTTTAGGTTACTCAATAATGATTCTAATTTTAATAAAAAGGCCTCAGCAGTTTGATAATATGGTGTTCTGTAGATTGAGATAATTATAGTTTCTAGATTAACAAGTTCTATAAATGACCCCTCAAATACACAATCTTCATTAAATATTTTCAAGTCTTCCCTTATTTTAAAATCTAAACCCTCATTTTCCTTAATTAAAATACATGAACCACCATGGATGGAATTTTTTCTAGTATAATAGTCAGCCAATTTATATTTCCTAATCTTATTAAGCAGTTGAATTTGATCAGGCTTTAACCAGTGTTCATTAAGGCAAACAACTGAGATATTTAATTTATGTACTTCATTAAAAAATATTTCTAAATTATCAATTTTTGATCAATAACCTTGTATATTAATATGCATCAGCCACATTTGTTCTTTTTTACGTCTATTTTAACCCTTTCAGCATGAGTTACACAACCATTTTCAATTTCTTTAGTACATTCACCAGTAATAGTACTATTCAATTCAATTAATTTTTTAGGGTATTCCACACTTTTCACATCTACTGTAATAAAGAGTGGTTGAAAATGTTAGTAATTACGGGGAGTAATAGATGTATTAATTTGTTTATGATAATTATAGGAATACCATCAGCACCCTGGGCTGTAGTTTTGATTCTGCGTATTGCTGAAAGTACGTTAAATTGCTAAATAGCTTTAAAGTGGAATTGTGGAGAACCGGATGACTCGTTTGCTTTTGCAGTAAGACTACTAATTACTTTGCGTTTTCGTTCTATGTCGATTGTTGTTGGATTTGTAGAGAAGCTCTCGTTAAGAGAATCTAGTGATATGTTTGAAGGTAAGCAAGAATCCTTGGACTTGCCAATTCCAAGGTGTCGCAGATTGTTCCATAAGGCGGATGTTGTTACATTGGAGCCAGATATAGAATAAGCGAATTTTATTTTGCCATTTCTAATCTGTTGCTTGGTTTTGTTTCTAATATTTTTGTAGGTATTGAACGTATTTGGGCATTTATTTGATTTGAAGAGACGAAAAATTGAATCGCGTCGAGCCATCTATAGTTTTAAATCGGCCGTTATCCACGGGGCGCGAGGTTTAGAGACGCGTGTGGCTTTGATGGGTGCGTATTTATCGAGAAGATGTAAGAGAAAAGTGTTAAGTGCTTCAATATTTTCGTCTATGTCGTCTGCATATTCAATAGTGTGCCACGGAAGACACGCAGCTTCGGCAATTAAACTATCATAGTCAAGGTTTTTAAAATTTCTTTGGGAGATGAATTTCTGCTTAAATTTTGGAGAGCTTAGTGGGTAGGCTAGAAAAATTAAGTCATGGGAGGAAATGCCCGGGACAGGTGGTTGACCATGTGTGCAAACTTTATCATGGTTAGCAGTAACTAATATGTCAATCCAAGTGGAAGAATTGTTAGTGTTATTTGTGGGTTTTAAAGGTTGAGTGCTGAGGTTGTGCGATGTAAAAGAGTTTTTAAAATAGACGGCATCGGAGAAGCTTGAGGCATTAAAGTCACCAGACACCAGACTCATAAAGGATTTAGAAAAAATACAGCGGCGAGCAGCTAGATTCGTGAAAAAGAATTACGATAAAAATCAGAGCGTTACGTTACTCATTGAAGAGTTGAGTTGGCCATCGTTGAAAGATCGTAGATTACAGGCGAGACTTAAACTTCTAGATAAATATAGATCGGAGATATTCGTGAATGAAATGAAGGATATTATTCGACAACCAACGTATATCGGACGGAGGGATAATGAGGACAAGATTCGCGAAATAGATAGTAGGACGGAGAGATATAAGGAGTCCTTTTTCCCTGGGACAATACGTGACCACCATAGATAAGTGAATAATAATTAATTAGGAACTTGGTGCGCGGCACCCCCTGCCAACCACCGTCAAGGTGACTTGCAGGGTAATATGTAGATATGATTAAGTGCTCATAATCGTGTATTAAGTTGGCAATGATCTCGTCAATGTCAGATAGATAACCAATTTTTGGAGGACGATAAACGATTCCTAACAATATTTTTTTTGAATTTACGACTACTTCAAGGAAGATATATTCAGGTCTGCGGGAGTATTGTGCGTCGCTGTTGGCGATTACTTTATAAGCAAGGTCTTTACGGACGTAGATTCCTACTCCCCCTCTTCCTTTCCCTATCATATCATTGCGAAACAAGTTATAGCCACGTATTTCAACAGAAGAGCTCGAGATAGCGGGTTTCAGCCACGTTTCGTAAATGGTAATAGCATGTAGATCGTAGGGCGGGAGTAATGAGCTAACTTCGTTGAAGTGAGGGACAAGGCTTTGGGTGTTAAGATAGATAAGTTGGAAGGATCTACATCTACATCTACATTATACCCTGCAAGTCACCTTTTTGGTGGATGGCAGGGGGTGCAGTGCACCAAGGGTCCATAGTTTTCCTACGTTATCTTTTTCTATTATGGTCTCTTATCGTCCTAGAGAAAAACGATCCTCTATATCGCTCCGTTCTACAGTCGATCTCGCGAATCTTATCCTCACTGTCCTGCCTTCCGAGATACGTCGGGCTTCGGATAAGTCCTACTACCTCATTCGCTAGTCCTTCCGACATAAATTTTTCCAGTAGTTTAATTCTAGCCTACAGCCTACGTTCCTCTAACGATGTCCATTTCAGATTTTCTATTAATGATGTTACGCTTTGTTTACTATCGTAATTCCTCTTTACAAATCTAGCTGCCCTGCGCTGAACCTTTTCTAACTCGTTAGTAAGTCCCTTTTCGTAAGGATCCCACACAGCTGAAGCATATTCGACCTGCGGTCGAACCAAGGATAAATAACATATTTCTTTCACTTTTTCGGAGCTATTTCGAACTATTCTCCCTATAAAGGCCAGCCTTTTGTTAGCGGCACCTATCAATCGGCGAATGTGGGTGTCCCACGAGAGATCACGATGGATCGTGACTCCGAGGTATTTAATCGAGTCTGAAACTGGGATCTCTACTCCGTCCAACGAATAATTATTATTCAACGAGATACTCTTGGTGCTCCAGAAGTTGATGACACAGCTTTTCTTTTGGTTTATCTCTAACTGCCATTCCTTACACCATGCAGAAATAGCTTCTAGGTCATTTTGGAGATACTGGTGGTCTTCCGGATTGCTTATTTCTCTATAGATGACGGTGTCGTCCGCGAAAAGCCTAATTTTACTTCTGACTACTGAGCTGATATCGTTTATATAAATTAGAAATAATAACGGACCAATTACACTACCCTGAGGAACGCCAGAGACAACCTCCACTAAGTTCGAAGATTTTCCATCTATAATAACCATCTGATTCCTATGATTTAAAAATTCACGGATCCAACTAACGATTTTAGAATTAACGCCTAAGGTTTCTAATTTCGTTATTAACTTCCTGTGAGGTACCTTATCAAAGGCTTTCCTAAAATCTAAGAAGATGGCATCGACCTGCTTATTCTTTTCTCCGCTTCTCAGTAAACAATTAACAAAAAGACCGAGCTGAGTATCACATGACCTACCTTTCCTGAAGCCGTGTTGACAATCATCTAACAATAAATAACTATCAAGAAATCGCATTATGTTGCTAACGAGTATATGCTCGAGAATCTTACACGATATCGAAGTTAAAGAAATCGGTCTGTAATTTTCTGGGTTCTCCTTGTCGCCGCCCTTATGAATTGGGGTAACGTGCGCTAACCTCCAGTCGCTAGGGACCTCTGCGCGAGAAATGGATTTCTCGAAGATTATCAGAAGAAAAGGTGCTATTTCTTCAGCTAATTCTTTTAAAACGCGAGCAGGAATTTCTTCGGGGCCAGTGGCTTTGTTATGTCTGATGGAACTTATTGCTTTGCTATTCCCGCCTCAGAAAATACTATATCGTCCATCAGGTCCCCCCTTATTACGGGTGCATAATGTACGCAGTGGTCGCTGACGGCTGTGAATGCTTTTACAAAATGACCGTTTAACAGGTTGGCTTTCTCTACGCTATCATGAATAACGGCACCCGAGTCATTACTCAGGGAAGGTATTGTAGGGCCTCTACCTTGGACCTCTCTCACATAGGACCAAAACGCTTTAGGGTCCTCCTTCAAATAATTACTTAATACCTTATTCCGGAAGTTAGTAAAAGCCTCGCGCATAGTAGTTCTCGCTTTAATGCGGGATTCCTTATACGTCTTAACTTTAGTTGCTCTATATTCATCGGATGATGTAGACGGCATATTTTTTATTTTCGCGTGGCTTATTCTCTGACGCCTAAACGCACTCCTAACTTGCTTATTGTACCAACGTGGCTCTTTATTGTCGACCTTCAATTTAATTGGAATGTACTTATCGATACTCTCTAGCATTATATCCTTGAATAGTTTCCATGACGACTCAGCACCTGATCGTTCGGTCATATCACGGAAGCCAGGTAGTATTTCTCGTAGGCGCGACCTGAAGCTTGAAAAGTTTGCCCTAGCAAATATATAAAACTTTCTTTGAGGCTTAGGGTGCCTATCGATTTTCAACTTACACTCTGCATATACGGCCTGATGATCACTTATCCCATCTTCAATGGTGACTTTGTTTATTCTTTCTGGGACGTTAGTTGCTAATAAATCTAATATGTTTCCCGATCGCGTTGGCTTTCTGACTAATTGAAGGAGAGAGTGCTCGCAGAATGTTTCGATTAAGGCCTCACAGGATTCGCGTTCTTTACATCTAGATTCGAAACATAGATTTTCCCAATCAATTGAGTGTAAGTTAAAGTCACCACCGACTATAACGATACCATCTTGATTTATCAGTCTATGCTTTGATAATTGTTTCTCGAGACTTAAAATACAATCTACATCAGCGTTAGGTGTCCTGTAAAACGAGCATATGAATACCTTTTTGGAGCCATCTTTACCTATGCGGCACCAAACACTCTCGATATCCTCGTCACTTATCGGAATCTCACTGCTATCGTACTTATCGCTAACCGCTATGAAAACTCCCCCGCCCGATCTATTAGCGCGATCTTTTCTATAGACACGATAGTCTCTAGGAAATATCTCCTGACTCTGAATCTCATCCGTTAACCAACTTTCTGTGCCTATCACGACGTCGGCCTGCAGACTGCGAATAAGATGCTCGAACTCTGCAATTTTCCTACGGATGCTGCGACAGTTCAGTACGACGACGTTTAATTTCTCACTATCACTTCGCATACTAATCTCACCCTTGACTTTCTCTTCCACTCTAAAACTACATGCGCTCCCACCACAATCACTCCCACGACAGTATGGCGTCGCATCAAAATTGGAATTGCGACCCGTCGCGCCCTTTACGGAACAGTCTATCAATGACCTATCGCGAAATTGGTGCTGCATGTTACGCTCGGTGTATATTCTATCATTAGATAATCTTTCGGGATTCTTATTTTCTACAAATGTATCGATTACCCCCTGACCCAAAACTGACCTACACCCTGCCCTACTCTCTAGCCTAAAAAATCCCTACTGTGCTCGAGAATCCTACTCGCTACTCTCTGAGCCGATTCGGGCGTGTAGTGAACACCAGAGTGATCCAGTGGTGCCCTGCACGATTCGATAATCGGCCGTAGGTCGACGAAGTCCACTCCCAAGTCCCGACAGAAATTCCACAGCCTTCGGTTCAGACCTTCAACTCTACTCCAAACCTCAGAACCGCGGTCAATCCTAGGGACTATACTGCAGACAGTAAGCCGCACATCGGAACCCGACTCCTCTCGGACACGAGCAACCTCAGAGGCCAAGTCCTTAAAAGAACTTAAAATCTCCTCGGACCCGCGCTTCGAGGCGTCGTTAGTCCCAACATGGGCCACCACCCGCAGCCGAGAGCAACCTGTCGCCACTACCGCTTCTCTCACCGTGTTGGTCACTTGCGGCACCGTGCCTCCTGATATACATCTGGAGAAGACCCTCTCTTCAACTCCCTCCCGGCGGGCACTGGATAACAGGGGTGCCATTACACGCCGAACGTTAGAGCTACCTAACACTAACAACCCTCCCTTCCCAACCCGACTCACCTTGGGCCCGGCCTCCATCGAAGAGACGGGAGTGGGTACGGGCGCAATGGCCGTGGAGTCGTCCTCCGACCACACCTCGAACCTATTACTGACAGGAAGAGAGTCCGCCGAAGCATTCCCAACTCCCTGCCTCCGTAGCACCACCCCACGATCTCCCCGAGTGGACACCACTCTCCACTCATCGGATTTCCCAGCCCGAGGACCCTCAGCCCGCGGTAAGGAGTCAGAGTCAACCCCGATCACTCTACCGGTTGCCGCACCCAGGCGAACCCGGGCCGCCAATTTGGCGCGGCGAGCTTTCAGGGATGACCCCGCACCCCCCACACGAACCAAGGCTGCCTCGGACCTTTCCACCCTCTGAAGGAGGTCCGCAACCACCCTCTCCAGCTCCGTGATTCGAGCCCTAATGGCCTCGCAACCAGCGGCGCACAAGAAGGAGGAAACGGGAGTCCTCGGTGAAGCCATCCTAAACCTACCTAATTTATATACTAACGCAAAAGAATTACAATATAAAAACAAAAGCTGAAATGGGATAAGGCTAAAGAATTTGGTCTGTTTTAAAGCGGGGACGCTCTTCGTGTAGCGTACGAGAAAAGGTCAAACGCAGGTATAAAGTGAAAGGCGTAAACAACACAAATAAGGTTAGATCACGCACAGGAGATGATAGTACACAACAACGAAAAATATAATCGAGGAAACGGTTTAAGTTCTTCTGTAAGAAGACAATGTGTTGGAACTGGGATGGGTCAGGGAAAGCCATTATGGGCAGGAGGTTGATGGTAAGATGAGGAGTGTGATAATGAGTTCGTCTGTGGATGCTTGGTCTGACCAGTGGGAAAAATTCAGTGGCGTTAGGGTTTAGGTATGGCACCCTGCAGTGTGACGGGACGAAAGCAGGTGCATTTGGGTTGAGAGTAGAATTAGGCTGAAGAGAAGCTTTGGTGGAAGGCTCAATGACAGACATTTTGCGGGTAGTTGAGTAAGCGGCAATATATATATAGAGGATGATTCAGGTAAAGAAGTGTTTGAGAAGGGCTACAGTAAATTGATTAATGCACACGGGAGAAAGCACACATAACGGAGAAGTAATGCTACAGTATATGCCTATGACTAAGTAACAAAATAAGAACACAAATTAATTATTAAGAAATAATAAATGAGACAACACTAAAGTAGCACTGGTAGAACATAGTAGAGGCAGAGATGAAATAAAGCATTAGAGGAGAACACTTGGTAGGAATTAAACACAACTGAATTTAATCGGATAAAGAGCACTGAAATGGAAGTGGACGCTACGGTTGATTAAGGGGGATTCGAGGGGATTGCACTTGACACTGGTTGGAGGAAATGTGAAGCACACCGAGAAACAATGAAAACCGCTAAATAGGATTTACGGCAACACAAAGGGCACTTCGGGACGGGAAAAGGAGCACTAAAACAGTGAAAAACGCTAAAATATACAGCACAGAAAACTAAGAGAGAAACCGAATAAGGGAAAATTTGATGCACCGGAACCACTTGGGAATGAACACTAGGGAGAGGGAATTACACCTAAAATTTGTGACGTGGACATTATGGTGAGGGGATGGCAGGCCTCACGGGAACGGTGGTGGCAGGCGTCACGGGAACGGGGATGGCAGGCGACACGGGAACAAGGACTACGGGCGCCACGGGAACGGGGATGACAGGCGACACTGGAACGGGGAATGCAGGCGTCACAAGAACGGGGATGGCTGGCAGAAGTCGATTTGAAGAGTAGGCATTGACAGGACAATTATTCGACAACGGACAAATGTAGCGAGAACGCTCAAACGCACGTTAATCAAAGAAAGCCATCCTCCTACATAGTTGTGGATTTCCCTAGTGCGGTTGAAGGAAGTTGGAGTGCATGCAGCTCTCTCAGGTTGGAGATGAATGTGCGGACGCCATTTAGCCGCAGTATGACAACTTTGCCATCGTGCGTCAACACATTACCGAAGCCAGCTAGTTTTTTTGCTTCGATGAGGTGGTGGTGGTGGTGAGAGACTCGGTGATCGTAAAACCGGAGCTTTTTAGGGAAAGAGGGGCGAGCGGTGGGATGGGTGAGTGAAAGAGGGGCGGGCGGTGGGAAGGGTGAGTGAAAGAGGGGCGAGTGCAATAACTAATCGCACCCGGGCAACGCCGGGTCACTCAGCTAGTAATTGTATAAAAGAATCTTTGCATTTGGGTGGCCGTCGCTAAAAGTTTTATTTCTTACTTTGTTTGTATTTTAGCCATAGGAATACCTCAATGGCAATATTTCCCCAAAATGTGTGATTTACACGTTAGATATGAATGATTTCGAGGTGTAGGCAAAAAAAGATGAATAATATATGTTACTTTATTAATTTTTCTTTAAGATAGTTTAAATCAGATGATAGAAGGTCAGACATTTCTAATTTGAATTTCCAAAACAATAATATCCTTCACATCGAGAAGCCCATTTTTACGTGTTATCTTAGGAGAAATAGAAACGATCTAATGGACTTGAACCCTGTTCGTTAATACAAATATATATTTCTTTATCACTTTATTCAATAGTTTTTCAAATTGAAGAGCAGTCATGCTCATATGTTTTCGGTACGACTCGGAGTCCTCAGATAAAAACTCTTTTAACAAACATTCTGAAGCCACAAGATCATTACGCCTCAAATCCATTACCTTGTCCACTGACGTCTTCCTTTCTTCTTCTTTTTTAAAATTCTCCGTAGTTCCTCCCCTATAACGCTACAGATAACTTGCATGCCCACACCAAGTAATCCATTTGACGCCATTTTTTTGAACGTTAAAATCGTCTCTGGTTTAACCGTCTAGATTGTAAATACCCTTTACCCTTTGTAAATGTGCCGAGCGACCAATGCCGTACCTCGCAGATTTCCAGGTCTAAACGGGGCATTATTTTCGACCTAGAATCGCCTGGTCGCGTTTCATCAGAATCCGTGGACCGAAGGTCGTAGTCTCCCCTTGTTGGCAGCGCTGTTTTTATTTTCTTAATTGTTGTAGTTTCGGGAGTATATCCAATATCAGAAGTCTGTGATTTGAGTTTTATTATGTTTTTTGCAGTCTAAATTTTCTCGCAATTTATTGAAATATTTACTATCATGTAACCTATTTGGAATTTTTAGAAATATTACAGGTTTGGAGAAAATCATATGGTGGCCACATTAGATTTTTTCTTTTGAATGCGAGTATATATTCTTTATTTCTAATAGTTATTTTGTGAAATAGCTAGTAAATTTATCACTTTTTTGTAGTAGAACTCGTTTATGTTTGTTAGTTTTGAGATGATTTACAACATCTGAACGTCCTCCATGTCCTATTATTAAATTGTGCGTTACACATGGTGCACTGGACCATTTCATTGTCATCGTGTTCGTGAACCTTTTTTAAAAAAGGAAACTATTTTTTCATCCCTTCTTTAACCATACATCTTTTCCTCGGCATAGCTAACAATACAAGTATTAATATATATTATAAAATAGTGTATCTTGGTTTTGTTAACACAAACGCTTGGCTGTACGCGGTATTATGGCTGTAACTAGAACTAGGTTATGTACCACAGCTATATGAAAGTCGAGATTTTGTGTGCGCATCCGGTCGCCTAGAGTATTCGGTGTAATATTTAAAAAAATGACCAACGAGATTGTCTATGATCGTGGCATTAGGAAATGGGACATATTTGTGTCCCGAAGATAATTATGGAGACACCGGGACACTTATTTTAAAAACGAGACTGTCACGGGTATAACGGGACGAATGGAATCCCTACTCTCGAAAGATTCTTACCCTGGCAACACGCACCCTAGAGTGTTTAAGATGCACTCTAGAGCAGTGGTTCCCAAACCCAGGGTCCCGAAGGCCTTATGATGGGTCGCGGATGACCCCCGACCCATCTCTCCATTAATATTAATCGAATATTTGATCAGCTGATCGCGAAATTGCGTCAGCATCATGGAAGCGACTAAATACGACGCTTGCATTCACAATTAAGCCGAGCAAACAGTGATATTTATATTTTGATGAATATTAAGGAAATAGTGCTTGCAGCATTCTTTGTTCTAAAACAATTTAAAAAATTTTCCTAAAATTTCAGTGAAGGAATGCCTCTCATTTTCTTTTTCATACACTCATTTCAAAAGTTGACCTTTATACAGAAAACATAAAATTAGAAGAAAGTGAACAATTGTGTCTAAAATTTTTTCTATATGTTTTATTTAATATTATGCTAGTAAACAGACGGTGTTTTGGAAAGATGCCGAGTGGATACCGGTTCCATTTGGGTCGCAATACGAATGTTATTTAAAATTTTCGGTCTTAGACTAAACAATTTTGGAATCACTTATGTATAGTGTTACCTACCTGGAGTGCTCGACGTCTGGTACTTCGGCAGTAGCCCACTTATAGCGAAGAGCACCAAGAAAGCCAACCGCTTAACGTCCATTAAAAAAATAATTTTCGGGAGTTGTAATTTAATTTGGTTCATATATATATATATATAACAACTTACGGAAAAGGAAAGGTAAAATGAATATATGGATGTCAACAAGGTGTTGGGATGAGGAAACCCAGTGAGCACTCACCAATCAGACGACTTCAGGTTGGCGAGGCTCCGGGGATGTCGAAGCGACACACGTAAAATAACACAAAAACACAGAAACATCACAAACGTAAAGCTTTCGGAACTACTCCTTCTTCAGCTACAGAGAGAGAACTCTCCTCATCCCAACACCTTGTTGACATCCATATATATATATATATATATATATATATATATATATATATTAAAATCTCGTTATGACACACTTCATTTCACTATAAATTGTACGGAATTAATTATGCGGAAAAAATTTCACAATTTCTACATTGGATATTCTATATATTTTAAATATTTTGAAAAGTATATGCCATAATTCAGGAGGTAGAGGCATAGTTTTGCTGTCCGGTGGGAAACCACAATATTTGCATCTCCAAGTATTAGATATCTCTAGCCTAATTATCTCCTCTAGAAATTTTACTCACAGGAAAGTAGTAGTAAACATCCAAACGAAATTACTCTTGGCAGATGTTATTATGTTTGAGCCCGATTGTCACCTATCTTTACCCTAAAAAAAGGGTTTTGCCTGGTACTGTTATCAGTAAAAAAATAAGTATCCGATTATGACCATCAAATCTTCACAAATGTCAAGCCGATTTAATACGAAAATACGTCTAATGCAACTGTACTGGTCTGCACACAATCGAAGTCGGGAGTTATGTTCGTGTTAATATGTTTTTCGCAGATATCTATAGCACAAATGGTAGAGCAGAGGGGCATTTCAACACGAGAAGCTGTCGTGAACTGAATTCGATTCTCGTAATTAACAGTAAACGATAAAAAATCGACTGTTTCGATAACTTGGAGGATAAAAGTGTATCGGCGAAAACAAAATGAAAATTTCAAGTCTGTAAGAAAAATATGAAAATTTAATACGATTCGTTCGGCGGACAAACAAGTTTCACTTCGATAAACACATTCCTTTCAATTTAAGGCGGTATAATAATATATAATAAGGTTTACGGGCGATTTCATTCAGTTTTCTTGTTTTTCCCGACAAGTGTAGAGATTAGAAACACTCTCCAATTGAAAAGTTAGAATAATTAACGTAATTATTCCAGTTCATTAAAAGGTTTTATGAAGATTTTTCTATGTAAATTCAATCATAGTAGTCCATAGTAGTTTGCTAAACTACGTAGAATCATGGATCAGTCGAGGGGACTGAGAAACAACTCGGCAGAAATCCTGCATCGGGAATGTTCGAAATTGCGTCAAAAAGACGTGTTCTGGACGTTAGAAGCGTAGCTGAAAGTTAGCAGATTTTTCGGACTCGCATCTTTCCCATTGGAACGTCCAAGCAACGGTGAAAACAGTGACTCTAAAATTGTTGTCAGGTACAGCGTCGTGAAATTCATTGTGATTACTTTCGTTCTTCTTTGGGACTTGAATAATGCTGTCGAAATTATGACAAATAGAGGCCTAGAAAGGGCAGTTTTGCTTTATCGGAAATTGGTGGTTTACTTCACTGTCATGAGCAACTGCTTGGTTTCATTTATCCGCCGATCCATGATACACGGGATGTTAATTGATCTGGTAATGTTTGACGAGAGGCTTGGATGACTCAAGATCTGCATCGAATCGTATCGTTTTCGCAGGAACGTACTAATCCAAATGTGCGTTTGCTGGCTTGCCGTATTTTTACTTTTTATCATCTATATTCCTAATTTTTCATTGTTCTCTCATGGGAAAAGAATCAATAGATATTTCTACCTTATTTTCACGTCCTCTAGTCTATTCTTTCCCCGGCTGCAATAGTACAATCTTTTGTGTCATCTGAAATTGAGGATGTCTTTTAACTTTTACTGATCTATATTTCTAATTTTTCGTTATTCACTCCCTGGAAAAGAATCAATAGATGTTTCTCCCTTACTTTCACGACTTTCAGTTTATTCTTGGCCCAGCTGCAACAGTACAATATTTTGAATCATCTGAAATTGAGTCGTGCTTAAATAAAGAAATAGGTCAGATAGCATCAATAAGTTCCTTCGCAGGCATACCGTCGAAAGGTCCTGAAATTAATTTCGCGAAGCGTTGTAAACTCTGGAAGTCCCTGTATCTTGATCTCTACAAGATAAGCCATGCAGTGAACAAGATCTTCGGAGGTGTAACCTTGCTCAACGCTGCGTTCTCATTAGTGAACATGGTGGTGGTGCTCTTCGTGTTTGTGGTGTCCTCGACGTCGGGTGTTTCAAATTATGGTTTCAATCGATTGAAGTCGTCTACATTTTGGGCTGTCTTCGAAGCGTTTGGAATGTTCCTCATCCTGAAGTCGTGCCAATCCGCAGCCGAAGAGGTGATTAAAGAGAAATTTTACATGCTTATTTCGTAAAAACATAAATGGTAAATGTTAAAATTGTATCTTTGAAAATGTGAATATATATGTAACGGTTGTTATTCAGGCGAAATTTTGACAAACCCATTTTTACATTTAATCCTTCTAGCGGTGCCCGCATAAACTTTTGCGATGTCAGTTAGGAAACTGCATGTTTAAAAGTTATAATAGCCATTTCTCCTTATAAAATTAGACAACTGACATTTTAATTTTAATGAAAATTCCCATAGCCCACACTCAATTGACTGAATAACAACAATCTGCAATTATTAATTGTGCAATCTATTTAGTATGATATTGCTGCAGCTATAATAATATATGTAATAGTTTTAGCCGTCAAATTAAGCAAAACCGGAGCAATTCATTCCATATTAATGTATTTTACTGAATGACGGAAATAAACGTTGCACCTTGAAAATCGAAACGCCTAGGTAAACATGTGGGAAAATATAATTGCATCCTGGTCGATCATGGTACACTTCCGTAAACGACAATAGTTTTTTCTAGTTGGTAGAAACTGAATGGCGTTTACAGCATTTCTCTTGGACACACTTTTGAAGATATAAGGTGAGGACGAATGAAAGGACTGGAAGAAAGAAAGACGGACAGACGGAGATTGTGTAATTATATATAAAAGATTAGAAGACAGAATTAATTGCATGCGCAGTAAATCTGATTGTTCAATGTCAGGACAATAGAATAATCAATCTTATTTCGTTTGTAGCTAAAGTAATTCTCAGGATTTCTAAAGGGAGGCTTGAAGCAATTGCTAAAAACTATAGATGTAGACCAGTTGAAATTTCTGAATTGTCGTGACAATAGGAATGCAATTGGAATAATGAGGGTATTGATAGAAAGAAACATTGAATACTAGCAGTATGTGTTTGTGTGCCTCGTAGATATCTAAAATTGCTTTGATAAATTTTTATGGTGTAAGCTAGCGATTGGTGATATATTTGACGAGAAGAACCATTTAAAAAAAAATTTTAATTAAATCAAACGTAATAAGTGCCGCAGAACATATTTTGTAAAATACGTATTAAATACAGTAAATCTATATTTAATGTCATCTATTTTGTGTTTTGGTGATAATTCTTAAGAAAAAGCACTTGAGAAACAAAACAATGTTTAACATAAGTTTTTGTTAAATGAAAATATAAATAAACTTTCAAATGTTTAAAATATAATGATCCTTTCAGAAAATAAATCTAGGAGTATAGACGAAAATGAGAATATGGAAATGAATGAGTTTGTTAACAGTCTATACTGGATCATTCTGTTGAAATCAATAATATTACTGATAAATTTGATTTTAATATTTGTATTAGTTATAATGATCTGTACCTGTGATACAGAAAATAATTGAAGATAATAACCATTTCTTTTAAAACAAATTAATATTTTTTGTATCAATAAAGTTGGGAGAGAAAGCTGGTCTTTAATTTTTCAAGCAGGACTGTAGACTTCCATGGTTCAGTCGTCTTCTTAATTTACTTTTGATGAAATTCATGTTTGAATACACTTGTTCGCACAGCTAAGTGAAACCGAATATGGAGAGAATATCAAACGCATACTTTTTCATATTGTGATAAGCATCTGATAAAGATCTCCAGAACTCGAACACAATTTGGTCCTTTTTTAAGATCATGCATTTCTGTCAATTTCCGCTGAAGTTTTATAGTGGATTTATGCGTTTGTAGATGTTCGAGTTCTATCTCCAAGCTTTTGAATTTTGAAGTCCAGATGTCTTTGTTGCTCTAATCAAACAATTCAAGTTCCATCTCGTCACCGATCCACAAACATAAATACTGAAAAATGTAGTCGAGAGGTGTCAGCTTCCAGGGGTTTCAACACTAAAGACAAAGTTACTTTTTGTTTCTAAAATCCTGAAGTCTCGTAGAAAAGCATTCCTGCTTTTTAATGGCAATGGTTTTAAGGTCGTTTGTGTGAATCTTATAATTTGTCTTTTGACTAAATCTCTTTAAATACGAAGAGTGAAAAAATGAATTCCTCCTGGGGTCTCTTGCAATTAAATTAAGTTTTGCTCAAAGACTAGCTATTCTTCTAAAAGCAAGTAGACTGTGTTTCCTTTTCCTGGTAGTTTTCTATTAAGGGGATTTAAATGCGAGGTGATATCTGAAAGTTCTTTGTATTCATAATCTTTTGTCCGTATAAAAACCTTTACCTTTAGACAGGCCGCGAAACGCCCTAACACAATGCCTCTTGAAAGCCACCGCACTTTTAGTGCAGAAGAATACTGGCTGTTGACTTCTTCGAGAAGTTCCCAGAACTGCCTATGATTTAAGCCTTTTGACATACATTTGTTGACCCTCTGAATTACTAAGTTGATTATTTCTATGATCTCAGGTGGAAAATGTTGTTCACAAGGTGCCTCATGTTGGATTATGCAGTGAAACGACATTAAATTATGGTTAGTCGTATTCTGCAAAAGTGTAACTCCTTATTATCCCTTTCATATTCGGTGACCCATCCGTTGCGACTGAGATAATATTGCAAATGTTTATCTCTTTTTTCTTTAAACAGCCAACAACAGCTGATGAAATATCTTCTCCCCATTTTTGACCTATGAGCGGCAGAAATTCAATAAGCTCCTCTTGGGCTCCTTCAGAATTAACATATATCGCCATGAGAACGAGTTTTGTAATGTCATCGACATCGCACAGCTCTTCACAAGAAATAGAGAATACTGTAACTGACTCAATGTCCTTAATCTGTAGGTTACTCATATCAGCGCCCATTTTTGATCGTTCTATTTCTTACCGTCTTTGCTGACAATGGCATATCCCTAAGTTTCTTACCAATTTCCTCTTTAATTCTTTAATCACAATACAGCTCCTCTTATATTGTAGTAAAGCACTCTTTAATATATTCGCCATCCGTAAACAGCTTATCGCGCTTCACTATCTCACGTGTTGCTACAAAAATTGCGGTAGTTGTTCTACTTGGTGATCTCACACATTTAGTGAACATGCTCATACCTTTGTCTGCTTTTCTCTTCACCTCAGTCACAGTTTTCTTTCTAGGATCCCCAACTAGATATTTTTCTGCGAAGTTAATGTGATCTTTTAAAAAATGTCTCTCGAGATTGGTTTTTTATTGTGAGCGAGTTTTGTATTGCAAATTGGACATCAAAGTAAACTATTGGAACTCATAATGAATGCGTATGATTATATCCATTCATTTTTAAACTCCCGGTGCACATCTTTTCTTTTTCTATTTTTTGTAAACATTGTCATCCCAGAATGTAACTGTTGCCGTATCTGTCGGCATATAAGACGAACTTTTTACCAGAATAATGACCACAAAATCTGCCTGCGTCTTATACGCCAGAGGTAAATTTATTACTTCTCAATAATGACGCTAACAAGAACACTCATCGCCAAAATGGGATAATTGCAGTCTTTCATCGCAAAAGCAATAGATATACATTAATAATAGTTTATAGGTAAAAACTTGTTAATATATACCCTATGCAACGTGACTTCCGAGGACGCATTTTCATTATTACGCTTTAATAACTACATTTCCGCTCGCAGCTATCATAATTTCGGTGCATTTGCGATTTTTTAGATCCTAATGAGGCCCTTGAATAGCGCGATTAATGCCACGGAACTGTAAAATTCGTGTGGATGCCATAAATATTTTATACGTACTAATGATAAATAACGTTACGATAATTGAGATCGCGATGGCTACAAAAGTGAAAAGATATGCCTACGCTATTAGCTGTAAGCATCAGGCGATTCAATACGCAAGAAACGCATGGAAACCGGGTAGTAGCACTTCGTTTCGGTCCACCTCCCACAGAAAAAATGATGCGTGAATGGAGTAAGCGAGGAAAATCTATAACTGATGGGGTAAGAGAAACATAGTGATCGTAAAGTTGGTCTTAAATGGCCACAAATCAGGAGGGAGTTATGCATAATAGAAAAGACGGAGTTAGATATTGCTGTAATTGCTGAAATCGTTATTTGCTAGGTAAAAAAAGTTGCAGAAGGGAAAGTACTAGTTGATAGTACCTATCGTTATTATTGGATGGTCATAATTTATTCACCACATTTCAAACATACATAAATCACAAAGTTCAAAAGATATAGAGAAATAGTTTGCATTGCTTGAAAGAACACTTGAAAAAGTTTTATTACAACTCAATGTGGACACCATTTTCATACTGTCAATGGCTGTGTAAAATGAATATTATGCTCTCACTATAAAAACCTTACTCAGCACGCCTAATCTAATGTCAAACTTGCGGAGATCGTTGGATCATGTGTTCATTAAGGAAATAATTACTGTTGCAGTGCCTATATTTAAGGACAAAGTTTTTAAGCAATTACTTTTACAAATGTTATATATTAAGGTAGTTCTGTAATTTTAATATTTTAATAAATTTGTTCCCATAATATCAAGGACAGCATGGTATTTTCAAGGACCATGTTTTGCTAAATAAGGGCAGTCATGACACTCCACAGACGTGACTAAATCTTATTCCTCATCTACAACTACACTCACTTCATAATCTCTTTATCTTATTCTGTATTCAGGGCAAAGCTGGCTTTTAACAGTACAAATTTTTTCCTTTTTGCTTCAGTTTAACAAATCCAACAGCATTACTAAAATAGTCTTTCCTCATTGACCTCAAAAGGAGAAAAAAGTCATAAAAGCAACGGTGAAATTCGCGACAAATATAAAAGACCCATGCAGTTATTACAAACACTTCTACAGTTTTTCTTTTCACAAGTATAGGTAATAACTAAGGCAGGTAGACACTTAAACAATAAGCTTCACCACATTTCCTATAGACAACACACGCGGAAACTAAGTTTTTCACATTAATTTTGTATATTTGTCAATATTTGAGCAGATGATTCTATAAAGGCGATGGTAATTATTCACAGAGGCCGTTTTTTACTTAATATGTTTTGTGGAAATTAGCAGATGTTTAATATAAATGAAAAATACTATCTAGCATTGTTCATGTTATTTTATTGTGGTATTCCACGAAGTCTCGGCCTCGTCCATTACTTATTACTTATCTAACTATTGATGGAATAAAGTGATCTGAAGACCCTATGCCGGCAGGCATAAGCGGTTACAAAATTATTCCTATCTAAATATATTTTACTTATTAGATACTAGGACAGAATGGGAAACAATACTTAAATATTCTATAATATTTGTTAAAACTAGAGTTGTTTTATTTATTTAATATGGGAAAGATGTTTTAAGACGTCAAACTATCATTTACAAATCTTCTGCGATTCAGTAGAAATTATAGTACTATTACTATAATTGATAATAAAAGCCATCCATCGAGCTTGTTTTATCAATTAAATGTAATACAAACCTGCCCGCCCTCACTCCACGCATTTCAACATCTAAATATTGCTCCCTACGACTTACAATGTACCGCAAAAACATGTATGAATCAGATCAGCCTACACAAAACCCTTCATATGCGGAAGCGAAATAAATGCAGGAAGGTGCAATACTTCTACCAATATTTCTTCTAAGACGGCGTATAGAGGAAAACAACAGAATTATGCCTTTCAAGATTCTACTTCTATATCGGCGCAAAGGCTTCTAGCACCGGCTAACATGCTTGTAGCATGCGCTGACGTCACTAAACACTCGGCAAACTTCGGCTACCAATCGGATGTGATCGGGTTCGGCATTAACTCGTCCGTTTTAAATTGCTTTTTTTTATAAATATCTCTTAAAATTTTAACAAAAAACTTTATATTTGCCTATAACAATAGCCATGCTATACAACTTCAAAAAAGTTTCCGTAAATCCCGATATTTGACAGTCCCCCATTGTTGGAGTTTCCAATATCAGAAGGCTATAGCATGAGTTTATTTCTGTTCTTTGTAGTCTAAATTTTCTCGCAATTCCTTAAAATATTTATTATCAGGTAACCTATTTGGAATTTTTAGTCATGTGGTGACCGCATTCGATTCTTTTCTTTTGAATGAGAGTATTTCTTCCTCATTTCTCACAGTTTTTTGTAAAATAGCTAGGTAATTTCTCAATTTTGTGCATTGGAGCTCGTTTATGTTTGTGAGTTTCGAGATGATTTACAACATCTAAACGTCCTCCATGTCCAATATTAAATTCTTCGTTACACATGGTGCACTGAACAATTTCATTGTAATCGTGTTCGCGATTCTTTTTTAAAAAGGGATATTCTTTTTTTATCCCTTCGTCGAACGTACATCTTTTCTTCGGTCTGGCTAACAATATGAGTATTAATATATATTATAAAAATAACTCTATCGTAGTTTTGTTACCACAAACGCTCGGCTGTGCGCGGTATTATGTCTGTAAGTAGAACTAGGTTATGTACCACAGACGTGACAGTCAAGATTTCGTGTTCGTATGCGATTGTCCGGAGTATTCGTTGTAATATTTATAAAAATGGTCACTAAGATTTTTTATGATCGTGCCATTAGAAAACGGGACATATTTCATATAATTAGATAATTCTCGGGAACCGGTGCACTTATAGTATAAACGGGACTTATGGGATCTAGGGGGTTTCTTACTTAGGCACCACGCACTCTAGAGTGTCTCTTGCCTTAGGTAATAGACAAATGTAAAAATGTACTAGAATAAAAGTTGTAGGAAATTTAATTTACTACAAATAAGGTTTGAACATTTTTTCCATGTAATGCATTGTTTAAGAGATATCTTTTGTTTTTAGCTGCCACCACCACGCTACATATACTATACTATACTATACATATACTATTGTTAACAATTGCCTCTTAGTTACGTCTTAGTAACACTCCTTTTTCTTTTCTTAATTGTTGGAGCTTTGTGGCTATATCCAATATCACAAGGCTATGGTTTGTGTTTATTTATGTTCTTTGTAAAGTTTAAAATTTACTCGCAGTGTCTTAAAATATTTATTAATATGTTACCTATTCTGAATGTTTAGAAATGTTACAGATATGTAGAAAGTCATGTGGTGGCCACATCGGATTTTATTGAAAATAATTTTCTAGAGTAGTAATTTCATGTTTTATGTATATATTTTAAAATCTCATTATGGCACTTTATTTCACTATAAATTGAGTACTGTATAAATTATGCCGATAAATTTTTCACAATTTCAGCATAAGATTTTCTATATATGTTAAATATTTTAAAATGTATATGCCATAATTCAGAAGGTTGAGGCATAGTTTTGCTGTCTTGTGCGAAACCACTACTTTTACATCTCAAAAGGTTAGATCTCTCGGGCCTAATTATCTCCTCGAGAAATTTTACTCATAGGAAAGTAGTAATAAACATCCAAACAAAATTACTCCACAAATTTGAAGCCGATTAAATACGAAAATATCACAAAACCAACTGTGCTGGTCTGCACACAATCGAAATCATGATTTATGTTCTTGCTAACAAATTTTTGGCCGATATCTATAGCACAAACGGTAGAGCAGAGGGGAATTTCCAGAAGAGGTGCGTTCGTGAACTGAATTCGATTTCCGCAATTAACACTAATGGATAAAAAATCATCTTTTCCGATCACCAGGAGGATAAAGGTTTATTGGCACTAAAGAAAGATTGCTTTGCAGGGAAAATTGTGTTCCTTTGTTGCTCAATGGTAAGAGTTGCAAAACATTTCCGTAGTTAATGCATTCTCCATTACAGAGGGACCAATTCTTACGTAAAAACTGGGAAGACCTTAAATTTTTCATTTCGGCGAAATGACAATATAATCTTCGATCTCGAAACAAAATGAAAATTCCAAGTTTTTAAGAAAAATATGAAAATTTAATGCGATTCGTTCGGCGGCCAAACAAGTTTCACTTCGATAAACACATTGCTTTCAATTTAATATAACGCTTTTGATCGAATGGAAAGCTTATAGGCGATTTCATCAACTTTTCCTATTTATCCCGACAAGTGTAGAGACTTAGAAACACTCTCCAATTGAAAAGTTAGAATAATTACAGTTTTTATTCCAGTTCATGTAGATTTTTCTATGCAAATTGAATCATAATACGTCCATAGTAGTTTGCTAAACTACGTAGGATTATGGATCAGTCGAGAGGACAGAAGAACAACTCGGCAGAAATCCTGCATCGGGAATGTTCGAAATTGGGTCAAAAAGACGTGTTCTGGACCCTCGCTCTGTTACTGAAAGTTAGCAGATTTTTCGGACTCGCACCTTTCCCATTGGATCGTCCAAGTAACGGTGAAAGCGGCGACTCTAAAATGGTCCTCAGGTACAGCGTCGTGGTCTATTTTGTGATTGCTTTTGTTTTTCTTTGGGACTTGAATAACGGTGTCAAAATTATGAAAAATATGGGCCTACAAAGGGCAGTGAGGATTTATCGGAAATCGGTGGTTAACTTCACCGTCATGAGCAACTGCTTGTTTTTATTTATCAGCCGATCCATGATACACGTGATGTTGATGGATCTGGTAAAGTTTGACGAGAGACTTGGAAGACTTAAGATCTGCATCGAATCGTATAGTTTTCGCAGGAACGTAAGAATACAAATGTTCGTTTACTGACTTGCCGTATTTTTACTTTTTCTTCTCTATATCCCTAATTTTTCGTTGTTTTCTCACGGGAAAAGAATAAATAGATGTTTCTGCATTATTTTTACGTCCTCCAGTCTATTTCTGCCCCGGCTGCAACAGTACAATATTTTGAGTCATCTGAAATTGAGGATGTCATTCTTAAATAAAGAAATAGGTCAGATAGCATCAATAAGACCCTTCGCGGACGTGCTGTCGAAAGGACCTGAAATTATTTTCGCGAAGCGTTGTAAACTATGGGAGTCCCTGTTTCTTGATCTCTACAAGATTAGCCATGCTGTGAACAAGATCTTCGGAAGCGTAACCTTGCTCAACGCTACGGTCTCTTTAGTGAACATGGTGGTGGTGCTATTCCAGGTTGTGGTCAACTTGACGTCGGGTGTTTAAAATTACATTCTCTATCGATCGATGTTCTCCATACTTTGGGGTGTCTTCGAAACGTTTGGAATGATCCTCTTCCTGAAGTCATGCCAATCCACAGCTGAAGAGGTGAATAAAGAGCAATTTTTACATTCTTATTTGGTGTTTGTTTGAAAATGGAGTAAATATACAATCGTTGTTATTCAGACGAATTTTTGACTAGTTGTACCCGAATAAACATTTGCGAAGTCAGTCAAAAATCTTAATTTTTCAAATTAGTAATAGTCCATTTCTCTATATGTAATTAGATAACTGACATCTTGAATTTCACGGTAATTCCCTAAGTCCACACGCAAATTACTGAATAACATAAATCAGCAATTATTAACGGTGCAATCTATTAAGTATGACAATAATAAGATTTGTTATAGTTTTAGTCGTCGAATAAAGCAAAACTGAAGCAATTCATTCCATATTTACGAATTTTAATGAACGATGGAAATAAACGTTGCACCTTGAAAGTCTGAACTCCTAGGTGAACATATGGGAAAATATAATTCCCTCCTAGAGTCGATCAGGGGACACTTCCGTAAACGACAATAGTTTTTCCTGGATTTCCTAGTTGGCAGAAACTAAATGGCGTTTACAGCATTTCTCTTGTACATACTGTTAAAGATATAAAGTTTGGACAAATGGAAGGACTGAAAGATTGGAAGACGGACGGACGGAGATTGAGTAATTAGATGTAAAAATTAGAATACAGAATTTAATTGCATGCAAAATAAATCTGATTTTTCAATGTCAGAACAATAGAATAATCAATGTTATTTCGTTTGTAGCTAAAGTAATTTTAAGGATTTCTAACGGGAGGCTAGAAGCTAAGGCTAACTATATAGTTGTAGACCAGTTGAAACTTCAGAATGGTCATGACAACAGGGATGCCATTGGGATAATGAGGGCATTGATAGTAAGAAACTGAATACTAGTAGTATGTGTTCGTGTGTCTTGTAGATTTCTAAAATTGCTTTAATAAATTTTTATCGTGTAAGCTAGGGGTCGGAGATATTTTTGACGAGAAGAACAATTTTTTTAAAAATTTAAATTAAATCAAACGTACATGTTTGGTAAAATACGTATTAAATACAGTAAAACTGTATTTAATGACATCTATGTTTTAAGATGTACACCCATAGAGTGATCTGTTTTATAATACACGTTTTGGTGATTATTCTTAAGAATAAGTACTTGATAAACAAAAGAATGTTTAACATAAGTTTTGATAAATGAAAATATCAATAAACTTTGAAATGTTGAAAATATAACGATCCTTTTAGAAAATAAATCTAGGAGTATAGTCGAAAATGAGAATGTGGAAAATGCATGTGTTAGTCAACGGTCTATAGTGGATCATTCTGTTGAAAACAATAATATTTCTCATAAATTTTATTTTTATATTTTTATTAATTATAATAATCTATCCCCTTGGCCTCCTATGCTTACTTGTCCAATTACTCCTGCCAAATATAAAAAATAATCGAAGATAATAACTCTTTATTTGATAACAAACTAATATGTTTAATATAAATGAAATTGTTCATTACGAAGTTTAGTGAGTTTTTACTTTCTCCATATAGTATACATCTACATCTACATATTACCCTGCAAGTCACCTTGACGGTGGATGGCAGGGGGTGCTGCGCACCAAGTTCCTAACTAATTATTATTCACTTCTCTGTTGTGGTCACGTATTGTCCTTGGGAAAAAGGACTCCTTATACCTCTCCGTCCTACTATCTATTTCGTGAATCTTGTCCTCATTATCCCTCCGTCCGATATACGTTGGTTGTCGAATAATATCCTTCATTTCATTTAAGAATATCTCCGACGTATATTTATCTAGAAGTTTAAGTCTCGCCTGTAATCTATGATCTTTCAACGATGGCCAACTCAACTCTTCAATGAGTAACGTAACGCTCTGTTTTTTATCGTAATTCTTTTTCACGAATCTAGCTGCTCGCCGCTGTATTTTTTCTAAATACTTTATCAGTCCCCTCTGATATGGATCCCAAACCGCTGCTGCGTAATCCATTTAAGGTGTAACCAACGATAAATAACAGGATTCTCTCACCTTTTCCGTGCTTTTCCTGACTATCCTACGCACAAAAGCCAACTTCTTATTTGCCGCACCTATCACTCATCTTATGTGGGTGTCCCAAGACAGGTCACGATTCAAGGTTACCCCGAGGTATTTCACGGAATCCGAAACAGGAATGCTTTCACCATCTATCGAGTAGGAAAACACGGACGATGGGCTTCTAGATTTCCTAAAGTTTAGAACGTTACTCTTTTTCTGATTGATTTCTAGCTGCCATTCCTTGCACCAAACAGATAACGCATCCAGATCATCCTGAAGCTGACGATGGTCGCTAGGACCACTAATTTCTCTATAGATTACGGTGTCATCCGCATAAAGCTTAATATTACTTTTTTCAACTGAGCTGATGTCGTTTATATAAAGCAAGAAAAGCATAGGTCCGATCACACTACCCTACGGCACTCCAGAGACTACATCTGCCACACTCGAGGACTTACCATCGATGACTACTTTTTGTTTTCTATTCCAAAGGAAAGCGCGAACCCAGCTAATGACTTTAACATTAACGTCAAGATTTCCCAATTTTAATAACAACTTACGGTGGGGAACCTTGTCATAAGCTTTTCTAAAATCAAGGAACGCTGCATCGACCTGCTTATTATTTTCGCCGCATGATAAAACATCATTTACAACCAGACCAAGTTGGGTGTCACAGGATCTACCTTTTCTGAAGCCATGTTGACAGCTGACTAAGAGCTATCTACTCTCAAGATAACGCATTGTGTTGCTAACAATAATGTGCTCCAAAATCTTACATGATAATGATTTTAGAGAAATCGGCCTATAATTTTCGGGGTTTTCTTCGTCATCTCCCTTATGAATGGGTGTGACGTGTGCTAGTCTCCAATCATCAGGAACCTCACAGAGGGTAAGTGATTTCTCGAAAACTATTCGAAGGAAGGGAGCTATTTCTTCTTCTGCTAGTTCTTTTAATACACGCGCGGGAAATCCTTCTGGTCCTTGGTTTTTGTTGGGCTTTATCGCACCCAGTTGCTTCGCTATTCCTGCCTCAGAGATTTTAATATTATCCATCCTAGTACATCCATCGGGAATCAGATTATCTTCAAGTCTATCTCCACCTGCCGTGAACGCCTTCGCGAAGTAAACGTTTAGTAGATTAGCTTTATTCTCCCCATCGTGAAGGATGTCTCCGGAATCACATCGCAGGGAGGGTATTGAAGGACCCCCTCCCTTGACTTCTCTTACATAGGACCAGAACGCATTTGGATCCTCCTTCAATTTTGTATTTAATACCTCATTCCGGAAGGTGTTAAATGCGTTACGCATGGTTTTTCTCGCTAATACGCGGGCACTGTTATACTCATGGACTATAGCTGTGCGATACTCATCGGAAGCGTTGGTAGGTATGTTTTTCAATTTTGCGTGGCTACTGTCTTCTTAAGGCAATCCTGACTTTCTTATTAAACCAACGATGTTCTTTCTTATCAGATTTTAACTTACTGGGGATAAATCTATTGATACCTTTTCCTAGTATATCCTTAAATAATAACCTTGATGGCTCCATACCTAATCGTTCTGTCTTTTCACGATAACTGACAAAGGTACTTTTGAGATGTAAGCTGAAACTTTTAAAGTCGGCCTTGGCGAAAGCGTATACATTCCGAAGAGGCTTAGGATGTCTTTTGAGCTTTAATTCGCACTCCGCATACACAGCTCGATGGTCGCTAAGTCACTCCTCTGTGGATACCTTAGTTATCCTATGCGGGATGTTAGAAGCAAGCAAGTCGAGAACATTGCCCGAACGCGTGGCTTTTCGTACCATCTGGATTAAGGAATACTCATGAAACGTGTCAATCAAGGCTTCACACGATACGCGTTCTTTATCTCCCGTAAGGAAACATAGGTTTTCCCAATCGATTGGCGGTAAGTTAAAATCGCCTCAAATTATCACATAACCGTCGTTCATAATAGATCTAAGCTCGGCTAATTGCCTCTCTAAACTAAAATTATAATCAACTTTGGCATTAGGTGGTCTGTAAAATGAGCATAAATATATCTTTTTCGAATTATCCTTACCTAGGCGGCACCACACGCTCTCGGTCGTTTCATCGATAATAGGGATCTGACAACTATCGTACTTTTCACTTATTGCCAAAAATACTCCGCCACCTATTCTATTGGCACGGTCTTTTCTTTATACTCTATAGCTTTTCGGAAAAATTTCTTGGCTAGCGACATCTTCAGTGAGCCAACTTTCCGTACCTATAACTACATCAGCATGCAACGTGCGAATTACGTGTTCGAGTTCGGCAGACTTCCTACGAATGCTGCTGCAGTTTAAAACTATAATATTTAATTTCTCGTTATCGCCCGAAGCATTAACTGCTCTATTACGGCATTTGCAGGTGGACTCTCTCACTTTGCGACCAGGAACTGTATTACACTCGATGCCCCTATGAAATCTCCTATTACGCCTACACCCTACCCTACTCTATAATCTAAAAAAGACCTACCATTGTCGAAGATCCTACACGCTACACTCTGTGTAGCCTCGGTCGTGTAATGGACTCCAGAGCCGTTTAGGGGTATCCTACACGATCCGAGAACCGGCCGGAGATCAACGAAGTCGACTCTCATGCCCACACAGAAATTCCATAGCCTTTGGTTTAGCCCCGCCACGCGGCTCCAAACCTCTGAACCACAGTCAATCCGCGGGACGATACTACAAATGGTGAGCCGCAAATCAGAACCCGACTCCTCTCAAACACGAGTGACCTCGGCGACCAAGTCCTCAAAAGAACTTAGAATCTCCTCGGACCCGCGCTTCGAGGCGTCATTAGTCCCAACACGGACCACCATCCGCAGCCTAGAGCAACCCGTTGACTCCACCGACTCCCGTACCGCCCTCGTCACTTGGGGGACCGTTCCTCCTAATATACACCTGGAGAACACCCGCTCAGCCACTCCCTCCTGGCGGGCCCGAGTAATCAAGGGAGCCATAACACGTCGGACATTAGAACTACCTATTACTAGGAGCCCTCCCTTCTCACCCCGACTTCCCATAGATCCAGCCTCCAAGTATAGGGGCCAGTATTGATTCATGAAAAAAATCGACTTCGAGATTTCAACGCATATGCACGTTTTGAGGTCTCCAGAACACGTTTTGACCATTTTCTCGATGATGTCTGTGTGTGTGTGTATGTTAGTGTGTGTGTGTGGTGTCTATGTATGTGATAGCTTTTACTATTGATATGGTCATCGCGAAACTTCTATTTAACATTTTTATAAAAGTAACAAGAACTGATTAGTTTTTTGGTAAAAATCGGTCAACAGGTAGTGGGTGTTTACTCTTGCCACTTATTCGTTATTTTCAAATATTTGATTTAATATTTGATAAATGTAAAAATATATTGGAATACACGTTGTAGGCAATGTAATTTTCTAAAACCTTTGTTTTAATCATATTCCGATATAATGCATCGTTTAAGAGATATGTTATATTTTTAGCTGCCACCACCACTCCACCTACCGACAGCTATTGTTAACGCTGGTGGAGGTTTTACGGTTTCGCTGTGTTGGCGGCATTTCTGGCTCTCCTCGTTTCGCAGTAACGCTCCTTTTTCTTTTGTTAATTGTTGAAGTTTTGTGGCTATATCCAATATTTGAATGTTATGGTTTGAGTTTATTTCTATTCTTTGTTAAAGTCTAAAATTTTCTCGCAGGTTCTTAAAATATTTATTATTAGCTAACCTGATAAAGGTAAAGTACTCCTTTAGCCAAACAATTAGAGGGTTACAACACCCAATGCATTTCGCCCGCTAGGTGGGCATCGTCAGGGGAAAAACCTGTTTCAACATTGACTGGGAGTCAACTGCAAGGTTTGAACGGAAATTATTAAGAATAGTGGCTGGCGATGAAACATGGATCTACCAGTACGATCCGGAAAGCAAAATTTAATCTAAACAATGGTTACCAAGGGGGTCAAGTGGACCAATAAAGTTCAAAGCTGAACAATCAATCTAGAAGGTTATGGCAATTGTTTTTTGGGATAATGAAGATGTAATCATGGTCGATTTTCTTGAGAGGCAACGGACAGTAACAGGAGGTTGTTACGAATAAGTTTTTTAAAAACTGAACTCTGCGCTTATAAAAAATGGCCTTGGAAACTGGATCGGCGAATTCTGTTTCACCATGACAATGCTCCAGCACATTCATCTACGGTATCAAGAGCTGTGCTTCGAGAATTGCGGTGGGAGACGTCTCACCCACCCTACAGTCCAGACTTGGCTCCATCGGACTTTTTTCTGTTTCAGAAATACAGAAATAAACACAAACCAAAGCCTTTTGATATTGGATATAGCCACAAAGCTCCAAAAATTAAGAAAAGGAAAAGGAGCGTTACTAAGACGTAACTAAGCGTCAATTGTTAACAATAGTCGTCGGTAGGTGGCGTGGTGTTGGCAGAAAAAATATAGGATATCTCTTAAACAATGCATTATATGGGAAAATGTATAAACACAGGTCGTAGAAAATTAAATACCCTATAACTTTTATTCCAATAAATATTTACATTTATCAAATATTAAAGCAAATATTTTAAAATAACGGATAAGTGACGCGAGTAAACACCCACTTCCGGTTTACCGATTTTTATCAAAACTAATCAGGTCTTGTGACTTTTATAATATTGTTAAATATTAAATTCCTTGTTGACCTGTTAAATAATTTTTTAGTTAGACGACCCACAATGAAGCTATCACACACACACAGACATCATCGAGAAAATGGTCAAAACGTGTTCAGGGAACCTCAAAGCGTGTATTTTCGTTGAAATTTCGAAGGCTATTTTTTTCACGAAAAAAATACTTTCCCCCTATACTACGTATGGAGAAAGTAAAGATGACATATATTTCAATAAAAACAAAATCATTTTTAAGGCATTCCTAACATAAAACTTTGAAAATAATTCTTGTGTTATTTCCTCTCTAAGATGATTTTTAATCATTCAGATTTCTGACTGACTTATCAAAATGTTTCGCGGGCAACACTAGTCTCAATTGAAAACTGTTTCATTTTGTATCTTCGCCTATCCAATGTGCACTCGTCGTGCAGTTGTGCCAATCGTGCTATCCTCACCTTCCCTAATGGTGTTAATCGTAGATTCATTCACACCATACACGCTATCAATATCGGTGACTCGGACACCATCGCTGATCTGGTCCAGTATCTGTTTTCTTGGATCAACTTATGGCTTCCCACTTCTTCCTCCTCATCATTCTCTTCGTTCTACTTCCTTTAGAACTGATACTCTTCATAGGAGGCGTGATGAGTGAGAATGAGGGGGCTGGTCGTGATGCGTTGTCCAAAAAATGTCAAAATCTATGCTAACGGCACACGACGTCGCGGATGCAACAGGACTGAGGATGAGCGAAGCCCGATTTTTACATGAGAGCGTAAATAATAGTGCGCGTAATTTAAAATTTGAGATACTAATTAAAAAGTGCGTTATATAAGAGTCTACTATATTATTCTGGTACATAAATAAAGTTCTTCCCTTTTGTCAACATTTTATTAAACTTGATCGTATATTATAAAGGCCCCATGAAGATTATACCTTGATGAAATAGTTTTAATGCGACCTAGGTATCGTTGAACCGATGTCGTAGCTCGTATTAAAATTATTTTTATAAGTGAAATTATTACAGTGTTTTCTACTTTCTTTTACCGGAATGAATATAATTCACAACGTTCAGCCGAATCTTATTAGTTTCACTAGGGAAAATAATTTCGAGAAATATCAAAATATTACGTTTTAATTTAATTCATCGTTGTAAAAATTAATAAATGATCAGTCTTGGTAACCTTAAAAGTTATTAATTTATATGGCTAATGTTAAATAGCTGGTACCATATTAAAAAATGAGCTCTGCATAAACCTCACGACGGTAATTAACTCGATTTAGGAGTCCGCAACTCGAGGGTTCGACCAAAAACTGAGCTTGCATACCTGTCCCCTCGCAGCAGGGATTCTCTAGCCAACCAAAACATTATAAATAGAATTTAAACATTTTTATGTTGTTAAATTAATGGGAAAGTAACGCAAGCGTCGAATCCGTGTAAATTCACTGATTAAGATGGACTTTTAAGCATAATTCTACGACATTTACGCTCACATGTAATCTTGACGCCCAGGAATACCATCCTTTTTAGAGTTCCTGGGACGGGATTGTATTGAAAACAGTTTATGACTGCAATATTTAAGTTCATCCTTTTCGTAGGTGTTTTTACAGACTTTGTTTATGTTGATACAGGAAACTCTCGCCATTCGCGGTGTCGGTTTGATTTTCATATATATATCTTATTATATGGAAGTTGGGTTGGGAAGTTTGACAATATGAGGCCATAACACGAGAATAGGTCGGGGATTTTCTCTCCTGGCAAACACCAATTTGATTAATCTCGAAGTTGTCACACAAAATTTTTGAGTTCGCTACTTCGTGGCCATATATATTAACAGAATATGCCTGAATTATTACTACGACTAATCATAAACTTTTTTCCAGTTATAGTTAGGATTGCGGAGAGTTTTTTTTACTTAATATATGAAAAAATAATTAAGGTTTTAGTTAACCATTTATTTATTTTGTATTTTATGTTATTTATACTTTTAATATAGTATAAAACACTAACGCACAGATAAATAATATTTAAAGAAAATCATAACACTTCCTTATATCCCACGTTAGGCGTGTGCACTTCATCTTTGTTTTGAAATTGTCTTTAACCTTCATAATCAATTCATTAGTTAAATTACATTTTAGTTCGCTTTCAAATCAAATGGATATCGAGACGTGAGGTGCAGTTAATATGCATTTTGCTCTTAATCATAAAAAGGGTAGGCAAACCAGATGACACTGTTATACACCTAAATATAACCACTTCCCCGATCTGTCACACAGCTAATAACAATGAAACAAACTGCAGGCGTGTTGTTTTTTATAATCTACTATCGTAACCCAAGTACACATCTGGTTCAAAACCTTCTTATGGCTATTGGGGTATCGTAAATATTAATTGTATTGCAGCCATATGGCGAGATCGACGATTACATTTCCAGTCAGATATGGAGCAGTTAATACCAATTGCTGACAGTTCTTCGTTACTTCTAAAAGTTCAATGACCACCAGCGCTTTATATTTCTTTCTTGAAAACAATTTTTTCGAATTAAAATAAAATCAATTCCGCAGATAAAATAAACAATTTTAACGGCGAAAAGATCTACCTAATTAATTTTTATTCCAGAGACAACAGCACATCAAATATTTTTTTTAGAGAAGACTACTACTCTCTTGTGCCTTTGGCGTTTCCATTTTGATAGAAATATTGATGTTAATTGATTACAACAGAGTAGTGGTGCGACACCTTCCTTAAATAAGGAATGAGAGAGAGGATAATATGTTTTTCGGCCGGAATTATCGAGTGACGGGCAATGTGTCAGTGTATTATGAATATTTTCACAAGTAATTTAATTTAATGAAAAGATGTCTTTTGAGAGATGATGAATTAATCTTGGAGATGCTAATGCGCGTTGTTGACGACAGTGAATTTTTTATTTAGACACTGAAAAAATGAATTGAGATGACAAAATATCTTTGGCGATGTTTTCGGGAAAATAGTTTACCATTTTAATGTGTTGCACTGTATTAAAGTTTCACTCTCAAGTTTTATTTTTCCAGGATAAACGCGTTAAAAATAATTCTTTCAGTGCGATTTTTCCGACGAAATAAGACTTTCTATTTTTCTCTACTTGGAAAACGATGTTCTTTCGATGAATTTCTGCATAATTCTTCTCAATATAGGGGTCTGTTATTAACATTCGAGGATGTGTAAACGTTTTACTTATTTAATTTAATTTGATCGCCCAACAAAAGAAATAAAAACCCGTCAGAGCGGATTGAACAATCTTTCCGATCAGACGGGAAGTGGGTCGATAACGTCTTTCTCTTGAGCAGTGGTGTCCAACCTTTTCTGTATGGGAGACCGCAACGGAGGTAGCAAATCATTCGGCGGGCATGATTAGATTTTAAATCGGAGGTGCCGTATAAGTGGAAATATTGTTAACATTTCAACATTAAAAGATTTATCATCGGAATTTTCATAATAATGTATAAATTTATGTGTTAAATTTTTCGGATTGCTTTTTCATTATGGCTTCGCGGGCCGCACAAAAACCCTTCGCGGGCCGTAGGTTGGACACTCCTTCTCTAGAGTAAGTCTCAGAAGCGTTGGTGGAGTTCGGTGAATTGGAACCTTTACCTCTTTAAGTGATATTCTTTTACTGTTACCTTTGTAACACTACCAAGCAACGCTCAACTTAAAGTGTCTAAATTTTAGCATCCAAATATGAATACCTCGGGAATATTTACGAACGCCCATGAAGAAAGCACGTGTAAAGACAGCTCGAAAGGACGAGAAAAGGACGTTTTCTGGTCGTCCGAACCCTTGTTGAAGGTCTGTAGGTTGATCGGACTCGCCCCCTTTCCATTGGAGCGTATTTCCGAGAGCGGCGCTTCCAAACGGGTTGTCAGGTACAGCGTCGCGGTTTATGTGGTGGCGACTTGCGTTCTGTTGTGGGACGTGAGAAATTCCTTCGCAAATTTGGAAGATATTGACCTAGGAAAGACAGTGGTAACTTATCGGAGAATGGTGGTTTACTTCACCGTGATGAATAACTGTTTGTTTTTATTTATCCGCCGATCTATGGTGCACGGAGTGTTGTTAGATTTGGTGAATTTTGAAGAGAGTCTTGCAAGGCTGAAAATCTGTATCAACTCGTATAGTTTTTGGAAGAACGTCATAGTACAAATGTTCCTTTTCTGGGTAGCTTTACTAGTACTCGCTCTCCTGTACATCCCTGATATTTCAGCGCGCTCATATATATACGGAATGAATAAATTATGCGCCATTCTGTACACAGGCACATGTCTGACCTTGTCCCGACTGCAACAGTACAATTTCCTCCGTCATCTGAAATTGAGGCTATCTTGCTTGAATGAAGATATACGTAGGCGCGCCTCAACAAGCTCCTCCGCACGCACACTATCGCAGGGATCCGAGAATGACTCCGAGAAGCGATGAAAACTGTGGAAGTCACTTTATCTCGATCTCTATAAAGTCAGCCTTGCCGTGAATAAGATCTTCGGGGGTGTAATCCTACTGAACGTGGCGTACACCTTGGTGGACATAGTGGCAGTGCTATTCCTGGGCATGGTGGTTCTGACGGAGGATCCGGCATTTGCTTCCAAACGCACTCTAAGGAATCGTGTCATAGTTCGGGCTATCTTCGAAGCATTTGGGGTGTCGCTCGTCGTACTATCGCGCCAATCCGCAACTGATGAGGTGAAAAAGAAAATTCTTAATTTTTTTATCATATGTAAAGTGACCAGATTTCAGATCAGCTAGTGCGAGATAAAATGGATTTCAGGTTGTCAATGCGTTACAAAACCTTTTCAGATAAGCAATTGCGGGGTTAAAAAAATCCTTGTAAAGGAAAATTTTTTAATCCGTCTACAAAGAATATAAATGTATAATTTTTCAGGAAATAATCATAATCATATATTTTACTTCATTTCTCGCACACTACCACACCACAAGAGAAAGAAACGTAGAGTGAAACAAATCAAAATGTATGAATTTCTTCGGAGTATTGAGCGTCGAACTTCACATTCACATGCACTCAGCTAGCGATAGACTTGCAGCAATTTCCTGGATATGTAACAAAAATGTGCATATTTCATGTTTTAAGCGTTTATCGAACAAATGAACCGATCCAAACTATTCGTTAGCTGCATAAATAAAAGCGCTTATCATTGGTCCTATAGAAATTTCTGAAATTAAAATTCCAATAGGATTGAGAATCTAATGCATGTAAAATGCTTGTGATTTTCTGGCACACTTTACCATGCGGGACAGGAAGGCGAAATCCGGGAATGTCCCGCATAATCCGGGACACACGATGAGTGCGCCATTAGGCAATAAAAATAATAATAAAAATCTAATGCCCCTTTGAGTGTCAGGCTCTTCTGAAACGTAGACATTATTCACTAGATAGGTAGTAGCTGAAACGTAGCGTGCATGCCTTTTTTGTGACCATTTTGAAATTACTTATAATCGTTGTGCAAACTCGGGACTTGAACAAAAGTACGCTTAAAGAACAAATTTTTTTTTTCTGCTATCGATTTTCAAATGCAAGTCGAATCGCTCAAAAAATCGGTTTTAACGTTAAAATCTGAAGTATTTTCACGTGAAAATCTTTCGTTGTTGAGGTGATTTTAATTGTTCCTGGTTTTGTGTAGTTTCGAACGATTAACTAAGATTAATTCGCTTCGCATCTGTTCACAATTTCACGGTTTCGACGCTATTTTGCGGTTTAAACAATACCTTGGTAACGAAAAGCAATACGATGGTTAAAAAAATAAATAGATACGCCATTATTCATTGATATTTGTCTTATATGTATGAGTTTTTAGTCAGATATTTAAGTAAGATTATAGATTTAATTTGCTGAGAATATTTTGTTGTGTTTGTTGTTGTTAGTAAATTAAATTAGTTTTCCATTCAAAATTAGTAGGTTAATAGGATTGGACTTGGTTGGTTGGGTTTATCAACATATCTTTTGATTTCGGCACATTTATAGTATAAATGTGAGTTGAAAAATTGATTTAATAAATAAAAAACAACAAATACAACGAAAAATTCAGAGGAAAATAATGAACCTTTTTCTTAACAAACAAAAATACAATTTGTGTTAAAAATGATGATACAACCCATTATGTGAACAAATATCTAAGAAATAAATTCTTTAAAATAAATGTTCCAGAAGGTAAAAAGAGGTTTGGTCACAAAAACGTTGTGGCGTATTCTTTAACAAATAAATTATCAGTAATAAATCTTTGCCCCACAAATTTCATATCCCCTAAAATATTTTTTATTTCCGTAACATTAAATTAGGTGAATTTTCTTAGGTGCATCTATAGGGTGGTTTCATGAATCATTTTATTTTATTTTGACTTATTACTTAATTCATGCATACCCTTCATTTTTGAGGGACAATTACAGTAGTAACAAAATTGGAAAGGTGTACTCCATGTCGGAGTACAAGACTTTCCAAATGCGTTCTTTGAGATTTCACAATGTTCCCAACATTTTTCACTCAGATGAGTATTTAACGAGAAACTAGCGCGGTACGTTGTAAAATAGATGTAAGTCTTTATGTAAAGTTATTATTGTCCGATTTTAACAAAATTGGAATTGGTCGACCAATTTTACTAATACTCTCCAATACCAAATTTCATCAAATTACGTCCTGTGGTTCCTAAGTTGAAACGAAGGAGCATTGTAGGTCTTTATGTAAAGGGGTCATAATTGTCGGATTTTAACCAAAATTGGAATCAGTAGACCAATTTTAGCAAAACTCTGCAATACCAAATTTAATCAAAGTGCTTCCGGTGGTTCCCGAGTTGAAACAATGGAACATCGTAAACTACATGTAGGTCTTCTTGTAAAGTGATCGTAATTGTAGTCCGATTTACCGAAAATTGGAATCGGTAGACCAATTTAAACAAAACTCCCCAATACAAAATTTCATCAAAATATGTCAGCGGTTCCCGAGTTTTAACATGCGGACGAATGGACAGACGGACGGATGGAAACGACCTCCCCTATATGCGTTCACTTCGTGCAAAGAACGCATAAATATAATAAAAAGGAAGTAATCACACGCTTAGGGGAAATTATTCCACGCCAGGGACCGTACACTCACGCAATCTCATGCACTCTTCGGGTTTAGGGGAAACTACTCCACACACGTGTACTTTATTTTGAAACTAATTGCCTAAATCAATCAACGATTCCATCTTCAGTATGCCGATAGGTTGTGTTTCGTGCCTGTGTGAGAAACTTTGTTGTGAAAGTGATTTTCGTGGACTGATTTTCTTGAGCAAAGAGGTATTTCTTATAAGTACATTATATTCATATACTGCACATCTAATAGCATTTTCTATACTTGGCTATGTAAATTTTCGTATTTGTATATGGATCATTGGTCCGAGACCCATCAGCCAGGTATCAGTTAACGCATTAGTATATATAGTTCGTATAAGATATTGATTTTCGCATAACCACGTTTCGGCCAACGACGCTTATTCGTGGAACGTCGTTATGCGAGGGATGCTTGTATTGATAATGACGGACCATTATGGATACTCGTCAGATTTCGAACTTTGGCCGTAACATATCCATCAATTCGGAACAACCGAACTTATGGGAAAGTACAGTGGCATACATCTCTTTAGGTCCTGAAAAACGTAGCCTTATTAGAAAACTCGCCATAGGAAAATAATTTTTCCATTATAATTCATGTAATTGCAGGAAGAGTTGTTCCAGGTGCAAAACTTTTCTTGGCATAGAAACTTCTACATAAATACTTTATTCATCAGACCAAAACTTTAACAATTTATTACAACGTATCATTTATTTTCAACGAATGATATCGAAATTAATAATAACATGGAGAGGATAGTGACTTGGTGTAATTTCCATCGTCTTATGAAAATCAACCGGTGTCGCAGGGACTGCAACATCATAACGAGGTAGTTGTCATTACGAAACTGACTTTTCAATAAACGATGGAATATATACAATGTTGGGTTATCTCTTATTTTATTATAGCGCAGTTCCAGAAAGTTCCACCGTCGGTAGTGAACTACATCGAAATTTAATTTGACTTAGGATGTACTGCGAAAGAGCATTGAAGTAGCAGTTAGCGTAGGACGAAAATTTGGTATTTCTAGAATGCCTTTCTTATTAGTAGAGCAAGAATATAAATTAACGAAATAATAATTATACCTCGAAAGTTGACGTAATGTTTTGTAATGTGTAAAATAATTTACATGAATTATAATTCTCTTAAGGCACGGATATGATAGTCGTCAATGTATAGAAGTAGAAGCAAGTGGATATCATATATTTGGAAAGAAAGAAAGTCATTAGTGTTGTTGTTGATGTTTGAGAATGTAATAATCAGCAGTGGTAGAGAAAATGTCACATTAAAATTCAGGATCACCGAATCTGAAAGACCAAAAACACTGAATTCTCCTTTTGCAAATTATGATCATATATTTTTTTGATGCAATACAATTGCTGCCAGATGTCGTAATTTTTATAAAATTGCCTTCCAGTTTATCTATAGTGATCCAAAATTGAATATAATAGTTCAATGTTGCAAAATTTCTAATGCCGTTTTAAAAAATCCGTTCAGGAACAGTGTATGGCTAACAGTAATATATTCGCCTTCGCCAAAAAAAACATTAATCTGAGGTATATACCTACTCTGGTTAAAATATACAAAATATTTCATGATTGTGTGTATGTATATATATATAATATATATATATATATATATATATATATATATATATATATATATATATATATATATATATATACACATAAGTTTAAACTAAGATACTTCAAATGCTGAATGACGAAGTTATTGCTCAGAAGTATTAATGAATGCATTGGAAGAAAAACACTTAGATTTGAGATATTTATTTCTCTTACGGAACAGTGAAATATTCTCTCTGATTGATGTATTACTACTAATCCTGCAGACAAAACATTGAATTGGCAATCGTTTTTCAAGTCATTTAATTTTTTTTGTGAATAGTAGTTCAACAGGATTCCGAACGATGTAACTTACTGTATATTTATTTTATCGATTGCTCTTGAAATGAAGACGATAAATACGCAACGATGTGTGCTTTTGCCGTTCTCTCCTCTCAGAATTATCAATAACCCAAAAGCTTTTATTCAACGCTGGAATAAATAGAGCATCATTAATTCGTATTTTTGCTTAACATGTTTCCTCAAGTGCATCGCAAACATAAAAAGAGCGGCCGATGTAACACTGTGGTATTCTGTCAAAGTTGACGCTTCCCGTTTTTCCGCGATGAAGGACGGTGAAGACGTTTACTGGAGCCTCAAACCACTCCTCGCGTTCAGCAGGATCTTAGGCCTCGCGCCTTTTCCCATAGAAAGACAAAACGGCGCAGAAGGGAGCTCACCCAACTTTGCCATTCTATACAGTATCTCGGTGCTCATAGTGGGGGTATCAGTCACACTGGTGACTATATACAGGTCGCTGCTGCATAATATTACGCGTCCGAAATGGAGTCCAATAGACGCATTGGTGCAAAACTTTTGGGTCTCCGTCATCCACCTTATAGTTTTCGCCAGCGCCTCCACGTTCCTTACTAAGAGATCAGACATACACGAAGCTTACGTGGAATTCGTCAAGTTGGACGATGCTATGAAGAGTTTCGGAACCGATGGCTTTGTCGCCAGAATCAGGAAGTTCGTTGAGAAGGAGTTTTGCTTGGTTGGGATATGGGCGATCGGTTATGTCACATTTTCCAACCCTTGGCCTGTCGATTACAGTGGGGATGGAGGAAGCTTGCAATTCTTCCTTTCGACCTATATGGCTATGGCGATCGCGTCCGTACAGCTACAGCAACACAACCTGGCGCGGTACCTCAAATTCGAAATGTCCCGCTTGAAGACAGCACTGATTCTCTGTTTAGATTCGAATTCTAACGACGGACGAATTCGTTGGATTGGAGAGACGCAGGAATCTCATCGACATCGACGTTCCCGCCTCTCCAAAAGATTGAAGTGTTTGAGATCTATTCATTTGAGATCTATTCATTTAGCCTCAGCGGGAGCTTGAACAGCATTTTCGGTTCTTTAATGGTATTTCAAGTGTTGCACTCGGCCATGGAAGTCATCGTGGTCTGCTTTTTCTCCGTGGATACGTTTATCTACAAAAAATACATACTCAAGCACACTTATAGGATAATCTCAGCTTGTTGGAGGAATTCACTCACGCTAATTTTGCTTTTTCTCGTCGTGGGTTCCTGCAATTCTGCGACACAGGAGGTGAATATGGGACTGATTTCTTTTTAATAACTTTTATATTAATTTCACTTTATATGTATCTATATCTCTATATAACATAAAAACTTAATGGTGATCCTCGTCATTCTGCTTATGATTGTCATGTGTTACGCTATGATCCTACACCGCATAACTTTCGATCACATTTTAAAATTACTTAAGGCGCGTTTACACGGTTCAATTCGATTAAACAATCCGGTGTAATCATTCAAGTTGAAAAAAAATGAAAAGTGTTAACAGGAATTCAATGTCATTGAACAATCGCAGTGAACATTGAAAGACGTAGGGTCGAGCTCGACCTTTTGTTGAATTCCTTGGAAGCAATAGGAATGACTCAAACTCAATGAACCATGATTGATTCGTGTAAACAGAATTTCTATGGCATTGAAAGCATTTTCGTCTCGAGACATCACAGATGCTCTGGTTTTCCACTGTGAATGACGAGTGAACTGAAGAAAGCGAGTTGTGTTGTTTCGTTCCTCGAATTGTACGGAAGAAATCATGCGTTTTAATTGGAGAGAGGACCATACACCGTTGTTTTTGGACTTTCTATAAAATTAGGAGTGCTTGTGGAATATCGCAAATAGTGATTATAAAATCAAGACTGCCAGGGAAAATACTATTAAAAATGTAATTTCTGCCTTAAATTTACCGTGAGTGACGGAACAAGATGTGAATCCGGAGATGAAAAGTATTCTGATGCGCTATGCGTTTGACCTAGGAAAAATAAAGGTGTCGGAGAAAAGTGGAGCAGAGATAGATGATGTTTATGTACCAAAGTGGATTTCGTTTTTACTTTCTCATATACGTAGTATATTGAGAAAGTATTGTTATGGTGAAAAAATTCGACTTCGAGGTTTTGTTTTAAAAGCACGTTTTAAGTGTCCCTGAGTTCATAAAAGTGGTTTTCGCAATGCCGTCTGTCTGTCTATCGGTCTTTTCGCCGTTCTAGGGCACAAACACATGCATAAAATTGAATAATATTTCGTATTTATGCAATATATCATCATTTGCAGACCCTTTTTTCATAAAAATGATATTTCAGAAAAAAAGTGTAGTTTGTTCTTGGCGAGTTTTTTGAAAAATTTGATTTACTCAAAAATGGCTCAAGAGAATTGGATTAAAATCAATCATGTTGTTGAGACTGTTGTCATAAATAATACTACGTAAGCCATATACCTCTTGACTCTCTATATGTCGTCCAGTGACATTACAATGTACGCTAAGCTACCTTACCTGCCTTATGACGTTGAGCGTCCGCCGCGATCCATTCAAACTCTTACTACAGCCTTGCGGTTAAACTAAATCGAATGCTATATCATATTTATGGATAATATCATTTATAAAAGACATTCTGATGAGATAAACGATATTGCGCAACGACTAAGGGTACTTAATTCTTGGATTCGATTCGATTTACTCTAGAATGGCTCTAAGTATTTCGTTTAAAATCCATCCAAACGTACAGCCTGATGTCACAAATAATACTAACTAAGCCACATGTCCCAAAAAGTTGCTATATATCGTCCAGTGGCATTATTTCTGTACGAGACGCTCAGCGCACGCGTCAGAGGGGAGAGGGGAATCCGGGGATTCCATAGTTTAAAATACCGTAGTCCACTGTTAATACCACGCGGTTATTACTGAGAGGTATTAGACGTGAGAGGTTGATGGTGTCAGTAACTTTGGTTCTGTTGCTGCCCATTATTAACATAATTGAAGGTGAATTGCCTAGCACACAAGAGTTAATTTCGGGGCAAAAAGTGTAGTGAGATCAAACTTATATACGTATATGAGAAGGTTTGTGCAATGTATATTGCGCCGTTTATTTAATTTTTGATAGTATTCTATAGCACTAATATATTAGACGATCACAAATAATGCGAATACCCGCACAAATTATTTCACTTGGCGTCATGTTGAATTAAATTGGTGAACTCAATTTCATTAATTCGTGTTAACAACTTATATTTCAATGCGTAAATTCAATGCTGCTGATTCAATCGCATTGCTCAATGGCATTGAACCGTAAAAAACGCGCCTTTACAATCGTCGTACGATTTTGGTATTGTATCGAACAATGTCTAAAAGAATGAAAATTCAGTTTCCTACCGTTGATATTTAAATACGCGTGGAATCGGTCCACAGATTCATTTTTAGCACGAAAATCCCGCGTATTTTTCGGGTTAATCCGTCGTTGCTTAGGGAAATCGCATTGTTGCTCATTTCAGCATACAGTAAACCACCTAAAATTTCCTTTCCTCTCCAGGCGTTGCCAGTATCCCTACCGTCAATTTTTCGAACTATGTATTACTATTTCGTAATCGAATCGACGTTATTTGTCGATATAAAGAGATTATTAAAGGGAGCATTGCGCTAAGAAGACGGTGAAGACACTGTTTTCGCTGCGAGTACCGCTTTTGTTGTCATGAGTTAGAAGTTAGAAATGAAGATGGAAAAGATTAAACCGCGGAAAAGAAGATGGTGGATGTGGTTGTACGTTATACACTTTACGACCTACTTACGGCTGACGGCACTGAGTACTGTTTCGCAAAGCGCAATGCTGCAAGATCCGTCTGAAATTTGCCGCAAATAGAGAAAATTCTCACGATCTGGCATCAATACGGAGAGACATTCGTAAATCGGCGATTAACGAATGTGTGAAGGGGTTAAAAAAATAGCGCCTTGCCGAATATTCGTCCCTTTTACTCGTGCACTTTTACCGACTCTCGACGAGAAATTATCGTCGTCCGCCGAGTGACAAACATTGGTACTCTTTGTTTCATTCACACTGCTAGATATTTGGCGAGTGACGAATATTCGTGGCTCGGCACTCGGCGATTAACGAATATGTGGATCCGGGTTAAGGAAGTGAGCTAACACACCATCTTACCATCTTCTGTGTGTTAACACGCACCAGCATCACGTGCTTTGTTTTGGAATTGTGCCTAGAACATCGTATCCGAGATTCTCGCGAGTTTTACCCCGTAATATCTGTGTTTATCCTTTTCATCGTGTTTTACATTCGTATTTATGTACGAGATTTTAAGTTATTTTCATTTATATCAAGATTAGCCAATGTTCAGTGTATGTACCGTCCTGTATATGAACACATTCACGACCGGAACGCCCTTAAACGGACTTGTTTTCTTAGTTTGGATGTCATAGGATACAGTGGTAATTACTCAAGCCTAATATCCCTTATGAAATCTTATGAGAGAAAATTCCCTTTTTTTCGTCACATGAGTGATTTTAGTGGCGGGCGTAACTCCCCTTATATAATGTATTTTTAAAGGAAAATTTCCCCAGTATTCGCAGTCATTATCTGGGGCGTATTTTCCGCGAATACCGGGGACCCACTGTAAATGTTGTCCTCCATTCGAATACATTTTTTAATCTGTACATTACAGATAATTCCAGGTCAAAATGTTCGAAGTAAAGTGTCAAAAAAACCTCCAAAATATATAAATGTCCAAAAAATAAAATATCCAAGGTAAAATGTCCAATACAAAAAAGTCCATTGGACAATGTTTAATTAAAAAAATAAAAATTAATATAACTATTTAAAGTGAGCCATTCTTAATATTTGATTCGGACATAGGAGACCCTGATAGAATTCTGATGTTTACCATATCAAGAAATGTTGAAATTCTTTGTGGAAGTCGTATATTGTTCACTGAGTGTACCTTCAAAACTGCCGGCACTGTTCGTGCAGCTGTTTTCAGTACATGGCAAAATGAGGTAATTTGTTTTCCCATTAGTATTTGCACTAACTTTGCGAAAAACAGAAGACACATACAGGAAAATCTACGAAAAATGAAATCTCTTGCGATAAGAAACTCTTTAAAGCTAAATCCAAACACAGTGATGATGGACTTTGAAATTGCAGATATGAAAGCAGTAACGCGCTCTTTTCATGGAGTTAGAGTGAGAGGTTTTCTCTTCCAATTGTCTCAAACATTACACCGAAAGGTAATCGATATGAGTCTTAGAGAGGCATATACCGACCGTCAACATCCAGAGGTGCGGTATTCTATCATGGAGATTAAGGAGTTTCCATTCGTACCAGTATAAGACGTTGAGGACACGTTTCGCATGCTATATGATAACATGCCAGATGACGTTCTGGACTTCGCGGATTACTTTGATCACACGTACCTCCGGGGAAGAAGAGGTGTTGGGAGGAGGAGGGCTGTTCCACCTCAGTTTGCCCCAGGAGTGTCTACGACTCTGCGAGAGCTGGAAAAGAGCGAACGAATAATAATGTGGAAGCATTCCACTGTAAATTACAATGAGTGTTAGTTGCCCACCACGTATCTGTTTGGCATTTTATTGAAAATTTGCAACAGGAACAACACGAAAATGAAAATCTAATGCTTCAAATACCATCGGGTCACACAAATATCAGAAAACCTACCAACAAGAAGTACCAAACCAACCAAAGACGAATTGTAGAGATTGTAGGCCACTACAATGATTATTAGGAAGAAAATGACATTGAAGCCTACTTATGAAGTTATCGCCTGAAAATTCACATCACTCTAGAAAATAATGGCAATGTCGAGTGAATAGTTTCTGAAGTACTTAGTTACCCGCAGATTTCTCAATAAATTTTATTTGGAATTCCGTCTATGTCACTGTCATTTCTGTTTCCTCATTGTTTCTTGTGTCTTAAATATTCAATTGGTACGCATTGATATACATTAGTTTCTGATTTTCGGACTAAATTGTTGTGCATGTTTCTTATTGGTCTTTCCTGTTATCTGGACATTTTTGTGTCTAGGGTTTTATTACTTGGACTAATTGGTTTAGGCCTTATTTTAATTTTGACATTTATGTATTATGGTAGTTTTAATTTTGGTCAATTTTTTTGGACAATTTGACTATGAATCTTACAGATCATATAAGTGATATGGAGAGAAAATATTTTTATATATAATCACTCAATGTCTGTCCGTCCATCCGTCCCCCCTTTTATTTCTTGAACAGTTTGTCATAGAGAAATGCTGTAAACGCCATTTTGTTTCTGCCAACTAGGAGCCCCCGGGAAAACTATTTTCTTTTGCGGAAGTGTCTCAGGTTCGACTTAAGGAGGCAATTATATTTTTCCCATTAGTTTACACACGAGTTTTGATTTTTCAATTTGCAAGGTTTATTTCCGCCATTCATTAAAATACATAAATATGGACCGAATTTCTCCGTTTTTGCTTTATTCGACCGCTAAAATTAGAAAAATCTTATTCTTGCGATGCTTAGATGTTACACGGAAGAATTTATAAGAAACACGCGTTTCTTTTCGAAGTTGTATGGCTTTTTCGTACTCATTCCGGGTGTTGCCAAGACGACCTGCATTGTTCCCTCCGATTGAATTATCGTCTATTATGCCTTAAAATAGACGAAATAATTAAGTTATTCGCTTCGCGCTTTTTATGAAGCATCGAAATTATAGTTGTAGCAACGTCAAACTTAATAGATTGCAGCGTTAATAATTGCAGACTATAATTATTCACTAAACTGCCTGTGGACTGTGGGCATTTTTAACGATTGACCAAGAGAAAAAATCTTTCTTTATCTCAATACTGGAATGTTACATTTTTCGTAGGGGGGAAGCATTTAAAATTGCACATTAAAATTATAAAACAAACATTACATTCAAAATATCCGGTGACTAATTTTATAAGGAGAATGTGGGCTATTATTAATAAATGAAGTACAGAAAATTTGTGTTGGTAATAATTCATGAGTAAAAAAATAAAAGAATTGGTTGAATTAAATTTACATGAAAAAATTGCTTATATTTCAATAAAAGGAAACAATTTTAAAGCATTAATAACATCGAGCTTTGAAAATAATTGCTGTGAATCATTACTTTACTCTCTAAGATGAGTTTTAAACAAGCAGATTTCTGACTGACTTCGCAAAAGTTTTTGCGGGTACCACTATTAGTATTACTTGTTGTTTGACGGATGCCATTTAACGAGAGATGAGTATACGTATATTTAAGCGCTTATATAAAGTGGAAGTTATAATTGGCTGATGAAGTTCAAAATCACAATTTCGCGATAAATTTTAATAAGAAACACTAACACTTTATTTAATTAAAATCCGCCCAGTAGTTTCGAAAATTAAACATGAGGACGGACGGACGTAGGCGACGTGGCCATAAGGCGTTCCGCTACTATCGATACGATGGTAAAGAACTCCAAATAAGCCTAGGAGACCCCAGGAAAAATATTAAATTCTCCCGCCATCCTGGAAGAAAATGGCTGCCGTTTAATATACTTAATTATTTATACATCGAAAACGATACTTAAAAAGAATTGCATAACCAAAAATTTGCGTCTTGATAAGAGATACCCGAAAATTTTCAGTTTAGCGAGGCACATAGCACGCAAGTCTCGGGAGCGCGCGGAGGGCGAGGTTGACGCGCGTAGCGGCAGCGCCCCTGGTACACATTAAAATCGTAATCAGTCGGGCGGTCGATCGATCTGTCGTGTGGCACCAGTGCAATGTAGTTGCTAAAGGAATCGCGATAAGTCCGTCCGATTTTGACGAAACTTTAAGCATAATACTGGGCGTGGCTTTATTCGTGTGATAATAGTGCAGTAGGGCATGGGTTCGATACCAGGGTAATTTCCATACTCCATTTAAATGACACGTAAAAGAGTGGCAGACATCTTTCGTTTGTTTTTAAAATTGCAATTGCCGTATAAATTAGAGACTTGACCCGAAGAACGTGCAGAAGAAGGGAGATTCATTTTATTACCGTCGATTTGCAAATATTGTTCGAATTGGCTCAGATTGGCTTAAAAAAAGGTTTTCTCTAAGTTATTATTAAAGAATACGTTAAAGTAATAAAAACATGCATGACTTCAAATAAGTCCAGGTGAGCATAACAATTTACAAACAACGCAAAGGCACCAACATGAGAAATCCAATGCTCTCATTTGTTGCTGATCCTTTTACAAATTATTTCGAGGAAACTTATAAAACTACATTTCACGGTTTTCCTGTGTAGCAAACATGCGTTGAGGGCACTTTTGCTTCATATAATCGCCGATTAAATACAAATTTTCAATTCGTGGGTTTAAACGAGCAAAAAAATTATCAGAAATCAAATAAGCCAAATGACACCACACCTGAACTTGAAAAATCAGGAATCTAAAAACCATATAACCCTTCTTCTGTCCCTTTCTGGCTCCCTCTGTCACTCTATAAAAATGCGAATAATTCGAAAAAGGATCAAGATTCATTTTTGACATTTGGTTGGAATGCTTGACTCATATGTTTTAAAGAAGTGAAGTAAAAAAGTCCTGAGCTCGACTCCAAGGAAGACATTTACATTTCCAATAATATAACAGCTAAACATTAACTTCTCGACGTTCAGGCTTATATTCGTTTGAGATCTAAATTAGACTAATAAACTACGATCTTCGTATCCAAACCATTTTAAAGAAAAATAATAGTTTCTTATTATTTTCATCTTTTTCTTCCTACAGGGAGAGGGGATGAGGGAGGGAGAGAAAGGGTGGCAGAGAGATGGGGGGGAGGGAGAGAGAGAAAGGACTTTCTTAGCCAGCAATGTAAACAACATTCGTTGCGGTATTTACGAGATGGAATACATTTGAATGTAGAACATTAATCTTTCGCATATTAAAATTAGGTATTCAAAATCTTCGTAGGAGTTCGAGACTTGAAACAACGACAGCCTAAAAGAACGAAAGTCTGTTTTCCTGCCATCGATATTTAATACGCGTAGAATCGATCAACAGATCAATTTTTAACTCGAAAATTTGATATATTCCTAGTGATTTACATTGTCGGTTTCGTGTAATTGCGTACCATTGACTTGGCTAATAGCTTCGAGTGGTATCTAATCACGTAATTTTATAAAAAAACTTGACCGTTGAATTTCAACCCTAGTATACGAAATAAATTGCCATATTTGCGAAAACATTTATGAAGTTTTCAACGTCTACGCCTTAATTTACAGCGCTTCGTTGTTCCTGGAGAATGTGTATGTGGGTCGTAACGATCTATATAAGCTTGGTTAGTGTGAAATCCCTTCCGAATCGGACTCAGATCAACGCGATCGCGGCGCTGGCATGCACACTTTGGTTTTCGCCAGCGCTTCCGTCATCTTGGCCAAGCGTTTCAAGATCCACGAAGCTCTTCCAGTTCGTCAATCTTGACGAAGCCATGGGGTACTTTTGTATCGAATTCGATGCGGTTTAACTCATGAAACGCGCAGCGACAAGGATGCGCGATATCAGTTAGATCGGTCCCTTGCGCGGTACTTAACAACACTTCGAGTAAGTATCGATTATTATTCGAAGAGAGAACTCTTGGTCTTCTAGTTTGTAATATTAGTATCGTTTACGGTTACGTCCACTTCTTCATATTATGCATAGTGTACAAAAATTGAATGTTGTGGTTCAATTTCTCAAGAATTTCTAATATCATTTTAAACATGATGATCCAAACGGGTAATTGTTTTAAATTAAATATGGTGCTTTAATTGTTTTAAAATCACCGCAGATGAGTTGCTCATTTTGTTTCCAAATTTAAAAAGTTTGCGTTCTAAAATATTGCTAATGCATTCGAACGGAAAATTAAATTGATTACATACATGTATGGTATATGTATAAAAACTATGCAGAATTCGAGTCCAACAATAGACGTTCCTATGACAATACTCTCGTAATGTGTGATATAAACTACAAAATTTCCAATATTTGCGCGCAACTCTAAGAAATACCATCAATAAGCAAAATTATACGATAAAAATTAGAATCTTCATTTCTTTCCTCAGAGAATAGACCAAAACTCGCTCCGATATTACAATTCTAAGATATTTTAATGTGCAAGAGAAAATTAACCTGCGCGATAAATTTTACATTTCTCATGTAAAGCAAATGGGAAGGAAAGTTCCTGGAATCGAACCCGGGACTTTCAATCTTTACAAGAATAATTATCCTTGTGTTAAGATATTTCCAGCAAGTGTCATGTTAATTGGTGTATTGGTTTAAAAGTTAATAGGGGTGACAGACAGACAAACACAACGAAGAAACGATAATCCTATTTCCATTCTGGAAAGTAGGCTAAAAATCCGTTCAGGAATAGCAAGCATATGACGAAATGATTTGCCTTCGCCGAAAAAAAAAAACAATTTTACTTTGAAATACATACTGTGGTTCAAATACCTCTAATATTTCATGATTGTAGAACAATTTAGAATATATCTATTCCATACATATAAAGAACTATACCATATATATAAAGAACGAGTGTCAGGAAATCTTTTAGCCTCTTATAACAATTTCCGATTATATAGAAGATTTCAATTTGGCAAGAATGTTGATTCAGAGTTACGAAAACCAAATCACGGATAACCATCTGGGCTCGACTCCAGATGATAATTTCTGTATCCTATTAGATAACACATAAAAAACGTTTTTTCGCCGTACAGTATTTCCTATTTATGGAAATTAAAATTAGAAATAATTGACCTACGGTCTTCGGACATGAACTGTATTCAAGAAAAATACACTTAGTTTCTTATTCTTAATATCTTTTTTCGCCTTCTGGTCGAAGTCGCTCGAATTAAACGTTTAAAATCCAGATTTCGGTTAAATTTTGCGTTTTTAACAAGAAGTCGCCTTGCCAACCGGTGCCATTGTTGAACTTGAGATCCTATTAATCTAATGAATAAGAGCCTGTGTACTATCATATACTACAGACTGTCGACTGTGGCGCCACCCTTAAAGGGCGTTACATATACAAGAGCGAGATATCTATTTATTACGAAATGTAAATTTATTTTCAACAAACTTACCTAGTAGATAGAAAATTGAAATTTGGTAGAAATGTTTGAATCTTAGAGTAAAAGCCGTTTAAGAAAACATATCCCCAAGAAACACTAGCGTTCGGCTCCAAATTAAACAACAACGAATAGTAATTGAATTTTCTTTTGGTTTTGTTTACTTTGACGACGAAACTAATTTGATAAGAACTTAGGAAAGTATTAATACCTACATTAATTACATAATAGGTCCCTTTATTGCATATTTTTCTTGGTTAGCCACATAAGAAATTACAATTATTATATTTATGTTTTGTGTTCATAACATCGCTTTCACTCATTATTATCTTTGACAGAAAACGAATACCAGTTGCAATTTCGACAAGTTGTTTTTATTATCAGCGTAATTTAATTTTAGTTAAAGTTTTGTTAATATAATTTTAATTAAAGTTTAAGGCAACAATATCCCATTATTTAATCAAATGGAAGAAAGAATAAGATATGATAGAGAATTAATGAGAAGGAGATCAGAGCAAAACACAAGAAGATAAAGAAATAGAGAAAGAGCAAGAAGATCAAAACAAACAGATGAACAATGGCAAAAAGCGAGATAGAGCATAAACGAAATCAGGTACCAAAGAAAAAATTAAGAACCTGAAGAAGGGGGAAATATTAGAAGAAGCCAAAACAGAATCGATGCAGCTAACAGAGGAAGACGAAGAAATAACGTAAATATAAACTCAGCAAGAGGAAATGGATTGGCTATTTGACGAGATGATTCGTGTTTAGGAAAATTGGATAAAGAATGTCGATATTGTAGAGTGTTATTTAAACTGTGAAAAGCATATCAAATGCTGTAATCAAGGTACGAGAATGACATTTCCACTTCAAATGCTTCACAGAGGCTCTCACATAATTTTTGTGTATTAAATTCCGTACCGGGACTTGGAAGTCCGGAGGTGGTGGTGAGATCGAACTTAAACCAACTGGCTTAAAATGCTCTAGTAAGGTTAAAACTCAGGAACTTCAAGTAATGAATGACGAAGTTAAGTCTCAGGACAAGTAGTGAATGCATCGATAGAAAAACATTTAGATTAGAGATTTTTATTTCTCTTACGGACAGCGAAGTATAATTATCTTTGATTGATATATTATCACTAATTCTGCAGTCAAATCATCGACATGGGAATCGCTTCTCTAGTCATTTATTATGGTCTGCGAGAATAATAGCTCAATAGGAATTCGATGCTATCATAAACGTAACGTATATTTATTATATCGATCGCTCGAGAGGTTGGGAATGCAAACATGCAATGTCGCGTTCCTCAAATTCGCTTTTGACATTCTCCTCTCCAATTTTTATGAATAACACAAGAGATTTCATTCAACTCTGGAATAAATAGAAGGTCATCAATTCGTATTTAGGCTTTTCGAGTTTTCTCAAGTGCATCGCTAACATCAGAGGAGCATGGAAAACACCGACTTTATACGCGGATATTCCGTCAAAGTTGACGCTCGCTGCCTCTCCCCGATGGAGAAGGGCGATGAAGACGTTTACTGTAGCCTCAAACCCCTCCTCGCGCCGTTTCCCATAGAAAGACATCATGGCGTCGACGGTAGATCATCGAACTTCGTCACAATTTACAGCATCTCGATAAACATAATGGGGATATCATTAGGATTAGTGACTATATTTGGATCGTTGCTACCTAAAAGTACGGGTCCAGACTGGAGTCCGATGGACGCTTTGATGCGAAAGATTTGGGCCTCCGTTGTCAACCTTACAGTTTTCGCCAGCGCATCCACCTTCCATACTAAGAGATCTGACATATAGGGGGTTTACGTGGATTTCGTTAAGTTGGACGATGCTATGAAGAGTTTTGGAACCGATGGCAACGGCGCCAGAACCAGGAAGTTCGTTGAGAAGGAGTTTTGCTTGGTTGGGATATGGGCGATCGGTTACGTCACATTTTCCAACCCTTGGCGTGTCGATTACATTGGGGATGGAGGAAGCTTGCAGTTCTACGTTTCAGCCTATATTGCCATGGCGGTCGCGTCATTACAACTACAACAGCACAACCTGGCGCGGTACCTCAAAGTCGAAATGTCCCGCGTTGGATTGGAGTGAGGCTGGATGGTCTCACTTATCGGCATCAGCGTTCTTGTCTCGCAAATAGATTGAAGTATTTGAAATCTATTCATATCTTCCTGTTTCGCCTCAGTCAGAAATTGAACAGAATATTCGGTTCTTTAATGATATTTCTAGTGTTGCATTCGGCCATGGAAGACATCGTGATATTATATTACATTGTGGATATCTTTATTGACAAAACATTCATATACAAGTATGTTCTTAGGTTCATCTCAGCTTATTGGTGGAATTCACTCACGGTTACTTTGCTTCTCCTCGTCGTGGTTTCCTGCCGCTCTGCGTCAGAGGAGGTGAATATGGGACTTGTTTCTTTTTTAGCACATTAAATTCTGTAATTCTTAGAATTAAGGTATTAGGATACCATCGAGAGTTTTTTAAGAAAGATTCCCTAAATCAGGCAAACATTCGCTAGAATAACTGCGAAAAATCTCAGCATTTTATTAGTCTTGTAATCCAGATAAAAAGGTGGATTATGTTTTAATTTCATTGCTCATATTTTTTATTTTACGCAGAGAAATATCGAGTTTGAGGTGCTGCACATAAATTTCCTTTATTTAAAATGTATAAATCCCAGAGAATTTAGACGATACATGTCTGTTTACTTTTTTATGGTTTTCATATTTACCTTTTTACTATATGTAATCATTCATATATCTTAGAATTATAGTCGAACATAATTTACTCAGAATAACGTTTCCCCCCTTTGGGATTTTTTATAGAAACATGGTATTTGATTCCGCTAACGACTTGCGGCAAATAATCACAGCAGAATTAGAGGTATTGCTGTTTATAATTGCAAAGCGGAAATTTTACTTGCAAGCTTTTTCAACATAATAGAACATATGCCCAACTCCCGTTCTCCACTACGTCAGACGGTTTGTATCAATGAAACGAACTTAAGGTTGGTTGTTTTTAGCTCGTTTCATTTCATGGACGAGCTCATGTTTTCGCTCTTTCTTTAATAATAGAAGGAAATATCTGATGTGGCCACCACATGATTTTCTCCATACCTGTAATATTTCTAAAAGTTCCGAATAGTTTAAATGGTAATAAATATATTAAGGAATTGCGATAAAAATTCAGACTTAGAAGAACAGAAATAAACCTATTCCGTAGCCTTCTGATATTGGATATAGCCACGAAGCTCCAACAATTAAGACAATATAAATGAACGTTACCAAAATGTAACTAAGCGTAAAGTGTGTACAAAAGTTGCCTACAGGTTGTGTGGTGGTGACTGCTAAAAATATAGTTCCTATCACACACATATATATACGCACAAACACACACATCATGCGTGTATACATGCGAAGCATAGGCGTTCTTTACGATTTATGCAATCATGTTAAAAAAGATAAATATTAATGACAGTATAATGTCTACGAACTGAAATGCTAATAATGATGCCAAAGAAAATGTCGAATTTTTTATTCACCGACTAATTTGTTTATCAATTGTAATTACTAAAAGGTTCTTCTTGGTTATAGGGGGGCCAGTGTGTTCAGACTACTTGTTGATATTTATTCAGTTACTAATAGTTTGTTGATATTTATGTGGTCAATGGTAGAACGGGGGCTTTGGGGCGGAGCCCCTATATTGATAATTTACAAAATAAGAACGGGGGTTCGGGGGCGGAGCCACATATTGATAATCTTAATACCATATCAATATTGACCGCATTTAAAAATGTGGTGGTGCTGTGGGTTGGGTTATTCATTATTTTTGTAGTTCTCAATTTGTCCACTTGGAAGCGCTACTGTCTGTATCCTTTATCTGAAATACACTGGCACTCCTATAACCAAGAAGTACCTAATAAAATAATAGACAATTATTTAAAACTTAGCTCACTCGAATAGTAGTACTATAATATTTATGTTCACCTTCATTCTTTCATCGTAAATTACCCATTTCTTTTCACTTACAAATGCTGTGCAAATGTCACGAAAATAGATATATGTATTTACGTTCATTTCTTTGTCGTTGATCTTCCATTTCCCTTCATTTTCCTATTGTTGCCTGCGCACGAAAGAAAATTAAATTAATCAATTTTTTACACCAGATATTGTTTACTTCAGTTATTAAGAAGATTGTTTGATTTTCTTTGAAATCAGCTACTCCTTTGATAAAAATGTACTGAACATAACACTATTTTACTAGTTCTAGGAAGTCATTTAAAAACTTTTATTATAAGTGATATTGTACGAGATATAAAGAAAAGTTAATATTTTGTCACCAGTAAAGTGGCACTCCCGATTAAGTCACCTGAACTATTTATATCGTTTTATTAGTTTCTCTGTCTCTTTCCTAAATACCAAATTTCATCTACTTCCGTCCAGTAGTTTCTGAGATGAAACATGCGGACCGACGGACGGACACGATCTGACCATAAGGTTTTTTTTACTTTTGTATGGAACGTCTAATAACGAAGGAATCGTTCCCATGTTCCGCCTTAATTGCTAACACTCATTGCACCTTTGGTGTGCTTATGATTAAGTGCTTCCATACAAGCTATATAATTTGTAGTCCATTATTACATTACACTGGCTACTAAACGGCCATCACTTATGTTTGAAAATGTCATTTTTCCAGTTTTTATCTTCGTGAATGATTTACATCACCTAAAATTATTACAATTATCTACTCGCTCTATTTATGGTCTCCTTTGTCTCACATTTATATGGAGCTAGTGTTATCTAATATGAGTGTGGTATCAATGGCAATAGGATGTGATGAAATTAATATCTGTTACCGGATTTCAGCGGAGAAACAGTTTTAATTTGAAGTCCTCATTGTAGTTCAAGGATCCTAGGTATTTCTTGAGTGTAGAATTTTTTTAGAAATATAAGATTAAATGTTTAGTTCTTATAGAATAATGATGTTATTGTCAAAAACAAAAAGTGAATACATCAGATGATACATGTTTTCAGTACGCATGTGCATGTGTCTTGAGGCAGCTGTTTTTATCCTTTTGCATCTTGAATTCCACCAGCCATATTGTCAACAAAAACCCGGGTACTACCATGACCAAAACAACAAGTAGATTTTCACGTCAAATGCATTTTAGTATTTCATTAATCATTAATGGGAATTTTAAGGACGTTAAGTACTGCAATAATTAAAGTAACTATAAAAATTATTTTTGAAGCTTCACGTGTAACCTATGCGACCTTCGCATCACACGGGTTGAGAAACATTGCCTTAAGAAGTAGTGAAGGGTTCTCTTTGATAGAGATATATTCCTCTTAGTACTGCAGATGAAGCATGTCATTAATTAACGTTTATATAAACGGTAGTTCAGCGGGAATACGAGAGATGTAACGCAAAACGTACCGCTTATCGATTTCAATCGATTGCTCGAGACTTCGGGAATATAAATATGCAACGATGCGTTCCCCGAAGTTTGCTTTTGCCATTATCTCCTCCTATCAATAACCCATAAGCTTTCATTCAACGCTGGAATAAATAATGGATCATTATTCGTATTTAGTCTTATGGTGTCTCCTCAAGTGCACCGCTAACATCAAAGGAGCGGTGAACGTTACACTCTGTTATTCCGTCAAAGTCGACGCTTCAAGCCTTTCAATTATGAGGGAGGTTGAAGAAGACGTTTACTGGAGCCTCAAACCCCTCCTCGCGTTCAGAAGGATCTTGGGCCTCGCGCCGTTCCCCATTGAAAGACAACATAGCGTGGACGGGAGGTCATCGAACTTTGCCACTATTTACAGCATCTCTGTGCACATAGTGTGGTTATCATTCACACTGGTGACTATATACAGGTCGCTGATATATAAGAATATGTGTCTGGGCTGGACTCCCGTATATTCGTCGGTGCAAAAATTTTGGGTCTCCGTCACCCACCTTTTAATTTTTGCAACGCTTCCACATTCCAAGCTAAGAAGTCCGACATCCATGGGCCTTACGTGGAATTCGTCAAGTTGGACGACGCAATGAAATGTTTGGGAACCGATGGCGACGCCACTCGAATCAGGAGGTTCGTTGAGAAGGAGATGTATTTTGTCGGGATAGGGTCGGCTGGATTTCTCGTACTTTCCAATCCTTGGCGAATTGACTACAGGAGAGAGGGCGGACACCTGCAGTTCTTCGTTTCAGCCTATATGGCCATGGCGATCGCGTCCATACGGTTACAGCAACTCAATCTATTGGTAAACCTTAAACTCAAAATATCCCGCTTGAAGTCTGAGACAATTCTCTGCTTCCAATCGAACCACGACAACGGACAAAATAGTTGGATTGCAGCGAATCGCGAAAGACTTTGGCGTCACCATCGACGTTCCTGTCTCGCCGAAAAAGTTAGGTTTTTGAAATCTATTTACATCTTTATCTTTCGCCTTAGCTGGAATTTGAGCAGAGGTTTAGGTTTTTTAATGATATTTCTAGTAATGTATTCGGCCATTGATGTCATCGTGGCTTTTTATTTCACGGTGGATACGCTTCTTGGCGACGGCTTCATATTCAAAGACCCAAGCAGGCTTATTTCTGGTTATTGGTGGAATTCACTCCCACTTAATTTGCTTTTCTTCGTCATGTGTTCCTGTCAATCAGCGTCTGAGGAGGTAAATGTGGGGTTTCTTTCTTATTTAGCGCATTAAATTCTCTAATTTGGGTATAAGAGCGAAAACCTTTTTGTTTTAACTAACCCGTTTCTGCATAATTATGTTCAATCGATTTAATTCTGGAAAATGTTAATGTTTTATAACCGATTGCTTTATTAAAGGTTAGTAATCACTAAGAGGAGCGATTGAGTTAATCTCAGCCGTTAAAGGGCAATCACTTTTTTGTCCAAGTTAGACACGCTGTTGATAAAGATGATAGCTGGATACCGTTACGTTAAATTAGATGTGTAATACTCCGCTGACTTATAACGAGCGACATTCATAACACAAAAATGCAGCTCGTAAGCAAATTTGCTGATTATTTTACGTACATTTTTTAAACCCGACTTACGACACTTCGACTTTCGACGATTTGCACTTACGACGCTTTTGAATTGCTGCCATGCCCTGAACTTGAGACGCTTGCTTCGCAGTTATGACACCTTAGCGACTTGACGCTATCGCTCGCATCGCCTTCCACCACTTGGCGTCGCTGTCGTCAGTTCGCTTACAAACACGTTTCGCTTTGCATCTCTGTGTTACGCTCTGTGATTAAGTGAATATTATTAAACTGTTTAATTATGATTTTATTTTACTGTTTTTGTTGTGATTAAAATTTAAAATAACATAATAATGGCAGATAAATGTGGAAAGAAAAGTCGCAAGGCTATTACTTTAGATACAAAGATCAAAATTATTAAACTTAGTGATTTGTATGCTTACACTTTTTCGAAATATAAGGCCTACGGTATTTATTTTAGTTACAAATGTGTTATTTACGACAGTTAGGTCCGTATATGACGATTGCAGTGCAGTACATTCATCGATAAGTGAAAAAATCCATTGCTTCGAGTTGCGACGATTTTCGAGTTACGACAGTGGTCTGGAACCTAACCTGTTGTAAGTGCGGGGTATGCCTGTATACGAAAAATGATCATAAATAGAGCCTAGCACAGGTGTCTCAAACTCGCGGCCCCCGTGGGACATTTCTGCGACCCGTGAAGTAAGCTAGTGGAGGGCCGGCTTGCGATCCGCAGATCGACGTGTGTTTGAGACCGCTGGGCTAGCACGTTATTAACGAAGTTTAAAATAAATTGTGTCCTTAAATGTTCCAGCATTCTATTGATATGGTTTACACTTTTTACCCGCACATGGAACTAAACGGCCTTAAACGTTCGCACTTGTCATATTGGTCAATGCTCTTTTACCACTAAGAAATATTTATTATTAAGTAAAATACGCTCTAATTTTGCCAGATGTCCAGGAAGCAATGATAATCATTTAACTTGAAATTATTATTAGTTGCACTTCTATTCCATAAAATAAAACTGTCAATACATATATGGATATTCAAAAGAGGTGGAGGAGGGGGGCATCAAGAAAAATACCGAATGTCGGATTTTCAGGATTCATGGTAGACCTTCTAGACCAGGGCCCCTCAACCAGGCGCCCGCGGGTGCCATGGCGCCCTTCATAAAATTCCTTGGCGCCCACTACTAGGGCTATGGAAAGTCATTTGCTGGGGAGGTGGAATAAGATAGTACAGAAGAAGTACAAATTCAGTTTTCTCATTAAAAATTTCCAGATTCACCTTCTTTATTAATAATAAATTTTTTGTTCCAATCAAAATATTTTTGTTTGAAAATAACAAAAGAATCTAACCCATTTCTTTTAGCTTTATTTTTCTATGTACTCCCGATTGGCGTTCGCAATCCTCTGAATTCGCAAATGCGCCCTTACGGCTGAAAAGGTTGCAGGCCTCTGTTCTAGACTATCGATGCGGCCCCGAAGCCCGCAAACACCCCTCTGTACGCCCTCATACCAAGCAATCCTCTATTTGTTCAACACTTAACCGGAAAAATGAAGGTAATGATAGGGATAGGGTCAGCGCCGTAACTAGCTATTTTAGGACCCGGGGCATAAAACATTCTCTAATACCTATATCTTTTACCATGTAGATTTTGTGTGATCAATTAATAAAAAAAATAAACTATATAAATGATATTATTGCTCACTATAAATGTACTTAATAGAAATACATAATTATAAATATAATCTAACAATAATAAAAGGCTACTTCTGTCCCTTTGTGGCTCCCACTGTCACGCTATAAAAATGCGAATAACTCGGTAATGGAACGAGAATAATTTTTTATATTTGACAGGAATGATCGATTCACATATTGTAAGAAATCTCGAAAAGAGTCCTAGGCTCGACTCTAAGGTAGGCATTTTCATTTCCCATATGATAACACGTAAAAATCGACTTTTTGACTTACAGGCTTTTATTCTTTTTGAGATCTAAATTAGAAATAATTAACCTATATTCTTCTGATCTAGACCATTTTAAAGAAAAACTATGATATTTCTTATTCCGTTCATTTATTTCCGTCTACAGTTCGAAATTCCTTATGTTTAACGTTTAATTCACATATTTTGGGGAAATCTTGCCATTAAAGCGGGATGTTTCCATGCCAACCCATTACTTTGTTCAACCTCAAAATCCTATTGTTATTTCAATCCTTATGGGTGAGGGCCTGCTTTAAATGCTCTTACAATTAGTACGAGAGAGAGGAGAGAAATTCTTTTCATAGCAACCAATGCAAACAACATTCGTTGCGTTATTTACGAGGAGTGCATTTGGATGTAGAATATTAATCATTCGCATATTAAAATTAGGTACTTAGAATCATCGTAAGAGTTCGAAACTTGAAACAACGAACGCCTAAAAGAACGAAAGTCTGTTATCTTCCCATGCAAAGAAATAACCTTATATTTGTTTATTTTTTATTTCACAAAAACCTTTCCTGTTGAATTTCAACGGGCATCTCCCTATTTACATACGTAATTACACACATAATTTAAATATAGAAAGTATAAATATTTTAATATTTTAATATTAACCCCTCAAGCCCGGAGGAGATTTATTAAATCCCACCCGTACGGCCGGATGAGGTTTTTAAATTTTCACGATTGCGTTGTAAAGACGTTCGAAAATGTTAAAATAATCATACCTTGAGAAGTTTTCTCTTGAGAGTGTGTGGTCGATTGCAAAGAATGAATGGTTGTCAAAAGAAGCGAAAATGTCTGTATACAAGAGTGTTTTAATGCCTACCTTGCTGTATGGCAGTGGAACATGGGTGTGTCAGGAGAAGCATGAAAGTAGTTTGAATGCGGTAAAGATGGGATACTTGACAAGAGTTTGTGGAATATCTAGGAGGGACAAAGTAAGGAATAATTGTGTGATGAACGAATGTGGTATGAAAGCTAGTGTGACAGATTTGTATGAGAGAGGTCAGCTGAGGTGGTTCGGACATAGAAAGAATGTAGGAGAGTAGAATCACCAAGCAAATATATGAAGGAAGAGTGAATTGCGAGAGAGGGAGAGGCAGACCCCGGAAGACTTGGTTGGATGTGGTTAGTGAGACTCTGAGAAAAAGGGACGTGAAAAGTATGAGGGATAAAAGGAAATTTGTGACTCAGTGTGTGAGTGTAAGTGAAGCAAAATAAGTGTGCAAGGATAGAAGTGAGTGGAGGAAGGTGATGGGTTGGTAATTGGCAGACATATGGCACGGCTTACCCCGCAAGGGAAATCGTCAAGGGGTGTTGTTGTTGTTATAATCATCATATACCTCCCTAAGGTCTGCATAACCTTACAGATGTAGGAGGGTTTGTGTAATCTTATGAACCAAAGAGCTATGCCTACGGGAGATAATTCTCCTGGTGAAATCATCCAAGCAACAAAGATCTGAGGGGAAGAGTCAGGCTAAGAAGCAGTCTTGGGGGTTTTACATCCCCGTGTGCAAGAGAAGCAGCTTGCACAGTACCACTGTAGGTGGTGATCATGTGGATCTTAAAAGCTGCAAATGGGTAATCACTCTTGTGAAACTGCGATGAGGAAAGCAAGGGGAAACTACCTCATTATATTTCCCGTGATAAGCTGAAAAGCTGCAAATACCTCTATGGATCTATCTGGGGTAAAATATTCCGGAGGTAAAATAGTCCCACAATCGGATCTCAGTGTTTAATTTAAGAATAGGCACATGGAATGTTAGAACTATGAATTCAGGAGGTAAACTAGAGAACATAAAAAGACAAATGAGAAGGAATAATGTAGGTATAGTAGGTCTTAGTGATGTTGTGGGAATGAGAAGGCGAGATAAATTCAGACGAATTTAAGATTATTTACTCGGGAGGAGAGAAAAAGGAAAGGGGAGTGGGGATTATAATGAGAAGAAAGATAGGGAATTAGCAAGGTAGTTACAGTTAATAATAGAGTAATAGCCGTAAAACATAATATGGAGACAGTGGAAAAGCTTATAATTCAAGAGTATATGCCAACCACTAATGCTACTGAAGAAGAAGTAGATAAATGTATGAACAGATTACGGAGATATTGGAGGAGGGAAAAAAAAGGATCATGGGAGACTGAAACAGTGTAGTCGGAGAGGGACAGGGATATAACACAGTGGGGAAATATGGACTAGGGAAGAGAAATAATAGAAGGGATAAACTTGTGGAATTCTGCCGAAGCCAAGGAGACCAGAGACGATACCAGATAGATTACATACTAGTCAATGAAAGATTTAGATATAGAATTAAAAATGTGAAAACACTATCAGGGGCAGATATCGATTCCGACCACAACTTTTTGGTGGCAAATACACAATGTAGAATGAAGAGGGTTAAGAGAAACATAAGAGTTAACAAGAAATGGAACTTAGAGAAACAAGGAGGCTATCATGACTGAGTTGCAGGAAAGGTTGGGGGAGAGAGCTGAAGAAAATAGGAACAGTGTAGATAAGGATTGGAGATATATCCATAGCAACATTAAAGATATAATGGAAAAGAAGATAGGAAAGATAACGGGTGAAAGAAACAAAAAACCCTGTTTCACATAAACCATGCTGCAAAAAATGGAAAAGAGGTAAAAGTGGAAGAACATAAACACTGATGAAGGCCAAAGAAAGTACAAGGAGTTAAATAATGCTTTAAGAAGGAAAACAGATAAAGCCAAAGAACAGTGGATAAATGAGAAAAGCGAAGAGATTGACGAGTGCGAAAGAATTTGTAGAGCATTTCTCATGTATAGAAGAGCAACGGAATTATTCAAGAAAAAGGCAAGAAAGATAGAACGTAAAGGAATCATGAGCAAAAGTGGTAAAATATTCTCGGAGCCAGGCAATGTAAAGAAAGTCTGGAAAGAATACATTGAGGTGCTGTATGACAAAGAAGGAAAGTCAAGAAATATTGAATAAATGAAAATGATGATGTGGAAAAAGACCAGCTAGTACCAAGTATTCTCGAGTCTTAAGTTAAAAGAGCAATTGATGACATGAGAATAAGGAAGGCTGTTGGGAGTGATGATATACCAGTGGACGTTCTTTAGGTTTTGGGGTCGAAAGTAGTTAAGCAACTCACAAAATTCTTTAACCAAGTATATGATACTGGCATATGGCCTGAAGATTTTTAAGATGATATTATGGTATCACTGGAGAAAAAGAATAATGCAAAAAGCTGTAAGGATTACCAAACTGTTAGTTTAATTTCTCGTCCAGCTAAAGTTCTAACCAGAAAAATAACTAAAAGAATTAAAGGTAAAATATAAAAGGACCTGCAAGATAATCAGTTTGGTTTCAGAAGAGGAAAAGGGACTAGAGATGCTATAGGATCTTTGAGGATGATGATAGAAAGGCGGCTAGAAGTCAATAAAAATATGAATTTTTGTTTTGTAGATTAGGAGAAAGGTTTTGACTGAGTGAAATGGGATAAAATGTTAAGTATTTCAAATAAAATAGGAATAGATTGGAAAGATAAATGACTGCTTAAAAACCTTTATTTCGATCGAAAGATTATAGTCAGGGTTGAAGGAGAACAAACAGAAAGTACTTCAATAGGGAGGTGAGTGAGACAGGGATGTCCTATTTCACAAGCGATATTTAATATTTATGCAGGAACAATAACAGAAAAAGCGTTGATGGAAGATAAAGGATTTGAGATAGGAGATGAAAGTATTACCACCATTAAATATGCAGATGATGAGTGATTGATAGCAGAAAACGAGAGAGAACTTCAGAGGATGACAGACAGAGTAGTGGGGGTTGGCCAACAATATGGTATGAAGATCTATGCCGAAAAAACAAAAGTCATGGTGGTTATAAAGGAACAGAAAGAATTAAATACAATGGTAAATGTCCAAAAATTGGCACAAGAAGTAGTTTAAAATATCTTGGCAGTATTTTAGCACAGGGTGGAAGTAGTACACGGGACATCAGAAGTAGGATTGCAATGGCAAAACAGAATTTAACGAGAAGAAGTTTCTCACAAGCAAGAAAATAAATTTAGAAACATGGAAGAAATTAGCAAAACGCTACATATAAAGCATAGCTCTATATGGTGCAGAGACGTGGACGGTAAGGATAAAGGAGGAAAAATATTTAGAAGTTTTTGAGATGTGGGTGATGAAAGTGAAATGGACAGAGAGGAACAGAAACGAAGTATTAGAAATGGTGGGAGAAGAAAGGATGCTAATAAATACAATAAGGAAAATAAAAGCAAATTGGATAGAGCACATATTGAGAAGACAGTGTTTACAAAGGACGATCTTAGAAGGCAAAATTAGCGGAAGAAGAGGAAGAAGGAGAAAAAGAATAGGAATATTAGAGAATAGAAGGCAGGAATATAGTACTTATAGAGGTATAAAAGAGGCTTCTAGGGAGAGAGAGAGAGAGATAGAGACAGCGATTCAGCTAAAAGCTTTCTTCGGACAGCAGCATGATGATGATGATGAATCTTCATATAAATATATAATAAAAATAGAATATTTCAACGGGGTCGACTAAACATGGTTACAAAAATATTAAGGTTAGAATTCGTCTGTAACTATGGATTTGGAAGATATTGGCAGAACTGATTTAAAAGAAGTTACGTTTGAAGTGCGATTATAGAATGGGAAAACGAAATAAATGTGTTTAAAAAGATCAAAAACCAGGGTTGCCACAATATGAGAAAAATAATTTCCTGATTTTAAAGCTAATACATTAGTATACGATAATACTACTGCAAATTTGACGAAAAGCCCTTCTATAATACGAGCAACCCGTATACCTACTTGTTCTCCACTGCCCCTTGATGTCCTTTTAGCCTGCACCACCGAGAAGATTGCCAGGCTCTAATAAAAGTACGATGTGAAGACCAGATTCAAATGATTGATTCGGAGGATGGATGATGAGTGATGGATTATTCGATTCGATTCGATTGATTCGATTGATTGATTGGATGGATTGATTCATTCTCTATTTCTGATTCATTGATTTATTCAGATTGATCTTGATTCAGTTTTCATTGATCAGATTTGTTGACTCCTATCTAGCGAAATATTTATTAGTCTGCCCGCCGAACCGCGCACTGCGTATCCTGCTTGAGAGCGCTCACCAGCGACGACGGACTCCCCGGACTCGGGAGCGACCGTTCCCCCGGCGAAAACCGCCCCCCTCACCTTCGTCCCCTTCACCCTCCGCCCCTTATCACCTCACCACACCGCGATGCCAAGGGCATCAGCCAAATCGGCCACTGGGGCCGTGAGTAAGCCGCAACATCTGCCCCGTGAAGCCCAGCAGCCCGCCATTCACAAGAGCAAAAAAGAAGGGAAGAAGGAAAAGCCGCTTCCCGATGAGGCGCCACAGCCCGATCCTACCCAGGCCACGCCGTCTCCACCAACACCGCAGCCGATGGACCAGCAGCCCGCCCGCAGCGAGTCCTTAGCAGATCCTGAGCAGTTGGTAAGCCCCATAGTGCCTTCCGCCGTTTCGGCGGCGTTAGAAGTGTTGCGAGCTTATTCCGCAACACAAAAAAAACCGATCGTACTCGGCGCCCCACCGCAACCGGCGACCCATCAGATCGACGAGGGCTTCACCCTCGTCGAAGGCAAAAAGGCTGTCAGCCTCAAAAGGATGCGAATTGCATTCCAAGAGTCACTGACAGCCACATCAAACCGCTTCGCCCCGATAACTCCTGGAGACACCGCGACCGCGATGGAGGAGGTTCCTCCGGCTAAATCAGCCAAAATCCCGGTGCTAATTTTGCGGGACACGCGAGACTGCGATTCCACATACCAGGCTCTACTCGACGAATTACAGGAGCAGCCCGTCTGCAAAGTCAAAGGCCGCAGGACTATGCACATTCAATGTGCCAACGCTGCGGACTACCGCAAAACGCGGGATATTTTTCAGTCCCGCAAACTGGCCTTTTCGGGGTACCAGCTGCCGGAGGACCGCCTCCCCCAATATACTGTACGCTCGCTTTACGAGCATGCCACCGCGGCACCTTTAAAGCAAGCCCTCGATCGGATTGGTTGGGGCGTCAAGGTAGTGACGCAAATAATGTCAACCAAGCCGTCGAGGGAAGAACGCGCCGCTGGGCTTAACACCGTCCCCAGGAGAAACACTCGGGTACTTCACGTTATTTTGGAAAAGTGCGAGGATCACGCCAAGATCCTCGACACGACATTTCTGATGGGCTCGTATAATGTAGACATCAGGCCATACGTGAAGCTTAAGGGTATAGTTCAGTGCCAGCGCTGCCAGAACTTCGGCAACACAAAAAACTACTGCGCTGATACGGCGCGTTGCGTGAAATGCCTCGAGGCGCATCTCACGAGTGACTGTCGAAAGAGAGATCGCACTGCGCCGGCACAATGCGTAAATTGCCACCAATATCACCCTGCCAATTATCGGGGATTGCAGACATACCAGGGCATCCTCGAGAGCCGCAGGCCGCGGTCCAGCATGAACACGTCGCGAGGATCAGCTCGAGCGACGCGAAATTTTGTCCCCGCCACTAACGCTTGGTTCTCGAACCGAGACGCCCCTCCTCCCGCTACCTCTCCGTTCATTTTCTCGGCCGCAACCCACCCTACCCCACCCTCCCCCCGCCCAGCCCCTCGTCCCTTTGCCTTCCCTCCCCCTTCTCCCGCCGACCCTCGCCGCGCGGCAGCGCAAGCGAGACACATTCCTGCGGCCGCCCCCACCCCTCAGCCTTCTCGCCCGTCGGTCCCTTCGCCTCCTTCGCAGCGATCCTCTTCCCCTCCCTCCACCCCTACTTAAAACCAGGGACTCGGCGCCTGGATGATTTCGGTTTTGGATAACCTATCAAAATTCTCGTCGTTAGCCGAGAAGAAGCTATTTATCCTACGGGAGATTGGCGCGATCCTGGATAATGGCTACTAAGCGCGAGCCGCGGTTCCTCACGTTGGCGTCATGGAATGCCAACGGTATCCTCTCTAGGGCAAAAGAGTTTATTCACTTCATCAGTTCTGGCAGCTACGATGTCGTCGACCTTCAGGAGACGCATCTCACGCACGACAACAAATTTTGGCTACCAAATTATAAAATATATCGGCGAGACCGCAAAACCCCTCATGGTGACGTGGCCATCGCAGTCAAATCCAAAATAAAACACTCCCCACTGAACTCGGATGCCCTCAGCCAATTAGAAAGCATTGGTATCTCGATTCATCATTCGACGGGCAACCTTCATATCTACTCTGTTTACCAACCCGCATCCAAACGGCTCCTGGAGGCTGACCTGGAGCGGCTCGTCACGGAAAAACCGGCCATCTATGTAGGCGACTGGAATTCCAAGTGCATCCAATTCTGATGTCGTAATGGGAGTTCTAATGGACCGATTCTCCGTAATTTTGCAGCGACGGCGATGGCCTCGATCGAAGCGCCGTTCTCGGCGACGCACGTCAGTTCTTCCGGTCCTGAGGGAGACGACGTTCTGGACTTCGCGCTGACCAAACATTTTTACAGCCACGGCACTCCACGTGTAATAAAAGCGCTTTTCTCAGACCACTATCCTATAAGGATCGACATTATGACTGATCATCTCTCGGCTCCTCCCCCTCTCCCCGTCATCCGTACAGATTGGAGCATGTACAAATCATCTATCGACGAGACGTTCGCCTCATTACCGCGTCTTATCGATCCCAGGATCGAGGGCGTGAACGCGCAGGTTAGCCGAATCACGGGCGCGATGTCCAGCGCTTACAGGCTGGCATCGCTTCCCCGGGTTCGAGCGAAGCCTCCGGTCCCATCCCTACCCCAACCCCTCATCGACCTCATCAGGGAGCGAAACCGCGTTAGGGGAAGATGGCAACGCAATCGCAACCAGCTCGAAAAATGACTATACAACATCCTTTCTTATCGTGTTAAGAAAGGAATGACGGAATTTCACAACCGGGAGTGGGAGAGGAAGATCTCCTCCCTCTCCTTGGAAGACGGCTCGACTTGGCAAATGGCTAAGCGGCTGACGGGTCAAGCGCACATACCGACGCCACTCAGGCACCTGGACAAGTTCATTCACGACGCCGAGGCAAAAGCCGAGCTGTTTGCGGAGCATTTGGCCGGCACCATGACGCTACGCGAGGACTGGGAAAAGACTAAGATGGAGGAGGAGGCGAGGAAGAATTTAATCTTGCTTAGTTTCTCCCCCTGCCCACCCCCAGTGCTCACTACGGACGATGAAACACGACAGCTCATCAAGGAGCTTAACCCCCGCAAGGCTTCAGGCCTAGACGAAGTTAGTAACCAGATGCTCATGAATCTCACTTCCGGTGCTATTTCCTCTATCACAAACCTCTACAACGCCTACCTAACCGCATCCCACTTTCCCTGGTATTGGAAGCGTGGCAAAGTCGTCATTATCCCAAAGCCGGGGAAAGATCCGTCTCTCCCAGCCAGCCACCGACCCATATCCCTCCTGTCAAACCTCTCGAAGGTGTTCGAGAGGATAATCCTCGCCCACTACGATCACCACACCCGGGCTAACGACCTAATAAGACCTGAGCAGATGGGATTCAGACGAAAGACCTCCGCACCCCACCAAATCCTTCGTTTGGTGGAAAATATAACGGACGGATTCAACTCCCGAGGACGGACGGAAGTCCTTTTCCTAAACGTCGCCAAGGCCTTCGATCAGGTGTGGCACGAAGGCCCGCTACTCAAACTCGCCGCAATGGAATTTCCATTGTACTTGCAAAAGATCTGTAGGAGCTTCTTCTCCGGAAGGTCCCTGCGAGTCCCTGTGGATGGTCGGCTCTCCTCTTCCAAGAGGATTTCTTGTGGCGTCCCCCAGGGGACAATCTTGAGTCCAATCCTCTTCAACCTCTTCGTTAATGACTTTCCTTCTTCTCCACAAACTCAAGTCTACATGTTTGCGGATGACACTGCAATCTCTCCGCAGTCGCAACAGGTCAACGCAGCTGTACGACGTATCCAAAATCATCTGAACCTATTAGGAAAGTAGACGCTGGACTGGAAAGTTGAGATTAACGCCGATAAAAACGTTCTTGTCAACTTTACCAAGAAGCTATATTTCACGCCCTTCCTTCGCCTCGAATTCCGAGGCACCAAGATACCGATGCGAAGCACACACAAATTCTTAGGGTTACAACCTCGATCAGAAACTGACATGGGGTGCACACGTACAGCAGGCGATAAATAAAGCGAGGGGTATGAGGAAATTACTCATGCCCCTCATAAGCAAAAATTCTAAATTACGAATGGGCGAAAAAATTCGGCTATACCTATCTCACATTCGGCCAACCCTACTGTACGGATGCGAGCTATTCGGTAACACGGCGAAAACTAACATGCGGAAATTAGAAACATTCCAAAACGTCACACTGCGCTACATCACAAACAGTCCCCGACTCGTTCCGACTTACGAGATTAGAAACGCGCAAAAAATCCCCACGATACACGACTGCGTTCGCAAGCGAGCCCAGCGCTTCGAACAGTCCCTACAGTTCAACCCACTCACCGTCCGACTTTGGCAATACGACGCGACAAAAAAATGCAAGTTTAAACGAACAAAAGAAATACTCCTTCCGTAGTGAAGGCACAAACATTCCTATTTCTGTTGCTTAATACTAACAATAGAAGTAGTAATATTTTTCTAGAATTAGTAAATTGAAGCCAAATTGTGCTTCAAGGTGTATATTGTTTTGTGGTTTCAGAAAAAATAAATAATTGTTTAACCCCTCAAGCCCGGAGGAGATTTATTAAATCCCACCCGTACGGCCGGATGAGGTTTTTAAATTTTCACGATTGCGTTGTAAAAACGTTTGAAAATATTTAAATAATCATAACTTGGGAAGTTTTCTCTTTATTTTTCTGAATTGTTTTTGTGGATTTATGAAAGACATGAAATTTGTAAATATCTATTTTGCGTATAATATTTTATATACAAAGATTGTTGGAGTAGAAGAGAACGTACACCAATCGCTAATTTTCCGGCGTGCATTCGCGCTTTTATGTAACATACAGCACTGGAAAATCTATAGAATATATTGCTGTGTAATCTTAATAAAAAATAGCTTAAATTAGTAACTATTTCATTCTGCAAGTCTACCCATCTAAATCTATTAGGTGAAAAGTTTTACGCCCACCTTTTTCATGTCTTGACTGGAAATTTTTAAGTAAATGTAGAATTACTGATTTATTAAAAGATGATTTATTTATAATATAAACGTTTTAGTTATAGAGTCATCATTCTTAGTCATTACAGACGTCACATAGAAGAAATGGTTGCATTTCGTTCATTGAAAAGGGAGATATGACGTTTATAAAACACGGAAATCTTTAGCTTATAAGTCCTTCCCAAATACTTTACGAAAATTTACCCATGCGTAATTGGATTCAGCAAAAAATGCCTTATAGCTTAGTAAACACTTCTAGTAACCTATTGTGTAAATATATAGAAGAGCTTTTCGTGATTTTTTGCTGGCGTGTACTCTTCTCGCCTACTCGTTTCATCGCTGTTTGGCCCTGCTAGCACAACAGCGAAGCACTTATCTGAAGAGGAAACTGACCTTGTCTTCTTTAAAATGTCAAAGAAAAGGAACCCAATTTGGTGGGCTCCCTTTCCTCAGGTATTTATGGGTCAACTTTAGAAACCGAAAATTCGTAGGTCCGTGGTAAAAACTAAAATTCTATCACAAAACTAAACGTATATGTAAACAAATACTTACAAATAGATATACTCAATTTCCCGCAATTTTCGTAGAGATTAAAATAAAATTCTAAAGGTCTTGAAAATTATATGACCGATATTATCCTTCTCACAAAATGCCTCCCTTTGAGGCATGGCACTAAATTATCGGAAGAGTGTCGGCCTTGGATTTTGAAATCAGCTGTTTTGACGTTGACGCTCTCCTATGAAGCGATGAACGAAGGATCGCGCGGTAATGGAAGGGAATGTTTACAGAAATGTTTTTACTCAACCTAATTCCATTCTTCATCAATTGCATTGTAAACATTTGTAATAAGCTGTACATAGACAAACATATGATGTAGTACGCCCGACGGCCGATTGGACAGTTTTTCCATGACGTAATAGTACGCCTGACGGCGTTGATGGGTTAAAGAGTTATTCTGCGGGATTTAAATGCAGCAAACTCATCAATAACATCATCGAAACTTATAGATTCTGCTATGGCATGTACTGTAGGAGTGGTACCCAAACTACGGCCCGCGAAGGGTTTCTGTGCGGCCCGCGAAGCTATGGCAAAAAATCAATTCGAAAAATTTAACCCACAAATTCATATCTTTTTGAAAATTTTGTTAATAAAACATTAAATATTGAAATATTTGCCATGAAAACCTTATTTAGACTTGATTTTCACTTATATGGCACCTCAGAATATATAGAAAACTTCCGATTTAAACACTCCTGCCCGCCGAAGAATTGGCTACTTCCAATGCAACCCGCCAAGGAATTCGTAACCACTGATGTGGCCCGCCATTAGAAAAGTTTGGGCACCACTGTTCTATAGAAAGAATCTCTGTTGACCCATGCTGAATCTTGAGTACTTCTTTACTAACTTCAGTCTGCTGAAGTTGCGTTCACATTTTGATGTTGTTACAGTTAGTGTTAGGAATATGCGAAGAGAAATGGATATATTAGGACAACTTTCTACAAGTGTATAGTCGTACAGTAATTGTACAGTATTGAGATGTGAAGCTGATGCTTTTTTATTTTTAATAGACAGCCTGAATTTTACAACTTTCTGTTTCAATAGAGAAGTCATCACTGTTCAAATCATTTTCATACTTTATTGCTATGTTTCTAGCATACATGTTTAATTCAGAAACTTCCATTTCAGCGATGTCTGACTCAAACAGAAATGAGAAATCATCAAACAGTTGATCTCGATTTCAATAACATCCTGAATCTATCTAAAGAAGCATTTACCATTGACGAACTCAAGCTACTCAACACTGGAATTAACTTCATTTTAACTCCCAAAACTCCTCCTTAACAACTTAATTATTCATATCGTAGCCGCTATCAAGTTCTTTGATGAACCCGTCAAAATTCATATCCGAAAAGCATGTGAAACGAAAGTGAAAAATAGCCTTAAATATTTTCCCGTCAACCAGATCCCAACACCCTTAGACAGTATGAAGCCATAAAATTGCTGAAGTGAAAAGATTTTTTCTACATGAAAGCAGATAAAGGCAACCCCACAGTAATCGTGAACAAAGACCCATATTTCAGAAAAGTTACGGTTATGTTAAATAGTGGCCCCTATACCAAAGTTAATAAAAAAGCCCCCTCGCTTCATTAGTACGACAAACAAAAGAAACAATAAAAAATTGCACAAATCTCTTTGACAAAAAACTGATTGCTAGATTTCATGTATCTAACCCCACCATCTCTAAACTTGATTGTCTTCCGAATGTACACAAACCCGAAATCCCCATGAGACCAATTGTCTCTGCCATTGATTCTCCTACCTATCATTTATCCCAATGGCTCAACTCCCAATTTCGTAATTTAAACTTCTTCAGTGAACATCCCATTGAAAACAACACCGAATTTATTGATCGAACCAAAAACTTAATTCGTAGTAATAACTAAATTCTAGTAATCTTTGATGTAGCAAGTCTATTCCCGAATGTTCCGATCATGGAAACTATCTCAATACCTAAAGATTGCCTAATCAGCAAAAGTATAACACCAACCGTCGTTGAAAAATATTTACGTCTTACAAATCTTGTCATGGGGCAAAACTTCTTCCAATTCAACAAAGACTACTATAAACAAAATTTCGGCACCAGGTAACCCTCTTTTCTTCTTGCTAATTTATTTATGTCCCACTTAGAAAAAATATGTAAATAAATATTTTCCGAGGATTTGGCTAAGGTACGTCGATGACATTTTCGCGGTGTTTGATACCAGTAGTTGCAAAATAGATGACTTCCCCATGAGCCTTTACATTTTATTCCCATCCATTAATTTCACTTACGAGTTAGAATTAAACAATAGTTTACCATTTTTAGACATCATTTTCACAAGAACCAAAAACAACTCAATAGAATACAACATTTACAGAAAACCTACTCACAGGAGCAAATACATCCCGAATAAATCCTTCGACCATTGCAAACACAAACTCGCCACCTTTCATGCTTTGATACACAGGTTATTACACGCTCCCTTGAACAAAGACTACCAAACGGAATTAAAGTGCCTAGGTACATTAAGAAGATTGCCATTGAACATGGATACACTGAATCTACCATCGACAATTTATTAAAAAACACAAAAATAATATGTTAGTAAAAGACTACCACATTCATGAGCGACAAACAAAAAAAAATAAACTACCTTATTATCCAAAACTAACTAAAGGTTTGAACAGCGTATTTAAAACTTTTGACACATAATTCACATACACTAGCAACACAAAATTAAGACATCTCTTAGGAAACACGAAAGACAAACCGTTTCATACGGAAAAATCAGGCATATACAAAATAATTGCGCAAATTGTGATTTAGCTTACATAGGTCAAACTATACGTAGAAATATTTCCACCAGATTTAAAGAACATTTAAGCCACTACAAATACGGAAGATATGAAAGATCAAGTGTAGCTGAATATATGAACAACACAAACCACAAAATCAGCTTTGAAAATCTTAAGCTAATATAACACATTCTGAACAACTTGCTTGACCCGTATGAGAGTTTATTGATTTTCAAAATTCAAAACCACCTTTTAAATAAGGATAGTGGTTCCATCCCATCACCGCTGTACGCACTTTCTAACAGGAAAATTTGAATCTTGGTTTTATCCGTTTCACTTCTCTTAATTTGTGTCCTTCGTGTCCTTGCAGACCCTTTTTTTCATAAAAATGATATTGTACAAAAATTAAGGATACTTTATACTTGGCGATTTTTAGAAAATTTTGATTTACTCAGAAATGGCTACAGAGAATTTGATTAAAATCAATTCAATTGTAGAGCCTGATGTCACAACTAATACTACGTAAGCCATATGTCTCTTGAAATCGCCATCTGGCGTCCAGTGTCATTACCATGTACGCTAAGCTACCTTACCTAAGCCTTATGACGCCACGCCTCCGCCGCGATCCATTAAAAATCTTACTACAGCCTTACGGTTAAACTAATAGGCACCACGCACTCTAGAGTGTCTCTTGCCTCAGGTAAGCGACAAATGTAAAAATATATTCGAGTAAAAGTTGTAGGAAATTTAATGTACTACAAATGTGGTTTGGGAATTTTTTCCATATAATGCATTGTTTATGAGATATCTTATATTTTTAGCTGCCACCACCGCGCAACATACCGACGATTATTGTAAAGAATTGACGCTTAGTTACGTCTTCGTAACGCTCCTTATGCATTTCTTAATTGTTGGAGCTTTGTGGCTATATCATATATCATATGTCTATGGTTTGGGTTTATTTCTGTTCTTTGTAAAGTCTAAAATTTTCTCGCAATGTCTTTTATTTATTAATGTGTAATCTATTTTAAATGTTTAGAAATATTAAAAATATGTAGAAAGTCATGTGGTGTCCACATCGGATTTTACGAAAATAATTTTCTCGAGTAGTAATTTCATGTTATATCTTTATATATATATATATATATTAAAATCTCATTATGACACTTTATTTCACTATAAATTGAGTACGGTATTAATTATGCGGATAAAAGTTTCACAAATTCTGTGTAAGATTTTCTATATATTTTAAATATTTTGAAATGTATATGCCACAATTCAGAAGGTCGAGACCTAGTTCTGCTGTTCTGTGTGATAGCACACATTTTGCATCTCAAAGGATTAGATCACTCGGCCCTAATTATCTCCTCGAGAAATTTTACTCATAGGAAAGTAGTAATAAACATCCAAAAGAAATAACTCTTGGCATATGTTACTATCTTTGAGCCCGATTGTCACCTACCTCGACCGTCAAAAAAAAAAGGATTTTGTCTGGTATTGTTATCAGTAGAAAAAATAAGTATCCGAAAAAGACCATCAAATCTTCACAAATGTGAAGCCCATTTAATACGAACTGTACTGGTCTGCACGCAATCGAAGTTGGGAGTTATGTTCGTGCTAATATTTTTTTCGCAGATATCTATAGCAGAAATGGTAGAGCAGAGGGGCATTTTAAGACGAGGAGCTGTCGTGAACTGAATTGGATTCCCGAAATTAACACTAATGGATAAAAAATCGACTTTTTCGATCACCGGGAGGATAAAGGTGTATTGGCGTTAAAGAAAGAATACTTTGCTTGGATAGTTGTGTTCCTTTGTTGCTCAATGGAAAGAGTTGCAAAACATCTACGGAGTTACTCCATCCATTCTCCATTACAGGGGGAGCAATTCTTCCGTAAAAACTTGGAATTCCTTAAATTTTTCATATCCGCGAAATGACAATATAATCTTCGATCTCGAAACAAATTGAAAATTCCAAGTCTGTAAGAAAAATATGAAAATTTAATACGATTCGTTCGGCGGACAAACAAGTTTCACTTCGATAAACACATTCCTTTCAATTTAAAACGGTCTAATAACGCTTTTGATCGAATGGAAAGCTTACAGGCGATTTCTTCCAGTTTTCCTATTTATCCCGACAAGTGTAGAAACACTCTCCAAATGAAAAGTTAGAATAATTAGCGTATTTATTCCAGTTCATGTAGATTTTTTTACATAAATTCAATTATAACACGTCCATCGTAGTTTACTAAACTACGTAGAATCATGCATCAGTTGAGGGGACTGAAGAACAACTCGGCAGAAATCCTGCATCGGGAATGTTCGAAATTGCATCAAAAAGACGTGTTCTGGACGCTTGCCTTATTGCTGAAAGTTAACAGATTTTTCGGACTCGCACCTTTCCCATTGAAATGTCCAAGCAACGGTGAAAACGCCAACTCTAAAATTGTTGTCAGGTACAGCGTCGTGGTCTACTTTGTGATTACTTTCGTTTTTCTTTGGGACTTGTATATCGCTGTCGAAATTATGAATAATATAGACCTAGAATGGGCAGTGTTGATTTGTGCGAAATCGGTGGTGTTCTTCACCGTAATTAGCAACTGTATGATTTTATTTATCCGCCGATCCATGATATACGGGATGTTAACAGATCTGGTAAAGTTTGACGAGAGACTTGGAAGACTCAAGATCCGCATCGAATCGTATAGTTTTCGCATGAACGTCAAAATACAAATGTTTGTTTGCTCGCTTTCTGTATTTTTACTTTTTCTCATCTTTATTCCTAATATTTCGTTGTTCTCTCACGGGAAAAGAATCATTAGATGTTTCTCCTTTATTTTCACGATCTCCAATCTATTATTGCCCCGTCTGCAACTGTACAATATTTTGTGTCATCTGAAATTGAGAATGTTGTGCTTAAATAAAGAAATATGTCAGATAGCATCAATAAGTTCCTTCGCAGGCATGCCGTCGAAAGGACCTGAAATAATTTTCGCGAAGCGTTGCAAACTATGGAAGTCTCTGTTTCTTGATCTCTACAAGATTAGCCATGCCGTGAACAAGATCTTTGGAAGCGTAATCTTGCTACACGCTTCGATCTCTTTGGTGAACATGGTGATGGTGCTATTCATGGTTGTGGTGACCTTGACGTCGGATGTTTCTGCTCTCAATTTCGGTCGATTGAAGTTGACCATACTTTGGAATGTCTTCGATGCGTTTGGAATGTTCCTCATCCTGAAGTCATGCCAATCCTCGGCTGATGAGGTGAATAAAGAGCAATGTTAATATTCTTATTTGGTGTTTATATGAAAAGAGAATAAATATATAATTGTTGTTATTCAGACGAAATTTTGACTGGATGTACCCGCATTAACTTTTGCTTAGTCAGTCATAAATCTGAATTTTAAATAGTAATATTAGCCCATTTCTGTAATTAGAATTAGATAACTGACATTTTGAATTCACGAAAATTCCCAAAGTCTTCACGCAATTTACTAAATAAGAAAAATCTGCAATTCTAGTAAATATTATACTTCTGTAATAAGATATGTTGTAGTTTTAGAAGTCGAATTAAGCTCTTGGAGAGTTGCTCAATGTTTCGTATTGTTCTAGGCATCTGGTAAAGAGTTCCAGACCTTTAAAAACAATTTGTCCTGTTTTTTTAGGATCATGCATTTCTGTCAATTTCCGCTGAAGTGTTAGTGTGGATTTCTGCCTTTTTAGATGTTCAAGTTCTATCTTCAAGCTTTTGAATTTAGAAATCCAGATGTACTTGTCCCTCTAATCAAACAATTCAAGTTCCATCTCGGCTCGATCATCAAAGATAAATACTGAAAAATATAGCAGAGAGGTGTCAGCTTCCAGGGTTTTCAACACTAAAGACAATGTTTACTTTTCGTTTCTTAAATCCAGAAATCGCGTAGAAATGCATTCCTGCATTTTAATGACAATTTATTAAGGTCGTTTGTGTGAATCTCATACTTTGTTTCACTAAATCTCTTCAAAGACGGAAAGTGAAAAAAATGAAAATTTCCTGATGTCTCTTGCAAATAAAATTAACTTTTGTTTAAAGACTAGCAACTTTTCTAAAAGCAAGTAGGATGTGTTTCCTTTTCCTTGTAGTTATGCAATGAAACGACGTTACATTTTGGTCAAGCGTATTCTGCAAAAGTAAAACCCCTTAATATCCCTTTCATATTTGGCGCCCCGTCCATTGCGACTGAGATAATATTACAAATGTTTATCCATTTTTTCTTTAAACAGTCAACAACAGCTGATGAAATATCTTCTCCCCTTTTTTGACCTCTGAGGGTCAGTAATTCAATAAGCTCCTCTTGGGCTCCTTCAGCATTAACATATATCGCCATGAGAACGACTTTTGTAACGTCATCGATGTCGCACGACTCGTCAAAAGAAATAGAGAATACTGTAACTCACTGAATGTGCTTCATCTGTTCGTTACTCATATCAGCGCCCATTTTTATCGTTCTATTTCTTAATATTTTTGCTGACAACGGCATATCCCTAAGTTTCTTAACAATTTTCTCTTTATTTCTTCAATCACAATACATTTCCTCCTATATTATAATAAAGCGGTCTTTAATATATTCGCCCTCCGTAAACGGGTTATCGCGCTTCACTATCTCACGCGTTGCTACAAAACTTGCAGTAGTTGTTCTACTTGGTGATCTCACCCATTTAGTGAATATTCTCATACTTTTTTCTGCTTTGTTCTTCAACTCACCCACAGTTTTCTTTCTACGATCCCCAACTGGATATTTTTCTGCGTAGTTAATGTGATATTTAGAAAAAGTCTCTGAGGTTTTTTAAAATTGTTGACGAGTTTTGTATTGCTAATTACACAAAAGTAATCTATCGGAACTCATTATGAATGCGTAGGATTATGTCGATTCATTTTTAAACACTTTTCTCTTTTTTGTAAACATTGTCATCCCAGAATGTAACTGAAATTTTAGTTATCGTATCTCGCGGCATATAAGACGCTATTTTTTTCCAGAAAAGTGACCTCAATTATCAGCCTGCGTCTTATACGACGAAGGTAAATTTATTACTACTCAATACTGACGCTAACAACCACACTCATCCCCAAAATGGAATAATTGTAGACATTCGTCGCAAAAATGATAAAATGTACATTATTAATAATTAATAGTAAAATTTGTTAATATATACATTATGCAACGTGACTTCTGAGGGCGCATATTCGTTATTACGCTTTAATACCTAGATTCATCTCGCAGCCATTATAATTTAGGCGCATTTGCGATTTTTTAGTTCCTAATGAGCCCCTTGAATAGGGCGATCAATGCCACAAAACTGTAAAATTGGTGTAGATGCCATAAATATTTTATATGTACAAATGATAAATAACGTGACGATAATTGAGATCGCGATGGTTACAAAAGTGAAAAGATATGCCTACGCTAACAGCTATAAGCTTCAGGCGATTCAATACGCAAAAAACGCATGAAAACCGGGTAACAGCCCTTCGTTTCGGTCCACCTCCCACAGAAAAAAATGATTCGTGAATGCAGAAAACTAGGAGAAACTGAAACTGACGGGATAAGGGAAACATAGTGATCGTAAAGTTGGTCTTAAATGGACACAAATAAGGAGGGAGTGATGGATAATAGAAAAGAGGGAGTTTGGTATAGCTGTATTGATCAAAATCGTTATTTTCGAGGTAAAAAATGTTACGGAAGAGAATTACTAGTAAAGAGTACGCATCGTTATTATAGGGTGCTCATAATTTATTCACCACACATCAAACATACATAAATCACAAAGTTCAAGAGATATTGAGAAATGGTTTGCATTTCTTGAAAGAATACTTGAAAAAGTTTTAGTACAACGCATTGTGGACACCGTTTGTATCCCGCAGAATGTCCAAACGATACTCTATTTCACGCCATGTGTTTTCCAGCATCTGGGATGTTACAGAAGCACTGAATATGTGATTCGCGCACACTATCAACTTTCGCGCTGAATTTGTGGTCCTTTACATAATCCCAGAGGAAAAAATCCATTGGGGTTCTATCTGAGGAGCGAGGGGGCTAAGCAATTGGACCATCCCGTCCAATCCTTCGGTTTGGAAAACTCGCATTCAGAAACTCTCTCACCGTCCGTCCCCAGTGTGGTGGAACGCCATCCTGTTGAAGGAAAACGTTTGGTTGAAGGTTCCATCTGAGGGACTGCAAATAGCTGAAGCATGTCCAGGTAATTTTTATTGTTAACTGTCATTACTTGATAGAAGAAGAGTTCCAATCACCTTATGAAGGGTAAGAGCCGCACCACACATTCAAATTGGGGCTATTCTGTTGGTACTCGCAAACTCCTGTGAACCTCAAAATATTCAAATACGTCGATTTACCACGACACAGCGGTGATAGGTTGACTCATCACTGAAAATGACGCTGTCCAGGAAGCCGTTGTCCATGTCTAAAATCTGTTCCAAAATCTCGAAAAAGAAGTTGTGCGAACGAAAAGTACAATGAAGCAATTTTAGAAATTTAAAGGCAAAAACTCAGTTATTAACAATCAAAAGCTGATAGGCAGCAAAGTGATGATGAGGACTTATTGTTTTTTAAAAGCTTGTTGCCGCATGTTAAAATGATTCAGCCCCCTGAAAAACTTTTGTTCAGAAGCCGAGTTCAAGAACTCTCCTCGTTTCCCCCGTCCATCGCATCATTCAATCCCATCCGTGTCTTCAAACTCCAACCCAAGTACCCCCCATTCCTGTTTTTCCCACACCTCATATTCGTCCCAAATCCCTACTCCTCGTCCATCTCCACCATCAAACAAATGTTGTCAAACCAAATTGTTTTGTTGACGAGTGAATTTAAAATTAATATTAAGAAATATATAATTACTTACATGTTATTCTTATGCTATTCCACAACACTGATGCTTTATTACTTACCTCAAAGTGATAACGAGCCTCTTCAGGGAATATTATCTGCCGATGTAGATTGCACCAGTTCTTTAAGAATCGGTGTTCAATTTTTCTTAAATGTATTAAAAGGTTTATTTTTCCATTCTCATATACTGAAAGAATCTGTTCCTATCATTTTTAATTTGCTTGAACAAGTGTTGGTACTCCCCTAAACTACTTCTCAATTTATTAATTGCGTGTATCCCAGTTTTCTTCCGTTGAATTCTTAAATGAACACTTTCGGATGCTAACAATAAATCATCATCGGACGATTCCATGAGTGCAAGTGAACGCGGGAAGAGGACGTCAATGTCTGGCCAGTGTAGGCAGGCAGGCGGCCGGCGCCGGTTATCTGCCTCCACTCTATTCACCTACCAGCGCCGGCAACCAGCGCTGGTTGACGCCGAGTATCGGAAAGCAGGAAACCTGCTTCCACTGTGTTCGTACCCTTTAGGAAGAACACCAGGGGTGCCAACGGCTGAACGTCACTTCCACAGGACGGAACAGCTGAATTTGCGCGGTCTCCTAAAACCACACAGACAGGGGGCCGGGCGACCTTGAAAAGAATCCTACTTGCGCTGGATTCGTGCCCGCTGCCTTTTAAAGCAGCCAGCTTCCTAACCACTACACCACCGGCACACCACCCCTAGTAATCTATAATTATAGATGACCATTCTCGCACGAAGGCATTTGTAATGCTGCGAACTATTGTTTCATTTACTGCAATATATAAAATACTCATTATTATATGTTACTGCGTTCATTACCTCGAAATAAAATTACAGCCAGCGTATTTGTTACCGCAGAATATTATTTTTCATATATCGCGTTGATAATTAAAAAAAAAACGAAAAAAGAATAGAACCCAATCCACCGCCGTAGGAGCTAAGTTAGCTATCCCATCAGCAATTCCCTTTCTTATCAACAGTTCGACAATAAAGCCTATTACGTTGCATACGATGTATTTAGGTATTTCCGAAGCTGAATTCTCGAACCAAGGGCCCATTCACAAAAACCCCGAGACACGGGTTTCCTTAAGCCCCGTTTAGACAAGGCTACCAGTGTAGAACGACAGACGAATCGAAGGCAAATTGAAAGCACTTGGACCGTGTACACCCCCTTTCGCCTTGGTAGTTCTACGAGCTTAGCGATTATACAAAAGTAGAGAGTGCCTCTGCTTTTTCAGGAGCTATTCCACCAGAAGATGCCGAGCATTACCGAACCTGCCCGAACTGACTCCGAAGATGGCCATGTGCTGAAGCCCGCGTTTTTAACCCTGCGAGATACACCTGATGAAAAATAACATCGATTTTACGTTACCCCAGTTATTTTTATATTCTTATAATGAATAATTTATTACTTTAATTATGCTTTCTGAAAATATTGATTAAAAAAGTGACACGTAATGGTATTACTAACACTTAAAAACTAAAGTAACAGTAATATATAACCTACAAAACTAAAATACCATGATAACGTATCATTTGTCACGTCTGATATCACGATTCTTGCAAAAGTGTTCTAAAAGGATATGTTTAACATTGCTCATAATGATGCTTACTCTTCCTATTTTTACAGAAGGTAGAAGGGAGAAAGAGTTAGGGATAAAGAAAGAGGGAGAATATGATGAAATCAGGAAGAAGAATAGATGGAAATAAGTGATATTGATTGATTGATTGATGGTGAATTTTGTGGGGCGAGATTGAGACAGCTCAGGGAGAGAGAGAAATTACAATCTAAAAATAAAGATATTGGCAATGAAAACACTGTTATTTTAATTAAACTAGTGTAATTTCCCGTCAAAAATGACAGATACCCATGAATGAGGTAATAAGTGAAAATAAAAAATATAAGAAAATTACTGAAACCTCCTGTTAGATGCATTTTAAGTAAAAAATAAATATAAAGTTCATTTAATGGAATATTTCAGAAAGTAAAAATTGTTTTGGGTGTATCAAATTTTTGTGGCAAAGAAATATTATCGATGAATAATTTGTGGAAGATTACGCCACACAACTTTTGCATGACCAAACATTACTCAATGGAACATCTACATCTACAGTTTAGCCTGCAAGCCACCGCAAGGGTGTGTGGCAGGGGGTGTATTAACACCAAGGGGAAAACTCCAAAATTAGGCCTTGGTTTACGCCCCTACGCGAGGTTACTTTTGATCGCAAGTTTTATTCTGCTCAGCTATCGTTCTAGGGAAAAATGAGCCTTTGTATCTCTCTGTCCTACAGGCTATCTCTCATATTTTACGAGGATGGTCCATTCTACCGATATAGGTGGGAGTTCTTATTATTTCTTTGACGTCGCTGGAGAAAGTACTCGTTCTAAATCTTTCAAGAAGTTTTAACCTAGCACGTGATCGACGCTCAGCTAGTGATTCCCATCCTAAGTCCTGTATCAAGCCTGTAACGCTTTTATTTCTATCATAACAATTTTTGACGAATCTAGCAGCTTTTCGCTGCACTTTCTCTAACACGGCGATTAAACCTTTCTCGTACGGATCCCATATGCTCGACGCATACTCTAGCAGCGGTCTAACTAAAGAAAAGTAACATGTCTCTTTGACTTTTTCTTCGCTTTTACCTACTATCCGTTTGATTAATCCTAGTTTCTGCTTAGCTTTCCCGGATAAATTTCGTTTGTGTGTGTCCCACGAGAGGTTACTTGTTAAAATGACACCTAAGTATTTGAAGGATTCGGCTAATTTTAGATGTACGCCTTCAATACCGTAATTAATCGCCTCAATTTCTCCAGAATCTCATGACGGAACACTTACCTAAGTTCAGCTCTAACTCCACTCTTTACTCTACTCGAGAATTGCGTGTAGGTCATTTGAAAGTAATACTTGATCAGCAGAACTGTTAATCTCTCTGTAAACTATCGTATCATCCGCGAATAACTTGATTTTACTTGTAATAACTTTATCTAAATCATTTATGTATATAAGGAATAATAGGGGACCGATGACACTCCCCTGTGGAACGCCGGAGGCCACGCTGACCGAATCTGATTTAAATCCATCTATGACTACTATTTGTTCCCGGTCATTGAGAAAGTCCTTGATCCACTCGATTATCTTTCGATTTATTCCACAGGCTTGTAATTTTTTAAATAACTTACTATGAGAGACTTTATCGATTACCTTCTTGAAGTCAAGAAAAACATAACTAACTGAGTCTTTCGATCACCGGCTCGTAGTATATCATGTGCAAACAGAGTGAGCTGAGTTTCACAAGATATTGCCTTCCTAAAACCGTGCTGATATTCACTGAGCAAGTCCTGGCTATCTAAGAAGTCCATCACAGAACTAACGATGATGTGCTCTAGAATCTTGCAAGATATTGAGGTTAGCGAAATCGGCCTGCAGTTTTCTCGGTCGTCTTTTTTCCCGCCTTTATGTAGCAGAGTTATAAATGCTAATTTCCATTCCTTTGGTATTACGCCATGACTAAGTGACTTACTGAAAACTGTTTCGAGATAAGGTGCTATTTCTAACGCTAATTCATTTAATACTGTAGTTGGTATCTCTTCCGGTCCCGGGGATTTATTTGCATTGATGATTTTGAGCCTTTCTGCTATACCTTTCGCTGATATAAGTATATCGTTTATCTTCTTCTCGCTTGGTTCAGGTGGATCCTCCTTCCTTTTCTCCACTTCGGTCGTAAATACGCTTTGAAAAAATGCGTTTAACAAGTTTCCTTTATCAATGCTATCGTAAACTACCTCACCTTTGTCGCTTCTTAATGGTGCTACGGTTGGGCGTCGATCTTGAACTTCTCTAACATAAGACCAAAAGATTTAGGGATTTTCGTTTAGATGTTCACAGAGAATATTTTTCTTAAAGTTCATTAATGCCTTGCGCATAATATTTTTAGTCCAAGTCCGACAATTTCTGTACTTGTTTGAAATTGTATTTATTACCAACTGTGACGTATTATTTTTGGCGGATCTAAGTTTTGAGTGAAGTTTTCTTTGTCGCCTGAGAGCACATTTAACCTGCCGATTATACCACCTAGGTTCTCCATTATCGGTAATATATTTACTTGGTATGTACGTATTTTACCTGTTCTAATTACTGATAAGAAAGCTTTCCAAGTTTCCTCAACGTTCTTCGTGCTTGCTAACTTTCTGAAATTGTCGTAATCTTTAATAAGTTTCTCCTTAAAGTCCGCAAAGTTAGAATTTTTAAATATGTACAGTTTTCGCTTAGGCTTGCGATACTTTACGAATGCTATGTTCAAGAGAAATCGAACTACTCGGTGATCTCTGATTCCTTCTTCAATAACTACTTCAGAAACTCGTTCAGGGATATTAATTGCTATTAAGTCTAATATATTGTCCTCTCTCGTGGGTTCTCTGACTACCTGAATAAGGGAATGTTTATTGAAGATGTCTATTAGTGCTTCGCATGACTTACGATTTCTACGAGATGGTGTGAAGCTGCAACTGCGCCAATTTATCGAGGGTAGATTGAAGTCTCCCCATACTATAATAAGGCTTTCTCTATTTTTCATCTGTATTGAGTTGATTTGGGTCTCTAGCTCATAAATTTCTTCTGCGTCTGCACCTGGCGTCCTAATACATGCACATACGTGGATGTTTCCTAAACCCCCCTGCTGATTTTACACCAAATGCTTTCTATTCTGTTTTCCGTAAACTCAATTGGCGAACTGATAAGCGTATCCTTCACCGCTATAAAAACTCCACCTCCGTTCCTATTTACCCTATCTCGTCTGTGAATATTATATCTTAAGGGGAAAATTTCTCGGTCGTGTATATCCGAAGTTAGCCAGCTCTCTGTGCCTATCACTATATCCGCCTCAGTTTCCTCTAATAAAATCTGAAATTTTGCTGTCTTATTCCTGATACTACGGCAGTTTATATTTAAAATTGTTAATGAGTCGCTTTCGGGCCGTTTCTGAATTATTTCTTTGTTGTGGATGGTGCGACATCTAAGAGCGGCGTTATCATTTCTCTTGTTAGCGCAGAGTTTATTGAGTCCCAACGTCGACCAAAGTATTCAACTATTATCCGAGTTAATACAGTTATTCTGATAATTAGTGTAGTTATGACCCCGAAATTGACCTACGCACTGGCCAGTAGTTGTGTATACACTTCAGACGACAGCGGGGGGCCAATTAGTAAGATAAGATCATTATCGCTAAGTAGAAGGTTATGTTAATAAGTGATTATCTTGTTAATGAGGGTGGGAGGGGATGTTATCTTGCTAGTGAGTGTGAGGGGGTGGGATGTGTGATTGACAGGTGTGAGGTTAGTGGGATGGGGTGCCTAGACATTATGGCGCCGACCTGGAGTTTGTGGGGTAAATATCTATAAAATAATATTCTGAACTTTATGACGGCCATTTTGGATTTTGTGTGTATTACCCGTAGGCATTTCCAATTAGTGATAACCTGGACCAAAATGGGGAGGGGTAAGTGGTGTTGTTAGGAATATGGAGAAGGGGGTTGGTGTTAATTAGGGGTGACCTGTTCTAGACCAAAAGGGGGGAAGGGGGGTGGAATAGGTGTGATGATTGACAGGTGTGGTGTTAGTGGGATGGGGTGTCCAGACATTACGGCGCCGTGGGCGGGGGGGGGGGTCCTCTATCGTCATTTGTTTGCAGCGCCAGCTTTAGATGAAAATTTGAATTACGGTGGTCATCATGGAATAGCGCCACCGTCAGGTTAAAAACGGAACTAAATGAATACGTATCTTAGGCGGCCATATTGGATAGGCGCTACCGTCAGGTTGAAATCGGAACAAAATGATTACGTATCTTAGGCGGCCATATTGGATAAGTGCCACCTCGAGTTTAAAATATTAAGTATGGGGGGGCCCTCTTGGATGAACATGAACGGCGATATTTTTGAGAGTTTTAAATTGAGTGACAAACATTTAGGTCTGAGACTCTGTAGAAGATAGACGTATTTTGAATTGTAGTGGTTTGAATCGTTTACGTCCTGCTAAATCACATCCTTGAGGTAAGTTTCTCAGAATGGTGTAAGTTTCTCAGTAAATTCATATTAGACATACATTCAGTTCTTCTAGGATACGAATAAAAGACGTTCAGACCTTAGAGGTGATGGAATAATTTATACATTTAATGTTACTATAGAGTAATAAAATTAAAAAATATTGGTTTGAATTTAATTTTTTTTCAGATATGGATTCTACTAAAGATATGATTTAACAAAAAGTAGGGTCGGTCATTCGCGCCTGTCATAAAAATGGTTTGAGGACTATAAATATGGAAGACCTAGAAAATATACCATTTAATTTTTAAAAAATATATCATCCACGCGACATTCATCTTATATTGAGTCAATTCCCAAGATTTGATGCTCGTCATCGGCTGGAAAAATATAAATTATGCTTCCAACACTACAATAAAGGAAAAATTTGTTTTGATGGACCACCTCCTATGAAAAAATATTGTTATTGGTGTAAAAAGAAGTGATTTTTAAATTTTCTATGTAAATAAACTTATTCAACCTACTCGATGCTCTTACTTTACGTCATTTAAGAATCTCAACTCCTCAGTTCCAAAAGTCACCCGTTCGAATCCGGTTCGAAGGAAATTTTTCTTTCTTAAATTAATTTAGAATTAATCACACCACCCGTAACTGATACCATGATTTTTTCAACTCTGAAGTATTTAATTCGTATTAGAATTAGAAATATAAAGTAGATTTCAGGAATAAGGAAAGAAGTGGCCGACAAGTCACAACTTGGGGAAAGGAATGCAGAACGGACCATAGGAGAGTCAATCTTCGGGGTTCAATGAATCCTCGTAACAGAGAGAGCTGGCATACGCATGATCGTTAAGACCCTAATACCGGAAGGATTGCCTAAGGGGGTAGAAGGCGTTGGGAGAAAGAGAAGTTCTATGCAAAGTTTCATGTGATGAAACTACCCCCCCTACCCTTCCATTCCCTTAGTGAGTTGTGAACTGAGATGACGATTTTTTGGTCATTCTCCTTCCGTGCTTCGTAGAATACACTTTTCCTCGGAGAGCTCCTTGGAGATGGAGTCAATTTTGGAGTTCTCTACTTCGGACGAAATCGTACAGCAATTTTTAAGAGGAGCATTTGCGACTCCGTAGAAATTACGATCTGCTATTAACATACTCTTTCGTAAAGTCGGCAAAGGCGAGTTCATTGTTAACCATTTGGCATTCGATGAAATGAAGAGGATTTTTTTCACCTCGGTTCTACGAGAACGAAAAAATGAGAAGATGAAAGAGATCTTATCATTCTTAAACCTGGACGAAATCATCCAACTTTATATCCGCGGATCGTTTTCGACTCGGGAAAAAGCATGTGTAGCTACCAATGTTCTTCTCGAAAAAGTTAGTTCCGGAGAAATGATTAACGAACAAGCGGCCTATGAAGAAATTAAGAAAAAGTTTTTTGAGGAATCATTCATCCCTCAACAGGGCGGAGGCAGTAAACATGTCGGGGAGAACGGTAAGTTTCATTAAAAAATATTCTTTTTAACGAAATAGTCTGCTAAACATAATTTTTTTTTAAAACCTCTATAACCTTAAATTTTAATATCATTACAATTGCGAGTGCAACTACAATCCCTGGCGATGAGGAGGCAGGAACAAAAACACCTCCTGCCGCTGACGAGGATAATCCTGGAAATTTACGTGGTAATTACTTTTTACATTTTTATCACTAAGTTCGAGAATTTTCTCAAATTAATTTTTTGTGAAAGAATGTTTTATTAATAAGGTGATTTTTTTCTATCACAAAATACATTAACTTAATTTTGCGTTATATTTGTCAGGTGAAGCTGGTCCAAGCACAAGCCCCTACAGAGGAACTTCAACTCTCAGCGATGAAGAGAGCGAGGAGATCTCGGAGATTTCACAAGCTAAAGATATACCTATAAATATTTTATTTATAGTCCGTATTATGAGAAAGTGATTTGAAAGTCTCGCTATTCGAGATTTTATTCTCCAAGGTGTAAACCCACATAAAGTTAACTTATGGTATACAATTCTTAGGTGGAGTATCTACTAATGCGGAAAGTAAAGAAAGAACACCAACCTTCAACGAAGTCGTTCGCTTCATTGGCGATGGGGAGATTAACTTTCAAAGATTCAGCTTTGGAAGACGAAGAACCGTGTTTACCTTCAACCCTCTCCCTCCTAACAATGAACCTGGAGAGTGGGTTAGAAGAGGAGTGCAGAAGGAACTCAATCATGTAACTCGTGAATTACAGCCCACGCATAAGGTTGGTGTCTCAATTTTTTCTCAGGCGATTCAATGATGATAACATTAGATTACGCTGATCCAGCTAGGGGATACGGGCGTGTGAAAAGAGGAGTATGAAAGTCAAGGATTAGTTGAAAAATCAAAAATCTATCATAAGCATTAAAAATGACGATACTCTCTGTTTAGCGAGAGCATTGGTGGTGGCTATTGCTTGCAGTGAAGACCCCATAGATACCTTATGGAATTCTATTAGACAAGGCTGCAAAATTCAGCGGACGAGGGCTGTAGAATTATGCAACTCTGCCGGTGTTGATTTATATAATGGAGGAGGGTTTCCGGAAATTCGCGATTTTCAAAAATTTCTCTATAAGGGTTTTCAAGTAAATGTGCACGATGCAGAGTCGGGAGTTCAGGATGTCCTTTTCGAAGGAGCCCGCAGCGAAACATGCAAAGCCACGCTGAGATTATTGTACTCCAAAGACGGGCATTACGTTGTGATAACATCGTTAACAGGAATACTGGCTTCCAAGTATGCATGCAGAATGTGTGGTAAGATCTTTAATAGAAATAAATCACAATTTTTAAATCATGTATGCGCTAATGGTTGTCCGGCTTGCCATGAACTCCCGCGATGTGACTCCTCGCTTCCTATGAAAAACTGTTGCCGATGCGAAAGATTTTTTAATGGGGAGGAGTGTTATCAGAGGCATAAAACAGGACACCTCAGAAAAATATCTCTTTGTGAAAGGCTTAAACGTTGTCCTATCTGTCTCATCTATGTTTTTGGGGAGAGTAAAAATAATCATAAATGTTGCGAAACTATTGCTCAATTTGCCGCGAAAGAAAACCTCAGGGGCATCACTGCTACATCCAAAAATATGTACCCAAAATTAATGCCAACAGAAATGAATCGTATATGTTTATCTTTTTTGATTTCGAGTATCGACAGAGCAAACCGATGAACGGTCATAATAATGTGTTTCTACATTATTGCACTGGTGGTGTAGTGGTTAGCGTGTCGGCTTTCTATTGCAAAGTTCGGGGTTCAAACCCCTCGAATGGAGGTTTTATTTAAAAAAAGAACTATCATCAGTGCCTGGCAGTAGGCAGAAATACTGTCAGTATGGTATAGAGCCGAAAACAAATGATGATGGTTGGGTCTATATCCAATACAGCTGTAGGCGTGATCAGGACGATTTGAACGGCTACAGTACTGCGATGTGGAAAGCAAGAGGGAAACTACCACATTACAATCCCTAGTAAAGATTATATGGTTGGACAATATGAGTTCTCTCGAGGTAAAACAATCCGGAGGTAAAATAGTCCCCCAATCGGATCTCCGGGCGGGGACTGCCTTGAGGAAAACATTTGTCGAAAGTAAATTACGAATAAGGATTTGAAACGTAAGAACTATGAGAAAGGCAGGAAAGCTAGAGAACTTGAAAGAAGAAATGAGAAGAAATAAAGTTGACAATATAGGGCTAAGCGAAACTAGATAGGAGGGAGAAGGACAGTTCGACTCGGAAGAATTCACGGTAGTTTATTCTGGAGGAAATAGTGGGGAAAGGAGAGTAGCTCTGGTACTTAGGAAAGATATGATGAAAAGCGTGACAAAGATAATAGCAACGAACGATAGACTGATGGCAATAAAGCTAAAAGCAGTCCCAGTGGACATGCTGATAATCCAGGTATATATGCCAACGTCAGCTCATGAAGATGAAGAAATAGATGATATCTATGAGCAAATTAATGAAATTTACGAAGAAGACGGAAGAGGAAAGGTAAACTGCATAATAATGGGAGATTGGAACAGCATAGTCGGAGAAGGACAGGAAGAAAATGTAGTCGGGCAATACGGACTTGGGTAGAGAAATCGAGGAGGGGAGAAACTCGTAGAATTCTGCATCAATAATGACCTTGTAGTGACTAATACATGGTTCAAAAACCATAAACGAAGGTTATACACATGGAAAAGCCCAGGAGATAGAATGAGATGCCAAATAGATTACATCCTTGTAAAACAAAGATTCAGGAACAGCATAAATAACGCCAAGGCATTGCAAGGAGCAGACATTGATTCAGATCACATCCTTCTAATACTTGACGTGAGTACAAAGCTCAAACAAATAAGAAAAACGAGAAGAGAAAGACAGACCTGGGACCTAGAAAAACTGAAAGAAAGGCAGGATGTTGTCAGCATGAAGTTGGAAGATATCCTAAGAAAGTTGGAAAACAAACCGAAGACCGTTTATATAGAATGGGATGAAATTAAAACCATTATCAAGGATACCTTGGATAAAGAGATTGGAAAACAAGATAAGAAAATCAGAAAACCATGGATCACGAAGGAAATGCTGGAAAAATGGATGAGGGACGAAAATGGAAAAACGTTAACACTGAAGAAGGTAGAGCCAACTATAGGCGTATAAACAATGAGTTGAGAAGGGTAACAGATAAAGCTAGAGAAAATTGGATAAAAGGAAAATGTGATGAAATAGAACAAATGGAGAAGTTAGGACGATACGATATGATGTACGCTAGGGCACTGGAATTAGAAGATAAGAAGTCTAATGGAATTTGTGGTAAAGGAATTATGAATACGGATGGGAAGATAGTCTCAGAAACAAAGGATGTAGCACAGGTATGGGAGGAATACATTAAGGAATTATACAGCAAACAGGCAGGAGCGGCAAAAATAGAACTGGAAAATGAGGAAAACATTGAAAAAGACAACTTAGGACCAAGTATTATGGAGAGCAAAGTAGAAAAGGCGATAGTGGAACTAAAGAAGGGGAAAGCCACGGGCAGCGATGGAATACCGGCTGAGATACTTAAAGTCATAGGATCAGAAGGACTAAAAGCGATCACGAAATTAATTAATAAGATTTACGACACGGGAGAGTGGCCTCAGGATTTCCTAGAAGTAACAATGATTCCTCTAAAGAAGAAGCCAAAGGCAATGCAGTGTAAAGATTACAGAACTATAAGCCTTCTGTCACACACATCGAAGATCATCACGAGGATTCTTAATAAAAGGCTGGAGAAAAAGGCAGAAGAAATAATAGGGGAAGATCTATTCGGTTTCAGAAAAGGACGAGGAACTAGAGATGCTATAGGAGTAGTTAGAATCATATCAGAAAGGGCCATAGAATACAGTCAAGATATCTGCGCATGTTTCGTAGACTGGCAGAAGGCCTTTGATAGAGTAAATTGGGTAAAGTTGATGAAGATATTAAAGGATATAGGTGTAGACTGGAAAGACAGGAGACTGATTTGGAATCTATATGAGAATCAAGTTGTAAAGGTCAGGTTTGAGAATGTGGACACCTGCGTAATAAATATCGGTAGAGGAGTATGACAAGGCTGCTGCCTATCGCCAACCCTATTCAAGATATATGGAGAAAGTCTAATGCAAGAAGCTTTAGAAGGCACAGGGGATTTCAAAATTGGAGGAAGGATTATAAGAACAGTAAAATACGCAGATGATCAAGTACTTCTAGCAAGAAAGGAAGAGGAGCTACAAAAAAATGATAAATAGACTAGTGATAACAGGTAGAAAATACGGTATGGAAATAAATACAGAAAAATCCAAGGTCATTCGAATATCGGGTAAAGAAGAGAATCTGAACATAACTATTGGGGGAAAGCCATTAGAACAAGTTTCAGAATATAAACACCTTGGAAGTATCATAACACGAGAGGCAAAATGTACGGATGAGATCAAAACTAGAATAGGAAAAGCAAAAGCGGCTTTCAGGAGAAAGAAACAACTACTTACAGGGAATATAAGGGAAGATATCCGCAAGAAGTTGATAAAATCCTACGTATGGAGTATAGCATTGTATGGGGCAGAAACATGGACGCTAAGGAAAAATGACATCAAATACTTGGAAAGCTTTGAAATGTGGACTTGGAGGAGAATGCTGAAGATGAAATGGACAGATAGGATGAAAAACGATGAAGTGCTACGAAGAATAGGAGAGAAGCGAATGATTATACAGACTATCAGAAAGAGGAAGGCTAACTGGGTTGGACATTACCTGAGGAGAGAGAGTATGATTAAAGACGTGTTAGAAGGAAAACTAGATGGTAAAAGGGAAAGAGGTAGGAAAAGGTTTCAACTAATAGACGATTTGAAAGGGAAAGAGAGTTATCAAGATATAAAGACGACAGCGGAAAATAGGAGTATATGGAGAACCAGGTTTAACCAAGAATAATCACGGACCTGTCTACGGACAGACTACCTATGATGATGACATGAGCCAAATCTCTGCGTTTTACAGGAAGCATGCAAAGTTTGATAGAAAAACGAAAATTTGGAGGAAAAATGTGTTTCCTGTGGCCAACGACAACAGATATTCAGAAAGGATTTGTAGATCATATTAGACGCCCGCAAATTAAAATAAAATTCAATTCCATCATTTGCATTGCTCACAATTCTTGGGGATACGACTGCCCTTTTATTTTAAATTTTCTGGTAGAGCAACTGAAGTGGTCACCAGAATTAATTATGAACGGGCAACAAGTTCTATCAGTGCGTAGACCAAAAACAGGTATAATTTTCATTGATTCTTTATCTTATCTCCCGATGCCTATTGCCGCTCTACTTAAGACTTTTGGGTTTTTTGATGATGCGAAAAAAGGATACTTTCCTCACTTTTTTAACGTCGAGGAAAACGATAATTATGTCGGAGTCCTACCAGACCCTTCCCATTATGGGGTTGATACCATGAAGATTGAGGAACGGAAGGTTTTCTTGAGCTAATATGAGGACCAGAAGTCGAAGGGCATAATATTCGATTTCAGAAAAGAGATTGTAGAATATTGTGTTATAGATGTAAATATATTAAGACGTGCATGTCTAGAATTTAGAACGGTATTCTTGAAAGAGAACAACATCGATCCTTTTCGAGAATCCATTACTATTGCGGGGGCTTCCAATATGGTTTTCCGAGCGAAACATTTGATGAGCGAATCTATCGCCGTAATTCCTAGAGGAGGGTATCGCTGGAGAGACAGACAATCCATCCCTGCCGTGCAATGGTTGCTCTATGAGGAAAGGAAAAGGAATATTGTGATTCAACATGCGGAGCACGGGAATGAGGCGACTATTTGTGGGGGAAAGGTTGATGGGTTTTATGAGGGATCGGATGGTAGAAAATTGATCTTTCAATTTCATGGATGTTTTTGGCATGGTCATGAGTGCATATCCAACCGGAAATTCGCTTTGAGGAAAGACCCTAACGATACCGCAGAAACCCGTCGTGAGAGAAAGCAAAAAATCACCGAGAAATTACGGCAAAGAGGGTATGAAGTCATTGAGATATGGGAGTGTGATTTTAATTTATTAATGAAGACAAGTCCAGATGTAGCGGAGTATGTGTCGAATCACCCCAATGCAATTTTGGAAAAATCAACCCTCGAGACGCATTTTTCGGCGGTCGCACGAACGCGTCTAAATTATATCATAAACTCTGTAAGGGGTAAAAAATAAGATACTTTGATGTTTGCAGTATATATCCTTACGTGTGTAAATACGGTAATTATCCTTTAGGCCACCCCAAAGCTATCCATGTGGACAGTCATCCACCGATTCAAAACTTTGAGGGCATCATGAGATGCAAGATACTTCCCCCTCAAAATTTTTTTCATCCGGTGCTACCGATTCATATAAACAAGGCTTCTATTTACTTTGTGTCGCGTGTGTGCCGAAGAGGTGAGGCAGGGGGAATACCCGCATGACGATGAGCAACGCTGTTTGATAGGTACATGGGTTGCCGATGAAATTAGGCTATCAATTAAATATGGTTACAAAATCGTAACGATATACGAATCGTGGGAGTACAAAGTAACTAAATACAACCCTGTCACCAAGACGGGCGGGTTATTCGCTGAGTATGTGAATGACTTCTTATTAGTAAAGCAGGAAGCAAGTGGGTGGCCCGCTTATTGTATAGATGACGCTTCTAAGGATAATTACATTAAAAGATATCGAGAACGAGAAGGAATCTCCCTCGAAAAAGCGGAAATCCGAAATAATCCAGGGCGGAGGGCTTTAGCAAAACTTATGCTAAACTCCTTTTGGGGAAAATTCGGGCAGCGGGATAATCTTGCAAACACTGCCGTTGTTCAGAACCCCGTAAATTTTTTTAAGTTACTTACTGATCCGAATATTGTGGTTGATTCGGTAATCCCTGTCAATGAGGACTCAATATATATTAATTGAGAGTTATTAGAAGAAGCCACAAGCCCTTTACCCACGTTAAACGTCGTAATAGCCGCGTACACTACTTCAAATGCACGGATTGAACTTTATAAATATCTTGAAGCATTAGATCGTAGGGCACTATATTATGATACGGATAGCATCAAATTCACTCAGAGTCCTGGTGAAAGGGTTCCTCCTACCGGAGATTTTCTCGGTGATCAGTTAGTGCCTGGCTGTCGAAGGGTAAGGACGTTCCTTTCACTTCCTCCTGCGAGAGCTTCTGACCTGCGGGTGACCGGCGCTTTAATAGCAGTAGCTGTAGCAGCTGTCCTTCCGTAGCTTTATCGTTGTGTAGCAGTAGAAGTAGAGTCGAAGTAACCGTACTGATAAGTAGAACTAACATTTATTTATATTGTTTTTTGTAGTATCTCTTAATCCCAATATCGTTATTTTTCAGTAGTATTTTTTCTAGCACTTGCCTTTTAAAAAGTAAACTCATATTCAAGTAGTAATTGTTTCTGTAAGAACTCTACGCTGTTTTTGTACTAACTTAACTTGTTTTAACTTGATTATCGCTGTTGGTGTACTAATTTAAATTATTTTAACGCTTGCTTGTGTTTCTATCTTGCCTGTTCGCTAACGTTGTTTGTGCGGTGAGTCAGCGCTTCCCTTTCACTTTTTACCTGCGTTCCTCTCTAGCGTAGACCTGAAGTCCACGAATTAGTTAGTCACTTAGTATAACCTTAGCTTGAAGTTTAATTTAATTCCTAGCTGGTACAGATTAGTGTTTAGGATGGCTTCACCTAGGATTCACGTTTCCTCCTTTCTATGCTACGCTGATTTCGAGGGAATGAGGTCTCAAATCACGGAGCTGTTAAGAGAGGTTGCGGACCTCCGTCGGAGGGTGGCGAGAGCGGAGTCGGCCCTTGTTCGTGTCGGGAGAAAGCATCCATCCCCGAGAACTCACCGCGCCATGATGGCGACTCGGGTGCGCTCGAGTGCGAAAGTCGGTGGTGTGGTCGAGGGTGTTTGTGGGACCTCTTCGGGGGCTGGGGTGGCTCCAATCTTGAAACCCAACGATTGGAGAGTGGTCTCCAACCGGGGGGATCGTGGGGTGGTCCTGCGAAGGCTGGGAGCTGGGAATGCCTCGGCAGACCCTCTTCCAGTTTGCAATCGGTTCGCGGAGTTGTCGGAGGACGACACTTCGGCCGATGCTCTCGCATCCGCTCCCGTCTCTTTGGCGGAGGCTGGATCTATGGGAAGTCGGGGTGGGAAGGGAGGGCTTCTAGTAATAGGTAGTTCTAATGTCCGGCGTGTTATGGCTCCCTTGCTAACACGGGCCCGCCAGGAGGGAGTGGCTGAGCGGGTGTTCTCCAGGTGTATACCAAGAGGAACGGTCCTCCAAGTGACGAGGGCGGTGCGGGAGTCGGTGGAGTCAACGGGTTGCTCTAAGCTGCGGATGGTGGTCCATGTTGGGACTAATGACGCCTCGAAGCGCGGGTCCGAGGAGATTCTAAGTTCTTTTGAGGACTTGGTCGCCGAGGTCACTCGCGTCCGAGAGAAGTCGGGTTATGATGTGCGGCTCACCATTTGTAGTATTGTCCCGCGGATTGACTGTGGTTCGGAGGTTTGGAGCCGTGTGGCGGGGCTAAACCAAAGGTTATGGAATTTCTCTGTGGGCATAGGAGTTGACTTCGTTGATCTCCGGCCGGTTCTCGGATCGTGTAGGGTACCCCTAAACGGCTCTGGAGTCCATTACACGACCGAGGCCTCACAAAGTGTAGCGTGTAGGATCTTCGACCATGATAGGTCTTTTTTTGATTAGAGAGTAGGGTAGGATGTAGGCGTAATAGGAGATTTCATAGGGGCATCGATTGTAATACAGTTTCTGGTCGCGAAGTGAGAGAGTCCACCTGCAAAAACCGTAATAGAGCAGTTATTGCTTAAGCGATAGCGAGAAATTAAATATTGTAGTTTTAAACTGTCGCAGCATTCGTAGGAAGTCTGCCGAACTCGAACACGTAATTCGCACGTTGCATGCTGATGTAGTTATAGGTACGGAAAGTTGGCTCACCGAAGATATCGCTAGCCAAGAAATTTTTCCGAAAAGCTATAAAGTGTACAGAAAAGACCGTGCCAATAGAATAGTTGGTGGAGTATTTTTGGCAATAAGTGAAAAGTACGATAGTTGTCAGATCCCTATTATCGATGAAACGACCGAGAGCGTGTGGTGCCGCCTAGGTAAGGATAATTCGAAAAAGATATATTTATGGTCATTTTACAGACCACCTAATGCCAAAGTTGATTATAATTTAAGTTTAGAGAGGCAATTAGCCGAGCTTAGATGTATTATGAACGACGGTTATGTGCTAATTTGAGGCGATTTTTACTTACCGTCAAACGATTGGAAAAACCTATGTTTCGTTACGGGAGGTAAAGAACGCGAATCGTGTGAAGCCTTAATTGACACGTTTCATGAATATTCCTTAATCTAGATGGTACGAAAAGCCACGCGTTCGGGCAATGTTCTCGACTTGCTTGCTTCTAACATACCGCATAGGATAACTAAGGTGTTCACAGAGGAGGGACTTAGCAACCATCGAGCTGTGTATGCGGAGTGCGAATTAAAGCTCAAAAGACATCCTAAGCCCCTTCGGACTGTATACGGTTTCGCCAAGGCCGACTTTAAAAGTTTCAGCTTACATCTCAAAAGTACCTTTGTCAGTTATCGTGAAAAGACAGAACGATTAGGTATGGAGCCATCATGGTTATTATTTAAGGATATACTAGGAAAAGGTATCAATAGATTTATCCTCAGTAAGTTAAAATCTGATAAGAAAGAACTTCGTTGGTTTAATAAGAAAGTCAGGATTGCCTTAAGAGGACAGAGGCGTAGGCACGCAAAATTGAAAAACATACCTACCACCGGTTCCGATGAGTATCGCACAGCTATAGTCCATGAGTATTACAGTGCCCGCGTATTAGCGAAAAAAACCATGCGTAACGCATTTAACACCTTCCGGAATGAGGTATTAAATACAAAATTGAAGGAGGATCCAAAAGCGTTATGGTCCTATGTAAGTGAAGTCAAGGGAGGGGGTCCTTCAATACCCTCCCTGCGATGTGATTCCGGAGACATCCTTCACGATGGGGAGGATAAAGCTAATCTACTAAACGTTTACTTCGCGAAGGCATTCACGGCAGTTGGAGATAGACTTGAAGAGAATCTTATTTGCAATGGATGTACTCGGATGTACTGGATAATATTAAAATCTCTGAGGCAGGAATAGCGAAGCAACTGGGTGCGATAAAGACCAACAAAAACCCAGGACCAGAAGGATTTCCCGCGCGTGTATTAAATGAACTAGCAGAAGAAATAGCTCCCTTCCTTCGGATAGTATTCGAGAAACCTCTTACCCTCTGTGAGGTTCCTGATGATTGGAGACTAGCACACGTCACACCCATTCATAAGGGAGGTGACAAAGAAAACCCCGAAAATTATAGGCCGATTTCTCTAACATCATTATCATGTAAGATTTTGGAGCACATTATTGTTAGCAACACAATGCGTTATCTCGAGAGTAGATCGCTCTTAGTCAGCTGTCAACATGGCTTCAGAAAAGGTAGATCTTGTGACACCCAACTCGGTCTGTTTGTGAATGATGTTTTATCATGCGGCGAAAATAATAAGCAGGTCGATGCATTGTTCCTTGATTTTAGAAAAGCTTTTGACAAGGTTCCCCACCGTAAGTTGTTATTAAAATTGGGAAATCTTGGCGTTAATGTTAAAGTAATTAACTGGGTTCGCGCTTTCATTTGGAATAGAAAACAAAAAGTAGTCATCGATGGTAAGTACTCGAGTGTGGCAGATGTAGTCTCTGGAGTGCCGCAGGGTAGTGTGAACGGACCTATGCTTTTCTTGCTTTATATAAACGACATCAGCTCAGTTGTAAAAAGTAATATCAGGCTTTTTGCGGATGACACCATAGTCTATAGAGAAATTAGTAGTCCTAGCGACCACCGTCAGCTTCAGGATGATCTGGATGCGTTATCTGTTTGGTGCAAGGAATGGCAGCTAGAAATCAATCAGAAAAAGAGTAACGTTCTAAACTTTTGGAAATCCAGAAGCCCAACGTCCATGTTTACCTACTCGATAGAGGGTGAGAGCACTCCTGTTTCGGAATCCGTGAAATAACTCGGGGTAACCTTGAACCGTGACCTGTCTTGGGACACCCACATAAGACGAGTGTAGGTGCGGCAAATAAGAAGTTGGCTTTTGTGCGTAGAATAGTCACTAAAAGCACGGAAAAGTTGAGAGAATCCTGTTATTTATCGTTGGTTAGACCTCATATGGAATACGCAGCAGCGGTTTGGGATCCATATCAGAGGGGACTCATAAAGGATTTAGAAAAAATACAGCGGCGAGCAGCTAGATTCGTGAAAAAGAATTACGATAAAAAACAGAGCCTTACGTTACTCATTGATGAGTTGAGTTGGCCATCGTTGAAAGATCGTAGATTAGAGGCGAGACCTAAACTTCTAGATAAATATAGGTCGGAGATATTCGTAAATGAAATGAAGGATATTATTCGACAACCAACGTATATCGGACGGAGGGATAATTAGGACAAGACTCGCGAAATAGATAGTAGGACGGAGAGGTATAAGGAGTCATTTTTCCCTAGGACAATACGTGACCACAATAGATAACTGTGAATAATAATTAGTAAGGAACTTGGTGCGCGGCATCCCCTGCCATCCACCGTCAAGGTGACTTGCAGTGTAATATGTAGATGTAGATGAGTTAGGTGATTATGGCGCTGGTAGTTATATTAGTGAATTCGTTAGCAGGGGACCTAATAATTACGCATACAACATTGCTGTTGGTGGTGATGTTACCAATTTAAAGTCTCTGTGTAAAGTTACAGGGATTACGTTAAATTATTTAATATCAAGGTCTGTTAAATTTGACAAAATGAAGGATATGGTAACCAATGACGCTGATGAAAGTATCACTTTTACGTACCCCAAAAAAATTTTCAGAACAAAGACACACGAGATTATCTCTCGTAAAATGGAGAAAAAGTATAGATCCGTCTATGAGAAAAGACGGCGAGAAATCGATTACGAAACCCTACCCTTTGGTTTTAAAATGCAAAAGAAATAATTATTAGAATAGAAAACATAGTTGGTACGTAACTTTTAAATTTTTTTTCTTGTGTAATTGTGTATATGAGAAAAAATCATTCCATTATTTTTTTTGTAGTTGTGGGCATTTGTAAAAATATTTGTAGATTTCTAGGAATGAAATATTTTTTGTACATATGTTGAATCACAATATTCCTTTCCCTTTCCTCATAGAGCAACCATTGCACGGCAGGGATGGATTGCCTGTCTCTCCAGCGATATTCTCCTCTAGCAATTACGGCGATAGATTCGCTCATCAAATGTTTCGCTCGGAAAACCATATTGGAAGCCCCCGCAATAGTAATGGATTCTCGAAAAGGATCGATGTTGTTCTCTTTCAAGAATACCGTTCTAAATTCTAGACATGCACGTCTTAATATATTTACATCTATAACACAATATTCTACAATCTCTTTTCTGAAATCGAATACTATGCCCTTCGACTTCTGGTCCTCATACCAGCTCAAGAAAACCTTCCGTTCCTCAATCTTCATAGTGTCAACCCCATAATAGGAAGGGTCTGGTAGGACTCCGACATAATTATCGTTTTCCTCGACGTTAAAAAAGTGAGGAAAGTATCCTTTTTCACATCATCAAAAAACCCAAAAGTCTTAAGTGGAGCGGCAGTAGGCATCGGGAGATAAGATAAAGTATCAATGAAAATTATACCTGTTTTTGGTCTACGCATTGATAGAACTTTTTGCCCGTTCATAATTAATTCTGGTGACCACTTCAGTTGCTCTACCAGAAAATTTAAAATAAAAGGGCAGTCGTATCCCCAAGAATTTTGAGCAATGCAAATGATGGAATTGAATTTTTTTTAATTTGCGGTCGCCTAATATGATCTACAAATTCGTGAACAGGATCCTTTCTGAATATCTGTTGTCATTGGCCACAGGAAACACATTTTTCCTTCAAATTTTCGTTTTTCTCTAAAAATTTTCCATCCTTCCTGTAAAACGCAGAGATTTGGCTCATGTAGAAACACATTATTACGACCGTTCATCGGTTTGCTCTGTCGATACTCGAAATCAAAAAAGATAAACATATACGATTCATTTCTGTTGGCATTAATTTTGGGTACATATTTTTGGATGTAGCAGTGATGCCCCTGAGGTTTTCTTTCGCGGCAAATTGAGCAATAGTTTCGCAACATTTATGATTATTTTTACTCTCCCCAAAAACAGAGATGAGACAGATAGGACAACGTTTAAGCCTTTCACAAAGAGATATTTTTCTGAGGTGTCCTGTTTTATGCCTCTGATAACACTCCTCCCCATTAAAAAATCTTTCGCATCGGCGACAGTTTTTTATAGGAAGCGAGGAGTCACATCGCGGGATTTCATGGCAAGCCGGACAACCATTAGCGCATACATGATTTAAAAATTGTGATTTATTTCTATTAAAGATCTTACCACACATTCCGCATGCATACTTGGAAGCCAGTATTCATGTTAACGATGTTATTACATCGTAATCCCCGTCTTTGGAGTACAATAATCTCAGCGTGGCTTTGCATGTTTCGCTGCGGGCTCCTTCGAAAAGGACATCCTGAACTCCCGACTCTGCATCGTGCACAATTACTTGAAAATCCTTATAGAGAAATTTTTGAAAATCGCGAATTTCCGGAAACCCTCCTCCATTATATAAATCAACACCGGCAGTGTTGCATAATTCTACAACCCTCGTACGCTGAATTTCGCAGCCTTGTCTAATAGAATTCCATAAGGTATCTATGGGGTCTTTACTGCGAGCAATAGCCACCACCAATGCTCTCGCTAAACATAGAGTATCGTCATTTTTAATGCTTATGATAGATTTTTGATTTTTCAACCAATCCTTGACTTTCATACCCCTCTTTTCACACGCCCGTATCCCCTGGCTGGATCAGCTTAATCTAATGTTATCATCATTGAATCGCCTTAGAAAAAATCCTTATTACTCTGCATAACATGGGTTAATTTTCTTCACACGGTATCTTTGTTCAGTTGATCATAGTTCATCCATGGGATGAAAACGCGATACTCGGGAGCGCTTTCGTCAAAAATTGAGACACCAAACTTATGCGTGGGCTGTAATTCACGCGTTACATTATTGAATACCTTCTGCACTCCTCTTCCTACCCACTCTCCAGGTTCATTGTTAGGAGGGAGAGGGTTGAAGGCAAACACGGTTCTTCGTCTTCCAAAGCTGGATCTATGAAAGTTAATCTACCCATCGCCAATGAAGTGAACGACTTAGTTGATGGTGAATTTTTCTCGGGTTTCCAACCGAGACAATGGATTCCTTCTCAGCAAGGCGTGGGACCCTCTAATAGCCCAATTCGCCAACGAGCGCTCAGTTAATAGGACCACACAATGCAACAACCAATCACCAACGAGAGCGAGCCAATAGGACTGCTCCATACAACAGCCAATCACCGACTTGCTGTCATCCCCCGGCAGGTATATAAACCTCCACAGAAATCTCCTTGGCACTCAGGATCTCTGAAGATGGCGACAGAGCTAGTCGCCGAAACGTCGGAAGAAATCTCCGAGACAACCCGGTTGGAAACCCGAGAAAAATTCACCATGATGATTTGCCGGGAAAGCTTCAAATCTGACTTCGTTGATGGTTGGTGTTCTTTCTTTACTTTCCGCATTAGTAGATACTCCACCTAAGAATTGTATACCATAAATTAACTTTATGTGGGTTTACACCTTGGAGAATAAAATCTCGAATAGCGAGACTTTCAAATCACTTTCTCATAATACGGACTATAAAGAAAATATTTATAGGTATATCTTTAGCTTGTGAAATCTCCGAGATCTCCTCGCTCTCTTCATCGCTGAGAGTTGAAGTTCCTCTGTAGGTGCTTGTGCTTGGACCAGCTTCGCCTGAGTAATATAACGCAAAATTGAGTTAATGTATTTTGTGATAGAAAAAAATCACCTTATTAATAAAACATTCTTCACAATTTTAATTTGAGAAAATTCTCGAATTTAGTGATAAAAATGTAAAAAGTAATTATCACGTAAATTTCCAGGATTATCCTCGTCAGCGGCAGGAGGTGTTTTTGTTCCTGCCTCCTCATCGCCAGGGATTGTAGTTGCACTCGCTATTGTAATGATATTCAAATTTAAGGTTATAGAGGTTTTTAAAAAAAAAATTATGTTTAGCAGATTATTTCGTTAAAAAATATTTTTTAATGAAACTTACCGTTCTCCCCGACATGTTTACTGCCTCCGCCCTGTTGTGGGATGAATGATTCCTCAAAAAACTTTTTCTTAATTTCTTCATAGGCCGCTTGGTCGTTAATCATTTCTCCGGAAGTAACTTTTTCGAGAAGAACATTGGTAGCTACCCATTCTTTTTCCCGAGTCGAAAACGATCCGCGGATATAAAGTTGGATGATTTCGTCCAGGTTTAAGAATGATAAGATATCTTTCATCTTCTCATTTTCTCGTTCCCGTAGAACCGAGGTGAATAATATCCTCTTCATTTCATCGAATGCCAAATGATTAACAATGAACTCGCCTTTGCCGACTTTACGAAAGAGTATGTTAATAGCAGATCGTAATTTCTCCGGAGTCGCAAATGCTCCTCTTAAAAACAGCTGTACGATCTTGTCCGAAGTAGAGAACTCCAAAATTGACTCCATCTCCAAGGAGCTCTCCGAGGAAAAGTGTATTCTACGAAGCACGGAAGGAGAATGACCAAAAAATCGTCATCTCAGTTCACAACTCACTAAGGGAATGGAAGGGTAGGGGGGGTAGTTTCATCACATGAAACTTTGCATAGAACTTCTCTTTCTCCCAACGCCTTCTACCCCCTTAGGCAATCCTTCCGGTATTAGGGTCTTAACGATCATGCGTATGCCAGCTCTCTCTGTTACGAGGATTCATTGAACCCCGAAGATTGACTCTCCTATGGTCCGTTCTGCATTCCTTTCCCCAAGTTGTAACTTGTCGGCCACTTCTTTCCTTATTTCGGAAATCTACTTTATATTTCTATTTCTAATACGAAGGAAATACTTCAGAGTTGAAAAAATCATGGTATCATGGTATGATATATTAAAAAAAATCAAATGGTATATTTTCTAGGTCTTCCATATTCATGCTCCTCAAACCATTTTTATGACAGGCGCGAATGACCGACCCTACTTTTTGTTAAATCATATCTTTAGTAGAATCCATATCTGAAAAAAAATTAAATTCAAACCAATATTTTTTAATTTTATTACTCTATAGTAACATTAAATGTATAAATTATTCCATCACCTCTAAGGTCTGAACATCTTTTATTCGTATCCTAGAAGAACTGAATGTATGTCTAATATGAATTTACTGAGAAACTTACACCATTCTGAGAAACTTACCTCAAGGATGTGATTTAGCAGGACGTAAACGATTCAAACCACTACAATTCAAAATACGTCTATCTTCTACAGAGTCTCAGACCTAAATGTTTGTCACTCAATTTAAAACTCTCAAAAATATCGCCGTTCATGTTCATCCAAGAGGGCCCCCCCATACTTAATATTTTAAACTCGAGGTGGCACTTATCCAATATGGCCGCCTAAGATACGTAATCATTTTGTTCCGATTTCAACCTGACGGTAGCGCCTATCCAATATGGCCGCCTAAGATACGTATTCATTTTTTTCCGTTTTTAACCTGACGGTGGCGCTATTCCATGATGACCACCGTAATTCAAATTTTCATATAAAGCTGGCGCTGCAAACAAATGACGATAGAGGCCCCCCCCCCCCCGCCCACCACTTCTAGGACGGAGCCATAATGTCTGGACACCCCATCCTACTAACACCACACCTGTCAATCATCACACCTATTCCACCCCCCTTCCCCCCTTTTGGTCTAGAACAGGTCGCCCCTAATTAACACCAACCTCCTCCTCCATATTCCTAACAACACCACTTACCCCTCCCCATTTTGGTCCAGGTTATCCCTAATTGGAAATGCCTACGGGTAATACACACAAAATCCAAAATGGACGCCATAAAGTCCAGAATATTATTCCCATAGATATTTACCCCACAAACTCCAGGTCGGCGCCATAATGTCTAGGCACCCCATCCCACTAACCTCACACCTGTCAATCGCTCACCCCACCCCCTCACCCTCATTAACAATATAATCACTAATTAACATAACCTCCTACTTAGCGTTAATGATCTTATCTTACTAATTGGCCCCCCGCTGTCGTCTGAAGTGGGTACCCATCTTCTCTAGCCTACTCTCTAATCTAAAAAAGCTCTACAATGCTCGTAGATTTTACCACCTACCTTCTGGGCTACCACGGCAGTATAGTGAACTCCCGATCGGGTCAGGGGTACCCTACACGATTCGAGAACCGGCCCGAGTTCCACGAAATCAACTCCCATGCTCTCGCAAAACTTTCAGAGTCTTAGATTCAAGCCGATCACTCGGCTCCAAACCGTCGACCCTCGGTCGGTCCGCAGGACCATGCTGCATACGGTCAGGGGCATGTCGATACCCATGACCCGTCGGAGTCGGTGAGCCTCAGAGCACAGATCCCCGAAGGAATCCAATATCTCCTCAGAGCCCCGATCCCCTGCATCATTGGTTCCTGCATTCGCCACTATCCGCAGCTTGGAGCATCCCGTGCCACTTGCCGCCCCCCGAACCGCCTTCGTCACCTGTGGCACTGTTCCGCCTGGAATACACCAGGAGAACCCCTGCTCATCCCCCTCCCGGCGTGCCCTTTCCCTCAACGGTGCCACTAAACGCCGGACGTTCGAGCTCCCCCCAACCCCCCCTCCCAACCCGACCCCTCCTTATGCGGCATCCCTCGAGTCGGGGGGAGCGGATGCGGCCACAGAATACGTCGTACCATCCCCGATAGTGCTTCGAATTTTTGACGGGGATAGAGTCAGCTTCCGCCTTCCCGTCTCCCCGCCATGGCCGACCCACTCTCCCGCGACCTTTGGTAGCTACCTTCCACCCGTCGGGCTCGGAAGATGAATCCACCCTTTCCGGGTTAGTGTCGACTACGGCTCTCTCTTCGACGACTCAGCCAGCCTTCGCTCCAGAACTAGCTCGAGGTACCACCTTGGTACGGCAAGGCGACTCGGAGGACTCCGCATCTTCACCCCCCTTCGGAGCAGCATCCAACTCCCTAACCTTAGAGAGGAGCTTCGCCACAATCCTCTCGAGTTCTTTGATGCGTGCTTGGAGCAGCTCACATTCAACAGAGCTTTTGAAAAGAGCAACAGAAAACCAATTGGAAGCCAAACCTAACTAAGTTAATTAAAATTACTTAATATGCGTACTTGAGGTTTTTCAACGTGCACGCTATAAGTCAAGGTCAACTAGGCTAAAAGGAAGTGAAAGAAGAGTGCTGAAACTACACAAATAGTAAACCTTTGCTTTGAAGTAACACTAAAATTTACATTTACGAGAAGAAAATGATATTATATAGTAAGATTAACCAAAATAACTTTTTCTAAAAGTAGTCGTTAGTAAAGGTTAAGCACATACACACTAACAAACGTGGTATTATACAGTATAAAGTAAAGACGATTTATAAAATTAAGAAGAAAATGAAACGAAAAAATATTTTTATATCACGAAAGGTAGTAAACAGGAGTATACTAGATTGGCGGCAAAGGTTGTAAATAAATTATAATAATAATAAAATTTGCCTTCAATAAGCTTAGTTATTTAAAAATTTGCTTTCGATATGAAAGTATCGATTTCAATTTGGCAATGAGAGATATAATAAGGAAGTAGACTAAAAATAAAGTAAAATACGTTAAAAATAAACTAAATAGGAAGAACTTAGAGCTAAGGAGGCTGTAATATTGGGATAATCACTGCTAAGGATGCAAACTTAAATGATAAGGGTAAACTAAGGAAGTTTACGTTAAGTTTGTAATTAAAATGAAGTAATAATAATCTAAGAACACAATAATATTAGAATAATACAATAACTATAAATAACTAAATGTTGTACTTATCGCTACAGCTACTCTTAAAAACTAATGGTGAGCTAATGGCAGCTATACTACGGGATACAGCATGTAGGAGCGAAGCAGCGGGAGCAAAAGCGAAAGCACGGCTGCTCTCGTCGGAGTCCAGCCACTAACATGGTATGTAAGTACATGCGTATTATATGTGAAACAGTTCTATATAAACAAATTTATTTCAAGGCAGGGGCCTGTGAAGTTTAAACGTATTCAATGCGGGATTAAAGGAATCGAAAATTCTAAACCCAAATCTTTTTCAGTTCGCATAAAAGGTCCAAGTGAAAGGTGAGATTTCCTCACCACCCTCGACCATCCTCAGGTTGCTCCCTCCATTTCTGACGCGAAGGTCACACTTTTGACTATCGCAAGATAATATCTACTGTCCTCTTCCTCTAGCCGAAAGGATGGAATCCTACCGATTCAAAATTTTATGAAGTCGGTGTGTTTCTTTCGAAAATATTCTTTTCTCGATTCTCCCAGAATGAGCGGAAAAACTCTAAGCAATCACTCCACAAACGTCCATTCCTTCTCAAAATGAATTGCTCGCATCATTAGCCAGTCTTTCCTTATTATATAGTAACAGAAGACATCGCTAAACTTCTCTCAGACAAATCCCTATATCCGTAATCCTTATTTACAGGTTAGTACTTTCTCATATATATTATAAATATGAAGAATTTATGTTTATATTGGAAGGTTTCTGTTTCACGAAAGACAAAGTAGAATCAGAAATGAAATTTGTGTTTAAAAGAAATATTAACGATGAGTAATTTTGCTGAATATTACGCCACACAACTTTTGCATGACCACAATGGCACATGGGTATTGTATGTAAAGCAGTTGTATATAAATAAATTTATTTCAAGGCAGGAGCCTGTGAGACTTAAATGTATTAAATGCCGGATTAAAGGACTCGAAAATTCTAAACCCAAATCTTTTTCAGTTCGTATAATAGTCCCAAGGGGAAGGTGAGATTCTAGGAAATCGGTGAATGTCGTGAGGGAGAAAGAAATTGCTGTCCCATTAGCGATCCCCCCCTAGTGAGCCTCCCGAGGTGTGTTTCCTTCGAAAATATTGTGTTCTAGATTCCATAAAAGGGTTTTTCTGATACTTGGTCCCTGAATGAGCGGAAAACTCGAGGCAATCGCTCCATGAACGTCCATACCTTTTCAAAATGAAATGTTTGCATCATTAGACAGTCTTTCCTAGTTACAGAAGGTATCGCTAAAATTTTCTCGGACATATCCCTATGTCTGTTATCCTTTGTTACAGATTAGTACTTTCTTATATACATTACAAATATGAATAATTTATATTTGTAATGTACAGTTTCTATTTCGTGAAAGACGAAGAAGAAAAAGAAATTAATACAATTAATTTTTGTTAAAATTTTGCCGGTAGGAGCGGATAACGAACACCTATCCCCATTAGAAGAAACAAACCATTTACCCTGAAAGTAGTGTCTAATATATGTATATACTTTAAATTAATTTCAAGCGGACATTGGATTTAGCGATAATTAAGGACGAAGCGAATTATTGCTGTGGATTTAATGCAACGACTGGCTGACGTAGGGAATAAAGTTTTCGTTGAAATTACAGAAATGCTTTTACAGCAAAATGTCGCTAATAATTGTATGAATGAATCCTTGCATTGAAAACTCTTTTAACAAACATTTTGAAGTACCAAGAGCAATACGCCTAGGGTGACCAGATTAAAAATTTGGTTTTGGGGTATCATAGGTAGATTTTGGGGTATTCATGGTTAGGTTTTGGGGTATTCATTATTGGGCTTTGGGATAATCGCACTATCAAATATAAAGAACGAACAATTATAATAAGAATATTTTATTTTTTATATTTGTAGATTTTCACAATGTACAAGTGCATGGAACACAGATTTAGTCAGATTTTGGCACAGTTCGTCAAATTTATAGCAAGTCTTTAAACAAAATTTAAATATTTTATTTTATGATAGCTATGAACACTAACGTAAAATTTTTACAAATATTATCATGATATGGTTTGCATAATTATTTTCAATATAAATTCAGTAAACCTGATTTATTTTATCAAAATAGAAGTATTTATCTAACAATATTTTTCATTCGAGCGAATTTCTTTTAGCAATTTTTCATTTTTTAATACTACTGCATAAAATTCTTTGCATGACATATTGTAATTGGTTTTCACCAGTAATTCTCCCTCAACAGATTTTAGGTCTAATCTGTTCCTATTATTTTCCAAGAGTTGAACATTAAGCTAAATACTCGCTCACTCACTGCATTTGAGTGAGGCAAAGCAAAAACAAAATTAATAATTTTTTCTATATTAGGTACATCGTATGCATTTAAAAATTTTATCCAAATATCTGTGATATGTTTGAGTTCTTTTGTGTTAGTATTTTTATGGAACGATTTTAACAGGACGTACTCTTCATATAGCAAATCAATATTAATATTGGAAATTTTAAATAAATCTATAACTATTAAGAAAAGATCAAAATGTGCCACTTCATGTAATTTGAATATATTAAGATACTTATACTTATTATTTTTAAAACTAAATCTTTTTTCAATGTACCGAATTAAAGTTTTCAGAAAATCGTCTGCTCTTTTCTTAAACAAATTTATCTCTACTGGGTTGCGACAAGATTTCAATTTCTCTATAGCAACGAATCCATAAAAATGATCATTTAATTTAGAAAGTAGAGTTTCTTAGATTGAACATTAAGTTAAATAGTTCTATTATAATTGGACCATCCTGCTCTAGATTACAAATTGCGCTTTGGACACAGGTTGCTGCATTTGAAAAGAAAGAAAGGTTGGCTTCAGCTAATTCGTTCGAAAAAAAATCTCGCAAAATAGGTAGACATCATTCCAAAGATAGAAAATTGTTTTTCACTATCTCAAAATTTTTGTTTTGCCTATCTACTGCTGGAAGGAGCGACAACCATCTTGTAGGAACGTGACGAATTAGATCTGAATATTCTAGATCGCGAAATTTGTAATGATCTTTTAAATTTTCTAACCTTTTACTATGTGAACTAAATTAATTATATGTTTTTAAATTATATATTCAATATCAACTTCTAAACAGCTTGTAGCTTTTCTTGTTGCATTGTGTAAGACATGGCAAAGACACCCCGAATCTATTATATCCTTATTAAATTTCTTAAATTCTGTAAATGCACTCTCATTAATGCCAAAATTTACATTAGCATTATCACCGCAAAAACTAACAACGTTCTCGGGATTTAAATTCAGCCCCTTTAACTTTTGAAGTAAGCAAAGTGAAATATCCTTTGAAGTTTCTGACTGGCTGTTAAAGAAACTCAAAAGTTTTGTTTTAACTCCTCCACTAGATATAGAAAAATATCTACACATTAAGGGAAACATTTTAATGTTCCCTTTATTTGACGAATCTGTTGCAATTGAAAATGGATGATTTTCTTTTAAATTCTCGACAACTTTAGATACGCAGTCTTTTGCTAAAACATTTGTTATTATTTTAGATATTTTTGTTCGCGCGCATGTCAATTGAGAAGCGATTTTTGAATCACTAAATAATGTTTTGAATAATGAACTCATGCAATCCGATGATCGATAGCTATGCGCATGTTTCACTGTGTGATAGGCAAACGTAGCTTATTCGGCAACAATCTTTTGTTCTTCAGTCGAAACTAATGACGTCGTCGAGGAAATGGAAAATAAATTTAAAGTTTGATTATTTATAGCTAATGCTTTCCCTTTTTTAGCTTATTACTTAGCGAATGCTTTTTAAGGTCATAAACACTTCCATTTACTATGGAAAAATCACAATTGCACCATACACATTACGCTTTACCAGCAGTTCTTCCTTTAATCACCCAGGCGTAAGTTCCCTGCCACTCCTCGTTGAAATAATTCTGATGTTTTCTCTTCTTTTTCTTCTCTTGATTTAACCTCTGTATTTTTTCTTCTTCGGTATCTGATGACAATGAAGAGGACATTCTGTGAAAACAAGGGTTAATGTAATATTTATAGAATTTATTATATTAATAAATAACCGAAAAAATAGTATTATTAAAATTAGTACAACAATAATTGTCTTCAAACATTACCTGTATCAAAATGATCATAATAAAATCCGATACAATCCAGATATATAAATAAACAGTTTCCGAAGCACATGCCAGGAACTCTCAGCTTCACACTTCGCTGCAAAAATCACACCGGCAAGCTTCAGTTGTTTCGTTATCATCCACTCGTTATTTCTTGTTATTGTTCATTTGCTTTGTAGTTATTGCTTATTGTTTTTTTTTGTAAGAGTTGATTGCTGTTTTGATTGCACGTTTTTCGTTGCTTATTATCGTTGCTCTGATTGCTCTTTTGTTATCGTGCATTTGTTATTCACTGTTACTCTTTGTTTCGTTTTTCTTTGTTATTTTGTACTGTTAGCCGTGATTTTTTATCTTATTATCATGGAGACCGTTCCATCGACTTCCAAGTTAGGGAATAAAAAAGTTATCCATAGTTAAGTAATACATGAAAGGGTGAAACGAAAGTATGGCTGGATTCAAGAGTGATTGAATATTCAATTACCCTTACCAAAACCGAACTGTATGAAGAAATAAAGAAATTTATGCCGACTAAATGATTTTTAGTGGACAAATTGCTTACCGAACATTGACACACTGGAGATAAAGAAAGAACTTTGTCACTTACACAAATTTATTTGGCACGACCGGTTTCCCTACGACGGTGATAAAATATAAAAATCGTTCCATACATATAGGGTAAAATAAGGGGGGGAGAGGGAGACAGGGCGGGTTACAAAGAAATCGAATGAAAGGTAATTTAATAAACGGTTAGGAAAAGGGTTTGAAAAAGAGGGCGAAAGCAACATAATAGCAAAATATTACAAAGTGTTACAAAAACTTGGTAAAAGGGTCAAAGACAACAATGTTGATACAAAGTATTCACAAAATATTCGGTAAGCTAAATAGAGGAGTATGATTGTGGAAAAGGTTTAAGAGAAGCGAGTCTTCTCAAATAATTATATCTAGCTGTTCAAGAACATCCAATTTGCGGCCTTTAAATTCAAAATATACTAATTTAGTGTTGAAGGAACTATGATGATTGAGGTTTGAATGATGTTTAGCAAATTGAGAATTCAAATTATTTAAACGGAAGTATCGCTTATGCTCCTTAATCCTGTCAAACTCCTCCCCGTTTGGCCGATGTACACCGCTCCGCAATCATCACAAGCAAGTTTTTATACACCACTTCTTAATAAAGGTAAAATACTCCTTTAGCTAAAGGATTATTTTACCTTTATTAATCTTAGCCAAAGTTATTGAGCTACTATCAATTACCACTCCTTAATGACAAATGTATCGGATCTTTAGCATTAAGAAATATTGAAAAAAGTAACTGGGGAGTAGAAAGCAGGTTTAAGTTTAGGAAAAACGTTGCATAATTTATAAGAAATGTATCCTAAAAATGGGTGTCTGCGCCAACTAAGAGGTTTGGAGGTGAGATTAGGCGGAAAAGAAACGATTTTTGGGAAGCAATGAGTAAACTTTTTTAGAGATAATTTTATCGATTAAACCAGTTTTGTGGCCATTATTAATAGCGATCTGTTTAATGGTGTTTTGATACTTCGTCCTGTTGCTTTTCCTGATAACGTAGCTAAAATGGAGAATATGGAATTTAAGAAGGGTAGTAAGTATTGTCTGGTACCTCAGTACTTAAATACAACGATTAAAACCCCGAGAAAATTGTTCTTGACGCTACCGAGCTCCTTGGGAAGAAATAATAAGCGGAGAATATTGTGGTTGAAAGCCATGAGGAGATACGCATCATATATCGTAATGTACAACTGCATTTGTCTGCGAAGATAATTTAAATCTAAATATTAGTTATATGTATGTACGTAATTGTATTGCTTCGTATTTTAGTTTGACTTATGTCGGCATTACATTGACGTGATGCATATATTTTTGGAGAACGTTGAAAGAGTAAATTATATTTTTATGTTTCAAAGGTTCATCATCATCATAAGGTGTTCTGCCTCAAGGCAGGTCCCTGGCACCAGCGTTGTCTCCACTCCTTTCTGTTCCTTGCTTTTCTTTCATTTCCTTATACTCCCCACTTTCTTTCAGTTCATCAATCATTTTTATTCTTCTACGTCCCCTTTTCCTTTCACCTTCTATTGATCCTTCCAGCACCATCAATAGCAAACCTTCTTCTCTCAAGATATGCCCTAACCAGTTACTTTTCCTCCTCTGAATTGTTTCGAGTAATCTTCTCTTCTCATTCACCCTTTTTAGTATTGCTTCATTCCTTATCCTATCCATCCACTTAACCTTCTCCATCCGCCTCCACACCCACATTTCAAATGCCTCTAGCCTTTCTTTCTCTCTCTTCTACAGCTCTTTAATTAACCTTCTATCTTTCCAGTCTACTTTTTTGCTTTTATTATTTCCATGAGTTTTTCCCAGTTCACTCGGTCGAATGCCTTCTCCATGTCTATGGAGCACAGACTAATTCCTTTACCCCTTTCTATATATCTCTCTCGACTCATTCTTATCAATCCTATTGCGTCTCTTGTACCTCTTCTCTTTCTAAATCCAAACTGTTCTTCTGCAACATTTTCTTCCATTTTGCTAATTAGTCTCCTGTTCATAAGCCTAAGTAGAACCTTTGCTGCATGTGTAATTAAACTAATTGTTCTGTGTTCCCTGCATTTTCTTGTTCCTTGCTTTTTCGGAATTGGAATCATAATTGTTTTGACGAAATCCTCTGGCCACATCCCCTTGTCATAGATTGCATTACACAACTTCACTATTTCTTCCAGTCCTTCCTCATTAAGACACTTATATAATTCTATTGGTATCTCATCTACCCCCATTGCCTTCCCATTCTTCATATCCTTTATTGCTTGTAGAACCTCTATTTTCAATATCGAAACCCCTGTTTCGTCATTATTTATTTCATCCTGCTCTTCAATACGGAGATCCTTTGGTTTTTCATTTGATTTGTACAACTCCCCCATGTATTCTCTCCATCTATTAAGAACCTCCTCTTCCTTATTTAGAACTTTATCTTCTTTACTTGCAATGAATGTTTTTCGAAGGTGAGATGAAATGCTTGCAGTATGCAAGCACCAACTACTAGTATATGAATATGTATATATATATATATATATATATATATATATATATATATATATATATATATATATATATATCCTCCTATGTAAGAGTCGTCGATATATAATGATAACATATAGGAGGATACTAATGTTTAGGCACTTCCAGATGTGCTGGAGATTCGAAATTTTTTTCATAGATTGGATTTAACCCAAAACCTACAATTTAACGAAAACTTTTAAAAAGTGCAACAATGCGGCCGCTAAAATTTCGCAATTTTTTAAACAAATTTTAAGGGTTTAGGCATTTCCGAATGTGCTACGGAGCTGAAAATTTTTTTGTAAGTAGAATTCTTAAAAAAACGAAGCGGGGAATATACAAATTTTGATATTTTAATTTGTTTGTCAGTTAAAAATTCTTGAAATTTAATCAAATAGATAACTGTTTAGGTACTACAGTATGAGCTAGGAAGTTGAAATTTTTAAATTATTTAAAGACAAGTGAATTTGAACAAATGAACATTTCAATTTTACCATATATGAATTGCGGCGACCGTTAAAAATTATTTAAATATAAACAATTAGAAAAATATTATTTCACTTCTATAAGTGCTACTTCTTTAAAATTTGGCAAAAATGTGTAGCATTAATACCCTAATTAAGATAGTGTAAAATATTTAAAATAACAACATTTGGGGATTGTTTTAAACTATTATTTTTACATGTGGGAAAAACGAAAATCGCTGCGGAGGTGAAATCTTTAGGATTAAAAGAATATTTGCAATGATGAAATGTCTGTCTGAAAAATGAATCTTTTTTCGAGGTGAGATGAAATGCTTGCAGTATGCAAGCACCAACTACTAGTATAACATGCATATAACAGGAGGATACTAATGTTTAGGCACTTCCAGTTGAGCTGGAGATTAGAAATTTTTTTGTTAGGTAGGATTTTGTGCAAATCTGACCAAAGAAACGGAAATCTTGAAAAAGTGCAATAATGCGCCCGCTAAAAATTCGCAATTGTTTAAACAAATTTTCAGGGTTTATGTAGTTTCAAATGTGCTACGTTGTTGAATTTTTTTTATAAGTAGAATTCTTAAAAAAACGAAATAAGTATTATACAAATTTTTATATTTAAATTTGTTTGGCAGTTAAAAATTCTTAAAATTTAAACAAATAGATAACTGTTTAGGTACTACGGGATAAGTTAGGAAGCTGAAATTTTCAAATTATTTACAGAGTAGTGCATTTACACTAATAAACATTTCAATTGTATTATATATCAATTGCGGCGGCCGTTAAAAATTATTTAAATTTAAACAATTAGAAAAATATTATTTTACTTCTGGAAGTGCTACAATTTTAAAATTTGGCAAAAATGTGTAGCATTAGTACCTCATAATGAACATAGTATAAAATTGTTAAAATTGCAACATTTGGGGATTGTTTTTAACTATTATTTTTACATATGGGAAAAAACGAAAATCGCTGCGGAGGTAAAATTTTTAGAATTATAATACTATTTGTAATGACGAAATGTCTGTCTGAAAAATGAATGTTTTTTCAAAATGAGATGAAATGCTTGCAGTATGCAAGCACCAACTACTAGTATCATATATATAAAGAACGAGTTTCAGGAAATCTTTTAAATTCTTATAACAATTTCCTTCTATATAGAAGATTTAAATTTGGCAAGAATGTTGATTCAGAGATACAAATGGAATGACGATAACAAAATCACGGATAAAGACCTGGGCTCGGCTCCAGATGATAATTTCTGTATCCTATTAGATAACACGTAAAAAACAATTTTTCGCCGTACAGTATTTTCTATTTATGGAAATTTAAATTAGAAATAATTGACATACGATCTTTGGACATGAACTGTATACACTGTATACACTGTACACTTAGTTTCTTATTCTTAATATCTTTCGCCTTTGGGTCAAAGTCGCTCGAATTAAACGTTTAAAATCCTGATTTCGGCTAAATTTTGCGTTTTTAACAAGAAGTCGCCTTGCCAACCGGTGCCATTGTTGAACTTGAGATCCTATTAATCTAATGAATACGAGCCTGTGTACTATCATATACTACAGACTGTCGAATGTAGCGCCGCCCTTAAAGAGCGGGATATTCCGGAACTATTTATAATGAAATATAAATTTATTTTTAACAAACTATCCGAGTAGATAGGAGATTGAAATTTGGTAGAAATGTTTGAATCTTAGAGTGAAAGACGTTTAATAAAACATATCCTCAAGAAACACTAGCGTTCGACCCCAAATTAAGAAACAACGAATATTAATTGCATTTTCTTTCGGTTTTGTTTACTATGAAGACGAAACTAATTTGATAAGAATGTATTAGTACCTACTTAAATTACATAATAGGTCCCTTTATTGCATATTTTTCTTGGTTAGCCAAATTTAGTTTAGTGTACATAGCAACGCTTTCACTCATTATTATCTTTGACAGATAACGAATACCAGTTGCAATTTCGACAAGTTGTTTTTATTATCAGCGTAATTTAATTTTAGTTAAAGTTTTGTTAATATAATTTTAATTAAAGTTTAAGGCAACAATATCCCATTAATTCATCAAATGGAAGCAAGAAGAAGATATGATAGAGAATTAATGAGAAGGAGATCAGAGCAAAACACAAGACGATAAAGAAAGAGCAAGAAGATCAAAACGGACAGATGAACAATGACAAAGAGCGAGAGAGAGCATAAACGAAATCAGGTACCAAAGAAGAAATGAATAACCTGAAAAAGGGGGAACTATTAGAAGAAGCCAAAAAAAAATCGATGCAGCCAACAGAAGAAGACGAAGAAAGAACGTAAATTTAAACTAAGCAAGAGGAAATGGATTGGCTATTCGACGAGATGATTCGTGTTTAGGAAAATTGGATAAAGAATGTCGATATTGTAGAGCGGTATTTAAACTGTGAAAAGCATATCAAATGCTGTAATCAAGGTACGAGAATGACACTTCCACTTCAAATGCTTCACAGAGGCTCTCGCATAATTATTGTGTATTAAATTCCGTACCGGGACTTGGAAGTCCGGAGGTGGTGGTGAGATCGAACTTAAACCAACTGGCTTAAAATGCTCTAGTAAGGCTAAAACTCAGGAACTTCAAATAATGAATGACGAAGTTAAGTCTCAGGACATGTAGTGAATGCATCAATAGAAAAACATTTAGATTAGAGATTTTTATTTCTCTTACGGACAGTGAAGTATAATTATCTTTGATTGATATATTATCACTAATTCTGCAGTCAAATCATCGACATGGGAATCGCTTCTCAAGTCATTTATTATGGTCTGCGAGAATAATAGCTCAATAGGAATTCGATGCTATCATAAACGTAACGTATATTTATTATATCGATCGCTCGAGAGGTTGGGAATGCAAACATGCAATGTTGCGTCCCTCAAATTCACTTTTGACATTCTCCTCTCCAATTTTTATGAATAACACAAAAGATTTCATTCAACTCTGGAATAAATAGAAAGTCATCAATTCGTATTTAGGCTTATCGAGTTTTCTCAAGTGTATTGCTAACAACAGAGAAGCATGGAAAACACCGACTTTATACGCGGATATTCCGTCAAAGTTGACGCTCGCTGCCTCTCCCCGATGGAGAAGGGCGATGAAGACGTTTACTGTAGCCTCAAACCCCTCCTCGCGTTCAGCAGGATCTTAGGCCTCGCGCCGTTTCCCATAGAAAGACATCATGGCGTCAACGGTATGTCATCGAACTTCGTCACAATTTACAGCATCTCGATACACATAATGGGGTTATCATTAGGATTAGTGACTGTATTCGGATCGTTGCTACATAAAAGTACGGGTCCGGACTGGAGTCCGATGGACGCTTTGGTGGAAAAGATTTGGGCCTCCGTTGTCCACCTTACAGTTTTCGCCAGCGCATTCAGCTTCCTTACAAAGAGATCTGACATGCACGGAGCTTATTTGGAATTCGTCAAGTTGGACGATGCTATGAAGAGTTTTGGAACCGATGGCAACGCCGCCAGAACCAGGAAGATCGTTGAGAAGGAGTTGTGCTTGGTTGGGATATGGGCGATCGGTTATGTCACATTTTCCAACCCTTGGCGTGTCGATTACATTCCGGATGGAGGAAGCTTGCAGTTCTACGTTTTAGCCTATATTGCTATGGTAGTCTCCTCTATACAGCTACAGCAACACAACCTGGCGCGATACCTCAAATTGAAAATGTCCTGCTTGAAGATCGCGATGATTCTCTGTGTAGAATCAAACCATAGCGACGGACAGACTCGTTGGATTGGAGCGAGGCTGGATGGTCTCACTCATAGGCATCGGCGATACCGTCTCGCAAAAAGATTTAAGTATTTGAGATCTATTCATATCTTGCTGTTTCACCTCAGTCAGAAATTGGACAGAATATTCGGTTCTTTAATGATATTTCTAGTGTTGCATTCGGCCATGGAAGTCATCGTGCTGTTATATTTCACTGTGGATATTTTTATTTACAAAACATTCATATACCAGTACGCTCCTAGGTTTATCTCAGTTTATTGGTGGAACTCACTCACGGTTACTTTGCTTCTTCTCGTCGTGGTTTCCTGCCGCTCTGCGTCCGAGGAGGTGAATATGGGACTTGTTTCTTTTTTAGCACATTAAATTCTGTAATTCTTAGAATTAAGATATTAGGATACCATCGAAAGTTTTTTTAGAATAACTGCGAAAAATCTCAGCATTTTATTAGTCTTTTAATCGAGATAAAAAGATCGATTACGTTTGAATTTCATTGCTCATATTTTTTATTTTACGCAGAGAAATATCGAGTTTGAGGTGTTGCACATCAATTTCCTTTAATTAAAATGTATAAATCCCAGAGAATTTAGACGATACATGTCTGTTTACTTTATTTATGGTTTTCATGTTTACCTTTTTGCTATATGTAATCATTCATATTACTTAAAATTATAGTCAAACATAATTTACTCAGAATAACGTTTCCCCCCTTTGGGATTTTTTATAGAAACATGGTATTTGATTCCGCTAACGACTTGCGGCAAATAAACACAGCAGAATTAGAGGTATTGCTATTTATAATAGCAAAGCGGAAATTTTGCTTGCAAGCTTTTTCAACATAATAGAACATATGCCCAACATCCGTTCTCCACTACGTCAGACGGTTTGTATCAATTTTAGCTCGTTTCATTTCATGGACGAGCTCATGTTTTCACTTTGTCTTTAATAATAGAAGGAAATATCTGATGTGGCCACCACATGAATTTCTCCATACCTGTAATATTTCTAAAAGTTCCGAATAGTTTTAATGATAATAAATATTTTAAGGAATTGCGATAAAAATTCAGACTTAAAAGAACAGAAATAAACCTAAACCGTAGCCTTCTGATATTGGATATAGCCACGAAGCTCCAACAATTAAGAAAATAAAAAGGAACGTTACCAAGATGTAACTAAGTGTAAAGTGTGTACAAAAGTTGCCTCCAGGTTGTGTGGTGGTGACTGCTAAAAATATATTTCCTATCACACACACATCATGCGTGTATACATGCGAAGCAGAGCCGTTCTTTACGATTTATGCAATCATGTTAAAAAAGATAAATATTAGTGACAGAATAATGTCTACGAACTGAAATGCTAATAGTGATGCTAAAGAAATGTCGAATTTTTTATTCACCGACTAATTTGTTTATTAATTGTAATTAATAAAATGATCTTCTTGGTTATAGGGGGGCCAGTGTGTTCAGACTACTTTTTGATATTTATTCGGTTACTAATAGTTTGTTGATATTTATGTGGTCTATGGTAGAACGGGGGCTTTGGGGCGGAGCCCCCATATTGATAATCTACAAAATTAGAACGGGGATTTGGTGGCGCAGCCCCCATATTTAAAATCTACAAAATAAGAACGGGGGTTCGGGGGCGGAGCAACATATTGATAATCTTAATACCATATCAATATTGACCGCATTTAAAAATGTGGTCGTGCTGTGGGTTGGGTTATTCATTATTTTTGTAGTTCTGTATTTGTCCACTTGGAAGTGCTACTGTCTGGATCCTTGATCTGAAATACACTGGCTCCCCAATAACCAAGATGTACCTAATTAAATAATAGACAATTATTTAAAACTTACCTCACTCGAATAGTAGTACTATTATATTTATGTTCACCTACATTCTTTCATCGTAAATTACCCATTTCTTTTCACTTACAAACGCAGTGTAAACGTAACGAAAATAGATATATGTATTTACGTTAATTTCTTCGTCGTAGGTCGTCCATTTCCCTTCATTTTCCAATTGTTGCCTGCGCACGAAAGAAAATTAATTTAATCAATTATTTACACCAGATATTGTTTACTTCAGTTATTAAGAAGATTGTTTGATTTTCTTTGAAATCGGCTACTCCTTCGATAAAAATGTACTGAACATAACACTATTTTACTAGTTCTAGGAAGTCATTTAAAAACTTTTGTTATAAATGATATTGTACGAGATATAAATAAAAGTTAACTTTATTCACCAGTAAAGTGGCTATCCCGATTAGGTCACCTGAACTATTTATATCGTTTTCTTAGTTTCTTTGTCTCTGTCCTAAATACCAAATTTCATCTACATCCGTCCAGTAGTTTCTGAGATGAAACATGCGGACCGACGGACGGACACGATCTGACCATAAGGCTTTTTTTTACTTTTGTATGGAACGTCTAATAACGGGGGAATCGTTCCCATGTTCCGCCTTAATTGCTAACACTCATTGCACCTTTGGTGTGCTTATGATTAAGTGCTTCCATACAAGCTATATAATTTGTAGTCCATTATTACATTACACTCTGACTACTAAACGGCCATCACGTATGTTTGAAAATGTCATTTTTCCAGTTTTTAACTTCGTGAATGATAATTGGACTAGTGTGATAAAATAGGAAACAATTTACTTCACCTAAAATTATTACAATTATCTACTCGCTCTATTTATGGTCTCCTTTGTCTCACATTTATATGGAGCTAATATTATCTGATGTGTGTGTGGTATCAATGGCAATTGGATGTGATGAAATTTATATCTGTTACCGGATTTCAGCGGAGAAACCCTTTTAATTTGATGTCCTCAATGTAGTTCAAGGATCCCGAGTATTCCTTGAGTGTGGAATATTTTTTGAAATATAAGATAAAATGTATAGTACTTATAGAATAATGAAGTTATTGTCGAAAACAAAAAGTGAATACATCAGATGATACATGTTTTCAGTACGCATGTGCAGCTGTTCTTATCCTTTTGCAGCTTGAATTCCACCAGCCGTATTGTCAACAAAAACCCGGGTACCACCATGACCAAAACAAATGGATTTTCACGTCAAATGCATTTTAGTATTACATTAATCATTAATGGGAATTTTAAGGACTTGAAGTTCTGCAATAATTAAAGTAATTATAAAAATTATTTTTGAAGCTTCACGTGTAACCTATGCGACCTTCGCATCACACGGGTTGAGAAACATTGCCTTAAGAAGTAGTGAAGCGTTCTCTTTGATAGAGATATATTCCTCTTAGTACTGCAGATGAAGCATGTGATTAATTAACGTTTATATAAACGGTAGTTCAGCGGAAATACGAGAGATGTAACGCAAAACGTACCGCTTATCGATTTCTATCGATTGCTCGAGACTTAGTGAATATAAATATGCAACGATGCGTTCCCCGAAGTTTGCTTTTGCCATTATCTCCTCATATAATTATCAATAACCCATAAGCTTTCATTCAACGCTGGAATAAATAATGGATCATTACTCGTATTTAGTCGTATAGTGTCTCCTCAAGTGCACCGCTAACATCAAAGGAGCGGTCAACGTTACACTCTGTTATTCCGCCAAAGTCGACGCTTCTAGCCTTTCAATGATGAGGGAGGTTGAAGAAGACGTTTACTGGAGCCTCAAACCCCTCCTCGCGTTCAGCAGGATCTTGGGCCTCGCGCCGTTCCCCATAGAAAGACAACATAGCGTGGACGGGAGGTCATCGAACTTTGCCACTATTTACAGCATCTCTGTGCACATAGTGGGGTTATCATTCACACTGGTGACTATATACAGGTCATTGATATATATGAATATGTGTCTGGTCTGGACTTCCGTATATTCGTCGAATGCTGCGACAATTAACCGTAATGATTTTAAGATTTTCGCTATGACTACGTAACGATTCCTCACGCTCTGCTGGGATATTATTATTGATATTATTATTAATTAATCGGCCTTTTACAAGGGGCTCATTAACATAATAACAAGGACTATCACAAACATCCATGCCCTAGGTGAATAAAAACCCACCTAGGCGGGATTCGAACCCGCGACCTTCGGATTGGCAGGCGAGGACGTTAACGTTAACCAAAAAGTCTGCATGGCAGGACATAGACTTTTTCTTTTTTCCATGGGAAATGGAGACGAAACCGAATTTATATCTCTGTATTAAATATCCTCTTGATATCAAACACACACACACAAAGAGAATTAGGCTTACATATTCAGCGCGGAGTATCTAATGTGCGTTATTTAGTCGGCGAAATAGCATTAATCCTTAATCCCGCTTTAGTTTTAAGCAACAAATGATAATATGTTTGCATATTAAACATGCGCTATAAAAATATAAATAGGATAGGATAGGATAACAGAAGTAAGAATTCATCAAAAGCACGGCTGCGGGGCGATCCATCCTGGATATGTTTTAATGAAAGACTGCCAGAATATAAGGGTCAATGCATATGGAGAAGGGATGACAGTTTATGGGGACAATAACGTCCAATTTTAAGCAAAATCCAAGTTAAGAATCGTAAAACATTTTTACCAGAAACAATCCACGTGGTAGGCTATGGGAGAGGGTGCCAAGACGATTAGCGGCAATCTTCAAAGTATGTACCACTAAGTTCCTTTCCACTAGCCTCGTTTAACAGGATTCTGAGAAACTTCAGCAGGACGTATTCTTGACCCCCTCTCTATGTATTGAGATACCCATGGAAAATCCCACCATTGAGCCGACAGATATTATTACAAAGATGCATCTCTCCAAAGCCTTATAATAGTAAAACTTTCAAAAAAGACATTAAAGCAAAATTAAAAACATTTCTTTTGCTCCCACCGTTTATGCGAACCGAAAAAATGTAACGAAATAAATAACGGCTTTCAGCTTCGGTTCTGGTTTTATTTATACATTTTTTCTGTTTATGTTCAGTTTCACTCCAGCTAAAATAACGATTTTTCGGTTCGGTTCCGGTTCGATGCCCTGTTTTAAACGGCCTCTTATGACGAGTGGTGGTCGTGTGATATTCCTAGGCCTTACACCTCAATTTAGAGCTGTGGTCTCCATGCGTCACCGACCACTTGAAGTGTTTGCATTTTTTCCAAACGTTTGTGTTTTTCAAGTGGCAATATGAAAGCATCCTTTGTAAGAAGAAGAATGGGGGAAATCACCCTTGGGTTTTTACTGCTATGCTTAGAGTTGCCTCTTTGTAAAGAGTTTTTATCGGGAATGATAGGTGTGAAGTTTTTCTCCAGCGTCGTAACCGCATAATAGACATGCGCTAAGTGCGAAAAATGGTCACAATGTCATGGCGTCCTAACAGCAAAACGTCGTTGTGCGAAGCTTCGTTATGCGAGGGATGCCTGTACATTTTTATCGAAGGAACTGTCGATTTCAAGAAAATCAAAAGAGAAAGTCGTAATTCACTTTGAACTTGGAAAAATATTACCGTTTTTTAAGGTTGTCAACGAAAACAATCTTCGTGGTAACTGAAGTAAACAATGTCTGCTGTAAATAACTAATTAATTTAATTTTCTTTCGTGCGCATGCAACATTTAGTAAATGAAGAGAAATGTATTATCTACGGCGAAGAAATGAACGTAAATAAGTCTATTTTGTTTAGGTATACACAGCGTTTATAAGTAAAAAGAAAGGGGTAATTTATGACGATGGAGTGAACGTGAACATAAAGATTACATTACTACTATTCAAATGCGGTAACATTTAAATAATTGTCGATAGTCTTATTCATCACAACTGATTAGGAAATAAATCGTTGAATGAAAATTTCGATACTTCCTTGGTATCTCTACTGACGTATCATTTTTCAGTTCTTCGACATTGTACTAAGTCATAATTATTTATCTTTTTTGACACGATAAAATAAATTGTAAAGAACGCCTCTGCCTCGCATGCATGCACGCATGGTGTGTGCATCTTTCCTCTCTCCATTGCTGGTGTGTATTTATGGCTAATCAACCTCTTGGATTATTATATCCGTAACCCCTTGCACGCTAGACACATTCACAAGGGAGAAGGGAAATCCAGTGGCGGCATTATCCAACTCTTAACGAAGAGCACCAAGAGGGCCAACTGCTTAACGTCCCTTCTGAAGGACGGAGCGCTGACTTAGGCGGTCTCCTCAAAGCACAGAAGTATGGGACGGGACGATCCTTGTTTGAAAAATGCGACCTCCGACGGATTCGAACCCTGTATCGCCTACGTGGATGGCCAACACTCTAACCACTCCGCCACCGCCACCCTTTTCCTCTCTTGTTTACGGCAACATGCACCAATATAGGTGCTAGCAACAAAAGAATAGAATAATGAATATCTTTTCCTCCATCTCTCTCTCCAACTTTCTCTCCAACTTTCTCCCTCCCTATATCACTCCCTCACACTCCCTTCCTTTACCATTATCCCAATCCAATTCAATGTGAGTAATTTCATGAATTATGCAACAATGCAGGTTGGTCTTCAGAATGAAACATTTCCTAAACTAATCTTCTTCAAAACAATTTTGTGAATCGTAATTGAAAATCGACGGTAAGAAAATGAATGTTCATTTTTTGTGCATTCTTTCGATCAAACTGAATTTTTAAAACACTTATAAGAAATTGTAAAATGAAAAGGAAATATATCCTGCAGTCATTTACGCAATTAAATTTAATTGTTGGTGAAAAACTTTCGGCCAAACTTACAATATCGGAAAGTTAAAAATTAAATTAAGAAATAAAGAAAATCCTCTTTTATAAAATAAAAAAAATTGAAAACACTAATACTGGAAAAATGAATTATGTTGAGAAATTTAAAATCAGCAACTAAAAAATATTAAAAAGGGAAATATAAGTTTTTATTTAATTTAATCTTTCAGGAAATGTTTGAATCAAATTTATATCGGCGTGTCACAATATTTTGCGTTTAAACATTGTTAGGGTATTACCGTATACTTTATTCGAACATTTTAACATAAATAAGGGAGTAAATAATAAAAAACGCCATCACCGTAAAAGGGAAGAGAATACTCACACTCACGCTGTAGTTTGCTGGCAAACACCGTCGCATGACCTAAGTCAAAAGGAGACACGCACACGCGGAAACATAGTTTGCAAGAAAAATATGAAAATTTAATGCGATTTGTTCGATGCCCAACAAGTTTCACTTCGACAAACACATTCCTTTCAATTGAAGACGATGTAATAACGCTTTCGATCGAATGGAAAGTTTACAGGCGTTTTCATCCAGTATTTCTATTTACCCTGACAAGTGTGGAGACTTAGAAACACTCTCCAACTGAAAAGTTAGAATAATAAGCGTAATTATTCCAGTTCATTAAGATTGTTCTACGTAAATTCAATCATAGAACGTCCATAGTAGTTTGCTAAACAACGTCGAATCATGGATCAGTCGAGGGGACTGAAGAACAACTCGGCAGAAATCCTTCATCGGGAATATTCGAAATTGCGTCAAAAAGACGTGCTCTGGACACTAGCCTTCTTGCTGAAAGTTAGCTTATTTTTTGAACTCGCACCTTTCCCATTCGAGCGTCCAAGCGACGGTGAAAGCGGTGACTCTAAATTCATTGTCAGGTACAGCGTCGTGGTTTACTTTGTGTTTACTTTTGTTTTTCTTTGGAACGTGAATAACGCTGTCGAAATATTGAAAAATATGAACCTAGAAACGGCAGGGATGGTGTAATGATGAACTGCTTTGTTTTATATATACATCGATCCAAGATACACGGGGTTTTAATAGATCTGGTGAAGTTTGACGAGAGGCTTGGAAGACTAAAGATCCTCATAGAATTGTATAGTTTTTGGATGATCGTCAGACTACAAATGATCGTTTGCTGGCTTGCTATATTCATGCTTTATCTCATGTACATTCCTAATTTTTCGATTTATTCGCAAGGGAAAAGAATCAATAAATGCTTGAGCATTATTTTTACGACTTCCAGTCTGTTCTTGACCCGACTGCAACATTACAATATTTTGAGGCATCTGGAATTGAGGTTGTTGTGCTTAAATAAAGAAATAGGTCAAATCGCATCAATATTTTCCTTCGCACGCATGCCATCGCAAGGACCCGAAATTATTTTCGCCAAACGTTGTAAACTATGGAAGTCCCTCTTTCTCGATCTCTACAAGATCAGCCATGTCGTGAACAAGATCTTCGAAAGCGTAACCTTGCTCAACGCGGTATTCTCTTTAGTAAACATAGTGGTAATGCTGTTCTTGGCTGTGGTGAACTTAACGTCGGATGTTTCAACTTTCAGTCTCGATCAATTGAAGTGGTCCATATTTTGGACTGTCTGCGAAGCGTTTGGAATGTTCCTCATCCTGAAATCGTGTCAATCCGCAGCCGAAGAGGTGAATAAAGAGTAATTTTTATCATTCTTATGTGGTGAATGCGTAAATGGTAAAAGTTAGGATAGTTTCTTTGAAAATTCCAAAAGATTGATTATCGTTATTATTCATTGGAATTTTTGACTTAGATCCACTTTTACATTTAACCCTACTAGTCGTACCCGCATAAACGATCAAATCTCTTAAAAAATGCATTATATGGGAAAATGCAAATTGAAAAAATAAAAACAACATATCTCGTATTATATGAACTATTCCTTTGATAGATGTTTGTTACATGTTGAAATAATTGGTAAACTTGATCTCCAAATTAATTCTGTTTCCCGTCTTCAATCATTCTTTATGTCCTAGGCTCGGTATTTTGGTTTTCAACGCACGTTTTATTCTTCAGAAGGAATAATATCAGTTGATTTTTCAATGGAAAGATAATTTTGTATTTGTAACAAATCCTCACGTAATTTCACGCATTTTCATAAATAATTAATTTTAATACGGCGCTTTTAAATTATTTTTTCGTTTTTCAGTATCACTTTGACGCGCCATAAAGGACATAATACCCGTACTTTCTCGTACGTCCGGGTGTTTCGAATTGATTTATGAAATGGTCCTATCTGTGTGTATGTGTTTGTTCCCCTACTAACAACTTTTATATCAATCGATCGATTTTAATGAAACTTGGTATGAGGATCATGCTGACAGTGCCTACTTCTGGGCTATATTTTATTTGGCGAATATTGAAGACCCGGGTTCGATTCCAGGAACCTTTTTTCCTTATTCATTTTACATAGGAACTCGGAAATCCGTCGCGGAGAGATGTCTCCTTAAATATTTAAAAATATCTTAATATTGTGGTATCGGAGCGAGATTTCTACTGTTCTAACGAGAAAAGAATGTAGATTCTAATTCTTATCACAGAAGATTCATAGATGATAGTATTGTCTTTAATTTGTACTGAAACATAGCGATTTTGCATTTTAAATCGCTTTTATCTACGAACATAGTTTGAAATCCGAGCTGTTCTTTTAATGGCCGGCCATTATTGGACATGCGATTTTTCCAATGTTAGAAATAATTGAAACAAGTAGCTGAAATCGATTTTTATAAATGTCTCCAAAAGGCATCCAATTCGATATCGTAATCATTTCGTAAGTCATTTATTATGGTTTTTGAGAATAATACTAAATTAGGAATTCAAGGAATTTATCGTAAAACGTACCGTATATTTATCGAGTGTTTGGGAATGCAAATATGCAACGATGCGTCCCTCAACATTGCGTTTAACAGTCTCCCTCCAAAAATTATCAAGAGCCCATAAGTTTTCATTCAACGCAGGAATAAATAGAAAAACCATTTCGTATTTAGGCTTATCGCTAGGGTTTCCACCTTATGAGTAGTTGATCCCAGGAGATTTTCACCTCATGAGTAACATACTCCGGGAGAATTTTTCTAGTTCGAAAAACAACTTAAGTGAGCAATGAAATTTGTTTTATTTATTTATGAAAAGACAATGATTATTTAATCTTTATTTTATTGTTAATGTTAGGGTTACCACTTAGTAATTTTCTGATTCCGTGAGGTATGAGTACATGAGTAGTTAATTGTGAAATTGTTTGTAGGTTAAAAATATAGCTTTCGGGAACACTAAACCTTGTTTTATTTATTATGTTGAAAAAATATGAATATTTGCCGGTAAATTTTTAAAATTCTTCTATAAATTATTATAAAAATCTCTTAAATATTGTATTACTTCAAAAGCAATACTTTATCTATTTAATTTGAATATTGAACTACTTCGAATAGTGTCCAAAGGATCTGGTTTTGATAGTAAAAAGGCAAGTAAATCTTTATTAGAGTAATACAATTAGTGCATACTTGAATTTTTGCCTTGACATGATACACATCTAATTTGTTTCAAATTTGTTTACCGAAATATTTATTTATATTTATTTCCATGCGACCTCTAAACAGTCGTAATCGGCCTTTTACAAGGGCTCATTAATATAATAGCAAGGGCGATCACAAACATCCATGGGTCCATCCATAGGTGAAAAACCCACCTAGGTGGGATTCGAACCCGTGACCTTCGGATTGGCAGGCGAGGACGTTACCCTGCCACCACCGAGGCCGGTAAATATCGATCGTTAACATTGAACACAGGTTCTCGGGTTGCCTTGGATACAGGAACTGAACGCACAAACGTTAAAATGTTCTTTATTTCTCCGCCAATTCAATTTACTTTTGAAAATAAATCGATACTATGTTTCAATAAGCAGTTTTTTTCACACTTATTCCCATCCAATACTTCTGTTTGTGCCTCTTTCCCTACTCTGTTCAAAACATTTACATTCGTTTTCCTCTATAACTATTTTTCTTTAATATCGCTATAGCCATGTCTTGCACCCACTTCATATCAGAACTACCAGTTACCTCATTTTATTATCTTTATTCAAACTTTCGGTCAACACGTCTCGACGTCTCGTAAATGCCTTCTTTGCTATTGCTATCATTGTCCTGATCCCTTTCGTACTCCTATCCCGTGGGAGAATACTGCTTGCATTAGTAAAAACAAAATGATCCAAACAGAACTTACAATTCCTGCTTTCTATTTAATTATTTATTTAATATTTATATTCGCTTTAATAGCTTTAAAGTAATCGCGGATATGTAGCTCTTTGTGTTCCCAAATTCATAATTTAGCGTTATAAAATACTACAAATACAATCGAACGAAATATTGAATTGATCACGCGAATTTGTGCGGCAAAAATTGTTAAAATTGCAACATTTGGGGATTGTTTTTAACTATTATTTTTACATGTGGGAAAAAACGAAAATCGCTGCGGAGGTAACATTTTTAGAATTATAATACTATTTGTAATGACGAAATGTCTGTCTGAAAAATGAATGTTTTTCAAGATGAGATGAAATGCTTGCAGTATGCAAGCACCAACTACTAGTATCATATATATAAAGAATGAGTTTCAGGAAATCTTTTAAACTCTTATAACAGTTTCCTATTATATAGAAGATTTAAATTTGGCAAGAATGTTGATTCAGAGATACAAATGGAATGACGTAAACAAAATCACGGTTAAAGACCTGGGCTCGGCTCCAGATGATAATTTCTGTATCCTATTAGATAACACGTAAAAAACAATTTTTCGCCGTACAGTATTTTCTATTTATGTTAATTTAAATTAGAAATAATTGACATACGATCTTTGGACATGAACTGTATACACTGTATACACTGTACACTTAGTTTCTTATTCTTAATATCTTTCGCCTTTGGGTCAAAGTCGCTCGAATTAAACGTTTAAAATCCTGATTTCGGCTAAATTTTGCGTTTTTAACAAGAAGTCGCCTTGCCAACCGGTGCCATTGTTGAACTTGAGATCCTATTAATCTAATGAATACGAGCCTGTGTACTATCATATACTACAGACTGTCGACTGTAGCGCCGCACTTAATGAGCGGGATATTCCGGAACTATTTATAACGAGATATAAATTTATTTTTAACAAACTATCTGAGTAGATAGAAGATTGAAATTTGGTAGAAATGTTTGAATCTTAGAGTGAAAGACGTTTAACAAAACATATCCTCAAGAAACACTAGCGTTCGACCCCAAAATAACAAACAACGAATATTAATTGCATTTTCTTTCGGTTTTGTTTACTTTGAAGACGAAACTAATTTGATAAGAACTTAGGAATGTATTAGTACCTACTTAAATTACATAATAGGTCTCTTTATTGCATATTTGTCTTGGTTAGCCAAATTTAGTTTAGTGTACATAGCAACGCTTTCACTCATTATTATCTTTGACAGAAAACGAACACCAGTTGCAATTTCGACAAGTTGTTTTTATTATCAGCGTAATTTAATTTAAGTTGAAGTTTTGTTAATATATTTTTAATTAAAGTTTAAGGCAACAATAGCCCATTATTTCATTAAATGGAAGAAAGAAGAAGATATGATAGATAATTAATGAGAAGGAGATCAGAGCAAAACACAAGACGATAAAGAAAGAGCAAGAAGATCAAAACGGACAGATGAACAATGACAAAGAGCGAGAGAGAGCATTAACGAAATCAGGTACCAAAGAAGAAATGAAGAACCTGAAGAAGGGGGAAATATTAGAAGAAGCCAAAAAAAAATCGATGCAGCCAACAGAAGAAGACGAAGAAAGAACGTAAATTTAAACTCAGCAAGAGGAAATGGATTGGCTATTCGACGAGATGATTCGTGTTTAGGAAAATTGGATAAAGAATGTCGATATTGTAGAGCGGTATTTAAACTGTGAAAAGCATATCAAATGCTGTAATCAAGGTACGAGAATGACACTTCCACTTCAAATGCTTCACAGAGGCTCTCGCATAATTTTTGTGTATTAAATTCCGTACCGGGACTTGGAAGTCCGGAGGTGGTGGTGAGATCGAACTTAAACCAACTGGCTTAAAATGCTCTAGTAAGGCTAAAACTCAGGAACTTCAAATAATGAATGACGAAGTTAAGTCTCAGGACAAGTAGTGAATGCATCGATAGAAAAACATTTAGATTAGAGATTTTTATTTCTCTTACGGACAGCGAAGTATAATTATCTTTGATTGATATATTATCACTAATTCTGCAGTCAAATCATCGACATGGGAATCGCTTCTCAAGTCATTTATTATGGTATGTGAGAATAATAGCTCAATAGGAATTCGATGCTATCATAAACGTAACGTATATTTATTATATCGATCGCTCGAGAGGTTGGGAATGCAAACATGCAATGTTGCGTCCCTCAAATTCACTTTTGACATTCTCCTCTCCAATTTTTATGAATAACACAAAAGATTTCATTCAACTCTGGAATAAATAGAAAGTCATCAATTCGTATTTAGGCTTATCGAGCTTTCTCAAGTGCATCGCTAACATCAGAGAAGTATGGAAAACACCGACTTTATGCGTGGATATTCCGTCAAAGGTGACGCCCGCTGCCTCTTTCCAATGGAGAAGGGCGATGAAGACGTTTACTGTAACCTCAAACCCCTCCTCGCGTTCAGCAGGATCTTAGGCCTCGCGCCGTTTCCCATAGAAAGACATCCTGGTGTCAACGGTATGTCATCGAACTTCATCACAATTTACAGCATCTCGATACACATAATGGGGTTATCATTAGGATTAGTGAATGTATTTGTATCGTTGCTACATAAAAGTACGGCTCCGGACTGGAGTCCGATGGACGCTTTGGTGCTAAAGATTTGGGCCTCCGTTGTCCACCTTATAGTTTTCGCCAGCGCATTCACCTTCCTTACAAAGAGATCTGACATGCACGGAGCTTACTTGGAATTCGTCAGGTTGGACGATGCTATGAAGCGTTTTGGAACCGATGGCAACGGGGCCAGAACCAGGAAGATCGTTGAGAAGGAGTTGTGCTTGGTTGGGATATGGGCGATCGGTTATGTCACATTTTCTAACCCTTGGCGAGTCGATTACAGTGAAAATGGAGGAAGCTTGCAGTTCTACGTTTCAGCCTATATTGCTATGGTGGTCTCCTCTATATAGCTACAGCAACACAACCTAGCGCGATACCTCAAATTGAAAATGTCCTGCTTGAAGATCGCGATGATTCTCTGTTTAGAATCAAACCATAGCGACGGACACACTCGTTGGATTGGAGCGAGGCTGGATGGTCTCGCTCATCGGCATCGGCGATCCCGTCTCGCAAAAAGATTTAAGTATTTGAGATATATTCATGTCTTGCTGTTTCGCCTCAGTCAGAAATTGGACAGAATATTCGGTTCTTTAATGATATTTCTAGTGTTGCACCCGGCCATGGAAGTCATCGTGATGTTATATTACACTGTGGATATTTATATTTACAAAACATTCATATTCCAGAACGCTCCAAGGTTTATCTCATTTTATTGGTGGAATTCACTCACGGTTACCTTGCTTCTTCTCGTCGTGGTTTCCTGCTGCTCTGCGTCCGAGGAGGTGAATATGGAACTTGTTTCATTTTTAGCACATTAAATTCTGTAATTCTTAGAATTAAGGTATTAGGATACCTTCGAAAATTTTTTAAGAACGATTCCCGAAATCAGGCAAACATTCGCTAGAATAACTGTGAAAAATCTCAGCATTTTATTAGTCTTGTAATCGAGATAAAAAGATCGATTACGTTTGAATTTCATTGCTCATATTTTTTATTTTACGCAGAGAAATATCGAGAATATCGAGTGCTGCTCATCAATTTCCTTTAATTCAAATGTATAAATCCCAGAGAATTTAGACGATACATGTCTGTTTACTTTATTTATGGTTTTCATATTTACCTTTTTACTATATGTAATCATTCATATTACTTAAAATTATAGTCAAACATAATTTACTCAGAATAACGTTTCCCCCCTTTGGGATTTTTTATAGAAACATGGTATTTGATTCCGCTAACGACTTGCGGCAAATAAACACAGCAGAATTAGAGGTATTGCTATTTATAATAGCAAAGCGGAAATTTTACTTGCAAGCTTTTTCAACATAATAGAACATATGCCCAACTTCCGTTCTCCACTACGTCAGACGGTTTGTATCAATTTTAGCTCGTTTCATTTCATGGACGAGCTCATGTTTTCACTTTGTCTTTAATAATAGAAGGAAATATCTGATGTGGCCACCACATGAATTTCTCCATACCTGTAAAATTTCTAAAAGTTCCGAATAGTTTTAATGATAATAAATATTTTAAGGAATTGCGATAAAAATTCAGACTTAAAAGAACAGAAATAAACCTAAACCGTAGCCTTCTGATATTGGATATAGCCACGAAGCTCCAACAATTAAGACAATATAAATGAACGTTACCAAGATTTAACTAAGCGTAAAGTGTGTACAAAAGTTGCCTCCAGGTTTCGTGGTGGTGACTGCTAAAAATATAGTTCCTATCACACACATACACACACACACACATCATGCGTGTATACATGCGAAGCTGAGCCGTTCTTTACGATTTATGCAATCGTGTTAAAAAAGATAAATATTAGTGACAGTATAATGTCTACGAACTGAAATGCTAATAGTGATGCCAAAGAAATGTCGAATTTTTTATTCACCGACTAATATATTGAGAACATATTGAGAAGACAGTGTTTACAGAGGATGATCTTAGAAGGAAAAATTAGTGGAAGAAGAGGAAGAGGGAGAAAAAGAATAGGAATATTAGATAATATAAAGCAGGGATATAATACTTATAGAGGTATAAAAGAGGCTTCTAGGGAGAGAGAGAAATGGAGGCAGCGATTCAGTTAAAACCTGTCTTCGGACAGAAGCATGTTGATGATGATTCCAAAGGAAAGCGCGAACCCAGTTAATGACTTTAACATTAACGCCAAGATTTCCCAATTTTAATAACAACTTACGGTGGGGAACCTTGTCAAAAGCTTTTCTAAAATCAAGGAACACTGCATCGACCTGCTTATTATTTTCGCCGCATGATAAAACATCATTCACAAACAGACCGAGTTGGGTGTCACAGGATCTACCTTTTCTGAAGCCATGTTGACAGCTGACTAAGAGCGATCTACTCTCAAGATAACGCATTGTGTTGCTAACAATAATGTGCTCCAAAATCTTACATGATAATGATGTTAGAGAAATCGGACTATAATTTTCGGGGTTTTCTTCGTCAACTCCCTTATGAATGGGTGTGACGTGTGCTAGTCTCCAATCATCAGGAACCTCACAGAGGGTAAGAGATTTCTCGAAAACTATCCGAATGAAGGGAGCCATTTCTTCTGCTAGTTCTTTTAATACACGCGCGGGAATTCCTTCTGGTCCTGGGTTTTTGTTGGGCTTTATCGCACCCAGTTGCTTCGCTATTTCTGCCTCAGAGATTTTAATATTATCTATCCGAGTACATCCATTGGGAATAAGATTATCTTCAAGTTTTTTATTTCTTTATATAGAACGGTGTCATCGGCGAAAAGCCTAATTTTACTACGAACATCCGAGCAGATATCATTTACATAGATTAAGAAGAGCAGAGGGCCCAATACACTTCCCTGAGGAACACCCGAAGCAACTTTAACGGTGGACGAGTATTTCCCATTGATGACAACTATCTGTTCCCTATTCAAGAGGAAGTCTCCCACCCAACCGACAACTTTCGGATTGATACCACATTGACCTAACTTCGCAATTAATTTCCTATGAGATACTTTATCGAACGCCTTCCTGAAATCAATGAATATGGCATCGACCTGAGTATTTTTCTCTCCGCATCGCAAAAAATCGTCCGCGAACAGACCGAGGTGCGATTTGCATGATCTACCTCTCCGGAATCCGTGTTGGCATCCGCTAAGCAATGAATGACTAACTAAATAGCGCATTACAGAGCTAAAGACTATGTGCTCAAGTATCTTGCACGATAATGAAGTTAAGGATATCGGCCTATAATATTCGGGGTTCTCTTTGTCGCCACCCTTATGGATGGGAGTAACGTGTGCTACCTTCCATTGTTTAGGAACTATTACTTCCCTAATGAATTTATCAAATATGAATTTAAATACGGCGCGATTTCAGCAGCTAATCCTTTCATTAGACGCGCGGGAATTTCCTCCGGTCCAGGAGATTTATTTGTCTTAATTGAATGAAGTTGGAGCGCGATGCCATTTTCCGAAAATACCAAATCTTCCATCGAATCGCCATGACGCATAGGAATAGGGGTTTCACATTCATCTTCATCACGAGTAAAAGCTTTCTAATGATGATTTAATAGGTTTGCTTTATCCGTACCATGGTGAACTACGTTTCCCGTTTCCGATCGCAGTGACGCAATAGTGGGGCCCCTATCTTGAACTTCCCTGACGTAAGACCAAAATGCTTTCGGGTTCTCTTTCAAGTTATCCTGTAAAACCTTATTTTTATAATTGTTAAACGCATTACGCATTGCTACTTTGGCTATGGAGCGCGATTCCTTGTATTGCTGCCTTATCTGTTCGACCGTATCTGTTGAGGATGTGTTAATTACGCTATAGTGGAGTTTTCTTTGCCGTCGGAGAGCGCTTCTTACTTCCTGGTTGAACCATTTAGGTTCTGAACTATCACGCTTCAGTTTGCTCGGAATAAATTTTTCTGTACACTCTCGCATCATATCTCTGAACATGTACCAGGATTCCTCCGCGTCTGCACTATCGGTTAAATCGCTGAAATTAGTATATTTATTTCGCAGAAAAGACCTAAATCTTGTGTAATCGGCTTTGGTGTATACATAAAGTTTTCTTTTGGCCTTAACTTGTTTCTCAATAATTAACTGAAATTCCACGTACACTGCCTTGTGATCGCTTATTCCCTCAGCATCAGATACTCTATTAATACGCTCAGGAAGATTAGTAACAAATAAATCTAATATATTATTAAATCTCGTGCGAAATCTTACTAACTGATACAATGAGTGCTTACCGAAAGTTTCTAGTAAAGCCTCGCACGATTCACGCTCTCTACCTCCGGGATAAAAGCAATTATGGCTCCAATCACTTAACGGAAGATTGAAATCGCCCACGATTATAATGGCTTTATCTTTATTAGACGAATTCCGCCTCGCCACTTGATTCTCCAGAGAATGAATAGTTTCCACGCTCGCATTTAGGGGTCTATAAAAAGCGCATATATTTATAGTTTTTGAGTCGCTTCCTTTCACACGACACCAAACACTTTCGACCTCGTCGTCGTTAATCTGTATTGGGTAACTTTCGTATTTATTGCTAACTGCTATAAAGACTCCACCTCCCAACTCGATACATTGATCTTTTCTGAAGACGCTATATTCACGAGGGAAGATCTCCTGACTGGCTATGTCTGCCGTTAGCCAATTTTCTGTGCCTATAACTACATCAGCACGCAGACTACGAATATGATGTTCAAATTCGGCCTCCTTCCTGCGAATGCTGCGCCAATTAACCGTAATGATTTTTGGTTTTTCGCTATGACTACGTATCGATTCCTCGCGCTCTGCTGTGCTATTATTATTGATATTATTATTAATATTATTATTAATATTATAATTATTATGATTTTTTACTGTCTCCTTATCCTTCCTACTATGTCGACTATTTCTACGCTTGGAAAGTAATTCTACTGTTACTTAACGTCGGGTTTATAGCGCTATTAAGGTCGCACGCATTATCTAAGGAACTGTTGCATGGAATTCGTTTGTCCCCATACCTTCGATAATTCTCCTACCGCACGGATATCTTACATTTTCCTCTATTTTGCTCTCAATTAAACCCGTACCTGTAAGCTGCCTACATCCTAACCTACCATCTGATCTACTATTGACGTGAATATCAACGCTTGCTGAAAAATTACAATTGCTTAAATCTAACCTAAAAAAGCCCTAGAATGCTCAATCACCCTACGCGCTACCGCCTCCGCAGCCTCGGCCGAGTAGTGCACACCAGAACCGTTTAGGGATGCCCTACATGAGTCCAGAACCGGCATCAGGTCATTAGTACCAACATGGGTCACCACCCGCAGCGAGGAGCAACCCGTGCCCGATACCGACGCCCTGAACTCCTTCGTCATTTGGGGCACCAGACCTCCTGGTATACACCTGGAGAACACCAGCTCGTGAACTCCCTCCCGGCGGGCCCGTGACAGTAAAGGCGCTACCACACGCCGGACGTTGGAGCTCTCTATCACTAACAGCCCCCTCTTTCCCCCCGAGCTCTTCTTGGGCCCGGCCTCCACCGAGGAGACGGGAGCGGGCACGGGCGTAACGACAGTGTAGTCGTCCTCCGACAACACCGCAAACCGATTACTAACAGGAAGAGGGGCCACCGAGGCGTTCCCAACTCCCTGTCTCCGCAACACCACCCCACGACCCCCCCCGAGTGGACACCACTCATCGGTGTTCCGGACCGAAGGACCCTCGACCCGCGAAGAGGAGCCAGGTGTCTCCCCGATCGCTCTGCCGGCTTCCGCACCCAGGCGAACCCGAGCAGCCATTTTGGCGCGGTTTGCTCTCAGGGAAGAACCCGCACCCCTCCCACGCGCTAAGGCTGCCTCCGATCTTTCCACTCTCTGAAGGAGGTCCGCAACCACCCTCTCCAGTTCCGTGATCCGAGACCTCATGTCCTCGCAACAAGCGTCGCGCAAGAAGGAGTAAACAGGAGTCCTCGGAGCAGCCATCCTATCCTCTTAACTAATCTGTACTATCTATATTAATATACTAGAACTAACATAAATAGGCGGTTGGTTGTTTCAAGGTTAAATTAGGGTCGAGCTCAGGTAAAAAGTGAAAGGGAAAGTGTTTCACTACACCAACAAGGTTAGTAAATAAGCAAGAAAGGTTAGCACAAGAGAAATGTAGATTTAGAATCCAAAGAAATGCTAAGGTAAAAGGAAATAATTAAGAACGAGTAAGGTAATACGCTACTATAAATAAAATTACAAAGATTACGGATTTAGTGGCTGAGAGACGCAATTAACTACTATGATACGGCAAGAGAAGGATGAGTAAGCTTTTCGCTCAAAGATGAGTTAAACTACAATTACAACAAAACAATTAACGTTAGAAGATGAAAAAATAAATAAATAGGAATAAATAAGAAAAATACTAGTTCTACTTAACACAACAATATGGCTACAGCTAAACTTCAGCTACTGCTACTGCTACAGATGTCGCTCGCAGGCAGTTCAGCGCTCGCAGGAGGAAGTGAAGGGCACGTCCGTCCTCTTCTAGGGGCAGGTGAAGACGAAGCGGCTTTGCGCGTGTATAGAGGTGTATTATCCCTTCTTAATAGAAGGCCGGGAACCACATTTACAGTCGTTACGACTTTCTGTGGTGGTCACAGTTCTTCATCCGGCTATGTCCCTCCTTGGGAGAAGCTGTCCTTCAGCTTCGATGTTTAGCGGCTCCGTTTCGGAGGGGGTTGATCCTCTTCCAGTCCAGTAGAGGCGCGCGGGCGCTTAAAGGTAGCCTATGGACGGGTGACTGTCTCTCCTAGCTCTTGTAGAAGTCTAGGTGCCTTGGTTTGTGGTACACGGTCGAAGTTCCGCGCTGAGTTCCGGATCCTCTCCTCCATAGGCGTGGTGTCCGTTAGGATGTGGAGGACTTCATTAGTGGTATTCCAGCCGAGTTGTAGTATCGAGCGAAGGACACTACGTTCTGACTTTGCAAGCCGCTCGAGTGATGTTTTGGTGAGGAAAACCGAACCACGCCGCAGAGGCATGCGTGAAAGCCGGGAATATGATCGCTCAGTAGATGTGGACTTTCCCACGACGAGATGTAAGGAGACTTCGAAATTGGGGATAGCCGGATTCGCAGCGTAATCGCCTTGAAACCATCTTCGTAGCGTGGGCACTGAATGACAGCCGTCGGTGCTTTGCGCGTACGTACAGAGTTCCTTCTTTTATAGCAAGAGACATTAGCCCAGAAGAGGACGCCACTAGCACGACCCTAGAACCAATAACCGTTCGCGAGTGCAGTGCGCTCTCCCCGCAACTCAGTGAGAACTAGGGGGTTCCCGATCCGACAACCTCGCCACGAGCAGCCAGCTGGGAGAGACGGAGTGAGAGGGAGAACGAGAAAGGACTCAGAGACGGGCACACCTGTCCCACGGCCTGCGGAAGATTACCCTGCGAGTCGAATTCTTTCCGTATTGTTTGTGATTGTGATTTATTTGGCATTTAACTTATGTACACATTCGAAATTATATGATAATTAAATTTTATATGAGTTGCTTTACTTTTAATCATTATAAATGATCAGGATCGTCCCCTTGGGAAGTTTGTTGATCCGCTCCTGGTGCTATCTAACATTTTCTTAGCAACGTAGAAATTACATATTATTATGCGTTCTTTGCAAGAAGTGCACGAAGTGAACGCATATAGGGGAGGTCGTTTCCGTCCTTCCGTCCGCATGTAAATCTCGGGAACCACTGCATGTATTTTGGTGAAATTTGTATTGGGAAGTTTTGCTAATTGGTCGACCGATTCCAATTTTGGTTAGAATCGGACAATAATTGCGATTACTTTACATGAAAACCTACATCTATTTTACAACGTACCTCGCTAGCTTCTCGTTCTCATCTGAGCGAAAAATATTGAGAACATTGTTAAATCTCAAAGAACGTATTTGGAAAGTTTGTGCATTCCGACATGGAATACACCTTTCCAATCTTGTTATTTTATTATTTACAATTACTATTTTGAAAATCAATTTCATAATATTTTAAAGTTATTTTTTCCAAATCGGGAGGCGTGCCACTGACAACAGCTTCGCGTGCCAATAGTGGCACGCGTGCCGCAGGTTGGCCACCCCTGCTCTAAATCATTAAGGCCAATGCTTTGACCCATTTCTACAATTTCCTTTGAGATTTGTTCAATCGGTTCCTCTAAGTCCTTGATATCATTCACACTCTAACCATAACCTCCGCATCATTTATGTTGCTCGATTTGACCTCACTCCAAGCTGCTGAAATCTTGTCAATTGCGTTTTTAATGTTTTATTCCCTCCAGAATTCCATAAGTGATGTAACGCTTTCACTTTCTATTGCCCTTATTGACTCGGCAAAAGTCCTTGTAGTAGACTTTGAAGGCAGCAATCACTTCTTGATCCATGGGCTGTTCGAATCTGGTCATATTTGGTGGCAGAAATTAAATTTTCACGTTGTCTTTCTGGTCAGCTAGAGTGGTAGGTTGACCTATAGAATTATAAAAAATTAGCAACGCTTTATTGGCCAGATTGTTAGCAGCACAATAATTAGTTACTGCTGGGCAAAAATGATTGTTCAACCACTAGTTAACCACTGTTTGTGTTACTCAAGCTTTCTTGTTGGCCATCCAGTGAATTCGCAAATTTCTAATTTAAATTTCTTTCAAAGGCCTGGCAGATTTGGTATGATAAGCATAGGGGTCATTTTATAGTCGCGCAAGCGTACCCTCCCACCTTGTAACGAACAGTATAACATGTTATGAATTCCAAGCAACCAAAATTCGATATAATTAATTAAATATCCTCCAATAAATTATCATCGAGGCTCTCTATGTCATCTTTCAAGATATATTTTAGTCCAGAAAACGCCCTCTCTTCCCTTACTTGTGTTGCTGGTACACCCAAAACAACTGGAAATACAACAACTGCATTAATTATGTAAGAACCTAGAGTTAAATAGCATATTATATTCTCTTTCTCATTCTGTTTTATCCCCATTCTCACTTGAACTCCAATCTTTCTCCCTATTTATTCCGTCCACAACTCGGGGAGATTCGCTGAAGACGATTAGAAAACAAAGAGTTGCTTTTTTAAATGTGTGCATATTAAGCAGGAAAATAATGACAATAAAATCCAACTATACCGGTTATCAAGGACCTAAAATGATAAAATTATTAAAAACGTTACTCTCTGAAGATACGCGATTGAGAAATAAATTTCGATGATAAGATAATGAATCTACAATCTTTTACATTTATGGTCATGCAAATATTGCACCAATATCTTATGTTAGATATATTAAAATAATTTTTTTATTTATTTATTTCCATGCGGCCCCTAAACAGCCGTAATCGGCCTTTTACAAGGGGCTCATTAACATAATAACAAGGACTATCACAAACATCCATGCCCTAGGTGAATAAAAACCCACCTAGGCGGGATTCGAACCCGCGACCTTCGGATTGGCAGGCGAGGACGTTAACGTTAACCAAAAAGTCTGCATGGCAGGACATAGACTTTTTCTTTTTTCCATGGGAAATGGAGACGAAACCGAATTTATATCTCTGTACTAAATATCCTCTTGATATCAAACACACACACACAAAGAGAATTAGGCTTACATATTCAGCGCGGAGTATATAATGTGCGTTATTTAGTCGGCGAAATAGCATTAATCCTTAATCCCGCTTCAGTTTTAAGCAACAAATGATAATACGTTTGCATATTAAACATGCGCTATAAAATATAAATAGGATAGGATAGGATAACAGAAGTAAGAATTCATCAAAAGCACGGCTGCGGGGCGATCCTTCCTGGATATGTTTTAATGAAAGACTGCAAGAATATAGGGGGTCAATGCATATGGAGAAGGGATGACAGTTTATGGGGACAATATCCTCCAATTTTAAGCAAAATCCAAGTTAAGAATCGTAAAACATTTTTACCCGGAACAATCCACGTGGTAGGCTAAGGGAGAGGGTGCCAAGACGATTAGCGGCAATCTTCAAAGTATGTACCACTAAGCTCCTTTCCACTATCCTCGTTTAACAGGTTTCTGAGAAACTTCAGCAGGACGTATTCTTGACCCCCTCTCTATGTATTGAGATGCCCATGGAAAATCCCACCATTGAGCCGACAAATATTATCACAAAGATGCATCTCTCCAAAGGCTTATAATAGTAAAACTTTCAAAAAAGACACTAAATCAAAATTAAAAACATTTCTTTTGCTCCCACCGTTTATGCGAACCGAGAAAATGTAACGAAATAAATAACGGCTTTCAGCTTCGGTTCGGGTTTTATTTATACATTTTTTCTGTTTGGGTTCAGTTTCACTCCAGCTAAAATAACGATTTTTCGGTTCGGTTCCGGTTCGATGCCCTGTTTTAAACGGCCTCATATGACGAGTGGTGGTCGTGTGATATTCCTAGGTCTTACACCTCAATTTAGAGCTGTGGTCTCCATGCGTCACCGACCACTTGAAGTGTTTGCATTTTTCCAAACGTTTGTGTTTTTCAAGTGGCAATATGAAAGCATCCTTTGTAAGAAGAATAATGGGGGAAATCACCCTTGGGTTTTTACTGCTATGTTTAGAGTTGCCTCTTTGTGAAGAGTTTTTATCGGGAATGATAGGTGTGAAGTTTTTCTCCAGCGTCGTAACCGCATAATAGACATGCGCTAAGTGCGAAAAATGGTCACAATGTCATGGCGTCCTAACAGCAAAACGTCGTTGTGCGAAGCTTCGTTATGCGAGGGATGCCTGTACATTTTTATCGAAGGAACTGTCGATTTCAAGAAAATCAAAAGAGAAAGTCGTAATTCACTTTGAACTTGGAAAAATATTACCGTTTTTTAAGGTTGTCAACGAAAACAATCTTCGTGGTAACTGAAGTAAACAATGTCTGCTGTAAATAACTAATTAATTTAATTTTCTTTCGTGCGCATGCAACATTTAGTAAATGAAGAGAAATGTATTATCTACGGCGAAGAAATGAACGTAAATAAGTCTATTTTGTTTAGGTATACACAGCGTTTATAAGTAAAAAGAAAGGGGTAATTTATGACGATGGAGTGAACGTGAACATAAAGATTACATTACTACTATTCAAATGCGGTAACATTTAAATAATTGTCGATAGTCTTATTCATCACAACTGATTAGGAAATAAATCGTTGAATGAAAATTTCGATACTTCCTTGGTATCTCTACTGACGTATCATTTTTCAGTTCTTCGACATTGTACTAAGTCATTAATATTTATCTTTTTTGACACGATAAAATAAATTGTAAAGAACGCCTCTGCCTCGCATGCATGCACGCATGGTGTGTGCATCTTTCCTCTCTCCATTGCTGGTGTGTATTTATGGCTAATCAACCTCTTGGATTATTATATCCGTAACCCCTTGCACGCTAGACACATTCACAAGGGAGAAGGGAAATCCAATGGCGGCATTATCCAACTCTTAACGAAGAGCACCAAGAGGGCCAACTGCTTAACGTCCCTTCTGAAGGACGGAGCGCTGACTTAGGCGGTCTCCTCAAAGCACAGAAGTATGGGACGGGACGATCCCTGTTTGAAAAATGCGACCTCCGACGGATTCGAACCCTGTATCGCCTACGTGGATGGCCAACACTCTAACCACTCCGCCACCGCCACCCTTTTCCTCTCTTGTTTACGGCAACATGCACCAATATAGGTGCTAGCAACAAAAGAATAGAATAATGAATATCTTTTCCTCCATCTCTCTCTCCAACTTTCTCTCCAACTTTCTCCCTCCCTATATCACTCCCTCACACTCCCTTCCTTTACCATTATCCCAATCCAATTCAATGTGAGTAATTTCATGAATTATGCAACAATGCAGGTTGGTCTTCAGAATGAAACATTTCCTAAACTAATCTTCTTCAAAACAATTTTGTGAATCGTAATTGAAAATCGACGGTAAGAAAATGAATGTTCATTTTTTGTGCATTCTTTCGATCAAACTGAATTTTTAAAACACTTATAAGTAATTGTAAAATGAAAAGGAAATATATCCTGCAGTCATTTACGCAATTAAATTTAATTGTTGGTGAAAAACTTTCGGCCAAACTTACAATATCGGAAAGTTAAAAATTAAATTAAGAAATAAAGAAAATCCTCTTTTATAAAATAAAAAAAATTGAAAACAATAATACTGGAAAAATGAATTATGTTGAGAAATTTAAAATCAGCAACTAAAAAATATTAAAAAGGGAAAAATAAGTTTTTATTTAATTTAATCTTTCAGGAAATATTTGAATCAAATTTATATTGGCGTGTCACAATATTTTGCGTTTAAACATTGTTAGGGTATTACCGTATACTTTATTCGAACATTTTAACATAAATAAGGGAGTAAATAATAAAAAACGCCATCACCGTAAAAAGGAAGAGAATACTCACAATCACGCTGTAGGTTGCTGGCAAACACCGTCGCATGACCTAAGTCAAACGGAGACACGCACACGCGGAAACATAGTTTGCAAGAAAAATATGAAAATTAATGCGATTTGTTCGATGCCCAACAAGTTTCACTTCGACAAACACATTCCTTTCAATTGAAGACGATGTAATAACGCTTTCGATCGAATGGAAAGTTTACAGGCATTTTCATCCAGTATTTCTATTTACCCTGACAAGTGTGGAGACTTAGAAACACTCTCCAACTGAAAAGTTAGAATAATAAGCGTAATTATTCCAGTTCATTAAAATTGTTCTACGTAAATTCAATCATAGAACGTCCATAGTAGTTTGTTAAACAACGTCGAATCATGGATCAGTCGAGGGGACTGAAGAGCAACTCGGCAGAAATCCTTCATCGGGAATATTCGAAATTGCGTCAAAAAGACGTGTTCGGGACACTAGCCTTCTTGCTGAAAGTTAGCTTATTTTTTGAAGTCGCACCTTTCCCATTCGAGCGTCCAAGCGACGGTGAAAGCGGTGACTCTAAATTCATTGTCAGGTACAGCGTCGTGGTTTACTTTGTGTTTATTTTGTTTTTCTTTGGGACGTGAATAACGCTGTCGAAATATTGAAAAATATGAACCTAGAAACGGCAGGGATGGTGTAATGATGAACTGCTTTGTTTTATATATACATCGATCCAAGATACACGGGGTTTTAATAGATCTGGTGAAGTTTGACGAGAGGCTTGGAAGACTAAAGATCCTCATAGAATTGTATAGTTTTTGGATGATCGTCAGACTACAAATGATCGTTTGCTGGCTTGCTATATTCATGCTTTATCTCATGTACATTCCTAATTTTTCGATTTATTCGCACGGGAAAAGAATCAATAAATGCTTGAGCATTATTTTTACGACTTCCAGTCTGTTCTTGACCCGACTGCAACATTACAATATTTTGAGGCATCTGGAATTGAGGTTGTTGTGCTTAAATAAAGAAATAGGTCAAATCGCATCAATATTTTCCTTCGCACGCATGCCATCGCATGGACCCGAAATTATTTTCGCCAAACGTTGTAAACTATGGAAGTCCCTCTTTCTCGATCTCTACAAGATCAGCCATGTCGTGAACAAGATCTTCGAAAGCGTAACCTTGCTCAACGCGGTATTCTCTTTAGTAAACATAGTGGTAATGCTGTTCTTGGCTGTGGTGAACTTAACGTCGGATGTTTCAACTTTCAGTCTCGATCAATTGAAGTGGTCCATATTTTGGACTGTCTGCGAAGCGTTTGGAATGTTCCTCATCCTGAAATCGTGTCAATCCGCAGCCGAAGAGGTGAATAAAGAGTAATTTTTATCATTCTTATGTGGTGAATGCGTAAATGGTAAAAGTTAGGATAGTTTCTTTGAAAATTCCAAAAGATTGATTATCGTTATTATTCATTGGAATTTTTGACTTAGATCCACTTTTACATTTAACCCTACTAGTGGTACCCGCATAAACGATCAAATCTCTTAAAAAATGCATTATATGGGAAAATGCAAATTGAAAAAATAAAAACAACATATCTCGTATTATATGAACTATTCCTTTGATAGATGTTTGTTACATGTTGAAATAATTGGTAAACTTGATCTCCAAATTAATTCTGTTTCCCTTCTTCCATCATTCTTTATGTCCTAGGCTCGGTATTTTGGTTTTCAACGCACGTCTCGATCAATTGAAGTGGTCCATATTTTGGACTGTCTGAAGTCATCCTGAAGTCGTGCCAATCCGCAGCCGAAGAGGTGAATAAAGTTGCATGCTTATTTCGTAAAAACATAATTGGTAAATGTTAGAATTGTTTCTTTGAAAAATGTGAATATGTATGTATTGGTTGTTATTCAGGCGAAATTTTACAGAGATCCACATTTACATTTAATCCTTCTAGTGGTGCCCGCATAAACCTTTGCGAAGTTAGTTAGATATCTCCATGTTTAAAAGTTATAATAGTCCATTTCTCTTTATAAAATTAGACAACACATTTTAAGTTTAATGAAATTTCCACACGCAATTTACTGAATAATAATAATCTGCAATTATTAATTAAGCAATCTATTTAGTATGATATAGCTGAGCTATAATAAGATATGTTATAGTTTTTACCGTCGAATAAAGTAAAAACGGAGAAATTCAGTCCATATTTACGTATTTTAATGAATGACGGAAAAACATTGCACCTTGAAAATCGAAACTCCTAGGTAAACATATGGGAAAATATAATTGCCTCCTGGTGTCGATCTTGGGGCTCTTCCGTAAATGAACAATAGTTTTTCCTGGATTTCCTAGTTGGCAGAAACCAAATGGCGTTTACAGCATTTCTCTTGGAAACACTGTTGAAGATATAAAGAGGGGATGAATGGAAGGACTGAAAGATAGGAAGACGGACGGACGGAGATTGAGTAATTAGATGTATAAATTAGAAGACAGAATTTAGTTGCATGCAAAGTAAATCTGATTGTTCAATCTCAGGACAATAGAATAAACAACTTTATTTCGTTTGTAGCTAAAGTAATTCTCGGGATTTCTAACGGGAGGCTAGAATCAAATGCTAATAACTATATAGATGTAGACTAGTTGAAATTTCAGAATGTTAGTGACAATAGGGATGCTATTGGGATTATGAGGGAATTGCTTGAGAGAAACTTTGAAAGATAGATAGAGGGGCGGACGGAGATTGTGTAATCTATGTACACACGCACGCACGCAGGCAGAACGCACGCACGTACACACACACACACCGGCTGGCTCTCACCTCGTTAGTCATGCCTGCCGCGCGACTCCACGTCTGCTGTCTGCGCTCTGCATCAACGGGGTGATAAGTAGTACGACGGAAATGTGCGGCCATGTTTACCGGCACTTCAAGTCGATTTACGACCCGGACGACGACGCTGTAGCAGCGGACTGCGATATATACGTCGGATTGAGCCGGGTGCGGGATGAGGATATGGAGGCATGCGACGCTCCCATCGATATCCGCGAACTTACGGAAAGCCTCCAACGGATGAAGAACTGTAAAGTTCCGGGATTGGACGGCTTGACCACCGAATCCTTCCACAAGTTCTGGAGGCGCTGAGCCGGTCGTTCAGTCGAGTTGTGGACGAGAGCTTTCGGCGGGGTCGACTGCCGCCCTCCATGCCGAGGGCAGTAATAGCACTGCTCCATAAAAAAGGCGACAGATCGGATATCGGGAATTGGAGGCCAGTCTCTCTGGCCACAACTATAAGCTGCTGGCTGGCTGCTACGGGACCTCATCCGGGAAAAAAGCGCCGGAGGGGATGCATTGGCCATACTGTCGCTAGACCAACAGGGAGCCTTCAATAGGATCAGGCATGAGCATCTTTACGCCACGCTCGAGTGCTTGGGTTTCGGCAGGACTTTCATCGGACGGTTGCGGACTCTCTACAACGGGGCCAACTGCGTAGTCAGAGTCGCGTCATCCCTGACTGCGCCGATCCAATTCAGGAGGGGTATTCGTCAAGGATGTCCACTGTCGGGGCAATTGCACTCACTATCCATCGAGCCCTTCATCACACTGCTCAAGAGAAATCTCTCCCCGGACACGCAGACAGGAGACTAGCGGTCTCGGCTTACGCAGATGACGTCTGCATACTGGTCGACGGAGACGACGATTTCATCAGGGTTACGTCCTCCTTCGCGAGTTACACCTCTGCGGCCGGGGCTAAGCTGAACATGGCTAAGTCGACGGGACTGTGGTGCGGATCGTGGAAGGAGAGGACGGATACTCCTCTGGGTATCAGCTGGGCTAACGAGGGGTGCACGTTCCTTGGCGTCTGGCTGGGGAACGACGAACTGAAGTCGGCCAATGTGAACATGAAAACGATGCTCACCAAGCTGAAGGCGGGAATTGACCGGTGGACGCCGATAGCGGGACCACTGTCCTTGAGAGGAAGAGCGGCAGTCGCCAATCAATTTCTGGCATCCAGGTTGTGGCATCTTCTGCAGACCGTGCAACCGCCGCCACATTTTATCAGGCTCATCCAAAGTCTGTTGGCCGACGTGGTCTGGGCAGGCGGGAAGCACTGGGTGAGAGCGCCGGTCTTCACAGCCCCGGTGAATCAGAGCGGGCTGGGGCTGGTGGATGTGGGATGTAAGGTGAGGGCCTTCCGCGTGCTTTTCGCGCAAAGTTTTCTACACGGTCCCCCGGACTCTCCCTGGCGATTTTTAGCGGCTGGAAGGCTGATGCGCTACAGAGGGCTAGGGATGTCAGCAGCCGTCTTCCTTAATGGCGTGCCCTTGAGAAACTGCAGGTCGTTAGGGGGTTTTACAACTACGTCTTGACGGCGTGGAAGTCTATCGAAACATCACACGGAGCGTGACCGTTTCCAGTGGGTTGGCCACCGCCAGCCCCATCCCAGAAATGAGCCTCGACATCCGGAAGGCCGGAAAGCGGAGGCATCTGCCCATACCGAAGAGGGAGATGTATCAGGAACTTCTCTACGTGGAGAACGGCACGCGTTGGCCTATCAAGGGATATCAGGCCGAGGACAGGGTGCACTGGTACCCTTTCCATAGGTGGCCTTCGTTTGGCAAAGACTCTGAGGTGCCCTGGTGATTCGCCTTGGACAGGCTGGCGGACTGCAGGTTCCTCTCGAAGGTGGGGTTGGCGCAGAGCAGGGAATGTCCCTGGTGTCCCGGGGTCGAAGGATCTGCAGCGCACATCATCCTCCGTTGCACCAAGGTGACGGACGTCTGGAGGATCCTGACTCCCGTTCTGAAGAAGCTCACAGAACGAGATGCGATACTGCTCATCGACCCACAGAATGGCTTCCAAATTCCCTGGGACACTCGCGGCGAACGTCTGGAGAACTACCTGACGAGACTCGCGAAGTCGTGCATATATAAAAGCTTCACGCTCTTCCAACAACGGAAAATAACCACTGTCGACTACGCGTCGGTAGTCAAACTACGACTCGAGAGGAGGCTCCTGCGGGAGTACACGTACAGCGTAGGGAGCAACACGCTCGAAACCTTCCAGAATAAGTGGAGTATGGGTGTAGGCGTCTTCAGCATGAGAGGAGGAAAACCGAGCATAGACATCGCTCAATAGGCCTCTTGATGCAGAATCTTTGCATATAAAATTTTAAATTCCGTCAGGTATGAGTACATGAGTAGTTAATTGTTAAATATTTTGTAGGTTTAAATAATAGCTAATGAGAACAATAAACCTTGTTTTATTTATTATTTTGAAGAAATTTCTATTTAACCGTAAATTTTTAAAATTCTTCTATAAATTATAATAAATATCTCTTTGAAATCCAATTTCTTCAAAAGCAATACTTTATTTATTTAATTTGCATTTAGATAATGAACTACTTCGACCAGTCCCCAAATGATCTGGTTTTGTTAGTAAAAAGTCAGGGAAATCCTTATTAGATTAATAAAAATTGGTGTATAGTTGAATTTTCGCTTGCCATAACCCACAAATAATTTGTATCAACCTTTACCGAAATATCGATGGATAACATTGACCACAGGTTCTCGGGCTTCCTTGGATACAGGACCTGAAAGCACAAACGTTAAAATTTTCTTTAATTCTCCGCCAATTCAATTTAATTTTGAAAATAAATGGATGCCATGTCGAATGTTTCTTGATTGGTTTCAATTGTTAAAAAAATTAGACAACACTTGAGTGGCGCGTCAGAAGTAGTAACCAGTATGATCCTTCGTGATGGGCATATTTATACATTATGTGTAGCTTCATTGAAATCAAAGGAAATGTTTCTACCAAAATCTCAGTTTAATATAAAGTAAAAAGACTGGTAAAGCCGAAAATTACACAATTATAAAGATTTAGGGCTCCCGAACAAGTCCTACCAGATTTCGGGGGAGATTTATCTATGGTAGGTTAATGCCGACCCAACCCTACTAATTGCAAAAATAAATACGCGTTCAGCAGGATCTTAGGCCTTGCGCCGTTTCTCAGAGAAAGACAGCATGACGACGACGGGAGGACACTTATCTCTGCCACAGTTTACAGCATCTCGTTGCACATAATGTGGATATCATTCGGACTAGTGACTTTTCGGTTTGCCGCTGTATGAGAATACGAGTTCATACTGGAGTCCGTTAGACTCGTTGGTGCAAAGGTTTTGGGCCTTCGTCATCCAAGCTTTAGTTTTCGCAAGCACCTCAAGCTTCCTTCCTAAGAGTTTTGACATAGACGTGTCCTACGTGGAATTCATAAAAATGTTGGACGATGCTACTCGTATGAAAAATGTCGCAACCGATGGCAACGCCGCCAGCACCAGAAAGGTCGTTGAGAAGGAATTATGCTTGTTTGGGATATGGGCGTTCGGTTATGTGACATTTTTCAACCGTTGTTGACTCGATTAGAGTCAGACATACAGACAGACAAACGACATTATTTAGGGCGAAATTGAGACTATATAGTCCCTTCTTACATTTAATCCTTTCGTCATATAAGTAAATGCAATATTTACATATTAAAAGAAATTAGGTTACAGAAATATTACATTAAAATATATACAAATTACAACTTAATTAAATATTGGTTAATAGATCACAGAGTATTACCAAAGAATATTGTTAGTGTTGTGGGTCGAAAAAATAACTGTGTATCAGCTATATTTTAACACAGAAAAAATTTCCCACTGCGGTAAACACCTACGAAGAGAAGAGAGGTGTAAAAAACCGCGAAAAATTCCTAAATAGTTCAGTGAAAGAGGAAAAAAAAGAACAACAATAATTTGAGGAGAAAAAATCATATATAAATACACACATTAATATCCATATAAGGGAGGGGGTGAGAGGGAAATAGGGATTGTAGGGTAAGATATGCCTGGGAGATTACATCGTAATTATGATACAGGAAAATAAAGTAAAATAAAACTATACATTTATCCCTAATAAGCGCATCCTTGTGACAACCTAAAAGAGAAGATAGGGAGTGGTTCAATGCATGGGGAGTGAGAAGAGATACTTGTGATACAAGCGTTTAAAAGTGCCTAGAGATAGAGAGTTTTTTATTAAAGTTGGAAGGCCATTCCAGAGTTTGCAAGCAGTGACGGTAAAGGATTTGTTGTAAATTTCTGTTATATGAAGTGGAGTTGGTAATTTATCGCGTCCTCTGGTATTGCATTGGTGAACTGTATTAATGGCGGTGAACTGAGAAGAAAGATAACGAGGGATGTGATTATTAAGAACTTGATACAATAGGGAGAGGAGGTGAAGGTTTCTTCTAGATTCAAGTTTTAGCCAGGAGAGTCGACGGAAATATTCTAAGACATGGTCAGACCTTTTAAGATTAAAGATGAATCTGTTGCAGGCATTATGAGAACGTTGTAGCTTAATCGCGAGATCCTTTGATAAGTCCTGGTATACAGTATCACAATAGTCGAAGTGAGGAAGAATTAGAGAGGTCACTAGCTGTATTTTTTGTGAAGAAGGAAGAATGTTAGTGAGAGGCCCTAGTGTGTGTAAGAAAGAGTTTACCGTCTTGCAGACTTTTATTACGTGATTATTCCAGGTAAGCGTTTCATTAATTACAATGCCGAGATTTTTTATGATTTTGCAATAGGGAATAACTGAGCCATATATAGCCATATATAGAAGTCAGTAGTTTTGAATAACCAATCAAAATGGCCTGAGATTTCAAGGGTTTTATGTTGAGAAGATTACCATAGCTCCATTCTTGAAGTTGAGCCAAGTCATCATTTATGTTGGCAATGGAAAGAGATAAGTTATTGGATTTGGTGTCTAAGTATATTTGGAGATCATCTGCGTACAGATGATGCTTGGAATAAGTTAAATATTGAGAAAAATTATTAATAAATAGGGAGAACAACAGGGGCCCTAAAATTGAGCCCTGTGGAACGCCTTGGTTAACATTAAGCCATGAAGACGAGGAGTCGTTGGAGATGACTTTTTGGAAACGGTCGCTAAGGTACGAGGAGAACCAATCCATTGCAGGTGAAGAGAATCGCATGCAGCGGAGTTTTGCTAGTAGTGTCTTTGTCTATTGAGTCGAACGCTTTGCTGAAGTCAAGCAACACTAGTACTGTGAGTACTGTGTCTGCGTATATCATCGGTGATTTTAATTAGCGCAGTGGTGGTGCAATGTGACTTCCGAAAGCCATATTGATGGGAGTCAGGAAGATTATTTTCGTCGAGAAAAATTGTTATTGTTCATGCGCAAGTTGCTTAAGAGCTTTTGATAAAGTGGAAAGGAAGCTAATAGGCCGATAGTCATTGTTTGCGGAGAGAGATTTCTTAGGGATTTGGCGGATCAACGCGAGTTTACATTGCGATGGGAATTTTCCCTGTAATAAGGAGTGGTTGAAAATGTTAATGAGCACTGGGAGTATTAGATGTTTTAATTTTTTTATGATCATGATAGAAATACCATCAGCACACTGGGCTTTAGTTTTGATTCTGCGTATTACTGAAAGTACGTTAAGTTGCGAAACAGCTTTAAAGTGGAATTGTGGAGAACCGAAAGACTCGTTCGCTTTTACCGGAAGACAACTAATGACTTTGCGTTTACGTTCGGTGCCGATTGTTGTTGGGTTAGTTGAGAATATCTTATTAAGGGAATTTAATGATATGTTTGGTGGTAACGAAGAATCCTTGTGCTTACCAATACCGAGGTTTCGCAGGTTGTTCCATAGGGTGGATGTTGTCACATTGGAGACTGATATAGAATAAGCAAATTTTATTTTGGCATTTCTAATCTGCTGCTTGGTTTTGTGTCTAATACTTTTGTAGACATTGAACGTATTTGGACATTTATTTGATTTGAAGAGACGGAAAATTGAATCGCGTCGTGCCATCAATAGTTTCAAGTCGGCCGTTATCCACGGGGCGTGAGGTTTAGAAACACGTGTAGTTTTGATGGGCGCGTATTTACCGAGTAATTGTAAAAGAAAAGCGTTAAGTGATTCGAGTTTTGCGTCTATGTCGTCAGCATATTCAATAGATGTGCCACAGAAGACCCGCCCCATCGGCAGTAAGACTATCATAATCAAGGTTTTTAAAATTTCGTTGAGAGATGAATTTTGCTTAAATTTTGGAGAGTTTAGGGAGTGGGCAAGAAAAATTAAGTCATACGATGAAATTCCCGGGACAGATGTTATTTGTTGGTTTTAATGGTAGTATACTGAGGTTGGGCGTTGTAAAAGAGTTTTTAAAAAAGACTGCATCTGAGGAACTTGAGGCGAAATTAGCATTCAAGTCACCAGATATGATTAGGTAGGGGCCCCACTATTGCGTTATGGTTTTACAGGATAACTTGAAAGAGAACCCGAAAGCATTTTGGTCTTACGTCAGGGAAGTTAAAGACAGGGGCCCCATTATTGCGTCACTGCGATCGGAAACGGGAAACGTAGTTCACGAAAGTACGGATAAAGCAAACCTATTAAATCATCATTTTCAGAAAGCTTTTACTCGTGATGACGATGAATGTGAAACCCCTATTCCTATGCGTCATGGCGATTCGATGGAAGATTTGGTATTTTCGGAAAATGGCATCCCGCTCCAACTTCATTCAATTAAGCCAAATAAATCTCCTGGACCGGAGGAAATTCCCGCGCGTCTAATGAAAGAATTATCTGCTGAAATCGCGCCGTATTTGAAATTTATATTTGAGAAATTCACTAGGGAAGGAGGAGTTCCTAAAGATTGTAAGGTAGCACACGTTACTCCCATCCATAAGGGTGGCGACAAAGAGAACCCCGAAAATTATAGGCCGATATCCTTAACTTCATTATCGTGCAAGATACTTGAGCACATAGTCTTTAGCTCTGTAATGCTCTATTTAGTTAGTCATTCATTGCTTAGCGGAAGCCAACACGGATTCCGGAGAGGTAGATCATACGAATCGCAGCTCGGCCTGTTCGCGGACGATTTTTTGCGATGCGGAGAGAAAAATACTCAGGTCGATGCCATATTCATTGATTTCAGGAAGACGTTCGATAAAGTATCTCATAGGAAATTAATTGCGAAGTTAGGACAATGTGGTATCAATCCGAAAGTTGTCGGTTGGGTGTGAGACTTCCTCTCGTATAGGGAACAGATAGTTGTCATCAATGGGAAATACTCGTCCACCGTTAAAGTTGCTTCGGGTGTTCCTCAGGGAAGTGTATTGGGCCCTCTGCTCTTCTTAATCTATGTAAATGATATCTGCTCGGATGTTCGTAGTAAAATTAAGCTTTTCGCCGATGACACCGTTCTATATAAAGAAATAAAAAACAGGAGGATCATCAGTCACTGCTTGAAGACTTAAGAGCCATTTCAGCGTGGTGCAAAAAATGGCAAATTGAAATTAATTATGCGAAATGTGCCGCAGTCACGTTCTGGAAAGGTAAGAATATAGAAGTAGGTTTCGAGTATAAAGTAAATGGAATAAATATTCATGCAGCCGAGTATGTTAAATATTTAGGAGTAACCATTTGTCGAGATCATTCGTCGAGTTATAGGCGCGGCCAACAAGAAACTGGCTTTCATAGGTTGAATAGTACGGAACACTACAAAAAAGTACGGGAAACATGTTACTTATCACTGGTAAGACTGCAATTGGAATACGTAGCTTGCATATGGGATCCGTACGAGAAGTGACACAATTAAAAAGCAGCAAGATTTGTAAAACAAAAGTACGAACAGAAGGAAAGCGTCACCTCTTTATTGAGCGATTTGAACTGGGTATCACTGGAGGACCGTAGATTGAACTCAAGGTTGAAACTTTTGGAGAAATATAGGTCGGAATGTCTAAAAGATGAGGTAGTGGGAATAATTGTGGCACCAGCGTATATAGGTAGAAATGATCGAGATAATAAAATGCGTGATATCGATTGTAGGACGGAGCGTTATCTAGGCTCGTTCTTTCCAAAGACAATACGAGACCAAAATAGGAAATTTCGAATTGCGTTAGACAATCTTTAGGTAGGATTTGGTGCATTGCACCCCCTGCCACTAACCAACTTGGAGAATTGCAGGGTAACTTGGAGATGTAGATGTATTCATAATCGTGTCTTAAGTTGGCGATGATCTCGTCAATTTCAGATAGATAACCAATTTTTGGAGGACGATAAACGATTCCTAACAGATTTTTTTTGGATTGACGACTACTTCAAGGAAGAGATATTCAGGTCTGCGGGGGTATTGTGCGTCGCTGGTGGCGATTCTTTTACAAGCAAGGTCTTTACGGACGTAGATTCCTACTCCTCCTCCTCCTTTCCCTATCCTATCATTGCGAAACAGGTTATAGCAAGGTATTTCTACAGAGGAGCTCAAGATAGTGAGTTTCAACCACGTCTCGGAAATGGTAATAGCATGTAGATCGTTGGGCGGGAGTAGTGAGCGCAGTTCGTCGAAGTGGGGGACAAGGCTTTGAGCGTTAAGATAGATAAGTTGAAAGGATCGAGGAAAAGGTTTAAGTTCTGTTGCAAGAAGAGAATGTGTTGGGACTGGGATGGGTGGGGTAATGCCATTATGGGGCGGTGGCGGACGGTTGGTGATAAGATGAGCAGCGTGATAATGAGTTCGTCTGTGGATGGTTGGTCTGACTTGTGGGAAAAATTCAGGGGCTTTAGGGTTTGGGTATGGCACCCTGTGGTGTGACGGGAGGAAGGCTGGTGCATTTGGGTTAAGAAGAGAATTAGGCTGAAGAGAAGTTTCGGTGGAAGGCTCAATGACAAACATTTTACGGTGTGGTCGAGTAATCTATGCTGCAAAGTGCATTGGATGATTCAGGTAAAGAAGTGTTTGAGAAGGGCTACGATAAGGTGATTAATGCAAACAGGAGAAGTAATGCTACAGTATATGCTAGTGACTTAGTAACAATAATAGAAATACTAATTAATTATTAAGAAATAATAAATGAGACACTACACTAAAGCCGCGTAGGTAGAACAAAATAGAGGTAGAGATGAAATGAAGCAATCGAGGGGAGCACTTGGTAGGAATTGAACACGAAGAAACTAATCGGATAAGGGCACTACACTGGAAATGGACGCTACGATTGAGTAAGGGGAATGCGAGGGGATTGCAATTTAAACTAGGTTTCCGGGAATGAAGAATCACTGAAAGTGAAACTAAATCACGGATTTAATGAGAAAAGCACAGAACCGCGAAACACTGAAAACAACTAAATAGGGTTTGCACCAACGCTGAGGGCTACTTCTACACAGAGAAAAAGGAGCACTAAACAGTGGGAAACACTAAAATAAACGCTGCACAAAATACTACAAGAAAGACCGAATAAGACTAAATTTTATGCACCGGAACCGCTTGGAAATAAGCACTAGGGAGAGGGGACTACACTGAAAACTTACGACGTGGAGGACACTATGGAGAGGGGATGGCAGGCGGGACGGGAACGGGGATGGCAGATGTCACAGGAACGGGGATGGTAGGCGTCACGGGAGTGGGGATGGCAGGCCGAGGTTGATTTAAAAAGTTGACACAGGCAGGATATCTCTTTAACGAAGGACTTTAAGCAGAAGTAGCGAGAACGCTCAAGTTCACGCTAATCACAGAAAGCCATCCTCATACATAATTGAGGGTTTCCCTGGTGTGGTTGATGTAAGTTGAAGTGCATGCAGCTCTCTCAGATGAGATATGAATGCAAGAACGCCGTTTTTTCGCAGTATGACTACTTTGCCATCTTGCGTCTACACATTACCGAAGCCAGCTAGTTTTTTTGCATCGATGAGAAGATTGAGTTTGGTGGTGGTGAGAGACTCGGTGATGGTAAAACCGGAGCTTTTTAGCGATTTTTTATTTCGCCATACGTTATCCCTATCTTGATAACTGATGAACCTCATAATCATGGGTCGAGGCCTGGAAAAGTTCTTCTTCTAGATACGGTGGGCACGGGACATCATGAACGGACTGATACTTACTTTTAAGGTGAACTTTAGAAAATCACCAATGACTGCCAGTCCGTTTTCTCCATCCTTTTCGGGGATTCCATGAATGAGAAGACAGTTTCGGCGGCTGTATTGATCCAGGTCGTCGAGCTTCTCGTCAAAGTTTAGAAGGCGATCCTCCATCTGGCTGACTTTAGATTTCATGGACGAAATCTCTTTCATAAGCTGTTCGCGAAAACTTTTAAATTCCGTTTCCAGCTTAGTGAGACTCTCAGTACGTTGGGGACCGGATAATTCTACATCTACATCTACACTATACCCTACAAGTGGTGGATGGCAGAGGGTGAAGTACACCAAGTGTCCATAGTTTTCCTACGTTATCTTTTTCTATTATGGTCTCTTATCGTCCTAGGGAAAAACGATCCTCTATATCGCTCCGTTCTACAGTCGATATCGCGAATCTTATCCTCACTGTCCTGCCTTCCGAGATACTTCGGGCTTCTGATAAGTCCTACTACCTCATTCGCTAGTCCCTCCGACATAAATTTTTTCAGTAGTTTAATTCTAGCCTGCAGCCTACGTTCCTCTAACGATGTCCATTTCAGATTTTCTATTAATGATGTTACGCTTTGTTTACTATCGTAATTCCTCTTTACAAATCTATCTGCCCTGCGCTGAACCTTTTCTATCTCGTTAGTGAGTCCCTTTTCGTAAGGATCCCACACAGCTGAAGCATATTCGACCTGCGGTCGAACCAAGGATAAATAACATAATTATTTCACTTTTTCGGAGCTATTTCAAACTATCCTCCCTATAAAGGCCAGCTTTTTGTTAGCGGCACCTATCAATCGGCGAATGTGAGTGTCCCACGAGAGATCACGATGGATCGTGACTCCGAGGTATTTAATCGAGTCTGAAACTGGAATCTCTACTCCGTCCAACGAATAATTATTATCCAACGAGATACTCTTGGTTCTCCAGAAGTTGATGACGCAGCTTTTCTTTTGCTTGATCTCTAACTGCCATACCTCACACCATGCAGAAATAGCTTCTAGGTGATTTGGAGATACTGTTGGTCTTCCGGATTGCTTATTTCTCTATAGATGACGGTGTCCTCCGCGAAAAGCCTAATTTTACTTTTGACTACTGAGCTGATATCGTTTATATAAATTAGAAATAATAACGGACCAATTACACTACCCTGTGAAACGCCAGAGACAACCTCCACTAAGTTCGAAGATTTCCCATCTATAACAACCATCTGTTTCCTATGATTTAAAAATTCACGGATCCAACTAACTATTTTAGAATTAACGCCTAAGGTTTCTATTTTCGTTATTAACTTCCTGTGAGGTACCTTATCAAAGGCTTTCCTAAAATCTAAGAAGAAGGCATCGACCTGCGTATTCTTTTCTCCGCTTCTCAGTAAACAATTAACAAAAAGACCGAGCCGAGTATCACATGACCTACCTTTCCTGAAGCCGTGTTGACAATCATCTAACAATAAATTACTATTAAGAAATCGCATTATGTTGCTAACGAGTATATGCTCGAAAATCTTACACGATATCGAAGTTAAAGAAATCGGCCTGTAATTTTCTGGGTTCTCCTTGTCGCCGCCCTCATGAATTGGGGTAACGTGCGCTAACCTCCAGTCGCTAGGGACCTCTGCGCGAGAAATGGATTTCTCGAAGATTATCAGAAGAAAAGGTGCTATTTCTTCAGCTAATTCTTTTAAAACGCGAGCAGGAATTTCTTCGGGGCCAGTGGCTTTGTTATGTCTGATGGAACTTAATTGCTTTGCTATTCCCACCTCAGAAAATACTATATCCTCCATCAGGTCCCCCCTTATTGCGGGTGCATAATGTACGCAATGGTCGCTGACGGCTGTGAATGCTTTTACAAAATGACCGTTTGACAGGTTGGCTTTCTCTACGCTATCATGAATAACGGCACTCGAGTCATTACGCAGGGAAGGTATGGTAGGGCCTCTACCTTGGACCTCTCTCACATAGGACCAAAACGCTGTAGGGTCCTCCTTCAAATAATTATTTAATACCTTATTCCGGAAGTTAGTAAAAGCCTCGCGCAGTAGTTCTCGCTTTAGCGCGGGCTTCCTTATAAGTTTTAACTTTAGTTGCTCTATATTCATCGGATGATATACACGGCATATTTTTTATTTTCGCGTGGCTTATTCTCTGACGCCTAAACGCACTCCTAACTTGCTTATTGTACCAACGTGGCTCTTTATTGTCGACCTTCAATTTAATTGGAATGTACTTATCGATACTCTCTAGCATTATATCCTTGAATAGTTTCCATGACGACTCAGCACCTGATCGTTCGGTCGTATCACGGAAGCCAGGTAGTATTTCTCGTAGGCGCGACCTGAAGCTTGAAAAGTTTTCCTTAGCAAATATATAAAACTTTCTTTGAGGCTTAGGGTGCCTATCGATTTTCAACTTACACTCTGCATATACGGCCTGATGATCACTTATCCCATCTTCAATGGTGACTTTGTTCATTCTTTCTGGGACGGTAGTTGCTAATAAATCTAATATGTTTCCCGATCGCGTTGGCTTTCTGACTAATTGAAGGAGAGAGTGCTCGCAGAATGTTTCGATTAATGCCTCACAGGATTCGCGTTCTTTACCTCTAGATTCGAAACATAGATTTTCCCAATCAATTGAGTGTAAGTTAAAGTCACTACCGACTATAACGATACCATCTTGATTTATCAGTCTAAGCTTTGATAATTGTTTCTCGAGACTTAAAATACAATCTACACCAGCGTTAGGTGTCCTGTAAAACGAGCATATGAACACCTTTTTGGAGCCATCTTTACCTATGTGGCACCAAACACTCTCGATATCCTCGTCACTTATCGGAATCTCACTGCTATTGTACTTATCGCTAACCGCTATGAAAACTCCCCCGCCCGATCTATTAGCGCGATCTCTTCTATAGACACGATAGTCTCTAGGAAATATCTCCTGACTCTGAATCTCATCCGTTAACCAACTTTCTGTGCCTATCACGACGTCGGCATGCAGACTGCGAATAAGATGCTCGAACTCAGCAATTTTCCTACGGATGCTGCGACAGTTCAGTGCGACGACGTTTAATTTCTCATTATCACTTCGCATACTAATCTCACCCTTGACTTTCTCTTCCACACTAAAACTACATGCGCTCCCGCCACAATCACTCCCACCACTGTATGGCGTCGCATCAAAATTGGAATTGCGACCCGTCGCGCCCTTTACGGAACATTCTATCAATGACATATCGCGAAATTGGTGCTGCATATTACGCTCGGTGTATATTCTATCATTAGATAATCTTTCGGGATTCTTATTTTCTACAAGTGCATCGATTATCCCATGTCCCAAAACTGAGCTACACCCTGCCCTACTCTCTAGCCTAAAAAATCCCTACCGTACTCGAGAATCCTACTCGCTACTCTCTGAGCCGATTTGGGCGTGTAGTGAACACCAGAGTGATCCAGTGGTGCCCTGCACGATTCAATATTCGGTCGTAGGTCGACGAAGTCCACTCCCAAGTCCCGACAGAAATTCCACAGCCTTCGGTTCAGACCTTCAACTCTATTCCAAACCTCAGAACCGAGGTCAATCCTAAGGACTATACTGCAGACAGTAAGCCGCACATCGGAACCCGACTCCTCTCGGACACGAGCAACCTCAGAGGCCAAGTCCTTATAAGAACTTAAAATCTCCTCGGACCCGCGCTTCGAGGTGTCGTTAGTCCCAACATGGGCCACCACCCGCAGCCGAGAGCAACCTGTCGCCACTACCGCTTCTCTCACCGTGTTGGTCACTTGCGGCACCGTGCCTCCTGATATACATCTGGAGAAGACCCGCTCTTCAACTCCCTCCCGGCGGGCTCTGGATAACTGGGGTGCCATTACACGCCGAACGTTAGAGCTACCTAACACTAACAACCCTCTCATCCCAACCCGACACCCCTTGGGCCCGGCCTCCATCGAAGAGACGGGAGTGGGTACGGGCGCAATGGCCGTGGAGTCGTCCTCCGACCACACCTCGAACCTATTACTGACAGGAAGAGAGTCCGCCGAAGCATTCCCAACTCCCTGCCTCCGCAGCACCACCCCACGATCTCCCCGAGTGGACACCACTCTCCACTCATCGGATTTCCCAGCCCAAGGACCCTCAGCTCGCGGTAAGGAGTCAGAGTCAACTCCGATCACTCTACCGGCTGCCGCACCCAGGCGAACCCGGGCCGCCAATTTGGCGCGGCGAGCTTTCAGGGATGACCCCGCACCCCCCACACGAACCAAGGCTGCCTCGGACCTTTCCACCCTCTGAAGGATGTCCACAACCACCCTCTCCAGCTCCGTGATTCGAGCCCTCATGGCCTCGCAACCAGCGGCGCACAAGAAGGAGGAAACGGGAGTACTCGGTGAAGCCATCCTAAGCTTACCTAATTTATATACTAACGCAAAAGAGTTACAAAAAAAAAGAAAAGCTGAAATGGGATACTGCTAAAGAATTTGATCTGTTTAAAAGCGGAGACGCTCTTCGTGTAGCGTACGAGAAAGGGTCAAACGCAGGTATAAAGTGAAAGGCGTTAACAACACAAACAAGGTTAAATCACGCACAGGAGATGATAGTACACAACAACGAAAAATATAAATACTATGGAGCGTAAAACTAAAACAACCTTAAAAATGTAACGAGAATATGCTAATACACAATAACTACTATGGTATAAATATTATTTTCTAAAAGGGAGAATGAAATTTCTAACAAGAAACTACGAGGCTTAAAGTTAACTATTACGGTAGAGAAAAATAAAAACTATAACGTGGATGTTATAACAAAACTAATTACATAACTTAAACGAATGTTAAATAAAATTACCGAAGGATAACAATAGAATAAAGTAAATTGTTAGTTCTACTTAACACTACAGCTACTCTAGTCGCTCGAGGCTACGTAGGAGCTCGCAGGAGCAAGTGAAAGGCACGTCCGTTCACTTCAACAGCCAGGTAAAGACTCGGATAATTGTTTGGCTTTGGCTAGATCTGTGCTAAAACGATCCTTTTCTGGCAAAATTTCAGCTAATTTGCCAGAAATGCACTTATTCTCAGCAATAAGCAAGGTGTTTTGTTCAAGAAGGGCTGCTTTGGTGGCCTTGACGGGCGAAGGATGGTAGTTACTTCGTGAGGGTAGGAGGAGGGAGGAAGCGCTTAGCTAATGAGGTCCGTCTCCTATGAGGCACAATGACTGACTGGAGTGAGGATGGATGAAGCTTGCAGTTCTTCGTTTCGACGCACCGACGTTTCCGCCTCTCCAAAAGATTGAATTGTTTGAGATCTGCACCTGCCTCACTCTTTTGCCTAATCCGGAACTTGAGCAGAATTTTTTGCTTTCGGTGTCCGTTGCGTACGGTGGCCCATTGTGTCTGATGTTTCGCACCCTTTGCAGGCGCGAATCTTTTTCCCGCATTTATAATTACGGTGGTTTCGTCCTTTATGTAACGGCCGTTGTAGATTTCCTGCTCTCCCTCACCAATCCCCTCGATTGATCTTCATTGGACTTGTTCTGTTCCTTCCCCCCCTTTCACCAGTCCCCCTCATCTCACTTTTTGGCTTCTATCGGCCATTTCTCCTTCACTTCCTTCTCGGTATGCTATGCTGATTGTAACAAATAACAAATATGTAAATTCATCAAAAAGCATTTATGGCTGTATGAAAGAATGTTTCATTTTTAGAACCTTTATGTGAGAAGAAACTTTTAGATGGAATACTATATTTTTCATAGTATGAGTTTTGGGATTGTGACAAAATAAGAAAAAATCGCTCACCTCTCCGGAAAGGTAAAAGTGCCTTTAAGATTTTATCTCATTATTCGCCAGGAATGAGTACAGAAATCACTGCAATTTCGAATGGAATGCCTATTTCTTAAAATTTCCACAGTATGCTAACATATAATCATGGGAATACGGTAGTATTTAGCCGTAGAATACTGCAAAAAAGAAGAAAATCGGTCGATATTTACGCATTATAATAAAGGAAAATATTCTTGAGCTTTGAAAAATCGAAAATGACGTGTAAACTTATGGGATACTATAATACTCTCGTAGAATTGAACCTGTAACTTTTTCCGGTAAATTTTATTTTCCATACCATAATTTATGGAGGTTTAAGTGCATTGCAAGTTTCAGCTCCTGATTCCTTCTGAAATGTTCTAAAAAGCTTAAGAGACAGACGGGCAGTAGATTGAGCCTTGCCTAAATGGATTGCTTCCTCCCTGGCAGGTACCTGGCACTCGAGAGTTCCCATAAGTTTAAATATGGAACAAAAAATTTAATAAGAACAACTTACCTTCGTATGAAAAAATCTTCATAAATTTCCCTGCTTGGCAGTTGCACGTTCTGTTTCAGCAGTTTCTTTTGCTAGGGATTCGGCTGGAGCTGTTGCGACAGATAACTTATATTTTTCGGAAGAATGTATGTTTTTCAATATTGTTATGTTCTCCGCGAAATATAGATAAAATATTGTTTTCATGAAAGAAATCGAATGCTAGTTTTACCCGGAAATAAACGTTTTATGGTCCCCTGAACACGTTTTGACTACTTCCTCGATGATGTCTGTCTGTCTGGCGGTCGGTCTGTATGTGATAGAATTTTGTGGGCGCTCTGACTCAAAATCTTAGTCTCGTATCATTACCAAACCTTACATTTAGAAATAATACTACACAATGAAGAGCTGATTAGGTTTTGGTATCAATCGCTCAACCGTAAGTGGATGTTTACTCTAGTCATGTTTTAGTTTTTGGCAAATAACTCTTTTAAATCTTCATAAATGTAAATGTTGTTTATTATAAACTCCTTAGATAATATTATTGTCTATAACGTTTTTTGCAACATTTTATACGCATAAATAACACTTAATATAAAATATATTAATCATCATTATGGGCGGTACTGATAAACCAATCCTACCTAAATTTAACATTTCCCGAGAAATTGTTATTTTTACAGGTACAACAAATTTTAAGAATTTTTCTTGGATAGAAGCCGAGACTCAACGTAACTCAAATGTTAATCCTCTATTTTGGCCGCACCGATCAACCAATTATCTTGAAATTTTAGTTTTCCCCTGAAATTACTGATTTTTAAGTGTTTATTAATTTTATCGTACATCTTTTAGTAGAATCCTAGATCTTACATGCGTACTAACAGAAAGATGCATCTTGGTTACCAAATCTTGACCATTCACTAATTTAGGATAAAAGAAGGAATCGTACCGAATTTGGTATTTCTAGCTTTTATCGTTATGCAGGACTTCCATGAATAAACATATGCACAAACATCCAAACAAACTCTTCAAAATATATATTTATAAGATATTTTTTTGTATTTATCTAAATGAATTTCATATTGTTATAATTTTCCTTTCAACAACGGATGTTATTATTATGAATTTAATGTTTTGAATGAAAGTGAATTATGAAAAGTCCAATAAAGAAATTAAAATATAGAAACTTAAAAAAATACTCTTATTTCTCATTTTTTCTACTCGCTTCTCTTCCACTTGCTATTTTGTCCACTTGCTATTTTGTCCACTTGCTGATTTGCCCACTTGCAATTTTGTCCACTTGCTGTTTTATCCACTTGCTATTTTGTCCACTTGCTGTTTTGTCCACTTGCTGTTTTGTCCACTTGCTCTTTTGGACTTGCTCTTATGTCGCTTGCTCTTTTGGCGCGCACCCTGCCACCTTATTTTGAGTAGACAAATTGCTTGCCGAACATGGACACTCTGCTCGCACTTGGAATTAAATTCAATTGCAAATGTATGTGGAATTTTAAAAAATTAGTTGGGTTAAAAAAATATAACTTTTGAAACGGAGTAAGTGAAAAGGTTAGTGGTGAAGTGTTTAGAAATTGGAGTGAATGAGTGGAAGAACGTATGTGAACGTGTACAGAGAGTAGAGAGAGAATTTATTGAAGCAGAAAATATTATGGAGAACATCAATGAGATTATAATTAATGTCGATTCAGAAACTGAAAGTGAAGAAAGTGAGTAGGATTAGTTTTAATTGTGTAGTAGTTGTGGTTTTTTGTGAATGTTTTTCAGTATTCGCCGATTTGTATACTCATTGTTTAACTAATATTTAACGCAGAATAGGGGCTAAGTTGCTTGCATTGTAATGTATTGAACGCTTTCAATGTTGCATTGCATGTAGTGATGATTATTGTTGACGGATAACCAATTACTTTAATTTTCGTCTTTGAAAATGTCCCTATTCTCCAGTTTGTGACAATCGCGTACTTTACTTCGAGTAAGTTACCGCAAATTCAAATGACTTGCATGTCCCGCAGAGCTCCGTTCAATGGGAACTGTCAAAATATTTCATTGTTTTTTTTATTCTTTGTTATTGACTTAATTACTCCATGTGAACATTTTTTTGTTAAATCGTCTTCATTATGCAAAAAAACAATTAAAAATAACTCTTTTAAATATCCCGCGGAAACGGCATCCGGGTTGGAGAGAGTACGTGACGACATCGCATGCCTTGGTACTGAAAGCACGCGGATTTGATACTTCGTCCTGTTGCTTTTCCTGATAACGTAGCTAAAATGGAGAATATGGAACTTAAGAAGGGTTGTAAGTGTTGTCCGGTACCTCAGTACTTATAAACAACGATTAAAACCCCGAGAAAATTGTTCTTCACGCTACCGAGCTCCTTGGAAATAAATAAGAATCGGAGAATATTGTGGTTGAAAGCCATGACGATACGCATTTGATATGTCGTAACGTACAACTGCATTTGTCTGCGAATATTATTTAAATCTAAATACTAGTTATATGTATGTACGTAAATGTAATGCTTCGTATTTTAGTTTATGACGTATGTCTGCATTACATTGATATGATGCATATATTTCTGGAGAACGTTGAAAGAGTAAATTATATTTTTATGTTTCAATGGTTAACATATATATTTTTAAAAAATTGTTGGAGCTTTGTGGCTATATCCAATATCAGGAGGCTATAATTTGGGTTTATTTATGTCCATTGTAAAGCCTAAAATTTTTTCACAGTGTCTTAAAATATTTATTAATATATAACCTATTTTGAATGTTTAGAAACATTACAGATATGTAGAAAGTCATGTGGTGGGCACATTGGATTTAAAAAAATAATAATTTGCTAAAGTAGTAATTTCATGTTTTATGTATAAATTTTAAAATGTCATTATGACACTTTATTTCACTATAAATTGAGTACGGTATTAACTATGCGTTTAAACGTTACGCAATTTCTGTATAAGATTTTCTATATATTTTGAAATGCATATGCCACAATTCAGAAGGTCGAGGCATAGTTTTTCAGTCGTGTACGAAACCACAACTTTTGCATCTCAAAGGATTAGATCTCTCGGGCCTAATTATCTCCTCGAGAAATTTTACTCTTAGGACAGTGGCAATAAATAACCAAACGAAATTACCCTTGGTAGATGTTATTATGTTTCATCCCGATTGTCACCTACCTTGACCCCCAAAAAAAGGAAAAAAAAATAAGTATCGAATGAAGACTATCAAATCTTCTCAAATGTGAAGCCGATTTAATACGAAAATACGACTGAAGCAACTGTACTGCTCTACACACAATCGAAATAATGAGTTTTGTTCGTGCTAATATACTTCCGGTCAACCGATTTTTACCAAAAACTAATCAGATCTTCAACTTTTATAAAAATGTAAAATATAAAATTTTGCGTTGACCTGGTTAATAGTTTTTGAGTTAGAGCGCCCACAAAAATCTATCACATACAGACAGTCTGACAGACAGACTGACAGACAGGCCCACTGACGTCATCGCGAAACTAGTCAGAACTTGTTCAGGGAACCTTAAAACATGTATTTCCGTTGAAATCTCGAGTTCGATTTCTTTCATGAAAACTATACTTTTTCTATACTTCGTTTATGGAGAAAGTAATGATGATTTTCTTGACTATATAAAATTATTTTTAATATAAGTATGTCACGTATAAGAAGAAAACATATTCAAATAAAATATTTTACCAAGAGTACGGTCTTACAACCACTCATTGATATATAAACTCATAAAAAATAGACATCAAAATACACATCTACGTACAATTCCTTCCTTTATAATACATATGTAGATGACTTATTATTAGGCCTCTACATACAATTTATGCAACAATAATAAAAATAATGATATTTTATTTTAAAATTTAGAACTGTGAAAACAAAAAAATACACAAATAGTACACAAAATAGTATCTTCAAAGAAAAACATAGCACTACATCAAAAGGTTACATTAGAAGTATTTGAATAAAGATAACGTGTGTGATAAGCAAAGAAAAAATAGTCTAATATTAAGTATTACTATTTATAAAATCAAACTTTAAATAAAAAATTAAAAATATATTTATATAATAAACTAAAGTTATCATATATTATTAAACAAAGAAATTGGATAGTTTTACTATTTTAATGTGATATTTGTGACTGATGCTTTTTACAAATTTCGCTGATTCTGGGACGGATTGAGAAAATAGAAACTCTAATTTCTTCATCCAAAGACAAAAGCCGTTCTCTCTTGTTATTTTCCAGCGACGTAACTGTGGTAAACCCGAGTTCGCATATATAAGAAGTGAAAAAATTTAGTAAAATGTCAATCGCTTTTTTTAAGATGCTTGGATATTCTTTTGAAATTTTGATCAAAAATTATTTAATGGCAGAGATTTAAATTGCATTTTCAATGTTCTATTGTTCTGGATTTCAACACACTACTCCTCTTTCAGAAGGCTGAATCCACTAGCACTTGAATTTACTGCAAATGGATTTCTAACCCAGTCATATTTGGAAATTTCTAAATTCGGAAAATAATGTTTTATTTTAAGTTGCAAAGATTGCAATTGGTCTATTATCAAATTCACTACTTTTTCCTTGCCATATGAGATTGCTGTTAGGGGAAACATTTCAGGGCCTCCTTTTTTAATTCGTTCCTCCCAAATTTTCAATTTACCAATAAATGTATTCATATTGTCTGTTGAAGATAAAATATTTTCATTTGGGCCTGTTGAAAAATGTCAGCAAGATAAGCCACTCGTACGCACCAATAGTCGCTGCTCAACCTATCAATAAAATTTGAACAGATTTCCTGCGTGAAAAACATCAACAGCTCCTCTTTTAGTTCATAAAATCGGATCAAAACCTTACCTCTTGAAATCCATCTTATTTCTGTATGAAAAATTAGAGTTACATGTTTTGATTCCATTGCTTCACATAATTTTGTAAAAATACGTGATTTTAATTGCCGACTTTTGATAAAATGTACCATCTGAACGACATCATCAAGAACAGTTTTTACTTCTGAATCTAATGTTTTTGCAACAAGCGCCTCTCTGTGTAGAGAGCAATGGGTTGCTATTATATTTGGATTAATTTTCTTAATAAGAGCAATGCATCATTTCTGAGTCACTATCATATTTGGAGTACCATCTGTACAAATTCCTACGCATGAAATCCAAGATAAATTACATTTTTTATGTACGTATCAATTACATCAAAAATGTCCTGTCCCTTTGTACTTCTCTGGATTTCTCTGCAGGAAAGAAATTGTTCTATTATTTCAGTTTCCTTTACAAAACGAATAAAAGCCAGTGCATGACATTTACCGCTTATGTCAGTCGACTCATCGACTTGAATAGCGAAACGTCTATCACTTACCGTTCCTGTGACATAATTTCTATATCATTTGAAAAATCGCTAATCCTAACCGTATCATTAGAAAGAGGTATTTTATCTATTTCGTTGGCAGCATCATCACCTAACATAATTCTAACAATTTCTTTACAGGCAGGAATTATTAAAGTATCTCCAACTGTATGAGGCTTTTTTGTTTCGCAATTAGCTCTGACACAATATAACTTGCTTCCAGAGCTTGATCAGAAGTTGAAAATTTTTTCAAAAAACTTGTTGACTGTTTACTTTGATCTTTCAAAATTCTTTTTAAATATTCTATGCTTTTGTCTTGCAAGTGCTCATGTTTTGATAAGAAATGCCGCTTTAGTCTGCTAGGGACCATAGAGTCATTGCATAACTTGTATCCGCAGATAATGCACATAGGTATTGGATTATTCTTATCTCCGGACCAGGTAAAACCCAAACCTAGGTAAGTCACTGTATTGTCTACTTTTGATTTTAGAAGATATCTTAGGAGACGCATTTGAATGTATTGTCGTCACTGTTTCATCTTATTTTGTTTTCTTCACTACAAATTTTTCCATTTTAATGAAGGTAAAATATATCCCAGATTAATAATTCTCGGAAAACTGCAAGAAACTAAGGAAAGAGATATTCATTGAACAAATGAATAAATTAAATACAAAGAATAAATAAACTTTAACTACCAACAAAAAATTTACTCTAATGTTCTCAAATAAATTCTGAGTTAGAGATTTCTTCTGGAAGGTGTAAGAAGGATTAAAAATCAAAACTGGTGACGGAAAACAATATCATACCTACATATAAAAATACGCTAAATAAGATTGAACGTACACTACTGGGACTATAGCAAGACAATGAAGCGCATTGGAAAAGTGAGTTAATTAAAGCATATTAGATGTAATAACCTTACCTTAAAAAAAATCAAAAACCCACTTTCATTCACGGCGAAATAGATATATTCTCTTAAGAATCGGATGTTCAGTAAGATCGCCGAAATAAAGCTGAAATTGTCTTGTACTGCAACTTTTAGCACTTGGTTCAGATTCACGAAGAAAATCTATGCAGAACGTTCCAATGCTGGATAACACAACTCCACATCTACATCTACATATTACACTGCAAGTCACCTTGACGGTGGATGGCAGGGGGTGCCGCGCACCAAGTTCCTAACTAATTATTAGTCACTGTTATCTATTGTGGTCACGTATTGTCCTAGGGAAAAAGGACTCCTTATACCTCTCCGTCCTACTATCTATTTCGCGAATCTTGTCGTCATTATCCCTCCGTCCGATATACGTTGGTTGTCGAATAATATCCTTCATTTCATTTACGAATATCTCCGACCTATATTTATCTAGAAGTTTAAGTCTCGCCTGTAATCTACGATCTTTCAACGATGGCCAACTCAACTCATCAATGAGTAACGTAACGCTCTGTTTTTTATCGTAATTCTTTTTCACGAATCTAGCTGCTCGCCGCTGTATTTTTTCTAAATCCTTTATGAGTCCCCTCTGATATGGATCCCAAACCGCTGCTGCGTATTCCATTTGAGGTCTAACCAACGATAAATAACAGGATTCTCTCACCTTTTCCGTGCTTTTCCTGACTATCCTACGCACAAAAGCCAACTTCTTATTTGCCGCACCTATCACTCGTCTTATGTGGGTGTCCCAAGACAGGTCACGATTCAAGGTTACCCCGAGGTATTTCACGGATTCCGAAACAGGAATGATCTCACCATCTATCGAGTAGGTAAACACGGACGATGGGCTTCTAGATTTCCAAAAGTTTAGAACGTGACTCTTTTTCTGATTGATTTCTAGCTGCCATTCCTTGCACCAAACAGATAACGCATCCAGATCATCCTGAAGCTGACGATGGTCGCTAGGACCACTAATTTCTCTATAGACTACGGTGTCATCCGCAAAAAGCCTGATATTACTTTTTACAACTGAGCTGATGTCGTTTATATAAAGAAAGAAAAGCATAGGTATACACGCACCGAAGAGAAAATAAATATCCCCGTAACGAAAAATAAGAGAATATACTCAACCGAAGAAGTCGTTACTTTGTAGCATTCAATATAAAAAAATAATAACAGAAATACTATGCAGAAAAAGACCAATTGTGTTCAATTTGTTCGAACATCACCAAATATTTTCTGCTAGTATTGGGCCAAAATGAACACAATAAGTCTGTTTCTACACAATATTGTACTTAAAAAGTTCCTAAATCAGAGATAATATCCCGTGAATAAATTCTTTGAACGGGAATGGGAAAAGACGGCTATAAGGGAGAAATGAGGAACAAGATTATCGCCGTCGAGGGAAGACCACCTGGAAGTTTTGCGTCACCCCTACACATCTCCCTCGTCACCCTAGGGTGACGAGTCACCCCGGTTGAGAAACACTGGTCTAGACTGTAGATATCCGTTTCTCTTTCTACATGCGTCGAGCGATCCATGCCGTACCTCTTAGATTGCCCGATCTGAACGGGGCTTTATTTTCGACCTAGAATCGTCTGGTGGCGTTTCATCAGAATCCGTGAACCGAAGGTCGTAGTCTCCCCTTGTTGGTAGCGCTGTTTTTATTTTCTTAATGGTTGGAGTAACGGGGTTATATCCAATATCAGAAGGCTTTGGTTTGAGTTTTATTATGTTTTATGTAGTCTAAATATTTTCCCAATTCCTTAAAATATTTATTATCATGTAACCTATTTGTAATATTTAGAAATATTACAGGTATGGAGAAAATCATATGGTGGCCACAACAGATTTTTTCTTTTGAATGCGAGTATTTATTCCTTATTTCTAATAGTTATTTTGTGAAATAGGTAGTGAATTTCTCACTTTTTTGCACTAGAACTCATATATGTTTGTTAGTTTTGAGATGATTGACAACATCTGAACCTCCTCCATGTCCTATTATTACATTCCACGTTACACATGGTGCACTGAACCATTTCATTGTCATCGTATTCGTGAATCTTTTTTAAAAAGGGAAATAATTTTTTCATCCCTTCTTCAAACGTACATCTTCTCTTCGGCATGGCTAACAATACAAGTATTTATATATATTATAAAAGATAGTGTACCGTAGTTTTGTTACCACAAACTCTTGGCTGTACGCGGTATTATGGCTGTAACTAGAACTAGGTAATGTACCACAGATATGTGAAAGTCAAGATTTGGTGTGTGCATCAGGTCGCCCAGAGTATTTGGTGTAATATTTAAAAAATGACCAATGAGATTTTTTATGACCGTGTCATTGGAAAATGGGGCATATTTGCGTCCCGAAGATAATTATGGGGCACCTGGACACTTATCTTAAGAACGGTTCATTCACGGGTAAAACGGGACGAATGGGATCCCTAATCTAGAGAGATTCTTGCCCTGGCACCACGCACTCTAGAGTGTCCCTTACCTTATGTAATATGCATTCTAGAGCAGTGGTTCCCAAACCCAGGATCCCAAAGGCCTAATGATAGGTCGCGGATGACCCCCCGACCCATCTATCAATCAATATTAATCGAATATGTGATCAGCTGATTGCGAAATTGCATCAGCATCTTGGAAGCGACTAACGACGACGCTTGCAATAACAATTAAGCCGAGCAAACAGTGATGCTTATATTTTGATAAATATCAAGTAAATTAATGCTTGCAGTTTTCTTTGTTATAAATCAATTTTAAAATTTTTCCTAAAATTTCAGTGAAGGAATGCCTCTCATTTTCTTTTTCTTAAACTCATTTCAAAAGTTGACCTTTATATAGAAAAAATAAAATTGGAAGAAAGTGAACAATTTTGTCTACTATTTGTTCTAAATGTTTTATTTAATATTATGCTAGTAAATAGAAGGCGTTTTGGAAATATCCTGAGTAGATACCGGTACCATTTAGATCGCAATACGAATGTGATTTTAAATATTCTGTATTAGACAAAAACGTTTGATAATCACTGATCTATAATGTTACCTACCTGGAGTGCTGAATGGCTATTACATCGGCATTAGCCTAATTGTAGCGAAGAGTTACAAGCAAGCCAACCGCTTTACGTCCATTTCTTTAAAAATTAATTTTCGGGAGTAGTATTTTAATTTGTTTCATATATATATATATATATATTTTAAAATCTCGTTATGACACTTTATTTCACTATAAATTGAGTACGGAATTAATTATGCGGAAATACGTTTCACAATTTCTACATCAAATATTCTATATATTTTAAATATTTTGAAAAGTATATGCCATAATTCAGGAGGTCGAAACATAGTTTTGCTGTCATGTGGGAAACCACAATATTTACATCTCCAAAGATTAGATCTCTCCAGCGTATTTATCTCCTCGAGAAATTTTACACATAGTAATGTAGTAATAAACATCCCAATAAAATTACTCTTCGTAGATGTTATTATGTTTTAGCCCGATTGCCACGACCCTCAAAAAAAGGATTTTGTCTTTTTCTGTTATCAGTATAAAAAATAAGTATCCGATGAAGGCCGATTTCATACGACTAAAGAAACTGTGCTGGTCTGCACACAATCGAATTCGGGATTTATGTTCGTGCTAACATATTTTTCGCAGATATCTTTGGTACAAATGATAGAGCAGAGGGGCATTTCAAGACGAAAAGCTGTCGTGAACTGAATTCAATTCCCGTAATTAACAGTAATCGATAAAATCGACTGGGAGGATAAAGGTGTATCGGCGCTAAAGGAAGAATACTTTGCAGGCAAAATTGAGTTACTTTGTTGCTCAAAGGAAAGAGTTGCTCCATCCATTCTTCATTACAGAGGGAGCAATTCTTCTGTAAAAATGGGAACACCTTAAAATTTTCATATCGGAGCAATGACAATATAATCATCGATCTCGAAACAAATCGAAAATTCCAAGTCTGTAAGAAAAATATGAAAATTTAATACGATTCGTTCGGCGGCCAAACGGGTTTCACTTCGATAAACACATTCCTTTGAATTTAAGACGGACTAATAACGCTTTATATCAAATGAAAACCTTACAGGCGATTTTATCCAGTTTTCTTATATATCCCGACAAGTGTAGAGACATAGAAACACTCTCCAATTGAAAAGTTACCATAATTAACGTAATTATTCCTGTTCATTAAGATGTTTACCTAAATTCCATCATATCACGTGCATTTTAGTTTTCGAAACAAGTTTGAATTATGGGTCAGTCGAGGGGACTGATGAAACACTCGGCAGAAATCCCGCATCGTGAATATTCGAAATTGCATCAAAAAGACGTGTTCTGGACATTAGCACTTTTGCTGAAAGTTAGCAGATTATTCGGACTCGCACCTTTCCCATTGGAACTTCCTAGCAACTGTGAAAGCGGCGACTCTAAAATTGTTGTCAGGTACAGCGTCGTAGTTTACTTTGTGGTTACATTCGCTCTTGTTTGGGACTTCCTTAACGTTGTCGAAATTATGAAAAATATAGGCCTAGAAAGGGCAGTTTTATTTTATGGGAAAACGGTGGTTTTCTTCACCGTTATGAGCAACTGCTTGGTTTTATTTATCCACCGATCCATGATACACGGGTTGTTAATAGATCTGGTAAAGTTTGACGAGAGGCTTGGAAGACTCAAGATCTGCATCGACTCGTATAGTTTTCGCAGGAACGTAAGAATACAAATGTTCGTTTGCTGGCTTGCTATATTTTTATTTTTTCTCATATATATTCCTAATTTTTCGATGTTCTCTCACGGGAAAAGAATAAATAGATGTTTCTCCCTTATTTTCACGACCTCCTGTCTATTATTGCCCCGGCTGCAACAGTACAATATTTTGTGTCATCTGAAATTGAGGGTGTCGTGCTTAAATAAAGAAATAGGTCAGATAGCATCAATAAGTCCCTTCGCAGACATGCCGTCGCAAGGATCTAAAATTATTTTCGCGAAGCGTTGTAAACTATGGAAGTCTCTCTTTCTTGATCTCTACAAGATAAGCCATGCCGTGAACAATATCTTTGGAAGCGCAACCTTGCTCAACTCTGCGGTCTCTCTGGTGAACATAGTGGGGGTGCTATTCCTGGTTGTGGTGACCTTGACGTCGGATGTTTCAAATTATAGTCTCAATCGATTGAAGTCGTCCATATTTTGGACAGCCTTCGAAGCGTTTGGAATGTTCCTCATCCTGAAATCGTGTCAATCCGCAGCCGAAGAGGTGAATAAAGAGTAATTTTTATCATTCTTATATATGCCATAAATATTTTATACGTATCTGGGACAAATAACGACACGTGTATTGAGATCGCGATGGCTACAAAAGTGAAAAGATATGCCTACGCTGTTAGCTTTAAGCTTCAGCCTATTCAATACGCAAAAACGCATGGAAACCGGGTAGCAGTACTTCGTTTCGGTCCAACTCCAACGGAAAAAAAATGATTCGTGAATGGACAAAACGAGGGAAAACTGAAACTGATGGGTTAAGAGAAATGTAGTCTTCGTGAAGTTGGTTTTAAATGGATACAAATAAGGAGGGAGTGATGGATAATAGAAAAGAGGGAGTTTGTTATTGCTGTGTTGATCAAAGTCGTTATTTGCGAGGTAAAAAGAGTTGAAGAAGAAAAAGTACTTGTTGATAGTACGTATCTTTATCATAGGGTGGTCATAATTTTTTCACCACATTTCAAACATACATAAAGCACAAAGATCAAGAGATATTGTGAAATGGTTTGCATTGCTTGAATGAACACTTGAACAAATTTTAGTACAACTCAATGTGGGCACCATTTTCATACTGTCAATGGATCTGTAAAATGAAAAGTAGCCTCTATTAATCAAGAAACCTGACTGAGCACGCTTAACCGTGAGCTTCTGAAATTTAATGCTGTGATATCAAAAAGGACGGCGGTCGGTGAAAATAATTTGGTGTTAAATTGCTTTTATCCGTCTGTGGTCAATAGTGTATAGAAACCTCGTAGTAAGCATTTTACTACAAGTTGCAATTTACCGCTTGGTGACCTATCTTTTCAATCAAGACCGTTAATGTCGCGGGAGAATGTGCGTTGGGAGTCGCAGATCATTGCTCAAAGAGCCGCAAGCGGCTAAGGAGCGGCGGGTGGCCGTTTCCTGCTATAAGCTGATAGATGTATTTAGGACCGGAGGCACAGGAATAATAATAGTATAGAACCTGGTTTAATCAGATATTAAAGATGACATAGCATTACTGAGTAATTCTGATTATAGTCGATAGTTGTTCGTTAATTCCTTAAACAAAATGTCAGTGGCATTCAGGATGCAAATTAATATCATGAAAACAATTGGGAAGTTATTTTCCAAGATTGGGGATAGCCAGGTCATGTTACAGTAAATGGTTAAATCCTCCAACTGATGGATTTTTAGCCTACTTTCTGGAATGGAAATAGATTTATAGTTTTGTCGTTGTGTCCGTCTGTATGTCCCTCTCCCTATTAACTTTTTAACCAATAAAGCGTTTTTCATGATACGTGGTGGAATTATCTTACTACATGGGTCGAGCTCCCCAGGATAGTTTTTGTTGCGAAGATTAAAGACCCGGGTTCGATTCCAGGAACTATACTTCCCATTTGATTTACATGGGAAATTTGAAATCCCTCGTGTAGGGTAATTTTCTCTTACATATTAAAATATCTTAGAATTGTAACATCGGAGCGGGTTGTGTATTATTTTCTGAAGAAATGAAAGAAAATTCTAATTTTTATCGTAGAATTTTGATATCGATTTTATTTTATAGAATTTCGCGTAAATACTGAGGATTTTGCATTTTTTAACACTCATTAAGAAAGTGTTTTCATAGAAACTTCTTTTGTTGGACTAATATTCGATATATTCTAATATATACACTCGTTATTTTTGCCGCACAAGTTCGCGTGATCAATTTAATATCCCGTTCAAATGTATTTGTAGTATTTTATAACGCTAAATTATGAAATTTGGGAACACGAAAAGCTTCGTATCCGCGATTACCTTAAACCTATCAAAGCAAATATTAGTATTAAATAAATAATTAATTGGAAATAGGCATCATAAGTTCTGTTTGCATCATTTTGTTTTACTAATTTATGCATTATTCTGTCACGGGATAGAAAGAGTACGAAAGAGATCAGGACAATGATAGCAATAGCAAAGATGGCATTTACGAGACGACGAGACTAACTAAGCGTCAATTGCTTACAAAAGTTTCCATCAGGTGGTGTGACGGTAGCAGCTAAATAGTGTAATTATTAAAATATCTCTTAAGAAATGCATTGTATGGCAAATGGAAATGGAAAATTATAAAAACGTATATCTCATATTATATGAACTATTCCTTTGATAAATAATTACATTATGAAATTATTGGTAAACCTTGATCTCCAAATTAATTTTATTTCCCGTCTTTAATCATTCTTTATTGCTTAGGCTCGGTAGATTGGTTTTCAACGCACGTTTTATTCTTATGAAGGAATAATATCAGTTGATTTTTCAATGGAAAGATAATTTTGTATTTGTAACAAATCCTCACGTAATTTCACGCATTTTCATGGGTAATTAATTTTCATACGGCGCTTTTAAAATAGTTTTGCGTTTTTCAGTATCACTTTGACGCGCCATAAAGGATATAATACGTGTACTATCTCGTACGTCCGGTTGTTTAAAATTGATTTATGAAATGGTCCTGTCTGTGTGTTTGTGTTCCCTTCTAACAAATTTTACATAATTCCATCGATTTTAATGAAACGGTATGAGGCTAATTCTGCCAGAGCCACCTCTGTTCTGTATTTTATTTGACGAAGATTGTAGTCCCGTGTTTGATTCCAAGAACTCGGAATAAATTTGTAAGTCATTTATTATGGTTTGTGAGAATTATCCGTCATTGGGAATTCAATGAATGTATCCTAAACCGCACCGTATATTTATCGAGAGTTTGGGAAATCAAATATGCAACGATGCGTCCCTCAACTTCGCTTTTAGCATTCTACCTCCAAAAATTATTTGTAACCCATAAGTTTTCATTCAACGCAGGAATAAATTGAAAGTCATCAATTCGTATTTAGGCCTATCGCTAAGGTAGCCAAGTTATGAGTAGTTGATTCCGAGAGATTTCCACTTCATGAGTGAAATTCCGAGAGAGTTTTTCTAGATCGAAAAACATCTTAAGTGAGCAACGAAACTTGTTTTATTTATATAGTTATTAGAAGTCAATGATTATTTAAATTTAATTTAATTGTTAAAGTTAAGGTTACCATTTAGTAATTTTCTGATTCCGTCAGGTATGAGTACATAGGTAGTTAAACCTTGTTTTATTAATTATGTTGAAAAATATCAATATTTAACTTAAAATTTTTAAAATTCTTCCATTAAATATAATAAAAATCGAATTTCTTCAAAAGAAATACTTTATTTATTTAAGTTGAACTTGGATACTTCGAGCAGTCTCCAAATGATCTAGTTTTGGTAGTAAAAACGCAGGGAAATATTTATAAAATAATAAAAATTGGTGCATATTTGAATTTTTTCCTTGACCTGATCCACACTTAATTTGTATCAACCTTTACCAAAATATCGATGGATAACATTAAACACAGGTTCTCGGGCTTCCTTGGATACAGGATCTGAAAGCACAAACGTTAATATTTTATTTTAATTTCCGCCAATTCAATTTATTTTTCAAAAAAATCGACACAATTTCGAATGTTTCTTGATAGATTTCAATTGTTATAAAAACCAGGCAACGCTTGAGTGGCACGTCAGAGGCAGTAACCAGTATGATCCTTCGTGACGGGCATATTTATACATTATGTATAGCTTCATTGGAATCAAAGGAAATGTTTCTACCAAAATCTTAGTTTAATATAAGGTAAAAAGATTGGTAAAGCCGAAAATTACACAATTATAAAGATTTAGGGCTCCCGAACAAGTCCTACCAGATTTCGGGGGAGATGTATCTATGGTAGGTTAATGCCGACCCAACCCTACTAATTGCAAAAATGAATACGCGTTCAGCAGGATCTTAGGCCTCGCGCCGTTTCTCATAGAAAGACAGCATGCCGATGACGGGAGGTCACTTAACTTTGCCACAGTTTACAGCATCTCGTTGCACATAATGTGGATATCATTCGGACTAGTGACTTTTCGGTTTTCCACTGTATGAGAATACGAGTCCATACTGGAGTCCATTAGACTCGATGGTGCAAAGGTTTTGGGCCTTCGTCATCCAAGCTTTAGTTTTCGCAAGCTACTACAGTTTACTTGCTAAGTGATCTGACATAGACGGGGCTTACGAGAAATTCGTTAAAGTTGACGATGCTACTTGTATGAAGCATTTCGTAATCGATGGCAACGCCGCTAGCATCAGAAAGTTCGTTGAGAAGGAATTGTTGTTGTTTGGGATATGAGCGTTCGGCTATGTCACATTTTCCAACCCTTGATGAGTCGATTAGAGTGAGGATGGATGAAGCTTGCAGTTCTTCGTTTCGACGTATCGACGTTTCCGCCTCACCAAAAGATAGAAATATTTGATTTCTGCACCTGTCTCATTCTTTCGCCTAAGCCAGAACTTGAGCATAACTTTCGGTTAATGAAAAACAACTCGGCTTTCGGTGTCCGCGTCGTACGGTGTCCCATTGTGTCCGACGTTTCGCACCCTTTGCAGGCGTGAATCTTCTTCCCGCATTTATAATAACGGTAGTCTCGTCCTCTATGTAACGACCGTTGTAGAGTTCCCTCTCACCTTAAACAAACCCCTCGATTGATCTTCATTGGACTTTGTTCTTCTCCTCCCCTTTCAATAATCGCTGGTCAACTGGTTTCCCCTTAACTTTTCTTATTCACTTTACTCTCCCCATCTCTTCTATTGGTCTCATGATTTCTTCAATTTCCCCCTCACCTCACTTGTTGGTTACGATCGGCCCTTTGTCCTTCACTTCCTTCGTATGATTCTCTGCTGGTCGTAACAAATAAAAGGAGCTGTATGAATGAATGTGTTACAATTTAGAATCTTTATGCGAGAAGAAACTTTTAGTTGGAATCCTATATTTTTGATAGCACTATTAGTTTTGGGATTGTGACACAATATGAAGAAATCGTTCACCTCCCCGGAAAGATAAAAGTGCCTTTGGGATTTTATATTATAGTTTACTTATAGTATTCGTTATTTTACGCCAGGAATGAGTACAAAAATCACTACAATTTCGAAGAGAATGTTTATTTCTAAAAATTTCCACAGTATGCTAACATATAATCATAGGAATACGGTAGTATTTAGCCGTAGAATAATGCAAATAGAAATAATCGGTCTATATTTACGTATTATAATGAAGGAAAACATTCTTGAGCTTTGAAAAATCGAAAATGGCGTGTAAACTTATGGGATATTATGGTACTCTCGTAGAATCGAACCTGTAACTTTTTCCCGTGTATTTTATTTTTCTAGACAATAACTCATAGAGGTTTAAGTTTGTTTGTTTGAGTGCCCAGTCAATTCGCCTCTCTTACAGCACAAAATGGGTATCTCAGAGGTAGGGCAATGAATAACCGGGGAGGGAGGAGGGAAACCCGGTGCCGGCATTTGCCTTCTCTTACGAAGAACACCAGGGGGGCCAACAGCTTAACGTCCCTTACCAAGGACGGAAGAGCTGAATTTGCGCGGTCTCCTCAAACCACACAAACAGGGGGCCGGGCGACCTTGGAAAAAATCCTACTTGCGCAGGATACGTACCCGATGACTTTTTCAAGCATCGGGCGAGTAGCAGCCAGCGTCCTAACCACTACAACACCGGCACCCCGTAGGTTTAAGTGCATTGCAAGTTTCAGCTCTTGATTCCTTCTGAAATGTTCTATAAAGCTTAAGAGACAGACCAACGTCCTAACCACTACACCACCGGCACTCACCCCCCTCCCCCCTTCCCCCCTCCCTAGCACAGTTTGAGTGCCCAGCCGATTCGCCTCTGTCCTACGCACAGTGTATACCACAGAGGCAGTGCAATGAATAGCCGGGGAAGAGAGGAGGAAAACCCGGTGCCGGCATTTGCCTGCTCTTACCAGGGGGGCCAACGGCTTAACGTCCCTTCCGTTGGACGGAAATGCTGAGTTTGCGCGGTCTCCTCAAACCACACAAACAGGGGTGCGGGCGACCTTGCGAAAATCTTACTTGCGCAGGATTCGTACCCGCTGCCTTTTCATGCGGCAGGCAAGTAGCAGCCAGCGTCCTAACCACTACACCACCGGTACCCTTCCCCTCCCTATTAATATATCATTATAGATGACCATTCTCGCACGACGGCATTTGTCATGCTGCGAACTATTGTTTCATTGACTTCAATATATAAAATAAACATTATTATATATTACTACGTTCATTATCTCAAAATTAAAATTACAGTCTGCGTATTTGTTACCCCAGAATATTACTTTTCTAATATCGCCTTGATAATTTAAAAAAACGAAAACAGAATATAACCCAATCCACCGCCGTAGGAGCTAACTTAGCAATTCCCTCTCTTATCAGCAGTTCGACAATGAAGCCTATTACGTTGCATACGATGTATTTGGGTATTTCCTAAGCTGAATTATCGAGCTCAAGGGCCCATTCATAAAAACCCCGAAACGCGGGTCTCCTTAAGCACCGTTTAGACCAGGCAACCAGTATAGAACGACAGACGAATTGAAGGCAAATTGAATGCACATCGACCGTGTACACCCCCTTTCGCCTTGGTAGTTCTACAAGCTTTGCGATTCCACAAAAGTAGAGAGTGCCTCTACTTTTTCGGAAGCGATTCCACCAGGAGATGCCGAGCATTACCGAACATGCCCGAACTGACTCCGAAAATGGCCATGTGCTGAAGCCCGCGTTTTTAACCCTGCGAGATACACCTGATGAAAAATAACATCGATTTAACGTTACCCCAGTTATTTTTATATTCTTATAATGAATAATTTATTGATTTCACTACGCTTACTGAAAATATTGATTAAACAAAGTGATACATAATGGTATTACTAACACTTAAAAACTAAAGTAATAGTAATATATCACCTACAAAGCTGAAATACCATGATAATATATCATTTGTCACTCCTGCTTGCACGATTCTTGCAAAAGTGTTCTAAAAAGTATGTTTAGCATTGCTCATAATGATACTTATAGTTCCGATTTTTACAGAAAGTAGTAGGGATAAGGTGTAGGGATAAAGAAAGGGGGAAAATGTTATAAAAACAGGAAGAGCATGGTTGGAAGGAAGTGAGATTGATTGATTGATGGTGAATTTTGTGGGGCGAGATTGAGACTGGTCATGGAGAAAGAGAAATATAAATATAAAAATGAAGATATTGGTAATGAAAACACTATTATTTTATTAAACTAGTGTAATTTCCCTTCAAAAAGGACGGATACCCATGAATGAAGTATTAAGTGAAAATAAAAAATATGAGAATAATTGATGAAGCCACCCGATAGATGCACTTAAAAGTCAAATATAAATATAAAGTTCATTTAATGGAATATTTCACAAAGTAAAAATTGTTTTGGGTGTATCAAATTGGTTTTTGTTGAAGGTTACGCCACACAACTTTTGCATGACCAAACATTACACAATGGTATGTAGGTACATGGGTATTATATGTGAATCATTTGTATATAAACACATTTATTTCAAGGCAGTGACCTGCGAGACTTAACGTATTCAATGCAGGATTAAAGGAATCGAAAAATTCTGAACCCAAATCTTTTTCGGCTCGCATAATATGCCCAAGAGAAAGGTGAGATTCTAGGAAGTCGGTGAATGTCGTGAGGGAGAAAGGAATTGCTGTCCCATTAGCGATTCTCCCCCAGTGAGCCTCCCGAGGTGTGTTTCCTTCGAAAATTTTCTTTTCTCGATTCCATAAAAGGGTTTTTCCTGATACTTGGTCCCTGAATGAGTGGACAAACTCCAGGCAATCGCTCAATGAACGCCCATCCCCTCTCAAAATGAATTGTTCGCATCGTTAGCCAGTTTTTCCTTATTATATAGTTACAGAAGACATCGCTAAACTTCTCTCGGACAAATCCCTATATCCGTTATCCTTTTTACAGGTTAGTAGTTTCTTATATATATATATATATATATATATAAAATATGAGGAATTTATATTTATAATGCTCGGTTTCTGTTTCGTGAAAGACAAAGAAGAATCAGAAATTGATGCAGTTCTTATTTTTTGATAAAAGTTAGCAGGTAGGAGCGGATGACAAACACCTTTCCCCATTACGAGAAACAAACCATTTACCTGAAAGTAGTCTCTAATATGTATATATACTTTAAATTAATTTCAAGCGGACATTGGATTTAGCGATAATTAAGGACGAGGTGATTTTTTTCTGTGGATTTAATGCAACGACTGACTGACGTAGGGAATTAAGTTTTCGTTAAAATTACAGAAATGCTTTTACAGCAAAATTTCTCATATAATTGTAAAAAAAGCAATCTTGTGTTTTGGGTGGCCGTCTCTAAATGTTATCTTTCTGACCTTGTGTTTTTATTTATCGCAAAGGATTACCTTAATTACAATATTTGCCCTAAATGTGTGATTTAAACGTTAGATATGATTGATTTCGCGGTGTAGGCGGAAAAAGATGAATAGCATAAGTCACTTTATTAATTTTTCTTTAAGCTTGTTTAAATGGAATAAGCGAATGTCAGACTTTTCTAATTTTTATTTCCAAAATAATAAAAGCTTGCACATCGTGAAGCCCATTTTTAGGTGTTACCTTAAGAGAAATAGAAATGATCTCATGTACTTGAACTCGGGTCGTTGATCCAAATATTTATTTGTTTATCACTTTATTCAATAGCTCTTCAAATTGAAGAGTAGTCATCCTCATATGTTTTTGGTACGACTTGGGGTCTTCAGATAAAAACTCTTTTAACAAACATTCTGAAGTCTCAAGAGCATTACGCCTCAAAACTTATTACCTTGTCTACAGACGTCTCCCGTTCTTCTTCTTTTTTAAAATTCTCTGTAGTTCCTCTCCCATAGCACTACAAAAAACTTGCACGCCCACACTGAACTTCAGTTGTTTTGTTATTATCCACTGGTTATTTCTTGTTATTCTTGATTTGCTTTGTAGTTATTGATTTTTGTTTTCAGTCCCGTTTTTGCTCGTTATTTGCTGTAAGAGTTGATTACTGTTTTGTTTTCACGTTTTTTCGTTCCTTAATATCGTTGTTCTGATGGTTGTTTAGTTATTCTGTATTTGTTATTGACTGTTACTCTTTGGTTCGTTTTTCTTTGTCATTTTGTACTGTTAGCCGTGATTTTTAATCTTATTATCATAGAGACCGTTCCATCGACTTCCAAGGTAGGGAATAAAAAGTGATCCTTAGTCAAGTAGTACAAGAAACGAAAGTATGGGTGGATTCAAGAGCGATTGAATATCCAGTTACCGTTACTAAAATCGAACAAAAAAAAACCGCCTAAAGTATTTTTAGTGGACAAATTGCTTGCCGAACATGGCCACTCTGCTTGCACTTGGAATTAAATCCAATTGCAAATGTGTGGGAAATTATAAAAAATTGGGTGAGTTCAAGAAATATAACTTTTAAAATGGTTGAAGTGAAAATGTTAGTGGTTAAGTGTATAGAAATTGGAGTGAATGAGTGGAAGAACGTATATGAACGTGCACAGAAAGTAGAGAGAGAATTTATTGAAGCAGAAAATATTATGGCGAACATCAATGAGATGTCCCTATTCCGCAGTTTGTAACAGTTTTCAATCGCGTATCTTACTTCTCGTAAGTTCCCGCCAATTCAAATGACTTGCCTGTCCTGCACAGCTCCGCTCAATGGGGACTGTCAAAATATTTAATTATGTTTTTTTTTAATTCTTTGTAAATTACTTAATTACTCCCTGTGGACATTTTTTTGTTAAATCACCCTCATTATGCAAAAAAATATTTATTGACGGATAACCAATTACTTTAATTTTCGTATTTAAAATGTTCACTATTCCCCAGTTTGTAATATTCCCCAATATGTAGCACATAATTACTAGTCATATGTATGTACTTAATTGTATTTCTTCGTATTATAGTTTATGACTTATGTCGGCATTACATTGACATGATGCATATATTTCTGGTGAACGTTGAAAGGGTAAATTATTTATTTATGTTTCAAAGATTAGCATGTATATTTTAACAAAACCTCCATAATGTAATATACCTATTCTAAATACCTAAGATCAAACTTACAGAAATCGTTGGGCTATGGGTCTATTAAGCAAATAATTACTGTTGCAGTACCTATATTTAAGTACCAAGTTTTTAAGCAAATACTTTTACAAATGTTATATGTTATGATAGTTGTGTAATTTAAATATTTTAATAAATTTGTTACCATAACTACCAACGACTGCATGGTATTTTGAAGTACCATGTTTTGCTAAATAAGGGCTGTCATGACACTCCACAGACGTGACTAAATCGTCTTCATCTACAACTACACTCACTTCATAACATCCCCTTAACATTACAATTTTTTTCTTCTCTCTTCAGTTTAAAATATCCAACAGCATTACTAACATAGTCAATCCTCATTGATATCAAAAGGAGAAAAAGTCATAAAACCAACGATGAAATTCGCGACATATATAAAAGAGACATGCAGTTATTATAAACACTTCTACAGTTTTCTTTTCACAAGTAGTAGGTAATAACTAAGGTAGATAGACACTTAAAACAAGAAACTTCACCACATTTCATAGAGACAAAACACCCGGAAAGTAAGTCTATTCACTCACATTAATTTTGTATATTTGTCAGTATTTGAGCTGATGATTTTATAAAGGCAATGGTGATTGTTCACCGAGACCGGTCGTGTTTTACTTAATATATTTTGAGGAAATTAGCAAAAGTTTAATATAAATAAAAAATACTGTCTGGAATTGTTCATGTTATTTTATTGTGGAATTCCAGGAAGTCTCGGCCTCGTCCATTACCTATTGTTTACTTATCTAACTATTGATGGAAAAAAGTGATCCGAAGATCCTATGCAGACAGGCATAAGCTGTTTCAAAATTGTTCCTATCTAACTATATTTTACTTACAAGATACTAGGACAGAATTGAAAACAATACATAAATAAATATTCATTAATATCAGTTAAAACTAGAGTTTTTTTATTCATTTAATATGGGAAAGCTGTTTAAGGCGTTAATCTATCTTTCATATGTCTTCTGCATTTCAGTCGAAAGAATGGTACTATTACAATAATTGATAATTATAGCACTACATCGAAATTGTTATATCAATTAAATGTAATACAACCCTGTCCACCTTCACTTCACGCATTTCAACGTCTGAATATTGCTCCCTACGACTTCCAATGTACCGCAAACACATGTACGAATAAGCGTTGGGCAAATTATCAGATCTGGCTACACAAAACCCTTCACATGCCGTTTTGCAAAACAGAAAACGAAATAAGTGCAGAAAGGTGCAATACTTCAACCAATATTTCTTGTAACATCTACATCCACATCTACAGTTTACCCTGCAAGCTACCGCAAGGGTGTGTGGCAGGGGGTGTATTAACACCAAGGGGAAAACTCCAAAATTTGGCCTTGGTTTACGCCCCTACGAGAGGTTATTTTTGATCGCAAGTTTTATTGTGCTCAGCTATCGTTCTAGGGAAAAATGAACCTTTGTATCTCTCTGTCCTACAGGCTATCTCTCTTATTTTACGAGGATGGTCCAATCTACCGATATAGGTGGAAGTTCTTATTATTTCTTCGACGTCGCTGGAGAAAGTACTCGTTCTAAATCTTTCAAGAAATTTTAACCTAGCACGTGATCGGCGCTCAGCTAGTGATTCCCATCCTAAGTCCTGTATCAAGCCTGTAACGCTTTTATTTCTGTCATAACAATTTTTGACGAATCTAGCAGCTTTTCGCTGCACTTTCTCTAACTCGGCAATTAATCCTTTCTCGTACGGATCCCATATGCTCGACGCATACTCTAGCAGCGGTCTAACTAAAGAAAAGTAACGTCTTTTTGACTTTTTCTTCGCTTTTAGCTACTATCCGTTTGATGAATCCTAGTTTCTGCTTAGCTTTCCCGGATATATTTCGTATGTGTGTGTTCCACGAGAGGTTACTTGTTAAAATGATACCTAAGTTTTTGACGGATTAGGCTCATTTTAGATGTACGCCTACTTTACTGTAATTTATCGACTCAATTTCTTTGTTTCTCCAGAATCTCATGACGGAACACTTACCTAAGTTCAGCTCTAATTGCCACTCTTTACACCACTCGAGAATTTCGTGTAGGTCATTATAAAGTAATGCTTGATCAGCAGGACTGTTAATCTATCTGTAAACTACCGTATCATCCGCGAATAACTTGATTTTACTTGTAATAACATTATCTAAGTCATTTATGTATATAAGGAATAATAGGGGACCGATGACACTTCCCTGTGGAGCGCCGGAGGACACGCTGACCGAATCTGATACTACCCTTTGTTCCCGATCATTGAGAAAGTCCCTGATCCACTCGATCTTTCGATTTATTCCACAGGCTTGTAATTTTTTCAATAACTTAATATGAGAGACTTTATCGAATGCCTTCTTGAAGTCAAGAAAAACCGCGTCTAGCTGGGTCTTTCGATCACCGGATCGTAGTATATCATCTGCAAACAGAGCGAGCTGAGTTTCACAAGATCTTGCCTTCCTAAAACCGTGCTGATATTTACTGAGCATGTTCTGGCTATCTAAAAAGTCCATCACAGAACTAACGATGATGTTCTCTAGAATCTTGCAAGATATTGAGGTTAGCGAAATCTGCCTGTAGTTTTTTCGGGCCTTTATGTAGCGGAGTTATAAACGCTAATTTCCATTCCTTAGGTATAAAACCATGACTAAGTGACTTACTGAAAGCTGTTTCGAGATAAGGTGCTATTTCTAACGCTAATTCCTTTAATACTCTAGTTAGTATCTCTTCCAGTCCCGGGGATTTATTTGCATTGATGATTTTGAGCCTTTCTGCTATACCTTTCGCTGATATAAGTATATCGTTCATCTTCTCTTCGCTTGGTTCAGGTGGATCCTCCTTCCTTTTCTCCACTTCGGTCGTAAGTACGCTTTGAAAAAATGCGTTTAACAAGTTTCGTTTATCAATGCTATCGTAAACTACCTCACCTTTGTCGCTTCTTAATGGTGCTACGGGTGGGCGTCGATCTTGAACTTCTCTAACATAAGACCAAAAGATTTAGGGATTTTCGTTTAGATGTTCACAGAGAATCTTTTTCTTAAAGTTCATTAATGCCTTGCGCATAATATTTTTAGTCCAAGTCCGACAATTTCTGTACTTGTTTGAAATTGTATTTATTACCAACTGTGACGTATTATTTTTGGCGGATTTAAGTTTTGAGTGAAGCTTTCTTTGTCGCCTGAGAGCACATTTAACCTGCCGATTATACCACCTAGGTTCTCCATTATCGGTAATATATTTACTTGGTATGTACGTATTTTACCTGTTCTAATTACTGATAAGAAAGCTTTCCAAGTTTCCTCAACGTTCTTCGTGCTTGCTAATTTTCTGAAAGTGTCGTAATCTTTAATAAGTTTCTCTTTAAAGTCCGCAAAGTTAGAATTTTTAAATATGTACAGTTTTCGCTTAGGCTTGCGATACTTTACGAATGCTATGTTCAAGAGAACTCGAACTACTCGGTGATCTCTGATTCCTTCTTCAATAACTACTTCAGAAACTCGTTCAGGGATATTAATTGCTATTAAGTCTAATATATTGTCCTCTCTCGTGGGTTCTCTGACTACCTGAATAAGGGAATGTTTATTGAAGATGTCTATTAGTGCTTCGCATGACTTACGATTTCTACGGGATGGTGTGAAGCTGCAACTGCGCCAATTTATCGAGGGTAGATTGAAGTCTCCCCATACTATAATAAGGCTTTCTCTATTTTTCATCTGTATCGAGTTGATTTGGGTCTCTAGCTCATAAATTTCTTCTGCGTCTGCACCTGGCGTCCTAATACATGCACATACGTGGATGTTTCCTAAACCCCCCTGCTGATTTTACACCAAATGCTTTCTATTCTGTTTTCCGTAAACTCAATTGGCGAACTGATAAGCGTGTACTTTACCGCTATAAAAACTCCACCTCCGTTCCTATTTACACTATCTCGTCTGTGAATATTATATCTTGAGGGGAAAATTTCTCGGTCGTGTATAACCGAAGTTAGCCAGCTCTCTGTGTCTATCATTACATCTGCCCCAGTTTCCTCTAATAAATTCTGAAATTTTGCTGTCTTATTCCTGATACTACGGCAGATTATATTTAAAATTGTTAATGAGTCGCTTTCGGGCCGCTTCTGAATTTTTTCTGTGTTATGGATGGTGCGACTTCTAAGAGCGGCGTTATCATTGCTATTGTTAGCGCAGAGTTTATTGAGTCCCAACGTCGACCTAGGTATTGACCTACTATCGGAGTTAATGAAGTTATTCTGTTAATTAGTGCAGTTATTTGATGACCCCGAGATTGACCTACGTACTGACCTACTCTCTAATCTAAAAAAGCTCTACAATGCTCGTAGATTCTACCACCTACCTTTTGGGCTGCCACGGCAGTATAGTGAACTCCCGATCGGTTCAGGGGCACACTACACGATTCGAGAACCGGCGCATAGAGGAAAACAAGAGAAATACGCATTTCAAGCTTCTACTTCTATATCGGCACAATGGCTTCTAGCATCGGCTAACATGCTTGTAGCATGCGCTGACGTCACTAGACACTCGGACAATTTCGGCTAGCTATCGGATGTGATCGGGTTCGGCATTAACTCGTCCGTTTTAAATTTCCTTTTTTTATAAGTATCTGTTAAACATTTTACGAAATACTTTATATTTGTCTATTGCAATAGCCATGCAATACAACTTCAAAAATGTTTCGCTATTTCCCGACATTTGACAGTCCCCCATTTTTGGAGTTTCGGGGGTATATCCAATATCGGAAGGTTAAATTTTCTCGCAATTCCTTATAACATTTATTATCAGGTAACCTATTTGGAATTTTTAGTCATGTGGTGACCACATTAGACTCTTTTCTTTTAACTGCGAGTATCCTACCTCATTTCTCATAGTTTTTTATTAATTAGCTAGTTAATTACTCACTTTTGTGCATAAGAACTAGTTTATGTTTGTGAGTATTGAGATGATTTACAACATCTAGACGTCCTTCATGTCCAATATTAAATTCTGCGTTTCACATAGTGCACTGAATTTCATTATCATAGTGTTTGTGATACTTTTTTAAAAATGGAAATTTTTTAAAAAATGGGGTATTCTTTTTTTACCCCTTCGTAAAAAGTACATCTTTCTTCGGCCTGGCTAACAATACAAGTAATAATATATATTATAAAAAATAAATGTATCGTAGTATTATTACGACAAACGCTCGGCTGTATGGGATATTAAGGCTGTAACTAGAACTAGATTATGTAACACAGATATGTGAAAGTCGAGATTTCGTGTTCGCATGCGATTGCCCGGAGTATTCGGAGTAATATTTTTTTAAATGGCCACTATGATTGTCTATGATTGCGTCTTTGGAAAACGGGACATATTTGACATAATAATATAATTCTGGGGACACCGGTACACTTACTTTTAAAACGGGACGTATGGGATGCCTACTCTAGGGGGATTCTTACTTAGGCACCACGCACTCTAAAGTGTCTCTTGCCTTCGGTAATAGAGAAATGTAAAAATGTACTGGAAGAAGAGTTGTAGGAAATTTAATTTACTACAAATATGGTTTATAATAATGCATTGTTTATGAGATATCTTATATTTTTAGCTGCCAATACCACGCTACATACCGACGACTATTGTTAACAATTGACGCTCAGTTACGTCTTCGTAACGGTCATTATGCTTTTCTTAATTTTTATAGCTTTTTGGCTATATCGAATATCTGAAGGCTATGGCTTAGGTTTATTTCAGTTCTTTGTAAAGTCTAAATTTTTCGCGCAGTGTCTTAAAATATTTATTAATATTTAAACAATTTTCAATGCTTAGAAATATTACAGATATGTAGAAAGTCATGTGGTGGCCACATCGGATTTTATTGAAAATAATTTTCTAGAGTAGTAATTTCATGTTTTATGTATATACTTTAAAATCTCATTATGGCACTTTATTTCACTATAAATTGAGTACTGTATAAATTATGCCGATAAATGTTTCACAATTTCAGCATAAGATTTTCTATATATGTTAAATATTTTAAAATGAATATGCCATAATTGAGAAGTTCGAGGCATAGTTTTTCTGTTCTGTGCGAAACCACAACTTTTGCATCTCAAAGAATTAGATCTCTAGGCCTTAATTATCTCCTCGAGAAATTTTACTAATAGTAATGTAGTAATAAACATCCAAACGAAATTATTCTTGGTAGATGTTACTATGTTAGAGCCCAATTGTCACCTACCTCGACCCTCAAAAAAAAGAAATTTGTCAAGTTCTGTTTTCAGTAGAAAAAATAAGTATCGAATGAAGACTATCAAATCTTAACAAATGTGAAACCGATTTTATAAAAAAATATCACTAAACCAACTGTGCTGGTCTGCACCCAATCGAAATCATGAGTTATGTTCGTGCTAACAGATTATCCCGCAGATATATAGCACAAATTGTAGAGCAGAGGGGCATTTAAAGACGAGGTACTGAATTCGATTCACTCAATGAACATTAATGGACATAAAGTCGACTTTTTCGATCACCGTGAGGAAAAAAGTGTATCGGCGCTAAAGAAAGAAAAATTTGCCGGGAAAATTGTGTTCCTTTATTGCTCAATGGAATGAGTTGACAAACATTTCCAGAGTTACTGCATTCTCCATTACAGAGGGTGCAATTCTTCCGTAAAAACTGGGAATACCTAAAATTTTTCATATCGTCGAACTGACAATATAATCTTCGATCTCGAAACAAATTGAAAATTCCAAGTCTGTAAGAAAAATATGAAAATTTAATACGATTCGTTCGGCGGCCAAACAAGTTTCACTTCGATAAACACATTCCTTTCAATTTAAAACGGTCTAATAACGCTTTTGATCGAATGGAAAACTTACAGGCGATTTCGTCCAGTTTTCTTATTTATCACAAGTGTCGAAACTTAGAAACATTCTCCAATTGAAAAGTTAGAATAATTAGTGTATTTATTCCAGTTCATGAAGATTTACATAAATTCAATCAAAAGACATCCATAGTGGTTTGCTAAACTACGTAGAATCATGGATCAGTCAAGAGGCCTGAAGAACAACTCGGCAGAAATCCTGCATCGGGAATGTTTGGAATCGCATCAAAAAGAAGTGTTCTGGACGCTAGCCCTCTTGCGGAAAGTTAGCAGATTTTTCGGACTCGCATTCCCATTGGAACGAAGCAACAATAAAAGCGGCGACTCTAAAATTGTTGTCAGTACAGTGTCGTGATCTACTTTGTTCTTCTTTTGGACTTGAATATCGCTTTCGAAATTATGAATAATATAGTTTTAGAAAGGGCAGTGATGATTTATCGGAAATCGGTGGTTTTCTTCACCGTAATGAGCAACAGTTTGGTTTTATTTATCCGCAGATCCATGATACACTGGATGTTAATAGATCTGGTAAAGTTTAACAAGAGGCTTAAAAGACACAAGATCTGCTTCGAATTGTACAGTTTTCGCAGGAACATCAGAATACAAATGTTTGTTTTCTGGCTTGCCGTATTTATACTTTTTCTCATCTATACTCCGGATTTTTCGTTTTTCTCTCACGGGAAAACAATCAATAGATGTTTCTCCTTTATTTTCATGTCCTCCACTGTATTCTTGGCCCGGCTGCAACATTACAGTATTTTGTGTCATCTGAAATTGAGGATATTGTGCTTAAATGAAGAAATTGGTCAGATTACATCAATTAGTTTCTTCGCAGAAATGCCGTCGAAAGAACCTGAAATAATTTTCGCGAAGCGTTGTAAACTATGGAAGTCCCTGTTTTTTTTATCTCTACAAGGTTAGCCATGCTGTGAACAAGATCTTCGGAAGCGTAACCTTGCTCAACGCTGCGGTCTCTTTTGTGAACATAGTAGTGGTGCTATTCATGGTTGTGGTGACCTTGACGTCGGATGTTTCAAATTACAGTCTCGAGAGATTGATGTTTTCCATACTTTGGAATGTCTTCTAGGCGTTTGGAATGTTTCTCATCCTGAAGTCATGCCAATCCACGGCTGAAGAGGTGAATAAAGAGAAATTTGAATATTCTTATTCGGTGTTTGTTTGGAAATGGAGTATATATCAGAAATCTGAATTTTTTAAATTATAATAGCCCATTTCTCTAAATGAAATTAGACAACTAACATTTTGAATTTCACGAAAATTCCCAGATTCCACGCGCAATGAATGACAACAATCTGCAATTATTAACGGTGCAATCTATTAAGTATGATTATTTTGCAACTATAATAAAATATGTAATAGTTTTAGCCGTTGAATAAAGCAAATCCGAAGCAATTCTTTTCATATTTACGTATTTTAATAACTGATGGAAATAAGCGTTGCACCTTTCAAATCGAAACTCCTAGCTAGACATATGGAAAAATGTAATTGCCTCCTGGAGTCGATCATGGGATACTTCGGTAAACGTAAATAGCTTTCCCTGGAATTTCTAGCTGGCAGAAACTAAATGGCGTTTACAGCATATCTCTTCAACAAAGTGTTGAAGAGATAAAGGGGGGTACGAATGGAAGGACAGAAATATAGAGACGGGCGGACGGAGACTGAGTAATTATATATGAATGATTAGAAGACATAATTTAGTTGCATGCAAAGTAAATGTGATTTTTCAATGTCAGGACAATAGAATAATCAACTTTATTTCGTTTGTAGCTAACGTAATTCTCAGGATTTATAACTTCAAAGAACTATATAGATGTAGACCAGTTGAAATTTCCGAATGGTCTTGACATTCGAAATTATGAATAATATAGTTTTAGAAAGGGCAGTGATGATTTATCGGAAATCGGTGGTTTTCTTCACCGTAATGAGCAACAGTTTGGTTTTATTTATCCGCAGATCCATGATACACTGGATGTTAATAGATCTGGTAAAGTTTAACAAGAGGCTTAAAAGACACAAGATCTGCTTCGAATTGTACAGTTTTCGCAGGAACATCAGAATACAAATGTTTGTTTTCTGGCTTGCCGTATTTATACTTTTTCTCATCTATACTCCGGATTTTTCGTTTTTCTCTCACGGGAAAACAATCAATAGATGTTTCTCCTTTATTTTCATGTCCTCCACTGTATTCTTGGCCCGGCTGCAACATTACAGTATTTTGTGTCATCTGAAATTGAGGATATTGTGCTTAAATGAAGAAATTGGTCAGATTACATCAATTAGTTTCTTCGCAGAAATGCCGTCGAAAGAACCTGAAATAATTTTCGCGAAGCGTTGTAAACTATGGAAGTCCCTGTTTTTTTATCTCTACAAGGTTAGCCATGCTGTGAACAAGATCTTCGGAAGCGTAACCTTGCTCAACGCTGCGGTCTCTTTTGTGAACATAGTAGTGGTGCTATTCATGGTTGTGGTGACCTTGACGTCGGATGTTTCAAATTACAGTCTCGAGAGATTGATGTTTTCCATACTTTGGAATGTCTTCTAGGCGTTTGGAATGTTTCTCATCCTGAAGTCATGCCAATCCACGGCTGAAGAGGTGAATAAAGAGAAATTTGAATATTCTTATTCGGTGTTTGTTTGGAAATAGAGTATATATCAGAAATCTGAATTTTTTAAATTATAATAGCCCATTTCTCTAAATGAAATTAGACAACTAACATTTTGAATTTCACGAAAATTCCCAGATTCCACGCGCAATGAATGACAACAATCTGCAATTATTAACGGTGCAATCTATTAAGTATGATTATTTTGCAACTATAATAAAATATGTAATAGTTTTAGCCGTTGAATAAAGCAAATCCGAAGCAATTCTTTTCATATTTACGTATTTTAATAACTGATGGAAATAAGCGTTGCACCTTTCAAATCGAAACTCCTAGCTAGACATATGGAAAAATGTAATTGCCTCCTGGAGTCGATCATGGGATACTTCGGTAAACGTAAATAGCTTTCCCTGGAATTTCTAGCTGGCAGAAACTAAATGGCGTTTACAGCATATCTCTTCAACAAAGTGTTGAAGAGATAAAGGGGGGTACGAATGGAAGGACAGAAATATAGAGACGGGCGGACGGAGACTGAGTAATTATATATGAATGATTAGAAGACATAATTTAGTTGCATGCAAAGTAAATGTGATTTTTCAATGTCAGGACAATAGAATAATCAACTTTATTTCGTTTGTAGCTAACGTAATTCTCAGGATTTATAACTTCAAAGAACTATATAGATGTAGACCAGTTGAAATTTCCGAATGGTCTTGACATTAGGGATGCCAATGATATAATGAGGGTATTGGCAGAAAGAAACATTGAATAGTAGCAGTATGTATTCGTGTCCTTAGTAGATTTTTGAAGTGGCTTCATAAATATTTTGTGGTCTTAACCATAGGTCGGCAACATTTTTTGCGAGAAGAGAGATTTTTTTTACATTTTATATAAAATCGAACGTAGTAAGTGGAGCTGAACCTGTTTTGTGAAACACGTATTAAATACAATAAAACTGTATTTAATGAAATCAATTTTTTGAGATGCACAACCATACAATTATCTGTTGCATAATACACATTTTGGTGATAATCCTTAAGAAAAAGGACTTCATAAAAAAAGAATTTTTAACATAAGTTTTGATAAATGAAAATATAAATAAACTTTCAAATGTTGAAAATATAATGATACTTTCAGAAAATAAATCTAGGAGTATAGACGAAAATGAGAAGTGGAAAATGCAAGTGTTGGTCAACAGTCTATACTGGATCATTCTGTTGAAATCAATAATAGTACTGATAAATTTGATTTTAATAATTGTATTAATTATAATGATATATCCCTGTGGCCTCCTCTGCTTACCTGTCCAGTTACGCCTGCTTAAATAATTGAAGATAATTACTATTTATTTTAAAACAAACGAATATGTTTATTATAAATGAAATTGCTCTTTAAATTACGAAATATAGTGAATTTTTACTTTCTCCATGCACGTAGACAGGCAACGAAAAGCCCAAGCACCATGCCTATTAAAAGCCACCGCATACTGACAGTTGACTTCTTTAAGAAATTCACCGAACTGCCTATTGACATACATTTATTGACCCTCTGAATTACGAAGTTGATTACTTTTATGATCTCAAGGGAAAATGTTGCGCACTAAGTGTCTCATGTTGGATTATGCAGAGAAACGACATTACGTTATGGTTAACCGTATTCTGCAAAAGTGAACCCCTTTTTATATCTGTCACATTCGGTGCCCAATCCGTTGCGACGGAGGTAATATTGCAATTGTTTATCTCTTTTTTCTTTAAACAGTCTACAACAGCTGATGAAATATCTTCTCCCCTTTTTTTACCTATGAGGGACAGTAATTCAATAAGCTCCTCTTGTGCTCCTTCACCTTAACATTTATCGCCATGAGAACGACTTTTGTGACGTCATCGACATCGCGCGGCTCGTCACAAGAAATAGAGAATACTGTAACTTACTGAATATCCTTAATCTGTTGGTTACTCTTATCAGCGCCGAATTTTATCATTCTGTTTCTTGCTGTCTTTGCTGATAACGGCATATCCTTAAGTTTCTTAACAATTTCCTCCTTATTTCTTAAATCACAATACAGATCCTCCTATATTTTAATAAAGCACTCTTTAATATATTCGCCATCCGTAAACGGCTTATCCCGCTTCACTATCTTACACGTTGCAAGTAAACCTGTGATTGTTGCTCTACTTTGTGATTTCAGCCATTTAGTGTACATGCTCATACTTTTGTCTGCTTTTTTCTTCACCTCAGTCACAGTTTTCTTTCTACGATCCTTTACTGGATTATTTTCTGCGAAGTAAATGTGCCCTTTTAAAAAATGTTTCTCGAGATTGGTTTTTTATTGTGGGCGCTTATCCTTTACTTTCTCTTTTTGTAAGCATTGTCTTCTCAAAATGTTACTGAAATTTTAGTTACCGTATATCTCGGCATATCAAACGCAATTTTTACCAGAAAAATTACCCCAAAAATGAGCGTAGGTCTTATACGCCGAAGGTAAATTTATTACTTCTCAATACTGACGCTAACAACCACACACATTCCCAAAATGGAGTAATTGCATTCATTTGTCGCAAAACAATATATTCATTATTAATAGTTAATAGTTAAATTTTTTTAAATATATACCCTACGCAAAGTGACTTTCGAGGACGCATTTTTATTATTACGCACTAATACCTACATTTCTGCTTACAGCTAAGATAATTTCGGCGCATTTGCGATTTTTCAATTCCTAAGGAGCCCCTTAAATAGCACGATTAATGTCACGGAACTGTAAAATTCGTGTATATGCCATAAATAGTTTATACGTATCAAGGACAAATAACGTCACGTGAATTGAGATCGCGGTGGCTTCGAAAGTGAAAAGATATGCCTATGCTATTAGCTGTAAGCTACAGGCTATTCAATACGGAAGAAACGTATGGAAACCGGGTAGCAGCAATTCGTTTCGGTCCAACTCCCACGGAAAAAAACGATTCGTGAATGGAGAAAACGAGGAAAAACTGAAATTGATAGGATAAGAGAAACATAGTCTTCGTATAGTTGGTCTTAAATAGACACAAATTAGAAGGGAGGGATGGATAATAGAAAAGAGGGAGTTTGGTATTGCTGTATTGATCAAAATCGTTATATTCGAAGTAAAAAGAGTTGAAGAAAAAAAAGTACTAGTTGAGCGTACGTATCGTTATTTAGGGTGGTCATAATTTATTCACCACATTTCAAACATACGTAAAGCCCAAAGATCAAGAGATATTGAGAAATGGTTTGCATTGCTTGAAAGAATACTTGAAAATTTTTTGTACAACTCAATGTGGACACCATTTGTAACCCGCAGAATGTCAAAACGATACTCTTTTTCACGCCATGTATTTTCCAGCATTTGGGATGTCACAGAATCAACTGCATATCTGATTCGCGTAGACTATCAACTTTCGTAATGAATTCGTGGTCCTTATAATTATCCCAGAGGAAAAAATCCAATGGGGTTCTATTTGGGGAGCGAGTGGGCCAAGAGATTGTACCATCCCGTCAAATCCATCGGTTTGGAAAACTCGCATACAGAAACTCTCTCACCGTCCGTTTCCAGTGTGGTTGAGCGCCATCCTGTTGAAGGTTCTATCTACGGGCTGCAAGTAGCTGAAGCATATCCAGGTAATTTTTACTGTTCACTGACTATTCTTGAAAGAAAAAGGGTCCAATCACCTCATGACGCGAAAAGGCGCACCACACATTCAAATTGGGGCTATCCCGTCGGTACTCGCGAACTGCATGAGGGTTCTCTTAACTTCAAATTCTACAATTATGTCGATTTATCACACCACAGAGGTGAAAGTTTGACTCATCACTGAAAATGACTCTGTCCAGGAAGCCGTTGTCGATGTCAATTCGGTCCAGCATGTCGAAAGCAAATTCCGGCCGACGAGGCCCATCCACCGGTGGCAGTGTTAGCACAATCTGAATTTTGTTTGCATGCAGCTTTAACCGACTGTGGAGAATTTTTTGCACAGTCAAAGGGGGAATTTTTAGTTCTCTGCTAGCGCGAAAAGTGGGTTTCCCTGGGCTGCGCTGAAAAGATACACGAACCCTCTCGACTGTGTCAGCGTCTACTGAAGGCCTACCTGCTCTTATGCAGCCGGTCTCTTTAAGTTGTTCCGACCTTTGCTTGATGGACTGTCCTCCAGGTGCTTGTTCTCTGTATTCCAGGTAGTAACGTCTTTTCTGTGTTCGTTAAGCAGCGACACTATCGGCCGCGCAATCAACTACCATGAAACATTTTGAGGTATACTTTCGAACAATGCAAACCGTTTCTCAATGTCTCTTGAAATTTGAGATTTAGGTATGTTTGCAATGTGGTTAATAAGTAATGGACACCCTGGTTATTCATTTAATTTATTATTTAGCCCATTTTATTAGAATATCATCTTGAAATTAATTTTAAGTATGTACTAACGGTAAAGGATCGTTCCATGTTTTTCGGGTTTCTACCGCGTGTAGAATCTTTTAATGACGACGGTTTCGAAACCATTCCAGGATACAAATAACACCAAGGGGACAATGGCTTAACGCCCCTTTCGAAGGACGGAGTGTTGATTTGCGCACGCTCCTCAGGCAGCTTTTACTCATTTGTTCGTCCTCGCCACCTTAGTTCCATCGGACATAAATAGGGGGCCGGAGCGTCCTCCGAAAAAATCCTCATAAGGATTCGTATCGGGTGTCGCTTTAGCAGATCGTACGTTGGGTCCATCACTCTAACCACTACACCACCGGCAACTCCTTCTAATATGTGTGGCGGGATGCGGTCATTAGCCTTTGGCAGGATTACCGAAGTCTTTTTGACTGATTTGAATCTGGCCGGATCTCTCCGTGTCCGCACGACCTTCCGGTCGCGCATCGTCCAGTCGATCGCCCCAGGTTGGCAATTTGCCACCTTCTACGACCTGTATGTGTTGCGATCTAAACGTCTTTTATGCGTGTTAGTTTGGCTTAACAATATACCTAGTAGGTGTGTATGGCGAAGGAAGAAGAGGAAAGAACTCGCAAGTGTTTTGCAAAATATACATTTATTACCCTCTTAAAACTAACTCATTCCTTTCTTGAGTGAACAAAAGTTTAACAAAGTAAATAATAAACATAATAATGCTTTAAAAACCATAAAGAGGGGGGTAAAAATGGAACAAAAAAATTGGGGAGACACGGCAAATATTGCCGGAGTGCTTGGGGAGAGGTGGGGGAAGGTTTTGTCTCGGCTGGCGGCAACTGCCCCTGCCAGGTCCGCGACCCGCAGTACTCTCAGCTGCTTTGCGTAGAGATTTACGTAAAATATATTTTGAAAACCAACTTTTTTATTTTATATAGGATTCTTTTAATTCCTTTTTGTTAGGTTCCCTTAATTTAGTTTTTATGTTTTGCGCATTCCAATTTTTGGTGGAACGCTTACTTTTCTTTTTTTTAACTTTTCTTTCTCTTTTCTTTTTTTCTCTTTTAAGCTGTGCTTGTTTAACCCCTCAACGCCGTCAGGCGTACTATTACGTCCTGCAGACCCCCTAATTTATTTTATCTTTTGACGTTAGAGACTTCTTTAAATCTAAATAACCTATACATATATATTTTGAAAGAGTAACCTTTGTACTTGCTATCTATGTTTGCCCTGTATTTCTTTCTCTTTTAAAAATATATAAACAACGTTGAATTTTGCGATAGAATTTTCAATTCTGCTATGATATGATGGTGTTTCTACGCATAAAAGTCGCTTTTCAATGCAGCAAGGAACCTTTCCTTGGTGTTTGAAATGCAATGTAGAATGTGAGAAACTTCTTCTCGTTAAATTCTGTTTTGCCATTGCAATCCTACTTCTGATGTCCCGTGTACTACTTCCACCCTGTGCTAAAATACTGCCAAGATATTTTAAACTACTTCTTGTGCCAATTTTTGGACATTTACCATTGTATTTAATTCTTTCTGTTCCTTTATAACCACCATGACTTTCGTTTTTTCGGCATTGATCTTCAAACCATATTGTTGGCCAACCTCCACTACTCTGTCTGTCATCCTCTGAAGTTCTCTCTCGATTTCTGCTATTAATCCCTCATCATCTGCATATTTAATGGTGGTAATACTTTCACCTCCTATCTCAAATCCTTTATCTTCCATCAATGCTTTTCCTGTTATTGTTCCTGCATAAATATTAAATATCGCTTGTGAAATAGGACATCCCTGTCTCACTCACCTCCCTATTGAAGTACTTTCTGTTGGTTCTCCTTCAACCCAGACTCTAATCTTTCGATCGAAGTAAAGGTTTTTAAGCAGTCATTTATCTTTCCAATCTATTCCTATTTTATTTGAAATACTTAACATTTTATCCCATTTCACTCAGTCAAAACCTTTCTCCTAATCTACAAAACAAAAATACATATCTTTATTGACTTCTAGCCGTCTTTCTATCATCATCCTCAAAGATCCTATAGCATCTCTAGTCCCTTTTCCTCTTCTGAAACCAAACTGATTATCTTGCAGGTACTTTTATATTTTACCTTCAATTCTTTTGATGGAATGATATGATCCGAAGATCCTATGCAGACAGGCATAAGCTGTGAAAGTTGGAACAATTTTTGAAACGAGAAAAAAGTCTGCTATGACCGGGAATTGAACCCGGGTCTTCCACTTGCCGGGCGGATATTCTACCCCTGAACTATCGTAGCAGAACATTTTCTCTCGTTTCTGAACACGGATGTTTTCCTTTGTGGGACGGGAACTAGCCAAGCTAATATCAAACTGCCCCGACAGATGTCCTCAAAGAGGATCGTCGAAAGAAACTCCTTCCTCTCAAATGGTGAGATTGCCAAACATGAAATTGATGGAATGATATGATCCGAAGATCCTATGCAGACAGGCATAAGCTGTGAAAGTTGGAACAATTTTTGAAGCGAGAAAAAAGTCTGCTATGACCGGGAATTGAACCCGGGTCTTCCACTTGCCGGGCGGATATTCTACCCCTGAACTATCGTAGCAGAACATTTTCTCTCGTTTCTGAACACGGATGTTTTACTTTGTGGGACGGGAACTAGCCAAGCTAATATAAAACTGCCCCGACAGATGTCCTCAAAGAGGATCGTCGAAAGAAACTCCTTCCTCTCAAATGGTGAGATTGTCAAACATGAAATTGATGGAATGATATGATCCGAAGATCCTATGCAGACAGGCATAAGCTGTGAAAGTTGGAACAATTTTTTCTCCTAACCCTCTTCATTCTACATTGTGTATTTGCCACCAAAAAGTTGTGGTCGGAATCGATATCAGCCCCTGATAGTGTTTTCACGTTTTTAATGCTATATCTAAATATTTCATTGACTAGTATGTAATCTATCTGGTATCGTCTCTGGTCTCCTGGTCTTCGGCAGAATTCCACAAGTTTATCCCTTCTTTTATTTCTCTTCCCTAGTCCATATTTCCCCACTGTGTTATATCCCTGTCCCTCTCCGACTACACTGTTTCAGTCTCCCATGATCCTTTTTTTTTCCTCCTCCAATATCTCCGTAATCTGTTCATACATTTCATCTACTTCTTCTTCACCAGCATTAGTGGTTGGCATATACTCTTGAATTATAAGCTTTTCCACTGTCTCCATATTATGTTTTACGGCTATTACTCTATTATTAACTGTCACTACCTTGCTAATTCCCTATCTTTCTTCTCATTATAATCCCCACTCCCCTTTCCTTTTTCTCTCCTCCCGAGTAAATAATCTTAAATTCGTCTGAATTTATCTCGCCTTCTCATTCCCACAGAGCATCACTAAGACCTACTATACCTACAGTATTCCTTCTCATTTGTCTTTTTATGTTCTCTAGTTTACCTCCTGAATTCATAGTTCTAACATTCCATGTGCCTATTCTTAAATTCTCACTACTTGCTATTTTCTTATTAATGTTACATTTCCACTGTGCATCCCCTATGGTAGTCCCCACACTGAGATCCGATTGTGGGACTATTTTACCTCCGGAATATTTTACCCCAGAGAGATCCATAGAGGTATTTGCAGCTTTTCAGCTTATCACGGGAAATATAATGAGGTAGTTTCCCCTTGCTTTCCTCATCGCAGTTTCACAAGAGTGATTACCCATTTGCAGCTTTTAAGATCCACATGATCACCACCTACAGAGGTACTGTGCAAGCTGCTTCTCTTGCACACGGGGATGTAAAACCCCCAAGACTGCTTCTTAGCCTGACTCTTCCCCTCAGATCTTTGTTGCTTGGATGATTTCACCAGGAGAATTATCTCCCGTAGGCATAGCTCTTTGGTTCATAAGATTACACAAACCCTCCTACATCTGTAAGGTTATGCAGACCTTAGGGAGGTATATGATGACTATAACAACAACAACACCCCTTGACGCTTTCCCTTGCGGGGTAAGCCGTGCCATATGTCTGCCAATTACCAACCCATCACCTTCCTCCACTCACTTCTATCCTTGCACACTTATTTTGCTTCACTTACACTCACACACTGAGTCACACATTTCCTTTTATCCCTCATACTTTTCACGTACCTTTTTCTCAGAGTCTCACTAACCACATCCAACCAAGTCTTGCGGGGTCTGCCTCTCCCTCTCTCGCAATTCACTCTTCCTTCATATATTTGCTTGGTGATTCTACTCTCCTACATTCTTTCTATATGTCCGAACCACCTCAGCAGACCTCTCTCATACAAATCTGTCACACTAGCTTTCATACCACATTCGTTCATCACACAATTATTCCTTACTTTGTCCCTCCTAGATATTCCACAAACTCTTGTCAAGTATCCCATCTTAACCGCATTCAAACTACTTTCATGCTTCTCCTGACACACCCATGTTCCACTGCCATACAGCAAGGTAGGCATTAAAACACTCTTGTATACAGACATTTTCGCTTCTTTTGACAACCATTCATTCTTTGCAATCGACCACACACTCTCTGCCACCTTTCTACCAGCATTCACTCTCCTTTTGATTTCCCCATCTACTCTACCATTTTTACTAAACATTTTACCAAGGTATGCAAATTCATCCACTATCTCAATCGTGCCACCATTTATGCTAAATTGAAAGTCGTTCACCTCATTCTCCCGATCGAACACTACTACCTTGGTTTTGGCCACATTTATCCTTAAGTCCAATCTCCCTGTCATATCATGCAGGCTATCTATCATTCTCTGCAATTCTCCTGGGTTCTCAGCCATTAACACAGCATCATCAGCAAACAAAAGTACACGAACATTCTCTCCACCAACCTTAACACCCACCATATCCATACATGCCTGTCTCACACATTTATTCATGAACACATTAAATAACCAAGGGCACATGACACATCCTTGTCGTACACCTTGCTCAACTCTAAGCCAATCACTCATCATGCCATTCACCGTCACACACGCCCTACTTCCAGTATACACTACCTTTATAGCATTCAGCAACCAACAATTCACTCCATACTCGCTAAAAACATTCAAATAATTTTTAATGTCGCATCCCGTCTTCTTCGTTGGCATGTAGAGACAGAATCGGGGTTGGGAAAACGACAGGGAAGTTACACGATCAGCTTTTAGAGAGACAAACCCTTTTTATTTACACAACCGCCCAGCACACCCGAACAACTCGAACGTTCTCCTTACATTGCCCCGGAGACACAAATGTGGCATCCCAGCTGAATGGATCCGGTCGAAATATACCATCTTGGTCATTAATTTATGTGAGTATTCTATGCACCAAATTTAGCTGAAATCGGTTCGGCTGAAAAGCGGACTGACATCATGAAGATAATAGTGTATTTCAGCATTGACAAAAAGTACTGAAAAACAATTCCGCCTCTCGGAACCTATGCGAGTATAAATAACGGCCTGATTACTGCAAACTACAAGACCTGAAGATGCAACCCGGAATGGTATGGCAACAGTCGTCATTAAAAATTCAACACGCGGTAGAAATCCGAAAAACATGGTACGAGTAAGGAACACCACGAAAGCCTTCGCAATAATTTTATCGGCGAACTCCGACAGCTTTAATTAATACGACTGCCGAGTTCACGCAGGGCACATTTAGCTATATAAGTCCCAAAGTAATTATTTGTTTTATTTCACGAATGGAGTTTATCTTAAGCGTTATATAGTACGGTTACCACGCCGAAATATTTCCAGTAAATGTTTAAGGATACGGACTTACTCACGGCTGGAAATGATACACGACGTGGCCCTTCGTAAATGCCTTGGTTAACAAAATATTTTTTTCCTAAAAAATCTTATAAAAAACCGGAGTGCGTCTTATACCCCGATGCGTCTTATATGCATCGAAATACTGTAATTAAAATTAACCATAAAACAATCTAAATACGTCAAATTTAAGCTTAAAAGTTATAAATCTATAATGAAGAGAAATATTTTTGGATTTATCTAAAATTCGAGTAAGTTACCGTAAAACTACTTCGTTTGAGTAGAGATGACATTAAAAATGATTTTAAAATATATTCCTATTGCAGAAAATTAAAAGGAGCAAGAAAACTCGATAGTATCAGAAATACTTAGGAAAATAAGGATGCAGAAAAGAAAACAACGCAATTACTAACCTAATAAATCCTGGTTTTATAGCGGTCCAATAGTAACAAGTAGAAAGATATATTTAACTCCAAACTTTCCTTTTTAGGATTATTCAGAGACTTGAACACATCAAATTAGCGATATTCACGATTAGCTTTCTTACTAGCGATGGCTGTGTAGAATGAATAGGAGCCTCTCACAATCAAGAAACCAGACTGTGAGTTTCAGAAATTTAATCCTGTGATATCAAAAGGACGGCTATCGGTGAAAAAATACTGTGCTAAATCGCTTTTATTCGTATGTGGCCTATAGAGTACAGAAACCTTTTAGTAAGCATTTCATTACAAGTAGCAATTTGCCGACTGGTGACTTATCTTATCAATCGAGACCGTCAATGTCGTGGAGGAGTGGGCTGCGGGAGCCGAAGGTCATTACGCAAACAGCCGCGGGTGGCAGTTTCCGGGTCTATGCTGATAGATGTGTTTAGGCACAGGAATAATAATAGGAGGGAGCCTGGTTTATTCATATATTGAAGATGACATAGCATTACTGAATAATTCTGATAAGAGTCTACAGTTGTTAGTTAATTCCTTAAACAAAATGGCAACGGCATTCGGTATGCAAATTAATATGATGAAAACAAAAGGCAAGAGATTTTCCAAGATTGGGGATAGCCAGGTCATGTTACAGTAGATGGTGAAAGGCTCGAACTGATGAATTTTAGTCTAATTTCCAGAATGGAAATGGGCTCATAGTTATGTCGTTGTGTCGGTCTGTCCGTCAATCCGTTCCTATTAACTTTTGAACCAATCTACTGATTTTATGAAACCTGGTGGAAATCTCATGCTACATGGGACAACCTTCCGAGAATAGTTTTTGTTGCGACGATTGAAGTCCCGGGTTCGATTGTAGGAACTATCCTTCCCATTTGATTTATGTGGGAAATCTGAATCTGTAGGATAATATTCTCTTGCATATTAAAATATATTAGAATTGTAACATCGTTGCCAGTTTTGTAATATTCACTGAACGATTATTCTAATTAACGTAGAATACTTTTCATTGATTGTATTTTTAAGAATTTCGCGTAAATACTGGGGGTTTTCAGTTTTTATCACTCATTACATAAGTGTTGACATAGCTTTTTTGGACTCAGATTCGTTATATTCTAATATATACAGGCGTTACTTTGTCGCACAAATACACTTGATGGATATAATTTTCCATCCAAATGTATTTGTACTATTTTATAACGTGATATCCTGAAATTTGGCAATACAATGAGCTACATATCCGCGATGACTTGAAATCTATTAAATAAATAATGAAAATGTATGCATCATAAGTTCGGTTTAGATCATCTTGTTTTTAGTTATTTAGGCAGTATTATGACTCGGGATAGAAGGAGTACGAAAGAGATCAGGACAATGTTAGCAATAGCAAATACGGCATTTTCGAGACGAGTTTACTTGTTGACCGAAAGTTTGAATAAAGATACTAAAATGAGGTAACTGAAAAATCTGATATGAAGTGGGTGCAAGACATGCGTATAGCGTATATTAAAGAAAATTAGTTGGAGAGGAAAATGAATGTGAATGTGTTGAATATAATAGGGGAGGAGAGGACCTTAATTTGAATAGTAAGGACAAATAGAAAAATTGGATGGGCCTAAATTTGTAAAGAAACGGATTATTGAAAGAGGTCCTGTAAGGAAAATTTTTAAGAAAAATTCAAAGATGTGGAATGAGGAAAGAGAAATTAAATGCACTAAAGGAAGGACGTTAGTTGGTATTTAAACTTGAAGTGAACACATATTTGATAGTTGGAACAAATTTTTTGAAACGAGAAAAAAGTCTGCTAAGACCGGGAATTGAACCCGGGTCTTCCACTTGCCGGGCGGATATTCTACCCCTGAACTATCGTAGCAGAACATTTTCTCTCGTTTCTGAACACGGATGTTTTCCTTTGTGTGACGGGAACTAGCCAAGCTAATATCAAACTGCCCCGACAGATGTCCTCGAAGAGAATCATCGAAAGAAACTGCTTCCTCTCAAATGGTGAGATTGCCAAACATGAAATTGATGGAATGAAATGATCCGAAGATCCTATGCAGACAGGCATAAGCTGTGAAAGTTGGAACAATTTTTGAAACGAGAAAAAAGTCTGCTATGACCGGGAATTGAACCCGGGTCTTCCACTTGCCGGGCGGATATTCTACCCCTGAACTATCGTAGCAGAACATTTTCTCTCGTTTCTGAACACGGATGTTTTCCAACTTTCACATCTTATGCCTGTCTGCATAGGATCTTCGGATCATTTCATTCCATCAATTTCATGTTTGGCAATCTCACCATTTGAGAGGAAGCAGTTTCTTTCGATGATTCTCTTCGAGGACATCTGTCGGGGCAGTTTGATATTAGCTTGGCTAGTTCCCGTCCCACAAAGGAAAACATCCTTGTTCAGAAACGAGAAAAAATGTTCTGCTACGATAGTTCAGGGGTAGAATATCCGCCCGGCAAGTGGAAGACCCGGGTTCAATTCCCGGTCTTAGCAGACTTTTTTCTCGTTTCAAAAATTTGTTCCAACTTTCACAGCTTATGCCTGTCTGCATAGGATCTTCGGATCATTTCATTCCATCAATTACATATTTGATAGGTTGCAACAGAAGCCTTGCGGAAGGTAGAATTGCAATGTATGTAGAATACGAAACGATCTTGTAGGAAAAATATTTTTCCATGATATTAAGAGCAACATATAATCAACGTGCGGAATATATACCGCAATTCATTATGAACTAACTTCAGATCGATATTCCTCATATGGTAAAGGAAAATAAATATTTTAAGAAACTACGCGAAAATATTGAAACATTACAAAGAACAGAAATAAGCTCATACCGTAGCCTTCTGATATTGGATATAGCCGGGAAACTCCAACAATTAAGAAAATGAAAAGAAGTGTCACTAAGACGTAACTAAGCGTCAATTGTTAAGAAAAGTTTCCATCAGGTGGTGGAAGCGGTAGCTGCTAAAATGTATAATTACTGAAATATATCTTTAAAAATGCATTATATGGGAAAATGGAAATGTAAAATTATAAAAACAATATATCTCATATTATATGAACTATTCCAATGATAAATAATTACATGTTGAAATAATTGGTAAACTTGATCTCCAAATTAATTCTATGTCCCGTCTTGAATAATTCTTTATGGCTTATGCTCGGTACTTTGTGTTTCAACGCACCTTTTAGTCTTAAGAAGGAATAATATCAGTTGATGTTTCAATGGCAAGATAAATTTGTATCCGTAACAAATCCTCACGTAATTGCACCCATTCTCATGGATAATTAATTTTCAAACGGCGGTTTTAATTTAGTTTTGCGTTTTTCGGTATCACTTTGACGCGCCATAAAGGATATAATACCCGTACTATCTCGTACCTCCGGTTGTTTCGAATTGCTTTATAAAATGGTCTTGTCTCCGTGGATGTGTTAGTGACCCCTGCTGACAACTTTTGCATAATTCCATCGATATTAATGAAAAGTTATGAGGATAATGCTGCCAGTGCCCACCTCTTGTCTATATTTTATTTGACGAAGATTTTCGTCCCGTGTTCTATTCCAGGAACTTGGAATAATTTTGTAAGTCAATTATTATGGTTTGTGAGAATTATCCTTCATTAGGAATTCAATGAATGTATCCTAAAACGTACCGTATATTTATGGAGAGTTTGGGAATGAAAATATGCAACGATGCGTTCCTCAACTTCGCTATTAACAGTCTCCCTCCAAAAATTATCAGTAACCCATCAGTTTTAAATCAACGCAGGAATAAATAGAAAGTCATCAATTCGTATTTAGGCCTATCGTAAGGGTTGCCAGGTAGTAGAAGTAATTGATTCCGAGAGAATTTTTCTCAGTCGAAAAATAATTTAAGTGAGCAACGAAACTTCTTTTATTTACTTATTAGAAGACAATGATTATTTAAGCTTAATTTCATTGTTAAAGTAAGGGTTTGCTCATAGTAATTTGCTGATTCCGTCAGGTATGGGTACATGAGTAATTAATTGTGAAATTATTTGTACCTTATAAAAATAGCTAATGAGAACACTAAACCTTGTTTTATTTATTATGTTGAAAAGATATGATTATTTTAGCGGAAAATGACATGATAGCAAAGATTTTGGGTTTTCCGACAAGTCCTACCAAATTTCGGGGGAAATATACCTATGGTAGGTTAATTTTGAGAGAGGTGGCAACTCTATTATTGCAAAAATAAATACGCTTTCAGCTGGATCTTAGGCCTCACGCCGTTTCCCATAGAAAGACAGCATGACGACGACGGGGGTCACTTAACTTTTCCACAGTTTACAGCATCTCGTTGCACGTAATGTGGATATCATTCGGATTAGTGACTTTTCGGTTTGCCGCTGTATGAGAATACGAGTCCATACTGGAGTCCGTTAGACTCGTTGGTGCAAAGGCTTTGGGCCTCCGTCATCCACGCTTTAGTTTTCGCATGCGCCTCCAGCTTCCTTGCTGGGAGATCTGACCTAGACGGGGCTTACGTGGAAGTCGTTAATGTTGGACGATGCTATTCGTATGAAGAATTTAGCAACCGATGGCAACGCCGCCAGGATCAGAAAGTTCGTTGAGAAGGAATTGTTCTTGTTTGGGATATGGGCGTTCGGTTATGTGACATTTTCCAACCCTTTATGAGTCGATAGAGTGAAGATGGATGAAGCTTGCAGTTCTTCGTTTCGACGCATCGACGTTCCCGCCCCTCCAAAAGATAGAAATGTTTGAGATCTGCTCCTGTCTCACTCTTTCGCCTAAGCCAGAACTTCAGCAGAATTTTCGATTAAAAATAAACAACTCTGCTTTCGGTGTCCACGTTGTACGGTAGGCCATTGTGTCCGTCGTTTCGCACCCTTTGCAGGCGTAATCTTCTTCCCACATTTATAATTACGGTTGTCTCGTCCTTTATTTAACGGACTTTGTAGATTTCCCCCTCCTCCTCACGAATCCTCTCCATTTAACTTCATTGGACTTCTTCTGTTCTTCCCCTTTCCTTTTACTAGTCGCTGGTTTACTGGTTTTTCTTTCAATTTTCTTGGAGTCTATCATGGGACACTTCAGTAATGGACAATTGTTTTTCCTGGATTTTCTAGTTGGCAGAAAATAAATTACGTTTTCGGCATTTCTCTTGGACACACTGTTGAAGATATAAAGGGGGACGAATAGAAAGGAGTACAGGAAGATAGATAGACGAGTGTACGGAAATTGAGTAATCTATATATATAATAGGCTAAATGATAGATGAGTTTGAATGTTTGCAACGCTAGGTCTTCTATTCTACTTGGCCGATTTTCACGAATCTTTCACTGAAAGATTAAGCGGAAACTCGAAAAGGTGTTATGTTTAATTTTGTATTTCTATCATAAGCCGTTTCCAAGAATAGTGATTTTTCCCCTAACGGCCATTTTTCTACGCTACTTTATGACGTTCGGCGGGCGGTTGGATTGATTGATTGATTGATTTGGTCTTTATTTGGGGCGAGATTGAGACTAGGAAGTCCCATCTTCCACCTAACCCCTCGTCTTGATACATATAGTAATACATAAAACATTAGCAATGTAAATACAGGTAACAATAAAAATACAAGTATTTGAAAAGAAAAGATGTGATTTTGTGGGAAAAAAATATTAACTCCTGAGTAATGAAATCCATGTAAAACATCCCACTGCAGGAAAACACCCACACAAGAAGGGGGGGTGTGAAAAACCTGCGAAACCTACTGAGAATCACTAAAGACATCACATAATGTTAAATGTTAAAATCATAAAGAGATAAAGAAAAAAAAATGGCACAACACGAATAGATAATTGAATAAAATAAACATGTAAAAATGTCAACATGTATAGATATTAACATTGGTTTATCTGAACAAAATGAAGAGGAAAAAAATACAAATAAATCAGTACAATACAAACATTTACAATAAATATTGTTTCGTCTAAATCAAGATATTTAAAAAAAATAAAATAAATAAAAATAAATAAAAAGTAAATAAATCAATTGAAACATTAAGGGCATTTAACTGTTCCTTTGCAAGGATAAGAGAGATTTATAGCAGTGTCGCTTGAATGAGGAGAGCGAGTGCGAATTTTTTATTGTTTGGGGAAGTTCGTTCCATAGTCTGCAAGCAGTTATAATGAAGGACTTGTTGAAAATTACTGTTCTGTGATGAGGAATAAGGAGTTTATGGCTCCCTCTGGTATTACGGTTATGTACAGAGTCTATACTTCTAAACTCAGCGGCAAGATAATGCGGCTTGTTGAAATTAAGTAATTGGTATAGCAAGGAAAGCAAATGTAGGCGTCTACGAGACTCCAAGTTTAGCCAGTTTAGTTTGACGAGTGACTCAGAGATGTGGACTGATTTCTTCAGATTAAATATATATCTGATGCACACGTTATGTGTTCTCTGAATTTTTAACGAAAGCTCTTGAGATAAATCTTGGTACGCTATATCAACATAGTCAAAATGCGGAATGACTAATGAAGTTACCAGATGCTTTTTTAAAGAAATCGGAGTACTGCTACTTAATTTCTTGAGTGAGTGAAGAGATGAGTTTACTGTTTTACACACATTTATAACATGTGGGGCCCAAGAGAGGGTTTCATCTATAAGCAAACCAAGATTCTTTACCACTTTACAATAAGGTATAGTTGAATTTGCTATGTTGATCGGGATACTTTAGGATTGATTTATAGCTGCTAATATCTTAGGGTAACCAATTAAGATTGCCTGTGATTTTACTGAATTGATACTAAGAGAGTTTTTATTGCTCCAGACCTGTAGCGTTTCTAAGTCTTTATTGATATTTTTTATGGTTTTGCAAGATCGTTTGCGGTAGAACTTGTGTATAATTGAAAGTCATCTGCATAAAGGTGATGATTGCAGTATTTAAGTGACAAAGAGCAGTCATTTATGTATAAAGAAAATAGTAGGGACCCAAAATTGAGCCCTGTGGGACCCCACTTCCGTTTATAAGCCAATTAGATGAAGAATCAATAGAAATAACTTGTTGGGAACGATCGCCTAAATAAGAAGAAATCCAATTTATGGCTGAACGCGAGAAGTTCATTGTTAGTAGTTTAGAAAGCAGAACATCTTTGTCTATCGAGTCGAAAGCTTTACTGAAGTCCAGTAATACTAGGATTGTAACTTCCCTTTTATCCATAGCGCGACGAATGTCATCGGTGACTTTTACAAGAGTAGTGGTGGTGCAGTGAGTTTTACGAAAGCCAGTTTGGAAGGGACCTAACAGTTGATTTTCGTTAAGAAAGGATATGATTTGTTTATGCGCTAATTTTTCTAAGGCTTTTGATTAGATAGGTAAAAAGCTTATTTGGCGAAAATCGTTGATTTCGATTTCTTTGGTAATGGCCTTATGAAAGCGCGCTTCCACTGCAATGGAAATTTTTCTTGAGATACATATACATCTACAGTTTACCCTGCAAGCCACCGCAAGGGTGTGTGGCAGGGGGTGTATTAACACCAAGGGGAAAACTCCAAAATTAGGCCTTGGTTTACGCCCCTACGCGAGGTTACTTTTGATCGCAAGTTTTATTCTGCTCAGCTATCGTTCTAGGGAAAAATGAGCCTTTGTATCTCTCTGTCCTACAGGCTATCTCTCTTATTTTACGAGGATGGTCCATTCTACCGATATAGGTGGGAGTTCTTATTATTTCTTTGACGTCGCTGGAGAAAGTACTCGTTCTAAATCTTTCAAGAAGTTTTAACCTAGCACGTGATCAACGCTCAGCTAGTGATTCCCATCCTAAGTCCTGTATCAAGCCTGTAACGCTTTTATTTCTATCATAATAATTTTTGACGAATCTAGCAGCTTTTCGCTGCACTTTCTCTAACTCGGCAATTAATCCTTTCTCGTACGGATCCCATATGCTCGACGCATACTCTAGCAGCGGTCTAACTAAAGAAAAGTAACATGTCTCTTTGACTTTTTCTTCGCTTTTACCTACTATCCGTTTGATGAATCCTAGTTATTGAGATAGGGAGATAGGGAGCAATTAAATATGTTAGTTATTATTGGTAGAATGATATGTATTATTTTCTTCATAAAGATAGTGGGAATGCCGTCGGAGCCTTGAGCTTTGGAAGTAATTTTACTAAGTGCATGGAGCACTTGTAATTGAGTGACAGGAATGAACTTAAACGGGTTAAAATCCTTATTTGATTTTTCCGCTGCGAGAGTGATCGAATTAATAGTTTCCCTTTTTGTTTTATCATCAATTACATTCGATGGTGTAGAAAATTTCGTATACAACGCGTCTAATGATATGTATGGAGGCAGTTTAAAATCATTTTTTTGCCAATACCAATCGACCTAAGTTTTTTCCAAATAATCGAGGGTGATTCTTTCGGACTAGCTATTGAATGAATGAATCGAATTTTTGCATTTCTGATTAATTGTATCGTTTTGTTTCTCACGCGTTTATATTTGTCGAAAATATTATCGTCTTTAGTTCTTTTGAACAAACGAAAGACCGAATCGCGATGCGCCTTCATTCTTTTAATACTGTCATTAAGCCAGGGTACGCGAGGTTTGGAAATGCGAATGGTTTTTTCAGGTGCGAAGTGGTCTAGCAATTGCATTAATAAAGTGTTTAATGCTTCAACTTTTTTTATCAATATCCTCTATAAATTCAATAGAATACCACGGAAGAGTAGAAGCATCGTTTATTAAGTCAATATCATTTATCCCTTTTATATTTCGGTGACGCATAAAAGTTTGTTTGAATTTCGGCGAATTTAGAATCTAAGAAAATTAGGTCATGAGAAGAAATTCCTGGGACTGGCAATTGACCATGAGTTATTACTTTTTCAAGGTGTTTCGTAATGGCTAAGTCTATCCAGGTAGAGGCTGTTTTGGTGTTATTAGTCGGATTCAGCGGAACTATATTGAGACCATGGGAGGTAAAGGAAAGATTTTAAGTAATCAGTATCATGGGCGCTAACAGAGAAATTGGCATTAAAATCATCGGTGATTATAATATGCTCGTAGATAGTAGCTATATTCGAAAATATGTCATCTAAGTCTGATAGTTGGGCTATTTTAGGAGGTCGATAAATTGTTCCGAGTAAAAGTTTTTAAAATTGACCACAAATTCTAAGAAGAGGAATTCAGGCCTTCTGGCGAATTGAGGTTCATTTGTTGCTATCACTTTACACTTCAAATCCATTTGCACATAAAAACCTACACCACCACCACCTTTGCCTTAGCGATGGGAGGGTGAGTGAAAGAGGCGGGCGGTGGGATGGGTAAGTGAAAGAGGGGCGAGAGCAATCCCTAATCACACCCGGGCAACGCTAGGTCACACAGCTAGTCATTGTATAGAAGAATCTTTACATTTGGGTGGCCGTCCCTAAAAGTTTTTTTTCTGACTTTCTGTTTGTATTTTAGCCATAGTAATACCATAATGGCATCATTTCTCTTAAATGTGTGATTTACACGTTAGATATGAATGATTTCGAGGTGTAGGCAAAAAAAGATGAATAATATAAGTTACTTTATTATTTTTTTTATGAAAGTTTAAATCGGATGATAGAACGTCAGCCTTTTCTAATTTTAATTTCCAAAACAATATTAGTTTGCACATTTAGAAGCCCATTTCTGCCTTTTACCTTAGGAGAAATAGATAAGATCTCATGGACTTGAGCCCGGTTCGTTAATACAAACATGTATTTGTTTATCACTTTATTCAATAGCTCTTCAAATTGAAGAGCAGTCTTCCTCAAATTGTTTCGGTACGACTTTGGGTCCTCAGATGAAAACTCTTTTAACAGATATTCTGAAGCCATAGGAGCATTGCGCCTCAAATCCATTACCTTGTCCACAGACGCCTTCCGTTCGTCTTCTTTTTTGAAATTCTCAGTAATTCCTCCCATATAACGCTACAAATAACTTGCATGTCCACACCAAGTAATTCAGTTGACGCCATTTTCATTTGAACGTTCGAATAGACTCTGGTTGAACCGTCTAAACTGTAGATACCCGTTACTCTTTCTACATGCGTCGAACGATCCATGCCGTACCTGCCAGAATGCCTGGTCTAACGATGACGCTTGCATTAACTATATAGCCGAGCAAACAGTGATGCTTATATTTTGATGAATATCAATTAACTTAATGCTTGCAGCTTTCTTTCTTCCAAAACATTTTGAAAATTTTTCCTTGAATTTCAGTGAAGGAATACCTCTCATTTTTATACACTTATTTCAAAAGTTGACCTTTATACAAAAAGAATAAAATTGGAAGTGAACAATTTTCTACAATTTGTTCTTAATATTTTATTTAATATTATGCTAGTAAATATATGGCCATTTTGAATGTTGCTGAGTTGACGGCCTCGGCAGAGTGGTGGCTAGCGCGATTGGCTCCCAATGGTAGGGTCGCGGGTTCGAATCCCGCCTTGGTCATGGTTGTATGTGGTTGTCTTTGTTGTTATTTCAATATTGTTAAATCGTTAAAGGTGTTCAATGTAATTGTCCTTGTGCTGTCTCTGTGTTCTTGCTAATAAATAAATAGACACCGGTACCATTTGGGTCGCAATACGAATGTGATTTGATATTTTCGGTCTTAGACAAAACAGTTTGGTAATCACTGATCTATAGTGTTACCAACCTGGAGTGCTCGACGTCTGGTACTTCGGCAGTAGCCCACTTATAGCGAAGAGCACCAAGAAAGCCAACCGCTTAACGTCCATTAAAAAAAAATAATTTTCGGGAGTAGTATTTTAATTTGTTTCATGGTTATATTTTAAAATCTCGTTGTGACACATTTTATTTCACTATAAATTGAGTACGGAATTAATTATGCGGAAAAACGTTTCACAATTTTTACTTCAGATATTCTATATATTTTAAATATTTTGACATATATATGCCATAATTCAGGGGGTCGAGGCATAGTTTTGCTCTCATGTGGGAAACTACAACATTTGCATCTTCAAGGATTAGATCTCTACAGCGTAATTATCTCCTCGAGAAATATTACAAATAGAAATGTTTGAATAAACATCCAAACAAAATTACTCTTCATAGATGTTATTATGTTTGAGCCCGATTGCCACCTACCACGACCCTAAAAATAGGATTTAGCCTGGTGCTGTTATCAGTAGAAAAAATAAGTATCCGATGAAGACCATCAAATCTTCTCAAATGTGAAGCCTATTTAATACGAAAATACGACTAAAGCAACTGTACTGGTCTGCACACAATTGATGTCGGAATTTAATTTCGTGCTAATATAATTTTCGCAGATATCTATAGTACAAATAGTAGAGCAGAGGAGCATTTCAAGACAAGGAGCTGTCGTAAACTGAAATCGATTCCCGTAATCAACACTAATGGATAAAAAATCGATTTTTTCGATCACTGAGAGGATAAAGGTGTATCGTCGCTAAAGGAAAAATACTTTTCACGGAAAATTGAGTTCCTTTGTTGCTCCAAGGAAAGAGTTGCAAAACATCTCCCGAGTTACTCTATCCATTCTCAATTCGTAAGAATTGGAACACCTTCAAATTTTCACATCGGAGAAATGACAACATAATCTTCGATCTCGAAACAAATTTAAAATTCCACGTCTGTAAGAAAAATATGAAAATTTATTACGAGTCGTTCGGCGGCAAAACAGGTTTCACTTCGATAAACACATTCCTTTGAATTTAAGACGGTCTAATAATGCTTTATATCGAATGAAAACCTTACAGGCGATTTCATCCAGTTTTCCTATTTATCCCGACAAGTGTAGAGACTTAGAAATACTCTCCAATTGAAAATATAGCATAATAACGTAATTATTCCATTTCATTAAGATGTTTTTACCTAACTTTTATAATAACACGTCCATTTTAGTTTTCTAAGCAACTTCGAATTATGGATCAGTCGAGGGGACTGAAGAACAACTCGGCAGAAATCCTGCATCGTGAATATTCGAAATTGCATCAAAAAGACGTGTTCTGGACGCTTGCCTTATTGCTGAAAGTAAGCAGATTTTTCGGACTCGCACCTTTCCCATTGGAACGTCCAAGCAACGGTGAAAACGGCGACTCTAAAATGATTGTCATATACAGCGTTGTGGTTTACATTGTGGTTACATTCGTTCTTCTTTGGTATTTTATTAACGGTGTCGAAATTATGAAAAATCTGAACCTAGAAAGGGCAGTTTTATTTTATGGGAAAACGTTGGGTTACTGCATAGTCTTGAGCAACTGCTTGGTTTTATTTATCCGCCGATCCATGATACACGGGGTGTTGTTGGATCTGGTAAAGTTTGACGAGAGACTTGGAAGACTCAAGATCTGCATTGAATTGTATAGTTATCGCAGGAACGTAAGAATACAAATGTTCGTTTTCTGGCTTGCTGTATTTTTACTTTTTCTCATCAATATACATAATTTTTTTTTTGGACTCACACGGATCAAAATTCAATACATATTTCTTCTTTATTTTTACGAGCTCCTGTCTATTATTGCCCCTGCTGCAGCAGTACAATATTTTGTGTCATCTAAAATTGAGGATGTCGTGCTTAAATAAAGAAATTGGTCAGATCGCATCAATAAGTTCCTTCGCAGGCATGCCGTCGAAAGGACCTGAAATTATTTTCGCGAAGCGTTGTAAACTATGGAAGTCCATGTTTCTTGATCTCTACAAGATAAGCCATGCCGTGAACAAGAGCTTCGGATGCCTAAACTTGATCAACGCTGCCTTCTCATTAGTAAAAATAGTGGCGGTGCTATTCCTGCTTGTGGTGACCTTAACGTCCGGTTTTTCAACTTACAATCTCGATCGATTGAAGTTGTCCATACTTTGGAAAGTCTTCGAAGAGTTTGGAATGTTCCTCATCCTGAAGTCGTGCCAATCTGCAGCTGAAGAGGTGAATAATGAGTAATTTTAACATTCTAATTTTGTGAAAACCTAAATGTTAAAAGTTAGAATTGTTTCTTTGAAAATGTGAATAGATCGTTGTTTTTCGGGCGAAATTTTGAATGAGATTCTCTTTTACATTTAATCTTTCTACTGGTACCCACATAAACTTGCGAAGTCTGTCAGAAGTCTGTATGTTTAAAAGTAATGGTATCCCATTTCTCCTTATAAAATTAGACAACTGACATTTTGAATTTCATGAAAATTCCAGAAGTCCACATGAAATGTACTGAAGAATAAAATTTGCATGTATTAACGGTTCAATCTATTAAGTATGATATTGCTGCGACAAAAATAACATATTTGATACTGTTAGCCGTCGAATAACGCAAAAAACGGAGAAATTCAGTACATATTTACGTATTTTAATGAATGATGGAAATAAACATTGCACCTTAAAAATCGAAACTTCTAGGTAAACATATGAGAAAATATAATTGTCTTCTGGAGTTGATCATGGAACACTTCCGTAAACGACAATAGTTTTTTCCTGGATTTCCTGGTTGGCAGAAACTAAATGGTGTTTACAGCATTTCTCTTGGACACTGTTGAATATATAAATGGGGGACGAATGGAAGGAGAGAAAGAATGATAGATGTGAGTACGGAAATTGAGTAATCTATATAAATAAAAGGCTTAATGATAGACGAGATTGAAGGTGTCCACTGCTAGATCTCCGAGTTGATCGATTTTCACGAATCCTTTACTGAAACATGAAGCGTAATCTCGAAGAGGTTTTATGCTTAATGTTGTTGTTCTAATTTAATCTGTTTCAAAGAATAGCGATTTTTCCGCGAACATCCATTTTTCTACGGTACTTGATGACTTTTGGCGGTCAGTTGGAGGGGTGTGTGAAAGAGGGGCGGGCGGTGGGAGGGGTGATTGAAAGAGGGGCGGGTGGTGGGAGGGTTGACTGAGAGATGGACGGGCGGTTGGAGGGATGAGTGAAATACCGAAACGCACCCGAGCAACGCCGTCTCACGCAGCTAGTAATTGTATAAAAGATTAGAAGACAGAATTTAGTTGAATGGAAAGTTAATATTATTGTTTTGTCAAAACTATAGAATCATCATCACAGGTAGTTTGCCCATAGACATGTCAGTGAGTATTCATGGTTATACCTGGTTCACCATATATATCTATTTTCCGCTGTCCTCTTCATATCTTGATAATTCTTTTCCTTTCAAATCTTTTATCATCTGAAACCTATTCCTTTTCTTTAATATCTTCATCAGCATTTCCCAATTTATTCTATCAATGGCCTGCTAGTCTACGAAACATTCGCAGATATCTTGACTCGCAGATATCTTGACTGTACTATATTGCCCTTTCTGATATGATTCTAACTATCCATATAGCATCTCTAGTTCCTACACCTTTTGTGAGACCGAATTGATCTTCCCCTCGCATTTTTTCTGCCTTTTTCTCCGAACTTTTATTAACAATCCTCGAAGTGTGTGACAGAATTCTTATCGTTCTGTAGTCTTTAAACTGCATTGCCTTTGGCTTCTTCTTTAGAGGGATATTTGATACTTCTAGGATATCCCGAGGCCACTCTCCCGTGCCGTAAGTCTTATTAATTTATTTCGCGATCGCTTGAAGTCCTTTTAATCCCATGACTTTAAGTACCCCAGCCGGTATTCCATCGCTGCCTTTGGCTTTTCCTTTCTTTAGTTTTACTGTCGCTTTTTCTGCTTTGCTCTCCGTAATACTTGGTCCAAGTTGTCTTTTTAATCTTTTCCTTATCTTCCATTACTATTTTTGCTTATTCTCCCTGCTTGCTGTATAGTTCCTTAATGTATTCTTCCCATACCTGTGCTACATCCTTTGTTTCTGAGACTATTTCCCCATCCGTATCCATAATTCCTTCTCCACGAATTCCATTAGACTTCTTATCTTATAATTGCAGTGCCCTAACGTACATCATTTTTTACCGACCAAATTCACCATTTGTTTTATTTCATCACATTTTTTTCCAATTTTCTCTAGCTTTATCTGTTACCCTTCTCATGTTGTTGACTCTATCTTCTTCACTGTTAGCAATTTCCCATTTTCGTCTCTCATCCCTCTTCTCTAGCATTTCCTTAGTGGTCCATGGTTTTCTGATTTTCTTGTTGTTTTTCAGTCTCTATATCCAAGGCTTACTTGATACTGGTTTTATTTTCTTTCTAGTCTATATCCATGGTCTTTGGTTTGTTTTCCAAATTTTTTATGCGATCTTCCAACTTCACGCTGATTACATCCTGCCTTTCCTTCAGTTTTTCTAGGTCCCAAGTCTGTCTTTATCTTCTCGTTTTTCTTATTTGTTTGAGCTTTTTACTTAAGTCAACTATTAGAAGGCTGTGATCTGAATCAATGTCTGCTCCTGGTAATGCCTTGGCGGTCTTTATGCTGTTCCTGAATCATTATTTTACTAGGCTGTAATCTATTTGGCATCTAATTCTATCTTCTGGGCTTTTTCATGTGTATAACCTTCGTTTTTGGCTTTTGAACCATATATTATTCACTAATGTTGATGCATAATTGTAACACTAATCTCCCATAATTATGCAGTTTACCTTTCCTTATCCGTCTTCTTCCTAAATGTCATGAATTAGCTCATAGATCTCCTCGATTTCTCTCTTTTTATGAGCTGACTTTGGCATATATATCTGGATTATCAGCATGTCAACTGGGTCTGCTTTAGCTTTATTGTCATCAATCTACAGTTCGTTGCTATTATCTTTGTCACGATTTTCATCATATCTTTCCAAAATACCCCCTTCACCACTATTTCATCCAGAATAGACTACCGTGAACTTTTCCGGGTCAAACTGTCTTTCCCAACTAGTATCACTCAGTCCTATAATGTCAACTCTATTTCTTCTCATTTATTCTTTCAAGTTTTCTAGCATTCATGCCTTTCTCATTGATCTTACGTTCCAAGTTCCTATTCGTAAAAGACCTTCGCGTTTTTCTCAAAGAAGTCCCCGCCCGGAGATCCGATTGGAGGACTATTTTACCTCCGAATTTTTTTACCTCCCTAGAACTCATGTTGTCCAACCATATAATCAATACTGCGATTTGTAATGTGGTAGTTTTCCTCTTGCTTTCCACATCGCAGTACTTTGGCCGTTCAAATCGTCTCGATCACGCATACAGCTGTATTGTATTGCGAACATTATTTGTTTCCGGCTCTATGCCATACTAACAATATATCAGCCTACTGCTAGGCACCGATAATAGTTTTTTTATAAACTTCCATTCGCGGGGTTTGAACCACGGAACTTTGTAATGAGAAGCCGACACGCTAACCACTACACCACCAGTGCATGACTAGAATAATGAACTTTATTTCGTTTGTAGCTAAAGTAATTCTGAGGATTTCTAACGAGAGGCTAGAAGCAAAGGCTAATAGCTATATAGATGTAGACCAGTGTGGATTTCAGAATGGTCGTGACAATAGGGATGCCATTGGGATAATGAGGATATTGGTAGTGCCCTCGCCGAGAGCCCTGAGTTCTCATTGACACTTTGGAGGACGATCAAGCTCTTTTGCACTTTACGTGCGTTTTAGTACAGGCGATTACCGCTCGTTGCTGTGGCGCTTCTTCTTCAGGTAAAACATCGGTAACGGGTGTTGTATTCCGCATCGTTCGGTCGTTGGCAAGGCGGTGGAAGGCTAACTAGTCCCTTCTTATCACCTGTTCTTGTCTCCAACCGGCACGGTAGAGCCTGGGCGTCTGAGGCCAGTCTCTGAGTCTTTTCTTAGCCCTGAAAACGGCCCAGAAATTAAGAACATGGAGAGGACTACTCCTCTCATGGAAAGTGACCCGAAAAGGGTCTGTTGTGACGGCTGCCCTTACTGAATGGAGCCTCCAACTTGCTTCCGCTCGCATTAGGTCGTCGTCGTTCTCAAGCGACTCCTCATCTTTCGGCCGAGTCACGCCGGCGGAGTACAGGGTGTTGTGCGCCAAGAAGGCACCGAATGCTGCTGATCCAGTTGCCATCGAGGCCCTCCCCTATATCTCAGCCCAGAGCCACAAAGTCAATGCCTCAGTTGGAGGCACATGCGGTGCCTCGACAGCCCGGGAGGGGATCCTGCTCCCTCCCATGGGTCCCCCGAAGCTTGAAACATGGGGAAGGGTATGAGGGTTATGACCTAGGTGGTGGGGGGAAGGGAGGTATCAGTGGGGGGAAGGGCGGGATCAGTTTAAAGGGAACGCTGTTGATTACCCCAAAGTCGTTGATCATGAGTGTATGTCTGTATTTATGGATATAATGTCTTTCAGTCGCGTCCAATTTAGAATTTGGGGCATGTTTTAACAATTTGAGGTTCTCAATATCTAATGGGTGATGGTTTTCAAAGATATGTTTCGTTACGGCAGATTTTTCTATATGTCCATGTTTAAAGTGTACCAAGTTTTCTTTAAATCTAATGGCTAAGTTTCTTCTCGTTTTGCTTATGTATGATAATTCACACTTGGGACATAGCACTTGATATACACCCGATTTTTGTGAAATAGGTGTTTTATCTTTTGGGTTACCTAATAGATTTTTAACCTTGTTGTGTTATGGAAATTCATATCCGACCTCCTGGAAATGTTTTTTAACCCTTTAGTAAGGGGTGGAAAGAAAGGTAGTGACGCAAACCTTTTCTTTTACTTATCTCCAATTGGGGCAAGTGTTGTAATTATCTTCTTGATCAATGTTTTAGATTTTTTCTTTATCATGTGGTCGATAAATTCGTGTGTAAAACCGTTGTCACAACGTATTATATTCAAAGGTGTAGTCAGATGTCTGTGAACCATATGATTAAAAGCTGCGATCTTTTGTTTAAAAGGATGACTAGAGTCATTTTTATGTAATTTTTGACGTGTGTCGGTTTCCTGTATATATCGAGTTCAAGCTTGTCTCTGTTTTTAATAATCAATATGTCCAGAAAGGTTAGAGACTTATTTTCTTCAGTTTTGAAGGTAAAATTTATGGTGTTATGAAAAGAATTAAGTTCATGGACAAACGTGTTAATATTATATTGTTTCGTGTCGAAAATAGCAAATATGTCGTGGAGATATCTGCACCTCGCATTAGGAAAGTAGGTATTTCAAGGTTCTTTTGCAGTGTCGTTCAAAAAAGTAAAGGAAAATTTTAGCCACTAGTAGAGAAAGGGGGTTGCACATAGAGGTTCCATTCGTTTTTTATAAAATTTGTTGTCGAACATGAAGTAATTTTGTTCCATACATAGTTTGGTGAGAATGAGGTATTCTTTTTTAATATTTCCTTCGACTTGTTTTTCTGTTAACCAAGATTTAAGGTTTTCCAACGTAACCTCTATGGCAGGGGTCGGCAAACTTTTCACCTACGAGGGCGCAACATATATTGCTGAGGACGTGAAGGGGGCATAAGCAAGATCAGTTGATATCTCTCTGTATCAGTTGTCGGCAAACTCTTGATCTATGAGGACGCAACTTTAATTATTGGAGTCGTTAAGTGAAGTAACAAAAGTAGATGTTTAATAATATCATTCTGCATATTTATTTACTTTTTCGAAGTCCTCGGTGTTAACGATATTAAAGTTAATTCCAATATTAAGAGACATATCATTGTCCATAAAATTTAACGGATTAGCAAAGAATGTTATTATGGGGTCTACTTCAGAAGGCTGACGAAACCTAAAATTAAATTCCTTCAGTAGAGTTTCAATGTGTTGTGAAAATGGTTCAGTGGTGACATTTTTCTCAGTCCGACACTCAATAATATATTTAAAATTCGGAAAATGTGATAATGAATTTCTCTCTTGGTGAGACTTCCACAATGCCAATTTACATGTGAATGCATCTACTGCACTTATCATTTTTGCAATGTGTTGATTTTTCCCTTGCATCTCCATATTCAGTTCGTTCAATTTTATAGCTATATAAACAAGAAATCCGAATCCATCAACCAAGCTCTGTCATCCAACTGTAAATAATATTAATTTCTTGACGCGAGAAATTCCTTTACTTTCTTTATGAGATACATCAAGTATTTTGCCTCTGCTGAGCCATCTAACTTCAGTATGTAAAAGGAGATCATCGAATTCGGCATCTTCACCTTGTAAAAGCAGTTTAAACAATCGGTGTTGCATTGGAACGGCTCTTATGGAATTTATTATTTTTGTTACTTTTTCATGACATGTTGAAAATGAAGAAATTTTTGCGCATAATATTTCTTGGTGCATAATACAATGATAAGACATACATATTACATAACGCAATGAATCCATTTTTACAACCTGTCATCGAAGGTGCACCATCTGTAGTAATTGCGGTCAACTTCATTATTACTTTCTTGGACATATTTCTTAAAAGCTGAAAAAATGTCTTCGCCTCTTTTTCGTCCCTTTAATGGAAGAATTTTAAGAAATTCTTCTTTTCCTGAAAAATCGTTAAACACCATCTTCACAACCATAGCCAATTGAGATATGTCTGATCTGACTGTTGACTCATCCAGTTGCAACGAGAAAAAAATACATTTTTGTAAATCATTTGCCAACTCTTTCTCCATATTGGTTGCTATAACTTCAATTCTTTTTGTAACTGTTCTTGCTGATAACAGAATCGTGCTGATTGATAAGGTAATTTCATTTATATTTTTAAAATCTTCGAAAAGTGAGTCAGCAATTGCTAACATGGCTTCTTTTACAATCTCGCCATCTTCAAAAGGCTTTTTCCTCTTGGCCAACAAATGCAAAATTTTAAGTGATGCATACGTTGCTCTTTTTCATTGCTGTACTGGTCTGGTAAAAATGCTCTTCTGTTTAGTTAAAATAGATTACATATCAGAAATTTTCTTTTTCCTGATCTGAGTTTAACGGATAACTAGTATTTAAATTTCCGTGGGCCGTTCTACATATAAATTAATAAACACTGAATATCGGGAAAATATCAGAAATATTGCAAACTGTTCATCAATTAAATCGATATATGTTTAACCAATGAAGAGGGAAATGAGCTATCATTGGCTGATATTGTATGAGACGAAGAAAAATCTCCCAAACACTGTACTTTGTATACTAAGCGAAGAACGGAACTCTGAGACCACCGACACACAACAATAACTCGAACCAAGTTATGCTACAAGACGGAAGACAGAACACTGAAACCAACGACTTTTAACAATGACTCGAGGCAAGTTATGCTACAAGACGGAGTACAGAACTCCGAAACCGATGACTTTTGACAAGAACTAGGGAGTTTCACGCGGCATAGGGAAATAGTTTTCCCAAATAGCCTGAACCGGCTAACGGAGCTATAGTACTCGACGTGTTGAGAGCAAGGATCTCAGTTAGCCTTGCACCCGTAATAACGATTGAAGGCGACAGGACACCTTCACCTAACATAAATTAGGGGCGGAGAATTCCCTATCTTTTCGTACAGTTCGTACGAGAACGTTTGCATGAATTGTCAGCACAGACACGGCAATCACACAAACACGATAGCGGCTTCTCCTACTCTCGGCGAGTAATCTCCGAAAAACCCTGTGAAGGATGCGTATATAATAGGGCAGAGTAGGGGATGTGGATAAACATGAGAAGGGTAACGGAGGAGTGATAATGAAAAGAACTCTGTTAATGACAACAATGTCTTTATTCAACAATGTATTCCCCCATTATGTTCGCTTATAAGTCCTCACCTTGAAGATGTTATTTTGTACTAGACATACGATTCGGCTCGGTGTGATATTAGATTAAGATGTTGGTTACAAAGTTCTATTCTTCATCTTGTTCCGAAACTTATTGGTCTTCTGAGATTTTTCCGTAATTGTTTAACTCGAGTCCCCTTGTTGGATGGCGTGCGACACACAAATGTCTTGATGGCGCCACGGCACCCGCGGTCGCCGCGTTGCTGATCTCTGCTCTATGAGAACCCCCAGGATAACGTCTTTCCACATCAAATGAAACTGGGATTTCGTCTTTATGTATTGTTTTTTTTAATAAATTTTAGTAAGTTGTGGGTGCTTTAAATCCCGTAAGTGTCTTCTATGCCTAGTGATTTAAATTGTTGGCTGAGCCATTTGGCGAGTTTATAAGTAGGTGAATTTATAGCTGCAATAATGTGTCTCATTTTTCTACCAGGTTTTTGTATTTTGGGTAGGCAGTTTATTCGGGGGATTGTGCGGTTTTCCGTTTTCAAGGAGAAGGCTAGTTTTTGTCTATTGTTTTGTTGCAACGTTTGATGATGTCTTTCACTTGTGTAGTGAGTTTATTAATGGGGTTTTCAGGGATCTGAATTCTACGAAGAGTTTTGCATCTTTTGAAAAATTTTGTGAAAAAACTTTAAATTTTAAAGCGTGTAGTTTGTTAAGCTCTTTAGCCTGGAGGGCCATAACTTATGGAAAATAAGAAGAATATGAGCTAACACTGGCTAGTAAGAATCTAACTGAGGAAAATCTGACTGGCATCGGAGATTTTCCTCAACTACATTCTTACTAGCCAGTGTTAGCTCATATTATACCTATTTTTCATTAGTTTATTTACATTAATTTTGTATATTTGTCAATATTTGACCTGATGATTCTGTAATGGTGATGGTGATTATTCACTGAGACCGATCGTGTTTTACTTAATATATTTTGAGGAAATTAGCAAAAGTCTAATATACATAAGAAATGCTATCTAGCATTGTTCATGTTATTTTATTGAGGAATTCCACGAAGTCTCGGCCTCATCCATTACCTATTGTTTACTTATCTAACTATTGATGGAATAAAGTGATTCGAAGATCCTATGCAGACAGACATAAGCGTTTTCAAAATTATTCCTATATAGCCATATTTTACTTCCTAGATACTAGGACAGAATGGGAAACAATACATAAATAAATATTCTATAATATCAGTTAAAACTAGAGTTGCTTTATTCATTTAATATGGGAAAGCTGTTTCAAGACGTCAATTTATCTTTTACATATCTTCTGCGTTTCAGTCGAAATAATAGTAATATTACAATAATTGATAATAAAAGCGCTCCATCGAACTTGTTTGTCAATTAAATGTAATACGAATTTGTCCGCTTTCACTCCACGCATTTCAACGTCTAAATATTGCTCCCTATGACTTCCAATGTACCGCAAATGCATGTACGAATCAACGCTGGGCAACTTATCAGTTCTGGCTACACAACACCCTTCATATGCCGTTTTGAAAAACACCAAGCTAAATAAATGCAGGAAGGTGCAATATTTGTACCAATATTTCTTCTAAGACGGCGTATAGAGGAAAACAACAGTAATATGCCTTTTAGACTTCTACTTCTATATCGGCACAATGGCTTCTAGCATCGGCTAACATGCTTGTGGAATTCACTGACGTCACTATTCAATCGGCAAACTTCAGCTACCAATCGGGTGTGATCGGATTCGGCATTAACTCGTCCGTTTTAAATTTATCTTTTTTATAAATACCTTTTAAAAATTAAACGAGAAACTTTATATTAGCCTATAACAATAGCCATGCAATAAAACTTCAAAAAAGTTTCGGTAATTCCCAGTATTTGACAGTCCCCCATTGTTGGAGTTTCGGGGGTATATTCAATATTAGAAGGCTATGCATGAGTTTATTTCTGTTCTTTGTAGTCTACATTTTCTCGCAATTCCTTAAAATATTTATTATCAGGTAACCTATTTGGAATACTTAGTCATGTGGTGTCCACATTAGATTATTATCTTTAGATTGCGAGTATTTCTTCATAATTTCTCAGTTTTTTTTAATAGCTAGTTAATTTCTCACTTTTGTGCACTAAAACTCGTTTATGTTTCTCATTTTTGAGATGATTTACATCACCTGAGCCTCGTCCATGTCCAATATTAAATTCTTCGTTACACATGGTGCGCTGAACAATTTCATTATCATAGTGTTCGTGATTCTTTTTTGAAAAGGTAAATTATTTTTCATCCCTTCGTCAAACGTACAGCTTTTCTTCGGCCTGGCTAACAATACAAGTATTAATATATATTATAAAAAATAACTCTCGTAGTTTTGTTACCACAAACGCTTGGCTGTAGGCGGTATTATGGTTGTAACTAGAACTAGGTTATGTACAACAGACGTGACAGTCGAGATTTCGTGCTCGCATGCGATTGCTCTGAGTATTCGGTGTAATATTTTAAAAAATGGCCACTAAGATTGTCTATGATCGTGTCATTGGAGAACGGGACATATTTGATAAAATTAAATAATTCTGGGGTAACCGATACACTTATTGTAAAAACGAGACGTATGGGATCCCTACTCCAAAGAGATTCTTACCTAGACACCACGCTCTGGAGAGTGTCTCTTGGCTTAGGTAATGAACAAATGTAAAAATGTTCTGGTATAAAAGTTGTAGGAAATTTAATTTACCACAAATATGGTTTTGAACGTTTTTCCATATAATGCATTGTTTACGTGATATCTTATATTTTTAGCTGCCACAACCGCGATAAATACCGACGACTTTTGCTAACAATTGCCGCTTATTTACGTCTTCGTAACGCTCCTTTTTCTTTTCTTAATTGTTAGAGCTTAGTGGCTATTTCAAGTATCAGAAGGCTATGATTTGTGTTTATTTCTGTTCCTTGTAAAGTCTAAAATATTCTCGCAGTGTCTTTTATTTATTAATATGTAACCTATTTTGAATGTTAAGAAATATTACAGATATGTAGAAAGTCATGTGGTGAGCACATCATATTTTTTTGAAAATAATTATCTAGAATAGTAATTTCATGTTTTATGTATATATTTTAAAATCTCCTTATAACACTTTCTTTCACTATAAATTGAGTACGGTATTAATTATTCCGATAAATGTTTCACAATTTCAGCATAAGATTTTCTATATACTTTAAATATCTTGAAATGTATATGCCATAATTCAGAAGTTCGAGGCATAGTTTTGCTGTCCTGTGCGAAACCACAACTTTTGCATCTCAAAGGATTAGATCTCTCGGCCCTAATCATCTACTCGAGAAATTTTACTCATAGGAAAGTAGTAATAAACATCCAAACAAAATTACTTTTGGTAGATGTTATTATGTTTGAGCCCGATTGTCACCGGCCTCGACCCTTAAAAAATAAGTATTCGATGAAGACCATCAAATCTTTACAAAGGTGAAGCCGATTTAATACGAAAATACTGGTCTGCACACAATCGAAATCATGAGTTATGTTCGGGCTAACATATTTTTCGCAGATATCTATAGTACAAATGACATAGCAGAGGGGCATTTCAAGACGAGGTGCTGTCGTGACTGAATTCGATTTCCGCAATTAACACTAATGGATAAAAAATCGACTTTTTCGATCACCTAGAGCAGCGGTTCCCAACCTTTTCCAGTCCACGTACCCCTTTCATGAAAATGGAAATTTTCATGTACCCCTAAAAGACCATAAATTGAAAATAGTGTTAGAATATTTTCAATCGGTTTTCAAATATTAGGTTATTTAATTTGTTAAATAAATTATAATAAAAAAATTGTTTTGTAATTAAATATTGCAATGATAACAATGACAAGTGTTCACAATGCCCTAGCTTATCCACAGGGATTATCATTAGCACTGCATTCAAAATAACTCAATATATTTCAGAAACAAAATCAAAGTTTATTTGAAATTAAATCAAACCAAAACGGATACAAATTCTGTTATATACTGAAACAGTTTTTCTTTGGATGTGCATGAAAAACTTAACTTACATAAGTAACAAGAATAATCTTGTTAATTAGTTAACTAATATTTATTAATGACAATAATTAATGTGACGGTTGCGCTTGTTTTAGTTTACCCAGTTTCTCAAAATCTGGTACCACTGAAGACAGATTCAGATTCAGCATTGAATCTATTTCTATACTTGGTTTTTAGATTTACGTACGATGAAAACGCTCTTTCACACATGTATGTAGTTGTAAATGGCAATAAGACTACGATTGCTTTATCTGACAATGATTAGTATTCATTTCTTAAAGAAACCTAAAAATTAATTAATGATTTATTCTTGAAATCCACCTTGGTTATTTACAACAAAATGAAACCATCGTTTGAGGGATTTTCATCTGGCATAGGCTGATCTTCATCGCTAATAATTTTGCAATCAGCGTCATTTTGTTGGCAAGTTTCATTGGAATTAGTGTCACTGTTCATTTTGTTTTTTCCAAGTTTTTTACATATCTGTTTTTCACTCTCGCAACGGCTCCCAGATTCAACTTGTACATCATTGTGGGTAGTATTATTTTTAAATCACATAAAAAACTATTCTTTTAATGCTTTCATGTCGGCCTTGAGAGCATTAATATCATCAACAACACTGAGACCGGTATCATTCTTCCCCGTGGTGCAGCTTGGACATATCCAAAATATTGACTGGGATCCTGTTATTACGCTGAAACTAATTTCGTTCAACCCGGAACAAGTAAAATTAAACTTATTTAAACATTCAAAGCATGAGATTACTTTATCACTTTCAGAAATCAGAACGTTACAAGAGCTACAAGATTGGATCACTGCCCCGTCCGCCATATTCATATCATGGTTACTACCAATTTCTTGACAAAATATCTGAAATATTCTCGAATTGGCTGCACTGGACTGTATGAAGTTGTCTATTTTGACTGCCTTATCCATTACTTCCTTTAAACTTTTGATGCATGATCTTGTCTATGGATTCAGAAATGTGTCCACAATGCGTTTGTTGCATATTTCTTCATTCTAGCTACAATTCCAGCATAGATGGAGCTCCGTCTGTACAAATTCCAATACATCGAGACCAATCTATATCTTTGTCGCGAAAATAGTTATCGGTAAGACTGCATACGTTTTTTCCAGTTGCGCGTTACTTCAATGGACTGCAAAATAACATATCTTCTGTGACTTTATCGTCATAATTATATCGTATAAAAATCTACAACATAGCTAAATTTGCCACATCTGTTGATTCATCCAGCTGTATGGTATAGTAGGGACTCCTTACTCTCTCTATTATTATTGCTTCAACGTTATCTGACATATCGTGTATTCTGCATGATACTGTATTATTTGAAAATGGTACTAGGTCGATAATTTTAGCAGAGTTTACACCAAACATACATGTGACTACATCTTTTACACACGGAACAATCAAGTTCTCTGCTATAGTATGGGCTTCAGAAGCTTTTGCCACTCGATAGCTTATTCGATAAGATGATTAAAGAGCTTTCGTTGACATTATTTGCTTTAGCAGCAAAATTTGTTATTGAGTTGGTTTTTGATGCAACAAATTCTCTTTCGCAAAACTCAATTTGGGTGTTTCTATTTGAAGGAAAGAAGGTTTGAAACTATTATTGCATAAAACAGTGCCACAAATCACACACTTTGGTCTCGGACAATGTGGATCACCAATACATTTAAATCCATATTTTAAATAATCATGGACCTATTTTCTTTTCTTAGAAAGCGGCTTTTCCGCAGATACTCTATTTTGATTACTTGAAGTTTCACGTTCGACACTTGATGACACTTCACTGCATGGTATGTCGTTTGCATTTTTGTTTGAAATGTTTCCCGTTTTTAACCATTTAAATACGAATTTTAACTTAACAATTAACAGCATTCTAAAGAAATATTTATTTGACTAAAAAAATATACACCCAATATTATTAGTTGCACGGATTTCCGATATGATATATGTACAATGCAAACATACGCAATCACCCTCACTTGTAGCACATCACAGTAAATACTCTTCAATCCTTAGCACAATGTCTAAACTCACCCAAAGAAAAACACACCAAGCAGAAAACCAACAAGTCACTGAATTTCCAATAGCCCTTTAGCAATTTTATAGAGGTTTCGTAATAAAACAGTTATAGAATGCATTTACAGAAGTAACATGCTGAAAATAAAAGAAATACCCTATGATGAGCAAGGTATTGTCCTTCCAGGACACTCTTTTGCTGTTTAGGTTTTTAATAAACTATTACTTTAAAAAATGAATTGGTGACTACGGTGTACAGATTGGAATTAAAATTTAAAACTCCTGAACCGTAAATTAACCCAGAGAGCACTCACACGTCTATAAGAAATAAGGAAAATTAAATGATGCTTAAAAGTTTGCAGGACGATGATGGCCTACAGGGACTTGTTGTCTAAAACTAGCCTAAAAAGAAGAAAAAGAAAAAGAAAAACACACACGCACAAGCACTCTGGAAATCTCTAGATACGTATTTCGGGAGCTATGCTCCCATCTTCAGTAGCTGAAGTCGTATGAATTGTTTGTGTTTGGTCTTGTGTATTTATGTGTTCAGGGTAAAAGTGAAAGGAGGGCAGAGGGGTGGGGGAATTCTTAACGGTTAGCGAGTAGAGGGGTGAGTAAGGGATAGGTCCGCGGTCGTTATTCATAACCGTCTCTTTGAATTTGTTTATGAAAATACTCTCGTAAGCGTCTAGTTTCCAGTCGGTTTGTGTTGATTTTAAGAGAGACATGTTTTCGATTTTAATCGGGTGATTGTTTTCCTGTATGTGTATTGCGACGCTAGACCTGTTAAATCTATTGTGTATGAAGTGTGCAAGGTGTTCTTTGAACCTGGTTTCTAGCTTCCGTTTAGTTTGCCCTATGTAGACTTTCTCGCAGTCTGTGCAAGCGATTTTGTATATACCGGATCTTTGTAGTGTCGGGATCGTGTCTTTTGGATTGCGTAGTAAGTTGGAGAGTTTGTCTTCATTCACAGGTACTGCTTTAAGGTTCTGTTTTGAGAAGATGTTTGATAAGCCGTTTGTGATGCCAGGGACGAAGGGGATTTTTACGTATTTTGGTTTTTTGGGGGGCGTGGTTGTGAGAGTAATCTGTTTTTTCAAAGAAAGACTGCGCTTGTGTTTCTGTAAAATATTCTCTATCATCTGAGGGTCGTAACCATTGATTTTAGCGCATTTTTTGATATATTTTAATTCTGTGAGGAAATCAACTTTAGAAAGAGGAACCTGTAAGAGTCTATGTACCATTGAGTGGAATGGTGCTAATTTATGTGAAATGTGGTGGTTGGAATCAGAGGGAATGTACGTGTCTGTGTGTGTGGGTTTGCGGTAAATCCCGAACTTGATTTGGTTGTTTTCTCTTTTTACGAGAAGGTCAAGAAATGGCAATGTATTTTGTTTTTCAACTTCATGTGTAAATTTAATGGAAGGATATTGATCGTTTAATTGCTGTAGAAAATCAGTTATGTTATTATTGGAGGTATCGAAAATCGCGGAAATATCGTCAACGTATCTTAGCCATAAGCGTGGGAAGTATTTGAAGATAGCATCAATAAGTTCCTTCGCAGGCATGCCGTCGAAAGGACCTGAAATTATTTTCGCAAAATGTTGTAAACTGTGGAAGTCCCTGTTTCTTGATCTCTACAAGATTAGCCATGCCGTGAACAAAATCTTTGGAAGCCTAAACTTGCTGAACGCTGCGGTCTCATTAGTGAACATAGTGGTGGTGCTATTCATGGTTGTGGTGACCTTAACGTCGGAAGTTTCGAATTACCGTCTCGAGAGATTGAAGATATCCATACTTTGAAATGCCTTTAAAGAGTTTGGAATGCTCCTCATCCTCAAGTCGTGCCAATCCGCAGCCGATGGGGTGAGTAAAGAGCGATTTTAACATTCTTATTTCGTGAAAACATAAATGGTAAAAGTTAGGATTGTTTCTTTGAAAATGTGAATAGATATTAATCGTTATTATTCCGTCAACATTTTGACTAAGATTCACTTTTACATTTAATCTGCATCGAATCGTATAGTTTTCGCAGAAACGTAAGAATACAAATGTTCGTTTACTGTCTTGCATCATCTACATTCCTAATGTTTCGTTGTTCTCTCACGGGAAAAGAATCAATAGATTTTTCTCCATTATTTTCACAACTTCCTGTGTATTCTTCGCCCGGCTGCAACAGCAAAATATTTGAGACATCTGAAATTGAGGATGTCATGCTTAAATAAAGATATGGGTCAGATAGCATCAATAAGTTCCTCCGCAGTCATGCCGCCGAAAGGAAATTACAGTCTCGATCGAATGATGTCGTCCATATTTTTTCATGCCAATCCAAAGCTGAAGCGGTGAATAAAGAGCAATTTTACATTCTTATTTCGTAAAAACATAAATGGTAAATGTTATAATTATTTCTTTGTAAATTTGAATAAATATGTTATGGTTGTTATTCAGGCGAAATTTTGACTAAGATTCACTTTTACATTAATATTTACACTGGCACTCACATAAACTTTTTCGAAGTCAATCAGAAATCTGATTTTCTGTATGCAATTAGACTACTGAAATTTTGAATTTCACGAAAATTCCCGAAGGTCACACGCAATTTCCTGAATAACAATATTCTGCAATTATTAACGGTGCAATCTATTAAGTAGAATAGCTTTGCTACTATAATAAGATATTTTATAGTTTTAGCCGTCGAATAAAGGAATACCGGAGCAATTCATTCCATATTTACGTATTTTTATGAATGATGGAAATAAACGTTGCACCTTGAAAATCGAAACTATAATTGCCTCTTGGAGACGATCATGGGACACTTCGGTAAACGAAAATAGTTTTCCCTGGGTTTCGTAGTAGTAGTAGTAATAGTAGTACTAATGGAAGGACAGAAAGATATAAAGACGGACGGACGGAGATTGAGTAATTATATATAAAAGACTAGAAGACAGTGCAAAGTAAATCTGATTGTTCAATGCCAGGACAATAGAATAATCAACTTTATTTCGTCTGTAGCTAAAGTAAATCTCAGGATATCTAACGGGAGGCTAGAATCAAATGCTAATAACTATATAGATGTATACCAGTTGAAATTTTAGAATGGTCGTGACAATAGGGTTACCATTGGGATAATGAGGGATTTGGTAGAAAGAAACATTGAAAGATAGAGAGACGGGCGGACGGAGATTGTGTAATCTATATATAAAAAAGACAATAATGGATGAGTTTGAAAGTTTGCAAAAAGAGATCTCCGAATCTACTTGGCCGATTTTCACGAAACTTTCACTGAAAGATTAAGCGAAATCTTTAAAAGATTATAGGTTTAATTTTGTTCTTCTACCTTAAGCCGTTTCAAAGATTTCTTTCCGCGAGCACCCATTTTTCTACGCTACTTAATGACGTTCGGCGTGGGGTGGAAGTGGTGAGTGACAGAGAGGCGGTCGGTGGGAGGGGTGAGTGAATGATGGGCGCTCGGTGGGAGGGGTTAGTGAAAGATGGGCGGGCGGTTGGAGGGAAATGACAATATTATATTAGATCTCGAAAGAAATCAAAAATTCCTAGGTCGTAAGAAAAATATGAAAATTTTATGCGATTCGTTCGGCGCCCTAAGACGGTTCACTTCAATAAACACATTCCTTTCAATATAAGTCGATCTAAAAACGCTTATTGTCGAATGGAAAGCTTACAGGCGATTTCATCCAGTTTTTCTATTGTTCCTGACAAGTGTAGAGACTAAGAAACACTCTACAAGTTAAAAGTTAGAAAAATTTGCGTAATTATTCCAGTTCATGAAGATTTTTCTACATAAAGTGAATCATAAAACTTGCATAGTACTTTGGTAAACAACGTCGAATCATGGATCGGTCGAGGGGACTGAAGAACAACAACGCAGAAATCCTGCATCGGGATTATCCGAAATTGCGTCAAAAAGACGTTTTTTGGACCTTAGCACTCTTGCTGAAAGTTAGCAGATTTTTCGGACTCGCACCTTTCCCATTGGAACGTCCAGGCAACGGTGAAAGCGGCGACTCTAAAATTGTTGTCAGGTACAGCGTCGTGGTCTACATTGTGATTACCTTTGTTCTTCTTTGGGACTTGAATAACGCTGTCGAAATTATGAAAAATATCGGCCTAGAAAGGGCAGTGTCGATTTATCGGAGATCGGTGGTTTTCTTCACCGTCATTAGCAACTGCTTGATTTTATTTATCCGCCGATCCATGATACACGGGATGTTGATAGATCTGGCAAAATTTGACGAGAGACTTGGAAGACTCAAGATCTGCATCGAATCGTATAGTTTTCGCAGGAACGTAAGAATACAAATGTTCGTTTACTGGCTTGCTGTATTTATACTTATTCTCATGTACATTCCTAATATTTCGTTGTTCTCCCACGGAAAAGGAATCAATAGATTTTTCTCCATTATTTTCACAATTTCCTGGGTATTCTTCGCCCGACTGCAACAGCACAATATTTTGAGACATCTGAAATCGAGAATGTCGTGCTTAAATAAAAAAATAGGTCAGATAGCATCAATAGGTTCCTTTGCAGGCATGCCGTCGAAAGGACCTGAAATTATTTTCGCGAAGCGTTGTAAACTATGGAAGTCCCTGTTTCTTGATCTCTACAAGATTAGCCATGCAGTGAACAAGATCTTTGGAAGCCTAAACTTGCTGAACGCTGCGGTCTCTTTGGTGAACATAGTGGTGGTGCTATTCATGGTTGTGGTGACCTTGACGTTGAATGTTTCAAATTACAGTCTCGATCGATTGATGTCGTCCATATTTTGGACTGTCTTCGATGCGTTTGGAATGTTCCTCATCCTGAAGTCATGCCAATCCTCAGCTGAAGAGGTGAATAAAGAGCAATTTTACATTTTTATATCTTAAAAACATATATGGGAAATGTTATATTTATTTCTTTGAAAATTTGAATAAATATGTAATGGTTTTTATTCAGGCGAAATTTTGACTAAGATCCACTTTTACATTTAATCCTACTAGAGGTGTCCGCATAAACTTTTGCGAAGTCCGTTATAAGTCTACTTGTTAAATGTTATAATAGCCCATTTCTCCCTACTAATTTATACGACTGACATTTTAAATTTTATGAAATTTTCCAAAGTCCACACTTAATTTTCTGAATAAAATAATCGGCAATAATTATTCGTGCTGTCTATTTATTATGATATTGCTGCAACTATAATATAGTTATAGATTTAGCCCTCGAATAAAGCAATAACGGAGAACGTCAGTCCATATTTTACATATTTTAATGAATAATGGAAATAAAGCTTGCACCTTAAAAATCGAAACTCCTAGGTAAACATATGGGAGAAGTAAAATTGCCTCTTGGAGTCGACCATGGAACACTTCGGTAAACGAAAATAGTTTTCCCTGGGTTTCGTAGTAGTAGTAGTAATAGTAGTACTAATGGAAGGACAGAAAGATAGATAGACGGAGGGACGGAGATCGAGTAATTATATATAAAAGACTAGAAGACAGAATTATTTTTATGCAAAGTAAATATGATTGTTCAATGTCAGGACAATAGAATAATCAACTTTATTTCGTGTGTAGCTAAAGTAATTCTCAGGATTTCTAACGGGAGGCTAGAATCAAATGCTAATATAAGACAAGGATAGATGAGTTTGAATGTTTGCAACGCGAGATCTCCGAATCTACTTGGCCGATTTTCTCGAGACTTTCACTGAATGATTAAGCGGAATCTCGAAAAGGTTATATGCTTTTGTTCTTCTACCTTAAGAAGTTTAAAGGGTATTTTCCCGCGAGCACCCATTTTTCGACGCTGCATAATGACGTTAAGGGGGCGGTGGGTGGGAGGTGAGTGAAAGAGGTACGGCCTTGGAGTGAATGATGGGCGGACGGTGGGAGGGGTTAGTGAATGATGGGCCTATGGTGGAAGGGGTGAGTGAAAGAGGAGCGGGTAACTTCGCTCTCCATAATACTTGGTACTAAGTTGTCTTCTTGAAGGTTTTCCTCACCTCCCAGTTCTATTTTAACCGATCCTGCCTGCTTGCTGTATATTTCCATCTATTCTTCCCTTATGCTACATCCTTGGTTTCTGGAACTATCTTCCCATCCGTATGAATAATCCCTTTCTTACGAATTCCATTAGACTTCCAATTTTCTAATTCCAGTACATCATATTGTACCGTCCTACCTTCTGCATTTGTTGTATTTCATCACATTTTTCTTTTTTCCAATTTTCTCTAGCTTTATCTGTTACCCTTCTCATCTTGTTTATATGTCTATAGTTGGCTCTACCTTCTTCACTGTTCACTCTCATCCCTTTTCTCCAGCATTTCCTTAGTGATCAATGGTTTTATGATTTTCTTCTGTTGTTTTCCAATCTCTTTATCCAAGGTATCCTTGATACTTGTTTTAATGTTTTTCCATTATATATCGACGGTCTTTGGTTTGTTTTCCAAATTTCTTAGGCGATCTTTCAACTTCATGATGACTATATCCTGCCTTTCTTTCAGTTTTTCTAGGCCCCAAGTCTGTCTTTCATTTCTCGTTTTTCTTATTTGCTTGGGCTTTGAACTTACGTCAACTATTAGAATCAATGGCAGCTCCTGGTCATGTCCTGGCGGTGTTTATGCTATTCCTGAATCGTTCTTTTACTAAGATGCAATCTATCTTGCATGTAATTCTATCTCCTGGGCATTTTGATGTGTGTAACCTTCGTTTATGGCTTTTTACCATGTATTAATCACCATTATTGATGCATAATTCTACCACTAATCTCCCATTATTATGCAGTTTACCTTTCCTCATCCGTCTTCTTTCTAAATGTCATGAATTTGCTTATAAATCTCCCCGATTTCTTCCTCTTCATTAGTTGACTTTCGCATATATATCTGGATTATCAGCATATCTACTGGGACTGCCTTTAAATTTATTGTCGTGAGTGTATCGTTTGTTTGCTATTGTCTTTGTCCCGCTTTTCATCATATCTTTCCGAAATCCAAGAGCTACTTCCCTTTCCCCACAATTTCCTCCAGAGTAAACTACTGTAAACTCTTCCCTGTCGAACTCTCCTCCTTCCCATCTAATTTCGCTTAGTCCTATAATGTCAATTCTTTCTTCTTTCAAGTTCTCTTGCATTCATGCCTTTCTCATAGATCTTACGTTGCAAGTGTCTATTCGTAAAACACTTTCGCATTTCCCTCAAGGCAGTCCCTCCCTGGAGTTCCGATTCGGGGAATATTTTACCACAGGCTTGTTTTTCCTCGAAAGAACTCATATTGTACAACCATATAATCATTACTAGGGATTGTAATGTGGTAGTTGCCCTCCTGCTTTCCACATCGCAGTACTTTGGCCGTTCAAATTGTCCCTATCACGCCTACAGCTGTATTGGATATAGACCCAGCGAACATTATTTGTTCACGGTTGTAAGCCATACTGACAGTACTGCTGCCTACTGCCAGGCACCGATGATAGTTTTTTTATAAACATCCGTCAGTGGGGTTTGAACCTCGGAACTTTATAATGGGAAGCCAACACGCTAACCACTACATCGGCAGTGCATGCATGACTATAGAATATTCAACTTTATTTCGTTTGTAGTTAAAGTAATTCTGAGGATTTCTAACGGGAGATTAGAAGCAAAGGCTAATAACTATATATAGGTAGACCAGTTGGAATTACAGAATGGTCTTGACAATAGGGATGCCATATGGATAATGAGGGAATTGGTCGAAAGAAACATTGAATAGTAGCAGTAAGTGTTCGTGTGCCTCGTAGATTTCTAAAATTGCTTTGGTGATTTTTATGGTCTAAGCTAGGGGTCTGCGACACTTTTGACGTGAAGAACCATTTTCCAAAATTTAAATGAAATCTAACGTAATAAATGCCGCAGAACATGTTTTGTAAAATACGTATTAAATACTGTAAAACAATGTTTAATGGCTTCTTGAATAGCGCGATTAATGCCACAGAAATGTAAAATTCGTGTAGATGCCATAAATATTTTATGCGCGTCTAGGACAAATAACGTCACGTGAATTGACATCACGATGGCTACAAAAGTGAAAAGATATGCCTACGCCAGAGGACGGCAACGCGGCGACCGCAAGGCATTTGTGTGTTGCTCGCCAGCCAAAATGATAACTCAAGATATACAATTACGGAAAACTCTCAGAAGACCATTAAGTTGAGGAACAAGATGAAAAATAGAACTTTGTAACATCATAATCTTACATCACACCGTGCCGTATCGTATATCTGTTACAAAATAACATCGTCATGGTCAGTACTTATAAGCGAACAGAATGGGAACATACATTATTAGATAAAGACATTGTTGTCATTAACAGATTTCTTTTCATAATGACTCTTCCGTTACCCCTCTCTTGTTTATCCACGTCCCTTTCCCTTCTCCCAACCCTGCCATAGTATAAATACATCCTTCACACCGTTTTTCGGAGATTACTCGCCGAGAGTAGGAGAAGCCGCTATCGTGTTTGTGTGATTGCCGTGTCTGTGCTGACAATTCATGCAAACGTTCTCGTACGAACTGTACGAAAAGATAGGGAATTCTCCGCCCCTAATTTATGTTAGGTGAAGGTGTCCTGTCGCCTTCAATCGTTATTACGGGTGCAAGGCTAACTGAGATCCTTGCTCTCAACACGTCGAGTACTATAGCTCCGTTAGCCGGTTCAGGCTATTTGGGAAAACTATTTCCCTATGCCGCGTGAAACTCCCTAGTTCTTGTCAAAAGTCATCGGTTTCGGAGTTCTGTACTCCGTCTTGTAGCATAACTTGCCTCGAGTCATTGTTAAAAGTCGTTGGTTTCAGTGTTCTGTCTTCCGTCTTGTAGCATAACTTGGTTCGAGTTATTGTTGTGTGTCGGTGGTCTCAGAGTTCCGTTCTTCGCTTAGTATACAAAGTACAGTGTTTGGGAGATTTTTCTTCGTCTCATACAATATCAGCCAATGATAGCTCATTTCCCTCTTCATTGGTTAAACATATATCGATTTAATTGATGAACAGTTTGCAATATTTCTGATATTTTCCCGATATTCAGTGTTTATTAATTTATATGTAGAACGGCCCACGGAAATTTAAATACTAGTTATCCGTTAAACTCAGATCAGGAAAAAGAAAATTTCTGATATGTAATCTATTTTAACTAAACAGAAGAGCATTTTTACCAGACCAGTACAGCAATGAAAAAGAGCAACGTATGCATCACTTAAAATTTTGCATTTGTTGGCCAAGAGGAAAAAGCCTTTTGAAGATGGCGAGATTGTAAAAGAAGCCATGTTAGCAATTGCTGACTCACTTTTCGAAGATTTTAAAAATATAAATGAAATTACCTTATCAATCAGCACGATTCTGTTATCAGCAAGAACAGTTACAAAAAGAATTGAAGTTATAGCAACCAATATGGAGAAAGAGTTGGCAAATGATTTACAAAAATGTATTTTTTTCTCGTTGCAACTGGATGAGTCAACAGTCAGATCAGACATATCTCAATTGGCTATGGTTGTGAAGATGGTGTTTAACGATTTTTCAGGAAAAGAAGAATTTCTTAAAATTCTTCCATTAAAGGGACGAAAAAGAGGCGAAGACATTTTTTCAGCTTTTAAGAAATATGTCCAAGAAAGTAATAATGAAGTTGACCGCAATTACTACAGATGGTGCACCTTCGTTGACAGTTTGTAAAAATGGATTCATTGCACTATGTAAAGAAGACCCTCGCTTTCCAAAATTTATTTCATATCACTTCATTATACACCAAGAAATATTATGCGCAAAAGTTATTCATTTTCAACATGTCATGAAAAAGTAACAAAAATAATAAATTCCATAAGAGCCGTTCCAATGCAACACCGATTGTTTAAACTGCTTTTACAAGGTGAAGATGCCGAATTCGATGATCTCCTTTTACATACTGAAGTTAGATGGCTCAGCAGAGGCAAAATACTTGATGTATCTCATAAAGAAAGTAAAGAAATTTCTCGCGTCAAGAAATTAATATTATTTACAGTTGGATGACAGAGCTTGGTTGTTTGATTCGGATTTCTTGTTTATATAGCTATAAAATTGAACGAACTGAATATGGGGATGCAAGGGAAAAATCAACACATTGCAAAAATGATAAGTGCAGTAGATGCATTCACATGTAAATTGGCATTGTGGAAGTCTCACCAAGAGAGAAATTCATTATCACATTTTCCGAATTTTAAATATATTATTGAGTGTCGGACTGAGAAAAATTTTACCACTGAACCATTTTCACAACACATTGAAACTCTACTGAAGGAATTTAATTTTAGGTTTCTTCAGCCTTCTGAAGTAGACCCCATAATAACATTCTTTGCTAATCCGTTAAATTTTATGGACAATGATATGTCTCTTAATATTGGAATTAACTTTAATATCGTTAACACCGAGGACTTCGAAAAAGTAAATAAATATGCAGAATGATATTATTTTAAGGTCACATAAAAATGATGAAAACTTTTGAAATTTAGTTCACGAAAATTTCAATCCGTTATTGAGAAAATGTGCCCTAAAAATATATTCTTACTGTGCTTCAACATATACTTCCGAGTCCATTTTATCAAGCATGAAACACTTGAAATACAAGTACCGATCTAGACTCGCCGATTACAATTTAGACAACTGCCTAAGATCAGGTATCTCGAGTTATGTGCCAAATTGTCGCAAGTTGGCTGTAGATATGCAGTCTCAAGTTTCACATTGATTTATTTCTTATGTTTTTATAATAAATTCTTTAATAGTTTTTGTCCTATTCATACAAAAATATTATTTTATTAAATATTGGTACACATCTACTATTGTTACTTCACTTCACACCTTCAATAATTTAAAGTTGCGCCCTCATAAATAAAGAGGTTGCCGACCACTGATACAGAGATATATCAATAGTTCTTGCTTATGTGCCCTTCACGTCCTCAGTAATATAAAATGCGCCCTCGTAGGTAAAAAGGTTGCGAACCCCTGGCCTACGCTATTAGCTATAAGCTTCAGGCGATTCAATACGTCAAAAAAGGCATGGAAACCGGATAGCAGCACTTCGTTTCGGTCCAACTCCCACAGAAAAAAGTATTCTTGAATGGAGAAAACGAGGAAAAACTGAAACTGGTAGGATAATAAAAACATAGTCTTGGTAAGGTTCGTCTTAAATGGACACAAATAAGGAGGGAGCGATGGATAATAGAAAAGAGGGGTAAAAAGAGTTGTAGAAGAAAAAGTGCAAGTTGAGCGTCCGTATCGTTTTTATAGGATAGTCAGAATTTATTCACCACATTTCAAACATACATAAAGCACAAAGATCAAGAGATATTGAGAAATGGTTCTCATTGCTTGAAAGAACAGTTGCACAAGTTTTAGTACAACTTAATTTGGACACTATTTTCATACTGTCAATGGCTGTGTAAAATGAAGAATAGCCTCTATCCATCAAGAACACTGACTGAGCAGGCTTAACCGTGAACTTCGGAAATTTGATCCTGTGATATCGAAAAGGACGGCTATCGGTGAAAACGTATGGTGCTAAATCGTTTTTATCCGTCTGTGGCCTATAGAGTACAGAAACGTCGTGGTAAGCATTTCACTACAAGTAGCAATTTACTGACTGGTGACCTATCTTATCAATCGATACCGCCAATGTCGCGGGAGAGTATGCGTCGGGAGCGCCGAAGAGGCGCATGCGGCTCAGGAGCCGCGGGTGGCCGTTTCCTGCTGTATGCTGATGGATGTGTTTAGGACAGGAGGCACCGGAATAATAATGGTATGGAACCTGGATTAATCAGTTATTGAAAATGACATAGCATTACTGAGTAATTCTGATAAGAGTCTACATTTGTTAATTAATTCCTTCAACAAAATTCGGGATCCAAATTAATATGATGAAAACAAAAGTTAAGAGATTTTCCAAGATTGGGGATAGGCATTTCTTGTTACAGTAGATGGTGAAAGGCTCGAACAGATGGATTTTTAGCCCACTTTTCAGAATGGAAATAGGCTTATAGTTTTGGCGTTGTGTCCGTCTGTCTGTCCGTCCCCCCTAATAACTTTTTAACCAATAAAGCGTTTTTCATGAAACGTGTTGGAATTCTCTTGCTACATGGGTCGAGCTCCCGAGGATAGTTATTGTTGTGAAGATTGAAGTCCCGGGTTCGATTCCAGGAACTATTCTTCCTATTTGATTTACATGCGAAATCTGAAATCCATCGTGAAGGATAATTTTCTAGTACATATTAAAATATCTTAGAATTATTACATGAACATTTTAATTTTTTCTCGTAGATTTTTGGATATCGATTATATTTATTAACATTCTGCGTAAATACTGTGGATTTTGCAGTTTTTATCCCTCATTACGAAAGTGTTGCCATAGAAACTATTTTAGTTGGACTTAGATTCGGTATATTCTAATACATACACACGTTATTTTTGTCGCACAAATTCGCGTGATCAATTTAATATTTCGTTCGAATGTATTTTATAACGCAAAATTATGAAATTTGTGTACACAAAGAGCCTCATAGCTGCGATGACTTGCAAGCTGTTAAAGCAAATATTTGTATTAAATAAATAATTAATTGGAAAGAAGATATCATTAGTTCTGTTATCATCATTTTGTTTTTACTTATTTATTCATTATTCTGTCACGGGATGGAAGGAGTATGAAAGGGATAATGACAATGATAGCAATAGCAAAGAAAGTATTTACGAGACTTGTTGACCGAAAGTTCGAATAAAGATACTTAAATGAGGTAACTGACTACGCTGATATGAAATGGATGCAAAACATGGGTATAGCGTATATTAAATAAAATTAGTTAGACAGAGAGGAAAACAAATGCGAAAGTTTTGAATAGTGTAGGGGAAGAGAGGACCTTAATTTGAAAAGTGTTGCGCAAACTAAAGAATTGGATGGGCCTAAATTTGAAAAGAAACGGGTTATTGAAAGAAGTCCTGTAAGGAAAAATGTTAGGAAGGAATCAAAGATGTGGGATGAGGAAAGAGAAATTAGATGCACTATAGGAAGGAATTTATGGTATTTAAATTTGAAGAGAACAGATATTTTGTAGGGTGCGACTAAAGCCTTGCGGAAGGTAGAGTTACAATGTATGTAGAAGACAAAACATTCTTGTAAGAAAAATATCTTTCCATGATTTTATAAGAATCACTTAATCAATGTGCGGAATATATACCGCAGTTTATTAAGAACTAACTTCAGATCGATATTCCTCATATCAAAATGTAATCAATGTTTCTATATATCATTCTATTAATTATCGATTCATATATTTTTCTATGTTTAATAGAATTGAAAAATATCTTATGTGGCCACCTCATGACTTTCTTCATACCTGCAAATTTATAAAAATTCCAAATAGGTTAAATGAAATGAAATATTTTAAGGAATTGCGAGAAAATTTTAAAATCATTACAATTAACAGAAATAAACTCATACCGTAACCTTCTGATATTGAATATAGCCGGGAAGCTCCAACAATTAAGAAAATAAATAGGAGCGTTACTAACAAGACGTAACTAAGCGTCAAGTGTTTACAAAAGTTTCCTTCAGGTAGAGTGGCGGTAGCAACTGAGAAGTATAATTATTAAAATATCTCTTAAAAATGCACTATAAGGGAAAATGGAAATGGAAAATTAAAAATACAATAAATATATCATATTATGTGACATCAAATACTTGGAAAGCTTTGAAATGTGGACTTGGAGGAGAATGCTGAAGATAAAATGGACAGATAGGATGAAAAACGATGAAGTGCTACGAAGAATAGGAGAGAAGCGAATGATTATACAGACTATCAGAAAGAGGAAGGCTAACTGGGTTGGACATTACCTGAGGAGAGAGAGTATGATTAAAGACGTGTTAGAAGGAAAACTAGATGGGAAAAGGGAAAGAGGTAGGAAAAGGTTTCAGCTGATAGACGATTTGAAAGGTAAAGAGAGTTATCAAGATATAAAGAGGACAGCGGAAAATAGGAGTATATGGAGAACCAGGTTTAACCATGAATAATCACGGACCTGTCTACGGACAGACTACCTATGATGATGATGATTATGTGAACTATTCCTATGATAGGTAATTACATGCTGAAATAATATGGTAAACTTGATCTCCAAATTAATTCTATTTCCCATCTTCAATCATTCTTTATGGGTTATGCTCTGTACTCTGGTTTTCAACGGATGTACTTAACCATCTTTTTAGACTTAAGAAGGAATAATTTCAGTTGATGTTTCAATGGCAAGATAATTTTCTGTCTGTAACAAATCCTCACATAATTGCACGCATTCTCATGGATAATTGATTTTCATACGGCGCACAATGGTCTGGGGAGACAGTTTTGCCGGTTAAATGTCGTTAGTCTTCTTTATTTAGGTATAGCAGCATGTTTTTACTTAGGGGTGACTTACTTTGGTTATACATACATACCTAAAGGGTATTTGTTATTTATTTTCGGGTAGGAGTGGGAAGTAAGGTTTTTTATTGTTCGTATGGGCAATTGTACCTGAGATACTAATCACCTGATATATACGCTACCCGGGGGCAACAATGGGATACATTTATAGGGAAGCAGTGAGGCATGTCTGCGCACATTAAATGAACCAATTGCGTTTTATGATATTTTTTAATGTGAACAGATGTTCAATATCCTGTTGAATAACATATAAATGTTTTTGAGAAAGATTTAAACTGGCTAATATATTGAAATTAAACACTTATTCGTCATCGGTGGATTCGTCACTGTCCAAATGTATAAGAGCTGAGTTTACGTTGGGGGACGAATGGAGTCTTAGCACATCACCAGGATGACTTCCCGTTTTCTTCTGCGGTGTACTTCTGAGTGATGTGATCAGAGGATCCGAACTTAAAAGCAGGAGATGAAGTAAATCGGAATTCGAATCCGTTCTGGGTGTTTTACGGGTGTAGAATTCTCCGAATCTTTTACAGTCTTTATTTCGTGTTTCTTGCGCTACTTTGGAAAACATTCCAATTGGAAGAGGCGCTGCACTAATTATTGCGGCTTCGTGCAGCAGTACTTTGTGCATGGAAGGTGGCATGAAATACTATGGATACAGTGACGCGTATTCTTGCCGTCCTCAAAGTAAATTCCTGAAATTCTTTGATATTTATTTCATACGGGCTAGATATAGCGCGCAGTATTACAGATAATCGCCGGATAAGACACTCATCCAGCCAAGTTATAGTGGCCGAAAGCGCTGGATTATCGAAGAATCTGCAAGCCGTGTTGCCGTCATTGGAAGTTCCACAACCCTTTTTAGGACGGTCAACCACCAAACCAATAGATTCACGGAATGCGGTTTGAATTTTTGCTTTTCTCTCACACACAATTTTTTTGTCATGTTCTCCTCGAGATTTTCATTTTTTAATGTCTAACTTATAGGCAATATGGAGCAAACACTCAAAACCCCTGATTCATGAGTGTAGTGGAGAAATTCCAAGTTGACATGAATCAATTAATTTCTCGCTGAATTACACTGTCAATGCTGTTCATGTCCCGCGGTTTAGCTCCGCACACGTTACAATTCTGCGTGCACGCGGTGTTGATTAAAGCATTGCAAACTTTACCATCGACCGTCGTCATTCGCAGATCGTGTCGCGCAGAATACTCGAGATCTGAAACAGATGTTGTTGGAAGTAAAAATTCTATCTCCTGTTTGACGAGCTCTGTGGCCGCAAGAATGTGAGATGTCGTTTCCTTAACAAATTGTAAATTTAAAGGTCGGCAATACCTGCAATGAAAGTTCCGAGTTATGCTAATTTATTTATAGTATAAAAGCTGTGTGCATATAGGTTACTCGAGCTATTTTATCGAAAATTGAAATACTTTCAATTATAATGCATACCTTGTCGTGGAGGGCCTTGGATTTTGCCACACCACCACCTATCCAGACTCTTTCCCGTGAGTGTACAATCTCAAGGTCACAACAGAAATGAAAAACAGGCTGCTATCATCAAATTCCTTGGTGGTTCTCTGTTTGTACATTGAGTGCCCACTACTTCCATCGCACCCCAACTTCGATACAAGAATCAGGCTAATGCGCTGAACAGGGTCAAGGATCTTTAGAACAGACTCCTGAACCAGCAGCATTCGATGCACAGTGTGATCGAGTAGTGCCTGTAGAGTAATCTCACCATAGTTCTCAGAGATTTTCATAAAATCCTGATGTGGATTACCTGCATTCTGAGATTTAGCCCCTCTTCGTATGACGAGATACTGATGCTTGGTCAACTTTGTCTCGATCATTAAGTGTAGAGCCTCATCTGCAGTGTATGGGAGCACTGCACCTGTGCCAGATTTGTGAATATTTCAGGCCTGTCTTATGTTTTTGGCTCTATTGGGGCTTCCTTGAATTACCTCATCTACTAAATGTGCTGCATCGCTCTGCTTGCGAGCGCGAAGGCTCGCACTCGTTGCAAATACCAGTTTATCGGTAGTTTTGGAAACAAGCAATTCAGTAGTTCTTCCTCACTTTGATCGCTGGTTGAGTGTCTCAAATGTCTTACTCGAACGACACATACCTGGGAAAAAGCAATAGCTCAGTAGCTAATATTCACTTACTCTTAAGTAAATACAATAAGATTTCAACTTTCGTGGATTAAAGTTTCGCGGATTCAATTATCCATACGCGAAATTTCTGGAAAAGTGCTGTGCTGCAATATGATAAATTAACTTCGGAGAATCGGGCAGCAAATGACTTTAACTCTTTTCGTGCTAAGCCACTTATATTTGGAAGTGTTTCCAATTATGCCATTTTCTCCCAATTTAGTTAGTTTATTATTTATTTAGTTATTTCGCAAAAATAAATGTAATGTTCTACGGCTCTTTTACCATCTCTGCGATACTCGAGCAACGAAAGTATAAATTCTGTTTTGAATTTTTAATTTCCTCTCATCTTTCACATCCGTCAGACACTGTGACCTATCCAATCATATACAAAAAATAACGAGATTTTGTAAGCAGTCAAAATTGCATAAATAAATTCGTATTGTACGTTCTTTCATTGTGTGCAATTGCACCTACCTTATTATATGTTCATAAAGATGCTGACAACGAGTACTATCCTTTAGAGTTCATTTCTCTCGTATAATATTGAAGTATTCCCTCACAGACGGCATTCCGCATGAAATTTTGTAAACGCAGTATGTATCACTATTACTAACAAGGAGCACTTGATTATAGATGGCTTTAATGGCACCGCAAACGGTCGGATCTTTGCATAAGCGTGTTTCTAGCCCGTCCGTGAGATGGCGTTCCGGAAGCCTGGCGACAAAGTAACACATTTTGGTGAATCATTAAAAAAATGGCAGCTAAAGGCAGTTGACTGTTACAAAATCACGTAACGGACACAGTGTTTTTTCCAATCAGCCATAATATAACGCGGTGGTAGAGAATGTTTTTTTGTACATCTAATATTGGATTCATTAAGAGATTTTCGTTACATGATGATATGAAATGCTGTCTTGAGGGCCATAATGGTCTCGTAACCAAATCAATGGGAAGAACTCGAAGAGCATAAATTAAAGTTACTATTGAAATTCACGAAACACATTAAATGTAGTATATACTAATTGTATTGAAAGAGCAAATATGTGATTCAAAACTTTGGAAATTGCGCAAGACAGACTTCCGCTAGAATCCAGGTCTGTGTGTCGGAAAAAGGTAGTGTATAGAAAAAAAACAGTATCACTTTGACGCGCCATTAAGGATATACTACCTTTACTATCTCGTATGTCCGGTTGTTTCGAATTGACTTATGAAATGGTCCTGTTTGTGTTTGTGTCCCCTACTAACAACTTTTACATCAATAGATCGATTTTCATGTAACGGTATGCGGATTTGGCGAAGATTGAAGTACCGTGTTCGATTCCAGGAACTCGGAATAATTTTGTAAGTCATTTATTATGGTTTGTGAGAATAAACTTTCATTAGAAATTTAATGAATTTATCGTAAAGCGTACTGTATATTTATCGAGAGTTTGGGAATGCAAATATGCAATGATGCGTTCCTCAACTTCGCTTTTAACATTCTACCTCCAAAAATTATTTGTAACCCATGTTTTCATTCAGCGCAGGAATAAATAAAAAGTATCAATACGTATTTAGCCCTATCGCTAGGGGTTTCACCTTATGAGTAGTTGATTGCAGGAGATTTTCACCTTATGTGTAACAAATTCCTTGAGAATTTTTCTAGTTCGAAAAACAACCTAAGTGAGCAACGGAACATGTTTATTTACTTATCAAAAGACAATGTCTATTTAATCTTAATTTTATTGTTAAAGTTAGGGTTACCACTTAGTAATTTGCTGATTCCATGAGGTATGAGTACATAAGTAGTTAATTGTGAAATTGTTTGTAGGTTGAAATGTGATCATTATATATCGACGTTTCTTACAGAGGAGGAGGAGGATACTAATGTTTAGGCGCTTCCAGATGAGCTGGAGATTTGAAATTTTTTTCTTAGGTAGGATTTCGTGCAAAACCGTCTAGATAAAACGAAAATCTTGAAAAAGTACAACAATGCGGCCGCTAAAAATTCGCAATTGTTTAAACAAATTTTCAAGGTTTATATATTTCCGAATGCGCTACGGAGCTGAAATTTTTTTTAGAGGTAGGATTTGTAAAAAAACCGAAATAGCGATAATAGAAATTTTGATATTTTAATTTGTTTGGCAGTTAAAAAGTATTCAAATTTAAACAAATAGGTTTAGACATTACGGGATGAGCTAGAAAGCTGAAATTTTTAAGTTATTTACAGAGTAATGCATTTGCAGAAATAATCATTTGAATACCTCCATAAATATATTGCGGCGGCCGTTAAAAATGTTTAAAATTTAAACAATTAGAAAAATATTATTTTAATTCTTAATATATAATTATAGATGACCATTCTCGCACGACGGCATTTGTCATGTTGCGAACTATTGCTTCATTGACCGCAATATATGAAATACTCATTATTATATGTTTCTGCGTTCATTACCTCCAAATAAATTTTACAGTCAACGTATTTCTCACCGGAGAATATTACATTTCAAATAACGAATTGCTAATTTGAAGAAAAAAAAACCAAAACAGTATCGAACCCAGTCTACCGCCGTAGGAGCTAAGTTCGCTATCCTATCAGCAATTCCCTTTCTTATCAACAGTTCAACAATGAAGCCTATTTAGCTGCATACGATGTTCTTAGGTATTTCCGACGGTGAATTCTCGAACTAAGGACCCATTCACAAAAACCCCGAGACGTGGGTCTCCTTAAGCCCCGTTTAGACAAGGCAACCAGTGTAGAACGACAGACGAATCGAAGGGAAATTGACAGCACATCAAACGTGTACACCCCCTTTCGCCTTGGTAGTTCTACGAACTTAGCGATTCTACAAAACTAGAGAGTGCCTCTTCTTTTTCGGAAGCGATTCCACCAGGAGATGCCGAGCATTGCCGAACCTGCCCAAAATGGCTCCGAAGATGGCCATGCGTTGAAGCCCGCGCGTTTTTAAATCTGCGACATACACCTGATGAAAAATAACATCGATTTTACGTTACGCCTGTTATTTTTATATTGTTATATTGAATAATTTATTAATTTCATTAAGCTTTCTGAAAATATTGATTAAATAAAGTGATACATAATGGTATTACTTACACATAAAAACTAAAGTAATAGTAATGCCTACAAACCTACAAAACTAAAATGCCATGATAACATATCATTTGTCACTCCTGCTTGCACGATTCTTGCAAAAGTGTTCTAAAAATTATATGTTTAGCATTGCTCAAAATGATACTTACTTTTCCGATTTTTACAGAAAGTAGTAGGGATAAGGGGTAGGGATAATGAAAGAGGGAGAATGTGATGAAAACTGTAATAAGAATGGGTGGAAGGAAGTGAGATTCATTAATTGATTGATGGTGAATTTTGTGGGGCGAGATTGAGACTGGTCAGGGAGAAAGAGAAATAACAATATAAAAATCAAGATATTGGCAATGAAAACAGTTATTTTAATTAAACTAGTGTAATTTCCTTTCAAAAATGACGGATACCCATGAATGATATAATAAGTGAAAATAAAAAATATAAGAATAATTAATGAAACCACCCGATAGATGCACTTAAAAGTAAAAAAATTAATATAAAGTTAATTTAATGGAATATTTCGGAAAGTAAAAATTGTTTTGGGTGTATGAAATTTGTGTTGCCAAGAAATATTAACGATGAGTTATTTGCAATATTTGCCCTAAATTTGTTATTTAAACGTTAGATATGAGTGATTTCGCGGTGTAGGCGGAAAAAGATGAATGGCATAAGTCACTTTATTAATTTTTCTTTAAGATAGTTTAAATCGGATGATCAAATGTCAGACTTTTCTAATTTTAATTTCCAAAAGAATAAAAGTTTGCACATCAAGAAGCCCATTTTTACGTGTTACCTTAAGAGAAATAGAAATGATCTCATGTACTTGAACTCGGGTCGGTAATCCAAATACTTATTTGTTTATCACTTTATTCAATAGCTCTTCAAATTGAAGAGCAGTCGTCTTCTTATATTTTTGGTACCACTCGGGGTCCTCAGATGAAAGTTCTTTTAACAAGCATTCTGAAGTCCCAAGAGCATTACACCTCAAATCCCTTACCTGGTCCACAGACGTCTCCCGTTCTTCTTCTTTTTTAAAATTCTCTGTAGTTCCTCCCCTATATCACTACAAATAACTTGCACGCCCACACGAATTAAGGCAGTTGATGCCATTTGGTTTGGACTGTTGAATTGACTCTCGTTGAACAGTCTAAGCCGTTTCTATATGTGTATCCGAAGATGACCATCAAATCTTCACAAATGTGAAGCCGATTTAATACGAAAATACGATTAATGCAACTGTACTGGTCTACACACAATCGACACCATGAGTAATGTTCGTGCTAATATATTTTTCGCAATTATCTTTGTCACAAATCGTTGAGCAGAGGGGCATTTCAAGACGAGGTGCTGTCGTAAACTGAATTGGATTCCCGAAATTAACACTAATGGATAAAAAAATCGACTTTTACGATCACCGGGAGGATAAAGGTGTATTGGCGTTAAAGAAAGAATACTTTGAAGGGAAAGTTGTGTTCCTTTGTTGCGCAATTGTAAGAGTTGCAAAACATCTACAGAGTTAGTCCATCCATTCTCCATTACAGAGGGAGCAATTCTTCCGTAAAAACTTGAAATACCTTAAATTTTTCATATCGGGGAAATGACAATATAATCTTCGATCTCGGAACAAATTGAAAATTCCAAGTCTGTAAGAAAAATATGAAAATTTAATATAATTCGTTCAGCGGGCAAACATGTTTCACTTCGATAAACACATTCCTTTCAATTTAAGACGGTCTAATAACGCTTTTGATCGAATGGAAAGCTTACAGGCGATTTCTTACAGTTTTCCTATTTATCCCGACAAGTGTTGTGACTTAGAAACACTCCCCAATTAAAAAGTTAGAATAATAATCGAATTTATTCCAGTTCATGTAGACTTTCTACATAAATTCAATCATAAGACGTCCATAGTAGTTTGCTAAACTACGTAGAATCATAGATCAGTCGAGGGGACTGAAGAACAACTCGGCAGAAATCGTGCATCGGGAATGTTCGAAATTGCGTAAAAAAGACGTGTTCTGGACGCTCGCACTGTTGCTGAAAGTTAGCAGATTTTTCGGACTCGCACCTTTTCCATTGAAACGTCCAAGCAACGGTGAAATCTGCGACTCTAAAATTGTTGTCAGGTACAGCGTCGTGGCATACATTGTGATTACTTTCGTTCTTCTTTGGGACTTGAATATCTCTGCGAAAATTATGAACAATATAGGCCTAGAATGGGCGGTGTTGATTTATGTTCTTCACCGTAATTACACTACAAGTTGCAATTTACCGACTGGTGACCTATCTTATCAATCGAGACCGTCAATGTCGTGGATGAGTGGGCTTCGGAAGCCGCAGGTCATTACGCAAAGAGCCGCATGCGGCTCAGGAGCCGCGGGTGCCCGTTTCCTTCTGTAAGCTGATTGATGTGTTTAGAACCAGAGGCACAGGATTAATAATGGTATGGAACCTGGTTTAATTAGATATTGAAGATGACATAGCATTACTGAGTAATTCTGATAAGAGTCTACAGTTGTTAGGTAATTCCTTAAACAAAACGGCAATGGCATTCGGGATGAAAATTAATATGATGAAAACAAAAGGCAAGAGATTTTCCAAGATTGAGGATAGGCAGGTCATGTTACAGTAGATGGTGAAAGGCTCGAACAGATGGATTTTTAGCCCACTTTTCAGAATGGAAATAGGCTTATCGTTATGTCCGTCTGTCCATCAATCCGTTCCTATTAACTTTTGAACCAATCGACTGATTTTCATGAAACTTGGTGGAAATCTCTTGCTACTTGGGTCGAGCTCCCGAGGATAGTTTTTGTTGCGACCATTGAAGTTCCGGGTTCTATTCCAGGAACTATCCTTCGCATTTGATTTACATGGGAAATCCAAAATCTATTGTGTAGGGCAATTTTCTCTTACATTTTAAAATATCTTAAAATTGCAATATCGGAGCGGGCCTTGTACTATTTTCTGAGGAAAGGAATGTATATTCTTATTTTTATCGTAGAATTTTGATTATCGATTGTATTCCTAAAATTTCGCGTAATAATGCGGATTTACCACAATTTATCACTCATTACGAGAGTGTTGCCATAGTATCAACTATTGTTGGACTCAGATTCGGTATCAATATATATCGACGTTTCTTACCGAGGAGGATATATATAACAGGAGGACGCTTATGTCCAGCCCAAGCTACAAAAGCTAGAGAGCTGAAAGTTTTAGTTTTTGTAGATATGATGGAGAAACATACAGATAAAATGAGAATTCTTACCTAAATCACATGAGTTTGACTTCAGAAATTCCGAAAGTCGTTTTTTCCCATAAGAAAAGGATTGCGCCATTTTTGTAAATTAATTATGGGCACTTACCGGTAAGCTAGAAAATGAAATTTTCAGTGTTGCTAGATGGCCGCAATATCTATTAGGAATTATTGTCACTTTTGTTTACAGTGTCTTGGGTTCGACTCCAGAAACCCCGGAATATCTCCCATAAGTTAGCATGGGGAAACGTAATCCAGTGTCTAGACCAATCTAATAAGTTTAGGAAGTTTAAATTTTGCAAGATTATAAAACTTTTCTCATAACCATCTATAAAAATCGAAAATTTTAGAATTGTTAATTTTTAGGGGTTGTTTTAACCCCATTTGAACATTAAAATTTTATAATTTTTATCTTGAAAACTATATGCTGTAGGTTCGAGTTTTTGAAATCATTTTGTAGAAAATTATACATAAAAAAAGAAAATTTTGAAAAATTTAAAAAAATCGACCGCTAAAAATTCGCAATTGTTTAAACATATTTTTGAGGTTTGTGTATTATCGAATGTGCTACGAAGCTAAATTTTTTTAGAGGTAGAATTTGTAAATAAACTAAATGAAGATTATAGAAATTTTGATATTTTAATGTTTGTCAGATAAAATTTCTAAATTTAAACAAATTGGTAAATGTTTCAATACTACGGGGCAAGATAGGGAGCTGAAAATTTAACAATTAGAAAAATATTATTTTACTTCTAGAAATGCTACAACTTTGAAATTTGGCTAAAATGTGTAGAATTAGTAATCCATAATGGAGAAAGTGTACAATTTTTAAAATTGCAACATTTGGGGATTTTTTTAAACTATTATTTTTACATAAAGAAAAAACGATAATCGCTGCGAAGGTGAAATCTTTAGAATTAAACAATTGTTTTATAATGAGGATATATCTGTCTGAAAAATGAATGTTTTTTCAAGGTGAGATGCTTTGCTTGCTGAATGCGAGCACCTTCTACTAGTCATTATATATCGACGTTTCTTGCAGAGGAGGAGGAGGATATAGGATGATACTAATGTTTAGGCACTTCTAGATGAGCTGAAGATTCGAAATTTTTTCTTAGGTGGAATTTTGTGCAAAACCGACTAGAAAAAACGAAAATCTTGAAAAAGTGCAACAGTGCGGCCGCAAAAAAATCGCAATTGTTCATTGTTCAAATAAATTTTCAAGGATTATTTATTTCCAAATGTGCTACGAAGCTGAAATTATTTCTAGATGTAGGATTTATAAAATAACTAAATGCATATAATAGAAATTTTGATATTTTCATTTGTTTGGCAGTTAAAAATTCTTAAATTTTAAACAAATAGGTAAATGTTTAGACACTACGCGGCAATTTAGGAAGCTGACACTTTCAAATTATTTAGAATTTTTTCTATGTAAAAGAATAAGTATTTCAATTTATCCATGAATTTGTTATTGCAGCCGTAAAAATTATTTAATTTTAAACATTTAGAAAAATGTAATTTCACTTCTAATTGTGCTATAAATTAAATATTTGGCAGAAATGTTTGGCATTATTAACCCAATGTGGAAAAAGTATAATATTTCTAAAATTTTAAAAATTAGCGATTATTTTACTCCATTACTGTTCCGTAAGGAAAAAACGAAAATCGGTCCCGGGGAGAAATCCTTTGAATTAAAGAGATATTTACCATGATCAAATAACTCTCTGAAAAATGAATGTTTTTTCAAGGTGAGATGTCTAATGCTTGCAGTATGCAAGCACCTTCTACTAGTATTTTACTACATACACACGTTATTTTTGCCTAACAAATTCGCGTGATCAATTTACTATATAGTTCGATTGTAAATGTAGTATTTTATAACGCTAAATTACGAAATTTTGGAACACAAAGAGCTACATATGCGCGATGACTTGAAATCTATTATAGCAAATATAAGTATTAAATAAATAATGAAAAAGTAGGCATCATAAGTTCCTTTTTGATCATCTGATTTTTACTTATTTAAGCAGTATTCTGTCACGGGATAGAAGGAGTACGAAAGAGATAAAGACAATGATAGCAATAGCAAAGAAGGCATTTACGAGGCGACGAGACTTGTTGAATGAATGTTTGAATAAAGATACTAAAATGAGGTAACTGAAAACTCTGATATGATGTGGGTGCAAGTCATGCGTATAACGTATATTAAATAAAATTATTTAGACAGAGAGGAGAACGAACGCGAAAGTTTTCAGTAGAGTAGGGGAAGAGAGGACCTTCATTAGAATCGTATGACACAAACTGAAGAATTGGATTGGTCTAAATTTCAAAAGAACTGTATTATCGAAAGAAGTCCTGTAAGGAAAAATGTTAGGGAGGATTCAAAGATTTGAGATGAGGAAAGAGAAATTAGATGCACTAAAGGAAGGAATTTATGGTATTTAAACTTGAAGAGAACAGATATTTTGTAGGGTGCGACTAAAGCCTTGCGGAAGGTAGAGTTACAATGTATGTAGAAGACAAAACATTCTTGTAAGGAAAATATCTTTCCATGATTTTATAAGAATCACTTAATCAATGTGCGGAATATATACCGCAATTTATTAAGAACTAACTTCAGATCGATATTCCTCATATCAAAATGTAATCAATGTCTCTATATATCATTCTATTAATTATCGATTCATATATTTTTCTATGTTTAATGGAATTGAAAAATATCTTATGTGGCCACCTCATGACTTTCTTCATACCTGCAAATTTATAAAAATTCCAAATAGGTTAAATGAAATGAAATATTTTAAGGAATTGCGAGAAAATTTTAAAATCATTACAATTAACAGAAATAAACTCATACCGTAACCTTCTGATATTGAATATAGCCGGGAAGCTCCAACAATTAAGAAAATAAATAGGAGCGTTACTAACAAGACGTAACTAAGCGTCAAGTGTTTACAAAAGTTTCCTTCAGGTAGAGTGGCGGTAGCAACTGAGAAGTATAATTATTAAAATATCTCTTAAAAATGCACTATAAGGGAAAATGGAAATGGAAAATTAAAAATACAATAAATATATCATATTATGTGACATCAAATACTTGGAAAGCTTTGAAATGTGGACTTGGAGGAGAATGCTGAAGATAAAATGGACAGATAGGATGAAAAACGATGAAGTGCTACGAAGAATAGGAGAGAAGCGAATGATTATACAGACTATCAGAAAGAGGAAGGCTAACTGGGTTGGACATTACCTGAGGAGAGAGAGTATGATTAAAGACGTGTTAGAAGGAAAACTAGATGGGAAAAGGGAAAGAGGTAGGAAAAGGTTTCAGCTGATAGACGATTTGAAAGGTAAAGAGAGTTATCAAGATATAAAGAGGACAGCGGAAAATAGGAGTATATGGAGAACCAGGTTTAACCATGAATAATCACGGACCTGTCTACGGACAGACTACCTATGATGATGATGATTATGTGAACTATTCCTATGATAGGTAATTACATGCTGAAATAATATGGTAAACTTGATCTCCAAATTAATTCTATTTCCCATCTTCAATCATTCTTTATGGGTTATGCTCTGTACTCTGGTTTTCAACGGATGTACTTAACCATCTTTTTAGACTTAAGAAGGAATAATTTCAGTTGATGTTTCAATGGCAAGATAATTTTCTGTCTGTAACAAATCCTCACATAATTGCACGCATTCTCATTGATAATTGATTTTCATACGGCGCACAATGGTCTGGGGAGACAGTTTTGCCGGTTAAATGTCGTTAGTCTTCTTTATTTAGGTATAGCAGCATGTTTTTACTTAGGGGTGACTTACTTTGGTTATACATACATACCTAAAGGGTATTTGTTATTTATTTTCGGGTAGGAGTGGGAAGTAAGGTTTTTTATTGTTCGTATGGGCAATTGTACCTGAGATACTAATCACCTGATATATACGCTACCCGGGGGCAACAATGGGATACATTTATAGGGAAGCAGTGAGGCATGTCTGCGCACATTAAATGAACCAATTGCGTTTTATGATATTTTTTAATGTGAACAGATGTTCAATATCCTGTTGAATAACATATAAATGTTTTTGAGAAAGATTTAAACTGGCTAATATATTGAAATTAAACACTTATTCGTCATCGGTGGATTCGTCACTGTCCAAATGTATAAGAGCTGAGTTTACGTTGGGGGACGAATGGAGTCTTAGCACATCACCAGGATGACTTCCCGTTTTCTTCTGCGGTGTACTTCTGAGTGATGTGATCAGAGGATCCGAACTTAAAAGCAGGAGATGAAGTAAATCGGAATTCGAATCCGTTCTGGGTGTTTTACGGGTGTAGAATTCTCCGAATCTTTTACAGTCTTTATTTCGTGTTTCTTGCGCTACTTTGGAAAACATTCCAATTGGAAGAGGCGCTGCACTAATTATTGCGGCTTCGTGCAGCAGTACTTTGTGCATGGAAGGTGGCATGAAATACTATGGATACAGTGACGCGTATTCTTGCCGTCCTCAAAGTAAATTCCTGAAATTCTTTGATATTTATTTCATACGGGCTAGATATAGCGCGCAGTATTACAGATAATCGCCGGATAAGACACTCATCCAGCCAAGTTATAGTGGCCGAAAGCGCTGGATTATCGAAGAATCTGCAAGCCGTGTTGCCGTCATTGGAAGTTCCACAACCCTTTTTAGGACGGTCAACCACCAAACCAATAGATTCACGGAATGCGGTTTGAATTTTTGCTTTTCTCTCACACACAATTTTTTTGTCATGTTCTCCTCGAGATTTTCATTTTTTAATGTCTAACTTATAGGCAATATGGAGCAAACACTCAAAACCCCTGATTCATGAGTGTAGTGGAGAAATTCCAAGTTGACATGAATCAATTAATTTCTCGCTGAATTACACTGTCAATGCTGTTCATGTCCCGCGGTTTAGCTCCGCACACGTTACAATTCTGCGTGCACGCGGTGTTGATTAAAGCATTGCAAACTTTACCATCGACCGTCGTCATTCGCAGATCGTGTCGCGCAGAATACTCGAGATCTGAAACAGATGTTGTTGGAAGTAAAAATTCTATCTCCTGTTTGACGAGCTCTGTGGCCGCAAGAATGTGAGATGTCGTTTCCTTAACAAATTGTAAATTTAAAGGTCGGCAATACCTGCAATGAAAGTTCCGAGTTATGCTAATTTATTTATAGTATAAAAGCTGTGTGCATATAGGTTACTCGAGCTATTTTATCGAAAATTGAAATACTTTCAATTATAATGCATACCTTGTCGTGGAGGGCCTTGGATTTTGCCACACCACCACCTATCCAGACTCTTTCCCGTGAGTGTACAATCTCAAGGTCACAACAGAAATGAAAAACAGGCTGCTATCATCAAATTCCTTGGTGGTTCTCTGTTTGTACATTGAGTGCCCACTACTTCCATCGCACCCCAACTTCGATACAAGAATCAGGCTAATGCGCTGAACAGGGTCAAGGATCTTTAGAACAGACTCCTGAACCAGCAGCATTCGATGCACAGTGTGATCGAGTAGTGCCTGTAGAGTAATCTCACCATAGTTCTCAGAGATTTTCATAAAATCCTGATGTGGATTACCTGCATTCTGAGATTTAGCCCCTCTTCGTATGACGAGATACTGATGCTTGGTCAACTTTGTCTCGATCATTAAGTGTAGAGCCTCATCTGCAGTGTATGGGAGCACTGCACCTGTGCCAGATTTGTGAATATTTCAGGCCTGTCTTATGTTTTTGGCTCTATTGGGGCTTCCTTGAATTACCTCATCTACTAAATGTGCTGCATCGCTCTGCTTGCGAGCGCGAAGGCTCGCACTCGTTGCAAATACCAGTTTATCGGTAGTTTTGGAAACAAGCAATTCAGTAGTTCTTCCTCACTTTGATCGCTGGTTGAGTGTCTCAAATGTCTTACTCGAACGACACATACCTGGGAAAAAGCAATAGCTCAGTAGCTAATATTCACTTACTCTTAAGTAAATACAATAAGATTTCAACTTTCGTGGATTAAAGTTTCGCGGATTCAATTATCCATACGCGAAATTTCTGGAAAAGTGCTGTGCTGCAATATGATAAATTAACTTCGGAGAATCGGGCAGCAAATGACTTTAACTCTTTTCGTGCTAAGCCACTTATATTTGGAAGTGTTTCCAATTATGCCATTTTCTCCCAATTTAGTTAGTTTATTATTTATTTAGTTATTTCGCAAAAATAAATGTAATGTTCTACGGCTCTTTTACCATCTCTGCGATACTCGAGCAACGAAAGTATAAATTCTGTTTTGAATTTTTAATTTCCTCTCATCTTTCACATCCGTCAGACACTGTGACCTATCCAATCATATACAAAAAATAACGAGATTTTGTAAGCAGTCAAAATTGCATAAATAAATTCGTATTGTACGTTCTTTCATTGTGTGCAATTGCACCTACCTTATTATATGTTCATAAAGATGCTGACAACGAGTACTATCCTTTAGAGTTCATTTCTCTCGTATAATATTGAAGTATTCCCTCACAGACGGCATTCCGCATGAAATTTTGTAAACGCAGTATGTATCACTATTACTAACAAGGAGCACTTGATTATAGATGGCTTTAATGGCACCGCAAACGGTCGGATCTTTGCATAAGCGTGTTTCTAGCCCGTCCGTGAGATGGCGTTCCGGAAGCCTGGCGACAAAGTAACACATTTTGGTGAATCATTAAAAAAATGGCAGCTAAAGGCAGTTGACTGTTACAAAATCACGTAACGGACACAGTGTTTTTTCCAATCAGCCATAATATAACGCGGTGGTAGAGAATGTTTTTTTGTACATCTAATATTGGATTCATTAAGAGATTTTCGTTACATGATGATATGAAATGCTGTCTTGAGGGCCATAATGGTCTCGTAACCAAATCAATGGGAAGAACTCGAAGAGCATAAATTAAAGTTACTATTGAAATTCACGAAACACATTAAATGTAGTATATACTAATTGTATTGAAAGAGCAAATATGTGATTCAAAACTTTGGAAATTGCGCAAGACAGACTTCCGCTAGAATCCAGGTCTGTGTGTCGGAAAAAGGTAGTGTATAGAAAAAAAACAGTATCACTTTGACGCGCCATTAAGGATATACTACCTTTACTATCTCGTATGTCCGGTTGTTTCGAATTGACTTATGAAATGGTCCTGTTTGTGTTTGTGTCCCCTACTAAAAACTTTTACATCAATAGATCGATTTTCATGTAACGGTATGCGGATTTGGCGAAGATTGAAGTACCGTGTTCGATTCCAGGAACTCGGAATAATTTTGTACGTCATTTATTATGGTTTGTGAGAATAAACTTTCATTAGAAATTTAATGAATTTATCGTAAAGCGTACTGTATATTTATCGAGAGTTTGGGAATGCAAATATGCAATGATGCGTTCCTCAACTTCGCTTTTAACATTCTACCTCCAAAAATTATTTGTAACCCATGTTTTCATTCAGCGCAGGAATAAATAAAAAGTATCAATACGTATTTAGCCCTATCGCTAGGGGTTTCACCTTATGAGTAGTTGATTGCAGGAGATTTTCACCTTATGTGTAACAAATTCCTTGAGAATTTTTCTAGTTCGAAAAACAACCTAAGTGAGCAACGGAACATGTTTATTTACTTATCAAAAGACAATGTCTATTTAATCTTAATTTTATTGTTAAAGTTAGGGTTACCACTTAGTAATTTGCTGATTCCATGAGGTATGAGTACATAAGTAGTTAATTGTGAAATTGTTTGTAGGTTGAAATGTGATCATTATATATCGACGTTTCTTACAGAGGAGGAGGAGGATACTAATGTTTAGGCGCTTCCAGATGAGCTGGAGATTTGAAATTTTTTTCTTAGGTAGGATTTCGTGCAAAACCGTCTAGATAAAACGAAAATCTTGAAAAAGTACAACAATGCGGCCGCTAAAAATTCGCAATTGTTTAAACAAATTTTCAAGGTTTATATATTTCCGAATGCGCTACGGAGCTGAAATTTTTTTTAGAGGTAGGATTTGTAAAAAAACCGAAATAGCGATAATAGAAATTTTGATATTTTAATTTGTTTGGCAGTTAAAAAGTATTCAAATTTAAACAAATAGGTTTAGACATTACGGGATGAGCTAGAAAGCTGAAATTTTTAAGTTATTTACAGAGTAATGCATTTGCAGAAATAATCATTTGAATACCTCCATAAATATATTGCGGCGGCCGTTAAAAATGTTTAAAATTTAAACAATTAGAAAAATATTATTTTAATTCTTAATATATAATTATAGATGACCATTCTCGCACGACGGCATTTGTCATGTTGCGAACTATTGCTTCATTGACCGCAATATATGAAATACTCATTATTATATGTTTCTGCGTTCATTACCTCCAAATAAATTTTACAGTCAACGTATTTCTCACCGGAGAATATTACATTTCAAATAACGAATTGCTAATTTGAAGAAAAAAAAACCAAAACAGTATCGAACCCAGTCTACCGCCGTAGGAGCTAAGTTCGCTATCCTATCAGCAATTCCCTTTCTTATCAACAGTTCAACAATGAAGCCTATTTAGCTGCATACGATGTTCTTAGGTATTTCCGACGGTGAATTCTCGAACTAAGGACCCATTCACAAAAACCCCGAGACGTGGGTCTCCTTAAGCCCCGTTTAGACAAGGCAACCAGTGTAGAACGACAGACGAATCGAAGGGAAATTGACAGCACATCAAACGTGTACACCCCCTTTCGCCTTGGTAGTTCTACGAACTTAGCGATTCTACAAAACTAGAGAGTGCCTCTTCTTTTTCGGAAGCGATTCCACCAGGAGATGCCGAGCATTGCCGAACCTGCCCAAAATGGCTCCGAAGATGGCCATGCGTTGAAGCCCGCGCGTTTTTAAATCTGCGACATACACCTGATGAAAAATAACATCGATTTTACGTTACGCCTGTTATTTTTATATTGTTATATTGAATAATTTATTAATTTCATTAAGCTTTCTGAAAATATTGATTAAATAAAGTGATACATAATGGTATTACTTACACATAAAAACTAAAGTAATAGTAATGCCTACAAACCTACAAAACTAAAATGCCATGATAACATATCATTTGTCACTCCTGCTTGCACGATTCTTGCAAAAGTGTTCTAAAAATTATATGTTTAGCATTGCTCAAAATGATACTTACTTTTCCGATTTTTACAGAAAGTAGTAGGGATAAGGGGTAGGGATAATGAAAGAGGGAGAATGTGATGAAAACTGTAATAAGAATGGGTGGAAGGAAGTGAGATTCATTAATTGATTGATGGTGAATTTTGTGGGGCGAGATTGAGACTGGTCAGGGAGAAAGAGAAATAACAATATAAAAATCAAGATATTGGCAATGAAAACAGTTATTTTAATTAAACTAGTGTAATTTCCTTTCAAAAATGACGGATACCCATGAATGATATAATAAGTGAAAATAAAAAATATAAGAATAATTAATGAAACCACCCGATAGATGCACTTAAAAGTAAAAAAATTAATATAAAGTTAATTTAATGGAATATTTCGGAAAGTAAAAATTGTTTTGGGTGTATGAAATTTGTGTTGCCAAGAAATATTAACGATGAGTTATTTGCAATATTTGCCCTAAATTTGTTATTTAAACGTTAGATATGAGTGATTTCGCGGTGTAGGCGGAAAAAGATGAATGGCATAAGTCACTTTATTAATTTTTCTTTAAGATAGTTTAAATCGGATGATCAAATGTCAGACTTTTCTAATTTTAATTTCCAAAAGAATAAAAGTTTGCACATCAAGAAGCCCATTTTTACGTGTTACCTTAAGAGAAATAGAAATGATCTCATGTACTTGAACTCGGGTCGGTAATCCAAATACTTATTTGTTTATCACTTTATTCAATAGCTCTTCAAATTGAAGAGCAGTCGTCTTCTTATATTTTTGGTACCACTCGGGGTCCTCAGATGAAAGTTCTTTTAACAAGCATTCTGAAGTCCCAAGAGCATTACACCTCAAATCCCTTACCTGGTCCACAGACGTCTCCCGTTCTTCTTCTTTTTTAAAATTCTCTGTAGTTCCTCCCCTATATCACTACAAATAACTTGCACGCCCACACGAATTAAGGCAGTTGATGCCATTTGGTTTGGACTGTTGAATTGACTCTCGTTGAACAGTCTAAGCCGTTTCTATATGTGTATCCGAAGATGACCATCAAATCTTCACAAATGTGAAGCCGATTTAATACGAAAATACGATTAATGCAACTGTACTGGTCTACACACAATCGACACCATGAGTAATGTTCGTGCTAATATATTTTTCGCAATTATCTTTGTCACAAATCGTTGAGCAGAGGGGCATTTCAAGACGAGGTGCTGTCGTAAACTGAATTGGATTCCCGAAATTAACACTAATGGATAAAAAAATCGACTTTTACGATCACCGGGAGGATAAAGGTGTATTGGCGTTAAAGAAAGAATACTTTGAAGGGAAAGTTGTGTTCCTTTGTTGCGCAATTGTAAGAGTTGCAAAACATCTACAGAGTTAGTCCATCCATTCTCCATTACAGAGGGAGCAATTCTTCCGTAAAAACTTGAAATACCTTAAATTTTTCATATCGGGGAAATGACAATATAATCTTCGATCTCGGAACAAATTGAAAATTCCAAGTCTGTAAGAAAAATATGAAAATTTAATATAATTCGTTCAGCGGGCAAACATGTTTCACTTCGATAAACACATTCCTTTCAATTTAAGACGGTCTAATAACGCTTTTGATCGAATGGAAAGCTTACAGGCGATTTCTTACAGTTTTCCTATTTATCCCGACAAGTGTTGTGACTTAGAAACACTCCCCAATTAAAAAGTTAGAATAATAATCGAATTTATTCCAGTTCATGTAGACTTTCTACATAAATTCAATCATAAGACGTCCATAGTAGTTTGCTGAACTACGTAGAATCATAGATCAGTCGAGGGGACTGAAGAACAACTCGGCAGAAATCGTGCATCGGGAATGTTCGAAATTGCGTAAAAAAGACGTGTTCTGGACGCTCGCACTGTTGCTGAAAGTTAGCAGATTTTTCGGACTCGCACCTTTTCCATTGAAACGTCCAAGCAACGGTGAAATCTGCGACTCTAAAATTGTTGTCAGGTACAGCGTCGTGGCATACATTGTGATTACTTTCGTTCTTCTTTGGGACTTGAATATCTCTGCGAAAATTATGAACAATATAGGCCTAGAATGGGCGGTGTTGATTTATGTTCTTCACCGTAATTACACTACAAGTTGCAATTTACCGACTGGTGACCTATCTTATCAATCGAGACCGTCAATGTCGTGGATGAGTGGGCTTCGGAAGCCGCAGGTCATTACGCAAAGAGCCGCATGCGGCTCAGGAGCCGCGGGTGCCCGTTTCCTTCTGTAAGCTGATTGATGTGTTTAGAACCAGAGGCACAGGATTAATAATGGTATGGAACCTGGTTTAATTAGATATTGAAGATGACATAGCATTACTGAGTAATTCTGATAAGAGTCTACAGTTGTTAGGTAATTCCTTAAACAAAACGGCAATGGCATTCGGGATGAAAATTAATATGATGAAAACAAAAGGCAAGAGATTTTCCAAGATTGAGGATAGGCAGGTCATGTTACAGTAGATGGTGAAAGGCTCGAACAGATGGATTTTTAGCCCACTTTTCAGAATGGAAATAGGCTTATCGTTATGTCCGTCTGTCCATCAATCCGTTCCTATTAACTTTTGAACCAATCGACTGATTTTCATGAAACTTGGTGGAAATCTCTTGCTACTTGGGTCGAGCTCCCGAGGATAGTTTTTGTTGCGACCATTGAAGTTCCGGGTTCTATTCCAGGAACTATCCTTCGCATTTGATTTACATGGGAAATCCAAAATCTATTGTGTAGGGCAATTTTCTCTTACATTTTAAAATATCTTAAAATTGCAATATCGGAGCGGGCCTTGTACTATTTTCTGAGGAAAGGAATGTATATTCTTATTTTTATCGTAGAATTTTGATTATCGATTGTATTCCTAAAATTTCGCGTAATAATGCGGATTTACCACAATTTATCACTCATTACGAGAGTGTTGCCATAGTATCAACTATTGTTGGACTCAGATTCGGTATCAATATATATCGACGTTTCTTACCGAGGAGGATATATATAACAGGAGGACGCTTATGTCCAGCCCAAGCTACAAAAGCTAGAGAGCTGAAAGTTTTAGTTTTTGTAGATATGATGGAGAAACATACAGATAAAATGAGAATTCTTACCTAAATCACATGAGTTTGACTTCAGAAATTCCGAAAGTCGTTTTTTCCCATAAGAAAAGGATTGCGCCATTTTTGTAAATTAATTATGGGCACTTACCGGTAAGCTAGAAAATGAAATTTTCAGTGTTGCTAGATGGCCGCAATATCTATTAGGAATTATTGTCACTTTTGTTTACAGTGTCTTGGGTTCGACTCCAGAAACCCCGGAATATCTCCCATAAGTTAGCATGGGGAAACGTAATCCAGTGTCTAGACCAATCTAATAAGTTTAGGAAGTTGAAATTTTGCAAGATTATAAAACTTTTCTCATAACCATCTATAAAAATCGAAAATTTTAGAATTGTTAATTTTTAGGGGTTGTTTTAACCCCATTTGAACATTAAAGTTTTATAATTTTTATCTTGAAAACTATATGCTGTAGGTTCGAGTTTTTGAAATCATTTTGTAGAAAATTATACATAAAAAAAGAAAATTTTGAAAAATTTAAAAAAATCGACCGCTAAAAATTCGCAATTGTTTAAACATATTTTTGAGGTTTGTGTATTATCGAATGTGCTACGAAGCTAAATTTTTTTAGAGGTAGAATTTGTAAATAAACTAAATGAAGATTATAGAAATTTTGATATTTTAATGTTTGTCAGATAAAATTTCTAAATTTAAACAAATTGGTAAATGTTTCAATACTACGGGGCAAGATAGGGAGCTGAAAATTTAACAATTAGAAAAATATTATTTTACTTCTAGAAATGCTACAACTTTGAAATTTGGCTAAAATGTGTAGAATTAGTAATCCATAATGGAGAAAGTGTACAATTTTTAAAATTGCAACATTTGGGGATTTTTTTAAACTATTATTTTTACATAAAGAAAAAACGATAATCGCTGCGAAGGTGAAATCTTTAGAATTAAACAATTGTTTTATAATGAGGATATATCTGTCTGAAAAATGAATGTTTTTTCAAGGTGAGATGCTTTGCTTGCTGAATGCGAGCACCTTCTACTAGTCATTATATATCGACGTTTCTTGCAGAGGAGGAGGAGGATATAGGATGATACTAATGTTTAGGCACTTCTAGATGAGCTGAAGATTCGAAATTTTTTCTTAGGTGGAATTTTGTGCAAAACCGACTAGAAAAAACGAAAATCTTGAAAAAGTGCAACAGTGCGGCCGCAAAAAAATCGCAATTGTTCATTGTTCAAATAAATTTTCAAGGATTATTTATTTCCAAATGTGCTACGAAGCTGAAATTATTTCTAGATGTAGGATTTATAAAATAACTAAATGCATATAATAGAAATTTTGATATTTTCATTTGTTTGGCAGTTAAAAATTCTTAAATTTTAAACAAATAGGTAAATGTTTAGACACTACGCGGCAATTTAGGAAGCTGACACTTTCAAATTATTTAGAATTTTTTCTATGTAAAAGAATAAGTATTTCAATTTATCCATGAATTTGTTATTGCAGCCGTAAAAATTATTTAATTTTAAACATTTAGAAAAATGTAATTTCACTTCTAATTGTGCTATAAATTAAATATTTGGCAGAAATGTTTGGCATTATTAACCCAATGTGGAAAAAGTATAATATTTCTAAAATTTTAAAAATTAGCGATTATTTTACTCCATTACTGTTCCGTAAGGAAAAAACGAAAATCGGTCCCGGGGAGAAATCCTTTGAATTAAAGAGATATTTACCATGATCAAATAACTCTCTGAAAAATGAATGTTTTTTCAAGGTGAGATGTCTAATGCTTGCAGTATGCAAGCACCTTCTACTAGTATTTTACTACATACACACGTTATTTTTGCCTAACAAATTCGCGTGATCAATTTACTATATAGTTCGATTGTAAATGTAGTATTTTATAACGCTAAATTACGAAATTTTGGAACACAAAGAGCTACATATGCGCGATGACTTGAAATCTATTATAGCAAATATAAGTATTAAATAAATAATGAAAAAGTAGGCATCATAAGTTCCTTTTTGATCATCTGATTTTTACTTATTTAAGCAGTATTCTGTCACGGGATAGAAGGAGTACGAAAGAGATAAAGACAATGATAGCAATAGCAAAGAAGGCATTTACGAGGCGACGAGACTTGTTGAATGAATGTTTGAATAAAGATACTAAAATGAGGTAACTGAAAACTCTGATATGATGTGGGTGCAAGTCATGCGTATAACGTATATTAAATAAAATTATTTAGACAGAGAGGAGAACGAACGCGAAAGTTTTCAGTAGAGTAGGGGAAGAGAGGACCTTCATTAGAATCGTATGACACAAACTGAAGAATTGGATTGGTCTAAATTTCAAAAGAACTGTATTATCGAAAGAAGTCCTGTAAGGAAAAATGTTAGGGAGGATTCAAAGATTTGAGATGAGGAAAGAGAAATTAGATGCACTAAAGGAAGGAATTTATGGTATTTAAACTTGAAGAGAACAGATATTTTGTAGGGTGTGACTAAAGCCTTGCGGAAGGTAGAGTTACAATGTATGTAGAAGACAAAACATTCTTGTAAGGAAAATATCTTTCCATGATTTTATAAGAATCACTTAATCAATGTGCGGAATATATACCGCAATTTATTAAGAACTAACTTCAGATCGATATTCCTCATATCAAAATGTAATCAATGTCTCTATATATCATTCTATTAATTATCGATTCATATATTTTTCTATGTTTAATGGAATTGAAAAATATCTTATGTGGCCACCTCATGACTTTCTTCATACCTGCAAATTTATAAAAATTCCAAATAGGTTAAATGAAATGAAATATTTTAAGGAATTGCGAGAAAATTTTAAAATCATTACAATTAACAGAAATAAACTCATACCGTAACCTTCTGATATTGAATATAGCCGGGAAGCTCCAACAATTAAGAAAATAAATAGGAGCGTTACTAACAAGACGTAACTAAGCGTCAAGTGTTTACAAAATTTTCCTTCAGGTAGAGTGGCGGTAGCAACTGAGAAGTATAATTATTAAAATATCTCTTAAAAAATGCACTATAAGGGAAAATGGAAATGGAAAATTAAAAATACAATAAATATATCATATTATGTGAACTATTCCTATGATAGGTAATTACATGCTGAAATAATATGGTAAACTTGATCTCCAAATTAATTCTATTTCCCATCTTCAATCATTCTTTATGGGTTATGCTCTGTACTCTGGTTTTCAAAGGATGTACTTAACCATCTTTTTAGACTTAAGAAGGAATAATTTCAGTTGATGTTTCAATGGCAAGATAATTTTGTATCCGTAACAAATCCGCACATAACTGCACGCATTCTCATGGATAATTAATTTTAATACGGCGCTTATAAATTAGTATTTCGTTTTTCAGTATCACTTTGACGACCTATTATGGATATAGTACTCTTACTATCTCGTATGTCCGGTTTTCGAATTGACTTATGCAATGGTCTTGTCTGTGTGTATGTGTTTTTTTCCCCTGCTACCAACTTTTGCATAATTTCATCGATTTTAATGAAACGGTATGTAAATCATGCTGCCAGTGCCAACCTTTGGGCTATATTTTATTTGACGAAGATTTAAGTCTCGTGTTCGAGTCCAGATACTCGGAATAATTTTGTAAGTCATTTAATATGGTGTTTGAAAATTATTTTTCATTAGGAATTCAATGAATGTATCGTAAAACGTACCGTATATTTATGGAGAGTTAGGGAATGCAAATGTGCAACGATGCGTACCATAACTTTGCTTTTAACATTCTCCCTCCAAAAATTATTAATAAGCCATAAGTTTTTAATCAACGCAGGAATAAATAGAATGTCATTTATTCGGAATTAGTCCTATAGTAGTTGATTTCGGGAGATTTCCACCTCATGAATAACAATGTCCGAGAGAATTTTTCTATGTTGAAAAATAACTTAAGTGAGCAACTAAACTTCTTTTATTTACTTATTAGAAGACAATGATCATTTAAGTTTAATTTTATTGTTAAAGTAAGGGTTACCACTTAGTAATTTGCTGATTCCGTCAGGTATGAGTACATGAGTTGTTAATTGTGAAATTGTTTGTAGGTTAAAAGAATAGCTAATGAGAACAATAAATCTCTTTTTATTTACTGTTCAAAAATATTAATATTTGACCTTAAATTTTTAAAACTCTTCTATAAATTATAATAAATATCCTATTGAAATCCAATTTCTTTATAAGCATTACTTTATTTATTTAATTTTCATTTGGATATTGAACTACTTCGACCAGTCTCCAAATGATCTGGTTTTGGTAGTAAAAAGTGAGGGATATCTTTATTTGAGTAATTAAAATTGGTGCATAATTGAGTTTTTGCTAGACATAATCCACACGTAATTTGTATCAACCTTTACCGAAATATCGATGGATAACATTGAACACAGGTTCTCGTGCTGTCTTGGATACAGGATCTGAAAGCACAAACGTTAAAATGTTCTTTAATTCTCCGCTAATTCAATTAATCTTTGAAAATGAATCGATATTTTGTCGAATGTTTGTTGAAGGATTTTAATTGTTATAAAAATCAGGCAAAATTTGAGTGGCGCTTTAGAGGTAACCTGTATGATTCTTCGTGATGGGCATATTTATACATTATGTGTAGCTTCATTGGAATCAAAGGAAATGTTTCTACCAAAATCTCAACTTAATATGTGGTAAAAAGACTAGTAAAGCCAAAAATTACATGATTACGAAGATTTTGGGCTCCCGTACAAGTCCTACCAGATTTAGTGGGAGATATATCTATGGTGGGTTAATTGCGAGAGAGGTGGCAACCCTACTTATTGCAAAAATATATATGCGTTCAGCAGGATCTTAGCCCTTGCGCGTTTCTCAGAAAGACAGCTTGACGCCGACGGGAGGTAATTTAACTTTGCCACAGTTTACAGCATCTCGTTGCACGTAATGTGGATATCATTCGGATTAGTGACTTTTCGGTTTGCCGCTGTATAAGAATACGAGTCCATACTGGAGTCCGTTAGACTCGTTGGTGCAAAGGTTTTGGGCCTCCGTCATCCACGCTTTAGTGTTCGCATGCGCCTCCAGCTTCCTTGCTAAGAGATCTGACCTAGACGGGGTTGACGTGGAATTCGTTAATGTTGGACGATACTACTCGTATGAAGAATTTCGCAACCGATGGCAACGCCGCCAGGATCAGAAAGTTCGTTGAGAAGGAATTGTTCTTGTTTGGGATATGGGCGTCTGGTTTTGTGACATTTTCCAACCCATGATGAGTCGATTGGAGTGAAGGTGGATGAAGTTTGCATTTCTTCGTTTCGACCTATCGACGTTAACGCCTCTCCAAAAGATAGAAATGTTTGAGATCTGCACCTGTTTCACTGTCTCCCCTCCCCTTCACCAAACCCCTCGATTGCTTTTCATTGGACTTTCCCTCCCCTTTCACCAGTCACTGGTCTTCTCGTTTCTCCTTCAGTTATCTTATTCGGCTAACTCTCCCCTTTTCTCTTCTATTGGCCTCACGATTCTACCAATTTTCTCCTCATTTAACTTGTTGGCTTCTATCGGCCTTTTCCCCATCACTTCCTTCCTTCCTATATTTTATAATTCTATTAGTTTTGGACTTGTGACACAATAAGAAGAAATCGCTCCCCTCTCCGGAAAAATAAAAGTGCCTTTAAGATTTTATCGCACAGTTTACTTATAGTATTTGTTATGACACGACAGGAATGAGTACAAAAATCACTACAATTTCGAAGAGAATGTCAATTTCTGAAAGGTTCCACAGCATACTATCATATACTTATAGGAATACGGTAGTACTTAGCCGTAGAATAATGCAAAAAAGAAGAAAATTGGTCTTGTTTCCTTCTGAAATGTTCTAAAGAGCTTAAGATACAGACGGGCATTAGAGTGAGCCTTGCCTAACTGGATTGCTTCGTGCCTGGCAGGTACCGCGCATTCGAGAATTCCCATAAATTTAAATATGGAACAAAAAAGTTAATAACGACAACTTACCTTCGTATCAATAAATGGTCATAAATTTCCCTGCATGGCAGTTGCACGTAATGTTTCAGCTGCTTCTTTTGCTAGGAATTCGGCTGGAGCTGTTGCGGTAGATAACTTATATTTTTCGCAAGAATGTATGTTTTTCAATATTTTTACTTTCTCCATAAACGAAATATAGAGAAAATATTGTTTTCACGAAAGAAATCGAATGCTAATTTTACCCGGAAATCAACGTTTTAAGTTCCCCTGAACACGTTTTGACTATTTCCTCGATGATGTCTGTCTGTCGATCGGTCTGTATCTGATAGAATATTTTGGGCGCTCTAACTCAAAATCTTACTCTCGTATCAATACCAAACTTTACATTTAGAAATAATACTACACAATGAAGAGCTGATTAGGTTTTGGAAACAATCGCTCAACCGGAAGTGGATGTTTACTCTAGTCATGTTTTAGTTTTTGGCAAATTACTCTTTTAAATCTTCATAATTGTAAATTTTGTTTACTATGAACTTCCCAGATATTAAAATTTTCTATAAGGTTGTTTGCAACATTTTCTTGTATGACGTATTTTTATGGAAAAATTCCATTTGTTTAAAATATTTTCTTTAATATTTGATAAATGTAGAAAAGTACTGTAATAAAAGTTGTATAAAATTTAATTTTGTAGGTATTGTAATTTTCTACAAACTTTTCTTGATATATTTTTCCATATAATGCATTGTTTCAGAAATAGCTTATATTTTTAGTTGCCACCATCACACCACCTACCGAAGACTATTGTTAACAATTGACGCTTGGTTACGTCTTAGTAACGCTCCATTTTCTATTCTTTATTGTCAACCGGACGTAAACATTGACAACGATCCCAGAGCTAACAACGTAATTTGCAATATAAATATGGAGAAAGTCATGTGTTGCCCACATCAGTTTATTTCTTCAAATTATCCAAGAGTTATTTGAAAAGTAGCATTCTCCGGTAAAAATTCGCTGAAAAAAATTTATTTGGAGGTAATGCACGCAGAAACATATAATAATGACGATTTTAAATTCTTTATTAATTACTCCACAGTTAACTTTCGTGTTCTTTTCACGTCAACGTATGCAAAATATTCAAATTCACAAATTCATTCCCTTCACTTCCAGCCTCTGTCCGCCAAGGCAAGGCAAATAATATCAACAATAAGTAATTAACATAACAATCTAACAATAAGTAAATGCTACTTCTGTATCTTTGTGGCTCTCTCTGTCACGCTATAAAAATGCTAATAACTCGATAATGGAAAGATATTAATTTTTGATATTTCGCAGGAATGATCGACTCACATATTGTAAGATAATGACGAAACGAAATCGCGAAAAAGTCCTACGTTTGGCTCCAAGGTAGGCAATTCTACTTCCCATATGATAACACGTAAAAATAAACTTTTTGACATGAAGGCTTTTATTCTTTTTGACATCTAAAATAGAAAGAATTCACCTATGATCTTCGGATCTAGCCCATTTTAAAGAAAGAGAAATAATAATCTAAAAATAAAGATTGACAATGAAAACTGTTATTTTAATTAAACTAGTGTAATTTCCCTTTAAAAATGACGGATACCCATGAATTAAGTAATAAGTGAAAGTAAAATATATAAGAAAAATTATTGAAACCACCCGATAGATGCACTTTAAAGTCAAAAATAAATATAAAGTTCATATAATGGAATATTTTGCAAAGTAAAAATTGTAAAATGAACTAGTATTATTAACTAGTTTCTCGCCTGTAACGCTACAAATAACTTGCATGCCTACACCAAGTAATCCAGTTGACGTTGAGACGAAACTGTCTCATTTTACATTATTCTCTCGTAATACTAAAAGTATTATAAAATAGTTAAACGATACGATACTCTCGGAGACACTGCTGCTGCCGACCACAAATCAAATAGCATACACTGGATAAATGTCACGAAACGTACTAACAATTATATTGCAGTGACATAATACAAAACACAAATATAGTACAATACTTATTAGAAATGTCCACTTGAATCACAAATGATATGCCAAAGGGTTCGACTCGCAGATCACCTTTCCCACAGCTGCGTTCGCTCCGCCGTCTTCGCTCTCTCTCCCCACGTCTTATCTCGCTCTTCCCCTCCTTCACTGCTTCCCCTCATGGCGACGTTGTCGGCTCGCAACTAACGCCGTTTGCAGTCAGGTGCCGGTAGATTGCGTTCCACTCGCGAACGCTAATTGGTTCTACCCGCGATCTACTAGTGTCTTCTTCCGGGCTAATGTCCGTTGCTATAAAAGCAGGATTCCCACGAAAAAGGGTGCGTCGCACGCAGGGTGCGTCGCAGGCAGGGGTCGTCATTTGCTGGAGTTCCTCGAAAAACCGTCAAAAGTAGGAAAATGCTGCATCCCCCCTCACTTTCGATGAGTTCCCTCACTGTTTAGTTCAGCAAAGAAAGTCACACTCCCGAGTTTACCGACGCACCAGCTCAAAGCACAACGTAAGAATCCAAAAATAATCACAAAAGTTCCAATGCACATAAACACAATATTATTATTACAAAGTTACAAAATTAATGAGAAAATATTATTTGCCAACAGGGCGAAATTTAAAATTAATAGCAACTATTAGATGAGAACGAGGAAAAGGAATGCCAACCCTGGCATTGTCCGACCGTTATCAAAATGCAAGAGAGAGTTAATAATTGGAGGGCTTAATAGATTAGACTTGCCTCACATTGTTTAAGCAGAGTGCCAAGAAATTCACAGTATATAAAAATAATCACTGTGAAAGGTAGTACATAGATACATATTACATAGATAAACATTTTAAAGTATCCTAGCTCAATTGGGACTGGAGTACACTAACCGTGGTAAATAGTACCAATGGATATAACATGGCAAGGTTATTAAAATAATTTTGTGCCATGAGACATACATAGATGTCAGGATCCATCTATGATGTCTGAAAATTGACTGCACCAAGCAGTATTGTGGCAATTGGCCAAGTAAATATCAATTTATTTTACCAGATTTGCACCTGGGGGCTGATTGCGATGATAATAAACCACCGGGCGATGAGGTCGCTAATTCTCTATGCCGGACATTAACCAAGAACAATAATGATTCATAGGAATCAGTGACTCTGTCAACAGGACAGGAAAAAAACACCTCCAAGTGGAAATGAAAAACTAAATCCAAAATGCAATCACCCAAGGATACTCTCTTGCTTGTATATCTAAACAAGCTCACAAAACAAGGTAATTCTTAACATTAAAATACAATGGGTGATTCATTTTTCAAAGCCACAAAATCAAACTTATCTGATAGACACATAAAGTTTCTTAAATTGATTAACAATATTATGTGGTAATTGAGAATGACCAATATAACCTTTGGTCAACCAAAGCAATACATAATAGAAATAATATTATCACGTGATATTAAAAATAATCAATTATTTCCTACCAGAAGAAAAATATTTCTTAACTTGACTAACATTTGCTATTCGAAAATAATTTGGGTTGTCTGGCTTCCTTAAAGACAGGGTTACAGGAGTGATTATCCTGTCGACCACGAAGGGTCCTTCCCATAGAGGGGAAATTTTGGCAGACATTTTATTAAGTTTGGAAATTTTCGGCACAGCTCTGAACACAACCTGTTCACCTGGTGAAAAGGCTTGTGGAGAATGTCTAGCATTATGTTTGCTAGCAACGCACTGTTGTGACTTGACTAAATTACTTAGCACCTTATTCCAAAGTTGCTGCCCTGAAGCTGAATTACAATCAGCTGATGCCAATTCATTTGGCAAATCCCATTGAAGTGACAATGGGTGTGGAAGCTCATGACCCAAAAATACCTTAGCAGGTGAAACACCTTTGGAAGAGTGTTTAGCAGAATTGAAGGCAACAGTCAGCCCGGGCAAATATGCATCCCATTTATCATGGGCATCACGTGTGAAAGCAGATAAGGCATACTTCAGATTTCTATGAACTCTTTCTGCATGGTTGGGCCTGGGATAATAGGGGGCAGTATAAATATGTTTAATCCCTAAGCTAAAACACATGTCATAAAATAATTTGGATTTGAAAGAGGAAGCGTTATCTGACACAATATATTTGGGAACCCCAAATTTAGAAAATACAAGCCTGGTAAGGATATCAACAGCAGCTTTACTTGTTGAGTTTCTAACCGGTTGAATAATTACAAATTTACTAAAGCCATCAATTATGGTTAAGGCATAGGCATGACCAAATTTACTCCTAGGCAATGGACCGACAAAATCAATAAATATTCTTTCCCAGGGATGAGTCGAGAATTTAGCTGAATGACGACTAGGAGGTAAACAGTTTCTGGGTTTAGTTATTTGACAATCATGGCAATTTTTAACTTTTGTTGAAATATCTGCTCTCATGTCCAACCACCAAAATTCACGGGAGATTTTATCACAAGTCTTTGCACTGCCTAGATGACCACCAATAGGAGAACAATGAAAATATTGGAAGATCATCTCTCTTAAAGCAAGAGGAATTACAACTCGAGGTTTCTTAGAGCCCAGGGAATGGTGACGCAATAAGTCGCCTTGCAAAGAATAATTCGGAATGGTTTTCCCTGATCTGATTTGCTCTATTATTTTTCACAAGTCTCCATCCGAAGCCTGATGATGGCGAATATTAGTGAAGGACAATGGAACATGTTGCAATAGACAGGAAATTTCAATGGGGGTTGGATCAGAATGATGATCCAAGATTCTAGCCCGTGAAGGGCAATCAGCTGCCCTATTTTTAGAAGCAGAAACATGGTGAATGGTGAAACAAAAGCAAGAGAGTTGTAGAACCATGCAACCAATTTTTCCTAATTGTTTAGGGTGATTAAACAGCCAGGTGAGAGCAGCATTATCAGTATACAAATGAAATGGTCTTGCCTGCAGGTATGGCTTAAATTTTTGAGTTGCAAAGCAACAGGCCATACATTCCAATTCATAAGTGGACAAACGAGACTCTTGAGTATTGAGTGTTTTGCTAGCATAAGCCACCGGTTTAAAATTACCATCAATCAGCTGATTGAGAGTGGCTCCCAAAGCAATATTGCTAGCATCCACAAAGACATGGAAATCTGAATTAAAATCAGGCAAGTGAAGAACTGGAGGAGAGAACAAGACATTTTTAAGTTTCATAATGGAATCAGAATGTGAACCAGTCCATTGAAAGGTGGCATTCTTTCTCCTCAAGGCATTCAGAGGAGCGGCCAATTTAGCAAAATTAGGAATAAATTTGGAATAAAAACCTGACATCCCAAGGAAGGAGACAACCTGTTTCAGTGAAGTAGGCTCCGGAAAATTCATTATGGGCTTCACCCTCTCTGGATCTATCTGCAGGGAACCACATGTTATCTGATGTCCCAAGAAGTGAACAGCTGATTGCGCAACTTTCATTTTATCTGGTTGGACAGTGAGACCTGCATGGCGGAGTCTCTGTAGTACCTTGCCGATGTGGTCCAGGTGTTCCTCATAAGATTTAGAATAAATACATAAGTCATCGATATAAGGAAATACACAATTATATTTCAAGTCCCCTAAAACCTTATCGATCAACCTTGAAAATATCTGTGGGCTTGTACAAAGTCCAAATGGTAACCTACTATACTGATAAAGACCAAAGGGGGTAATAAATGCAGTTAGAGGTTTACTCTGAGGTGACAAGGGAATCTGATGGAAAGCAGAATTGAGATCGAAAATCGAAAAGAACCTGGCAGAGTCAAGGTAAGCGAAGGCCAGCTCAATCGAAGGTACCGGATAATTATCATATTTAACCCTTTTATTAATTTTGCGGTAATCGATTACAAGTCGATCTGATCCATTTCTCTTAGGGATGAGAAATGCTGGAATAGCAAATGGGGAATTCGATTCTTCGATCACTCCTTTCTCTAGCAGTGAAGTCACCTGATTTTTCATAGAGGCCAATTTGGGCTGAGACAATTGATACGGATGAGAACGAATTGCGGTAGAGTCAGAAAATTCGATTTCGTATTCAACTAAAGTAGTGAGGCCAAGGTTTGGGGTGATGACGTCTGGATATCGCGTGAACAGGGAAAGAGTTCGAACACAAAAACTTCTGGCGAACACGAAAAACTTATGGGGAACTCGAAAAACCGTCAAAAGTAGGAAAATGCTGCAACGTCATTTTGTTTTGAACGTTCAAATCGACTCTGGTTGAACCGTCTAAACTGTTGATACCCGTTTCTCTTTCTACATGCGTCGAAGGATCCATTCCGTACCTCCCAGATTGCTTGGTCTAAACGGGCCTTTATTTTCGACCTAGAATCGCCTGGTCGAGTTTCATCAGAATCCGTGAACCGAAGGTCGTATTCTCCGCTTGGTGGTAGACCTGATTTTATTTTCTTAATTGTTGGAGTTTCGGGGGTATATCCAATATTAGAAGGCAATGGTTTGAGTTTTTTTAAGTTTTTTGTAGTAAAAATTTTCTCGCAATTCCTTAAAATGTTTTTTATCATGCAACCTATTTGGAACTTTCAGAAATGTTACAGGTTTGGAGAAAGTCATTTGGAGGCCACATAAGATTTTTTTTCTTTTAATGCGAGTATTTATTCCTTATTTTTAATAGTTATTTTGTGAATTGGGTAGTAAATTTCTCAGTTTTTTGCACTAGAACTCGTTAGCTTTGAGATTATTTACAACATCTGAACGCCCTCCATGTCCAATATTAAATTGTGCGTTACACATGGTGTACTGAACCATGTCATTGTCTTCGTGTTCGTGAATCTTTTTTAAAAAAGGAAATTATTTTTTAATCCCTTTGTTAAACATACATCTTCTCTTCGGCATGGCTAGCAATACAAGTATTAATATATATTATAAAATTGTGTATCGTAGTTTTGTTACCACAAACGCTTGGCTGTATGTACCACAGATATGTGAAAGTCGAGATTTGGTGTGCGCATCCGGTCGCCCAGAGTATTCGGTGTAATATTTAAAAAAATTAGGAATGAAATTTTCTATGATCGTGTCATTGGAGAATGGGACATATTTGCGTCCCTAAGATTATTATGTGGGCACCGGGACGCTTATTGTAAAAACGGGACTGTCACGGGAAAAACGGGACGAATGGGATCCCTACTCTGGAGAGATTTTTACCTAGGCTCCACGCACTCTAGAGTGTCTCTTGCCTTAGGTAAGAGACAAATGTAAAAATATATTGGAATAAAAGTTGTAGGAGATTTAATTTACTACAAATATGATTTTAACAGTTTTTCGAAATAATGCATTGTTTAAGAGATATCGCATAATTTTAGCTGCCACTACCACGCTACATATTGACGACTATTGTAAATAATTGACGCTTATTTATGTCTTCGCAACGCTTCTTATGCTTTTCGTATTTGTTGGAGCTTTGTGTCTATATCCAATATCAGAATGCTATGGTATGGGTTTTTTCTGTTCTAATTAAAGTCTAAAATTTTCTTGCAGAGTCTTTTAATATTTATTAATATGTAACTTATTTTGAATATTAAGAAATATTACAGATATGTAGAAAGTCATGTGGTGGGCACATCGGATTTTTTTGAAAATAATTTTAGAGAGTTGTAATTTTATGTTTAATGTATATATTTAAAAATCTCATTATGACACTTTATTTCACTATAAATTAAGTACGGTATTAACTATGCGGTTACACGTTACAAAATTTCTGTATAAGAAGAAGAAGGATTTTAATAGGAGAAAGAGAGAAAGACACAAGGAGCAGGACATGATTTTCATAGCAATCAATGTAATCATCATTCCTAGAGTTATTTAATGGAAGGAATACCTAAAGATTAAAAATCGTAATAATGAGCTAAATTCAGTATTAATGAAATAGAAACGTAGGAAATCTGAGAATAGTGCTGGAGGTTTTAATAAACAAACCGAGCGTGTAAAAAATGTATAGAGTGAAAGATTGGAGGACAGGTTACGGGAGTTAGTTAGAAGGTTGGAGGACTTGAGGACGGTTTGAGAAATAGGGAGAAAAAGAGAGGTTTAAAAGAATCACAATAATAATAATAGGCTATGTTGTACTTCGGTTAGTATGAGTGTAAAGTTATCAGGGATGTAGATAGAAAATTTAAATTTGGCAGAAATTTATACAATGAGCTAATAAGAATTCGTACATTTAGGTTTGTCCGTTTGTAGCGTTATTTGAGGAGGAAGAAATATATTGCACTTACTTCGAATAAAACTAATAAATTTTGATTTAATGAAACAATATTTTATGTATACTGAATAATAAAAAAATATATAATTCACATTCCATTCCACATTCTAGAGATTTGAATTCTATTCTTGGCGTCATATTAATTCTTAATAAATTCATCATTTTAGTTTTTTAATACCAACTATTATGGGTTTTCATAAAGTACCGCACTAAGATCCAATAAGTGTATAAATAATTAAATCTTAAAAATATATAATATTTGTTATACGAAAACAAACCAAAGAAACAATTTTTTGTAATTATAGCTATAATAATTTTAAAAGAGTTTCGGCTTATTTAATATTTAGGTGCTCAAAATGTGCTCCATTGACAGATATTCACTTTTGAAGACGATATTCAAAATTTTCGTAAACTCGTTGGAACAAATCTGCATTTCCACTAATTCGTTGACTAAGATGCTTAAGATCCCGTATGATCACTTGATACACTAAAGACTTAACATACCCCCAGAAAAAATAATCCATGGGATTAAGGTCTGGAGATCTGGGGGCCCATTCGACGGTACCACGACGAACAATCCAATTATCAAAGGTATCATCAAGTCAGGCACGAACCTGTTAAGCGTAGTGTGGAGGGGCACTATCTTGCTGGAGCCACATTGGAAGAGCTTCATCAAGTGATAGAAGTTGAGGCATTAATTTGTTACGCAACATATTCAAATAAATATCACTCGTTACGGTTTCTTTAAAGAAGAATGGCCCTATAACATGATTTTCCATAATCCGCACCAAACCATCAACTTTCCAGTACCATGATTTTTAAAGGATTAAACCAATGTGGATTTTCGTTTGACCAATACATAATGCTTTGTTTATTTACCTCACCACTCACATAAAAATTTGCTTCATCACAGAATAAAAAACACTGATACAGAACAATAGTATTGGCTACTAACTGTCCCTAAAACCATCTGCACATTTCCAAACGTCTGTCTTGGTCATCTTAGCTTAGCTTCTGAAGTATCTGCAGTTTATATGGATGAAGATTGTGTTTTTTAAGGATTTTTTGCGTGGTAATTCGCGGAACTCCAATTTCCAAATAAGTTCTTCTGGCTGACCTTTTAGGACTGTTACGCACTTTATTGAAAACAGTGTCACGTGTTTCCTGGGAAATCTTTGGGCGATCAGAGCGTGGACTATCCATGACACTTCCTGTTTCTTTACATTTTTGAGCAGATTTACAACAGTGGTGTGACACAATTTTGTCAAGATGTATCCCATTAAAGTGATCTGCAACCATCCTGTGAGTCCAGTTTTCTTGACTGCATCACATACGATCTTCCTTTGTTAACATGATTAATATCTTATTATTTCGATTTTACTCTTATTTTCAGCAAATATTTGGATAAGATAATAATTTTTAAACAATATAATTAAAACAAAGATAACTTTCAAAAACAATGATTTGATTATACATGAAAGCCACACCAGACCATAGCAAATTTTACTGAGTCACGTGGAGCCTATATGTATTAAATGATAAATTCCATGAGTAATAGCAATATATTAATAATTTTTCTTGAAACTAAGGCAACTAACCGTAATTTCAAAATTCTTTGGCAATCTGCTCGTGTCCAAGTTTTTGTATTTCAAGTTTCGTGACTCAGATCGCACTGCATGAGCAATAGGAAAAATCATCATTAAGACAATACCCTATAACTAAAATTTATAGAAAAATTTGGATATTTTCTGTTAAGATTATGCTATCATCCATGCCTTTAGCACATATTTGGATAAAAACAATTGCGAAAATATATGACGCCATTATATTTAACAATTGAAAATAATTCAAATTTCTCGAAAAACTACGAAACACAATATTAAAATACTTTTCAAATTTTACTTTCACTGCTATCAGGGATGCTCACCCTATTGTGATCCCTTATAGCCCTAAAGAAAAACAAACCTATTCGCTCCTTCCTACAGTCGATAACCCAAATTTAATCGTCATGTTTGTTCCTTCAGTATTACATGAGAATTGCAATTATCTATAATGCGCCCAATCATAGTGCGTGATGCAGTTAGTGTTAGAGTAAAGTAAAGTTAGAGTAAAATCTTACATATTATCGGAAGAAAATATCGGTGATGAAGTTTAATATGCATGATATTGAAAATGAGAGTTATATGCATATGGGAATTAACTAGATGTTAATTCAATAAAAGAAAAATGAAAAAATATATTTCCGTAACACGAACTTTTTATAACTCTAATAAATTTTGCTTTCCTTTGAGATTCAAGTTATGGAAGTTTTACTGTATATATACAAATATTTAAAAATTTATTTCCATAACTTTAATTTATTATTACTCAAATAATTATTACTTTTCCTTGAGAATCGAGTTATGAATGTTCAATTGTAATTCGTTATGACGGCATTAATTTCCGTTAAAATCATTAAATCACTTCAATCGTAGCGTATAATATCAGATCCATTTAAAAGCATTGAGGTCGTAGCCATAATATTTTTAGAATTTCACTGTCGAAAAAAGCAAAAAATTCACAGTTTTTTTCGATTAATAGCAGATATTTAAGCTATTCGGTAGGTATTTGAATTCTGATTTCAAATATTAAGAGCTCCGTTCTTTCAGTCAGACAACAATTCTTTCCCCAAGTTCGTATCCCAATTGTAAGTAATTTAAAAATTCATTTTTAGAATGCCGTGCTCTGAATACCATATTTTCTTACGGGATATTGAAATTTGAACATTGTGTTTAAAAAGACCACTTAAATATTAACTTTTTTGTGATTTACCTAAATTTAAAATTTCAGATTCCTTACCCTTCTAGAAGTATCATTGAGTTTTGTGTCAGTGAGGCACAAGTAGCTATATTATAATAGATATCATCATCATAGGTAGTCTGACCGTATACAGGTTCGTGATTATTCATACACTTGGTTCTCCATATACTCCTATTTTCCGCTGTACTCTTCCTATCTTGATAACTCTCTTTTTCTTTCAAATCGTCTATCAGCTGAAACCTTTTCCTACCTCTATCTATTTTTTCATGTAGTTTTCCTTCTAACACGTCTTTAATCACACTCTCTCTCCTCAGGAAATGCCCAACCCAGTTTGTCTTCCTTCTTTTAATAGTCTGTATAATCGTTCGCTTCTCTCCTACTCCTCGTAGCACTTCATCGTTTTTCATCCTATCTGTCCATTTTTTCATCATCATCCTCCTCCAAGTCCACATTTCAAAGCTTTACAAGTATTTGATGTCATTTTTCCCTAGAGTCCATGTTTCTGCCCCGTACAAAGCTATACTCCAGACATAGCGTTTTATGAACTTCTTGCGGATATCTTCCCTTATATTCCTCGTAATTAGGTGTTTATTTCTTTTGAAAGCCGCTTTTGCTTTTCCTATTCTAGTCCCCATCTCATCCGTATATTTTGCTACTCTTGTTATGATGCTTCCAAGGTATTTATGATCTGAAACTTGTTCTAAAGGCTTTCTTTCAATATTTATGTTCAGAGTCCCTTCTTTGCCCGATATTCGAATGACTTTGGATTTTTCTGTAGTTATTTCCATACCGTATTTTCAAACTGTCGTTACTAGTCTATTTATCATTTTGAATAGTTTCGATGATAGGCAGCAACTCTGTCTTACTCGTCTACCGATATGTACTCCACAGGTGTCCACATTCTCCAACTTCATCTTTACAACTTGATTCACATATAGATTCCTGATCAGTCTCTTTTTCTTTCCAGTCTAAACTTATATTCTTTATTATATTCATCAACATTACCCAATTTATTCTATCGAAGACCTTCTGCCAATCTACGAAACACGCAGATATATTGACTGTACTCGATTGCCCTTTCTGAAATGTACCGCTAGAGTATCTCGAGTTCCTCGTCCTATTCTGAAACCGAATTGATCTTCCCCTTGCATTTCTTTTGCCTTTCACTCCAGCCTTTTTTTAAGAATCCTTGTGATGATTTTCGAAATGTGTGACAGAAGGCTTATCGTTCTGTTGTCTTGACACTGCATTGCCTTTGGCTTCTTCTGTAGAGGGATCATTGTTACTTCTAGGAAATCCCAAGGCCACTCTCCCGTATAGTAAATCTTATTAATTAATTTTGTGATCGCTTTTAGTCCTTCTGATACCATGACTTTAAGTACCTCAGCCGGTATTCCATCTCTGCCTGTGTCTGTCCGTTTCTTTAGTTCCACTATCGCTTTTTCTAATTCACTCTCCATAATACTTGGTCCTAAGTTGTCTTTTTCAATGTTTTCCTCATCTTCCATTTATTTTTGCCGATCCTGCTTGCTTGTTGTAAAGTTCCTTAGTGTATTCTTCCCATACCTGTGCTACATCCTTTGTTTCTGAGACTATCTTCCCATCCGTATTCATAATTCCTTTACGATGAATTCCATTAGACTTTTCATCTTCTAATTCCAGTGCCCTAGCGTATATCATATCGTACCCAAAAGGGCAAAAAGTGCTATTTCCAAATCTAAGCTCTTTTAGGACAGAGAAAAACAACATCTTATCCCCATTAATCCCCTATCGCCGGGATTTTATGGTCTGCTAAAATTACAAAAATCTGTTATTCCAATCAGATTCGTTGTCTTTAATGTATCTTCGCCCTCCCACTTGCTATACAAGAAGCTAAATCTGATTTACAGAAATTTCACTGAATTCTCTTCCAAATGCTACATAAATAATTCAATAGAATTAGCAAAAATTCTAAATAACAATTCAATTCCCACCAATGAAAAATTAGTGTTAATTGATATAGTATGTCTATTCACTAACGTACCAATTTTAGAAACCTTGAACGTAACCACAAATACGCCTAGGCAAAAAGGCGTAGACAATAACTTATTAAACGAATTTCCCGAACTATGAAGAGTAGTCACGTTGCAAAATTATTTTCTACTTAATGAAAAATTCTATCAATAAGTAGATGGATTAGCTATAGGGTCTCCAGAGTCTCCCCTCCATGAATTTCGCAATATTTTAGAAACCGAATTGTTCAATTTCGGGCATTACTTTATAAAATCAGTGCAATATTGGTATAGATACGTTTATGACGTCCTTTGCTTGTGGTCAGGTAGTGACAGGAAACTGGAGCAATTCCTTAATCATCCTAATTCTTTACATAAATATATTTCCTTCACCATGGAAAAATAAATTGCTGAATCTCTCAATTTCCTTGATTTGACCATTTCCAATAAGAACAATAAACACGACTTTGCAGTATACAGGGATTTCACTTTCACCGACAATGTAATTCCGGCTATCTCTTCCCCTCATTTCTCCCAAAAAACGCTGCCTTTCATTCCCAGCTCCATCGTTTGTTAAACGTTCCTTTGTCTGAATCTAATAACAACTTAGAACTTAAAGCTATAAAACTAATTGCCTCTAATAACGGCTACAATAGTGATTTAATTGAAAAATGTTAAAAAGGAAATTATGGAAAATAGCCAATTATAATACGACTGCATTGTCACACATAAATCTGAAAGAACGACCAAAATGGTACAGTAGTGGGTCATTTATCTAACAAACTCGCCAATAATTTACCCGGTTCCCTTTAAGCAGCTTTTTATTCCCCGAAAACACTAGCTACCGTACTTAATAATTCCAGAGACAAAATAAATAATTTGTCAAAGTCGGGAGTGTAGAAATTGAAGTGTAGTGATTGTGACGCTATCTATACCGGGCAAACAGGGAGAAGCTTTGGCATACCCGTCGAAGAACATAAGAGGTGCTTCTAGAACAAAGATCTTACATCCCTCTTCGCAAAACACCCGATTGAAAACAATCATCACAGTGAATTTGTACCAGAGATTTTACATGTGTTAACCAAAGGACGGAAATTAGACACAATGGAAAAATTAGAAGATTTTAACTCAAAGTGTGACAATCTAGTGAATGAATAATGTTTTTTCCCAACATTTCACCTTTGCTCCCCACTACCTTGTCTCTTCCTAAAGCCCATTCCTCCTCTCTCTCCCTCCGAACCCAGCCATTAACTCCACGCTCGGGGGCTTTCCCTCCCCTCCCCCTATCCCAGCCCACTATACGGAGTGGGCCACGGATGATGTGTAAATGTTTTTGTTAAATTTGCACACCAAGGGGTAGTTGTTTGTCAATGAAACTTAGCACACCCCTTGCCCTGGGTTCTAAGATTTAGGCAAGGTGACAAGTTGGTGTGTTGCTGAGTTCACCCCCTTTTGGGGGTGATATCAATTTTTGTCACGGAGGCTTATGGGCCTCCCATGTTAATTTTGAAAAAATTGTTTTTTTGAAATTCGCGACAGAAATGTTAAGGCCGGGTGGTTTTCGACTCCACTGATTTAAAAAATGATATCAGTTTTAACCCCCGATTCACCCCTAAGGCAGAGGTAACTACCCCTAAGAGAAGAAATAGAACAATATTAATGAAAATATTTTCCTGAGAGTTTTTGAAACCGCTGATTACAAAAATGAAGTACTTTTTTCCAGAAATGCATTCTATCATTCATTTTTTCTTATGTGAAATTCGTTCTCATTTGTCGTGTGTTTAAGTAACGGGGTATTTTTCAGGAACGCATCAACAGCATTTAACGAAAGATTCCTGCACTGTACATATACTACACGTACTACTACTACTATTATGAGTATTTCCTGAACTTAAACGTGTAGATTATCCTTTATGTTTGTGAATTTACAGTCCAATAACCTTCGGCCAGGTACCAGTTAATCCAATATAACATTGTTCATATGGGTTTTTAATATTTGCATAACGACGTTTCGCATAAGGACGCTTTTTCATGGAATGGATTAACGTCGTTATGCGAGGGATTGCTGTATACGGACAGCTAAAAATATAACGCTTAACGAAGCTGGTTTTTTGGTTCCTCCACCTTGCTCTCAAAAGCAGTTTTGAATCCTCAAAAAATACCCTGAAGAAATGAGACGCAGGAATTGATAAAAGAATCTACCCTTATCTTGTGAAGAAAGAGGTTTCGTAGGAAGTAAACACAAATCCAAATTCGTTTGCAAATCCTCAACAAGGGTAGTTTATGACGCTTAATGAATAGACTAAAGGTTTGCACCGAGATTTTTCTAATGGAGATGGTCAATAGGTACCATCGTTTTCTGTAAAATGTGCGAATTATGGAGGAAGAAACGGAATTATTCATCCGACGGGACAAGTGCCGAAGATTTTTCCTAAGGGAGAAGAACCCAGTGTTTGACACAATGAAACGGGATCGTATGAGAGTTAAAAGCAAATAATTGTTTGACGTGTTATGGCCTTCGACACATTCCACTACGGAAGGAGTGTCCTCAATAAGTGACGTAGTGATTCATAACTATAATATTATTCTTTTTAACTGTAAGTTACTCCGACAATATTTTTATTGTTTTAAAGTTATAATGCTGCAAATAGCTCACGAAAACAATGGGCATAATTTTAATTACCAAGTATAATTAAGCGATAAGATTAACCAATAATTACGATAAAACATGCACATTTATTGGCTTCCGGTGATCTACATTAAATTATTAGTTTTATTTTTTTAGCGTTTTATACGGGACGAAGGCATAAGCGCTGGCTCTAATCCTGGAGAATTTTGGAAAATGCACGCGCCATAAGCGTAATGCTGTCTTCTAAGGGTGGAGTATACGTAGTTTTCTCTGGTAGATGGCGCTGGTGTTATTTTGTAACGTCACATTTTTCAAAACTCCCCCTACTCCCCATGGTCACACAAGTCGGACTCCCTCCTCCCCTTGGTGCGTGATGTAATATACGGACGGGCCCATGAGTGCGAAATTTAAAAAAACTTTCTCCTACATAGGGGTAGTTACCCCTTCTCAGGGATGGTTCGGTGGATTAAAACACTTCATTTTTGTAATCAGCGGGTTCGAAAACCCCAGAAAATTTTTTTATGAACATTGCTTTATTTTTTCTCTTACGGGGTAGTTACTCCTGCCTTAAGGGTGAATCGGGTGTTAAAACATATCATTTTTGTAATCAACGGGGTCGAAAATCCCCAGGAAATTTTTAAAATGTGTATTGTTTTATTTTTCTCTTGGGGGTAGTTACCCCAGCATTAGGGGTAGGTCGGGGTTATAACTGATATAATTTTTTAAATCATTGGGGTCGAAAACCACCCGACCTCAACATTTCTCTCGCGAATTCCAAAAATATTTTTTTCCCCAAAATTAACATGGGAGGCCCATAAGCCGTGACAAAAATTGATATCACCCTCGAAATGGGGTGAAATCAGAAACATACCAACTTGTCATCCCCTTTGCCCAAATCTCAAAACCTAGGGCAAGGGGTGTGCAAAGTTTCATTGACATACAAATACCCCTTGATATGTTAATTTAACAAAAACTTTTACACATCAACTGTGGCCCATTCTGTATACGCTTCCATACCTTTTCCCCTCCCGCTACTCCTCTCTGGATGTCCTCCTGTCGCAGTTTCTCTCCTCCTTCACCTACAGCTGTGGAACCCATTTTGTACAACTCTTTTGTCGGCAACTGTTTCATTTTTCCTGTGTGGTTTTCCCAATCTTGCTTCCCCACTCCACTCTTCCAACGACAGTCTTATCTTTCCCCACCTACCCCTGGATTTTATTTAAAACCCACGTTCGCCATTCCTCCTTGCCAGATGATGTCGTATCACGCGCGAAACCGGTCGTAAAAATAAATAAAAATTGTGGAAATGTACTAAGTGTGTATTTAATATGAATAAGATTCCGAATATAATTGTGGTTACACGACAATGCTTGCCGTAAGTATTCGTACTTTCTAATATTGTGTATCGTTAAGTGTTAGTTTGTCATGCGATAACCTGTGGAAATCTTTAGTTGTGGTAATTTTGATTTAAGAGGCGCGCGCCATTGTTCCCTTGAAGTAAGGAGCTCCGAAAACGTTCGTGTATATAATCTCAGAAATATTAAATGCCGCGATTTCAAAATCAGTGGAACTTATCTATGATTCCAAAAGAAAACGATCGATAAAAAGTGTGACAAGAAGGTAGTCGTTAGGAGAGTTTTCGCTATACATTTAATTTGCAGGGCCCCCGATTGCTTAGCGCCAGGGCCCTTCAATTTTTTCGCACCAGGGGACTCCAAATATTTAGCGCCAGGGGCCCCAGAAGACGTAAATCCGCCACTGTCGTTCCCTCCAATCGTATATTTTATCTTCGATTTTGCAAAGACGATGGAACGTAAAGTTATGTTCTAATACAGTTATCTGACTGTAAAATACATACAAGATGGATTCGGTATAGAAACATATCTATCAAATTTTTATTGTAAAATTACGATTATGAGATAGTTCAAATCAATGTCGCCAAAGTATGCAAAGCATATCACACTTGTTCCATTATAGTATGCGATTACTAATGGTCTTGCAGACAAAGTTTTGAAACGGAAATCGTTTTTCAAGACATTTATTAGGGTTTATGTAAATGGCAGTTTAACAAGAATTCCATGGATATATCGCAAAACGTACCGAATATTGATTTTATCGGTCGCTCGAGACGAAGATAATACAATTACGCAACGATACGCCGCTAAATATTTTCCGTTGGCATTTTCTTCCCACAGAATTATCAATAACCCAAATGCTTTCATTCATCGCTGGAATAAGTAGAAGGTCATCAATTCGTTTGCAGGATTTTCGCTTCTTCTTAAGTGCATCGCTAACATTAGAGAAGAGCATGGAAATTTCACGCTGATATTCCGTGAAAGCTGACGCTCGCTTCTTCTCTCCTATGAAGATGGGCAATGAAGACCTTCACTGGAGCCTCTAACCGCTCCTCGCGTTCAGCAGGATCTTAGGCCTCGCGCCTTTTCCCATAGAAAGACAAAATGGCGTTGAAGGGAGCTCACCCAACTTTGCCATTCTTTACAGTATCTCGGTGCTCATAGTGGGGATATCATTCACACTGGTGACTATATACGGATCCCTGCTTTATAAGAATACGAGTCCAGGCTGGAGTCAGATAGACTCGTCGGTTCGATGGTTTTGGGTCTCCGTCATCCATCTTTTAGTTTTCGCCAGCGCCTCCACCTTCCTTACTAAGAGACCTGACATACACGGTGCTTTCGTGGAATTCGTCAAGTTGGACGATGCTATGAAAAGTTTCGGAACCGATAGCGACGCGGCTCGTATCAGGAGTTTCGTTGAGAAGGAATTATTTCCTTGTTGGGATATGGGCGGCCGGATTTTTCGTAATTTCCAATCCTTGGCGATTCATTTACAGCGGAGAGGGCGGAAACTTGCAATTCTTCCTTTCGACCTATATGGCTATGGCGATCGCGTCCATACAGATACAGCAACACAACCTGTTGCGAAACCTTAAATTCAAAATTTCCCGACTGAAGACCGCCATGATTCTCTGTTTAGAATCGAATTCTAACGACGGAAAAACTCGTTGGATTGCAGCGACACCGGATTGTCACTCTCATCGGCCTCGGCTTTCCCGCCTCGCCAAAAGACTGAAGTGTTTGAGGTCTATTCATATCACACTCTTTCGCCTCAGCGGGAGCTTGAACAGAATTTTCGGTTATTTAATGATATTTAAAGGGTTGCACTCGGCCATGGAAGTCGTCGTGGTTTGCTATTTCACCGTGCATACTCTTCATGACAACAAAGTCTTATATGAGGACATTAGCAGACTGATTTCGAATTATTGGCTGGACATACTCACACTTACTTTGCTTTCCCTCGTTGTGCACCTGAGACTTTTACTATAAGAATGGATTCCTTAAAACGGGCAATCATTCGATTGGAATATGGTAGAATAACGACAAGAATTCTCAGCCATTAAGTATTAATTATGTAATAGAGATCAAAAACAGCAAAAACTATTTGATATCATCGTTAAAAGTTTTTAGGTAATCCCGGACTTTTGTGTTTGAAATGATTTAAATCCATTTCTAAAGCTAGCTTCAATCAGATAAATTCTGGAAATTAATAAAGGTTAAAAACTATTTTATTTATTAAACTATTTTTTATCACAAAGAGAATGTTATTAGTTCAGTCTCAGCCGTTACGTGGCAATTATTTCGGGTATAATTTGCGTGCACGATTCAAATAGCTGGTAGTTGGATATCGCCACCTTGAAATAGCCGTGAAATTCTTCAATGAATTACAACAACCGATATTTATGTTAGAAATGAGGTCAATTCAGTCTCTTAAGCAAAATTTTTAACGATTGTTTTGCATGTTTTCATTTTAAAAAAGATTAGAAATTTATCATAGGGCATTAGTGATGAAACCTACAATAAATTGTTCTCAATAATTCTACTATTCATTTTATATGGCTTGTTCTTCTTGCACGTGCTTTGGACTTAACGGCCTTAAATGCTCGAACATATCATATTGGTCAATAGCCTTTGCCACGAAGAAATATCTCTTTTATTTGAAACGATTTGTTAAAAGTCTGATAAATACTTGAAATACGTCAAAACGTTTATTTTTCGGTTTATAAAAGAATATTTCTTATTTCTTCATTATTTATTTGATGAGCAACTTTTAATTTGGAGGGAATATCTAACGTATGCATCATATTATTTTGAAAATAATGAGAGAAAATCATAGCAAACTAATTACCCCAACGAAACGAATGTTAAAGATGCGTTCAGGAACAGCTTTTAATAGTTAATTAAATTATTGTGAATGTGCACTCGGCTATGCTCCAGCCGAGTTCAGCAATTATCATCACCATAGCAACGAATTGAAAAATGGCTTTCATAACACCAAAACGAAAGTTTTTGGGAAAAATTCAAAAAAATTCGATCGATAATCAAAATTGTGCGATAAGAATAAGAATTTTCACTATCTTCTTCTTACAACAGTACAAATCCCACTACAATATCATAATTCTAAAATATTTTTAAATGCGGAAGAAAACTCTCTGCACGACGGATTTTAGATTAACCGTGTAAATAAGTGGGGAAAGATCACCTGGAATCGAACTCGGGACTTGTAAATTTTGAATATACATTATGGCTCGGGAGTAGTCTCCGAGAGCACTAGCCTTACACTAAATTTCATGGAAATCGGTCCATTCATGAAGAAGATATTAGTGGGATACACACATGCACACACACACACACGGACACCGAGGCGATCTCATAAGACTACTTTCCATTTTTTTGTATGTAGGCTAAAAGTGGTTTAACTCGTCAAAATTCTCGTCTTAAAAGGCGCTAAAGCAATGAACCTAGAAGTCGCCGTTGCGACGTATTGAACAAGGTAGCGTATTTCATCAGTATATATAAATTCTCAAGTGTCCTTCTGTCTATCACGGTACTTTTGGACATTTCACAACGGAATTTAGAGCTGAAACTTTCGAAACCGTTAAATCCCCATGAGGTGGTCCGTAGAAACATCAAACATCTCGAAAAAAGTCCTGGATTCGACTCCGGGAAACGATTATATATTCCCATGAGTTCACACTGGACTTTAAATGTATCTTTGTTCAAATATTTTTCTTTCTCTTTCATTGATCAAAATACGTACATTTGGACCATATTTCTCCATTTTTGCTTAATTCTTGCGCTCAAACTTGTAACTATCTTATTCTTGCGATGTATAGGTGTTACAAAGAAGAATTTGTCGAAAACACGCGTTTCTTTTAGAAATTGTATGGCTTTTTTGTAGTCTTTCCGGGTGTTGTCAAGGCGACACGCATTATTGCCTCTGATTGAATTAACATTTATTAAGCCTTCAAATAGACGAAAGAATTGAGTTATTCGCTTCACGCTTTTTATGAAGCATCAAATTTATAATTGTAGCAACGTCAAAATTAATATATCGCAACGTTAATAATTGCAGATAATTATTATTCAGTAAACTGCCTGTAATCTGTGGGCGTTTTTAACGATTGATTAGAAGAAATGTCATCTTTCTGTATTTTATTACTGGAATATTACCTTTTTCGTAAGTAAAATCATTATATCCTACATATATAGTTTTTATTAATGAAAATATACCTACGCATCAGCTTAAAATAAAATGATAAGGAGAATATGGGCTATTGTTAAGAAATGAAAAATTACATCTTGTGAAATACAAAAAGATTTGTTGGAAAAAATTCATGATTAAAAAATCTGATGTGGCCACTTTCTCCATACCTGTAATATTTTAAAAAATTCCAAATAGGTTACATAATAAACAAGATGCTCCAAACAAAACTTATGATGCCTACTTTCCATTTAATCATTTATTTGATACTTATATTGGATTTAGTAGCTTTAAAGTCATAGCGGATATGTAGCTCTATGTATTCCCAGATTCCATAATTTAGCGGTATAAAATATTACAAATACATTCGAACGGAATATTACATTGATCACGCGAATTTGTGCGGCAAAAATAACGTGTGTACGCATTGGAATATACCGAATCTGACGAGGGAAGCCCCCAAGGTGTGACACTCGCATCGGATTGAGACTTTACAGAATGAAAGTATATGCAAAATAACATACTCCTATTTCTACCTAGGTGCCAACTCGACGCCGTTTACGAGAAAATGCCGTCTGAAAATCGCGATCCGAGAGTCAACGATATAATAACGTTAAAATTTCTTTTTTAATTATGCGGTACCGTTGGTCTAGGGGAAACAAGCTGTATTTTAAATATTTTTGCCGGGGTTCGGATCCCGAAGGAACCAAAATTTTTTTTCTCTGATTATTTTCAATTTTTTCGCAATTTCCAGCAAATCGCGATAAAACTTGCACAACATTTAAAAAAAAATTATACTATGCATTATAACTACTATTTTCTTCATCGTAATTCTTCACGAACATAATTTTACGGATCACTACCCATTCGCTTTACCATCATGATCAATACATGACGAGATTTGAATGGAGGAATGCAGAAAAATGGTACAAAATACTTGACCATATTTTTACACACTAGAAATTAATTTTATCGAAAACCCTTATTAGGAATTGTGTATTGTGTACAATCTTTAGAGTGATATTTATCATAAAAACATTCAAAACATAAACATCTTCGGCACCATGCACATCTTATGAATGAATATTGTCCACATTTACATTTTGTTAAATTGACCTCTGCACGTCATTGACATTTAATAATACTTCACGCTCATTTGATAATTTTGAGGCGTACGATGCATATCGAATCATCTTACAATAGATTGGTGCCTGCAATTGGTTGTGTATAATGGATTGTATTTTAATGATGTACTTGTAGTGAAATGCTTACTACGAGGTTTCTATACTCTACAGCAGGGGTGGCCAACTTGTTTCTTGTTGCGATCGACTTTTTTATGTAAAAAGTAGTCACGAGCTACCATGACGAAAAACTTTTTAATGCAATAATTAAATACGAGTATAAAGGGAAAATAAAAATTACTCATATCAAAATATACAAGTTTTGATAGAACAATGTTTATTGAATAAACGAAGAACACTTCAAAATAAACATTTTGACATTAAACATTTTAAAATATAAATATACAAAAAATGAAGATAACTGTAATTAATGAGAAGTTTATCTTCATATCTTCTACTAAGCTTTCATAATTGGGCGTGTGCCTCGACAAGGACAATCTTAAGGCATCTTCAGTATGGGAATCGGTAAGCAAGGAACGATGCTTCGTCTTCGTTAGCTTTAAATATGAAAACGCCCATTCACATAAGTATGTGGATCCAAAACAAGAACGGATACATTCACTACATTTTCTAATGTTTGTATATTTTTCCCAACTAACATACTTCCAAAAGCCTTCTTCTGACTCCCTAGCTCTTAAGAATAGATCGGATTGCAGTGTTATAATTTCGTGTTCAAGTATAGTTTTTTCCATGTGAAAATCGATTTTTTTCATGAATATTTTATTCTACGTTTGGAGTAAGAAAATATGAAATAAATGGTTAAATTAATTATATATGAAAAAATCTTGTGGCCACCGCATGACTTTCTCCATATCTGTAATATTTCTAAAAATTCCAAATAAGTTACATAATAATAAATATTTTAGAAACTGCGAAAAAATTGTAGACTTTACAAAGAACAGAAATAAACTCGAACCAGAGCCTTCTGATATTGGATATAGCCACAAAGCTCCAAAAATTAAGAAAGAAAAGAGTAGCGTTATTAAGACGTTACTAAGCGTCGATAGTTAACAATAGCCGTCGGTAGGTGGCGTGGTGGTGGCAGCTAAAAATATAAGATCTCTTAAACAATTGAAAATGTTACAAGCCATATTTGTATTAAATTAAATTTACTACAGCTTTTATTCCAATACATTTTTACATTTATCACATATGAATGCAAATATTTCAAAATAACGGTTAAGTGAAAAAGTAAACACCCACTCCCGGTTGATCGATTTTTACAAAAAACTAATCAGTTCTTATGATTTTTATAAAAATGTTAAATATAAAATTTCGTGTTGATATGATTAATAGTGTTTGAGTAAGAGTACCCCCGAAGAAACTTGATATGATATACAACATCTGAACGTCCTCAATGTTCTATTATTAAATTCTGCGTTACACATGATGCACTGAACCATTTCATTGTCATTGTGTTCGTCAATCATTTTTTAAAATGGAAATTATTTTTTTATCCCTTCGTTAAACGTACATCTTCTCTTCGGCATGGCTAACAATACATGTATTAATATATATTAGAAAATAGTGTATCGTAGTTTTCTTACCACAAACGCTTGGCTGTTCGCGGTATAATGGCTGTAGCTAGAACTAGGTTATGTACCACAGATATGTAAAATTCGAGATTTCGTGTGCGCATCCGGTCGCTCAGACTTTTCGGTGTAATATTTTTAAAAATGACCTATGAGATTGTCTATGATAGTGGCATTGGAAAATGGGACATTTTGTGCCCTTAAGATAATTATGGGGACACCGGGACACTTGTTTTAAAAACGGGACTCTCACGGGTAAAACGGGACAAATGGGATCCCTACTCTAGAGAGATTGTTACCCTGGCAACACGCACTCTAGAGTGTGTCTTACCTTAGTTGATGCACTCTAGAGTAGTGGTTCCCAAACCCAGGGTCGTGAAGGCCTTATGATAGGTCGCGGATGACCCCCTGACCCATCTCTCCACCAATATTAATCGAATATCTGATCAGCTAATCGCGAAATTGCATCAGCATCATGGAAGCGACTAACGATGACGCTTGCATTAACAAAAAAACCGAGCGAACAGTGATGTTTATATTTTGATGGATATCGAGTAGATTAATGCTTGAAGCTTTCTTTGTTCTTAAAAGTTTTGAAAATTTTTTCTAAAATTTCAGTGAAGGAATGCCTCTCATTTTATTTTTCATACACTCATGCCAAAAGTTGACCTTTATACAGAAAAAAATTAAATTAAAAGATAGTGAGCAATTGTGTCTACAATTTGTTCTTAATGTTTTATTTAATATTATGCTAGTAAATAGACGGTGTTTTGGAAAGGTTCTGAGTAGATACCCATACCATTTGGGTCGCAATACGAATGTGATTTAAAATTTTCGGTCTTAGACAAAACTGTTTGGGAATCACTCATCTATAGTGTTACCTACCTGGAGTGCTCGATGTCTGGTGCATGGGCATTAGCCTACTTAGTGTGTAGAGCACCAAAAGTGTCAACTGCATAACGTACCTTTAAAAAATAATAATTTTCGGGAGTAGTAATTTAATTTGTTTCATGTATATATTTTAAAATGACGTTATGACACACTTTATTTCACTATAAATTGAGTACGGAATTAATTAGGCAGAAAAAAGGTTTCACAATTTCTAGATGTGATATTCTATATATTTTAAATATTTTGAAATGTATATGCCATAATTCAGTCGGTCGAGACATAGTTTTGCTGTCCGGTAGGAATCCACACTATTTGCATCTCTCTAGCCTAATTATCTCCTAGAGAAATTTTACTGATAGGAAAGAAGTACTAAACAACCATACAAAATTACTCTTGGTAGATGTTATTATGTTTGAGCCCGATTGTCACTTACCTAGCCCCTCAAATAAAAAGGATTTATTCTGGTGCTGTTATCTGTAGAAAAAATAAGTATCCGATGAAGACCATCAAATCTTCACAAATGTGAAGCCGATTTAATACGAAAATACGATTAAAGCAACTGTACTGGTTTGCACACAATCAAAGTCAGGAGTTATGTTCGTGCTAACATAGTTATCTATAGCACAAATGGTAGAGCAGAGGGGCATTTGAAAACGAGGAGCTGTCGTGAACTGAATTCGATTCCCGTAATTATCAGTAAACGATAAAAAATCGACTGTTTCGAATACTGGGTGTATAAAGGTGTATCGGCGCTAAAGGAAGAATACTTTGCAGGCAAAATTGAGTTCCTTTCACTCAAAGGAATGACTTGCAAAACATTTCAGGAGTTACTGCATTCTACATTTCAGAGGAAGCAATTCTCCCGTAAAACCTGGGAATACCTTAAATTTTCATGTCGGGGAAATGACAATATAATCTTCGATCTTGTAATAAATTGAAAATTCCAAGTCTGTAAGAAAAATATGAAAATTTAATACGATTCGTTCGGCGGCCAAACAAGTTTCACTTCGATAAACACATTCCTTTCAATTTAAGACGGTCCAATAACGCTTTCGATGGAATGGAAGGCTTACGGGCGATTTCATCCAGTTTTCTTATTTATCCCGACAAGTGTAGAGACTTAGAAACACACTCCAATTTAAAAGTTAGAATAATTAGCGTAATTTTTCCAGTTCATGAAGATTTTTCTATATAAATTCAATGATAATACGTTCATAGTGGTTTGCTGAACTACGTTGAATCATGGATCAGTCGAGGGGATTGAAGAACTACTCGGAAAAAATTCTGCAACGAGAATGTTCGAAATTGCGCAAAAAAGACGTGTTCTGGACGCTCGCACTGTTGCTGAAAGTTAGCAGATTTTTTGGACTCGCACCTTTCCCATTGGAACGTCCAAACAACGGTGAAAGCGGCGACTTTAAAATTGTTGTCAGGTACAGCGTCGCGGTCTACTTTGTAATTACCTTTTTTCTTCTTTGGGACTTCAATAACGTTGTCGAAATTATGAGAAATCTAGGCCTACAAAGTGCAGCGAACTATAATTTTCGGTGCAAAAACATCCACTGATGTGCTAAGTGCTAATGACAAACTATAAATAGAACATAGAAATATAGACATATAACAATCCAACAGTTGAATTTGAATAGATTTAAGTAATACCACAAAACAAAATACACCTCGTAGGTGAAGGCGATTCGAAACGAAACTTAGTTAATGTCAGTTAAATCACATCCAATAGTTACTGTCACTCTTCCGGCTCCCGGTAGGTCAATGTCCACTCAACACTGAATGTTTTCTGCCGGGTAGTATGGATCGAGAGTGGGACACCTGCGTCGACTTCACTCGTTGCTCCGCTGTGCGTCTCGTCGCTCGGAAGGCCACTATCGGAATGGACTGTCACGTGACGCCGGTGGTGAAGGAGGGAGGTAATGACGTCAGGCGGGTAATTCGAAATGGTTGAATTATTCCCGGTGATTGGTCGCTTTTCCACTGTTCTTGCATAACCATGGGAAAGAGGGAAGGTTAAAGAGGCGAGGGGTAATTAGGGTATATAAAGCAGAGAGGCACCACGGGAGGGCGTGTCGACCGTGGCGTGGCGTCCGTGGGCGTGGTGTTCAGTCCGGCGATATCACGAATATGTGCTATCGTATAAGTGCGGGAGTAAAAGGGGGGGAGGAAAAAATCGCCACAAAAGGACAATGTTGATTTATCGGAAATTGGTGGTTTTCTTCACCGTCATGAGCCACTGCTTTGTTTTATTTATTCGCCGATCCATTATATACGGGATATTAATAGATCTGGTAAAGTTTGACGAGAGACTTGGAAGACTCAAGATCGGTATCGAATCGTATAGTTTTCGCAGGAACGTAAGAATACAAATGTTCGTTTACTGGCTCGCCGAATTTTTACTTTTTCTCATCTATATTCCTAATTTTTCGTTGTTTTCTCCCTGGAAAAGAATCAATAGATGTTTCTCCCTTACTTTCACGACTTCCAGTATATTCTTGGTCCGGTTGCAACAGTACTATATTTTGTGTCATCTTAATCTGAGGATGTTGTGCTTAAGTAAAGAAATATGTCAGATAGCATCAATAAGTTCCTTCGCAGGCATGCCGTCGAAAGGACCTGAAATTATTTTCGCAAACCGTTGTAAACTATGGAAGTCCCTGTTTCTTGATCTCGACAAGATTAGCCATGTCGTGAACAAGATCTTCGGAAGCTTAACCTTGCTCAACGCTGCGTTCTCTTTGGTGAACATAGTGGTGGTGCTATTTTTGGTTGTGGTGACCTTGACGTCGGATGTTTCAAATTACAGTCTCGAACGATTGAAGATGTCCATGTTTTGGACTGTCGTCGAAGCTTTTGGAATGTTCCTCATCCTGAAGTCATGCCAATCCACAGCTGAAGAGGTGAATAAAGTGCAATTTTACATTCTTATTTTGTAAAAACATAAATGGTTAAAGTTAGTATTGTATTTTTGAAAATGTGAATAGATATGTAATAATTGTTATTCAGGCAAAATTTTGACAAAACCCAATTTGACATTTAATCCTTATAATAGTGCCCGCATAAACTTTTGCGAAGCCTGTTACAAAACTCCATGTTTAAAAGTCATAATAGCCCATTTCTCCTTAAAAAATTAGACTACTGGCATTTTAATTTTAATGAAAATTCCCAAAGTCACACTCAATTTACTGAATAACAAAAATCTGCAATTATTAATTGTGCTTTCTATTTAGTATGATATTTCTACAACTCTTATAAGATATGTAATACTTTTAGTCGTCGAATAAAGCAGAACCGGAGGAATTCATTCCATATTTACGATTTTTACTGAATGATGGATATAAACGTTGCTCCTTGAAAATCGAAACTCCTAGGTAAACATATGTATATAAACATATGGAAAAATATCTGTAAGTTACTTATATTTATACCTTTTCTCCGTATAAAAGCCTATACTTTTAGACAGGCCCCGAAACACCCAAACACCATACCTCTTCAAAGCCACCGCACTTTGTTGTGTAGAAGAAGGTCCCGATAACGCCTGTTGACTTCTTCAAAAAGTTCCCATAGCTGCCTATGGTTTAAGCCTTTCGAAATATATTTGTTGACCTTTTGAATTACGAATTTTATTTCTTCTATGATCTCAGGTGGAAAATGTTGTGCACAAAGTGCCTCACTTTGGATTATGCAGTGAACGACATTACGTTAGGGTTAATCGTATTCTGCAAAAATGAAACCCTTTATTATCCATTTCATATTCGGTGGTACACCATCCGTTGCGACTGAGAAAATTTTCTAATATTTATCTCTTTTTACTTTAAACAGTCAACAACAGCTGATGAAATCTCCCCTTTTTTGACCTAGAAGGGTAGTATTCAATAAGCTCCTCTTGGACTCTTTCAGAATTAACATATATCACCATGAGAACGACATTCGTAATGTCATTGACATCGCACGGATCGTCACAAGAAATAGAGAATACTGTAACCTACTGCATGTCCTTAATCTGTTTGTTACTCATATTAGCGCCCATTTTTTATCTTTCTGTTTCTTACCATCTTTAATATATTCGCCATCTATAAACGACTTATCGCGCTTCAGTATCTCACGCGTTGCTACAAAACATGTGGCAGTTGTACTACTAGGTGATTTTACCCATTTAGTAAACATCCTCATACTTTTGTCTGCATTGTTCTTCAACTGATTCACAGTTTTCTTTCTACGATTTCCAACTGGATATTTTTCTTAGAATTTAATGTGGTATTTAAAAAACTGTCTCTCGAGATTTGTTTTTTATTGTTGGCGAGTTCTGTATTGCAAATCAGGCATAAAAGTAAACTATCGGAACACATAATGAATCCGGTGCTCATCTTTTATTTTCTCTTCTTCGTAAGCATTGACACTCCAGAATGTAACTGAAATTTTAGTTACCGTATCTCTGGGCATATGAGACGCACTTTTTACAAGAAAAATTACCCCAAATATCAGGCTGCTTTTTATACGTCGAAGGTAAATTTATTACTTCTCAATACTATCACTAACTACCACAATCATCGCCGAAATGGAATAATTGCAGTCATTCGTCGTATAAACAATAAAATATACATTATTAATAATTAATAGTTAAAAAGTTGTTAATATATACCTGATGCAATGCGACTTTCGTGGACGCATTTTCATTATTACCCTTTAATACCTACATTTCCACTCACATCTATTAAAATTTCGGCGGCAATTTATAAGTTCCTAATGAGCCCCTTGATTAGCGCGATTAATGCCTCGGAACTGTAAAATTCGTGTAGATGCCATAAATATTATATACTTATCTAGGATAAATAACGTCACGTGAATTGAGATCGCGGTGGCAACAAATGTGAAAAGATATGCCTACGCCATTAGCTATAAGCTTCAGGCGATTCAATACGGAATAAACGCATGGAAACCGGGTGGCAGCACTTCGTTTCGGTCCACCTCCCACAGAAAAAAACTGTGCGTGAATGAAGAAATCGAGGAAAAACTGAAACTGAAGGGATAAGAGAATCATAGTCTTCCTAAAGTTGGTCTTAAATGGCCACAAATCAGGAGGGATTGATGGATAATAAAAAGAGGGCGTTTGGTATTGCTATATTGATCAAAATCGTAATTTGCGAGGTAAAAAGAGTTGCAGAAGAAAAAGTACTAGTTGAGCGTATGCATCGTTATTATAGGATGGTCATAATTTGTTCACCACATTTCAAACATACATAAAGCACAAAGATATATATAAAGATATATAAAGATATATATATATATATATATATATATATATATATATATATATATATATATAGGATATATTTAGAAATGGTTTGTATTACTTGAAGAAACACTTTAAAAAGTTTTAGAACAACTGAATGTGGAGAACATTTGTAGCCCGCAGAATGTCCAGACGATACTCTATTTTACGCCATGTGTTTGTCCAGCATCTGGGATGTCACAGAAACAACTGCGTATCTGATTCGCGCACACTATCAATTTTCGTATTGAAATCGTGGTCCTTTATATAATCCCAGAGGAAAAAATCCAATGGCGTTCTAACTGGGGAGCGAGGGGCCCAAGAGATTGGACCATCCCGTCCAATACTTCGGTTTGGAAAACTCGCATTCAGAAACTCTCTCACCGTCCGTCCCCATTGTGGTGGAGCGCCATCCTTTTGAAGGAAAACGTTTGGTTGAAGGTTCCATCTGCGGGCCTGCAAATAACTGAAGCATATCCAGGTAATTTTTACTATTCACTGTCTATTCTTGAAAGAATAAGGGTCCAATCACCTCTTCACGCGAAAGGGCGCACCACACATTTAAATTGGTGCAATCCCGTTGGTTTCCTTTATTGCTCAGAAGAAATAGTTGCAAAAAATTTCCGGAGTTACTGCATTGTCCATTACAGAGGAAGCAATTCTTCTGTAAAAAATGGGAATACCTAAAAATTTTCATGTCGGCGAAATGACAATATAATCTTCGATCTCGAAACAAATTGAAAATTCCAAGTCTGTAAGAAAAATATGAAAATTTAGTACGATTCGTTCGGAGGCCAAACAAGTTTCACTTCGATAAACACATTCCTTTCAATTTAAGATGGTCTAATAACGCTTTCGATGGAATGGAAGGCTTACGGTCGATTTCATCCAGTTTTCGTATTTATCCCGATTAGTGTAGAGACTTAGAAACACACTCCAATTGAAAAGTTAGAATAATTAGCGTAATTATTCCAGTTCATGAAGATTTTTCTATATAAATTCAATGATAATACGTCCATAGTGGTTTGCTGAACTACGTTGAATCATGGATCAATCGAGGGGACTGAAGAACAACTCGGCAGAAATCATGCATCGAGAATGTTCGAAATTGTGTAAAAAAGACGTGTTCTGGACGCTCGCACTGTTGCTGAAAGTTAGCAGATTTTTTGGACTCGCACCTTTCCCATTGGAACGTCGAAGCAACGATGAAAGCGGAGACTCTAAAATTGTTGTCAGGCACAGCGTCGTGGTCTACTTTGTGATTTCTTTCGTTCTTCTTTGGGACATGAAATACATTGTCGAAATTATGGAAAATATCGGCCTAGAAAGGGCAGTGTTGATTTATCGGAGATCGGTGGTTATCCTGACCGTTATGAGCAACTGCTTTGTTTTATTTATTCGCCGATCCATGATACACGGGATGCTAATAGATCTGGTCAAGTTTGACGGGAGGCTTGGAAGAATCGTATAATTTTCGCAAAAACGTAAGAATACAAATTATCGTATACTGGCTTGCCGTTTTTTTACTTTTTCTCATCTATATTCCTAATTTTTCGTTGTTCTCTTACGGAAAAATAATCAGTAGATTTTTCTGCCTTATTTTCACGTCCTCTGTTCTTGCCCCGGCTGCATCAGTACAATATTTTGTGTCATCTTAATCTGAGGATGTTTTGCTTAAATAAAGAAATATGTCAGATAGTATCAATAAGTTCCTTCGCAGGCGTGCCGTCGAAAGGACCTGAAATTATTTTTGCGAAGCGTTGTAAAGTATGGAAGTCCCTGTTTCTTGATCTCTACAAGATTAGCCATGCCGTGTACAAGATCTTTGGAAGCGTAACCTTGCTCAACGCTGCGTTCTCTTTAGTGAACTTAGTGGTGGTGCTATTCGTGATTGTGGTGACCTTAACGTCGGATGTTTCAAATTATAGTCTCGAACGATTGATGTTGTCCATACTTTGGAATGTCTTCGAAGCGTTTGGAATGTTTCTCATCCTGAAGTCATGCCAATCCACAGCTTAAGAGGTGATTAAAGAGCAGTTTTAACATTCTTATTTGGTGTTTGTTTGAAAATGAAATGGATATATAATCGTTGTTATTCAGGCGAAATTTTGACTAGTTGTACCTGCATAAACCTTTGCGAAGTCATTCAGAAATCTGAATGTGAATATGTAATAATAGCCCATTTCTCTATATAAAATCATACACTTGACATTTGAAATTTCACGAGAATTCCCAAATTACACACGCAATTTACTGAATAACAACAATCTGCAATTATTAGCGGTGCAATCTATTAAGTATTATATTTCTACAACTATAATAAGATATGTAATACTTTTAGTCGTCGATTAAAGCAAAACCGGAGCAATTCATTCCATATTTACCTATTTTACTGAATGATGGAAATGAACGTTGCACCTTGAAAATCGAAGCTCCTGGTTCAACATATGGGAAAATATAATTGCCTCCTGGAGTCGATCATGAGATACTTCCGTAAACGACAATAGTTTTTCATGGAATTTCTAGTTGGCAGAAACTAAATGGCGTTTACAGCATTTCTCTTAGACAAACTGTTAAAGAGATAAAGGGGGGTGCGAATGGAAGGACAGAAAGATAGATAGGCGGAGGGACGGAGATTGAGTAATTATATAAAAGTTTAGAATACAGAATTAATTGCATGCAAAGTAATTCTGATTGTTGAATGTCAGGGCAATAGAATATTCAACTTTATTTCTTTTGTAGTTAAAGTAATTATAAGGATTTCTAACGGGTGGCTAGAACCAAAGGCAAATAACTATATAGATGTAGACCAGTTGAAATTTTAGAACGTTCCTGACAATAGGGATGCCATTGGGATAATGAGGGTATTGGTAGAAAGAAACTTTGAATACTAGCACTATGTATTCGTGTACTTAGTAGATTTCTAAAATTGCTTTGATAAATTTTTATGGCGTAAGCTAGGGGTGGGGGACGTTTTTGACGAGAAGAACAAATTTTCTCAAAATATAATTAAATCGAACGTACCAAGTGCCGCAGTACATGTTTTTTAAAATACGTATTAAGTACAGTAAAACTATATTTAATGACATCTATTTTTTATGATGTACACCTATACAGTGATCTGTTGTATAATACACGTTTTGGTGATATTTTTTAAGAAAAAGTACCTGAGAAACAAAAGAATGTTCAACATAATTTTTGATAAATGAAAATATAAATAAACTTTCATATGTTGAAAATATAATGATCATTTCAGAAAATAAATCTAGGAGTATAGACGAAAATGAGAATGTGGTAAATGCAAGTGTTTTATCAACAGTCTAGACTGGATCATTCTGCTGAAAACAATAATATTACTGATAAACTTGATTTTAAAAATTTTATTAATTTTAATGATCTATCCCTGTGGCCTCCTATGCTTACTTGTACAATTACACCTGCCAAATACAGAAAATAATTTAGGATATTAACTATTTCTATCAAAACAAACTAATATGTTTAGTATCAATGAAATTCGTTATTAAATTACGAAATATAGTGAATTTTTACTTTCTCCATATACGTAGTAATAGGGCAAGTATTCTATTAATGAAAAAAATCGACTTCGAGATTTCGACGCATATGCACGATTTGCGGTCCCCTGAACACGTTTTGACCATTTTTTCGATGATGTCTGTGTGTGTGTGTGTTAGTGTGTGCGTGTGTGTTGTGGTGTGTATGTATGTGATAGCTTTTACTGGGAGCTCTAACTCAAAAACTAAACAAAAACTACCTTATCTTTATGTCCTGCAGTCTATTATTGCCCCGGCTGCAACAATACAATATTTTGTGTCATCTGAAATTGAGGATGTTGTGCTTAAATAAAGAAATAGGTCAGATAGCATCAATAAGTTCCTTCGCAGGCATGCCGTCGAAAGGACCTGAAATTGTATTCGCGAACCGTAACCTTGGTCAACGCTGCGGTCTCTTTAGTGAACATAATGGTGGTACTATTCATGGTTGTGGTGACCTTAACGTCGGATATTTCAAATTACCGTCTCGATCGATTGAAGTCCTCCATACTTTGGAATGTCTTCGAAGCGTTTGGAATGTGAATGTGAAGAGGTGAATAAAGAGCAGTTTTAACATTCTTATTTCTTCTTTGTTTGAAAATTGAATAGATATTTAATCGGTGTTTTTTAGGCGATATTTTCACTAGTTGTGCTCCAATAACATTTGTAATGTGAGTCAGAAATCTGACTTTTTAAAAGTAATAATAGCCCATTTCTCTATATGAAATCAGACAACTGACATTTTGAATTTTACGAAAATTCCCCAAGTCCACACGCAGTTTACTGAACAACAAAAATCGGCATTTATTAACGGTGCAATATATTAAATATGATAATTCTGCAGCTTTATTAAGATATGGCTTAGTTTTAGCCGTCGAATAAAACCAAATTGGAGCAATTCTTTCCATATTTACATATTTTAATGAATGATGGAAATAAACGTCGCACCTTGAAAATCGAAACTCCTATGTAAACATTTGGAAAAATATAATTGCCTCCTGGAGTCGATCATTGGACACTTCTGCAAACGAAAATATTTTTCCCTGGGTTTCCTAGTTGGTAGAAACTAAATGGCGTTTACAGCATTTCTCTTGGACAAACTGTTGAAGAGATAAAAGGGGGGTACGAATGGAAGGACAGAAAGATAGAAAGACGGAGGGACGGAGATTGAGTAATTATATATAAAAGACTCGAAGACAGAATTAATTGCATGCAAAGTAGATCTGATTTTTCAATATCAGAACAATAGAATAATCAATCTTATTTCGTTTGTAGCTAAAGTAATGCTCAGGATTTCTAACGGGAGGCTAGAAACAAAGGCAAATGACTATATAGATGTTGAAATTTCAGAATGGTTGTGACAATAGGTATGCCATGGGGATAATGAGGGTATTGACAGAAAGATACATTAAAAACTAGCAGTATGTATTCGTGTGATTAGTAGATTGCTATAATTGCTTGCATTGATTAATTGATTGGATGGAGATCTGCGTCTCGCGGTTTTTGTGAATGGGCACTTGAGTTTGAGAAATCAGATTCGGAAATATCCAAAAGCATCGTATGCAACTTAAAAGGCTTTATTGTCGATATATTGGTAAGAAAGGGAATGGGTCATTAGATAGCGTGCGTTTGATCTGAAATATCTTCGTTTTTTACTTTCTGCATATGCGAAGTACAGAGAGAGAAAGTATTGTTTTCATGAAAAAGTCGAATTCGAGATTTCAAGGTAAATACATGTTTTAAGTTCCCCTGAACACGTGTTGACTATTTTCTCGAAGATGTCTGCGTGTCTGTCTGTCTGTATGGTATAGTTATTTTGGGAGCTCTAACTCAAAAACTATTAATCAGGCGAACGCAAAATTTTATATTTAACAGTTTTATAAAAGTTAGAAGATCTGATTAGTTTTTGATAAACATCGGTTGACCGGAAGTGGGTGTTTACTCTTGTCATTTATCCGTTACTTTGAAATATTTGCTTGAATATTTGATAAATGTAAAAATGTACTGGAATAAAAGTTGTAGGTATTTTGATTATCTACATGTTTTGATACATTTTTCAATATAATGCATTGTTTGAGTGATAACTTATATTTTTAGCAGACTATTGTTAAAAATTGAGGCTTAGTTACGTCTTAGTAACGCTCCATTTTATTTTATTTTTTGTCAACCGGAAGTAATTGTTGACAACGATCCCAGAGCTAACAACATGTAATTTGCCGTAGAAATATGGAGAAAGTCATTTGTTGCCTACATCAGTTAATTTCTTCAAATTATCCAAGCATTATTTGAAAAGAAACATTCTCCGGTAAAAATTAGCAGAAAAAATTTATATTGAGGTAATGCACGCAGAAATATATACTTAATAATGACGATTTTCAATTCTTTATTAATTACTCCACAGTTAACTTTCGTGTTCTTTTCCCTCCAACGTATGCAAAATATTCAAATTCAGAAATTCATTACTTTCTCTTCCAGTCGTTGCCCGCCGAGGCAAGGCAAATAATATCAACAATAAGTAATTAATATAACAATCTAACAATAATAAAAGGCCACTTTTGTCCCTTTGTGGCTCTTTCTGTCACGCTATAAAAATGCGAATAACTCGATAATGGAATATTTGATATTTCACAGGAATGATAGTGGCATGAACATAGTCTGATATCAAATCAGAGGGCCGGTTACACAAAGGTTAAATTGAAGTAATATTTAACACGTATGCAATATAGTGGACTGTATAATTTAACGTAGTCTAAAAAATCTAAACACACAAAACACAAACACCGTTGTCCGCAACTCGCTGTCTGTTTTCTCCGTCCTCTCTCCCGAACGTCTCAACACATACTGTCCTCTCTGCCGCCACACTCGTCAATACCTTCAAGAGTAAATCCTCCGAAGTTTCACTTCACATAAAAACAATAGTTTTATAAACAGTAACAATGATCGACTCACATATTGTAAGATAATGAGAAAATGAAATCTCGAAGAAAGTCCTATGTTCGACTACAAGGTATCCTATATCCGATATGATAACTCGTAAAAATTAACTTTTTGCCATGCAGACATTCATTCTTTTTGAGATCTAAATTTGAAAGAATTAACCCATGATCTTCGAATCTAGCCCATTTTAAAGGAAATCTATATCTTTTTTATTCTGTTCATCTTTTCCCGCCTACAGTTCGAAATTCCTCATGTTAAACGTTTAATTCAATTATTTTGGGAAATCTTGCTATTTGCCAACCCATTACATTGGTAAACCTCGAAATCCTATTGTTATTTCAAACCTTATGGGTGAAAGCGTGCTTTGAATGCTCTTAGAATTAGTGCGAGACAGACAGACAGACAGACAGACAAATGACTTTATTAGGGCGAAATTGAGACTATGTAGTCCCTTCTTACATTTAACCCTTTCGTCATATAAGTAATTACAATATTTACAAAATAAGAGGAATTAAATACATGCAGATTTTAACAAAATACAAATTAATTACAAGTTAATATATTTGTTAGTAGATAACAGAGCATTACCAAAGAATGTTAGTTTTGTGGGTCATAAAAAACTGTGTATCGGTCATGTTTTAACACAGAAAAATTCCCACTGCGGAAAACACCTACGAAGAGAAGAGAGGTGTAAAAAACCGCGAAAATTCCTAAATAGTTCAGGGGAAGGAAAAGAAAAAAAAATCAATAATATGAGAAACAGAGAAAAAAAACATTCATAAATAAAAACATATGTACATACATTTATATCCATATGAGGGAGGGGGTTGAGAGGGGAACAGGGATTGTAGGGTAAGGTATGCCTGGGAGATTACATCGTCATTATGATACAGGAAAAATAAATAAAATAAAATTATAAATTTATGCCTAATAAGCGCATTCTTGTGACCACCTGAAAGAAAAGATAGAAAGTGGTTCAATGCACGGAAAGTGAGAGAAGATGCTTGTAATACAAGCTTTTAAAAGTGCTTAGAGATAGAGAGTTTTTTATTAACATTGGAAGGCCATTCCAGAGTTTACAAGCAGTGACAGTAAAGGATTTGTTGTAAATTTCTGTTCTATGAAGTGGAGTTAGTAGTTTATCACATCCTCTGGTATTGCAATGGTGAACTGTATTAATGGTGACAAAATTAGATGAAAGATAACAAGGGATGTTGTTATTTAGAATTTGATACAATAGAGAGAGAAGGTGAAGGTTTCTTCGGGAATCAAGTTTTAGCCAGGAGAGTCGACGGAAGTATTCTGAGACATGGTCAGATTTTTTAAGATTAAATATGAATCTGATGCAGGCGTTATGAGAACGTTGTAGCTTAATGGCGAGTTCCTTTGATAAGTCCTGGTATACAACATCACAATAATCGAAGTGAGGAAAAATTAGGGAGGTCACTAGCTGTATTTTTAGTGACGAGGGAAGAATGTTAACGAGAGGCCTTAGAGTGTGTAAGGAGGAGTTTACCGTCTTGCAGATTTTTATTATATGATTATTCCAGGTGAGCGTTTCATTAATTAGAATCCCGAGATTTTTTACGACTTTGCAATAGGGTATAACTGAGCCGTTCAAAGACAGAGGAACTGATTCTGCAAGGTTTATAGATGCCAGTAGTTTCGGATAACCGATTAAAATGGCTTGAGATTTCAAGGGGTTTATGGTGAGAAAATTATCGTAGCTCCATTCTTGAAGTTGGGCCAAGTCATGATTTATGTTAGCTATGGAAAAAGATAAGTTATTGGGTTTTGTGTCTAAGTAGATTTGGAGATCATCGGCGTACAAATGATGCTTGGAGTAAGTTAAGTATTGAGAACAATCATTTATGAATAAAGAGAACAATAGAGGACCTAAAATTGAGCCCTGCGGTACGCCTTGGTTAACATTAAGCCGAGAGGACAAGGAATCGTTGTAGATGACTTGCTGGGAACGGTTGCTAAGGTACGAAGAGAACCACTCTATTGAAGATGAAGAGAATCTCATGCAGCGGAGTTTTGCTAGGAGTATGTCTTTATCTACTGAGTCAAACGCTTTACTAAAATCAAGCAATATTAGTACCGTGAGTTTTCTGTCATCCATGTGTCTGCGAATATCATCAGTTATTTTAATTAGCGCGGTGGTGGTGCTATGAGACTTCCGAAAGCCAGATTGATGGGGGTCAAGTAGATGATTAATGTCGAGAAAATCTGCTACTTGTTCGTGTGCAAGTCGCTCCAGGGCTTTTGATAAAGTGGGAAGAAAGCTAATCGGTCGATAGTCATTGTTTGCGGTGAGAGATTTCTTAGGAATTGGGCGGACTAACGCGTGTTTCCATTGCGATGGGAATCTTCCCTGTAATAAAGAGTGGTTGAAAATGTTAGTAAGTACGGGGAGTAATAGATGTATTAATTTGTTTATAATAATTATAGGAATACCATCAGCACCCTGGGCTGTAGTTTTGATTCTGCGTATTGCTGAAAGTACGTTAAATTGCGAAACAGCTTTAAAGTGGAATTGTGGAGAACCGGATGACTCGTTCGCTTTTGCAGTAAGACTACTAATTACTTTGCGTTTTCGTTCTATGTCGATTGTTGTTGGATTCGTCGAGAAGCTCTCGTTAAGAGAATCTAGTGATATGTTTGGAGGTAAGGAAGAATCCTTGGACTTGCCAATTCCAAGATGTCGCAGATTGTTCCATAAGGCGGATGTTGTAATATTGGAGGCGGATATAGAATAAGCGAATTTTATTTTGGCATTTCTAATCTGTTGCTTGGTTTTGTTTCTAATATTTTTGTAGGTATTGAACGTATTTGGGCATTTATTTGATTTGAAGAGACGAAAAATTGAATCGCGTCGAGCCATCAATAGTTTTAAATCGGCCGTTATCCACGGGGCGCGAGGTTTAGAGACGCGTGTGGTTTTGATGGGTGCGTATTTATCGAGTAGATGTAAGAGAAAACTGTTAAGTGCTTCAATTTTTGCGTCTATGTCGTCTGCATATTCAATAGTGTGCCACGGAAGACACGCAGCTTCGGATATTAAACTATCATAGTCAAGGTTTTTAAAATTTCGCTGGGAGATAAATTTCTGCTTAAATTTTGGAGAGTTTAGTGAGTAGGCTAGAAAAATTAAGTCATGGGAGGAAATGCCCGGGACAGGTAATTGACCATGTGTGCAAACTTTATCTGGGTTAGCAGTAACTTATATGTCAATCCAAGTGGAAGAGTTTTTAGTGTTATTTGTGGGTTTTAAAGGTAGTATGCTGAGGTTGTGCGATGTAAAAGAGTTTTTTAAAAAGACAACATCGGAGGAGCTTGAGGCAAAATTTGCATTAAAGTCACCAGATATAATTAAGTGCTCATAATCGTGTCTTAAGTTGGCAATGATCTCGTCAATGTCAGATAGATAACCAATTTTTGGAGGACGATAAACGATTCCTAACAATATTTTTTTTGAATTGACGACTACTTCAAGGAAGAGATATTCAGGTCTGCGGGAGTATTGTGCGTCGCTGGTGGCGATTACTTTACAAGCAAGGTCTTTACGGACGTAGATTCCTACTCCCCCTCCTCCTTTCCCTATCCTATCATTGCGAAACAAGTTATACCCAGGTATTTCAACAGAAGAGCTCGAGATAGCGGGTTTCAGCCACGTTTCGGACATGGTAATAGCATGTAGATCGTTGGGCGGGAGTAATGAGCGCAGTTCGTCGAAATGAGGGACAAGGCTTTGGGCGTTAAGATAGATAAGTTGGAAGGATCGGGGAAAAGGTTTAAGTTCTTCTGTAAGAAGACAATGTGTTGGAACTGGGATGGGTCGGGGAAAGCCATTATGGGAAGGAGGCGGACGGTTGGTGGTAAGATGAGGAGTGTGATAACGAGTTCGTCTGTGGATGCTTGGTCTGACCAGTGGGAAAAATTCTGGGGCGTTAGGGTTTAGGTATGGCACCCTGCAGTGTGACGGGACGAAAGCAGGTGCATTTGGGTTAAGAGTAGAATTAGGCTGAAGAGAAGCTTTGGTGGAAGGCTCAATGACAGACATTTTGCGGGTAGTTGAGTAAGCGGCAAAAAAAATTATATATATATATATATGTAGAGGATGATTCAGGTAAAGAAGTGGTTGAGAAGGGCTATAATAAATTGATTAATGCACACGGGAAAGAGCACAAATAGCGGAGAAGTAATGCTACAGTATATGCCAATGACTAAGTAACAATAATAAGAATACAAATTAATTATTAAGAAATAATGAATGAGACACAACACTAAAGTAGCACTGGTAGAAAAAAAAAAAATAGAGGCAGAGATGAATTAAAGCATTAGAGGAAAACACTTGGTAGGAATTAAACACTACTAAACTTAATCGGATAGAGAGGACTGAAATGGAAGTGGACGCTACGGTTGATTAAGGGGGATGCGAGAGGATTGCACTTAACACTGGTTGGAGGAAATGAGAAGCACACCGAGAGACAATGAACACCACTAAATAGGATTTACGCCAACACGAAGGGCACTTCGGCACGGGAAAAGGAGCACTAAAACAGTGGAAAACACTAAAATAAACACAGCACAGAAAACTAAGAGAGAAACCGAATAAGGGGAAATTTGATGCACCGGAACCACTTGGGAATGAGCACTAGGGAGAGGGCACTATGGGGACACTATGGGAAGGGGATGGCAGGCGTCACAGGAACGGGGGTGGCAAAGAGAGAGGAGAGATAAATTCCTTTCATAACAACCAATGTAAACAACATTTGTTACGCTACTTACAAGAGGGAGTTTATTTGAATGAAGAATATTAATCATTCGCATATTAAAATTATGTGCTTAGAATCATCGTAGGAGTTCGAAACTTGAAACAACGAACGCCTACAAGAACGAAAGTTAATTTTCTTGCCAACCAAAGAAAGTCAAGGAATATTTTTTCATTCGTTATTTCACAAAAACCTTTCCCGTTGAATTTCAAAGGGAAACTACCTAGGTTGTTTGATTGAATGCCCAATCCGCCTCTCTTACACTACAAATGTGTTTCTCAGAGGTAGTTAGTTATATGAATAACCAGGGATGGGAGGAGGGAAACCCGGTGCCGGTATTTGCCTGCTCTTACGAAGAACACCAGGGGGGTCAACGGCTTAACATCCCTTCTGAAGGACGGAACAGCTGAATTTGCTCCAAAACCACACAAACAGGGGGCCGGGCGACCTTGGAAAAATTCTACTTGCGCGAGATTCGTGCCCGCTGCCTTTTCAAGCAGCAGGTAAGTATCAGCCATCGTCCTAGCCGCAACACCACCAGCATCCCCCCTTCCTATTAATATAAATTTAAAGGTGACCATTCTCACACGACGGAATTTGTCATGCTGCGAGCTATTGTTTTATTTACTGTAATATATAAAATACTCATTATTATATGTTACTGCGTTCATTACCTCCAAATAAAAATTACAGTCAGCGAATTTGTTACCGGAGATTATTACTTTTAAAACAGAATCCAACCCAGTTAACCGCCTTAGGAGCTAAGTTCGCTATCCTATCAGCAATTCCCTTTCTAATCAACAGTTCGACAACGAAGCCTACTACGTTGCATACGATGTTTTTGGATACTTCCGAAGCTAAAGTCTCGAACTCAATGGCCCTTTCATAAAAACCCCGAGACGCGGGTCTCCTTAAGCGCCGTTTATGCAAGGCAACCGGTGTAGTACGACAGACGAGCATTGCCGAACCTGGCCGAACTGGCTCCGAAGATGGCCAAATCTTGAAGCCCTCGCGTTTTTAGCCCTTCGAGATACACCTGATGAAAAATAACATCGATTTTACGTTACGCCTGTTATATTCCTAGAATTAATAATTTATCGATTTCATTACGGTTTCCGAAAATAATGATTAATGAAAGTGATACATAATAAAAATTACAGTTCAGCGTATTTTTTAACGGAGAATGTTACTTTTCAAATAACGCTTGGATAATTAAAATAATCCAAAGCATTGAATCGAACTCATTCCCCCGCCGTAGTAGCTAAGCACGCTGTCCCATCAGCAATTCCCATTCTTATCAATAGTTAGACAATCAAGCCTGTTAAGCTGCATACGATGTATTTGGTAATTTCCGAAGCTGAATCCTCGAACCAAGGGCCCATTCACAAAAACCCCGAGACGAGAGTCTCTTTAAGCCACGTTTTGACCAGACAACCAGTGTAGAACGACGGACGAATCTAAGGCAAATTGAAAGAACATCGACCATGTACACCCCCTTTCACCTTGGTAGTTCTACGAGCTTTGCGATTCTACAAAAGTAGAGAGTGCCTCTACTTTTTTGGAAGCGATTCCACCACGAGATGCCGAGCATTGCCGAACCTCCCGAACTGACTCCTAAGATGGCCATGTGCTGAAGCCCGTGCGTTTTTAACCCTGCGAGATGAACCCGATGAGAAATAACATCTTTTTTACGTTACGTCTGTTATTTTCATGTTCTTATAATGAATAATTTATTGATTTCATTACGCTTTCTGAAAATATTGATTAAACAAAGTGATGCATAATGGTATTCCCAGCACTTAAAAACTAAAGTAATAGTAATATATCACCCACAAAACTAAAATACCATGATAACATATAATTCGTCACTCCTGCTTGCACGATTCTAGCAAGAGTGTTCCAAAAAGTATGTTTAGCATTGCTCATAATGATATTTACTTTTCCTATTTTTACAGAAGGTAGGAGGGACAAAGAGGTTGGGATAAAGAAAGAGGGAGAATGTGATGAAAGCAGTAAGAAGAATGGGTGGAAGGAAGTGAGATTGATTGATTGATGTGGAATTTTGCGGAGCGAGATTGAGACTGGTGAGGGAAAAAGAGAAATAACAATCTAAAAATAAAGATATTGTCAATGAAAACACTGTTATTTTAATTAAACTATTTTAATTTCCCGTCAAAAATGACGGATACCCATGACTGAAGTAATAGGTGAAAATAAAAAATATAAGAAAAATTAAGGAAACCACCCGATAAATGCACTTAAAAGTCAAAAATAAATATAAAGTTCATTTAATGGAATATTTCGGAAAGTAAAAATTGTTTTTGGTGTATGAATTTTGTGTTGCAAAGAAGTATTAACGATGAGTAATTTGTTGAATATTACGCCACACAATTTTGCATGACCAAACATTACACAATGTTATATAGGTACATGGGTATTGTATTTGAAACAGTAGTATATAAACAAATTTATTTCCAGGCAGTGGCCTGCGAGCTTAAACGTATTTAATGCAGGATTAAAGGAATCGAAAAATACAGAACCAAAAACTTTTTCGGTTCGCATAAAAGGCCCTAGTGAAAGGTGAGATTTCCTCACCACCCTCGACCATCTTCAGTTTGCTCACTCCATTTCTGACGCGAAGTTCACTCTTTTGTCTATCCCAAGATAATATCTACTGTCCTCTTCCTCTAGCCGGAAGGATGGAATCCTACAGATTGAAAATTGTAGGAAGTCGGTGAATGTCGTGAGGGAGAAAGGAATTTCTGTACCATTAGTGATCCTCCCTCAGTGAGTCTCAGGAGGTGTGTTTCCTTTGAAAATATTATGTTCTTGATTACATAAAAGGGTTTTTCCTTTTGCTTGGTCCCTGAATGTGCGGAAAAACTCGAGGCGAGCACTCCACGAACGTCATCCCTGGATGAAAATGAATTGTTCGCATCATTAGCCAGTCTTTCCTTATTATATAGTTACAGAAGACATCGCTAAACTTCTCTCGGACAAATCCCTATATCCGTTATCCTTTTTTACTGGTTAGTACTTTTTCATATATATTACAAATATGACTCATTTATGTTTATATTAGACGATTTGTTTCGTGAAATTAATACAATTATTGTTTTTTCAAGAAGTTTAGTCTTATGGAGCGAATAACAAACACATACTCCCATTTTATAGTAGATCAGATGGTAGGTTAGGATGTAGGCAGCTTACCGGTACGGGATTAATTGAGAGCACAATAGGGGAAAATGTAAGAAATCCGTGCGGTAACAGAATTATCGAAGGCATGAGGATAAACGATCTTCCATGCAACAATTCCGTAGATAATGCGTGCGACCTTAACAACGCTATAAACCCGACGTTAAGTAACAGTAGAATACATTCCAAGCGTAGAAATAGTCGACATAGTAGGAAGGATAAGGAGGCAGTAAATAATAATAATTATAATCTTAATAATAATAACAGTAATAATAGCACAGTAGAGCGCGAGGAATCATTACGTAGTCATAGCGAGAAATTAAAAATCATTACGGTTAATTGTCGCAGCATTCGCAGGAAGGAGGCCGAATTTGAACATCTTATTCGTAGTCTGCGTGCTGATGTAGTTATAGGCACTGAAAGTTGGCTTACGGCAGACATAGCCAGTCAGGAGATCTTTCCTCGTGACTATAGCGTATTCAGAAAAGATCGATGTATCCGGTCGGGAGGTGGAGTCTTTATAGCAGTTAGCAATAAATACGAAAGTTACCCAATACAGATTAACGACGACGAAGTCGAAAGTGTTTGGTGTCGTGTGAAAGGAAGCGACTCAAAAACTATAAATATATGCGCTTTTTATAGACCCCCAAATGCGAGCGTGGAAACTATTCATTCTCTGGAGAAACAAGTGGCGACGCTAAATTCGTCTAATAAAGATAAAGCCATTATAATCGGGGGCGATTTCAATCTTCCGTCAATAGATTGGAGGCATAATTGCTTTTATCCCGGAGGTAGAGAGCGTGAATCGTGCGAGGCGTTACTAGAAACTTTCGGTAAGCACTCATTGTATCAATTAGTGAGATTTCCCACGAGATTTAATAATATATTAGATTTATTTGTTACTAATCTTCCTGAGCGTATGAATAGAGTATCTTATGCTGAGGGAATAAGCGATCACAAGGCAGTTTACGTGGAATTTCAGTTAATTATTGAGAAACAGGTTAAGGCCAAAAGAAAACTTTATGTATTCGCCAAAGCCGATTTCACAAGATTTAGGTCTTTTCTGCGAAATAAATATACTAATTTCTGCAATTTAACCGATAGTGCAGACGCGGAGGAATCCTGGTGCATGTTCAGAGATATGATGCGAGAGTGTACAGATAAATTTATTCCGAGCAAACTGAAGCGTGATAGTGCAGAACCTAGATGGTACAATCAGGAAGTAAGAAGCGCTCTACGACGTCAAAGAAAACTCCACTCTCGCGTAAATAACACATCCTCAACAGCTACGGTCGAACATATTGCAATAATAAGGCATCAATACAAGGAGGCGCGCTCCATAGCCAGAGTAGCAATGCGTAATGCGTTTAACAATTATAAAAAGAAGGTTTTACAGGAAAATTTGAAAGAGAACCCAAAAGCATTTTGGTCTTACGTCAGGGAAGTTCAAGGTAGGGGCCCCACTATTGCGTCACTGCGGTCGGAAACGGGAAACGTAGTTCACGATAGTATGGATAAAGCAAACCTATTAAATCATCACTTTCAGAAAGCTTTTACTCGTGATGACGATGAATGTGAAACCCCTATTCCTATGCGTCAGGGCGATTCGATGGAAGATTTGGTATTTTCGGAAAATGGCATCGCGCTCCAACTTCATTCAATTAAGCCAAATAAATCTCCTGGACCGGAGGAAATTCCCGCGCGTGTAATGAAAGAATTAGCTGCTGAAATCGCGCCGTATTTGAAAATTATATTCGAGAAATCCATTAGAGAAGGAGTAGTTCCTAAAGATTGGAAGGTGGCACATGTTACGCCCATCCATAAGAGTGGCGACAGAGAGAACCCCGAAAATTATAGGCCGATATCCTTAACTTCATTATCGTGCAAGATACTTGAGCACATAGTCTTTAGCTCTGTAATGCGCTATTTAGATAGTCATTCATTGCTTAGCGGATGCCAACACGGATTCCGGAGAGGTAGATCATGCGAAACGCAGCTCGGCCTGTTCGTGGACGATTTGTTGCGATGCGGAGAGAAAAATACTCAGGTCAATGCCATATTCATTGATTTCAGGAAGGCGTTCGATAAAGTATCTCATAGGAAATTAATTGCGAAGTTAGGACAATGTGGTATCAATTCGAAAGTTGTCGGTTGGGTTAGAGACTTCCTCTCGAATAGGGAACAGATAGTTGTCATCGATGGGAAATACTCGTCCCCCGTTAAAGTTGCTTCGGGTGTTCCTCAGGGAAGTGTATTGGGCCCTCTGCTCTTCTTAATCTATGTAAATGATATGTGCTCGGTTGTTCGTAGTAAAATTAGGCTTTTCGCCGATGACACCGTTCTATATAAAGAAATAAAAAATCAGGAGGACCATCAGTCTCTGTGTGAAGACTTAAGAGCCATTTCAGCGTGGTGCAAAGAATGGCAAATCGAAATTAATTATACTAAATGTGCCGCAGTCACGTTCTGGAAAAGTAAGAACAAAGATTTAGGTTTCGAATATAAAATAGATGAAATGAGTATTCGACAAGCTGAGTATGTAAAATATTTAGGAGTAACCATTTGTCGAGATCTTTCGTGGGACATGCACATTCGTCGAGTTATAGGCGCGGCCAACAAGAAACTGGCATTCATAGGTAGAATAGTACGGAACACTACAGAGAAAGTACGCGAAACATGCTACTTATCACTGGTAAGACCACAAGTGGAATACGCAGCGAGCATATGGGATCCGTACGAGAAGGGACACATAATTCAACTAGAAAGAGTACAGCGCAGAGCAGCCAGATTTGTAAAACAAAAGTACGAACATAAGGAAAGCGTCACCTCTTTATTGAGCGATTTGAACTGGGTATCACTGGAGGACCGTAGATTGCACTCAAGGTTGAAACTTCTAGAGAAATATAGGTCAGAATGTCTAAAAGAGGAGGTAGTGGGAATAATTGTGGCACCGACGTATATAGGTAGAAATGATCGAGACGATAAAATACGTGAGATCGATTGTAGGACGGAGCGTTATCTAGGCTCGTTCTTTCCGAGGACAATAAGAGATCACAATAGGAAATTTCGAATTGCGTTAGACAATCTTTAGGTAGGATTTGGTGCATTGCACCCCCTGCCACCCACCAACTTGGTGAATTGCAGGGTAACTTGTAGATGTAGATAGATGTAGATTTTGTACAATACCTAATGATGTTCGGCGGGTGGTGGGAGGGGCGAGTGAAAGAGGGACGGGAGGAGGGAGGGGGAGTGAAAGAGGGACGGGTGGTGGAAGGGGTGAGTGAAAGAGTGGCGGGGGGTGGAAAGTATGAGCGAAGTGGGGCGGGCGGTGTTAGGGGTGAGTGAAAGAGGGGCGGGTGGTGGAAGATGTGAGTGAAGAGGGGCGGGCGGTTTGAGGGGTGAGTGAAAGAGGGGCTGCCGACGGGAAGGGTGAGCGAAAAAGAGGCGGGCGTTGGGAGGGGTGAGCGAAAGAGAGACAGGCGGAGGGAGGGGTGAGTGAAAGAGGGGCGGGTGCAACACCTAATCACACCCGGGAACGGCCGGGTTACTCAGCTAGGAACTGTATAAAAAAATCTTTGCATTTTTGTGGCCGTCCCTAAAAGTTTTATTTCTGACTTTTTGTTTGTATTTAAGCCATAGGAATACCTTAATGGCAAAACTTACCCTAAATGTGTGATTTAAATGTTATATAAGAATGATTTCGAGGTGTAGGCGAAAAAAGATTAATAACATAAGTTACTTTTATAATTTTTCTTTAAGAGTTTAAATCGGTTGGTAGAAGGTCAGACTTTTCTAATTTTAATTCCCAAAACAATAATAGCCTGCACATCCTGAAGCTTATTTTTACGTGTTACCTTAAGAGAAATAGAAAGGACCTCATGGACTTGAACTCGGTTCGTTAATCCAAATATTTATTTGATTATCACTTCATTGAATAGATCTTCAAATTGAAGAGTAGTCATCCTCAAATGGTTTCAGTACGACTCATTGTCCTCAGATGAAAACTCTTTTAACAAACATTCTTAAGCCACAAGAGCATTACGCCTCAAATCCAATACCTTGTCCACATACGTCTTCCGTTTTTCTTCTTTTTAACATTCTCTGTAGTTCATCCCCTATAATGCTATATATAACTTGCATGCCCACACCAAGTAAGTAATCCATTTGACGCCATTTTTTAACTTTCAAATGGTCTCTGGTTGAACCGTCTAGACTGTAGACACTCTTTTCCCTTTGTAAATGCGCCGAGAGACCAATGCCGTAACTCGCAGATTTCCAGGTCTAAACGGGACCTTATTTTCGACCTAAAATCGCGTGGTCGCGTTTCATCAGAATCCGTTAACCAAATGTCTCCCCTTGTTGGTAGCGCTGATTTTATTTTCTTAATGTTTGGAGTTTCGTGGTTATATCCAATATCAGAAGGCTATGGTTTGAGTTTTATTATGTTTTTTGTAGTCTTAATTTTCTCTAAATTCCTTAAAATATTTATTATCACGTAACCTCTTTCACATTTTTAGAAATATTACAGGTATGGAGAAAATCATTTGGTGGCTATATCAGATTTTTTCTTTTGAATGCGAGTATTTATTCCTTATTTCTAATAGTTATCTTGTGAAATAGCTAGTAAATTTCTCACTTTTGTGTACTAGAATTAGTTTATGTTTGTTAGTTTTGAGATGATTTACAACATCTGAACGTCCTCCATGTCCAATATTAAATTCTGCGTTACACATGATGCACTGAACCATTTCATGGTCGTCGTATTCGTGAATATTTTTTAAAAAGGGAAGTAATTTTTTCTACAAATATTAGTATATATTATAAAAGAGTGTATTGTAGTTTTTTTTACCACAGACGCTTAGCTGCACGAGGTATTATGGCTGTAACTATAACTAGGTTATGTACCACAGATATGTGAAAGTCGAGATTTCGTTTGCGCATCTGTTCGCCCCGAGTATTCGGTGTAATATTTAGAAAAATGACCAATGAGATTTTCTATGATAGTGGCATTGGAAAATGGAGCATATTTGCATTCCAAAGATAAATATGTTGCAACGGGAAACTTATTGTATAAACGGGACTCTCTCGGGTAAAACCGGAAGAATGGGATCGCTTTTCTAGGTAGATTCTTTCCCTGGCACCCCGCACTCTAGAGTATCTCTTACCTTAGGTATAAGACACTGTAGAGCAGTGGCTCTCAAACCCATGGTCGCGAAGGCTTTATGATGGGTCGTGGATGACCCCCCGACACATCTCTACATCAATATTAATCGAATATTTGATCAGCTGATCGCGAAATTGCATCAGCAACATGGAAGCGACTAACGACGACGCTTGCATTAACAATAAAGCCGAGTAAACGGTGATGTTTATATTTCGATGAATATCAAGTAAATTAATGCTTGCAGTTTTCACTGTTCTAAAACAATTTTAAAATTTTTCCTAAACTTTCAATGAAGGAATGCATCTAATTTTCTTTTTCATACACTCATTTCAAACGTAGGCCTTTATACAGAAAAAATAAAATTAGAAGAAAGTGAGCAAATGTGTCTCTAATTTGTCTTAAATGATTTATTAAATATTATGCTAGTAAATAGACGGCGCTTTAGAAAGGTGCCGGTACCATTTGGGTCGCAATACGAATGTGATTACAAATCTTCGGTTTTAGAAAAGTCGCTGATCTATTGTGTTACCTACCTGGAGTGCTCGTTGTCTGGTACATCGGCATTAGCCTACTTATAGCATAGAGCTCCAAGACAGCCAACGTCTTGACGTCATTAAAAAAAATAATTTTCGGGAGTAGTAATGAATTTGTTTCATGTATATATTTTATCATCTCGTTTTGACACAATTTATTTAACTATAAATTGAGTACGGAATTAATTATGCGGAAAACCGTTTCACAATCACATCAGATATTCTACATATTATGAAATGAATATGCCATAATTCAGGAGGTCGAGACATAGTTTTGTTGTCATATGGAAAATCACAATATTTGCATCTCTCTAGCCTAATTATCTCCTCGAGAAATTTTACTCATAGGAAATAAGTACTAAACATCCAAACAAAATTACTCTTGGTAGATGTTATTATGTTTGAGCCCGATTGTCACCTACCATTTGTCTGGTGCTGTTTACAGGAGAAAAAATAAGTATCCGATGAAGACCATCAAATCTTCACAAATGTGAAGCCGATTTAATACGAAAATACGACTAAAGCAACTGTACTGGTCTGCACACAATCGAGGTTGGGATTTATGTTCGTGTTAACATATTTTTCGCAGATATCTATGGAACAAATGGTAGAGCAGAGGGGCATTTCAAGACGAAAAGCTGTCGTGAACTGAATTCGATTCCCGTAATTAACAGTTATCGATAAAATCGACTTTTTCGATCACTGGGAGGATAAAGGTGTATCGGCGCTAAAGGAAGAATACTTTGCAGGCAAAATTGAGTTCATTTGTTCCTCAAAGGAAAGAGTTGCAAATCATCTACAGAGTTACTCAATCCATTCTCCATTACAGAGGGAGCAATTCTTCTGTAAAAATGGGAACACCTTAAAATTTTCATATCGGAGCAATGACAATATAATCTTCGATCTCGAAACAAATTGAAAATTCCAAGTCTGTAAGAAAAATATGAAAATTTACTACGATACCTTCGGCGGCCAAACAAGTTTCACTTCGATAAAGACATTCCTTTCAGATTTGGACGGTCTAATAACGTCTTTTGATCGAAAGGAAAGCTTAATTGCGATTTTATCCTGTTTTCCTATTTATTCCGACAAGTGTAAGACTTAGAAACACTCTCCACTTGAAAAATTAGCATAATTAACGTAATTATTCCGGTTCATTAAGATGTTTCTACCTAAATTTTGTCATAACACGTCCATTTTTGTTTTATAAAGAACTTCGAAAGATGGCTCAGTCGAGGGAACTGAAATTGCGTCAAAAACACGTGTTCTGGACGCTAGCCCTCTTGCTGAAAATTAACATGTTTTTCGAACTCACACCTTTCCCATTGGAACGTCCAAGCATCGGTGAAAGCGGTGACTCCTTATTTGTTGTCAGGTACAGCGTCGTGGTTTACTTTGTGTTTACATTCGTTATTATTTGGGATTTTATTAACGTTGTCGAAATTATGAAAAATATAGGCCTAGAAAGAGCAGTTTTATTTTATGGTAAAATGTTGGTTTTCTTCTCCGCCATGAGAAACTGCTTGGTTTTATTTATCCGCCATGAGAAACTGCTTGGTTTTATTTATCCGCCGATCCATGGTACACGGGATATTGATATATCTGGCAATGTTTGACGAGAGACTTGGAAGACTCAGTATCTGTATCGAATTGTATAGTTTTCGCAGGACCGTCAGAATACAAATGTTCGTTTGCTCGCTTGCTGTATTTATACTCATTCACATCCACATTCCTTATTTTTCGATGTTCTCTCACGAAAAAAAAATAATAGATATTTCTCTCTTATTTTCACGAGCTCCAGTCTATTCTTGGCCCGGATGCAAAACACAATATTTTGTGTCATCTGAAATTGAGGATGTCGTGCCTAAATAAGAAATCGCATCGCATCAATAAGTTCCTTCGCAGGCATGCTGTCGAATAGACCTGAAATTATTTTCGCGAAGCGTTGTAATCTATGGTAGTCCCTGTTTCTTGATCTCTACAAGATTAGCCATGCCGTGAACAAGATCCTCGAAAGCGTAACCTTGGTCAACGCTGCGGTCTCTTTAGTGAACGTAGTGCTGGTGCTATTCCTTCTTGTGGTGACAGAAGGACAGAAAGATACAAATACGGACGGACTGAGATTGAGTAACTATATATAATAGATTAGAATGCAGAATTTAGTTGCATTCAAAGTAAATCTGATTTTTCAATGTCAGGACAATAGAATAATCAACTTGATTTAGTTTGTAGCTAAATTAATTCACAGGATTTCTAACGGTAGGCTAGGATCTAATGCTATTAGCTATCTAGATGTAGACCAGTTGAAATTTTTGAATGGTCGTGACAATAGGGTTGCCATTGGGATAATGAGGTTATTGGTAGAGAGAAACTTTGAAAGATAGATAGACGAGCGGACGGTGATTGAGTAATCTATATATAATAAAGACAATGACAGATGAGCTTGAATGTTTGCAACTCGAATATACTTGGCAGATTTTCACGAAACTTTTACTGAAAGATTAAGCAGTATTTCGAAAATATTATAGTCATATTTTTTGTTCTTCTACCTTAAGCCGTTTCGAAGATTTTTTCCGCGAGTACCCATTTTTCTACGCTACTTAAAGGTTATTCGGCGGGGGGTGGGATCTCTGAGTGAAAGAGGGACGGTCGGTCGGAGGGGTGAGTGAATAAGGGGCGGTCGGTGGGGGTGGTGAGTGAAAAATGGACGGGCAGTTGGAGAGAAATGACAATATTATCTTTGATCTCGAATCAATTGTTATCCACCATGTTTGAAAAGATAATTCATAGGCATTTACTCTCTTTCACCTATCCTTACCTTTCTCCTCAACAACATGGTTTTCCACCTCGGAGCTCCTGTTTAACCAATCTTACAGTCATACACCACGAAATCATTCTGGCCTTTGAGCAAAAATCCCAGGTTGATGTGTGCTATATTGATCTGGCTAAGGCTTTTGACACAGTTGACCATAGACTTCTTCTTCATAAATTAAGCAATAGATATAACCTACATGGCCCTCTTCTCTCTCTCCTGGAAAGTTATCTATATTCTAGAACACAGCGTGTTGTACTTAACGGACACTCCTCATCCACTACTCCAGTCTTGTCTGGTGTGCCCCAGGGTAGTGTCCTGGGACCTCTATTATTTAGTCTTTATATAGATGATTTAGTCGAGGTTATTGAGCCACATGATTGCCAAATTCTTTTATATGCCGATGACTGCAAGATATTCAAAAGGGTTGACTCCGATGTAGACAAGCAATGTCTACAAGCTGCACTTAACTCGCTGACGGAGTGGTGCTCCAAGTGGGAACTGGAAATAAATCTGTCCAAATGCAAACTTTTGCCCTTTACCCTGAAATCCTCTCCTTTCCCTTCCTCATACTGTCTACTAGGCAAACCCTTTCCTAGAGTTCAATCCCACGAAGATCTTGGAGTGATCTTCGACGCAAAATTTAGTTTTTGCCAACATATTCAGAAGATTTCTGCAAAAGCGATGTCATTACTTGGTTTTCTCTACAGATTCAGTGAAATTTCCAATCCGTTAGCTCTTAAGACTTTCTTTAATGGCTGTGTTGCTCCCATATTAAATTACTGCTCGCCTATTTGGTCCACTGCTTCTCCTTCAAACCTAAAACGGCTTGACTCTGTACTGAAGTTCTTCGACGCCATAGTTCGACACCGCACGCGGGGTAGAGCACCCTCTTTAAGCATCCCCTCTCTTTCTCATAGGTGACTTATTACCGATCTTAATTACCTTCACTCACTCATCAATGGTATCTATCGCTCTCCATTACTTACATCCTATTTTTCGCTCCGTGTTCCATCGCGCTCCACTCGCCTTCAAAGCCTATTTCATTTACCAAAATTTCGACTCTCCGTCTCCCAACGCTCTCTCTCTTACCGCCTCCCGTTTGAATATAATTCCTTACTGGCTTCACTTCCAAATCTAGACATTTTTTCACCCACTTCTTTCCGTAATCTACTACCTGCTGCGTAATTCTGTTTCTCTCTAATATTTGGCGCCCTCTGTGTTATGATCATTACAATTGCTGGTAATATTGTTAACTTCTTATTTTAGTTATTTATTTTAATGTTATATTATTTGTTATGGTTTTATGTTTCAATGTAATGAGGCCTCTGTGCTGTTTTTGAAACTGAATTAATAAATAAATAAATAAATAAAATAAAAAATTCCTATGTTGTAAGGCAAATATGAAAATTTAATGCAATTCGTTCGGCGCCCAAACAAGTTTCACTTCAATAAACCAATTCCTTTTAATATAAGTCTATCTGATAACACTTCTGGTCAAATGAAAAGCTTACAGGCGTTTTCATCCAGTTTTCCTATTTATCCCTACAAGTGAATAGACATAAAAACTCTCTCCAATTGAAAAGTTAGCATAATTAAGATTTTTCTTCGAGATTTAATCACAATAAGTGCATAGTAGTTTGCTGTACAACGTCGAATCATGGATCGGTCGAGGGGACTGAAGAACAACACGGCAGAAATCCTCTATCGAGGTAGTTCAAAATTGCGTCAAAAAGACGTGTTCTGGACGTTATCACTCTTGCTGAAAGTTAGCAGATTTTTTGGACTCGCACCTTTTCCATTGGAACGTCCAAGCAACGGTGAAAGCGGCGACTCTAAAATTGTAGTCAGGTACAGCGTCGGGGTTTACTTTGTGGTTACATTCGTTCTTCTTTGGGATTTTATTAACGTTGTCGAAATTATGAAAAATATAGGCCTAGAAATAGCAGTTTTGTTTTATCGGAAATCGGTGGTTTTCTCCACCGTCATGAGCATCTTCTTGGTTTTATTTAAACGCCGATCAATGATACACGGGATGTTGATAGATCTGGCAAAATTTGACGAGAGACTTGGAAGACTCAAGATCTGCATCGAATCGTATATTTTTCGCAGGAACGTATGAATACAAATGTTTGTTTACTGGCTTGCTGTATTTATACTTATTCTCATGTACATTCCTAATATTTCGTTGTTCTCTCACGGGAAAAGAATCAATAGATGTTTCTCCATTATTTACACGACTTCCTGTCTATTCTTGGCCCGGCTGCTACAGTACAATATTTTGAGTCATCTGAAATTGTGGATATTGTGCTTAAATAGAAAAATAGGTCAGATAGCATCAATAAGTTCCTTCGCAGGCATGCCCTCGAAAGGACCTGAAATTCTTTTCGCGAAGCGTTGTAAACTATGGATGTCCCTGTTTCTTGATCTCTACAAGATTAGTCATACAGTGAACAGGATCTTCGGAAGCCTTACCTTGGTCAACGCTGCGGTCTCTTTAGTAAGCATAGTGACTATACTATTTATGGTTGTGGTCACCTTGAGTTCGAATGTTTCAAATTACAGTCTCGATCGATTGAAGTCGACCATATTTTGGATTGTCATCGAAGCGTTTCGAATGTTCCTCATCCTGAAGTCATGCCAATCCGCAGCTGAAGAGGTAATAAAGAGCAATTTTTCATTCTTATTTCGTAAAACATAAATGCTAAATGTTATTTGTTTCTTTGAAAATTTGAATAAATATGTAATGGATGTTATTTAGGCGAAATTTTGTCAAAGATCCACTTTTACATTTTATCCTTCTAGTGGTGTCCACATAAACTTTTGGAAAGTCAGTTAGAAATCGGCCTGTCAATAGTTATAATACCCCGTTTATACTTATTAAGTTAAACAAATTACATTTTATATTTAATGAAAATTTCCAAAGTCCACACTTAATTTACTGAATAACAAAAATCGGCATTTATTAACGGTGCAATATATAAAGTATGATATTGCTGCGACTATAGTAAGATATTTTATACTGTTAGCATTCGAATAAAGCAAAAAAGGAAAAGATCAGTAAATATTTACGTATATTAATGAACGATGGAAATAAACGTTGCACCTTCAAATTCGGAACTCCTAGGTAAACATCGATCATGGGACATTTTCGTAAACGACAATAGTTTTTCCTGGATTTTCTAGTTGGCAGTAACAAAATGGCGTTTACAGCATTTCTCTTGGACACACTGTTGAAGATATGAAGTGTTGACGAATGAAAGGACTGAAACAAAGAAAGACGGACGGACAGAGATTGATTAATTTTATATAAAGATTAGAAGACAGAATTTAGTTGCATGCAAAGTAAATCTGATTGATCAATGTCAGGACAATAAAATATTCAACTTTATTTCGTTTGTAGCTAAAGTAATTCTCAGGATTTTTATCGGGAGGCTAGAATCAAATGCTAATAACTATATTGATGTAGACCAGTTTAAATTTAAGAATGGTCGTGACAATAAGGATGCTATTGAAATAATGAGGGTATTGGTAGAGAGAAACATTGAAAGATAGATAGACGGGCGGACGGAGATTGTGTAATCTATATATATATATATATGTATATATATATATATATATATATATATATATTAACTACAGGAAAAGAAAAGGTAGTGATGAGGGTAGCAAGAAGGTGTTAAAGGAATCCCAGTGGACGCTTACCAAGTTGGCAGGCTGCTGGGGGCGTCGAAGAGACACACGTAAATAAACACGCACACAGATAAAACGCAAGCTTATCGGGCCTATGCCCTTCTTCAGCGAAAGTGTACCGTAAAGTATATATATATATATATATGTGTGTGTGTGTGTGTGTGTGTGTTTGTGTGTGTGTATGTATATGTATGTGTGTGTGTTTTTATTATTATTATTATTATTATTTATCACTGGAGTCGGGGAGAGTTTATGCTCTCACCGTCACCTTATTTATTTAATCATTGTATTTGATTCATTTATTCATTCATTTATTTATTCAGAAACCAAAACTTTTCCGGTTCGCATAAAAAATCCAAGTGAAAGGTTCGACCTCGAACATCCTCAGGTTGCTCACTCCATTTCTGACGCGAAGGTCACCGTTTTGTCTATCGCAAGATAATATCTATTGTCCTCTTCCTATAGCCGAAAGGTTTAAATTCTACCGATTGAAAATTTTAGGAATGTCGTGAGGGAGAAAGGAATTGCTGTTCCATTAGCGATCCTCTCCCAGTGAGCCTCACGAGGTGTTTCCTTCAAAAATATTCTGTTTTCAATTCCATGAAAGGGTTTTTCCTGATGCTTGGTACCTGAATGAGCGGAAAAAATCTAGGCAATCGCTCCACAAACGTCCTTCCCTTCTGAAAATGAATTGTTCGCATCATTACCCAGTCTTTCCTTATCATATAGTTACAGAAGAAATCGCTAAACTTCTCTCGGAAAATTCCTATATCAGTTATCCTCTGTAAAAGGTTAGTACTTTTTCATTTATATTACAAATATGAAGCATTTATGTTTATATTGGGCGGTTTTTGTTTCGTGAAAGACGACGTAGAATCAGAAATTAACACATTTCTGGTTTTTTCAAATAATTTAGTATTATGGAGCGGACAACAAACACCTACTCCAATTTTGTACACTACCTAATGTTGTTCGGCGGGTGATGGGAGGGGTGAGTGAAAGAAGGGCGGGCGAAGGGAGGGGTGAGTGAGAGAGTAGCGGGCGGAGGGAGGGGTGAGTGAAAGTGGGGCGGGTGGTGGGAGGGGTCAGTGAAAGAATGGCGGGCTGTGGGATAGGTGAGTAAGAGGGGCGGGAGGTGAGTGAAAGAGAGGCGGGCGGTTGAAGGTGTGATTGAAGAGGGGCAGGCGGTGTGAGGGGTGAGTGAAAGAGGGGCGGGTGCAATAACTAATCACACCCGGAAACGGCCGGGTCACTCTGCTAGGAACTGTGAAAAAAATCTTTGCATTTTGGTGGCCGTCCCTAAAAGTTTTATTCCAGAATTTTTGTTTGTATTTAAGACATAGGAATACCTTAATTGCAAAAAATACCCTAAATGTGTGATTTAACTGTTATATATGAATGATTTCGAGGTGTAGGCGAAAAAAGAGTAATAATATAAGTTACTCTATTATTTTTCTTTAAGATAATTAAAATCAGATGATAGAAGGTCATACATTTCTAATTTTATTCCCAAAACAATAATAGCCTGCACATCCTGAAGCTTATTTTTACGTGTTACCTTAAGAGAAATAGAAAGGATTTCATGGACCCGGTTCGGTAATCCAAATATTTATTTGTTTATCACTTTATTACATAGCTCTTCAAATTGAAGAGCAGTCAATCTCAAATGGTTTCGGCACGACTCAGTGTCCTCAGATGAAAACTCTTTTATCAAACATTCTGAAGCCACAAGGTCTTTTTAAAACTACTCCGTAGTTCCTCTCCTATAACGCTACAAATAACTTGCATACCCACATCAAGTAATCCAGTTGACGCAATTTAGTTTTGAACGTTCGAATCGACTCTGGTTGAACCACCTAAACTCCTGTTCTCCATCCTTTGGTCCGCGTACCGGTGCTGGTCCGCGGAAATTTCCTGGCGGTCAGCCAAAATTTTCCCCCAATCATGTACCGGCTACATGATTCGGGCGCTACATTGTTGCGGGGCGAGCGGGACGCTGCACGCGACAATGTAGCGCCCGATGTATAAGCGAAGTTGGCGGCCGCCGAACGCCAGTGGCACACCGCCAGAATCGGAATACCCACGGAATCAATCAATATCGAATATGCACACAACAAAGGGCATATGCCACCAGCAGCAGCAGCGAATGCCAGTATTGTGTCAGCTCGCCTGTCGACGAAACGCCGCCAAAATTCTTATTTTATCGCGCTCGTCCGTATTGTTTTCCCATATTGTGTTGTGGTATTTCGGAAAACAAGTTATTCTGTCGTAAAATGTGAAACCTTACAAAATGGAGACAAAAAATGTCAAACTGCAAAATCTTTTAACCTTCTTTAGTAGAGGCAAGGACAATATTCAGGAGAAAAGTAGTGATGGTACCGAAAGAATGCCAAGTACTAGTGCTTCAAGTTTAGAAGTAACAAAGAAAAAGAAATATTTTGAAACTTCGGTATGTGCGATACAAACCAAAAAGATAAAAGGAAACTTATTAGGCATTACGATAATGAGTATTTAAAGCTTGGTTTCATTGTAGCCCCTGGCAGTGAACTATCGCCACGAACTTTGTGTGTAGTATGTTCCGAAATTCTGTCAAATGACGCTTTAAAACCTTCCAAACTTGATGGTCATTTGTATTCGAAGCATAGAAATTTTACTGATAAGCCACTAGACTTTTTACAAAGATTGACTGACCAGATGAAAAGTCAGAAAAGTCAAATGAAAATGGTGACGACTAGTGGCAAGTCGCTGCTTCAAGCGTCTTATTAAGTTGCTCTTCGAATAGCTAAAACGAAAAAACCGTTTACTATTGGTGAGGAGTTAGTAAAGCCTTGCATCTTAGATGTCATACGAGAAATTTTGGGTCCTCAAGCCGCTAAAAAACTGGAGGCTATATCGCTTTTGGACACCATCATTCAGAGAAGAATTGTTGATATGGCCACCGATATTGAAAAACAAGTTGTAGAGGGGATAAAGAAATCGAGATGTTTCGCCATTCAACTTGATGAATCAACTGACGTGAGTATCCATGCTATCCTACCATGGGTCGTTAGGTTTTGTAAAGATGAAGACTTAAGGGAAGAATTTCATTGTTTCCTTGACTTACCTGGACGGACCACTAGTTCAGAGATAATTAATGATCTTGATGAGTATTCTCAAGCGCAGGGCTTAGACTGGAGCAAATGCGTCAGAGTGTGTACGGACGGTGCAGCGAGCATGACTGGACGTCGCTCAGGAGAAGGTGCGAAAATTTAGGAAGTCGCGCACCTACAAGTTTTTTCAACTCACTGTATGATCCACCGGGAGCACCTACCTGCAAAGAAGCTTTCTACTAAACTAAACACTGTGATGAATGACGCGGTGAATATTATTAATGAAATTCGTAGTCGAGCTATGAACTCCAGGCTGTTCACGGCACTGTGTGAGAGTATGGACTCACACCACCAACATCTCCTTCTCTATGCAGAAGTGAGGTGGTTATCGAGAGGAAAGGTACTTGCTCGCCTTTTCGAACTGAAGGAAGAAGTAAAGCAGTTTCTGCGAGAGCGAAAATCTCATCTAGTAGAGCCTTTGTTGAATGAGAAATGGATGGCTAAGCTTGCGTATGTGGCGGTTCTTAACGAACTTAATATTTCTCTTCAGGGTTCTTGTACAAATATTTCTACACTAAGAAATAAAATGAATACGTTCAATAAGGGATAGTCGCGTACAAGAAGAAGATATAGAAATGTTTCCACTTTTGGGAGAATTTTTGATAGTTGCTGATGTCAATCAGAAAGTCAAATTCAACATAATAATTCAACATTTTAGGGCTTAAGCTGAAAACTTTAATAATTATTTCCCTGAAAATGAGGATCCTCGTAACCTCTGGATTAATAATCCCTTCTTGGAAGATATAAAATCATGCGCATCTGATCCTTGTGAAAAAGAAAAGCTGATCGAGTTGTCTTTTGATGTCACTCTATTGTCCAGACATAAAATACAATCATTGTCTCAGTTTTGGATATCACTCGAAAAAGAATATCCATCTCTGAGTTATAAAGCTATCAAATTGTTGGTCGTTTTTTTCGACTTCCATTTCAGTGAAGGAATGCCTCTCATTTTATTTTTCATACACTCATGTCAAAAGTTGACTTTTATACAGAAAAAAAATAAATTAAAAGATAGTGAGCAATTGTGTCTACAATTTGTTCTAAATGTTTCATTTAATATTATGCTAGTATATAGACGGTGTTTTGGAAAGATTCTGAGAAGATACCGATACCATTTGGGTCGCAATACGAATGTGATTTAAAATTTTCGGTCTTAGGCAAAACAGTTAAGGAATCACTGATCTATAATGTTACCTACCTGCACTGCTCGCTGTCTGGTACATCGGCATTAACGTTCTTTTAGCGAAGAGCACCAAGAAAGGCAACCGATTAACGTCCATTTAATAAAAATAAATTTCGGGAGTAGTATTTTAATTTGTTTAATATATACATTTTAAAATCTCGTTATGACACACTTTATTTCACTATTAATTGAGTAGGGAATTAATTATGCGGAAAAACGTTTCACAATTTCTACATCAGATATTCTATATATTTTAAATATATTAAAATATATATGCCATAATTCAGGAGGTCGAGGTATAGTTTCGCTGTCATGCGGGAAACTACAATATTTGCATCTCCAATGATTAGGACTCTCCAGCATAATTACATCCTCGAGAAATTTTACTCATTGGAAAGTAGTAATAAACAAACAAAAATACTCTTTGTAGATGTTATAATGTTTGAGCCCGATTGTCACCTACCTTGCCCTTTAAAAAAAAGGATTTCGTCTAGTGCTGTTATCAGTAGAAAAAATAATATCCGATGAAGACTATCAAATCTTCACAAATGTGAAGCCGATTTAATACGAAAGTACGACTAAAGCAACTGTACTGGTCTGCCCACAATCTAAGTTGGGATTTATGTTCATGCTAACATGTTTTTCGCAGATATCTATAGTACAAATTGTAGAACAGAGGAGCATTCCAAGACGAAGAGCTATCGTGAACTGAATTCGATTCTTGTAATTAAGAGTAATCGATAACAATCGACTGTATCGATCACTGGGAGAATAAAGGTGTATCGACCCTAAAGGAAGAATACTTTGCAGGCAAAATTGAGTTCCTTTGTTGCTCAAAGGAAAGAGTTTCAAAACGTCTCCGGAGTTACTCCATCCGTTCTCATTAAAAATGGGAACACCTTAAAATTTTCATATCGGCGAAATAACAATATAATCTTCGATCTCGAAACAAATTGAAAATTCCAATTCTGTTGGAAAAATATGAAAATTTAATACGATACCTTCGGCGGCCAAACGAGTTTCAATTCGATGAACACAGTCCTTTCAATTTATGACGGTCTCATAACGCTTTTGATCGTATGGAAAGCTTACAGGCGATTTCATCCAGTTTTTCTATTTATCCCGACAAGGGCAGAGACTTAGAAGCACTCTCTAATTGAATAGTAAGCATAATTAACGTAATTATTCCAGTTCATTAAGTTGTTTCTACCTAAATTCCATCATAAAACGTCCATTTAAGTTTTCAAAACAACTTCAAATTATGGATCAATCGAGGGGACTGAAGAACAACTCGGCAAAAATCCTGCATCGGGAATGTTCGAAATTACATCAAAAAGACGTGTTCTGGACGTTAGCACTCTTGCTGAAAGTAAGCAGATTTTTCGGACTCGCACCTTTCCCACTGGAACGTCCAGGCAACGGTGAAAGCGGCGACTCAAAAATTGTTGTCAGGTACAGCGTCGTGGTTTACTTTGTGGTTACATTCGTTCTTTTTTGGGATTTTATTAACGTTGTGGAAATTGTGAAAACAATAGGCCTAGAAAGAGAAGTTTTATTTTATCGGAAATCGGTGGTTATCTTCACCGTCGTGAGCAACTGCTTGGTTTTATTTATCCGCCGATCCATGATACACAGGATGTTATTAGATCTGGTAAAGTTTGACGAGAGAATTGGAAGACTCAAGATCTGCATCGAATCGTTAAGTTTTCGCAGGAACGTCAGAATACAAATGTTTGTTTACTGGCTTGCTGTATTTATACATATTCTCATCTACATTCCTAATATTTCGTTGTTCTCTCACGGAAAAAAAATCAATAGATATTTCTCTCTTATTTTCACGACCTCCTGTCTATTATTGCCCAGGCTGCAACAGTACAATATTTTATGTCATTTGAAATTGAGAATTTCGTGCTTAAATAAAGAAATAGGTCAAATCGCATCAATAAGTTCCTTCGTAGTCATGCCGTCGAAAGGACCTGAAATTATATTCGCGAAGCGTTGTAAACTATGGAAGTCCCTGTTTCTTGATCTCTACAAGATTAGCCATGCCGTGAACAAGATCTTCGGATGCGTAACCTTGATCATCGCTGCGTCCTCTTTAGTGAACATAGTGGTGATGCTGTTCCAGGTTGTGGTGACCTTGACGTCGGATGTTTCTACTCTCACTTTCAATCTCGATCGATTGAAGTTGACCGTATTTTGGATTTCTTTCGAAGCGTTTGGAATGTTCTTCATCCTGAAGGAGTGCCAATCCGCAGCTAAAGAGGTAAATAATGAGCAATTTTAACATTCTTATTTTGTGATAACATAAATGGTAAAAGTTAGGATTGTTTCTTTGAAAATGTGAATAGATATATAATCGTTGATTTTCGGGCAAAGATTTGACTATGATTCTCTTTTACATTTAATCCTTCTACTGTTAGCCACATAAACTTGCAAAGTTTGTCAGAAATTTGCATGTTTAAAAATAATAATATACTATTCTCCTTATAAAATTAGAAAACTTATATTTTGAATTTCATGAAAATTTCCGGTGTCCACACGGAATGTATTGAATAATAACAATTTGCAATTATTAACGATGCAATCTATTATGTATGATATTGCTGAAACTATAATAAGATATTTTATACTGTTAGCCGTCGAATAAAGCAAAAACAGTAATTCAAACCATAATTATGTATTTTAATGAATGATAGAAATAAACATTGCACCTTGAAATTGAAACTCCTAGGTAAACATATGGGAAAATAAAATTTCCTCCTGGAATCGATCATGGGACACTTCCGTAAACGACAATAGTTTTTCCTGGATTTCCTAGTTGGCAGTAACAAAATGGCGTTTACGGCCTTTCTCTTGGACACACAGTTGAAGATATAAAGGGGGGACAAATGGAAGGACGTCTATATATCTTTCTGTCCTTCCAATGAATAGCGATTTTTCCGAGAACACCCATTTTTTACGGTACTTTATGACGTTCTGCGGGCGATGGAAGGGATGATTGAAAGAGGGGCGGGCGGGATGTGGGATGAGTGAAAGAGGAGCGGGTGCAATCCTGAAAGGCACCCTAGCAACGCCGGGTCACACAGCTAGTAATTGTGCAATAGATTAGGAGACAGAATTTAGTTGCATGGAAAGTTAATCTGATTGTTTATTTCAGTTCTGTAGAACCATCATTATAGGTAGTCTGTCCGAGGACATGTCAGTGATTATTCATGGTTACAACTGGTTCACCATATATTCCGCTGTCCTCTTCATATCTTGATAACTTTCAAATAGTTTATCATATGAAACCTTTTCTTTTTTAATATCTTCATCAACATTACCCAATTTACATCAAATGCCTTCTGCCAGTCTACGAAGCATATCTTGACGGAACTCTATTGACCTTTCTGATATGTTTCTAACTACCCATATATTATCTCTAGTAAAGTTGATCTTCCCCTCGTATTTCTTCTGCCTTTTTCTCCGAGCTTTTATTAAGAATCATCGTGATGATCTTCAAATTGTGTGATAGAAGGCTTATCGTTCTGTAGTCTTTAAACTGTATTGCCTTTGGCTTCTTCTTCAGAGGGATAATCGTTACTTATAGCATATACCGAGGCCAATCTCCCGTGCCGTAAATCATATTAATTAATTTCGTGATCGTTTTGAGTCCTTTTAATCCCATGAATTTAAGTACCTCAGCCGGTATTCCATCGCTGCCTGTGGCTTTCCTTTTCTTTAATTTCACTATCGCATTTTCTACTTCAATGTCTGTAATACTGGGTCCAAGTAGTCTTTTTCACTCCTTTCCTTATCTTATATTACTAGTTTTGCTGATTCTTCTTGCATGATGTATAGTTCCTTAATATATTCTTCCCATACCTGTGCTACGTCCTTATTTTATGGGACAATTTTCCCATCCGTATCAATAATTCCTTTTCCACGAATTCCATTAAACTTCTTATCTTATAAACCCGTTGCCCTAACGTACATCATATTGTACCGATCATACTTTTCCATTTGTTGTATTTCATCAGATTTTTCATTTATCCAATTTTTTCTTGCTTTATCTGTTAAACTTCTCATCTTTTGTGTGTATATAGTTGACTCTACCTTCTTCACTGGTGTTTTTCCATTTTCGTCTCTCATTTCTTTTATTCAGCATTCCCTTAGTTATCCATAATTTTCTGATTTTCTTCTGTTGTTTTCCAATATCTTTATTCAAGGTATCCTTGATACTGGTTTTAATTGCATCTCATTCTATATCCACGGTCTTTGGTATGTTTTCCAAAATGTTTAGGCGATCTTCCAACTTTACGCTGATTACATCCTGCCTTTCTTTCAGTTTTTCTAGGGCCCAAGTCTGTCTTTATCTTCTCGTTTTTCTTATTAGCTTGATCTTTTTACTTAAGTCAATTATTATAAGGCTGTGATCTGAATCAATATCTGCTCCTGATAATACCTTGCCGGTCTTTATGCTGTTCCTGAATCATTCTTTTACTAGGTTGTAATCTATTTGGCATCTAATTCTATCTCCTGGGCTTTATGATGTGTATAACCTTAGTTTATGGCTTTTGGACGCTGTATTAATCTCTACTGTTGATGCAGAATTCTAACACTAAAGTCACATAATTATGCAGTTTACCTTTCTTCATCTGTCTTCTTCCTAAATGTCATGAATATGCTCATAAATCTCCTCGATTTCTTCCTCTTCATGAGCTGTCTTTGGCATATATATCTGGATTATCAGTATGTCCACTTGGACTGCCTTTAACTTTATTGTCATGAGTCTATCGTATTTGCCATATTCTTTGTTACGCTTTTCATCATATCTTTCCGAATTTCCAGAGCTACTTCCATTTCCCGACAATTTCCTCCAGAGTAACTACTGTGAATTCATCCGTGTCGAACTGTTTTTCCCATCTAGTTTCGCTCAGTCCTATAATGTCAACTCTATTTCTTCTCATTTCTTCTTTCAAGTTCTCTTGCATTCATGCCTTTCTCATAGGTCTTACGTTCCAAGTGCCTATTTGTAAAACACATTCGTGTTATTCTCAAGGCAGTCCCCGCCACGAGAACAGATTGGGGGACTATATTACCTCCGGATTGCTTTACCTCCGAATAACTCACATTGTACAACATATTATCATTACTAGGGATTGTAATGTGGTAGTTGCTCTCTTGTTTTCTACATCCCCGTACTTTGGCAAATCGTCCTGATCACTGACTACAGTTGTATTGGATATAGACCCAAACAACATCATTTGCCTTCGGCTCTAAACCATACTGACAGCACTGCTGCTTACTGCCAGGCACCGATGATAGTTCTTTTAATAAACCACCGTTTGCGGTGTTTGAACCCCGGAACTTTGTAATAGGAAGCCGACACGCTAATCACTACACTGCCAGTGCATGACTATAGAATAATCAACTTTATTTCGTTTGTAGCTAAAGTTATTCTAAGGATTTCTAAAGTGATGCTAGAACTATATATATGTAGACCAGTTGGAATTTCAGAATGGCTGTGACAATAGGGATGCCATTGCGATAGTGACGGTATTGGCAGGAATGCTCGCAGAGAACCCTAAGTTCATATTGGAACTTTCGAGTACGATCAAACCATTTTCCGCATTATATCCGTTTTAGTACATGCGATTACCGATCGCTGCTGTAACACTTCTGCTTCAGGCAGAACATCGGTAACAGCTGTCGTATTCCGCATCGTTAGATCTTTGGCAATGCTGGGAAAGGCTAACAATTCCCTCCTTATCACCTGTCTTTGTTACCAACCGGCACGGCGGACCCTGGTCTTCCGTGGACAGTCATCGAGTCTTTTCCTGGCCCTGAAAAGGGCCCAGAAATGAAGAAGAGGACTACTCCTCTTATGAAATGGCACCTGAAAGGGTCTGTTGTGATGGATTCCCTTAGTGAAGGGAACCTCCAACTTGCTTCCGCTCGCATTTGGTGGTCGTCGCTCCAGAGCGACTCCTCATCCTTCACCCGAATCACGCCGGCGTAGTACAGGGTATTGTGCACCAAGAAGGCACCGGATGCTGCTGATCCGGATGCCATCGAAGCGGTCCCCTCTACCTCGGCCCAGGGTCAGAAAGTCAATTCCTCAGTAGGTACTAGGGTGGTCACACCGCGGCAGTACTCCTACTGAAGCCACCGGTGCAAGGCACTGACAATGCCTCCGTTGGAGGCCCATATAGTGCTTCGACAGCCCCTCCAATGAGTTCCCCGAAGCCCGAAACCGCCGTCATGTGTGTCGGCTCATCTGCCCCTTTGCTGGGCCATCAATCCGCTGCCGCTCCGGAAGTGTTGATGGACTCTACGAACGGAGTGCTCGGCACACGCAAAAAGACCGCGGGAAAAAGCTGCTTCCTCTGACACCTCCTTGGCAAACCGGATCCCCTTCATCCTCGGTGCTGTGTCTGTCGTCAGAACGGACAAGGATGGTGAGTTTGCTCCCGTGCGAAAACGGAAAGCCCAGCGGAAGAAGCCTTCCCGCCCTCCTGCTGGAAGGGGGGAGGGAACCGCCCCAGAAGGAAAACGTCCTGACCCGGGAGCACGTTTTAGGGTCCGTGTTTCACCGATTTTGTTGAACGTGATCCTCTTCCATAAGGTGATCGCCGCAGAGCTCGGCACGGTGTGCGGCGACTATTTTGAACTGGAGGTGCACTAGGATCGTCTTCATCACGCCTGAGCACCACCGTGCGGCCACGAAGGTACTGGACGACGCTGATATCGAGTACTATAAACAGCTCCTACAGGCTGTGCAGGGGATGCGCCAGTTTATCAAGAACTTCGGGAAAGGCTACTCCCCATAGTATGTTGTAGCGGGTCTGACGGCGAATGGCTTTATTGTCTGAAGCGTCCGTCATATGACTGCAATGGAAGATAGGAAGAGGATTCCCATCGGAAGATTCGATGCCTACCTTGAGAGGAACCCCAAGGCCCCTCCAGTGTCGACGATAAAGAAACTCTGTAACTGCTCGGTGAAAATCGAGCACTACAGGGGAAGCAGGGTGCCGTTGACCTGCTTCAACTGCCAGAGGTTAGGCCACGTGTCGCACGTCTGCAGGTGCGACACACGTTGCTTCTGGTGTGCTGGTCCCCATAAAGGGGACGACTATCGCAAGCCACTGACTGAGCCTGCAACATGAAGGAAACGAAGTCCGCTCCGGCCCTCCTCAAGATGAAGGCCGCCTTCTCGGAAAAAGTGGACGCCTCCCGTCCCTATGCCGCAGTGGCTGGGGGCTCTTCCAAGCCGACCCCGTCTGCTAGTGCCCCCTCCCCGGTTCAGCCGCCAGGTACTGAGCTGGCTAAGCAGTCGGGCCCTTCCACTGCTAACGTCTCGTCTTGGACGAATCCTGGTCCCGTCATCAGACGGAAGAAGCCGGCCCCTAAGAAGCCCTCGGCCAGGGAGAGGGAACAGCAAGCGAAGCCCACCGAGGCTGTTAGCGTGGAGAGTGAGGCCTGCAAAAAAGGCCCCTCCTCGGCAACTCTAGAAACTCCAGCTAAGGCCATGCCCGAGGCAGTTGCACGGGTGGTCGTTCGGCCAACTGAGATCGCCGAGGTAGCCACAGCCAAGGGCCCCGAGACAAGCATGCCGCAGAGCAGTGCACCAGGGGCCGTCCGATGCGAGGAGGACCCCGAGCACAGTGGCGATGATCTATTTGGGCGTTGAGGAAGTACATCTCCTCAACGTCCAGCCACTCCCTTCTCTCTTGGAGGAGTTTGTCAAGGAGCGCATCCCGTCCTCCAATAATGGCGACTAGAGGATGTAGCATCCTAGTGCAATGGAACGCCCGAGGTGTCAAGGAGAAGACGGAAGAACTTCAGGTGTTCCTGCAGGAGAAACACGCCGTTGTTAACGAGACACCACAGCCCGGCGAAAGTTTGGAACATCCCTGGCTGGGAAATTTATCGCTCAGACTGTGTCGGGCAGCCCGTCCATGGGGACGGGGACTCCGTCGCAAGGACTCCGGAAGAGAAAGCCGGGATTACGGCGGAATAACTGGAGGGGGTATTCCGCCCAAACTCGGCCACAGAAGAGTCGGACGCGGTCGAGGAGTACATCGCCCTTGAGCTGGGGACGCTAGATCGCGACCCCTTGCTCGATGCTGCGGAGCTCCCTCACTTCGAGGTGTGCGAGGTCATTGCAGTGATAAGCCCCCTTGCGCTGAGGAGGGCTCGCGGGTACGACGACATCACAAACGTCGTCCTTAGATTACTCCTCGTCGTTGCAGCAGAATTTCTTACAGCCGTTTACAACGGTTGCGTAGGGATTCCGTACTTTCTGTCTGCCTGACAGAGAGCAAAGAGCATCTGTCTCCGAATATGCCAGGGACAGAGGTTGGTTCCGGAGACATCCGGCCAAGCTCTCTCTAGGCAGGGTTCGGGAAGATCTTTGAGCGTCTTATCCAGAAGCCGCTGCAGGATATTCTCCGGGAGAGGAATCTTCTCCGTGAAGGGCACTTTACTACCCAGCAACTAGGTAAGGTGACATACTTCATCACTGAAGCCTTCAACAGGAACCACTCGGTCACAGTCAAGAATCTGGAAGGCCTTCGACCGCGTGTGGCATCAAGCATTCCTGTAGAAGTTGCAGAGACTCCAGTTTTCAGCTTGGCTAGTGCGGCTCATCAACTCGAACCTGCAGTGCAGGATGTTCAGGGTGTTCTGGTTCCAGGTCGAATCGGGACTTCGGCGAATCAGCTCCGGTTTCCCGCATGGGTCCGTTCTGGGGCCGGCACTTTTTAATATTTTCAACCAAGACCCACCTCGGCAGTTTGGGCGGAACACAACGCGGACGACGCGGTGCTCCTGTTACGCTCGTCCAAGAAGTACGCGGCCGTGGAGGCGCTGCAGTGCGCCGTCGACGATCAGGTCACCTGTTATCGTCGGTGACGCATTGCTCTCAACTCAGTAAAGACCAAGTCCGTCGTCTGCCAACCTAAAAGAGGAGCGCCGCCAGGAGTCGTCCTGTCGGTTATGGTGGGGGGTGGGGGTCATCCCCTGGAGCCCAGAGGTCACATACCTGGGAGTTGTGCTGGACCGGAGGCTTCAATGGAAGCTTTGGGTTGAGCGTGTCCGGCAGAAGACGCTCGGGGTGCTGTCGAGACTTCGTCCGATCCTGTGCTCGAATGTCTTTTCGGCTGGCAACAACAGACGCCTCTACCTGTGCTCCGTGAGGACCGTCATCACGAACGAAGCTCCTGTATGGTCTGGAATACCTAATTCCACCCTCTATAGGCTGCAAGTAGTTCAAAACAATGCACTCCGGCTGATACTCGGTCGTGGCAGTTACGACCGCTTCAGCCGGAGGCATTTAGATGGAAACATGGATTCCCTGTACATCCTCCTGCCGAGGATGTCCAAGGAATTATACTGCAAGGCAGCAGCATCGAAGCACAAAGAGGTGCAAATCTAGGTTAGGTGTTGCGACCCCTACAAGCCTTGATTTGCAAGAAAACCTCCCCAGGCACAAGCGTCCCCGCTTGTAGGGAGGGGTTGATGCCCCTTTAACAAAGTGTCATAAAGAGTGAAACCAAGCTAGTTAGCGGAGCAAGACTCGCATTGGCAACTAATCTGGAAATGCTGCGGGGCCAATCATCACCTTGGTTGGACAGGTCATAACAGTTGTATTAGTAGAAAGAAATATTGAATGCTAGCAGTTTGTATTTGTGTGCTTCGTAGATATCTAAAATTGCATTGGTATACATTTTTATGGTCTAAGCCAGGGGTCGGCAACATTTTTAAAGAGAAGAACCATTTTTTTCATAATTTAAATGAAATCGAACGTACTAAGTGCCGCAAAACATGTTTTGTAAAATACGTATTAAATACCGTAAAACTATATTTAATGACATCTATTTTGTGTTTTAGTGATAATTCTTAAGAAAAAGTACTTGAGAAACAAAAGAGTGTTTAACATAAATTTTTGTTAAATGAAAATATAAATAAACTTTCAAATTAAGTATATATGAAGATCCTTTCAGAAAATAAATCTAGGAGTATAGAGGAAAATGACAATGTAGAAAATGCAAGTGTTAGTCTTCAGCTTATACTGGATCATTCTGTTGAAAACTAATATTACTAATAATTTTGATTTTTTTAATTGCTAACTTGTCCAATTTACGCCTGCCAAATACAGAAAATTATAGAAGATAATAACTATTTCTTTTTAAAAAATTAATATTTTTAGTATCAATAAATTTGGTCATTAAATTACGAAGTATAGTAAATTTTTTTACATTTTACGTTTTAATGCGATTTCTGCTCTTGTATTTCTTTGGAGAGTTGCTCAATGTTTGGCGAGAAAGCTGGTCTTTTTATGTTCAAGCAGGACTGTATACTTCCATCGTTCAATCGGCGTCTTAATTTGCTTTTGATGAAATTCATGTTTGAATACACTTGATCGCACAGCTAAGTAAAACCAAATCTATAAAGACTGCCAAACGCATACATTTTGATATTGTTATAGGCATCTGGTAAAGAGTTTCAGACCTCAAACACAATTTGGTCCTGTTTTTTAAGATCATGCATTTCTGTTAATTTCCGCTGAAGTGTTAGAGTGAATTTCTGCGTTTGTAGATGTTGAAGTTCTATCTCCAAGCTTTTAAATTTAGAAGTCCAAATATCCTTGTTCCGCTAATCAAACAATTCAATTTCCATCTCGGCTCGATCAACAAACATAAATACTGAAAAATTTAGTAGAGAGATGTCAGCTTCCAGCGGTTTCAACACTAAAGGCAAAGTTAAATTTTCGTTTCTAAAATACAGAAATCGCGTAGAAAAGCATTACTGCATTTTAAAGACAATATTTTTAAGGTCTTTTATGTGAATATCATAATTTGGTTCACTCAATCTCTTCATAGACTGAAAGTGAAAAAATGAAAACCTGCTGATGTCTCTTAAAATGAAATTAACTTTTGCTCAAAGACTAGTAAGTCTTCTAAAAGCAAAAAGGCTGTGTTTACTTTTCCTTGTAGTTTTTTAATTAAGGATATTTAAATTCGAGGTGATATCTGAAAGTTCCTTATATACATAACCTTTTCTCCATATAAAAACCTTTACTTTTAGACAGGCCTTGAAACGCCAAAGCGCCAGCCAGGCCTCTTGAAAGCCTCCGCACTTTGTTGTGCAGAAGAAGGCCCGCATACTGACTGTTGACTTCTTCAAGAAGTTCACAGATCTGCCTGTGATTTAAGCCTTTTGACATGCATTTGTTGACCTTCTGAATTACTAAGTTCATTACTTCTAATATCTCAAGTGGAAAATATTGTGCACAAAGTGCCTCATGTTGGATTATTCAGTGATACGATATTACATTATGGTTAATCGTATTCTGCAAAAGTGAACCCCTTATTATCCCTTTCATATTCGGTGCCCCGTCCGTTGCGATTGAGATGATATTGCAAATGTTTATCTCTTTTTTCTTTAAACAGTCAACAACAGCTGATGAAATATCTTCTCCCCTTTTTTGAGGGGCAGTAATTCAATAAGATTCTTTTGGCTCCTTCAGAATTAACATATATATATATATATATATATATATATATATATATATATATATATATATATATAACCCTGTGTCCGACTTTTGTAATGTCATCGACGTCGCACGGCTCGTCGCAAGAAATAGAGAATACTGTAACTCACTGAATGTCCTTAATCTGTTGGTTACTCATATATCAGCGCCCGTTTTTATCGTTCTGTTTCTCACTGTCTTTGCTGACAACGGCATATCCCTAAGTTTCTTAACAATTTCCACTTTATTTCTTAAATCACAATACAGCTCCTCTTATATTGTAATAAAGCACTCTTTAATATAATCGCCATCCGTATACGGCTTATCGCGTTTCACTATCTCACGCGTTGCTACAAAACTTGCTACAGTTGTACTACTTGATGATCTCACCCATTTAGTGAACATGATTATACTTATTTCTGCTTTTTTCTTCAACTCATTCACAGTTTTCTTTTTACGATCACCAACTGGATACTTTTCTGCGAAGTTAATGTGATATTTTATAAAATGTCTCTCGAGATTTGTTTTTTATTGTTGGTGAATTTTGTATTGCAAATTAGATATAAAGTTAAACCATCGAAACTCATAATGAATTCATAGGGTTCTAGCGATTTATTTTTAAACTCTCGGTGCTCATCTTTTCATTTTCTCTTTTTTGTAAACATTGTCATCCCAGAATGTAACTGAAATTTTAGTTACCATTTTCTCTGCAAACAAGATGCACTTTCTTCCCAAAAGAAGTACCCTAAATAACTGCCAGCCTCTTATTCGCCGAAGGTAAATTAATTTCTTCTCAATACTGACAGTAATAAGCACACTCATCCCCTAAATGGAATAATTGGCAGTCATTCGTCGCAAAACAAAATATACATTATTAATAATTAATAGTTAAAAGTTGTTATTATATACCTTATGCGACGTAAATTCCCCGGACGCATTTTCATTATTACGCTTTTATACTTACATTTCCGCTTACTACTATTACAATATCGGTGCATTTGGGATTTTATAGTTCCTAATGAGCCCCTTGAATAGCGCGTTTAATGCCACGGAACTGTAAAATTCGTGTATATGCCATAAATATTTTATACATATCTAGGGTAAATAACGTCAGGTGTATTGAGGTCCCAATGGCTGCAAAAGTTAAAAGATAGGAATGGAAATAGATTTATAGTGTTGTAGGTGTCCGTCTGTGTGTCCATCCGTCCGACCTATTTTACTTTTGAACAAATCGACTGATTTCATGAAACTTGGTGGAAACCTCTTGCTATCTAGGCCGAGCTCCCAAGGATAGTTTTTATTGCGACAATTGAAGCCCCAGGTTCGATTCCAGGAAATTTCTCCAATTTGATTTACATGGGAAATCTGAAATCCATCGTGTAGGGAAATTTTCTCTAACATATTCAAATATCTTAGAATTGTAACATCGGAGCGGGTATTGTACCATCTTCTGAAGAAATTAATGAAGGTTCTAATTTTTATCGTAGAATTTTGCTTATCGATTGTATTTATTAACATTCCGTGTAAATACTGGGGATTTTGCAGTTTTTATCACTCATTACGAATGTGTTGCCATAGAAACCTCTTTTGTTGGGCTCAGATTTAGTATATTCTAATACATACATACGCTATTTTTCCGGACAAATTCGCGTGATCAATGTAATATTTCGTTCGAATGTAATTGTAGTAATTTATAACGCTAAATTATGAAATTTGGGAACACAAAGAGCCTCATATCCACGATTAAATAAATAATGAAAAAGTAGGCATCATAAGTTTTGTTTGGATAATCTTGTTTTTACTTATTTAAGCAGTATTCTATCACAAGATGAAAGGGGTACGGAAGAGATCAGAACAATTATAGCAATAGCAAAGAAGGCATTTACTAGACGACCATACTTGTTGACCGAAGTTTTAATAAAGTTACTAAAATGAGGTATCTGAAGACTTTTATATGAAGCGCGTGCAAGACATGCGTATAGCGTTTATTAAAGAAAATTAGTTAGAGAGGAAAATGAATGCGAAAGTTTTGAATATAATAGGGGAGGAGAGGACCTTAATTAGAATAGTAAGGCACAAACATAAAAATTGGATGGGCCTAAATTTTTAAAGTAACGGATTATTGAAAGAAGTCTTGCAAGGAAAAATGTTAGGAAAGAATCAAAGATGTGGGATGAGGATAGAGGAATTAGATGCACTAATGGAAGGACGTTGGTAGGTATTTAAACTTGAAGAGAACGTATGTTTGGTAGGGTGCGACTGAAGCCTTGCGGAAGGTAGAATTACAACGTATGCAGAAGACAAACCATTTTCGTAAGAAAAATTTCTTTCTATGATTTTATGAGCGTCATACAATCAATATACGGTTTATATACCGTAATTCATCAAGAACTAACTTCAGATCGACATTCCTCATATCTAAATGCAATCAATATTTCTATATATCATTCTATTAATTATCGGTTCATATAATTTTCTGTTAAATAGAATTGTAAAAAATCTTATGAATCCACCACATGACTTTCGTCATACGTTTAATTTTTATCAAAATTCTAAATAGGTTAAATGAAAATAAATATTTTAGGAACTGCGAGAAAATTTTAAAATCTTTACAACGAACAGAAATAAACTCATACCGTAGCCTTCTAATATTTGATATAGCTGGGAAACTACAACAATTAAGAAAATAAAAAAGAGCGTTACTAAGACGTAACTAAGCGTCAAGTGTTTATAAAAGTCTCCTTCAGGTGGAGTGGCGATAGTAGTTAAAAGTATAATTATTAAAATATTTCTTTAAAAATGCATTATGGGAAAATGGAAATGGAAAATTATAATAACGTATATCTCATATTATATTAATTATTCCTATTAGATAATTATATGTTGAAATAATATGGTTAACTTTATCACCAAAATAATTCTATTTCCCGTCTTCAATCATTCTTTATGGCTGAGACACGGTGTTATGGTTTTCAACGCATGCTCGTGTCTTACGAAGGAATAATTTCAATTGATGGTTCAATGGCAAGATAATTTTTTATCCGTAACTAATAATCACATAATTGCTCGCATTCTCATGGATAATTAATTTTTATTCGGCGTTCGTATTTTGTGTTTCGGTATCACTTTGACGCGCCATAAAGGATATAATGCCCGTACTATCACGTACGTCCGGTTTCGAATTGATTCATGAAATGGTCCTGTCTGTGTCCCAGGTTCGATTGCGGGAAATTGGAATCATTTCGTCGTTCATTTATTATGGTTTGCGAGAATAATACTTCATTAGGAATTCAGTGAATGTATCGTGACACTTACCGTATATTTATCGAGAGTTTATAAATGCAAATATGCAACGATACGTTTCTCATATTTCCTTTTAACATACTCCCTCCAATAATTATCAATATCCCATAAATTTTCATTCAACGGAGGAATAAATATAAAATCATCAATTCGTATTTGGGCTTATCGCTACCTTATGAGTAGTTGATTCCGGGACATTTGCACTCATGAGTAACATATTCCGGGAGAGTTTTTATAGGTCGAAAAAGAACGTAAGTGAGAAATGAAGCTTGTTTTACTTACTAGCGTTAGGTTACCCGACGTTGCCCGGGTCCCAGAGCTGTGTAAAGATAACCTAATGACATGAATATTAATTTACTTTTTTGTGCTTATGGCAATTATTTTTTAAACATTTGTAATGTTTATTAGTATAGAACTTCTGGATATACTACGTTCCTACTGCAAAATTAACACAAATCAAGCTGTGCAACCATACCTGTGTAAGTTTTTCCTGTGGTTATGTCAAAGAAACACTCTTACTTATGTGAATACGAACCAAACAACCAAACTTTAAAAAACAAACAACTATATATATTCGTTTTTAGTCCTTGAAACTAAATACGAATTAATAAAACATTGAAACACGAAAACTCTTTTGCAGCTGTGCTTTACGGAATTTATATGCGCGTCATTTTAAATTACCATAATGTCATGTTTCTATAAACATGTGTAACAACAATGCAAACATTCTATTAATTTTGCAAATTTAATTTGTTTTTTTTTTCTTTTGCTAGCAAATTATAGTCGGAGAATTACTCATTCGAATGTCAATTGCTATAAAATACAAATCGAACAAAATAAACAATTCATTAAGACGTCAATGATTCGCCTTAATAGCATAAACTACACGCGATCATAAAGTTTTGTGTATCTGATCCCATTGAAAACAATTAAACTCGCAACGATGACAATTAATATTTTCCATTTTCAAAAACCGTAAAATATTCCCTATTTTCCAATATAAAAGTTAATAATTACGATAATTCATTACGTATTCGAATTCTGCTTTCAAAAATAAGAAAATCTATTCTTTTCTACATAGAACTGTTCAAATCTCCTGTTTCTATCTTAATTTTAAATAATTTTAAATTGCGATTTTATAAAGCCCTGCAACAATTGAACTTACTTTCCCATGCTTTTCTTACGGGGGAAAGATGGGTTAATAAACAACCCATCTAATGAAAAATTAAAAATTATACGCCCGAGGTGCACAACCTCAGGTTTTCCTAATTACCCATGCCAAGTTTAAGCTTTCTAGTTCTCTTGGTTTTGGAGTTACAGCGTTAACACACAAAAACACATTTACTTTAATTTATACGATTAGAAGACATATTGAATATATAATCTTTATTTTATTGTTAAAGTTAGGGTTACCACTTTGTAAGTTGCTGATTCTGTGAGGTATGAGTAAATGAGTAGTTATTTGTGAAATTATTTGTGCGTAAAGAAATAGCTAATAAAAACATTAAACCTTGTTTTATTTATCGATCAAAACATATGAATATTAAATCTTAAATTTTTAAAATTCTTCTATAAATTATAATAAAAATCTCTTAAAGATTACATTACTTCAAAATCAATACTTTCTTTATTTTATTTTAATTTGTATGTTGAACTACTTCGAGCAGTCTGCAAAGAATTTGGTTTTGGTAGTAAAAAGGCAAGGAAATATTTATTAGGGTAATTAAAATTGGTGCATATTTGAATTTTTGCCTTGACGTGATCCACACTTAATTTGTATCAACCTTTCGAAATATCGATAGAAAACATATAACACAGTTCTCAGGCTACCTGGGGTACAGGATCTGAAAGCACAAACGTTAAAATTTTCCTTAATTCTCCACCAATTCAATTTACTTTTTAAAATAAATCTATATTACGTCGAATGTTTCTTGTTTGGTTTCAATTGTTATGAAACTCGGGCAACATTTGAGTGGCGCGTCAGAGGTAGTAACCAGTATGATCCTGCATGAAGGGCATATATATACATTATGTATAGCTTCTTTGGAATCAAAGGAAATTTTTCTACCAAAATCCCAACTTAATATAAGGCAGAACAGTTAAGCCGAAAATTACATGATTACGAAAATTTTAGGCTCCCGGACAAGTCCTACCAGATTTCGGGTGAGATGTATCTATGGTGGGTTAATTCCGGAATAGTGGCAACCCTACTTATTGCAAAAATAAATACGCTTTCATCAGGATCTTAGGCCTCGCGCCGTTTCCTATATAAAGACAGCATGACGATGACGGGAGGTCACTTAACTTTGCCACAGTTTACAGCATCTCGTTGCACATAAAGGAGATATCATTCGGATTAGTGACTATTCGGGTTGCTGCTGTATAAGAATACAAGTCCGTACTGGAGTCCGATAGACTCGTTGGTGCAAAAGTTTTGGTCCTCCATCATCCACGCTTATGTTTTTGCAAGGGCCTCCAGCTTCCTTGCAAAGAGATCTGACCTAGACGGGGATTACGTGGAATTCGTTAATGTTGGACGATGCTACTCGTATGAAGAATTTCGCAACCGATGGCAACGCCGCCAAGATCAGAATGTCCGTTGAGAAGGAATTGTTCTTGTTTGGGATATGGGCGTTCGGTTTTGTGACATTTTCCTACCCTTGATGAGTTGATTAGAGTGAGAATGAATGAAGCCTGCAGTTCTTCGTTTCAACGCATCGTCGTTCCCGCCTCTCTAAAAGATAGAAATATTTGAGATCTGCACCTGTCTCACTCTTTCGCCTAAGCCAGAACATCAGCATAATTTTCGGCTAATGAAAAAAAACTCGGCTTTCGGTGTCTGCTGCGTGCGGTGGGCCATTGTGCCCTACGTTTCGCTTTGCAGGCGCGAATCTTCCTCGCGCATTTATAATAACGGTGGCCTCGTCCTTTATGTAACGGCCGTTGTAGATTTCCACCTCCCCTTCACCAAATCCCTCGATTGATCTTCAATGTAGTTCTTCTGTTCTTCCCTTTCACCAGTCGCTGGTCTATTGGTTTCCCCTTAACTTTTATTATTCGCCATACTCTCCCCTTTTTCTCTTCCATTGGCTTCATGATTCAACCAATTTCCTCCTCACCTCACTTGTTGGTTACGTTTGGTCCTTTCCCGTTTATTTCCTTCGCGGGATGATCTGCTGATTGTAACCAATAACGGAGGGAGTATGTAAATTCATCAAAACGCATTTTGCGCTTCAGCCACGTATATCTAATTTTCTAGCCTCTAAGAAGAATAGAATCTGAACATCACTATTGGGGGAAAGCCATTAGAACAAGTTTCCGAATATAAATACCTTGGAAGTATCATAACACGAGAGGCATAATGTACGGATGAGATCAAAACTAGAATAGGAAAAGCAAAGGCGGCTTTCAGGAGAAAGAAACAACTACTTACAGGAAATATAAGGGAAGATATCCGCAAGAAGTTGAAAAAATGCTACGTATGGAGTATAGCATTGTATGGGGCAGAAACATGGACGCTAAGGAAAAATGACATCATATACTTGGAAAGCTTTGAAATGTGGACTTGGAGGAGAATTCTGAAGATAAAATGGACAGATAGGATGAAAAACGATGAAGTTCTACGAAGAATAATAATAAGGAGAGGCGCAGGCCGGTCAAGAAGAGGGAACAGCAGGCGAAACCCACCGAGGCTGTTGGCGTGGAGATTGAGGCCTCCAAAAAAGGCCCCGCAACGGCACCTATAGCAATTCCACCAAAGGCCAAGCCCGAGGCAGTTGCACGGGTGGTCGTTCGACCAACTGAGATCGCCGAGGAAGCCCCAGGCAAGGGCCCCATCTAATCGGCCAAGACAATCATGCCGCAGAGCAGTGTACCTGGGGCCATCCGATCCGAGGGGGACCCCGACTTCTGGCGCACAGAGGCGAAGATCTGTGGGCGTTGAGGAAATACATCTCCTCAAGGTCCGGCCACTCCTCTCTCTCTTGGAGGAGTTTGTCAAGGAGCACATCCCCTCCTCCAATAATGGGGACTAGGGGATGCAGCATCCTAGTGCAATAGAACGCACGAGGTGTCAAGGAGAAGACGGAAGAACTTCGGGCGTTCCTGCAGGAGAAACACGCTATTGTCGCCGCTGTGAACGAGACACCTCCGCCCGGCGGGCATGTGGAAGATCTCTGTTTGCTTGATCTATCGGTCAGACAGGGTCGACCATCCCGTACTTAGAAAAATCAACCATCCCGGAAAAGGTCCCGGATTCGACTCCGGGAGACGATTATATTTTCCCATAAGTTTACTCGGGATTTTCGATTTTTCGAGGTGTAAAGTTTATTTCATTCAGTCGTTAAAATATGTAAATATAGACCGAATTTCCCCGTTTTTGTTATATTCGACGAATAAAACTATAATATATCTTATTCTTGCAATGTTTAGATGTTACACGGAAGAATTTGTCAGAAACACGCATTTCTTTTCGAAATATTATAACTTTTTCGTACTCTATCCGGGTGTTGTCATTGTTGCCTCCGATTGAATTAGCGTCTATTCAGCCTTCAAATAGACGAAATATTTGCGTTATTCGGAGTTTTATGAAACATCGAAATTATTGTTGTAGCAACGTCAAACGTAATAGATAGCAATGATAATAATTTTAGATAACCTATAAAGCTCATTTGTATTGATTTGTATTTAAAGTAGCAGCCTTTAACCCTTTGCACTCATATTTTTTCATATGATGATTCGCATACAGCTCAGGTTTTTTTCATGTTAATTCTTTTTAACTTCTCTTATTTTCTTCTTCTAAACTGTTGGAATCCGAGTAGTTTTTAGCTTCACCCATCTAATACGCCGGGAAAGCACCAAGTCTTTCTTCAATGTAAACATACTTGGGCGACTAATTATCTCCCGACGGGTCGGGAGAAGACATCAGAGCGTAGATCTTATAAAGTTATGGACAAGGAAAGATGACAGATGGTCGTTTCCACACAAGAAGTATTGTTTATAAAGAAGTACTAAGAGATTTTTTGGAACATATTATATGAGTCTGTAAAATCTTTTTCGAAGATTTCTGTTTTTATTTTAATTTTACGAACTTCCTCTTACTATCGAAAATACCCGTTGCATATATCAACAGTAAAGTCTGTGGTGTCTATATATAAGTTTTTAACACAAACCCCTCAGAAGTTAAATTTAAATCTCACTACAAAGTCCCGTTGATGTTCAAAGGGTAATTCCTCTGGTATCTATTAAAATATTTAAAGTTTTTTACGATATGTTGCTTTTCCGATCACGTCATTGTCAAACCTCGAGATTGTATTGTCGTCTCGACCATTATATCCGTACAGATATCTTGATTCGAATATTTTAGTACGTGAAAGAGAGGAAGAAAGAAAGGAGAGAGACAGAGGGAGAGAGAGATAGATAATGGTCTTTACTAGGGCGAGATTGATAGTATGAAGTATTTTCCAAAGAAGAATAGTTAGGGTTAATGCGGGAGAAAGAGAGGGAGGAGGTTTGGGAGAGAGGAAGAGAAATAAGGAGGAAGAAAAGAAAGTGTCTAAAATTTAATACTTAATCCAGGCATACCTGTCATATTTGACGGGAAATTATCCTCGTATTAGTAATATTTTTTACTAATATGAGAATTAAGACATTAATGGGGTCTCCATTTCGGCAATTGCATGGTTGTCGAGGCAGTCATTAAAACGCTAAATTTTACCCAAACATTTGTTTAAATGTTAAGTTCGAGCCTCTGCGGGCTGAGAGAGACAATTGATGATACAAATAAGAAACATTGTTTATTTTATTTTCCAATAATTCCTGTTTGAAGCTCGAGGGTAAATTCTTCTAATTTTTATAAAAAAAGAAATTTGCACGTCACTAAATCGATTTTTATGTTTTCTTATAGGAAATAGAAATAGCCCGTTATTTTGTTTTTTTTTTCTTAAACGACTTTTACTACAATGGTCAAATATTTCTACCAAATTTCAATTTCCTATCTAGGCGGAAAGTTTTGTTAAAAATAGCTGTACAGTCAGTCAAAAGCAGTTCTTGATTATCCCGCTCTTTTATAACGACTCTTTAAGAGCAGCGCCACAGTCGAGTATTACACCTTGCGCATAACAAAATAAATTATATAGGGTTGATGACAGGAGCGGTTCCAGAAATTTCTTGAGGGTGATTGCCCCAATTGCCCCTACCCCCCTACACATTTCGAAAATCCCTACCCCTACCAGAATCTTTATTTTCCTTGTCATGTCCATGTCTCCACACCGCATAGTATTATTGAGTAAATGTAGCGTTGAAATAGTCTAAAGCGTGTTGCAAGGCTATGACTACGGTTGGCTAGTAATTTCTTCATCTTCATGAAGGTCGTTCTTGCTTCCTCTATTCCTTATCGGATCTCTAAATCTGGTTCTACCTCTTCTGTCAGCCAGCATCTAAGATATTTAAATTTTGTGACCCTTTGAATGTGTTCACCATACATCCTAATTTCCATATGAGCCTCAGGAATACCTGAATATCATTGTATTCGTCTTTTTGGTATTTATTTTTAGGCTGAATTAATCTCCTTCTCTGATTATTGCATTTATTAGACGTTGTAATCCCACAATAGTGTCAACTGCGTATCGCAGGTTATTTATAAGTTCGCCGTTGGCCTTAATGCCATCAATGCTGTTTTGTAATGCTTTCTAAAAGATTTCTTCAGAGTACATGTTAAATAGCAACGGTGACGAGACACGGACTTGTCTGGCGCCTCTCTTTACTGAGGACATTTTTGTATTTTTGCCTTCAATTCTCACTGCTGCAGTTTGTCCCTAATTCAAAATCAGGATGAATCTTAAATCTTCCTCATTGAGTCTTTTCCCTTTTACTTATCATAATAAGACCGTGTGTCTGACATTGTCGAAAGCCTTCTCATAATCAATGAAGTATGCATCTTTTTGTTGGTGTCTACATTTTTGTAAAAGAATATTAAGGCTAAATAGTGCACCCCGCGTTCCAAATTTTTGTCTAAAACCAAATTTTGTGTTACTGAATTATTACTCATTTATAGTTGGCTTGAAAACTTACTGCATTATCACTCCGTTTTGTTTTCAGTTAATTTCCGTTTGAATTTGTTAATGTGGTGGGAAAATGCGATTTTTTAAGTTTATTTTATTTAATTTCTTTTCTTGAAATCATCAAAACACGTCTAATTATAACTCTCCCCTGCGTGTGACTTTTACATTGATTTGCATTCATCGCCATTGTTACATAGTTTTGTTCACATTCAAAAAAGTATGACATGTTTTTGGGGGAAGCAATCGATTTGTAGAAAACAGATGCCAAAGATTCCCAATAGAAAATTTTTTATATTGAAGAAATGAGGTTTGTGAGTTTATAAAAGGTCTTAGAATTGCCTCTGAGCTGTTATCGGCAAAGGGAACGTTTTTTATTCACATAATCAAATAAAGCAACTGCGAGTCGAAACTTGACCTGTTTGTATATTCTGCGTGAAATTTGTATGAGAATTTTTTGTACTGTACTCTATATGAATGTACTCTGTGTACAATTCACCATCAATCTCTTTAATTTTTAGGGTTATATTTGCTAAAACATTGTCCTGTTTGTGTAATTTTGTAATAATACCGTGTTACTTATATTTTCATAATATAAAACATTAAAATTCTTTCGAACGATTCTAATGTCAACCTCATCGATCAAGAGGCCATTATCCTTAATCGATGAACTAAAAAATTTTTACATTATGATGAGAGAAGCATTAATTTCAAAATTTGAGATAGTGAAAATACAGCATTGTAACCAAGATATTGTGACTTGATAGTGCTAGACATTAATAAATAAACCGAAATTTTAACGAGCCGTGAAAACAATTTAAGAATGCAAGAAGCACGCAAGAAGAGTGACAAACGATTTCAACCTGTTTTCGTTTAACTCCTTATAGAGCCGAGGGTCGCGAGGAATTCATTTAAACTACGCGTAAGACGAGCCAGCTTAACATGTTCGTAGCATGTGTTTTGAGCGTTTCTCTAGTGCTTTTTAACCTTTAATATAAAACACGAATTCACTCCTAACTCGTTGTTAAAATTCTTTACCATACCAGTTTCTGGAATTCAATATTGAGCCATGATTTCCTTTAGAAAACGTAGGAACACCCTTGCAGTTGTCGCATATCGGGATAGCTTGAAAATGTGTCAAGAAGACATATTTTGGGCGTCCGCACCCTTGCTGAAGGTATGCAGGGTTTTTGGTCTTGCGCCTTTCCCATTGGAACGCGGACAGGACGGCGAAAATGACGCCTCCAGTAGTGTTCTCAAGTACAGTGTCGCTGTTTACTTGATAATTGCCACCATAATGCTATGGGACTTGTACGACACAGTTGCAACCATCAAAGCAATGAGCCTAGAAGTGAACATTGAGATATATTGGGTAGCGGTCTCGTATTTTATCTCAATGAGCAACTGCTGTACTTTGTTTTTCCGCCGATCCAAAGTGCACCGGATTTTGATGGAATTTGTCAAATTTGACAAGAGACTGGCCAGACTCGAAATCCTAATCGACTCTCATGGGTATCGAAGGAGCGTCAGAAAGCAAATGTGTGTGTTCTGGCTCGTCGCACTGGTTTTTGCCTATCTGAGTTACTCATTGTTTTATTCATTGGAAAACGGAATCTATCCGACTATCGCTGTATTTTATTCGACCAACAGTACAGTCATGCTCCTGCTACAACACTACAACCTCTTGCGGCACCTAAACTTGAGGATCGCCCTTTTGAACGAAGAAATACGCCAAGGCATATCAACCAGTTCTTTCAAGCAGATTCCATGGCAAGGATCCATAACTGTGCCTGCGAAGCAATGTGAACTGTGGGAGTCCCTCTACCTAAACCTCTATAAGGTCAGCGTATCTGTGAACCGGATCTTCGGAAGTGTAATTTTGTTCAACGGGGTGTTCTTTTTGATGGACGTAGTGTTAGTACTTTTCGTCCTCTTGGCCCCCATGATTTCTGAATTTGATAGCATTTCCGACTTCGCTGTAAGATTCTTGAACGTACTTTGGGTATTCTTCGAAGTTTTAGGATTTGGCTCATCGTCCAGTCGTGCCAATCTGCATCTGATAAGGTGGACATAATATTTTGAACATTTTATTATTTTAAAAAGTATTCGTTTTAAGTTTAAGATTTTTATGCAGTTGTTATCTTGCAGAACGAACAGCCTCTGTTTTAATAAGTTAAAAATTATTGTCATAATATTATCTCCTTTATAAATTCATTTAAATATTACTTTCCCTGAAAATTTTTGGACGTAATGTTAATCATAGCTCTTCGCTTCAATTGTAACTAGATTATCTTGGGAATCGTTTAAGGTATCTATTTCGCATGTATACAGTAATCGTTTTAACCCATAAATATTTTAGTTTTCATTATTATATTAGTGACAGATTTTTTTCTTTTCACTCGAAGATGAGCATTTTAATTGCAATCGAATGAATTTAGATTGTCATATTCTTTATTGGATCATATATAATGCAAAATATGTTACTATTTATTATTCTCCTTTTATCGCCTCTATTAATTACATTATTGGAAGGTGTACTCCATGTCGGAGTACAGAGAGTTTGAAAATCTCTTTTTTTAAATTTCAATATTCTCTCAATATTTTTCGCGCAAATGAGAATTTAACGAGAAGCAAGCGAGGTACGTTGTAAAATAATTGTAGGTCTTTTTGTAAAGTAGTTGTAATTATTGACCGATTTTTATTGAAATCTGTCGACCAATTTTTGCAAAACTCCCAATACCAAATTTCATCAAAATACGTCCAGCGGTTTCCGAATTAAAAGATTGGAATATTGTCAACTATTTGTAAGTTATGAAAAGTGGTCGTAATTGTTGTCCTATTTTAACCAATATTTGAATCAGTCGACCAATTTTAGCTAAACGTCCCAATACCTAATTCCATCAAAATACGTCCAGCGGTTCTCGAGTTGCAACTGGATCTCGTAGGTCTGCATGTAAAGTTGTCATCATTGTTGTCCGATTTTGACCAAAATTGAAATTGGTCGACCAATTTTTGCAAAACTCCCCGATATCAAATTTCATCAAAATACGTCTAGCGTTTCCCGAGTTAAAACAAAGGAAAATTGTAGGTCTTTATGTAAAATGGTCATCATTGTTTTCCGATATTGGCCAAAATTTAAATCAATCGACCAATTTTAGCAAAACTGTTTAATACTAAATTTCATCATAATACGTCCAGCGGTTTCCGAGTTCTAACATGTGGAAGGACGGAATCGACCTCCGCTATATAATTTCCTTTAATACACAATCTGCACATACCCGTCTTACGCTAGACCTTCCCTTATAATAAACAGCTGTGTTGGTTGGCTGGTCCATGTCACGCTCTAAAAACGCGAATAACTCAATCAAATATGCAGTTATCAACTTTAAACTCGGAAGAGATAATCCACTACAATTTGAAAATACAGTGACAAACGAAAACGAAACGAAAAACGTCAAAGCTTTGACCCCAGGAGATTATTTGCATTCCCCATATGATAACACGTCCAAATCGACTTATTGACGTGCTGGCTTGTCTTCTTTTTTTAGATTAAAATTATAATAAATGGACGCACGACCTTTGGCTCTAGACCATTTTAAAGATAGAGTTACAAGGTTTATTTTTCTGTTCATCGTTATTCGCCTTCCGTTCGAAATCCTTCATGTTAAACGTTTAATTCACAAACGATATATTGGGGAAATCTTGCCATTTTAACGGGATGTTGCCTTGCCTAACAATTACATTTTTAAACATCTAAATCCTATTGTTATTTCAATTCTTATGGATTTTAGGTTACTTTTAAGGCTTTTAACAGGGGAAGCAGAGAAAGACAGGAGCAGGACATGATTTTCCTAGTAATCAATGTAAACATCATTTGTTGAGTTATGTACTAGAAGAAATACCTAATGGGCTGAAATATTATTCAAAAAGATTAAATTCAGTACTAATGAAATAGAAACATAGTAAATCTGAGGATCGTGTTGGTCGTTTTAATAATCAAACCGAGCGTGAAAATAATGTATAGAGTGAGGGATTGAAGGACAGGTTAAGGGAGTTAGTGAGAAGGTTGGAGGACTTGAGTACGGGTGGAGAAATAGGGAGAAAAAGAGAGGTTTAAAAGAATCACAACAATGATAATGGGCTATGTTGTCCATCCGTTGGTCTGAATTTAAACTTATCAAGATGAAGATAGAAAATTGAACTTTGGCAGAAATATTTTTAATGAGTTAATAAGTATTCGTTTATGTATGTTTGAAGCGGTAATTTTAGAAATAACCGTTTGTGGAGATATTTTGAGAAGGAAGGGATATATTGCACTTTCTTCGAATAAAACTAATAAATTTTTACTAAATGAAAGAATATTTCATGTAGACTGAAAAATTAAAAAATATATAATTACCATCATAGTATATACCGTGTTTTATTCTAATCTTGGCGTCGTATTAATGCTTAATAAATGCACCATTTATTTATTTAATACGGATCAGACTTATATATATATATATATATATATATATATATATACACATGCATACATTTACTGAAATTATGAAGTAGATAGATGGTGGAAGGAATAGGGAATTGAAATGACCAGAAATTGAGAAAAAGGAAGAGGAGCACGTAGCCTTTGCGTAGAATTCAAAGGGACTGCAGCACAAATATTATATATATATATATATATATATATATATATATATATATATATATATATTATATTATATTATATATAATAATATATAGTGTGTGTGTAAGTTATTACACATTTTTCTTTGATGGTATATTGACTGTTATTTCAATACATTTTTTTAAGTGTTAAAAAGAATTAAAAATAATTTAATTACTAAGTTAAATTGTATAGGTTTTAAAAAGTTATAATTTTCTCAAATATTAATTAATTAATAAATATAGTAAATTTCTTGAGATTCTTCATACATTATATCTTATTATTTAGATTTTACTCTTATTTTCAGCAAATTTTGGATTAGAATTTGTTCTCTCTGGTAGTAATTTTTAAACAATATAATTATAACAAAGATAAATTTCAAAAACATTGATTTAATTATACATGAAAGCCAAATCAGATCATACCAAATTTTTCTGATTTCTCGTAACGAACTCAAATATCTTTGGAATAATTTTATGATGCTTTAATACAAGAGTAAAGGAGAGAGAGGAATAAAGAAAGGAGAGAGATAGAGGGAGGCAGAGATTGATAATGGTCTTTATTAGGGCGATGTTGATACTATGAAATATTTTCCAGAGAAGAAAAGTTGTGGATGGGTGCCGGTGGTGTAGTGGTTAGGATGCTGGCTGCTAATCACCTGATGCTTGAAAAAGTCATCGGGTACGAATCCTGCGCAAGTAGGATTTTTCAAAGGTCACCCGGCCCCCTGTTAGTGTGGTTTGAGGAGACCGCGCAAATTCAGCTGGTCCGTTCTTCGGAAGGGACGTTAAGCCGTTGGCCCCCCTGGTGTTCTTTGTAAGAGCAGGCAAATACAAGCACCGGGTTTCCCTCCTCCTCCCCTGCTATTCAATGCACTACCTCTGAGATACCCGTTTGTGCTGTAAGAGAGGCGAATTGGCTTGGCATTCAAACAAACAAACAAAAGTTGGGGTTAGTGCGGAAGAAAGAGAGGAAGAATAGAAAGTGTCTAAAATTTAATACTTAATCCAGGCATGCCTGTCATATATGACGGGAAATCATCCTCGTATTAGTAATATTTTTTACTAATATGATAATTAAGACATCAATGGGGTTTCCATTTCGGCAATTGCATGGTTGTCGAGGCAGTCATTAAATCGCTAAATTTTACCAAAACAGTTGTTTAAATGTTAAGTTCGTGCCTCTGCGGGCTGAGAGAGACAATTTATGATACAAATAAGAAACATTGTTTATTATATTTTCTAATAATTCCTGTTTGAAGCTCGAGGGTAAATTCTTCTAATTTTATGAGCAAAAGCAGTTTGCACGTCACTAAATCGATTTTTATGTTTTCTTATAGGAAATAGAAATAATCTTCTAGAGCCGAGCCCGTTTTTTTTGTTTTTTTTTCTTAAACGACTTTTACTACAATGGTCAAATATTTCTACCAAATTTCAATTTCCTATCTAGGCGGAAAGTTTTGTTAAAAATAGCTGTACAGTCAGTCAAAAGCAGTTCTTGATTATCCCGCTCTTTTAAAACGACTCTTTAAGAGCAGCGCCACAGTCGAGTATTACACCTTGCGCATAACAAAATGAATTATATAGGGTTGATGACAGGAGCGGTTCCAGAAATTTCCCGAGGGCAACTGCCCCAATTGCCTCTATCCTCTCTTGATTTTGCCTCTGCCGAAGACCACACATTTCGAAAATCCCTACCCGTATCAGAACCTTTATTTTCCTTGTCATACAAACTTAATCTTCGGTGTAGAAACAAGTAATTTAGCGCGGAATTAATTTAAGAATGCTCGCAGTTGAGGGCAATGGGGTCGTCCAAGAGTATGGCGATCGCCCCTCCCCCCTTGTAACCGCCACTGGTTTATGATGATGATGCGTAATGAGAGCGTGATTAATGCGAGACAGTGGAAGAAAGAATGAAGGAGAGAGAGTAGGAATGTGAACATAATAATAAACTGCATAGTCTTTTCTTTAAAATGGGCTATATCCGAAGATCATAAGTGAATTAATTCTAATTTAGATCTCAGAAAGAATAAAAGCCTGCAAGTCAAAAAGTCCATTTTTACGTGTTATCATATGGAAATGCCTACCTTTTAGTCGAACCTAGGATATTTTTTTAGATATCTTTTCGCCATTATCTTACAAATTAGTGAGTCGATAGTTCCTGCCGAATATAAAAAATGAATCTAGTTTCATTATTGAGTTATTTGGAATTTTATATCACTAACTAACTAAAGTAGCCTTTAATTATTATTAGATTAGATTTGTAAGACACAGTCGTAGAATATACTATTCTCTACGACTGTTGTTTTAATCAAATTTTCGCAAAATCTTGTAATTTCGGAGATACTTAGTTTATTCTACCTTACCAGAGTACACGGACATCAGATGTCTGAAAATACCTGAAACAATATATTTAATAAATAATAAGGTCCCCTTATTAGACAAAATAAAAATATTTGCTTAAAGTTCCATTAGTTTCTTGCGGATGGAATTGACCTTCATAATAATTTCATTAGTTAAATTAAATTTTTGCCACCGTCAAAATTAAATGTACTATATCATCCGATTTAAACCAGACGCAGAGTACCAGTGATATGCATTTAATTCTAACAGACGTAAAAATGTTAGGAAAGGCAGATGTCCGTTGAGACGGATATTTACCGGATGGGTTGTTGGCGGTCATGAATTTCTTATTTGCAAATTTAGAAAAGCAGTTGACTTTATGAAATTTCATTTTCATTGGCTGAGTGAAAGTCGGCTGCCATTTTTGGGGACTCTATATGTGATACAATATGTTTCAGTTTTGCCCCTAAGGTGATACTCTAGGACGTATGCGTTAAAAATAATCCGTCAACCGGAAGTGGGTGTTTACTCTTTTCACATCTTTTTTTGTAATATTTGCTTTAATATTTGATGAATGTAAAGAACTATTTTAATAAATGTTGCAGGAAATTTAATTTTCTACGTTTGTTCGAAACATTTTCTCATAAAATGTTTTGTTTAAGAGGTATTTTAAAAACTATATTCTTTAGCTGCCACCACTACATCACCTACCGTCGACTATTGTAAACACTTTACGCCCGAGGTTCTCAGCGTGGTGAAGGTGTTCATAATCCCTTATCAAGCTATGTAACTCACTGAAATTTTCATTATTAATATTTTCTTTTGCGTTACATAAATCGTTATAACAGCCGTAACGAACGATTCCGCATTCGCTCATCATGACAATAATATTACTACCAGAACACTGCTCAGACTTTCGGTCGGCTAAGACGAGACGAGACGAGACGCTTCTTTCCATCTAACCAATCAGCTTCTATTTTCGCCCTCCTCTGGAGGCTCATCTTCTATGAATCGAACATTGGAAATTTTTTATTCTTCATAAGATTCCTTCTCCTGTCATCTTCGATAGCACTTTTACTTAAACCAGACATGAAAACATGTCTTCATAATTTCATTAAAGAGTCAGTCTCTTGTTCGTGTTCGTGACCAAGGTTTGTTTATGGTAGGTGAAACAGATGCCTACAAATAAGTGCCTCATATTTTTTTAGAGGATGCAATTCCTCTTATGAGGTTTCAAATTCTTGGTCCAAAGTCGAGGTATAAGAAGCCAGTCCTATGTGAGTTTTCCCATGGCTCGGGTATTTTGTCGTTTTCCTACTCCCTCTCATATCTGTGGTTATCGTGAATAATCCGTATCAATTACTGCAATTTGTGATGGTGTCCCTGCGTTGTTTTACATTTCTGGAAGGAGAAGAGTAAATGAATTTTTAATGGTGCTACTTGTGGGTATATCTATTATTATTGGATCTATCGTACACCATCTTAATTGTTATTGTACATACATATTATAAATGATATTTGTATCCTTTGTCAATATTAATTCCGTCCTATAATAATAGATCAGAAAGGCCGTTATGATTTCAATACTAGCTCTTTCTAGCGAACGAATCTACGATTCCTGTCGTCTTTGGAAATCCATTAGTTTCAAGTCTCATGACCTTCCCTTGGCATTTGACCTTACGTTTCACTTAGTTTTCTACGGGGATTCTATAGTTTCCTATTTATAGTATTAATAAATTATAGTTAACCTTTTACTTACTAACCATTCAAAAAACGCCCGATGTGAATTCTCCAAAAAAAAACAATAATTTTATAGTGAATCAATAAAATATTTGTGATTATGATTTTTTATTTTTAATTTAGTACGGAAAGGGTTAATAACAATGTCAGACAAAAAGAGAACAAAAACGTACAATTTTAAAAAGGAGTGGGAGTAAGAGTTTTGTTTTGCTGATAGTAAGGGAAAGTGCGTTTGCCAACCATGCTCTAATTTGATTGCATTGCCAATGAGGCACCACCATTATCCATTGGGTTCAGATCTAAGGAAAAAGAAAATAAGTGATATGAAATGTAAATTATTAACACAGCAATCAGTATAATCTAAAAATGCAACATTAGCTTCCTTCAGAATAGCACATTTATGAGGATCGAAGAAAAAACCGTTTAGAGATGGTAGCTTATTAAGGAAGAGTTCATAGCATGTGGCGAACAACTTTTTGATAGCTTCTAAAGTAAAAAATAAATAATTTCAGCAATAAAAGTCTGCAACTCTCCAATGATGCAATCACAAGGAGAGTGATATGAAAGATCAATTGCAGAATAATCTCTTAAAATGTGATTCGTTTTCTCCTCAACTCGATGAAACCACAGATTTGACAGATACGGCTCAATTAGCAGTCATGGTGGGAATGGTGTTTGACGATTTTTCAGTTAAAGAGGAGTTCCTAAAATTATTGCCGATGAAAGCCATGATTAGAGGTGAGGATATATTTAATATATTAAAAAAATATGCTCTTGAAATTGATTTGTCTTTCAATAAGTTAACGTCAATAACAACTGACGGGGCTCCTGCAATGGTAGGAATCAACAGTGAATATATTGCTCTTTGTAAAATAGACACAATATTTCCAAAGTTTACATCGTATCATTGCATAATACACCATGAAGCTTTGCGTGCTAAAGTAATACGCGTTGATAATGTTATGAAAGTTGTTGTTAAGGTAACTAATTCAATTAGAGCGGCGTCTTTGCAACCTAGATAATTTCAGGCCCTTCTACAGGATTCTGATTCCGAACATAAATAGTTGATCCGTCACACAGAAGTTAGATGGTTGAGTAAGGGAAAGGTTTTAGCTCGATTTATAGATCTACTAGAAGAGATAAAATAATTCCTACAAACCAGAAATGAACATGCTAAAAAACTTGACAATTGGAACTGGGTATTAGACTTAGAATTTCTCGTTGACATGACTGAAAAACTAAACGACTAGAATCTGGACCTACAAGGAAGAGGAAAGGAGATTGCTGAAATGATGAGTTCAATGAACTCATTAAATCCAAGATGGACCTATGGAAATCTCAAATAGAAAAGAAAAACCTTCAATATTTTTCCTTTTTAAAGCAACAAATAGTTAACGAAGATATCAGCGCTCCTCATTTCGCTCACCAACTAGAAATACTTAAAAACCAATTCAATGAAAGAATTCTTCAGTTTCCTGACATTGAACCAACTATTTTCTTTTATTTAAATCCGTTTTGCTCTGTGAACGTGACCGATGCTGCAGAGTTTATTTCAAAAGTTTCCGAAGATAAAGTGGAAGATTTCGAACTTGAGATAATAGCCTTACAAAATGATGTAATTTTAAACTTCCGGGCGAGAAAAGATCAATTTTGGACCCCACTAAATTCCACACTTTGCGCAGTGCTGCTATAAGAATAAGATCATGCATTGCTTCTACATATCTATGTGAATCCCTATCTCATCAACGAAAAAAATAGAAACTAAAAGCCGTTCGAGGTTAAATGATACCAATCTAGGTGACTGCCTGCGAGCAGGGACATCATCATTCATTCCAAACTGCGAGCAGATACCTGCCAACATGGGTGGCAAGTATACCATTAATGTGGTATGTACCTATTTGTGGTGCTAAAATTGAATATTAATGCTTAGTATAAGAATTATTTAGTTTTCAAGTCACAGAATTGAATTGTTTTAAGGATTAAATTACAATACTCGTTCTTAAATATCTTTAGTTATCTAACTCACTGCGTAATTTTTCATGATGTATTCTAACAAAAATTTTTATTTATGCTTTTGCCCGCCTCCATCCTCCAGAATAAGGAAAGTGCCCCGTGGAGGCAATGGAGAACCCCTGCTTTACGTTGCGTCTTAGTAACGCTCCTTTTTATTTTCTTAATCGTAATAACCAATCAAAAGAGAAAACGTGTCGGAGGAAAATGTGGATGAAGCATGGAATATGATAAAGAAGGCTATAAGGAAAACAGCAGAACAGGCTATTGGGTTTTTCAAAGGAAAAAGAATAAAAAAGCCATGGGTGACAAAGGAAATGATAGAAAAGATGGAAGAAAGAAGGCAATACAAAAGCAGGACTGATGAAGATGGAAAAAGGAAATACAGGAAATTGAATAATGAACTAAGAAGAGAAACCCAAAAAGCAAGGGAGAGATGGCTAGAGGAGGAATGCTCAGATATAGAAGATCTAGAGAGAAAAGGAATGTATGACTTGATGTATAAGAAAGTAAAAAATGTAACGTGGGATAGATGGAGAACAAGTGCATGTGTGAAAGAGATTGCAAGTAAAGAAGATAAAGTTCTATATAAGGAAGAGGAGGTCCTTAATAGATGGAGAGAATACATGGAGGAGTTGTACAAATCAAATGAAAAACCAAAGGATCTCCGTATTGAAGAGCAGGATGAAATAAATAATGACGAAACAGGGGTTTCGATATTGAAAATAGAAGTGGTACAAGCAATAAAGGATATGAAGAATGGGAAGGCAATGGGGGTAGATGAGATACCGATAGAATTATTTAAGTGTCTTAATGAGGAAGGACTGGAAGAAATAGTGAAGTTGTGTAATGCAATCTATGACAAGGGGATGTGGCCAGAGGATTTTGTCAAAACAATTATGATTCCAATTCCGAAAAAGCAAGGAACAAGAAAATGCAGTGAACACAGAACAATCAGTTTAATTACACATGCAGCAAAGGTTCTACTTAGGGTTATGAACAGGAGACTAATTAGCAAATTGGAAGAAAATGTTGCAGAGGAACAGTTTGGATTTAGAAAGAGTAGAGGTACAAGAGATGCAATAGGATTGATAAGAATGAGTGGAGAGAGATATATAGAAAGGGGTAAAGGAATTAGTCTGTGCTTCATAGATATGGAGAAGGCATTCGATCGAGTGATCTGGGAAAAACTGATGGAAATACTAAAAGCAAAAAAAGTAGACTGGAAAGATAGAAGGTTAATTAAAGAGCTGTATATGAAACAGAAAGCAGCTATGAGGATAAAAGATGCACAGACCGAATGGTATGATCTAGGAAGAGGAGTAAGGCAAGGTTGCTGCTTATCGCCAACCCTGTTCAATATATATGCTGAAGAAATGATTGACAATGGAATAGGGAATGATAAAGGAATTAGTATTGGGGGTAGAATAATAAATTGTATAAGGTTTGCTGATGACATGGTAATTTTGGCAGATGAAACGAGGCATATTCAGGAAATGGTTACAAAGCTAGAAGACAGGATGATGGAATATGGAATGAAAATGAACATAAAGAAAACAAAGGTGATGAGAATAGGGGATAGAGAGATTATGTGTCAATAAAGGATGGAAGAGTGGAGCAAGTAAAATAGTATAGATATTTGGGAAGCATGCTAACTGAAGACTGGAGAAGTGAAAAAGAAATAAGAACAAGAATAGCAATGGCAAAAGAAACATTTAATAGGAAAAAACGGGTACTATGTGATAAAATGGATTTAAATCTGTAGAAACGTCTTGTGAAGTGCTATGTTTGGAGTGTATTGCTTTATGGGTGTGAAACATGGACGCTAAAGAAAAGAGAGAAAGAAAGACTAGAGGCATTTGAAATGTGGGTGTGGAGGCGGATGGAGAAGGTTAAGTGGACGGATAGGATAAGGAATGAAGCAATACTAACAAGGGTGAATGAGAAGAGAAGATTACTTGAAACATTCAGAGGAGGAAAAGTAACTGGTTAGTGCATATCTTGAGAGGAGAAGGTTTACTATTGATGGTGTTGGAAGGATCAGTAGAAGGTGAAAGGAAAAGGGGACGTAGAAGAATAAAAATGTTTGACGATCTGAAAGAAAGGGGAGGGTATCAGGAAATGAAAGAAATGGCAAGGAACAGAAATGAGCGGAGACAACGCTGGTGCCAGGGACCTGCCTAGAGGCAGAACACCTCATGATGATGAATAACCAATATCAGATGACTATGGTTTGAGTTTATTTCTGAACTTAATCAAGTATTTAAAAATTTATCGCAGTTCCTTAAAATATTTATTGTCATTTAAGCTATTTGGAATTTTTAGAAATATTAAAGGTATGGAGCACCATTAGATTTTTTAAAGAGAGAATTCGAATACATGCCTAATTAGTGCGAATATATGTTTAAAATACAAAACAAGTAGTTCTGAAAAAACTGATCCGCCTACTTTACTTTCAATACAATTTTAATATATCACAAGTAGGGGTGTACACAGATTTCCCGTGGTACAGAAGTGCTTTTCATCAAATTCGCAGCAGTATAATCGTATTTGCTTTGAAATCAGAAAATTATTTTTCTTATACTGTGGTAGCTCTGCTTTTTAACCCGTTCTAAACATAATCACCTTGTTTTCCCATTCTATACTCCCCCTACAAACGAAATTTCTTTGAAATCCATTCAGACAATCTCTTTATATTTGGTTAAAATCCATTAGGTCAGTTCCCTTAGAATACGTTTTACAGAAATATTATTTAACTTTTTACTGTGGTAGCCCTGTTCCATTGCTCCGCTGTAAACACCTTGATTTCATAATGGTATGTTGAAAGAATCTTATATACGAAATTTATTTGAAATCCGTTCAGTCAATTCCTTCCAAATTCTTAACTGCCGAAAGTTTAATTTGTAATTGTGACACCCCTGTTTGACTGATTCGGTTAAAATATGCTAATATGGTTTTATATATATATGTATACATTATAAGTGTTAAACTTAGTTAAAATTGATGTAGAACAGTTCAACACAAATACCTGTAAAAAGAATTTTTTTATTCCTTGTATTGTGGCAGCCCTGCTTTCTATATCTTGATTTTGTTATTTTATGTTTCACGCCTGCTTCATACATAGTTTTGTTGACATCGAGTTTGCGAATTCGTTCCAACTTCATAATTACCGAAACATATAACTTTGCAATTGTGGCACCCCTTCTTAGTCGATCCGGTCCAAATACGTCATTTGGTCATTCATTTATTTGCCAATTACATGTACCAATTCCATTTAAATCGGTTTATTCACGAAGAAGATGATAGGGGGTGACACGCATACTCTCACGGACACTGATGTGAGAAGATCACATAAGACTCGTTTCCATTTTTTGGTAAGTAGGCTAAAATGTCTATTTTTCAAGTCTCAATCAATGCTAATTTAATAAGAAACAAAGGTGTTGAGATGACTTGTTATGCATGCTCGCAAAAATCTGAAAGTGAATTAAGAACTTTATAATTTATATTCTTCTTCATTCATTAATGAAATTTGGCGACAATTGCTGCAAAATTTTCTCGATTTTTTTGCTGTTCTGATCAATGAATATGAGTCCATTCCGGTCCAGTCACGGATGTTCTTCAACCATGAGTATTACCCGCTTCTTAGCCCTCTCTTTCCTTCTATGAGAAACTGTAATCTAACAATAATAAAAGGCTACTTTTGTCCCTTTGTGGCTCCCTCTGTCACGCTATCAAAATGCGAATAACTCGATAATGGAACGAGATACATTTTTGATATTTGGCAGGAATGATTGATTCACATATTGTAAGATGATGACGAAAATAAATGCTGTAAAAAAATCCTAGATTCGACTCTAAGGTAGGCATCCCATTTACCATATTATAACACACACAAATCTATATTTTAACTTGCAGACTTTTATTCTTTTATAGATCTAAATATGAAGAAATTAATCTATGATCATCAAATCTAGCACATTGTAAAGAATAATCTATGAAGTGTCTTATTCTGTACATATTTTCCCGTATACATTTTGAAATTACTCATTTTAAACGTTTATTTCACATATTTTGGGGAAATCCTGGCCGTTGATGGGGATGTTGCCTTGATAACCAATTACATTGTTAAACCTCAAAATCCTATAGTTATTTCAATCCTTATGGGTGAAAGCGTGCTTTGAATGCTCTTAAAATTAGTACGAGAGAGAGAGAAGGAGAGATATTCTCTTCATAGCAACCAATGTAAACAACATTCGTTGCGTTATTTACGAGAAGGAATACATTTGAATGTAGAACATTAATCATTCTCATATTAAAATTAGGTACATAGAATCATCGTAGGAGTTCAAAACTTGTACCAACGAACGCCTAAAAGAACGAAAGTTTGTTTTCTTGCCATCCAAAGAAAGTCAAGGTATATTTATGTTCATTTCTTATTTCAAAAAAAACTTTCCTGTTAAATTTTAATGGGCATCTCCCTAGTTCGGTTAACCTCCCTGTGTATGCAACAAAGTTTTTTCCAAATTAACAACACCTTTTACCAACAAAACGAAGGTACCCCTATGTGTAACTCTCTTTCTCCTTTCATAGCGGATGACTCATTTCGAGCAGATTTGCAAAGCTCCGTTTCCATATTTCCCAAAATCTTGGCTTGGATACGTAGATGACATATTTGCTATCTTTGACACTGAAAAAGATAGCCTTCCTAATTTTGTACATCTCAACCAACAATTGGACACCATTAAATTCACACACAAAAAGGAAAAAAATAAATCATTACCCTTTCTAGATCTACTAGTCACAAGAAAATCTAACAAACTACACTTCAACGTTTACAGAAAACCTACACATACCAACAAATACATCCATATGGGCTCTCACCACTATATCTCCCACAAATTAGCTCCTTTCCACTCGATGATCCACAGACTCTTAAACACACCTCTTTCAAAAACAAACTTTAACATAGAGGTTACATTAATTAAGAATTGCGCGTTACATAACGGATTTGACCCACTAATCATCGTAAAAATTTGAAAAACACACAAACACAATGTTCACATTAAATCATGCACCACACTCACGAGCCAAAAACAAAACACAATGGAAAAATACATGAAACTCCCATACACACCGAAACTAACACAGAATCTCCAATGCACATTTTCAAAATCTGATGTCCACCCAGTTTTTGTAAACGAAAATGCAATTTCTAACCTATTGTCCAACCCGAAGGATAAAATTCCCAACCACCACAATTCAGGTATATATCAAGTCACTTGCAGTTCATGCGACAAAATTTAGATAGAGCAATCTAGACGCAAACTGGAAACCCGGTTTAAAGAACACCTAGCACATTACAAAAACAACAGATTAAACAGATCAATCATTGTCGCTCATATTTTTGACACTCACCATCCCATCACCTCAGAAAACCTATCTCTGCTAAAATCAATCAATCAGTACAGTAATCTCGATGCATACGAAAGCATCATCATCATAGGTAGTCTGTCCGTAGACAGGTCCGTGATTATTCTTGGTTAAACCTGGTTCTCCATATACTCCTATTTTCCGCTGTCCTCTTTATATCTTGATAACTCTCTTTCCCTTTCAAATCGTCTATCAGCTGAAACCTTTTCCTACCTCTTTCCCTTTTCCCATCTAGTTTTCCTTCTAACACGTCTTTAATCATACTCTCTCTCCTCAGGTAATGTCCAACCCAGTTAGCCTTCCTCTTTCTGATAGTCTGTATAATCATTCGCGTCTCTCCTATTCTTCGTAGCGCTTCATCGTTTTTCATCCTATCTGTCCATTTTTTCTTCAGCATTCTCCTCCAAGTCCACATTTCAAAGCTTTCCAAGTACTTGATGTCATTTTTCCTTAGCGTCCATGTTTCTGCCCCATACAATGCTATACTCCATACGTAGCATTTTATCAACTTCTTGCGGATACCTTCCCTTATATTCCCCGTAAGTAGTTGTTTCTTTCTCCTGAAAGCCGCTTTTGCTTTTCCTATTCTAGTTTTGATCTCATCCGTACATTTTGCCTCTCGTGTTATGATACTTCCAAGGTATTTATATTCTGAAACTTGTTCTAATGGCTTTCCCCCAATAGTTATGTTCAGATTCTCTTCTTTACCCGATATTCGAATGACCTTGGATTTTTCTGTATTTATTTCCATACCGTATTTTCTACCTGTTATCACTAGTCTATTTATCATTTTTTGTAGCTCCTCTTCTTTTCTTGCTAGAAGTACTTGATCATCTGCGTATTTTACTGTTCTTATAATCCTTCCTCCAATTTTGAAATCCCCTGTGCCTTCTAAAGCTTCTTGCATTAGACTTTCTCCATATATATTGAATAGGGTTGGCGATAGGCAGCAGCCTTGTCTTACTCCTCTACCGATATTTATTCCGCAGGTGTCCACATTCTCAAACCTGACCTTTTCAACTTGATTCTCATATAGATTCCTAATCAGTCTCCTGTCTTTCCAGTCTATACCTATATCCTTTAATATCTTCATCAACTTTACCCAATTTACTCTATCAAAGACCTTCTGCCAGTCTACGAAACACGCGCAGATATCTTGACTGTATTCTATTGCCCTTTCTGATATGATTCTAACTACTCCTATAGCATCTCTCTTCCTCGTCCATTTCTGAAACCGAATTGATCTTCCCCTATTATTTCTTCTGCCTTTTTCTCCAGCCTTTTATTATGAATCCTCGTGATGATCGTCGATGTGTGTGACAGAAGGCTTATAGTTCTGTAATCTTTACACTGCATTGCCTTTGGCTTCTTCTTTAGAGTGATCATTGTTACTTCTAGGAAATCCTGAGGCCACTCTCTCGTGTCGTAAATCTTATTAATTAATTTCGTGATCGATTTTAGTCCTTCTGATCCAATGACTTTAAGTATCTCAGCCGGTATTCCATCGCTTCCCGTGGCTTTTCCCGTCTTTAGTTCCACTATCGCCTTTTCTACTTCGCTCTCCATAATACTTGGTCCTAAGTTGTCTTCTTCAATGTTTTCTTCATTTTCCAGTTCTATTTTTGCCGCTCCTGCCTGTTTGCTGTATAATTCCTTAATGTATTCTTCCCATACCTGTGCTACATCCTTTGTTTCTGAGACTATCTTCCCATCCGTATTCATAATTCCTTTACCACAAATTCCATTAGACTTCTTTTCCTCTAATTACAGTGCCCTAGCGTACATCATATCGTACCGTCCTAACTTCTCCATTTGTTCTATTTCATCACATTTTCCTTTTATCCAATTTTCTCTAGCTTTATCTGTTACCCTTCTCAACTCATTGTTTATACGCCTATAGTTGGCTCTACCTTCCTCACTTTTAACGTTTTTCCATTTTCGCATTTCATCCATTTTCTCCAGCATTTCCTTCGTGATCCATGGTTTTCTGATTTTCCTCTCTTGTTTTCCAATCTCTTTATCCAAGTATCCTTGATACTGGTTTTAATTTCATTCCATTCTATGTCGACGGTCTTTGGTTTGTTTTCCAACTTTCTTAGGTTATCTTCCAACTTCATGCAGACTACATCCTGCCTTTCTTTCAGTTTTTCTAGGTCCCAGGTCTGTCTTTCTCTTCTCGATTTTCTTATTTGTTTGAGCTTTGTACTCACGTCAAGTATTAGAAGGCTGTGATCTGAATCAATGTCTGCTCCTTGCAATGCCTTGGCGTTCTTTATGCTGTTCCTGAATCTTTGTTTTACAAGGATGTAATCTATTTGGCAGCTCATTCTATCTCCTGGGCTTTTCCATGTGTATAACCTTCGTTTATGGTTTTTGAACCATGTATTAGTCACTACAAGGTCATTATTGATGCAGAATTCTACGAGTTTATCCACTCTTCGATTTCTCTTCCCAAGTCCGTATTGCCCGACAACATTTTCTTCCTGTCCCTCTCCGACTATGCCGTTCCAATCTCCCATTATTATGCAGTTTACCTTTCCTCTTCCGTCTTCTTCGTAAATTTCATTAATTTGCTCATAGATCTCATCTATTTCTTCATTCTCATGAGCTGACGTTGGCATATATACCTGGATTATCAGCATGTCCACTGGGTCTGCTTTTAGCTTTATTGCCATCAGTCTATCGTTCGTTGCTATTATCTTTGTCGCGCTTTTCATCATATCTTTCCTAAGTACCAGAGCTACTCCCCTTTCCCCACTATTTCCTCCAGAATAAACTACCGTGAATTCTTCCGAGTCGAACTGTCCTTCTCCCTCCCATCTAGTTTCGCTTAGCCCTATAATGTCAACTCTATTTCTTCTCATTTCTTCTTTCAAGTTCTCTAGCTTTCCTGCCTTTCTCATAGTTCTTACGTTCCAAGTCCCTATTCGTAATTTACTTTCGACAAATGTTTTCCTCAAGGCAGTCCCCGCCCGGAGATCCGATTGGGGGACTATTTTACCTCCGGATTGTTTTACCTCGAGAGAACTCATATTGTCCAACCATATAATCTTTACTAGGGATTGTAATGTGGTAGTTTCCCTCTTGCTTTCCACATCGCAGTACTGTAGCCGTTCAAATCGTCCTGATCACGCCTACAGCTGTATTGGATATAGACCCAACCAACATCATTTATGTTTTCGGTTCTATACCATACTGACAGTACAGCTGCTTACTGCCAGGCACTGATGATAGTTTTTTTTTAATAAAAGCTCCATTCGAGGGGTTTGAACCCCCGAACTTTGCAATAGAAAGCCGACACGCTAACCACTACACCACCAGTGCACGGTAGCATATACCTACATAAAAACAAAAACACGGTCGTGAACAAAGACCTAGGTATCATCCCACACTCCCCCCTTTTTCAGTTACTCAGTTAAACGGTTTTTCTCACCTTTCACCTTCCACCCTCCCCCATTTCTCAACGGTCACTCTCGACATATATCCTCTTACCACCCACACTACTAAAGATGACAGCGTAGCTGTCGAAACATCGGTTTCTAGTTTTGGTTCGAGTCTACTGTGTGAGTGCCTCCTTGGAGTGTGTGTGTGTATGTGTGTGAATTAGGTCCCGCCGGTTTCTCCGGAGACCTGCAGCGCGTACGTGAGTTTTTTTCCTTTTCTTACAGTGAAGGATCTATTACCTTTTCCTTACTTTGTATTGTATCATCGTGTCTCGCAATGCCCCTTTTATCATCTCCCTAGTAGTTGTTGTTTTGGTAAACATGTCCTAGGTACGCGGTTTTCCTATTTCTAATTATTCATTCTCTTTGTCTCTACTCATACTTCTCAGTACGTCTTCATTGCTGACGTGTTCTGTTCAATGTATGCATAACATTCTTCGGGATATCCCGAATTCGAACGCTTGTAGTCTTTTTTCCACTTGTTTCCTTAGCGTACATATCTTCACGCCGTATAGTATTATTGAGTAAATGTAGCGTTGAACAAATCTAAAGCGTGTTGCAAGGTTAAGATTACGGTTGGTTAGTAATTTCTTCATATTCATGAAGGTCGTTCTTGCTTCCTTGATTCGTCATCGGATCTCTAAATCTGGTTCTACCTCTTCTGTCAGCCAGCATTCAAGATATAAAATTTTGTGACCCTTTCAATGTGTTCACCACATATCCTAATCTCCATCCTCAGGATTACCTAAATATCATTGTCTTCGTCTATTTGGTATTTATTTTTAAGCTGAATTCATCTCCTTCTCTTATTATTGCTTTCGTTGTAAATGCCCCGGGCAAATACAACAGTGTCATCTGCGTATCGCAGGTTATTTATAAGTTCACCGTTGGCCTCAATGCCATAATTCTGTTTTGCAATGCTTTCTGAAAGATTTTTTCTGAGTACATGTTAAATAGCAACGGTGACAAGACACAGCATTGTCTGACGCCTCTCTTTACTGAGGACATTTTTGTGTTTTCGTCTTCAATTCTCACTACCGCAATTTTTCCCTAATTCAAATGCTGGATCAATTTTATATCTTCCTAATTGAGGACTTTCCCTTTTTTTCTAATCTTAATAAGATCGTGTGTCTTACATTTCCGAAAGCCTTTTCATAATCAATGAAGCATGCATCTTTTTTTGTTTCTACATTTTTGTAAATGTATATTAAGCTTAAATAGTGCTTCCCGCGTCTAAAATGTTTGAGTAGACCCAAATTGTGTATTACTGAATTATTACTAATTTATAATTGGCTTGTATACGCACTGCATTCTCGCCTCGTTTTGCATTCAGTGAATTTCAGTTAGAATTTGTTAATGTGGTGGGAAACTCAGATTTTTTAATTTTTTTTATATTTCTTTCCTTGAAAACATCAAAACACTTCTTCAGAAATTATAACTCTCTCCTGTGCGTGACTTCTACATTGGTTTGCATTCATCACCAGTGTTACATAGTTTTGTTCACATTCGAAATAGGTACGACATGTTTTTTGGGGGAAGCAATCGATTTGCAGAAAACAGATCCATGTATGCCAAAGATTCTCACAAGAAAATTATTTAAATTGAAGAAATGCGGTTTGTGAGACGAAACTTGACCTGTTTGTATATTCTGCGTGAAAGTTATATGAGAATTTTATGTACTGTACTCTATATGAACGTACTCTGTGTACAATTCACCATCAACCTCTTTAATTTTTAAGGTTATATTTGCTAAAAATTGTCCTGTTTGGGTAATTTTGTAATAATATTGAGTTGCCTATGTTTTCATAATATAAAACATTAAAATTCTTTCGAAGATTTCTATCGCCAACCTCATCGATGAAGTGGACATCATCCTTTATCGATGACCTGAAAAATGTTTACCTTTTGATGAGAGAAGCATTAATTTCAAAATATGGGAAAGTAAAAATACCGCATTCAAGCCAAGATATTGCGATTTGGTAGTTCTAGGCATTAATAACTCAACTGCAAACAATTTAACAATGCAAGAAGCACGCAAGAAGAGTGACATGCGATTACAATCTGTTTTCGTAATTACTTCTTGTAGAGCCGAGGGTCGCGAGGAATTCATTTAAACTCCGCGTAACACGAGCCAGCTTAACGTGTTCGTAGTATTTGTTTTGAGCGTTTATCTAGTGCTTATCATCCTATAATATAAAACTCGAATTCATTCCGAACTCGTTATGAAAGATCTTTACTATACCAGTTTCTGGAATTCAATATTGAGCCATGAATTTCTTTAGAAAACGTAAGAACACCCTTGCAGATGTCTCATATCGGAATAGCTTGAAAATGTGTCAAGAAGACATATTTTGGGCGTCCGCACCCTTGCTGAAGGTATGTAGGGTTTTTGGTCTTGCGCCTTTCCCATTGGAACGCGGACAGGACGGCGAAAATGACGCCTCCAGTAGTGTTCTCAAGTACAGTGTCGCTGTTTACTTGATAATTGCCACCATAATGCTATGGGACTTGTACAACACAGTTGCAACCATCAAAGCAATGAGCCTAGAAGTGAACATTGAGATATATTGGGTAGCGGTCTCGTATTTTATCTCAATGAGCAACTGCTGTACTTTGTTTTTCCGCCGATCCAAAGTGCACCGGATTTTGATGGAATTTGTTCAGTTTGACAAGAGACTGGCCGGACTCGAAATCCAAATTGACTCTCACTGGTTTCGCAGGAGCGTCAGAAGGCAAATGTTTGTGTTCTGGCTCGCCGCACTCTTTTTTTCCTATCTGAGTTACTCATTGTTTTATTCATTGGAAAACGGAATCTATCCGACTATCGCTGTATTTTATTCGACCAACAGTACAGTCCTGCTCCTGCTACTATACTACAACCTCTTGCGGCACCTAAACTTGAGGATCGCCCTTTTGAACGAAGAAATACGCCAAGGCATATCAACCAGTTCTTTCAAGCAGATTCCATGGCAAGGATCCATAACTGTGCCTGCGAAGCAATGTGAACTGTGGGAGTCCCTCTACCTAAACCTCTATAAGGTCAGCGTATCTGTGAACCGGATCTTCGGAAGTGTAATTTTGTTCAACGGGGTGTTCTTTTTGATGGACGTAGTGTTAGTACTTTTCGTCCTCTTGGCCCCCATGATTTCTAAATTTGATAGCTTTTCCAACTTCGCTGTAAGATTCTTGAACGTACTTTGGTTATTCTTCGAAGTTTTAGGATTGGTGCTCATCGTCCAGTCGTGCCAATCTGCATCTGATAAGGTGGACATAACATTTTGAATATATTATTATTTTAATAAGTATTCAATGGAAGTTTTCGATTTTTATGCAGTTGCTGTCTTGCAGAACGAACAGCCTCTGATTTAATAAGTTAAAAATTATTGTCATAACATTATCTCATGTATAAATTCATTTAAATAGTACTTTTCCTGAAAATTGTTGGACGTTATGTAAATCATAACTCTTCGCTTTAATTGTAACTAATTTATCTTGGGAATCGTTTGAAGCATCTCTTCCGCATGTAGACAGTAATCGTTTTAAACCATACATATTTTAGCTTTCATTATTTTATTAGTGACAGATTTTTTCTTTCCATTCAAACATGAGCATTTTAATTGCAATCGAATAAATTTAAATTGTCATATTTTCATAGGATCGTATATAATGCAAAATATGTTACTATTTATTATTCTCCTTTTATCGCCTCTTATAAGAACATGATTGGAAAGGTATACTCCATGTCGGAGTACACAGAGTTTCCAAATGTGTTCTTTAAAATTTCACAATTCACTCAATATTTTTCGCACAGATGAGAATTTAACGAGAAGCAAGCAAGTTCCCGAATTGAAACAATGGAACATTGTCAACTATTTGTAAGTTATGGAAAGTGGTCGTAATTGTAGTCCGATTTTAACCAACATTTGAATCAGTCGACCAATTTTAGCAAAACTCCCCAATACCCAATTTCATCAAAATACGTCCAGCGTTTCCCGAGTTGAAACTAAGGAACATTATAGGTCTTTATGTAAAGTAGTCATCTATGACTGATAAATTTACATATACTGGAGAAATCTTGCCATTTAACGGGATGTTCCCTTGCCTACCAATTACATTTATAAGTTTCTAAATCCTATTGTTATTTCAATTCTTATGAATTTTAGGTTACTTTGAAGGCTTTTAATAGGGGAAGGAGAGAAAGACAGGAGCGGGACAATATTTTCATAGCAATAAATGTAAACATCAACTTTTGAGTTATTTACTAGAAGGAATACCTAAAGGGCTGAAATACTATTCAAAAAGATTAAATTCAGTATTAATGAAATAGAAACAGGAAATCTGAGGATCGTGCTGGTCGTTTTAATAAACAAACCGAGCGTGTAAATAATGTATAGAGTGAAGGATTGGACGACAGGTTAAGGGAGTTAGTTATAAGGTTGGAGGACTTGAGGACGGGTTGGGAAATAGGGAGAAAAAGAGAGGTTTAAAAGAATCACAATAATGATAATGGGCTATTTTGTCCGACCGAGTGTAAAGTTATCAAGATGTAGATAAAAAATTGAAATTTGGCAGAAATTTATATAATGACCTAGTAAGAATTCGTTTTTTTATGTTTGAAGTGGTAATTTAAGGAATAACTTACCGTTTGTGGCGTTATTTTGAGGGGGAAGAAAGTGCTAAATTCACCATTTCGTTTTTCGATACGGATCAGACTTATATATATATATATATCCACCATCACTCTATATCCTGAAAATAACCCACACTTTCCTAACCCGCAAACCTTTGAAGCGCTCCTATTTTTCGCACACTTCTGCCATCACCTCTTCATCTTGCCAACCAGATAAAGTCTTGAACCTTTCCTCCCACGTACTTACTACAACTCCTACAACTCCGTGAATTTGCACCTTGGGTAACTCGACACCATCACCGACCTCTCCGGGGAGATCATTCTCTTTTGGTGGATCACTTTCGACCTTACCTTGTTCTTCCTCGTGGTGGAACCCTGCCGCTCGGCCGCCAAAGAGGTAGACGTTAAAAATCTCCGATACGTCCACGTGAATGATTTACCTTGAGATGAACTCGTGTTATATGCGAATCTAGCTCGACAGAATCTTCCACCTACTTGTTCGGTTCCTTAAGTTTAATTTTGCTTTTGTTTGTTTTAGAATCGGAGACCTTTGCCCCAAGGGCGGATTCAGAAACTTCCCAAGGGAGGGAGGGGCGATCGCCCCAATTGCCCCTCCTCCTTCTTGATTCCGCCTCTGCCGACGACCACACATTTTTAAAATCTCTATCCCCATCAGAATCTATCTTTCCCTTGGCATACAGTCTTAATCCTCGGTGTAGAAACAAGGAATATTTCGCGGAATGAGTTTAAGAATGCACCAAGATTAGGGAATTGGGTCGTGCAAGGGGTGGGCGATCGACCCCCCCCTTGTATCCGCCAACGTTTGCCACCCAATAATGCATACATATATATGTATATATATAGTTGGATTTTTACGAGAAGATTGTCCTATTATCATTTGACAGTTTTTATCAACATGCAAAACTCTTATCTCGTTTTAGGCAATTTGAAAGCGCGATTTCTTCGTATTACATGAACAATATTAGCTTATCCAGGTTTTACGGTTAGGAAGTTAGTAAATGTTTTTTGCACAACCGTTTAATTTTACAAACATATAGAATATTTCTAATCTTTCTGGATTATAATCATTAATAGAATATACGAATGCTCGTGTAATATGAAATAAATGTCGTGCTGCGAGTCTCCTTAATTTGGCGACACTCAAAAATTCCATAGCGAAGAGATTCAGTTAAAGTCAATTCATTCGTATTGTACCCCAATGGAACTACCAATAGAATAATGCATTTACCATCAAAGCTGTGAGATAAAAAAATTGACACAGTTATCATTCTTCATTAAAGCCATCTAGGATAAGAATTAATGGTAGACTGGATACAATTTTGTTTAACAAATTACTTTCTATGATGTTGAGAACATGATACTAAACGGGTGAGTATTTATGCAATTCTTCTCGATATTTCTATCGAGGTTAAGTTGGATGCAGAGAATATATGAACAATTTTTCAAATTTGCCTTTGATATTTTCACAAATAATCATTATGTACGTATGTATGTTAAACTTAAATATGGACAGTTGATTCTACATTAGCGTCTGCCTATATTTTTCTACGCATGCATTAGCCAAATAAGACAGAGAAACAAATTTGAAATGGATAATACTGCTGCTATTTGAACGATAACTCAACAGAAGCATTCTTAGGCGTTCTTTACCAGCGAAGCGGTAGTAACGGAACGCCTTATGGGCGCTTCTTGTCCGTCTGTCGTAATTATCATCTCCTAAATCACTGACAGATGTGAATTAAATTAAGTAGGAGTGATCTTATTAAAATTTATCTCCCAATTACGCGTTTGAACTAAATCCGTCAATTTGAACTTTCACTTTACATAATTACTTTAATAAACTTTTCGTATCGTAAAATGGGTTCCATCAAACAACAATGAAATACCTTACTTTTCTCTCCCTAGCTCTTAGATGATCTGTAAAGTATAAATTTAAAAAAGTATTCGAATAGAGAACAACATTTACCGCAGGACAGTCCGCGAGACTACGTAATTACGGTTTATAGTTTCGGAGATAAAAAGTCCGGGAATCCCCAATCTTTCGATAACCCTTCTTACGTATTTCCCATAAAGAACGCCTTTGAAAATTTCTGTGCATTCCATGTATGGAGCATATACTATTTACAATCTAATGAATTTATCTTTTATTTATAATTACTATATGTCTATCCGTCCGTCTGTCCGTCCGTCCCCCCTTTTATCTCTTGAACAGTTTGCCATAGAGAAATGCTGTAAACGCCATTTTGTTTCTGCCAACTAGGAGACCTCGAGAAAATTATTTTTGTTTACACAAGTATCACAGGTTCGACTCCAGGAGACAATTATATTTTCCTATATATTTACACAGGAGTTTCGATTTTTCAAGATGTAAGGGTTTTTTCCTTCATTCAATAAAATACGTAAATATTGACCGAAATTCTCCTACTAAACAATCATTCGAAAATCACTATTTCTCAGAAGGTGGGGACTTTGTCTTCGTTGTTCTTATATAAATATCGTTGCTACTTCAGCACAACCTCACATGGTGCCTCAAACGGAGGATTTCTCGGTTGAACTCTGAGATGAGGCTCAGCTGCAAATCTCCCTAATCGTCTCTTTGTTTGATTTACGTTCCTTTTGTTTATCTCTACCGCAAATGTGGTCTTTCCACATTTGCGAGGCGCATTAAAGATTGGAGAACTCTTCACCTTTCCATCTATCGTCTCAGCTGGATCTTAAAAGGCGTATTGGGTATCACTGCTCTCTTTCAAGGGATCTACTGCTTGTTGGAAACGATCATAGTGTAAATGTATTGCGTGGATCCGTTCATTGGAGAAACTATAACCTACAGCGAGTAGTACGAAGAAATTATGATCCTTATAACTGTCGCCACGGATCTCATGGCGTATATTCTCCCCCTGATGTCTTGCAACTCAGCATCGAAAGAAGTAAACTAGTGACTGATAGTTCGATTTTAATAATTCGTGCATCTAAAAACCGAATAGACTGTTATTTACTTTCTCCAAACGTAGTATAAGGGAGAGTATAGTTTTCATAAAAAAAATCCATTTCGAGATTTCAACGGAAATACACGTTTTGAGGTCTCTTGAACACGTTTTGACGATTTTCTCGATAATGTGTGTGTGATTGTGTGTACGTGATCGGATATTTGCTCTTTCACTAACTGAAAAACTAATAATCAGATCAACGCAAAATTTTAAATTTGATATTTTCGTTAAAGACACGAGTTGATTAGGTTTTGTTTAAGATCGGTCAACCAAAAGTGGGTGTTTACTCTTGTCACTTATCCGTTTTTTATATGTTTGCTTTAATATTTGATGAATGTGGAAAAGTATTGTAATAAAAGTTGCAATACTAAGGGCTCATAAGATAGAACGGCTAGGATAAAAAAACTAAACGGGGGAAATATTAAATTCTCAATAAGGGAATTGATAGCTTGAACGATCGGAGCCTTCCCCTTGAGTCTTTTCAAAGCTAAGATTTCGAAAAATTATTGATTGGAATCTTTACCCTATAATAGAGTAAAGAACTGGTTAGTTTTTGGTTAAAATTGGTCAAACGGAAGTGGGTGTTTATTCTTGTCCCATTCGTTTTGTTATATTTGCTTTAATATTTGATGAATTTAAATAATACTGGAATAAAAGTTGTAGGTATTTAATTTTCTATAACGTTTGTTCTAAACATTTCCCCATATAATGCATTGTTTAAGTGATATTTTAAAAACTAATTTTTTAGCTGCCACCACCATACTACCTAAAGGTAAAAACTTTATGAGGTGAAGAGTTCCCGGGTTTCCAGCCAGGTGAATATTTTGTCTACCGACGTTTCGGCACCTTCCTCAAGTGCCATCTTCAGGGGTCTCCTGAGTGCCGTACGAGCCTCCAATACCGGAGTAGTATATATACATGGACGGAAGATTGGTACGGCACTCAGGAGACCCCTGAAGATGGCACTTGAGGAAAGTGCCGAAACGTCGGTAGACAAAATATTCACCTGGCTGGAAACCCGAAAACTCTTCACCTCATCGATTCGCCAGGAAAGCATCAGATCTTTCTAAAAACTTTATGTTTAGTTATGTCTTAGTAACGCTCAGTTTTTATTTTCCTAATTGTTGGAGCTTCCTGACTGTATCCAATATCAGCGGGTTATGGTCTGAGCTTATTTCTGTTCTTTGTAGTATTTAAAATTTTCTCGCAGTTCGTCAAAATATCTAATATCATGTAACCTATTTGAAATTTTTAGAAATATTACAGGTATGGAAAAAGTCATTTGGTGGCCACATCAGATTTTTATTAGATAATACGGAAGAGCAAGTGATATTTATATATCCGGAAACCATGAATAGCTTTCTTGTTCGCCCTGGAATTTCGTGAGTTTGAAATGTGCGGAAATGAGTGTTAATATTGTGAAGCCATTGCATTGTATGTACTTGCTCCATATACGTAGTATAGAGGAAAAATCGACTACGAGATTTCGAGGTTCCCTGAACACGTTTTGACCATTTTATCGATGATGTCTGTGTGTGTGTGTGTCAGTGTGTATGTGCGCGTTTTTGTGTAGGTGATGGCTTTTTGTGGGTGCTCTAACTCAAAAACTATTAATCAGGTCAACGCGAAATTTTATATTTAACATTTTCATGGCAGTCACAAAAACGGATGAGTTTTTGGTAAAAATCGGTCAATCGGAAACGGGTGTTTACTCTCGTCACGTATCCGTTATTTTAAAATATTTGCTTTAATATTTGATATATATAAAAATGTTTTAGAATTAAAGTTGTAGGAATTTTAATTTTCCACAACCTTTGTTTGAAATATTTTTCCATACAATGCATTTTTTAAGAGATATCTTATATTTTTAGCTGCCAACACCACGCCACCTACAGACTAGTATTGTTAATTGACGCTTAGTTGTCTTAGTAACGCTCCTTTTTTTTCTTAATTGTTGGAGCTTTTTGGCTATATCTAATATTAGAAGTCTATGGTTTGCATTTATTTCTCTTCTTTGTAATGTCAAAGTTTTCTCCCATTTACTTAAAATATTATAATGTAACCTATTTGGAATTTTTAGAAATATTACAGATATGGAGAAAGCCATGTGGTGGCCACATTAGATTTCTCTATAAATGATGTCGAAATTTAGTTTGATTTGAGAAGTGCTGCGGACGATCGTTTAACTATTACATTAGATCAAAAATGTTTATTTGTATAACGTGTAAAATCATTAAGGTGAATTACAATCCCGACTAGCTACAAGTACCCGGCATTGTCCGGGTGAAGTTAGTGGTCTACATTTTGATTCAATAAAGCATATTAAAAAGCTAATCTTATATGAATATTTCTTCGGTGTTCCATACAATAATCGCAAACACGTAACATAACCCCTAAAATTTTAATACCAAGTGAATATGAATAAAAAAATCTGATGTGGTCACCATATGTCTTTCTCCATATTTGTAATATTTCTAATAATTTCAAATAGTTTGAATGATAATAAATATTTTAAGGAAGAGAGGGAAAAATTTTAAGTCTCTACAAAGAACAGGAATAAACTCAAACTGTAGCCTTCTGATATTGGATATAGCCCTGGAGCTCCAACAATTAATAAAATAAAATGGAGGGTATTTTGTATACAATAGTCACTGGTAGGTGTGGTGGTGCAGCTTAAAAATTTTCTTTTTAAAATAACTATTCCCACAGTGAATTATATGGGAAATTTTTTCAAACAAAGGTTGTCGAAAATTAAATTACCTACAACTATTATTCCGTCACGTTTTTACATTTATCAAATATTAATGCAAATATTTCAAAATAAAATCTGATGTGGCCACCACACGTCTTTCTCCATATCAGTAATATTTCTAAAAATTCCAAAGAAGTTACATAATAATAAATATTTTAAGAAATTGCAAGAAAATTATAGACTACAGAGAATACAAATAAACTAAAACCATAGCCTTAATTAAGAAAAAAAGGAGCGTTACTAAGACGTTACTAAGAGTCAATTGTTAACAATAGTCGGTACGTGGTGGGGTGGTGGCAGCTAAAAACATAAGATATCTCTTAAAAAATACATTATATGGGAAAAAACTTCAAACAAAGGTTATGGAAAATTATATTTCCTACAACTTCTATTCCAGTACATTTTTATATTTATAAAATATTAAAGTAAATATTTCAAAATAACAGATAAGTGGCAAGAGTAAACACCCAATTCCGGTTGACCGACTTTTACCAGAAACTAATCAGTTCATGTGACTTTGATAAAAATGTTAAATACAAAATTTCGCGTTGACTTGATTAATAGTTTTTGAGTTAGATCACCCACAAAAAAGCTATCGCGCATTTCCGTCTCGAAGTCTCGAAACAATTCTTTCCCCTATATTACGTATGGAGAAAGTAAAAACGGATGTGACAAAAGAAAACACCCACCATCGGTTGACCTATGTTTATCAAAAATTAATCAGCACTCCTTCCTTTAACAAAAATGTAAAATATAAAATTTCGCGTTGATCTGATTAATAGTTTTTTAATTAGAACACCCACAAAAAGCTTACACACAGACATCATCGATAAAATGGTCAAAAAGTGTTCAGGGGACCTCAAAACGTGTATATCCGTTGAAATCTCGAAGTCGATTTTTTTATACTACTATATTTTTTATACTACGTATATGGAGAAAGTAAAAAGGGATGTAACAAGAGTAAACAACCACTTCGGGATGACCGACTTTTACCATAAACTAATCAGTTCTTTTGCCTTTAACAAAAATGTCAGACAAAATTTCGCGTTGATCTGATTAATAGTTTTTTAATTAGAACACCCACAAAAAGCTTACACACAGACATCATCGATAAAATGGTCAAAAAGTGTTCAGGGGACCTCCAAACGTGTATATCCGTTGAAATCTCGAAGTCGATTTTTTTATACTACTATATTTTTTATACTACGTATATGGAGAAAGTAAAAAGGGATGTAACAAGAGTAAACAACCACTTCGGGATGACCGACTTTTACCATAAACTAATCAGTTCTTTTGCCTTTAACAAAAATGTCAGACAAAATTTCGCGTTGAGCTGATTAATAGTTTTTTAGTTTGAACACCCACAAAAGTAAAAAGCGTCCCTCGAGGAAATGTTTTGATGTACAAAATCGCAAAGTGGAACAGAATCCGTCATCCCGATGCGCGCTTTTGATGAGTCCTTTAGTCATGCGAAGATAAGCGGATGGATCGGAAGTGTGAGTAAAGAGGAAACGAGGAAGGATAGACTGGGAGAAGCGAAGGTCTCGTGGAGGTTTCTGCGAAAGGATGCGCGTGTGAAAGAGAATGATAAAAGCTCAGAAGATAAACGACGACGTGGCGTACTCCAATGATATTAGTTCCCTGCGGAAACATTTGAGAAGGAGCAACGAAACCGATTTTTTTGTCAAGTATGTTACATACAAAGGGTTCCTGTGGCGGGCATCAAGATATTTTCCAGAAAATCATGCAAGAACAACTACAATTTTCCAAAATGCGCGAATGATCCCGATTATAAACCAACCATCGAAACTTTTACTAGTCTTTGAAATGTACATAGAAAGAGATGTGATAATAAAATTAAAGTCTATGAACACACGAGCGTGACTCTAAGCGTCAAAGGAGGGAAACGTTCAAATGCCTTAGTGCATTGCTCCCCAACCTTTTTTATTTCACGGCATACCTATAGATATTTTCATTCATCGCGGCATACCGAAATTAATTTCACTCGAAACTTTGTTGAAGAATTCTATAACAACATTAGAAAAGAATTAAAATAATAGACAACATCAGAAATAAATGAAAAATAAAATATTTTCTTAAGAAGGGAGTAAATTGTGGCTAAAATTCATTGAAAATCATTTTTATAATCCAGTGAATTTGTGAAATAAAACCAAAATTAATTTTTCAAATTTTTTACCTGTATCACTTTGTTCAGATGCAGTACAACACGTTTATAACGACATCGAAGAAACGGTGAAAATATTTTCCCTATAATGAAGGTCTTAATATCTAAAGATGACTGGAAACTTTATTAAATAATTTTATTAGTGAGAAACCTGTCTCTGTCTTGAAGAACAGTCTTTTAATGTTCGGCTCTATGGTGAAAAGAGCCACTCAAAGTTTCTGGTCGAGGTATTTCAGACACGATCTCTTATTATTCTTAATCAGCGATAATGTTGAAAAACTTAATTCACATAAATATGTTGTAGGAAACAGCAACAACACATCAATTGCACATTCACGAATGGTTGGGTTTCATTCCTCGCTTGCAGTCAAAACTCATCCAGAGACATATCATCTAACTTCGGGTTAAGACTGCAATCGTTCCTGAGTTCAGTGAAATCCCTCTAATTTTTAGGGAGAAATCATTAATTGATAAGTCCGCAAAAGAAGAAACTTCTTGCGCTCGTTTGTAGCTTAAGAATTACAAACTCGGATTTTCCCTTGCATAAACTCCATGCGTCCCGCGGCACACTAAGTACTTCGTTACGGCACACCTGTTGGAGAACTGCCTTAGTGCACAGCTGTGCTCCCAAGTTTTGATGATATTGGTATTTCGGGATTAAATGGTGAAATGTACCTGCAGTAAATTGTCTTATTTTCAGAATCTATGAGCAAAACAAAATTAGCATTTTTTGTCACATATTTTTACTTTCTCCATATACGTAGTATAGGGGAAAGTATTGTATTCATGAAAAAAATCGACTTCGGATTTCAACGGAAATACACGTTTTGAAGTCTTACCCTTTGTGAGGTTCCTGATGTTTGGAGACTAGCACACGTCAGACCCATTCATAAGGGAGGTGACAGAGAAAACCCAGAAAATTATAGGCCGATTTCTGTAACATCATTAGCATGAAAGATTTTGGAGCACATTATTGTTAGCAACACAATGCATTATCTCGAGAGTAGATCGCTCTTAGTCAGCTGTCAACATGGCTTCAGAAAAGGCAGATCCTGTGACACCCAACTCGGTCTATTTGTGAATGATATTTTATCATGCGGCGAAAATAATAAACAGGTCGATGCAGTGTTCCTTGATTTTAGGAAAGCTTTCGACAAGGTTCCCCACCGTAAGTTGTTATTAAAATTGGGAAATCTTGGCGTTAATGTTAAAGTCATTAACTGGGTTCGCGCTTTCCTTTGGAATAGAAAACAAAAAGTAGTCATCCATGGTAAGTCCTCGAGTGTGGCAGATGTAGTCTCTGGAGTGCCGCAGGGTAGTGTGAACGGACCTATGCTTTTCTTACTTTATATAAACGACATCAGCTCAGTTGTAAAAAGTAATATCAGGCTTTTTGCGGATGACACCGTAGTCTATAGAGAAATTAGTGGTCCTAGCGACCATCGTCAGCTTCAGGATGATCTGGATGCGTTATCTGTATGGTGCAAGGAATGGCAGCTAGAAATCAATCAAAAAAAGAGTAACGTTCTAAACTTTTGGAAATCTAGAAACCCATCGTCCGTATTTACCTACCCGATAGATGGTGAGAGCATTCCTGTTTCGTAATCCGTGAAATACCTCGGGGTAACCTTGAGTCGTGACCTGTCTTGGGACACCCACATAAGACGAGTGATAGGTGCGGCAAATAAGAAGTTGGCTTTTGTGCGTAGAAAAGTCAGGAGAAGCATGGAAAAGGTGAGAGAATCCTGTTATTTATGGTTGGTTAGACCTCAAATGGAATACGCAGCAGCGGTTTGGGATCCATATCAGAGGGGACTCATAAAGGATTTAGAAAGAATACAGCGACGGGCAGCTAGATTTTTGAAAAAGAATTACGATAAAAAACAGAGCGTTACGTTACTCATTGAAGAGTTGAGTTGGCCATCGTTGAATGATCGTAGATTAGAGGCGAGACTTAAACTTCTAGATAAATATAGGTCGGAGATATTCGTAAATAAAATGAAGGATATTATTCGACAACCAACCTATATCGGACGGAGAAATAATGAGGACAAAATTCGCGAAATAGGTAGTAGGACAGAGAGGTATATGGAGTCCTTTTTCCCTAGGACAATACGTGACCACAATAGATTACAGTGAATAATAATTAGTTAGGAACTTGGCGCGCGGTTCCTACTGCCATGCACCATCAAGGTGACTTGCAGGGTAATATGTAGATGTAGATATAGCTTCCGCAAGTCCGTCAGAAGACAAATGATCAGCTTTTTGCTAGTTTTAATGATACCTGTCTTAGTATTCCTTCGTTTTTGACGAGCGGATACATATTCATCTAGATTTGTGCTGTTATTTACATTATGGAAGATATGATTTGCAACGCTAGATTTATCAAGTCGATTATGTTTATAATGTGCTAAATGTCTTTGAAGCGTGTAACCAGTTTCCTTCTGGTTTAACCTATATATTGTTTTGGACAGTGTGAACATTGTATTCTATAAATTCCTGATTTATCTAAGTTTTACGGATTTGTCTTTCGTGTTGCCCAATAGATTCCTCAAATTGTGTGGGTTCATATAAGCTATTGTAATTTTCTTTTTCTTGAAGATCCTATCCAATCCCTTGTTTATTGGAGGAAAATGGGGTAGTTTTATATATTTATTGTCTTTTTATTTTCTATTTTGTGAGTGGTGGAGTTCAACAACGATTTTTTGGTAGTATGTATTTGGATCAATTTGTTAATAAGATTGTGGTGGTTTCCTAGTTTGGCAGCTGTTTCCTTTATGTATCTGAGTTCTTTCTCGTATCTGTTTTTATTAACGGGAACATTAACAAGTCTATGGGTTAAGAAGTGGAAAACGGCTGTTTTGTAGTTAATTGGGTGAAAAGCGTTATTAGGGATAAAATTATTTATGTTGCTTTTCTAAAAATATCAAACTCTAAGTGCTGTTTGTTTTTTATAATTAATAAATCTAGAAAGGGTAAGGTATTATTTCGTTGAAATTCATAAGTGAATTTTATAGAGGGATATATATCGTTTAGTTGGTTGACGAAGTCATCTAATGGTTAATGGTTTAGGTCAAAGATAGCGAAGATATCGTAAACGTATCTATACCATATCCTAGGAAAATATTTTAATTTTTCTTTACATATATTTTCAAAAGAGAAACTTTATAAATTATAAGTGACTTTTTAATGGCGGTTAAAATATAACATTGTACTAAATGTCATAATTGTATATTTTGTTATATAAGAAATCCCTGGTCATAAAATACAATTAGGGAAAGAGGGTGCGGTTGGGAGGTTAGAGTGGTATACGAAAATGTTGAAAATTAGCAAGGGGTACATTACCGAAAAGGTTTGAGAACTGCTGCGATAGAGGGTAACGAATTTTAAATAAACTATTGTCGGTAGGGATATATGTAGGACATATATATATATATATGCGCACCAAAAAGAAACTAAATGCCGGCAAAATAAAATCTGTTTGTTAACGCAAATAAAATAATGTTATTACTCTTTCGTACTATTTCTAGCGCCATTATAAAGTTTAGAAGGGTTGATTTTCACAATTAAACTGGATAAGCTAAAAATTTAATGGCGAAATATTGATAATTTCATTCTCGAGCTCGTAAAAAATGTATATAATTTAGCATAGAAAATTTTAAGCAATAGAAATCGATCGCCAGTCGGAGACGTTCCCTCTGAAGCAGCACGATCGTTTCAACTTAAGATCCTCGGCTTTAGATGTAATTCAAATGTTCGTTGTTCATAAACCTTGAAAGATTAAAACATTTTCTACTATATTTCACCACTAGGAAGTTGATACAGGTCGGATAGAGTCGAATTCAGCATAGAAGCATGTAGTTCTCAAGAAGACTAAAGAACACCTTGCAAGAGAACGCATTCTCCGACAGCTCAAATGTGTTCTTGGCTTTGCATGACTTTGCAATCACATAATAGGTAAAACATAATTTGATGCTCCCTTTTCTTAAATGAATTAGTTAATTAGTTGAACTTGATAAACCTTGGGTTTTAACGAGTTTAGAATATTCTATTGCTTTTCGTAGAACTTTCGGAGATTTCATTTTATATACGAGCTGTTTATCACCGTATTAAAAAAAATTCCTTGTCCAATAAAAATATTTATTTTCTGTTTTTATTGAACAAAAGTCGTATGTAGTAAATGTTCGTATGAATTTAAACTTCAATGAATAACGCATAAAAGAATAAAACCTATTTCAGAAATTATTCTGTTGGAATGTAACTGAATGAAAACAGTGTATTCAAACATTGCAGAATTAGAAGATCTCAAACTGTGTCCATGAATTTCACAGTGAGGTTAAAAATCATGGCTTGCATGACTTTTAAATCATCTAATAGGTAAAACACAATTTGATGATCCCTTTTTTGCGTATTCTTCTCGTATAGTAATAAATTCAATACCACAAACATCATTTAAGCACGTAGAAATTTTTTCAAATTTGGAAACAACATGAAAATTTAATAATAATCGATCGCCGGTCGAATACTTTCCTCTTGGAACAACACGATCTTTTCAATTTTATTCCCGCCACATTTCAAGTCACGCAGACAATTACTGTTCGGGAACTTTAAACTTTTTACGACTTTTCCACTGAACTGTGCTTCTAGCAGATCCATACATATCGGTCAGACCTGTATTCGGTTTAGAAGTATGAAGACCTCGATGGGAATTAATAGTACCTCACAAGAAAACTCATGTCTTGACTGCTCGAAAGTGTTCTGGACATTATCACCCTTGCTGAAAGTCTGCAGGCTCTTTGGACTCGCACCTTTCACGCGACAATCATGGCGACAACTCCAAAGTGGTTGCTAGATACAGCGTTGCGGTTTACTTGGTGTTTATCTGTGCTATGTTGTGGGACGTGAAATACACCATCACACATATGGAAGACATTAATCTAGATAAGATTTTGTTCGTATACTGTACAAATCTGGCGTATGTCGTAGCATTGTGCAATTGCTTGGTTTTATTTATACGCCGATGGTTGGTATACGGGGTGTTGGTAGATTTGGTGAAGATTGATGAAAGACTTGCTAATCTAAAGAACTGTATCGACTCGTATACCTTTCGCAAAAACATTAGAAGACAAATTTTTTGTTTTTGGTTTTATTTAGTGACATATACTCTTCTGAGATTTCCTTCGTTTTGGAAAAGTAGCTACGTATACAAGTATTTTACTGGTATTTACACGACCGCCAGTCTGTTCTTGATCCAGCTGCATCACTATAATATCTTGAGGCATCTGAAATTCAGATTGTCTTGCTTGAATGAAGACATACTTCGGACGCTTTCGAAAAATGACTTCGCAGGTTCGCCGTCGAAATATTTTGGAATGGCACTGACGAAGCGATGTCAGCTGTGGAAGTCTCTCTACCTTGACGTCTACAAGATCAGCATTGCCGTTAACAAGATATTCGGAAGTGTGATCTTGGTAAACACCACGAACTCTCTGCTGATCATGGTGATTTCGATTTTATTCATCGTGGTGGAATTTTTGACGGGTGTTGAATACTTTCCAAACCTGGCTCTAAAGATGTCGGTCATATTTTGGGTTACCTTCGAAACTTTTGCAGTGGGTCTCATCGTGCTCTGCTGCCAATACGCATCTGAGAAGTTAATACATATATTATATATATATTAATTTATTGTTATTAACATATAAGGCAGTGTGGGCATTCTTTTCTACATAGCGGGCCACCTTGCAGTTTGCGAATACTTTGGCGGACCGCATTGGATTTTGTAAATGTTTTTGTGCCCCGGATTAAAGTTTAAAGAAAAGAAGTAACCTAGATATTCTGGTATACATGTGAAAATCATGTGTAAATTATGATTTTGGAGTTGATATTCCAGAATTGAAAGTTTGTCATAATTTTTCCGAAAAATATGAATTTGGCTGTTAAATTTTGCGGATCGTTCTTTCATCAAAGCTTCGCGGGCTGCATAAAATGCTGTTGGAGATCACATCCGGCCCGCTTGCTTAGATTTTTATTAGAAATTTTTTAAACCGTTATATGTTTAGGATTTTGAGGAAATGCATAATTTCATTGGGATATTCCTAGAACCGTGAGACGTTCCTTTGTGTGTCACGTTGAATAATTCGAGAACGGGATGCATGATTTATACAATTTTTTTTTAAATATTCTGGTATATAACTCTTGCACCGGTGGTGTAGTGGCTATAGTGTTGGCCCCGCCAGCTCAAGCAACACCCGGTTCGAATCCTGTAGGATTTTTTCCGAGGAAACCCGGCCCCCTATTTGTGCGTATTGAAATTAAAAGATGCGTAGGAGCCAATGAAAAGAAGAGAAATGAGGTACGCACTCAAATCAACACTCCGTCCTTCGGAAGGGACGTTAAAACTTTTGGTTCCTTGATTGGCACATTCTTCTTGCTTCTACGTTTGGTAGTTCTTGAGTTATAAATGCACAAACAAAAATGCAAACAAATTCTTCAAAATAATTATTAGTAGAGATAGAGAAGTAGAGATTGGGATACGAACTCGGGACATAGACGTAAATGGGGTGAAAAGAATAAACTTGTTTTTTACATCAAAGAGAATTAGGTGGCCGAATAACCGCCCGAGATTCAGATTTTTGCGGTAAGAAATCTTAGTCAACATAACAACGCACATTGTTGCAAGCCAAAAGCTTTAGTTTGGCGAAGATAGGATTTACGTATTTATATGACCGAAGCATCTGGTATCGGAGAGAAAGGGGTAGTGGAGGGGGAAGGAGGGAAATAGGAGAGGTTGGGAGGATCAAAGAGTTGGCAGGGAGGGGGAATGGCAGGAGTAGGGAGGGTTAAGGGAGGAAGCAGGTTGAGGGTTGGGAGGGGAAGAAGAGAGAGCTGGGAAGGAACAATGTGTGGTGTGTAGATGGTAGGGAGGAAGTAGACAGGGCAGGAAGGGATATTAAAAACAAGAAAGGCGAGTATTCAATTTTACTTTCGGTTTAGTGTTTTGAAAGTAAATTTTCCCGATCGTTTTAAAGAGAATGTCATGTGCTAGTATATTTATATCAACGAATTTCTTACGATTCTCTCTTTTCTTTTATGGTTTCCTGTTGAATTGTAATGGGCATTTGCTCTGGATATTTAGTCAACAATGATATTATTAAAGCAGGAATCTTTGGCATTATGTCGTCGAATTTCAAAAAATGGCATTACCTCATGCTCACATTTTAGTTATCCTTACTGATGGTGAGGATTATAGCATGTAAATTTTGTGCTCCACAGGATGTATATGTGATCAAATGTCAATGTCTTTCTTTTAAAAAAGTTAGTTTTTTACTACATACAAGTATAATAATACCGTGAAGATAACAATGCGCAATTTTTGTGCACCAATAGTAGCTACTTTCTAATGAAAGATGTGTTCCTGCCTGGTTTTTAATATGGGAACAGCCCTTTTGCAATGTAAGCAGTGCCACTTCAATCTATCTATAGATAGATATAGGATATATTCTACTGCAATAGATAATATCTTCATCATGAATTCTTTCACTAGATTCGCAAGTAAAACCTCAGACTTAGAATTCTCTGATCACCTTGGGAAACTTGTATAAATTCAAACAGGAGATAAGAAATTGACAAAGACTTATGAGTACAAAATATGATATACCTCAGTCAAAATTAATGTCTCCCTTCATTGACTCTCAAACATTGATTGGCACACTGCATATGAAGCAACTACAGTAAATGAAAAATTTAATGATTTTTATGAAATATTTCTCTATCACTTTAATTGCTCATTTCCATTAGTGGTTAAAGAAACAAGTTACTGCAAAAAGGATCACTCCAGAACTAAAACAAATGGATAGACATTTATGTGATCTTCATGCCAAAGCAAAAACATTTAAGGATACAATATTAATGACAAACTACAAATCTTCACTATAAAAAGCAAATAATAACAGCAAAAAAATATTACAACGATAACTACCTCAATAAAGCAACATGCACTATTGAAACAGCATGGCAGATAATTAAAAACTCTTTACAATCAAACAATTCTCTGATTGAGAACTTTCAATTACTTCAAGACATTAACATAATTACAAACCCCTTAGAAATAGCTAAAATATTCAACTATCATTTCTGTTACTATCCAAAAACATCTCCTAATAAACTTCCAGCTGTAAAAGATTCTGAGATGGTAGATTTTCATAACACATCCAACATATATGCACAATATTCCTGAAACCAGTTGAAAAAAATGAGGTTGAAACTACTCTGAAGAGAATAGGCAAAAAACACTCAGCAGGAGGAGATAAAGTTTCAGGTTCAATACTGTTAAAATCAAAACAATATGTTATAGATCCCCTTGCATTATAAATGAATCATTAATGTGGTATTTTTCCTTCCAAACTAAAAAATAGCTTGATAATATCCATACATAAAAAGAATGATAAAAATAATCCAGGTAACTACATATCAGTATCTCGTTTATCACCCTTCTGTAAATTATTTGAAAATATAATGACAAGTCATCTAACCGCTATCCTGGAAAATCATAACCTCATAAATCCATCACAACATGGTTTTAGAAAAAAAATGTCTACCATATTCCACTACCTATCACAAGTATACTATACTCTTGACCAAAAAAATTAAGCTCTAGGCATGTTATATGATTTTCATAAAGCTTTTGATGCAGTTGATCATAAACTATTATTCAAAAAGTAGTACACACTGGGAATAAGGGAAGTGCCCTATACTGGGTAACTTTCTTTATGACTAACAGAATCCAAAAGGTAACATTACCATACATAAATGGGAAATAGATAAACCATATCTCCTCAGATTGTAAAAATATATATGATCAGTTATTGGGCCACTTTTGTTCATGATTTACATAAATGATATCAACATCAACCAATTCAAAGGAGTTGAATCAATCTTTGCAGATGACATTTCTCAAATACCCACAGATCTAATCATAGACACTGAACAATCCATATGAAAATTGGAAACATGGTAAACAAAAATCTTCTTAATGTAAATATCTCAAAAACTACCAATTTACATTTTCATCCATACCAAGCAGGACAAATTGCTCTCAAAATTAACATCAACAATAACTTCATCAAAAAATCATCCCAGACTAAATACTTAAGTCTAAACATATCAGACTCCCTATATTGTATGAAACACATTCAAGCAGTTACTGATAAGGTCAACCAAACCATATTCATCATAAGATCACTGTGTGACAAGATTACTATGAGTTCTCTACTCATGCTTTACTATATTGTTGTTCACTGAATTCTGAGATATGGCATAATTTTTTGGGGATCATCGCCCCATATAGCCTGACTATTTATAACCCAAAAACGAGTCATACGAGCAATTTATAAGTTAAATAAATATATATCATGCAAACCAAAATTCATAGAAAATAAAATTATGACTCTTCCTTGTACGATATATTCATTTATGAGTCTGTAGCATTTATAAAAGAGAATTCTCATCTTTTTATCCAAAATTTTACCGTACATGATTACTTTACAACAAATAAAAGTGATAAACATGTAAAATCATAATACTTAACCCTATCAAGACACCATCCTAGTATTATGTATTGTATACTTTTTAACTAATTACCTAATGAAATAAAAGACATATACAACATAAATATATTTTTAAAACAAGTTAAAATGTATCTTGTAAAAAATGTATTATATAGTGTTGATGAATATTTACAAAAACAGTAACAGGTATTAGGTATATATTATAATGCATATTACTAATTCTATCCTTTCGTAACTGTGCAAGTTCAGAATGAACACATTCGATGAAGTTACAACAGAAATCTTCCCATTAATTTTTTTACAACATTCCGCCATTTATCAGCAGTTTTTTATGACGACTATAAAAATTCCGGCTGCAACAAAAAGCTCAAGATAAATCAGCAAAACACATGGTTGTGACCTCATACAACAGCAACGAAAATGAATTAGAGAAAATTTTCCTATTTCCATAAAAATTAGTAGTGCCTTTGGTTTTTGTTCTATTTCTGAAAAGTTCTTTTGGTGGCGAATTAATTACAAAGCAATTTTCAATTAAGTTAGTTCATGAAAAAGTACGTTATTTTAAACTTATGAGCCATCATCGTACGATTACTTTACTTTGGAAACTATTACTCTCATGTCTCTTGATATCTCGCATTAATGATGATTGATGTAAACTTATCGCCTTTAGAAGTGGTATGTAACACGCTTTCGTTTGAACTCGAGACATGTTATGACATGTTTCTTCGAGTTGAACAATCGATTGGCAGAAAAAAGCATCGGCGTAAGTTTATTATCCTAACAAGAAATTAATTTTTATCGCATAATTGCCCCTTGCGAGTCAATGAATGACATTTGGGGCTGCCAATAAGCTGCGCTGAATTTTTTAAATTTTCGATAAAATAAAGTAACCGCCACACGAAAATACCCTTGTTGTATTTTGTGCACGAAAATCGCATGTCATCCTATCTGTTACAATCTATATGAACATACTAATTGAATAACTCACCTTTTATCTTTAGACTTATAGTTAGGGTATCAATTTTTCTGGTTAAAAAAATCTATTCTGAGTTAATTATCGGATTTTATCATTTTTATCAAATCTGGTTTAATTCGTGTATGATTTAAAGAAATAATCTTTAAAAATAATTTTTTCAATTGTTATTTTTATTGTTAACATATAATATCATTTGCTTAGAAGGTGTTTTTTTATTTATGTTGCATCGTTATGGAGTTTTTAAATGGCTAAAAGACCACTCAACGTCACAGCTACCTGTTAGCATACATAAAAGCATTAAGATATACTTACTCAACTCAGGATAGCGAACTTGAGGATTAATCCAAAATCGAAATATATCCAAATCTAAATTTTGTGGGGACGGTTCTAACAAGTAGGCTTGAAATTCAATTTTGATTTCCTCCTTTAAATATTAACTGAAACTGAATAATTCATGACCACCAGTATTTGGGACATGCACAGATTTATTAACTGGGTCTATTATGGATGCGTTTTTCCAAAAAGCATTAAACGATATCTACCTATCGATTGTGGCATTCCAATTTGTACATAAAACTTCAGAAAAGTATATCAAGCCTTTTCAACGACAGCACAAAACATAACTGCATTACAAGCAACGGTTAGACGTGAATTACAGTCACCTTCCATATTAATTTTTAAGGATACATTCACAAAATCGAATCGATGTAATAGTCTCCCTTTTACTTTCCAATTATTTTTGTAGACTGATGATCGGCGTCAAACGTTCTTCAGAATAAAATAGTAAAACTTATAATTTATTTTTACAATACGATTCAGTAATTTCTTGATGCCCATTTTTACTTTCTCCATACGTAATATAGGGGCATGTATTGTTTTCATGAAAAATATCAATTTCGAGATTTGAACGTAAATACACGTTTTGAGGTCCGCTGAACACGTTTTGACCATTTTCTCGATTAATGCGTGTGATTGTTTATTGTGGATACTCTAACTCAAAAATTGTCAATGAGGTCAACGCGAAATGTTATATGTAACATTTTTATGAATGTAACAAGACTTGTTTAGTTTTTGGTAAATATCGTTGAACCGAAAGTGCGTGTTTACTCGTGTCACTTATTCGTTATTTTGAAATATTTGCTTAAATATTCTTAAAAACAAAGTTTTTTCGGCCACCACCACACTACCTACCCTCGACTATTGCAGACACTTTACGCTCAGTTAAGACTTAGGAACTCTGCTTTTTATTTAATCAATTGTTGGAGCTTCGTGGCTATATCCAATATCAGAAATCTATCGTTTGAGTTTATTTCTGTTCATCGTTAAGTCTTGAAATTTTTCTCGCAGTTCTTTAAAATATAAAATATCATGTAACCTATTTGGAACTTTAAAAAATATTACAGGTATGGAGAAAGTCATGCGGTGGCCACATCAGATTTTATTTATTGTCGGCTATCTCCGGGTCTTCCAGAAAATTATTTATACGACGCCTGATTCATAGTCTCTTTTAAGCTTTCATAGACGCTAGACCAGCAAACACGTACAGCTGCATGTGGTGTAATGCCTGAAATTCCACAACGTTCGCAGGCAGCTCAATACGTACCAAATATCTTAGGAGAGTGCTTAAAAACTGCACTAAGTTGTATAACAAACTTTCTTGCTGAGTTCATTTCGTGAATATTGATGGATTTTCCAGCAGAAACATGAACAGGATGTGAAATGTCTGTAACATGTACAAGTTGAGGCATATAATCACCAATTCGAGTTTTCGAAGCCATCATTTTTATATATTAAGCAATATCTATTGCTATGCATAGAACATCAAGTCGAAAGCTCCTGCAATAGTTGCGCTATTTGTTTTAGTAACTAAAGAAACGTCTATTTAAAAAGTGATTTTAACTGGTAGTTATTGTAAAATGTTATCGTAGTAATTACTGTTGTCCGACCTATAACACCACTCCTTTCATCAAAATCTAACATGTAAACTTCAAGTAAATATTTATTTAATATCGTTTAATATTTTGGCATAGTATTGTTAGGAGAACAACATTGTTTCATAGAATCACCTATTGGGCCGTACATGTATTCAAGCTTAATCCAGCATAGCATACAGGACGAACAAAATTGAAAACTGCTCTTTGCTTTTTTTGGTGTCCCGACTGATCGTCACAGAAAATTCGCCACTGAGACATCTCGTCACGGACAACAATTTGTACCTGCGACATTTCGTCACACCTAAAAACGGTTATTGCGACAACTCGTCACCTTTTTAATTTCATACCAGCGACATTTGTACACAAAATATTTGGTACCAGCGACATTTGGTCACACATAAAAATTTGTATCAGCGACCTTTCGTAATGAAAAATAATTTGCTACTACGACTTTACGTTTCAAAATTATATTTGTCACAAATTACTTTTCGTCAGACGTATCGTTTGTGGATTCTTTCTGGAAACATTGGCTTCATGGGTATCAAAGTATTCGGGACAATACTTATGATGGAAATTAATGTATATCTAACAAGTTTAATCGGAATCGGCGGGGGAAGGTAGTGGAGATAGGGATTTCCTTACGGGAACATGAGCTCTATAGGTATCAATGTATTCGAGACCATACACATGTTTGAACTTTATGAATACCAAGTTTAATCGGAATTAGCGGAGGGAGAGAGGGGGGATAGGGATTTCTTTCCCGGAACATGGGCTTCATGGGTATCAAAGTACAGGGGACGATACGTATGCTGGAAATTTTTGTATATCTAACAAGTTTAATCGGAATTACGTATGTCGGAAATTTATATATATCCCGAGGGTTTCATCGGAATCAGCGGGGGGAGGGGTATAACGTTAGGGTATCTTTCTGAGAAAACGTGATTCATGGGTACCAAACTACTCGGGAAAATACGTATGTTGGAAATTTATGTCTATCCAGCACGTTTACTTGAAATCGGCATGTGGAGGGAGGAAACGGGGTTCTTATATCCATCCGTCTGTCCAGCCGTTCATTCGTCCGTACTTCCATCCGTATGTTAAAACTCGTGAACCGCTGGACGTATTTTGAAGAAATTTGGTATGTGAGAGTTTTAGTAAAATTTGTCTACCGATTTCAATTTTGGTTTAAAAATGACAAAAATTACGACCACTTGACATGAAGACCTACATGTAGTTTACAATGTTCCTGCTTCGAATCGGGAACCACAGGACGTATTTTTATAAAATCACAGTAGTATAAATCCATTGGGTTGGGGAATAACGAAATTTCTCTCAGAAAATTAGATATCTCACGGCGCATCATCATCTGGATATGTTTTGCTCTTGTAACAACAGGAGTGTTTCAAGAAGCTTATCTTCAAATGCAATGGAAATAAGCGTAAAGTTTGCCTATCTATCATTTATATTTTTTTAAACAATTTTTGTCTGTAGGAAGTTTCTGTTAAAACTTGAGTAGAGAAAATCACTATGGAGTGATAGCATAGATTTCAAGTTTATTCCTAATGCCTAATATATCAATTCTAAATATTTTGAAATTTACATGCTAAAATTAAATGCCGCATTGAAAAATTTCTGTCTGTTGTTCAACAACAACAGTGTCTCTCAAAAGCACTGCATCTCTCTGGCCAAATCATCTGCTAGAAAAATTTACCCTTGGTTCGAAAGGAATTAAATAAGCAAAATGATCTACTATTTAACTATTATTATGCTGATGCATTTAACCTCCTACACTGCCCACAAAATAAGTGCTTTGTCATTTCAGTAGAAAAAGAACCTTTCAATGACGGCCATCAATTCACTGCCAGTAATAATCCCAATTCATTCGAAGATACGAACCAAAGAAAACAGATAATGTTTATGAATACTAGAACGAATTGAAAGAAGAGTACAAAAAGAATGTCTGGATACGAGACAAGATGACGACTATCGATAAGCGATTAAAAGAAAAATATTTTGGCTACTGTGGAATTTTGCAAAATAAACGGTAATGGATATAAAATGGACTTCTGTCCTTTACTGGCTAAATCCAGTTCCTTTTCTCCGTAAAGAGAATATAGAATTCCCTACGTACTCACTTACTTTGTCTTTATCCAGGAAAGAGGAAAAAAATTTCCCATTATTAATTTAGAAAGGTTAAATTTTCGTAGTATTTCGAACAAGGAAATTTGAAAATTCAATAAAATTCAAAGGCCAGTGAAATGTGTTCCTCTTGAAGAAACACTATCCTTTCAATTTGAGAAGAGTTTATATAGACTAATCGATTATAAGGAGCGAGACAGGCGTTTTTGCCCAGTTTTTGTGCGTGTCCTGTCAAGAAGAGATACTCAATAATCATTTCCAATTTACAAGTAAGCCAAATTATTCCTGCCCTTGAGCAAGGTACTTGTTAAGAATTTCAACATAAATTCACTCGTGGTAAGTTTCTACAAGTTGGTTCGGCTGAATTTCAACGCAAAAGATGCATCTCTGTAGAAGATTGAAAAACAGCTTGGCAGAAACCGCATCTCGAGATTGTTCGGAATTGTGTGAAAAGGACGTGTTCTGGACATTAGCACCCATCCTGAAAGTATGCAGGTTCTTCGGACTCGCAGCTTTCCCACTGAAACATCAACTGGATGGGGGTAATAACGCCTCCTATCGCATTGTCAGGTACAGCGTGGCGGTTTACCTGATAGCCATCTGTACTATGTTGTGGGAATTAAAATACACTCTCGCAAATAAGAAAACTTTTAATCTAGAAAATGCTGTTACGATTTATTGGATGACGATGGTGTACTTCATTGCAATATGCAACTGCTTCGTTTTATTTATCCGCCGATTAATGATACACAATGTGTTGGAAGATTTGGTGAAGTTTGACGAGAGAATTGCCAGTCTGAAGATCTGTATCTGCTCTCAAAGTTTTCGCAAGAACGTCAGAGGACAAATGTATATTTTATGGTTTTATTTACTCATAATTGTAGTTATGTACAACAGTTATTCTTCGGTGTACTCTAGCGAACACGGAATCTATAAATGTTTCGGAGTAATTTACACGTCCTCCAGTGTGAGCCTGATAAGAATGCAGCAGTATAATACCTTGAGGCATTATAAATTGAGGATGACCTGCTTGAATGAGGATATACGTCGAATAGCGTCATTTGCCTTCTCAAATAAACCGTTGCAAAGACCCGGACTTTCGTTTGCTAGACGATGTAAAATGTGGAAGTCTCTTTTCCTTGATCTCTACTATGTCAGCTTTGCCGGAAACAAGATCTATGGAAGTGTTATCTTGCTCAATACGTCATGCACATTAGGCAATGTAATAGTGATGCCTTATTTCCTCACTGTGATGTTAGTGTTGGATGTTCCATACTACTACAACCGCTCTGAAATGATTTTGCAGATTTTTTGGACTGTCTTCGAAGCGTTTGGAGTGGTTGTCTTCGTGCAGTCGTGCCAATCCGCATCTTATGAGGTGAATTGCAAATATATAACATGTTTAAAATCTCCATATAATTATTATATTGATAAAAGTTAATATTTTTCCTTTGCAAATGCATAAGTACTATAAAGATAATGATATTATAAGATAAACTTTTTTTTATGATTTGATGGATAAAATCCATTCATGGCTGCTACTGTACTAGATATAAAAAATATACTTTCCGTCATATCTCGTATAATATTAGTCCTACAAAAAATCTTCAAACAAAATTTGTAGAACTTGTCAAATGGAATATTTCTTTCCAAAATATTTTTATCGAAAGTGTAGCCGCTTTCAAGAATAACATGAATTTCGTACTTCACGTTTTTCTTGGATTTTTTCCCCTTATTTTCAACTAATACAGTTCATAGCAAATTAAGTAAATAAGATTTTCTATAAGTATAAATACACTTAATTTTTCAAGCGTTTCCATTATTTAGTAAATGAAAGGAAATGAATTATCTTCGAAGAAGAAATTAACTTAAGGGCGTTAATTTTCCTTACGCAAACAAACAGCGTTTGTAAGTAAAAAATTGCATTATTTACTACAAAGAAATGAAGGTGAACCTAATGTTTACTATTACTCATTTAGTGTGAACTATATAATGAATATATGAAGTATAGTGAAAGTATTGTTTCCATGAAAAATACATATTTTTAGATCCCCTAAACACGTTTTTACTATTTTTTCGATGATGTTTATGTCTGTCCGGCTGTCGTTCTGTCGGTCTGTATGTCTCAATATCCAGAACCTTGCATGAAATACTCATCCCACCTGTACTGATTATATAACCTGGATATGCTAAATGGTTTTTGACATAAAGAAATCACATTGCCTTATCGATTATTATTTCCAATTGCATTTTTCATGACACAACATTCATAGCTAAATCGCAGTCACATCGATCTTTCGAGTATTTCTTTTGATCGAGTTAACTAAATTTTTATGAGATGTTAAAATTTCACAGTTAACGCACGTGTTCTTTAAACTAATTCATACAGCATTTATTAATAAGTTTTATATTAACCTAACATTTATATATACTAGCTGAAATTATCCGGAGTGTCTCGGGTTTTTAAGTCAAAACAAATATTGAGGAAGATTTGAGAGTAAAACCAAATAATTAGACCAGGTTAAGTTTTATCTTAGTAAACAGAGATAGCTCAAACACTTTTGGCTGGTAGTGAGAGGAACTCCTTAAGCCAAAACAAGGGTAAGGATAAGCCCAATGCATTTCGCCCACGATGTGGGCATCCTCAGGGGCGATCTGACAGCGACAGAGACAAAAGGTGAGGAGATGAAATGTATAACCGGTGTGGAGGAAACGAAGGAAACATCTGAAGAACGAAAACAATTGTGGCGTGTGTCTTATCCTTGATCATTGAGCCTGTAAAGAGTCTTATTAAAATTAGTGATGTTGTTCATGAGGGTGTCTAAGATTTTATAAATGTGTAAATTTTTTATGAATGAATGTTCGATGAAGTTATGAGTGTTTAGACTTTAGTTTTATACTCTGGCCCGTTTGGAAGATATGATTTGCAACGCTAGATTTATCAAGTCGATTATGTTTATAATGTGCTAAATGTCTTTGAAGCGTGTAACCAGTTTCCTTCTGGTTTGACATATATATTGTTTTGGACAGTGTGAACATTGTATTCTATAAATTCCTGATTTATCTAAGTTTTACGGTTTTGTCTTTCGTGTTGCCCAATAGATTCCTCAAATTGTGTGGGTTCATATAAGCTATTTTAAATTACTTTTTCTTGAAGATCCTATCCAATCCCTTGTTTATTGGAGGAAAATGGGGTAGTTTTATATATTTATTGTCTTTTTATTTTCTATTTTGCAAGTGGTGGAGTTCAACAACGATTTTTTGGTAGTATGTATTTGGATCAATTTGTTAATAAGATTGTGGTGGTTTCCTAATTTGGCAGCTGTTTCCTTTATGTATCTGAGTTCTTTCTCGTATCTGTTTTTATTAACGGGAACATTAACGATTCTATGGGTTAAGAAGTGGAAAACGGCTGTTTTGTGGTTAATTGGGTGAAAAGAGTTATTAGGGATAAAATTATCTATGTTGCTTTTCTAAAAATAGCAAACTCTAAGTGCTGTTTGTTTTTTATAATTAATAAATCTAGAAAGAGTAAGGTATTATTTCGTTGAAATTCATAAGTGAATTTTATAGAGGGATATATATCGTTTAGTTGGTTGACGAAGTCATCTAATGATTAATGGTTTAGGTTAAAGATAGCGAAGATATCGTAAACGTATCTATACCATATCCTAGGAAAATATTTTAATTTTTCTTTACATATATTTTCAAAAGAGAAACTTTATAAATTATAAGTGACTTTTTAATGGCGGTTAAAATATAACATTGTATAATCATAATTGTATATTTTATTATATAAGAAAACCCTGGTCATAAAATACATTTAGGGAAAGAGTGTGCGGTTGGGAGGTTAGGGCGGTATACGAAAATGTTGAAAATTAGCAAGGGGTACATTACAGAAAAGGTTTGAGAACTGCTGCGATAGAGGGTAACGAATTTTAAATAAACTATTGTCGGTAGGGATATATGTAGGACATATATATATATGCGCACCAAAAAGAAACTAAATGCCGGCAAAATAAAATCTGTTTGTTAACGCAAATAAAATAATGTTATTACTCTTTCGTACTATTTCTAGCGCCATTATAAAGTTTAGAAGGGTTGATTTTCACAATTAAACTGGATAAGCTAAAAATTTAATAGCGAAATATTGATAATTTTATTCTCGAGCTCGTAGAAAATGTATATAATTTAGCATAGAAAATTTTAAGCAATAGAAATCGATCGCCAGTCGGGGACGTTCCCTCTGAAGCAGCACGATCGTTTCAACTTAAGATCCTCGGCTTTAGATGCCATTCAAATGTTCGTTGTTCATAAACCTTGAAAGATTAAACATTTTCTACTATAGTTCACCGAAGGTCGGATAGACTGGAATTCAGCATAAAAGCATGAGGTTCTCAAGAGGATTAAAGAACGCCTTGCAGGAGAACGCATTCTCTGACAGCTCGAATGTGTTCTGGGCTTAATCACCGTTGCTGAAGGTCTGCAGGTTTTTTGGATAGCGCCTTTCCAATCGAAAAGTCGACGTGACACTAACGGCGACAACTCCAAAGTGGTCGTCAGATACAGCGCCGCGGATTACCTGCGCTATGCTGTGAGACGTGACATACACCATCCAATATACGGAAAATATTACTCTAGAAATTGCCTTGATCGTACACTGGACAATCGTGATGAATGTTGTAGCGTTGTGAAACTGCTTGGTATTATTTATACGCCGATCATTGGTAAACGGGGCGTTGGAAAAGTAGGTGTAGTTTGATTTTATTACCATTGGGAAGATCTGCATAGAAACATATAGCTTCCGCAAGAATGTCAGAAGACAAATGATCGGTTTTTGCTATTTTAATGATAACTTTCTGAGTATTCCTTAGTTTTTGACGAGCGGTTACATATTCATCTAGACTTGTGCTGTTATTTACATTATTGTTAGTTTTTTTATTGAGCTCCTGCAATACGATAGCTTGAGGTATCAGAAAGTGAGGATGTCCTGCTTGAATGATGACATGCGAGGAACGGCTTAATATGTACCTTCGCACGGTTGCCGTCACAACGATGCGGAATTGTGTTTACCTTGATCACTAAAAGATCAGTAACGCTGTGAACAAGATCATCGGAAATATAATCTTGCTAAACTCGAAGAGCGTTTTGTTGGTCATAGTGATGTCGCTTTACCTGGTGTTCACCTGCGCTATGATATGGGATTTGAGATTCACTGTCAACCAAATGAAAAAAACTGATTTAGAAAAGCCTTTTCTCATATGCTGGATAACGGTGATGTATTCTGTTTCAATGTGCAACTGCTTGGTTTTATTTATACGCCGATCGATGGTTCACGGGATATTGGTAGATTTGTACAAGTAAGATTATATGCTTGCCATTATGAACATATTCATCGACTCATATAGCTTCCGCAAAAACGTCAGAACACAAGTTATCTTTTTCTGGCTTGGTGTATGATGCTTACTCGTCCGTGTATACTTTTGTGCGGATGTCTTATTTGAATGAAGAAATATGTCGGAGCGCGTCAACTTATGCCTTCGCAGGCATGCCGTTACAGCGATACGGAATTGTGTCTCCAAATCGATGTAACATGTGGAAGTCGCTATTCCTTGATCTCTAAAAGATGTCTCGCCGTGAACAAGATCCTCGGAAATATAATGCTGCTAAACGCGACGAACGTTTTGGTGGTCAAAGTATTCTACTTGGTGGAATTTCGGACGGGTGTTGAATACTTTCCAACCCTCGCTGTAAAGATGTCGGTCATATCTTGGGCTACCTTCGAAACGATTGGAGTGGCTCTCATCGTGCTCTGCAGCCAATACACATCTGACGAGGTGAATTTTGTATTTAAAAATCTGCCTCATGTTAACTAGCTGGGAAAACATCCGAAACTGACCGATCTACAGACAACACAACCGTCATTAACTATGATTAAGACTTCGCAACTCATGGGTTTGAACCAAAACCGAGCTGGCATACCTGCCCCCATGCAGCAGGGGTCAATTACCGACCAAATAATTTACAATAAAATTTAAATAATGTTATGTTGTTAAATTTGTGAGAATGTAACTCAACCGTCGAATCCGTGTTAATGCACCGATTAAAAGGGTCTTTTAAACGTAATTCTACGATAAATAATAAGATGTTGAATCCCACATGTAATCATGATGACCAGGAATACCAAACTTTTAAGAGTTTTTGCGACGGGATTGTATTGAATACAGTTTATGACTAGTCATAGTAACAATTCTGGCACATGCTGTTAATATATTTGACCACCCAACTAACCAACCCAACTTCTATATAATACAAATATTTTTCCTGTTTTCAATACAATCCCGTCCCAGAAACTCTTTTAAGGTTAGTATTCCTGGGCGTGAAGATTACATGTGAGCGAAAACTAGACGAAATCTCAAATATACTGTTACGAACCAGGGGTGGGTTTTGTACAATGATGCCAGTCAGATTTTTTTTCTCTTCATTTCCAACGCTACCCCGTTCGCCCCGTTACGCCGCTCCTCCTTCGACTCTCATTCTTTCTCTCTCCTCTCGCCGCGGTTTCTTCCTCGCCGACTCCTTCTTTCTCTCTCCTCTCGCCGAGTTTCTTCCTCACCGACTCTTTCTCGTTGATCCTCTTAAGCCGCTCTCGCCGAGTTTTCTCCACGACCGCCTCCCGTCGCCGTCCTTATATCCCCGTCCCGGGTTTTCGAACCGAAGTAAGGTGCCAGTCGGTCAATCTTGGGCTTATCACGGATTCCTTGCATTATCCGATAGGTTACGTCGTTAATTCTTGTAATAACTTTGTAGGGTCCGTCCTACTGCGACTGTAGCTTTGGCGGCTTCCCCTTCCACCTTTTTGGATTGTGCAGCCATACGGTGTTTCCTTCGTCAAACCTTCTCGCCTTCGCCCTTCTGTCGTATCTCGTCTTAATTTTATTGCTGGACTTCAGACTGTTAGCCCTCACACTGTCATGAATGGTGTCCATCTGGCCCTTCAATTCCAAAACATAGTCATCTATCGGTCTTGGAGCATCCGGTGCGCAACCTGTTAAGAGGTCGCATGGTAATCAAAGTTCTCTCCCGAAAATGACCTCAGCCGGAGTTCTTCCAGTTCATTCGTGGACGGCAGATCTGTAAGATAGCAAGGACAATGGAATATGTTTATCCCATTCAGGCTGCTGTTTGTCAACCAGCTTCGCCAAATGGGATTCCAGCGTAAAATTGAATCGTTCCACCATTCCATCGGACTGTTGGCGAGTCGGAGTCGTCCTGGTTTTGTGCATCCCCAGTAGCTGACAGATCTCCTGGAATAGGCGAGACTCGAAGTTTCTTCCTTGGCAAGAGTGAATTTCAAGAAGGACACCAAATCTACAGACCAATTCATTTACAAGCTTCTTGGCCACTGTTACATACTCCTGGTTAGGCACAGCATAACCCTCAGGCTATTTACTGAAGTAATCCATCACTAAAATTATGTAACGGTTACCATCCTCCATCTTGGGGAAAGGCCCATCTACGTCCACTGAGATCCTTTCCCAGGGCACTCCGACATTGTACAACTTCAACTTTCCGCGGCTTCGTGTTTGCGAGCCCTTAACGGCTGCACAAGTTAGGCACTTCCGGCACCATTCTTCAACATCAATGCAACAACCAACCCAATAAAACCGCTGTCATACCTTTAGCAGAGTTAGCTTGACTCCTCCAGAGACGCCGTAATGCACGTCACAATGTACATCTGGCACCATCTTGCGGGGCACAACCAGTTGCAAGGTCTTCTCTTTGCCATCCGCAGATTCCCAAACTCGGTGAAGAATGCCATTTTCCAAAACCAGTGAGTACCACTGAGCCCAGTAACTCATAGTCCTTGGACTCATTGGTAGCAAATCACTCCAAACAGGTTTTGGAACTCCAGTCGCCTTCCAGTTATGGATGGTTAGAAGATCGGTATCTTCCTTCTGGGCCATACGAAGAGAGTCTTCATCCCAGCCAGCTTCCATTAGTTTCATTCCGCCCCTTTTTACCGTCTCAAAACCCTTAGACTCCTGTCTAGTGCAATGTAAACATCGAGAGGAACATGGCCGTCAAGACAAAGCGTAGGCATTGAGGTGAGACTTTCCGTTCCGGTGTTCAATAGCGAAGTTGTACTCTTGGAGCTGTTCCAGCCAACGGGCAACCTGGCCTTCGGGGTTCTTGAATCTCAGGAGCCATTGAAGCGCAGCATGATCAGTTCTCAGGCGAAATCTTCGTCCGATTAGGTATTTATTGAAATGCTGCAGCGTCTTAACGATTGTCAATAGTTTACGGTGTGAGGCGCAGTAGTTTCTCTGTGGCTTGGACAGCGACTTGCTGGAATAGGCTATGACCACCTCTCTACCTTCTCTGACTTGCGACAAGAATCCGCCAACGCCAGTGTTGCTTGCGTCAGTGTCCACGATGAACTCACTTTTCTCGTCAGGATATCCAAGAATAGGAGCAGTACATAATCAATTTTTCAATTCTCGAAATGTACCTTCGCAATCCTTATTCCAGCAGTATAGTCGCCTCTCCTCCGTAAGTCTATGAAGTGGCTTCGCAATATACGAAAAATTCTTCACAAAACCTCTGTAGTATACACATAGTCCGATAAACGTTCGAACATCAGTTCTGTTTTTCGGCCTAGGCCAATTTTGTACAGATTCTATTTTTTCGGGATCGGGCTCTATTCCACCCTCAGAAATAACATGTCCCAAGTAACTCAGCATCCTCTTAAATAGTGAGCATTTCTTCGGACTCAACTTGAGAATAGCGGCACGGAGTCGCTGGAGCACTTGCTCTAGATTCCATAAATGTTCATCGAAATTTTTTCCAACGATTATGATGTCATCCAGATATACAAGGCACGCTTCTTCAGTCAAACCACTGAGCACTGTTTCCATAAGCCTCTCGAAGGTGGTGGGGGCATTACATAATCCGAAAGGCATGACGGTAAATTGCCACAGTCCGTTCCCTGTACTGAATGCAGTTTTCTCCTTGTCGTACGGATGCAATTCCACCTGCCAATATCCACTCTTTTGATCCAAGGTGGAGAACAATCTCGTTCCATGAAGGGTGTCCAGGATATCATCAATTTGGGGTAACTGATAGCTGTCCTTCTTTGTAACATCGTTTAGGCGACGGTAATCTACGCAGAATATTGTGGTTTCGTCCTTCTTCTTTACTAGAACTACTGGCGAACACCAAGGGCTCGAGGAAGGTTCTATAATTCCATCTTCCTGCATCTCACGCAGCCTGTCCTTTACTTACTGCTGTCGTGCTAAAGGAACACGGCGAGGCCGTTGCTTGATCGGCGCTTCAGACCCAGTATTAATCCGGTGTTCCACCGAAGTGGTTCCGCCCTGCTTACCTTTCTCGTGCGAAAAGACATTTACATACTGGAACAGAAGCTTACGGGTCTTCTCATAGTCATCTTTGCTCAACTCTCCTCTAATTTCTTCCATAAGGCACAAAAACCAACTCGGACATGAAACCTCCCCTTTTACGTCGTTAGTCCCTTCACACCACCGTAACCACAACTTCGTTGCATTTACCGACTATTTTTCCCCTCTTCAAGATGACGTCTTCCTTGCTGAGGTTTATGACGCGAACCATAACCGTATCCTTACACTTCACTAGTGTCCTTGCCGTTATCCATTTGTTGCTTCCCGTGGATTTGTGCTCGATGAGGACACTATGATCTGCACCACAATGTCCCCTTCGAGGGAGCGACACTGGTACCAAGCTTTCTGATCTGACAGGCAAGATTGTTTTCTTGAGACAACGAACACATCCTTTAGCGGCATCGTTTTAGAGGAAAACCTTTTCGTTTTGTAGGATGAGAACTCTTTGAGTCACATCCAACATGCAGTCCTAGGTCGTCAAGAAATCTAATCCGTTAATGCAATCGTCTGTGATATCCGCTACAACAGCCCTTTGTTCAAATTCTCTTTCCCTAATGCTTATCGTGACGGTTGTCTCTCCGAGAATGGGAATTCGCTGCCCAGTTGTTGTTTGAAGGTCACTAAGCTCGCTGAAGCATTGCAACAGTTTCGAGCGCACCAGAAAATTCGGGTTAATGATGGTTCGAGTTGCCCGTGTCAAACGTCAAGCGACAGGTTTCCCCGTCGATAAGTCCTTCCACCACCAGGCCATATCCGTCGCACATCTGTAAGATGGTAACACTTGGGGCTAGTGACCGTCCAGCCAGTGCCCGCCCCGAAGCCCTGGCGATTACTCGTTTCCCTGAGAATCCTCACCGTGCGGTCGTTCGTCTTCACGCTCGGTGCGGTTGGCCTCCTGCCTGGTCTCATGTGACTGATTCCTATTCGGGCAACTGCTCGTTAAGAAACCTGTTCATCCACATCGGTAGCAGTTCGGTGAGAATCATCTCGGACGTTGTGGTGAGGCCTCTTCAATTGCTACCTCCCGCACACGATGAGATCGCGGATCCTGCCGCACAGCTTCTACTTCTAGGGTACGGGCCAAGGAATCCTTGAGGCTGTTGTGGTGCCCCAACCTTACTGCTGCCCTCACCTCCAGGTCACGGATACCATCCACAAATGCCTGCACAAGGTTAGTCTTGATCGCGGATCCGGCTGAATCGAGGTATGCCCGTCCCACCAACTTTTCCACCTCCAAGGCCCAGTGCTGGAGTCCTTCGCCGCTTCTCTGAAAACGGTCGCGGAGCTGAACGCGGTAGACATGTTGCAAGTGTTTCTCCCCATACCGACTCTCTAGTGCTTCCAGCAGAGCCTTGTAATCACGGCAATCTCTGGGCAAAGCCTCCAACATCTCCAGGGCTTGACCACGAAGTGCAAGTATCAGCGCCGTCAATCTATCCTCCTCCCTCCAATTGCTCGATTCGGCAACTGCTTCAAACTGGCAACGGTGGTTGTGCCATCGAATTGTGGAACCTTGAATTTGGTGGTAAATGGAGCATTGTTCGAAGCTACGCCGCCGATACGCCTCACCTTGCTGGGTACCATGTACGTCATTCTGTCCTCGAACCCAGACATGGACTCGAAGCGATCCTCATGGCTCTTCAATTGGAGTTAATGCTCGTCGATAGTGGTCTTTAGCATTTTAAACTCGGCGTCGTATTTCGAGAACAAGTTTTCCAATCCCTCTAGGCGGTTTTCAATATGTTCCAATTGTGATGCTTGCTCCGTGCGCATCTCTTAAATGACCTGCAGTAAAACTTCTAAACCCGACGTAGACGCCACCGCAGTCCCCTCAGAGCTGCTTTCCGTTTTAACTCCTGTGGTGGCATCTTTTACCTGCATCGAATTTCGCTCCTGGGCGTTCCCGTCGGTGGCCGCGGCGTCATGGGCTCTCGTCCTGTGTTACTGCTCGTCACGCGGCGTCACTGGCATTCTTGTCGTACAATTTCACTTCTGACACCAAATTGTTACGAACCAGGGGTGGGTTTTGTACAATGATGCCAGTCAGATTTTTTTCTTTTTATTTCCAACGCTACCCCGTTCGCCCCGTTACGCCGCTCCTCTGCTGCTGCTTCTCGGGATTCCTGGAGAATCGTCAATAGTCCAGTCTAATGGCCTACCAGGGGTCGCGGTAGCGGCTCACGCGCTCGTAACATATAATATATAGTAATATAAAAAATATAATAAATACGGTAGAAATTGGAAGCAATTTGGTCGTGTTACTCTATAGCTGATCTTCAGAATATTTTCGTGATTGTCCTCTTTGAACTATCTTAATATTTCTTTCATTTAGTTTATGGAGTAACTTGTTTATAACGGTTGTGACGTAGATTATTTTGGTGGACAACAATTTAAAGTCCTTTACGCTAGCCGCTCAGTTAATCCAACAATACGCTCATTTCTGCGTTATTTAAATGAGAAATTTTTAAAAGAAATTTTTTTAAAAATTAAAAATGTAGTTAAAATCAGTTTTAAATCCTACCATTTCGCTTATCTTTTTATTTCGGTTAAAATGGCGCTTTCTTCTTGCTCCAACGTTTGGTAGTTCTTGAGGTAAAAATGCACAAACAAAAATGCAAACAAATTCTTCAAAATATTTATTAGTAGAGATTGAGATACGAACTTGGAACTTAGACGTAAATGAGGTGAAAAGAATAAACTTGTTTTTTACATCAAAGAGAATTTGGGTGGCCGAATTACCGCCCGAGATTCAGATTTTTTGGTTAAGAAATCTTAGTCACCATAACAACGCTCATTGTTGCAAGCTGAAAGCTTTAGTTTGGCGAAGATAGGATTTACGTATTTATATTACCGAAGCAACTGGTATGGGAGAGAAAGGGTAGGTTGGGTTGGGTAGGTAGACGGCATGATGGGGGTAGTGGAGGGGCAGAGTGGAGGAGGGAGGGAACAGCGAGAAGATGGAAGGATCAAGGAGTTGGCAGGGAGGAGGAATGGCAGGAGTAGGGAGGGTTAAGGTTGAGGGTTGGGAGGGGAATAGGAGAGAGATGGAAAGGAAAAATGACGGGGTGTGTAGATATTAGGGAAGAGGTAGAGAGGATAGGAAGGGAAATTAAAAACATGAAGGGCGAGTATTAAATATTACTTTCGTTTTAATGTTTTGCAAGTAATTTTTCCCTATCATTATAAAGAGAATGTCATGTGCTACTATTTTTATATCAACGAATTTCTTACGATTCTCTTTTTTCTGTTATGGATCATTTCTAGGTTTCCTGTTGAATTGTACTGGGAATTTGCTCTAGATATTTAGTAAATAATGATATTATTAAAGCAGGAATCTTTGGCATTATGTCGTCGAATTTAAAAAAATGGCATTACCTCATGCTCACTTTTTAGTTATCCTTGCTGATGGTGAGCATTATAGCATATAAATTTCGTGCACCACGGGCTGCTATATGTGATCATATGTCAATGTATCTCTTTTAAAAATGTTAGTTTTATACTACATACAAGTACAATAATAACGTGAAGATAATAATGTGCAATATTTGCGCACCAAATGTTAGTTTCTAATGAAAGATGTGGTCCTGCCTGGTTGTTAACATGAAAACAGCCCTTTTGCAATGTAAGCAGTGCCACTTCAATCTATCTATAGATATCATCATCATAGGTAGTCTGTCCGTAGACAGGTCCGTGATTATTCATGGTTAAACCTGGTTCTCCATATACTCCTATTTTCCGCTGTCCTCTTTATATCTTGATAACTCTCTTTCCCTTTCAAATCGTCTATCAGCTGAAACCTTTTCCTACCTCTTTCCCTTTTCCCATCTAGTTTTCCTTCTATCACGTCTTTAATCATACTCTCTCTCCTCTGGTAATGTCCAACCCAGTTAGCCTTCCTCTTTCTGATAGTCTGTATAATCATTCGCTTCTCTCCTATTCTTCGTAGCACTTCATCGTTTTTCATCCTATCTGTCCATTTTATCTTCAGCATTCTCCTCCAAGTCCACATTTCAAAGCTTTCCAAGTATTTTATGTCATTTTTCCTTAGCGTCCATGTTTCTGCCCCATACAATGCTATACTCCATACGTAGCATTTTATCAACTTCTTGCGGATATCTTCCCTTATATTCCCTGTAAGTAGTTGTTTCTTTCTCCTGAAAGCCGCTTTTGCTTTTCCTATTCTAGTTTTGATCTCATCCGTACATTTTGCCTCTCGTGTTATGATACTTCCAAGGTATTTATATTCTGAAACTTGTTCTAATGGCTTTCCCCCAATAGTTATGTTCAGATTCTCTTCTTTACCCGATATTCGAATGACCTTGGATTTTTCTGTATTTATTTCCATACCGTATTTTCTACCTGTTATCACTAGTCTATTTATCATTTTTTTGTAGCTCCTCTTCCTTTCTTGCTAGAAGTACTTGATCATCTGCGTATTTTACTGTTCTTATAATCCTTCCTCCAATTTTGAAATCCCCTGTGCCTTCTAAAGCTTCTTGCATTAGACTTTCTCCATATATATTGAATAGGGTTGGCGATAGGCAGCAGCCTTGTCTTACTCCTCTACCGATATTTATTCCGCAGGTGTCCACATTCTCAAACCTGACCTTTACAACTTGATTCTCATATAGATTCCTAATCAGTCTCCTGTCTTTCCAGTCTACACCTATATCCTTTAATATCTTCATCAACTTTACCCAATTTACTCTATCAAAGGCCTTCTGCCAGTCTACGAAACATGCGCAGATATCTTGACTGTATTCTATTGCCCTTTCTGATATGATTCTAACTACTCCTATAGCATCTCTAGTTCCTCGTCCTTTTCTGAAACCGAATTGATCTTCCCCTATTATTTCTTCTGCCTTTTTCTCCAGCCTTTTATTAAGAATCCTCGTGATGATCTTCGATGTGTGTGACAGAAGGCTTATAGTTCTGTAATCTTTACACTGCATTGCCTTTGGCTTCTTCTTTAGAGGGATCATTGTTACTTCTAGGAAATCCTGAGGCCACTCTCCCGTGTCGTAAATCTTATTAATTAATTTCGTGATCGCTTTTAGTCCTTCTGATCCTATGACTTTAAGTATCTCAGCCGGTATTCCATCGCTGCCCGTGGCTTTCCCCTTCTTAAGTTCCACTATCGCTTTTTCTACTTCGCTCTCCATAATACTTGGTCCTAAGTTGTCTTCTTCAATGTTTTCCTCATTTTCCAGTTCTATTTTTGCCGCTCCTGTCTGTTTGCTGTATAATTCCTTAATGTATTCTTCCCATACCTGTGCTACATCCTTTGTTTCTGAGACTATCTTCCCATCCGTATTCATAATTCCTTTACCACAAATTCCATTAGACTTCTTATCTTCTAATTCCAGTGCCCTAGCGTACATCATATCGTACCGTCCTAATTTCTCCATTTGTTCTATTTCATCACATTTTCCTTTTATCCAATTTTCTCTAGCTTTATCTGTTACCCTTCTCAACTCATTGTTTATACGTCTATAGTTGGCTCTACCTTCTTCACTGTTAACGTTTTTCCATTTTCGTCTCTCATCCATTTTCTCCAGCATTTCCTTCGTGATCCATGGTTTTCTGATTTTCTTCTCTTGTTTTCCAATCTCTTTATCCAAGGTATCCTTGATACTGGTTTTAATTTCACCCCATTCTATATCGACGGTCTTCGGTTTGTTTTCCAACTTTCTTAGGTTATCTTCCAACTTCATGCTGACTACATCCTGCCTTTCTTTCAGTTTTTCTAGGTCCCAGGTCTGTCTTTCTCTTCTCGTTTTTCTTATTTGTTTGAGCTTTGTACTCACGTCAAGTATTAGAAGGCTGTGATCTGAATCAATGTCTGCTCCTTGCAATGCCTTGACGGTCTTTATGCTGTTCCTTAATCTTTGTTTTACAAGGATGTAATCTATTTGGCATCTCATTCTATCTCCTGGGCTTTTCCATGTGTATAACCTTCGTTTATGGTTTTTGAACCATGTATTAGTCACTACAAGGTCATTATTGATGCAGAATTCTACGAGTTTCTCCCCTCCTCGATATATAGATATATATATAGATATATATAGGATATAATAATAATAATAAATTTATTAATCCAATAATCGAGTATTACATCGATGTAGGACAAGTCATGTATATAGTATAACACAAAAATCATTGTCATGTAGTAAAATTGAAATATTCATTAACGGAATAAACAAATTGCTCTGTAAGAAAGCTCTTAATTTTTTACGAAATGTGGAAATTCCTTGGATAGCTTTGAAGTCTCCAGGTAATTCGTTAAACAAGAGAAGCCCCATTGACTTGGGGCCCAAGACAGCTGCTCTTGTTCGTACAAAGTTTCTGTGAAGGGCATTAAGTTGCCTCGTACTATGATGGTGAACATTAGAGTTTTTTTCATATAGGAATAAATTTGTCTTAGCATGAAGTAACATTACAAATATATATAAACATGGTACTGGTAAAATATTTAGTTTTTAAACTGGGGACGGCATGGCGCATCATGTGTCTCATTTGCAATAAGGCGAATTGCCCTCTTTTGAATTTTAAAAATAACATCAGCATGAGGGAAAAAGCCCCAAAACAGAATACTATACAAAAGATGTGAGAAAAATTCACCATGATATAAAGTAATCAAAACATTTAAGATACGCTATATTTAATACTCCTAATAAGATAGCAGATAGAACTGAGCTTGCTACTCAGATTACTAGTGTGTCCATCCCATGAAATTTGAGCATCGATTGAAATACCCAAGAATTTTGTGCTTTGGACCTGAGGGATCAATTTGCCCCCTATGTCAATGGATATGTTATTACAAAATTTATTTTTGTTTGCAAAATACATCAGTTGAGACTTATCCACATTGAGCTTTAAGAAGTTATTTTGACACCAATTGTTTAAGAGCTGAGCCACAAGTTTACCATTATTTTCCAGACTATCAATGCTATCTGGATTCTGTCAGGGAGATCATTTATATAAATAAGGAATAGTATAGGGCCTAGGACGGAACCCTGGGGAACAACCTGAGTTGCAACTTTACCAGGAGAAACATATCATAAACCATTATTCTTTATTACTACATGCTGCATTCTTTCCTGGAGATAAGATTTAATCCAATCATAGGGTATACCCCGAATTCCAAAACTAGCAAGCTTTTGCAGGAGTAACTGGTGGTTGACAGAGTCAAATGCTTTAGAAAAGTCAAAGAAAATTCCAAGGACTTCTATTTTGTTATCAAGCGGAGATAGTTTATGATCAATTACCCAAAAGGTGGCTGTAGAAGTTGACATATGTTGCCTGAAGCCATGCTGAAAGAAGGATATAAGCTGGTGTGATTCAAGATATGAAACAAGTCATTTGTAAAAAGCCTTTTCAAAAATATTTCCTAATTGATTTATCATTGATATGGGTCAGTAAGAGTTCATATCATTGGCACTTTCTTTGCTCTTATACAGAGGAATAATTCTGGCAGTCTTGAGAGGTGCTGGAAAAATTCCTAGCCATAATGATTCATTTATGAGGAACAAGAGGGGTAGTTTAATATAGTTAAATGAATGATTTATGATGATGTTGGGTATTTCATCAATGCCGGCACTATATTCTACTACAATAGATAATATCTTCATCATGAATTCTTTCACTAGATTCTCAAGTAAAACCTTAGATTTAGGATTCTCAGATCACCTTGGGAAACTTGTATAAATTCAACTACAGTAAATGAAAAATTTAATGATTTTTTTGAAATATTTCTCTATCACTTTAATTGCTCATTTCCATTAGTGGTTAAAGAAACAAGTTACTGCAAAAAGGATCACTCCAGAACTAAAACAAATGGATAGACATTTATGTGATCTTCATGCCAAAGCAAAAACATTTAAGGATACAATATTAATGACAAACTACAAATCTTCACTATAAAAAGCAAATAATAACAGCAAAAAAATATTACAACGATAACTACCTCAATAAAGCAACATGCACTATTGAAACAGCATGGCAGATAATTAAAAACTCTTTACAATCAAACAATTCTCTGATTGAGAACTTTCAATTACTTCAAGACAATAACATAATTACAAACCCCTTAGAAATAGCTAAAATATTCAACTATCATTTCTGTTACTATCCAAAAACATCTCCTAATAAAATTCCAGCTGTAAAAGATTCTGAGATGGTAGATTTTCATAACACATCCAACATATATGCACAATATTCCTGAAACCAGTTGAAAAAAATGAGGTTGAAACTACTCTGAAGAGAATAGGCAAAAAACACTCAGCAGGAGGAGATAAAGTTTCAGGTTCAATACTGTTAAAATCAAAACAATATGTTATAGATCCCCTTGCATTATAAATGAATCATTAATGTGGTATTTTTCCTTCCAAACTAAAAAATAGCTTGATAATATCCATACATAAAAAGAATGATAAAAATAATCCAGGTAACTACAAATCAGTATCTCATTTATCACCCTTCTGTAAATTATTTGAAAATATAATGACAAGTCATCTAACCGCTATCCTGGAAAATCATAACCTCATAAATCCATCACAACATGGTTTTAGAAAAAAAATGTCTACCATATTCCACTACCTATCACAAGTATATTATACTCTTGGATAAAAAAATAAAGCTCTAGTTAAAATGTATCTTGTAAAAAATGTATTTTATAGTGTTGATGAATATTTACAAAAACAGTAACAGGTATTAGGTATATATTATAATGCATATTACTAATTCTATCCTTTCGTAACTGTGCAAGTTCAGAATGAACACATTCGATGAAGTTACAACAGAAATCTTCCCATTAATTTTTTTACAACATTCCGCAATTTATCAGCAGTTTTTTATGACGACTATAAAAATTCCGGCTGCAACAAAAAGCTCAAGATAAATCAGCAAAACACATGGTTGTGACCTCATACAACAGCAACGAAAATGAATTAGAGAAAATTTTCCAATTTCCATAAAAATTAGTAGTGCCTTTGGTTTTTGTTCTATTTCTGAAAAGTTCTTTTGGTGGCGTATTAATTACAAAGCAATTTTCAATTAAGTTAATTCATGAAAGAGTACGTTATTTTAAACTTATGAGCCATCATCGTACGATAACTTTACTTTGGAAACTATTACTCTCATGTCTCTTGATATCTCGCATTAATGATGATTGATGTAAACTTATCGCCTTTAGAAGTGGTATGTAACACGCTTTCGTTTGAACTAGAGACATGTTATGACATGTTTCTTCGAGTTGAACAATCGATTGGCAGAAAAAAGCATCGGCATAAGTTTATTATCCTCACAAGAAATTAATTTTCATCGCATCGTAATAGTAGTTAATTTTTACCATACGATTCAGTAATTTCTTTGATTTCCATTTTTACTTTCTCCATACGTAGTATAGTGGAAAGTATTGTTTTCATGAAAAATATCAATATCAAGATTACAACGTAAATACACGTTTTGAGGTCCGCTGAACACGTTTTGACCATTTTCTCGATTAATGCGTGTGATAGTTTATTGTGGATACTCTAACTCAAAAATTGTCAATGAGGTCAACGCGAAATGTTATATGTAACATTTTTATGAATGTAACAAGACTTGTTTAGTTTTTGGTAAATATCGTTGAACCGAAAGTGCGTGTTTACTCGTGTCACATATTCGTTATTTTGAAATATTTGCTTAAATATTCTTAAAAACAAAGTTTTTTCGGCCACCACCACACAACCTACCCTCGACTATTGCAGACACTTTACGCTCAGTTAAGACTTAGGAACTCTGCTTTTTATTTAATCAATGTTATCGTAGTAATTACTGTTGTCCGACCTATAACACCACTCCTTTCATCAAAATCTAACATGTAAACTTCAAGTAAATATTTATTTAATATCGTTTAATATTTTGGCATAGTATTGTTAGGAGAACAACATTGTTTCATAGAATCACCTATTGGGCCGTACATGTATTCAAGCTTAATCCAGCATAGCATACAGGACGAACAAAATTGAAAACTGCTCTTTGCTTTTTTTGGTGTCCCGACTGATCGTCACAGAAAATTCGCCACTGAGACATCTCGTCACGGACAACAATTTGTACCTGCGACATTTCGTCACACCTAAAAACGGTTACTGCGACAACTCGTCACATTTTTAATATCATACCAGCGACATTTGTACACAAAATATTTGGTACCAGCGACATTTGGTCACACATAAAAATTTGTATCAGCGACCTTTCGTAATGAAAAATAATTTGCTACTACGACTTTACGTTTCAAAATTATATTCGTCACAAATTACTTTTCGTCAGACGTATCGTTTGTGGATTCTTTCTGGAAACATTGGCTTCATGGGTATCAAAGTATTCGGGACAATACTTATGATGGAAATTAATGTATATCTAACAAGTTTAATCGGAATCGGCGGGGGAGGGTAGTGGAGATAGGGATTTCCTTACGGGAACATGAGCTCTATAGGTATCAATGTATTCGAGACCATACACATGTTTGAACTTTATGAATACCAAGTTTAATCGGAATTAGCGGAGGGAGAGAGGGGGGATAGGGATTTCTTTCCCGGAACATGGGCTTCATGGGTATCAAAGTACAGGGGACGATACGTATGCTGGAAATTTTTGTATATCTAACAAGTTTAATCGGAATTACGTATGTCGGAAATTTATATATATCCCGAGGGTTTCATCGGAATCAGCGGGGGGAGGGGTATAACGTTAGGGTATCTTTCTGAGAAAACGTGATTCATGGGTACCAAACTACTCGGGAAAATACGTATGTTGGAAATTTATGTCTATCCAGCACGTTTACTTGAAATCGGCATGTGGAGGGAGGAAACGGGGTTCTTATATCCATCCGTCTGTCCAGCCGTTCATTCGTCCGTACTTCCATCCGTATGTTAAAACTCGTGAACTGCTGGACGTATTTTGAAGAAATTTGGTATGTGAGAGTTTTAGTAAAATTTGTCTACCGATTTCAATTTCGGTTTAAAAATGACAAAAATTACGACCACTTGACATGAAGACCTACATGTAGTTTACAATGTTCCTGCTTTGAATCGGGAACCAAAGGACGTATTTTTATAAAATCACAGTAGTATAAATCCATTGGGTTCGGGAAAAACCAAATTTCTCTCAGAAAATTAGATATCTCACGGCGCATCATCATCTGGATATGTTTTGCTCTTGTAACAACAGGAGTGTTTCAAGAAGCTTATCTTCAAATGCAATGGAAATAAGAGTAAAGTTTGCCTATCTATCATTTATATTTTTTTAAACAATTTTTGTCTGTAGGAAGTTTCTGTTAAAACTTGAGTAGAGAAAATCACTATGGAGTGATAGCATAGATTTCAAGTTTATTCCTAATGCCCAATAAATCTATTCTAAATATTTTTAAATTCACATGCTAAAATTTAATGCCGCAATGAAAAATTGCTGTCCGTTGCGCAACATAAACAGCTGCCTGTGAAAAGAACTGGATCTCTCTGGCCAAATCATCTGCCAGAATAAATTTACCCTTGGTTCGAAAGCAATTAAATAAGAAAGATAACCTACTATTTGACGAATATTATTATGCTGATGCATTTTACCTCCTACACTGCCCACAAAATAAGTGCTTTGTCATTTCAGTAGAAAAAAAATCTTTCCAATGACGGCCATCAATTCACTGCCAGTAAGAATCCCATTTCATTCGAAGGTGCGAGGAAATTTGAAAATTCAATAAAATTCGAAGGCCAGTGAAATGTGTTCCTCTTTAAGAAACACTATCCTTTCAATTTGAGAAGAGTTGATATAGACTAATCGATTATAAGAAGCGAGATAGGCATTTTCGCCCAGTTTTTGTGCGTGTCCTGTCAAGTGGAGATACTCAATAATCGTCTCCAATTTACAAGTTAGCGAAATTATTCCTGCCCATGAGCCAGGTTCTTGTTAGGAATTTCATCATAAATTCACTCGTGGTAAGTTTGTACAAGTTGTTTAGGCTGAATTTCAACACAAAACATGCATCTCTGGAGAAGATTGAAAAACAGCTTGGCAGAAACCGCATCTCGAGATTGTTCGGAATTGTGTGAAAAGGACGTGTTCTGGACATTAGCACCCTTTCTGAAAGTATGCTGGTTCTTCGGACTCGCAGCCTTCCCATTGAAACATCAACTGGATGGGGGTAATAACGCCTCCAATCGCATTGTTAGATACAGCGTGGCGGTTTACCTGATAGCTGCCTGCACTATGTTGTGGGACATTAAATACACTGTCGCAATTAAGAAAAATGTTAATCTCGAAAATGCAGTTATGATTTATTGGACAACGATGGTGTATTTCAATGCAATATGCAGCTGCTTCGTTTTATTTATCCGCCGATTTATGATACAGAGTGTATTGGATGATTTGGTGAAGTTTGACGAGAGAATTGCCAGTCTGAAGATCTGTATCTGCTCTCATAGTTTTCGCAAGAACGTCAGAGGACAAATGTATATTTTCTGGTTTTATTTACTCCTAATTGCTGTTATGTGCAACAGTTATGCTTCGGTGTACTCTAGGGAACACGGAATCTATAAATGTTTGGAGTTATTTACACGGCCTCCAGTGTGAGCCTGATAAGGATGCAGCATTACAATATCTTGAGGCAATATATGAGGATGACCTGCTTGAATGGGGATATACGTCGAATATCGTCATTTGTCTTCTCAAATAGGCCGTCACAAAGACCCGGACTTTCGTTTGCTAAACGATGTAAAATGTGGAAGTCTCTTTTCCTTGATCTCTACTATGTCAGTTTTGCCGGAAACAAGATCTATGGAAGTGTTATCTTGCTCAATACGGCATGCGCATTAGTCGATGTAATAGGGATGCTTTATTTCCTCACTGTGGCCTTAGTGTTGGAAGTTCCATACTACTACAACCGCTCTGAAATGATTTTCCAGATTTTTTGGGCTGTATCCGAAGCTTTTGGAGTGGTAACCTTCGTGCAGTCGTGCTAATCCGCATCTTATGAGGTAAATTGTATATATAGAACATGTTTTAAATCTCGATATAATTATTTTATTAATAAAAGTTGGTATTTTTTCTTTGCCAATGCATAAGTACTAAAAAGAGAATCATATTATAAGAGATACTTTTTTATATGATTTGATGGATAAAAATCCAATCATGGCTGCTACTTCACTAGAAAGAAAAAATATACTTTTTGTCATATCTCGTAAAATATTAGTCCTACAAAAAAGTCGCTAAGCAGAATTTGTAGAACTTGTCAAATAGAATATTTATTTCCAAATATATTTTTATCAAAATTGTAGCCGCTTTCAAGAATATCAAGAATTTCGTACTTCACGTTTCGCTTGGATTTTTCCCCAAATTTTCAACTAATACAGTTCATAGCAAATGTAGTAAATAAGATTTTCTATAAATATTAATACACTAAAATTTTCACGCGTTTCCAGTATTTAATAAAGGAAAGGCAATAAATTATCTTCGGAGACAACATGAACTTAAGGGCGTTAATTTTTCTTAGGCAAACAAACAGCGTTTTTGAGTAAAAAGTTGAATTATTTACGAAAAAGATATGAACGTGAACCTAAAGTTTACTATTACTTTTTTTAGTGAAAAGTATATAATACTAGTAGAAGGTGCTTGCATACTGCCAGAATTTCATCTCACCTTGAAAACAGAATAATTTCTTAGAGAGATATTTCATCATGGGTAATATTTCCTTAATTCAAAAGATTTCTACTTGGGATCAAATTTATTTATTTTCATATGGAACAATAATGGAGTAAAAAAATTGCTAATTTTGGAAATTTTATGAATATCATACGTTTACCACATTGATTTAATTATGTTACATATTTATGCCAAATTTTAAATTTGTAGCACATTTAGAAGTGAAATAACATTTATCTAATTGTTTAAATTTAAATAATTTTGAACGGCCGCAATAAGAACTTCATAGATAAAATAAAATATTTATTCGTTTTAATAGACTAAACTCTAAATAACGTGAAAATTTGAGCTGTCTAACTCGCCTCGTAACATCTAAACATTTACCTATTTGTTTAAACTTTAAGAATTTTTTACTGCAAAACAAATTAAAATATCAAAATTTATATAATCCGTATTTCGTTTTTTTGCAAATCATACCTCTTAAAAAAATTTTAGCTCCATAGCGCAATCGAAAATACATAAACTTTGAAATTTTGGTTAAACAGTTGCAAATTTTAAGCGGCCGCATTTTTGCACTTTTTCTAGGTTTTCGTTTTTTCTAGTCGATTTTGCACAAAATCCTACCTAAGAAAATAATTTCGACTCTCCTTCTCATCTGGAAATGCCTAAACATTAATGTCTTCCTATATGTTATCATTATATATAGACGTTCCTTACAGAGGAGGAGGATATAACATACTAGTAGAAGGTGCTTGTATACTGCAAGCATTTAATCTCACCTTGAAAAAACATACATTTTTCAGACAGATATTTCATCACTAGAATATTCTATTAATTCTAAAGATTTCACCTCCGCAGCTATTATCGTTTATCCCACATATAAAAAAAATAGTTTAAAACAATCCCCAAATGTTGTAATTTTAAACATTTTACACTTTCTACATTATGTGGTACTAATTCTACATATTTCAGCCAAATTTTAAAGTTGTAGCACTTCTATAAGTAAAATACAATTTTTCTAATTGTTTAAATTTAAAAAATTTTGAACGGCCGCCGCAATTCATATATGGAAAAATTAAAATTTTTATTTGTGCAATTGCACTGTTCTGTAAATAATTTGAAAAATGCAGATTCCTAGCTCATCCCGTGGTACGTAAACAGTTATCTATTTGTTTAAAATTTAAGAATTTTTAACTGCCAAATAAATTAAAATATCAAAATTTGTATGATCTCTATTACGTTTCTTTTAAGAATTCTACTTATAAAAAAATTTTGAACTCCGTAGCACAATTGAAAATACATAAACCTTGAAATTTTTTTTAAATAATTGAGAATTTTTAGCGGCGGCATTGTTAAATTTTTTCATGATTTTCGTTTTTTCTAGTTGGTTTTGCAGAAAATCCTACTTAATAAAAAAATTTCGAATCTCCAACTCATCTGGAAGTGCCTAAACATTAGTATCATCCTTAATATATGTTATCATTATATATCGATGACTCTTACAGAGGAGGATATAACATACTAGTAGTAGGTGCTTGCATACTGCAAGCATTTCATCACACCTTGTAAAAACATTAATTTTTCAGACAGATATTTCATCATTACAAATATTCTGTTAATTCTACAGATTTCACCTCCACAGCGATTTTCGTTTTTCCCACATGTAAAAATAATAGTATAAAACAATCCCAAAATGTTGCAATTTTAAACATTTTACACTATTTTCATTATGGGGTACTAATGCTGAACATTTCAGCCAAATTTTAAAATTGTAGCACTTCTAGAAGTAAAATAATATTTTTCTAATTGTTTAAAATTTAAAAATTTTTAACGAGTGCCACAATATATATATGGAAAGATTGATTTGTTTATTTGTGCAAATGGACTGTTCTGTAAATAATTCAAAAATTGCAACTTCCTAGCTCATTCTGTAGTACCTAAAAAATTATTAAACTTTAATGCTCAAATGGGGTTAAAACAACCCCTAAAATTTACACTTTTATAATTTTAGATTTTTATAGTTGGTTTTGAGAAAAGTTCTATAATCTTGCAAAATTTCAGCTTCCTAAACATATTGCATTGGTCTACACACTGGATTGCGTTTTCCCATGTTAACTTATGGAAGATATTCCGGGGTCTCTGGAGTCGAACCTAAGACACTGTAAGCAAAAGTGACAATAATTCCTAATAGATATTGCAACCATCTAAAACCACTCAAAATTTCATTTTTCTAGCTTACTGGTAATTGCCCATAATTAATTTACAAAAATGGCGCAATGCTTTTCTTATTGGAAAAAACGCAACTTTCGGAATTTCTGGAGTCGAACTCATGTCACTTACGTAATAAGTCTCATTTTATCTGACGGTTTCTCCATCATATCTACAAAAGCTATAACTTTCAGCTCTCTAGCTCTTGTAATTTGGGCCGGATATTAGTATCCTCCTATATGTTATATATATATATATATATATATATATATATATATATATATATATATATATATATATATATATATATCTATATGAATATACTAGTAGTAGTACTAGCATTTCATCTCAACATAAAAAAACATTAACTATTCATATTTCATCATTACACATATATTTTTAATTCTAAATATTTTACCTCCTAAGGATGTTCGTTTTTCTCACTTGTAAAAATAGTAGTTTAAAACAATCCCCAAATGTGGAAGTTTTAAAAATTTTACACTTTCTTCATTATAGGGTACTAATGCTACATATTTTAGCCAAAATTTAAAGTTGTAGCACATATATATGTAAAATAATATTTTTCTAATTGATTAAATTTAAATAATGTGTAACGGCCGCCGCAATACATATATGGTAAAATTGAAAAATAAATTTGTTTAAATTTTCTACTCTGTAAATAATTTGAAAATTTCAGCTTCCTAGCTCGTATCTTAGTACCTAAACAGTTACCCATTTGTTTAAATTTTAAGAATTTTTAACTGCCAAAAAATTAAAATATCAAAATTTGTATAATCCTTATTTATTTTTTTAAGAATTCTACTTACAAAAAAAATTTCAACTCCGTAGCACATGCGGAATTACATAAAACTTTAAAATTTGTTTAAACAATTGCAAATTTTTAGCGGCCGCATTATTGCACTTTTTCATTATTTTCATTTATTCTAGTCGGTTTTGCAAAAAATCCTACATAAGATAAAAATTTAAAAACTCCAGCACATCTAAAAGTGCTTAAATATTAGTATCCTCCTGTTATTATCATTATATATCGACGACTCTTACAGACGAGGATATCATTCTATATAGACGTTCCTTAGAGAGGAGGAGGATATAACATACTATTAGTTGGTACTTGCATATTGCAAGCATTTCATCTCAGCTTGAAAAAATATTCATATCTCAGACAGACATTTCATCATTACAAATATTCTTTTAATTCTAAAGATTTCAACTCCGCAGCGATTTTCGTTTTTTCCCACGTAAAATAATAGTTTAAAAAAATCCCCAAATGTAGCAATTTTAAAATTTTTTTATTTTTTCCATTATGGGGTTCTAATACTACACATTTGAGCCAAATTTTAAAGTTGTAGCATTTCTAAAAATAAAATAACATTTTTCTAATTGTTTAAAATTAAATAATTTTGAACGGCCGCCGCAACTCATGAATGGTAAAATTGAGATGTAAATTTGTGCAAATTTACAACACTGTAACAAATTTGAAAATTTCAGCTTCCTAGCTAATCCCGTATTAACTAAACAGTTATCTATTTGTTTAAGTTTTAAGAATTTTTACCTGCCAAACAAATTGAAATATCAAAATTTGAATAATCCCTACTTCGTTTTTTTTAAGATTTCTACTTATAAAAAAATTTCAGCTCCGTAGTACATTCGAAAATTCCTAAACCCTGAAAATCTGTTTAAACAATTGCGAATTTTTAGCGGCCGCATTTTTGCACTTTTTCATGATTTTCGTTTTTTTGAGTCGGTTTTGCACAAACTCGTACCTAAGAAAAAATTTCGAATCTCCAGCACATCTGGAAGTGCCTAAACATTACTATCCTCCTATATGTTATATCCTCCTCCTCCTCCTCTGTAAGAGTCGTCGATATATAATGACTAGTAGAAGGTGCTTGCATACTGCAAGCATTTCATCTCACCTAGAAAAAACATTCATTTTTAAGACAGATATTTCATCATTACAAATATTCTACTAATTCTAAAGATTTCACCTCCACAGCGATTTTCGTTTTTCCCAAATATAAAAATTATAGTTTAAAACAATCCCCAAATGTCGCCATTTTAAACATTTTACACTTTCTCCATTATGGGGTACTAATGCTACACATTTGAGCCAAATTTTAAAGTTGTAGCACTTCTAGAAGTAAAATAATATTTTTCTAATTTTTTTAAATTTATACATTTTTAACGGTTTCCGCAATATATATATGGAGAGATTGAAATGTTTATTTGCGCAAATGCACTGTTCTGTAAATAATTTGAAAATCGCAGCTTCCTAGCTTATCCCGTAGTACCTAAAAAGTTATTAAACTTTAATGTTCAAATGGGGTTAAAATACCACTAAAATTTACAATTTTTAAATTTTAGTTTTTTATAGTTGGTTATGAGAAAAGTCCTATAATCTTACAAAATTTCAGCGTCCTAAACTTATTAGATTGGTCTACACACTGGATTGCGTTTTCTCATGCTAACTTATGGGAAATATTCCGGGGTCTCTGGAGTCGAACCCAAGACTCTGTAAGTAAAAGTGACAATAATTCCATATATGTATTGCAGCCATCTAGCAACACTGAAAATTTCCTCATACTAGCTTACTGGCAAGTACCCAAAATTAAATTACAAAAATGGCGCAATGCTTTTCTTAAGGGAAAAAACGCAAATTTCGGAATTTCTGGAGTCGAACTTATGTCACTTAGGAAAAAAAAACATTTTATCTGACAGTTTCTCCATCATATCTACAAAAACTAAAACTTTCAGCACTATAGTACTTTTAGTTTGGGCTAGACTTTAGTATCCTCCTATCATTATATATCGACGTTTCTTACAGAGGATATAACATACTAGTAGTTGGTGCTTGCATAATGCAAGTATTTCACATTACCTTGAAAAAACATTAATTTTTCAGACAGATATTTCATCATTACAAATATTCTATTAATTATTATGTTTTCACCACCAGCGACTTTCGTTTTTCCCACATGTAAAAATAATAGTTTGAAATAATCCCCAAATGTTGCAATTTTAAACATTTTACACTTTCTACATTATGGAATACTAATGATACATATTTTAGCCAAATTTTAAAGTTGTAGCATTTCTAGAAGTATAATAATATTTTTCTAATTGTTTAAATTTAAATAATTTTTAACGGCCGCCACAACTCAAATATGGTAAAATTGAAATTTTTATTTATGGAAATTCACTATTCAGTAAAGAATTTGAAAATTTCAGCCTCCTAACTCATCTTGTAATACCAAAACAGTTATCCATTTGTTTAAATTTTAAGAATTTTTAACTGCCAAACAAATAAATATATCAAAATTTGTATCATCTTCATTTCGTTTTTTTAGGAATTCTACTTACAAAAAAAATTTCAACTCCGTAGCACATGCGGAAATACATAAACCATGAAAATTTGTTTAAAAAATTCCGAATTTTAGCAGCCCATTGTTGCACTTTTTCATGATTTTTCGATTTTTCTAGTCGGTTTTGCACAAACTACTACCTAAGAAAAAAATTTCGAATCTCCAGCACTAATGGAAATGCCTAAACATTAGTATCCTCCTATTTTTATATATCGACGTTTCTTACAGAGGATATAACATACTAGTAGAAGGTGCTTGCATTCTGCAAGCATTTCATCACACCTTGAAAAAACATTAATTTTTCAGACAGATATTTCATCATTACAAATATTCTGTTAATTCTACAGATTTCACCTCCACAGCGATTTTCGTTTTTCCCACATGTAAAAATATTAGTATAAAACAATCCCAAAATGTTGCAATTTTAAACATTTTACACTATTTTCATTATGGGGTACTAATGCTAAACATTTCAGCCAAATTTTAAAGTTGTAGCACTTCTAGAAGTAAAATAATATTTTTCTAATTGTTTAAAATTTATACATTTTTATCGGTTGCCGCAATATATATGTGGAGAGATTGAAAAGTTTATTTGTGCTGGTTATGAGAAAAGTTCTATAATATTGCAAAATTTCAGCTTCCTAAACTTATTAGATTGGTCTACACACTGGATTGCGTTTTCCCATGCTAACTATTGGGAGATATTCCGGGGTCTTTGGAGTCGAACCCAAGACACTGCAAGCAAAGGTGACATAAATTCCAAATATATATTGCGGTCATCTAGCAATACTGAAAATTTCATCTTTCAAGCTTACCGGCAAGTGCCCATAATTAATTTACAAAAATGGCGCAATGCTTTTCTTATGGGAAAAAACGCAACTTTCGGAATTTCTGGAGTTTAACTCATGTCACTTAGGTAAGAAGTTTTATTTTACCTGAAGATTTCTTTATCATATCTTCAAAAACAAAAACTTTCAGTACTCTAGCTCTTGTAGTTTGGGGTGGACATTAGTATCCTCCTGTTATATCATTATATATCGACGACTCTTTACTTTACTTTTACTCTTTTCACTTCAAGAATACTACAACTTTAAAATTTTGCAAAAATGTGTAGCGTTAGTACCCCATAAAGTAGGAAGTGTAAAATTTTTAAAATTGCAACATTTGGGGATATTTTTAATCTATTATTTTTACATGAGCGAAATACAAAAATCGCTGCGGAGGTGAAATATTTAGAAATAAAGAAATATTTGTAATCATGAAATATCTGTCTGAAAATTAATGTTTTTTTGTTGAGATGATATGCTTGCAGAATGCAAGCACCAACTACTAGTATGTTATATCCTCCTTTGTAAGGAACGTCTATATATAATGATGGGAGGATACTAATGTTTAGGCACTTTCAGATGTGCTGGAGATTCAAAATTTTTTTCTTAGTTAGGAGTTTGTGCAAAACCAACTATAAATAAGGAAAATATTGAAAAAGTGCAACAATGCGCCCGCTAAAAATTTGCAATTGTTTAAATAAATTTTCAAGGTTTATGTATTTCCGAATGTGCCACTGAGTTAAAATATTTTTATATGTAGAATTCTCAAAAAAAAAAAACAAAATAGAAGAAAAACAAATTTTGATATTTTAATTTGTTTGGCATTTAAAAATTCTTAAAGTTTAAACAAATAGATAACTGATTAGGAATTACGGGATGAGCTAGGAAGCTGAAATTTTCAAGCTATGTGCAGAGTAATGCATTTGCACAAATAAACATTTGAATCTTTCAGTAAACATATTGCAGCATTCGTTAAAAATGTTTAAAATTTAAACAATTGGAATAATATTATTTCAACTATAGAAGTACTGAAACTTTAAAATTAGGCATAAATGTGTAGCATAAGTACCCCATGATTGAGAAAGTATATAACTCTTAAAATTGCAAAGATTTAGGATTGTTTTAATCAATTATTTTAACATAAGTGATAAACAAAAAATCGCTCCGGAGGTGAAATATTTAGAATTAAATAATATTTGTAATGATGAAATATGAAAAATGAATGTTTTTTTATGTTGAGATGATATGCTTGCAGTATGCAAGCACCAACTACTAATATGTTATATCCTCCTGCTCTGTAAGAGTCGTCTATATCATTATATATAGACGTTCCTTACAGAGGAGGATATAACATATAACAGGAGTATACTAATGTCCAGCCCAAACTACAAAAGCTAGAGAGCTGAAGATTTTTGTTTTTGTGGATATTATGGAGAAACTTTCAGATTAAATAAGACTTCTCACCTAAGTGACACGAGTTGGACTCCAGAAATTCCGAAAGTTGCGTTTTTTCCCATAAGAAAAGCATTGCGCCATTTTTGTAAATTAACTATGGGCAATTACCTGTAATCTAGAAAAATGAAATTTAGAGTGGTTCTAGATGGTTGCACTCTTTCTTACAGTGTCTTAGGTTTGACTCCAGAGACCCCGGAATATCTTCCATAAGTTAACATGGGAAAACGCAATCCAGTGTGTAGACCAATGCAATATGTTTAGGAAGCTGAAATTTTGCGATATTATAGAACTATTCTCATAACCAGCTATAAAAATCTAAAATTTTAAAATTGTAATTTTTAGGGGTTGTTTTAACCCCATTTGAACATTAAAGTTTATTAATTTTTTAGGTACTACGGGTTGAGCTAGGAAGCTGCGATTTTCAAATTATTTACAGAACAGTGCATTTGTGCAAATAAACATTTCAATCTCTCCATATATATTGCTGAAACCGTTAAAAATGTATAAATTTTAAACAATTAGAAAAATATTATTTTACTTCTAGAAGTGCTACAACTTTAAAATTTGGCTCAAATGTGTAGCATTAGTACCTCATAATGGAGAAAGTGTAAAATGTTTAAAATGGCAACATTTGGGGATTGTTTTAAACTATAATTTTTACATTTGGGAAAAACGAAAATCGCTGTGGAGTTGAAATCTTTAGAATTAGTAGAATATTTGTAATGATGAAATATCTGTCTTAAAAATGAATGTTTTTTCTAGGTGAGATGAAATGCTTGCAGTATGCAAGCACCTTCTACTAGTCATTATATATCGACGACTCTTACAGAGGAGGAGGAGGAGGATATAACATATAGGAGGATAGTAATGTTTAGGCACTTCCAGATGTGCTGGAGATTCGAAATTTTTTCTTAGGTACGAGTTTGTGCAAAACCGACTAAAAAAAACGAAAATCATGAAAAAGTGCAAAAATGCGGCCGCTAAAAATTCGCAATTGTTTAAACAGATTTTCAGGGTTTAGGAATTTTCAAATGTACTACGGAGCTGAAATTTTTTTATAAGTAGAAATCTTAAAAAAACGAAGTAGGGATTATTCAAATTTTGATATTTCAATTTGTTTGGCAGGTAAAAATTCTTAAAACTTAAACAAATAGATAACTGTTTAGTTAATACGGGATTAGCTAGGAAGCTGAAATTTTCAAATTTGTTACAGTGTAGTAAATTTGCACAAATTTACATCTCAATTTTACCATTCATGAGTTGCGGCGGCCGTTCAAAATTATTTAAATTTAAACAATTAGAAAAATGTTATTTTATTTTTAGAAATGCTACAACTTTAAAATTTGGCTCAAATGTGTAGTATAAGAACCCCATAATGGAAAATGTATAAAATTTTTAAAATTGCTACATTTGGCGATTTTTTTAAACTATTATTTTTACAGTTGGGAAAAACGAAAATCGCTGCGGAATTGAAATCTTTAGAATTTAAAGAATATTTGTAATGATGAAATGTCTGTCTGTGAAATGAATGTTTTTTCAAGCTGAGATGAAATGCTTGCAGTATGCAAGCATTAACGACTAGTATGTTATATATATCCTCCTCTGTAAGAGTCGTCGATATATAATGTTAACATATAGGAGGATACTAATGTTTAGGCATTTCCAAATGTGCTGGAGATTCGAAATTTTTTTCATAGCTAGTATTTTCTGCAAAATTGACTAGAAAACACGAAAGTCTTGAGAAAGTGCAACAATGCGGCCGCTAAAAATTCGCAAATGTTTAAACAAATTTTCAAGGTTTATGTATTTCCGAATGTGGCACTGAGTTAATATATTTTTATATGTAGAATTCTCAAAAAAAACGAAATAGAAGAAATGCACATTTTGATATTTTAATTTGTTTGGCATTTAAAAATTCTTAATGTTTAAACAAATAGATAACTGATTAGGAATTACGGGATGAGCTAGGAAGCAGGAACTTTCAAGTTATATAGAGTTTAGACTTTATAAACAAATAAACATTTCACAGTATGTATGAAATTTTTATTGCGGCCGTTAAAAATTATTTAAATTTAAACAATTAGATAATTTTTATTTCACTTTTTATTGTGCTGCAAATTTCAAAATTTGCGTAAATGTCTGGCATTAGTAACCCAATGTGGAAAATATATTTGTAAAATTGCAATAATTAGCAATTGTTTTACTCCAATATTGTTCCATAATGAAAAAACGAAAACCGGTCCCAAGGAGAAATATTAAGAATTAAAGAAATATTTCTCATTATCAAATATCTCTCTGAAATGAATGTTTTTTCAAGTTGAGATGTCAATGCTTGCAGTATGCAAGCACCTTCTACTAGTATATCTATATGAATATATATATCCTCCTCTGTAAGAGTCATCGATATATAATGATAATATATATATCTTTCTTAGGTAAGATTTTGTACAAAACCGACTAGAAAAAACGAAAATCTTGAAAAAGTGCAACAATGCGGCGGCTAAAAATTTGCAATTGTTTAAACAAATTTTCAAGTTTTATGTATTTTCGAACGCGCTACGGAGCTGAAATTTTTTTAATAAGTATAATTCGTAAAAAAACGAAATAAGGAATATACAAATTTTGATATTTTAATTTGTTTGGCAGTTAAAAATTCTTAAATTTAAACAACTAGGTAACAGTTTAGGCATTGTGGAATGAGCTAGGAAGCTGAAATTTTCAAGCTATGTACAGAGTAGTGCATTTTCACAAATAAACATTTGAATCTCTCCTTAAACATATTGCGGCGGCCATTAAAAATGTTAAAATTTAAACAATTGGAAAAATATTATTTCACTTTTACAAGTACTACAACTTTAAAATTTGGGAGAAATATTTACAATTAGTACCCCATAATCGAGAAGGTATAAAATTCTTAAAATTGCGAAGTTTTGGGATTGTTTTAATCTATTATTTTTACATAAGGGGAAAACGAAAATCGTTCCTGAGGTGAAATATTTAGAATTTAGAAAATATTTGTAATGATGAAATATGAGAAATGAATGTTTTTTAGGTTGAGATGATATGCTTGCAGAATTTTTTAATTTAAGAATTTAAGAATTTTTAACTGCAAACAAACTAAAATATCAAATTTTGTATAATCCCAATTTCGTTTATTTACAAATTCTACCTCTTAAAAAAATTTCTGCTCCGTAGCACTTTCAGAAGTACATAAACCTTGAAAAAACTTTTAAACAATTGCGAATTTTTAGCGGCCGCTTTGTTGCACTTTTTCAAGATTTTCGTTTTCTCTAGTCGGTTATGCACAAAATCCTACCTATGAAAAAAATTTCAAATCTCCAGCACATTTGGAAGTTCCTAAACATTAGTATCCTCCTATATATATGTATGTTATATCCTCCATCTGTAAGGAACGTCTATATATAATGATGTTATATCCTTCTCTGTAAGAAACATCGATATATAATGATATGAAGTATAGAGAAGGTATTGTTTTCATGAAAAAATATCGTATTCTAGATTTCAACGAAAATACATATTTTAAGGTTCCCTAAACACGTTTTTACTATTTTTTCGATGATGTTTATGTCTGTCTGTCTGTCATTCTGTCGGTCTGTATGTGATAGTACTTTTTGGGCACTCAAATTCAAAAACCCACACTCATATCAATACCAAATTTTTGTTTAGAAAGAGTAGGTACTATATAAATAAGAGCTTATTAGGTTTTGACAACAATCGCTCAACCGGGAGTGTGTGTTTACAGTAGTCATGTTTTGGTTTTCGGCAAATAACTCTTTTAAATCTTCATAATTGTAAATGTTGTTTATTATAAACTTCATAGATAATAATATTCTCAATAACGTTTCCTTGAAACATTTTTTGTAGAACTCATTGTTAAGGAGATATTCTAATTATTTAAGATTTGCTTTTAGATTTGGTGAATAAATTTGAAGAGATTTAAAAACTAAATTTTTTAGATACCACAACCACATCACCTACAGGCGACTATTGTTAACTCTTTACACTCCTTTTTATTTTCTTAATTATTGGAGCTTCTGAGCTATATTCAATATCATAAGGCTACGGTTTTAGTTTAGTTCTATTGTTAGTAAAATCTTTAAATTTTTATCGCAGTTACCTTAAATATTTATTATCATGTAACCTATTTGGAATTTTTAGAAACATTACAGGTATGGAGAAAATCATGTGGTGGCCACATATGATTTTTACTGTCTCTATATACGAAGTATAGAGAAAGTATTGTTTCCCGTAGAATTTCAACGGGCATCCCCCTAGTTAGTTAATAATGTTAATTTATTAAGAATATATGAAAATATTTATATATTTCACATTAAGACTAAAAAGAAAAAATAATATAAATAAAAATAAAATTTTTAAGTCAAGAACTTTCATAAAGCGAACAAAATGTGTTATAATAAAAATATAATAATTTTTCTATTAATAACTATATAAGACGCACTGAATGAAAACAATTTTAATTTATTGTATTAATGTAGATATTGAATATATGAAAGTTGTGTAGAATTCTTTAAGACGTCAACTAATTAAATGAATTGCAACATAACTGTTATTTATTTAATATCTCTATTAAATCAATAATTTAATTTATTTTATCAGGTCGTTTTATATAAGCTATTAATAACAAAATTATTATATTTTTTTTATTTTAACACTGTTCATGCGCTTTATAAAAGTTATTGACTTAAACGTTTTAGTTTTATTTGTTTTATTTTATAATTTAATCATAAGCGAAATGGTGTTTTCAATTCCAATATCTAGAAAACTATATTAAATTGGTAATAAGCACAATTATTTCTACACCGTGACGGATGTCGGATGGTATTTATGTTTACCACACTGTCGTTGATATTGCAAGATTATGAGTGTCTGGAGACTAGACGAAAAGATGACTGCCGATAGTTACTTGTTGCAAATGTAAACAAGCTGTTGTTCACTAGAGTCGATTCACACGCTAGAGGAGCGGTTCTCAACGGGGAGTACATGTACCCCTGAGTGTACAGAAATTTTCCAGAGTATACAGAGCGACAAGGATGTCGACAGAGCAAACAGTGCGTCGATTGAGACCTGAGTACATTTTTGAAGGGAAAATTAAAATAATTTTAACTTAAATGGGTGTAGAGTGAGTGAGGATCAGTACACAAGACGTTCTTAGTATACAAAGTTTTAACATTGTAAGCAAGGGCTTTGTTGGTGAATAAAAAGAAAGAGAGAGACATGAATCGCCGATTTATTTAATCGTCTTGAGGGATTAATCAATGCTGATACGGACTGCATTTCGATACGTCTCCGAGAAGCGGAATGAAAGAGTTACGATGTTTATGACATCTCCTCTCTGCACGCATATGGTTCTTCAGATCTACTAGCTAATCATTTTCATCCATGCGTGTACGTTTGTTGGCACATACATAGCGAAGGGAAGAACCGTAATTGTCTCTTTTGAAATATCAGACAGTAATATAAGCCGAGGCCTGTTTATTAAACTATTCATAAACAAGCCATTTCAAAGATGTCTTGACCATGGCTAGAGATTGCTTTTAAACTTAAACACCTTTTAAATCTATACCTCGCATATCATTGTGCGATGCAGTAAAAGTCGTAAACTTCATTAAAAGTTGTACCTTAAATTCTCGTATTTTCAAATTTATGTGCGAAGAAATGGTGTGGTGTTCACTTACAAAGCGTTGCTAAGTCATACAGAAATACAGTGGTTATCTCGTGGACAAGTTCGGACTCGCTTGTTTGAATTAAGACGTAAAGTTGAACGATTCCTTGCAGAAATTAAATCTGTAAATTGCATGCATATTATTGAATGTTGCAGCAGTAATGAGACTTTTTTGTTTTTTATTAATAAAAACACTTTAAAATTTCGTGCTGCATTGCTGTTTTAAAGTGCATTCATTTTTGTTTTTATATATAAGTAAACATAAAAACAATCTAAATTCTGTATGACCTTGGTGCCTCTTATAGTCCGAAGAGTCTTATGGTCACATAGATATTGTAAAAAATTAGTAAATCGTCTTTATAAATTATAAGTGACATTTTAATGGAGGTTAAAATATAACATTGCACTAAATGTCATAATAGTATATTTTGTTATATAAGAAAACACTGGTCATAAAAGGCAATTACGGAAAGAGTGTGCGGTTGGGAGGTGAGGGCGGTATACGACAATGTTGAAAATTAGCAAGGGGTACATTACCGAAAATGTTTGAGAACTGCTGCGCTAGAGGGTAACGAATTTGAAATAAACTATTGTCGGTAGGGATATGTGTAGGATATATATGTATGCGCGCCAAGAAAAAACTCAATGCCAGCGAAATAAGATCTGTGTGTTAACGCAAATAAAATAATATTAGTACTCATTAGTACTATTTCTAGCGCCATTATAAAGTTTAGAAGGGTTGATTTTCACAATTAAGCTAGCTAAACTAAACTAAGCTAAAAATTTAATAGCGAAATATTGATAATTTCACTCTCGAACTCGTTGAAAATGTTTATAATTTAGCATTAAAAATTTGAAAATGTAATAGAAATTGATCGCCACGATCGTTTCAACTTAAGATCCTCTGCTTTAGATGTCATTCAAATGTTCATTGTTCATAAACCATGACTGTTTAAAACAATTTCTACTATAGTTCACTACTAGGGAGTTGAAACATGTCGAATAGACTCGAATTCAGCATAGAAGCATGAAGTTCTCAAGAGGACTAAAGAACACCTTGCAAGAGAACGCATTCTCTGACAACACGAATGTGTTCTGGGCTATATCACCGTTGCTATAAATTACCTTGATCGTACACTGGACAATGGTGATGCATGTCGTAGCGTTGTGCAACTGTTTGTTTTTATTTATACGCCGATCATTTGGGCGTTGGTTATGTTGGTGTAGTTTGATGATATTACCATTGTGAGGATCTGCATGGAAACATAGCTTCCGCAAGAGCGTCAGAAGACAAATGATCGCCTTTTTCTATTTTTAATGATACTTTTCTGAGTATTCCTTCGGTTTTGACGAGCGGATACATATTCATCTAGTCTTGTGTTGTTATTTCAATTTTTGTTAGTTTTTTTTATTCAGCTCCTGCACTACGATATCTTGAGGTATCTGAAAGTGAGGTTGACCTGCTTGAATAATGACATGCGACGGAACGGGTCAATATGTACTTTCGCATGGTTGCCGTCACAACGATACGGAATTTTGTCTCCAAGTCGATCTAAAGTGTGGAAGTCGCTCTACCTTGAAAACTGCAAGATCTGTCTCGCCGTGAACAAGATCTTCGGAAATATAATGTTGCTAAACGCGACGAGCGTTTTGTTGGTCATAGTGATGTCGCTTTTCTTCTTCGTAGTGGAATTTTTAACGAGCGTCTAATACTTTCCAATTCTCGCTGTAAAGACGTCCTTCGTAGTTTTTGTTTCCTTTGAAACGCTTGGATTGGCTTTCCTTGTTTTCTGCTGCCAAGACGTATCTGAGGAGGTGAAACATTTTTAATTGTTCTTTTAATAGTTAGTTAATTAGTTGAAACTTGTTTCCACCGAATCATATGTGAATTATAAACGTGAAGTAAGTTTTAAAATATACGTCATGTGACATGAATGTTATAAGTACTTACCACTTAGCTTTCTTGTGCTTGATGCCGCTCATATAAAAATGGAATTCATTTTTCTCTCTTTCTTAATAGAAATTAATAATCAATTCGTTTTATGAGCAGCGCTTGTACCGTACTTTACCTCCATTTACAATCTAAATTCATGCGTACAATATTAGCTTCATAGTTTTCTGACGTTTGAATGAAAATTTTACTGACAATAAGTAAGCATAGTACAGTTAGTATGACTGGAACCCTTAGTTAGCAATGAGATTTTTTTATCGCTAGGAATAATTTCTTATATAACATTCAGTTAGAGTTAATGGAGAATTTTTTTCTTTTGAGAGAGACTGAAATAAGATGAAGACTGTAGAGATGTCAGTGAGGTAAGGTAGGAAAGGTAGTGTCGCAGATAAAAATTTAGCTATATCTTTAGTATATGTTGCATGATTACCATTCTCAATATTCATGACATCGAACAGTATAGTCATAACTGTATAGTATGCTTTTAAAGGCACTCCTTGCATTCCTATATATACGTCGACCTTGAGATAAGTCACAACTTTATCGGAAGAATATGTCAAATCAAATTTAACCTAATTTAACAGACACTACAAAATCGATGACTTATCTATCGAGCAAATGTTTATGAGGTTTTGCCGTACACAATAAAATAAAGCAACTGCGACACGAAATCTCGCTTATTTATTGTTTCTGCACGAAATATTTACGCCAGTTTTATGTTTTTTGTCTATACAGTAAACACTCGTTAACTCAAACTCGACTAACACGAACACTCGGTTTACGAGAACAAATATTTTCCCCGGCATTGAATGTATCGATTAATGTATGTGAGTTGGTTAGTTATCACGAAATTTGCATAAGACGAACTTTGAACAAAATTTGGGGACCAAGAACTCAAGTAATCTGCTAACACGAATACTTTTGTTTAGTCAAACGTATTTTACAGCTATATGATATTATTTCCAGTGTGTGGAGAGGTTGTTTGTGTAAACACTTCAATACGCGCATGCCATGGGATTCTATGATCGGTGATTCAGCAACTGTCTTCTATTCAGGCCCTACCTACCTTGACACTTCAGTATATTTTCATCTTTCATTGCTTCAACATAGGTGTTTGCATTCCCTGTGGTACTTTTTTTAGTTGAACAGATCACCGAGGAAGAAAGGAAGGAAATTATTTTGCCTGTTGTCATTATTCACGATGAGCAATGGTATGCTTTGATGCAATCGCAACTCTAATGATGTAGGAATGCTAAATGCTCAATTTCGCAAGGTTCTGAGAGCATACTACGCTTCTGCACCGTTTACCACGCCTGAGAGAACATGGCTGTGCAGAGACAGACGTGTTTTTCTCTCACTACAAGAAATGGAACTCAAAATTCGGGTAAGCTATTGAGTGTCATCAATCAAATTTTATATTTCGTGTTTGATCTTCATCTCGCCAAATAAAATCGCAGGCCAGGCAATTCCAGCATTGTCCTCTTTTTCTTTCCACAAATGATGTCATATTTAACAGATCGACTATAGCTCTACCAATAGTATTGCTTTCTGATTGTGAAAGAGGGAAACGAATGTGCCTCACCGGCTTCCAATGTTAGAGAATATTTTTGTGTGTAAAAACTTAATCATATAAAAGAATAGCACAAGCTACAAAAGAAGCCAAATCACCATGGAAAAATATTCCCACACAATGTGAATTAGAAATCAACAGCCTTCTATATTTATAGAGCAGGAAAGCTGAAGGTAATATATTGGAGGGAACAACTCATCCTCTTTCACTTACGGGCATATCGTCAGTTAATTTAAATTGTAAAATAATCTTTAGAATGCATGAAAGCAGTGGCGTAGCTATGTGGGAGTAGAGTGGAGCAGTTTCCCGGAAGTAGGGCTGAGGGTAGCCAACTCATGGGCCTAAAATTACGTTTTTCATTATTAATAATAAATACTATATTATGATATATACCTAATTAAACAACCCGTATAATATGATTGAGTCTCTATTTCATTTCCCGCATTACATTTTCCTGGACCAGGGGGGAGGAGAGGTATGGGGAGAATTTCTGAGACTTGTCTCAGGTCACAAAAGATCCTACGCCACTGCATGGAAGAGAGAGATTTTTGACATGACGAAATCACCACGACAACCTTATAGCCAGTGCACTCTTTTGATCAAAATAATAGTAATTTATTTAGAACCTACATTAATGCTCCAGTAATATAGGTTATACTCATCTTAGTGAATGAGTCACGTGCTTGATTTCTCGCGGAACCCATTTCGGGAAACCCTGCCTTGAGAGATATCGGATGGTTCCTTTCGTGTTAACTTTAGTGTCGCTTTTATTTCAGGACAAAGAGTGCCTGGATACTAGATGAATGCAGATAGTTATATTTTAGGAAATATTCTATCTGTCTGGACTAGAGTCGAGTCGCGCACTAATAGATAGTGAATATTAAAACAAATTTTGTTTATCGTTTCGCTGAAAGGAAACAGGTGAATGCGCGTGAAGAAGAAATTTTGGTATGATCTCTCCATGTCCGCGCGGCCTTCCGGTCGCGCATAGTCCAATCGATCGCCCCAGGTTGGCAATTTGCCACATTCTACGACTTTTATGTGTTGCGAGCTTAATGTCTTTTGTGCGTGTTAGTTTGGCTTTACAATATACCTAGTAGGTGTGTATGGCGAAGGAAGAGGAGGAAAGAACTCGCAAGGGAGTTGCAAAATATACATTTATCACCCTCTTAAAACTAACTCATTCCTTTCATGAGTGAACAAAAAATTTGACAAAATAAATAATAAACATAGTAATGCCATAAAAAAACCATAACAAGGGGGATAAAAAGGGAACAAAAAATCGGGGAGAGACGGCAAACATTGCCGGAGTGCTTGGGGAGAGGTGGGGGAAGGTTTTAGTCTCTCCTGGCTTTATTTGTTTTATATTGGATTCTTTTAATTCTCTCTTTGTTAGGTTCCTTTAATTTTGTTTTTATGTTTTGCGCATTCCAACCTTTGGTGGAACGCTTACTTTTCTTTTTTTCGGAACTTTTCTTTCTTTTTTCTCTTTTAAACAATAATTTATTTTTTCTGTAACCACAAAAACAATATTCTCATTAAAGCACAATTTGCTTCAGTTTACTAAATCTATAAAAATATTACTTAATCTATTGTTAGTATTAAGCAACAGAAATAGGAATGTTTGTGCCTTCACTACGGAAGGAGTATTTCTTTTGGTCATTTAACTTGCATTTTTTTGTCGCGTCATATTGTCAAAGTCGGACGGTGAGTGGGTTGAACTGTAGGGACTGTTGGAAGCGCTGGGCTCGCTTGCGAACGTAGTCGTGTATCGTGGGGATTTTGTGCTTGTTTCTAATCTCGTAAGTCGGAACGAGTCGGGGACTGTTTGTGATGTAGCGCAGTGTGACGTTTTGGAATGTTCCTAATTTCCGCATGTTAGTTTTCGCCGTGTTACCGAATAGCTCGCATCCGTACAGTAGGATTGGCCGAATGTGAGATAGGTATAGCCGAATTTTTTCGCCCATTCGTAATTTAGAATTTTTGCTTATGAGGGGCATGAGTAATTTCCTCATACCCCTCGCTTTATTTATCGCCTGCTGTACGTGTGCACCCCATGTCAGTTTCTGATCGAGGTTGTAACCCTAATAATTTGTGTGTGCTTCGCATCGGTATCTCGGTGCCTCGGAATTCGAGGCGAAGGGAGGGCGTGAATTTTAGCTTCTTGGTAAAGTTGACAAGAACACTTTTATCGGCGTTAATCTCAACTTTCCAGTCCAGCGTCCACTTTTCTAACAGGTTCAGATGATTTTGGATACGTCGTACAGCTGCGTTGACTTGTTGCGACTGCGAAGAGATCGCAGTGTCATCCGCAAACATGTAGAGTTGAGTTTGTGGAGAAGAAGGAAAGTCATTAACGAAGAGGTTGAAGAGGATCGGACTCAATATTGCCCCCTGGGGGACGCCACAAGAAATCCTCTTAGAAGAGGAGAGCCGACCATCCACAGCGACTCGCAGGGACCTTCCGGAGAGGAAGCTCCTGCAGATCTTTTGCAACTACAATGAAAAATCCATTGCGGCGAGTTTGAGTAGCAGACCTTCGTGCCACACCTGATCGAAGGCCTTGGCGACGTCTAGAAAAAGGACTTCCGTCCGTCCTCGGGAGTTGAATCTGTCCGTTATATTCTCCACCAAACGAAGGATTTGGTGGGGTGCGGAGGTCTTTCGTCTGAAACCCATCTGCTCAGGTCTTATTAGGTCGTTAGCCCGGATGTGGTGATCGAAGCGGGCGAGGATTATCTTCTCGAACACCTTCGAGAGATTTGAGAGGAGGGATATGGGTCGGTGGCTGGCTGGGAGAGACGGATCTTTCCCCGGCTTTGGAATCATGACTACTTTGCCACGTTTCCAATACCAGGGGAAGTGGGATGCGGTAAGGCAGGCATTGTAGAGGTTTGTAATAGACGAAATAGCACCGGGGGTGAGATTCATGAGCATCCGGTTACTAACTTCGTCTAGCCTTGCGGGGGTTAAGCTCCTTGATGAGCTGTCGTGTTTCGTCATCCGTAGTGGGAACTGGGGGTGGGTAGGGGGAGAGGCTAAGCAAGATTAAATTCTTCCTCGCCTCCTCCTCCGTCTTAGTCTTTTCCCAGTCCTCGTGTAGCGTCATGGTGCCGGCCAAATGCTCCGCAAATAACTCGGCTTTTGCCTCGGCGTCGTGAATGAACTCGTCCAGGTTCCTGAGGGACGTCGGTATGCGCGCTTGATCCGTCAGCCGCTTGGCCATATGCCAAGTCGAGCCGTCTTCCAAGGAGAGGGAGGAGATCTTCCTCTCCCACTCCCGGTTGTGAAATTCCGTCATTCCTTTCTTAACACGATAAGAAAGAAAGTTGTATAGTCTTTTGTCCAGCTGTTCGCGATTGCGTTGCCATCTTCCCCTAACACGGTTTCGCTCCCTGTTGAGGTCGATGAGGGGTTGGGGTAGGGATGGGACCGGAGGCTTTGCTCGAACCCGAGGAAGCGATGCCAGCCTGTAAGCGCTGGACATCGCGCCCGTGATTCGGCTAACCTGCGATTTCACGTCCTCGATCGTGGGATCGATAAGGCGCGGTAATGAGTCAAACGTCTCGTCAATAGATGATTTGTACATGCTCCAATCTGTACGGATGGCGGGGAGAGGGGGAGGAGCCGAGAGATGATCAGTCATAATGTAGGATAGTGGTCCGAGGTAAGCGCTTTTATTACACTTGGAGTGGCGTGGCTGTAAAAATTTTTGGTCAGGGCGATGTCCAGGACGTCGTCTCCCTCAGGACCGGAAGAACTGACGTGCCTCGCCGAGAACGGCGCTTCGATCGAGGCCATCGCCGTCGCTGCAAAATTACGGAGAATTGGTCCGTTAGAATTCCCATGACGACATCCGAATTGGATGCACTTGGAATTCCAGTCGCCTACATAGATGGCCGGTTTTTCCGTGACGAGCCGCTCCAGGTCAGCCTCCAGGAGCCGTTTGGATGCGGGTTGGTAAACAGAGTAGATATGAAGGTTGCCCGTCAAATGATGAATCGAGATACCGATGCTTTCTAGTTGGCTATGGGCATCCGAGTTCAGTGGGGAGTGTTTTATTGTGGATTTGACTGCGATTGCCACGCCACCATGAGGGGTTTTGAGGTCTCGCCGATATATTTTATAATTTGGTAGTCAAAATTTTTGGCGTGTGTGAGATGCGTCTCCTGAAGGGCGACGGCATCGTAGCTGCCAGAACTGATGAAGTGAATAAACTCTTTTGCCCTAGAGAGAATACCGTTGGCATTCCATGACACCAACGTGAGGAACCGCGGCTTGCGCTTAGTAGCCATTATCCAGGATCGCGCCAATCTCCCGTAGGATAAATAGCTTCTTCTCGGCTAACGACGAGAATTTTGAGAGGTTATCTAAAACCGAAATCATCCAGGCGCCGAGTCCCTGATTCGAAGAAAGGGGGAGGGAGGGGAAGGGGGAGAGGGTTGCTGGGAAGGAGGCGAAGGGACCGACGGGCGAGAAGGCTGAGGGGTGGGGGCGGCCGCTGGGATGTTTCTCGCTTGCGCTGCCGCCCGGCGAGGGTCGGCGGAAGAAGGGGGAGGGAAGGCAAAGGGAAGAGCGGCTGGGCTGGGGGAGGGTAGGGTAGGATGTGTTGCGGCCGAGAAGATGAATGGAGAGGTAGCGAGGGGAGGGGCGGCTCGGTTGGAGAACCAAGCGTTAGTGGCGGGGACAAAATTTTGCGTCGCTCGGGCTGATCCTCGCGACGTGTTTATGTTGGACCGCTGCCTGCGGCTCTCGAGGATGCCCTGATATGCCTGGCATCCCCGATAATTGGCAGGGTAAAATTGTTGACAATTCACGCATTGCGCCGGCGCAGTGCGATCTCTCTTTGGGCCTCGCGCCGTATCAGCGCGGTAGTTCTTGGTGTGGCCGAAGTTCTGGCAGCGCTGGCACTGGACGATACCCTTAGGCTTAACATATGGCCTGATGTCTACGTTAGACGATCCCATCAGAATTTTCGTGTCGTGGATCTTGGCGTGATCCTCGCACTTTTCCAAAATCACGTGGAATACCGGGGTGTTTCTCCTGGGGACGGTGTTGAGCCCAGCGGCGCGTTCTTCCCTCGACGGCTTGGTTGACGTTATCTGCGTCACTGTCTTGACGCCCCAACCAAGCCGTTCGAGGGCTTGCTTCAAAGATGCCGCGGTGGCATGCTCGTGAAGCAAGCGCACGGTATATTGGGGGAGGCGGTCCTCCGGCAGCTGGTACCCCGAAAAGGCCAGTTTGCGGGATTTAAAAATATCCCGCGTCTTGCGGTAGTCCGCAGCGCTGGCACACTGGATGTGCATAGCGCTGCGGCCTTTTACTTTGCATACGGGCTACTCCTGCAATTCGTCGAGTAGGGCCTGATATGTTGATTCCCAGTCTCGCTGATTTAGCTGGTGGAACCACCTCCATCGCAGTCGCGGTGTCCCCAGGAGTTATCGGGGCGAATCGGTTTGACGTGGCTGTCAGCGACTCTTGGGATGCAATTCGCATCCTTTTGAGCCTGACAGCCTTTTTGCCTTCGACGAGGGTGAAGCCCTCGTCGATCTGATGGGTCGCGGGTTTGGGTGGGGCGCCGAGTATGATCGGATTTTTTGTGTCGCGGAATATGCTCGCAACACATCTAACGCCGCCGAAACGGCGGAAGGCAACTTTGGGCTTACCGACTGTACCGGATCGGCCGAGGTCTCGCTGTCTGCGGACTGGTGGTCCATCGGCTGCGGTGCTGATGGAGAAGGCGCAGCCTTGGCGGGGTCGGGCTGTGGCACCGCGTCGGAAAGCGGCTTGTCCTTCTTCCCTTCTTTCTTCTTTTGTTGGGTGGCGGGCTGCTGAGTTTCCCGAGGCAGCTGTTGCGGCTTGCTCACGGCCCCAGTGCAGAAGCAGAAGACGCAGTGCGCGGTTCGGCGGGCAGACTAACAAATATTTTGCAGATAGGAGTCAACAAGTCGAAACAATCAATCAATCAATCCAATCAATGAATACATAATCATGAATCAAATAATCATCGAATCGAATCCTCTATCATCAATCCAATCCTCTCTGGTATGAAAAAATAATCAAAATTTTATATAAATCTATCACCGGTCGAAAACGTTCCTCCTGAAACAGCATCATTCATTCATTTTATGTCCCACCATTTTTCAAGTAATTCAAATTATTGCCGTTTAAGAACCTTGAGCTTTTTAAGAGTTTTCTATTCAATATCATTACTAGCGCGTCCATCCATATAGAATACCCTGAAATTCAGCCTGGAAACTCAAAAGGGGTGACCAGATGCAGCGATGCGCTTTACTTTGTGATTATCTGCGCACTGTAATGACACGTGAGAGGCAGTACCAAGTCTTAAAAAATTGATATGTATCGATCGCCAGTCAACTCTACTTCAATTGAAGATACACAATCCTTTCAATTTACGAGAATTAAATATTCAAATCATTTGTAAGAAATTTGACGGCGTTATTGCATTTTTGTATCTTGCCTAGTGGACAGGCTCATTAATATACTCTCCAATCGAAAAGTTATAAAAATTATTCCAGCTTATGAACCATGTTAAGAAATTTAGATGGAAATTCACTCGTTACAAGCTCATAAAAGGAGGTAAGACTGAATTTAAGCGTGGAATATGCATCTATCGAGAGGATTGAAGAGCATCTCGACCGAAGCCACACATCGAGATAGTTCGGAATTGTGTGAAAAAGACGTGTTCTGGACCTTAGCACCCTTTCTAAAAGTATGCAGGTTCTTCGGACTCGCAGCCTTCCCATTGAAACATCAACTGGATGGGGGTAATAACGCCTCCTATCGCATTGTCAGGTACAGCGTGGCGGTTTACCTGATAGCCATCTGTACTATGTTGTGGGAATTAAAATACACTCTCGCAAATAAGAAAACTTTTAATCTAGAAAATGCTGTTACGATTTATTGGATGACGATGGTGTACTTCATTGCAATATGCAACTGCTTCGTTTTATTTATCCGCCGATTAATGATACACAATGTGTTGGAAGATTTGGTGAAGTTTGACGAGAGAATTGCCAGTCTGAAGATCTGTATCTGCTCTCAAAGTTTTCGCAAGAACGTCAGAGGACAAATGTATATTTTATGGTTTTATTTACTCATAATTGTAGTTATGTACAACAGTTATTCTTCGGTGTACTCTAGCGAACACGGAATCTATAAATGTTTCGGAGTAATTTACACGTCCTCCAGTGTGAGCCTGATAAGAATGCAGCAGTATAATACCTTGAGGCATTATAAATTGAGGATGACCTGCTTGAATGAGGATATACGTCGAATAGCGTCATTTGCCTTCTCAAATAAACCGTTGCAAAGACCCGGACTTTCGTTTGCTAGACGATGTAAAATGTGGAAGTCTCTTTTCCTTGATCTCTACTATGTCAGCTTTGCCGGAAACAAGATCTATGGAAGTGTTATCTTGCTCAATACGGCATGCACATTAGTCGATGTAATAGTGATGCTTTATTTCCTCACTGTGATCTTAGTGTTGGATGTTCCATACTACTACAACCGCTCTGAAATGATTTTGCAGATTTTTTGGACTGTCTTCGAAGTGTTTGGAGTGGTTATCTTCGTGCAGTCGTGCCAATCCGCATTTTATGAAGTGAATTGCAAATATAGAACATGTTTAAAATCTCCATATAATTATTATAATGATAAAAGTTGATATTTTTCCTTTGCAAATAAATAAGTACTATAAAGAGAATGATATTATAAGATAAACATTTTTTTGTGATTTAATGGATAAAAATCCAATCATGGCTGCTACTTGAGTAGAAATAAAAAATATTCTTTCCATTCATATTTCGTAAAATATTAGTCCCACAAAAAAGTCTTCAAACAGAATTTGTAGAACATGTCAAATAGAATATTACTTTCCAAATATATATTTATCGAATGTGTAGCCGTTTCAAGAAAAACAAACAAGAACTTCGTAGTTCACCGTTCGCTTGGATTTTCCTCCCTTATTTTCAACTAATACAGTTCATAGCAAATGAAGTAAATAAGATTTTCTATAAATATAAATACACGAAAATTTTCACGCTTTTCCAATATTTAATAAATGAAAGGCAATGAAGTATCTTCGGAGAGGAAATGAACTTAAGGGCATTAATTTTTCTTATGCAAACAAATACTGTTTGTAAGTAAAAAATTGGATTATTTACGACAAAGAAATTACATATTTTAAGGTCCCCTAAACACGTTTTTTCTATTTTCTCGATGATGTTTATGTCTGTCTGTCTGTAGGGATACGAAAAATGTAACGATAATTTCCTTTCGATGCCAAGTACTTTTGTACTCGATTCTTTTCTTTCGATTTTCTACTAATATCGGTATATTTTTCTCTGTATCGAATCAAATGAGTATATGCAGTAACAAAAGTGAGGCAGAATTTGCACAAGCTCCCCTGCGTTCACACACTAAAATCACGACTTGATGAGCTGTACAAAGTCATTATAAAGGTTTATTCTGACAAAATAAGTGATCCTAGTGTGGGAAATGTTGCAATTACTTTGGACATTTGGACAGAAAAGATGTCATGCCGTAGTTTCCTGGATATAACAGCACCTGATTTGAACGGCAAAGAACATTGTTTCTAAATGCGTTGCAACCAAGGAGCTCAGGGAGATGCATACATCAGTCAACATTTGTGAGCAACTTGTAGCTGTTTGCACTAAGTATTCTATCCCCAAAAGTAAGGTAGTGGGTGCAGTCACAGATTGCGCTTCCAATATTGTTGGTGAAGTTAACATGGAATCACCATCTACCAATCTGTATCTGCGGGAGCGACAACGAATAGCAAAAACCTACGTGATTTAATTTTAATAAAAGTAAGTTAATACATATGTATTTACGTCAATTAACTTCAGTGTGAACATTATAATGTTGCAGATAATTGAGATCTATCATTTACATCAAAATTAATGTTACGTTAAATTGAATATTAGTCCAAATCCTGCATTTGTGATGTTATTAATAATAATGTATTTGACAGGAACAGGTTATATGTATGTACATATATTTAGGCAGAAAATTGTAATATTCTTTCAGATTTTCATATATACGTAAGTCGGTTATCACGAACTCGGTTAACCTGAACACATGATTTTATTCTCCCTTGGAGGTCGTGTTAACGAGCGCTTATTGTATATACTTATTCTGTCCACGTTTCTCTTCAAGCCGTTTGAAATTTTTTAATGACAGTTCCTTAAAAATACATAGGTCTTTTCGAGCAATTTTTCAAAGAATCAAAATTTCTTTCCTCCACATTGTAGAATTTTACCGCTTATTTGGTAGGTTTTTAGCGAGTTTTTTATCCATCAAGTTGGCAATCTGCCTTACATGGTAATGTGTGAAATTTTTACATAAGGTTAAAGAAACGTAAAATTAATAATGCATGGTGATTGAGAATACAATTTTGGATTTTAGAATTAAATGTTAACTTATTGAGTGAGGCAAAAATAATCGAAATGAAATATGAATGCGCAGGTCAAGCATTTTTCTCTCGAAGAAACATTTCTTGAATTAAAAACGAATTCGAGTATTCCGCGGATCACATAAAAGAAGAAGGTGTCTTCACCCAGTTGTAAATAACTCGGCCTTCAGAGCCGGAAGATCATGAGAAACTTTCAATGACCCTCAAAGATTGAGTCAGTTTAACATTCTACTTGAATATGTTTTTTGTCTTTTCGAGAGTTTATAATAAAAAATTTAGAGATTTTATACGTATATGATTTATAACTCAAGGACAATATCCTTTTTCTATCAACCTGAAACTCAGTATCGGAGAATGAAGTATTTGAAGAGACGTAATATAATCCTTGAGAACACTGTACAACTAGATTGCTCGTAAGTTAGTCAGTCAAAAAGGTGTGTTATGGACGTCTGAAACTTCATGAAAATATGTTCGCACTGGCACCTTTCCCACCGATGAGGATGTGACGGTGGGAATGACGCCTCCAATCGTGTAGTCTGGTATAGATTCGCGGTTTACTAGGCGGTTATCTCAGCTTTGGGTCGTATGCGGCACAACTGATTTCACTAGAGGGACGAAACTAGAATTTTCATTTGCTACATATTTGACAAAATCCCCATCTCAATTAACAAATACTTAATTTTTTCATCGCCGATCCAAACTTCACCGCATTCTGACTGAATTTGTCAAATTTTGCGATAGGAGATTTTTTGGGCTATCTTCGAAGCGTTTGGAGTGATTGTCATCGTGCAGTCTGATCAATCTGATGAGGTGAACTGCATAGAGAAAACATGCTTAAATGGCTCTATTTTATGACTAAGTTATTGGAAAATTTTAGAGTTGTTACGTTGCAAATGCAAAAGGGCTACAAATACAATATCATATTATTTCTCTCATTTGATGATCATCGTATGACTTTTGTGTTAATAGGTAGGTACATGACTCAATGATTTAGATGTTATTTACACACGATATTGCTGTAATTCAAAGGTAATTCATTTCATCCCAATTTTTATTAGTTAATTAATGTGTCGTTTATGTTTTATAATTAGTAAAGTAATATCGTGAAATGAAGTGCCTTTTGAATTAGTTTTTAAACCTTTGTGATTGGACAAGGACTATAATTAGTAAGTGTTTTAATGTATGTGAGACTCGAAAATAGTTTTCGATATAGAGATATCAATCTACTCTTTGAAATATCATTTCAAATCGAATTCTACATGACTCAACATCCACTGCAAAATTCACGTCACATCTATCGGTCGAGTATTTATTTTGTTTGTTTGGGGTTTATACATTTTTGTGCTAAGTTAACATTTTTCGCTAGTGTACATATGCATTCACCCTATTTTGTACAGCATTCCTTTAATAGAAATTCGTATAAATGTAACCTGATATTCTTGATTACTGAATTAATTTGATAAAAACCGATGCATTTTCTACACCTTAATACAGGGTTTTCCAAATTCTGTAATGCCGCGGAACCCTTATATGAACATGCTTTTTTGCGGAACCCTAAGCCAATTGCAAAAACATGTATTTGCATAAATTTTGTTTTTTATTTACTTGTTTTCTTCTGTATTGTAAATATTCACCCCTCAAGATATTTATATTATATTTCCAATATAAAAAATTGCAATGGTAAGAATTGCATATTTAAATTAAGATATAATGATACATTTTAAAAATTAATAAAACAAAAATTTTATTATTATATAATTCACAAATACAAAGTTTTTGGATAATTTAAAAATCATGTACTGCTCTATAGTTAATGGTTTCAGGCGTCACTTGGTGGGATTTCTTCATAATTTAAAATAAAGAGACTTGTTGCAATTCCTCAAAAATTTATTTAAAAACGACCTAGGTTTCGTTGCAATGCAACATCGTCAGGTGAATAAATTCAAAGCCTGCAGCAGTTTATAGTAATAGGTACAATTGGTGGGTGAGGGATGGTGATTTGGGGAGAATAAAGTAAGGAATTGTGGAGCGAACACCATTGGAGGAAAGGAGTGAACGTATGTTCGTGGGAAGTGGAGGGGGAGAAAACGGTTGAGCTTATTGATGCCCAGTAAGTTGGATAATGAGAAGACAATGGGGATAATTGGTAGGAATAATTAAATTAGTGAGAGGTCGAGAAGTGGAGAATGAATAGGATACTAAATATCACTTAAAACTTCTCTCAATGGGATATATAAGTAAATTTTTAAACATTTAGCCTGTTGTACTACACAGGAAAAAGTAATCTTGGAAATCGATAAAAATATTAAATACTTTCACATTTATAAGAATAATATTATTATTTTACCGACATATTATTCGGTGGCTCGGATGGGACTGCTTTTCCTTGGACAGTAGTTGAATATTCGGATGAATTGAGGTTAACCGTAAACGCAAATCATCCTCCGCATCCAGCCGATTCCTCCATTTTGATTTCACTAGAGAGAATGATCAATCACACAGATAACTTGTTGCAAAAGGCATGAGAGTGGCGAGTGGCAGCCAGCGTCCTAACAACTACACCACCGGCACCCCCAAGGCTGAAATGCCCTTGATTCATCTTGAGATGGTGTTGTTCGAACACAATTTTGTTGCTGTATTTTTCACCAATCATACACTTTACCAAGTCCTTTTCACACGGTTTTATTACCTTTTCCGCGATAGTATGAGAATCGTAAGCTTTTGCTATGAGATAACTGACACGATACAAAGCCTCGAGTACATTTTCAATATCTTTACAAAATATTTTACGAAGTCCCCTTTTATCTGCTGAACTTCGGTCAATTTTCTTGTAAAATAAAAATAATTTATCTTTCAAGAACAGGTGCTTTGTCAAAAGATGTCTTTGTAATTTTTGCAGGATTCAAACTCAATACTTATTTACATTCAACACAGAATGCATTTGGCTCTTTTTTATTACCTGTCCATATAAAATCATACTTGATAAAACTTTGATCGTACTTCCGTTTTTTCCCCGTTATTACTCCCAGGTTTTCACGAACTGTGCTACCCTCATCAGTACGTCGCATTGGTATTTCTGCATTGGAGGACAGAAGTAAATGGGATGTCAGTAGCAGTATAGTTACTTGTATTTTTCCTGTTTTCACCTATTTCACCAGTGCATACTTTAATGTACCGGTTTTAAGCTAACCATCCATATTTTGGGGTAATAGTTGTTAATTATTAACGTAATGAAAGAAAAGATGAAAATTAGCAACTCAGTATCAGCAGTGTTAGATTTTACTATATCTTTATAAATAAGTAAAGGTGGAGACTACGGTGAAATTGATGTTAAATAGAATTAACTCCTTGACCGTAAAATTTAAAATTAGAGACACAATGAAAAAGGGGGGGAGCAGTAAAAGGCAAAAGACAAAAAAAATTATAAACTTACAGGTTTAGGGGTTGTTACTGCAGGCCAGGGACCTGGTGTCACTCACACATTCACTCACTCAATCGCACAAGCACTAATCCTAAAGTGGAAAGGAAACGGGGCCGGGTTTGCGAGGAATTACTCTGCGCCAGGGACCCAAAAAATCACACCGTTGCTAGAAGGTTTGTGATTCAGTACGACCGCGACAGGGACCTACTAAGCAACCACAAACACGCACACATACACGCCAAGAGGTTAATGAAAAAAAGGTGAAAGGAACGAGGAAGTAATGCCTTTATATTCAACTTTCCTTTGTTACTTAAAAATTACTTAGCAAACTTTATAAGGAAAAATGGTATTAGTCGTTTTTGAGTCATTCAGCAGAAGGACGGACAGGCAGACGGGTGATGAACCGAACACATAAACTTCGTTTTAGAAAAAGCACTAAAATGCATTTTTTGAAGGTTAGACGTTTTCTAGAAAGGAGCGGATACGTACACGACCTCATGTACGTTATTTTATAAATGCAGATGTAAATAGTTGACGAAAAATTACTAACCTGCAGGAAGTGTAAAAAATTGAATTACATGGCAAAAACGAAAGAGCAAAAAGATAGCTTCTCGTTCACTAACAGATGAGGTTGATGATGATTAACTTTCTTCTAAAAAATAGCAAATGAGATTAGATTTTTCTCTCTGGGTCAAATAAGTACTTCAGGATAATCTCTATTCAGTAGTGAAAAGAAGATGAATAAATTTTTCGAAAACAAAGATAAATCTTCTGCAGTAATCGCCATGGAAAAATTTTCTCACACAATTTGAATTAGAAATCAACAGCCTTCTATATTTATTGAGCAGGAAAGCTGAAGGTATTATATTGGTGGGAACTACTCATCCTCTTTCACTTACGGGCAGATCGACGGTTAATTTCAAAGGTAAAATAATCTTTAGAATGCATGAAAGCAGTGGCGTAGCTATGTGGGAGTAGAGAGGAGCAGTTTCCCGGAAGTAGGGCTGAGGGTCGCCAACTCATGGGCCTAAAATCACGTTTTTCATTATTAATAATAAATACTATATTATGATATATACATAATTAAACGACCCGCATAATATGATTGGGTCTCTATTTTATTTCTGTGACTTGTCTCAGGGCACAAAAGATCCTACGCCACTGCATGGAAGAGAGAGATTTTTGACATGACGAAATCACTACGACAACCTTGTGGCCAGTGCAATGTTTTGATCAAAATAATAATAATTTATTTAGAACAAACATTAATGCTCCGTTAATATAGGTTATCCTCATCTTAGTGAATGATAAATGATTTCTCGCAGAACAAAAGGAAGCTTCCGCGGAACCCATTTTGGGAAACCCTGCCTTGAGAGCTATCGGATGGTTCCTTTCCTGTTAACTTAAGTGTCGCTTATATTGCAGGACAAAGAGTGTCTGGATACTAGATGTTTGCCGATAGTTACTTTTTGGAAAACATTCTATCTGTCTGGATTAGAGTCGATTCGCCCACTAGCCTATAATGAATATTAATTCGACTTTTGTTTATCGTTTCGCTGGAAGGACACAGGTGAATGCGCGTGAAGAAGGAATTTTGGTTTGAAAAAATCAAAATTTTATATAAATCGATCACCGTTCCTCCTGAAGCAGCATCATTCATTCATTTTATGTGCCACCATTTTTTAAGTAATTCAAATTATTGCCGTTAAAAAACCTTGAGCCATGTTAAGGAATTTAGATGGAAATTCACTCGTTAAAGTTCACAAAAGGAGGTAAGACTGAATTTAAACGTGGAATATGCATCTATCGAGAGGTTTGAAGAACATCTTGACCGAAGTCACACATCGAGATTATTCGGAATTTCATCAAAAGATCGTGTTCTGGACCTTAGCACCCTTTCTGAAAGTATGCAGGTTCTTCGGACTAGCAGCCTTCCCATTGAAACTTGAACTCGATGTGGAGAATAACGCCTCCAATCGCATTGTCAGGTACAGCATAGCGGTTTACCTCGTGGTTAGCTGTACTATGTTGTGGGACGTGAATAACACTATCGCAATACGAAAAACGTTAATCTCGAAAAGGCCTTGACGATTTACTGGACAACGGCGGTGTACTTCATCGCATTATGCAACTTTTTGGTTATATTTTTCCGCAGATCAATGGTATACAGGGTGTTGGTGGAATTTACGAAGTTTGACGAGAGGCTTGCAAATCTGAAGATTCGCATAGATACTTATAGCTTCCGCAAGAATGTTAGAAGACAAATGTTTTGTTTCTGGCTTATTTTAATGATAATTACTTTTTTGAGTATGCCTTCCTTCAGGGAAAGTGGGGACGTATTCATAAAATCTTTTGCTTGTATTTACATGATTGCCAGTTTGTTCTTGATCGAGCTCCAATATTACAATATCATGAGACATCTGAAAATGAGGATGTTCTGCTTGAATGACGTAATTCGTCGGAGGCCGCCATCTTACGGCTTTACACACATGTCGTCACAAGGGTACGAAATTGTGTCACCAAATCGATGTAAAGTGTGGAAGTCGCTATACCTTGATCTCTACAAGATCAGCCTAGCCGTTAACAAGATCTTTGGAAGTGTGATCTTACTAAACGCGACGAACGCTTTGGTGGACGTTGTTGTGGCGCTTTTCTTCTTCGTGGTGGCCTATTTGACTGTTGTTCAATACTTTTCTTCCCTCTCTACAAAGATGGCGGCCATATTTTGGGTTACCTCCGAAACGTTTGGAGCGGTTCTAATCGTCCTTGGCTGCCAATACGCGTCTGACGAGGTGAATTGCATATAAGGTTTTTTCTAATATAAATGTAAAATGTCAATTATAATTGCTGATATTCTTTCCACGGATGATATAAGGCGTCACGTATAATGATAAATATAAATTCTTCTCTCTTTGTGAATATGTATCGTAAAATGAGATTATTATATTATACTTAACAATTTTCATTTGAAGCTTTCTTGAGCTTGATTACATTCATTTAAAAATAGAATTCATTTTCTCTGTTTCATAATAAAAATCGGTTATTGGATCGTTTTATGTGATATACTTAACATCCCTTTTCAATCGACATTCCAGCGTGCATGACTAGCTTCATAGTTTTCTGGCATCTCAATGGATATCGTGCTGATAAAAATTAAGCACAGTACAGTTAGCAAAATGTTGATTATGACTAGGAATAATTTCTTAAATAAAATTCCATTTTAGTTAATGGTGAAATTTTGTGTTTGAAGAGAGACTAGATGAAGATGAAGAACGTAGATGATCTTCAGAATGGTCGTATTGTAAATAAAAATGTAGCTATTTCTTAAGTATAAATCTCTTGAATTAAATCAGCATTATTTGTACACAGTACTTTAAACAGGATAGTCATTGCTGTATATGCGTTTAAGGCATTCCTTGAAGACGGTGACTCTTCGTCAGCAAAGTATTCCAAATCGAATACGCAACCTATCAGATATTGAGATGTTGATACATCTATCGAGTGAGATTTTTAGTGGTTTCTAAATATTCTTAGGAAATTAAAACTAAAGCAAGAAAGCACTTACCTATTTTAATCAGTATTTCTTTTAAAGTGGATTTGAAAAATGACCAGTGTTTATAAGTTTTTCATCTTGATGATTAGATAATACATACACTTCCGTCCTACACTGGAGTGCTTTTTGTCCGAAAAATAGTTTCTTTCCGCTTCTATAATAATTCTATTATCTAATCCAAATTAAGCAAATTGAAAACTTCTGCGCAGAAGTAAAGATAATATTTGAATATAACTTCTAATGAAGAAAATAGAAATGGCCAAATCTATCCTGAAAATCTTAGCTTCTCAGCTCTTGTTGCTGCTTCAAAATTTTGCTCGAGGACAGACGATCAAAGTGTAAACAAGCGATTTATTTACATAAAAAACATAAAGGGCTTGGGACTAACTTGCCTTACCTACTTGATCTTCGTCTCGCCCTCTTCTGCTGTTCTGAATTTCTTACTCTCGTAGAATATCCGTCTGAATGACAGCATTTCCTTTAAAAGTATCTCGTATTACAGATATTACATATGCATGATCAACTTCGACCTCTTTATAACTAGATCAATCTGATAGAAACTGATGAGTTTCCTATGCCGTTACTGATGTCGAATGATTTCATTCATATTTACTAAACTCTCGCTAATATTGCAGAACAAAGGGTATCCGGAGACTGGTCGAGAAAGGTAGATTATCTGCTATAGATTAGAGTCGATACTCATACAGGAAAGTAATGAATATTAAATAGACTTTTTTAGATCACATTACTAAATAATACACAGAAATGTTTGAAACCCTTCGCATGTAAAAAGAAGAAACGCTTATAAATCGAAATATTTTCAGTCTTATTCGTTTAAACTTTCACAAATTTTTCAAAAGTATCATTTTTAACTCTAAGCTGTTCCCCGTCTGAATCCATGGGTTCGATTCCAAGATTCCATTTTAATAACATGGGAAGAGCTAAAGTCCAGCGTGCAGGACTTTCTTTGTTTTCATTTTAAAATACGTATCTTACTCTCAAGATATCGACGTGGAATTTGCTTAGAAAATTATATTTCATACTAGCGTAAATGCACGTGAGCTATGACGGGTATGCGTGTTAAAATAAAGGCAATTCCCATTCATCCTGCTTTCCTCTCTTTCTCTCTCCATTCACTTCCCTTCCATTCTTCCTCCCTCTTCCCCTATCGCCTTCTCTGGAAAAATAATCTTCTTAGTCTCAATCTCGCCCTATTTAAGACATCTATCTCTCCCTCCCCCCTCCTCCTGTGTCTTCCTTCCTCTCTCTACCTCTACCTCTCTCTCCCTTTACCTCTGCCTTCCTTTATCTCTCTCTTCGTTTACCTCTCTCTCTTTACCTCTCTCTCCCTTTCCTCACTATCCGTCCCTCTCCCTCCTCTTTCTCCCACCATCTCTTCCTTTATCTCTCTCTTCCTCACCATCTCTCCCTCCCTCTCCATCTCTCCTTCTCTGGAAAAATAGACTTCCTAATCTCAAACTCGCCCTAATAAAGAAGATTACCTATCTCACACTCTCTCCCTCTCTCTACTTCTCTCTCACTCTCTCTCGCCTTTTCTCTCACTCTCTCTCCCCTTCTTTCTTTCTTCCTCTCTCTCTACTCTTTCTCGTATTTAAGCATTAAAAGCACGCATTCCTTACGCATATAGTATAAGGATTGAGACGACAATACAATCTCGAGGTTTAACAATGACACGGTCGGCCTACTCGGAGAGTTTGTTAGAAATAATATTACACTCAGTCATAAATAGTTCTCCGTCTCCCGCTCTTTTATAACTGCTTTTTAGGGCGGCGCCTCAGTCGAGTGTGAGGTACAAGGGTAGCTTATTATGTAAAGAGACAATCATAATTGCCCGTCAAATATGACGGGCATGCTTGGATTAAGTATTAAATTTAAGGCAATTTCCATTCTTTCTCCTTTTCTCCCCTCCCATTCTCCATCCTGCCAATCTCAAACTCGCCCTAAAAGACCATTATCTATCTATCTCCCGCTTTCCCCTCTCCCTCCTTCTCTGTCTCCCTCCCTTTATCTCTCTCTCCCTCAGCGTTTCGTCTTCTTTCTAGCTGTACTCTATTCTCTTGTCGTCTTCTATTTACTTGACGTTCTGCGTGGAGTTGCCTTCTATGGGCCGCCTGCTCAGGTGTTTGTCATAAAAGACATCGCAGCCGATGTTCTCTTGGTAATCGTCGTCTTGGCAGTATATCAGTTTCATCCTCCATTCTAAGGCTAAAATAAAGACTAATTGAAAAATAAATTCTATATACATATTTAATTACAATGATAATTAAAATAATTAACAAATGAAATATTTTCTGAACTACAAAAAGTTCTGCATGAAATTAGCCGATTTTTAAAAATCGCAATGTTATTGTCGTGAACAACTTCACGACATCACTCTATTTAGCCACCTAATGGACAAAAGGTTATCTTCTACAGAGTGAATAATGCCATTCCGGGACACTACGCGTTGCGTTGCACTGCCACCTAGTGCACGTAGTGTACACTTCTACGTTACAGCGTGACGCACAGAGAGATTAAGCTTTTTACTTTCTCCATATAGTATAGGGCACAGTATTGTTTTCATGAAAAAATCGACTTCGAGATTTCAACGGAAATACACGTTTTGAGGTCCCCTGAACACGTTTTGACCATTTTCTCGATGATGTCTGTGTGTGTGTGAGTTTGTGTATGTAATAGCTTTTTTGTTGGTGCTCTAACTCAAAAACTATTAATCAGGTCAACGCAAAACTTTATATTTAATATTTTTATAAATGTCACAATAACTGATTAGTTTTTGTTAAAAATCAGTCAACCAGAAGTGGGCGTTTACTCTTATCACATCCGTTATATTGAAATATGTGCTTTAATAATTGATAAATGTAAAGAGGTATCGGAATAAAAGTTGTAGGAAATTTAATTATCTACTATCTTTGTTTGAAACATTTTTCCATATAATGCATTTTTAAGAGATATGCTATATTTTTAGTAACGCTCCTTTTTCTTTTCTTAATTGTTGGAGTTTTGTGGCTATATCCAATATCGGAAAGCTATGGTTAGAGTTTATTTCTGTTCTTTGTAAAGTCTAAAATTTTCTCGCAATTTCTTAAAATATTTCTTACTATGTGACCTATTTGGATTTTTTATAAATATTACAGATATGGAGAAAGTCATGTAGTGGCCAAATCAGATTTTTATATAGGGGCGATTGTGAAAATTTTAATGTTGGTCATGTTAAGATAGAATAAGTAAGTCACCTTTCTTCCTAAACATTTGAAACTGACCAGCTATCCATGGTACTACCTCTTAGATAACCATTGCGCATAGACAAGAGGAAATCAGCTGGTCGCAAAAAATGTCGGTCTAAATTGCCCAAAAATAACATTTTGATAATATTTATTCGCTGCCATTTTGCATTTCATGAATTTAGCGCCATGGAAACGTAATTGTTGGTATAAATCACATATGCCTAGTAAAAGTGTAATATTAATTGCTTAATACAAGCTAAATATTAAATCTTCGCTTAACTGACCGTAAATTTCTTTATTTTGTTGTTCTTATTATTAACGGTATAGATATAGCGATAGTTTCTGTGAGGAAATGATGATAGATTTCTTGATTTAACTGAAGCTTACGAACCAACGTGAGGTGCATTTTGAACGAATTAAGGAAAAATGTTTGTTTCGACTTATTAAACGTGGTGATTAATTTACAGACGTTTAAACTATGAGAACGAGGGAAATATTAAGAGGAAGTTTTGCAGATAGAAACTGAATGGGGAAGGGAATGACGAAGTAGAGATACATATTAATACAATATTAAGGTTATAAGTAGATACAGGGAAACCACGCGGAGGGTAATCCCTTGTGGTATCCCCTGACCGCAGGGATGATTAAGCACGAATCAATCAACATTTTGTCAATGCATTTTTGATGAAAATGCATCTCTGTTTAACACTGTACGTAATAACCTGACTCTACACGTCTTTTAAACGGCATATATTAAGGAAGTTGATATTTTTCGCTCAAAAGTACCAACCCAGTGGGTTTGTTTCCCGCGGTCTCGGACACATTTAAACGCTCTTATATATCACGAGGCAACATGACACCATTATATTCTCATTCCAATATCAAATAAAATGAAAGGTAACTTTCTGATGAAATACACAAGAAAAAGAACATCACACAATATTGTCAAAATAATGTGTAATTGTCAAAATTAAATGATGCTTTGTCAAAATTAAATAAACCGCAGTCAAAAAAGCACGAGACATTGTCAACATGAAATGGGTCATTGTCAATATAGGATGATCCGTTCTCAAAATAGCCCGAGAAACAGTGTAAATCATCTATTTGCTTGATATGAATAAATGATTTTATAGAATAATAAGAAAGAGAATTAAATATAAATAACAAGTAATATATTCCTTCCCGTCTTACTGACGAAGGCTAAGAGGAGTATAGATTAGCGGAAGCGGTTTTGACAGGCGAGTTTGCTCGCATTTCCCGGAAATGAAGATTTACCGGAGGCGTCGTCGCGTATGTAATGGAAATTTTTCTGCCGAAAGAAAGAAACAGGTGCAGTGGTGCGTCTAAAATTCGGAACCACGAAAAAGCTGGAAACCTCAAATATCCGGAAACTAAAATGATTCGGAAGTTCGTCAAATTCGGTTCGTTAATTCCCACGCCCTATCGATCCTTCATTTTTGTTTTCCCAGTCCCTCCTCTTCATATTATTTTAGTTTATGTTGTATATCTCACTATATTATAAAATTGTAATGGTCTTGATGCGTAACGCTCTTATTTTGTGAATAACTCGATTACAAATTAACTTAGAAGCATAAAATTCCTCAGGATTTTTGTGTTTGTGAATCTCTACGTTATGAGTACAAATAACATCGAATGAGGTCACGGGTTGGACTCCATAGGATGAATGTCGTTTCCCACAAGATAACACGTAAAACTCACCTTTTTGGTTTGAAGGCTTTCATTCTTTTACTCTTTAAAATACCTTAAAGTTAAGTTATCGACACGAAATTTACGCTAAAACACTACAAAACGAATGTAAATTCTTATTCTTACCGTTGAATACTCAATCTCGTGTGAATTTGCTCATATTTGGAATTTATACTCGAGTTTTGGTAAATTTTTTAACATTTCAATACTAAGATTCCATTGTTACAAGTATTGTCGTCCCCGGTAATTTGTGTATATTAACTTATATAAAGTCTTAAAGATTGAAATTAAGGTTAAAAATTGCTCGAAATGACCGAAGATATTAATTAAAAGCAAATAAATCGGCCGCAGTATTCATGCTATTTATATTTTTATCTATATTACAAAAATTCTATTTCTGGTTGTCTCTCTCTCTCTCTCTCTCTTTAACGCTGTATATCTCAGCCATTTCAGCTCTCTCTTCTTTATCGAGTTATTGAACTAATTTTCTCAATTTGTTTTCTAAACCAAACATATATCCCTAAAAATATATTCATTATACTCACGGCATCCCTGAAAAGAATGTCATTCAACATTTACCGACATGTTTGTAACTAAATACAAAATAGTACCAGATTTTCGTAATCCTCGGATAACAGATGTTGTATACTTGAGAGGTGTTATGGATACACACCATCACGGTGCAGAATACTCCACACTTGGGAACGTGAAGGAAATTTTCCGAATCCTTGGACGTGGACTTCAGTTCACTGCGTTCAAAACTTCAATCTCTCCATAAGGAAATTGCTCACGCTCTGGCGTTGGCCGTGGAAATGAACCAGTTTCCCTTAATATTCTGTACGTATTTTGAAATGTGCGTCGATCTTGAATTGGGTGACCTGGATGACGTCGCTGGTATTCGGCAACGGCCGCCAAAGCATTGCCATTGCAAAAGCCGTAAATAAATATAATGTCCGCATATCTTCATTCGAAAACCCTGCAAGCATTTTAAACGAAGTTACACAGATAAACACAAGCAATTTGATAACTACTACATACATAGCATAACTACGCACTAGGAGTTGCAAACAGAGTGAACTCTCACGAGACCGACCAGCTGACTAAAGTAAGTCCCGACATGTCTACTTGGACAGCTAATGCAACGCATACAGGAGGCCTATTTCAGTATCTCAGTACGGTAACAAATCAGACCGATGTTGATAATACCTTTTCTACTCAGAATGAGCCCTAGAATTCGTTCCTGGAGTTTAGACATTACGTCCCAGGGCACCCTATATATATATATATATATATATATATATATATATATATATATATATATATATATATATATATATATATATATATATATATATAATTTTAAGAAAAAGAAAGGTTAGTGATGAGGATTACAACAAGGTGTTGAAGGAAGCCCAGTGGACACTTACGAAGTTGAGGATAAAAGTTTAGCCCTTCTTTACAAGTTCTGCAAGATGGTCTTGGTCCGGCTGCATCAGTACAATGTGTTAAGGAATTTTGAGAATAACCAGTTTGAGTTTGAGGCAAGGCATCGAACTGAAATTAATTTTGCTCCGGTTTGCTTTCCGGTTCATACAAAACAAAAAATTTTGGTTCGGTTCCGGTTTCACTCCAGCAACCACCATTGAACCGTTTTTTTCGCTCCGACTGAATTTATGAGGAAATTTTCAAGGGAATTACAAAATAATCTTTATTAATTAATTTTTATTTTTTATTAAAACCAAATGTCTTCACTATTGCAAGTCAAGAAGACAAACATAGATAACCGCACGTAACAACGCCAAACAGTGGAAATGATTTTTACAGACAATATGGAAAAGATGACGGACAACCAACTTTTTTACGGACATATTTTTGCGTAATATTAAAATCTCTCAAAAAGACACAAGTGAACAATATTCAATGCTGTCATTCATACATCACAACAAAAATTATATTACGTTAGTTTTGCGCACAAGAAATTTTAGATGTGTTCAGTAAAAATTCTTAGAAAACAAATACTACCTGATTTTTCATTCAGAGCGTTTTGTAATAAAACCAGAAAATTACCCGAGATTGAACTTTTTTTAAAACCTCAAAAAATCTGTAACTTATTTATACCCGATTTTAACCCGAATGGAAAGGAAAATAATAAAACCCGATATTTACCCTCCGAATGAATCTTTTTTACCAGAAAAATCCCTACCCTGTCTATAACTCACACATTATATAAGAGCGAGGGAGAGAAATATATGGATTTTTAATTGTTGTTTGCTGAGAGAGCCATTTAAGCCAGGTGTCTCCAAACTACGGCCCGCGGAAATGTTATTAAACATCATAAATCAGTGTTTCCAATTTATCGCCAAATATCAATTATGTAGTTTCAGCAAGAAATTGTTCGCATTAGAATTTTTTCTTGCATTTATTTACGTTTGCTTATAGTTATGTATGCATGTATTCTTAGGTAATTATAGAATAAAATATTATAATTTTGAAACGGTTCTTTTTCAATTCAGCCCGCCTAGCACTTTCAATATTCCTATGTGGCCCTCCTCTCAAAATGTTTGGAGATCCCTGATTTAAGCGATCGATGTGCGATGTTTTGCTTGGAATTTTCTCGAATTTTTATCTCAGAAAACTCGTATTTGTGTGGTCTCGCGGACTATCTTGTAGTAAATGATGTTTTCTATCCGAATAAAGTTTTTAATTTATTCACTATAGATCATATAAGGTCGTGGGAAAGAAAAAAATCGGTTTTAATCGCTGTTTGCCGAAAGAACCGTCTTAGAAATCAATGTAAACAAAGTATGCAATATTTTTCTCAGGATTTTCTCGAATTATTGTTTCCGAAACTATAACTCGTAATTATGTGGTCTCGCGGACTTCTTTGTGGTAAATGATATCCTCGATCCGATTAAATTTTTTAATCTGTACCTTACAGATCATATAAGAGCTAGGGAGAGAAAAGTAAGATATTTCATTTTTGCTTGACGGATACCATTTAAAGAGATACAAATATAAGTTTATTAAAGTAATTATATTAAGTGGAAGTTCTAAATTACAGATTCTGCTCAAAATCACAATTGGCCTATAAATTTTAATAATGATGAGTTGTACTTAATTTAATTAAAATCCGACCAGCGGTTTAGGAGATGAAGGTTGCGATGCACGGACGAGACATACCCATAAGGCATTCCGCTACTACCGCTTCCTTTGTAAACTATATTGGAAAGATGTAGTCCACGTCGGAGTACACAGTTTCCAAATGCGTTCTTGGAGATTTCACAATATTCTCAATATTTTTCGCTCAGATGAGTATTTAACAAGAAGCTAGCGAGGTATGTTGTAAAATATGTGTCCTTATGTAAAGTTTTTATTACTGTCCGAATTTAACCAAAATCGTAATCGGTCGATAAATTTTAGTAAAACCCCTCCAATAACAAATTTCATCAAAATACGTCCAGCGGTTCCTGGGTTGAAACAAAGGAGCATTGTAGGTCTTCATGTAAAGCAGTCGTAATTGTCTGATTTTAACCAAAATTGGAATCTGTCTACCAATTTTAATAAAACTCCGCAATATCAAATTTCATCAAAATATGTCCAGCGGTTCCCGACACGGACGGACGGACGGAAACTACCTACCCTATATGCGTCCACTTCGTGCAAGGAACTCATAATAACGCCTAAAAAGTGAAGATTTTGAGGTTTTTAATATTGAAAAATGTAAATGACAACTCCCATTGTCGCCGCATTTGAGATTCCAAAACCTTTCTATGGAGAGTAGTTTAACGTAAAGTATGTTGCTTTGTGTGTTTTTTAAAATATCATTCCGTATCCAAGGTTTCATATGTATCACGTTGAGAAAGATTACTTCATTTTTAAGAGCCGAGTGAGAGGGAGAGCGAAGCGTTTTTATTTTAATTTAATTTTATTGACATACCAGTCTTATTTGACGGGAATTTCTCTAATCAGTCGATAAAATAACTATCCGATTAAGAACACCAATTTGCCAAATGTTTGCAGTCGAAATTATGTTAGAGCCCGATGTCGTTGCTATGGCCCTAATCGATGTCAAATGATAACATTCTTGTTTACTAAACTGTCGCTGATAATGCTGCACAATGGAGACAAGAAGAGGATTGTCGGCGATTATATTTTTGAAACATTTTTTTAGCAATTGCGAGCTCAATTCAATATCCGCACTTTACGGCAATGAATCGGCCCTTGTCGTTCATAATTCTGAAAGGAAAAGGCGAAGAATAAATCCAGTGCAGGCAAGCCAAGTTTTTTTCAGGCGAATAAATGAATGTTAGTATTCCTTCGGACTTAATCCGGCGTCATTCCAAAGTTTACAGGGAAAAATTTATCAAAAGCTAAAACATCAGACTGACATTGATAATGTTTCTCGAGCCCCAAGCACTTGAAAACATTTATAGTTTGAAAAAAAATACACCTGAAAAAATTATACAAATCGATCGCCTTTCGAGCACGTTCATTTTTAAGCTACACGATCCTTTCAATGTATGTCCCACCTCTTTACAAATTATCCAAAAGATTCAGCCTCGAACTTTTTGAGCTTTTTCTACTCAAATTAACATTTAGCTAGTCCGTTCACGTCGGATACGCTGAAATGCAGCGTAGAAGTATGAAGCTATCGAGAGGACGAAAGATTGACTTGCAAGAAAATACATTTCCTAATTGCTCGAAAGTGTTCTGGACGTTAGCACCCTTGCTAAAAGTTTGCAGGCTCTTCGGACTCGCACCTTTCCCATTAGAACTTCGACGCGACACTGTCGTCGATGACTCCCAAGGGGTTGTCATATACAGTGTCACGCTTTACTTGGTGTCTATCTGCGCTATATTGTGGGACATCAGAGACATTGCCACAGCTGAGGAAAATATTGATCTAGAAATGGCCGTGATCATCTACTGCACAACGGTGATGTATTTCGTTCCAATGTGCAACTGCTTGGTTTTATTTGCGCGTAGATCGATGGTAAAAGAATTGTTGGAAGATTTGGTTAAGGTTGACGATAGGCTCGCCGATCTGAAGATCTGCATCGACTCATATAGCTTCCGCAAGAACGTCAGGGTTCAAGTTTTCACTTTCTGTCTTTTAGTATCGGTATATTGTCTTCTGTCCATGTCTTCGTATTCGCTGAGAGGAGTGGTGGTCATAAAGTATTTTTCTAATTTTTATAAGACCGCCACCCTGGTCTTGATCCAGCTGCAACATTACAATATCTTGAGGCATCTTAAATTGAGACTGTCCTCCTTGAATGAAGAAATACTTCTGGCCATCCCGAAAAGTTACTTTGCCGGATCGCCGTCGAAATATGTCGGAGCCACACTGACTGAGCGCTGTAAACTGTGGAAGTCTCTCAATCTTGATCTCTACAAGATTAGCCGCGCCATGAACAAGATCTTCGGAAGTGTAATCTTGCTGAATGCTGCGTGCACTTTTGTGTACGGAGTGGTGGCGCCTTTTTTGTTCTTTTTGTCGGGTGTCCATTACTTTTCAAGCGTCGCCGAGAAGATTTCGCTCATATTTTGGGGCACCTTCGACACGCTTCGACTGGCTATCATCGTACTCTGCTGCCAGTGCGCATCTGACAAGGTGAATCGCATTGTGGATTTTTATAAGACTATCTAATATAATTCCTCTACTGTGTGCCATACCTTTATCTCGGAGCGTTTTGATATGTCGTTGCAATAACTGAATAACTCGAGAGCGAAAAATAAAATTTCAACGATTTTTTCGGTTTACTTGGTCAACCTTTAGCACATTTTAAACCTATAATCGTCTATTCTAACGTAATGGGTTTGATTCCAGGCGGTATTATTTACTATATTTAATAAACGCCGTTATCAGTGTAGTATATTAACAATTTGCATTTTTTTTAAATAATTGTAAGAATGGTACTTTAGATTTCTGCGGTTCTATGGTCGAAGGAACAAAGTTTATTTTACTACATATTTATAATAGATAAAATGAGAGAATCAAAATCCGTCCCGAATTAGCGTAAAAATATGTATAGATTCAGAAAAACATTTTTTCAGGATTTTAACAGTGCGAGTTGTAAGCCACCGGGACACCTTCCACTGTGGCCGAATTTGAGAGTCTAATGACTTTATATGGAGAATAATTTAACTTTATCTATGCTTACTTTGTCCATGCGTTTTTATATGGTCCTTTGATGGCTAAAGTACATAAATGCGATTAAATAGCAGTTTCTTACGCATTAACGCTAACTTTGTGTGTATATTGTTCGATCGTCGTTTATAATTCCAGTATGTAAGAGTTCATTTGTAAAACATTTTTGGGAGAAGAGTAAGAAGGAGAGAGCGAGGGAAAGAGGCATGAGAATGGGTGGTGGGAAGAGCAAGAGAGAATGTGGAGAGAGAGGGATGATAATGAGAGTTAATAAGAGAAAGGATGGGAAGACAATGGAACGGAGGAAGAGGCAGGAGAAAGAGAAGTGTCTTAATTTTAATACCGTAATACCTACGAATAATTGCTCTAGCAACTATAATAGCTTCAGTTTGTTATAGTTGAGTAGGCCAGAGTTGGCACTTGACTGCCCGGAAGCAGTCAAATGCCAACTCTGGGGGGAGAGAGCTTTAGCCAATGAAACAGCGTCAAGAGCAAGCCGTTACCATGGCAACGGTGCGCTGTTGTCATTTTTTCTTGCCCCTCTTGTTTCGCAAGTTCACACGCGTATTGAATGGTGACTCAGCAGGTTAGGGTAAACCAATGGTCGTAACAGCATTAGGCATTATCGCATTCCCATCTGTGGGTAGGCAACCTGCTCTGATCGCCTCGACTATACTTTGTCTGGAACGATATATGGAGTTAAATGGGAGTATATAAATACGTATTTGTCGAGAATGGTATCCTGAATCCAATTGCCTGTGTTGCCTGATTTTCCAGATTTTCTCGATAGGTTTTTTCCATCGTAAAAACAATTCAAGGAGTGTTGACCGAAAAAAGAGAAATTGCGATGGGCGGAAATTTTTCCTAATCTCAACCAAGTATACAAGAGGACGATAATATTAGAAAACGGATAATTTATGATGATAAAGCATAGCTCGTCAATACTATCCTTAGACCAAATTTCTAAGACTTCAGTGGAAAACTGTGAATCACTAAGATCAATAAATAAGATTGTCAGTATTGAAGGTGAAGACAAAGTTGATCCCTTTATTCTGTTGTTGAAGGTATTTTTCTCTCCAAATATGTTCTATTTTGCTCTATAGCAGCTGTATTCAACCTCGCGTATGTGAACACCTGGTGGTACTTGGAAAGACCTCGCGTACCACAAGGGGTAAGCAAGGTATTTCCAAGTGGTACGCAAATATATTAAAGCAGAAAGTCCATGCATCCCCACAGTACTTTTCCACTCAATAACCATCTCCATCTTCTACCTACTCCTCGTCTGCCTTGAAGTAATCTTCCTTTTAATCAGTTTCATTTGGTTAAATTAAGCAACACGAAGGAATTTAAATAGAAATTCCATTTAATTCGTGATAAAGTCAGCATACGGTTATACAGAGCGCAGAAATGGCGGAGTGAAATTTGAAAAATAGACAATTGATGGTTGATTGCGGTTAAAATAAGAGAATGTGGGGGAGGAGAAAGTCTGAAGAGGAGAGTTCTGCAGCAATTAAAGCAATTATGACAGATTGGTTCAAGTTTGAATAAAAGGAAGCGGTGAGAAATTGGGAAAGAGTAACTTAATGTATGTCATGGTAAATGTGCGTAGTCCGGTAAATGTGTACATTTCCCGGTAAATGTGCACATTTACCATGGACTTCGGTAAATGTAAGTATAACATACTTTTACCGATTTGATTGAGGAACTGTACACATTTACCTAGAGACACTGGTAAATGCGGATAAATGTCGCAACACAGGCCACAACATGGCAGCGTCGCGAACATCTGCTGCAGTTTAGAAGTACGGTAAATGTGCGTTGCCCGGTAAATGAGTAAATTTCCTGGTAAATTTTACTCTGACCCACCGGGTTGGGTAGGTTAGTCGAAGTGTTTTTGGTTCCTCCTCACGTTCACTGTGTTCCTCCCTCGAGTTGGGATGCGTTCATCTTAATATATCCCAGTGGAGTCGAACGCTTGATAATTTTTGTTATAAATTAACGTAATTATTAAAGTGTAGCATTCCTCATTCTTATTTCCACATTTACCAAGGCATATCGGTAAAAGTGTACATTTACCGGGAAATGTACGGATAATAAATATTTCTGGAAACTTAAACTTACATTTACCAAGCTTCGTGGTAAATGTGCACATTTCCAGATTACGTACCTTTACCATAATATGTATACCATAGGGTACAAATTTCTTCAAAACTGTTTGAAGGGGTACACCGACAAATAAGATTGTATTTATTGCTGATCTGATGTATACCAATTTTCAAGATGCATTGCATGGCTGCTTCCAAATAGCGTGTCACAAGTAATGTCAACCGTCCCGTATTGGTAGGGATTTCCCGTATTTTCAATATTTGTCCCGTGTCCCGTAAGGACTCTATACGAGACGCTATTTTGTTGTAGTTTAAATTTTACTGTTTTTGTTTAACTATTGCGCTATATTACGAAAAAATTCTTTAAAATCCATCCTCGATTAATGCGGGTGAAACGGTAACAACTCCCGACACAGTACATATATACAGTGGAGTCCCATCTGAAGTGCTTGGAAAAACGAACATGTCTTGCAGCGAGTTTTATCATCATACACTTCAAAACAAACAGTTGCAGAGAGACGCAAAGGCCTCAGAAAAATATAATTTTTTAAATTAACAAGAAGTGTTTAAATTAATTTTAAAATTTCGTTCGAATTTTGTCTTGCAGAAAAATACTAAAAGGACTTAGACAATTATAATTTTAAAATTAACAACGACTGATTTAGTAGTTAATTGTCGTTCAAATGTTAAATGTCATTAATTCTCCCGATGAAAGTTAGCAATTACTTATTTTTTCTCTTTCGGTATATAATCGGGCCATGTCTTTTATTATTTTTCTTTGTCACATAAACTTGAATGTAATATAGACGAACTCTGCATAGCTTAAAAGTATTTTTGTCCCTATTACATAATTTTACCAATTTGCAAATAAGGATAATATTACGGACTATAATAATATACTGGAATGTAATACATGTAATGATACAATGAAAATGCATTTCAATTAAAACCGTGCTTCATAGAGCGCTCCCCTCTCTAACACTCTCCAAACCACAACATAGCACTCACATACAATGTTAAACTTACACAGCAGTTCCACACACGTATAGTTTTAAATGGCATATAGCAAAATTTTTGCTACAGTAAAAACTATATTATCCGCGCAAAAGAATAAAAACCCTTTCGAAAGGTTAAATACCCATCCAAATTTTGTTTTCAGAAAAAAATTATAAAGGTTTTACTGTATTCCCAAGAGTCCTACATATTTACAATAATAGCTTTCCGAAGACCACATCTTAGAAGATTCAGCCCGAGTGAAGTGGCATACATCTACGACCAGCCTTGACTTTGACTCATTTATTTTCCGGGCTAGAACAACAAACCGGCCGGGACAAGACCTCGAAACCGGGACTTATGGTAAGCCAATTCATTTTACAGTGTATATATATATATATATATATATATATATATATATATATATATATATATATACCTTTCTCATGTGTTTCTCATGGACGCCTGGATCGATTGCAGTGAACATTGAATAACCATCCTCTCAATTTCCTTATACTTCCATCAAAATGATATCCTCATATGGATGGTACGGATTAGAGAATCTTATCAGTATATGATCAATAATGGGCCGGAACTTGATCAGTTTACCAATTCTATTATCATTTTCGCTAGCAAAGTGATAAGAAGTGAGAAGAATCCTTTCTCTGCCCATGGGTTGGGACAGCTATTCCTTCTACCGATAAAAGTGAATTATGTATATGTCCCCGTCGTGCGCGGACAAAATTCTGAAGCGTCCGTTCAGCATCGTGTCCTTCGGCAACGTGTCCTTTCGGCATCGTGTCCTTGGGCATCGTGTCTTTCGGCATAGTGTCTTGCGGCATCGTGTCCGGCTGCGGACAAGATACAGAAAGACACTATGCCGAAGGACATGAAGCCGAGCGGACATGATGCCGAAAGGACACGATGCCGTTAAACCGAAAAACAGGCAAAATATATTCAAAATATTAAGCAAACTGGCAGGCTATGACAAAATATGTAGATATAAAGTCGGCGGGGGAAAGGGGAGGATGAAAGGAGCGTGATAGGTAATCAAAGGTAACACTGGAATCATGAGTATCGATCGACTTAACATGACATGTAGACAAACAATTCACAATTAAGAAACATGAATATTGCGTAGGAGTGGAGGAATGGGGAGGTTGATAAATAAAATCGAAGGTGACATTAGCATCATGGGTGTCAATCGACTGCATATGACATCTAGACAAACAATACACAATTGAAGAACATGACTATCGCACAGGGGGGGGAGGGAGGAAGGGGGAGGGGGTGGGAGGAAGAGGGATGGAGGTAGGGGTAAGGAGAAAGGGGGAGGGGGTGGAGGGGGAATGAAGGGATGGAGGCAGGGGAAGGGTGATCGGTACCCGAAGGTAACACTGGAATCATCGGTATCCGGACGGTATGCGGACGGACCTGATGGGATTGGCAGGAAATGTGAACAATCGATCTATAAACAATTTAACGGGTATCAGCTCATCTTAGTGCGGCAACATACCTAAGCGTTATATATATATATATATATATATATATATATATATCTACTCAAAGTCTCGATCATAAGTTATTTTAAAATGTAAAAGACTAAAGGTCTACACATCATATTCAATCCAAATACCTGTGTTAATCAAATGCGAAAACGAAAACTTTCCTGATATCGTACGCATGACTTTTCTGGAGAAGACAAGCCGCTTAGAACTTGTAAGTTTGCTCCTAATATTCAGGCGAAAGTTTCGTCGAAATCGAACGCACAGTTCTCGACTTAATTGCGTTCATGCCGGGAGGTGCCGTCACTCAAGTCTTCGGACGCAGACTGGCAGTGACACAGCGGTAATAATATATTAAATTTATTGCCGCAGTTAACCTCGTTCATTGAAATTTTGCTAAAAAATTTAACAAACTTTTCGACTAGGTAAATATAGATTTTTGCAAGAATTCGGATATTAAAAGGGAATGGCGGAAAAAATTTTGGAAAATAACTCGAGTTCGACTCCAGGAGATAATGTATATTTCCCATAAGATAGCCTGTAAAAAACCGATTTCTTGAGATGCAGGCCTTTTTGTTGACATTTAAAATATCTTAAAACGTACATAATAAAGAGAGATTTGCATTTCCCGAATTACTAGAAAAATGTAATGTACAAGCGTAAAAGCCTGTTGATATTCATCGGGAAAATTAGAATCGCATCTTAATACCTATAATTACTGCAGTGTTTCCCAACCAGTGTTCCGTGGAACTCAAGGGTTCCGCAGACCATCGTCAGGAGTTCCGCTAGAAATCGAAGAAAAAATAAATAAACATTTTTAAATACCGCGAAAAATTCCAAATATCCCTCGAAATATCGCGGGAATTTTTGTCCGGCAATTGGTAATACTGGAGTAATCTTCATGTACTACGAACTGCCTCTTTGTTTTGTTTTGGTCAGCTCGTATTTTAGGTTATATTTAGTTGTACATATTGTGTTTGCTACCAGATTGTTCGAGAAGGTTATTTTTCTTTATTTAAAGTGTGACGATGGGGCAACCGAGTCAGCCTTGAGTAGACAGTGCGGTTCCACGTATCTCAACGATAGTGATACTCAGAGTGATTTTGCGAGTGATGTTTAGTGCGCGTTACGGTCGTTCGCTAATATGTTGATTTGTAGCCTTTGCGTAGTTTTGTAATTAGCGTTTTTACCGAAATCGTGTTTGTTTTTGTGCATCTAAAACCTACCCCCGCAATAGTATTTTCATACGGCTGTTGAAGATTGAAAAGTGCGGTAGTATACAAAAAAAAGTGAAAGAGAGGACAGTGAATATGAATCAAAATTATCAGAGCCAAGTAGGAATAAAGTAGGAAGAGAAGTGACTGATATTTTAAAAATTCACCTTTACAATGACAGTTACTTGGCCATGGGTTTTACATGGAATGGAGACGAAAATTGCCCTGTACCGTTGTGCATTGCTTGCGGGAAAAAATTAACTAACACGGCTATGGTCCTGGCCTAGTTAAATCGACAGTTCACTACTAATCACGGCCACTTGTCAAATAAAACTGTTGATTACACTCAACGACTGTTGTATTCAAAAGACAAGTAACGTAAAGTGAAAAGGGTCAAGAAGCTAGCTATTCAGTAGCGTAGCTAGTTGAACAAAAAATGAAAAGTCACACTATTGCTGCAAGCCTAATAATGTAATTGTAAAATAATAGTGAAAACAATGATAGGCAAAGATGCTGAAAGTCAAATTGACAAAGTTCCTGTTTCTAATAATACTATTAGTAGGCGTGTAGATGACGCCACACGACATTGAAGATGTTTTGTTTGAAATACTAAAAAGTACTAACTTTGCTCTCCAAGTCGACGAGTCAACAGACATAACAGGTAAAGCTCGGCTGTTGGCATTCGTAAGATTTGAAAATGAAGGAGAAATAATGTAAAATTGTTGTTATTGTAAAGAGCTGCCAGAAATGACCAAAGATCAAGACATTTTCTACATCGTCTTCTTATTTGGAATCCTGTGGTCATAACGACACACTGCTTACTCCACCGGGAAGTTCTTATGTCAAAAACTACTGGGGAGAATTTAAAACAAGTCCTTGATGTAGCTGTGAACATGGTCAATTTTATAAAGCAGCGCCCTCTAAAGTCACGCATGTATGCAAACCTGTTTGAAAATATGCAAAAAGACCGTGTGACTCTCCTTCTATACCGAGTTTTACCAAGGGTATTTGAGCTGCGAGAGGAACTACTGCTTTACTTCAAAGATGATAATACAGCAAGTTTTTCTGACTTTCTTGAAGATACAAAATGGCTGCTGAAACTAGCCTACTTAGCAGATATTTATCAACAATTATACACCTTGAACACTAGCTTGCAGAGCCCAAAAGAAAACATTCTAAATTCCACAGACAAAATTCGTGCATTAAAGAATAAACTCAAGGTTTGCAAAAAACACATTTCAATTGGAAATATTGAAATGTTTCTGCTCTTACTTCAGGTACAGGGTCAGGCAGATTATAAGAATGTCATCCCATTAATTACCATTCATTTGGAATCACTGGCAGAAATGCTTAACCAATACTTTCCTTCTTTGTCATCAGCAATGTATGACTGGGTTAGGAATCCTTTTGTTGAGTTTTCAACAAATTCACGAAATTTACTCAGTCTACAAGAAGAAGAACAAATGACTAAACTACAGTGTGATCGAACTTGGAAGATCAAATTCAATGAAGTGTCACCTGATGTGTTTCGGATTTCAGTAAGAAGAGATCATCCTGTGATCTCAGCAAAAGCAATGAGCATCTTACTCCAATTTTCAACTTCTTACCTTTGTGAACAAGCTTTCTTATGTCTGACGAACATTAAAAGCAAAGAAAGAAATCGACTGCTCTCTGTCGAGGAAGGACTGCAAGTGTGTTTATCAAAAATTATGCCAAGAATTCAACATTTCAAACAATTCAAAATTCATCATCGAACTCAATTATACATATTATATTTATTTAAGAGATTATATGACTAAAACGGAATTTTATTTTCCTAGTTATCTGAGTATCATTCCTATTTCCCATAAAGAACGCTTTTGAAATCTCTCGGTATTCAATTTATGGCGTACACATTTCCATCTTGTTTTGCCTTCGCCTTGTATTAAAGTGAATGAGGCATTCCTGCCAAATTTCGAGCGGTTATTTCATTCTTCTATTTAACTCCGCATAGCATAGGCACACAAATTAAAAATACAAAAATGCAGATCTAGCCTTTTATATACTCGTATGTCAATAAAACATCAAATGTAAAGGGTATTTTAAAAGAAACAGATATTTTACATTGTTTACGTCAACTATCTTCTTAGCAACTGATGTATGCAAGATGTTCTTTATCCAATATAAAATTGGTCCCTGATAAATAGATCCGAACGATTATTTGAAACCTTACGTAATATTATGTTTGTATTTCCCAGCCGATAGACACCTATATTGCCTACGTTGGATTGTACTAGTTTTGTTCCCCGTTCAGCTTTTAATAATTCTTGATGTTCATACTAAACGTTCATTTGTTCATAATACAGCTAGTATAATTTACCCTCTCAATTGTTCCAAATACGGCTAGTATAATTGACCCATCCACCTGTTTATAAGTCTAGTGCTACAGATTGCGCGTTAAATTGTATATACGTAAAGCTATACATATATCCTTTCAATTGTATTTACTTCTACTTCTATCCTCAATTGTGTATTGGTTGTCTACATGGTATATATAGTAGATTGCCACCAATTATGCCAGCTTAACCTTCGACTACCCATCACCATCCCCTTCTACGCATCATTTATTTGTTCCTTATTTGTTTATGGTTTCTCTACATGTCATATGAAATCCATTGACACGCATGTTGCCAGTGTTCCTTTGTGTACCCATCACCTTCCCTCTTCCTCCCCCTACACCGCGATATAGTAGTTTGTTTTAAAATTGTTTAATGTTTGTCTACATGCCATATGCAATCGATTGACATCCATTATGCCGATGTCGCCTTCGATCATCCATCACACTCCCCATTCCTCCTCTCCTACGCAAAATTCATGTTCCTTAATTGCTTATTATTTGTCTATATGTCATATAAAGTCGATCGATACTCATGATCCCAGTGTTACCCTTGATTACCTATCGCGCTCCCCTCCTCCACCTACTTTATATCTTTATATTTTTCATTGTCTATCAGTTTGCTTAATATTTTAAATATATATTGTACGTGTTTTTAGGCTATTCAGCTTCGTGCCCTTTCGACATAGTGTCCGTTCGGCATCGTGTAAGATCGGCTTCATGTCCTTCCTGTCTGATCAGTATCGTGCCATTCGGAATCTATCTTTTGGTATCGTGTCCAACGGCATAATGTCTTTCGGTATCGTGTTCAGCTACCATTTCCTATATGTATTAAAAAGGTTCAATCGAGTGAAGACACGATATATAGTTGGAATATTATTTCAAAACGAATTATACAAAACTTAAAAGCCATAGCGAAATTAATGACCCATCGGTCAAATATTTCTCTAGTCTGGGTTTACAAAAGTTATGTGCTAAGAAAACGTTCCCGTTCTGAAACAGAAAATTCACGCCTGCCTGCCTATGGTGTGACGTTTGAGCGCGTTCGCGGGGTGTCGCTCGCTGTCTTTCGTTGCGTTTTTGTTTTTTTTTGTTTGGTCAGTCCGTGAGGTTTCTCGGGGTTCGTACAGCCTCGCGGCGGCCGGGTGTTGCTGAGGAGAGTCGAGTGAAGGATCCCGGGCGGGAAGGTTCCCGATAAGAGTTCCTTGGTTTGTCCTTGGTGGACTGAAGTGTCGACGACCCGTCAAAGATAGGTAGTATAGTTTTTTATTTGTTCTCTTTATTAGGATTTAACGTTGCCTTGAGTTAGAGTAAAGAAAACTCGATTCGGTAGCAATTTTCTGTTCCACGTCCCGTTTCGCTTCGCATATTACCCTCTCTTCCCTTATCCCTTTCCCTTGTCCATCTCCTTTCCCGTTGCTGCGTCCTTTTCCCCTTGCGACCCCCGTGATGAGTATTAATCGATCTGAAGGATCCAAATATTCGAATGAATATTTTCCTTATTTTTATGTTCCTTTGTATTCCCCTCCGAGTCTAGGCGGAGATCCTTTACTCCACTACACTATTTAACCTGCACTGGCTCCCATCCTCTCTCCAAATCCTCGCTGAATCCGCGACCGAGCCATACAGGACAAAACGTATTACAATGGGTCCGCTATATTCCCCTTCCGATTATATCCTAGACTCGCGACTTGATCAGCCAGTCTTAGAGGTCGCTTTTTGTTGGTTTTAAATTAAATGTGTTTGTCTTTTTCTTAGAGCTTGATCTAATGTTTTATAAGTACTTTCTTATAGGCCACTAATGCTACACATTTCTGCCAAATTTTAAAGTTCTAGAAGTAAAATAATATTTTTCAAATTTTTAAATTTTTAAATTTTTTAACAGCCGCCGCAAAATATTTATGGAAAGATTCAAATGATTATTTATGCAAATGCACTACTTTGTACCTATGAAAAAAATTTCGTATCTCCAGCTCATCTGAAAGTGCCTAAACATTAGCATCCTCCTATATATATGTTATCATAATATATGGACGTTCCTTACAGAAAAGGATATCATTATATATAACGGTCTTTACAGAAGAAGAGGATTTTTCTTAGGGAGGTTTTGTGCAAAACCGACTAGAAAAAACGTAAATCTTGAAAAAGTGCAACAATGCGGCCGATAAAAATTCTCAATTGTTTAAACAAATTTTCAAGGTTTATGTATTTCCGAATGTGCTGCGGAGCTGAAAATTTTTTAGAGGTAGGATTTGTAAAAAAAACGAAATGGGGGTTATAGAAATTTTGATATTTTAATTTGTGTTGCCGTTAAAAAATTTTAAAGTTTAAACAAATAGATAAATGTTTAGAAACTACGGAATGAGCTAGGAAGCTGAAATTTGTAGTGTAGTAGTAGTAGTAGTAGTGTAGTGAATTTGTACAAATAAACATTTCAATTTTACCATATATGAATTGCGGCGGCCGTTAAAAAATTTTAAATTTAAAAAATTAGAAAAATATTATTTAACTTCTTTAAGTGCTACAACTTTAAAATTTGGCAGGCATGTGTAGCATTAGTACCCCATAATGGAGAGAGTATAAAATTCTTAAAGTTTCAAAGTTTTGGGATTGTTTTAATCTATTATTTGTACATAAGGGAAAAACGAAAATCGCTGCGGAGGTGAAATCTTTAGAATTAAAAAAATATTTTTTAATGATGAAATATCTGTCTGATAAATGAATGTTTCTTCAAGGTGAGATGATATGCTTGCAGAATGCAAGCACCTTCTACATGTATGTTATATATATGTTTTATCCTCCTCCTCTGTAAGGAACGTCCATATATAAGTATAATTTCTAAATAAAAAATAAATTTTTGCACTAAAATACCAATTGCCCATGGCGTTATCAGGCTTAAAGGCATGCACAGCGTAGGGAAATCCTCAGGATGCGCTTGTAGAGGTGGCTGTACTTAACTACTTCTTAGCGCCCGCAACATTCACTAAATTAAGTTGCCTGGCCATTTTGCCAAATATTTCAATTGAAAAATAGATATAACGTATAAATAATTGCCGATTGACCTGAAACTGCTCTATGGAATTTTTACTAGTAAACTAAAAATTTTCACTCTTCACGGACGAGCAGACGAAGGTATTAACTCTCTCAGGAAAATAAACGTCGATTTAAAAAAAATAAACATCGAATTCTTCCAAGTAGTAATTTTAAGCGTTGATTTTCGTCGAAAATCTCTCGGGAAATACATACCATTTGATCCATACCGCTGAGTGGGAGTTGAAGTCATAGAAGGAATAAAAGGAGCAGCTCTTGTGTTGACGTATTATGCATAAACCATGGACTTTAGGGTCCCCCAAATGCAGAAATCACATGGATTATTGGCAGAAGTTCCGCGTATTTTCCTTTTGCTCGTCTGTCAGATTTTTTAGCACCATTTTTGCACAAACTATTCGCATGTACAAATGTTCTGGCAGAATTTGATGGATGGCATTTTTATTAATGTTCAGCTCATTTACAGCAAATCTAACCGACAGCCGTCGGCCTATAGAAATGGAAGACCTCACCGCGCTCTTCATTCTCATCTGATTTCAAAATGAAGGAAATGATTATATTATCGTTATTTTTTCCAATTCTGTTATTCAAATTTAATTTATATAATTTAAAAATATATTTTGCTGACGATACAATAAACTCTATTAAAATGATGGGCAGTTTAATAATTAAAGTTTATGTTAATAAGTTTCCGAGAACTAATTTGTGAGAGTTTGTTAATGTTGACGTTTGACTATTCCTCGTAGAATCGCTCTGAGAAACGATTAAATCTGTAGATATGCCTCCACCTAGGCCTCTACGATTTCAGCGAAACTGTGAACAAATTGTTCGGAAGAATTGCCTTTTTTAACTCGATGTACCCTGTGGTGGACGTTGTCACAGTGCCCTTTCTATTCCTAGTGGTGTTGACGACGGGGTTGTTCAGAATTTCGGTTTCTCTACCCAGATTTTGATTTTGTGCGGGGAAATCTTCAAAATATTTGGAGCGGCAACCATCGTGCAATTGTGTCATTTGTCAACTAATGAGGTGAATTGAATTAATTAATAATTATCCCATGCTTGATTGTATTTGATAATAAACCTTTGGTAGTTCCGATTCTGAAAGGCTCCTTTTTGGATAACGTTTATAATACGCCCTTTAATATCATGACTTGATATCCGTCGCATTTCGACTCATTTAAATTTGGTATGATCTTTAGCCTACTTTCCAGAATGGAAATAAGGCTATAGTTTTCTCGTTGTGTCTATCTGTCTGTCAGTCTATGTGTATGTTTGTCTGTATATTGACTTTTGAACCAATAGACCGATTTTCATTAAACTCGTTGGAAATCTCTTGCTTCTTGGGCCGAGCTCCCGAGGATAGATTTTGTTGCGAAGATTGAAGTTCCGGGTTCGAATCCAGGCACTAAACTACCCATTTGATTTAGATGGGAAATCTGAAATCCATCGTGCTGGGTAATTTTCTCTTAAAATATCTTAGAATTGAAGCGAACTCTGTACTTCTCTCCAAGGAAAGGAATAGAGTAATTTTTATCGTAGAATTTTGCTTATCGATTACATTTCTTAGAATTTTGCGTCAAAACTGGGGTTTTGCAGTTTCTATCACTCGTTACGAGATTGTTACCATAACAACAACTCTTTTTGGACTCTGATTCAGTATATTCTGATACTTATGTGTGTTATTTTGCCGCATAAATACGCTAAATTATGATATTTGGTAACAGAAATAGCTACATATCCGCGATGACTTTAAAGCTATTTAAGCCATTATAAGTATTAATTAAGTGATTAAAAGGAAAGTAGGCATCATATGTTCTGTTTGCATCATCTTGTTTTTCGATGTATTCCCAGGTAACACATTTTTTGTACCGACTATTTACTGCATTTTCTTTAGACGAAGGAATACTAAAAATTAACAATAATTACGAGTATATGGAGTTCTTCTTTTGTGTTAGTATTATAATTATATTAAAAATACGGAAGTCTCAATATTCGTAATTATTTGGCGGATATAATGGTCTCATGCCTTCCTATATGAAGTATTATTACGGTTGGATTCTTGATTACATTCGTATAATTATTCAATTAAAATTACTGAATCTATTTTATCTCTTTGTTGTACCTTAAAAAGTCGCTTGTAGCTTTTCGTGGTAATATTGAAATGGCCACTTTATTATTTTAATTTATACCTTTAAGCTTTTATGTATCCATACTTGGAAGAATTAGAGCGAGAGTTTTAGAAAACATTCAATCGGTGACAATCGTCGATAAAATTCCGCTGAACAGTGCGTTAAACGAGAACAATTTATACAGCAGGGGAAAATGATAATTAAAATTAAAATTTCATAATATCATGCATATAAAAGTAACAATAGTAATTTGGGAAAATAATCTGCATGTCAATCAGACTCGATGGAGTATCAGGACATCAAATCAGAACCGAACAGAAAAGCGAAAAAAACGTTATTTTATCTGGAGTGAAACTGAACCCGAACCGAAACCGAAAACCGTTATTTATTTCCATTTTCTATTTTTTCAGTTCGCGTAAACAGTGGGAGCGAAAAATGGGTTTTTCCTTTTTCTTTAATATGAGTCTTTTTTTTAAATCTCACTTTTCAACACCGAATAAGGCAAAGGCAAATGGTTTTCTTGAGAATACATACTACTAATCTTTTGAAGAGATGAATCTTTGTGATAATATCTGTAGATTCAATGGTGAGATTTTCCATAGCCATCTCACTACAAAGAGAGTCCTGCTGATGTTTTCCAGAACCCTTTTAAACTAGGCTAGTGGAAATGAACTTATTGTTAGCAGTACTTTCAAGACAGCCGCTAATCGTCTTGGTACTCTTCCCCTGAGCTTACCCCGTTCAAAGTTCCGGGTAAAAATGTTTCACGATTCTTAACTTGGATTTTGCTTAAAGTTAAACTTTCATTCCTTCTACATATGCATTGAACCCTAATACTCTTGTAGTCTTTCTGTAAATTTTATCCAGGAAGGATCGCTCTGCAGTCGTGCTTTTCAGCTATTCTTACTTCTGTTATCCTTCGTTACAGTTTTTTAAATAGCCCCAGGGACAATTTATTGTATGACATTTTATTTATAACATCGAATTTAGGTTGCTCGCAGTAAATGTTACTGCGTGTACATATTGTTCGTCTTAAGAAAAAGTTTTTAATTATATATTGTATGGTTTTTGTAATATTAACATCTACATTATTGTATTAAAAAATAGTTAAGTATCTCTCCAATTCTAAGATATTTTAAGAGAAAATTACCCAGCACGATGGATTTCAGAGTACCCATCTAAATCAAATGAGAAGTATAGTGCCTTGATTCGAACCCGGAACTTCAATCTTTGCATCAAAATCTATTCTCGGGAGCTCGGCCCAAGTAGCAAGATATTTCCAACGAGTTTCATGAAAATCGGTCTATTGGTTCAAAAGTCAATATACAGACAATCATACACATAGTCTGACAGACAGATAGACACAACGAGAAAACTATAGCCCTATTTCCATTCTGGAAAGTAAACGTCGATTTTCAAAAAATAAACGTCGAATTCTACCAAGTGGTAATTTTAAGCGTCGATTTACCCTGTGGTAGATGTTGTCGCAGTGCTCTTTCTATTCCTAGTGGTGTTGAAGACGGAGATGTTCAGAATTTCGGTTTCTTTACCCAGATTATGATTTTATTCTGTTAAACCTACACAATATTTGGAGCGGCAACCATCGTGCAATTGTTTCATTTGCAAACTGATGAGGTGAACTGAATTAGTTAATAATTTTCCCATGTTTGATTGTATTTGATAAAAAATGTTAAGTTAGTTCCGATTCGGAAAGGCTCTTTTTAGGATTACGTTTATTATACGCCCTTTAATATCATGACTTGATATACGTCGCATTTCGACTGATTTATATTTGGTATGATTTTTAGCCTACTTTCCAGAATGGAAATAGGGTTATAGTTTTCTCGTTGTGTCTATCTGTCTGTCAGTCTATGTGTATGTTTGTCGATCTCTATCAAATTATTAAACTCCGCGTAAATTATACAACTAATTGTTTCGTGTAAGGATTTTTTTTAATTTACTTCCAATCGTAAACTCCCTTGCTTTTAAAGACCCCAATAGCGTGATTCGGTCGATAAGTCAGGAGTGAGTTCGAACGCACGGAGACAAAAACCGCCAGGATAATCTGACCACGAAATGCAATTACCGTCATCATTGTAATGAATCCCCGTCCCAGAAAAAACGTATGATAAGATTGTATGTACCATGAATTCACATCCTCAAAGTCCGGTTGTAGCGGTTTGGTCGGGTTTTATCGCCCATCCACAAAGAAAGATATAAAATTTAAATCAAAATATTGAAAATTAAACGGATTATATTTTGCTCACCGTTGAATGATGCTTGGAAAATAAAACCTACAATTAATCGAGTATGCATTTGCCCCAAGTATAAATTGTCGATGCTCTTACTCCACACGTCTTTGGAGATAGTAATTGCTTTCATATCCACGCGCGTAATTGGGTATTTTGCTGTAGCGAGTTCTAATGCTCGATTTTGCGCAATTAATATTGTGGGGCTAACTGTTATTTTACGCACAAGTAAAGCTATTTCCTGAATGTGGATTTTTACATTAATCGGTGTTTGCGATTGTACACAAAATGATGTAGGCGTTCTCGTGATTTTAACATTCAACTGAACCCCATTAAGGAGAATTTTTTCTTGGGTGAAAAGATCGCAATGAAGACGACCTATCATTTGAATAGATTTACTGCCTCGAGCTAAATTTTGATTAATAACAAACCCGCTATTTCTGGTAAGGAAGCTCTCAAAGGAAAATGAAGTGTCGGCATACCATAAAGATGATGATAAATGCGAATCTTTAGCTGTTTGATTATAATTTAGTAATGTTTCGATATAAGCGCGGTACGGGTACGTGTGACTCGGTTGGGAAGCAGTTTTCGAATTTAGACTTACATCGACCTGACTAAACAAGGTATGTAGCCAATTATTAGCAGGCACAAGCATATAATCAGATTCGATTATTTTACCATCTTCTTTGATTTTGCTTTAACCAATAGAAGAAGATGAGAGAGATCTATGTAATCGGACGAGATTCAATCTTAGCAACCAATTCATTCGTGCTAATTTCAATTCCAGGAGATCTTACGTTTAACAACAGAATGGGATATAGTGCATCGTATTATCGACTTCCAATTTAAAATTGCGTGGGGCGTCGTAGAAACTCGAACCTCATATCAAAAAGCCTCAAAGATTATAAATAATTTTCTAATTGGTGATTCACAGTTCATGTAACTGGCACGGAGATGAAATTATGGTTCAGTTAACGTTTACCCACCCAAACGAGTCCTGCAAGCATTTAAGTCCACATCAAAAGAAACACCTTAGGAATTTGAGGGAGTGCAGTGCTTCAGGCAGTCCCTAACGTCATTTCTATCAGGGTTGCTTCTTATATTGATTCCTGATATTCCTAGACAAAAGAAAACCTACCCGCTCCTCCTTACAGTCAATATCCCATATTTAATCGTCGTGATTCTGCTTACATTATTACATTAGAATTCTAATTATTTATAATATCCACAATGACAGTACATGACGAGATTAGTGTTTTGGATACAGTAAAATCTCACACATTATCGGAGGAAAATAGGGGTGATGATGTTTTCATAATATGCGTGATATTGAAAATTATGGTAAGTTATATACATGCTTAAGGGAATAAACTTGATGTTAACTCAATTAAAGAAAAGTGGGACAATATATTTTCGAAATTCGATATTTCTATAACTCGAATAATTTCTGCTTTCCCTTGAGATTCATGGTATAGAAGTTCCGCTGTATATATAAAAATATTAAAGAAATATTATTTCCGTATTTTTAACTGAAATAATCTATACTTTCCCTTGAGATTTGATTAATGGAAGTTCCACTATAATTCGTTATGACGGCATTAATATTTTTCCCCTCATTCTCTCCTTCCTCCTTTCCTTCCCTTTCTCTTCTTCCTTCATTATTTCACTCTTTCTTTTCCCTATACTCCCGTCTTCCTCCGTTTCTCTAACAGGATCCTTTATAATTTTATGAGTATGGCAAAAATGCTGTTTGTTGTTTACAACGAAATAATTAATTATAAGATAACTTCAAAATTTCGTCTACAAAACTATTTTAAAACTCAATTCGAATGTTATTAGAAAATCTACGGTAGTTAAATAAACTAACGTTCTTTTTCACGTACGATGATTGAAGTTTCTAATTTCTAGGAATTTTATAATTAATTTTTAAAAGTAAACGAATGCAGAATGGAAACTTTACTGAAATCGAACCCATCTACATATCTTATAAAGATTTTAGTGTGTTTGTGTATGTATGTATGTACGTATGTATATTCTTTCTACGTTTATACACCGTTGAAGCTATCGAATTCAATAGTTTCATGGGCCATCCTATGGACCAAAGGAAGAACATGGTCTACATTTGTAGATCTTATGGTTTCTTATACCTCATGGAATAAAAAAAAACACTATTTCCATAACAATGCATGGGAAATGGTGTGGAGAGACCTCAAAATTTCATGCGGCCCTTCACTTATGAGGATATAAATGTACCTAAATATTAACTTATGAGTGTAGGGGTCTCACGGGATTGTGACTAAATGAGAGCGCCGTAGAGAAAAACGTATCAATTCCGTGTGGTAACACAATTATAGAAGGTATGGGGATAGCCGACTCACCATGCAACAGTTCAATACAATACCACTATAAACGCGATGTTAAGTAACAGTAGAATACATTCTAAGCGTAGAAAGTTGACGTAATAGGAAGGACAAGGAGGCAGTAAATAAAAATAATAATTCAGTAGCGCGCGAGGCATGATTAAGTAGTAATAGTGATAATTTAAAATCGCCAGAGTTACCTGTCGCAGTATTCAAAGGAAGGAGGCCGAATTTGAGCAATTTATTCGTAGTTTGCATGGTGATGTAGTGATAGGCACAGTAAGTTGGTTAACGGCGGACATAGCCAGTCAGGAGATCATACCTTGTGACTATAGCGTTTTTTAAAAAGATTTATGTATCCGTTCGGGAGGTGAAGTCTTTATAGCAATTAGTAGCAAATATGAAAGTTACGCAATACAGATTAGCGACAACAATTTCGAAAGTGTTTGGTCTAGATTGAAAAAAACGACTGTCAAACTATGCATACATGCGCCTTTGATGGACCACCAAATGCGAGTGTAGAAATTCTTCAATATCTGGAGAAACAAGTGGTGGCGCTGAGTTCGATTTAAAAAAAGATAAAGCCATTATAACGGGGGCGATTTCAATCTTCCGTCAATTGATTGGAGGTATAATTGCTTTTATTTCGTTGGTAGGGAGCGTTAATCGTGCAAGCCTTTATTTGAAACTTCCGGTGAGACGAAACTGTCTCATTTTACATTATTCTCTCGTAATACTAAAAGTACTTGAAAATAGTTAAACGATACGATACCCTTGGTGACACTGCTGCTGCCAACCACAAATCAAATAACAAACACTGGATAAATGTCACGAAATGTACTAACAATTATATTGCAGTGACATAATACAAAGTACAAATATAGTACAATACTTAGTAGAAATGTCCACTTGAGGAATCATAAATGATATGGAAAAGGGTTCGACTCGCAGATAGATTAGAGAGTAGGGTAGGGTGTAGGCGTAATAGGAGATTTCATAGGGGCATCGAGTGTAATACAGTTTCTGGGCGCGAAGTGAGAGAGTCCACTTGCAAAAGCCGTAATAGAGCAGTTAATGCTTCGGGCGATAACGAGAAATTAAATATTGTAGTTTTAAACTGCCGCAGCATTCGTAGGAGGTCTGCCGAACACGAGCACCTAATTCGCACGTGGCATGCTGATGTAGTTATAGGTACGGAAAGTTGGCTCACTGAAGATATCTCTAGCCAAGAAATTTTCCGATAAGCTATAGAGTATACAGAAAAGACCGTGCCAATAGAATAGGTGGCGGAGTATTTTTGGCAATAAGTGAAAAGTACGATAGTTGCCAGATCCCTATTATCTATGAAACGACCGAAAGCGTGTGGTGCCGCCTAGGTAAGGATAATTCGAAAAAGATATATTTATGCTCATTTTACAGACCACCTAATGCCAAAGTTGATTATAATTTAAGTTTAGAGAGGCAATTAGCCGAGCTTAGATCTATTATGAACGACGGTTACGTGATAATTGGAGGTGATTTTAACTTACCGTCAATCGATTGGAAAAACCTATGTTTCGTTACGGGAGGTAAAGAACGCGAATCGTGTGAAGCCTTAATTGACACGTTTCAGGTATATTCCTTAATCCAGATGGTACGAAAACCCATGCGTTCGGGCTATGTTCTCGACTTGCTTGCTTCTAACATCCCGCATAGGATAACTAAGGTATCCACAGAGAAGGGACTTAGTGACCATCGAGCTGTGTATGCGGAGTGCGAATTAAAGCTCAAAAGACATCCTAAGCCCCTTCGGAATGTATACGCTTTCGCAAAGGCCGACTTTAAAAGTTTCAGCTTACATCTCAAAAGTACTTTTGTCAGTTATCGTAAAAAGACAGAACGATTAGGTATGGAGCCATCATGGTTAATATTTAAGGATATTCTAGGAAAAGGTATCAATAGATTTATCCCCAGCAAGATAAAATCTGATAAGAAAGAACCTCGTAGGTTTAATAAGGTAGTCAGGATTGCCTTAAGACGACAGAGGCATAGCCACGCAAAATTGAAAGCATACCTACCGCCGCTATCGATGAGTATCGCACAGCTATAGTCCATGAGTATAACAGTGCCCGCGTATTTAGCGAGAAAAACCATGCGTAACGCATTAACAACTTCCGGAATGAGGTAATAATTACAAAATTGAAGGAGGATCTAAAAGCGTTCTGGTCCTATGTAAGAGAAGTCAAGGGAGTGGGTCCTACAATACTCTCCCTGCGATGTGATTCTGGAGACATCCTTCTCGATGGGGAGGATAAAGCTAATATACTTAACGTTTACTTCGCGAAGGCGTTCACGGCAGGTGGAAATAGACTTGAAGATAATCTTATTCCCGATAGATGTACTCGGATGGGTAATATTAAAAACTCTGAAGCAGGAATAGTGAAGCAACTGAGTGCGAGAAACCCCAACAAAAACCCAGGACCAGAAGGATTTCCCACGCGTGCATTAAAAGAACTAGCAGAAGAAATAGCTCCCTTCCTTCGGATAGTATTCGAGAAATCCCTTACCCTGTGAGAGGTTCCTGATGATTGGAGGCTAGCACACGTTACACCCATTCATAAGGGAGGTGACAAAGAAAACCCCGAAAATTATAGGCCGATCTCTCTAACATCATTATCATGTAAGATTTTGGAGCACATAATTATTAGCAACACAATGCGTTATCTCGAGAGTAGATCGCTGTTAGTCAGCTGTCAACATGGCTTCAGAAAAGGTAGATCCTGTGACACCCAACTTGGTCTGTTTGTGAATGATGTTTTATCATGCGGCGAAAATAATATGCAGGTCGATGCAGTGTTCCTTGATTTTAGAAAAGCTTTCGACAAGGTTCCCCACCATAAGTTGTTATTAAAATTGGGAAATCTTGGCGTTAATGTTAAAGTCATTAACTGGGTTCGCGCTTTCCTTTGGAATAGAAAACAGAAAGTAGTCGTCGATGGTAAGTCCTCGAGTGTGGCTGATGTAGTCTCTGGAGTGCCGCAGGGTATTGTGATCGGACCTATGCTTTTCTTGCTTTATATAAACGACATCAGCTCAGTTGGTAAAAGTAATATCAGGCTTTTTGCGGATAACACCGTAGTCTATAGAGAAATTTATGGTCCTAGCGACCATCGTCAGCTTCAGGATTATCTGGATGCGTTATCTGTTTGGTGCAAGGAATGGCAGCTAGAAATCAATCAGAAAAAGAGTAACGTTCTAAACTTTTGGAAATCTAGAAGCCCATCGTCCGTGTTTACCTACTCGATAGATGGTGAGAGCATTCCTGTTTCGGAATCCGTGAAATACCTCGGGGTAACCTTGAATCGTGACCTGTCTTGGGACACCCACATAAGACGAGTGATAGGTGCGGCAAATAAGAAGTTGGCTTTTGTGCGTAGAATAGTCAGGACAAGCACGGAAAGGGTGAGAGAATCCTGTTATTTATCCTTAGTTAGACCTCAAATGGAATACGCAGCAGCTGTTTGGGATCCATATCAGAGGGGACTCATAAAGGATTTAGAAAAAATACAGCGGCGAGCAGCTACATTCGTGAAAAAGAATTACGATAAAAACAGAGCGTTACGTTACTCATTGAAGAGTTGAGTTGGCCATCGTTAAAAGTTCGTAGATTACAGGCGAGACTTAAACTTCTAGATAAATATAGGTCTGAGATATTCGTAAATGAAATGAAAGATATTATTCGACAGCCAACGTATATCGGACGGAGGGATAATGAGGACAAGATTTGCGAAATAGATAGTAGGACGGAGAGGTATAAGGAGTCATTTTTCCCTAGGACAATACGTGACCACAATATATAAGTGAATAATAATTAGTTAGGAACTTGGTGCGCGGTACCCCCTGCCATCCACCGTCAAGGTGACTTGCAGGGTAATATGTAGATGTAGATGTAACCTTTCCGCAGGTGCGTTCGCCTCAGCTGTCTTCGACTCTCTCCTCGTCCTATCTCGTTCTCCCTCTCTCCTTCACTGCCACTGCTCGTGGCGACGTTGTCGGGTCGGAACTAATTCAGTTCGCAGTAAAGTGCCGGTAGTTTGCGCTGCACTCGCGAACGCTAATTGGTTCTACCCTCGATCTACTAGTGTCCTCTTCCGGGCTAATGTCTGTTGCTATAAAAGAAGGCTTTCCACGAAAAAGGGTGAGTCCCACGTAGGGTTCATCGCAGGCAGGGGTCGTCATTTGCTGGAGTTCGCCATTGGAAAGAGTTCGAACACAAAAACTTCTGTCGAACACGAAAAACTGATGGGGAACTCGATAAACTGTCAAAATTAGGAAAATGCTGTACAGGTAAACACTCATTGTGTCAGTTAGTGAAAAATCCCACGAGATTTAATAATACATTATATTTATTGCCTACTAATCTTCCGGAGCGTATCCATAGGGTATCTGTTGCTTAGGGCATAAGCTATCATAAGGCATTGTACGTGAATTTTGAGTTAAGTATAAAGAAATAGCTTAAAGCTAAAAGAAAGATTCATGTATTCGCCAAAGCCGATTTCATAAGTTTTAGGTCTTTTCTGCGAAATGATTTTACTAATTTCTGCGAGGTAACAGATATTGCAGACGCGGATTAATCCTGTTGTATGTTCAGAGATATAATGCGAGAGTAAACAGATAAATGTATTCCAAGAAAATTTAAGCCTGATAATGCAGACCTTAGATAGTAAACCAGGATGGTTGGAGAACTCTTCGATGTCTAAGTAAACTCCATTCTCGCCTAAATAACCCATCCTCAACGGCTACGGTCGAACAGAAGACAACGATAAGGCAGCAGTACAAGGAGGCACGCTCCATAGCCAGAGTATAAATGACGATTAAAACATCTTAATTCAAATAAGTCTAATAAATCTCCCGTGCTGGAGAAAATACCCGCGCGGGTATTGTAAGGGCTAGCCTATGAAATGGCGCCGTATTTGAAAATTATACTCGATAAATCCATTACAGAAGGTGTCGTTCCTAGAGAATGGAAGGTAGCACACGTTACGTTAACTCATTATTGCGGCGACAAAGAGAAATCCGAAAATTATAGGCTGATTTCCTTAACTTCATTATCGTGCATGATACTTGAGCACATAGTCGTTAGCTCTAGAAGGCGATATTTAGATTGGAATCAAACCAAATGTTGTCATTTGGGTGAGATACTCCCTCTCGAATAGAGAACAGATAGTCGTCATCGATGGAAAATACTCGTCCCCCATTAAATTTGCGCCGGGATTTCCTCTGGGAAGTGTATTGGGTCATATACTGTTCTTAATCTATATTAATGATATCTGCTTGGTAGTTTGTGGTAAAATTACACTTTTCCCCGATGATACCGTTCTATATAAAGAGATTTACAAAACAGGAGGGCCATCAGTCACTGCATGAAGACATTTCACTAGATGGTTCGGAATCACCTGTATACTTAGAAGGGCCACGAGCAGACATTTTGACCGCTACCACTAAATAGCTGTTTAGCATGCTTTTGAGAGGCAAATATCGAATACAAGGACTTTTTATATGCTCATGAATGTATAGGGATTTTTAGAGATACAAACAATGGAAATATTTAATCTTTTTTATTTTGACCAAAAAATCTTCTTTAAAGTTTTTTTAATTATACATTAGAAATAAAAGGAGAGTGATTTTCAAATCAGATAAAATTCTTACAGATGGGGGTTTTTATATGGGAACAGAACACTGTTACATTTCATAAGAAAAATATTTATATAAAATCTTTGAAAATTATTACTTGGAAAGCAGTTAATACAAGTGATTTCTTTGGCCATATTGCCTGCATATTTTCCACTATCAGCCGTATTCCAAAGAGAACAAGTGTCATCGGTTCTGTTCCCCTTCCAATTAGACAGCACTTGATATTGGCGTCGCTATCAGTCACGCCTGAGCTGAGGCTCACTTTCAGAGGGTACGCAAGCTCCGAGTCTTATCTTCATGTTCTCTGCACTTAGCTCTTCTACTAGTTGGAGAATGAACTTGTTAGAGAGTTTCTTTTCCAGTATCTTTTTTGCAGATTAACCAGTCGTTGATTGCTGCAAGGTCGGGCACAAAGGTGCAGAGTGCTTAGTACTAAAAATTCTTACTCTTCAATCCTTGGTACACTGTGAGTGTAGTCTTCAATATGGTAGTTTTGTAGAACTGTGCCTGTTATGTCCGTAGAGACTCGACGATTTCCTTTCTCACACAATTGATTGTCACAAAAATGCGAGTTTGTTGCGCTTTCAGTCCCAGTGGTGAGGTTGCCACCTTTTTGAAGTATGGGTCCTTAAGCTCCATGATAACATTTTCAGGCATTGATTCACTGACATGACGCATCTCAATTTTCTCAAAGTAAGGGAATCCGTTTCAGATGTACTTGGACGCAACATCAGCCAAAAACCAGAATTTTATTCCAAATTTATCTGACTTGTTGGCCATATACTGCGTTAACCTGATCCGAGTATTGCTGTGAAAGAGCTGTTCAATGACTTTCTGTCCAGTTTTTTCGCACAAAGTACAATTTTCGATGAATTTGTTTCACACAGCAGATGTCAAGGCACACTCATCTTATTAGGTCGTAAGTGCGGGAGTTCATCCGAAACACTAACTCATCAAATTGACCGCTAATGGTGCTGCTAGGTATGACCCTTTGTAGAGGCGTTCCTGTTACAGATACAAGCCCAATTTTTCGTGTGAAAATGTAAGACATTTAGTGATGGAAATTCACAAAGCCGCAACTTTACTCTTCAAAAACAACTAGCATGGCACCCCTTTGAAATTTGCTAAAGGTCAAAATGCCCGCTGACACCCTTCTTGTGTTAAGAGCCATTTCGACGTGGTGCGTAGAATGGCATATTAAAATTAATTACACTAAATGTGCCGCAGTTACGTTCTGGAAAAATAAGAACAAAGAAATAAGTTTCTTGTATAAAAGAGATGGAATGAATATTTTACCAGCTAAGTATATAAAATATTTAGAAGTAACCATTTGTCGAGATCTTTCATGGGACATTCACATTCGTCGACTTATAGGCGCGGCCAAAAACAAACTGGATTTCATAGGCAGAATAGTACAGAAAATAGTACAGAAAATGTACGTGAAACGTTACTTATCACTGTTTAGACCACAAGTTGAATACGTCTCAAGTATATGGGATCCGTATGAGAAGGGACACAATTCTATTAGAAAGACTACAGCGCAGAGCAGCCAGATTCGTAAAACCAAAGTATGACCATAAGGAAAGCGTCACTTCATTATTAAATGATTTGAATTGGTTATCACTGGGAGACCGTATACTGAACTCAAGGTTGAGGCTTCTGGATAAATATAGGTCGGAATGTCTAAAAAAGGATGTAATAATAATTGAAGCACCAACGTACATAGGTAGAAACGTTCGTGACGATAAAATACGCGATATCGATTGTAGGACGGAGCGTTATCGAGGCTCGATTTTTCCGAGGGCAATACGAGATCACAATAGAAATTTTCAACCAGCGAGAGACAATCTTTAGGTCGGTTTTATTGTATTGCCCCCTGTCAACCTCCAGTTAGGTAAATTGCAGGATGAAATGTAGTTGAAGTGTTGATGAAGTGTAGTTTACGCGGCATCCGTCCGATGGCACCAACTTCTATTGTAGCGTCATGCACAATGCGCTTATAGTAAATCACCTCCCACTAAATGCTTTTATCGCAATATAGTTTGTCACCCGCTAGGTAAAATTATATACCCATGCAAAGCCTCGTGACGATATCTTTAAAGATGCGGATTTGTATATCGAACAAACAAAATTTTAGATATTGCTAGTCTTGTCCTATATTCCGTTTCTGAATAATACGTTTTACTCCGAAAGAATAAAGATATGTTTGCAAATCATTTAACTTGTTTTGAAACAGAAAAAGGCTTTCCAATCAAACTATTTCAAGTTTCTGTGACGACATCGTAGCGTTACTTTTTCTCATAAAAAAATGCGTCTTTTATTTGAAACAATTGTCAAGCTCGTCAAATTAATGAATTAGAATTCTACAAAAACAATAAAATCGCAGTGAAAACCAAATGCGAAGTTCGGCTACAGATCAGACACATACAGTAGTAATTCTCAAAGAGTGAGTTTTTACTGCCATTTTGTAGGTTTTTGGAGAACTCTAATCCATCAGTTTATGTCTTTAGCTGTTCCGCATTCTAAATAAATTTCACGTACGAGTTGTCGGTGTTTGCATACTGCAAGCGCTTAAAAAATCACCACCCACCAAGATCTAAGCTAAAAATAAAGCATCTTGATCTCCAGGGAAACGGCATTTCAGTCACGTGCTGTCTATATGTATTAGACAATAAATTCCGTGAATTTGATCAGATTATTACTCCACGGGGTTGATTAGTGGAAGAGGTACAAAGCGATTATCGAAATTTCTTTCTTCCGAACCTTGTTTACCAAGGATCGAGGCATTCTCAGTAGGGCATATCCATAACCTTATCTGTATAGAAAGGCTCGTAGAATATTCCACCATTAGGTAGGCAAAGATAAGGGCTAAGAAAAACGTGATCTACCCTAGTTCCTTGCGGTTACACCATTGTCCAAGTTAGAAGCTTGAGTTTTTCATAATAACGCATATCTGAGTGTAAGAAAATACCGTTTTTCAGTACCACTGTTAATGCTATTCCAGAAAAAGAACAAAATCGTAGGTAGAAAATGGTACTGCAAAAAATAAACAAAAACGACATAAATATTATAATTCATAGTAGGATTTTGTACGTATAATTTCACAACTTGTAAGAAAATCGATGCTTACCGACGTCCATTCATTTTCGTCGATTTTGAAATTTCAAAAAAATCGATGCTTATCGATATTCGATTAAAATCGAATCCTATCAAGCCTAATTATAATGCAGTCGAAGCAATAAATCAACGCTCTCGAAGTATGAAAAATCAACTCCCATTGAAAGGTATGGTAGTTAATATTTTTATTTATGAAAACCGAAACACTTTCAAAAGTATAATATTAAAATCGAATTTTTAAACAAAGTATAGATTAGAATTTTGTCTTTAGAAAAATAAACGTAAGTTGTTCATACATGTTATGGTGCATGTCCAGAATTTTTATCATAATAGTAAATAATTTATAAATCAATTTTATATAGGCCTGCACCGTTTTAGTTGCTTTTTTATGGGTATTTAAGTTTGAACTTTGTGGTCAAAAACACCACTTAAATATAACGTTTTCAGGAATTTTGTGTTTTTCCGAGAGGTTATAACAATGACATATCTCCATGTCAAATGCTCTGTAGCACTTCTAGAAGTACTTTATGTTTTACAATATATGTATTTCTTAAATATGTAAGAAGCACGTATTTATAATGATACATCAATTTAAATTCATCGCCGTTTGAAGAGACATGAAACACGTCTCTGGTCGAATTCGTAGAGAAAAATGACGTATTTTCGTACAGAACAGTCGAATAGTAGAAAAACGATCGAAGCAAGCCTAATATATTTATCGATGATATGTCGCTGGGGAGTTGTATGAATGACTATAGGAGCTGCTGTTCAAGACAGAGTAATTTTATGTTTAAACAATACGAAAACGCATCCGCGACGTGAAATGTTCCTTGTTTGTCTTTTACGCATAAATTTCATTTAACAGCATTAATTGTTATTATCGATATGAACACGTTGTTTAAACATTTCGCAGGTTATATCCTACAAATTTACTTCCTTTAAAACAATTTTTCGATTGTGTTTATTTTCTTTCCTCGAGTAGAAAATGAAAATTTCACATGTATTTCTATCGTTAACCGTATTGATCAAGAGGCCAAATTCCAATATGCGACGAGCTGTGTTATGGATTCATCCTGTTGAAAAAATGATAAATTTTGTAATAAAGGATGGCAGCGTTTGGAATAAGAATACATCGTGACTCGTTAGTATTAATAAAAAATAAACAAAATGAAATTTTAACGGACCAGACAAACAATTCGATAACGCTACGGGTCACGCGGAGGAAGGCATATGTGCTCATTGAGTTTTCGCAATAACTCTGCCTTTAGAACCGGACATTTGCGAGGGAGTCATTTCAACCACTCAAAAGTCGAGGCAGATTAACGTTTCCTTAGTACCTGTGCTCGTCGTTTGGTGCTAGTGATCCCGAAATATACAATGTTATAAAACAAATTCATCATTAACTATTCATGAAAAATTTTCTGACTATTCAGTTGAGTCTAGAATTCAGTATTGAACCATGAATTACTCTAGACCTAGACCATGTAAAAATTTTGCGGAGAAATTCTCCCGTCAAAACTGCTCGAAAGCGTGTCACGAAGGCGTATTTTTGGCGTCCGCGCCCGTACTGAATGTATACAGGATTTTCGGTCTAGCACCTTTCCCATTGGAGCGCGGGCAAGACGGTGAGAATGATGCCTCCAATCTTGTTCTCAGTTACACCGTTTCGGTTTACTTGGTGGTTATCTTCGCTATGCTGTGGGACCTGAGCGACATAAATGCAGCCATTGAAGAAAGAAACCTAGGGGCATTCTTGTTAAAAAGTTGGACGTTGGCCGCGTACGTCATCTCTATGAGCAACTGTTTGGTTCTGTTTCTTCGTCGATCCAAAGTTTACCGCCTACTGACAAATTTGGTCAAATTTGATGAGAGGCTCGGTGAACTCGATATCCGTATCGACTGGTATAGGTTTCGCAAGAACATCCGAAGACAAATGTTCGGATTAATGGTCGTCATTCTGATGATTATTAGCCTTGTTCACTTTGCCCACCCAATGATATTGAAGAGTAGATGAATTCCTCAGTTCATCGCTCTCTTTTACTTGGCCATCAGTATGTTCTTGCAGGATATTCTGAGCTACAATGTTTTGACACACATTAACTTGAGAATGGCGTGTTTGAATGATGAAATCCGTCGGAGCTGCTCTACTGGATCCTTCTCAGGTATGCCTTCCAGTGGATCGGGAATTTCGCCTGCAAAGCGATGTAAGCTGTGGACATCCCTCAACCGAGACCTGTATAGTTTCAGCGTGGCGGTGAACAACATCTTCGGAAGCATAATCATGTTCAACGTGATGTTCACTTTGGTCGACGCAGTGATCGCGCTTTTCTTCTTTCTCTACGCGTTGATGATGGATGAGGAAAGATTTACCCACATTCTTGAAAAGATCATTCCCCTATTTTGTATAGTCTACGAAATTTTCGATGTTGTACTCATCGCGCATTCGTGCAAATCGGCATCTGATAAGGTAAATGCATTTTACTTAACATTCTTGAAAGTCATTTTTATCTGAACATCCTTTAAGTATTTTAACAGTTGATTATTTGTTGAAGTACTGTAGAACAACTTCTAGTTTCAATAAGATAAAATTAATTGTTATATTCTCGTTTATAAAATAATTTGAATAGTGCGTATTTTAATCGATAAATTTTTTTGATGCTATGCAATTCAGATTCCATCACTTTTAATTTCATCATATATACATATATTTATTTATTTATTTATTTATATTTATTCCATAACATAGAGACTATAAAAAGTTATCAATTGAGCGATAACGCATTAATATTAGAGTAAAATACGATATTAATGGATTTCAGCAAAAAAAACTAAAACATTTTAGACGCAGGCAGAAGACGAATCAACTCACGTAGTCATTTTTATTCGTTGTCATTGGCTGTGCAATTATGTCATGTGATAACGACCGATATGCCTTAATTCATAACTGCCGGCAGCGGACCTGGCTTATTGGATATAGTTACTTCAATTAGCCAATTAGGAGTAATTCCCAACACCCAAGAAGACGTTGGGTTTTTCTTTCCTATCTCAAAACTAAGGGTTGCAACGCAGCGACACTGTCAGTATAATTTTTGAACTCCTAGTATCTTGCTCTTTTTGTAGTTGGACATAAAATAAATACAAAATTAAGTTATTAATTTTATTTATTCATCGTCGAAGCGTCTCCATAAGATATAGGTCGGACAGTGCTAATTACATTCACAAAGATCTCAAATTGTCAGCAAAACGATGTAAACTGTGGAAGTCCCGCTTCCTTGATCTCTATAATGCCAGCTTTGCCATGAACAAGATCTTCGGCAGTGCAATCCTACCTGACCCGAGGTGTACCGTGGTCGTTGTGGTAATAGTGCTATTCTTCCTCATGGTAGCCTTGGTATTGGGTGTTCCCTACTATACCAATCTCTCTGAAATGATCTTGTAGATTTTTTGATCCGTGCTAATCCGCATCTAATGAGGTAAATTACATATACATGACATGTTTAAATATTATTATCTAGGTACGTTAATGATAAAAGTTCATAGTTTTTTATAAGGGTAAGTTTTTCCACTATTTGAAAATTATCATTTTTCTACCCTGTTAATAAATCCCTACCACATTCATTTTTCGGTTATTTTCATTTGATATTGGTCTATTTATATCGAAATCCATCTTTTTCTATGTTCAATCCCAATTTTTAATAGTTAATTGATGTGAAGTGTATTTATAATAAATTTAATTTATATATATATTGTATATATAATACAGTCCTTTAAATATTTCATGCTGACTCACCAGTCAGGCAAATATCTCACTCTTCTGCTGAAAATCGCCAGCGCCACAGATACCCCATGGCTGGCCAGCAAAAAATCAACATCAGTGCCAAAAATGAAATGTTAATCATTTACACTTTCGTTGGCCTATATCTTTATTTCCATTTTTGCCAAATATAAATATCAATATTTTACCAAGTACAGTACACAAAATATAATCGTATGTATAACAGTCTACATAACAATTAATATTAAAAAATTCATACATATTACAAGTGACACAAGCAAGCAATACTTCATATCTTCTTATGTGTCAACATAGCACTTCCAGAGGCATTTATGACCTTGAACCTGTCTTAAGGTTTTTGCACTAAAATACCACTTGCCCATGGCGTTATCAGGCTTAAAGGCATGCACAGCGTAGGGAAATCCCCTGGATTTCCTTGTAGAAGTGGCTGTAGTTAGCTACTTTAATTGCGTGTGTGTGTGTGTGCACTGAGAAGATTGCGCAAGACAGCGCACCGTCCTTCGCAATCAGTCGGCCCCCTTGATGCTCTTCGTTAAAAGTAGGCTAATACCGGCACCGGGTTACCTTTCACCCTTGTGAATGTTTCTGGTGTGTATGGAGAGGTTGGTTAGCTAGAAATACGAACAATAAAAAAACATCAATTAAAGGCACTGGAAAATTCTCTTCACTCCTCAGGTCAACTATATTTCCCATGCTTCGTGTTATGAACATTTAGTGTCTATTTTTCGTTAATCCTGAATATTTATAGAATCTTATATAAATTCAGTCGTAACACACCAACAAATCGGAAAGACAGAAATTCATCTTAGGGGCATGCATCTCTCGAGGTATCCAAGGAACACCTTACCACAAATCGCAATTCCTGACTCATCGAAAGTTTTTTGGACGTTATTACCCTTGTTAAAATTCTGCAGGTTCTTAGGGCTCGCTCCATTCCTACTAGAAATTCCACGTGTCGCTGAGAGCGATCTATCCAAAAAATCTGTCAAGTATAGTCTTTTTTTTCGCGTTTGTCTGCGCTATGTTGTGGGACACGAGATACACTCTCGTTGCCATTAATACATTGGACCTTGAAACAGCCGTGATGATTTATTGGACAATGGTGATATACCTTATCGTAACGAATAACTGCTTAGTTGTATGTATTCGCCGATCCATGTTATACAGTGTCTTGGTCGATTTTGCGAAGTTTGACGGAAGGCTTGCTAAGCTGAAGATTTGTATCAACTCGCTTACTTTTTTCAAGATCCTTAAAAGAGTAATGATTGGATTCTGTATTGTTTTGATTACGCTTGCTCTTCCTAGCACTATTTATTTATCAATGAACGGAAGCGGCATCATTAAGTTATTCCCATATCTTTACACTATCTGCAGTATCTTCATAGTTCCGCATCTCTATTGCAATATCTTAAGGCATCTGAAATTGAGAATGACTTGCTTGAATGAAGAAATACGTCGGAACACTTCGGCAAGATACTTAACACACATGCCATCTAAAGGGTTAGGAATCACGCTGGTGAACCGATGTAAACTCTGGATGTCGCTACATCTAGATCTCTACAGAATCAGCGTGTCTGTCAACAAGCTCTACGGAAGTAGAGTTGTTCAACGTGGCATTCAATTTGGTCGACTTATATGGGCTCTCTTCGAAACTGTTGGAGTGGTTTACATCGTGATATCGTGCCAATCCGCTTCTGATGAGGTAAATATCGAACTATTGTAAGTGTTTTTTTAATATTTATACAACACCTTTGATCATTGTTATTAGGTTTTCTTTGGAAAGGTTAATAAAACGGAGTTTGAATGAGTTTGTGAGATAGATTTTTTATTATATAAAATGCGTCGTATAATTATTGACATAAGAAACACCAAACACCAAAATGTTTGTAGAACCTGTTCACTTTTTATCCCTAAGAACAAATCTAAATTCATCATTCTCTGTCTGTCATCCTATAAATGAGGAGTCCATGACATATTTTGAGATTCCTCTGTGAGTTCGAAACATGTTCGCAGATAAAGCATACTATTAGAAGTACTTGTTATTATATTTTTTTACGAATTGGAGTTATAATAAGGAGCTTCAATGTTGGCGAGTAATGTAACCAAAATTAAGCCATTTCATATGGACACTAATTGTTTTCCGTTGAAATTTCAAAGTATGGAATACCAAATTTGTAAATGGTATTTTAGGTTACAACTTGAGTTTTGGAACCGGGAATTCCCGTTCCCGGTTCCCGCGAATGTACTCGAAATTTCTTATTCTCGATTCCCGGGAAAATCTTTAATGATTCCCGGGAATTCTTCGTTTGAATTTGTGTCCAGTGAAAACATTTCAGAATTGCCTTCATAGCTGTTTTTTTTAGATATTCATCCAAATATCAGCCGAAAGTGTTAAGCTATTAAATTAGTTTTGATTTTTTGATTTTATGTGTGTTGTACCAATAAAATTTCTGATGAATACTAAATATTTTTTCAGTTAATAGTAACTGAGTTATTAGGATTTAAAAATTCAGGATCAAATTGCGTTTCTCGCTATTTATTCAATTTTAATGGAGCGCTAATACAGTGTCAAATGGCTTCTTCTTGCTCCTGTGAATTTCATTAGTAAAAAAAGTAATGGTTGTATTAATATGAATCTAGGCGCTGAAGTGAACTTCCTCTCCCTCCTATTCTACTTACTTCCTCCCTCCCTCGTCCCTTAATCGACCAAATTAATTACTCCGAACAAGTGAATTATATATGAACTAGGAAGATGCCGGTAGAAATCCAACGAGAAAGTGTTTTATGAAATTTCGTGAATGGATGCGATGTGAGGCTATTATCCAAATCAATAGTACCCATTTACACGAAACCGGCAACAATGCAAATAACTAAGAATGCGTCAAATTCTCGCATTAAAACTGTTCGGGTGATCGTTTCGACACGTATTCAAAAATTGATGATAGGAAAACAAACGTTCGTTCTTTTAGGCGTTTGTTGTTTCAAGTCTCGAACTCTTACGATGATTGTAAGTGATTTTAATATATTAATGTTCTACATTCAAATGAATTCCCTCCCGCATAAAATGCAACGAAAGTTGTTTACATTCGTTTCTATGAAAATCATTTCCCTCTCTTTCCTCTCGTATTAAAAGCATTTAAAGAACGCTTTTACTCATAAGGAATGAAATTACAATAGGATTTTGAGGTTTAACAATGTAACTGGTTTGAAAGTCAACCTTCCGTTAAAAAGTCAAGATTTCCCCAAAATATGTGAATTATACGTTTAACCTGAGGAATTCCGAACTGTAGACTAAAAAAGATGAACAGAATAAGGAATATTATAATTTTTTCTTTAAAATCGTTTAAATCGAAGATGGTAGGCTAATTATTTGAAATTTAGGTCTCAAAAAGAAGGAAAGTCTCCATGTCGAAAAGTCTATGTTTACGTGTTCTTTTATGGGAACTGGAAATGCCTTCCTTAGAATCTAACCCAGGACTTTTTCGAGTTTATTTCGTCATCAACTTTAAATATGTAAATCGAGTATTCCTGCTAAATTTCAATATTTTATGAATACATAATTGCTTTTAAAGTTGCGTCCACACTTGACGAACGAGCACCAACACACACTAATACTAACGGTAATAGACGAACACGGACGAATATACACAAACGCGAACGATCACTGACAAACGACGTTTGAGAGGCATACGTAGGTTCGTTCATGTTCCAACTCTTTGCAGTCTTCAGTTCTCTTTTTGCCTTCTAGACAGGATATAATGCGTAGGAAAACTGATATTGTTGCAAGAAAGGTCTTTATAGTAATGCATAGGTTGCTTGAAAGTAATGATAGAAGTAAGGAGAACTCGCCGCTGGTGGATGACTTCAGTGTTTAAGAATATGTCTCTTCTGGTTTGATATAGGTCTTCTGATTTACTAATGGACTTGAGCCGTGAAAACTGTGGACATTCTGAAAACTTTATAGTGTTGTCAGCATCAGATTTGGAAAACTAATACAAATGGTGGGCCCCAGAATCACTTAACAAGACACGTTTTTTTGGAGAATTAATTCCTGTGAAGGAGAGACTCTGCATAACTCTACAATTCTTGGCAAGCGGAGAATGAGTTGAATTATACCGGAATTATTCCAGGATGCTAAGAGCATCCAAGCATCACACTTCTTCTTACCCAATTTGAAGTCAGGGTTTGTGGTGTCATATAAAATGGGAAGGCCGTCTACATCCGAAACAAAAGATAGGGTGATGTCGTCCGACTACTCCATAGACACTGAACTCTTGGACATATACACCTCCACACTAGGCGAGCACGAACGATCTCGAACGAACAATTTCCTTTAATGTAACTGCAGATGGCGGATTTTTGTTCGTTCGGGTTTGTTCGCGTTCGAAGATACGTCCATACTGCATTCGTCAATGTGAGTTTTATGTACGTTAGTTCCTGCTAGTTTGCCAAATGTGTACTAAGAAGTTTGAAAGACTCTTAAAGCAAAGCAAAAGTTCTACGTTTTTTCGTAGGTAAAAATATTATATTCTCACGGCTGTGACCGAATAGGGTAGCATATGGTACCGTTTCGTTTCTCTTTACGAGATGTCTAGGCACTTCCAGATGAGCTGAAGATTCGAAATTTTTTTCTTAGGCAGGATTTTGTGCAAAACCTACTAGAAAAAACGAAAATCTTGAAAAAGTGCAAAAATGCGCCACTAAAATTTCGCAATTATTTAAACAAATTTTCCAGGTTTATGTATTTCCGAATGTACTACGGTGCTAAAAAATTTTTAGCAGTAGGATTTGTAAAAAAACGAAATATGGATTATAGAAATTTTGATATTTCAATTTGTGTTGCCGCTAAAATTTCTAAAAATTTAAACAAATTAGGTACTAGGGTTTGAGCTAGGAAGCTGAAATTTTCAAGTTATTTACATAGTAAAGCATTTGCACAAATAAACATTTGAATCTCTCCTTAAATATGTTGCGGCGGCCGTTAAAAATGTTTAAATTTAATCAATTAGAAAAATATTATTTCACTTCTAGAAATGCTACAACTTTAAAATTTGGCAGATATATGTGTCATTAGTACCCCATAATGGAGAAAGTATAAAATTCTTGAAATTGCAAAGTTTTGGGATTGTTTTAATCTATTATTTTTACATAAGGAAAAAACGAAAATCGCTGCGGTGGTGAAATATTTAGAATTAAAATTTTTTTTTATAATGATCAAATATCTATCTGAAAAGTGAATGTTTTTTCAAGGTGAGATGATATGCTTGCAGAATGCAAGCACCTTCTACTAGTTTTTACATAGGGATAAAAAAAATCGCTGCTGAGGTGAAATATTTAGAATTGAAAAAATATTTGTAATGATGAAATATCTGTCAAAAAAATGAATGCTTTTTCAAGGTGAGATGATATGCTTTCAGAAATCAAGCACCTTCTACTAGTAACATATAACGTATATATAACATATAGGAGGATATGCTTGCAGAATGATAGCCCCTTATACTAGTATGTTATATATATGCTATATCCTCCTCTGTAAGCAATATATGTAATATATATATAATGATAATCTTCCGCTAGACCATGTAGGTCTGATCATCCGTAGGTAATCTATCTCCGCGCTCATAAGCATTTGATGATCGAATTTGACTTCTCTGTGTAGGTACTTCTTGTAAAGAAACCTGTGGCCGCGTCGAACTAATTCATAATACTTCCGATTTTTTATCGGTGTTACCATTAGAAATTAACTAATATTTATCGTTAATTTCTTAGGTTAGTGTCATAAAACGGTTATGAAAATGTTGAATCGTCAATATACGTAATTATTTATTATATATATGGAACTGGCATCTTATAAAATAATTTCACGTATTTGTACTTTCCTAAAGGTGCGTTTACACTATGCAAGCACGAGGGAACGAACGTTCGTTCGTTCGCTTGTGCTCGTGGAAGAAGCGCGTTTACACTAAGCGAGCATTACTGTAAAAAAATTCCCTCGCTTGATAATTCGCATATTTTTGCGCTGCTAGAGAACATGATCGTTCACATTACAGCTAATCGATTTGTTCGCTTGTGCTCGCAATTTGTAAACGCACTTTAATACTAGTCAAATATGTCTTCGAATTAGTTTTCAACGCGAATATTTGAGGCATTATTCCGTGGAAATATTTCGTTGTCAAGATGATTTACATTACGAATGATAGATTGGGATTATTAATTAGGATCGCGTATGTCCACATATTCAAGATATTTCGACGCCATTTTTAAGTGGAAAAAATACCTTGGTAACGAAAAAGATTGCGACGGTGACAAAGAAATATCCCATTACTCATTTAAATTCTGCTTATTAATGGTTTTAAGTCAGATATCTAACAATAATAAAAGGCTACTTCTGACCCTTTGTCTCTTGGTCCTTTTGTGGCTCCCTCTGTCACGTTATAAAAATGCGAATGACTCAATAACAGAACGAGATACATTTTTGATATTTGCCAAGAATGGTCTATTCACATATTGTAAGATGATGAAGAAAAGAAATTACGAAAAAAGCTCTAGGTTCGACTCCGAGGTAAGCATTTTTAATTCCCATATGATAACACAGAAAAATCGACTTTTTGACTTGCAGGCTTTTATTCTTTTTGAGATCTAAATTAGAAATAGTTAACCTGTGATCTTCGGATCTAGCTCATTTTAAAGGACAAACTATGAAGTTGATTATTCTGTTCGTCATTTTTCGCCTACAGCTCGAAAATTCGTATGTTAAACATATAATTCCTATATTGTAGGGAAATCTTGTCATTTAATTGGGATGTTTCCCTGCCAACCAATTACATTGTTAAACCTCTAAAACCTATTTTAATTTCAATCCTTATGGGCGAAAGCGTGCATTGAATGCGCTTACAGTTAGTACAACAGAGACAGAGAGAAGGAGAGATAAACTCTTTTCATATCAACTAATGTAAACAACATTCGTTACGTTATTTACGAGAAGGAATACATTTGAATGTAGAACAATAATCATTCGCATATTAAAATTAGGCACTTAGAAACATCGATGGAGTTCGAGACTTGAAACCACGAGTGAAAAAAAGAGCGAGTTTGTTTTTTGCCATCCAAAGAAAGTAAAGTTATAATTATTTGTTCATTTTTTTATTTCTCAAAAATCATTTCCGTTGAATTTCAACAGGCTTCTCCCTAGTAGAGGTGTAATTTTCTGAATTATAAAAAGGTTTTTAGTGCTTTTTTGCAAAAGGAGGCAGTTTACTTTTAAATGTATGTTTTTCGTTATATTTTGTTTAAAGGTGAAATTATATTTCCAATCAAAATTTACTAAAATATGTGTGCCTGTATTAACAAATGTTGGGAGAAAAAACCTATGCAAACCAAATTTGGACTAAGACTATAATCAGAATCTTTTGTTGTATTTGTCTTTGTTTCGACATGAATTGTAAAATATCAATGTAGTTTGATTGGAGTTTTACATATTATCATTTTAAAATTTTTGCACACTGTTCGGTAGTAAAAATTGAAATTATAAATTTAAAATAACAATTACAATACATTTAGAGTAAAATAATTAACCTGTTCCTAAAAATAAAAATCCAATTGGTATTAAAAATTAAGATACAATCCTTTAACGACGCTATTACTAAAAAAATAACTATAAAATTTACACAAATGAATGCCCCAGTGAGTAATAGGAGGCTTGATAATACAAACCTTGTGTGGCGTAACATTTAACCAATAAATCACCTCCGTAATTTCTTTGCCCCAAAACTTTTATGTCCCAAAAATATTTTCACTTTCTAAGACAATCAATTAGGTGAAAATATTTATTTAATTTTCACTTTCAGGACCATCTACAGGTTAGTTTAATTAATTTTTTGAACGATATATATTTTTATGTTGACGTATACTTAATTCAATCATAGACGTCATTTTCGAAGGGAAATTTCATTGGTTTATTATTGAAAAGAAAAGGATAATGTTGATACACAGCCATCAGTATCCGGAGGGTAAATCGTGTTAACAGAATTTTCGCAATGAATACAACAAGGGGATGACATTTCAGAATAAAAAACAATAATAATTTTGATGGCAAAAAAATCCGATGTCGCCGATAAAAATCGATTTGCGCACATTAATTAAAAAAATACAATCAACCTTTGTCGGCTGTCACAAGGAATGAATGAAAATGTATGCGCGCTGCAAATTATTCATTTCCTGAATTTCGAGAATATTTTACGAGAAGAGTGGAGAATGTCATATTTGATCGGACTTTCTGCGGTAGTTATTTTTTAAGTAATTGAACGAATTTCTCAGTAAAACCTTAAACGAATGCTATGGCAACGACGTAAATAATATTATCTTAAATCACCGATAACAAGGAAAATTTGAGTAATTCGACGATAAATGAAAATTTAATACGATTTGACGGGTCAAACATGTTCTGCTTGTAGAAACACGGTGATTTCAACTTAGAAGACACCATAATGGTTTAGTCCAAGTCCATGTTTGTCAAACGCGTGTTCAACGAGTTTTACTACTAAGTGGTCCACTTGTAGAGACTTGAAAATTCTCTCCACTCCTCAAGTCAACGACATTTCTACAGTTATGTGCTATGAACTTTTAGTGTCTAATTCTCTTTAATCTTCAACAATTATACATAAATTCACTCGTAACAACTACAAGTAAAATCGGTAAAGACTGAAATTCACCTTAGAGACATGCATCTCTCGAGAGGACCAAAGAACACCATAACAGAAATGGCATATCCCGATTACTCGAAAGTGTTCTGGACGTTATCACCCTTGCTAAAAATCTGCAGACTCTTAGGACTCGCTCCATTCCCATTAGAAAGCCCACGTATCTCTAAGAGCGATCATCCCCAAAAAGCTGTCATGTACAGCGTCGCCTTTTTACTTGTGGTTGTCTGTGCTATGTTCTGGCAAGCGAAATGCATTTTCGCACTCATGAATAAATTGGACTTTGAAACAGCTTTGACAATGTATTGGACAGTGGTGTTGGATTTTATCACAACAGGTAACTGCTTAGCTTTATTTATCCGGCAATCCAAGGTATACGGTGTCTTGGTCGATTTTGTGAAATTAGACGGGAGACTTGCCGCTCTGAAAATAAGCATCGACACGCGTAATTTTCGCGAGATCGTCGTAATGTTAATGTTGGCATTCTGTTTCGTTTTGTTGATAATTACTCTTTGTGCCATACATATTTTACCAATGGACGGATGCGGCTTCGTTCATTTATTTCTGATTCTTTATACTCTCTGCAATCTGTTCTTAATTCAGCAGCAGTACTATAATATCTTAAGACATCTCAAATTAAGAATGACCTTCTTAAATGAAGAAATACGACGGAGAACGTCGGCGAGGTACTTAGCATGTATTCCGTCGAAATGGATCGGAACCGCGTTGGCAAACCGATGTAAACTGTGGATGTCCCTACATCTAGATCTCTACAAACTCAGTTTGACTGTCAGCAAGCTGTACGGAAGTATGATATTGTTCAACGCGGCGTACAATTTGGTCGACTTAGTGGTGATGCTCTTCCTCGTCACATACGAATCTGCAAGTTTTCCAGACCTCGGTAGTAGGATATCGATCATGTTATGGTCACTCACCGACACGTTTGGAGTGTTTCTCATCGTGATGTCGTGCCAATCCGCATCTTATGAGGTGAATATCAAATTATTCTAAACTTTTTTATATTTATAGTACATTATAGATAAATGTTGTTAGTTTTTCTTTAGAAAAGCTAATAAAACGATTAAGGTATGTGTATATTATATTAAGTGGCACATGAAATATATTTCACAAGTATTTTTGCACTTGTTTACTCTATAACCTACAAGGCAATTTAAAATTTCTTTCTCTGTATTTCTTCCTAGAAATTATTGGTCCATGACATATTCTAAGATTGTTTTGTGCGTTTTAAAAATAGCTACGCAATTGAGCATTACCGGTAAATGTAAATGTAAAAATATTGTATGAAATGAAATATAAACAATAGCTTCGTTCCTGGTGAGTAATCAGACCGAACTTAAGCTCTTTCTTATGAATATACTTGTGTGATAAACGAAAGAGTTCTAAATTTCCAGAGCTTCGTTCGAATTAATCGCCGTTAAAAATGCATTTAAGACATTTTTGGGAGATACTAAGTAGATGTCCAGACGGTTATGATTTTAAGCTCATTGGCTTCGTCAGCATTTTAACATAAAAAGGAGGTGAAGTGAAGTATGTATTTAATAAAAAATCAATTTTAGACATTTATGGCGAGAAAATTTTCTTTACCTACAAGTTTATCTAATATCCATAGGAGGAATGTTGTCTCTGTCTGAATCTTCTGAATGCTTTCGGACACCGCATGATCCAGTGCAACCTAACTTGCATGGGCACCAATATCATTCAGGGAAAGTTCGACAGTTAATCTTAGCATCCAATTCCAACGAGCCAATTTCGATTCAAGGAGATGTTACGTTTAACAATACAATGGGATTTAGTGCATCGTATTATCCACTTCCAATTTAAAATTGCGTGGGTCGTCGTATAAACTCGAGACTCATACCAAAAATGCTTCAAAGATAATAAATAAAATTTCTAATTGGTGAATCACAGTTCATGTAACTGGTACAGAGATGAAATCATGGTTCCGTTAACTGGTACTTACCCAAACGAGTCCTGAACGTATTTCAGCCCCTATCGATAGCAACACCATAGGATTTTGAGGCGGTTCAATGCATCAGGCAGTCCCTAACGTCATTTTTATCAGGGTTGCTTCTCCTATATTTATCCCTGATATTCCTAGGGAAAAGAAAACATACCCCCTCCTTCCTACAGTCAATATCCCATCGTCATGTTTCTGCTTTCGGTATTACATTAGAATTCAGATTATTTATGAAATCCTCAGTGACAGTGCTTGACGTTTTTCGTGTACTGTAAAATCTTACACAAATTCGGAGGAAAATATAGGTATATATATATATATATATATATATATATATATCTGTAGCTGAAGAAGGAGTAGTTCCGAAAGCTTTACGTTTGTGATGTTTCTGTGTTTTTGTGTTATTTTACGTGTGTCGCTTCGACATCACCGAGGCCTCGCCAACCTGAAGTCGTCTGATTGGTGAGTGCTCACTGGGTTTCCTTATCCCAACACCTTGTTGACATATATATTTGGTGTAGTGGTTAGGACGTTGGCTGCTACTCGCCCGATGCTTGAAAAAGTCATCGGGTACGAATCCTGCGCGAGTAGGATTTTTCTCAAGGTCACCCGATCCCCTGTTGCGTGGTTTGAGGAGACCGCGCAAATTCAGCTGTTCCGTCCTTCGGAAGGGACGTTAAGCCGTTGGCCCCCCTGGTGTTCTTCGTAAGAACAGGCAAATGCCGGCACCGGGTTTCCCTCCTCCCTTCTGTGTGTGAGTCCGGTGTGGAAGGCAACGGGAAATCACCACACCGTGTATGTATATTCCCTAGTCAAAACCAATTAATTAATTAATTGGTAGGACCTGTCGCAAGACAGAACACGAATGAATGAATATATATATAAAAGAAATATATTTCCGTATTTTTAATTTTTATAACTCGAATCATTTTTACTTTCCCTTAGATTTGAATTATGGGAGTTCCCCTATAATTTCTTATGACGGCATTAATTTTTACTTTCTCTATACGTGTTATAAGGGAAAGTATTGCTTTCATGAACAAATTGATTTCTAGGTTTCAACGGAAATACATGTTTTGAGGTCTCCTTAACACGTTTTGACCATTTACTCGATTATGCATATGTGTGTTTGCATGTGACAGCTCTTTTGTGGGTGCTCTAACTAAAAAACTATTAATCAGGTCAATGCAAAATTTTATATACGTGAACTCCCGGTCTAACGTTTTTTACCGGACCAAGGGAAATCGACTTTAGATGCGGAAAAACGTAAGATGCGGAAATGGAGATAATGATATTCGCATATAATATTACCTTGTCCGGTACATTTTAAATTATTATACAGGATGCCCAAATGTCCTGTATTTCATCAACTGTCCCATAAAATCCTGTATTTTCTGAAGTGAAAGTTTTTACAAATATATTATAATAAGAAAAACATCTCAAATAAATTTATATTTTCAATTGTATTCCAAATTCTTGCCCCCGTTCTTATTCTAATTAAACACGAATATGTCAGGAAAAATTATTCTTTAAAGGTAAGGGGATACTTTTTATACATTTCTGAACCATTCAGATAAAATCAAAAGCACTCTGTACCATGGCAAGAATTGAATGATTAAAAAATGGTAATTGAAAATTTCTCTGCTCACGTCTTTAAAAGGTAGAAGTGTTACCGTTGCCGAATATGAAGATTCTACTGCAGTTGTAATGAAGAAAACTACTCTAGATAAGTCATGAGAAAAGGTATTAGCAACTTACCTGGTTAACCTCCAATATCATACCCATAACAGGAACAAAATTAGCATGTGCACACAGCTGAATATCGAAGATCAAAACTAAATGGTGAATCCACAGCGTCAGAAGTAAGTCTTGTGTGCATGCGTCGATTGAATAAAATGTTTCTTCCGGATGGATCAAATAAGGAAAACCAAGAGATTAAGACATTAAATTGTAAAAAATTGATTGGAGAAATTTTAAGGAAAAAATCTTTAAAAGTTAAAAAAAAAATGCAAGGTACATACCATATCTGTTTAGGATATGTTATTTGAAGAAAAAAGATCACTACTAATTTTGAATGACAATTACAAATGAAAACCATACAAATATAAATGATAAAATTTAGTATTTTATGAAAAAGTCAGATATTTTACATTGTTTCTTTCTTTCATTTGCGTGAATATCATAGAGTCCCTTTTCAAGTTTATCAGTTCCTTCAAGAAGGTGTTCCGTCCCAATACGGGACCATAAATATCTCTTGATGATAACCAAGCCCTCCAGAACTTGTTTAAAGCTTGGTGGTTCAGTTTCATTTACATCATCATCTTCATTTTCAGGACAGTCATCATTTTCAAAATGATGAATCTTTGAATTGTCATCGGGCATATTTTTTTTCTTTATAATTCTTTCTTTTGGAAGATTTGTTTCCACTATTTATTCGCTATTTTCTTTTTCAAATAAACAATTTGTTCGTTCAAGCAATATTTTAGCCTTATTAAAAATTTATTCAAAATCTCCAGAGAATATTTTTAAATTAATATTGTACTTCTAACTATCTGAAAAGATTTGACAATTTTCAAATTATTATTGAGATTCTAATCCCAAGATCAGGAAATTCCGCGGGATTCCGGTATTGCAATCCCAAAGGAGACAATTTTTCTACCTCTCAATTAATAACGACAATATTAAAGATTCATAGAAGAAAACAAAATTCATACTTATAACCTAACGACGACACAAGAAGAGAGGTAGTTTGGGTAGATCTAATACATTATGAAACGTTCAATTTCATCAAACACATAAGCAGATACTATGTCTGCTACAATCAGAAGTTTCTATACGGATTCTAAACTAATTGTTACTATGCTTTCGTGTATTTGAGATCTGAATAGGTCTAATTAAAAAGACTTATTCCGACTTACCTTGATAATGGATTCTCGAAGCTCTTCCCTTATTCCGATTCACGTAGTCCGTGTGATGCATACAGCTCATATAGAGAAGGGATGGAATTTTCCACGATGATTTGTTTATTCTTCCCAGTAAGCTTACAAAAACTATGATTCATTCCATGGAGAGAGGTCTCGAGCGAAGGATCAAATATGTGAGAAGCCGAAACTCTTGGGAATTAACCCTGGAGGACGTGCGGGACTGGGTAAAAAAAATACCCTAGTGGAAAAACAAGCGTTTATCTTCCGAATCATCAGCCTTATTTGAGCTTCATCCACAGTACCTACCACTTGGACTCTCCAATATAATGTAGATATAAACTGCTTCGTCACTCTTACGATTAGTTGCTTATAAGTAATTACGCGTGTATTATATTTGTTTTTGTTTTTGCGCATAAGTAGCGCCAACTTAAAATTCCGTCTCCAGAGCGACCCCATTTAAGAACTGAAGTACCGACCCACCGGGAAAAATCCCGGTATCCGGCGGCCAAGTTCGCGCCCGCCCTTCAGAATTTACGACATCTAAATATCATCATGACATTCTCAGTCAAATTGACACAACACATTCTAAGCTACAGATAGTACACTTTATTTAACACAAAAGCCTCTAAATATTGCTCTCCCTCACGTTTTTGTCGTATAACTTTCTGGCCTTTCTTTTCATGAGGATTTCACTTTGAATTTTACTTTGAATAATTAAGTATTAGTCTATATAATACGAAAATAGTAAAAAAAATACGATGTGCAGAAATACGTTAATATAAACTTTAATATAATATTATATCATATTTATTATTAAAACACATGGTATTGATACACTCCCAACATGAGTCGGGGAGTGACACGCATTTCTCATGAACTTTCAATGATAAGCATCAGAAAATGAAATTGATCATTATTATTGCTGAGGGGAAAATTCTCTTGGGCGGACTAAAATCGATTTCCTTACATTACTGTAAGAGAGATACAATCGAAGTTTGTCGACTACCACATTGGATAGATGTAAATGTTTGCATGCAGAAAATTATTCATTGCCTGAATTCGAGTGTGCTACACGCGAAAAGAGAAGATTGTATAATCTCCTAGGCCATTCATTCTCCAGGAATTATTTTCCACGAAAGTGGATGAATTTTTCAGAAAAATTCAAAGAAAGGTTATGGCAATGGCGATAATGATATTATCATGGAGGTCCAACAACACCGAATATGTTTGTAGTTTGGCGATAAATGAAAAATTAATTAGATTTTATCGACCTTCAAACATGTTCCTCATAAGAAACACGAACATTTCAATTTAAGCCCAACTAATAATGCATCTGACCTAATAGATCGAGGGTAACACGAGCGTTCAAACAGTTTATGTATGCACTGTGTCAGGTGAAGAGAAGGATTGGCGGTGGCATAGTGGTTGGCCTTCCACGAATAGAATCCGGCAGAGGTCGGATTTTTCAACCTGAGATCGTCGAGTCGTCTAGTTGTCTGCTTTGAGAAGACCGCGCAAGTCAGCGCTCCGTTCTTCGGAAGTGAGGTTAAGCAGTCGGCCCCCTCGGGGCTCTTCATTAATAGTAGGCTAATGCTGGCACCGGATTTCCGTCTCCTCTTGTGAGTAGTTATGGCGTGAAAGGAGTTATAGCTATAATAATCGAAGAGGTTAACTAACTAGAAATACGCACAATCACACAAATATCAAATGAAAAGACTGAAAATTCTCCCTTACCTTCAAGTGGACATTTCTCCAGTTTCATGTATTTAACTTCTAGTATCTAATATTGGTTAATTGTGAGAGATTAAAGATACATAAATTCAGTCGTATCACATGCAGACATATCGGATGGACTGAAATTCACCTTAGAGGCATGCATCTCTCGAGGAGATCAAACAAAACCTTATCAGAAATAACATTTCCTGATTCCTCGAAAGTTTTCTGGGCGTTATCACCTTTGCTAAAAATCTGCAGGTTCTTTGTATTAGCTCCATTCCCTTTAAAAATTCCACGTTACGCCGAAAGCAAGAATTCTCAAAAAGCTGTAAAGTACAGCGCAGCCTTAATATTCGTGGCTGTCTGCGCTATGCTGACGGACGCGAGATATACACTTGTAGCTATGAATAAATTGGACCTTGAAACAGCCGTGGGGATATATTGGACAATGGTGGTATACCTTATCACAACGAATAACAACGTAGTTATATTTATTCGCCGATCCACGTTATAAGGCATTTTGCTCGATTTGTCAAAGTTTGAGAAAAGGCTTACTAATCTGAATATCTGTATCGAATCGCATAGTTTTCTCAAGATCGTAAGAAGAGAAATGTTCCAATTCTGTATTGTTTTGTTGATGCTTACCCTTCCTGCCATACCTTATTTATCGATGAACGGAAGCGGCATCATTCAGTTATCGATAATATTTTACACTGTCTGCCATCTGTCATTAATCCGGCAGCAGTACTTCAATGTCTTAAGACAACTGAAATTCAGAATTACTTTTTTGAATGAAGAAATACGTAGGAGAAGGTAGGAAAAATACTTCATACGTATGTCGTCGAAAGATTTCGGAATCGCGGAAGCCAAGCGATGTAAACTGTGGATGTCCTTATATCTAGATCTCTACAAAATTAGCGTGTCTGTCAACAAGGTGTACGGAATTATAATATTGTTCAACACGGCGTACAGTGTGGCCGACATAGTGCTAATGCTCTTCTTTGTCATATCGGAAGCTTCAATATATTCAGACCTTAGTTATAGGATCACTATCATTATATGGGGTCTCTTCGAAACGAGTTCTCTGGTTCTCATCGTGATGTCGTGCCAATCAGCATCATATGAGGTGAATATTCAATAAATTTAAGTGTTTTTATATTTATACAACACTTTTTATCAATGGTGTTAGCTTATCTTTCTAAAATAAAACGGAAATGGAATGAGTTTGCAGGACACATTTTGTTTATTTAAAATACGTCAACGAACTGTCTCATTCAGCTACTCTTCCGGAATTCAGGATAATTTAACAAAACTAGAGAAATCTAACAAACATTTTAAGAATACCCAAAACCATCAAAGATAAGCTAATCGTAACGTATTAGAATATATTATAATACTGATAAATATATTGTAACATTAGTAGAATTGTACAAATAAAAAACTCCACTTTGATGGAATAAAAAATTATACTTAAAACAGGATAGGAGTACGACCGGAATGATTAATCACGGCTTCCCTCGTTCAGTTCGCCTCTTTCTCCTTTATCCTACACTCCATCGTTCCGATCATCTCTCGAGAAAGCCGGCCGCGTGCTAATTTCGCCGATTGTGGCGAAATCTCTCGACATAATGAAACAAGCGTCGTGGATCAAGAGGTGCGTGGCCGATTTCGCGCAACACATTGAGATTGTGTGATGCTAGAGTTCGGACACAGAATGGGTTAGTGTGGTGCCAGAGTTCAGACACAAACCATTCGGCGGACACATAACATGAGCGGCAGAAACCGCTGCATTAGTGACGTAAGAACCACACACTGAAATTATTTTAGACATTTGCTTGGTCAGACGATGAACCCCCTATTTTTATTTACGTGCTCATTTCAAAATTCTCACGAGTTTCTCTCGCATAGCATTACAAATTAGTTGCACACCCGCACAAAGCAACACACTTAACTCTATTTTGTTTAGAACTCTCGTTTCTACTAAGGTTGAACCATCTAAACAGCTGGCGCTTTTTACCTGTGTTGAACGATCCAAGTCGTTTGGTCCAGGTCAACCCATGTACACGGACCTTGACTGATAAAGACTTAATGACTTGCTGTCGAGAGGAAAGAATGCCCCGCGTAGGAGTCTCCAGTGAATATGCAGGGCAATATGAATTTCCACCGGAGATTAATTACCACGTCAATAATTTAGTAGTCATAGTTTCCACACATTATTAACACGTTATTAACTGCTTTTTAGGCGTTCTTTACAATAAGTAAATAATAGGCGCAATATACATTGCACAAATTTTTTCATATAGTACGTTTGGTCTACTGTTTGCGCTTTTAAAAGAAATCCACTTATAAATCAAAGTTAACTGTAGTTTGGCGTATATTTTAATGCCACTGGACGATATATAGTAATTTTTTGACACATGGCGTAGTTAGTATTATTTGTGACATCAGGCTGTACGATTGGATGGATTTTAATCAAAATCCCTAGTCATTTTTGAGTAAATCGAATATTTCTTCATAATATCCAAGAATAAAGTACTGTTAATTGTTGCGCAATATCGTTCATCTCTTCAGAGTGTCTGTTATGATTATAATATCCACAAGTATGAGACATCATTATATTTAGTTTAACCGTCTAGGCTGTAGTAAGGTTTTGAGTGGATCGCGGCGGAGGCGTGACGTCTTAAGGTTTAGTTAAGGTAGCTTACCGTACATTTTAATGTCATTAGACGCCACATAGTAATTTTTATTTGAAACATATGGCTTACGAAGTATTATTTGTAACTTTAGGCTCTACAATTGGAATATTTTTAATAAAATTCCTTGAAGCAATTTTTGAGGAAATCAAATTTTTTTAAATCGCCTATAGTAAACTATCCTTTATTATTGTGCAATATCATTGTCATAAAAAAGGGTCTGCAAAGGATTATATGATGCATAAATACAAGATATCATTCGATTTTATGTGTGCCTTTGGGCCCTAGAACCACGAACAGACTAACAGGCAGACGGCATGGCGAAAACCACTTTTATAGACTGAGGCACACCTAAACCGTGTACTTCCACCAAAATCTCTAAGTTAAGTTTTCACGTTTACAAAACTTTCTCAATATACCATATATATCTTATATATTCTAATATATAACAAGTTAGGAAAATGTACAGTGAATCAGAAATAGGCGCGTTTCATGCGATGAAGTATTTAAAACTATACGATATAATTTGACCGTACACACACCATTTAAAGTGAAACACCGCAACCTGAGTCTATCTTTGTCTATTAAAAATTCTTCTCCCCCTTTAGTTGGAGCATCAATGAACATATTATTTAATTTTAATGATTAATACTGCAAACGATTCCAGGGAAATATTTAATTTATATTTATTGATTTATATTCTAATCAGTTTTAATCAACCAAAATATTGAAAATTATTTAAAATATACCTCACTTGAGTTCAGTAGATGTAATATTTACGTTTATGTTCTTATATACGCCGTAGATTATCCATTTCCTTCGGCGTACAAAATCTGTCATCCACGCGTAAGGAATCAAATGTATTTTTTGATGTTATCAGATCATATTTACTTCAGCATCCAATACGATTATTTACGTTGACAAGAATTAGGTATATATGCAAGAAATTTTCAAGTTCAAAGCGAATTACAACGTTCTTGTGCAATTTTTTTAATAATGGCTACTCCTACAATAAAAATATATAGGAAAAGAAATATTCAAGGTTACCATTTCTACAAGACTATTTTAAAATAATTTTAATTTGACAAAAGGGTTACGAGGTAGAACGGAAAGTTGATTTTTTGTCACCAGTAAAGTGGTACCCCTGATTGACTTACGTGATTTATTTTTGTGATTTTCTTTGACCGTAAGTCCTTAATATGAGACTATGTGACTAAAATCCGTCCCGTAGAAGCCGAGAACGAACATGCGGACGGACAAACAAACCGACGCTAATAGGCGTTTATGCAGAAAGCGAAACGACGCTAAAAATGACTTCGTCGTCGTCGTCGGTGGGTGGGAAAGCGGAAATTTAATGCTATTTTAAGAAAACTTTCAGAGTAGCTAGAAGATTTAAATTTGGCGTGAATGTTCGATTCTTAATGCAAAATCCATTTCCATAAAAAAAAAATCCAAAATCTTCCCGGGTTCGATTCCTGAGAATGATTTCCATTCCCTATAAGTTAACATGGAAAAATCGATATTTCCACCTGCAGGCTTATTTTTTTTTGCTTGATAAATTCACATATTTGATCTTCGATCTCTGGACTAGGACTTCAACAAAGGATAATCACCATAGCTTTCATATTCTTATCGTCCTTTATCGACTTCGAATAGAAATCTCTGGAAATTAACGTTTTATATCATATTTTGATAAAATTCTGCGTTTTTAAGGAAAAGTCGCCTTGCCAACCGATTGAATGAAATCCATTCTTCTTGTTTTAATTTGCGCAAAAAGTTCAATAATTTTCTCCTTGATCTCTGGATGACAATTGAGGAAATTTTTCTCCATTGAAAGTACTGCAAGCGCATTTAGTCTTTCCGAATTCATAGTGCTTCTTAAAAAAGTTTTTATTCTTTTCAATGTTGAAAAGCAGCGCTCTGCCTCTGATGTAGTCATGGGAATTGTCAAGAAGATTTTTATCAGTTTCGTAATTTCACTAAAAACATAATCTAGATTATTTTCCAAGATAAATTTCAGCAGCTCATTTAATTTGCAATATTCATGAATATCAGTCCTACAATAGAATACTTTTAGTTCAGTTTCAAGCTTTTCTTTGTCAATCATAGGATAAGCTTCAGTGGTCAGTACTATCTCTTTTGTGGGATGTTCATTCTAAAATCTAGTGAAGCATTTCTTGTTGAACAATTTAGCAGCTACTAAGTGTTTAGTGGAAGAATATCTGTCCATTATATCAACACATATATAGTCACACACTTCCTTAGCTTCTGCCATGAGTGTCTTTAAAGGATTCTCACAGTACTTTGAGTTTCTCAATTCTAAAATAGCAGTTTTGAAATTTGTTATATATTCATTAACTTTAAACACACTAATTTCTCGAGATTGCATTTGGTTGTAAATTATTTCAACATGAGGCATAATCTGATAAAAAAGCTCTAACCAAAACTTGAAATTATCATCATTCAGGTATTTTAAAATTCCTGTTGCTTCTGCAATGGTTTGCTCTGCATTTGATGTTGACTGAATTTCAGTAAGGCAGTTTTTTAAAGGTTGCAAATTTTCATGAACTCTGTTTATGGTCCGTATGTTGGAATTCCATCTTGTAGAGGATGGACGTGGAATGCTGACGTCCATATGTTTCTTGAGAATGGACACACGTTGTGGTGATCTTGAGAAGAATGTTGGAATAGCCAGAATGTTAGAGAAAAATATTCTTGCGTTTCGTGTAATACTTGCTGCATTTCTCATTCTTAAATTAAGTTGATGTGCATAACAGTGAATGAAATGTGCATTACCATAAACTGCTTTTATTTTTGCTTGAACTCCTGCTTTTTTGCCTTTCATGACATTTGCACCATCAAATGTCTGAGCTTTCAGTTTTTGTGCATTTCCTTGAAGGATTATGTCCAATTGTTCTAAAATACGTTTTGATATGCCATCTGCAGTTTCATTTTCTGGAATAAAGAATCCCAAAAAACGCTCAAATATTTCTTCATTCAATACGTACCGTAGAACAAGGACCATTTGAGTGTGTTCCGAAACATCTGTTGTGTCATCAGCCACGACAGCTACAAAGGAAGCTTTTCTAATTTCCGTCCTTATCTCCTCATGGTATATTTGTCGCAGGCAGTCAAGTATCTCATTCTGAATGGTATTAGAAACACCTTTGAAGACTGCACTGGTTTCTAAGTGATTCTTCAAATCTGAATCTAATTTAGATGCAAAATTTACTAATCCTCTAAATACCCCTGGATTTACTGAATCGTCTTTTTCCTCATGTTCACGTAAGGGAGTTTCAAAGTTTCTACAAAAGTAAATGCAGTCTATTATTTTGGACAAAATTTCACGGTTCTTTTTAACTTTTATATTATGCTCATTGATTGAAAGTCTGTATGCCTCACTATGTTTCTCCTTAATACTTACGGTTCCTAAAAGTGACAGTGAAACAACATTATCAACGTGCTTATTTGACTTCTCATGCTTTTCAGTTTTTTCTTTCATTTTGTTTATATTTCTAAAACCATCTTTTGTCCACGGTACATCACCTCCAAACAGCAAACACGGGAAGTAAAACAGTGAATTTTTTACTTCACAGCCGCAAAGCCAACTTTTCCGTTGGTACCATTCAGAATTAAAGCTACGAATATATTTCTTGTTGTTGCTTTTGCCTGGCTGAGATATTAGAATATCAGGTGTTGAACGACCTCTTTTCTTAACTGTAACTTTCTCATGGAGAGATAGCTGTGAAAACTTAAGCTGTTGAAGTTCACTTACAGTCACAGATCTTATTTCTTGGGGATGCAAGGCCATGGTTAAAGTTTTCTGTTAAATAAAAGAACCGAAAAAAATTAATCAAATAGAATAGCTGGAAGCAGAATAATAATCTAATTCTACACTCTTCTACACTTTATCACATTCAAGAATATGGTACACGGTTTTTAAGCACAACACACGCTGAGTAAAAAAAAACATCCTTCCACCATCACGCCAGAGCCGGCACTGCGAGAGCAACAGTGCTCTCTCTACCTGGCAGTCCCGCCATCCTCCCCACCCCACCTCCTATATGCGCATGCGCACAACAGTCAAACACCGCGTCGCTGGCACTGTGAAGCGCACAGTTCCATACAAAGATTTTTGTATCTTTTTCATAAACTGGGGGATGGCTACTGAAGTACTGACATTAAGCTTAAGGAATATATATTGTACTACAAAAATAAAGAAAGAATTAAAGCAAAAAAGACTCATTATATTAAATGTTATCGATAATATCATGCGGAAATAGGGGGTGCTGCAGTTCCGCAGTGCCTATAAACGAGCCGCCACTGCTTAAATGTTATTTTGCCGCATAAATACGCGTGATCAATTTACTAATCCGTTCGAATGTATTTGTATATTTTTATAACATTTAGTTATGATATTTGGGAACACGAATAGCTACATATTCGCGATGACTTTAAAGCTATTTAAGCCATTACAAGTATTAAATAAGTGATTAAATGGAAAGTAGGCATCATATGTTCTGTTTGCATCATCTTGTTAACCTACGTACTCCCAGGTAACACATTTTTTGTACCGACTATTTACTGCTATTTCTTTAGACGAAGGACTACTATAAATTAACAATAATTACGAGTCTATGGTGTCCTTCTTTAGTGTTAGTATTATAATTATGTTAAAAAATACGGAAGTATCTATATTCGTAATTATTTGGCGGATATAAGAGTCTCATAACTTCTTATATGGAGTATTATTACTGTAGGTTTTTAGATTCCATTCGTATAATTATTTATTATAAGTTCCGGAATATATTTTATCTCTTTCTTGTACATTAAAAAGTTGCTTGTAGCTTTTTGTGGTAATATTAAAATGGCCATTTGATTAATTTAATTTAGACCTTTAAGCTTTTAACAATCCAGACTTGGAAGAAGTAGAGCGAGAGTTTTAGAAAAAATTCAATCGGTGATAATCTTGGATAAAATTCCGCTGAACATTGCGTTAAACGAGAATAATTTATACAGTAGAAAGAGATAATAATTAAATTTAAAATGTCGAAATATCTTGCATACAAAAGTAACAATAGTAATTTGGAAAAGTAATCTGCATTTCAATGAGACTCTATGGAGTATCAGGGCATCGAATCAGAACCGAACAGAAAAGCGAAAAAAACTGTTATTTTAGCTGGAGTGAAACTGAACCCGAACCGAAACCGAAAACCGTTATTTATTTCCATTTTCCATTTTTTCGGATCGCATAATCAGTGGTAGCGAAGGATGGGTTGTTCGTTTTTCTTTAATATGAGTCTTTTTTTTAAATCTCACTTTTCAACACCGAATAAGGCAAAGGCAAATGGTTTTCTTTGAGAATACATACTACTAATTCTTTGAAGAGATGCATCTTTGTGATGTGGAAATAAACTTATTGTTAGTAGCACTTTGAAGACAGCCGCTAACCGTCTTGGTACCCTCCTGAGCCTACCCCGTTGAGCGTTCCGGGTAAAAATGTTTCACGATTCTTAATTTGGATTTTGCTTAAAGTTTGAGGTTATTTTCCCCATAAACTTTCATTTATTCTACATATGCATTGAACCCTTATATTCTGGTAGTCTTTCTCCAGATCCAGGAAGGATCGCTCCGCAGTCGTGCTTTTCAGCTATTCTTACTTCTGTTTTCCTTCGTTACAGGTTAATAAATAGTCTCAGTGCAATTTATTGTTACGAGCGAATAACTATTTTTGTCTTCTTGACTTGCGATAGGGAAGACGTATTGGGTTTAAATAAAAAATAAAATTAATTAATAAAGATTATTTTGGATTTCTCTAGAAGTTCTCCGCAAAAATTTAACGTCGGAGCGAAAAAAATCGGTTCGAGCCGGTTCAATGGTGGTTGCTGGAGCGAAACCGGAACCGAACCGAAATTTTTTGTTTTTGTGTGAACGGGAACGAAAACCGAAGCAAAAAATAAATTCGGTTCTATCCACTGTGGAGTAATAATCGATGAATGATTATAAGGTTCAAGAGGTTATTACTGTTTATGTAGTGTCGAAACGCGTAATTTTATCGCAGCAATCTTTTAGTCGATTACAATGGGACACGAAAAGTTTAGGTATTAAAGGTATATGATTTGTTTATTTTGGATGGATGGCCTTCAAATTTCACTGTATCACGTCTGCCTGTCCTCAATGCATTTGAAGAACGCGAGAGGCAGTATATTGGATCTACCATAATCCAAGGAATGATTAGGAGACAATGTTTGCTTCCAATCCCAAATTCTCATGTTCAATACCAGCTTTTATGTTTTCCCCTTTAGAAAGGCATGGAAAGGAGTACAGCAAATTTTTCATTTGCATCTTAAACTTTCGTATGATCACCGTAGAAACTCTGGAATTGAACCAAATACGCCTTTGATAAATAAGTTGATATATTCATTCCGTCGACTTTCGAAGAGGCATAACATCGATCCGCACATTTTGTTAACGCGAATATTTGAAATTTTTAGCTAAAAATTTTTTCGTTCACGGTTGGCACCGAATACGACAAAGTTTCCTGTAGTTTTTTAATTCTTTTTGAGCTGATGGGCAACGAGTCTTTCTTTTCTCTCCAAAATACCATGGTCCGAGTACAGGTGCAATTTTTTCCTTCGTTTACGGGACTTGCTTTTTGAAAATTCTAGGATTTTAATCTCTGAATACATTTTTCATGTGTACCACACCTATCATATAAGATTTAGAGAGAAATATGATTTTATAGTTGATCTCAATAAAAAATCTTCGTGTACATCGACGTAGAAAAGATACGCCATGGCACTTTTGAAAATCGAATTTATATCTAAGAAAGTATTAGTTGTAACCATATACTCTCGTTGGCAAATATTGTGCTTTCAGATCATGTAAGAGCAAGGGAGAGGAAAGCGTGCCTTCTTAATTGTTGCCTGCGCTAAAATTTTAGTAGCATCCGATGTTATCAATATATGAACATTCCCAGCATATTCTATTAGATGAAATTAAGGCTCTTAGAATAAACTCACGCACTTCTACGATTAACTAAGCAGCCTAAAAATGAGAAAATGAAATAAAGAAACAGCAGCACTTGATTATACGAAGATACCCTGATATACGTGCAGAGCAATTTAGAAGACGATTAAGTTTTAAGGGAAACGTAATTAAAGGCTTATCGAGATCAACATTGTAGTTTCATGTCGTCTAATAAAACGTAAAATTTTCGTTTTCTAAATAAATGTGTAAAAAAAACTGTTACTTTGTTACGTCCGAGAATTTTATTTTGAAAGGATTGAAAAAGAAGCCTGAAACCATTTTTTTATGCCCAAGATAGTTAGCTTACACGAAATCAAAGAAATAGTGTTCCTCAGCTTGTCAGAAACGAAGCATTTGATTTACCTTGGCAACGCCGGGTACTTAAGCTAATATAACTTACTAAAAGTCCAAACCAGGACTAATGCAGGCTGGTTTCCTTGAGTTGATGTCCCGAAATCATTACTTATATTGACAGGAAATGGTTCAATATATGTTAATCATTCCAAGAAATTCTTATACCATAAATATCATTTGTAATTCATAGTATATCAAGGATTGAGAAAAAATTAAAATAAAATGAATAGAACATTGCCAGATTTAAAATATTAAATCAATGTTGAAATGTCTTTCTGACATTTTGCATGTATCTATTTAAATAAACGAATTTAATAAATGTTACTGCTTACACACTAATATGTATGGATTGCTGATAAATCGATAATCGTGGTCAAAGTTTGCTCGATATATCCGTGAAGCGTGCTCGTTATATACGTGAAATATTTGTATGTAAATGCTCGTAAACTTATCTCGGAGGTAGCATTTGATCACTATACCCGTGAACTCGTTACCACCGTGCTCATTATAAACGAATTTTGACTGCAGATAAAATTCTGCTATGACCGAGAATTGAACCCGCGTGGAACCCAGGTGGAACTTATACCATTTAACTATCGCAGCAGTTAAATTCTGCCGTTTCTGATCGCGTTTGTTTTCTTACTTCCGTTGTCGAGTATACGTCCGGGAAATGGATGACCTGGGTTCGATTCCTTGTCATAGATAATATATTATCGTCTCAAAAATATACCCAAGCTTACTTTTGTTTAATTGAAAATTTGAAGGTAAATATTTTTCCGGGAATAAAAAATCGAAAGTTCCCTGATTTTTCCAATAAGGTAAAATACAAATATTTATCGGAACAAAACTTGCGGCTTCGCATTTCATTTATGGAAAGCGATTGACAGATGACAAACGGGGGTTTTTGTTCATTATCTGTCCGCATCTCAATACAGAGACAGTGTTGACGTAAATAGCGAAAAAGCGACGGGAAATTGTACTACTGCTCCATGCCTACATATTACGGAAATTTGAAACTTAAGAAATATGGCACTTAGCTTTAGGATATTCCGTCTTCTTCTGCCCCTCGGGTTGGGTTGGTTTCCTATCCTCGTTCACATTGGTCCCCCTCATCGGGTTCGGTTGATCTTCATTCACATTACTCGTCGTCTTCATCCCAAATCATTATCCGGCCGCATTTTAAAATATTTATTTGAACAAATAAACCACACATCAATTTCTTGCGGACTAAAAGCAGCGTGCGGAGTAATATATATATATATATATATATATATATATATATATATATATATATATATATATATATATATATATATAGTAGGGCGGTGGCAAGCATTTTTCGGAAAAAGGTAGGCGTTGGGCTGAAAAAGGTTGGGAACCACTGATCAAAATCATGAGTTCAATATTTTTCACAATCATAATATAATGTAACGAAAATAAAAAATTAATATTGAATGACTAAAATCAAAATATCACGTCTCCTTGACCGATTTAAAAATAAAATACTCCAAAAGAAAACAACCACGATTGATATACCCGAAATCGAAGTCAAAGGGTGGCATGCGTTTTCACATAATTTTTGTTAGCATAACCGCTTAAGAGGATATATAAAGAACATTTAAAGACGAGTCGACGACTTTTGTTTAATATTTTAAGAAGAAATTTTTTTACCTGTCAATGTACATTATCGCACATGATTGGAATATATGCAGAATCGATTTTGTCGATCAACACATTTAATGGATGAAAGTGTATGCGGGGTGATAATTATTATTGTCTTAGAATTCGAATCTTTTCGAAAAAATTGAAGAATACCAACACTTTCATAGACTTCATCCAGCCGTCATTCTTCGCGGCATATTGATATGTATCCCAGTAAAGCATAAGAAATAAAAAGAATTTCATACCGGTAGCAATGATATTATTATTTACCAGTTCTGACACCCTTAACATTTATATAGTTTCGCCAAAAAGAAATAAAAATAAAAGATTTCATCTTCTTGAAGAATCACGATTTTGTCCATTTAAGACTACATTATAATGCCTCTGGGTGAATGGAAGAAAAGCGATAAGCTTTTTCTTCCAGTTTTCCTACTCACTGTTTAATGGCTGAAAAATTCTCTCCACACCTCAATTCAGCGATATTTCTCCTATGTTATAAACGTTCTATGTATGATTTTATTATTAAATTATTATAATTAATTTTGTTATTAATTAATGATTTTTATCAAACACGATCGCGACAAATCCGTTGAAATAGGATAAAGCTTAGAATCATGTATCTCTCGAAAGGAGAAAAGACCCCTTGCCAGAAATCAATTTTCGTGATCGTTCGAAAGTGTTTTGGACGTTAGCACCGTTATTGAAAGTCTGCAGGATTTTCGGGCTAGCTCCTTTCCGATTTAAAAGTCACGAGATGTGGGCAGGTATCACTACAAACGAGCTGTCTGGTACTTGCTCTCTCTTATGGAACGTGAAATGCACTGTCACAGATAAGAACATATTTGTTCTGGATATAGCCGCGATGATATATTGGACATTAGTGCTGTACTTAATCTCAACAATCCACTGCGTAGTTATATGTAGGCGTCGACCCATGGTTTACAGTGTCTTGGTCGATTTGGTCGAGCTTGACGTGATGCTTGCCGAAATGAAGATCTCCATCGATTGGCATAGATTTCGTAAGAGCGTCAGTAGATTAATGTTCGTTTTCTGGATTTCTGCGTTAATACTAGCTCTTTTGGCAATGCCTTTTTTGACGGTGGAAAAATGCGAAATCATTAGATATTTCCCCATTCTTTACTTGTCTTGCAACCTATTCTTAGTCTAGCAGGAGCACTACGATATCTTGAGGCATCTGAAATTAAGAATAACCTGCTTGAAAGAAGAAATACGTCGGAGCACGTCTACCAGATACTAAACAATTTTGCCAACAACAAGGCCCGAAATTGTGCTGGCCAATCGATTTAAACTGTGGATGTCCCTAGAGATAGATCTCTGTAAACTCAAGGTCTCTGTCAACAAACTGTTCGGAAATGTAATCTTGCTCAACGCGACAAACAGTATGGTCGACTTAGTGGTCGTGTTTTCCTCGCCGTAGTTTCATTGGTATTGGACGATGCGCAGATGTCAAACCTCCATAATTGAATCACGGTCGTAATATGGGCTAACTTCAACGCATTTTCAGTGATCCTCACGGTGATGTCGAGAAAATCCGCAACTGATCAAGTGAATACCAAACGCTTTAAAGGTTTTTTACAGGATTATTGATAAATATTGATAGTTAAAATTTTTTGTAGCTTAATAATAGGAAATCGTGTAAAACATAAGTATTTATTATGATTTAAATGGCATTTAATAATTAGGTGGTCAATTGCCCATTAATTTCTCCCTGTGTATTACCTTAGTTATTATTAGTTCATATGATATCTCTAGATTGCTGTGTGCTATAAATGGTTTTGTTAACCATATATTGATTGAAAAGTAAGATTTGCCATATTTCTTTTAAGTGTAGATAAAAATAATGAATTTTAATGATTAAAATTTTGTAGGTATAATGTTCACGATCTAGTTGAACGTAACTTTACATCTGATGGGATGTCCGCGTCACATATCTCGTTTCAATAATTTTTTGTATAATCAATATCTCGTTTTTTACAAATCCTACCTCTAAAAAAATTAAGCTTCGTAGCACATTCGGAAATACATAAACCTTGAAAATTTTTTTAAACAATTGCGAATTTTTAGTGGCCGCATTGTTGTACTTTTTCAAGATTTTCGTTTTTTCTAGTCGGTTTTGCATAAAATCCTACCTTAGAAAAAATTTCGAATCTACAGGTCATCTGGAAGTACCTAAACATTAGTATCCTCCTGTTATATGTATGTTATATCCTACTCTGTAAGAAACGTCTAAATATAATCAGGTTTTATCCTCCTCTGTAAGGAACGTCTATATATAATTATATTCTTCCGTTAGATCATGTAGGTCTGATCATCCGTAGGTATTTTCTCTCCGCGCCTTTGACGATCGAATGTGACTTCTCTGTGTAGGCACTTCTTGTAAAGAAACGTGTGGTCGCGTCGAACTAATTCATAATACTTCCGATTTTTTATCGGTGCTACCATTAGAATGTAACTAAGATTTTTCGTCAATTTCTTAGGTTAGTGCCATAAAACTGTGATGAAAATGTTGAATCGTCAATATACATAGTTATTTATTTTATATATTGAACTGGCATCTTTTATAATAATTTCACGTATTTGTACTGTCCTAAAGGTGCGTTTACACTATGCAAGCACAAGGGAACGAACGTTCGTTCCTTCGCTAGTGCTCGTGGAAGGAGCGCGTTTACACTAAGCGTGCATTACTGTGAACGAATTCCCTCGCTTGATAATTCGCAGGTTTCCGCGCTGCTAGAGAACATTACCGTTCATATTACGGCGATTCAATTAATTCTCTTGTGGTCGCATTGTGTAATCGCACTTTAATGCGAGTCAAATATGTCTTCAAATTAGTTTTCTACTCGAATATTTGACGCTTTATTCCTTGGAAATATTTCGTTGTCAAGATGATTTACATTGCAAATGATAGATCGGGATTATTAATTAGGATCGCGTATGTTCACATATTTACGATATTTTGAAGCTATTTGAAAGTGGAAACAATACCGTCGTAACGATAAAGATTGCGACGGTGACATAAATAAATATCCCCTTATTCATTGAATTTTTTCTTATTAATGGTGTTAAGTCAGATATCTAACAATAATAAAAGGCTACTTCTGACCCTTTGTCCCTTGGTACCCTTGTGGCTCCCTCTGTCACGTTATATAAATGCAAATAACTCGATAACAAAACGATATTCATTTTTGATATTTGGCAGGAATGGTCTATTCACATACTGTAAGATGATGACGAAAAGAAATCACGAAAAAAATTCTAGGTTCAACTTCGAGAGAGGCATTTCCATTTCCCATATGATAACACGGAAAAATCGACTTTTTGACTTGAAAGGTTTTATTCTTTTTGAGATCTAAACTAGAAATAATTAATCTATGATCTTCGGATCTAGCTCATTTTAAAGGAAAAGCTATAAAGATGTTTATTCTGTTTATCTTCTCCCGCCTACAGTTCGAAATTTCTCATGTAAAATATATAATTCGCATATTTTAGGGAAATCTTCTCAGTTAATTGGGATTTTACCCTGTGAAATTTCTATACCCTATTTTTATTTCAATCCTTATAGGTGAAAACGTGCTTTGAATGCTCTTACAATTACTACGACAGAGAGAGAGAGAAGTAATATTTGTTTTTTGCCATACAAAGAAAGTCAAGTTATATTTATTTGTTCATTTTTTATTTCACAAAAATCATTCCCGTTGAATTTCATCGGGCGTCTCCCTAGTAGAGGTATAATTTTCTGAATTATAAAAAGGTTTTTAGAGTATTTTTTGCAAAAGTATAATATATTTTGGCGGCAGTTCACTTTTAAATGCATATTTTTTGTTATTTTTTGTTTACAAGTGAAATTATATTTCTAATCAAAATTTACTAAAATATGTGCGCCAATAAAATAAAAAAGGTTGGGAAAAAAATCAATGCAAACAAATTTGGACTAAGATTTTGTATATAATCTCTTATCTAATTGCAACTGATAACAAAAGTATCAATAATGAAAGATACAGAAAAAGACTATAATCTGAATCTTTTGTTGCATTTGTCTTTGTTTCTACATGAAATGTATAACATTAATGTAGTTTGATTGGGTTCCTACACCTTATCAATTTAAAAATTTTGGCACACTGTTCGGTAGTAAAAATTGTAATTATAAATTTAAAATAACAATTACAATACATTTAGAGTAAAATAATGAACCTGTTCCTAAAAATAAAAATCCAATTGGTATTAAAAATTAAGATACAATCCTTTAGCGACGTTATAACTAAAAAAATAACTATTAAATTTACACAAATGAATGCCCCAGTGAGTAATAGGAGGCTTGATAATACAAACCTTGTGTGGCGTACCATTTAACCAATAAATCACCTTCGTAATTTCTTTGCCCCACAACTTTTATGTCCCAAAAACATTTTCACTTTCTAAAACAATCAATTAGGTGAACAATTTTATTTAATTTTCACTTTCAGGAGCGTCTACATGTTGGTTTAATTAATTTTTTGTAAGATATATATTTTTATTTTGACGAATTACTTAATTCAATCATAGATGTCATTTTTGAAGGGGAGTTTCATTATTTTTTTATTAAAAGGAAAAGGATAATGTTGATGCACTGCCAACAATAGCCGGAAGGTAACCACTTTTTCGCAAAGAACACCACAAGGGGATGACATTTCGGAATAAAATATTATTAATAATTTTGATGGCAAAAAATTCCGATATCGGGATTAAAATCGATTTGCGCACATTACATTTAAAAAAATACAATCAAATTTTGTCGGCTATCACAATGAATGTATGAAAATGTATGCGCACTTAAAATTATTCATTGCTTGGATTTCGATTTTCTTCTCCGCGATGAGGAAAGAATGTAAAATTTCCTCGGACTACCTCCGGGAGTTATTTTCAACGTATTTGGATGAATTACTCAGTAAAAACGCAAGCCTGTTATGGCAACTACGTTCATAATATTATCATATATCACCAGCAACACGATAGATGTGTAATTTAGCGATAAATGAAAAATTAATACGATTTGAACGCTTCAGAAACGTTTTCCTTGAAGAAACACGGTCATTTCAACTTAGAATACACCATAATGGTTTAGTCCAAGTCCATGTGTGTCAAACGCGTGTTCAACGAGTTTTACTATTAAGTGGTCCACTTGTAGAGACATGAAAATTCTCTCCACTCCTCAAGTCAACGACATTTCTCCAGTTATGTGCTATGAACTTTGAGTGTCTAATTCTCTTTAATCTTCAACAATTATACATAAATTCACTCGTAACAACTACAAGTAAAATCGATAAAGACTGAAATTCACCTTAGAGACATGCATCTCTCGGGAGGACCAAAGAACACCATAACAGAAATGGCATATCCCGATTACTCGAAAGTGTTCTGGACGTTATCACCCTTGCTAAAAATCTGCAGACTCTTAGGACTCGCTCCATTCCCATTAGAAAGCCCACGTATCTCTAAGAGCGATCATCCCCAAAAAGCTGTCATGTACAGCGTCGCCTTTTTACTTGTGGTTGTCTGTGCTATGTTCTGGCAAGCGAAATGCACTTTCGCACCCATGAATAAATTGGACTTTGAAACAGCTTTGACAATGTATTGGACAGTGGTGTTGGATTTTATCACAACAGGTAACTGCTTAGCTTTATTTATCCGGCAATCCAAGGTATACGGTGTCTTGGTCGATTTTGTGAAATTAGACGGGAGACTTGCCGCTCTGAAAATAAGCATCGACACGCGTAATTTTCGCGAGATCGTCGTAATGTTAATGTTGGCATTCTGTTTCGTTTTGTTGATAATTACTCTTTGTGCCATACATATTTTACCAATGGACGGATGCGGCATCGTTCGGTTATTTCTGATTCTTTACACTCTCTGCAATCTGTTCTTAATCCAGCTGCAGTACTATAATATCTTAAGACATCTCAAATTAAGAATGACCTCCTTAAATGAAGAAATACGACGGAGAACGTCGGCGAGGTACTTAGCACGTATTCCGTCGAAATGGATCGGAATCGCGTTGGCAAACCGATGTAAACTGTGGATGTCCCTTCATCTAGATCTCTACAAACTCAGTTTGACTGTCAGCAAGCTGTACGGAAGTATGATATTGTTCAACGCGGCGTACAATTTGGTCGACTTAGTGATGGTGCTCTTCCTCTGCACATCCGAATCTGAAAGTTTTCCAGACCTCGGTAGTAGGATATCGCTCATGTTATGGTCACTCACCGACACGTTTGGAGTGTTTCTCATCGTGATGTCGTGCCAATCCGCATCTTATGAGGTGACTATCGAACTATTCTATCCCTTTTTTATATTTATATAACATCTTACATAAATGCTGTAAGTTTTTCTTTGGAAAAGTTAATAAGACGAAAAAGGAATGAGTTTATACGATTATGTTTCATTATTGGACTTAGATCGTATATTATGTGTCATATGAAATGTATTTCACAAGTATTTTGCTCTTCTTTACTCTATAACCTTCACAACACATCAAAATTAATTTCTCTCTGTCTTTCTTCCTAGAAATTATTGGTCTATGACATATACTGAGATTGTTTTATGCGTTTTTAAAATTGTTACGTAGTTGAGGATTACGGTTAAATTTAAATGTAAAAATGCTTGAAATGTAATATAAAAAACAGCTTTTTCCTGGTGAGTAATCATACCGAACTTACGCTTTTTCTTATGAATATATTTGTGTGATAAACGATAGCGTTCTAATTTTCCAAAGCTGCGTTCGAATTAATCGCCGTTAAAAATGCATTGAAGACCTTTTACTAAGTAGATGTCCAGCCGGTCAAGATTTTAAGCTCTTTAACTTTGTCGACATTTTAATATAAAAAAGTAGGGGAAGTGAAATATGTATTTAATAAATAGTCAATTTCAGATATTAATTGACAAAATATTTTTAGGTATATATTTATCTAATATCCAACGGAGATTGATTGTCTGTGTCTCTGTGTGAATCTTCTGAAAGTAGACACTCGAGACACATACAAAAACGCCTCAAAGATGATAAATAAATTTTTAATTTGTGATTCAAAGTTCATGTAACTGGTAAGGAGATGGTTGGTGAGAGGTATGGTTCTGTTAACTGATACCTAACCAAACGAGTCCTGCGAGCATTTCAGCCCATATCGAAAGCAACACCATATGATTTTAAGGTGGTGCAGTGCATCAGGCTGTCCCTAACGTCATTTTTATCAGGGTTCCTTCTATTATATCGATTCCTGATATTCCTAGAGAAAACAAAACCTACCCGCTCCTCCCTACAATCAATATCTCATATTTAATCGTTGTGTTTCTGCTTTTAGTATTACATTAGAATTCTAATTATTTTTGATATCCACAATCACAGTGCGTAACTTCCATTTTTGTAAAGAGGAAAAATTCACACTATCTTCCGATTTAAAGCAGATATTTACACTAAATCGGTATTTATTTTAATTCTGTTATAAAAAATTAAGATCTCCTTTCTCTCAACTAGACAAATGTTTATATTTCAAATTCGTATCCCAATTTTAAGTTATTTAAAAATACATTTTTTGAAAGCCCTGAACTGAGTACCATGCTTTTTTATGGGGTATTGAAATGGAACATTGGGGTTTAAAAGACCACGTAAATGTTAACCTTTTTGTGATTTTTCTCATCTGCTTTGCCACTCGACCTACCTTCATGCCAAATCTCAGATTTGTAGCCCTTCTAGAAGTACCTAAGATTTTTATGCCAGTTACTGAGTGAAACACAAGTAAGTAGCTTTATACTAGAGGCTATTCCCCTACGCGTTGCGCGCATCAAACCCGTGCCTCACTCCGCGAGAAGAATTCGTCCGCTGTCTGTTTGCACCCCTAAACCTCCTCCTTTCGTCATATATTTAAGGTAGAAAATTATATTTATCTGTATTTTCGAGCTTCTCTCTCCCTTCCTCCCATTCCCCTCCTCTCTAATTCCCTATACGTCTCTCCCTCCCTCCCTCTCTCTCTCTCTACTTCTCTATATGCCCCTCCCTCCCATCAAACCTCCCGCTTTCCCAAACTTCCGCTTCCCCACATCCTCTCCCTCCTCCTTTCCATCTCTTTCTCTTCTCTCTCTCTTCTTCCTTCTCTCTTTCACTTTCTTTTCCCCATACTCCCGTCTTCCCCCGTTTTTCCAACAGGGTCCTTTATAATTTTATGAGTACGGATAAAATGCTGTTTGTTCTTGACAGCAAAATATTTATTCACAAATAACTTTAAAATTTCCTCAACGAAAACATTTTATGACTCAGTTCGAATATTATTAAAAAATCTACGGTAGCTAAATAAATTAGCGTTCATTTGCAGGTACGATGGTTCAAGTTTTGAAATTCTAGGACAATTATAATTAATTTTTAAAAGTAAACGAATGCAGAATGGAAATTTTACTGGCATCGAACCCATCTACTTATCTTATAAATATTGTAGAGTGTGTGTGTATGTATGTTCTTTATAAGTTTTTACCTCGTGGCGCTGCGCATATGGCACTCTCACGGAAGTACGAGCGCATCCTTGATGCGGGACCGCCTATAGCTGAGGCCATGTTTAGCCGTATGCAAAAGCTGCACGACCTATTCTCCGAACTATTAGTCCGAACGTAAAATGTTCTACTGCGCATGGCTATGACGTAGACTCTCCCCTTAAATGTTCCCCTCCCAAGTCTTTCTCTTCCCCTCTCACGCGTCGCCGACTGCCACCGCAAAACGAATGTGCAATAGCATGTCTTTATCGACACTCGTTACTGCACCACACATTTTGTCTCGTAGTGGCAGTGGAGGAACATAATCCTTGTCCTTAATGTAGCCCCAGAAATGAAAATCAAGGGGGGTGAGGTCAGATGACCGGGGCAACCACCTCGACCAACCCAATTGTTGGGAAATGTGGCATCAAGGAAAGATGGGGCGGAGCGCTGTCCTATTGGAGCAGGATGTCTGCTACCTCAGTTACTTACTGCAAATGGGTTATAAGGAACAGTTCCAGCATGTCTATATACGTGATTCCAATCATTGTTTTCTCAGTGAAGAAGAATGGTCCGTAAACATTTGTAACACTCATAGCACAAAAGACATTCACTTTCGGAGTCGTGTGTATGTTCAACTGTGACTCTAGGTGGTTCTCCTTCCCATATCCGCACGTTATGCCTATTAACTGTCCCACTTTATTAAACGATGCTTCATCACTGATTGAAATGCAAAACAGCAAAACACACGCTCACTGCCACTATAATCCGCCATTAATATTTCATCTCTCACCACGCCTCTAGTGGGAGACCTGTAAACTTACAGCTGTATAGTAAAAAACTTGAATGTTTGGACTTGTTGTATACCAATACTTTTTCTTATATGTCACTTGAATAGAAAGTTATAAAACTTTCAAATTATACTTTAATTTATGTACACCCTGTATTTCACACACGCACACATACACATTGCCCTTTATTAATAGAGATGAACAGAGATATGTGACTTGAGTACAAACACGAAGTGATACTTCTTCGTAAATAAGCAAAGAAAGAATGGCTACCGTTCACCATCGCATATAAATGGCCTGGGATACCTTACGATAACGATTGAAGGCAAAATGATAAACTAAAACATCCGAGAGGTCGACGAATTTGTGAAAAAATCTGCGAGTGGAAACCATATCATTGTGAGTAAATTTTATAGGACAAAGTCATGAAGTTTTTTTAGATTAGTAGTTCTAGTTTATTTGATGGATTCGCCATTGAGATACTCCCACGAGCACAAGCCTGACTAAAATTTTTCAATGGTTTCTTTAGGTGGTAGTTAAAATTCCGTGTGAACCTCTTCTCCGAATTACACATTTGAGAAATTTGGGGGCACCGAGAGCGCGGGGCCCCGAGAAATAAACATCATTTGCTACTTAAAAGAAAATCCTTTCCCGAGCGAAGCCGTGTAACTTCAGCTAGTGAGTGATAAATTTTAATTTGTTTTCAAAAAGTCGGATATTTTTTGTATTTTCCTTATTTTAAACGAAATAGATGGAATAATATCATCTAAAAATTCAAGACAGATAGGCATAAGCTGTACTTTTGGGAATAATTTTTAAACAGGAATTCTGCTATGACTAAGAATTGAATCTGGGTCTTCCAAAAAAAAATACGCGTTCAGAAACGGGAAAAATTATCTGCAGGCTCGAATCCCGGTCTTAGAAGGTTATTTTCCTGTTTCAAAATTGTTTCTTCTTTTAAAAGAATAACATAGAGCCCCCTTTCAAGTTCAGCAGCCCATTGAAGAAAGTGATCTGCCACAGTACGTGTCAATTGGAATATTTTTATTGTAAGCAATGTCGTAAATGAGGTAGAGTTGAAAATTTTTGACACCTATGAAGGTATGACGGACGTTCATTTGTTTCAAAGGTTCATTGGTTCGGTTTCATGCGCATTCGTTTCCTCTATAAGATATACATAAGAATCGGCGCATACCATTTTCAATTTATATTTTAAGATACGTTATAATCGGACTATGGAGTCCTCCATCTTAATGTACGTAGCTTAATATTTGCGAACAGTGAAGTCAAATTCTTCATGAATTAATGTGAAAATGTTTTCTTAAACATAAAATCGCCTATTATTCAGATTTTTTGATAATACGTGATTTTAACTTGCTTCGCAACGGGAATTGTTGCGGCATTCTATGCTAAATAGGAATCTGCCATAAATTGGCTTAGACTGCTAATCATATTTCGTTGTAATTATTATTATTATTATTATTGCACAATTTTACAGTTTGGCCACAGGGCCAGATGGCAACAATATATCACTTAAATAATAAAATGTATAAAATTTACATAAGACATACCATAGCATTTATATAATATACACACTAACTTCCAATGGAGGTTTTTCGCTGGTTCATGGCAGGTGGCCAAGGGGCTCACGAAGTCCCCACCGTGCATCACCCTGCCAAACATTCCCCTACTTCTCCTCCATCTGGTCGTTCGATACGGAAACACGTATGACAGAAATTATTCAGCATATAGTAAGAAATTATAATACTGTTCTTTCAATCCTTGTCTTAAAGAGACCCACTTGTGAAGGAAAAGGCTCAAAGATATCCGCACGTAAACTGTTCCATCTCTCAATCCCCCTATTCACAAACGAAAACTTGCCACAATCTGTCTTCTACCCTAGAGGTTCTATTTTGTGTATTTAATCCCTACTTCAATAATATTTCGGTTTCTCCATTCTAATTGATATATCCCTCCACGATTATTTCCTAACGTAAGCATTATAGATTCCGCTCAACCTACATATATCTCTTCTGTGCTCTAGTGGCACCCATCCCAAGTTATCTATTATTTATGTAACGCTCTCATCTTTTTGAAATTCCCTTTAACAAAACGTGCTGCATTCCTCTGTACCATTTCTAACTTTTTCATCAGCCCTACATGGTGAGGATCCCATACCATGGATCCATATTCTAATATCGGCCTAAATAATGAACTGTATGCCACTTCCTTTGCACTAGGGGAGTTTTTCCCTAGCACTCCCATTATAAGGTGTAGATCGGTGAGAACTCCTCCAGCCATAAAATTTATCAAAACTCGATGCATTTCACCCATTAAGTGGGCAACTTCATGGGCAAACTTAAAACGAGAGCGACTGAAAGTCTCACAGTTGACTTTTAGTCACTGTTGTTTTAATAATATTTATGGCTGAAGGAGTTGTCTTTCCGATAACAATCTAGCCATAAGTTAACCAAGACACACACCTTTATAAGGTGTAGAGGTGAAGATTAAGAATGGTAGGGGTCCAAGCACGCTTGCGGAACGCCTGTGTTTACTACTGCTTCTTTGGAGAGGTTGTCCCCTATTCTCACTCTTTGCGTGCGTCTTGTAAGAAATGACCGGATCCACTGCACCACTCTTCTGTTCAATCCCTTTTCCGATATTTTTCGTAATAACTGATGATGATTCACTCTATCAAAGGTTTTGAAAAATCCACTACGACAGCATCTATCTGTTTTCCTCTATCCAGTGCCTCGGAAATATCTTGAGTCAATGCGGTCATCTGGCTTTCCCACGAGTAACCACTACAAAAACCATGCTGTTTCTCCAACAACCATTTATTCACCTGCCAGATTTTTTAAATATAATTCGCAATTATGTGCTCCATCTGCTTGCAAATTACACATGTTAAGCTGATTGGGCGATAATTATTAAAATTAGCACGCACCTCCTTTATGTATAGGAACGATAATTACGCTTTTCCAGTATTTCAGTATTTCTCCGTTGTTAAAAGTAATCGTAAATATTACACGGAGGTATGGAACAATAGCTTCTCCTACTAGTTTTATTGCTTCTACTCTTATGCCGTCAAGCCCACTAGATTTATGAAACTTTATCTTGTTCATCCCATTTAAGATGTCCTTATCCCTTATTCGCAAATCTTGAAACTGACTACTCAAATCAGAAATATAATCATCTTTCGTTACCTCTTCGGTGATAAGTGACCCAGTAAACCAGTCGCTATATGCTTCGGCTTTGAAATAGGACTGTCGAATTCATGCCCATTTAGTTTCAACACTATACTGTCTAACTCGTTGCAACCTTGCGTCTTCTCCGAATGAATTTCTATAGGTTTCCACAGCCTTGACTATTTAGAGAGTTGAATAAGAATCTTTCTTTTGCCTTCTCATTTTTTTTCAACAGTTTCCTACAAATGCTGTCCTTCTCTAAATATTGCTCTCCCTCACGTTTTTTGTGGTGTAACTTCCTGGCCTTTCTCTTCATGAAGATTTCACTTTGAATTTTACTGTAAATAATTAAGTATTAGTCAATTTAATACGAAAATAAGATCGACAAATACGATATGCAGAAATATGTTAAAATAAACTTCAATATAATATTATATCATTTCATCATGAAAATATATGGTATTGATAAACTTCCAACATGTCGGGGAGTGACACGCATTTTTCAAGTACTTTCACTGATAAGCACCAGAAAACGAAATTGATCATTAATATTTCTGAGGGGAAAAATTTGTATTTTGCGGACTAAAATCGATTTCCTCACATGACTGTAAGAAATGTACAATCGAAGTTTGTCGACTACCACATTCGATACATAAAAATGTTTACACGCAGAAAATTATTCATTGTCTGAATTCGAGTACGTTATACCCGAAAAGAGAAGAATGTATAATCTCCTAGGCCATTCATTCACCAGGAATTATTTTCCATGAAAGTGGAAGAATTTTTCAGCAAATTTCAAAGAAAGGTTTTAGCAATGACGATAATAATATTATCGTCGAGGTCCAACAACAACAAATATGTTTGTAGTTTGGCGACAAATGAAAAATTAACTAGATTTTTTCTGACTTCAAACATGCTCCTCTTGAAGAAACACGATCATTTCTATCTAACCCCAACTAATAATGCATCATACCTAGTGGATCGAGAGTAACACGAGCGCTTAAACATTTTTTGTATGCACTGTGTCAGGTGAAGAGAAGGAGTGGCGGTGGCATAGTGGTTGGCCTTCCACGAATAGAATCCGGCAGAGGTCGGATTTTTCAACCTGAGATCGTCGAGTCTTCTAGTTGTCTTCTTCGAGGAGACAGCACAAGTCAGCGGTCCGTGCTTCGGAAGTCAGGTTAAGCAGTCGGCCCCCTCGGGGCTCTTCATTAATAGTAGGCTAATGCAGGCAACGGGTTTCCCTCCTCCCTTGTGAGTAATGATGCCGTGGGAAGAGTCATGGCTATAAAAATCGAAGTGGTTAATTGGAAATACGCTCAATCAAAAAACATCAATTGAAAAGAAAATTCTCCCCATTCCTCAAGTTGACATTTCTCCTATTTTGTGTTATGAACTTCTAGTGTCTAATTTTTGTTAATCGTGAACGTTTAAAGATACATAAATTCAGTCGTATCACATGCAGACATATCGGATGGACTGAAATTCACCTCAGAGGCATGCATCTCTCGAGGGGACAAAGTAAAACCTTTCCTAATTCCTCGAATGTTTTCTGGACATTATCACCTTTGCTAAAAGTCTGCAGGTCTTTGGGACTAGCTCCATTCCCTTTAGAAATTCCACGTGACGTTGAAAGCAAGAATTCTCAAAAAGCTGTAAAATACACCTCAGCCTTAATATTCGTTGCTGGCTGCGCTATGTTGTTGGACGCCAGATATACTCTCGTATCTATGAATAAATTGAACCTTCAAAATGCCGTGGGGATTTATTGGACAATTGTGGCATACCTCATCACAACGAATAACTGCATAGTTATATTTATTCGCCGATCCACGTTATATGGCATCTTCGTCGATGAGGCAAAATTTGACGAAAGGCTTACTAATTTGAATATCTGTATCGACTCGCATAGTTTTCTCAAGACCGTAAGAAGAGAAATGTTAGGATTCTGTATTGTTTTGTTGATGGTTAGCCTTCCTGCTATACCTAATTTATCGATGGATGGAATTGGCATCATTAAGTTCTCGCTAATTCTTTACACTGTCTGCAATCTGTCCTTAGTCCGGCAGCAGTACTTCAATATCTTAAGACATGTGAAATTGAGAATGACTTGTTTGAATGAAGAAATACGTAGGAGAAAAATACTCAATACGTATGCCGTCGAAAGATTTCGGAATAGCGGTAGCCAGACGATGTAAACTGTGGATAAAATCATCGTATCCGTCAATAAGGTATACGGAATTATAATATTGTTCAACACGGCGTGCATTGTGGCCGACATAGTGATAGTGCTCTTCACCGACATATCGGAAGCTTCAATATATTCAGATCTTAGTTATGGGATCTCTATGATTATATGGTGTCTCTTCGAAACGAGTGCTGTGGTTCTCATCGTGATGTCGTGCCAATCAGTATCTGATGAGGTGAATTTTCAACTATCTTAAGTATTTTTATATTTATACAACACTTTTGAGCAATGGTGTTAGTTTTTCTTTGTAAAATAAAACGAAAGTGGAATGAGTTTGCAGGATACAGTTTTTTATTTAAAATCCGTCGTATAATTAGTGAGACGGACTGTCTCATTTAGCGACTCTCCCGTAATTTCCCAGATACTTTAACAATATTAGAGACACGAAACAACCATTTCTAATAACACCCAATATAATCAAAGATAAGCTAATCGTAACGTAATAGAATATATTATAATACTGACAAATATAGTGTAACATTAGTAGAATAGTACAAATAGGAAACTCAACTGGAACAATAAATGATACTAAAACAGGATAGGAGGGCCGACCGTGATGATTAATCACGGCTTCCCTCGTTCAGTTCGCCTCTTTCTCCTCTATCCTCTACTCCATCTTTCCGTTTTTCTCTCGAGAAAGCCGGTCGCGTGCTAACTACGCCGATTGTGGCGAAATTTCTCGACATAATGTCTGTCGGCTATAAAACAAGCGTCGTGGATCAAGAAATGCGTGACCGAGTTCGCGTGACACATTGAGTTCGTGTGATGCCAGAGTTCGGACACAAACCATTCGGCGGACACATAACATGAGCGGCAGAAACCGATGCATTAGTGACGTAAGAACTATACACTGAAATTATTTTAGACATTTGTTTAGTAAGCCGATGAAGCCTCTATTTTTATTTGCGTGCTTATTTCAAATTTCTCAAGAGTTTCTCTCGTATAACATTACAAATTAGTTGCACACCCGCACAAAGCAACACACTTGACTCAATTGTGTGTAGAACTCTCGTTTCTACTAAGGTTGAACCATCTAAACAGCTGGCGCTTTTTACCTGTGTTAAACGATCCAAGTCGTTCGGTTCAGGTCGACCCATGTAAACGGACCTTGACTGATAAAGACTTAATGACTTGCTGTCGAGAGGAAAGAATGCCCCGCGTAGGGGTCTCCAGTGAATATGCACGGCAATATGAATATCCACCGGAGATTAGGATACGAATCCTGCGCAAATAGTATTTTTCCAAGGTCGCCCGGCCCCTTGTTTGTGTGGTTTGAAGAGACCGCGCAAACTCATCTGTTCCGTTCTTCGGAAGGGACGTTAAGCTGTGGCCCCCCTGGTGTTCTTCGTAAGAGTATGCAAATGCCGGCACCGGGTTTCCCTCGTCCCTTCCCCGGCTATCCATTGCACTACCTCTGTGATACTCATTTGTGCTGTAAGAGAGGTGAATTGGCTGGGCACTCAAACAATCAAACCGTAGATTACTTACCACGTCATTCATTTATTAGCCATAATGAAAGGATTGCTTTGTAGTTTCCATAACTTGTAATATAACACGACCGGTTTCACTACGATAGTAGCATCATCAGGTGAAAAAATATAAATTGTTCAATATATATAGGGTAAAATGAGAGGCGAGAGGGAGACAGTAGGGGTTACACTGAAAACGAATGGGAGGTAATTGGATTAGCGGTTGGGAAAAGAAGGGGTGGGAAATGAAGGCGAAAGCAACCTGGTAGCAAAATGTTACAAAAATTACAAAAACTTGGTAAGCGGGCCAACGCAACCATGTAGATACAAAGTATTTAAAAAAATTTTGGTAAGTTAAATAGAGGAGAGTGACTGTGGAAAAGGTATTCATTTAAGAGGGGCGAGACTTTACAAACAATTATCTCTTGCTGTTCGAGGGCATCTAACTTTCAAAATGGAGGAATTTAGGGTATGTTGCTTTCGCCTTCCTTTCCCACACCTTCTTGTCCCAACCGCTCATCCAATTACCTCCCATTCGTTTTTGTATCCCCTACTGTCTCCCTCTCCACCCTCATTTTACCCTATATATGGAACAATTTATATTTAAACGTTGTGGAAACTACAAAGTTATCCTTTCATTATGAGTAAATTCCACAAAGTATAGCCTGACCTCATTAATTATATTAGTAGCCATAGTTTCCACTCATTATTAATACGTCATTATTTGCTTTTTAGGCGTTCTTTAAAATAAATAAATAATCGGCGAAATATACATTACACAAATTTTCTCATATAGTACGTTTGGTCGACTGTTGGCGCTTTTAAAAGAAATCCACTTATAAATCAAAGTTTACCGTAGTTTGGCGTATATTTTAATGACACTGAACATACTCCCTCTTTCCTCATACCACCCACATTACTGAAGATGGCAGCGTAGCTGTCGAAACATCGGTGTCTAGTTTAAAAATTTTTTGGTTAGAGTCTACGGTGCGAGTGCCTCCTTGGTGTGTGTGTGTGTGTGTTATTTTTATTATTATTATTATTATTATTATTATTTATCACTGGAGTCGGGGAGATTTTATGCTCTCACCGTCACATTATTTATTTAATCGTTGTCTTTGATTCATTTATTCATTCATTTATTTATTTTAAAATCATTTTATATTTCGATGACAGCTCTCGGAACTCGGAGGCAAGCACTGGGTGGGCCCCGCCAAAGGGGCTGCAACACCAATCTTGGGGCCCATGTTCCACTGCATATTGCCTTCTTCCCCCTTTATATTCATCCAGCTTAATATTTCGTCTCCTTTTCAAGACTCGTTCATATTTTATGCAAGGTCTGTGTGAAGAGTGAGTCCATCTCCGTTGATGCTGCAGAGTACATTCCTATGTGACCATATGTTCTTGAATGCTTCTTCTTGGCCCATTACCACGCTGTGTTAGTACTCATTTCTCAATCTTTTGTCTAGTGTACGTTTCAAATATTCGGGAGCTCAAGGGTTGTTACTTTACCTCTGAAATACAACGTCATCCGTTTATAAGTTGTTGCCTTTGCTAAGGTTATTAGGTAGTTGGAAAGTTTTATTTCGACATCCTTATCCCATTTTTGTTTCGCTAATCCCGAATAGAGATCTTGGGGATAGATGGTACATCTTCCAGTTAGCGCTTTAACATAAGTTGTGACGGTATTCCATATTGATTGAACCTTTCTACATTCAAATATTAAATGCCACGTGTCTCCCACTTGGCACGGACACCATGGGCAAGTTCTACTTTCGAGTACGCCTATGTTGCGGAGGAAGACGGCGTCTGCCACTTTTCCATGGGTTACTCTCCACGCTATATCTGCATCGTGGCCAAAAGTCGGTAAAGCTCTTATTTCTTGCCAGTGGACTTTGTCCTCAGTAATCCCTCCTTTCATTGGCCATGCACCTCCTCTCCGCATGTACAGAAGTTCGTGATATGCCCATTTTTTCTTTATAGGTAGAGGAATGAAACTTTTAACTCTCACACTCCTGATTTGAAAATCTGGGCACGGGTTGGGTGGCGGCCATCCTGTTGGGAATGGACGCCCCTTTTCTTCTTCGTATGTATGATCCGCGATCTTCGGGTTAAGTATCGACCAGGCCTTCAAGATGGAGTTGTAAAACAGGCCAATGGTTCCACTGTAGCAAGGGTTTTGTTGCGAGAGAAATATTCCAAATACCTGATCTTGTCGTCTATATCTTTTGAGTATTTTGGCTGCAAAGATTCACCAAGAGCTTTCATGTTCACCGAAAAGCAGACGCTGACAAAATAGGAACCTGAATGCCAACATTTTATCTTCCAAGCATACAAGGGAGAGGCCCCCTTCTTTAATAGGCGTTGTTAAAACTCTTCCATCAGTCCAATGCTTCCCACGGTACCACATAAACCCCTCGAGTCTCGCTTGAAGGCACTTAAGGAACTGCGAGGATGGAGTGAAGCACTGTAAAATGTGCCATATCTTGGGGGCAATGAATTGATTAATGGCTAGTGCTCTGAGATTCTGTTGTTTATTTCTTCGTTGTTGGCATGGTGGACTACACGGCTGTCATTACCAACAATGACCCCTAAATATTTGGTGGTATCTTGCGTCCAAGAAAAACTCAGCGGTCTATCTGTTCTTCCTTTCCACCTGCCTACCCAAAGACCTTTGCTTTTCAGGGTGTTCAGGGATGCACCGGATACGTGCGAGAAATCCCTGAAGCATGAAGCTACTCGTTCGAAGTCCTCATTGCTGATGATGAAGACGGAAATATCATCTGCGTAGGCACTAACAACGAGTGTATTTACGGACGGGTTCGGTAGGGGGAGGCCCCTTGTTCTGCGCTTGAGCATGCCGATGAGTGGTTCTAGGGAAAGAGAATATAACTGCCCCGAAAGTGAGCAGCCCTGCTTGATGCCTTTCTTGACGGGTATTGGGCTGGTAAGGGTGCTAGCTACGCGCACGTGACACCGAGCTTCATGGTATAGTGTCTTCAGGTAATCGATGAACGTATTTCCGAACCCCATTCTTCCTAATGTCATGTAAAGGTAATTGTGATCTACCTTATCGAACGCTTTTCGTTGGTCTAGGAAGAGCGAAAATACATTATCTAACCTATTGTCCAACCCGAAGGATGAAATTCCCAATCACCACATATCAGGTATATATCAAGCCACTTGCAATTCATGCGACAAAATTTACATAGGGCAATCTAGACGCAAACTGGAAACCCGGTTTAAAGAACACCTAGCACATTACAAAAACAACAGATTAAACAGATCAAGCATTGTCACTCATATTTTTGACACTCACCATCCCATCACCTCAGAAAACCTATCCCTGCTAAAATCAATCAATCAGTAAACTTGATGCAAACGAAACCATATACATACATAAAAACAAAAACACGGTCATGAACAACGACCTAGGTATCATCCCACACTCCCCCCATTTTCAGTTACTCAGTTAAACGGTTTCCTCAACTTCCACCCCCCCCTTTCCCAACGGTCACTCTCGACATATATACCCCCTCTTTCCTCATACCCGGTGTCTAGTTTTAAAATTTTTTAGGTTCGAGTCTACGGTGCGAGTGCCTCCTTGGAGTGTGTGTGTGTGTCTGTGTCTTCATCAAGAATTAGGTCCACGACGTTCCCAACGGAGACCTGCAGCGCGTACGTGAGTTTTCTCTTTCCTTTTTATTGACGGTGAAGGATCTTTTACTTTTTATTTACTTTGTTTCACCGTGTCTCGCATCCCTTTTAGCATCATTCGATTTAGTTTAACAGTCTATGCTGTAGTAAGATTTTGAGTGGATCGCGGCGGAGGCGTGACGTCATCGGGTATAGCTCACCGTACATTGTTATTTCACTAGACGCCACATAGTAAATTTTGTTTGAAACATATGGCTTACGAAGCATTATTTATGACATCTGGTTCTACTATTGGAATGATATCTAATCAAATTCCTTAAAGCCATTTTTGAATAAATCTAATTTTTATTAAATCTCCAAGAATAAACTATACTTTATTTTTCTGGAATATCATTTTTATCAAAGAAGGTTCTGCAAAAGATGATATATAAATACGAGATATCACTCGATTTTATATGAGCCTTTGGGCCCTAGAACCGCAAGCACACTAACAGGCAGACGGCATGCCGAAAACCACTTTTATGGACTGAGGCACACATAATACGTGTACTTCCATCAAAATCTCTTAGTCGAATATTTGACAGTTACAATACTTGCCCAATATACTATGTATCTAATATATTCTGACACATAACAAGTTAGGAAAGTGCACAGTGTATCACAAATAGGGGAGTCGCGAGTGAGTCGCGGTGGAGAGCGGACGTGCTTCCAGAGCAACCTGTTCTGCTTTTTCTTGCGCTTTTATGAGTGCTTCGGACTGGGATTTTGGATTGTGTTTTGTGGATCTCTGTGTATATCTTGACCTACGCCTGGCTGGACCTCTCTTAGGGCATGTCCTCGGACATGTCCCGCCCACGATCCTCGGACCGTTCTTCTACAGACTCGGCTGAGATGGACCCCGATTGGGAATCCTCCCACCCTCCACTACGGGAATTGGCATCGGACCGAAGCCGAAGCCCTGTTGACTGCGAGTCTTGGATTCGGAGTGGAAGTGAATGCCCGCCCGCTACATCTGACTCCTCTCCCACTTTACCGGATGGCAACGCGGCCTCGGAACCTGAGATAAGGACGCTTCCACGACCAACCACTACCCTTTGCTTAACCGAAGCTTCTCCCGGTCTGCCTCCGAGGGACGTATCGACTTGCCCAAGTCATCATTTGGCAAGTCACGGCATACTCCCTCCCCCTCCACCTCCCATACCTGATTCCCTCCCCCCTGCTGCTGCTGGTACGGTTAATATTAACATTCCAGAACACCTTCTTGAAAACCCGCAATTCTTGGCCTTAGTCACTTGCTCAAAACCGACCCTAGGTTCTAATGCATCCGTTGGCGATCAGGGTAATGATTTTATTACTGTACAGCCCAAACGAAAGGCTGCCTCCCCCCTTATCCTTCAGCCTAAAAAAGTCGTTTTACGTGAAACAATTCCCTTACGTAATTCCTTCGCCGCCCTTGCATCTGCCTCTGAATCTATGGATACCTCATCCCCCCTCAACCCAATTACCTCACATTCAACTACGGTTCAACCTCCGTCATCGCATCCCAAACCTACCCCTGCTACTGAGATTCTTCGAAACCCACATACAGGCAATATTCCGCCAATATTTTTGCCTGAATCCATCAATTTTCATGTTAAAGAAGATGGAATTCTAAAAGCCTGCACGATGAAGCCTGTTACCTCTCTGCAAGGGAAACAGATTAAAATTCAGTGCTCCTGCAGCAATGATTTCCGTGCGGTTGTACAACACTTAAAATCTAATGGCATTGAATATTTCACGTACCGGCTAGCGGAGGACAAAAAGCCTGTCATTGCAATAAGAGGACTTCCAATCGACTATCCCCTTCCCAAACTTCAATATGCAGTAGAATATAAAAATATTACAGTTCATAGCCTCCGTCAAGTTCAAACCAACCGCCCAACTCCTGACATGCTCCGCAAACGAGAGGAAGAACAGGCTCTAAATCCAGGATCTCTGCCGCAACATTTTCCTCTTCGTCCTGTTGCCACCTTTCAACTGATTGTTGACAACGACGATGAAGCCCAACGACTGCTCAATAACCCGTACATCGGGTCCATCCGCGCAATCATAACCCCATACAAACCATCTCCAGGCCCACCCCAATGCACCAAATGTCAAAGATTTGGTCACACTTACAAGACCTGCGGGCTAAAACAGCGCTGTGTTCGATGTGGGGACTTCCATGCTACTTCTACCTGCCCGTTGGATGTGTCACAACCTGCTATCTGTGCCAACTGCAACGGCTCCCATCCTGCTAATGTCCGGCTTACAAAACCTATGCCGAGAAACTGAGAGAAAGACGGCTATTATCTTCTCCCCCAGTTGCTCCTTGTATTACTTCTCATTCTGCTTTCCCTTCTTTACTATCCCGCCAACCTAATCCTGCAGCCGAACAAACCTCTTCCTCCTCACAACCCACACAATCCCATTCCTACGTCCCTTCCTGCTCTCTCGATGGTGATATCCAAACGTTTTTCAGGGATGCTCTGAAAAGAGTTTTTTCCAAGTTCCTTACTCCTCCTCCCCCTGGGAAAACAAAGCTAGAGGTGATCCTGGAGGAAATCTGGCAAATTCTTCTAACGTACTTCAATGGCCCTTAATTTCAACGTCAATCAGCTGAAGATTCTGCAATGGAATTGTAACGGCATTGAAACCAAGCGTGAGGAGCTGCTGGCAATCATCGACGCGAACCATCCCGATATCGTCGCCCTCCAGGAAACCAGGCTCAAACCCCACCACTCCCTCTACATTCCCAACTTTCACCAATTCAGGGTTGACCGCGCCTCTGACATTCGTGGAGGTGGAGTCCTTCTTCTGGTAAGAAAAGGCCTTCAATGCCTCCAAATCCCCAATCCTGCTACCAAATCCCTTGAGCTAGTGGGTGTTAACATACGAACCAACAGAGGTCATTTTTCTGTATGGTCCATTTACCACCTACCAGGCGCCACCTATCCCCATAAGGATCGAAAAGCTTTGCTCCATCTTCTCAAGCAACGTAGCATTTTGACAGAGGACTTTAATGCAAAGCACACTGCCTGGGGATGTTCGGTATCGAACCGTAGAGGACTTAGGATTCAGCAACTGCAACACCAATATAACTTCTCAATCTTCTCTCCATTGCAGCCAACGCATATCACCGACCTATCAACTGATATCCTGGACTTCATCCTTACATCTAATCTTCCCCAGCCTCCCTCCTTCACTGTACTAGATAACTCTGCATCTGATCACCTTCCAATCCTCTCCATCTATGACCTCTCACCGTCCTTATCTGATATCCAATCGTCTGCTATCAACTGGGACTACTTCAAACGCACAATCCTTTCCCACCTACCCATTCTTGTGTCTCTTCCATTGTCCTCACCTGATTCAATCGACCATGCAGTAGAAACTCTGACCCAAGCCATCCATTCCTCCTTGAAATCCGCCTCTTACCATGTCCCCATCAAATCTCCAGAACATCTTCCCCCTGAGATAATTTCAGTTATGAGAAGACGGAATGCAGCGCGCAAAACATGGCAACAGACCAGAGACCAAGTTGACAGGAACTTCTTTAATGCTCTAAGAAACCGAGTCCGTTCCTTGGTAAAAACCCATCGCCAACAATCTTGGAACAACCTCATCTGCAACTTATCCAGCGAAGACAACTCTGTCTGGAAACTTGCCCGAAGTCTGAAAGAAAAACGGACATCACCTCCCCCCCTGCATCAAAATGGAGTGACCGCCACGACTGACCAACAAAAATGCTCCCTATTTGCGGAACATCTCCAGCAATCCTTCCAAAACACCTCACCTTCCCCGCATCAGGATGACGTTAATATTTTTATTGAAAACCTGCAATATTCCCCTACTTCTGACCCGTTCTCTACTTACCCTGGAGAAGTGGCTGAAATCATCAAAATCAGCAAGAAAAAACAGCACCAGGTTCGGACAAGATCTCAAACAAAGTCCTGAAAAACCTTCCCAATGAATTTTTATCCTTTTTATCTAACCTTTTCAACTCCTGCCTCCTCTGCTCCTACTTTCCTTCAGCTTGGAAAATCGCCATGATCCGCATGATACCAAAACCACAAAAGGATCCCACCAACTCTTCTTCTTACCGTCCCATTAGTCTCCTTCCCACGCTCGCCAAAGTCTTTGAGAAGATAATCAACAACCGACTACAACAATTTTTTCGCTCCAATCGCCTCATTATTAATGAACAAGCCGGGTTTCAATCACGCACCTCCATTTCCCACCAGATTTTACGACTCGTCGAATACATCACAGATGGGTTTAACTCTAACTAATTGACAACTGCCGACTTTCTCGACTTAGAAAAGGCATTTGATAAAGTTTGGCCACAGGCCCTCCTCTTCAAGCTGTCTGCCTATGAACCTCCGCTTTACCTCCTCTAAATCCTGCAATCCTTCCTCAAGAACCGTAAATTCTTTGTTAATATCAACACCTTTTCATCCCCCACCTTTCCATGCCTTGCCGGAGTACCCCAAGGGTCCGTTCTCTCCCCAAAACTATTTAATGTCTTTGTCAACGACCTCCCGCGCTCAGACAACACCCAACTTTACCTGTATGCGGATGACACCACCATCGCTGCCCGCCACTGGGATGCAAACTCCGCCAGCGATCAACTCCAGGACCATTTGCGCCAAATTGAGGATTGGATGACTGTATGAAACTGAAAGTTAACCCCAGCAAATGTATAAATGTTGCCTTCTCCCGTCACCCCAAAAAAGGCGAAGGCGCCCTCCTCCTACTGTATAACTCCATTATACCTCGCAAGAATGAAGCAACGTTTTTAGGGGTCACCATGGATAAAAAATTAACATGGAATTCCCACTTACAGAAAACACTCCAGAAAGCAACCGGAATCAAGAAAGGCCTATATAGCATACTCAGCAGAAGCTCCCCAATGTCAATGAAGACCAAATGCATCCTCTACACGTCAATGATCCGCTCGATACTGACCTATGCTTCTCCTGTATGGTCTTATTGCGGTAAAACCAAAATCAAGAAATTAACAGTCTTCCAAAATAAAATGCTACGGTTAATAACTGGCGCCAGATGGTTTCAAAGAAACGATGATCTACATAAACACCTGAAAATCCCTCCCCTTCCCGACTTCCTACGGCGCCTAAACAATAAATATCTGCTCCAAATGCAAATATGCACGAACCCCCTCTTTTCCTCTCTCTGGGATTATGAATTGCCAGCAGCAGGCCCACATAAAAAACCAAAATTATCCCTTTCCGTTACCTAAATTAAATTACCTCCATTTTCATTGTACCGTGACTCAATCACCGTGATTCTACGCTTCAGGATTCCTAGCAGGCAACAGCGCGGCAGCGCTGGGAACTGCTCTTCGCGCCCTGGCAGTGGTGACATGACATCCATCCATCCTGTATCACAAATAGGCGCGTTTCGTGCGATGGAGTATTTGAAACTATGCGATATAATTTGACCGTACACACACCATAAAAAAGTAAAACACCACAACCCGATTCTACCTTTGTCTAATAAAAATTCAAAATGCAAGAAATTATCTAAGTTAAATGCGAATTACGACGTTCTTGTGCAATTTTCCTGATAACGGCTACTCCTACAATAAAGATATATATATAGAAATAGAAATATTCTACGTTACTATTTCTACAAAGATATTGGAAAATTATTTTAATTTAACCAAACGTTAACGAAATATAACGGAAAGTTAATTTTTTGTCACCAGTAAAATGGAACCCCTTATTGACTTACGTGATTTATTTTTGTGATTTTCTTTTTTCTTTGACCGTAAGTCCTTCATATGAGACTTCATAAAAATCCGTCCAGTAGAACCCGAGAACGAACATGCGGACGGACGGACGGACAAACCGACGCTAATAGGCGTTTATGCTGGAAGCGAAACGCACCTAAAAATCACTTCGTCGTCTTCTTCGGTGGGTGGGAATGCGGAAATTTAATGCTATTCTTAACAAACTTTCAAAGTACCTAGAAGGTTGACATTTGGCGCGAATGTTTGATTCATAAAGGAAAAGCAATTTACGAAATAAAATTTCCAAAATCGACCCGGGTTCGATTCCTGAGAATGATTTCCATTCCCCATAAGGTAACATGGAAAATCGATATTTCGACCTACAAGCTTATTTTCTTTTGCTTCTTAAAATTTACATATTTGACGTTCGATCTCCGAAACAGGACTGCATTAAAGGAAAATTACCATAGCTTATTATTCCTAATGTCTTTTATCGCCTTCAAATCGATATCTCTTGAGTTTAACGTTTTAGTATCTTATTTTGACAAAATTTATCGTTTTTAAGCAGAAGTCGCCTTGACAACCGATTGCATTGTTGTACTCGAAATCCTATTACTCCCACATATGCTCCCGTTCCCTCCGAACCTCCATGGACCCTCCCGGCCCAATTCGTAGGTATCAGAGATATGTCAAAACTAGTTTTTTCTTTCTCCATATACGTAGTATAGAGAAAGTATTGTTTTCATGAAAAAATTCGAATTCGAGATTTCAACGGAAATACATGTTTTGAGGTCCCCTGAACACGTTTTTACTGTTTTCGCGATGATGTCTGTGTTTCTGTCGGTCTGTCTGTATGTGATAGGATTTTTACTTTCTCCATATGTAGTACTAGTCAGGGGCGTATCCAGGTGTCATCGTAAGGGGGGGCATGAGGACTAGGTTTTTTAGCAATTATTTTTTCTGAAGATAGACCTAGGAAGACTTATACGACATAAATAATGTTTGACTGAGTTTTCTTTATTTGAATATCAGGAAAGCGTGTGAATAATAATTCTTACATGTTTATCAGAGCACAATGATAATAGATAGTATATAATTTTCAAAGATTTGGCAATAAACACATTGAATATACAAGGGTACGAAATAGCCAACAAAATAGACAAAGGAATGAATAATAGATGTATGTTTTTACATTAAGCTTATGCATAAAATAGATTAAATAAAATCAAAAACTAGAAAAAAGCAATATAAAACTCATCCTGAAATGGGTAACAAAATAAAAAAAGGAATGAATAATAAAAGTCCACGTATACATTAAAGCTACACAAAAAAATACAGAACAGAATTACAGAAAAGAACAAAATTACAAAATACAATCAAAAATTACAAAATAGAATTTTAAAATATTCACAAAAAATATACTTAAAATCTTTACAAAATAATGTTTAACTTTCTACTTTTTTTCTGTAGAGTATTAAGTATATCGGAAATATCTAGAGGTAATTTTTTATGAACATACAAAAGAGCTAGTCCATTCATTCTGTCTTGTCCAGTTGTACTTTGTATATATGTTTTCAAATATTTCAACGATGAAAATGTTCTTTCTACGGTAAATATTGTTACTGGCAGCGGTGTTAAAATAAGTAACTGTTTATATACATTGGGAAAAATATATTCATTGCACAAGTTAAGATAGTTTATAGCGTGACTAGGCAAATCTTTGGACTTGTAAGATTTGAATTTATCCCTCCACAGTAGCAGTTCGGAATTTAATGTATGTATGTTAATACTAAATTGCAAATCAGTCTCATAAGTTTTGATTAACAATTCTAATTTTTCTTCATAATTAGCTGGATAAGGTTCATAAGGAAACAAGATGATGAGTGATTCCAAAATTTCTTTGTGACTGGTAAACTTACAGGTTAGCTGCACAATCATCGAGTCTAAAAATGGGACAAATAAGGTAACTCGATAAAAACTCTCTGGAGTATCAGCATTGAAGTTATGGCGAAATTTTTGGTGTTCTGTTACTCGGGGAACAAAAATTTCATAATTTTCACCATTGACATCTTTCAGCAACTTTAAAGCTGTATTGTAATTTTTTTCAAAATTTACATCAACATTATTACGTGTTTCTTTCAATTTTTCAATTACAGTTTCAGCCATTTTAACTGCTTCTGCCAAGTCGATTGAAGGTGATTGCAGCATTCTACTCAGCGGCAAAGTATAAGAATATAATGCTTGCATGGAAAATAACGCAATCATAAACACAGGATTCTTTATTGAATGAAGTAATAAGGCTGCATTTACTGTTGTTTGTTTATCAGTCCACTCCTCAGTAATTTGTTCCAAAGAAGAAGCAACAGGTCTGAAACACTGCAATTCATTCATGGCTTTCGACCCACCTAGTTGGACATAACTGCTTTAATCTCTGCCTATTTGTATCAGGGAGCAATTTACCAACCCACACCTGAAGTAGACTGTTTCTTTTGGGTGTATTGAAGAAAGAATAACATGATTTAACTATTCCAATGCAATTTCTTATATCTTTTTCGGAGCAAGAGTGACTTATGGCAATTACAATACTTTTTGACCTCTCTCTGCGAAAACAGAAAATACAACTACATTGTTTAAGTTTAAAAATAAATAACGGTAATTAATTGAATAATAAATAAAAATTACTAATAACCTGTTAAAAAACGATAAGCCATTTTGAATAAAGTTGAACTGTTTTGAATACACGATCTCTTGAAAAATGTTAACACTATACGAGCAGAGACGTAAGTGTTATAGTGGTTTCACATTCACTTAATCCTGTGTCCAAAGTACAGGCGACGCGAGCGAGCAATACTATTTCGTCTTCAGATAAAAAAATGTAATAATTTATTAGTGTTTCACGTAGGCAAGATTAGAGGCGTTCGGAAAGCAAGTAATATTCAAGATGACTATGGAATTCCGTGGTGATGTTTCTTTTTAAATTTAGGCCGCCAACTGCGCAGAACGTGAGCGATTGAAAAAGAACGGCGTAATATTTCGACATCCGAACACGTTCGTTCCAAATGCGGTGCGACACACTGAACAGAAATTCTGACTAACATAAAAAATGACCCAACATGACGCGCTTTCATTGTGCCCAAAACCAAAACTCAGAATACATTGTAATCAATGGTGAATGACACAATGAGAAAAATTTGAACGCGCAGAAAAAACGATCACTTCACTGATGCAAAGAGGAATAGACGCTTAGTGTATCACATTACTTTGTTGTAGAATAGAAACGCCGCGTTTTTTTAAGATCGCTCACCGATATTCAAGTCATAACAAATCATTGTTTTCCCGATATTTTGTCTTTCAGTTAGCTCTTCGTAGACTAAGACCAAACAGGAATCGCAACTTGAGAGAATAGAGAGGAAGCGCCAAGCCTCCTGTTCTTTTTTTTTTCGAATTTTTTAATGGGGGGCATATGCCCCTTCTGCCCCCCCCTGAATACGCCACTGGTACTAGTAGACGGTGCTTGCATACTGCAAGCATATCATCTCACCTTGAAAAATCATTAATTTTTTGGAGAGATATTTCATCATGGGAAATATTTTTTAATTCAAAAGATTTCTCCTAGGGACCAAATTTCTTTTTTTCCTTATGGTACAATAATGGAGTAAAACAATTGTTAATTTTTAGAATTTTATAAATATTAGACTTTTTTCATATTGGGTTAATAATACCACATATTTATGCAAAATTCTAAAATTGTAGCACATTTAGAAGTGAAATAACATTTATCTCATTGTTTAAATTTGAAAAATTTTTAGCGGCCACAATAAGAATTTCATAGATACAATGAAATGTTTATTCGTTTAAATATACTATACTCTAAATAACTTGAAAATTTCAGCTCTCTAACGTGTCCCGTAGTATCTAAACATTTATCTATTTGTATTAACTTTAAGAACTTTTAACTGCCAAACAAATAAAAATATCAAAATTTGTATAATCCATAATTCATTTTTTTGCAAATTCTACCTCTATAAAAATTACAGCTCCGTAGCATATTCGAAAATACATAAAACTTGAAAATTTGTTTAAACAATTGCTATTTTTTGGCAGCCGCAGTGTTGCACTTTTTCAAGATTTTCTTTTTTTCTAGTCAATTTTGCACCAACTCCCATTTAAGAAAAAAATTTAGAATCTCCAGCTCATCTGAAAGTGCCTAAACATTAGTATCCTCCTATATGTTATATCCTCCTCCTCCTCTGTAAGGAACTTTTATATATAATGATAGGGGAAAGTAGTGTTTTTATGAACATGAAAAAATGCGCATAAGTTGAAATGATTGTGTTACCATATGACATATAATTTTATTCGCCGAAGACGTCTGGCGTAGGCCGGGCATCGCCGGAACACTTTCAGCTAGTGTGATAAAGTAATAAAGAACGCTTTATGGTCAGGGTGTGTCCGTCCGTCCGTCTGTCCGCATGTTCCTTCTCAGAAACTACTGGGCAGTTATTGATAAAATTTGGTATTTAGGACATAGTAGGGGCAACGAAACTAATAAAATTATATAAATGGTTAACGTAACCTAATCGGGAGGGCCACTTTACTGGTGACAAAAAATGGACCTTTCTTTATATTTCGTAAAATATTACTTATAATAAAAACGTCATCAAATAACATTGTAGAGATAGCGAAATAGCATATATTTTGCACATTATTTTTTCATCGAGGGATTAGCCGATTTCAATTAAATCAAACAAGAAAGTGTAAATCACTTTTTGACAGCTAAAGTAAACCTTATCTGCTGTAAATACTTAATTAGTTTTATATTCTTTCGTGCGCAAGCAACATTTGAATGAATATATCTTATTTTCCTTGTCTCTATAGTATTATATATATTATGCATAACATAATATTTTGAACTCGTTTCTCCAAATGGATTCAAGTTAATAAAAGAAACAGACTTGTTACTATAATTTTTCATAATTTCAGGGTTTCCAGTAATTGTTCGAGATGAAAGAATTAATTTCATATCTTGCTTCTATGTTTAGTTTTTCTTGGTAATGTTTCTATTTTATAGATCTAAGTTTAAAATGGAAAAACTTAGTTTAAGAACGAAAAGCTTTTAATTCAATTGAAGTTTTTTATCTTGGTATTCTTTACTGTTGAGTGTGTGATAAATATTTATAATGTTCCAAATCGATTGGAACATACTTTGCATATTGAAGGGTGTTTACGCTATTGGTTTAAAATAAATGAATCAAGCAAACAATTTGGTTGATAATAAAGTTTTTAATCAATTTACCACCTACAGTGACACAGAAATTGTGCGTCTCTTGAGTTCCATCTTATGTAGTATAATAAAGTGATATTCAAATAATTAGTCGCAGGCACGTAGTCCTTTTAATACGAAAATAAGATGAACAAAGAAGTGATGCTCAAGTACGTAAAAATAAATATCGCTATAATATTATTTCATATTTTTTATTAAAACGGGTGTAATTGACACACTTCCAACATGATTCGGGGGGTAAGTGCGTGTTTACAGAATTTTCAGTGACAGCATTACAATATGAAATTGATTACTAATACTGCTGAGGAGAAACAATTTGCCCTTCGCGAAATAATATCGATTTACACACGACTGCAAGAGTTATAAAACCGCCTTTGTTGACTACCACATTGAATACATGAAAATGTGTATACGGTGAAAATTATTCATTGCCTGAATTCGATTTTCTTTTACGCGGCAAGGGAAGAATGTAAAATATCCTATGATTTCCCATAGCAATAATTTTCCACAAAAGAGGAAGAATTGTTTTTAGTGAAATCCAGAAAAGCGTTAAGGGAGTGACGATGATAATATTTTCATGAAGCTCTGACAACACAGAAAGTAATGTAATTTGATCGGCCGCCAAACATATTACTATTGAAAAAACACGTTCATTTCAGTTTAAGGCCGCCTAATAATGCGGCGAGCCAAAGGGTTAGAGGGTACCACAGGCATTCAATAAGTTTTCGTATGCACTTTGTCAAGTGAAGAGACGGGGTGGCGGTGGCGGAGTGGTTGGCCTTCCGCGAATTTAATTCGGCAGAGGTCGGATTTTTTAACGTTTGATCGTCTACTCACCTTCTTGTGTGCTCTAAGAAGACCGCGCAAGTCAGCGCTCCGTCATTTGGAAATAACGTTAAGCAGTTTCCTCCTCGGTACTGTTCGTTACGGAGTAGGCTAATGCTAGGACCGGAATTCTGTTCTCTCTTGTGAGTGTGTCTGGTGTGTAAGAAGATATGGCAGTATTAATCCAGAAGGTTGATTAGCTATAAATACGCGAAATCAAACGAATATCAATTGAACAGAAAATTCTCCACATTCTTCAAGACGACATTTCTCCTGTTTCGTGTTATGAACTTCTGGTGTCTAATTATCGTTAATCGTGAACTTTTAAAGATACATAAATTCAGTCGTAACACATGCAAACATATCGGATTGTCTGAAATTAGCCTTAGAGGCATGCATCTCTCTAGGGGACAAAGTAAAACCTTACCAGAAATCACATTTCCTGACACCTTGAAAGTTTTCTGGACGTTATCACCATTGCTAAAAGTCTGCAGGTTCTTAGGACTAGCTCCATTCTCACTAGAAATTTCACGTGACGCTGAAAGCAATAATTCCCAAAAAGCTGTAAACTACAGCGTCGCCTTTATGTTCATGGCAATCTGCGCTATGTTGTGGGACACAAAATGCTCTTCAGTAGATATGAATAAATTGGACCTTAAAACGTCCCTTACGTTTTATTGGTTAGTGATGCCATACATAATTGCAACGTATAACTGGTTAGTTACACTTATTCGCCGATCCATGTTATACGGTGTCTTGCTCGATTTGGCGAAATTGGACGGAAGGCTTGCCAATCTGAAGATCTGTATCGACCCGCATAGTTTTCTCAAGATTGTAAGAAGAATAATGATAGGATCCTATATTTTTTTTGTTTATTGTTTCTTTTCCATCAATCCCTTCCTCACCAATGGACGGAAGCGGCATCATTCTATTATTCGCTAGTGTTTACACTGCCTCCAACCTGTTCTTAGTACAACAGCTATACTGCAATATATTGAGGCATCTGAAATTGAGAATGACTTGCTTGAATGAAGAAATACGTCGGAGCACTTCGTCAAGATGCTTATCTAGTATGCAGTCGAAATGGTTCGAAATCGCGGTAGCCAAGAGATGTAAACTGTGGATGTCCTTACAGCTAGATCTCTATAAAATCAGTGTGTCTGTCAACAAGCTGTACGGTAGTATAATATTGTTCAACGTGGCGTACAATTCGGTCAACGTTGTTCTAACACTCTTCTTCGTCATATCAAAAGTTTTACTATCTTCAGCCATTCGTGATAAGACCACATTAATTATGTGGGCTCTCTTCGAAACGTTTGGACTTCTTCTCATCTTGATATCGTGCCAATCCGCATCTGATGAGGTGAATATCAACCTATTTAAAGTGCTTTTTTATGCAAACTTTTGTCAATGTTTTTTATTTATATATTGGAAAGTTAATTAAACGGAAATGCTATGAATGTATAGGGTACATTTTTACTTTCTCCATAAGAAGTGTAGGGGAAAGTATTGTTTTCATGAAAAAAATCGTTTTTAGGACCCCCTAAACACATTTTTACCATTTCGTCGATGATGTGAGTGAATGTGATAAGAATTTTTGGGTGCTCTAACTCCAAAGCTATTAATTAAATCATCGGTAAATGTTATATTAGACATTCTATTAAAGGAGTAAGAGGTGATTGCGTTTGGTTAAAATCAGTCAACCGGAAATGGGTGTTTACAATTGTCATGTCCGTTTTTTTTATATTTGCTTTAATACTTAATCATTGTAAACATTTACTGGAATAAATGTTGTAGGTAATTTAATTTTCTTCAATCATTATTCCAGACATTTTTCCCACAATGCATTTTTAAGAGTTATTTAAAAAAGTTTATTTTTTAGTTTCTACCACCACACCACCTGGAGGCCACTTTTGTGAACGCCTTACGATTAGTTAGTATCTCTCCTTTATATTATTATTTGTTGGAGCTTCGTGGATATATCCAATATCAGAATGTTATGGTTTCAGTTTGTCTGTTCTTTGTAAGGTCTTTGAATGTTTTGATATATTTCAGGTATGGAGAAAGCTATCTGGTGGCCACATCAGGTTATTATTATTTAAAATGCGTCTTATTATTAGTGACATATGAGGTAACACCAGAATTACTTTGGAACTTTTTACTTTATATCTCTCAAATCATATCGAAATTAATTTCTCTCTGCCTTTCTTATTATAGAATGTTATTTAAATTAGACAAGTGAATGTTTTATAGTGTTTGATATAAAGAAAGAAAGTTGTCCGTCACCATACGATGAAAATGGTTGCTATGTATTATCGCCTTAAATTATTTGTAACCATCGGGGAAACACTAGAATCAAACCTAAAAAGAATTAAAATAATTTAATATAATTTCATAACGTCGATGTTCGAGCATGTATGTATGGTAAGCAATAATTCTCCGTTTTATTTAACTATTAAACTTAAATATTAAAAAATATTCTATTTTGTCACTTCGATTTTCGAGGAGACATTAAAATTTGTGAGCTGACAATCTTCGTCGCTAACGGCAGAAACAGAATACGAAAACGTTTGGGGCCCTTTTGTAATTCTTTTTGAGCTGATGGGCAGATATAGAGAGAAGGACATATGGTTTTATAATTGTTCCCAATAAAAGAATCTTCGTGTAATTCGACGTAGAATAAATACATAATAGCATGTTTGGCAATCAAATTTAAATCTATGAAAGTATTAGTTGTAATTATGTGCTCTCGCTGGCAAATATTGTAATTTCATAGAATTTATATTCCATTCTGTACTTTGCAGATCATGTCAGAGATAGGGAGAGGAAAGCGTGCTTTCTTAATTGTTGCCCGCGCAAAAAAAATTCGTACCATCCGATGTTGGCGACATGTGAACTTTCCCAGGATTTTCTATTGTAAACCGGTGTCTCGCGGAACACTGTTGTTCCGCTGCCATTGCTGTTTTCCGCGAATTATTCCACGAAAATAATTTTTCTATAAATTTAGATTTCTTAATGAATTTAAAAATAAAAAGAGTTTTAATTTTGTTCTTACATCCTAAGTCCATCAATTGGGGAAGTAGCAGGTTACAACTTCTAACCTGCTGCAGTACACATGCGCATTCCCGCAGCCATGGTAAATATATTCGTATGTGTGTATAAAGGTGTTCCGCCAATTTTTTTCTCCATTCCGGAGTGTCTGCCACTCAAAAAAGTTTAAAAAACACTTCTATTGAATGAAAGTAGCGCGCTTAGAATAAACGCATGCACCTCTACGGTCAATTTCAAACGAGAAAAAGAAATGAAGAAAGAGTATCACTTGAGTAAACGAGGATACCATGATATGCGTCCAGAGCAATTTAGAAGATGACTAAAGTTCTAAGGAAAACATACTTAATGGCTTATCGAGAGCAACACTTTAGTTCCTTGGCATCCATAGAGTTGCATTCAAGAAAACGTAATATTTTCGTGTTCGAAACAAATGTGTAAAAAAAATTTTGTTCCGCGAGAGAGTGTTGAGTTGAAAGAATTGAAAAAGAATCCTGAGAGCATTTTTCGACGTCTAAGTTAGGTAACATATACGAAACATACGAATAAAGTTCTTCAGCTCGTCAGACATGACGTATTTGATCAATCGGGAAAGGTCGGGTATTTAGGCTAGTGTATTACTAATATAATACTGGTTAAATTCTTCTAATTTCTTACCGAAATTTCGCGAAAATTATTTTACGCCCTAAGTTCCTAATGCACAAAACCGTTATCCTAATATAGTAGCTTTCTTTTGAAACGCAAAAACACTACGTTTTAGTAGAAATTCAAGAAAATTCGATTAATTATCTAAATTATGTGAAATAATTAGAATCTACATTCTTCCCCCCTTATAACAGTATAAACTTCGCTCCAATATCACAATTCCAAGATTTCAGATTTAATGTATTAAAGAATACATCTCTGCACGTTGGATTTAAGATTTTTTATAAAAAAATAGGGGAAAAACGTTGCTGGAATTGAACCCGGGACTTCAATCTTCGCCATCTAAAATATAGCACGGAGGTGGGCCTTGGCAGCACGAGTCTCACACCAAGTTTCATGAAAATCGGTCCATCGGTGCAAAAGTTGTTAGTGGGAGACACACACACACACGGACACGACCATTTCATAAGGCTATGTTTCCTTTGAAAACCAGTCTAATAATACTAGATAAAAACCATTCTTCTAATTTTTTAACGAAATTTAGGGAAAAATTTTTTACGCCCTAATGTAGTACAAAAGCGTTATCCTAATTTTGTAGCTTTCTTTTGGAATACAGCGGTTTTAGGATTCTTAGCAGACAGGCATAAGCTGTAAAGCTGGGAAAATTTTTTGAAACTAGAAAAAATTCTGCTATGACCGAGAATCGAACCCGCGTGCACTACTTGCCAGGTGGAAATTCCTCCATTGAACTATCGCAGCAATTAAATTCTCCCGTTTCTGATCGCATTTGTTTTCTTACATCCGTTGTCGAGTATACGTCCGGGAAATGGATGACGTGGGTTCGATTCCTGGTCATAGCAGAATAATTTCTTATCTCAAAAATATACCCAAGGTTACTTTTGTTTAATTGAAAATTTGAAGGTAAATTTTTTTCCGGGAATAAAAAACCTCAAGAGTTCCCTGATTTTTCCAATAAGGTGAAATATAAAATTAATCGGAACACACCTAGCAGCTATGCATTTATGTAAACCGATTGGCAGATGACAAACGGGGTTCTTGTTTATTATCCGGCAGCATTTCAATACGGCGACAGTGGCGCCGTAAATGTCGAGAAAACGACGAGAAATTGTACTGCTGCGTCATACCTATATATTACGGCAGAGGTCGGCAACGCCGCAACGCGGTGACTGCGGGCGCCATGGCGTCCGCAAGACATTTGCGTGTCGCCCGCCAGTCAAAAAGAGAACTCAAGTTAAACAATTACGGAAAACTCTCAGAAGACCGATAAGTTGCGGAAAAAGATGAAGAATAGAACTTTGTAACCAACACCTTAATCTTACATCACACCGAGCCGAATCGTATGTCTGTTACAAAATAGCATCGGCAAGGTCAGGACTTACAAGCGAACAGAATGGGAAACCGCAATGTATTAAAATGATGTAAATATAATTAACAACCCCCATTGTAATTGAGCACTTTCTGACCGGCCGGGAACGTGGGTGTTATCACGAGGGACGGCCTATATTTGTGGTAAAACTACTTACCAAGCCAACGAAGACAGAGAAGAGAGAGACATACATTGTTGGATAAAGACATTGTTGTCATTAACAGAGTTCTTTTCATAATGACTGCTCCGTTACCCCTCTCTTGTTTATCCACGTCCCTTTCCCTTCTCCCTTCACTGCCCTATATAGTATATATAGTATAAATACATCCTTTCGGAGATTCTCTTGGAAGTGGCCCCTGTGGCATATCTACGGCCAAGAGATACACTTAAGTATTTCTCACGCGTTAGTAATTTTTACTAAAAGTGCTACAGCCGCACGTACCAGCTCCAGCGGGGGCGAGGACCATGCCGCCCCCACCTCCGCTCCAGCTTCCTCCTGAATAATCCTTCCCCTACAACTCTCCATATCCTTACTACCACTACCCATTTCCTGCTGACCAGCAACAGCCGTATCATCTCTACCATCTATCAACATACGCTGCTGCCGCCGCCTCATCAGCCCAGCGGCCACTCTGCCAACAACCGTGCCAACCCGCAACCTCGAATCGCAGCACCACCAGCTACACAACGCAACAGCCAACCACCTTACCCTCCACGCCGACCATACCTGCCTCTTCAAAATCCGCGCCAACCACCACCACGCCCTACGCACGTCTCCTCATCACCATCGGTGAGTAATGTCTTCACTTCCTCCGGCGGTAAAAGCAGTGCAAAAACTTCCAGTGACCCGTCTAGTGTAATTAATCTTATTAAAATGACCAGTGCTACCAATGCAATTCATGAATCCAGTGCCAATGTTATTGACGACGATTCCTCAACCAGTAGCGAATTTACCGTGTGCAATAGTAAACGCAAACGGGCATCCACCAGCTCCTCCAACGTTTCCTCCGCTTCACTTCCATCCTCTCCCGCAGCAATTCCTATTTCCAACTCATTTTCTCCTATCGCTCCCGAAGATGAATTACCAGACCCTACCTCTGACTCCGAATCAATGGATCAACATCCTACTCCCATTCCCCTCAAATTAATAACTACCTCTGCACCCTCAAGACCCTCACCTACCGCTAAACCTAAATCCCTTTGCCTAATTCGTATCCATCCCCTCCAACTCCTGCCGCAAAAACCCCATATTTTCCTAAATCATCTCTCCCGATTCCCTCCATTAAAATAAATGGCACTTCAGAATGGATGAAAATTCGCTCCGCCTTCCGCAGAGTCCTAGAATCACCACCAGTTACGCATCTCATTGGTTCCTCAACTCTTTTGGTTAAATGCATTTTCGCTAAAGACTATCGCGCCGCTCGTCAAATTTTAAAAGACTTAGACGTAAACTTTTTTACTTACTCCCTTCAGGAAGAACGCATGCCTCAATATGTGGTTCAGGGCGTACCGGCCGATACCAACGTCGATGATATTGCGGAGTATATTGAAAATAAAGGTATTTCAGTGCACGAAGTTCGTCAACTAGAATCCACCCGTTCCTCACCAGCTGAAAAATCGCGCGGTATTCACTCTGTTGAATCGCGCCCAACTGAAACCTTTTTAATTACACTTGACATTGCCTCCAACTCCCGCGACATCGAAAATTTGACCGGCGTATGCATGTATGCGCGCATCTCTCCATATAAAAGACCCCTTGCTTCTTCTCAATGTCGCCGATGCCAACAAATTGGTCATACGCGCAACTATTGCAATCTTCCTGCAAAATGCGTCTTTTGTGGCGGCCCTCAGGACCGCGAACATTGCCCTTCCTCTTCTGACTCCCCCCTCCCTCGTCAATGCGCAAATTGCGGCGGCGATCATACGGCTAACTACCGTGGTTGCCCCATTTATCGGCAAGCAAAATCCCTCCATATTCAAAGCCACTTCACTCGCTTAGGTACCTTTAAACCCGCTCCTCCGCCAAAACCCTCGGATACCTCTTCATTTCTATCTCTCCCACAACCTCCGCAAATTCACCGCACTATGCCGCCTCCTCCATTCCACCCCGCTCCTCCGAATTTTTCCCACATTCCCGCCCCCTCCTCCTTTGACGTCAATGCTGACATCCAGTGGTTTACCTCAATCCTTGCTTCATTTAGATCCCTGAAAACTAGCCAAGAACGCAGGATATTTATTTTAACAGAGTTATTAAAACTTACCAATTAGCCCTGCCATGAATAGCTTTTACAGTTTATGGCCCTGAAAAGAGCCCAAATTCTACCTTCATTCAACCAATCAGCTGTCTTTTTATATTTTTCTTTGTTTTTAGCTTTTCAATCACTCCGCCAACTAACTTTTCCCATTTTTAACTTATCGTACCTCCATTACAACTTATTCTACCACCTATTATGTCTCTTAATGTTATTAAAAGACACGTTTTGTGATATTTCCCTGCCCTTCGAAAGACTTTCCGCAAAATCTTTGGCCCAGCCCATTCCACTTTTGAAACTTAGTATTAGATATTTAGGTTAATTAATATTAGTGTTCACTATGCCATTTAAACTACGCCATATTATTTTTTCTGCGTTTTATTGAATGTTTTTCGAGACATCTCACATTGTCAACTTACCTTGCAATTTACTATTATTTTTTTGCTAAATGGCTTAAGGGTGAGATTAATTTAAAGAAAACCAGTCTTAAAAAAAGAGATAAGATAAAATAATAAAGCCATATATATGCACCAACCTGTGTATATATAACAAAAAATATATAAAACTGGCAACAAAAATAAACCAAAAAAAGAATGGAAAAAATAAACAAAAACCCCGTGTAAGTAATCCACCCTTTTATCTCGTATATTTCGCATATTTTATTATATTTACTTATCCTGGGATTAACTTTGAAACAGAAAAAATGCTGCTATGACCGGGAATCGAACCCGGGTCTTCCACTTGCCGGGCGGATATTCTACCGCTGAACCTTACCTTTCCTGTTTCTGAACGCGGGTGTTTTTCTTTTTTTTCAGAAACAGGAAAGATTATCTGCTAAGGTAGTTCAGTGGTAGAATATCCGCCCGGCAAGTGGAAGACCCGGGTTCGATTCCCGGTCATAGCAGCATTTTTTTCTGTTTCAAAGTTAATCCCAAAATTACAGCTTATGTCTTTCTGCATAGTTTCTATTATTCCATCAATTTCTTATTTATCCTAGTTTTTTAAGGAACAGTATTTTCATATTTTTAAATGTTTTTTTCAGCCATTTGGTATTTGTATTTAGTATTAAAAATTAGTTCATAAGCTACCCAAAACGCACTGCTTTTGCTGCTGGAAAAGTGAGACATACTCACGGGAACGGCAAACGCTAGGTCCTTCAGACCGTTAAAACGCAGATTGGGAATGGGGTTTTTCAGAGATTACTCGCCGATAGTAGGAGAGGTCGCTATCGAGATTGTGTGATTACCATGCCTGTGCTGACAATTCATACAAACATTCTCGTGCGAACTGTACGATAAGATGGGGAATTCTCCGCCCATAATTTATGCTAGGTGAAGGTGTCCTGTCGCCTTCAATATTACGGGTGCAAGGCTAACTCAGATCCTTGTTCTCAACTCGTCGTGTACTATAGCTTTGTTAGCCGGTTCAGGCTATTTGGAGTTAGGCGCTCGATACGGGAAAACTATTTCCCTATGTCGCGTGTAACTCCCAAGTTCTTCTCAAAAGTCGTTGGTTTCGGAGTTCTGTCCTCCGTCTTGTAGCATAACTTGCCTCAAGTTATTGTTGAAAGTCGTTGGTTTCGGAGTTCTGTCCGTCTTGTAGCATAACTTGGCTCGAGTTATTGTTGTGAGTCGTTGGTTTTGGATTTCTGTCCTCCGTCTTGTAGCATAACTTTGCTCGAGTTATTGTTTCAGAGTTCCGTTCTTTCTTAGTATACAAAGTACAGGGTTTGGGAGATTTTTCTTCGTCTCTTTCAATATCAGCCAGTGATAGCTCATTTCCCTCTTCATTGGTTAAACATAAATCAATTTCAGTTGACCAACAGTTCACAATAATTCTGATATTTTCCCGATATTCAGTGTGCTGTGTTTATTAATTCATTTGTGGAAAATTTCATAACATTATAAGTAATAAGAGACAATTCTGTTTTATTGATTTAAAAGGAAAGTGTTTGTTTATTGTGCAATGCTTGTGTCGCACTTTCAAAGAAAAGTAATGTTGAAAGACATTTTAATACGGTCCACGGAAATTTTAATACAAGTTATCCGTTGAACTCTGAGATCAGGAAAAAGAAAATTTCTGATATGAAATCTATTTTAACTAAACAGCAGAGCATTTTTACCAGACCAATGCAGCAATCAAAAAGAGCAACGATTGCATCACTTAAAATTTCGCATTTGTTGGCCAAGAGAAAAAATCATTTTGAAGATAGCGAGATTGTAAAAGAAGCCATGTTAGCAATTGCTGACTCACTTTCCGAAGATTTTAAAAATAAAAATGAAATTACCTCAGCAATCAACACGATTCAGTTATCAGCAAGAGCAGTTACAAAAAGAATTGAAGTTATTGCAACCAATATGGAGAAAGAGTTGGCAAACGATTTACAAAAATGTATTTTCTTCTCGTTGCAACTGGATGAGTCAACAGACATCATTATACACCAGGAAATGTTATGCGCAAATTTCTTCATTTTCAACATGTCATGAGAACAGTCACAAAAATAATAAATTCCATAAGAGCCGTACCATTGCAATACCGATTGTTTAAACTGCTTTTACAAGGTGAAGATGCTGAATTCGATGATCTCCTTTTACATACCGAAGTTAGATTGCTCAGCAGAGTCAAAATACTTGTGAGGTTTATAAATCTCATAAAGGAAGTAATGGAATTTCTCACGTCAAGAAAGTAATATTATTCACAGTTGGATGACAGAGCTTGGTTGATGTATTTCGGATTTCTTGTTGATATAACTATTAAATTGAACGAACTGAATATGGGAGATGGAAAGGAAAAAGCAACACATTGCAAAAATGATAAGTGCAGTAGATGCATTCAAATGTAAATTGGCATTGTGGAAGTCTCACCAAGAGAGAAATTTATTATCACATTTGCTAAATTTAAAATATATTATTCAGAATCTGACTGATGAAAATGTTACCAATGAACCATTTTCACAACGCATTGAAACACTCCTGAAAGAATTTAATTTAAGGTTACGTCAGTTTTCTGAAGTAGACCCCATAATAACATTCTTTGCTAATCCGTTCAATTTTATGAACATTGATATGTCTGTTAATATTGGAACTTGCTTTGATATTGTTAAAACCGAGGACTTAGAAAGGAAGTAATAAATAGCAGAATGATATTATTTTAAGGTCACATAAAAATTATGAAAACTTTTGGAATTTAGTTGACGAAAATCGCTATCCATTATTAAGAAAATGTGCCCTAAAATATATTCTTACTGTGCTTCAACTTGCGAGTCCATTTTTTCAAGCATGAAACACTTGAAATCCAAGTACCGATCGAGACTCACCGATTACAATTTAAACAACTGCCTAAGATCAGGTATCTCGAGTTAAGTGCCAAATTATAGCAAGTTGGCGGAAGATATGCAGTCCCAAGTTTCACATTGATTTATTTTTCAAGTTTTTATAATAAATTCTTTAATAGTTTTCTCTTATATATACAAAAATATAATTTTAATAAATATTGGTACACATCTACTATTGTTACTTCATTTCACGCCCCCATTAATTAAAGTTGCGCCCTCATAGATAAAGAGGTTGCCGACCACTGATACAGAGAGATATCAACTGATCTTGCTAATGCGCACTTCACGTCCTCAGTAATATAATTTGCGCCCTCGTAGGTGAAGAGATTGCCGACCCCTGTATTACGGTAATTTCAAACTTAAGAAAATGACAGTATTAGGAGATTCCCTGTCTTTTTCGGCCCCTCGGGTTGCGTTGGTTTTCATTCCATGTTCAAATTGGTCCCCACCCCCTCGTGTTAGGTTGACCTTCATTCATATTACTCGTTTTTTTCATCCCGATTCATTATCCGGCAGCATTTATAAATCTAACAAATCACAAATCAATTTCGGGCTGACTAAAGGCAGCGATATCTTGAAGGATTCGATTGAAGGCGTCTTCCTCGCCAAGATCGCAACCCAACACAACCAGAGGGGGGATCTAAGCGAACGTGGAAAGGAAAGCAGCTCAACCAGGGGAGCCGAAGAAATTTTAATTTCCGTAATGAGTACGTATGACGTAGTAGTACCATGTCTCGTCGCTTTCTCGCCATTTACGGCGTCACTGTCGCTGAATTGATTTGCGGCCGGTTAATGAACTAGGACCACAAACGGAACTAATGAAATAATTCAACGCAGGAATTTTTAGAAGATCGACATTATATGTAAATTGGAAAAAGTAACTTCCCTCTATTTTTGCGCGGATTGTTTATTTTCAATAAAGTTTCTACATCGCCTGATGCTTGATATAATATTTACAACCTCTTTATATTCAATATTAACCTTAAGTTCTAGATCCAGGTATAGACAACAGATGACAGACGGATGTAATGGGAAAAGCCGATTATTAAGTACGAAGAGCAACTAAATCGTTCATATTCATCTAAATCTTGAGTTATAATATTTATCAGAGTCACAATAATTTATTTACATTCTTAGCACTCAGGAAAGTAAAATTGCATCCACGAATAATGTAACCAAAAGAATAAATTAATATTGATGAATTAAATCAATTGCCACGTCTACTTACGTACTACGTACAATAAGTGGCATCAGAATACATTCCACAAATATTTTTGGTACTGTTTACTCTAAATCCCTCGCATCAAACCGATATTAATTTACCCCTGCCTTTCGTTCTAGAAATTATTAGTCCATGAAATATTCTGAGATTGCTTTATGCATTTTTAAGATAGTTTCGAAATTGGGAAGTACCGTTCGTTAAATGTAAAAATCAAAATATTTTGTGTCAAATGAAATTAAAATTCTTCTTTCCTGCTGAGTAATGAGACCGAACTTAAGTTTTTTCTTATAAATATATTTGAGTGAAAAATGATAGCGTTCTTCCTGGAGATGTTAAGTAGGTGTCCAGTCGGTTAAGATTTCAAGGTCCTTAACTTCGTCGACATTATAATATAAAAAAGGATGTGAACTGAAGTATCCATTTAATAAAAATTCAATTTAAGAGATTTATGTGGAGAAAATTTTATTTAGGTACAAGTTTATCTACATAGTATCCAAAGGAGGAAGGTTGTCTGTCTCCTAAATCTTCTGATTTGTTTCGGACACCGCAAGAGAGCAACCTAATTTTGCATGGACACACCATTATCATCCATGAAAAGGTTTTAGAGTTAATCTTAGTTTCCAAATAAATTTTCTAATTGATGCTTCACAGTTCACGTAACTGGTTGGGAGATGAAATTATGGTTATGGAATAATGTTATCAATAGAAATAATTAATACAGGATGAATAAAATCAAATATTCAGGCGTAAATGGCCGATTTCATATGAAAATACGATAAAAGAAGATGAAAAATAATACTCCATAAATTTCAAAGGCGTTTTTATGGGAAATACGTATAAAACAGTATCCCTAAATACCAGATGATTGTTTATCTATCTTACTTAAAATACTTAACGTTTGATTTTTCTAACCAAAAGTCTTATTCCAATAAACAGCGTATATGTGGTGCATTTTGATCATTTAAATCAGTTCTCTGAAATTTTATTGTATAAAACGGATGATTATAATCACCAGTGATCACAATAAGCATATGGAATGAAAACAAAAAGACTCTGTAGTCGCTGCAATGTTCCATGATCGGTGTTTTGCCACATTCCGTAAAGTTTATAATATTCTTATTTACTATAATTCACAACATGTAGTACCATATATCTAGGCTTGATAGGATTCGACGCATATTTTTTTTAAATCGACGATTAAAATCGAAGTTTATTTTTCCGAGAGATTTTCAAATAATATCAACACTTCAAATTGCTATTTGGAAGAATTGGAAGTTTTTTTAAAAATTGACGTTTATTTTCCCGAGAGATTTTCAACGATTATCAACGCTTAAAATTACTACTTAAATATAGGGCTGGCAGTTTTCGGCCTTTCAAATCGGTGATTTAAATTTACATTTTACATCGAAATTCTACGTTAAATTTACGTTTATTTTACAATATTCTGTTTATTTATTAAATTTTTTATATAAATTAAAATCTTTATGTACAAATTAATCAAACTAAAATATTACGTTCTTCATTAATTGTATTTTATTTATGCGCATTTACACTTCTTCATTTTTAAATGTTAAAATTAAATAAAACACCCAATAACGATTTGAGATTTACCTCTTTAAATTGTATAATGAAAACTATAAAACGATTCATTTACGAAATCCGAACAGTATGATGTTGCTTTTGCCGAGGAACATTATTTTTTTAAATAATTTGCGAGTTCAGCGTAATGGCTTTTAGACATTCGTTGAAGCCAATTTAGGAAAAAACTTGAACGATATAATTATCACAATAATATTTGGACGTCAAAAAAGAACTATCTAATACTTTGTATCATTTGATATACTTCATCACTGTACAATATAAATTGAAATTTGCTAACCTGTAGCAAAGGATGAAGGAGCCAAAAGCAAGAGAGCGGAACGATCTTTCTTTGATAACATTTAGAGAAAGACTGCCAAAGTGTGGGTTCATTGGATACGAAGAGGTGAAAGTGCATAAAACTAAGGTCATCTATAGGAAAAACCCTAGAAAGGAATCGAGGAGCGTCTGTTCCAAGAATACACTCCACGGGGTAGATACGTAAAAGGGGTAGCAAAACGGTCTTCAAACGACCACCGAAATTTCTTTCTTCCGAACCTCGTTTGACAGAGGTCGAGAAAGTCTCAGCAGGACATATCCATGACCTTATATCTATAGAGAGGCTCGTAGAATATCCCACCATTAGGTCGGCAAATATAATCACAAAAACCTCAAAAGGTCTAAGAAACCTGTGTTCTTAAATCTACCCTAGGATCTTGCGGTTAAGGATTGTTCCGAGTAGAAGCGTGAGCATTTCAAAGACAGGCATCTTTGAGTGTAAGGAAATACCCCTCTTTCAGTCCCACTGTTAATATAAGCCCAGAAAAGTAACGAAATCGTAGGTAGCAAATAATATATGCGAAAACAGTAAAAAGAAACGACTTTAATATTATAATTCAGAAGAGGTTTTTATGTGTAGTATACTTTCCCATCTTTTTGGAAAATCGACGCTCATCGATGACTATACATTTTTGTGGATTTTGAAACTTAAAAAATATCGACGTTTTTCGATTTTAGTCGAATCCTACCAAACCTACAGATATCTTTTCCTTGAACATTTTCTAATAAAATCATTGAAAAAAATAGTTAAATTTTTTATAGTTTGTACACCTACCATATCAGGCCATCGCATCGTCTTAGAAATGGGATGTCCCTTTTTTCAAAGTATATTAAGATGTTTGTTTTTTTAAAGGTCATATGACATTAAGAACAATCCTCTGAACCCAAAAAGAGTCAATTCCGTTTCTGTTTTCTTTTTTTAAATTCTGGCCCATAATGGGTTAATACACTCCCAATATGAGTCAGCGTAACACACATGTTGACAGTAATTTCGCTAATGTAGCAGCGCTAGGAAATGTCTGGAGAACATTTCAAAATAAAATTCCTTAAATTTATATATTTAAGGGAAAACATTTTGCTGTTGTGTGCTGAAATCGATTTACGCACATGAGTGTAAGGGACGTACTATGGACTTCTTTCGATCAACACAATGAACGGATGGAAGTTTATGCGCGCTGCAAATAATTATTTGCCAGAAAATTCGAGTCTCTTTTTTGCTCCAAGGGAAGAATGTCGTACATCCTTGGAATACCTTCAGGAGTTACTATTTAAAAAAAGACAGCAAATGCTTCTGGCCAAGTGGACGAAGGGTCAAAGAAGTTTTCAACTAGTTTTCCTCGGCACTTTGTCGAGTAAAGAGACTTAAAATTGTCTCCACTTCTCAATTTAGCGGCATTTCTCCTGTTTCGTCTTATAAACTACTAGTGTCGTTAATGTCGAATTGTTTTAAGTTTTTAGGTAAATTCAGACGTAACACATACATGAAAATCAGATTGACTGAAATTCACCTTAGAGGCCTGAATCTCTCGAGGGAATCAAGGAACACCTCACCAGAAATCCCATTTCATTACTCTTCGAAAGTTTTCTGGACGTTGTCACCCTTACTAAAAGTCTGCAGGTTCTTCGGACTAGCTCCTTTCCCATTGGAAATTCCAAGTGACGCTGAAAGCGATCATTCCAAAAAAGCTGTTAAGTACAGCGTTGCCTTTTTATTGGTGTTTGTCTTTGTTGAGTTGTGGAACGCGAGATGCACTCTCGTAACCACGAATAAATTTCAGCTAGATACCGCCGTGTTGGCTTATTGGACAATTGTGGTGGACTTTATCACAACGAGTAACTGCTTAGTTTTGTTTATCCGCCGAGCCCTGGTATACGGTGTCTTGGTCGGTTTGGTGAAATTTGACGAAAGGCTTACCAATTTGAAGATCAGTATCGACTCGCAGAGTTTTCGCAAAGTTGTCAGAAGATTAGTGATCGCATTCTACATTCTTATGATGATGATTACTCTCACCAACATACCTTCTTATTCCTTTAAAAGAAATTAAATAATTAAGCTAATCTATGATCTTTTCACTCTCTGCAATCTGTTCTTAGTCCAGCAGCTGTATTACAGTATCATGAGACATATGAAATTGAGAATGTCCTGCTTGAATGAAGAAATTCGTCGAAGCACTTTGAAAAGATACTCAACACGTTTTCCGTCGAAATGGTTCGGAATAGCAGTGGCCAACCGATGTAAACTATGGATGTCCTTGCAGCTAGATCTCTACAAAATCAGCGTGTCTGTCAACAAACTGTACGGAATTGTAATATTGTTCAACGCTGCGTACAGTTTGGTCGACGTAGTTATTGCGCTCTTCTTCGCCATATCTGAAACTTTAACATATTCAGACATTCGTAATAGGATCAGGATCATTATTTGGGCTCTCTTCGAAACGTTTGGAGTGTTCCTCATCGTGGCATCGTGCCAATCCGCATCTGATGAGGTGAATATCGAAACATTTTAAGTGCTTTTATTTTTAAACAACATTATTGATAAATGTTATTTTTTGGGAAAGGTGATAAAGCGATGACGGAAACAGTCCGCAGGTAAAAAAGTTTAACGATTATAAGTTACATCGTGCAATCAGTGGATTACGAAATACACAACACAATTATTTTAGAACTTGTTTGCTCTATACGTATCCCTTACAGCAGTGTTTCCTAACCGGTATTTTGCGTACCCGTAAAGGATCGCGAAAAATGTCATTTTCTTGGTTCTACAATTATAACCAATATTTTCTTCAAATTAGTGGCATGGTTTTATTTTCAATTTTTTCTTGTTTCAATAATTATATGTATTTTCAAATTTTTCTGAAGCTTCATTAATTATACGTATTTGAATTTTACAGGGTACTAACTAGAAACTGATTACAATATCAGAGAATCTGATTTTATTGTAAACGTTTACATTCTATGTGCTATATAAACCTTTTATTTTTAACGTATTAAACGCGTTCAAAAAGATTTGTTTTTACAAAATTTATTCGCCCTTATAAGGGGCTCACGGCCAAAACATTTACAACCCAAGGGGTTCGCGAAGATAAATAGTTTAGCACAGGGGGTTCGCGAAGTGAAAATATTTCGGAACCGGTGCCTTTCATCAAATCGAAATTTATTTTTCTTTGTCTTTCATCCTAGAAATAATGAGTCAATGACATATTTGGAGATGACCCTATTCGTTGGAAATAATTCCGCAGATACTGCATACAGTTAAATGTAATTGTAAAAATAGTATATATATAAAGAGGAAGTACAAAAAAGATCTTCTATGCTGGCGTGTAATTAAACCGAAAATAAGCTCTTTCTTATGAATATACCACTGTAAGTGCTCTTTGTATTTTAACTGATTAAGTAAATCTACTAGAGTACAACGTAAAACACTGGTTTCTTAAAAATATGAAAGGCAAATTGCCAACATTTAATAAATCTTTCATTATAAATGGCAATTATATCGTTATATTTGTATTATGTTAAATGTTGATTTATGCCTTATGTCCGAGAGTAAGTTTGCTTTCCGATTATTATCATCTAAAAAACTTCCGAAAAATTAACATTTGTTGATATGTAAACGAAAAAATGGAAATTAAGGATTGCAAGGATATTTGGTTCCATTTTTACTTTCCCCATATGTAGTATATGAGAAAGTATTGTTTTCCTCGAAAAACCGATTTCGATATTTCAACGGAAATACTGCTTTTGAGGTTCACTGAACACGGTTTGACTATTTTCTCGATGATTTTTTTGTGTTTGTGTGCGTGTGTATGCGATAGAAATTTTTGTGGGTGCTCTCACCAAAAACTATTCATCAAAGCATCGCGAAATTTTATATTTGACACTTTTATTAAAGGGACAGAAATTGATTAGTTTTTTGTTAAAATCAGTGAACGGAAATGAATGTTTACTATTGTCACATCCGTTTTTTTTCAAATATTAGCTTTAATACTTGATCAATTTATAAATTTACCGGAACAAAAGTTTTAGGTAATTTAATTTTCTACAATCTTTGTTCAAAACCTTTTCCTATGAATTTTTAGAGATATTTTTAAAATTATATTTTTTAGCTGCTACAACCACATCACCTGGTGCAATTTGTAAACACTTGACGCTTAGTTACGTTTTATAATTAGTAACGCTCCTTTTTATGATTAATTGTTGAAGCTTCGTGGATATATACAATATCAGGAGGCTACTGTATGAGTTTGTCTGTTCTTTGTAAGGTCTTTGAATTTCTCTCGCAGTTCCTTAAAATATTTATGATCGTTTAACCTATTTGGAATTTTTTTAAATATTACCGGTATGGAGAAATTCATGTGGTGGCCACATTGAATTTTAAAGCATTGGATTTCTTTTGGCGGCAACAATGCGATTACGTCGTCATGTCTTTCGTAATTTGTTAGAGCCATAAAAAATGGGCAGTATTTGAAGCTTAAAGACGTATTTTTGAGATATTTCGGCATGGATTCGAATTCTCTCTTCAGTCAAAATGCACTCTGGTCTTGCCAGAAATGCGTTTTTTCGAAATTGTGTGGCTTTTTCGTACTCTTTCCGGGTGTTGCCAAGGCGAACCGCATTGTTGCCTCCTATTGAATTAGCGCTATTAAGCTTTCAAAAGAATTACGTAATTCGCTTCTCGCTTTTTATGAAGCATCGAAATTCTAGTAGTAGCAACGTCAAACTTAATGTGTGGATTGCAACCTTAATAATTGCAGATATTAGCCTGGTTTCTAGAGGAAACATAGCCTTATGAAATGGTCCTGTCTGTGTGTGTGTCCCCTACTAACAACTTTTGCTACAATGGACCGATTTTCATTAAACTTAGTATGAGGCTCGTGCTGCCAGGGCCCACCTTCGGGCTATAATTTATTTGACGAAGTTTGAAGTCCTGAGTTCAATTCCTGGAACGATTTTCCCTATTTCTTTTACATAGGTTATCTCGTATCTATCGTGCAGAGATGTTTTCTTTAATACATTAAAATATCTTAAAATTTTGATATCGGAGCGAGGTTTGTACTGTAGAATGTAGATTCTAATTCTTATCACCAAATTTTGATAATTGATAATATTTTCTTGAATTTCTACTAAAACAGTGTTTTTGCGTTTTAAATCGCATTTTATCGAATTGTTGCCATGGAGACAATTGTTACCGAACTAGGCTTGAGCATAGACGAGTGAACATAAGGGTTATTTTCTTTTCCGCTCGACTACCCTTCAGCAATGGATAGTTGATCCAAACATATTAGCGTATAAACAGTAACATTTATAAAATTCATTTATTTAAAAAAATATGTGCAATATATAATGTCATAAAGAGACTTTGATATTTTTTTTAGTATTTTAAACCTAATAATGCTCTATTATTTTTTTCCAATTTTTCTCTATCAATGATAAACTATAAACTACAAGTGACTAACACATACTGAAACATTTTCTGTCAATATAAGTTAATCAATTCGGGACGTTAACTTTGGGAAACCAGCCTGCATTAGTCCTGGTTTGGACTTCTTGTTATTATTCAGTAAACTGCGTGTTGACTGTGGGCATATTTAACGATTGGCCAAAAGAAAAAATCTTTTTTCTTTATTTTAACAATGGAATGTTACCTTTTTCGTATGGGAGAAGCAATTAAAATTGCACATATAAATTATAAAAACAAGCCTGAAATTCAAAATGTCAGTTGTCTAATTTTATAAGACGAAATGGGCTATCATTACTTTTAAACATGCCGCTTTCCGACTGACATCGCAAAAGTTTTTGCGCGTATCACTAGTTAATAATAAAATGCTGAAATTAAGCTATGTTCTTCGATAAACACATTTCACCCATGTTTACGTTATGATATATTTTAACATTAACACGTGCCGCGAATGAGATCAGAAGCCATTTCTCCCTCGGAAACACAAAACTTGCTGTCCATTCATGCCAAATGTCTTCTTTTCTCATTCGTCTACTGAAAAATTCTGCTGCGACCAACTGTGTGGGAATGTTCGCATTAGCATATTTCACATTGAAGGTCCCAGAAGCGAACCCTTAATTGGCTGAGAAATGATATCGATATGAAACGTGTCGTCTGCTGAGATAAAGCGCGAAACTTGGGTTTGATTTAATTTTCTACTTTAAATATATGCTGGAAAGGGGGGTGTTAAGGGGATGAGTATGGGCAGCGGGCGAATTCGCCTCACGGAGTCCCTAGTACAGGTATGGTCATCCGGCGGCTCTTTGGTAGTTGATATGTGGCTCTTTGAAGCTTCGGCTGCCTTATATATACCGTAATTTTCCGATTGTAATGTTCAAGGGAATTGTTGAAGTCAATGATTGTCAGAGGTTTCACTAAATAAAATGGTGAGTTTTTGTTTGTATCTTTATTATTATATGCTACGGCTGCTACATTATGTATAAAATACATTTTATTAGCTCATTGCATGTTACTGCGTCTCTTCGGTGATGTCCATTGCAGTACCTACTGTGGCTCCTGCTCAGGTCTAGATTGGCCACCCCTGCTCTGCCATTATGGTATTGTTGGAAAATTCAATTAGCTATCAATTCAAATAGCTGCTTCTTAGATATATAGGATACTAGCTGAAACGCCCGGCTTCGCTCGGGAAAGTTTTCTTTTAAGTAGAATACGATTTTTATTATTTTTATTGATATATCACTTTTGATGCCATATCACAATAAAAATAATAGAATAAATTTTGAAATTTACTTACTTTTGCTGTTTGGTACCCCAAGTTTTGAATTGCTGGTTCGGAGGTTTGGGGGCGGAGCTCCCACAAAAAAAGATCCAAACTTTACTAAACGTTCCCCATTCCTAAATTACGCAAGCGATGTTTACATTAACATTTACTATTTTATGTATTGTATTGTAAAGTTTTACTATTAATATAATTACTCATTAACGTCTTACTTAATATTCACATGGATAGATGCACCGAAGCCTTTAAAGCAGCAATAAAATTATGAGATACTATTAGCCAAAACGTAAACAATAGACAACATCTTGCTTACCGAACAAATTTAAGTATATGTATCGATTTATGTTCCGATAAATCTTTCAATGTTAATGGTAAAAGATAACAATGTTGTAATATTCCTTAAAAATAATTTGACTCACTTTAAAAGTATTCATATACTATATGTAATCCATTTGTACCCTTTATCTTGGCGTTGGCTATTCTTCTTCTACGGCGCGCCACGGTGTGGACTTTCCTTGCATTAGTCTTTACGTGGCTATCTCCCTTTGAAGAGGACAACAATTAAGAAATTTAGCTTTGTTGCTGCCTGGAAAATGTTAATAAATTTTGTGCTTAAAGGATAATTTCGAGGGATTTAACATATAATACGACAAAACATGAACATAATAAAAATATTCAGTCTTTCGTGCGTAAAATAAGCCATTTCCCGTGATCGTAAGTTAATTTTTAGGTATCCACATCAGTGAAGGGCTGCATGGCATTTTCAGGCTTCTCCACACCATTTCCCATGCATTTTTATGGAAATATTTCGTTTACTCCATGGGGTATAAGAGACCAAGTTCTTCCTTTAGTCCATAGGATGGTCCATGAAACTTTTGAATTCGATAGCTTCAACGGTGTAAAAACGTAAAAAGAACATACATACATACACACACACTCTAAAATATTTATAAGATACTAGAAGATTTACCCGGCTTCGCACAGGTTGCTGTTTAAATGAAATACAGAACATATTTTATTATTAAAATTTATAAATTTTATTTAAAACTTTTCATATTGACTTTTTAAATACAAATTATTTTATTCCAATGCTTTGTATAGACAATATAATATACGTAAATACTCACCAGCAATGTGTGGAAATAAACGTTAAATTCAAATTTAAATTAAATAATATACTATAGTATTACACCACGTTTAAGCACGATTTACTAAATAAGAATATTTATTAAGTAACTAAATAAATACACCGAAACAACATTATGATTTTAACAATGTCAGTGTCGTCAAAGTATTTATCGTTAAAAAAGCAAATTTAGTCCAAATTAATGGAAATAAACGTAAAATGCGAGCGTTTTTGAGACAAGGACGATAAGAATAAGAAACTATGATCATTCTTCTTAAATACTGTAAAGGTACGGAGTTCTTACATCATTTTGTCAAATTTATATAAGCAAATGAATGAAAGCCTGCACTTATAAAAGTCAATTTTTACGTATCTTATAGGGAATAAAAAATGCGAATAACTTTTTTATGGGAAATTCGTCCGGAATTTAAACTACCCTATGGCCTAAGAGCATTGATTTAATGCGTAGATTACATTACAATCCATTTGATTTCAGCCAATGACATATGCATATGATGACGTGATAATTTTAAAATCATTTTTTTATCCGGATACGATTAAAAGCACGGATGATGATGCCATAATCTTAACACACAAAACATCCTATTTTTTACATAAAGTTTAGTGTAATATATAGGCTATTTTCATAATGATTATTATAGTTATTGCTTAAAAAGGGCAATCTGAGCCATGAAATTTGAAATTCGAAAACTTGGACGGGATCCGATTACCAGAGAATTAAGAAATTCCTGGTAGATGCCTTAATTTCTGGGGAAATGAAAACTATTATATTATTTAAATGGGCTCTGTGTAGTTCAAATGATGCCGTGTTGGTTTGTATACGAGTTTAGATCTTGGTGTGTGTTGAGTTTTTAAGCGCTTGCAATATGAAAGCACCGAAAACTTGTAAAATAAAGAGCTGTTGGCTATTTTAAAGTCTTCCTTGCATCAATGAATACCAAAAGTGGCATTCATTGACATTTTCATATATCTGCTTGAAAATTCTATATGTAAACTATAAGCAATTTTCAATGCATATGATTTTTGGTGTGAGCTTACGTAATCAATTCGAGGTACGGATATTTTTAAAGAATATTTCGTTTGTGTAATTGTTGAAATATTTCATTTATACGTAAAGTACGAAAATAATTCTTGAATGTAGTTCATGGGAATTAATATTCTACGCCTTGCATAGGAGATGTTGAAACAAGTTTCGTTCTCACCATATGAACTGAATGAAATTAAGGAACCTTATATATCTCAGATGGTGACTGTTTGTTACGGCTGTCGGTTCTCAATAAAATGAGCAGAATATATATATCGATGAATAGACATATCATCACTCGTACTTATTTTAATTAGAATCCGTCCAGTGGTTATGAGATGAAAGTTACGACAGAGGGATGTGTTCCGCTATTACAGCTTCGCTGGTAAAGAACACCTAAAAACCAAATTTTTCTCTCTCAAGCTCTTACAAGAACGCCTTTGAGATAACTGTGTATTCCATATATTGAGTATACTTTCCCTTCTTGTTTAAGACCAATTTATTTTCTTGTTATGTTATGAGATGTGTGAGGATCTTATGTGATGGTGATCAATATCGCCTTACTTCAATTACAGTCGGATGCATCCAATACACGACTTCAATGATATTTCTTTACCTGAACCATGGTTACTTAGAATTATTGTTGAGATAGCGGCCGTTATATCAATAAAAAATCTGATGTGGCCACCACATGACTTTCTCCATATCTGTAATATTTCTAAAAATTCCAAATAGGTTAGATAATAATAAATATTTTAAGAAACTGCGAAAAAAATTTAGACTTGACAAAGAACAGAAATAAACTCAAATCATAACCTTCTGATATTGGATATAGCCACAAAGCTCCAACAATTAAGAAAATCAATTGGAGCGTTACTTACAATAAGACGTAACTAAGCGTCAATTGTTAACAATAGTCATAGGTAGGTGGCGTGGTGGTGGCAGCTAATATATAAGATATCTCTTAAATAATGCATTATATGAAAAAATATTTCCAACAATTGTTGTAGAAAATTAAATTTTCCACAACTTTTATTCCAGTACATTTTTACATTTATCAAATATTAAAGCAAATATTTCAAAATAACCGAAAAGTGACAAGAGTAAACACCCACATCCGCGTTCAGAAACGAGAAAAATTGTTCTGCTACGATTGTTCAGAAGTAGATTATCCGCCCGGCAAGTGGAAGACCCGGGTTCGACTCCCGGTCATAGCAAACTTTCTTCTCGTTTCAAAATTATTCCCACCCACTTCCGATTGACCAATTTTTTCCAAAAACTAATTAGTTCTGCTAACTTTTATAAAAATGTTAAATATAAGATTTCGCGTTGATCTGATTAATAGTTTGAGTTCGAGCACCCACAAAAAGCTATCACACAGACATCATCGAGAAAATGGTCAAAACGTGTTCAGAGGACCTCAAAACGTGTAATTCCGTTGAAATCTCGAAGTCGATTTTTTTCATGAATACAATACTTTCCCCTATACTACGTATATGGAGAAAGTAAAAATGCCTTTAACGTGACACAATCGTTTTGACCCACTTGGGATATATGTCTTTTGCAGCCACCTTTTTGAGGTTCAGACCTTATGTTCTGGCCTATATCTATTAAGCTCTCAAGTCCTTCTACTGCGTCAATATTTTAGCCCAAAGAATTGAGTGCGGCTGTTTAATAATTAACAATGCGTTATAGAATTCTCTATAACAAGGAAGCTTAGCGACTGGAATTAATCATCACAGAATTGTATGCATTTCTATGGAAAATATGGTTGTTTAGCCAGTATTCTATTTGTGCTGCGTTATTCAGGAACCCTTCCCCGCGCTGAAAATGATAAACATAACTTACGTGTGCGCTCGGTTGTTCTGCTTTGATGGATGTATTGATAAGAATTGATCAACAAATGGACAGTCAAGGAATATACGTTCGCATAACTCCGTACAAAAGAACCCAGGACGAATGAAATGCTTGTGGAAGAAAGTGATCGATTATCAGTCGAAGGGTCATGGTGACGAAAATATTGCCACGTTCTGAACGTCTGCGCCCTTGTTGAAAGTCGAGAGAGTTTTCGAACTCGCTCCTTTTCCATTGGAACTTAAACACGATACCGAGAGTGGAAACTCCAAACGAGTAGTCAGGTTCGGCGTTGCGGTTCATTTGATGGCTACATCCCCTATGGTGCTGCAGGTAAGGTACATGTTTTCAATTTGGAATGGAATCGGCCTTTAAATGACCCTGTTGCCTTATTGAACAACTTTTGGATACGTCATTACCATCAACAATTGTTTGATTTCGTTTCTTCGGCGATCCAATTAAAGCTGGACACCCTTCGCACAATTGATTTTCACTCTTTGGATATGAGAGATCAGGGGATTAGTTCCCTTCTCAATGAAAATTATAGGTAATCACCTCTATCGTCAGCTAGCAATGCTATTAATTATTATAGTTCCTTGGTCTTCATCTAGCTCTCTCCCGCTTATCTAAGTACCTTGCCAGAAGTTTTGTCCGAGTGACGGACATTTCTCTACTTCGGCACAAAGGGGTCATGGTCATACTGCAAGTATGGGATCTTCTATAAACCTTGACTATGTGATTCAAATTAGAGATATGCCGGTTTTGTATCCGAAATTCACACCTGGGTTTCCAAAATATGTAGAATGTCGTAGTTACTTCGTAATCATTCAATTGACTTTTGTTTACGGTTGGAGTCGAAATTTCAATTCATAATTGACTTTTAGATAAAAATATAATAAATATTTCGCATTTCAAAATCACTCGCGGATCAGATGAGGGCTATTTTTATAAAAATCTACCTTGCGTTTTTTTAGCATTTAAGAAACGATATAAAAATTAAGTCCTACAATAACATCCAAGGCAGCCTGCGGCCTAGTGTTCCGTTATTAAAACATTCCTTTTGTCCGAAATGTAAAGGAAAACATTTTTGCTAATATTTTCTGCTATGTAAGAGGGGAAGAAGGCTTTATGACCACATTCTTTATTTTTTTTGCGACAGCGACATTCTTCGCAAAAAATGGCCCTTCCATGTCCTGGGATGTTAGGAATTGATGGACATATCGATTTGAACTCGTCACCTTTGGAAAAGTCATCAAACGAGCCTTTGTTCGGATTTATACTGGTTATGACATGTTTTTCTGGCTGGATCTTCGACTGGAAGAAAAAGGATTGGAGTAAATTAATTATTCTCGGAAGAAATTAATTTATATCAAAGAAATGTCGTCTTCGAGTTGATGAATGGAACTTGGAACTGCAGATGAGCGTGTTGGAGAGGAGGGTGATTTTTTTACTTGCACAATGTAAAAAGCAGCCGTGACACGAAAAATGGCTAGTTTTTATGTTCTGGATGATAATCGAGCGTCGAGTGTATGCATTTCGATCTATATGGACGTACTCTGGTACCTTCAAGCTGTTGTCTTTTTGACAAGTTTTTCTTCTATTCTTCTTTTCAGGTTATTTTGCAAAGAATCGGACTAACTTTTTTCTTTCATTGAGTAGAATAAAAAAAGTTTCGTAGATATTCGTAGTCTTTCTTGTAGCTAAAGGCGCAATATTCCATTCGCGAAGCCATGTAACATTTTACCTTTGTGCTAAAAAAACATGCTCTTTATAATGCAGGGTGACAAAAATGCAACCTTTGGACTCCGATTCCATTGTGACGTCTTAGAGCTGGGGAAAATGAAATTTTGATACACCGGTCAAAATATTTAACAATGCTACGGACCATATGGAAGAAGGCTGGCACACGTCTTCGCCCAGTTTTCGCAATAACTTTGTCTCAAGAGTTGCGGGAAACTCATTTAATCCCCTTAAAAGACGAGTCAGCTCAACATTTTTCATGAATATGTGTTTGAAGTCATCGTAGTTTATTAGTTTTGATCATGTGTTTTAGAAATCTTAGTGGTTTTCAGAATAAAATTCTATCGTAACTCGTTGACAAAATTTTCTAACTATCAAGTAGAGCATGGAATTCATCTTCAAAGCATGAGTTACTTGAGGAGACGTAAGAATTCCCTGGAGGAAATCATAAATCGGGATTGCTCGAATGTGCATCAAGGAGACGTGTTCTGGGCGTCCGCACCCTTGCTAAAGGTATGCAAGATTTTCGGACTAGCACCATTTCCATTGGAGCGTGAACACGACGGCAATAATGATGCTTCCATTATCTTTGTAAGGTACAGCATCGTGCTTTATTTGGTAATCGCCTCTGCAATGATTTTGGACATACGCGAAAAAATTGTATTCACTAAAGTAATGAATCTAGAGCTATTCTTGGAAACATATTGGACGATGACCGCGTACTTCATTTCAATTAACAACTGCTTAATTTTGTTTCTCCGCCGATCCAAAGTGCACCGCATATTGGCAGATTTTGTCAAATTCGACGAGAGACTAGTCAAACTTGAAATCCGAATCGACGCGCATAAGTTTCGCAAGAATGTCATAAGACAGATGTTAGGCTTCTGGCTCGCTGTGCTGTGTTTTGTGTATCTGGAACACGCGTCCAATCCGCCGTATTCGCGGATAAAACGAATCGATCGGTTTCTTGCTACCTTTTACACGGCCAGCAGTACAGCCTTGCACCAGCTACAGCACTACAATGTATTGCGACACATTAACTTGAGGATTGCTTGTTTAAACAAAGAAATTGATCGGAGCGGCTCGACTGGATTCTTTTCAGGAATGTCGTCGAGAGGAATTGCGCCTGCGAAGCGATGCAAACTGTGGGCGTCCCTCTACCTAGACCTCTATAAGTTCTGCGTGACCGTGAACAAGGTCTATGGAGATGTAGTCTTGTTCAACGAGATATACACTTTGGTCGACATAGTGGTTGTGCTTTTCTTCTTCGTTGCTACCATGGCGCCGGGTACTGGACTCTATACCAACCTCCCTCAAAGTGTCTTTGGCGTATTTTGGATAGTCACTGAAACTTTCGGAGTAGTACTCATCGTGCAGTCGTGCCAATCAGCGTCTGATAAGGTGGATTGAATATTCTGAACATTTTTGAATTTTTCTTGTTACGTCAACGTCCTTGATATAACTTTATAATTGATTATCTGCTAAAGTATAGAAGAATAATTTCTACAATTTAACAAGATAATAATAATTTCTATTGCTTATTCTCGTTTATAAAACAATTTTAATAATACACGTTTTAATATGTTCAGAACATTTTTGTCGTTACAGAATGCATACGTTAAGGCTTATAATTTTATTTTATTTATCCAAGAGAGAGAGAGATATCTGTATTCTCTATGAAAACTGTTTTCGATATAACCCTTAAATCTACGGCTTTCATTGATTTAAGACAATGTAGAAATGCTTTTTCCCTTTTAATTGAAAAATGATAATTTTAATGTATGCATTAGTATGACAATTCAATATTTAATCATTGTGCAATTATCAATGCAATATATTTTCAGAATATACCAACTTAATTAACAATAGATATATCTTTAGACGTAGGATGTGATTGTAGAACACTTTTAGGCACTTAAAATGGGAAATATTATTACTGAATGTAGTTAGTTACTAGTTATTTACTGAAATGTTGATGCCTCAGATACAACACGATACGTTTCACAGACCTACTGTTTTATCATGTTACGATCTGTGTAATGATCTCGTGCGGTGACGATGGATATGGTCATGCTTCTATCTCTACCGGATGCGGCATTAGTCCTAGTGTGGATGGTCTTTTATGAACCATGATTAATTGGAGATACTGGTGAGATAGCTTGCCATTATCTTACCAAAGACTCCCTTTAGCGAGGTACCATGGTTTAAGTAGGCGGGCCAATTGGATATTGAATCATTTCACTTTTACCCTTTTACGGACAAATTTTGAGGGAATGAGACCTTCAATACCTACCGAAAATAAATCGATTGACGTTGTCTTCACCTTCCATTTTGACGTTCGCTGTGTTTTTGGTCTTGGTAATTCAGAAATTTTTCACTAAGGATTTTGAAGTTTGGTCTCCGGTTCGTACTGAAAGACGCATGTTTTAACCTCGACTAGTGATCAGTTTCAGGATATTTTGGTCCTCTTGAATTCTTTCGTTAATATCAGAACAAAAATCCTACTGTCGCAATTTTTTATATAAAAATAAAGAGACTGTTACAATAAGTCTCTTTATTTTTACATTATGAAGAAATTCCAGCAAGTGACGCCTGAAACCATTAACTGTCGCCATTTTCGTTCGTCGGTCCACTGCTTTTGGTCCATTTTAACGACGGCTGAGAAACCTATTAAGAAAAAATGGAACAGTGCAAAATTTCCATAACACACGGTAAGCAATCGTGGACAGACCAATATTGCGACAAATTCCATAAGAAATTCAGTCTGTAAACTTTTGGGTCCAACTCCGACCATGACGAGTTAATCATCTGTAGATGACACCTTGAAATTGATTTATATTACATCTACACGATACCCTGCAAGTCACCTTTTTGGTGAATGGCATGGGATGCAGTACACCAAAGTTCCCTAAGATTATGATAGAGATGTATCATTACAAATTTCACTGAATGTAAATGAGAAAATATATGTAATCTCTGACGTATACATGACTAGTGCAGCGGTTTTCAACCATTTTTCTGTCGCGTCACACATATGGTCGATGCTTACGTGTCCGACACACTGCACGCTACAAAAAGGAGAAGTAGTATACGATAAAGAAGAGTTTAAGACTAAACATTTTTTTTCTAGTTGTTAAAAATTATGCAAGAAAAAACAAAAATTTTCGACAACACACCTACCGGCTCTTCGCGACACACTGGTTGAGAACCGCTGGACTGCTGGGTTGTACGCAGTGATTTAAATCGATCGCCATTGAGAGAATCAAGAAATTCGCCTTAGTTCAAATGTGAAATGATACGTGAGAGACGGAATCTTTTTCGGAAAATCGATTAACTGCCAAAATTCCAAGTTAATATAAAGAAAGTCCAATGCATTAAATTTTATCAAAAAATGTCGTGAAGCTGCCGAGGAGCGGTTCTTAATGACGATGAGTTCTTTAGTCACAAAGTTAAAACTAAAAAGATAGAGATAGTTTTGAAATATTATATCATCGCACTAAATATTTAAAAACTAGTGATTATTGTCCAAATCAGCAAATAGACTTATGAAAGGTGCGTTCCATTCATACAAGTCTTGTATTTATACGCCATATTGCACAAGCGTAACATAATCTATAAAATTTCTTTAACTGTAAATTGTCAATTTTTCACCGAAGGCAACCCTCTCAGCAGGAGGTATGTTTTCAGGTAAAGGAAGACTGCCTCAATTTTATTTCAGAATAATCGATTAAGATATATTTTTTGTTTAATTATTCATATTCCCTGTAAAAAACTACACTTAAATAGTTTTTTATTGGCGTTCCTGGGGTATTTTTAATAAAACCGCGCTCCAGCTATACAAACTGATATACTTAACCCAAGCCATGTCCTCCTCCGGCACCCGGGTTGGGTTGGGTTAGTTTTGTGTTGGTTTCCTGTAGACGTTGACTTTGCACCCACCCTCGGCTTGGGTTAAGTATAGTTAAGTATAGCTGGAGCGCAGTTTTCTTAAAAAATATGCCTGCCATCACAAGGAAGGGATAAAGTCACTAATACATATTTACTGAAGTAACAATTCCGTTGCTGTAAGTGTAGAGAGCTTTGCGTTAGCTGGGATCAAACTGCGATTTGGATCACTGGATGCAATATAATTTCTTTAGCAATGCAGCGTATGTGTTATTAATTCACAGGGAATTATCTAGCTCATCTTATGGCTGAGAATATTAAAGAACAAGTACTTAAAAAAATAATTGTCTGAAGAATCTCCAATAGCAACAACAAGGTTATAAAAAACTTGTTGCCATTTTGACTACAATGCAACCGTCTTCCGTGGTAATTCGCCCAAAATAGATTCTAAAAGATAACGTGCGGTAGTATTTTCGTTGTTTTTATATAGGGGATGGATTTCGTCGGAGTTGGAATGTGAATCATTATTTGAAATATCAAATAAATTAATTTAATTCATAATCCATGCGTTTTGTTAAAATCTACAAAAATTAGCGAGACTCAATTCTGGCGTAATGTGGTTTATTTTGACAAAACTTTGGATTGTACCCTGCGTATAAACTCGTGATTTAATCAGATTCTGTAAAAACGATAAGCCCTAGGTACCGCATTGACAGACCGTATACGAAATTGCTCAGACTTAAAGCAAAATTGCAAAAATCAACTTTTCGGAAAATACTATAAAAACTGAAACGATAGTGTTCATATAGTATCTCTAACCGAGGTCGGATGATAACAATTGTGTTTACTAAATTATCGCTGATATGGTAACACAAAAGGAGGTATAATAATGGTTTAAACTGTTTTAAACTAGTCGTTTTTATATAAAATGTCGCGCTTAACTGTGGATTATAGTTTTCAGACCTAGGGGCGTAAAACGTCGGTTAATCCGGCGAGTCGGTTAAGAGGGCTTCTACTGTATTGCAATTTACATATTTATTAACTCGAAAAAAAGATCTTATTTCACATAAATTATGTGTATTTTTTAGTAATATACTTTGAAAATTCTAGCAGGCATAATCAAAAACAGGATTTTTATTATAACATTGCGTACACCATTAAAAATTCTTTCGGAAGTTTTTATAAGAGCTTAAAAAGTCCAATACTAAATCTTTTGATAATTACTAATGCCCATTACTTTAAGAGTAATATTTCAATTAACGGTAGATCCATCGTTCGAGGAAATATTACGTTACATGCAATTGTAATGTCATTATTTATTTTTCGCCACTAAATTATCTCAGCGCCCCACGTCTTTATCCATGCGTCGACAGTATATCGCTATCGTTGGTTAAAAAATTCATCTTTTATTTTTTCAAATATATATATAATATAATTAGGTCCTATTCTCCTCTTAGCTCACTTCCAAAAAATAGTAAAATTGTAGGAATAAATCAAAAATCATTTTTGCGTATAATTTAACTCGAATCAAAGGAGAAAGAAGTCTCCTGTCCACATTATTTTAAATTTCTTGCTCAACCACATACCATATCTCGTCTTCAGATAAAAAAATGAGAATTCTTGTTCTTTTTGGGTGTGCTTATTTGGATATATTTTTTGCAATGAATCACCGTTGGGAGTAAATGTAAAACCTGCGTCTGAAAAAGAAAAGATATAGGAGGGATGGAATTCCTTTCGGAAGATATAATCGATTTCCTAGAAAAGGGTCAAGTTAATTAAAGTTTCTGAAAGGGTAGTAATTTTATCGAAACAACATTTGAAAACGGAACGGGTTTTCGATTAATGTGGTAAAAGACAAATACCAAACCTTTTCGAGAGAAATTTCTACGTCATTCCTAGTATTCTATGTGCTTATTCCGAATACGGAATGACGTAAAATATTTCTGCTTAAAAAAGGTTTAATTCGCATTGTGGCGGTGATACGGTACGGTACGGTATTCAACTACACCACACGTATTGATTGTTTGGTAAAAATGACAAAATAAAAATTAATGTTTCGATCGCCTGTCAGATATCCTCTTGAAGAATCTCAATCACGTCAACTCCGAGACGAAGAGGAGAAGGGTTCCAAGACTTTTCAATCAATTTTCGTCTAAACTCTGCCTCTCGGGGCGAGAAAGAGCAATAATAACCTTAAAAGGCTCGCGACGCAACGAGTTATCTATAATTTTCCCTGAAATTTTGTATTGAGCAATCGAGGTTTTGTAAATCCGAATCTGGAAAGGTTCAAGTATTTGTTAAAAGTATTCATTTTTTACACGTTCATGTTTGTAGGATATGCAGAATACTCAGAAACTCAACATCGAAGCATATATCCCTCTAAAGGACAGAAGAACGACATGGTAGAAATCTGCTGGGACGTGTTCTGGGCGTCCACTCCATTGCTGAAAGTCTGTAGGATTTTCGGACTAGCACCTTTCCCATTGGTTTACCGACGAGACGGCGAGAATGGAGCCACCAAACGGTTTGTCTGGTACAGCATCACGGTGTACTTGGTGATCGCCTCCGCTATGTTGTGGAATATTTTCTACATCATCGCAGAGAGGAAATAAATGAGCCTAGAAGTTGTCTTGATTGGGCTTTGTCCGAGTACTTTGTCACAATAAAGAACTGCTTGGGTGTATTTACCCGCCGATCCATGATACACGGAGTGTTAGTAGATTTGGCCACGTTCGATGAGAGACATACGACTCTAAAGACGTTCATCGACTCTCATAGCTTTCGCAAGAATGTCAGTATACAGATTTACATTTTCTGGCTTGTTTTTCTGATGCTAGGTATTCTGAGAAACCCTTCATACTCGTTATATACTGAAGGATACGGAGTCATTCAGTATATAGCTTTCCTTTACGCGGCCAGCATTACAGTTATGGTTCAGTTGCTTCACTACAACATATTGCTGCACTTAAACTTGAGGATGGTCTTCCTGAACGAAGAAATACGTCGTGGTGCGTCCATGAGTTCCTTCGAACAGTTTCTATCGCCAGGATTCGGAATTGTGTCTGCTAAAAGAGGTAAATGGTGGTCGTCGCTCTACCTGGATCTCTACAAGATCAGCCTTACCGTGAATAAAATCTCCAGAAATGTAGTATTGTTCTACACGTTGTCGACTTTGGTCGATGTTGTGGTAGGACTTTTCTACCTCGTGGATTCCTTGTTGCCGGATGCTGGACTCTTTTCCAACCTCGCTGCAAATATCCTCATCGTATTTTTGATAGTGACAGAAATTTCCGGTATCTTTCTCATCCTGCGATCGTGTCAATCGTCATGTGATAAGGTGAATTTATTTTCCTCAGCTTTTAAAACTTTCTATTCTTGTCTACTATATCTTTTTGTTTGTTTGTTCGCTTGCGCAAAATATAGTCATACTTTCCGATTACCTACAGTTACCAAATTTTGCATAAACTATTATACCGCTTAAATTATCTGAATGCGCTACTTTTCACAATAAAATACGCTGGATGAAAAGCTTAAAATATTATTACTCTTTTTCTTTGTCTTAGTTTGAGATTTTTCCCGCATCATAGCAAAAGCGCTTCAATAGCAGTCGTTTATAGTTGTTTTGATGTTTAGTTGTTAAGAATGTCTTCCTATATTACCTATTAATACGATAAATATGATAAATTTATTACTTGATATCATTGTCTAAATAAATTAACACTAACGACATGTTTCGGTTTTATTTATTACTAGGTGCCCGTTGCAGTACTTCCTGCAAACGTCTTAAAACCCTTGCGTGAAGTGGCCCAATGCGATAGTTCCTATGACAAAAAATTGTTACAAAGAGTGTTATTAGTTAAACCACTTTTATTGCCTCTCCAATAATCATATAGCCCACACCATTTTCATAACCAAAAACGCCTACGTGATTTAGACTACCGGAACAGAATATTCTTTGTTTTATACAATATTTCTGATGGTACAGCATATCGTATGTTCTGTGGTTTGTTTAATATTAAGTAATCAATGCACCGGCTACGTGTCATTATCGAAAGAAATTAATCACAAATATTACCAATATAGTAGGTAATTTGCTTTAAACTGCCCAATAAAACTTGCAAACGAAAGAATATTTTCATTGTATGCGTGAAATATCTTCCTATTTGAAATATTAATTGTCCATTACTACAGTGCATTGGAGTCGTTTCTTTTCTTCGCAACGTGTTTCATTTGTTTTATATTTAAACAAAACCTTTCAATCGGTTATTGTCCTTAATGCGTTTGTTTCATTGTAAGCTTAGTGCAAATGCACTTGAAAGCCCAAGTTTAACAATACACAAATCCGAGATGAACAATTGAAATGTTGAAAAATCGGAGAACATCGAATATAAACTTCAAATATGAGGAAACACGAATTAAACAACAGAATCGATGGTAAGAACAAGAATCTTCATTTCTTTCTACAAGAAATAGTGCAAAGCTAGAGTCAAAGTCTCGATCGATTTTATAATGTTAAAGCCTGAAGGCCTACACATCGTATTCCAGCCGATTATGTGTTAATCAAATGTAAAAACGAAAACTTTCCTGATATCGTACCCATGCCTTTTCGGGACCTGCAGGAGTTTGCGCCGAGCATGCAGGGCGAAAGATTTATCGAAATCGAGACCACCGTATTCGATTTATTTGCGTTTATACTGGGAAGTGACGTAACTCGAGGATTAATTGATTTTTGTTCTTAATTCGTTTGTTTTTTATTAGCTTAGTGCAAATGCACTTGAAAGTCCGAGTCCATCAATGCAAAACTCCGAGGTGAACAATACCAGCTACCCTAGCAACATCCTTTTTAAAATGTTAAAAAACCTGAGAGAATCGAATATAAACTTAAAATATGAGCATACACGACTTAAAAAACATAATCTACGTTAAGAACAAGAATTTTCATTTTTTCTACGCGAAATGGTATACATCTCGAGTCAATGTTTCGGTCGTAAGATATTTTAAAAGGTTTAAGACATAAGGTCTACACATCGTAATCTAGCCGATTACGTGTTCATCAAATGCAACAAGATTGGAAAGGTGTACTTCATGTCGAGTACACAGAGTTTCCAAATACGTCAATACGTTCTTTGAGATAAAGGGTTCCCGAGTTGAAACAAAGGTACTTTGTCAACTATATGTAGGTCATATAAAGTGGTCGTAATTGTTGCCCGATTTTAACCAAAATTGTAATCGGTCGACCAATTTTAGCAAAACTCATCAATACAAAATTGCATTACAATACGTCAAGTGGTTTCCGAGTTTTAACATGCAGACGGACGGACAGAAACAACCTCCCCTATATGCGTTCACTTCGCGCAAAGAACGCATAATAACGAAAACTACCCTAGTATTGAAACCATGCTTTTCGGGGGACGAATATCCACTTATAACTTGCAAGAGTTTGCGCCGAGTATTCCGGCGAAAGATTCGTCGAAATCGAATCAACCGTTCTCGGTTTAATATCGTTCATACTGAAGATGACGTCACTCGGGGCTTCAGACGCGGGGACGCAGGCAGGGACACAGCGGTTATAATATGTTCAATTTCGATAATTATTTTGAACAACATTGTTTTGGTTACTCTGCAAAGCATCGTTATAATTTGTTGTAGGATTCTTATTATTTTGGTGGTACTATCTTACACGAATTCAACATCTATTAAGAAATATATTTAGTGCTTTAAGGGATAATTTCCACGAAAGTAGTGTTCTGTAAAGGATTTTTTTTCATTGTACTATAATTTCTTTTGGATAATACATTTTGGCCGTTTTGCTACTCAGAAATAAACCTGAATTGAATCTCAGAAATTACCGCACCCGAATAAATACCCATTGTTTCCAGACGAATTGATTAAATTATCATTATTATTATTAGAACTTTAAGACCTCACACTAGAGAAACGACAGTTTTAACTGGAATTTCTAAAGGTAATGCTGTTTTTATTCTCCGGATTCCGTTAATATCGCCAGCAACGATTCAGTTCAAGAGATTGCATTTCCCAGAACGTCTTGCGTTTGGAATGTCAATAAAGAAATCACAAAGACACTCGTTTAAAGTAGCAGGAACAGATCTAACAACAGATTCTTTTGCACACGGACAACGTTATGTTGCAATGTCAAAAGTGGGAAATAGAACAAATCTGTTTATTTTAGCGAAAGACCGAAGAACTACAAATATAGTTTACCAGCAAGATTTAACCAACACCAGTTCATTTTATTCACTAATTAAGAATATCTGATTTAATTTAATATCCATAGTAATTTGTCAATAAAATTATTGATGTTTGCAAATGAAAAAAAATTTAAAATTTCTTTAACTTCCCTTTTATAAGCACATTAATAGAAATTTCTTTTACATTTATTTAAACTCAAGAACTTTCCTTTAAGTGTAATCTACGCAAAACGGCTTTGCCCGGTGAACGATGTGCCTCACCTGCTAATAAAATAATTAGTTTTGTTTTTCATCGGAAAAAGTTATGATTATTTTGTATGTTTGCTATACGTTTGGTCACCTCGTAAGAAGTATTAACAAAAATTTGCAAAATGGTTCCTAAGCTCAAGGAGCAGATTTCTGTCTATGTTCGGATGCAATGGAGCCATTTTGATTCAAAATGGCAGAATGGAAGTTTCAAAACTGCAATGATTTTAAACAAATTCTTCCGGATTGTATAGGTTATAGTTTTCCCCACAGTATTATAATAAAATTACATAAATTCTTTTTAAATAAGAAGTTAAAAATTAAACTATCCATTTATAAATCTCATTATTTTTTGTTTCTTAGAATTTCCGAGCAACGCAAGGTACTTTCAGCTAGTTTCAATATTTTCGGCAGAAATTTGGTAGTTCTATAGTTAGTTATGTGGAAAAATTCCAACTTTATGAGAAGATTCGTATGTTAGAATTTTCTGCCTCCAATTATTCTGGCAGTTCAATATTTTATTCCTCATATGGACGCGCTCTTTTTTGTTTAATCTTAAATATGCTTTAATATTTCAAGATATATGTACGCAATGAAAATTATTTTTTCATAAAAGTTTATAAAGGGATTGTTTTTTCGTTTGATGAAGAAATGAGAAAAATATCAAACATTTTCGAGAGAAATTTCTTCTTCATTTCTAGTAATCTAGGTGTTGATTCCGAGTAAGTATTAGATAATATTTCTGCTGAAAAACTGTTTCATTTGCATAGTGGCGGTGTTTAATTTAATTCCAATTATGTAATCCGAGTACACCACCCATATCGATCGTTTGGTAAAAAAGGACGAAATAAAAATTAATGTTTCGATCGCCTGTCAAATAGTACATCCCTCTTGAAGAATCTCAATCACGTCAACTTTAGATGATTGAAATCACTCTGGGCCACACAAGAGTAGAATACCAAGACTTTTCAATCAATTTTCGTCTAAACTCTGCCTTTCCAGCCTGACAGAAACGACAAACACCTTAAAAGGCTCGCCAGGCTACGAGTCTGCTATAATTTTTCCTAACGTTTTGTATTGAGCGTTTGACGTTTTGTGAACTGAAACGATTTGAAGATTTTTTAAGAAAATTCATTCGTTACACGTACATTCAAGTTGGCTACGCATCATCTACTGATATTCAGCATAGAAACATGGATCCATCGAGAAGCCAGAAGAACACCGTTGCATATATCTGCAAACTGGACTTGCCAACACTGCATCAAGAGGACGTGTTCTGGGGGTCTGCACCGTTGTTGAAAGTCTGTAGGATTTTTGGACTAACACCTTTCCCATTGAGTCGTGGACACGATGGCAAGAATGACGCTTCCAATGTCGTTATCATGTACAGCGTCGCGGTCTACTTGGTTATTACATTCGCTATGATTTGCGACGTATGGGACAGAACTCTAGATACTGAAGGAATGACCTTAGAAGTAGCTGTTGGAACATATTGGTTAGTGGGCGCATATTTAATCGCAATTTACGACTGCTTAATGTTGTTCCTCCGCCGATCCAAAGTGCACGGCATGTTCACAGACTTTGTGAAATATGACGAGAGACTCGCCGTACTCAAAATCCGAATTGACTCGCATAGGTTTCGCCAGGACGTTAGAAGACAAGTGTTAGGATTCTGTCTTTTTTTTTCTGATGGTTACTCTTCTGATCAACCCTTCCTATCCGTTGCTTTCGTTTGAAAATGGATTCTTTTATTATTTCTCTAGCATTTACACGGCCAGCGCTACGATATTGGTTCAGTTGCTGCACTACAACTTCTTGCGGCACTTTAACTTGAGGATGGATTGCTTGAACGAAGAAATACGTCGAAGCGCGACTACAAATTCATTCAAACATTTCCCAATCCAAGGATCCGTAACCGTGCCTGCGAAACGATGTAAACAGTGGACGTCGCTCTACCTTGACCTATACAAGATCAACCTTGCCTTGAACAAAATCTTCGGAAGTGTAGTATTGTTCTACACGATGTATACTTTGATCGATGTAGTGGTGGCACTTTTATTCTTCGTGACTGCCTTGTTGTCGTGTGGTGCACTCTTTTCCGTCCTGACTGATAGTATCTTGGCCGTATTTTGGATCGTCACAGAAATTTTCGGAGTGCTTCTCATCGTGCGATCGTGTCATTCGTCATTTGATAAGGTGAATTTAATGTCCTCCGCATTTTAAAGATTTCGTTTCTCGCTTCAATTATTCGGCAGAGGATAGACACATTGTAGTTAGTAATGTGGTCAAATACGAACTTTATGTTTATATTAGATAAAGAATTCTATTCCTAGTTGTCGTGGAACCTACATATTCTATGTTATATAGTATATAGTTTAAAATGGTAGGCAAACCGATTCCAAACTTCATTGCAGGCGATTTAACTAATGCCGAATCCAGTACGTATCTTACAGCACACGGGAAATATATTTTCCATATAGACCGTTTTCAGCATTCGACCATAATTCTTTAACTTCGTAAGTTACGAAGCTTTTTGCATTTTTCAATGTTGGTTACTTGTTAGTATTTATGTTAATATTCAGGTTAAAGCTTATATTTACTCAGTGAACGGAGCGCATCAGTGTCACAATAAATCGATAGGGCTAGAGTATCTTCTTAAACAATCTACGAATATTAAAAAATACATTTCCCTTAACCAATATTCACTAACTATGGCCTTTTTCGCGTGCCACCCTTCAAATAATTTTGTCCATAACGTTTACAAAAAGGTGAGTCTTATATTGTAACAATATAATGTGGTATCATTACAATAGGAAATGCTTGTGAAATCAAAGAAAATTTCTTTTAAATACATATCTTTGTAATTCTTCTTTGAAATATCGTGCCATATAGAATCTCTTCGCGTGCCGCAGGTTGCCGACCCATGGCATAAACAGTGGGAGTGAAAGAAGGGTTTTTCCTTTTGCTTTAATACGAGTCTTTTTTGAAAGTCTCACTTTTCAACACCGAATAAGGCTAATGGTTTTCTTGAGAATACATGCTCCTAAGCAATTGAAGAGATGCATCTTTGTGGTAATATCTATTGGTTCAATGATGGGATTTTCCACGGGCATCTCAATACATAGAGAGAGGGTCAAGGAAACGAATAACGAAAAATGTAAAAAGAGAATTCATGCATTGTTTTACTATTCGCTTTACATGGTGGGAGGGGGCGATTTACGGGCGGATATCAATTTTTGTCACCTTGACTTGCGATAGTGAAAACGCACTGCACCCCCTGCCATCCACCAAAAAGGTGACTTTCAGGGTATAATGTAGATGTTGATGTATTTGGCTTAAATAAAAAATAACATTAATTAATAAGATAATTTTGGAATTCTCTTGAAAATTTCCCAACCAAATACAGTCGGAGATAAAAAAACCGGTTCGAACCGGTTCAACCGAAATTTTTTTCTTTTGTGTGAACCGGAACGAAAACCGGAGGGGAAAATATTTCGGTACGATGCCCTGGTTCTCTTCGCCCGCAATGGAAACGCACGTTAAGACTGTTTTCCACATTTTACTTAAAATTCACTTTCCATCATCCCCTCCTCCATAGTGCCATTCTTTTCCTTATCTTCCCCTGGTTTTTCCCTATCCCTCCCAACTCCACTCCTCCCGCGAATCACCTAGGACTCCCAGTGTTATCCACTCTCTCTCCCATTCCTTCCCCAACCAACAACCCCACCTCTCTCCTTCCCCCATTTCCCCCTCTCTTCTCCCCTCCTTTCTCCATCTTTTGTTTCCTTCCCAACGTCCTGTTTCTGGCCATATATTTTTTATTCTTGTTGCCTGATAATGGTGGTGATGCATCGAAACTGATCGTGCGTGTATATTTTTATGTGGATTTAACACAAAGTTATTTTAAACTGTGTCGTATTGTTCAAGTTAACAATGCCTATCCTAATCTCATTTTAACAAAACAAAACGTCAAATAAAAATCGGGGTTATTAGAAAGGGTAAATAATTTAAAATAAAATTATTTGGGGGTTATTGCTAACAATTATCTCAATTTACGATATATTATGAGCAGTTCGTGAACCTGTTACGCTCTCAGCTAACGAGGAATTCGAGAATGGTTTATTCCATTGCGGCCATTCTTTCAGTAAACAGTCGGCCTAATGCCTAAAGAAGATTTGGATGATCGATTAGAATAAGTATTGTTTTGTTTTTCGAGAAACTAGCCATTAAACGTTTTCCCTAATTGGTTTAGTGGGGTAGTTGAAGCGGGCACACGCTGGATTCCTTCGAAATCTCAATCATCTACATAGACGGGAATTTTGTTAAAACACGTATAAAAGATAAGATACCAATATATCCCCATACATGAAATATGGTGTGTCGCAGGATTAATGAAGAAAAGTATTTGCTATTTCCTCAACGATTCCTGAATTTGCGACGAATTTGCCAAGTGTCGAATTTGCCTTACGAAGAATTTGCCATGCGACGAATTTGCCAAGCGACGAATTTGCCATGCGACGAATTTGTATTGCGAGGAATTTGTATTGCGACGAATTGGCGGGACGCCTCTCTCTCTATCTCTCTCTCTCTCTATCTCTCTCACTCTATCTCTCTCTCTCTCTCTCTCTCTGTATACCAGGACTTATCAAAGGATCTCGCCATTAAGCTACAACGTTCTCATAACGCCTGCATCAGATTCATCTTTAATCTTAAAAAATCTGACCATGTCTCAGAATACTTCCGTCGACTCTCCTGGCTAAAACTTGATTCCCGAAAAAACCTTCACCTTCTCTCTCTATTGTATCAAATTCTAAATAACAACATCCCTTGTTATCTTTCATCTAATTTTGTCACCATTAATACAGTTCACCATTGCAATACCAGAGGATGTGATAAACTATTAACTCCACTTCATAGAACTGAAATTTACAACAAATCCTTTACCGTCACTGCTTGTAAACTCTGGAATGGCCTTCCAACGTTAATAAAAAACTCTCTATCTCTAAGCACTTTTAAACGCTTGTATTACAAGCATCTCCTCTCACTTCCCATGCATTGAACCACACTATCTTTTCTTTCAGGTTGTCACAAGAATGCGCTTAATAGGCATAAATTTATAATTTTATTTTATTTATTTTCCTGTATCATAATGACGATGTAATCTCCCAGGCATACCTTACCCTAAAATCCCTGTTCCCCTCTTACCCCCCCTCCCTTATATGGATATAAATGTATGTACATATGTTTGCATTTATGAATGTTTTTTTTTCTCTGTTTCTCATATTACTGATTTTTTTTTCTTTTCCTTCCCCTGAACTATTTTGAAATTTTCGCGGTTTTTTACACCTCTCTTCTCTTCGTAGGTGTTTTCCGCAGTGGGAATTTTTTCTGTGCTAAAACATAACTGATACACAGTTTTTTATGACCCGCAAAACTAACATTCTTTGGTAATGCTCTGTTATCTACTAACAAATATATTAACTTGTAATTAATTTGTATTTTGTTAAAATCTGTATGTAATTAATTTCTCTTATTTTGTAAATATTGTAATTACTTATATGACGAAAGGGTTAAATGTAAGAAGGGACTACATAGTCTCAATTTCGCCCTAATAAAGTCGTTTGTCTGTCTGTCTGTCTCTCTCTCTCTTTATATATATATATATATATATATATATATATATATATATATATATATATATATATATATATATATAATTGTACGCTGTGGATACGTCACAATAACACGTTGTGTGTCGGATTTAGAGTCCCGTACTACACTCAGTTCATGGACATTTTCTCATAAGTACAAAAAACACGCAAAATCACGTGGCCGGTTCAATTTTGGTGATTTTCTTGGTTAAAAGTCACGATTTAATAAGTAAAAGATTAAATTAAGAATTAAAATATACTTATTACTTTCGATTTTATACTTTTTTACTGTAAGTAAAAGATAAAATAATATTTTAATAAATTCGTTATTGAGTGTTTTCTTTAACACTAACATTTAAAAATTTAAGAATTTTGATATTAAATATTAATTTAAATCATCGAATTAAAAGGCCTAAAACTGCCAGCCATTTATGTAAATAGTAATTTTAAGCGTCGGGAAAATAAAGGTCGGTTTCCAAAATAATAAACGTCGAATTCTGCCAAGTAGGAATTTTGAACATCGATATTCGTCGAAAGTCTCTCGGGAAAATAAACGTCGATTAATAAAAATAAACGTCGAATCCTACCAAGCCTAATTATATGTATTCTGCTTCATGACCGAGAGGGGCTAAATCACTCATCCTAATCATTCGTAGGGAAGTCCTCCTCGAATATATGTGATTACGATTACTCAACCCAAATACATGAACATGGAAGTTGCTAACCAAAGGTAGCATATGATCGCCATTTCAAATGTTGTAGATGGTCCGACGATTCCGTTGCACTCAGAAGACGTTTTTGCAAAAAATATCCCTGATAACAATGGAATTTTATTTCACCCGATAAAAGTGAAAAACATTTCAAATTCCTCTAAGTATTCCGTTGCCATTCAACTTTATATAGAGGTCTGTTCCCGAATGAGCGAAAGCAAACTTTTTCTGGTGAAAATGTTTACATAAGCAAAGCGGCGGCACTGATGAAATTATCCACAGAGTCCGATTGCATTTAACATATTGAGTTTTTGGTGAAAAAATATTAATGCGATTCGACCATCTGTCAAGCAACTCTCTTTAACAATATCAACCCCGTCAACTTCAAGTGAATAAAAATTCGGTAGGAACAAAAAAAGACAAATTTTTTCAGAATTTCATACGAAATCTACCTCTTGAGCCGAAAAGTCGCGATATGTGCTTAAACAATTGCCAATCGATAAGTAAAACAAAAATTTTATCTGGAGTTTTGTGTTGAATATTTGGCGTTTTAGGAGATAAAACCTAGAATTAATGGATATATTTTACACGTGAATGCAATACGGATATTCAACGAAGACCGAAATTCAGTTTCAATTGATGGATACATCGAAAGGATTGAACAAAGCAGTAGCGTAAATGGCCTACCTTGAGTTCTTGAATCTGCGTCATCAGGACGTATTCTGGGCATCTGCACCATTGCTGAAAGCATGCAGGTTATTCGGACTCGCCCCTTTATCATTGAAACGCAGGCAGGAGAGAGAGAATGGCGCCTCTAAAAGGGCTGTCAAGTTCAGCGTCGCTGTTTATTCCGCGTATACATTCGCGTTGCTGTGGGAAGTATACAACACTATTATAAAAAATAAGGATATGAGCTATATCAGTATTTCGCAGCGAATTACGCGAGCGCTAGTATAGTCTTGGTACAGCTGACGCATTACAACATAATGCAGCATACACATTTGAGGATGGTTTGCTTGAACGGAGAAATAGGTCGAGGTGCGTCGACATGTTCATTCAAACATTTGCCATTGCAAGGACCGGTAACCCTACCTGCGAAACGTTGTAAACTGTGGACCTCGTTATACTTAGCTATTTATAAAGTCAGCGTGACAGTGAACAAGATATTTGGAAAAGTAATACTGTCCTATGCGATGTGCACATTTTTAAACGTTGTAACTGTGTTATTTCTGTTCGTATCGGTCTTGATTTCAGATGTTGTCGACATCTCTGAGGTCGCTCTTAACATATTTAGACTATATCTTCGAAACGTCTGGAGTGATACTAATCGTGACTGCCGGTCATTCGTCATCCGATCAGGTAAATTTAATATGCTTCACACTTTATACATTTTTTAATTTGATATCAGTTTTTGAGTTATAATATAAGTTTAAAAATTCTAATGTTGCAATCACATAAGACAAAAGTACCGTTTTTATATTGAGTGGAACGTATGATAAAACTCATATAGTACAAAAATCTGCTAATGCGGATCCTTGTATGACGCGGGGTTATTTAAACGCTGATACTATTAATTAAATCACATTTATTATCTGCCGTAAAATATTTGAGAAGGTCGTATACTGTGATGCTCAACAAGTTACAGGTCGTACGCTGCTTTGCTGTGACTGATTGTCGATGCAACAATTTATATTTGGCGTGCAATAAACCTATATGCAATAATATAACTCCAATCTTTTACTCACATGCAAATCCGGTATGACGATGTACTCCCTAATGAATTTTTTTGATCAGCAGCCGCAACTAAATTGTCCGAATGTTTACACTTGCATTACACGATCAGCCGTCTTGAGTAAGTTTACGCTACCTTTTGCGACGTTATTACGCTGAGGACTGTTAGTCTGTGTGACGTTAATGCGCCGAGAACTTTTAGTCTGTGTCATTCTTAGCAAATGTCGATGGCCTGTTCCTATAAGTTTTTTGTCGAAATGGGTGGAGGATGGAACTCGCACGAGAGCTGATAATATACGCCACATAATTGGTTAACTAAAGATCTCTTTTGTTTCTGAATAGACAGCACATAAAATAAAGAACGAAAACAAAATAACGCGAACTAAAAAGAAAACAAACTAAATTAAAACATAAAGTAATTAAAAATATTTTTTCAAAAAATAATTTTTATACATTGCAGTAAAAAATTAAAAATAAATTTGGATTTACTAGACTTGATTTGAAACTTTTGTAAAGGTTATGTGGCATTTTTAAATTGTAAGAAGGTTAATAGCGATATAACTTTTGCAGAATTATTAAAATCAATTCTAATAAATCAACATTTGTTTTTACTGTTTATTGCAATATATAAAAAATTTTAAAATCTATTTTTAAATATTTTATACTATTTAGCATCAAGAAATAAAACCATGTTTTCTTAAACAATTAATGATATAGTACGTAAAAAAAGTAAAAATTCATATCGCCACGCATTGTCACTGGGAGCCCCTAGGTGGGGCTTGCTCTCCTCTTGACAGTAGTAAATGCCCGTATACATGAGTCGACCTGGGCGGAGCGACTTGGATCGCTCGACCCAGGTAGAAAACGCTAACTGATCTGGCGGTTCAACCTGAGTCGAAATGACCGCTATAAACTAAAGGGAGTCAAGTGCGTTACTTGGTGAGGGTGTGCAATTAATTTGTAATGCTATACGTGAAAATTAAGAACGTAACTAAAAAAAGAGTGTCATACACGAGAACCATTGACGGGAAAGCGGAGTTATGCGGCGTTACCAACTCGGAATCGCCGGTTATAAATATATTTATTATATATATATATATATATATATATATATATATATATATATATATATATATATATATGTATGTGTGTGTGTATGTATGTATGTATGTATATATATATATATTTAATATATATATATATATTCACTACCTTTCCCTTTCCTTAAGTTTATATATATATATATACACACATACAGGGTCACCCAAAAATGCCCCTTCAGTTTAAATTGCTTATATTTTTTTATATACTCAACGTACGGAAATTATTTCCATGTTAATATACACAGTAGATATGGGAGAAATGTTTCTGCCTAGTGGAATATTCCTAAAACATTGTTTAAAAAAGTGGAATACACTGTACAGCAACACGTGTTTATAGTGAATACGTTTTATTCAACCGGTAGTGCAGTGCAAGTGCAGCGCAATTTTCGCAATGAATTCAATTGCACCACATCAGTGATAAACAGGTTGGTGACTAAGTTTGAAATACGGGTGCTGTGACCGACAATAAGAAAGGTGTTGTCGGTAGGAACCGAACAGTGAGATCAGTCAACAACATTGCACATGTTGATGAAGCAATTACGCGAAGTCCTTACAAATCTGTTACACGTCTGTCACAATAATTAGCTATATCGCGATTATCGATCAATAGGGTATTGACAGAAGATCTGGAAATGTTTCCGTATAAGATACAAATGCTCCAGACCCTCAGCGAAAGCGCCAAAGATGTTAGGGTTGATTTTTGTGAAAATCTTCTGCTATATTTGGAGGGAAATCCTGGAGTTCTTCCAAACAACTGGTTTTCCGATGACGCAAAATTTCACTTTCACGGTTATGTCAACAAGCAGATGATGCGAATACGGGCCTCAGAAAACCCCAACACAATAATGGAGGCGCCATTACATCCGAAGAAATGCACAGTATGGTACCCTGTTTCAGCTATTGGGATTGTTGGGACAATTTTTCTCACTGATATAGTGACATCGGAGAGTTATCGTCATCCCCTTGAAGAAGACTTCATCACGTTCCTTCAAGGCATGGGTGTTAACTTCGAGGAAACGTTCTTTCACCAGGGTGGAGCTCTAACTCATACTGAAAATGCAATTTTTTATTTCCTCCATTGGCATTTCGACCATCTTGTTATCTCGAATCTCTTTCCTGGCCTTTTTGGCTGCGGATGGTCTTGGCCACCGTATTCTCCGGATCTCAATCCCAGCGACTACATTCTATGAGGGTATCAGAAATATAATGTGTATAGAAACAATCCCCACACAGTTGATGAACTCAAAGAAGAAATAGCCTCTGTTATCTGCACAATCACTCCTGACGTTCTAGGCAGAGTAGTTGCCAATTTTCAACGTCGATTAGAAATGGTCTTGGATGCTGGTGGTTCACATAATGAAAATGTTTTTCTTTAATCTTCCAAGTCTACTGTGTAAATTATTATGAAACTCATTCCTGTACGTTGAGTAAATAAAAATATAAAAGCAGTGTAAACTAAAGCATCTATTTTGTTCGTCCTGGCAGAATTAGGCAGAGTTCTTATATTTCATTACATAAAGGACTGAGGGAGGGTAGGGGAAAGATTGCTCATTCGTAAGTTTTTTTAGCTCACGCCAGCCGTGTTTGCAGCTAATTCTCTCGTAAGTATATTTTTCGTATTTATCCAGTTTCATATTTTTTCCAGCATGTTAATTTATTTTTTGTTTTGTATTCATTTCATTTTTAATGCTTTTTGTGGTAGATTGTCTTTCATACATTATCTTTTCAACGTTTTCAGTTTTATCATTTTTTTGAAAACCGTAGTAATCTCATTTATTGTTAATTCTAAGGCGAAGGTATAGGAAAGTCCGTGCTTTCTACTGAAATTGTATTTCTTTTGGACCTTACGATTTACATAGCTTTGTATCCCGCGCTTCGCATGAAATGGTGAACTGTTGGCATCTTGTGCGCGTCTCTAATCACGTAAGCGAAAATGAATCGGACTCTCTTTATGATGTAGCGGAGTGATTTGTTTTGGAATGTGTCTAGTTATTTCTGTTACCATAGGTGTCATTATAAAATTAGAGATAATGAAAAAAGAAAAGAAATTTAAAATATTACTTTCATGATCATGTAAACGATATTCATTTTAAATTTGTTTCTAGGAGTATTCATTATGCCATAAGATAGGACTGGATAAGATAATTAAGAGAAACGCGCCAGTTCATTGCAATAACATTTGCATCGATATTAGCTATTCTAAAAGCAATCGAAACATTGGCGCTACGGTTATTAGTAGATTTCTTTCTTAACTGTTAGTTTTTTAAATATTTGGGCAATGACTGAAAGTCAGAGAAGCATTCAGCGTTATTGACTACCGTCATTCATTTAAACGGGTGTCGGAATTGCAATTGCCTGTTCCACTCAGTCGCTTCAATGATTAGGTTATATGTATTCTCCTTCATGATCCAGTCAGACTGAATCACTCATCAAAATCATTCATAGGAAAATCCCCTCTCGTGCCTATGGGACTATGATACCAGTAGTTCCAAATAAATACAATAAGCTGTGAAACTCTTGTACAAATGTAATTTGAGATCGACATTTCAAATTATGTAAATCGTCAGACGGTTCAGTTTCATCTAGAAGGTATATTTGTAATATTATCTCATAGAGAATGGAATGACGTTTTTCTCTCTAAAGGAGAAAATATTAAAATTTAATCGATGTATTCCAATGTCATTCCTCATAATATAGAGGCCGATTCTGAACACGGGGCGAGATACAAATATTTTATGCTGAAAATGTTTAAATACACAAAGAAATGGCATTATCACTATGAACCTCAGACACCGAAAAATATTACATATCGATTTTTTGGCGAAAATAATACAATATTAATGACTTAACCGTCAATCAAGCATCCCTCTTGAACAGTCTCTATCCCGCCAACTTTAGATTATTGAAAATTGCTTCGGTAGAAATAATACAAAGGCGATAAAAGTTTTTTGTAGAATTTTGTATGAACTCTGCCTCTTGAGCCGGAAAGTTGTGATAAGTGCTTAAAAAATCGTCATGCGATGAGTCGACAAAAAGTTTTTCTGGAGTTTATCATTGAGCATTTAGCGTTTAGGAGACACAACCTAACTTCTAACGGATATTTTACTTGTAGATGTAAGAGGGTTATTTATCAAAGATCAAAATTAAGCAACATACCACAGATATCTCGAGAGAAATAAAGAACGCCGTGATATAAATGAACTACCTTGAATTTGCGAATCTGAGTCCGGAGGATGTGTTCTGGGCGTCTGCACCATTGCTGAAGGGATGCGGGTTATTCGGACTCGCACCTTTCTCATTGAAACGTAGGCAGAAGAGCGATAATGGCGCCTCTAAATGGGTTGTCAGGTACAGCGTCGCGGTTTATTGTGTGACAACCTCAGCCTTGGTGTGGGACGTGTGCGACATTATTGCAAAAAATAAAGAAATGAACCTAGAAGTTACGGCAACGATTTCCTGGACAACGTTGTTGTACCTCATAGCAACAGTCAACTGCCTAGCAATTTTTTCCCGCCGATCCATGGTGCGCGGTGTGTTGGTAGATTTGGCAAAGATTTCCGAGAAGGTTACTAGTCTGAATATATACTTGGATTTTCATAGCTTTTGCAAGAACGTTAGAATACAGATGTTCTGTTTCTGGCCTTTTTTACCGATGCTTATTCTTCTGACCAACCTTTTTATCCTTTGTTTTTGCTTGAAAACGGATTCATTCAGTATTTCGCTGTATTTTTCGTAACCAGCAGCATATTATTGGCCCAAATACAAAATTACAACATATTGCGGCACATAAATTTGAGGCTGGCATACTCAAACGAAGAAATACGTCGAGGTTCATCGATAAGTTTATTCAACTTTTGCCATTCCAAGGATCTGTAACTGTGCCAACGAAACTGTGTAAACTGTGGAAATCGCTCTTCCTAGATATCTACAAGGTCAGCGTGACGTCCGACAATATAGTTGGAATTGTACTATTGTGCTACGTGATGTTCACATTCTTGAACGCTGTAGCAGTACTATTTCTGTTCGTGTCGGTCTTGATTTCGGATGTTTCCAACCTGACAGAGATCACTGTGAACATATTGAGAATGTCTTGGGCAGTTTCTGAAACGTTTGGATTAATACTAACTGTGTGTTCGGGTCATTCGTCATCTGATCAGGTGAATTTAATACCCTGCAAAATTTAAGTATTCTTTAATTTTATATCTTTGGTAGAAATCTGCATTTTTCCTGTAATTAATTTGAAAAAATACTAAATGTTTCAGACACGTAAGGCTAAAAGGCCGATTTTTATATTTTACAGAACTTTTCACCCTCAACATGATTCATATAGTACATACATCTGCTATTACCGAACTTCCTTGGGCGTGATGTCATTATAAGGCCGAAACTTTTAATTACATCAGGTTTATGTCGTAAAACGTTACCGAGGTTTGCATGCTCTATTCCAGTGGCAGTCAATCTTTTACCTGTCACGCACCATTATTTCTATAACATTATTATTTGCATTATTATAATAATGTAAATGTTCGGACGGTTCCGTTGCACTTAAAAGAAAATGTTGCGAATACAGTTTCGAAAATAGTCCAGTTTCGTTCTGCAGAGTCCAAATGCATTTTGCACATTGATTTTTTGTCAAATAAATAAAATATTAATGTGATTGGTCCGTCAACAAATATTCCTCTTGAAGAATTTCAATCTCGTCTACTTTGTATGATTGAAAATTGCTTCCGTAGATAGAATGAAAGGGTGGTATAAGTTCTTTTCTTGAATATTGCATGAACTCTGCTCTTGAGCCTGAAAGTCTCGTTAAGTGCTTCAAATGTCGTCACGCGACTAGTCAACAAAAATGTGTCAAAAGTTTTTTATTGAAAATGTGGCATTTAAGAAAACAAACTGGACTTCATCAGGATATTTTACACGTAAATCTAAGAACGAAACTCAGCTTTAAACCATGGATCCCTCGAAAGGATTGAAGATTGACCTTGAATTTTCAAATCCTCGTCACCAAGATGTGTTCTGGGCGTCTGCTCCATTGCTAAAAACAAGCAGGTTATTCGGACTAGCACCCTTCTCATTGGAACACCGGCAGGAGAGCGAGAATGGCGCCTTTAAATAGGCTGTCAGGTACAGCGTTGCTGTTAATTTTGCGACTAACTTCGCCTTGCTGTGGGGCGTGCGCGACGTTGTTGCAAACAATAAAGAAGTTAACCTTCAAGTTGCCGCATTGATTTATTGGATAACGTTGGTGTACTTCATATGGATGATCAACAGTCTGGCCGTATTTATCCGTCGATCCATGCTGCGCGGTGTGTTGTTAGATTTGGCCAAGATTGACGAGAACCTTGCTTGTCTGAAGATCTGCATGAATTTCTATAGCTTTCGCAAGGGCGTTATAATACAATTGTTCTGTTTCTGGCTCTTTTTACTGGCGCTTATTCTTTTGAGAAACCCTTTCTTTCCGTCCTTTTCTCTTAAATACGGATACATTCAGTATTTTTCAAGCACTTACGCTAGCAGTACTGCAGTTTTGGTACATCTACAACATTACAATATATTGCGGCACATAAACATGAGGATGGCTTCCTTGAACGAAGAAATACGTCGAAGCGCGTTGACAAGTTCATTCAAACACTACCAAAAGCAAGGACCCTTAACCCTGTCTGCAAAACGATGTAAAATTTGGACGTCTCTTTACCTTGACCTCTACAAGGTCAGCATGACAGTGAACAAGATATTTGGAAGTGTTATATTGCTCTACGCAATGTGCTCTTTGATAGATGTTGTTTTCATGCTATTCCTTTTCTCTTCGGCCTTTATTTCGGATCTCGTTGAAGGTGTAGTGTTCATAATTTGGACAGTCTTCGAAGCATTAGGAGTGATATTGATTGTGCAATCGGGTCATTCGTCAACCGATCAGGTAAATAATCTCCACAATCTTTTTTAAATTTCAATTAAAAATTATTTATTAATTTATAACTAGTTTATAAGCAGCACTTAATATGTTTTTGTAATGAGTTAAACAAAGATATCAAAGACGAACACATATGAGCATGCCTTTTGGAGGATTTGAGCTTGTGACTTCCATTTGAAGCAAATCACCCTTTGATCAACTCCAATAATTCAATGGCTTTGGCCTAAACTGGTAGTTCTGTAGTTTATCTTTGTTTTTTTCGTTACAATATTTCTATTACTTTGTGTCGGCTGCATCAAATTCATATAGTGCATGGTTTAACTGATTCTGAATTTCTTTGGACCGTGCGTACCCCACAACTTGAATCTTTTCCGTTCCTCTTATTTGTATCTTATAACACTCGAGAAGTGCAAATTGTGGGACATCGTAGGGTGTTTGCGGCACCAAAAAGGTTGAGGAGGAATCCTCTATGCGACCGTATTCTTCGTATTCCCGTAAATTAAAGGAAAGAATTTTTAATTGCGTTGGCTCTAGATTATAGAATCTAACGATAAGAAGCATTATAATTTTGTCAATTTTCAACTTATATTTGCAATTAGAGTTTTGGAACCAGGAATTTCCGTTCCCGGTTCCCGGAAATTTACTCTGTATTTCTTATTCTCGATTCTAAGTTTTTATGAAATTTCGTGATTAGATGCGACGGGAAGATATTATCCAAATCAATCAATGCAAATCACTAAGTATGCGTCAAATTCTAGCATTAAAAACTGATATGTTCATCGATTCGACGCGTATTCAAAAATCGATGGAAGAAAAACAAGTTTCGTTCTTTTAGGCATTTGTTGTTTCAAGTCTAGAACGCCTACGATGATTCTAAAAGATTTTAATATGCGAATTATTAATGGTCTAAATTCAAATGTATTCCTTCTCGCATATAACGCAACGAATGTTGTCTCCCCTTCTCTCTTCCCTTTTCCCCCTTCTCTCTCCCAATTCTCTCTCTCTCCACCTTCTCTCTCTCCCCTTCTCTCTCCTCCCTCTCTCTCCCCCCTCTCACTATCCCCCTTCTCCCCCCTCCTCACTCCTCCTCTCCCCCTCTCTCCTTTTCTTCCTCATTCCCCTCCTCTCACCCCTCTCTCCTCTCCCCCTCTCTCCTCCTCTCCCCCTCTCTACTCCTCACCCCTTCTCTCCCCCTCTCTCCTCCTCTCCCCATATCTTCCTCTCCCCCTACCACCCTCTCCCTCTCTCTCTCGTACTAACAGCATTCAAAGCACGCTTTCACCCATAAGGAATGAAATGACAATGAGAATTCGGAGTTTAACAATGTAATTGGTTGGCAAGGAAACATCTCGTTAAAATGGCAATATTTCCCCAAAATATGGTAATTAAATATTTAACAAGGATTTTCGAACTGTATGCGAAAAATGCATGAATAGAATAAGAAATTTCATAATTTTTTCTAATGGTTTAAATTGAAGATCGTAGGTAAATTCTTTCTAATTTAGATCTCAAAAAGAATAAAAGGCGGCACGTTGAAAAGTCGATCTTTACGTGTAAATTTAAAGGAACTGGAAATGTCTTCCTCTGAATCTGAATCATTTCATTTTTAATGCTTTTTGTGGTAGATTGTCTTTCATACATTATCTTTTCAACGTTTTCAGTTTTATCATTTTTTCGAAAACCGCAGTAATCTCATTTATTGTTAATGCTAAGGCGAAGGTATAGGAAAGTCCGTGCTTTCTACTGAAATTGTATTTCTTTTGGACCTTACGATTTACATATCTTTGTATCCCGCGCATCGTATGAAATGGTGAACTGTTTGTTAATTCTTTCTAATTTAGATCTCAAAAAGAATAAAAGGCTGCACGTTGAAAAGTCGATTATTAGGTGTAATTTTAAGGGAACTGGAATTGTCTTCCTCTGAATCTAACCCAGGACTTTTTCGAGTTTCTTTCGTCATCAACTTAAAATATGTAAATCGAGCATTCCTGCTAAATTTCAAAAAAGTATCTTGTTCCCTTATCGAGTTATTTGCATTTTTATAATGTGACAGAGGGAGCCACAAAGTGACAGAAGATGGCTTTCATTTCATTTTAGATTATTTTTAAACCTCTTTCATACATTTTCTACCCTCGATTTTAACTCGGAGGGAATTGCAATGTAGGATACATTAGTAGTTGGTCTCTTGTTATCTCCGCATCGTCGAGGAATGATTGGTTGCGTAACTCAAAGCGCGTCTGAATATTGAATCTGCTAACAATTTGTCGCAAATAATGTATCACATGCCATGGGGATTTATTAATGACTAATGTGTATACGCTGTATCAATAATAAATATCATGTTTAAATGATAAATGATGCATAAAATATTACAAATGCGAAATCATTCTAATTCACGGGATATTTGAAAATATAATTCCCGTTTCCCGGGGAAAAAATATGGCCGGGAACCCTAAACTCTAGTTATAACCTAATAGAAATGAATTAACCTATAAATATTCACGTTTAATCAGTGAACTGTTACTAACAATAAGTTGATGGTATGTCACGCCTACATTGTCATGGCTTTGCCCTCTATCGATCGCTGCACAATATCTTTTCGCAGTCCCGAACGTTTACAATTTTCTGTTAAGTAATCGAAAATTTATATTGCAGCTCATGGTTGGTGCCTTTTATCCAAAATGCGCATCTGGTTTCCTCAAATATTTTTGTCGTCAGTTAACTGAATAAATTACTTATTTTTCGTCATTAAATACTATGGACAGTCTACGTATTAATCATGAATGCATTAAATAAGAAGTGTCGTTATTTAAAAAATTCAACTTGAATTTTTTTTCTCGGTGTTTCATATTCCCTGCGTTAATTTCCTAAGCATTAAATTTCCTGGAATGATTACTAAATAATTTTCTCGAATAATTTTACTTGAGTCTAAGGTGTAAGCAGCTTTCCGGTACTATTATTTCAAATTCCTGAAGAAGCTTTTAATACAACTTACCTTTAGGAAATATTACTACTTAATACTCTTGGTGGTGTTGCTTTGTTGCATATATATTAATCGCCATTTTCGGAGTGTCTTTGACAACAATTTCATTGAACGATATAAGAGGAATGGAATTTTTCGGACGTCCAAATTGGTTTAGAGGAAATGGTCAGGGCATGGAATTAACATTTATCAAAAAAAGTCGTTATTGAGTTTATGAATGGATATTGAAGCTGCGGATCACCTTTTTTTGATGAAGACAATGACTTTTTTATTTACTTGGTTGAAAGAGGAAGCCCACAAGTCGAAAATTTGTTTGTTTGCATTATCCGTAGGAAGATCCGCTGGCAATTTCATGTGGTAGTATTTACGTGAATTTGATTTATGGCAATTTCATCCTTAAACTGCTGTCATCTTTCTAGATATACATTCTAAAAATAACTGTTTGCAGAATTTTTACACATGTTTGCTTTTATGGTTAAGAGAGGAAAATATCGTAACTTTATACGAGAATTTCCCGTGTCATTCTTCAGGATATTGTTCTCCAATTCCTTTATGGAACTAGATGTAAAATTTATGCTGGAAATGCTTGGATTCTCAAAGCTACGGATGTAATAATATAACCTCGTTGCTACAAATATATTATACATTTTTATTGTTTGGTAGAAAAATGGAAAATTAATGAGTTTCGATCGTCTTTCAAACAAAGTCATCTTGAATATAATCCCGTCAATTTTTTACGATTCAAAAATGCTTTGGATCAAATTTTTGTGTTTTTTTTCACGCATTTTGCGCCATACCTCCGCCATTAGATCATGAAAGACACGAGGAACACATTAAAAGACGCACGACACGACGAAGCAGCAAAATTGTCCTAGAGCTTTGTACTGAGCAGTCGACTTTTTGTGAAGCTGAATCTGAAATGGGTCTGACATTTGATAAACAAATTCAGTTGTTGCGCGTTCATGCTATTAGGATATGCACAGTACACTGAAGATCAGCATCGAAACCTAAATCCCTCTAAAGGACAAAAGAACGACATGGTAGAAATCTACCGGGATGTGTTCTGGGCGTCCACCTTATTGCTGAAAGTCTGTAGGATTTTCGGACTAGCGCTTTTCCCATTGGTATACCGACGAGACGGCGAGAATGGAGCCACCAAACGGGTTGTCTGGTACAGCGTCACGGTGTACTTGGTGATCGCCTCCGCTATGCTGTGGAATGTGTTCTACACCATCGCAGAAGAGAAAGGAATGAGCCTAGAAGTGGTCTCGAAGGTTTATTGGGCTTTGTCCGAGTACTTTGTCACAATAAAGAACTGCTTGGCTGTATTTACCCGCCGATCCATGGTGCAAGGGGTATTGGTAGATTTGACCAAGTTCGATGAGAGACTTGCCACTCTGAAAACGTTCATCGACTCTCATTGCTTTCGCAAGAATGTCAAAATAGAGATGTTCATTTTCTGGCTTGTTTTTCTGATGCTAGGTATTGTGAGCAACCCTTACTTCGCGTTATATTTGGACGGAAACGGAGTCATTCAGTATTTGGTTATTCTTTATGCGGCCAGCGGCACAGTTATGGTTCAGTTGCTTCACTACAACATGTTGCGACACTTAAATTTGAGGACGGCTTGCTTGAACGAAGAAATACGTCGAGACGCGTCGATAAGTTCCTTCATACGGTTTTCATTGCAAGGATCCGTAACTGTGTCTGCAAAACGTTGTAAACTGTGGAAATCACTCTACCTTGACCTTTACAAGATCAGCATGATCGTGAACAAAATCTTCGGAAGTGTAGTATTGTTTTATTTTGTGTACACTCTGATCGACTTAGTGCTCGCGCTTTTCCTGATCGTGGCGTCCTTGATTTCGGATTTTATAGATTTTTCCGAGCTCGCGCCCAAGATCTTTACAATATCATTGGTAATATTTGAAATTTCCGGTGTCTTTCTTGTTGTACGATCCTGCCATTCGTCATATGATAAGGTGATTTCAATATACTGAGCATTTAAGGAAATTTTGATTGAAGTTTTAGTTTCTTTGGTGGTGAATTGCAGTTGCTAAGAAAAAATTTATATTTTTATGTATTATGAAAAATATATTGTATTATGAAGGCTAAAAATTACACACTTTAACTGATTATGAGCAGGTTACACGTGATGGTAATTATGATATGATGCTTATTTTTTCTCTCTAATCAGTATCGTAAGGCTAATGAGAGGTTTAAATTTTCTGCGTGGGCAGTTTTTGGCAGAAATCTGTGAATCTTAAATTTTTCATAATTAATTATATATTATAAGTTTCTTGTATATTCTCAAAATGGTCATTATAGCTTGGAAATTTTTACACTTTAAGTCACCGTTTTTATATTTAATCAGCGTACTAAGGGAACTCGTATCGTACTAAAGTTAAAGGGTCATAATAAAATTATTAGCATCCCACGAATCATTGAGGAAGATCCAGACGTCAATTTAACATCTTGTGTACAAACATCCAGAATATTACTCTCGTTTCTCCGTGGCTATTAATCTTTACATTGACATGATTTTATGCGAGTATAATTAAAATATTACACATTATTAGAGAAAAATATTACGCAAGATAGAAATATTTTCTTTGAAAATTATGTAAAATTGGATAAGCAATCAGCTCATGAAAACCTAGGAAAGAAGCAGATTAGGATAAGTATTATGGCGTCTGAAAGGCATTGGGATTTTTAAGCGCCCCTCAGTCAATTAGCAGCACTTCACGTGGTTTATGCATATATTTCCTTAAATATGTATATATAGATATTCCATAACTTAGAGAAGGCAAGAAGATTACAATTGAGAGAAAACGCGTCAATTCATCTGGTTAACATTCAAATCGATATCAGTGTTGCTGAAAACAATCGAATTATTGATAGCTACCCAGCGATATGTTTCTTCACGTTGGAAGTTCTAAATATTTGGACAGCGTTAATAATTCACAGAATGGCTCCTAAGCATTCGGACATATTGACGACAGTCTTTCATGTAAACGGGTATCGGAAGGCAAATAGTATATCCAATCCATTCATCTCGATGATTAGATAATATATATTCTCTCTCCTGACCATGACAATCTAAACCACTTACCCAAATCACCCGGAGGGAACGCCTATGGGCCTTGGAGAATCGAAGCGAAATTCAGCGTATTTGAAAACTCTTCTTTAGAGATAGCGCTAACGTATGACCACCATTTCTTGTGTTGAAAATGGTCCGACGGTACCGTCGCAACGCGAATACCACCGACAAGACAATGAGAAACAGTCGAGAAGATTTTGAAAAAGAAAAGCTGGACGCCCTCCACGCCATTGCTCCTTTGGATATGCATGATTAGCGGGTTGATTCCCTTCTCGCTGAAGAAAGATGGGAAACGCACCTCTTTATCCACAGCCAGCAAGGCGATGCGGCTCTACAGCTACTTGATCTTCTTTTTCGCTTCCTCCGCAGCCCTGTATTCCTTGAAAGATTTCCCGTTTGAAGTACCTGACGCTCCCCAACCGAGAGAAAAAGGGAATAAGCATATACTGTATATGATACGCCCAATATGGATAACAGCGGACCAAGCCTTGGGCATCGCGAACTTCGCCTTAATACTCCGTCGAGGGGGGAAACTGCTAGAAGTGATCAACCGTATCAATACCTTGGACCTCGTTCTGGTAACAGCAGGCGACAATATTTTGAGAGAGATTAGGTCGTCCGTTTTGCTTCAGGTGGCGGGTATATGTATGTACGTGATCTTATATTACAACGCTACGATGAAAGTCCACAAAGATTTATTCACGGAAAACGGCACCATGCGTTTCGTCCTGTCGTTGTTGTGGTCATCTTTGACTTTCGTCAGCTTGAGTCTGGCATTCAATCTCTTGAGAGTGATCAGGTAGAGGTTCTCGACGATAAACGTAAGGGTTGCTGGGCTTAAGCAGAAGGCCATCGTAACTTCAACCTCCGTTCACGATAAAATTAAAATGTCGAGGAACAATATGGCGGACGAAACAAAGTCCCTGGCACGCGTCAGACAAAGACTTTTCGCTCTGTCGTGCGATTTAAACACAGTCTACGAAGAAATAATTCTCATCCACACGAGTAGTGATGTCTTGGACGTGGTTTCTAGTTTATTTTACATAATCGAAGATTCTTCACTCTACCGGGATAACTTTCTCTACTTCATATTCGCTATGGGTCGTTGCACCATGTATACTGTCATACTAGTCGGCATAGTGGCCGCGTGCAACAATGTCTACACAAAGGTAAGACATGTGGTGTGCTTGTGATGTAAATGTTATGACGGTGAACGTAGCCATAGAATGGTCGAGTAAACCTTTTGCGTTTCGACTGCTCTGTTTGTGCCGTCAGCGATATTCAGAGAGGACCTTCATCATCATCATGAGGTGTTCTGCCTCTAGGCAGGTCCCTGGCACCAGCGTTGTCTCCACTCATTTCTGTTCTTTGCCATTTCTTTCATTTCCTGATACCCTCCCCTTTCTTTCAGATCGTCAAACATTTTTATTCTTCTACGTCCCCTTTTCCTTTCACCTTCTACTGATCCTTCCAACACCATCAATAGTAAACCTTCTCCTCTCAAGATATGCCCTAACCAGTTACTTTTCTTCCTCTGAATTGTTTCAAGTAATCTTCTCTTCTCATTCACCCTTGTTAGTATTGCTTCATTCCTTATCCTATCCGTCCACTTAACCTTCTCCATCCGCCTCCACACCCACATTTCAAATGCCTCTAGTCTTTCTTTCTCTCTTTTCTTTAGCGTCCATGTTTCACACCCATAAAGCAATACACTCCAAACATAGCACTTCACAAGACGTTTCTTCAGATTTAAATCCATTTTACCACATAGTACCCGTTTTTTCCTATTAAAGGTTTCTTTTGCCATTGCTATTCTTGTTCTTATTTCTTTTTCACTTCTCCAGTCTTCAGTTAGCATGCTTCCCAAATATCTATACTGTTTTACTTGCTCCACTCCTCCATCCTTTATTGACACATTCATAATCTCTCTATCCCCTATTCTCATCACCTTTGTTTTCTTTATGTTCATTTTCATTCCATTTTCCATCATCCTGTCTTCTAGCTTTGTAACCATTTCCTGAATATGCCTCGTTTCATCTGCCAAAATTACCATGTCATCAGCAAACCTTATACAATTTATTATTCTACCCCAATACTAATTCCTTTATCATTCCCTATTCCATTGTCAATCATTTCTTCAGCATATATATTGAACAGGGTTGGCGATAAGCAGCAACCTTGCCTTACTCCTCTTCCTAGATCATACCATTCGGTCTGTGCATCTTTTATCCTCATAGCTGCTTTCTGTTTCATATACAGCTCTTTAATTAACCTTCTATCTTTCCAGTCTACTTTTTTGCTTTTAGTATTTCCATCAGTTTTTCCCAGTTCACTCGGTCGAATGCCTTCTCCATATCTATGAAGCACAGACTTATTCCTTTACCCCTTTCTATATATCTCTCTCGGCTCATTCTTATCAATCCTATTGCATCTCTTGTACCTCTACTCTTTCTAAATCCAAACTGTTCCTCTGCAACATTTTCTTCCATTTTGCTAATTAGTCTCCTGTTCATAACCCTAAGTAGAACCTTTGCTGCATGTGTAATTAAACTGATTGTTCTGTGTTCACTGCATTTTCTTGTTCCTTGCTTTTTCGGAATTGGAATCATAATTGTTTTGACGAAATCCTCTGGCCACATCCCCTTGTCATAGATTGCATTACACAACTTCACTATTTCTTCCAGTCCTTCCTCATTAAGACACTTAAATAATTCTATCGGTATCTCATCTACCCCCATTGCCTTCCCATTCTTCATATCCTTTATTGCTTGTAGCACCTCTATTTTCAATATCGAAACCCCTGTTTCGTCATTATTTATTTCATCCTGCTCTTCAATACGGAGATCCTTTGGTTTTTCATTTGATTTGTACAACTCCTCCATGTATTCTCTCCATCTATTAAGGACCTCCTCTTCCTTATATAGAACTTTATCTTCTTTACTTGCAATCTCTTTCACACATGCACTTGTTCTCCATCTATCCCACGTTACATTTTTTACTTTCTTATACATCAAGTCATACATTCCTTTTCTCTCTAGATCTTCTATATCTGAGCATTCCTCCTCTAGCCATCTCTCCCTTGCTCTTTGGGTTTCTCTTCTTAGTTCATTATTCAGTTTCCTGTATTTCCTTTTTCCATCTTCATCAGTCCTGCTTTTGTATTGCCTTCTTTCTTCCATCTTTTCTATCATTTCCTTTGTCACCCATGGCTTTTTTATTCTTTTTCCTTTGAAAAACCCAATAGCCTGTTCTGCTGTTTTCCTTATAGCCTTCTTTATCATATTCCATGCTTCATCCACATTTTCCTCCGACACGTTTTCTCTTTTGATTGCCTGAGCTAATAATTTTTCTCCTATTCTTTCTTTTCCTACTGTGGCTATATTCTCTAAATCCCATTTCCTAACTATCTTAGCCTTCTTAACCTTCTTCAAGGCTAGTTTTATTTCGGCCATGAGGAGCACATGATCACTGTCATTGTCTGCTCCTGGAAGTCCATATGCCTTTTTTACTCCATTTCTATATCTTTCTTCCACTAGAATATAATCTATTTGATATCTGGCTCCATCTCCTGGTGATTTCCACGTGTATAGCCTTCTCTTATGATTTTCAAACAAAGTCCAAGAGGACCTTAAGGTTCTTATTAGATCGGTGAATATCTAGTGGCTGCATAAAATGCATACATGAAATGTGACCACGCTTTGCTTGGCCGTTTAATTGCTATTAGAAATTCTTATGACTTCATCATTAGTAATCTCTTCGCAGGCATGTCTGTGATTATCTGCTTAACCGTTTTCGCCATGCATTCTAGTCTTACATGATCATATCTTTCTGATTCACGTTCCTCTTTCATTTCGTCTATCAGCTGAAAAATTTGCTTTCTTCTTATTCTATTTGTTTAAGTTTTCCTTCTAACTTCGCTAGGATTCGAACAAATAATCTGTGATGCTGCATGCACAACATTGAATTTCTAACGCTTCAGAGAAACACAAAAATTCCTCATCCCTACATTTTGATAGAGAGTCCGTTACACCTTCATAAGGCTTCATCATTTGAAGCATTCCACATCGCTGCCTCTACGTTAGTTCTGACAGTAATAACGCCATGTTGCATATTTTTTAACGATTCGCCATGTAGTATTTCTTCGTATTAAATTTCATACATGACTCAGCAACATCAATGAATACCTTTCGTTAACTCATTACATTCACATTACCTCACACACTGATGCCTCCGCAGTCTGATCATTTCAAAACAAATACTATCGTAGTCGGAAACGAAGAGAGAATAATGTCAGTTAACAAAATTTATGTTTACTTTGAAGAGAGGAAATTTTCCATCACCAGAAGATACGGCAATAAAAATTACTCCTCACTTGGTCACTTTTGCTGAGATAAACTATAGCTCCAAATATGAAAAGACAGGGGAAAAACGTAAAGTAAAACTCTTAAATGATTCATAGATATTTCATGAGGTTTTGACTCAGTTTACTATTACATTACCTTTTAGCTTTGCTAGGAGTTCAGTAAACTTTAAATAACTGCCTTGATATTTTCCGATAGCATGTATTCATTTCTTCCATTGAAGAGAAAAAATATTATATAGACTATCTACCATCTCTTTTCAATCCGTTTATCCAAATTTCCAGCGCTGTTACAACCATAAACTTTACGAATTTTAAAATTATTATTATCTTCGCCATTCGTGATATGCCTTCAAAATATTCTCTATTAATGCATATAATAATTTTTTCACCGAATGTTTTTAATTATTTTAAGTGAAATTTGAAAGTTTTCAAAGATTTAAAGTCACTGGCGTCTAAACTATTCCATGATTCAAAAAATTTCCGTTGTTAAAAATCTGGATCGTTTTAAAATATCGTAGGATTTATAAGTTGAATTCCATTAAAGAATTTTTAAATATTTCTTTCGGGCATCCTATTTCAATTGTTAAATGCTTTCTAATAAGGCGTCTTGTTACCGTGATAGCTAATCTTTGCCATTTTAATCGATTATTTTTTATCGTAATTCTTGTCAACTCTCGATCGAAAGACTCGTCACACTTCTTTCAATGGGATACTCCTTTAAATTAAGTAAGTTCTTTACATCTCTTTGTGATACGAATTATAGTTGCGAAGCCAGACGAAATTGTTCAAACATTGTATTAGCTTTTAGGTGTTTTTAGCTCTTTTAAGAAATTAAATTTTACATTTCGAAAGAAAATAGTATACGCTTAAAAAATCTTTCATTGGACTAATTCAAGTTTTCTTCGGTCGTCATTTTTTATCTTGACCTTTCGGACTTCAAATATACCCTAATTTATTACCGTCCCAACTACCTGACGTTGACTGATGATTATGTCAATCAAGGGACATAATTGTCCAAGGAGTCGAATCGATTCTCCGTGCGCTATCAAGGTGGCCTCCTTCCACCGATTCGATTTGGTGACTCCGTTCAATCCGCCATCCTACATCGCAATGGATGGTTTTAAACGAGGAGGACAAAAGTCGCTCCCTCCAAGGCGGCCCACCACGCTCAAGCAGGGGACCTCCCTAATGAAATCATCTGGGCCACTAGACCGTTCATCCGCTTCTGTTTCGCCATGGGTTTGGTCCCTTTTAGACCTGAATTCTTGAAGGGTTCTTCCAATTGAAAGCAATCTTCGAAGCTCCATTTCTCATACAGCGTTTTCATCTTCTCGGCTTTCACCGCTCTCTTCTGCGCGGTCATCCAGTCCAGGGTGTCCAACAGAAGATTCGAAGAGGAGGCTACCATACAGTCAACGGTTTACATGGCCTGGTGGCTACTCTCTGGACTGGTGTCCGTCGCCAGCTTTTCCATGCTCATAGCTCGTCGTATGGAACTCCTGGACGCATTCAGGGAGATGGCCAAGATCGCAGCCAAAGTGATACCGAAGGGAAGGAATTTCCTCGGTCGAGTGCGTTACCTCTTGCACGCGGAGGTGGGCGCCGTGATATTCCTGGTGGCCGCTTCCTCTGGACTCATGTACTATGGCATAGTAAACAAACAACTCCCTCCAGAAGGTTATGAGGTAGCATTCCATCTATTCTCATTTGGCGCCACTCTGGTGATGAGCTTGCAGTTTATCAACCAGCTTCTGATGCTGCACCAGCTGCTATCCCTCGTCAACGCCGAGTTATCGATAATGAGAGATTCTTTCAAGGTGTCTTCGAAGGAAAAAGACGCTACGGAACGCTGGCGCTCCTCCTCGCCATGTTCGTCCTCCTCGATGTGGCGTTCCAGTTCTACCTCTTGATCAATTCGGCGATCGTCAGAGTGACGCAAGAAGTGATCATTTATCAGTTGAGGACGATACTGCTGTGGTCGTGCCCTAAGTTTATAACGCTCATTTTGCTGGTTGCCGCCTGCGAGTTTATGATAGATGAGATAATTTATGTGCTAGGAAAACGTCGAGGATGTGTTCCATTTGGAAAGAAACACTGGAGAAGGTTTATTGAAGGAAAGGGCGCTTAGATGTTAGGCGTAGAGATGGGGTAAAAGAATCCTCGACACTTTGAAGGATAGAGTGACAAGAGTGTTTTGGGTGGATATTTTCGGATAAGGGGTTTGTTCTAACGAAATATAAAAATTAATGGTGATGATTAACAGAAAATTCTTTGCTTTTGAGGAATTATCGAAATTTTTCCTTGTCTCCTGATCAAAACTGCCTTCTTAATCTGTAGTTCATTTTGCATTAGTTCGTAAAATTTTCTTGATATCTCAAAATCGAGTCATGTATTTCCAACAAGGTTACGCATTTGGGAGCCTTCCACATCGTCTTGGTAATTGTAAAAAAAAGGAGTCGGAAATTTTGTTCATTTCTAATGAGAATATGTATTAGATTAACTAAATATTTTTATGAAATCGACAATTTGCACTTTTTAGAGAAAATTCCATTATCTCCCAATTTTATAGATTTATTTTTGCAAATTAAAACATTCTTCACTGGTTTATTATTGAGTAAACTCTCACTCTCGACCACAAATATTGTAGAAAGTCTTTTTTTGCAGCAAAAATATTTGTGGCAATAAAACAGCATAGTTCACAAGTGTATACACATGATAAATATAATTTGAATTTAATTTGCGTTGTAGATTTGGACATTTTCCAGAGATTATATAATACCAACCCATTAGGAAAATTAGATAAATCGTTTACAATAGTTTAATATGACGAATAAAACCCTTTCGTCAAAATTTATTATCGTGAAAACCTGAGATCCGGCGGAGAAAATTATTTTATCCACTATGCGAAATAAACTTCACGTCATTTTCCAAAAACTGACATGAGTTATTCCATTTTTAGCTTTAAACTAATCGTTAGAAATTCATTTTTAGCTCGTTTTTTTTAATTTACTTGTAGTTTCAATTTGGCATCTGCCTGTGCACTTGCTTAAATTGAAATTATGACGAAACCGTTAATTATAGAAAGCTAAAACTTGAAGGGTAGATTTCTTTACTGTTAGCATTTGTTTTTCTTTCCATCTTGAGTTTTTTTTAATGTACAAGTTCGGATTAGTGCCCATTTAAAATAATATTTTTTAAATATCTCCGAAGGCACAAAAGATGAAAAACTGAAAATTCGAACATACATTTCCATACCACGCCACTTATTCTTGAAAAGTTTGAGAAAACTCCAACAAAAATTTGGAATTTATTTTTAAATTAGAAAATTTTTTGCCCGATTCTGTTAATTGTCGTCAACGAAAACAATTGAAGCAAACATGATTTTCTACAAATACCAAAATACGATAAATTTCCTTTCGTGAACATACAGAACATAGTATATGAAAGGAAATGGATTTTCTACGACGATGAAATGAACGTAAACACGTTAATTTTCCTTTCGTGAGCACAAAGCGCTTTGCAAATTAAAACGAATTGATAATTTACTACGAAGGAATGAACTTGAACATAAAGATTTGGTATATTTTAAAATATTTTTTTATTTTTTCTTATATTTCCGAAGGTATATAAGATAGAATGCTGTAACTTTGAGTGTATATTTGCACATTAATTCCACTTACTAATCCTTGAAAAGTTTTAGTTTTGAAAACTACAGAGGCGGCTGGGGAAACGTTCAATATTTTATTAAAAAATTGATTGCGTTCTAAACTTCAATATTATTTTGGAGGAATCAATTATCCAACAAAGTAAATTTTTACCTGAAGTATATGATTATATAGAATGATACAACACATCGCTAATTTAGCTATTAATCCCCTCTCATTTAAACGGTAATCTCACCTTCACGTGGTTATAAAACAAAACAGAGTCTAGTGACCGAATACGTGGCGGTAAAACTACACGAAAAATAAAAACACTGATTTTATCCATGTTCATGCATAAAACTTGATTAGTGATTAAGTAATTTGCTTTTGTCAACTGTAATAAACCTATCTACAGTTCAGTAATATTCTCAGTTAATATTTCTCAGAAATCATATCAACTGTCACTAATTCATGTTCCTCTAAATTTCTTACGCCACTGGACAAATGGAAGGCTGATTCAACCGGCGTTCTGGTGTCCGAGGTGCTACTGAAAGTAAAGGATCATCAAGCTAGGCGAGAGGTAAGCTTTTTCAAAGGTGAGAAATATTTACCTTAGTTGGATCAAATTTACAAAACAGAAACATCGCAATGAATATATTACTCCTCTGAACTTGACCTGCCAGGTTCAGTTTTTCTTCTCTTCTACGTTGAAATTTAAGTTCACCAATTTGCGTTCATGCATAAAAAGTTTAATTTACCTACATTCCATCTTGTACACTCAAGTCATCTCCCTGATTTGAAATATAGTAAGGAATTTTTCTGATGTGCCTCTGTGAGGACGTTTAATACTGTAAGATTTGCTACTCAGCACTTCCTCACCGGATATATCCCAATCCTAAAGTGAATGATTGAACAAAAATTGAACGTAACGATGCACTAAAGCTAATTTCTGATATCGTCTTTGTTATTTTTCTTTCCCGATTCGGCAGCTTCGCCTGTTCTCACACCAACTCCTCCACACCAAAGTCCGATTCACCGCATGTGGGTTCTTCACCCTTGACTTTAGCTTGCTCACATCTGTAAGTAAAAGAGTTTTCACTTCGTGAGTTAAACTTGTAAAATCCTCATTATTGTCTTTGACGTTTAAGTGTATTTTGTTGCATTAAAGCCTATAAAAAATACTGTTAAAAATTTACGTTTAATTACAAATACGTTAGGAAAATTTACAATAATGACATCTTCCCCTTTCTTAAGTTTTAATGCATTGTTAGAATGCAAACTGTATGAATCAGCGAGCTTCCACCTCATTGCCAAATATGTTTAGGTCATGATGCACGTCATAATTGGGATGTGTTAAAAAAAGGAAAACCGACTGCTCAGAACTATATTGATTCTTGTGCAAATTTCGGTATATTGCTCTGCATTCATAGATAAAATCTTCTGATTGTCGGGTGCTTCCGCAATGTCCAACCTTAATTCCATATAAATGGCCAATGCAGCTGTGCTAATGGGCTGTCGTCTTTGTATAATGAATTCATTTCTCGAATTAAGTTCTTAATAGTGTGACTGTAAGAATAATCTACGAATCAAAGTACGCCATTGACGGTGGATGATCACTTTAAAATATATCACTCTATTAAAAACATTTTAATTTATCCTTTGGATTCTCATGAACGGAATATTGTAATTGATGCGAGCGCCACTAATCTTCGTTTTCCTTATGCAAGCCTTTGTCAACACGATTATTTTATTATTTATCGACTAGCTTAAATTACCCGGCGTTGCTCGGGTTTTTAAGAGAAAACAAAAAATATTGAGGAAGATTTTGAGAATAAAACCAAGTAATGAAACCAGGTTAATTTTTATTGTAGTGCTTAATAGTATGCAATATTTCTTGTCTTCCCATCTTTTTCCCAAAAAATAAGTTTTTCCTGCATCCTTTATCGATAGATTTGGCGGGTTCGGCGACTTATCGTCACAGAAAATTCGTCACTACGACAATTGGTCACAGATATTTGGTCACAGGGACAATTGGTACCTACGATATTTCGTCACAGGTTAACAAATACGACCCTGGTGAGGATACATTATGTGTTGTCTATCCTTCTCCGTGTGCGCGTGATGGATTTAGCAAAGATTGCCGGGTTAGTTTCCTGGATTTGCTATACTATTAAACTTCCGATGTTTCTGTTGAAACATGTGTTTTTGCGCTGCCTAACCTGGCTACAACGGCTATGGGACGAAGGTCTCTTTGCGAAAGTGCGCCATTTTTCTAATTGGTCAACCGTGTATTCTGTTTATGCTGATGCGACTCCCTGGCAAATTGCTTGGGTTTGTCAAGAACTGCAAATATGTGAAGCATTTCCGCTAGAAGACGAACGTCCAATTTATTATGCTGAAGCGCTTGCGGCCCTTATGGCGGCCGTTTATGTATTTAATAATTCTCCAAGGTTTTGTGCTGTTAATATTTATTCTGATAATACGGCTGTGTTAGCCGCTTTAAGTAAAGGAAGTGGTTTAATATTTAATTGTACAATGTTGACAGAGCTGTATTTGTTACTAATAAAGGATTTGTCACGGAGTGTGACCTGGCGGTACGTCTCGACAACCGAGAATCTGGCCGACCGTCCTTCTCGGACCATCCTACCTCCCTATGCTGCTTCGGCTGGCGATTGGTTGTCGTCAGTCGGAGTGGTATATAGGTGGGATGACGCCTGAGGAGGAGGTCGTTCAGTGTTCGGATGTCGGGCGTGCCGCCAGCTCATTTCATCACAAGCGGCATTTAGTACCTAAGACATTTCGTCACACGTTATATTTGGTACCTACGACATTTCGTCACCCATGACATTTGGTACCTGTAACATATATTAAACGCCATTTCAGCTTATGCAAAAATGTGTCTGATATGATATATATGTGATAAATGATAATGCAATAATTCAGGAACACGAAATCCTGATATTTCGAATAGTTTAGGGTTAAGTATTAATGAGAGTATAATGAGACGTTATTTCATTGAGAATTGAATTCATCCATTTTTATCGCTTCCGTTAGATATTTTCTAATATATCATGCATTCGCCTGCAATCGCCGTCTCCTCGCCCTATTTCGTAATTAGTATTATATTTTGTGTAAAAGTCCATCTACAAAAGACTATCTACAACGTAAGAGAAAGCATAAATGTCGGTAAATCGAGAGGGTAATCTGAATAGGTGGGAGGAGGGGTGAGGAGGGGGGATAGGGGTCTCTCTCCGGGAACATGGGTATCAAAGTACTCGGGACGATACGCATTTTGGAAATTTATGTATATACAACGTGTTTAATCGGAATCGGTGGGATGGTGGGGAGGGGGATAGGAGTTTCTCTCCGGTAACATGGGCTTCATGGGTATCACAGTATTCGCGACGGTACGCATGTTGGAAATTTATGTATGTCTAACGAGTTACTCAAATGAAGCCATTTCCTTGCAGAAACAGGCAATTAAGGCAGCGCTGTGTATTTCATATCGTGCCGCTGGTACACCTATTTTTCTCTCACTTGGTATCTGGACCCTTCCATCAATGTGCATTCTAATTTGTGCCATTTTTATTTTCTCATAAAAATATGCGCATTATACGGACGTGTTGGGTCGTTCGGGTGAAAAAAAGCATGTCATACGAATGTTGCACCATTATTCCTATCCCTGATGAACGCCAATTTATAATATAATTTTAGATTCCTCATTTTGATGTCGTGAGTAACTATAAATAAATGTTAGTTTATCGAAGCATGAGTGAAAGCAATCTAATTCAGCTTCATCCCTACCACTTAATTCGCCTTTTTAGATACAGAGTGTCGAACAGGGCGGTTAGTACATACTAAAATTAGAATTTTTTTCATCAATGAGATGTGCAAATATGTATGAAATAACAACCAAGAATTATATTAACTGGACTAAGAGGTAAAGTATCCTATGTTATTGTATTTATAATTGAAGGATAGACTCTTCATTTTCCAGGACTATATAGACATCCATGATTGAATAATATTCATAATTTCGGATGTGGTCCCAGCTAGTTAACATGGGCCGGATATTTATTATGGATATCATTACAAAAACATAGGTTGCAGGCCAAGCTAAGACACCTAGATAAATTGGGATCGCGGACCTTTTCTGCCTTACGTCTTTAAATATATTATAGACGATATGTCGACCTGAATTTAGATAATGAAGAAATGAAAATAATGTTAAGTTTCTCGCCGTGGAATTTTAAATATAGTTTGTAAATCCTCTCCTGTCCACTATGTTGGAAGGAAAACCCCAGAATCCTGAGGAGCAATGGGACGTGGCATGACATGAACCCTTCTCCTGAGCCTCCCTCTTTGGAATGGTGGGCGCACAGCAGGGGGAAAGTGTAAGGGACAGGAAGAGCCCGGTTTGGAAGTCCGAATCCTAACAATCACATATCTAGCGATAACAAAGCTTTCATATTTTTAATTCAACCCAAGAGCTTGTCCATTATTTGTTAATGTTTGGTTTAGATGAATTATTTTAATATCAAGATCCATAACATAATGTACGTATGGCGTAAACTTACTAAAGATTAACAATGATACAAATTATATCAACAAAGAGTCAGGCCAAACACATGCACCTGACTAGAGAAAATGCAAGTGTGAGGAATATATTCAAGAAATCATGTAAATAAGGATTTGTTAATGATTTAATAAATTATAACTACATCTTCTTAACTCACTAAGAATAAAAGAATATAGTTTTAAAATAGAACACTTATCATAAAGACTACCCAGAAATACATGAACATACACATACATAATTCCTAGTTGAGCGCTCGAAGAGAGTGGACGTGTCCGCTAATAGCTCTCTGGGGTAGTGAAAGTGACCGTAAGAGAGCCAACGACATGGGGAAGGGAGGCGCGGTCGAAGTGAAGTGCGCCGTATGCCGCAAAAAACTAAAGAACGGTGTTCAGTGCGAAATATGTAATTGTTGATATCATTTTAAATGTTCTAAAATTAAATTGTTGGAGTGTGTTGAGGAGCATTGGAAGTGCAGTGACTGCGGAATCCGTAAGGGCCAGAGGCTGTTGGAGGAGAAGGAAGGAGCTATCGCGAAGTTGCAGACAGAGTTGGAGGAGGCAAAGAGAAAAATTATTTCTCTTACTGAAGAAAATGAGAAACTGAGAGGGAAGATACAAGACGAAAAACGGCAGAGTGAGCAAATAAAGAAGAGAGTAGGAGAAAGGAGGGATGGCGGCTTTAATGGAAGTGAGACGAAAGGGAGAGAAAACAGAACGGAGAAGGTGACGAGGTCCTGACCGGAGACAAATGGTGGCCAGCTGGAAGCGCCGAAAGTGAAAATTATCGGTGATTCCCTGATACGTTATGCCGGTAATGCTTGCCCAATCGATAGTGCGAATGTGCAGTGTTTTTCTGGAATAAGAACGGAGCAGCTGGAGAGGAAGATCACTGATATGAGTAGTGAAGGTGAGGAAAGAGTGGTGATAATTCACGTAGGAACAAACGGTATCAAAAGTGCCAAATCAGGCGACCACATAACTGGGTATATATGGGATTTGTGCAGTGCTGCCAAAAAGAAGTTTAAACACGTGAAAATTGCTCTGAGTGGCATTATTCGTAGAAGAGATTTTAGCCACAAGAGAGTAGACTACGTAAACGAAGAAATTGAGTGGGTATGTTTAAAACAAGGAATACTTTTTGTAGATCCAATTGCTGGGTTGGTGATAGGCACTTGGGACGTGACGGAATTCATTTGAGCAGGGAAGGGACATTTATTTTAGGTAATCTGTTTCATGCTGTTGCCCAAAAGCTCGGAGGGCAGGGAAACAAATAGTGGAACCTGGAGATGAATCTACATATAACGAAGAACGTGAGGGTAATAGTTTAATAGTCCTCCAGGTCAACTGCAGAAGTATTTTAAACAAAAGTAGGGAATTTGGGACTTAATTGGAAGCATGCAAACCTGATATTGTAATAGGCACAGAGTCTTGGCTTCATGAGAATATTACATCCAACGAAATATTCCCACCTAGCTTTACCGTTTTAAGAAGGGACCGTGACGGTCGAGGAGGGGGAATATTTATTTGTGCAAATATCAGCATCGCGAGTGTATTGGAATTTACATCTACATCTACATATTACCCTGCAAGTCACCTTGACGGTGGATGGCAGGGGGTGCCGCGCACCAAGTTTCTTACTAATTATTATTCACTTATCTATTGTGGTCACGTATTGTCCTAGAGAAAAATGACTCCTTATACCTCTCCGTCCTACTAACTATTTCGCGAATTTTGCCCTCATTATCCCTCTGTCCGATATACGTTGGTTGTCGAATAATATCCTTCATTTCATTTACGAATATCTCCGACCTATATTTATCTAGAAGTTTAAGTCTCACCTGTAATCTACGATCTTTCAACGATGGCCAACTCAATTCTTCAATGAATAACGTAACGCTCTGTTTTTTATCGTAATTCTTTTTCACGAATCTAGCTGCTCGCCGCTGTATTTTTTCTAAATCCTTTATGAGTTCCCTCTGATATGGATCCCAAACCGCTGCTGCGTATTCCATTTGAGGTCTAACCAATGGAATGGACAAGGGAAGACTGTGAAATGATGTGCATAAAGTTACTTGGTGAAAATAAAAGGGAAAGCTTAAGCATAATTGCTATGTATAGGAGTCCAAACGAAGGATTGAACCCATTGGAAGTCCTTGCGGACGCTTGCACGGAAAACCCTCAAGGTCATACTCTCATAACGGGGGATTTAAACCTTCCGGGAATTCGGTGGTCTGGCGACACGGTAGGGGGTGGTAAGGCCCAAGAGCTGGTCAACCGACTCATAGACGAGGAGGGCTTTACACAGTTAGTAAAACAGCCCACTCGAGGGGAAAATATTCTTGATGTATTTCTAGTGAGGCCACTCAATTCTTTTATTAGCGTCGATGTATGCCCAGGAATAAGTGACCACGCAGCGGTGTGTGTAAAACTAGAATGGGACAGCCCACGCCGAGCGAATAAATAAAAACGGTCTGGCATTACAAGCGAGGCGACGGAGAAGGGTTCCAGGGATTTTTAAGAGAAAAGTTTCCAGAATACGCGAGTAGGGTACAGAACGTGGAAGAAATATGGAAGGAGTTTAAAGAGATAGTGTTTGAAGGGCTAAATACTTTTGTCCCACGTAAGACTCTTAAAGAAAATTCGGATCCTGAATATTACAATCATACAATCAAGAAACTAAATAAAAAAGTAAGCAGAGCACACGGAACAAGAAATTCGAGTAGGGCGTTGTTTCAGAGTTATAAGAAAATGGCGAAGGAAAAATTTCTTGTTAATGTCATACCTAAGGGTAACGGAAAAAAATTTTATAAATTTATTAGGAGAAGGAAAGATAACAGGATGGATATAGCGTCAGTTAAAGATAGTGAAGGGCTGTTAGTCATCGACGATTATAGTAAAGCTAATGCTTTTAATGAATGGTTTACAAGCGTATATAGGAAACAAGAAAATAGTCGGGATAACTTAAAAACTCGAGAGCTGATAAATGACTCCTTAAACTGGAAGATATGCGAAAATGCATCAGAGATAATACCCATTGGAGTCACGGATACAGACATTTTTAAAAAACTTAGGAAGTTGAGGCAAATAAGTCAGTGGGACCGGATTTTATTGCAACTGACATACTGAAACTAGGTGCTACTGCTTTGTCTCCCTACATAACTCACCTATTCAATGTAACGATGAATAATCATGCCTTACCTAAGGACTGGAAAATGTCACATATTGTACCAATTTTTAAGAAAGGTGAAAAGACGGTAGTAAAGAACTATAGGCCGGTTAGCTTAAATTCTGTGGTTTGTAAACTAATGGAGAAGGTAATATCAGACTACATGCGGGATTGGTGGGTAAGGGATAAGTGGCTATTTAAAACTCGGCATGGGTTCAGGAAAGGGTATTCCTGTGAAACCCAATTAGTGGGTTTGTGTCAAGACATTGCTGACTCATTAGACGAAGGGAAACATCTACATCTACATATTACCCTGCAAGTCACCTTGAGGGTGGATGGCAGGGGGTGCCGCGCACCAAGTTCCTAACTAATTATTATTCACTGTTATCTATTGTGGTCACGTATTGTCCTAGGGAAAAAGGACTCCTTATACCTCTCCGTCCTACTATCTATTTCGCGAATCTTGTCGTCATTATCCCCCCGTCCGATATACGTTGGTTGTCGAATAATATCCTTCATTTCATTTACGAATATCTCCGACCTATATTTATCTAGAAGTTTAAGTCTCGCCTGTAATCTACGATCTTTCAACGATGGCCAACTCAACTCATCAATGAGTAACGTAACGCTCTGTTTTTTATCGTAATTCTTTTTCACGAATCTAGCTGCTCGCCGCTGTATTTTTTCTAAATCCTTTATGAGTCCCCTCTGATATGGATCCCAAACCGCTGCTGCGTATTCCATTTGAGGTCTAACCAACGATAAATAACAGGATTCTCTCACCTTTTCCGTGCTTTTCCTGACTATCCTACGCACAAAAGCCAACTTCTTATTTGCCGCACCTATCACTCGTCTTATGTGGGTGTCCCAAGACAGGTCACGATTCAAGGTTACCCCGAGGTATTTCACGGATTCCGAAACAGGAATGATCTCACCATCTATCGAGTAGGTAAACACGGACGATGGGCTTCTAGATTTCCAAAAGTTTAGAACGTTACTCTTTTTCTGATTGATTTCTAGCTGCCATTCCTTGCACCAAACAGATAACGCATCCAGATCATCCTGAAGCTGACGATGGTCGCTAGGACCACTAATTTCTCTATAGACTACGGTGTCATCCGCAAAAAGCCTGATATTACTTTTTACAACTGAGCTGATGTCGTTTATATAAAGCAAGAAAAGCATAGGTCCGATCACACTACCCTGCGGCACTCCAGAGACTACATCTGCCACACTCGAGGACTTACCATCGATGACTACTTTTTGTTTTCTATTCCAAAGGAAAGCGCGAACCCAGTTAATGACTTTAACATTAACGCCAAGATTTCCCAATTTTAATAACAACTTACGGTGGGGAACCTTGTCAAAAGCTTTTCTAAAATCAAGGAACACTGCATCGACCTGCTTATTATTTTCGCCGCATGATAAAACATCATTCACAAACAGACCGAGTTGGGTGTCACAGGATCTACCTTTTCTGAAGCCATGTTGACAGCTGACTAAAGGCGATCTACTCTCAAGATAACGCATTGTGTTGCTAACAATAATGTGCTCCAAAATCTTACATGATAATGATGTTAGAGAAATCGGCCTATAATTTTCGGGGTTTTCTTTGTCACCTCCCTTATGAATGGGTGTGACGTGTGCTAGTTTCCAATCATCAGGAACCTCACAGAGGGTAAGAGATTTCTCGAAAACTATCCGAAGGAAGGGAGCTATATCTTCTGCTAGTTCTTTTAATACACGCGCGGGAATTCCTTCTGGTCCAGGATTTTTGTTGGGCTTTATCGCACTCAGTTGATTCGCTATTCCTGCCTCAGAGATTTTAATATTATCCATCCGAGTACATCCATCGGGAATAAGATTATCTTTAAGTATATTTCCACCTGCCGTGAACGCCTTCGCGAAGTAAACGTTTAGTAGATTAGCTTTATCCTCCCCATCGTGAAGGATGTCTCCGGAATCACATCGCAGGGAGGGTATTGAAGGACCCACTCCCTTGACTTCTCTTACATAGGACCAGAACGCTTTTGGATCCTCCTTCAATTTTGTATTTAATACCTCATTCCGGAAGGTGTTAAATGCGTTACGCATGGTTTTTCTCGCTAGTACGCGGGCACTGTTATACTCATGGACTATAGCTGTGCGATACTCATCGGAAGCGGTGGTAGGTATGTTTTTCAATTTTGCGTGGCTACGCCTCTGTCGTCTTAAGGCAATCCTGACTTCCTTATTAAACCAACGAGGTTCTTTCTTATCAGATTTTAACTTACTGGGGATAAATCTATTGATACCTCTTCCTAGTATATTCTTAAATAATAACCATGATGGCTCCATACCTAATCGTTCTGTCTTTTCACGATAACTGACAAAGGTACTTTTGAGATGCAAGCTGAAACTTTTAAAGTCGGCCTTGGCGAAAGCGTATACATTCCGAAGAGGCTTAGGATGTCTTTTGAGCTTTAATTCGCACTCCGCATACACAGCTCGATGGTCGCTAAGTCCCTCCTCTGTGGATACCTTAGTTATCCTATGCGGGATGTTAGAAGCAAGCAAGTCGAGAACATTGCCCGAACGCGTGGCTTTTTGTACCATCTGGATTAAGGAATATTCATGAAACGTGTCAATTAAGGCTTCACACGATTCGCGTTCTTTACCTCTCGTAACGAAACATAGGTTTTCCCAATCGATTGACGGTAAGTTAAAATCGCCTCCAATTATCACGTAACCGTCGTGCATAATAGATCTAAGCTCGGCTAATTGCCTCTCTAAACTTAAAATATAATCAACTTTGGCATTAGGTGGTCTGTAAAATGAGCATAAATATATCTTTTTCGAATTATCCTTACCTAGGCGGCACCACACGCTCTCGGTCGTTTCATCGATAATAGGGATCTGACAACTATCGTACTTTTCACTTATTGCCAAAAATACTCCGCCACCTATTCTATTGGCGCGGTCTTTTCTGTATACTCTATAGCTTTTCGGAAAAATTTCTTGGCTAGCGATATCTTCAGTGAGCCAACTTTCCGTACCTATAACTACATCCGCATGCAACGTGCGAATTACGTGTTCGAGTTCGGCAGACTTCCTACGAATGCTGCGGCAGTTTAAAACTATAATATTTAATTTCTCGTTATCGCCCGAAGCATTAACTGCTCTATTACGGCTTTCGCAGGTGGACTCTCTCACTTTGCGACCAGAAACTGTATTACACTCGATGCCCCTATGAAATCTCCTAATACGCCTACACCCTACCCTACTCTCTAATCTAAAAAAGACCTACCATGGTCGAAGATCCTACACGCTACACTCTGTGAAGCCTCGGTCGTGTAATGAACTCCAGAGCCGTTTAGGGGTACCCTACACGATCCGAGAACCGGCCGGAGATCAACAAAGTCGACTCCCATGCCCACACAGAAATTCCATAGCCTTTGGTTTAGCCCCGCCACGCGGCTCCAAACCTCCGAACCACAGTCAATCCGCGGGACAATACTACAAATGGTGAGCCGCACATCAGAACCCGACTCCTCTCGGACACGAGTGACCTCGGCGACCAAGTCCTCAAAAGAACTTAGAATCTCCTCGGACCCGCGCTTCGAGGCGTCGTTAGTCCCAACATGGACCACCATCCGCAGCCTAGAGCAACCCGTTGACTCCACCGACTCCCGTACCGCCCTCGTCACTTGGGGGACCGTTCCTCCTGGTATACACCTGGAGAACACCCGCTCAGCCACTCCCTCCCGGCGGGCCCGAGTTAGCAAGGGAGCCATAACACGCCGGACATTAGAACTACCTATTACTAGGAGCCCTCCCTTCCCACCCCGACTTCCCATAGATCCAGCCTCCGCCAAAGAGACGGGAGCGGATGCGAGAGCATCGGCCGAAGTGTCGTCCTCCGACAACGCCGCGAACCGATTGCAAACTGGAAGAGGGTCTGCCGAGGCATTCCCAGCTCCCAGCCTTCGCAGGACCACCCCACGATCCCCCCGGTTGGAGACCACTCTCCAATCGTTGGGTTTCAGGATTGGAGCGACCCCAGCCCCCGAAGAGGTCCCACAAACACCCTCGATCACACCACCGACTTTCGCACTCGAGCGCACCCGAGTCGCCATCATGGCGCGGTGAGTTTTCGGGGATGGATGCGTTCTCCCAACACGAACAAGGGCCGACTCCGCTCTTGCCACCCTCCGACGGAGGTCCGTAACCTCTCTTACCAGCTCCGTGATTCGAGACCTCATTCCCTCGAAATCAGCGTCGCATAGAAAGGAGGAAACGGGAATCCTAGGTGAAGCCATCCTAAACACTAATCTGTACTAGCTACGAATTAAATTAAACTTCAAGCTAAGGTTATACTAAGTGACTAACTAATTCGTGGACTTAAGGTCTACGCTAGAGAGGAACGCAGGTAAAAAGTGAAAGGGAAACGCTGACTCACCGCACAAACAACGTTAGCGAACAGGCAAGATATACACACAAGCAAGCGTTAAAACAATTTAAATTAGTACACCAACAGCGATAATCAAGTTAAAACAAGTTAAGTTAGTACACAAACAGCGTAGAGTTCTTACAGAAACAATTACTACCTGAATATGAGTTTTTTTAAAGCAAGTGCTAGAAAAATACTACTGAGAAATGACGATATTAGAATTAAGAGATACTACAATAAACAATATAAATAAATGTTAGTTCTACTTATCAGTACGGTTACTTCGACTCTACTTCTACTGCTACACAACGATACAGCTACGGAAGGACAGCTGCTACAGCTACAGAAGTTGATGCTATAATCGTTGATTTCTCGACAGCATTTGACAGAGTGCCACACGATCTACTGCAGTTGAAGATGGAGCAATTACCAATCGACGTAAGGGTACTGAAGTGGGTTGCGAATTTTCTTACTGGAAGAACTCAAAGAGTGAAAATAGGTAACCGGTATTAAGATGAGACGAATGCCATATCGGGGGTTCCACAAGGTAGCGTCTTAGGGCCGCTTCTCTTCTTAATTTACGTCAATGATCTTCCAGACAAAATGAACTCCGAGATAAGACTTTTTGCGGATGATTGTATAATTTATAGGCGGATCGAGAGTGAAAGCGACCGTGATACCCTCCAAAATGATATCGGCAAACTTTCAGATTGGACCAATACCAACGGAATGGACAACAATATAAGTAAAAGTATGTACATGACATTCACTAATAGGAAATTAGTGTCAAATAGGGAGTATAATTTTTCGGGAAATTCTATACCAAAAAGTGATCATTGTAAATATTTAGGTGTCTATTTATCAAAAGATCTAGAATGGGGATTAAATGTCGATTTCATAAAAAGGAAAGCTTTCAAAATGCTGCACTGGGTTATGAGGAAACTAAACGGAAGCAGTCCAGCTACAAAGGAGAAAGCATACAAATCTCTAGTTCGGCCGATATTGGAATATGCCTCCTTGGTATGGGATCCGCACGAAGAAGGGCATATCAGGAAGCTGGATAAGGTTCAAAGAAAGGCGGCCAGATATGTATTGGGTAGGCACAGGAAAACGGATAGCGTGACGGAGATGCTAGAAATACTGGGCTGGGAGAGCTTGCAAAGGAGAAGGAAACGGAGTAGACTTTGTGGTTTTTTTAATGTAATAAATATGGAGGCAGCATGGAGTGAGTTACACAAGGGGGTGGAAGAACCATCTTTTAAAGGGAAAAATGATCACAAATACAAATTTTAAGTGTAGAAAACAAAAAACAAATGTGAAAAAATATTCATATTTAAACAGAACTATTGTTGACTGGAATGAGTTGCCCGCTGAATTATTTGAGCCCTTCCCAAAGAGTGTAAATATTTTTAGGAATAGATGTAAAGCTGTTTTGTGATTTTTCTGTGATTTTGTGATTCTTTAGTGATATTTAAAAAATATTTCTCCTTCCTTTTTGAAACTTTTGAATTTTCTTGTTTGCAGTGATATTTTTTATGGGTAATATTTTTGTTATGTCATTACTATAGATCTTTTTATTGCTGTCTTATTGTTTGTCTTTAGATCTCGTTGTTGGATGTGTGAGAGACCTACGAGGTTTCTTTATGTTACCACCTGGTAGATTGCCAACTTGTAGCACTAAGTTTTAAATAACTAAAGAAAATAAATAATTTTCATTAGTACTGTCTTGATGCATCAGGAAATATAGATTGACATTTGTCTGTAAAAAGCAACACAAACAAACTCGGTATGATATTTTCTCCACCTTCTATTAATTCCAGAAACTTCACTTCATTTTCAGATTTCCCATGCATTACTGATTCTTTACATTTTGAGAAAGTTATAAATGGGATTCAAAAAAGGAAAATATTTATTATAAAAGTGTGTCCTTCTCTGACATTAGGATTTTTACTTTGACTTTTATAGAATGTAACATTATCCATCACTAATAAACCGTTTTCAATACCTTCTTCGTCTACCATTTGCAATACGTTTTCAAGAAAAGAGCAGAAATTGTCTCCAGAAGAGGGTACAGTTTGTGCTGAGTAATGAAATAACATCTCTCGATTCATTGCCCCCTCCAACCCTTTCCCCCCACCGATTCCGATCAAACTCGTTAGATAGGTATATATATATAAATTTCCAACATGCGTATTGTCCCGAGTACTGTGATACCCATTAAGTCCATGTTCCCGGAGAGACGCCCCTATCGCCCTCCTCGACCCTCCCTCCGCTTATTCCGTTTACACTCGTTAGATATATATAAATTTTCAACATGCGTATCGTCTCGAGTACTTTGATACCCATGAAACCTATTTTCCCAGAAAGAATCCACATACGTACGTGTGACGAAAACTAATGTGTGGCGAAAATAATTTTGTGATGTAAAGTCGCAGTTGTCAATTATTTTCAATGACGAAAAGTCGCTGATACCAATTTTAATGTGTGACCAAATGTCGCTGATACCAAATATTTTGTGTGACGAAATATCGCTTGAACTAATTTAAATGCGTGACGAGTTGTCGCAGTTACCATTTTTTAAATGGGACGATGTGTCGCAGGTACCAATTGTCATCTGTGACGAGATGTCCCAGTGACGAATTTTCTGTGACTAGAAGTCGCGACAACATTTGGCGACTGAATTTTTTATCAAATAATCATAATAAACAATCACTTTTAAAAATTAGTTATTCCATTTAAATTAAGTTTCAGTGGAAGAAACTGCAGGATGTTATGTGTTCATAAATCTCAAAAACATTGAAAACTCGGGCAGGAATTTCAAGGTCTAGGGATGCAACTTGTGGAAATACATTTTAAGATATATTCAAATTTAGCTTACCCATACGTAATCCCATGCAAAGGTTGATTTTGTGTGTCTAATTTGTCACGTGAATATTTAAAGCCAAAACTACGAAACAAAATGAGTTCCCGGATTTTGAAATCCATTTACGCGATAAAAAGTTTGTTAGTACGGCATTGTTCAATGTGAATGAAAAACAAATTTCGCTATCTATAAAGTATTGAGAATATATAGAATACATCAAACGTTTTTAGAGAACGAAAGCGCTTAAAATTGCACATTAAAATTGTCTTCCACCTACCTTTCGAAACAATTAGCCTTATTATAGTTTTTTGGTGATTGCCCTTCTTTGGATAACCTTAGTGTTTCTTTCTTCCCTACTTTAATTTATATTAGGTAAATATTATTTCTATTAGTAAATTTTAGGTATTGTTTATAACGGATGCCAAGTAGATTGTTAATCCAACAATACGCTCATTCCCGTGTTATTTAAATGGGAAAAATTAAAAGAGAATAAAATTTTTAAATGAAAAAGGTAATTCAAATCGCTTTAAAAACCCGCCCATTTTGCTTAACTTTTTATTGCGGTTAAAATGACACCTTCATCTTGCTTCTACGTTCTATAGTTGTTGCCTTATAAATGCGCAAACAAACAAAAAAATTCTTCAAAATATTTGTGGCAGAGATTTAATATATGGGCCATATGATTATTTGTTATAGCAAATACATGTTTGACAAATAAATACAATTAAATTTAAACTAAGAGTCTGATTAAGAGTTTTATCAAACTTTTATAGATATTTAGTGTTGAGCTGTAACGTAATTTTATCGTTTATTTAATTAACTGCTTATATAAATGATTTTCTAAGCAATGAATCGAAAATATTCAGGTGCACAAAATATTAAGCTTATTGTGAATCCCAAAATGCCGAAACAAGCCTGGAATACAGTGAATGTCGCAATATAAATTAATGTTTTTTTCTACAGCTGGATTTGGTTCAAGACCATTATATTCTGTGCTCCAAGGCTACCATAATATATTTAAAATATTTATTTCTTAATTTTACTGACATACAATTATGGAAGACTAGAATTGGTGTCACTGGCCAAGCGTAAATGTAATCGATGAAGGAAACTGTTTTTTTGCAGAATTTATTTTTTATGGATACTGACAATATTTGTTGAAAATATGTTATTGTTCACTGTTATAATGACTTCGTAAAGTAAAGACCATGGCCTAATATAATGTTGCATGTATTAAATATCATATAAAGTCCATCAATAATATTTATTGTTGATCAAGTGACTTTGTCGATAATCTCCAAATCGTAGAATGCTGTTTTTTGTCTAAGTATGGCATGAGCAATAAAAATGTGTATTTATTTATTTATTTTATTCATTATTCGATATTTGTTCACAGATGACAGCAGCAGTTGTGACCCATCTTGTCATCCTCGTGCAGTTCCAGTTAGCTGGAAAGGACGTAGCATCATGCAACTGTACTTCTATTAACGGAACAGCCACGCCTATGTACAATATCACCGAAAGCACAAACTTTTCAGGGGATTAATGCGAGTTGTTCTACACCTTCATTTCATTGTGAATTGGAATTGCTTGAAAGTAGACTCAGATACGGTGCACTTATATTTAAATTAATTATAATAAATTGTTTAGCCTTAGTAGAGTAAACAAAAAGAAAGAATAAAAAGAAACTGGCTTGACTTCCGCTGTGATTCTTTAATCATAACAGTGGACATTGTTTCATCGGACTGTCTCATTGTTGTCGGCTTTAATTCATTTTGCAAAAGGTTGTGTGCGTAGCACGAAGAAATTCAACTGATTTAAATGTGATTTGCATGACGTTTATTTTGAAGGGGTACCCCGACAAAATAACTCAATGAAATGCAGGCCGACAAAATGACCCCGACAAAATCGCCTAGAAATAATCTCTAAAGGATAAATATAGGAGCATATTAATTTCATTGTTGTACTAGTGATAAAAATTAAATCGCAGAGCAGAATCTCGATTCGCCATTTGCATATGGAGCGTCCGTTATCTAGTTGTCGACGGTCCTCCTCGCACCAGCAACTCACAGCAGTCGAAGAGTGTCATTGCGCGTTCCAGCAGACGAAGCATGTCGCCCAGTTTCGAAAAGAGCAAGATCGAATCGAGATGGGGCGTTTTCGTGCAGGGATTCGTCAGCCGGAAGCATCAAAGACGAAGTACATACATAAATCGACGACTTCAAACTCTAATTTCGACTTATAATAATACTGAAATTCTTGATTATCTTCGTAGAATTTCACATAATCCTACGACATAGGTACTACAATTATATACACATCTCAACATTGATACATGTACACTTAATTAAAAGTTACTTTCTGGAAATATTGTGTTACTATGTTATTTTTCACACCAAAATAAAAATAAAATTGAACTATTGTGAGGGGACTATTTTGTCTTGGGTTGTTTTGTCAGAAAGCTATTTTGACGGGGTTATTTTGTCTGGGCTATTTGGCGGGTCAATCTCGAAGGAACGATAGTCGGAGCGCATTCCATTTCGCTTGCGAAGTTTCAACTTGGCCTACTTCTGCAGAAGTCACTTCGTTTTTAATGAATTTCACCACCAGTCAAATGAAAATATTTTATCAGAGATGTGTTAAAATTATGTATTATGCGATATCTGATGATATTATCAATGCTTTTAATTTTAATTTTTTGTGATTTAAATAAATATGCCAATAAAGATTCGTGAGATATATTCACGTCTAAATATTTCTTCTTCCTCTCGTTTTCATTTTTTCGAACCTCGCGGCCTGTTACGCCTTGGTTGTTTTTTCATGAAAACAACACTTTCCCCTACACTACGTGTGGAGAAAGCAAAACACAACGCAATGTACGCACTTTTCATGGGGAGAGGGTCCGCAAAAATCGTACGAGCACGTAAGAGTTAAATCTCGAAAAAAATATAATATGTATAATGACAGGAATGATACACATAACGGCGAAAGTGAAAAGTTTTCTGATAAAAACATATATATATATATATATATATATATTTTAAGTAACGAAATTAATCATAATGCACAATAAAGCATAGGTGGACAAACATTTTTCGATGGGTACCGCTGTCGTAGTGACATAGGGAGTGTCGAGTAATCGTAAGATGTTTTAGCACGAGAATAAATATATTGCCAAGCGTTACATAGGATACAAAAGGAGATCAGTAATACCCAAATGTTACATAGAGTACAACAGGTGATCAGTAATACCCAACATGCTTACTCGGCTAAATCCTGCAAGGGGGAGGTGGCGCGGGGCGTCTTGATGACCCTGGTCTCGTAGGAGCTGCTAGCCAGTCAGTTCCGACGCAAACGTAGCCCGCGAAGGCGGACTAGCCGGTCGAGGTTTGACAGAAACGTAGCTGGACCAACGAAAGAGGGACCGCGGAGGGGCGGGCGATCCTAGTCCCGTAGGAAGGGCTAGCCGGTCAAGGTTGACGCTAACACAGCCGATCCTACTGACAGAGGAGTCGCGAGGAAACACCGCGGAGGGGCGGGCGATCCTAGTCCCGTAAGGAAGGGCTAGCCGGTCAAGGTTGTCGCTAACACAGCCGATCCTACTGACAGAGGAGTCGCGAGGAAACACCGCCCAGCCTCAGGGATGACCCGCGCTTATATACTAACATGAGATACAAAGGTCAAGCGCTAGTCATCCCCTGAAGTGGGTGATTGAGCGAGCGGGGAATCACCCGAAGGGCGCATTGCCCTGAGATAGCGTGCCTTAAGGGCCTGTTTCACCCATAGAGTATATAATGAGTGTGGCGCTGCGGCTGACTATACGATGTCTTTCGGCATCCTTACAACAACGCAATAGTAGATACAATTACCTCTGTGGGCCACATAATTAATCGCAGATGCTTCGGCGGATTGCATCAGACTTTAAATCGGAAATTATTTAAGATGTTTAAGATCTCCTGACGTATTTACAGCATTTTTAAGTCATAAATGGGTCTGGCTAATTTTCAACCGGCCGGCCTTGGTAGATGGGTGGTTAGCGTGTCTAGTTCCCATTGCTAGGGTCGCGGGTTCGAATCCTGCCGAGAGCATGGTTGTATGTTTTCGTCTTTGTTAATGTTATTACGCTCATTGTAAAAGGCCGTTCACGGCTGTTTATGAGCTAGTGTAAAATAAAAATAAAAAAACTCATATTTTCAACTGAACAGTATGAAATTATCCTCATAAAATGACGCAGATCATTTTATATAACAATTTCACTGGCCGTAGGTTGCTCACCTCTTTAGTAGAGCAAAAATTACTATTGTGACTAACTCCGACCCGAGTCCTGAGAAAAAGCTCAATTTCCGGTCCAAAACCGGAGAGGTGGCAACTCTAGTTTGCACTTAGCGGGATAATTCCCGAATTTAATATCAATCCAAAATAGCGTGAATTTTCTGAAAATGTATAGTTGTTTCATTTTCCCAATATTGCAATAAATACTTTATATTTTGTTGTTGTTTTATTATCAGATGCACCATTTTCATTTTTTAAATGGTTTCCTTGGCGCTCGCGTCAAGTCGACGTTAACAGGAAATTCACAAGTAAACAAAGAACATTTGAGAATGTATTGCCCGCACCATTCAAGAGCATGAGAAAGAACCGGCGATTTGCGTAGCTTACTATATCTTCTGCCGGTATTAATAAAATTCTCTGTGATTGATACTATGAATTCTAGATTATTTTCATTTATAAAGTATTTTCGGGCCAGTTGTTTTCGATATACTGTAATTAGGAATAGTGCTGTTTTAGGCATAGAAACTAGTTGCGATGATACTGGCTGTGCAATTGTTGATAGTGAAGGAAACATCCTAGGGCAAAGTCTACATTCTCAACAGCAAGTGCATATAAAGTATCTATCATGAAAATGTGTATGAATGTAATTTTCTCATGAGAATAATGGAAATTAAACAAACGTCTTTCGGTTGCAGCCATGGTGGTATCATTCCTCCTATTGCCAAAGAATTGCATGAGGAGCACATAGAACGGGTTGTGAATGAAGCAATTGAATCTTCTCGTCTACAAATTAAGGATATAAATGCTGTAGCAACCACTGTGAAGCCAGGCATGGTTATTCCTGATAAATAGGTTTTTCTTTCATTTACGAAAATTCACTATTTTCTTTTTCGACATCGTAGGATTGCCGTTGTCGTTAGTGGTGGGGATGAAATACGGAAAGAAACTTGCAAAAGAATCTGAGAAGCCTTTTATACCAATACATCATATGGAAGCTCATGCGCTAACAATTCGAATGATTGAGAAGGTATGAGATTAAAAACTCAATGATATCGTTCAGTTACAAATGCCTATTCAATCTTATTGGTAATTAATTGATGTCTATCGTTAAAACTAAATTATTCTCATCGCATTCCGTATTGTGAAGTATTCCTTGATTGCATTAGTTAGTATAGCTGAAGTTACTTCATTGCTTTTTATTTCTTGTCTTAATTTTTGTCTTGAGCTATCACACCCGAAAAATCTCTATATTTCATATTCACGTAAAATATTAGGTATTTATTGAAGTCGCTAGTAGATTATATAGAGAGACTTAGACTTTCTCTCGTGGGAGTAAAATTTTTTCCCTGAGTTTTACAGTGTAATTTAGAAAGTGTGTAGGTATTTCGTCTCTTAGGTGAACATTGTTGCAAACCTTTATAATTTCCTTCAGGTGGAATTTTCTTTTCTCGTTCTACTGGTGTCTGGTGGCCATTGTCTTTTGAATTTGGTTCAGGGTGTTGACAAGTTCCTGTTATTAGGCCAAAGCTTAGATGATGCTCCAGGAGAAGTATTTGACAAGGTAATAGCTTAATCACAGCTTTACAAAGGTGCATATTATAACCTGCCATAACTAACACATATATATGCACTCAAAAACATTATTTGACCTTGTAAAATGAATTTGTATGAATTCGTTTCACTACTACTAATGTAGATAATTTGATGAAAGAAGTTCATTTGCCTAGCAACATATTAGAAAAAGTTTTATTGCTTTAATGAGAAAACTTTAATATTTCAATAAAGGGTGTATTGCCAACTATGTTGAAAAGAATTTGTGTCATCCATTTACAATATTTTTCTTATATACCTATGTATCTCAACAAAGAAATGAATACAGTTGAAGTTGACCTGAGTTGTAGTCTTTATTACAAGTCAGTAAGCTTTTATATCATAAATCTTTGTTGGTACACATTTGCTGGAGAAAATGTCAAAGTATCTCTTGTTCACTTTCTTCTATTATAAAACAAGGCTTCATTCATGATCAGTTGTGTAGTGTAAAATTTTTACTTTAAATTTCATTGCACCTTTTGACAAATTAGTTCCTACCTTTTGTTGTATACCAGTTGCTTATTTTGATATAATTATTATATGGAATCTACAAGTATTTATTATTACCTCATCTGAAATTATATTAACATTGTATTAGGATGATGGTAAAACTCTTAGAATTTTGTAACTTTTTATAGTTTGCACGCATAATGAAATTACATACACTTCCTGAATACTCGTCGATGTCTGGTGGATGCGCTGTGGAAGCTGCAGCATCTAAAGGAGACCCAACCGCCTTTTTTAACCTATACCTCTTGCTCACTACAAGGATTGCAACTTTAGTTTTTAGGCCTAAAAAACGCAACTCTCAGGAAAATTAAGTATCTAGAAAAGACTTAAGGTATGAAATATTGCAATTTGAAGGGATGCTTGTAAATTAAACAAAATCATTGATTTGTTTTACATAAATATACTTTTCAGATAAAATACTTATTTATATATGTTTAAATTTGCTTATTATTTTGTATGAAGTTTATTTTCAAGTACTATTTAAAGTACCATTTGATTCAGTTTGCCCTTTGAGTGGTACGGCCGTATATGTTTGGATAGTGATTTTGTTTCTGATGTTGATGTCCATTGACTCTGAGGTACCATTGCTTAAGAAGTGAATGAATAATAAAGTGTTCAATCTGTTGAAAATGCAATACTCATTTTTAGAAATTAATCAGTGTATCTGCTTTTGCAAAATTTCACATACTTTTAAATTTGGAATATCTTGCTAGCATAAAAGCCAATTAAAGCTTACTACTCAAAAGGTTTAGTGTACATTGTAATATTCAGATGAAAATATTGATAAACATGCTACCTAAATTAAAAATAAATTGCTGAGTGCAGAAAACCTGTTTAAATTATTGAAAACTTTGAGTGTGTTGCAGATGTTTTGAATAATGGAATTTTTTTATCTATCAATGATTGATTGCATCAGGTAACATTTCCTAAAATTATGCTGCTGACTCATTATATAAGTTATTGTATTACAGGTAACTCTCATTCAGTGAACGTTCGTTGAACAAATGTTTGCTTTAATGAATGTTTGCTTTAACGAATGAATTGAATTGTGTAGCTTTACTTTTTGCTGAAAATTCTGTTCACTTTAGCGAACTAAATAACATATATCCAACTCAGATCGAAGAAACTCGGATGTTTACGAATGCTCTTAGGGTCACAAAGACCGTCTTGTTTACTCATGGATTTTTTGTGTGTCCACTTTACCACACATTTTTCCTATCACCTGCATTTCTTGAGATAATATGACATCATTGAACATGCTGTTTGTTACTCAAAATATGTTTACAAATATCCACTAAGACTTGAAGGACCTCTTGTGTACCGGTAAGGAGGAAGTGCACTACGCAGTATTTCCCACAGCCATTCTATGCTTCAATCTGTGACTTGGATTGACTATGTTCAGTCGCATTCATTTTCTCACGGTTCATACATAATCATTACATCACGAGGTTTGTTTTCAAGCCATTGCCATGGCCACATCTATCATACTTGCTCTCGCTGTGAATCTTTTATAAACATTTTTCTAATTTTTTACCCTTCAATTTATAATGAGTTTAAACAGAAAAATCACGATCATTCAACGAATTTCCGTTTTATGAATGCTTTTCAGGAATGCATGTCATTCATTGAACGAAAGTTGCCTGTACTTTCATGACACGTTAATATCAAAATTAGCCAGATGGAGCTGATTAATGCAGAGAATTGGTAGGTGAAGCTTGGGAGTATTGATCAATGAAATCCATATGCATTATAAATGTGATTCTTACTGTTAGGCACAGCGAAAATGATACTTTGAGATCTGGTCTAGGTGGTTCAGTAATTTCGTTTCAATTTGGACAATTTTATTAGGAATTATTTCTCAGGATTTCATTATCTGGTTTGTGTCCAAAGAGCATATTTTTGCTCATTATTTTAGATATCAGCCAGTTTCAGACATTTGTTATAAAATATACATACTCAACAAAGTACCTAATATCACAACCAAGAACTTTTGTGGTTAAAATACATTTCTGCTAAGTTCTTCATTCTTAGGGTCATTGAATCTCATTTTTATGCAATAAAGACTATTGTTCCAAATTAATGAAAATCGTCACCCAGTATTTGCTTACTAAGCATAATCCTACAATGTGATCACATTAGCCAGCTGATAACAATGGATGTTAGATTTCCTCATAATATGTACATTTGAGTTATGCTAGATAAGGAAAGGCCATCACTTAGAAGCTACAGAATTTCTTAGAACAATCACTTATACAAGTATTTTTTCAGGGAATCGCAGAGGTTTAGAAAGTATGTGGCTCATGAATATTTGAGCGAAATATGTGGCAGTCACCAGCTCCATGACTCTGGAAAAAGGTGGACTAGACTTATCAACACATGAAACTTTTAAACTGGTTTAGTTTAACTTCTTAAGAACCCTGAAAGTAATGGAATCATTTCAGAGAAATGAATAATTAAAATGGTTATTAACTGATACTTGTTTTACATTGTAATGAAATGATGTGTTAAGTTTTGTTCATGCATGTTATGATAAAAATATTCTTAAGTTCAACTATAGGCTAACAATGATATTTTCCTCTGCTACGAAAAAGTGGAGCCAGATATGGTCGTTCCACAGATGGAAGGATCTTTGTGCAAGTTTCCAGTATGCTATCACTAGGCATCTTTGCTATCGCTTGCAAAGGTGCATGGAATATATAGATCTACGGAAGTTGCTGCCTCCAGCTAATGAAAAGATACTGGTATGTTTACTGCATATCCCAGTGCAATTGTACTCTTATGACATCTTTGATGTAATTTAGTTTGTGAAGTTGTAATTGAAGTAATTTGACTTCCCTATGATTACCTTTGAGTAAATTTATTGGAAAATTATCTCCCATTAATAATTAAAAGTACAGTCCACTCCTTTAATATTTTAACATTGTGTAACTATGTTCAGTTTATTTAATGAAATATTACTAACATTTCAAATTGAAATTTGATTCATCCTGTAGTCTGAGCAGCAATGTAATTAATGCTAGAAAAGTTGTTCTTTTTTCCTGTCATGGAGTAGTTTGGAACATGGCATGTGAATGAAGTGAATATCTTGACCAAGATATTTATGGATCTTTTTATTTAAATATTGGAAAAATGTTTCTGCATTCTTAATTTTCTTTAAATGATTGCTTTCATTAAAAATATATTGTTAACTAAAACTTCATAATTTTAATTTAAGCCTAAAACATGTTATTATTACTTAAACATTGAAAATTGCTGAATAATTCTTACCATTTATTCTCAAATATTTTTTAAATTATTTCTTTGAGTGAAATGCATTATGCAGTTTCTTTATTTTGCAACAATATTTTTATCACTCAACTTTAAGGAAATTTCTGGGTTATGATAAATATCTATCTTATGTGAGATGTCCAGTATAAGTTTGTTCCTTTTTTGTTGAGTTTTCATTTTGATTACTTTTTAAAGTACATAACTGTATTTTACAGCATAAACTGTGAACAGAGATTGATTTTGCATCAACATTTTGTTGTCATCCTCTATGTGAGGCACGTTAAATTTGGTGAAATTAGCATTAAAAATGTACAATCCAAAGAGTTAGGTGTGTACTTGAAAATTTGTGCTTGACTTTTTCTGTGTTCAGGTAGTATCAGGAGGTGTGGCATGCAACCGGTTCATTTTAAACTGCCTGAAACAGGTGTCCAATGAAACTGGTTATCGATTGCTGGCACCCCCACCCCACTTGTGCACCGACAACGGCGCCATGATAGCTTGGAATGGCATGGAGAGGTGGAAAGCTGGAATTGGTATAATAAATCCACTCAGCCCTGAACTAGATGAAGTTGATATTCAATCAAGGTGATTAACATGCCCATACCTGTTTTATGTCACCATATTAATAATGAGTAAATAGGAAAAATACAGGTATTACGGAGATACCACATTTGCTCCCGTAATTGTCCCAGGGGAGTAATTTTCATATTGCTTTATTTAAACTAAATATCTGGAAAATTGAAATCTGTGATGCTGCAACTATTGCACATAGGTTTTGTGGCGCAGCATCTGCATGTTAGTTCCAGCAGCTGTGGAGTTTGACGAAACAATGGCAATAAAAGTGATTCATGATGGGAGCTAATTATAGCATGAGAGTACGTTTAGTGTATTGAAAAAAAAATTTTAGAAGGATAATCTTAAACGGAGATGATGGTGGAAGTGCAAAGATTGGTAGTTGGAAACCAAAGTGTATTAAGGAAATGCAGAGATCATGTGATACTAAAATACTCAATGTAATAATTACCTACCCTTTGTAGGTATGAGTTACCATTAGTCTATGTATAATTACTCCCTCAAATAGTGTCCCTAAAAATTACACAGGTTCACTGCTTTGTGGTACAATTGGTATTCCTGTAAAATTTTTGTTTTCATACACACAGGTTCATTTCTGGTACCCCTTTCATATTTGTGTTTTGTAATCTGTATGTATTTTTAGCAGTTTTTTTTTCAAGAAAATCCGCTTATGGGTTCGAGTTGTCCATCTTTCTGACTGACATGCTAACTCCTAAATGAAAGTAGCGAGAGACTTCTTTTTTTCACGAACCAATTCGCCATTCTGTCTCGTTGTGCACATTTTGTTGTGGAAGTTCTGGTGCAGGGTTGGACAAACTACGGCCCGCGAGGGCATTTTATGTGGCTCCTGATACCATTATGAAAGTGAACTGTAATATAAAATGCAGATACATAATCTCATTTTTGTAGCTTAAAATTATGGCCAGAAAATCTTTTCCGGTGATGTTATGAGGATAACATATTATTCATTTTCATTAATAGGATCCCTCACATTATCTCAAATAACTTCCGATGTGAATCTAACATGGCCCACCTAAGAATTTTCATCTGTCAATGCGGCCCGCCTAAGATGCTGCAACTGTTAATGCGGCCTGCCACGTAAAAAGTTTGCCCATCCCTGTTCTAGTGGCTAGCAGAATGACAGTAAAAATTTAATTTGAATTTCCTTCTTTTTATAAACATTTTTTTTATTCTTCTCAATTATATTAAATTAATTTTTATAACATTATTTCAGACTAATCATTGTAGTATAGGTAAATTTTAACATTCTGTATTTACAATTACTGTTGAAAAACCACCATCTACTGTCTGCTTCAGCAACTCTTTACTTACTTGTTTTCTTGTAGAATATAGATCCAAGGACCCATCTACATCATTTGAATCCATTTTCTGAGCTCCTTTGTAAGAAGAACTATTCTCAAAGATTAAAAAACAATACAAACATGATGAATCAAACAGAACTTATGATGCCTACTTTCCTTTTAATCATTTATTTAATGCTAATATTGCCTTTTATAGCTTTAAAATCACCATGGATATGTTGTCTTTTGTTTTCCCAAATTTCATAATTTAGCATTATAAAATATTACAAATACTTTTGAATAGAATATTAAGTTGATCACGTGTATTTGTGTGGCAAAAATAATGCATGTATGTATTAGAATATACCGAATCTGAGTCCAACAATAGTTGTTACTATGGCAACACTCTCATAATGAGTGATAGAAACTGCAAAATTACCAGTATTTATGTGAAATTCGAAGAAATACAATCGATAAGCAAAATTCTACAAAAAAATTAAAATCTTCATTCCTTTCCTCGAAGAATTGCACAAATCCCACTCCAATATTACAATTCTAAGATATTTTAATGTTCAAGAGAAAATTACCTTGCACGATGGATTTCAGATTTTCCATGTAAATCAAATTGAAAGGATATTTCCTGGAATCGATCCCGAGACTTCAATCTTCGCAACAAAAACTATCCTCGGGAGCTCGGCTCATGTAACAAGAAATTTCCACCATGTTTCATGAAAATCACTCTATTGGTTCAAAAGTTAATAGGGGGGATGGACAGACAGACAGACACAATGACAAAACTATAAACCTATTTCCATTCTGGAAAGTAGGCTAAAAATGTAAGAAAAGTGAACATGCTAAAAAATTTTCTATGTAAAGGGAAGAGGACAGTAACATTTATCTGTATTTGTTGACTGTGGAATTAGGTCATGTGGTTCAATTGTCATTGTTAATTTGCTTCATTTCTAGAGCAAAAATAATATGTATTTAACAGTAAATAGAGAAAAAATAATTTACATAAATCATGGCAGGAAGAAGAAAATTGAGTGGAGACAATAAAAGTGCAGGAAATAATCCTAAGTTAGCAAGAAAAAGCTTCTACTGATTCAATGTTTTAAGAAAGGTCCGAGTGTTATTGCTTATAAGTTTAGCTCCACAACTCCTACAAATCTGTAAAAAGTTCTATTGAATCAGCCACTGCAGTAACTATTAAGAAACTCATATGATCACATAGTTTGTTGTGGCTATTGGAGATACCTGAAGCAAGTACATTTTTTAAATTGCTTGTTCTTGAAATTTTTTCAGCCATAAGACGAGCTTGATAGTTCTCCTTCCAAGACTTGCAGGATTCTACCGCATGTTGTTTCTTCTAGTGACGACTGTTTCACCTCCATTCCAGGTGGCATCTTCAGGTCTGATCGTTTGCAGAAATACGGCCATTATTTATGCCCACGTCGGTCGGGTGAGGTGTGTTGTGATTGGCTGTTCCATTGTTGGCTTCCATTGGCTGCTGGAACACCCTCTTCCATGTGTTAGAGAGAATGTATCCATCCTCTCTATTGAAGTTGATTGGCTGTTTTAAAATCTCAATTGATTCCCGTATTATCCTGGGAAAATATCGGCCCTCTCTATGGATGACCTTGATGTTGTCAAAATCAATGCTGTGTCCTGGCTCTGGCCACGCATGTTCAGATACGGCAGAGAGGCGGAATTGCTTTTTCTCCACTGCCCTCCGATGCTCTATTAATCTGCACTTGACAGATCTCCCTGTTTGGCTGATGTACGATTTGCCGCAGGTGCATTTGATCTGATAGACCCCCTCGTACATGTGTGGTGGTAATCGGTCCTTAGCCTTTGGGAGGAGATCTGAGGTCTTTTTGACTGATGTGAACCTGGTCTTCACATCATACTTTTGTAGTATCCTGGCAATCTTCTCGGTGGTGCAACGGACGTACGGTACCGTCGCATATGCTGCAGGTTTCCTCTCCCGCTCCCGGTCCATATCTCCCAAAACAGCCCTTTTCAGGGCCCCTTCCATTTCTCCTGTAACCGCCCTTTTCTGGGCCACCTCTGCCTTTTCTGGGCCACCTCTGCCTTTTCTTTAGCCCTTACCATCTTCTTCTGGATCAAATGTTTGGGGTAGCCGTTCATCTGGAGAGCTCTGATGAGATGTTTTTTCTCCTTTTCCAAGGAAGTCACATCTGTGATGGTATAAGCACGGTGGACTAGGGTGTTAATGACAGAGGCATTCTGCATTGGGTGGTGGTGGGAGGATGTGTCCAAATAATGGTCAGTTCCTTGTCAAACATAGTACTTGGTTAGAAAAAATGGAGAAACTGCTAGTGTTGTAGATTGATTCAAAATGTTCTGATGAGGATGTGTCCCTTAGTCAAGTAGTCATTTGCAATAAAGCCCTTTCTGTATTTGAATGTTTAATGCAAGAGGAGGGTGGCAGTTCTTCTTAAACTTTTAACGCCAGTTCCAATTGGTTTCAAAATTTTTAATATTGCTCAAATATTCATAGCGTTCATTTATCTGGCGAATCAGCAAGCACTTTAATATTGCATATGTTATTTTTATTATTAATCTAATTATAATTTTTAATGAAGCTGTGTGCGTCTCTATGTATGTATATGAAGCCTCCATATATTTTATGCGGGAGATATGCTAATAAGAAGCAGTGAAGCATAACTTTCAATTGCATTTTTAAATTACTTAAGAGCCATCATACAGCATTCAGTTTCCTAACATCAATTTTCAAATACCAAATTTACTCATGTATATGTCAATCTCATGTATAGGTCAACTTCTGACCTTTTTATAAAAATTTTAGTTTTTTGTATAACTTGTGCATAAGTCAACCCTAGTTTTTGAGGTGTAACATAATGACATTCTTGAGTTTACCTAGTGTGTGTTGATGAATTTGATTCATTAATACATAATAACTCAATACATTAAGTAAGACAATCTAATAAACTATTTAAATTCATTATTTGTATCAATATATCCTGAAATACATAAATTTTTCCTGAACACCAGTCAAAATAATGGTTAGAACATCGTCAAATATAAAAAATAAATATATTATATTGATTGAATTTATTTCTATACATTTATCTTTGCAATAATCTTTTCATTTAATTAATTCACACGAGAAAAAGAGGACATTTACCAGAATTTATTATAAAAAACAGGACAAAGTAGGACATCTTTTATCCAAACTTGTTTTTTACAATGAACGTTTTAAAATTTCAAAAAGGCCAAATTTGTGTGCAATTCTCTAGATATAAAAAAAACCGTTGCAGTGTAATTTATAAGGGGACAAAATTTTCTTTCGCCCAAACAGTTGTCTTGCTTTGTGATCATTAAATTGTTTAGCAGGCCAATTCTGGATTGGTGTTCATTCATTGGTGAAACATTTAATTTAAAAAGTAGGACAAAGGTTTTTTACGTTCTCATAATAGGGAGTTCATGCAACATGATATGTAAGACGACAAGATTTTCTTCAGGCAAAAGAGGACAAAACAAAAGTTCATATGGTCTTAGTATAGATAATTTATTTACAAATAAATAACATAAAGAAATAAGACAACTTTTGTCACTTAATTTACAAATAAAAAACAAGAAATGACACGTAATTTACAAATAAATAACATAAAAAATAAGACTTCTGTCACTTAACATCCTTTCAGACTAAAATATTTTTATATATATTAGGTAGTACAGGTATATTTCTCACTGCCATGAATCTGTTTTAGCATATTTTCATAACTGGAAATTAGTGTCATAAATTCCTCACAGCTAAGATTGAAATTTCATTTCACATTAAGCCAGCTTTCAAAGTTTCCAACTTTACCTTTGCTTTCTCACTCATCCACATGCCATTCAGGACCTCTCAACTCAACCAGAACAAATACATTTTCAAATGGAAATGAATTACTTTTAAAATGTTTAAAATATTCCAAACTTTGCTTTTCCACAGAAAGCCTTTCCTCATTCCACTGCAAAAGTTTTTCTTCTGAACAATATAAATTTACTCTACCAATCTCATCAAATAAGTGACTCATTTAATTGTACTGGTTGAAATTTTTCGATAAAAATTCTATACAAACTTAAATATCTTTCCATTCAGTTATCTTTATCAAAACACACCAATCAAATACAAGAAATTAATCAAGTTGATCTGATCACTCTGTAAGGCAGCGGTTTCCAAACATTACCAAGCTGCACCCTCCATCACCTAAGAAAACTATCTTCACACCCCCCTGTATACCATATTCAATTACAGTTCATAAAAAATTCCTAATAAACATAAAATTACCATTAATTACCTTAAGAAAAAACATGGATGCAAGTGATAACGTCCTAGCCAATCGAGAGCTAGAATTTGGCTGCTGCATATTGTAGGTCTCAAGATTAGGATGGTTAAACAGCCAGTAAATATATGAGAAATTCTTTGCACACCCCCCCCCCCCCCGACATACCATCTCACCCCCCAGTTTGGAAACCACTGCTGTAAGGTATTCTGAGCTATTATTGTAGAACATTGTTTAGTACTTAAAAAATCCTTGGTTATATTATTATTGCTCTCTTCCAGTTTCCTTAGTATACATCTTACATGAATTGGAACAAAATCTAAATCTATTCTGGATTTCAGTGTATGTTTTAAATAATTGATTGCCTCTACTACTTCCATTACAGTAGCCTTTGAGTTTCCAATTCTTAAATTAGTTTCATGAAACAAAACTGACTCTTCATTTATGAAATGCAACCATAACTTAGCCATTTCATCCTCAAAATATTTCAAAATTATTGTGGGGCACTTATCTATTGACATAAAATATGACATTAATAGTTAGAACAATGATAAAATTTGTCCAATAGATGGTGTCGAAGCCAGCCACCTGGTTTTGGAATATCCAAATAACCTTTTATATTCAATGGAAGCTTCCTCACAAAAAATTTTAATGTTTCTCCTCTTACAGTAAAAATATCAAAAGGATGGCAATTTTTGTACACTATTGCCTCTATATCAATTGGCATCAAACATGCTGCCGTTTCCATTGCATTATGAATTGTGTAGAACTAACAAATCCCAAACAATTTTTTAGTAATGTTGTCTGTAATTTTCTGTAATCATTCGGTACTGTTCACATAACTGGTGGGAAGTTAAACAAGGCAATGCCGAGAAAGCAACAAGAAATGGAACTACCAAGGGAAAAGGCAAAAAAACAGAAGACAAACGTAAATATAAGAAGCATTTCAAGGTATGTAATGAAAGAACATAGGTAAGGGGTGACATATAATATTATTAATTGGAATGAAATAACAAATATTAAGTAATGAGAAGTGAGAAATCAGGAAGTAATTTCCGGTGGACTGAAGGTGGCAATATCTTGAAGGATTTGATCAAAGGGTCCTCCATGTAACATTCTAGTGGCAATTGATGATACTTTAACGGAGGCATTTTACTTAATGAAAATAGTGCAACGAGTAATATCACAGAAGATTAAGTCTACCCAACCCGAGGGGGAAGGAGGGGCCACAGGGAACGTGGGAAGAAATCAATGCCACCTAACCAAACTTACCCAACCCAGAGGGCTGAGTTGGAGTATGCCACAGGCCAAGTACACATATGCCGCACCGTATACTAGTTCCATTTCTCATCGCCAGTACTAGCGTCGCTTTGTTTACCTTGCGCCACCCCAGTTATGCAAACAGAACCAAATATTCTTCTCTCCTTTTCTCTTCACTCCTCCAAAATTTGTGTTTGTGTTATCTGCACTTAATGCAATAATTTTTTCAGTAAGGGATTCATTATTCAAAATTTCCATTACATGATTTGATATTATTTCACTTATTATGTGTTCTTTGCACGAAGTGAAAGCATATAACGGAGGTGGTTTCCGTCCGTCCTCATGTTAAAACTCAGAAACTGCTGGATGTATGTTGATGAAATTTGGTATAGGGGAGTTTTGCTAAAATTGGTCAACTGATTTCAATTTTGGTCAAACTTGAATAACAATGATGACCACTTTACATGAAGACCTATGATGTTCCTCTGTTTCAACTCGGGAACCGCTGGACGTATTTTGATGAAATTTGGTATTGGGGAACTTTGCTAAAATTGGTCATCTGATTCCAATTTGATTAAAATCAGATAATGTTTACAACCACTTTACATGGCCTACATGTAGTTTACTGTTTTCCTTTGTTTCATCTCTGGAACCGCTGGACGTATTTTGATGAAATTTGGTGCTGGGGAGTTTTGCTAAAGTGATTGACCGATTCCAATTTTGGTTAAAATCGGTCAACAATTATGGCCACTTTACATGACCTACATGTAGTTTACAATGTTCCTTTCTTTCAACTTGGGACCGCTGTACGTATTTTGATGAAATTTGTACTGAGGAGTTTTGTCAAAATTAATTGACCGATTACAATTTTGGTTAAAATCAAACAATAATTACGACAACTTTACATAAGGACTTACATGTATTTTACAATGTATCTTCTCATTAAATACTCATCTCAGCGAAAAATATTGAGAACCTTGTGGTATCCCAAAGAACGCATTTGTAAACTCAGTGTACTCTGACATGGAGTTCACCTTTCCAATCTTTTTTCTCCAGGGAGAGAAGCTAATTCTATTATTTTAATTTGAATTCCTGCCCTCGCACTGAAATATCATACCAAAGTTGGAAAGATTTTCACATTTTTATGGTTTGTGGCATCCATAAAATTCTAACAAAATTAACATTATTCAAATAATGCCTTAAAATCTCCATAGCAAATGGGACAAATTTGACATCTCATTATTAGGGGGTAAAATGTGCAGAAATAATACATGTTGATCTATAGAAGAATCGTTTCATAAAATAAATGACTCATGATACAAGTTGTCAAAATAATCTGTATGTAAGTTATCATAACAAATCCATCGCTCTTTATTGCATTTGAGACCTTAATTTAATTTATGTATAGTTTACTACACTTACATGGGTATTTAGGGTAATATTTAGTGGGAAATTTCAAGGCCATAAAAAAGAAATCCATCAAAGCCCTTCGGGCTTTGAGGTTCGAGTGAAGCAAGGAGTGAGGGAGGAGGGTTGGTGGCCGTAGGCCCCAGAGGCAGTGCCCCTAGCATGCTTAATCACTATACAGCAGGCACGTCAAACAGGCGACCCTTCCTATGCCTGTGACCCGAATGCTAATTTTTGTCTCAACTAAATCATTCAATATTTTATAGTTTTTTTTTGTGAAAAGGAGGCAGAATTTTGTGATTTTAATTGAGTTATAATAGAACATGGTAATTAAGTTATTGTCTTAAATGGATTAAATAGACATCCAATCCTAGAGATAAAATCTATTTTTCTAACTATGGCCCTCACTAACTATAATCCTAATGCGGCCCTTATATAGCATACAGTTCTTTCATACAGCCCTGATGCCCCTCCGAGTTTGATATATTTGCTATACAGGAACACACTGATAAGCATTCTCATGTATGGGAATGAATTTCTTTATTTTTAATGAATTTTTGCAATTTTTTTCTCAAAGACTTGTTTCCTCTATCCTCTTCCAAACACGAAACTCTCCTCAGTTACTTGGTCACTTTTCATCCACTACTACTACTTGGTCAGTTCTTACTACAAATTACTTGCAAGCGTAGTTGAAAAGACATGCTTGTAATCCTATAATATAATTTGCTTATTTTATATCTTCGTTGCTAATCCTTCTTTAACCACTATAACTCAGCTAATTCTTAATGAATCTTCACCAAATTTTTAATATAAGCTAATATTATGGCTAAAATTTTTTTAAAATTTGGTGGAGGGAGAGAAGAGGGAGAAGGTGGGAAAGGGAGGCCAATTTTATACTGGCTCTTACACAATAAATATTTTGTTTTGTTGACTTGATTTCAAATTTTTCTGTCGTTTTAGAAATTGAAAAAAATTGTGGAGCCATCATTTTTGACAGGCATTATACTAGTAATGAATATTAAGTAAATATTAATCATCTAACATTATATTCAATGATATTCATTTTTTATTTACTTTAAAAATATAGCAAACCGTAAGCTATTGTGAACCAATCCCTATTAATGAACGCGCAGTTTTGAGTGTTTTTTTACTGTTTTTAATCAAGTTATTCATGGTAATTGGGTGTTTGTTTTCATGCATGTGATATGTTACACTGGAATTATTTATTCTCTTGTCTAAATTGTGCTATGTGATAATTAAATGGCGTTTATAGTCTCCTTTTTGACAGTATTATCGCTATTTTATCCCATGTATCGCAAGATATTTTGCAAATCTCTGATTTCTGTAAATATGGTATTTTGTCATTCGAGTTGTGGAGGAAGTTGTCGTTTTTCATTTAAGTAGATTTTAGGTGATGTTTTTTGATAAAATATGCATCTTGTACACCAGAAATATACAGATTGCTCTTCATTCCGTGCCATTACACCAGACGAATTCCATAAATATTTTACCAACATTTCCCTCTCTGGGCAAATACTGAACATATCGATTGCGCAAACTATCCGGATAAGTAAATTATACACTGCCGTCAGGCGACAATGCGTCGGCACAAATATCTTTTCTTTAGAGTTTCTCGCAATTCATATTTTTCACGTAGAGGTGAAGGAGACCATAAAAATACGAAAGTTCCTTCTTAAACCGTCTTTGCTCGAGTGCACTGCGTATTGAGGTTGGGAATGACCACAGCCAAAAATGTCATCAGTTCCAATTTCGGCAATCCGGCTATTCTTCCTTTACGGACGCGATATGAAGACATATACTGGACCCTTAAACCGCTCCTTCTCTTCAGCAGGGTAATAGGCATGGCACCGTATCCTATAAATAGACAAGATGGCGGCGACTGGAGCAGCAACAATTGGGTAGCCTTATACAGCACCTCGGTTTTTATTGCGGCGTCGTCATTAGCAGCACTGCTAATCTTTCAGACGATAGCTTCCACTAACTTAGAAGGGAACAGGACGACGATATCAGCATCTTTGGAGAAGGTTTGGTTCACCGTCATGCATGTGATGCTTTTCATCAATCTTCTTAGTTTTCTGGTGAATCGCTTAAAAATTCACGAAGCATTGTTAGAGTTAGACAGGTTAGATGAAACCATGGAGATTTTCGCCACGAAAATCGATGTTGGTGGAGTCCGAAAACTCGTAGAAAGAGAGATGTGGGGTGTTGCGCTGACCATAGTCATCATCTGTTGGTTGGGCAACCCTTACGAGGTCGATTACAGTGGACAAGGGGGAGACTTGCAGTTTGTCATTGTGAGCTACATCTGCTTCACCACCATTTCGATACAGCTGCAGCTAAGAAACCTAGTCTCGAGCCTCAAGCAAAGGTTGTCCATCTTATTTGCCGAAATTCGACTGCAGTGCCAGCTGTACTTTCCCAGCAAGAGGGTTCATCATCGTCAGCTGTTAGGTTCGGAAAGACGCTTGTACCCTAGCTTAGTACCTGTATTCTTCGCCAGCCGGGTCGAGTCGTGGATGCACCTTCATCACTCAGTCTTTTGCCTCAGCCGAAACCTGAATGGTATATTGGGCCCTGTGATGCTGATATTTGGAATTTACTGTGTAATAGAAGCCATCATCGTCTTTTACAACTCCGTTAATCTGCACTTTGTGAAACTTGAATCGCACATCGAACGTTTCGGAGAGATCACCTCCGTTTGGTGGATCATCTTCGACGTCACCTTGTTCTTCCTCGTAGTGGAGTCCTGCCGCTCGGCCACCCAAGAGGTAAACGTTAAAATTATTAGAAAGATCTGATGCTTTCCTGGCGAATCGATGAGGTGAAGAGTTCCCGGGTTTCCAGCCAGGTGAATATGTTGTCTACCGACGTTTCGGCACCTTCCTCAAGTGCCATCTTCAGGGGTCTCCTGAGTGCCATACCATTCTTTCGTCCATGTTTATATACTACTCCGGTATTGGAGGCTCGTTCCCCATTGGCTGTTGGGTCGGCCTATGGCGTTCCGTGTATTTGGGGAGTATGGGATTCCACACCTTGCTGAGTCCCGTTTGGCCGATGTACTGCTTGCCGCATGAGCAAGGGATTTTATAAACTCCAGCTGTTTTGAGGCCTAGTTGGTCTTTGTTCTGCGGTAGGAAGCTCTGGATTTTTGGCGGCGGTTTATGTGCCACCCTGATGCCTTGTCTGCCTAGAATCCTCGAGATCCTCCCAGAAATCGTTGACAGGAAGGGTATACATGCCGTGGCTACTGGTTTTTCTTCCGGCTTCTTCTTCGCTTTCCCGGAAATGGCCCTTTTCAGGGCCCTGCCGATTTCCCGTTCTCCGTGGCCGTTCTGTCGGAACCTATGCGTTTGCATTCATATTTGTACAAGGAAAAAATGCTTACGTTAAAGGAACGTTACTTCATTTAAGCTCTTTGAGCGAAATTTGGAATCAAAAGCATGTGGTAGAAGGTGTATAACCGTGGAAAATATTAAGAAATAATCGTTATTTATTTATACAACTTAAATCTGGAGTTTTTACAAACTTCAAAATAATATTATACCTACGAGAGAACAATCATTTATGTTTTCATGAACCCATAGGTTGCCAGGATGAAAGTGGTCTTATTAGGATTCCTGACAGTATATAATATCATAGGCTGCCTATATTTTCTTATATTAGCCAAACATGATATCGTAGCAATACATTTAAATGGAATTTACTGGTTTATTTACGATTTCTCAACTGAAGATGTATTTTTCGTCCTTTGGGTGGCATTTTTTAACTATAGAATTATCGAGATCGTCTAACGGCTGAAATAAATTGAAAGACATTTCTTCCTTCTTGCTTATTATACAGACGATAATTATTTGTTAATCTACTAGTCTAAAGTTTGTGGCTATAATATTTGCATTTCGGTATTATCATATGAATTTTCCAAAATTTCGAACTGTTGATTCAAATTATACTTGAGTGAAAACGAAAAGTATTTAAAATTTTATGGATTTATCAAATTAATTTTATTTTTGACAATTTATAATTTTTGCACAACTAAACAGTCGATTTCAATCCACATTGAGATCCATAAATAATGGCATTCAGGCGTGCAACAATGCGACAATATCCTTCGTCTCGTATATTTCGTTTGCCATTCGTTCAAGCGAAGATAAGAAAACACGAGCTTTTGTAGCGGAAGAAAAAGCGATAAAATAGGTATTATTCTCAATGAGTCTTTTCGAGTAAATTTATTGATGGAGATAACCAGTTTAATGCACAACAGTCCCTCATATTATATGTTTGGTGGAAATATCAATAACCTTCCAATCAATAGTGTGAGAATGGCCAAAATAAGATTAAAATTATTGAGTCAGCGTATCGCCGTTCTCCGAATACATTGTGCGCCTATACGAGAATGTCCATCGTAAGATACATTGAACGCGTTCAATTCGAAACTCGCGATATCCTTCCAAAGAAGAAAAGAGATGACGACATCTACTGGACCACTCCTTTTGCTCATCAGAATCTTGGGTCTTATTTTACAGCGTTTCGTTATTAGGGGCGATGTCGTGTCTGTGGGCCGTCATGATCTATATAACCTTGTTGAATACGAAATACATTTCGCGCTCGACTCAGATCGACGTGATCGCCCGGGAGTTTTGGATCGACGGGATGTAATCTTTGGTTTCCGCCAGCGCCTACAATATCTAATCTAATATAATACATAGCATTTTATGAACTTCTTTCGGATATCTTCCCTTATATTCCCCGTAAGTAGGTGTTTATCTCTTCTGAATGTCGCTTTTGCTTTTCCTATTCAAGTACTCATCTCATCCGTATATTTCTCTACTTTTGTTATGATGAAGAAAAATTCTATCAACAAGTAGATGGATTAGCTATGGGGTCTCCAATGTCTCCCCTCCGAGATTTTCGCAATATTTTAGAAATAAATTTGTTATATTTCGTGCATTAATTTTTAAAATTAGTGCAATATTGGTATAGTTGTGTTTATGACGCTTGTGGTCAGGTAGTGACAGGCAACTGGATTTTTCCGTAATCATCTTAATTCTTTACATAAATCTATTTCCTTCACCATGAAAAAATAAATTGCTGACTCTCTCAATTTTCTTGATTTGACCATTTCCAATAAGAACAATTAACACGACTTTGCAGTATACAGAAATTTCACTTTCACCAACAATGCAATTCCAACTATCTCTTCCCCTCATTTCTCCCAAAAACGCTGACTTTCATTCCAAGCTCCATCGTTTGTTAAACGTTCCTTTGTCTGAATCTAATTACAACTAAGAATTTAAAGCTATAAATCCAATTTCCTCTAATAACTGCTACAATAGTGATTTAATTGAATAAATGTTAAAAAAGAAATCATGGAAAATAGCCCATTATAAAAGGACTGCATTGACACCCATAAATCTGAATGAACGACCAAAATGGTGCAGGCTACCCTTTGCAGGTCATTTATCTAAGAAACTCACCATTAATTTACCCGGTTCCCTTAAAGCAGCTTTTTATTCCCCGAAAACACTAGCTACCGTACTTAATAATTCCAGCGACAAAATAAATAATTTGTCAAAGTCGGAAGTGTACAAATTAAAATGTAGGGAGAACAGGGAGAAGCTTTGGCATACGCGTCGAAGAACATAAGAGGTTCTTCTAGAACAAAGATCTTACATCCCACTTCGCAAAACAATCATCACAGTGAATTTGTACCCGAGATTTTACATGTGTTAACCAAAGGACGGAAATTAGACACAATGGAAAAATTAGAAGATTTTAACTCAAAGTGTGACAATCTAGTGAATGAATATGTTTTTTCCCAACATTTCACCTTTGCTCCCCACTACCTTGTCTCTTCCTAAAGCCCATTGCTCCTCTCTCTCCCTCCGGACCCGGCCATTAACTCCACGTTCGGGGGCTTTCCCTCCCCTCCCCCTATCCCAGACCACTATACGGAGTGAGCCACGGATGATGTGTAAATGTTTTTGCTAAATTTGCACACCAAGGGGTAGTTGTTTGTCAATGAAACTTAGCACACCCCTTGCCCTGGGTTCTAAGATTTAGGCAAGGTGACAAGTTGGTGTGTTGCTGAGTTCACCCACTTTTGGGGGTGATATCAATTTTTGTCACGGAGGCTTATGGGCCTCCCATGTTAATTTTGAAAAAAATTTTTTTTTGAAATTCGCGAGAGAAATGTTGAGGCCGGGTGGTTTTCGACCCCACTGATTTAAAAAATGATATCAGTTTTAACCCCCGATTCACCCCTAAGGCAGAGGTAACCCCTAAGAGAAGAAATAGAACAATATTAATGAAAATATTTTCCTGAGAGTTTTTGAAACCGCTGATTACAAAAATGAAGTACTTTTTTCCAGAAATGCATTCTATCATTCATTTTTTCTTATGGGAAATTCGTTCTCATTTGTCGTGTGTTTAAGTAACGGGGTATTTTTCAGGAACGCATCAACAGCATTTAACGAAAGATTCCTGCACTGTACATATACTACACGTACTACTACTACTATTATGAGTATTTCCTGAACTTAAACGTGTAGATTATCCTTTTTGTTTGTGAATTTACAGTCCAATAACCTTCGGCCAGGTACCAGTTAATCCAATATAACATTGTTCATATGGGTTTTTAATATTTGCATAACGACGTTTCGCATAAGGACGCTTTTTCATGGAATGAATTAACGTCGTTATGCGAGGGATTGCTGTATACGGACAGCTAAAAATATAACGCTTAACGAAGCTGGTTTTTTGGTTCCTCCACCTTGCTCTCAAAAGCAGTTTTGAATCCTCAAAAAATACCCTGAAGAAATGAGATGCAGAAATTGATAAAAGAATCTACCCTTATCTTGTGAAGAAAGAGGTTTCGTAGGAAGTAAACACAAATCCAAATTCGTTTGCAAATCCTCAACAAGGGTAGTTTATGACGCTTAAATGAATAGACTAAAGGTTTGCACCGAGATTTTTCTAATGGAATTGGTCAATAGGTGCCATCGTTTTCTGTAAAATGTGCGAATTATGGAGGAAGAAACGGAATTATCCATCCGACGGGACAAGTGCCGAAGATTTTTCCTAAGGGAGAAGAACCCAGTTTTTGACACAATGAAACGGGATCGTATGAGAGTTAATAGCAAATGATTGTTTGATGTGTTATGTCCTTCGACTCACTCCACTACGGAAGGATTGTCCTCAATAAGTGACGTAGTGATCCATAACTATAATATTATTCTTTTTAACTGTAAGTTTCTCCGACAATATTTTTATTGTTTTAAAGTTATAATGCTGCAAATAGCTCACGAAAACAATGGGCATAATTTTAATTACCAAGTATAATTAAGCAATAAGATTAACCAATAATTACGATAAAACATGCACATTTATTGGCTTCCAGTGATCTACATTAAATTATTAGTTTTATTTTTTTAGCGTTTTATACGGGACGAAGGCATAAGCGCTGGCTCTAATCCTGGGGAATTTTGGCAAATGCGCGCGCCATAAGTGTAATGCTGTCTTCTAAGGGTGGAGTATACGTAATCTCTGGTAGATGGCGCTGGTGTTATTCTGTGACGTCACATTCTTCAAAACTCCCCCTACTCCCCATGGTCACACAAGTCGGACTCCCTCCTCCCCTTGGTACGTGATGTCATATACGGACAGGCCCATGAGTGCCAAATTCAAAAAAACTTTCTCCTACGTAGGGGTAGTTACCCCTTCTCAGGGATGTTTCGGAGGGTTAAAACACTTCATTTTTGTAATCAGCGGGTTCGAAAACCCCAGGAAATTTTTTTATGATCATTGCTTTATTTTTTCTCTTACGGGGTAGTTACTTTTGCCTTAGGGGTGAATCGGGTGTTAAAACACTTCATTTTTGTAATCAATGGGGTCGAAAACCCCCAGGAATATTTTTAAATGAATAGTGTTTTATTTTTTCTCTAAGGGGCAGTTACCCTTGCCTTTGGGGTAGGTCGGGGATTAAAACTGATTTCATTTTTGAAATCAGCGGGGTCGAAAATCCCCAGAAATTTTTTTTTATGTATAGTGTTTTATTTTTCTCTTGGGGGTAGTTACCCCAGCATTAGGGGTAGGTCGGGGTTAAAACTGATATAATTTTTTAAATCATTGGGGTCGAGAACCACCCGACCTCAACATTTCTCTCGCGAATTCCAAAAATATTTTTTTCCCCAAAATTATCATGGGAGGCCCATAAGCCGTGACAAAAATTGATATCACCCTCGAAATGGGATGAAATCAGATACACACCAACTTGTCATCCCTTTTGCCCAAATTTCAGAACCTAGGGCAAGGGGTGTGCAAAGTTTCATTGACATACAAATACCCCTTGATATGTAAATTTAACAAAAACTTTTACACATCAACTGTGGCCCATTCTGTATATGCATCCATACCTCTTCCCCTCCCCCTACTCCTCTCTGGATGTCCTCCTGTCGCAGTTTCTCTCCTCCTTCACCTACGGCTGTGGAACCCATTTTGTACAACTCTTTAATCTATCTATATCCATCTAATATCGTCTTTCTTTATTTTATTACTGGAATATTACCTTTTTCGTAAGTAAAATCATTATATCCTACATATATATTTTTTATTAATGCAAACATGCCTACGCATCAGCTTAAAATAAAATCATAAGGAGAATATGGGCCACCACATGACTTTCTCCATAACTGTAATATTTTTAAAAATTACAAATAGGTTACATAATAAACAACATGATCCAAACAGAACTTATGATGCCTACTTTCCATTTAATCATTTATTTGATACTTATATTGGATTTAGTAGCTTTAAATTCATAGCGGATATGTAGCTCTTTGTGTTCCCAGATTTCTTAATTAAGCGGTATAAAATATTACAAATACATTTGAACGGAATATTAAATTTATCACGCGAATTTGTGCGGCAAAAATAACGTGTGTACGCATTAGAATATACCGAATCTGAGTCAAACAATAGTTGTCACTATGGCAACACTCTCGTAATGAGTGATAAATAGTGCAAATCCCCAGTATTTACGCGAAATTCTAAGAAATACAATCGATAAGCAAAATTCTACGATACAAATTATAATCTTCATTCATTTCCTCAGAAATAGTACAAGACTTGCTCCGATATTGCAATTCTAAGATATTTTAATGTCCAAGAGAAAATTACCCTGCAAGAAGGATTTCAGATTTTCCATGTAAATCAAATGGGCAGGATAGTTTCTGGAATCGAACCCGGGACTTCGATCTTCGCAACAAAAACTATTCTCGGGAGCTCGGCCCTTGTAGCAAGACAGTTCCACCAAGTCTCATGAAAATCAGCATTGGTTCAAAAGTTAATTGGGGGAGAACGGACAGACAGACAGACGAACAGACAGACAGACAACGAAAGAACTATAAGCCTATTTCCATTCTGGAAAGTAGGCTAAAGATATTTTAAGAAACTGCGAGAAAATTTTAGACTTTACAAAGAACAGAAAAAACTCAAACCATAGCTTTCTGATATTGGATATAGGCACAAAGCTCCAACAATTAATTAAATAAAAGGAGCTTTACAAATTTTAAGATTTAACTAAGTGTCAATTGTTAACAATAGTCATCGGTAGGTGGAGTGGTTGGTCTCCACTAAATAATTTCTTTTTAAAGCTATCTCTTAAACAATGCATTATATGGAAAAATGTTTCAAACAAAGGTTGTAGAAATTTAAATTTCCTACAACTTTATTTCAATATGTTTTTAAATATATCAAGCAATAAAGCAAATATATCAAAATAAAGGTTGTGACAAGAGTAAACACCCACTTCCAGTTTACCGACTTTTACCAAAATCTAATCACTTCTTATGACTTTCATAAAAATGTTAAATATAAAATTTCGCATTGACCTGATTAATAGTGTTTGAGTTAGAGCCCACACAAAAAAGCTGTCACGCACGCACAGACATCATCGAGGAAATGGTCAAAACGTGTTCAGGGGACCTCAAAACGTGTATTTCTGTTGAAATCTCGAAGTATATTTTTTATGAAAACTACTTTCCGCTATGCTACGTATGGAGATAGTAAAAAACAGATGTTACAAAAGTAAACAGCCACTTTCGGTTGACTAATATTAAACAAAAAGTTATCAACGTTTCTTCCTTTAACAACAATATCAAATATATAATTTCTCGTTTACCTGTTTATTAGTTTTTGAGTTATAGCCCTTACAACAATTCTATCACATACACAGGGCCGGTTCAAAGGGTTGTGGCGCCCCGAGCCAACTTTGCTTTGGCGCCCCTATCCCTTTCATCTAAGCTGAGAAAGGTTTTTCAGTTAAAAAATAAAAGATCCGTTTTTTTGATATAATTTTATTGTTCATTTCATTCAATTCATTTTATTTAAATATTAAAATAAAAAATACAATTTATGTAAATTAAATTAACAAGTGTCATTAATTATTTCATAGTCATTACAATTTCGGCTTTAAAGACTAACTTTTCGGGCCTTTATAGCTATGAACCTTTGGATAATTCCCTTCAAATTGTTTGAGCACATGAATTGCAAGATTTTCATTGGAGAATAATATTTCATAATAATATATTAATAATAATAATATTTTAGTATTATTTTTTAAATTCATCGTTTAAATCGATACCGAGGATATCTTTCTGATGATCATCTGTAAGCAGAATTTCTAAATCCATACAATTTTTACCCAGCTCGTCGTCACTCATTACTGTGGCATAATTCACATTGTATAAAAATTGGAACTGATCATTACGCTTTACGATCAACTCAAACCTGTCTTTCGATGACTGACTTGCATTGTCTAAAATGTTGTTGAAAAAGTGAACCCTAAAACTTTCGTTCTCTATGGTTTCATCTTCGTGTTCACAATCAAACATTTATTTTCGGCGGCGATTTCTTGTTTTTTCAAATTCTGGTTCAATTTCAAATTCGATTGCCAACTTTTTTTCATCGTCTAGCACGCATATAAATTTCTCATCTGTGCAATTTTTAAGGTATTCGTTTGATTTTGAAAGTCGGGAGACAGCTTGCGAGATATTCAAATTGGTGTCTTGGAGAGCTTTACTTGTGATATTTATTTGGCTCAAAATGTCATACCAAACAATCAGGCAGCAATAGAATTCCGTTTTTGTAACTGTACACTTATTTCATGTTGATCGATAGCGATTGTTTGTTTATTTCTGTGGCTCTTTCGATTTTTTGGCGCCCCCTAGACTTCAACGCCCCCTAAACTTCAGCGCCCCCTAAACTTCAGCGCCCCCTAAACTTCGGCACCCCGAGCCAATGCCACATTGGCTCGCCCCTTAAGCCGTCCCTGCACATACACACACACAAGCAAGCGCACCAACGCACGCACACATATAATCATCGAGAAAAGGTGAAAATGTGTTCAATGGATCTCAACGTGTATTTCCCTTGAAATCTCGAAACCAAATTTTTTCATGAATAAAATACTTTCCCCTTATACTACGTTTGGAGAAAGTAAAAATAAAATAAATGGTTAAATTAAATGGAAATGAAAAAATGTTGTGGCCACCGCATGACTTTCTCCATATCTGTAATATTTCCAAAAATTCCAAATAGGTTACATAATAATAAATATTTTAAGAAACTGCGAGAAAATTTTAGACTTTTCCAAGAACAGAAATAAACTCAAACCATAGCCTTCTGATATTGGATATAGCCACAAAGCTCCAACAATTAAGAAAGGAAAAAGGAGCGTTACTAAGACGTAACTAAGTGTCAATTGTTACCAATAGTCGTCGGTAGGTGGTAGCTAAAAATATCAGATCTCTCAAACAATTCATTATATGCAAAAATGGTACAAACCATATTTGTATTAAATTAAATTTACTACAGCATTTATTCCAATACATTTTTACATTTATCAAATATTAAAGCAAATATTTCAAAATAACGGTAAGGGAAAAGAGTGAACACCCACTTCCGGTTGACCGATTTTTACCAAAAACTAATCAGTTCTTACGACTTTTATAAAAATGTTCAATATAAAATTTCGTGTTGACCTGATTAATATTGTTTGAATTAGAGCACCCATAAAGAAGCTATCACAAACACGCACAGGCATCATCGAGTAAATGGTCAAAACGTGTTTAGGGGTCTTTAAATCATGTATTTCCGTTGAATTCTCGAAATCGATTTTTTTCATGAATACAATACTTTCACCTATACTACATATATGGAGAAGGTAAAAGGAGATTTATAAGTGTTCTCTTATAGAGATTTGTATGAAAGTTGTGTGGCAAAGAAATATTAACGATGAGTAATTTGTTGAAGATTACGCCACACAACTTTTGCATGACCATACATTACACAATGGTATGTAGATACATGGGCATTGCATGTGAAACAGTTCTATATAAAAAAATTTATTTCAAGGCAGGGGCCTGCGAGGTTTAACGTATTCAATGCATGATTAAAGGAATCGAAAAATTCAGAACCCAAAACTTTTCGGTTCTCATAAAAGGCGCAAGTGAAAGGTGAGATTTCCTCACCACCCTCGACCTCGACCATCCTCATGTTGCTCACTCCATTTCTGGCGCGAAGGTCACCCTTTTGTCTATCGCAAGATAATATCTACTGTCCTCTTCCTCTAGCCGAATGGATGGAATTCTACCGATTGAAAATTGTAGGAAGTCTGTGGATGTCGTGAGGGAGAAAGGAATTTCTGTTCCATTAGCGGTCCTCCCTCAGTGAGCCTCAGGAGGTGTGTTTCCTTTGAAAACTATTCTTTTCTTGATTACATAAAAGGATTTTTCCTGATGCTTGGTCCCTGAATGAGCCGAAAAACTCAAGGCAATCGCTCCACAAACATCCATCCCTTCTCAAAATGAATTGTTAGCATTATTAGCCAGTCTTTCCTTATTATATAGTTACAGAAGACATCGGTAAACTTCTCTCGGACATATCCCTATATCCGTTATCCTTTGTTACAGCTTAGTACTTTCTTATATATATTACAAATATGAAGCATTTATGTCTATATTGGAAGGTTTCTGTTTCGTGAAAGACAAAGTAGAATCAGAAATTAATACAATTCTTATTTTTTCAAAAAATTTAGTCTTATGGAGCGGATAAGAAACACCTACTCCCATTTTGTAGACTACCTAATGACGTTCGGCTTGTGGTGGGAAGGGTGAGTGAAAGAGGGGCGGGCAGAGGGAGGGATGAGAGAAATGGGGCGGGCGGTGGGAGGGGAGACTCAAAGAGGGGCGGGCGGTGGGAGGGGCGAGTAAAAGGGGGGCGGGTGGTGGAAGATCTGAGTGAATGAGGGGCGGGCGGTGAGAGGTTTGAGTGAAGACGGGCGGGCGGTGTGAGGGGTGAGTGAAAGAGGGGTGGGCGGTGGGATGGATGAGTGAAAGAGGGGCGGGCGATGGAAGATGTGCGTAAATGAGGGGCGGGCGGTGGGAGGTTTGAGTGAAGACAGACAGACAAACGACTTTATTAGGGCAAAATTGAGATTATGTAGTCCCTTCTTACATTTACCCCTTTCGTCATATAAGTAATTACAATATTTACAAAATAAGAGAAATTAATTACATACAGATTTTAACAAAATACATATTAATTACAAGTTAATATATTTGTTTGTAGATAACAGAGCATTACCAAAGAATGTTAATTTTATGGGTCATATAAAACTGTGTATCAGTTATGTTTTAACACAGAAAAAATTCCCACTGTGGAAAGCACCTACAAAGAGAGGAAAGGTGTAAAAACAGCGAAAATTTCTAAAATAGTTCAGGGGAAGGAAAAAAAATTCAATAATATGAGAAAAAGAGAAAGAAAACATTCATAAATACAAACATATGTGCATACATATATATCCATATAAGGGAGGGGTGGTGAGAGGGGAATAGGGATTGTAGGGTAAGATATGCCTGGGAGATTACATAGTAATTATGATACAGGAAAATAAAGTAAAATAAAATTATATATTTATACCTAATAAGCGCATTCTTGTGTCAACTTGAAAGAAAAGATAGGGAGTGGTTCAATGCATTGGGAGTGAGACGAGATACTTGTGATACAAGCATTTAAAAGTGCCTAGAGATAGAGAGTTTCTTATTTAAGTTGGAAGGCCATTCCAGAGTTTGCATGCAGTGACGGTAAAGGATTTGTTGTAAATTTCTGTTCTATGAAGTGGAGTTAGTAATTTATCGCATCCTCTGGTATTGCATTGGTGAACAGTAATAATGGCGGCGAACTGAGAAGAAAGATAACAAGGGATGTGATTATTAAGAACTTGACACAATAGGGAGAGGAGGTGAAGGTTTCTTCTAGATTCAAGTTATAGCCAGGACAGTCGACGGGAGTATTCTGAGACATGGACAGAGATTTTAAGATTAAAGATGAATCTCATGCAGGCGTTATGGGAACGTTGTAGCTTAATGGCGATTTTCTTTGATAAGTCCTGGTATACACATCACAATAATCGAAGTGAGGAAAAATTAGGGAGGTCACTAGCTGTATTTTTACTGACGAGGGAAGAATGTTAATGAGAGGCCTTAGAGTGTGTAAGGAGGAGTTTACCGTCTTGCAGATTTTTATTATATGATTATTCCAGGTGAGCGTTTCATTAATTAGAATCTCGAGATTTTTTACAATTTTACAATAGGTTATAACTGAGCCGTTCAAAGACAGAGGAATTGATTCCGCAAGGTTTATAGATGCCAGTAGTTTCGGATAACCGATTAAAATGGCTTGAGATTTCAAGGGGTTTATGGTGATAAAATTATCGTAGCTCCATTCTTGAAGTTGGGCCAAGTCATGATTTATGTTGGCTATGGAAAGAGATAAGTTATTGGATTTTGTGTCTAAGTAGATTTGGAGATCATTGGCTTACAGATGATGCTTGGAGTAAGTTAAGTATTGAGAACAATCATTTATGAATAAAGAGAACAATAGAGGACCTAAAATTGAGCCCTGCAGAACGCCTTGATTAACATTAAGCTGAGGGGACAAGGAATCGTTGTAGATGACTTGCTGGGAACGGTTCTAAGGTACGAAGAGAACCAATCTATTGAAGGTGAAGAGAATCTCATGCAGCGGAGTTTTGTTAGGAGTATGTCTTTATCTACTGAGTCAAACGCTTTACTAAAATCAAGTAATATTAGTACTGTGAGTTTTCTGTCATCCATGTGTCTGCGTATATCATCAGTGATTTTAATTAGCGAGGTGGTGGTGCTATGTGACTTCAGAAAGCCAGATTGATGGGGGTCAAGTAGATGATTAACGTTGAGAAAATCTGCTACCTGTTCATGTGCATGTCACTTCAGGGCTTTTGATAAAGTGGGAAGAAAGCTAATTGGTCGGTAGTCATTGTTTGCAGTGAGAGATTTCTTAAGGATTGGGCGGACTAACGCGTGTTTCCATTGTGATGGGAATTTTCCCTGTAGAATAGAATAGAATAGAATTTTTATTGACTCATTACATTTACATGGTTTCAGTACAAGTCTGTCAGTAATTGGTGTCTCGTCAAATACATACATACGTCAACTGTTACACATTACACATACATTTCAATATAACTGTTACACATCACACATACATTACAATATAAATGTTACATTGAATTATAATTCACAATATACTTAACATTACATCAATCAATCAATGACACATCATTGTCTTCCATATACAGTAAACTCCCGATCTAACGTTTTTTACCGGACCAAGGGAAATCGACTTTAGATGGGGAAAAACGTAAGATGCGGAAATGGAGATAATGATATTCGCACATAGTAGTACCTTGTCTGGTACATTTTAAATTATTATACAGGGCGCCCAAATGTCCTGTATTTCATCAACTGTCCCGTAAAATCCTGTATTTTCTGAAGTGAAAGTTTTTATAAATATATTATAATAAGAAAAACATCGGAAATAAATTTATATTTTCAATTGTATTCCAAATTCTTGCTCTCGTTCTTATTCTAATTAAACACGAATATGTCAGGAAAAATTATTCTTTAAAGGTAAGGGGATATTTTCTCTACATTTCTGAACCATTCAGATAAAATCAAAAGCACTCATTACCATGTTAAGAATTGAATGATTAAAAAATGGTAATTGAAAATTTCTCTACTCACGTCTTTAAATGGTGGAAGTGTTACCGTTACCGAATATGAAGATTCTATTACAGTTGTAACGAAGAAAACTACTCTAGATAAGTCATGAGAAAAGGTGCTAGCAACTTACTTGGTTTACCTCCAATATCATACCCATAACAGGAACAAAATTAGCATATGCACACAGCTGAATATCGAAGATGAAAACTAAATGGTGAATCCACAGCGTCGGAAGTAAGTCTTGTGCGCATGCGTCGATTGAATAAAATGTTTCTTCCGGATAGAACAAATAAGGAAAACCAAGAGATTAAGACATTAAATTGTAAAAAATTGATTGGAGAGATTCTAAGGAAAAAATCTTTAAAAGTTTTTAAAAAATGCAAGGTACATACCATATCTGTTTAAGATATGTTATTTGAAGAAAAAAGGTCACTACTAATTTTGAATGACAATTACAAATGAAAACCATACAAATATAAATGATAAAATTTAGTATTTTTTTAAAGTCGGATATTTTACTTTGTTGCTTTCTTTCATTTGAGTGAATATCATAGAGTCCCTTTTCAAGTTTATCAGTTCCTTCAAGAAGGTGTTTCGTCCCAATACGGGACCACAAATATCTATTGATGGTAACAAAGCCCTCCAGAGCTTGTTTAAAGCTTGGTGGTTCAGTTTCGTTTACATCATCATCTTCACTTTCAGGACAGTCATCATGTTGTAAATCACAAATTTCACTCACTGTTAGTAAACCACAAGTAACAACATTATCATCAAAGGTCACAAACTCATCAAATGTCATTTCATTCAACTGCAACAGCTTCCAGTGATCATTATCGACTTCCTGAAGAGCATCTTGTTCTTCATAGACAGCAACGGCATTACGGAAGAACCCAGCTTATCGTTTCAGTCTTAATGGCTTTCCAAGCTGATGTTACATAATGCATGGCCTCTAAAACTGACAATTTCAGTGTACTTTTGCTGGAATCCATAATTGCCATTGCTTTGGATATCAGAGCCTTTCTATACTGTTGTTTCAAGCTGTGTAAAATACCTAGATCCAATGGTTGCAAATGACTTGTGCAATTCGCTGGTAAAAAAATAACTTTAACATTCCGTAGATTGGCAGTATCTTGTGGATGAGCTGCACAACGGTCCACAAACAGCAACACTTTTCTCGAGGCGGAACCCATTTTAGCATCAAACTCTTTTAAATACTTCATGAATAATTTTTATGTCATCCATGCCTTGGAGTTTTTTTTTATACTTACATGGGAGTGTCCTCACATTCTTAAAGCATCGCGGTTTGGCGAATTTTCCAATCACAAGTGGTTGGAGTTTTTTGCTACGGTCTGCATTGCAGCACAGCAAAACTGTCAGTCGCTCCTTGCTTTTCTTCCACCCATGGCAAGCTTCTCGAAAAGTTAAGATTCTATCTGATAACAAATTATAAAAGAATCCTGTTTCATCGGCGTTAAAAATATCGCATGGTGCATAGTTCTTTATTTTCTCGGGTAACTCTCCTGTCATCCAATGATTCACTGATGCAAGATCTACGTTTGCACTCTCTCCTGCAATGACTTTATAAACTACACCATGACGGTTTTTAAACCTATCAAGCCATCCGCTGGATGCCGTAAAAGTAGGAAACCCCAGTTGATTTGCGATTTGTATTGCCTTTTCACGCATTATAACACCGCTAATCAGGATGTTGGAAGCTCGAGCCTGCTGAAAACACTCTAGTGACAATGCTTCCACCCTTTCGTATGGTGATGCTCGAGAGTTCTTCCTCCTTTTCGCAGCCACACCGCAGTCGTTTACAGCTTTGAGGATCGATGTTCGGTGAGCCATAATTGTGTTTAGGGATGTCACTGCCAGCCCTAATCGCCTTGCCATTTCAACACGTTTCAGGTGTGGATTTCTATCTACTTCTTCGATTATTAATCTTTTTTCATCAAGAGTTATAACCTTTCTTTTTGATGCCATTAGAAATATATGGGGTGGAGTACAAAAACTTTTAGACAGCACTGAGAGTAAAATTCTCTAAAATATTTAAATCTGCGTAAATATTACAGCGAGTAAATTTACAGCTTTCAACTTACAAGGTGCAACTGTCACTAAAATAGAAATGACATAGAATGCACTGATTGTATTATGTCAATCAGGCAAACGAGCAAAGTTCCAACGGTTGACGACTGAACTTGGCTTGTTGCGTACCGAAGACGACGGCTGATAAAGAACTGCCACTGAGAAAGTTTAGATGGTGGAGACTGAGAGTAGAGATGCTACTATGTATGTAGACAAAGTTTGATGGTAATTTAATGAAAGTGAAATCTAGTAGATTCTGCATAGCCGCATTTATCTGTACATAGATTTTAACTAAGTAGGGCATTCTGTAAGCAAAAGAAACACTTTTACTGACCTTATTGAGTTAATCGTAAACTATGTATAAATACATATTAACTTGATATAGGTTGTGTTGCGTTTATGTACCTTTTCCAGTTTTCGTAATTTTTATTCTCATTTGCTGACACGTTATAAGCGGATGTATTCTAGACGGGGACTTGAAACTCGATACTTAGGATGCGGAAAAACGTTACAAACGAAAACTTTAGAAGCGGGAAAAGATATAAGGGAAGTAAATGGAGCTCTAGCTGGGACCACAAAATTTCGACTTAAGATGCGGAAAAACGTTAGAAGCAAAAACGTTAGAACGAGAGTTTACTGTATTCCCTTACTGAATAATAACTCATATTCAACAAAAACTCTTTCACTTTCTCCTGGAAATATTTTACATTATTACATTTTTCTCTAAATTTTATGGACAATTTATTATAAATTTTGATACCATTATAATATGGACTATTTTCCATTAGTTTTAATTTGTGCTGTGGTAGATTCAAGTTATCTTTGCCTCTTGTATCATATTGATGCTCAGACTGAAGATTTTTAAAGTAATTTTGATTCTTATTGACATAGCTTATTAGCTCATAAAGATAGAGTGATGGAAGAGTTAAAATATTATATTTTTTTAATATTGGCTTACAGGAATCTGTGAAGCCTGAGCCGGTCATTATATGTATTACTTTTTTTATTTTAAAAATAGTTTCCCAGCCAAAAGCATTTCCGCACAAAATTATGCCGTATTTAAGTATTGAAAAGAAATACCTATAGTACACTGCTAATCTGATTGGCATGCTAGTTATTGATGCAAGTATTGACATATTGAAGCATGCTCTATTTAATCTTACTGCTAAATTATTAATTTGGTCTTTCCATTTCATATTCTCATCAATATATACTCCCAATAACTTGGTTGAGTGCTTGATATTTACATTAAAGTTTTCACTAATCGATTCCAAGACAATTTTTTTATTTTTGGCAGTTCTAAAATTATAACATTAGTTTTAGTTATATTTAACTTAAGTCCATTTGCAGAAAACCATTCCTCCATATTTTCTATTGTTTGAAGCAAATTTTTACCTAGATCTGCTATTGTTTTTTCCTTTAAGATTGCTGATGTATCATCCGCATATAAGATAATGTCTGCTTTCACATCATAGGGCAGATCATTCATATAAACAATAAAAAGTAGTGGACCAAGGACAGATCCCTGTGGCACTCTTATTTTCACATCACTCCACTCTGAACCAAAAGATTGATTCTTATTACTAATTATTGTTTTTTGTTTGCATTTAGAAAGATAAGATTCAAACCATTTGAGAGAATTGCTATGGACACCATAGTGCTTTTATTTCCTGATTAATATTTCATGTCTAACACAATCAAATGCTTTGGATAAGTCAAAGAACAATCCTACTGTAGACTGTGATTGATCAATGGATTCAGAAACATTATTTACAAAGTCTATTAATGCTTTAGTAGTTGAGTATTTCTTTCTAAAGCCATGCTGACTATTTGATAACAAGTGATTATATTCTAAGTGACTAGAAAGACGGGTTTGTGCAGCCATTTCAAATATTTTAGAAAAATTTGACAAAAGAGATATTGGACGGTAATTGTTTAACAATTCAGGAGGTCCTTCTTTATGTAGTGGCCTAACTATTGTATACTTCAGCCTTTCCGGAAAAGTTCCTGCATGAAATGACTGATTTATTATTTTGCAGAGTGGGTCAGTAATGTACTCCATCACTTCTTTAATTATAAATGCTGGCACTTCATCCGAACCACTAGATTTTTTATTTTTTAAACAAGATATGAATTTCTTTACTTCAGCTTTAGTTACTGGACTTACAAGGGAAGCCCCCAAGGTGTGACACTCACATCGGATTGAGACTTTGCAGAATGAAAGTATATGTAAAATAACAGACTCCTATTTCTACCTAGGTGCCAACTCGACATTGTTTACGTGAAAATGTTCTTTGAATATCGCGATCTGAGAGTCAACGTAATAAGAACATTAAAAGTCATTCCATTATTATCTTGGGGCGTTGGTCTAGGGGAAACGAGCTGGATTTCAAATATTTTTGCCGGGGTTCAATTCTCGAAGGGACCAAAATTTTTTTCTGATTTTAAAATTTTTTTTTTCGCAATTTCCAGCATATCGTCGATAAAACTTGCACAACATTTTTTAAAAAATTATTCCATTCATTATAACTACTATTTTCTTCATCGTAATGCAGTTTTTATTGCCCCAAAAACTGAAGATTACTCGCTAAACACGAACAAAGACAAACAATTCCAATTGCCACTCCAAAATGTGCCCTCGAACAATAAATCACTCGGAAATATTCTGACGTTGAAGGACGTCTGCTAAAAAGGACACGAAAAACTGCGTCTGGTCATCTTATAATGTTGTTATTAAAGTTACGGTGTTGTTGTTTAGGGATTCGTTATCATTTGCAGGTGTCAATTATTGTCATTATAATTGAAATAATGTCACAACACTTTGGTTATTTCGATGCAATGTTCTTTATTCCTCCTTTCAAATCTTGTCATGTATTGTTCATTATGATAAATCGGTTGCTGGTGTCAAATATTGCCATTATAATTATAATTGGCATTATATCACAATATTGTTGGGTTATTTCGGTGCATTGTTCTGCATTCCTCCTTCCAAATCTCGTCATGTATTGATCATGATGGTAGTGATCCATAAAATTATGTTTGTGAAGAATTACGGTGAAGAATTACAGTGAAGAAAGTAGTAGTTATATATGCATGGAATAAATTTTTTTTAAATGTTGTGCAAGTTTTATCGACAATATGCTGGAAATCGCGAAAAAACTTTTTAAAAAATCAGAAAAAAATTTTGGTCCCTTTGGGAATCGAACCCCGGCAAAAATATTTGTAATCCAACTCGTTTCCACTAGACCAACGCCAAACGGAAGGACTTTTAACGTTCTTATTACGTTGGCTCTCGGATCGTGATTTTCAAAGGACATTTTCTCGTAAACGACGTCGAGTTGGCACCTAGGTAGAAATAAGAGTTCGTTATTTTACATATACTTTCATTCTGCAAAGTCTCAATTCGATGCGAGTTTCACACCTTGGGGGCTTCCCTTGTTAGAATGGTGGCACTTGTTATTGCAGGATTTATTACTATGGTGTTAACTTTAGCCATGGCTTTGATGATTGAGGGATTAACCTGTAATTCTTTTGCAGCATTTAGGAAAAAGCTGTTGAAAGACTCAGCAATAATTTCTGGATCAGAAGTACTGTTATCATTCAGAACAATGTTTGAGATGTCGTTATTCTTATTTTCTTTCAAACCTAGCTCTTTTTTTACTATTGTCCAAGTTGCTTTACTTGTGTTATTTGAACAAAGAATATATTTATCATTTGCCATTATTTTTGCCTTGTTGATGACTGACTTAAGTATTTTTCTGTATTTTTTATAATGATTAATAATTGATGCATTTTTAGTTTCTCGTGCTTCATAATGCAATATTCTTTTTTGTTTGATGGATGTCATGATTCCTGTGGTTATCCACTTTGAAGTAAAAATTTTTCCTCTTTGTTTGATGTACACCAATGCAATTGCATGATTAAAACAGTTAAGGAAATTTGAGATAAATATATTATAGTTTTCATCAACACTTTTATCTAAGTCTACTGACCATTGAATCTGCCTTATGCTATCCTTAAATTTCTCAACATTTTTAAAGCTGAAAACACGACTTAATTTATTTTGAATAACCCTCTCATTAGTTTTAATTGTTTTTGGGAGTGATATGAAAAGTGCTCTGTGGTCTGATAATCCTGGCTCCAGGAGGAAGAGTTCTTTATCATTATATTAGTAACAATGTTATCTATGCATGATTTTGTTGTAGGTGTTACCCTAGTAGGTTCATCAAAATTATACATGTACCCTTGTAATTCAATTAAATTAAGAAATTTATTTACAATACTATTTTGTCAACTATAAGTACAATCTAAGTTATTATTTTTGTTTAACAGATCTATATTACAGTCTGTGGCAATCACTATTTTCTTTTTCTTATCCCCCCTTTTTAGGTTACTCAATAATGATTCTAATTTTAATAAAAAAGCCTCAGCAGTTTGATAATATGGTGTTCTGTAGATTGAGATAATTATAGTTTCTAGATTAACAAGTTCTATAAATGACCCCTCAAATACACAATCTTCATTAAATATTTTCAAGTCTTCCCTTATTTTAAAATCTAAACCCTCATTTTCCTTAATTAAAATACATGAACCACCATGGATGGAATTTTTTCTAGTATAATAGTCAGCCAATTTATATTTCCTAATCTTATTAACCAGTTGAATTTGATCAGGCTTTAACCAGTGTTCATTAAGGCAAACAACTGAGATATTTAATTTATGTACTTCATTAAAAAATATTTCTAAATTATCAATTTTTGATCAATAACCTTGTATATTAATATGCATCAGCCACCTTTTGTTCTTTTTTACGTCTATTTTAACCCTTTCAGCATGAGTTACACAACCATTTTCAATTTCTTTGGTACATTCACCAGTAATAGTACTATTCAATTCAATTAATTTTTTAGGGTATTCCACACTTTTCACATATACTGTAATAAAGAGTGGTTGAAAATGTTAGTAAGTACGGGGAGTAATAGATGTATTAATTTGTTTATGATAATTATAGGAATACCATCAGCACCCTGGGCTGTAGTTTTGATTCTGCGTATTGCTGAAAGTACGTTAAATTGCTAAATAGCTTTAAAGTGGAATTGTGGAGAACCGGATGACTCGTTTGCTTTTGCAGTAAGACTACTAATTACTTTGCGTTTTCGTTCTATGTCGATTGTTGTTGGATTCGTAGAGAAGCTCTCGTTAAGAGAATCTAGTGATATGTTTGAAGGTAAGCAAGAATCCTTGGACTTGCCAATTCCAAGGTGTCGCAGATTGTTCCATAAGGCGGATGTTGTTACATTGGAGCCGGATATAGAATAAGCGAATTTTATTTTGCCATTTCTAATCTGTTGCTTGGTTTTGTTTCTAATATTTTAGTAGGTATTGAACGTATTTGGGCATTTATTTGATTTGAAGAGACGAAAAATTGAATCGCGTCGAGCCATCAATAGTTTTAAATCGGCCGTTATCCACGGGGCGCGAGGTTTAGAGACGCGTGTGGCTTTGATGGGTGCGTATTTATCGAGTAGATGTAAGAGAAAAGTGTTAAGTGCTTCAATATTTTCGTCTATGTCGTCTGCATATTCAATAGTGTGCCACGGAAGACACGCAGCTTCGGCAATTAAACTATCATAGTCAAGGTTTTTAAAATTTCGTTGGGAGATGAATTTCTGCTTAAATTTTGGAGAGCTTAGTGAGTAGGCTAGAAAAATTAAGTCATGGGAGGAAATGCCCGGGACAGGTTAGCAGTAACTAATATGTCAATCCAAGTGGAAGAATTGTTAGTGTTATTTGTGGGTTTTAAAGGTTGAGTGCTGAGGTTGTGTGATGTAAAAGAGTTTTTTAAAATAGACGGCATCGGAGAAGCTTGAGGCATTAAAGTCACCAGACACCAGACTCATAAAGGATTTAGAAAAAATACAGCGGCGAGCAGCTACATCTACATCTACAAGTTACCCTGCAATTCACCAAGTTGGTGGGTGGCAGGGGGTGCAATGCACCAAATCCTACCTAAAGATTGTCTAAGGCAATTCCTAATTCCCTATTGTGATCTCTTATTGTCCTCGGAAAGAACGAGCCTAGATAACGCTCCGTCCTACAATCGATCTCACGTATTTTATCGTCTCGATCATTTCTACCTATATACGTCGGTGCCACAATTATTCCCACTATCTCCTCTTTTAGACATTCTGACCTATATTTCTCTAGAAGTTTCAACCTTGAGTGCAATCTACGGTCCTCCAGTGATACCCAGTTCAAATCGCTCAATAAAGAGGTGACGCTTTCCTTATGTTCGTACTTTTGTTTTACAAATCTGGCTGCTCTGCGCTGTACTCTTTCTAGTTGAATTATGTGTCCCTTCTCGTACGGATCCCATATGCTTGCTGCGTATTCCACTTGTGGTCTTACCAGTGATTAGTAGCATGTTTCGCGTACTTTCTCTGTAGTGTTCCGTACTATTCTACCTATGAATGCCAGTTTCTTGTTGGCCGCGCCTATAACTCGACGAATGTGCATGTCCCACGAAAGATCTCGACAAATGGTTACTCCTAAATATTTTACATACTCAGCTTGTCGAATACTCATTTCATCTATTTTATATTCGAAACCTAAATCTTTGTTCTTACTTTTCCAGAACGTGACTGCGGCACATTTAGTATAATTAATTTCGATTTGCCATTCTCTGCACCACGCTGAAATGGCTCTTAAGTCTTCACACAGAGACTGATGGTCCTCCTGATTTTTTATTTCTTTATATAGAACGGTGTCATCGGCGAAAAGCCTAATTTTACTATGAACAACCGAGCACATATCATTTACATAGATTAAGAAGAGCAGGGGGCCCAATACACTTCCCTGAGGAACACCCGAAGCAACTTTAACGGGGGACGAGTATTTCCCATCGATGACAACTATCTGTTCCCTATTCGAGAGGAAGTCTCTCACCCAACCGACAACTTTCGAATTGATACCACATTGTCCTAACTTCGCAATTAATTTCCTATGAGATACTTTATCGAACGCCTTCCTGAATTCGTGAAAAAGAATTACGATAAAAATCAGAGCGTTACGTTACTCATTGAAGAGTTGAGTTGGCCATCGTTGAAAGATCGTAGATTACAGGCGAGACTTAAACTTCTAGATAAATATAGATCGGAGATATTCGTGAATGAAATGAAGGATATTATTCGACAACCAACGTATATCGGACGGAGGGATAATGAGGACAAGATTCGCGAAATAGATAGTAGGACGGAGAGATATAAGGAGTCCTTTTTCCCTGGGACAATACGTGACCACAATAGATAAGTGAATAATAATTAGTTAGGAACTTGGTGCGCGGCACCCCCTGCCAACCACCGTCAAGGTGACTTGCAGGGTAATATGTAGATGTAGATATGATTAAGTGCTCATAATCGTGTATTAAGTTGGCAATGATCTCGTCAATGTCAGATAGATAACCAATTTTTGGAGGACGATAAACGATTCCTAACAATATTTTTTTTTAATTGACGACTACTTCAAGGAAGAGATATTCAGGTCTGCGGGAGTATTTTGCGTCGCTGGTGGCGATTACTTTATAAGCAAGGTCTTTACGGACGTAGATTCCTACTCCCCCTCTTCCTTTCCCTATCATATCATTGCGAAACAAGTTATAGCCACGTATTTCAACAGAAGAGCTCGAGATAGCGGGTTTCAGCCACGTTTCGGAAATGGTAATAGCATGTAGATCGTAGGGTGGGAGTAATGAGCTAACTTCGTTGAAGTGAGGGACAAGGCTTTGGGTGTTAAGATAGATAAGTTGGAAGGATCGAGGAAAAGGTTTAAGTTCTTCTGTAAGAAGACAATGTGTTGGAACTGGGATGGGTCAGGGAAAGCCATTATGGGAAGGAGGTTGATGGTAAGATGAGGAGTGTGATAATGAGTTCGTCTGTGGATGCTTGGTCTGACCAGTGGGAAAAATTCAGTGGCGTTAGGGTTTAGGTATGGCACCCTGCAGTGTGACGGGACGAAAGCAGGTGCATTTGGGTTGAGAGTAGAATTAGGCTGAAGAGAAGCTTTGGTGGAAGGCTCAATGACAGACATTTTGCGGGTAGTTGAGTAAGCGGCAATATATATAGAGGATGATTCAGGTAAAGAAGTGTTTGAGAAGGGCTACAGTAAATTGATTAATGCACACGGGAGAAAGCACACATAACGGAGAAGTAATGCTACAGTATATGCCAATGACTAAGTAACAATAATAAGAACACAAATTAATTATTAAGAAATAATGAATGAGACACAACACTAAAGTAGCACTGGTAGAACATAGTAGAGGCAGAGATGAAATAAAGCATTAGAGGAGAACACTTGGTAGGAATTAAACACGACTAAACTTAATCGGATAAAGAGCACTGAAATGGAAGTGGACGCTACGGTTGATTAAGGGGGATTCGAGGGGATTGCACTTGACACTGGTTGGAGGAAATGTGAAGCACACCGAGAAACAATGAAAACCACTAAATAGGATTTACGGCAACACAAAAAGCACTTCGGGACGGGAAAAGGAGCACTAAAACAGTGAAAAACGCTAAAATAAACAGCACAGAAAACTAAGAGAGAAACCGAATAAGGGAAAATTTGATGCACCGGAACCACTTGGGAATGAGCACTAGGGAGAGGGAATTACACCTAAAATTTGTGACGTGGACATTATAGTGAGGGGATGGCAGGCGTCACGGGAACGGGGGTGGCAGGCGTCACGGGAACGGGGATGGCAGGCGACACGGGAACGGGGATGGCAGGCGACACGGGAACAAGGACTACGGGCGCCACGGGAACGGGGATGACAGGCGACACTGGAACGGGGATTGCAGGCGTCACAAGAACGGGGATGGCTGGCAGAAGTCGATTTGAAGAGTAGGCATTGACAGGACAATTATTCGACAACGGACAAATGTAGCGAGAACGCTCAAACGCACGTTAATCAAAGAAAGCCATCCTCCTACATAGTTATGGATTTCCCTAGTGCGGTTGAAGGAAGTTGGAATGCATGCAGCTCTCTCAGATTGGAGATGAATGTGCGGACGCCATTTTGCCGCAGTATGACAACTTTGCCATCGTGCGTCAACACATTACCGAAGCCAGCTAGTTTTTTTGCTTCGATGAGGTGGTGGTGGTGGTGAGAGACTCTGTGATCGTAAAACCGGAGCTTTTTAGGGAAAGAGGGGCGGGCGGTGGGAAGGGTGAGTGAAAGAGGGGCGAGTGCAATAACTAATCGCACCCGGGCAACGCCGGGTCACTCAGCTAGTAATTGTATAAAAGAATCTTTGCATTTGGGTGGCCGTCGCTAAAAGTTTTATTTCTTACTTTGTTTGTATTTTAGCCATAGGAATACCTCAATGGCAATATTTCCCCAAAATGTGTGATTTACACGTTAGATATGAATGATTTCGAGGTGTAGGCAAAAAAAGATGAATAATATATGTTACTTTATTAATTTTTCTTTAAGATAGTTTAAATCAGATGATAGAAGGTCAGACTTTTCTAATTTTAATTTCCAAAACAATAATATCCTTCACATCGAGAAGCCCATTTTTACGTGTTATCTTAGGAGAAATAGAAACGATCTAATGGACTTGAACCCTGTTCGTTAATACAAATATATATTTCTTTATCACTTTATTCAATAGCTTTTCAAATTGAAGAGCAGTCATGCTCATATGTTTTCGGTACGACTCGGGGTCCTCAGATAAAAACTCTTTTAACAAACATTCTGAAGCCACAAGATCATTACGCCTCAAATCCATTACCTTGTCCACTGACGTCTTCCTTTCTTCTTCTTTTTTAAAATTCTCCGTAGTTCCTCCCCTATAACGCTACAGATAACTTGCATGCCCACACCAAGTAATCCATTTGACGCCATTTTTTTGAACGTTAAAATCGTCTCTGGTTTAACCGTCTAGATTGTAAATACCTTTTACCCTTTGTAAATGTGCCGAGCGACCAATGCCGTACCTCGCAGATTTCCAGGTCTAAACGGGGCATTATTTTCGACCTAGAATCGCCTGGTCGCGTTTCATCAGAATCCGTGAACCGAAGGTCGTAGTCTCCCCTTGTTGGCAGCGCTGTTTTTATTTTCTTAATTGTTGGAATTTCGGGAGTATATCCAATATCAGAAGTCTGTGTTTTGAGTTTTATTATGTTTTTTGCAGTCTAAATTTTCTCGCAATTTATTGAAATATTTACTATCATGTATCCTATTTGGAATTTTTAGAAATATTACAGGTTTGGAGAAAATCATATGGTGGCCACATTAGATTTTTTCTTTTGAATGCGAGTATATATTCTTTATTTCTAATAGTTATTTTGTGAAATAGCTAGTAAATTTATCACTTTTTGTAGTAGAACTCGTTTATGTTTGTTAGTTTTGAGATTATTTACAACATCTGAACGTCCTCCATGTCCTATTATTAAATTGTGCGTTACACATGGTGCCCTGGACCATTTCATTGTCATCGTGTTCGTGAACCTTTTTTAAAAATGGAAACTATTTTTTCATCCCTTCTTTAACCATACATCTTTTCCTCGGCATAGCTAACAATACAAGTATTAATATATATTATAAAATAGTGTATCTTGGTTTTGTTACCACAAACGCTTGGCTGTACGCGGTATTATGGCTGTAACTAGAACTAGGTTATGTACCACAGCTATATGAAAGTCGAGATTTTGTGTGCGCATCCGGTCGCCTAGAGTATTCGGTGTAATATTTTAAAAAATGACCAACGAGATTGTCTATGATCGTGGCATTAGGAAATGGGACATATTTGTGTCCCGAAGATAATTATGGAGACACCGGGACACTTATTTTAAAAACGAGACTGTCACGGGTAAAACGGGACGAATGGAATCCCTACTCTCGAAAGATTCTTACCCTGGCAACACGCATCCTAGAGTGTTTAAGATGCACTCTAGAGCAGTGGTTCCCAAACCCAGGGTCCCGAAGGCCTTATGATGGGTCGCGGATGACCCCCGACCCATCTCTCCATTAATATTAATCGAATATTCGATCAGCTGATCACGAAATTGCGTCAGCATCATGGAAGCGACTAAATACGACGATTGCATTCACAATTAAGCCGAGCAAACAGTGATATTTATATTTTGATGAATATTAAGGAAATAGTGCTTGCAGCATTCTTTGTTCTAAAACAATTTTAAAAAATTTCCTAAAATTTCAGTGAAGGAATGCCTCTCATATTCTTTTTCATACACTCATTTCAAAAGTTGACCTTTATACAGAAAACATAAAATTAGAAGAAAGTGAACAATTGTGTCTACAATTTTTTCTATATGTTTTATTTAATATTATGCTAGTAAACAGACGGTGTTTTGGAAAGATGCCGAGTGGATACCGGTTCCATTTGGGTCGCAATACGAATATTATTTAAAATTTTCGGTCTTAGACAAAACAGTTTTGGAATCACTGATCTATAGTGTTACCTACCTGGAGTGCTCGACGTCTGGTACTTCGGCAGTAGCACACTTATAGCGAAGAGCACCAAGAAAGCCAACCGCTTAACGTCCATTAAAAAAATAATTTTCGGGAGTAGTAATTTAATTTGGTTCATATATATATATATATATATATATATATATATATATATATATATATATTAAAATCTCGTTATGACACACTTCATTTCACTATAAATTGTACGGAATTAATTATGCGGTAAAAATTTCACAATTTCTACATTGGATATTCTATATATTTTAAATATTTTGAAAAGTATATGCCATAATTCAGGAGGTAGAGGCATAGTTTTGCTGTCCGGTGGGAAACCACAATATTTGTATCTCCAAGGATTAGATATCTCTAGCCTAATTATCTCCTCTAGAAATTTTACTCACAGGAAAGTAGTAGTAAACATCCAAATGAAATTACTCTTGGCAGATGTTATTATGTTTGAGCCCGATTGTCACCTATCTTTACCCTAAAAAAAGGGTTTTGCCTGGTACTGTTATCAGTAAAAAAATAAGTATCCGATTATGACCATCAAATCTTCACAAATGTCAAGCCGATTTAATAGGAAATAACGTCTAATGCAACTCTACTGGTCTGCACACAATCGAAGTCGGGAGTTATGTTCGTGTTAATATGTTTTTCGCAGATATCTATAGCACAAATGGTAGAGCAGAGGGGCATTTCAACACGAGAAGGTGTCGTGAGCTGAATTCGATTCTCGTAATTAACAGTAAACGATAAAAAATCGACTGTTTCGATAACTTGGAGGATAAAAGTGTATCGGCGCTAAAGGAAGAATACTTTGCAGGCAAAATTGAGTTCCTTTGTTGCTCAAAGGAAAGAGTTGCAAAACATTTCTGGAGTTACTGCATTCTCCATTACAGAAGGAGCAATTCTTCCGTAACAACTGGAAATACATTAAATTTTTGATGTCGGCGAAATGACAATATAATCTTCGATCTCAAAACAAAATGAAAATTTCAAGTCTGTAAGAAAAATATGAAAATTTAATACGATTCGTTCGGCGGACAAACAAGTTTCACTTCGATAAACACATTCCTTTCAATTTAAGACGGTATAATAACGCCTTCGATCGCATGGAAGGTTTACGGGCGATTTCATCCAGTTTTCTTGTTTTTCCCGACAAGTGTAGAGACTTAGAAACACTCTCCAATTGAAAAGTTAGAATAATTAACGTAATTATTCCAGTTCATTAAAAGGTTTTATGAAGATTTTTCTATATAAATTCAATCATAGTAGTCCATAGTAGTTTGCTAAACTACGTAGAATCATGGATCAGTCGAGGGGACTGAGAAACAACTCGGCAGAAATCCTGCATCGGGAATGTTTGAAATTGCGTCAAAAAGACGTGTTCTGGACGCTAGAACCGTTGCTGAAAGTTAGCAGATTTTTCGGACTCGCACCTTTCCCATTGGAACGTCCAAGCAACGGTGAAAACGGTGACTCTAAAATTGTTGTCAGGTACAGCGTCGTGGTATACATTGTGATTACTTTCGTTCTTCTTTGGGACTTGAATAATGCTGTCGAAATTATGACAAATAGAGGCCTAGAAAGGGCAGTTTTGCTTTATCGGAAATTGGTGGTTTACTTCACTGTCATGAGCAACTGCTTGGTTTCATTTATCCGCCGATCCATGATACACGGGATGTTAATTGATCTGGTAAAGTTTGACGAGAGGCTTGGATGACTCAAGATCTGCATCGAATCGTATAGTTTTCGCAGGAACGTAGTAATCCAAATGTTCGTTTGCTGGCTTGCCGTATTTTTACTTTTTATCGTCTATATTCCTAATTTTTCGTTGTTCTCTCATGGGAAAAGAATCAATAGATATTTCTACCTTATTTTCACGTCCTCTAGTCTATTCTTTCCCCGGCTGCAACAGTACAATATTTTGTGTCATCTGAAATTGAGGATGTCTTTTTACTTTTACTGATCTATATTTCTAATTTTTCGTTGTTCACTCCCTGGAAAAGAATCAATAGATGTTTCTCCCTTACTTTCACGACTTTCAGTCTATTCTTGGCCCAGCTGCAACAGTACAATATTTTGAATCATCTGAAATTGAGTCGTGCTTAAATAAAGAAATAGGTCAGATAGCATCATTAAGTTCCTTCGCAGGCATGCCGTCGAAAGGACCTGAAATTAATTTCGCGAAGCGTTGTAAACTCGGGAAGTCCCTGTATCTTGATCTCTACAAGATTAGCCATGCAGTGAACAAGATCTTCGGAGGTGTAACCTTGCTCAACGCTGCGTTCTCATTAGTGAACATGGTGGTGGTGCTCTTCGTGTTTGTGGTGACCTTGACGTCGGGTGTTTCAAATTATGGTTTCAATCGATTGAAGTCGTCTACATTTTGGGCTGTCTTCGAAGCGTTTGGAATGTTCCTCATCCTGAAGTCGTGCCAATCCGCAGCCGAAGAGGTGATTAAAGAGAAATTTTACATGCTTATTTCGTAAAAACATAAATGGTAAATGTTAAAATTGTATCTTTGAAAATGTGAATACATATGTAACGGTTGTTATTCAGGCGAAATTTTGACAAACCCATTTTTACATTTAATCCTTCTAGCGGTGCCCGCATAAACTTTTGCGATGTCAGTTAGGAAACTGCATGTTTAAAAGTTATAATAACCATTTCTCCTTATAAAATTAGACAACTGACATTTTAATTTTAATGAAAATTCCCACACTCCACACTCAATTGACTGAATAACAACAATCTGCTATTATTAATTGTGCAATCTATTTAGTATGATATTGCTGCAGTTATAATAATATATGTAATAGTTTTAGCCGTCAATTTAAGCAAAACCGGAGCAATTCATTCCATATTAACGTATTTTACTGAATGACGGAAATAAACGTTGCACCTTGAAAATCGAAACGCCTAGGTAAACATGTGGGAAAATATAATTGCATCCTGGTCGATCATGGTACACTTCCGTAAACGACAATAGTTTTTTCTAGTTGGTAGAAACTGAATGGCGTTTATAGCATTTCTCTTGGACACACTTTTGAAGATATAAGTTGGGGACGAATGAAAGGACTGGAAGAAAAAAAGACGGAGATTGTGTAATTATATATAAAAGAGTAGAAGACAGAATTAATTGCATGCGCAGTAAATCTGATTGTTCAATGTCAGGACAATAGAATAATCAATCTTATTTCGTTTGTAGCTAAAGTAATTCTCAGGATTTCTAAAGGGAGGCTTGAAGCAATTGCTAAAAACTATATAGATGTAGACCAGTTGAAATTTCAGAATTGTCGTGACAATAGGAATGCAATTGGAATAATGAGGGTATTGGTAGAAAGAAACATTGAATACTAGCAGTATGTGTTCGTGTGCCTCGTAGATATCTAAAATTGCTTTGATAAATTTTTATGGTGTAAGCTAGGGATCGGTGATATATTTGACGAGAAGAACCATTTTTTTTTTAAATTTAAATTAAATCAAACGTAATAAGTGCCGCAGAACATATTTTGTAAAATACGTATTAAATACAGTAAATCTATATTTAATGTCATCTATTTTGTGTTTTGGTGATAATTCTTAAGAAAAAGCACTTGAGAAACAAAACAATGTTTAACATAAGTTTTTGTTAAATGAAAATATAAATAAACTTTCAAATGTTTAAAATATAATGATCCTTTCAGAAAATAAATCTAGAAGTATAGACGAAAATGAGAATATGGAAATGAATGAGTTTGTTAACAGTCTATACTGGATCATTCTGTTGAAATCAATAATATTACTGATAAATTTGATTTTAATAATTGTATTAGTTATAATGATCTGTACCTGTGATACAGAAAATAATTGAAGATAATAACCATTTCTTTTAAAACAAATTAATATTTTTTGTATCAATAAAGTTGGGAGAGAAAGCTGGTCTTTAATTTTTCAAGCAGGACTGTAGACTTCCATGGTTCAGTCGTCTTCTTAATTTACTTTTGATGAAATTCATGTTTGAATACACTTGTTCGCACAGCTAAGTAAAACCGAATATGGAGAGAATATCAAACGCATACTTTTTCATATTGTGATAAGCATCTGATAAAGATCTCCAGAACTCAAACACAATTTGGTCCTTTTTTAAGATCATGCATTTCTGTCAATTTCCGCTGAAGTTTTATAGTGGATTTATGCGTTTGTAGATGTTCGAGTTCTATCTCCAAGCTTTTGAATTTTGAAGTCCAGATGTCTTTGTTGCTCTAATCAAACAATTCAAGTTCCATCTCGTCACCGATCCACAAACATAAATACTGAAAAATGTAGTCGAGAGGTGTCAGCTTCCAGGGGTTTCAACACTAAAGACAAAGTTACTTTTTGTTTCTAAAATCCTGAAGTCTCGTGGAAAAGCATTCCTGCTTTTTAATGGCAATGGTTTTAAGGTCGTTTGTGTGAATCTTATAATTTGTCTTTTGACTAAATCTCTTTAAATACGAAGAGTGAAAAAATGAATTCCTCCTGGGGTCTCTTGCAATTAAATTAAGTTTTGCTCAAAGACTAGCTATTCTTCTAGAAGCAAGTAGACTGTGTTTCCTTTTCCTGGTAGTTTTCTATTAAGGGGATTTAAATACGAGGTGATATCTGAAATTTCTTTATATTCATAATCTTTTGTCCGTATAAAAACCTTTACCTTTAGACAGGCCGCGAAACGCCCTAACACAATGCCTCTTGAAAGCCACCGCACTTTTTTGTGCAGAAGAATACTGGCTGTTGACTTCTTCGAGAAGTTCCCAGAACTGCCTATGATTTAAGCCTTTTGACATACATTTTGTGACCCTCTGAATTACTAAGTTGATTATTTCTATGATCTCAGGTGGAAAATGTTGTTCACAAGGTGCCTCATGTTGGATTATGCAGTGAAACGACATTAAATTATGGTTAATCGTATTCTGCAAGAGTGTAACTCCTTATTATCCCTTTCATATTCGGTGCCCCATCCGTTGCGACTGAGATAATATTGCAAATGTTTATCTCTTTTTTCTTTAAACAGCCAACAGCAGCTGATGAAATATCTTCTCCCCATTTTTGACCTATGAGGGGCAGAAATTCAATAAGCTCCTCTTGGGCTCCTTCAGAATTAACATATATCGCCATGAGAACGAGTTTTGTAATGTCATCTACATCGCACAGCTCGTCACAAGAAATAGAGAATACTGTAACTGACTGAATGTCCTTAATCTGTTGGTTACTCATATCAGCGCCCATTTTTGATCGTTCTATTTCTTACCGTCTTTGCTGACAACGGCATATCCCTAAGTTTCTTACCAATTTCCTCTTTATTTCTTTAATCACAATGCAGCTCCTCTTATATTGTAGTAAAGCACTCTTTAATATATTCGCCATCCGTAAACAGCCTATCGCGCTTCACTATCTCACGCGTTGCTACAAAAATTGCGGTAGTTGTTCTACTTGGTGATCTCACACATTTAGTGAACATGCTCATACTTTTGTCTGCTTTTCTCTTCACCTCAGTCACAGTTTTCTTTCTAGGATCCCCAACTAGATATTTTTCTGCGAAGTTAATGTGATCTTTTAAAAAATGTCTCTCGAGATTGGTTTTTTATTGTGAGCGAGTTTTGTATTGCAAATTGGACATAAAAGTAAACTATTGAAACTCATAATGAATGCGTATGATTATATCCATTCATTTTTAAACTCCTGGTGCTCATCTTTTCTTTTTCTATTTTTTGTAAACATTGTCATCCCAGAATGTAACTGTTGCCGTATCTGTCGGCATATAAGACGAACTTTTTACCAGAAAAATGACCACAAAATCTGCCTGCGTCTTATACGCCAGAGGTAAATTTATTACTTCTCAATAATGACGCTAACAAGAACACTCATCGTCAAAATGGGATAATTGCAGTCTTTCATCGCAAAAGCAATAGATAAACATTAATAATAGTTTATAGGTAAAAACTTGTTAATATATACCCTATGCAACGTGACTTCCGAGGACGCATTTTCATTATTACGCTTTAATAACTACATTTCCGCTCACAGCTATCATAATTTCGGTGCATTTGCGATTTTTTAGTTCCTAATGAGGCCCTTGAATAGCGCGATTAATGCCACGGAACTGTAAAATTCGTGTGGATGCCATAAATATTTTATACGTACTAATGATAAATAACGTTACGATAATTGAGATCGCGATGGCTACAAAAGTGAAAAGATATGCCTACGCTATTAGCTTTAAGCATCAGGCGATTCAATACGCAAGAAACGCATGGAAACCGGGTAGTAGCACTTCGTTTCGGTCCACCTCCCACAGAAAAAATGATGCGTGAATGGAGTAAGCGAGGAAAATCTAAAACTGATGGGGTAAGAGAAACATAGTCGTAAAGTTGGTCTTAAATGGCCACAAATCAGGAGGGAGTTATGCATAATAGAAAAGACGGAGTTAGATATTGCTGTAATTGCTGGAATCGTTATTTGCTAGGTAAAAAAAGTTGCAGAAGGAAAAATACTAGTTGATAGTACCTATCGTTATTATTGGATGGTCATAATTTATTCACCACATTTCAAACATACATAAATCACAAAGTTCAAAAGATATAGAGAAATAGTTTGCATTGCTTGAAAGAACACTTGAAAAAGTTTTATTACAACTCAATGTGGACACCATTTTCATACTGTCAATGGCTGTGTAAAATGGATATTATGCTCCCACTATAAAAACCTTACTCAGCACGCCTAATCTAAGGTCAAACTTGCGGAGATCGTTGGATCATGTGTTCATTAAGGAAATAATTACTGTTGCAGTGCCTATATTTAAGGACAAAGTTTTTAAGCAATTACTTGTACAAATGTTATATATTAAGGTAGTTCTGTAATTTTAATATTGTAATAGATTTGTTCCCATAATATCAAGGACAGCATGGTATTTTCAAGGACCATGTTTTGTTAAATAAGGGCAGTCATGACACTCCACAGACTTGACTAAATCTTATTCTTCATCTACAACTACACTCACTTCATAATCTCTTTATCTTATTCTGTATTCAGGGCAAAGCTGGCTTTTAACAGTACAAATTTTTTCCTTTTTGCTTCAGTTTAACAAATCCAACAGCATTACTAAAATAGTCTTTCCTCATTGACCTCAAAATGAGAAAAAAGTCATAAAAGCAACGGTGAAATTCGCGACAAATATAAAAGACCCATGCAGTTATTACAAACACTTCTACAGTTTTTCTTTTCACAAGTATAGGTAATAACTAAGGCAGGTAGACACTTAAACAATAAGCTTCACCACATTTCCTATAGACAACACACGCGGAAACTAAGTTTATTCACATTAATTTTGTATATTTGTCAATATTTGAGCTGATGATTCTATAAAGGCGATGGTGATTATTCACAGAGACCGGTCGTTTTTTACTTAATATGTTTTGTGGAAATTAGCAGATGTTTAATATAAATGAAAAATACTATCTAGCATTGTTCATGTTATTTTATTGTGGTATTCCACGAAGTCTCGGCCTCGTCCATTACTTATTACTTATCTAACTATTGATGGAATAAAGTGATCTGAAGACCCTATGCCGGCAGGCATAAGCGGTTACAAAATTATTCCTATCTAACTATATTTTACTTATTAGATACTAGGACAGAATGGGAAACAATACTTAAATATTCTATAATATTTGTTAAAACTAGAGTTATTATGGGAAAGACGTTTTAAGACGTCAAACTATCATTTACAAATCTTCTGCGATTCATTAGAAATAATATTACTATTACTATAATTGATAATAAAAGCCATCCATCGAGCTTGTTTTATCAATTAAATGTAATACACACCTGCCCGCCTTCACTCCACGCATTTCAACATCTAAATATTGCTCCCTACGACTTACAATGTACCGCAAAAACATGTAAGAATCAGATCAGGCTACACAAAACCCTTCATATGCGGAAGCGAAATAAATGCAGGAAGGTGCAATACTTCCACCAATATTTCTTCTAAGACGGCGTATAGAGGAAAACAACAGAATTATGCCTTTCAAGATTCTACTTCTATATCGGCGCAATGGCTTCTAGCACCGGCTAACATGCTTGTAGCATGCGCTGACGTCACTAAACACTCGGCAAACTTCGGCTACCAATCGGATGTGATCGGGTTCGGCATTAACTCGTCCGTTTTAAATTGCTTTTTTTTATAAATATCTCTTAAAATTTTAACAAAAAACTTTATATTTGCCTATAACAATAGCCATGCTATACAACTTCAAAAAAGTTTCCGTAAATCCCGATATTTGACATTCCCCCATTGTTGGAGTTTCCAATATCAGAAGGCTATGGCATGAGTTTATTTCTGTTCTTTGTAGTCTAAATTTTCTCGCAATTCCTTAAAATATTTATTATCAGGTAACCTATTTGGAATTTTTAGTCATGTGGTGACCGCATTCGATTCTTTTCTTTTGAATGAGAGTATTTCTTCCTCATTTCTCACAGTTTTTTGTAAAATAGCTAGTTAATTTCTCAATTTTGTGCATTGGAACTCGTTTATGTTTGTGAGTTTTGAGATGATTTACAACATCTAAACGTCCTCCATGTCCAATATTAAATTCTTCGTTACACATGGTGCACTGAACAATTTCATTGTAATCGTGTTCGTGATTCTTTTTTAAAAAGGGATATTCTTTTTTTATCCCTTCGTCGAACGTACATCTTTTCTTCGGTCTGGCTAACAATACGAGTATTAATATATATTATAAAAATAACTCTATCGTAGTTTTGTTACCACAAACGCTCGGATGTGCGCGGTATTATGGCTGTAAGTAGAACTAGGTTATGTACCACAGACGTGACAGTCAAGATTTAGTGTTCGCATGCGATTGTCCGGAGTATTCGTTGTAATATTTATAAAAATGGTCACTAAGATTTTTTATGATCGTGTCATTAGAAAACGGTACATATTTGATATAATTAGATAATTCTCGGGAACCGGTGCACTTATAGTATAAACGGGACATATGGGATCTAGGGGGTTTCTTACTTAGGCACCACGCACTCTAGAGTGTCTCTTGCCTTAGGTAATAGACAAATGTAAAAATGTACTAGAATAAAAGTTGTAGGAAATTTAATTTACTACAAATAAGGTTTGAACATTTTTTCCATGTAATGCATTGTTTAAGAGATATCTTTTGTTTTTAGCTGCCACCACCACGCTACATATACTATACTATACATATACTATTGTTAACAATTGCCGCTTAGTTACGTCTTAGTAACACTCCTTTTTCTTTTCTTAATTGTTGGAGCTTTGTGGCTATATCCAATATCAAAAGGCTATGGTTTGTGTTTATTTATGTTCTTTGTAAAGTTTAAAATTTTCTCGCAGTGTCTTAAAATATTTATTAATATGTTACCTATTTTGAATGTTTAGAAATGTTACAGATATGTAGAAAGTCATGTGGTGGCCACATCGGATTTTATTGAAAATAATTTTCTAGAGTAGTAATTTCATGTTTTATGTATATATTTTAAAATCTCATTATGACACTTTATTTCACTATAAATTGAGTACTGTATTAATTATGCCGATAAATGTTTCACAATTTCAGCATAAGATTTTCTATATATGTTAAATATTTTAAAATGTATATGCCATAATTCAGAAGGTCGAGGCATAGTTTTGCTGTCTTGTGCGAAACCACTACTTTTACATCTCAAAAGGTTAGATCTCTCGGGCCTAATTATCTCCTCGAGAAATTTTACTCATAGGAAAGTAGTAATAAACATCCAAACAAAATTACTCCACAAATTTGAAGCCGATTAAATACGAAAATATCACTAAACCAACTGTGCTGGTCTGCACACAATCGAAATCATGATTTATGTTCTTGCTAACAAATTTTTGGCCGATATCTAATGCACAAATGGTAGAGCAGAGGGGAATTTCCAGAAGAGGTGCGTTCGTGAACTGAATTCGATTTCCGCAATTAACACTAATGGATAAAAAATCATCTTTTCCGATCACCAGGAGGATAAAGGTTTATTGGCACTAAAGAAAGATTGCTTTGCAGGGGAAATTGTGTTCCTTTGTTGCTCAATGGTAAGAGTTGCAAAACATTTCCGGAGTTAATGCATTCTCCATTACAGAGGGACCAATTCTTACGTAAAAACTGGGAAGACCTTAAATTTTTCATTTCGGCGAAATGACAATATAATCTTCGATCTCGAAACAAAATGAAAATTCCAAGTTTTTAAGAAAAATATGAAAATTTAATGCGATTCGATCGGCGGGCAAACAAGTTTCACTTCGATAAACACATTGCTTTCAATTTAAAATAACGCTTTTGATCGAATGGAAAGCTTATAGGCGATTTCATCAACTTTTCCTATTTATCCCGACAAGTGTAGAGACTTAGAAACACTCTCCAATTAAAAAGTTAGAATAATTACATTTTTTATTCCAGTTCATGTAGATTTTTCTATGCAAATTGAATCATAATACGTCCATAGTAGTTTGCTAAACTACGTAGGATTATGGATCAGTCGAGAGGACAGAAGAACAACTTGGCAGAAATCCTGCATCGGGAATGTTCGAAATTGGGTCAAAAAGACGTGTTCTGGACGCTAGAACCGTTGCTGAAAGTTAGCAGATTTTTCGGACTCGCACCTTTCCCATTGGATCGTCCAAGTAACGGTGAAAGCGGCGACTCTAAAATGGTCCTCAGGTACAGCGTCGTGGTCTACATTGTGATTGCTTTTGTTTTTCTTTGGGACTTGAATAACGGTGTCAAAATTATGAAAAATATGGGCCTACAAAGGGCAGTGAGGATTTATCGGAAATCGGTGGTTTACTTCACCGTTATGAGCAACTGCTTGTTTTTATTTATCAGCCGATCCATGATACACGGGATGTTGATGGATCTGGTAAAGTTTGACGAGAGACTTGGAAGACTTAAGATCTGCATCGAATCGTATAGTTTTCGCAGGAACGTAAGAATACAAATGTTCGTTTACTGGCTTGCCGTATTTTTACTTTTTCTTCTCTATATCCCTAATTTTTCGTTGTTTTCTCACGGGAAAAGAATAAATAGATGTTTCTGCATTATTTTCACGTCCTCCAGTCTATTTCTGCCCCGGCTGCAACAGTACAATATTTTGAGTCATCTGAAATTGAGGATGTCGTTCTTAAATAAAGAAATAGGTCAGATAGCATCAATAAGTCCCTTCGCGGACGTGCTGTCGAAAGGACCTGAAATTATTTTCGCGAAGCGTTGTAAACTATGGGAGTCCCTGTTTCTTGATCTCTACAAGATTTGCCATGCTGTGAACAAGATCTTCGGAAGCGTAAACTTACTCAACGCTACGGTCTCTTTAGTGAACATGGTGGTGGTGCTATTTCAGGTTGTGGTCAACTTGACGTCGGGTGTTTAAAATTACATTCTCGATCGATCGATGTTCTCCATACTTTGGGGCGTCTTCGAAACGTTTGGAATGTTCCTCATCCTGAAGTCATGCCAATCCACAGCTGAAGAGGTGAATAAAGAGCAATTTTTACATTCTTATTTGGTGTTTGTTTGAAAATGGAGTAAATATACAATCGTTGTTATTCAGACGAATTTTTGACTAGTTGTACCCGAATAAACATTTGCGAAGTCAGTCAAAAATCTTAATTTTTCAAATTAGTAATAGTCCATTTCTCTATATGTAATTAGACAACTGACATCTTGAATTTCACGGTAATTCCCTAAGTCCACACGCAAATTGCTGAATAACATAAATCTGCAATTATTAACGGTGCAATCTATTAAGTATGACAATAATAAGATTTGTTATAGTTTTAGCCGTCGAATAAAGCAAAACTGAAGCAATTCATTCCATATTTACGTATTTTAATGAACGATGGAAATAAACGTTGCACCTTGAAAATCTGAACTCCTAGGTGAACATATGGGAAAATATAATTCCCTCCTAGAGTCGATCAGGGGGCACTTCCGTAAACGACAATAGTTTTTCCTGGATTACCTAGTTGGCAGAAACTAAATGGCGTTTGCAGCATTTCTCTTGTACATACTGTTAAAGATATAAAGTTTGGACAAATGGAAGGACTGAAAGATTGGAAGACGGACGGACGGAGATTGAGTAATTTGATGTAAAAATTAGAAGACAGAATTTAATTGCATGCAAAATAAATCTGATTTTTCAATGTCAGAACAATAGAATAATCAATGTTATTTCGTTTGTAGCTAAAGTAATTCTCAGGATTTCTAACGGGAGGCTAGAAGCTAAGGCTAACTATATAGTTGTAGACCAGTTGAAATTTCAGAATGGTCGTGACAATAGGGATGCCATTGGGATAATGAGGGTATTGGTAGTAAGAAACTGAATACTAGTAGTATGTGTTCGTGTGTCTTGTAGATTTCTAAAATTGCTTTAATAAATTTTTATAGTGTAAGCTAGGGGTCGGAGATATTTTTGACGAGAAGAACCATTTTTTTTAAATTTAAATGAAATCAAACGTACTAAGTGCCGCAGAACATGTTTGGTAAAATACGTATTAAATACAGTAAAACTGTATTTAATGACATCTATGATTTAAGATGTACACCCATAGAGTGATCTGTTTTATAATACACGTTTTGGTGATTATTCTTAAGAATAAGTACTTGATAAACAAAAGATTGTTTAACATAAGTTTTGATAAATGAAAATATCAATAAACTTGGAAATGTTGAAAATATAACGATCCTTTTAGAAAATAAATCTAGGAGTATAGACGAAAATGAGAATGTGGAAAATGCAGGTGTTGGTCAACAGTCTATACTGGATCATTCTGTTGAAATCAATAATAGTACTGATAAATTTGATTTTTATATTTTTATTAATTATAATAATCTATCCCTTTGGCCTCCTATCCTTACTTTTCCAATTACTCCTGCCAAATATAAAAAATAATCGAAGATAATAACTCTTTATTTGATAACAAACTAATATGTTTAATATAAATGAAATTGTTCATTACGAAGTTTAGTGAATTTTTACTTTCTCCATATAGTATACATCTACATCTACATATTACCCTGCAAGTCACCTTGACGGTGGATGGCAGGGGGTGCTGCGCACCAAGTTTCTAACTAATTATTATTCATTTATCTATTGTGGTCACGTATTGTCCTAGGGAAAAAGGACTCCTTATACCTCTCCGTCCTACTATCTATTTCGCGAATCTGGTCCTCATTATCTATCTGTCCGATATACGTTGGTTGTCGAATAATATCCTTCATTTCATTTACGAATATCTCCGACCAATATTTATCTATAAGTTTAAGTCTCGCCTGTAATCTACGATCTTTCAAGAAGGGCCCATTCAACTCTTCAATGAGTAACGTAACACTCTGTTTTTATCGTAATTCTTTTTCACGAATCTAGCTGCTCCCCGCTGTATTTTTTCTAAATAATTTATGAGTCCCCTCTGATATGGATCCCAAACCGCTGCTGCGTAATCCATTTAAGGTGTAACCAACGATAAATAACAGGATTCTCTCACCGTTTCCGTGCTTTTCCTGACTATCCTACGCACAAAAGCCAACTTCTTATTTGCCGCACCTATCACTCATCTTATGTGGGTGTCCCAAGACAGGTCACGTTTCAAGGTTACCCCGAGGTATTTCACGGAATCCGAAACAGGAATGCTTTCACCATCTATCGAGTAGGAAAACACGGACGATGGGCTTCTAGATTTCCAAAAGTTTAGAACGTTACTCTTTTTCTGATTGATTTCTAGCTGCCATTCCTTGCACCAAACAAATAACGCATCCAGATCATCCTGAAGCTGACGATGGTCGCTAGGACCACTAATTTCTCTATAGACTACGGTGTCATCCGCATAAAGCTTGATATTACTTTTTTCAACTGAGCTGATGTCGTTTATATAAAGCAAGAAAAGCATATGTCCGATAACACTACCGTACGGCACTCCAGAGACTACATCTGCCACACTCGAGGACTTACCATCGATGACTACTTTTTGTTTTATATTCCAAAGGAAAGCGCGAACCCAGCTAATGACTTTAACATTAACGTCAAGATTTCCCAATTTTAATAACAACTTACGGTGGGGAACCTTGTCAAAAGCTTTTCTAAAATCAAGGAACACTGCATCGACCTGCTTATTATTTTCGCCGCATGATAAAACATCATTCACAAACAGACCAAGTTGGGTGTCACAGGATCTACCTTTTCTTTTCTTTTCTTTGCTGACAGCTGACTAAGAGCTATCTACTCTCAAGATAACGCATTGTGTTGCTAACAATAATGTGCTCCAAAATCTTACATGATAATGATGTTAGAGAAATCGGACTATAATTTTCGGGGTTTTCTTCGTCATCTCCCTTATGAATGGGTGTGACGTGTGCTAGTCTCCAATCATCAGGAACCTCACAGAGGGTAAGAGATTTCTCGAAAACTATTCGAAGGAAGTGAGCTATTTCTTCTTCTGCTAGTTCTTTTAATACACGCGCGGGAATTCCTTCTGGTCCTGGGTTTTTGTTGGGCTTTATCGCACCCAGTTGCTTCGCTATTCCTGCCTCAGAGATTTTAATATTATCCATCCTAGTACATCCATCGGGAATCAGATTATCTTCAAGTCTATCTCCACCTGCCGTGAACGCCTTCGCGAAGTAAACGTTTAGTAGATTAGCTTTATTCTCCCCATCGTGAAGGATGTCTCCGGAATCACATCGCAGGGAGGGTATTGAAGGACCCCCTCCCCTGACTTCTATTACATAGGACCAGAACGCATTTGGATCCTCCTTCAATTTTGTATTTAATACCTCATTCCGGAAGGTGTTAAATGCGTTACGCATGGTTTTTCTCGCTAATACGCGGGCACTGTTATACTCATGGACTATAGCTGTGCGATACTCATCGGAAGCGGTGGTAGGTATGTTTTTCAATTTTGCGTGGCTACGGCTCTGTCGTCTTAAGGCAATCCTGACTTTCTTTTTAAACCAACGATGTTCTTTCTTATCAGATTTTAACTTACTGGGGATAAATCTATTGATACCTTTTCCTAGTATATCCTTAAATAATAACCTTGATGGCTCCATACCTAATCGTTCTGTCTTTTCACGATAACTGACAAAGGTACTTTTGAGATGTAAGCTGAAACTTTTAAAGTCGGCCTTGGCGAAAGCGTATACATTCCGAAGGGGCTTAGGATGTCTTTTGAGCTTTCATTCGCACTCCGCATACACAGCTTGATGGTTGCTAATTCCCTCCTCTGTGGACACCTTAGTTATCCTATGCGGTATGTTAGAAGCAAGCAAGTCGAGAACATTGCCCGAACGCGTGGCTTTTCGTACCATCTGGATTAAGGAATACTCATGAAACGTGTCAATTAAGGCTTCACACGATACGCGTTCTTTATCTCCCGTAAGGAAACATAGGTTTTCCCAATCGATTGGCGGTAAGTTAAAATCGCCTCAAATTATCACATAACCGTCGTTCATAATACATCTAAGCTCGGCTAATTGCCTCTCTAAACTTAAATTATAATCAACTTTGGCATTAGGTGGTCTGTAAAATGAGCATAAATATATCTTTTTCGAATTATCCTTACCTAGGCGGCACCACACACTCTCGGTCGTTTCATCGATAATAGGGATCTGACAACTATCGTACTTTTCACTTATTGCCAAAAATACTCCGCCACCTATTCGATTTGCACGGTCTTTTCTTTATACTCTATAGCTTTTCGGAAAAATTTCTTGGCTAGCGACATCTTCAGTGAGCCAACTTTCCGTACCTATAACTACATCAGCATGCAACGTGCGAATTACGTGTTCGAGTTCGGCAGACTTCCTACGAATGCTGCGGCAGTTTAAAACTATAATATTTAATTTCTCGTTATCGCCCTAAGCATTAACTGCTCTATTACGGCATTTGCAGGTGGACTCTCTCACTTTGCGAGCAGGAACTGTATTATACTCGATGCCCCTATGAAATCTCCTATTACGCCTACACCCTACCCTACTCTATAATCTAAAAAAGACCTATAATTGTCGAAGATCCTACACGCTACACTCTGTGTAGCCTCGGTCGTGTAATGGACTCCAGAGCCGTTTAGAGGTATCCTACACGATCCGAGAACCGGCCGGAGATCGACGAAGTCGACTCCTATGCCCACACAGAAATTCCATAGCCTTTGGTTTAGCCCCGCCACGCGGCTCCAAACCTCTGAACCACAGTCAATCCGCGGGACGATACTACAAATGGTGAGCCGCAAATCAGAACCCGACTCCTCTCAATCACGAGTGACCTCGGCGACCAAGTCCTCAAAAGAACTTAGAATCTCCTCGGACCCGCGATTCGAGGCGTCATTATTCCCAACATGGACCACCATCCGCAGCCTAGAGCAACCCGTTGACTCCACCGACTCCCGTACCGCCCTCGTCACTTGGGGGACCGTTCCTCCTGGTATACACCTGGAGAACACCCGCTCAGCCACTCCCTCCTGGCGGGCCCGAGTAATCAAGGGAGCCATAACACGCCGGACATTAGAACTACCTATTACTAGAAGCCCTCCCTTCCCACCCCGACTTCCCATAGATCCAGCCTCCAAGTATAGGGGCCAGTATTGATTCATGAAAAAAATCGACTTCGAGATTTCAACGCATATGCACGTTTTGAGGTCTCCAGAACACGTTTTGACCATTTTCTCGATGATGTCCGTGTGTGTGTATGTTAGTGTGTGTGTTGTCTATGTATCTGATAGCTTTTACTGGTAGCTCTAACTCAAAAACTATTGATATGGTCATCGCGAAACTTCTATTTAACATTTTTATAAAAGTAACAAGAACTGATTAGTTTTTTGGTAAAAATCGGTCAACAGGTAGTGGGTGTTTACTCTTGCCACTTATTCGTTATTTTAAAATATTTGATTTAAGATTTGATAATTGTAAAAATATATTGGAATACACGTAGGAAATGTAATTTTCTAAAACCTTTGTTTCAATCATATTCCGATATAATGCATCGTTTAAGAGATATGTTATATTTTTAGCTGCCACCACCACGCCACCTACCGACAGCTATTGTTAACGCTGGTGGAGGTTTTACGGTTTCGCTGTGTTGGCGGCATTTCTGGCTCTCCTCGTTTCGCAGTAACGCTCCTTTTTCTTTTGTTAATTGTTGAAGTTTTGTGGCTATATCCAATATTTGAATGTTATGGTTTGAGTTTATTTCTATTCTTTGTTAAAGTCTAAAATTTTCTCGCAGGTTCTTAAAATATTTATTATTAGCTAACCTGATAAAGGTAAAGTACTCCTTTAGCCAAACAATTAGATGGTTACAACACCCAATGCATTTCGCCCACAAGGTGGGCATCGTCAGGGGAAAAACCTGTTTCAACAGTGACTGGGAGTCAACTGCAAGGTTTGAACGGAAATTATTAAGAATAGTGGCTGGTGATGAAACATGGATCTACCAGTACGATCCGGAAAGCAAAATTTAATCTAAACAATGGTTACCAAGGGGGTCAAATGGACCAATAAAGTTCAAAGCTGAACAATCAATCTAGAAGGTTATGGCAATTGTTTTTTGGGATAATGAAGATGTAAACATGGTCGATTTTCTTGAGAGGCAACAGACAGTAACAAGAGGTTGTTACGAATAAGTTTTTTAAAAACTGAACTCTGCGCTTATAAAAAATGGCCTTGGAAACTGCATCGGCGAATTCTGTTTCACCATGACAATGCTCCAGCACATTCATCTACGGTATCAAGAGCTGTGCTGTGTGGAAGACGTCTCACCCACCCTACAGTCCAGACTTGGCTCCATCGGACTTTTTTCTGTTTCAGAAATACAGAAATAAACACAAACCAAAGCCTTTTGATATTGGATATAGCCACAAAGCTCCAAAAATTAAGAAAAGGAAAAGGAGCGTTACTAAGACGTAACTAAGCGTCAATTGTTAACAATAGTCGTCGGTAGGTGGCGTGGTGTTGGCAGAAAAAATATAGGATATCTCTTAAACAATGCATTATATGGGAAAATGTATAAAACACAGGTCCTAGAAAATTAAATACCCTATAACTTTTATTCCAATAAATATTTACATTTATCAAATATTAAAGCAAATATTTTAAAATAACGGATAAGTGACGCGAGTAAACACCCACTTCCGGTTTACCGATTTTTATCAAAACTAATCAGGTCTTGTGACTTTTATAATATTGTTAAATATAAAATTCCTTGTTGACCTGATAAATAGTTTTTTAGTTAGACGACCCACAAAGAAGCTATCACACACACACAGACATCATCGAGAAAATGGTCAAAACGTGTTCAGGGAACCTCAAAGCGTGTATTTTCGTTGAAATTTCGAAGGCTATTTTTTTCATGAAAAAAATACTTTCCCCCTATACTACGTAGGGAGAAAGTAAAGATGACATATATTTCAATAAAAACAAAAACATTTTTAAGGCATTCCTAACATAAAACTTTGAAAATAATTCTTGTGTTATTTCCTCTCTAAGATGATTTTTAATCATTCAGATTTCTGACTGACTTATCAAAATGTTTCGCGGGCAACACTAGTCTCAATTGAAAACTGTTTCATTCTGTATCTTCGCCTATCCAATGTACACTCGTCGTGCAGCTGTGCCAATTGTGCTATCCTCACCTTCCCTAATGGTGTTAATCGTAGATTCATTCACACCATACACGCTATCAATATCGATGACTCGGACACCATCGCTGATCTGGTCCAGTATCTGTTTTCTTGGATCAACTCATGGCTTCCCACTTCTTCCTACTCATCATTCTCTTCGTTCTACTTCCTTTAGAACTGCTACTCTTCTTAGGAGGCGTGATGAGTGAGAATGAGGGGGCTGGTCGTGATGCGTTGTCCAAAAAATGTCAAAATCTATGCTAACGGCACGCGACGTCGCGGATGCAACAGGACTGAGGATGAGCGAAGCCCGATTTTTACATGAGAGCGTAAATAATAGTGCGCGTAATTTAAAATTTGAGATTCTAATTAAAAAGTGCGTTATAAGAGTCTACTATATTATTCTGGTACATAAATAAAGTTCTTCCCTTTTGTCAACATTTTATTAAACTTGATCGTATATTATAAAGGCCCCATGAAGATTATACCTTGATGAAATAGTTTTAATGCGACCTAGGTATCGTTGAACCGATGTCGTAGCTCGTATTAAAATTATTTTTATAAGTGAAATTATTACAGTGTTTTCTACTTTCTTTTACCGGAATGAATATAATTCACAACGTTCAGCCGAATCTTATTAGTTTCACTAGGGGAAATAATTTCGAGAAATATCAAAATATTACGTTTTAATTTAATTCATCGTTGTAAAAATTAATCAAAGATCAGTCTTAGTAACCTTAAAAGTTATTAATTTATATGGCTAATGTTAAATAGCTGGGACCATATTAAAAAATGAGCTCTGCATAAACCTCACGACGGTAATTAACTCGATTTAGGTGTCCGCAACTCGAGGGTTCGACCAAAAACTGAGCTTGCATACCTGTCCCCTCGCAGCAGGGATTCTCTAGCCAACCAAAACATTAGAAATAAAATTTAAACATTTTTATGTTGTTAAATTAATGGGAAAGTAACGCAAGCGTCGAATCCGTGTAAATTCACTGATTAAGATGGACTTTTAAGCATAATTCTACGACATTTACGCTCACATGTAATCTTGACGCCCAGGAATACCATCCTTTTTAGAGTTCCTGGGACGGGATTGTATTGAAAACAGTTTATGACTGCAATTAGTGTTGTTGTTGATGTTTGAGAATGTAATAATCAGCAGTGGTAGAGAAAATGTCACATTAAAATTCAGGATCACCGAATCTGAAAGACCAAAAACACTGAATTCTCCTTTTGCAAATTATGATCATATATTTTTTTGATGCAATACAATTGCTGCCAGATGTCGTAATTTTTATAAAATTGCCTTCCAGTTTATCTATAGTGATCCAAAATTGAGTATAATAGTTCAATGTTGCAAAATTTCTAATGCCGTTTTAAAAAATCCGTTCAGGAACAGTGTATGGCTAACAGTAATATATTCGCCTTCGCCAAAGAAAAACATTAATGAGGTATATACCTACTCTGGTTAAAATATACAAAATATTTCATGATTGTGTGTATGTATATATATATATATATGTATGTATATATATATATATATATATATATATATATATATAAATATATATATATATATATATACACACACACACATACATATACACATAAGTTTAAACTAAGATACTTCAAATGCTGAATGACGAAGTTATTGCTCAGAACTATTAATGAATGCATTGGAAGAAAAACACTTAGATTAGAGATATTTATTTCTCTTACGGAACAGTGAAATATTCTCTCTGATTGATGTATTACTACTAATCCTGCAGACAAAACATTGAATTGGCAATCGTTTTTCTAGTCATTTAATGTTTTTTGTGAATAGTAGTTCAACAGGATTCCGAACGATGTAACTTAGCGTATATTTATTTTATCGATTGCTCTTGACATGGAGACGATAAATATGCAACGATGTGTGCTTTTGCCGTTCTCTCCTCTCAGAATTATCAATAACCCAAAAGCTTTTATTCAACGCTGGAATAAATAGAGGATCATTAATTCGTATTTTTGCTTAACATGTTTCCTCAAGTGCATCGCAAACATAAAAAGAGCGGCCGATGTAACACTATGGTATTCCGTCAAAGTTGACGCTTCCCGTCTTTCCGCGATGAAGGACGGTGAAGACGTTTACTGGAGCCTCAAACCACTCCTCGCGTTCAGCAGGATCTTAGGCCTCGCGCCTTTTCCCATAGAAAGACAAAACGGCGCAGAAGGGAGCTCACCCAACTTTGCTATTCTATACAGTATCTCGGTGCTCATAGTGGGGGTATCAGTCACACTGGTGACTATATACAGGTCGCTGCTGCATAATATTACGCGTCCGAAATGGAGTCCAATAGACGCATTGGTGCAAAACTTTTGGGTCTCCGTCATCCACCTTATAGTTTTCGCCAGCGCCTCCACGTTCCTTACTAAGAGATCTGACATACACGGAGCTTACGTGGAAATCGTCAAGTTGGACGATGCTTTGATGAGTTTCGGAACCGATGGCTTTGGCGCCAGAATCAGGAAGTTCGTTGAGAAGGAGTTTTGCTTGGTTGGGATATGGGCGATCGGTTATGTCACATTTTCCAACCCTTGGCTTGTCGATTACAGTGGGGATGGAGGAAGCTTGCAATTCTTCCTTTCGACCTATATGGCTATGGCGATCGCGTCCGTACAGCTACAGCAACACAACCTGGCGCGGTACCTCAAATTCGAAATGTCCCGCTTGAAGACAGCGCTGATTCTCTGTTTAGATTCGAATTCTAACGACGGACGAATTCGTTGGATTGGAGAGACGCAGGAATCTCATCGACATCGACGTTCCCGCCTCTCCAAAAGATTGAAGTGTTTGAGATCTATTCATTTGAGATCTATTCATTTCACCTCAGCGGCAGCTTGAACAGCATTTTCGGTTCTTTAATGGTATTTCAAGTGTTGCACTCGGCCATGGAAGTCATCGTGGTCTGCTTTTTCACCGTGGATACGTTTATCTACAAAAAATACATACTCAAGCACACTTATAGGATAATCTCAGCTTGTTGGAGGAATTCACTCACGCTAATTTTGCTTTTACTCGTCGTGGGTTCCTGCCATTCTGCGACACAGGAGGTGAATATGGGACTGATTTCTTTTTAATAACTTTTATATTAATTTCACTTTATATGTATCTATATCTCTATATAACATAAAAACTTAATGGTGATCATCGTCATTCTGCTTATGATTGTCATGTGTAACGCTATGATCCTACACCGCATAACTTTCAATCACATTTTAAAATTACTTAAGGCGCGTTTACAGGGTTCAATTCGATTAAACAATCCGGTGTAATCATTCAAGTTGAAAAAAAAATGAAGTGTTAACAGGAATTCAATGTCATTGAACAATCGCAGTGAACATTGAAAGACGTAGGGTCGAGCTCGACCTTTTGTTGAATTCCTTGGAAGCAATAGGAATGACTCAAACTCAATGAACCATGATTGATTCGTGTAAACAGAATTTCTATGGCATTGAAAGCATTTTCGTCTCGAGACATCACAGATGCTCTGGTTTTCCACTGTGAATGACGAGTGAACTGAAGAAAGCGAGTTGTGTTGTTTCGTTCCTCGAATTGTACGGAAGAAATCATGCGTTTTAATTGGAGAGAGGACCATACACCGTTGTTTTTGGACTTTCTATAAAATTAGGAGTGCTTGTGGAATAGCGCAAATAGTGATTATAAAATCAAGAGTGCCAGGGAAAATACTATTCAAAATGTAATTTCTGCCTTAAATTTACCGTGAGTGACGGAACAAGATGTGAATCCGGAGATGAAAAGTATTCTGATGCGCTATGCGTTTGACCTAGGAAAAATAAAGGTGTCGGAGAAAAGTGGAGCAGAGATAGATGATGTTTATGTACCAAAGTGGATTTCATTTTTACTTTCTCATATACGTAGTATATTGAGAAAGTATTGTTATGGTGAAAAAATTCGACTTCGAGGTTTTGTTTTAAAAGCACGTTTTAAGTGTCCCTGAGTTCATAAAAGTGGTTTTCGCAATGCCGTCTGTCTGTCTATCGATCTTTTCGCCGTTCTAGGGCACAAACACATGCATAAAATTGAATAATATTTCGTATTTATGCAATATATCATCTTTTGCAGAACCTTTTTTCATAAAAATGATATTTCAGAAAAAAGTGTAGTTTATTCTTGGTGAGTTTTTTGAAAAATTTGATTTACTCAAAAATGGCTCAAGAGAATTGGATTAAAATCAATCATGTTGTTGAGACTGTTGTCATAAATAATACTACGTAAGCCATATACCTCTTGACTCTCTATATGTCGTCCAGTGACATTACAATGTACGCTAAGCTACCTTACCTGCCTTATGACGTTGAGCGTCCGCCGCGATCCATTCAAACTCTTACTACAGCCTTGCGGTTAAACTAAATCGAATGCTATATCATATTTATGGATAATATCATTTATAAAAGACATTCTGATGAGATAAACGATATTGCGCAACGACTAAGGGTACTTTATTCTTGGATTCGATTCGATTTACTCTAGAATGGCTCTAAGTATTTCGTTTAAAATCCATCCAAACGTACAGCCTGATGTCACAAATAATACTAACTAAGCCACATGTCCCAAAAAGTTGCTATATATCGTCCAGTGGCATTATTTCTGTACGAGACGCTCAGCGCACGCGTCAGAGGGGAGAGGGGAATCCGGGGATTCCCTAGTTTAAAATACCGTAGTCCACTGTTAATACCACGCGGTTATTACTGAGAGGTATTAGACGTGAGAGGTTGATGGTGTCAGTCACTTTGGTTCTGTTGCTGCGCATTATTAACACAATTGACAGTGAATTGCCAAGCCCACGAGTTAATTTCTGGGCAAAAAGTGTAGAGAGATCAAACTTATATACGTATATGAGAAAGTTTGTGCAATGTATATTGCGCCGTTTATTTAATTTTTGATAATATTCTATAGCACTAATATATTAGACGATCACAAGTAATGCGAATACCCGCACAAATTATTTCACTTGGCGTCATGTTGAATTAAATTGGTGAACTCAATTTCATTGATTCGTGTGAACAACTTATATTTCAATGCGTAAATTCAATGCTGCTGATTCAATCGCATTGCTCAATGGCATTGAACCGTGTAAACGCGCCTTTAGGATCGTTGTACGAATATGGGATTGTATCAAACAATGCCTAAAAGAATGAAAATTCAGTTTCCTACCGTCGATATTTAAATACTCGTCGAATCGGTCCACAGATACCTTTTTAGCGCAAAAATTCCGCGTATTTTTCGGGTTAATCTTTCGTCGCTTAAGGAAATCGCACTGTTGCTCATTTCAGCATACAGTAAACCACCTAAAATTTTCTTTCCTCTCCAGGCGCTGCCAGTCTCCATACCGTCAATTTTTCGAACTATGTATTAATATTTCGTAATCGAATCGACGTTATTTGTCGATATAAAGAGATTATTAAAGGGAGCATTGCGCTAAGAAGACGGTGAAGACACTATTTTCGCTGCGAGTGCCGCTTTTGTTGTCATGAGTCGCGCCTACTTAGAAATGAAGATGGAAAAGATTAAACCGCGGAAAAGAAGATGGTGGATGTGATCGTACGTTATACACTTTACGACCTACTGTCGTCTGACGGCACTGAGTACTGTTTCGCAAAGCGCAATGCTGCAAGATCCGCAAGAAATTTCCCGCAAATAGGGAAAATTCCTACGATCTGGCATCAATGCGGAGAGACATTCGTAAATCGGCGAATAACGAAGGTGTGAAGGGGTTAAAAAAATAGCGCCTTGCCGAATATTCGTCCCTTTTACTCGTGCTCTTTTACCGACTCTCGACGAGAAATAATCGTGGTCCGCCGAGTGACGAACATTGGTACTCTTTGTTCCATTCACACTGCCAGATATTTGGCGAGTGACGAATATTCATGGCTCGGCACTCGGCGATTAACGAATGTGTGGATCCGGGTTAAGAAAGTGAGCTAGCACACCATCTTACCATCTTCTGTGTGTTAACACGCACCAGCATCACGTGCTTTGTTTTGGAATTGTGCCTAGAACATCGTATCCGAGATTCTCGCGAGTTTTACCCCGTAATATCTGTGTTTATCCTTTTCATCGTGTTTTACATTCGTATTTATGTACGAGATTTTAAGTTATTTTCATTTATATCAAGATTAGCCAATGTTCAGTGTATGTACCGTCCTGTATATGAACACATTCACGACCGGAACGCCCTTAAACGGACTTGTTTTCTTAGTTTGGATGTCATAGGATACAGTGGTAATTACTCAAGCCTAATATCCCTTATTACCTGAAATCTTATGAGAGAAAATTCCCCTTTTTTCGTCACATGAGTAATTTTAGTGGCAGACGTAACTCCCCTTATATAATGTATTTTTAAAGGAAAATTTCCCCAGTATTCGCAGTCATTATCTGGGGCGTATTTTCCGCGAATACCGGGGACCCACTGTAAATGTTGTCCTCCATTCGAATACATTTTTTAATCTGTACATTACAGATAATTCCAGGTCAAAATGTTCGAAGTAAAGTGTCAAAAAAACCTCCAAAATATATAAATGTCCAAAAAATAAAATATCCAATGTAAAATGTCCAATACAAAAAAGTTCATTGGACAATGTTTAATTAAAAAAATAAAAATTAATATAACTATTTAAAGTGAGCCATTCTTAATATTTGATTCGGACATAGGAGACCCTGATAGAATTCTGATGTTTACCATATCAAGAAATGTTGAAATTCTTTGTGGAAGTCGTATATTGTTCACTGACTGTACCTTCAAAACCGCCAGCACTGTTCGTGCAGCTGTTTTCAGTACATGGCAAAATGAGGTAATTTGTTTTCCCATTAGTGTTTGCACTAACTTTGCGAAAAACAGAAGACACATACAGGATAATCTACGAAAAATGAAATCTCTTGCGATAAGAAACTCTTTAAAGCTAAATCCAAACACAGTGATGATGGACTTTGAAATTGCAGATATGAAAGCAGTAACGCGCTCTTTTCATGGAGTTAGAGTGAGAGGTTTTCTCTTCCAATTGTCTCAAACATTACACCGAAAGGTAATCGATATGAGTCTTAGAGAGGCATATACCGACCGTCAACATCCAGAGGTGCGGTATTCTATCATGGAGATTAAGGAGTTTCCATTCGTACCAGTATAAGACGTTGAGGACACGTTTCGCATGCTATATGATAACATGCCAGATGACGTTCTGGACTTCGCGGATTACTTTGATCACACGTATCTCCGGGGAAGAAGAGGTGTTGGGAGGAGGAGGGCTGTTCCACCTCAGTTTGCCCCAGGAGTGTCTACGACTCTGCGAGAGCTGGAAAAGAGCGAACGAATAATAATGTGGAAGCATTCCACTGTAAATTCCAATGAGTGTTAGTTGCCCACCACGTATCTGTTTGGCATTTTATTGAAAATTTGCAACAGGAACAACACGAAAATGAAAATCTAATGCTTCAAATACCATCGGGTCACACAAATATCAGAAAACCTACCAACAAGAAGTACCAAACCAACCAAAGACGAATTGTAGAGATTGTAGGCCACTACAATGATTATTAGGAAGAAAATGACATTGAAGCCTACTTATGAAGTTATCCCCTGAAAATTCACATCACTCTAGAAAATAATGGCAATGTCGAGTGAATAGTTTCTGAAGTACTTAGTTACCAGCAGATTTCTCAATAAATTTTATTTGGAATTCCGTCTATGTCACTGTCATTTCTGTTTCCTCATTGTTTCTTGTGTCTTAAATATTCAATTGGTACGCATTGATATACATTAGTTTCTGATTTTCGGACTAAATTGTTGTGCATGTTTCTTATTGGTCTTTCCTGTTATCTGGACATTTTTGTGTCTAGGGTTTTATTACTTGGACTAATTGGTTTAGGCCTTATTTTAATTTTGACATTTATGTATTATGGTAGTTTTAATTTTGGTCAATTTTTTTGGACAATTTGACTATGAATCTTACAGATCATATAAGTGATATGGAGAGAAAATATTTTTATATATAATCACTCAATGTCTGTCCGTCCATCCGTCCCCCCTTTTATTTCTTGAACAGTTTGTCATAGAGAAATGCTGTAAACGCCATTTTGTTTCTGCCAACAAGGAGCCCCCGGGAAAACTATTTTCTTTTACGGAAGTGTCTCAGGTTCGACTTAAGGAGGCAATTATATTTTTCCCATTAGTTTACACACGAGTTTTGATTTTTCAATTTGCAAGGTTTATTTCCGTCATTCATTAAAATACATAAATATGTACCGAATTTCTCCGTTTTTGCTTTATTCGACCGCTAAAATTAGAAAAATCTTATTCTTGCGATGCTTAGATGTTACACGGAAGAATTTATAAGAAACACGCGTTTCTTTTCTAAGTTGTATGGCTTTTTCGTACTCATTCCGGGTGTTGCCAAGACGACCTGCATTGTTCCCTCCGATTGAATTATCGTCTATTATGCCTTAAAATAGACGAAATAATTAAGGTATTCGCTTCGCGCTTTTTATGAAGCATCGAAATTATAGTTGTAGCAACGTCAAACTTAATAGATTGCAGCGTTAATAATTGCAGACTATAATTATTCACTAAACTGCCTGTGGACTGTGGGCATTTTTAACGATTGACCAAGAGAAAAAATCTTTCTTTATCTCAATACTGGAATGTTACATTTTTCGTAGGGGGGAAGCATTTAAAATTGCACATTAAAATTATAAAACAAACATTACATTCAAAATATCCGGTGACTAATTTTATAAGGAGAATGTGGGCTATTATTAATAAATGAAGTACAGAAAAATTGTGTTGGTAATAATTCATGAGTAAAAAAATGAAAGAATTGGTTGAATTAAATTTACATGAAAAAATTGCTTATATTTCAATAAAAGGAAACAATTTTAAAGCATTAATAACATCGAGCTTTGAAAATAATTGCTGTGAATCATTACTTTACTCTCTAAGATGACTTTTAAACAAGCAGATTTCTGACTGACTTCGCAAAAGTTTTTGCGGGTACCACTATTAGTATTACTTGTTGTTTGACGGATGCCATTTAACGAGAGATGAGTATACGTATATTTAAGCGCTTATATAAAGTGGAAGTTATAGTTGGCTGATGAAGTTCAAAATCACAATTTCGCGATAAATTTTAATAAGAAACACTAACACTTTATTTAATTAAAATCCGCCCAGTAGTTTCGAAAATTAAACATGAGGACGGACGGACGTAGGCGACGTGGCCGTAAGGCGTTCCGCTACTATCGATACGATGGTAAAGAACTCCAAATAAGCCTAGGAGACCCCAGGAAAAATATTAAATTCTCCCGCCATCCTGGAAGAAAATGGCTGCCGTTTAATATACTTAAATATTTATACATCGAAAACGATACTTAAAAAGAATTGCATAACCAAAAATTTGCGTCTTGATAAGAGATACCCGAAAATTTTCAGTTTAGCGAGGCACATAGCACGCAAGTCTCGGGAGCGCGCGGAGGGCGAGGTTGACGCGCGTAGCGGCAGCGCCCCTGGTACACATTAAAATCGTAAACAGTCGGGCGGTCGATCGATCTGTCGTGTGGCACCAGTGCAATGTAGTTGCTAAAGGAATCGCGATAAGTCCGTCCGATTTTGGCGAAACTTTAAGCATAATACTGGGCGTGGCTTTATTCGTGTGATAATAGTGCAGTAGGGCATGGGTTCGATACCAGGGTAATTTCCATACTCCATTTAAATGACACGTAAAAGAGTGGCAGACATCTTTCGTTTGTTTTTAAAATTGCAATTGCCGTATAAATTAGAGACTTGACCCGAAGAACGTGCAGAAGAAGGGAGATTCATTTTATTACCGTCGATTTGCAAATATTGTTCGAATTGGCTCAGATTGGCTTAAAAAAAGGTTTTCTCTAAGTTATTATTAAAGAATACGTTAAAGTAATAAAAACATGCATGACTTCAAATAAGTCCAGGTGAGCATAACAATTTACAAACAACGCAAAGGCACCAACATGAGAAATCAAATGCTCTCATTTGTTGCTGATCCTTTTACAAATTATTTCGAGGAAACTTATAAAACTACATTTCACGGTTTTCATGTGTAGCAAACATGCGTTGAGGGCACTTTTGCTTCATATAATCGCCGATTAAATACAAATTTTCAATTCGTGGGTTTAAACGAGCAAAAAAATTATCAGAAATCAAATAAGCCAAATGACACCACACCTGAACTTGAAAAATCAGGAATCTAAAAACCATATAACCCTTCTTCTGTCCCTTTCTGGCTCCCTCTGTCACTCTATAAAAATGCGAATAATTCGAAAAAGGATCAAGATTCATTTTTGACATTTGGTTGGAATGCTTGACTCATATGTTTTAAAGAAGTGAAGTAAAAAAGTCCTGAGCTCGACTCCAAGGAAGACATTTACATTTCCAATAATATAACAGCTAAACATTAACTTCTCGACGTTCAGGCTTATATTCGTTTGAGATCTAAATTAGACTAATAAACTACGATCTTCGTATCCAAACCATTTTAAAGAAAAATAATAGTTTCTTATTATTTTCATCTTTTTCTTCCTACAGGGAGAGGGGATGAGGGAGGGAGAGAAAGGGAGGCAGAGAGATGAGGGGGAGGGAGAGAGAGAAAGGACTTTCTTAGCCAGCAATGTAAACAACATTCGTTGCGGTATTTACGAGATGGAATACACTTGAATGTAGAACATTAATCTTTCGCATATTAAAATTAGGTATTCAAAATCTTCGTAGGAGTTCGAGACTTGAAACAACGACAGCCTAAAAGAACGAAAGTCTGTTTTCCTGCCATCGATATTTAATACGCGTAGAATCGATCAACAGATCAATTTTTAACTCGAAAATTTGATATATTCCTAGTGATTTACATTGTCGGTTTCGTGTAATTGCGTACCATTGACTTGGCTAATAGCTTCGAGTGGTATCTAATCACGTAATTTTATAAAAAAACTTGACCGTTGAATTTCAACCCTAGTATACGAAATAAATTGCGATATTTGCGAAAACATTTATGAAGTTTTCAACGTCTACGCCTTAATTTACAGCGCTTCGTTGTTCCTGGAGAATGTGTATGTGGGTCGTAACGATCTATATAAGCTTGGTTAGTGTGAAATCCCTTCCGAATCGGACTCAGATCAACGCGATCGCGGCGCTGGCATGCACACTTTGGTTTTCGCCAGCGCTTCCGTCATCTTGGCCAAGCGTTTCAAGACCCACGAAGCTCTCCTCTAGTTCGTCAATCTTGACGAAGCCATGGGGTACTTTTGTATCGAATTCGATGCGGTTTAACTCATGAAACGCGCAGCGACAAGGATGCGCGATATCAGTTAGATCGGTCCCTTGCGCGGTACTTAACAACACTTCGAGTAAGTATCGATTATTATTCGAAGAGAGAACTCTTGGTCTTCTAGTTTGTAATATTAGTATCGTTTACGGTTACGTCCACTTCTTCATATTATGCATAGTGTACAAAAATTGAATGTTGTGGTTCAATTTCTCAAGAATTTCTAATATCATTTTAAACATGATGATCCAAACGGGTAATTGTTTTAAATTAAATATGGTGCTTTAATTGTTTTAAAATCACCGCAGATGAGTTGCTCATTTTGTTTCCAAATTTAAAAAGTTTGCGTTATAAAATATTGCTAATGCATTCGAACGGAAAATTAAATTGATTACATACATGTATGGCATATGTATAAAACTATGCAGAATTCGAGTCCAACAATAGACGTTCCTATGACAATACTCTCGTAATGTGTGATATAAACTGCAAAATTTCCAATATTTGCGCGCAACTCTAAGAAATACCATCAATAAGCAAAATTATACGATAAAAATTAGAATCTTCATTCCTTTCCTCAGAGAATAGAACAAAACTCGCTCCGATATTACAATTCTAAGATATTTTAATGTGCAAGAGAAAATTAACCTGCGCGATAAATTTTACATTTCTCATGTAAAGCAAATGGGAAGGAAAGTTCCTGGAATCGAACCCGGGACTTTCAATCATTACAAGAATAATTATCCTTGTGAACTTGGCCTCAGAATTAAGATATGTCCAGCAAGTGTCATGTTAATTGGTGTATTGGTTTAAAAGTTAAAAGGGGTGACAGACAGACAAACACAACGAAGAAACGATAATCCTATTTCCATTCTGGAAAGTAGGCTAAAAATCCGTTCAGGAATAGCAAGCATATGACGAAATTATTTGCCTTCGCCGAAAAAAAAAAAAACAATTTTACTTTGAAATACATACTGTGGTTCAAATACCTCTAATATTTCATGATTGTAGAACAATTTAGAATATATCTATTCCATACATATAAAGAACTATACCATATATATAAAGAACGAGTGTCAGGAAATCTTTTATCCTCTTATAACAATTTCCGATTATATAGAAGATTTAAATTGGGCAAGAATGTTGATTCAGAGATACAAATAGAATGACGAAAACAAAATCACGGATAAAGACCTGGGCTCGACTCCTGATGATAATTTCTGTATCCTATTAGATAACACATAAAAAACATATTTTCGCCGTACAGTATTTCCTATTTATGGAAATTTAAATTAGAAATAATTGACCTACGGTCTTCGGACATGAACTGTATTCAAGAAAAATACACTTAGTTTCTTATTCTTAATATCTTTTTTCGCCTTCTGGTCGAAGTCACTCGAACTAAACGTTTAAAATCCAGATTTCGGTTAAATTTTGCGTTTTTAACAAGAAGTCGCCTTGCCAACCGGTGCCATTGTTGAACTTGAGATCCTATTAATCTAATGAATAAGAGCCTGTGTACTATCATATACTACAGACTGTCGACTGTGGCGCCACCCTTAAAGGGCGTTGCATATACAAGAGCGAGATATCTATTTATTACGAAATATAAATTTATTTTCAACAAACTTACCGAGTAGATAGAAGATTGAAATTTGGTAGAAATGTTTGAATCTTAGAGTAAAAGCCGTTTAAGAAAACATATCCCCAAGAAACACTAGCGTTCGGCTCCAAATTAAACAACAACGAATAGTAATTGAATTTTCTTTCGGTTTTGTTTACTTTGACGACGAAACTAATTTGATAAGAACTTGGGAAAGTATTAATACCTACATTAATTACATAATAGGTCCCTTTATTGCATATTTTTCTTGGTTAGCCACATAAGAAATTACAATTATTATATTATATTTTTATTATTTTATTTATGTTTTGTGTACATAACATCGCTTTCACTCATTATTATCTTTGACAGAAAACGAATACCAGTTGCAATTTCGACAAGTTGTTTTTATTATCAGCGTAATTTAATTTTAGTTAAAGTTTTGTTAATATAATTTTAATTAAAGTTTAAGGCAACAATATCCCATTATTTAATCAAATGGGAGAAAGAATAAGATATGATAGAGAATTAATGAGAAGGAGATCAGAGCAAAACACAAGAAGATAAAGAAATAGAGAAAGAGCAAGAAGATCAAAACGAACAGATGAACAATGGCAAAAAGCGAGAGAGAGCATAAACGAAATCAGGTACCAAAGAAAAAATTAAGAACCTGAAGAAGGGGGAAATATTAGAAGAAGCCAAAACAGAATCGATGCAGCTAACAGAGGAAGACGAAGAAATAACGTAAATTTAAACTCAGCAAGAGGAAATGGATTGGCTATTCGACGAGATGATTCGTGTTTAGGAAAATTGGATAAAGAATATCGATATTGTAGAGTGTTATTTAAACTGTGAAAAGCATATCAAATGCTGTAATCAAGGTACGAGAATGACACTTCCACTTCAAATGCTTCACAGAGGCTCTCACATAATTTTTGTGTATTAAATTCCGTACCGGGACTTGGAAGTCCGGAGGTGGTGGTGAGATCGAACTTAAACCAACTGGCTTAAAATGCTCTAGTAAGGTTAAAACTCAGGAACTTCAAATAATGAATGACGAAGTTAAGTCTCAGGACAAGTAGTGAATGCATCGATAGAAAAACATTTAGATTAGAGATTTTTATTTCTCTTACGGACAGCGAAGTATAATTATCTTTGATTGATATATTATCACTAATTCTGCAGTCAAATCATCGACATGGGAATCGCTTCTCTAGTCATTTATTATGGTCTGCGAGAATAATAGCTCAATAGGAATTCGATGCTATCATAAACGTAACGTATATTTATTATATCGATCGCTCGAGAGGTTGGGAATGCAAACATGCAATGTTGCGTTCCTCAAATTCGCTTTTGACATTCTCCTCTCCAATTTTTATGAATAACACAAAAGATTTCATTCAACTCTGGAATAAATAGAAGGTCATCAATTCGTATTTAGGCTTTTCGAGTTTTCTCAACATCAGAGGAGCATGGAAAACACCGACTTTATACGCGGATATTCCGTCAAAGTTGACGCTCGCTGCCTCTCCCCGATGGAGAAGGGCGATGAAGACGTTTACTGTAGCCTCAAACCCCTCCTCGCGCCGTTTCCCATAGAAAGACATCATGGCGTCGACGGTAGATCATCGAACTTCGTCACAATTTACAGAATCTCGATACACATAATGGGGATATCATTAGGATTAGTGACTATATTTGGATCGTTGCTACCTAAAAGTACGGGTCCAGACTGGAGTCCGATGGACGCTTTGATGCGAAAGATTTGGGCCTCCGTTGTCAACCTTACAGTTTTCGCCAGCGCATCCACCTTCCATACTAAGAGATCTGACATATAGGTGGTTTACGTGGATTTCGTTAAGTTGGACGATGCTATGAAGAGTTTTGGAACCGATGGCAACGGCTCCAGAACCAGGAAGTTCGTTGAGAAGGAGTTGTGCTTGGTTGGGATATGGCCGATCGGTTATGTCACATTTTCCAACCCTTGGCGTGTCGATTACATTGGGGATGGAGGAAGCTTGCAGTTCTACGTTTCAGCCTATATTGCCATGGCGGTCGCGTCATTACAACTACAACAGCACAACCTGGCGCGGTACCTCAAAGTCGAAATGTCCCGCGTTGGATTGGAGTGAGGCTGGATGGTCTCACTTATCGGCATCAGCGTTCTTGTCTCGCAAATAGATTGAAGTATTTGAAATCTATTCATATCTTCCTGTTTCGCCTCAGTCAGAAATTGAACAGAATATTCGGTTCTTTAATGATATTTCTAGTGTTGCATTCGGCCATGGAAGACATCGTGATATTATATTACATTGTGGATATCTTTATTGACAAAACATTCATATACAAGTATGTTCTTAGGTTCATCTCAGCTTATTGGTGGAATTCACTCACGGTTACTTTGCTTCTCCTCGTCGTGGTTTCCTGCCGCTCTGCGTCCGAGGAGGTGAATATGGGACTTGTTTCTTTTTTAGCACATTAAATTCTGTAATTCTTAGAATTAAGGTATTAGGATACCATCGAGAGTTTTTTAAGAAAGATTCCCTAAATCAGGCAAACATTCGCTAGAATAACTGCGAAAAATCTCAGCATTTTATTAGTCTTGTAATCCAGATAAAAAGGTGGATTATGTTTTAATTTCATTGCTCATATTTTTTATTTTACGCAGAGAAATATCGAGTTTGAGGTGCTGCACATAAATTTCCTTTATTTAAAATGTATAAATCCCAGAGAATTTAGACGATACATGTCTGTTTACTTTTTTTATGGTTTTCATATTTACCTTTTTACTATATGTAATCATTCATATATCTTAGAATTATAGTCGAACATAATTTACTCAGAATAACGTTTCCCCCCTTTGGGATTTTTTATAGAAACATGGTATTTGATGCCGCTAACGACTTGCGGCAAATAATCACAGCAGAATTAGAGGTATTGCTGTTTATAATTGCAAAGCGGAAATTTTACTTGCAAGCTTTTTCAACATATTAGAACATATGCCCAACTTCCGTTCTCCACTACGTCAGACGGTTTGTATCAATTTTAGCTTGTTTCATTTCATGGACGAGCTCATGTTTTCACTTTGTCTTTAATAATAGAAGGAAATGTCTGATGTGGCCACCACATGAATTTCTCCATACCTGTAATGTTTCTAAAAGTTCCGAATAGTTTTAATGATAATAAATATTTTAAGGAATTGCGATAAAAATTCAGACTTAAAAGAACAGAAATAAACCTAAACCGTAGCCTTCTGATAATGGATATAGCCACAAAGCTCCAACAATTAAGAAAATAAAAAGGAACGTTACTAAGACGTAACTAAGCGTAAAGTGTGTACAAAAGTTGCCTCCAGGTTGTGTGGTGGTGACTGCTAAAAATATAGTTCCTATCACACACACACACACACATCATGCGTGTATACATGCGAAGCAGAGCCGTTCTTTACGATTTATGCAATCATGTTAAAAAAGATAAATATTAGTGACAGAATAATGTCTACGAACTGAAATGCTAATAGTGATGCCAAAGAAATGTCGAATTTTTTATTCACCGACTAATTTGTTTATCAATTGTAATTAATAAAAGGTTCTTCTTGGTTATAGGGGGGCCAGTGTGTTCAGACTACTTTTTGATATTTATTCGGTTACTAATAGTTTGTTGATATTTATGTGGTCTATGGTAGAACGGGGGCTTTGGGGCGGAGCCCCCATATTGATAATCTACAAAATTAGAACGGGGATTTGGGGGCGCAGCCCCCATATTGAAAATCTACAAAATAAGAACGGGGGTTCGGGGGCGGAGCCCCATATTGATAATCTTAATACCATATCAATATTGACCACATTTAAAAATGTGGTGGTGCTGTGGATTGGGTTATTCATTATTTTTGTAGTTCTCAATTTGTCCACTTGGAAGTGCTACTGTCTGGATCCTTGATCTGAAATACACTGGCCCCCCTATAACCAAGAAGTACCTAATAAAATAATAGACAATTATTTAAAACTTAGCTCACTCGAATAGTAGTACTATAATATTTATGTTCACCTTCATTCTTTCATCGTAAATTACCCATTTCTTTTCACTTACAAACGCTGTGTAAACGTAACGAAAATAGATATACTATGTATTTACGTTCATTTCTTCGTCGTAGATCTTCCATTTCCCTTCATTTTCCAATTGTTGCCTGCGCACGAAAGAAAATTAATTTAATCAATTATTTACACCAGATATTGTTTACTTCAGTTATTAAGAAGATTGTTTGATTTTCTTTGAAATCGGCTACTCCTTTGATAAAATTGTACTGAACATAACACTATTTTACTAGTTCTAGGAAGTCATTTAAAAACTTTTGTTATAAATGATATTGTACGAGATATAAAGAAAAGTGAATTTTTTGTCACCAGTAAAGTGGCACTCCCGTTTAGGTCACCTGAACTATTTATATCGTTTTCTTAGTTTCTTTGTCTCTGTCCTAAATACCAAATTTCATCTACATCCGTCCAGTAGTTTCTGAGATGAAACATGCGAACCGATGGACGGACACGATCTGACCATAAGGCTTTTTTTTACTTTTGTATGGAACGTCTAATAACGGGGGAATCGTTCCCATGTTCCCCCTTAATTGCTAAAACTCATTGCACCTTTGGTGTGCTTATGATTAAGTGTTTCCATACAAGTTATATAATTTGTAGTCCATTATTACATTACACTCTGACTACTAAACGGCCATCACGTATGTTTGAAAATGTCATTTTTCCAGTTTTTAACTTCGTGAATGATAATTGGACTAGTTTGATAAAATAGGAAACAATTTACTTCACCTAAAATTATTACAATTATCTACTCGCTCGATTTATGGTCTCCTTTGTCTCACATTTATATGGAGCTAATATTATCTGATGTGTGTGTGGTATCAATGGCAATTGAATGTGATGAAATTAATATCTGTAACCGGATTTCAGCGGAGAAACAGTTTTAATTTGAAGTCCTCATTGTAGTTCAAGGATCCTAGGTATTTCTTGAGTGGAATTTTTTTTAGAAATATAAGATTAAATGTTTAGTTCTTATAGAATAATGAAGTTATTGTCAAAAACAAAAAGTGAATACATCAGATGATACATGTTTTCAGTACGCATGTGCATGTGTCTTGAGGCAGCTGTTTTTATCCTTTTGCATCTTGAATTCCACCAGCCATATTGTCAACAAAAACCCGGGTACTACCATGACCAAAACAACAAGTAGATTTTCACGTCAAATGCATTTTAGTATTTCATTAATCATTAATGGGAATTTTAAGGACGTTAAGTACTGCAATAATTAAAGTAATTATAAAAATTATTTTTGAAGCTTCACGTGTAACCTACGCGACCTTCGCATCACACGGGTTGAGAAACATTGCCTTAAGAAGTAGTGAAGCGTTCTCTTTGATAGAGATATATTCCTCTTAGTACTGCAGATGAAGCATGTCATTAATTAACGTTTATATAAACGGTAGTTCAGCGGGAATACGAGAGATGTAACGCAAAACGTACCGCTTATCGATTTCAATCGATTGCTCGAGACTTCGGGAATATAAATATGCAACGATGCGTTCCCCGAAGTTTGCTTTTGCCATTATCTCCTCCTATCAATAACCCATAAGCTTTCATTCAACGCTGGAATAAATAATGGATCATTATTCGTATTTAGTCGTAGGTGTTCTCAAGTGCACCACTAACATCAAAGGAGGGGTCAACGTTACACTCTGTTATCCCGTCAAAGTCGACGCTTCAAGCCTTTCAATTATGAGGGAGGTTGAAGAAGACGTTTACTGGAGCCTCAAACCCCTCCTCGCGTTCAGCAGGATCTTGGGCCTCGCGCCGTTCCCCATTGAAAGACAACATAGCGTGGACGGGAGGTCATCGAACTTTGCCACTATTTACAGCATCTCTGTGCACATAGTGTGGTTATCATTCACACTGGTGACTATATACAGGTCGCTGATATATAAGAATATGTGTCTGGGCTGGACTCCCGTATATTCGTCGGTGCAAAAATTTTGGGTCTCCGTCACCCACCTTTTAATTTTTGCCAACGCTTCCACATTCCAAGCTAAGAAGTCCGACATCCATGGGCCTTACGTGGAATTCGTCAAGGTGGACGACGCAATGAAATGTTTGGGAACCGATGGCGACGCCACTCGAATCAGGAGGTTCGTTGAGAAGGAGATGTATTTTGTCGGGATAGGGTCGGCTGGATTTCTCGTACTTTCCAATCCTTGGCGAATTGACTACAGGAGAGAGGGCGGACACCTGCAGTTCTTCGTTTCAGCCTATATGGCCATGGCGATCGCGTCCATACAGTTACAGCAACTCAATCTATTGCTAAACCTTAAACTCAACATATCCCGCTTGAAGTCTGAGACAATTCTCTGCTTCCAATCGAACCACGACAACGGACAAAATAGTTGGATTGCAGCGAATCGCGAAAGACTTTGGCGTCACCATCGACGTTCCTGTCTCGCCGGAAAAGTTAGGTTTTTGAAATCTATTTACATCGTTATCTTTCGCCTTAGCCGGAATTTGAGCAGAGGTTTAGGTTTTTTAATGATATTTCTAGTAATGTATTCGGCCATTGATGTCATCCGGGCTTTTTATTTCACGGTGGATACGCTTCTTGGCGAAGGCTTCATATTCAAAGACCCAAGCAGGCTGATTTCTGGTTATTGGTGGAATTCACTCCCACTTAATTTGCTTTTCTTCGTCATGTGTTCCTGTCAATCAGCGTCTGAGGAGGTAAATGTGGGGTTTCTTTCTTATTTAGCGCATTAAATTCTCTAATTTGGGTATAAGAGCGAAAACCTTTTTGTTTTAACTAACCCGTTTCTACATAATTATGTTCAATCGATTTAATTCCGGAAAATGTTAATGTTTTATAACCGATTGCTTTATTAAAGGTTAGTAATCACTAAGAGGAGCGATTGAGTTAATCTCAGCCGTTAAAGGGCAATCACTTTTTTGTCCAAGTTAAACACGCTGTTGATAAAGATGATAGCTGGATACCGTCACGTTAAATTAGATGTGTAATACTCCGCTGACTTATAACGAGCGACATTCATAACACAAAAATGCAGCTCGTAAGCAAATTTGCTGATTATTTTACGTACATTTTTTAAACCCGACTTACGACACTTCGACTTTCGACGATTTGCACTTACGACGCTTTTGAATTGCCGCCATGCCCTGAACTTGAGACGCTTGCTTCGCAGTTATGACACCTTAGCGACTTGACGCTATCGCTCGCATCGCCTTCCACCACTTGGCGTCGCTGTCGTCAGTTCGCTTACAAACACGTTTCGCTTTGCATCTCTGTGTTACGCTCTGTGATTAAGTGAATATTATTAAACTGTTTAATTATGATTTTATTTTACTGTTTAGTTGTGATTAAAATTTAAAATAACATAATAATGGCAGATAAATGTGGAAAGAAAAGTCGCAAGGCTATTACTTTAGATACAAAGATCAAAATTATTAAACTTAGTGATTTGTATGCTTACCCTTTTTCGAAATATAAGGCCTTCAGTATTTATTTTAGTTACAAATGTGTTATTTACGACAGTTAGGTCCGTATATGACGATTGCAGTGCAGTACATTCATCGATAAGGGAAAAAATCCATTGCTTCGAGTTGCGACGATTTTCGAGTTACGACAGTGGTCTGGAACCTAACCTGTTGTAAGTGCGGGGTATGCCTGTATACGAAAAATGATCATAAATAGAGCCTAGCACAGGTGTCTCAAACTCGCGGCCCCCGTGGGACATTTCTGCGACCCGTGAAGTAAGCTAGTGGAGGGCCGGCTTGCGATCCGAAGATCGACGTGTGTTTGAGACCGCTGGGCTAGCACGTTATTAACGTAGTTTAAAATAAATTGTGTCCTTAATTGTTCCAGCATTCTATTGATATGGTTTACACTTTTTACCCGCACATGGAACTAAACGGCCTTAAACGTTCGCACTTGTCATATTGGTCAATGCTCTTTTACCACTAAGAAATATTTATTATTAAGTAAAATACGTTCTAATTTTGCCAGATGTCCAGGAAGCAATGATAATCATTTAACTTGAAATTATTATTAGTTACACTTCTATTCCATAAAATAAAACTGTCAATACATATATGGATATTCAAAAGAGGTGGAGGAGGGGGGCATCAAGAAAAATACCGAATGTCGGATTTTCAGAATTCATGGTAGACCTTCTAGACCAGGCCCCTCAACCAGGCGCCCGCGGGTGCCATGGCGCTCTTCATAAAATTCCTTGGCGCCCGCTACTAGGGCTATGGAAAGTCATTTGCTGGGGAGGTGCAATAAGATAGTACAGAAGAAGTACAAATTCAGTTTTCTCATTAAAAATTTCAAGATTCACCTTCTTTATTAATAATAAATTTTTTGTTCAAATCAAAATATTTTTGTTTGAAAATAACAAAAGAATCTAACCCATTTCTTTTAGCTTTATTTTTCTATGTACTCCCGATTGGCGTTCGCAATCCTCTGAATTCGCAAATGCGCCCTTAAGGTTGCAGGCCTCTGTTCTAGACTATCGATGCGGCCCCGAAGCCCGCAAACACCCCTCTGTACGCCCTCATACCAAGCAATCCTCTATTTGTTCAACACTTAACCGGAAAAATGAAACGAAAAAATGAAGGTAATGATAGGGATTGGGTCAGCGCCGTAACTAGCTATTTTAGGACCCGGGGCATAAAACATTCTCTAATACCTATATCTTTTACCATATAGATTTTGTGTGATCAATTAATAAAAAAAATAAACTATATAAATGATATTATTGCTCACTATAAATTTACTTAATAGAAATACATAATTATAAATATAATCTAACAATAATAAAAGGCTACTTCTGTCCCTTTGTGGCTCCCTCTGTCACGCTATAAAAATGCGAATAACTCGGTAATGGAACGAGAATAATTTTTTATATTTGACAGGAATGATCGATTCACATATTGTAAGAAATCTCGAAAAGAGTCCTAGGCTCGACTCTAAGGTAGGCATTTTCATTTCCCATATGATAACACGTAAAAATCGACTTTTTGACTTACAGGCTTTTATTCTTTTTGAGATCTAAATTAGAAATAATTAACCTATATTCTTCTGATCTAGACCATTTTAAAGAAAAACTATGATATTTCTTATTCCGTTCATTTATTTCCGTCTACTGTTCGAAATTCCTTATGTTTAACGTTTAATTCACATATTTTGGGGAAATCTTGCCATTAAAGCGGGATGTTTCCATGCCAACCCATTACTTTGTTCAACCTCAAAATCCTATTGTTATTTCAATCCTTATGGGTGAGGGCCTGCTTTAAATGCTCTTACAATTAGTACGAGAGAGAGGAGAGAAATTCTTTTCATAGCAACCAATGCAAACAACATTCGTTGCGTTATTTACGAGGAGTGCATTTGAATGTAGAATATTAATCATTCGCATATTAAAATTAGGTACTTAGAATCATCGTAAGAGTTCGAAACTTGAAACAACGAACGCCTAAAAGAACGAAAGTCTGTTATCTTCCCATGCAAAGAAATAACCTTATATTTGTTTATTTTTTATTTCACAAAAACCTTTCCTGTTGAATTTCAACGGGCATCTCCCTATTTACATACGTAATTACACACATAATTTAAATACAGAAAGTATAAATATTTTAATATTAACCCCTCAAGCCCGGAGGAGATTTATTAAATCCCACCCGTACGGCCGGATGAGGTTTTTAAATTTTCACGATTGCGTTGTAAAGACGTTCGAAAATGTTAAAATAATCATACCTTGAGAAGTTTTCTCTTGATTTTTCTGAATTTTTTTGCGGATTTAGGAAAAACATGAAATTTGTAAATATCTATTTTGCGTATAATATTTTACATACAAATATTGTTGGAGTAGAAGAGAATGTACAACAATCGCTAATTTTCCGGCGTGCATTCGCGCTTTATTTATAACATTCAGCACCGGAAAATCTATAGAAGATATTGATGTGCAATCTTAATAAAAAATAGCTTAAATTAGTAACTATTTCATTCTGCAATTAGGTAAAAAATTTCACGAATCTCAACTTTTTCATGTCTTGACTAGAAATTTTTAAGTAAATGTAGTATTATGGATTTATTAAAAGATGATTTATTTATAATATAAACGTTTTAGTTATACAGTCATCATTCTTAGTCATTACAGAAGTCACATTGAAGAAATGGTTGCATTTCGTTCATTGGAAAGGGAGATATGACGTTGTATAAAACACGGAAAACTTTAGCTTACAGGTACTTCCCAAATATTTTCAGAATATTTACACGTGCGTAATTGGATTCAGCAAGAGATGCCTTATAGTTTAGTAAACACTTCTAGTAATCTATTGTGTAAATATATGGCATAGCTTTTCGTGATTTTTGCTGGCGTGTCCTCTTCTTGCCTACTCGCTTCATCGCTGCTTTGGCCCTGCCAGCACAACAGCGAAGCACTTATCTGAAGAGGAAAACAGACCTCGTCTTTTTTCAAATGTCAAAGAAAAGGAACCCAATTTGGTGGGTTCCCTTTCCTCAGGTATTTATGGGTCAACTTTAGAAACCGAAAATCCGTAGGTCCGTGGTAAAAACTAAAATTCTATCACAAAACTAAACGTATATTATATGTAAACAAATACTTACAAATAGACATACTCAATTTCCCGCAATTTTCGTCGAGATTAAAATAAAATTCTAAAGGTCTTGAAAATTATATGACAGATATTATCCTTCTCACCAAATGCCCCTCTTTAAGGCGTGGCACTAAATTGTCGGAAGAATGTCGGCCTTGGATTTTGAAATCATCTGTTTTGACGTTGACGCTCTCCTATGAAGCGATGAACGAAGGATCGCGCGGTAATGGAAGGGATTGTTTACAGAAATATTTTTACTCAACCTAATTCCATTCTTCATCAATTGTATTGTAAACATTTGTAATAAGCTGTACATAGACAAACATATGATGTAGTACGCCCGACGGCCGATTGGACAGTTTTTGCATGACGTAATAGTACGCCTGACGGCGTTGAGGGGTTAAAGAGTTATTCTGCGGGATTTAAATGCAGCAAACTCATCAATAACATCATCGAAATTTATAGATTCTGCTATGGCATGTACTGTAGGAGTGGTACCCAAACTACGGCCCGCGAAGGGTTTCTGTGCGGCCCGCGAAGCTATGACAAAAAATCAATTCGAAAAATTTAACCCACAAATTCATATCTTTTTGAAAATTTTGTTAATAAAACATTAAATATTGAAATATTTGCCATGAAAACCTTATTTAGACTTGATTTTCACTTATATGGCACCTCAGAATATATAGAAAACTTCCGATTTAAACACTCCTGCCCGCCGAAGAATTGGCTACTTCCAATGCAACCCGCCAAGGAATTCGTAACCACTGATGTGGCCCGCCATTAGAAAAGTTTGGGCACCACTGTTCTATAGAAAGAATAGATAGCCCCGATAATCTCTGTTGACCCATGCTGAATCTTGAGTACTTCTTTACTAACTTCAGTCTGCTGAAGTTGCGTTCACATTTTGATGTTGTTACAGTTAGTGTTAGGAATATGCGAAGAGAAATGGATATATTAGGACAACTTTCTACAAGTGTATAGTCGTACAGTAATTGTACAGTATTGAGATGTGAGGCTGATGCTTTTTTATTTTTAATAGACAGCCTGAATTTTACAACTTTCTGTTTCAATAGAGAAGTCATCACTGTTCAAATCATTTTCATACTTTATTGCTATGTTTCTAGCATGCTTGTTTAATTCAGAAACTTCCATTTCAGCGATGTCTGACTCAAACAGAAATGAGAAATCATCAAACAGTTGATCTCGATTTCAATATCATCCTGAATCTATCTAAAGAAGCATTTACCATTGACGAACTCAAGCTACTCAACACTGGAATTAACTTAATTTTAACTCCCAAAAACTCCTCCTTAACAACTTAATTATTCATATCGTAGCCGCTATCAAGTTCTTTGATGAACCCGTCAAAATTCATATCCGAAAAGCATGTGAAACGAAAGTGAAAAATAGCCTTAAATATTTTCCCGTCAACCAGATCCCAACACCCTTAGACAGTATGAAGCCATAAAATTGCTGAAGTGAAAAGATTTTTTCTACATGAAAGCAGATAAAGGCAACCCCACAGTAATCGTGAACAAAGACCCATATTTCAGAAAAGTTACGGTTATGTTAAATAGTGGCCCCTATACCAAAGTAAATAAAAAAGCCCCCTCGCTTCATTAGTACGACAAACAAAAGAAACAATAAAAAATTGCACAAATCTCTTTGACAAAAAACTGATTGCTAGATTTCATGTATCTAACCCCACCATCTCTAAACTTGATTGTCTTCCGAATGTACACAAACCCGAAATCCCCATGAGACCAATTGTCTCTGCCATTGATTCTCCTACCTATCATTTATCCCAATGGCTCAACTCCCAATTTCGTAATTTAAACTTCTTCAGTGAACATTCCATTGAAAACAACACCGAATTTATTGATCGAACCAAAAACTTAATTCGTAGTAATAACTAAATTCTAGTAATCTTTGATGTAGCAAGTCTATTCCCGAATGTTCCGATCATGGAAACTATCTCAATACCTAAAGATTGCCTAATCAGCAAAAGTATAACACCAACCGTCGTTGAAGAATATTTACGTCTTACAAATCTTGTCATGGGGCAAAACTTCTTCCAATTCAACAAAGACTACTATAAACAAAATTTCGGCACCAGGTAACCCTCTTTTCTTCTTGCTAATTTATTTATGTCCCACTTAGAAAAAATATGTAAATAAATATTTTCCGAGGATTTGGCTAAGGTACGTCGATGACATTTTCGCGGTGTTTGATACCAGTAGTTGCAAAATAGATGACTTCCCCATGAGCCTTTACATTTTATTCCCATCCATTAATTTCACTTACGAGTTAGAATTAAACAATAGTTTACCATTTTTAGACATCATTTTCACAAGAACCAAAAACAACTCAATAGAATACAACATTTACAGAAAACCTACTCACAGGAACAAATACCTCCCGAATAAATCCTTCGACCATTGCAAACACAAACTCGCCACCTTTCATGCTTTGATACACAGGTTATTACACGCTCCCTTGAACAAAGACTACCAAACGGAATTAAAGTGCCTAGGTACATTAAGAAGATTGCCATTGAACATGGATACACTGAATCTACCATCGACAATTTATTAAAAAACACAAAAATAATATGTTAGTAAAAGACTACCACATTCATGAGCGACAAACAAAAAAAAATAAACTACCTTATTATCCAAAACTAACTAAAGGTTTGAACAGCGTATTTAAAACTTTTGACACATAATTCACATACACTAGCAACACAAAATTAAGACATCTCTTAGGAAACACGAAAGACAAACCGTTTCATACGGAAAAATCAGGCATATACAAAATTAATTGCGCAAATTGTGATTTAGCTTACATAGGTCAAACTATACGTAGAAATATTTCCACCAGATTTAAAGAACATTTAAGCCACTACAAATACGGAAGATATGAAAGATCAAGTGTAGCTGAATATATGATCAACACAAACCACAAAATCAGCTTTGAAAATCTTAAGCTAATATAACACATTCTGAACAACTTGCTTGACCCGTATGAGAGTTTATTGATTTTCAAAATACAAAACCACCTTTTAAATAAGGATAGTGGTTCCATCCCATCACCGCTGTACGCACTTTCTAACAGGAAAATTTGAATCTTGGTTTTATCCGTTTCACTTCTCTTAATTTGTGTCCTTCGTGTCCTTGCAGACCCTTTTTTTCATAAAAATGATATTGTACAAAAATTAAGGATATTTTATACTTGGCGATTTTTAGAAAATTTTGATTTACTCAAAAATGGCTACAGAGAATTTGATTAAAATCAATTCAATTGTAGAGCCTGATGTCACAACTAATACTACGTAAGCCATATGTCTCTTGAAATCGCCATCTGGCGTCCAGTGTCATTACCATGTACGCTAAGCTACCTTACCTAAGCCTTATGACGCCACGCCTCCGCCGCGATCCATTAAAAATCTTACTACAGCCTTACGGTTAAACTAATAGGCACCACGCACTCTAGAGTGTCTCTTGCCTCAGGTAAGCGACAAATGTAAAAATATATTCGAGTAAAAGTTGTAGGAAATTTAATCTACTACAAATGTGGTTTGGGAATTTTTTCCATATAATGCATTGTTTATGAGATATCTTATATTTTTAGCTGCCACCACCGCGCAACATACCGACGATTATTGTAAAGAATTGACGCTTAGTTACGTCTTCGTAACGCTCCTTATGCATTTCTTAATTGTTGGAGCTTTGTGGCTATATCAAATATCATATGTCTATGGTTTGGGTTTATTTTTGTTCTTTGTAAAGTCTAAAATTTTCTCGCAATGTCTTTTATTTATTAATGTGTAATCTATTTTAAATGTTTAGAAATATTACAGATATGTAGAAAGTCATGTGGTGTCCACATCGGATTTTATGAAAATAATTTTCTCGAGTAGTAATTTCATGTTATATATATATATATATATATATATATATATATATATATATATATATAAAATCTCATTATGACACTTTATTTCACTATAATCGTATCGCTGGAGAGACAGACAATCCATCCCTGCCGTGCAATGGTTGCTCTATGAGGAAAGGGAAAGGAATATTGTGATTCAACATGCTGAGCACGGGAATGAGGCGACTATTTGTGGGGGAAAGGTTGATGGGTTTTATGAGGGATCGGATGGTAGAAAATTGATCTTTCAATTTCATGGATGTTTTTGGCATGGTCATGAGTGCATATCCAACCGGAAATTCGCTTTGAGGAAAGACCCTAACGATACCGCAGAAGCCCGTCGTGAGAGAAAGCAAAAATCACCGAGAAATTACGGCAAAGAGGGTATGAAGTCATTGAGATATGGGAGTGTGATTTTAATTTATTAATGAAGACAAGTCCAGGTGTAGCGGAGTATGTGTCGAATCACCCAAATGCAATTTTGGAAAAATCAACCCTCGAGACGCATTTTTCGGCGGTCGCACGAACGCGTCTAAATTATATCATAAACTCGGTAAGGGGGAAAAAATAAGATACTTTGATGTTTGCAGTATATATCCTTACGTGTGTAAATACAGTAATTATCCTTTAGGCCACCCCAAAGCTATCCATGTGGACAGTCATCCACCGATTCAAAACTTTGAGGGCATCATGAGATGCAAGATACTTCCCCCTCAAAATATTTTTCATCCGGTGCTACCGATTCGTATAAACAAGGCTTCTATTTACTTTGTGTCTCGTGTGTGCCGAAGAGGCGAGGCAGGGGGAATGCCCGCATGACGATGAGCAACGCTGTTTGATAGGTACATGGGTTGCCGATGAAATTAGGCTATCAATTAAATATGGTTACAAAATCGTAACGATATACGAATCGTGGGAGTACGAAGTAACTAAATACAACCCTGTCACCAAGACGGGCGGGTTATTCGCTGAGTATGTGAATGACTTCTTATTAGTGAAGCAGGAAGCAAGTGGGTGGCCCGCTTATTGTATAGATAACGCTTCTAAGGATAATTACATTAAAAGATATCGAGAACGAGAAGGAATCTCCCTCGAAAAAGCGGAAATCCGAAATAATCAAGGGCGGAGGGCTTTAGCAAAACTTATGCTAAACTCCTTTTGGGGAAAATTCGGGCAGCGGGAGAATCTTGCAAACACTGCCGTTGTTCAGAACCCCGTAAATTTTTTTAAGTTACTTACTGATCCGAATATTGTGGTTGATTCGGTAATCCCTGTCAATGAGGACTCAATATATATTAATTGAGAGTTATTAGAAGAAGCCACAAGCCCTTTACCCACGGTAAACGTCGTGATAGCCGCGTACACTACTTCAAATGCACGGATTGAACTTTATAAATATCTTGAAGTATTAGATCGTAGGGCACTATATTATGATACGGATAGCATCAAATTCACTCAGAGTCCTGGTGAAAGGGTTCCTCCTACCGGAGATTTTCTCGGTGATCAGTTAGTGCCTGGCTGTCGAAGGGTAAGGACGTTCCTTTCACTTCCTCCTGCGAGAGCTTCTGACCTGCGGGTGACCGGCGCTTTAATAGCAGTAGCTGTAGCAGCTGTCCTTCTGTAGCTTTATCATTGTGTAGCAGTAGAAGTAGAGTCGAAGTAACCGTACTGATAAGTAGAACTAACATTTATTTATATTGTTTATTGTAGTATCTCTTAATCCCAATATCGTTATTTTTCAGTAGTATTTTTTCTAGCACTTGCTTTTTAAAAAGTAAACTCATATTCAAGTAGTAATTGTTTCTGTAAGAACTCTACGCTGTTTAGGTACTAACTTAACTTGTTTTAACTTGATTATCGCTGTTGGTGTACTAATTTAAATTGTTTTAACGCTTGCTTGTGTTTCTATCTTGCCTGTTCGCTAACGTTGTTTGTGCGGTGATTCAGTGCTTCCCTTTCACTTTTTACCTGCGTTCCTCTCTAGCGTAGACCTGAAGTCCACGAATTAGTTAGTCACTTAGTATAACCTTAGCTTGAAGTTTAATTTAATTCCTAGCTAGTACAGATTAGTGTTTAGGATGGCTTCACCTAGTATTCCCGTTTCCTCCTTTCTATGCGACGCTGATTTCGAGGGAATGAGGTCTCGAATCACGGAGCTGGTAAGAGAGGTTGCGGACCTCCGTCGGAGGGTGGCGAGAGCGGAGTCGGCCCTTGTTCGTGTTGGGAGAAAGCATCCATCCCCGAGAACTCACCGCGCCATGATGGCGACTCGGGTGCGCTCGAGTGTGAAAGTCGGTGGTGTGATCGAGGGTGTTTGTGGGACCTCTTCGGGGGCTGGGGTCGCTCCAATCCTGAAACCCAACGATTGGAGAGTGGTCTCCAACCGGGGGGATCGTGGGGTGGTCCTGCGAAGGCTGGGAGCTGGGAATGCCTCGGCAGACCCTCTTCCAGTTTGCAATCGGTTCGCGGCGTTGTCGGAGGACGACACTTCGGCCGATGCTCTCGCATCCGCTCCCGTCTCTTTGGCAGAGGCTGGATCTATGGGAAGTCGGGGTGGGAAGGGAGGGCTTCTAGTAATAGGTAGTTCTAATGTCCGGCGTGTTATGGCTCCCTTGATTACTCGGGCCCTCCAGGAGGGAGTGGCTGAGCGGGTGTTCTCCAGGTGTATACCAGGAGGAACGGTCCCCCAAGTGACGAGGGCGGTACGGGAGTCGGTGGAGTCAACGGGTTGCTCTAGGCTGCGGATGGTGGTCCATGTTGGGACTAATGACGCCTCGAAGCGCGGGTCCGAGGAGATTCTAAGTTCATTTGAGGACTTGGTCGCCGAGGTCACTCGCGTCCGAGAGAAGTCGGGTTCTGATGTGCGGCTCACCATTTGTAGTATTGTCCAGCGGATTGACTGTGGTTCGGAGGTTTGGAGCCGTGTGGCGGGGCTAAACCAAAGGCTATGGTATTTCTCTGTGGGCATAGGAGTTGACTTCGTTGATCTCCGGCCGGTTCTCGGATCGTGTAGGGTACCCCTAAACGGCTCTGGAGTCCATTACACGACCGAAGCTTCACAAAGTGTAGCGTGTAGGATCTTCGACCATGATAGGTCTTTTTTAGATTAGAGAGCAGGGTAGGATGTAGGCGTAATAGGAGATTTCATAGGGGCATCGAGTGTAATACAGTTTCTGGTCACGAAGTGAGAGAGTCCACCTGCAAAAACCGTAATAGAGCAGTTATTGCTTAAGCGATAGCGAGAAATTAAATATTGTAGTTTTTAACTGTCGCAGCATTCGTAGGAAGTCTGCCGAACTCGAACACGTAATTCGCACGTTGCATGCTGATGAGGTTATAGGTACGGAAAGTTGGCTCACCGAAGATATCGCTAGCCAAGAAATTTTTCCGAAAAGCTATAGAGTGTACAGAAAAGACCGTGCCAATAGAATAGTTGGTGGAGTATTTTTGGCAATAAGTGAAAAGTACGATAGTTGTCAGATCCCTATTATCGATGAAACGACCGAGAGCGTGTGGTGCCGCCTAGGTAAGGATAATTCGAAAAAGATGTATTTATGCTCATTTTACAGAACACCTAATGCCAAAGTTGATTATATTTTAAGTTTAGAGAGGCAATTAGCCGAGCTTAGATGTATTATGAACGACGGTTATGTGATAATTTGAGGCGATTTTAACTTACCGTCAAACGATTGGGAAAACCTATGTTTCCTTACGGGAGATAAAGAACGCGTATCGTGTGAAGCCTTGATTGACACGTTTCATGAGTATTCCTTAATCTAGATGGTACGAAAAGCCACGCGTTCGGGCAATGTTCTCGACTTGCTTGCTTCTAACATACCGCATAGGATAACTAAGGTGTCCACAGAGGAGGGACTTAGCAACCATCGAGCAGTGTATGCAGAGTGCGAATTAAAGCTCAAAAGACATCCTAAGCCCCTTCGGACTGTATACGCTTTCGCCAAGGCCGACTTTAAAAGTTTCAGCTTACATCTCAAAAGTACCTTTGTCAGTTATCGTGAAAAGACAGAACGATTAGGTATGAAGCCATCATGGTTATTATTTAAGGATATACTAGGAAAAGGTATCAATAGATTTATCCCCAGTAAGTTAAAATCTGATAAGAAAGAACTTCGTTGGTTTAATAAGAAAGTCAGGATTGCCTTAAGACGACAGAGGCGTAGGCACGCAAAATTGAAAAACATACCTACCACCGGTTCCAATGAGTATCGCACAGCTATAGTCCATGAGTATTACAGTGCCCGCGTACTAGCGAAAAAAACCATGCGTAACGCATTTAACACCTTCCGGAATGAGGTATTAAATACAAAATTGAAGGAGGATCCCAAAGCGTTCTGGTCCTATGTAAGAGAAGTCAAGGGAGGGGGTCCTTCAATACCCTCCCTGCGATGTGATTCTGGAGACATCCTTCACAATGGGGAGGATAAAGCTAATCTACTAAACGTTTACTTCGCGAAGGCGTTCACGGCAGGTGGAAATATACTTAAAGATAATCTTATTCCCGATGGATGTACTCGGATGGATAATATTAAAATCTCTGAGGCAGGAATAGCGAATCAACTGAGTGCGATAAAGCCCAACAAAAATCCTGGACCAGAAGGAATTCCCGCGCGTGTATTAAATGAACTAGCAGAAGAAATAGCTCCCTTCCTTCGGATAGTATTCGAGAAATCTCTTACCCTCTGTGAGGTTCCTGATGATTGGAGACTAGCACACGTCACACCCATTCATAAGGGAGGTGACAAAGAAAACCCCGAAAATTATAGGCCGATTTCTCTAACATCATTATCATGTAAGATTTTGGAGCACATTATTGTTAGCAACACAATGCGTTATCTCGAGAGTAGATCGCTCTTAGTCAGCTGTCAACATGGCTTCAGAAAAGGTAGATCCATTGACACCCAACTCGGTCTGTTTGTGAATGATGTTTTATCATGCGGCGAAAATAATAAGCAGGTCGATGCAGTGTTCCTTGATTTTAGAAAAGCTTTTGACAAGGTTCCCCACCGTAAGTTGTTATTAAAATTGGGAAATCTTGGCGTTAATGTTAAAGTAATTAACTGGGTTCGCGCTTTCCTTTGGAATAGAAAACAAAAAGTAGTCATCGATGGTAAGTCCTCGAGTGTGGCAGATGTAGTCTCTGGAGTGCCGCAGGGTAGTGTGATCGGACCTATGCTTTTCTTGCTTTATATAAACGACATCAGCTCAGTTGTAAAAAGTAATATCAGGCTTTTTGCGGATGACACAGTAGTCTATAGAGAAATTAGTGGTCCTAGCGACCACCGTCAGCTTCAGGATGATCTGGATGCGTTATCTGTTTGGTGCAAGGAATGGCAGCTAGAAATCAATCAGAAAAAGAGTAACGTTCTAAACTTTTGGAAATCCAGAAGCCCATCGTCCGTGTTTACCTACTCGATAGAGGGTGAGAGCACTCCTGTTTCGGAATCCGTGAAGTACCTCGGGGTAACCTTGAACCGTGACCTGTCTTGGGACACCCACATAAGACGAGTGTAGGTGCGGCAAATAAGAAGTTGGCTGTTGTGCGTAGAATACTCAGGAAAAGCACGGAAAAGGTGAGAGAATCCTGTTATTTATCGTTGGTTAGACCTCAAATGGAATACGCAGCAGCGGTATGGGATCCATATCAGAGGGGACTCATAAAGGATTTAGAAAAAATACAGCGGCGAGCAGCTAGATTCGTGAAAAAGAATTACGATAAAAAACAGAGCGTTATGTTACTCATGGAAGAGTTGAGTTGGCCATCGTTGAAAGATCGTGGATTAGAGGGGAGACCTAAACTTCTAGATAAATATAGGTTGGTGATATTCGTAAATGAAATGAAGGATATTATTCGACAACCAACGTATATCGGACGGAGGGATAATGAGGACAAGACTCGCGAAATAGATAGTAGGACGGAGACGTATAAGGAGTCATTTTTCCCTAGGACAATACGTGACCACAATAGATAACTGTGAATAATAATTAGTAAGGAACTTGGTGCGCGGCACCCCCTGCCATTCACCGTCAAGGTGACTTGCAGTGTAATATGTAGATGTAGATGAGTTAGGTCATTATGGCGCTGGTAGTTATATTAGTGAATTCGTTAGCAGGGGACCTAATAATTACGCATACAACATTGCTGTTGGTGGTGATGTTACCAATTTAAAGTCTGTGTGTAAAGTTACAGGGATTACGTTAAATTATTTAATATCAAGGTCTGTTAAATTTGACAAAATGAAGGATATGGTAACCAATGACGCTGATGAAAATATCACTGTTACGTACCCCAAAAAATTTTTCAGAACAAAGACACACGAGATTATCTCTCGTAAAATGGAGAAAAAGTATAGATCCGTCTATGAGAAAAGACGTCGAGAAATCGATTACGAAACCCTACCCTTTGGTTTTAAAATGCAAAAGAAATGATTATTAGAATAGAAAACATAGTTGGTACGTAACTTTGAAATTTTTTTTCTTGTGTAATTGTGTATATGAGAAAAAATAATTTCCATTATTTTTTTTGTAGTTGTGGGCATTTGTAAAAATATTTGTAGATTTCTAATAATGAAATATTTTTTGTACATATGTTGAATCACAATATTCCTTTCCCTTTCCTCATAGAGCAACCATTGCACGGCAGGGATGGATTGCCTGTCTCTCCAGCGATATTCTCCTCTAGGAATTATGGCGATAGATTCGCTCATCAAATGTTTCGCTCGGAAAACCATATTGGAAGCCCCCGCAATAGTAATGGATTCTCGAAAAGGATCGATCTTGTTCTCTTTCAAGAATACCGTTCTAAATTCTAGACATGCACGTCTTAATATATTTACATCTATAACACAATATTCTACAATCTCTTTTCTGAAATCGAATACTATGCCCTTCGACTTCTGGTCCTCATACCAGCTCAAGAAAACCTTCCATTCCTCAATCTTCATAGTGTCAACCCCATAATAGGAAGGGTCTGGTAGGACTCCGACATAATTATCGTTTTCCTCGACGTTAAAAAAGTGAGGAAAGTATCCTTTTTCACATCATCAAAAAACCCAAAAGTCTTAAGTAGAGCGGCAATAGGCATCGGGAGATAAGATAAAGAATCAATGAAAATTATACCTGTTTTTGGTCTACGCATTGATAGAACTTTTTGCCCGTTCATAATTAATTCTGGTGACCACTTCAGTTGCTCTACCAGAAAATTTAAAATAAAAGGGCAGTCGTATCCCCAAGAATTTTGAGCAATGCAAATGATGGAATTGAATTTTTTTTAAATTTGCGGTCGCCTAATATGATCTAAAAATTCGAGAACAGGATCCTTTCTGAATATCTGTTGTCGTTGGCCACAGGAAACACATTTTTCCTTCAAATTTTCGTTTTTCTCTCAAACTTTGCATGCTTCCTGTAAAACGCAGAGATTTTGCACATGTAGAAACACATTATTACGACCGTTCATCGGTTTGCTCTGTCGACACTCGAAATCAAAAAAGATAAACATATACGATTCATTTCTGTTGGCATTAATTTTGGGTACATATTTTTGGATGTAGCAGTGATGCCCCTGAGGTTTTCTTTCGCGGCAAATTGAGCAATAGTTTCGCAACATTTATGATTATTTTTACTCTCCCCAAAAACAGAGATGAGACAGATAGGACAACGTTTAAGCCTTTCACAAAGAGATATTTTTCTGAGGTGTCCTGTTTTATGCCTCTGATAACACTCCTCCCCATTAAAAAATCTTTCGCATCGGCGACAGTTTTTTATAGGAAGCGAGGAGTCACATCGCGGGAGTTCATGGCAAGCCGGACAACCATTAGCGCATAAATGATTTAAAAATTGTGATTTATCTCTATTAAAGATCTTACCACACATTCTGCATGCATACTTGGAAGCCAGTATTCCTGTTAACGATGTTATCACATCGTAATGCCCGTCTTTGGAGTAAAATAATCTCAGCGTGGCTTTGCATGTTTCGCTGAGGGCTCCTTCGAAAAGGACATCCTGAACTCCCGACTCTGCATCGTGCACAATTACTTGAAAATCCTTATAGAGAAATTTTTGAAAATCGCGAATTTCCGGAAACCCTCCTCCATTATATAAATCAACACCGGCAGAGTTGCATAATTCTACAACCCTCGTACGCTGAATTTCGCAGCCTTGTCTAATAGAATTCCATAAGGTTTCTATGGGGTCTTCACTGCAAGCAATAGCCACCATAAATGCTTTTGCTAAACATAGAGTATCGTCATTTTTAATGCTTATGATAGATTTTTCAACCAATCCTTGACTTTCATACCCCTCTTTTCACACGCCCGTATCCCCTGGCTGGATCAGCGTAATCTAATGTTATCATCATTGAATCGCCTTAGAAAAAATCCTTATTACTCTGCATAACATGGGTTAATTTTCTTCACACGGTATCTACGTTCAGTTGATCATAGTTCATCCATGGGATGAAAACGCGATACTCGGGAGCGCTTTCGTCAAAAATTGAGACACCAAACTTATGCGTGGGCTGTAATTCACGCGTTACATGATTGAATACCTTCTGCACTCCACTTCCTACCCACTCTCCTGGTTCATTGTTAGGAGGGAGAGGGTTGAAGGCAAACACGGTTCTTCGTCTTCCAAAGCTGAATCTTTGAAAGTTAATCTCCCCATCGCCAATGAAGCGAACGACTTCGTTGATGGTTGGTGTTCTTTCTTCACTTTCCGCTTTAGTAGATACTCCACCTAAGAATTGTATACCATAAATTAACTTTATGTGGGTTTACACCTTGGAGAATAAAATCTCGAAAAGCGAGACTTTCAAATCACTGTCTCATAATACGGACTATAAAGAAAATATTTATAGGTATATCTTTAGCTTGTGAAATCTCCGAGATCTCCTCGCTCTCTTCTTCGCTGAGAGTTGAAGTTCCTCTGTAGGTGCTTGTGCTTGGACCAGCTTCGCCTGAGTAATATAACGCAAAATTGAGTTAATGTATTTTGTGATAGAAAAAAAATCACCTTATTAATAAAACATTCTTTCACAATTTTAATTTGAGAAAATTCTCGAATTTAGTGATAAAAATGTAAAAAGTAATTACCACGTAAATTTCCAGGATTATCCTCGTCAGCGGCAGGAGGTGTTTTTGTTCCTGCCTCCTCATCGCCAGGGATTGTAGTTGCACTCGCTATTGTAATGATATTCAAATTTAAGGTTATAGAGGTTTTAAAAAAAAATTATAGGGGATTATTTCGTTAAAAAGAATATTTTTTAATGAAACTTACCGTTCTCCCCCACATGTTTACTGCCTCCGCCCTGTTGAGGGATGAATGATTCCTCAAAAAACTTTTTCTTAATTTCTTCATAGGCCGCTTGGTCGTTAATCATTTCTCCGGAAGTAACTTTTTCGAGAAGAACATTGGTACCCATGCTTTTTCCCGAGTCCAAAACGATCCGCGGATATAAAGTTGGATGATTTCGTCCGGGTTTAAGAATGATAAGATCTCTTTCATCTTCTCATTTTTTCGTTCCCGTAGAACCGAGGTGAAAAAAATCCTCTTCATTTCATCGAATGCCAAATGATTAACAATGAACTCGCCATTGCCGACTTTACGAAAGATTATGTTAATAGCAGATCGTAATTTCTACGGAGTCGCAAATGCTCCTCTTAAAAACAGCTGTACGATCTCGTCCGAAGTAGAGAACTCCAAAATTGACTCCATCTCCAAGAAGCACTCCGAGGAAAAGTGTATTCTACGAAGCATGGAAGGAGAATGACCAAAAAATCGTCATCTCAGTTCACAACTCACTAAGGGAATGGAAGGGGAGGGGGGTAGTTTCATCACATGAAACTTTGCATAGAACTACTCTTTCTCCCAACGCCTTCTACCCCCTTAGGCAATCCTTCCAGTATTAGGGTCTTAACGACCATGCGTATTCCAGCACTCTCTGTTACGAGGATTCATTGAACCCCGAAGATTGACTCTCCTATGGTCCGTTCTGCATTCCTTTCCCCAAGTTGTAACTTGTCGGCCACTTCTTTCCTTATTCCGGAAATCTACTTTATATTTCTATTTCTAATACGAAGGAAATACTTCAGAGTTGAAAAAATCATGGTATCATGGTATGATATATTTAAAAAAAAAATCAAATGGTATATTTTCTAGGTCTTCCATATTCATGCTCCTCAAACCATTTTTATGATAGGCGCGAATGACCGACCCTACTTTTTGTTAAATCATATCTTTAGTAGAATCCATATCTGAAAAAAAATTAAATTCAAACCAATATTTTTTAATTTTATTACTCTATAGTAACATTAAATGTATAAATTATGTCCATCACCTCTAAGGTCTGAACGTCTTTTATTCGTATCCTAGAAGATCTGAATGTATGTCTAATATGAATTTACTGAGAAACTTACACCATTCTGAGAAACTTACCTCAAGGATGTGATTTAGCAGGACGTAAACGATTCAAACCACTACAATTCAAAATACGTCTATCTTCTACAGAGTCTCAGACCTAAATGTTTGTCACTCAACTTAAAACTCTCAAAAATATCGCCGTTCATGTTCATCCAAGAGGGCCCCCCCATACTTAATATTTTAAACTCGAGGTGGCACTTATCCAATATGGCCGCCTAAGATACGTAATCATTTTGTTCCGATTTCAACCTGACGGTAGCGCCTATCCAATATGGCCGCCTAAGATACGTAATCATTTTGTTCCGATTTCAACCTGACGGTAGCGTCTATCCAATATGGCCGCCTAAGATACGTATTCATTTTGTTCCGTTTTTAACCTGACGGTGGCGCTATTCCATGATGACCACCGTAATTCAAATTTTCATCTAAAGCTGGCGCTGCAAACAAATGACGATAGAGGCCCCCCCCCCCCGCCCACCACTTCTAGGACGGAGCCAAAATGTCTGGACACCCCATCCTACTAACACCACACCTATCAATCATCACACCTATTCCACCCCCCTTCCCCCCTTTTGGTCTAGAACAGGTCACCCCTAATTAACACCAACCTCCTCCTCCATATTCCTAACAACACCACTTACCCCTCCCCATTTTGGTCCAGATCATCGCTAATTGGAAATGCCTACGGGTAATACACACAAAATCCAAAATGGCCGCCATAAAGTTCAGAATACTATTCCCATAGATATTTACCCCACAAACTCCAGGACGGCGCCATAATGTCTAGGCACCCCATCCCACTAACCTCGCACCTGTCAATCACTCACCCCACCCCCTCACCCTCATTAGCAAGATAACATCCCCCTCCCACCCTCATTAACAAGATAATCACTAATTAACATAACCTCCTACTTAGCGTTAATGATCTTATCTTACTAATTGGCCCCCCGCTGTCGTCTGAAGTGGGTACCCAACTTCTCTGGCCTACTCTCTAATCTAAAAAAGCTCTACAATGCTCATAGACTTTACCACCTACCTTCTGGGCTGGCACGGCAGTATAGTGAACTCCCGATCGGGTCAGGGGTACCCTACACAATTCGAGAACCGGCCCGAGTTCCACGAAATCAACTCCCATGCTCTCGCAAAACTTTCAGAGTCTTAGATTCAAGCCGATCACTCGGCTCCAAACCGTCGACCCTCGGTCGGTCCGCGGGACCATGCTGCATACGGTCAGGGGCATGTCGATACCCATGACCCGTCGGAGTCGGTGAACCTCAGAGCACAGATCCCCGAAGGAATCCAATATCTCCTCAGAACCCCGATCCCCTGCATCATTGGTTCCTACATTCGCCACTATCCGCAGCTTGGAGCATCCCGTGCCACTTGCCGCCGCCCGAACCGCCTTCGTCGCCTGTGGCACTGTTCCGCCTGGAATACACCAGGAGAACCCCCGCTCATCCCCCTCCCGGCGTGCCCTTTCCCTCAACGGTGCCACTAAACGCCGGACGTTCGAGCTCCCCCCAACCCCCCCTCCCAACCCGACCTCTCCTTATGCGGCATCCCTCGAGTCGGGGGGAGTGGATGCGGCCACAGAATTCGTCGTACCATCCCCGATAGTGCTTCGAATTTTTGACGGGGATAGAGTCAGCTTCCGCCTTCCCGTCTCCCCGCCATGGCCGCCCCACTCTCCCGCGACCTTTGGTAGCCACCTTCCACCCGTCGGGCTCGGAAGATGAATCCACCCTTTCCGGGTTAGTGTCGACTACGGCTCTCTCTTCGACGACTCAGCCAGCCTTCGCTCCAGAACTAGCTCGAAGTACCACCTTGGTACGGCAAGGCGACTCGGAGGACTCCGCATCTTCACCCCCCTTCGGAGCAGCATCCAACTCCCTAACCTTAAAGAGGATCTTCGCCACAATCCTCTCGAGTTCTTTGATGCGTGCTTAGAGCAGCTCACATTCAACAGAGCTTTTGAAAAGAGCAACAGAAAACCTATTGGAAGCCAAACCTAACTAAGTTAATTAAAATTACTTAATATGCGTACTTGAGGTTTTTCAACGTGCATGCTATGAGTCAAGGTCAACTAGGCTAAAAGGAAGTGAAAGAAGAGTGCTGAAACTACACAAATAGTAAACCTTTGCTTTGAAGTAACACTAAAATTTACATTTACGAGAAGAAAATGATATTATATAGTAAGATTAACCAAAATAACTTTTTCTAAAAGTAGTCGTTAGTAACGGTTAAGCACATACACACTAACAAACGTGGTATTACACAGTATAAAGTAAAGACGATTTATAAAATTAAGAAGAAAATGAAACAAGAAAAAATATTTTTATATCACGAAAGGTAGTAAACAGGAGTATACTAGATTGGCGGCGAAGGTTGTAAATAAATTATAATAATAATAAAATTTGCCTTCAATAAGCTTAGTTATTTAAAAATTTGCTTTCGATATGAAAATATCGATTTCAATTTGGCAATGAGAGATATAATAAGGAAGTAGACTAAAAATAAAGTCAAATACGTTAAAAATAAACTAAAATAAACTAAATAGGAAGAACTTAGAGCTAAGGAGGCTGCAATATTGGGATAATCACTGCTAAGGATGCATACTTAAATGATAAGGGTAGACTAAGGAAATTTACGTTAAGTTTGTAATTAAAATGAAGTAATAATAATCTAAGAACACAATAATATTAGAATAATACAATAACTATAAATAACTAAATGTTGTACTTATCGCTACAGCTACTCTTAAAAACTAATGGTGAGCTAATGGCAGCTATACTACGGGATACAGCATTTAGGAGCGAAGCAGCGCGAGCAAAAGGGAAAGCACGTCTGCTCTCGTCGGAGTCCAGCCACTAACATGGTATGTAAGTACATGCGTATTATATGTGAAACAGTTCTATATAAACAAATTTATTTCAAGGCAGGGGCCTGCGAGGTTTAAACGTATTCAATGCGGGATTAAAGGAATCGAAAATTCTAAACCCAAATCTTTTTCAGTTCGCATAAAAGGTCCAAGTGAAAGTTGAGATTTCCTCACCACCCTCGACCATCCTTAGGTTGCTCCTTCCATTTCTGACGTGAAGGTCACACTTTTGACTATCGCAAGATAATATCTACTGTCCTCTTCCTCTAGCCGAAAGGATGGAATCCTACCGATTCAAAATTTTATGAAGTCGGTGTGTTTCTTTCGAAAATATTCTTTTCTCGATTCTCCCAGAATGAGCGGAAAAACTCTAGGCAATCACTCCACAAACGTCCATTCCTTCTCAAAATGAATTATTCGCATCATTAGCCAGTCTTTCCTTATTATATAGTAACAGAAGACATCGCTAAACTTCTCTCAGACAAATCCCTATATCCGTTATCCTTATTTACAGGTTAGTACTTTCTCATATATATTATAAATATGAAGAATTTATGTTTATATTGGAAGGTTTCTGTTTCACGAAAGACGAAGTAGAATCAGAAATGAAATTTGTGTTTAAAAGAAATATTAACGATGAGTAATTTTGCTGAATATTACGCCACACAACTTTTGCATGACCACAATGACACATGGGTATTGTATGTAAAGCAGTTGTATATAAATAAATTTATTTCAAGGCAGGAGCCTGCGAGACTTAAATGTATTAAATGCCGGATTAAAGGACTCGAAAATTCTAAACCCAAATCTTTTTCAGTTCGTATAATAGTCCCAAGGGGAAGGTGAGATTCTAGGAAATCGGTGAATGTCGTGAGGGAGAAAGAAATTGCTGTCCCATTAGCGATCCCCCCCCTAGTGAGCCTCCCGAGGTGTGTTTCCTTCGAAAATATTGTGTTCTAGATTCCATAAAAGGGTTTTTCTGATACTTGGTCCCTGAATGAGCGGAAAACTCGAGGCAATCGCTCCATGAACGTCCATACCTTTTCAAAATGAAATGTTTGCATCATTAGACAGTCTTTCCTTACTAGTTACAGAAGGTATCGCTAAAATTTTCTCGGACATATCCCTATGTCTGTTATCCTTTGTTACAGATTAGTACTTTCTTATATACATTACAAATATGAATAATTTATATTTGTAATGTACAGTTTCTATTTCGTGAAAGACGAAGAAGAAAAAGAAATTAATACAATTCTAATTTTTGTTAAAATTTTGCCGGTAGGAGCGGATAACGAACACCTATTCCCATTAGAAGAAACAAACCATTTACCCTGAAAGTAGTGTCTAATATATGTATATACTTTAAATTAATTTCAAGTGGACATTGGATTTAGCGATAATTAAGGACGAAGTGAATTATTGCTGTGGATTTAATGCAACGACTGGCTGACGTAGGGAATAAAGTTTTCGTTGAAATTACAGAAATGCTTTTACAGCAAAATGTCGCTAATAATTGTATGAATGAATCCTTGCATTGAAAACTCTTTTAACAAACATTTTGAAGTGCCAAGAGCATTACGCCTAGGGTGACCAGATTAAAAATTTGGTTTTGGGGTATCATAGGTAGATTTTGGGGTATTCATGGTTAGGTTTTGGGGTATTCATTATTGGGCTTTGGGATAATCGCACTATCAAATATAAAGAACGAACAATTATAATAAGAATATTTTATTTTTTATATTTGTAGATTTTCACAATGTACAAGTGCATGGAACACAGATTTAGTCAGATTTTGGCACAATTAGTCAAATTTATAGCAAGTCTTTAAACAAAATTTAAATATTTTATTTTATGACAGCTATGAACACTAACGTAAACTTTTACAAATATTATCATGATATGGTTTGCATAATTATTTTCAATATAAATTCAGTAAACCTGATTTATTTTATCAAAATAGAAGTATTTATCTAACAATATTTTTCATTCGAGCGAATTTCTTTTAGCAATTTTTCATTTTTTAATACTACTGCATAAAATTCTTTGCATGACATATTGTAATTGGTTTTCACCAGTAACTCTCCCTCAACAGTTTTTAGGTCTAATATGTTCCTATTATTTTCCAAGAGTTGAACATTAAGCTAAATACTCGCTCACTCACTGCATTTGAGTGAGGCAAAGCAAAAACAAAATTAATATTTTTTTCTATATTAGGTACATCGTATGCATTTAAAAATTTTATCCAAATATCTGTGATATGTTTGAGTTTTTTTGTGTTAGTATTTTTATGGAACGATTTTAACAGGACGTACTCTTCATATAGCAAATCAATATTAATATTGGAAATTTTAAATAAATCTATAACTATTAAGAAAAGATCAAAATGTGCCACTTCATGTAATTTGAATATATTAAGATACTTATACTTATTATTTTTAAAACTAAATCTTTTTTCAATGTACTGAATTAAAGTTTTCAGAAAATCGTCTGCTCTTTTCTTAAACAAATTTATCTCTACTGGGTTGCGACAAGATTTCAATTTTTGTATAGCAACGAATCCATAAAAATGACCATTTAATTTAGAAAGTAGAGTTTCTTAGATTGAACATTAAGTTAAATAGTTCTATTATAATTGGACCATCCTACTCTAGATTACAAATTGCGCTTTGGACACAGGTTGCTGCATTTGAAAAGAAAGAAAGGTTGGCTTCAGCTAATTCGTTCGAAAAAAAATCTCGCAAAATAGGTAGACATCATTCCAAAGATAGAAAATAGTTTTTCACTATCTCAAAATTTTGTTTTGCCTATCTACTGCTGGAAGGAGCGACAACCATCTTGTAGGAACGTGACGAATTAGATCTGAATATTCTAGATCGCGAAATTTGTAATGTTCTTTTAAATTTTCTAACCTTTTACTATGTGAACTAAATTAATTATATGTTTTTAAATTATATATTCTATATCAACTTCTAAACAGCTTGTAGCTTTTCTTGTTGCATTGTGTAAGACATGGCAAAGACACCCCGAATCTATTATATCCTTATTAAATTTCTTAAATTCTGTAAATACACTCTCATTAATGCCAAAATTTACATTAGCATTATCACCGCAAAAACTAACAACGTTCTCGGGATTTAAATTCAGCCCCTTTAACTTTTGAAGTAATTAAAGTGAATTATCCTTTGAAGTTTCTGACTGGCTGTTAAAGAAACTCAAAAGTTTTGTTTTAACTCCACCACTAGATTTAGAAAAATATCTACACATTAAGGGAAACATTTTAATGTTCCCTTTATTTGACGAATCTGTTGCAATTGAAAATGGATGATTTTCTTTTAAATTCTCGACAACTTTAGATACGCAGTCTTTTGCTAAAACATTTGTTATTATTTTAGATATTTTTGTTTGCGCGCATGTCAATTGAGAAGCGATTTTTGAATCACTAAATAATGTTTTGAATAATGAACTCATGCAATCCGATGATCGATAGCTATGCGCATGTTTCACTGTGTGATAGGCAAACGTAGCTTATTCGGCAACAATCTTTTGTTCTTCAGTCGAAACTAATGACGTCGTCGAGGAAATAGAAAATAAATTTAAAGTTTGATTATTTATAGCTAATGCTTTCCCTTTTTTAGCTTATTACTTAGCAAATGCTTTTTAAGGTCATAAACACTTCCATTTACTATGGAAAAATTACAATTGCACCATACACATTACGCTTTACCAGCAGTTCTTCCTTTAATCACCCAGGCGTAAGTTCCCTGCCACTCCTCTCATTCTGATATTTTCTCTTCTTTTTCTTCTCTTGATTTAACCTCTGTATTTTTTCTTCTTCGGTATCTGATGACAATGAAGAGGACATTCTGTGAAAACAAGGGTTAATGTAATATTTATAGAATTTATTATATTAATAAATAACCGAAAAAATAGTATTATTAAAATTAGTACAACAATAATTGGCTTCAAACATAACCTGTATCAAAATGATCATAATAAAATCCGATACAATCCAGATATATAAATAAACAGTTTCCGAAGCAAATGCCAGGAACTCTCAGCTTCACACTTCGCTGCAAAAATCACACCGGCAAGCTTCAGTTGTTTCGTTATCATCCACTCGTTATTTCTTGTTATTGTTCATTTGCTTTGTAGTTATTGCTTATTGTTTTTTTTGTAAGAGTTGATTGCTGTTTTGATTGCACGTTTTTCGTTGCTTATTATCGTTGCTCTGATTGCTCTTTTGTTATCGTGCATTTGTTATTCACTGTTACTCTTTGTTTCGTTTTTCTTTGTTATTTTGTACTGTTAGCCGTGATTTTTAATCTTATTATCAATGAGACCGTTCCATCGACTTCCAAGTTAGGGAATAAAAAAGTTATCCATAGTTAAGTAATACATGAAAGGGTGAAACGAAAGTATGGCTGGATTCAAGAGTGATTGAATATTCAATTACCCTTACCAAAACCGAACTGTATGAAGAAATAAAGAAATTTATGCCGACTAAATGATTTTTAGTGGACAAATTGCTTACCGAACATTGACACACTGGAGATAAAGAAAGAACTTTGTCACTTACACAAATTTATTTGGCACGACCGGTTTCCCTACGACGGTGATAAAATATAAAAATCGTTCCATACATATAGGGTAAAATAAGAGGGGGGAGAGGGAGACAGGGCGGGTTACAAAAAAATCGAATGAAAGGTAATTTAATAAACGGTTAGGAAAAGGGTTTGAAAAAGAGGGCGAAAGCAACATAATAGCAAAATATTACAAAGTGTTACAAAAACTTGGTAAAAGGGTCAAAGACAACAATGTTGATACAAAGTATTCACAAAATATTCGGTAAGCTAAATAGAGGAGTATGATTGTGGAAAAGGTTTAAGAGAAGCGAGTCTTCTCAAATAATTATATCTAGCTGTTTAAGAACATCCAATTTGCGGCCTTTAAATTCAAAATATACTAATTTAGTGTTGAAGGAACTATGATGATTGAGGTTTGAATGATGTTTAGCAAATTGAGAATTCAAATTATTTAAACGGAAGTATCGCTTATGCTCCTTAATCCTGTCAAACTCCTCCCCGTTTGGCCGATGTACACCGCTCCGCAATCATCACAAGCAAGTTTTTATACACCACTTCTTAATAAAGGTAAAATACTCCTTTAGCTAAAGGATTATTTTACCTTTATTAATCTTAGCCAAAGTTATTGAGCTACTATCAATTACCACTCCTTAATGACAAATGTATCGGATCTTTAGCATTAAGAAATATTGAAAAAAGTAACTGGGGAGTAGAAAGCAGGTTTAAGTTTAGGAAAAACGTTGCATAATTTATAAGAAATGTATCCTAAAAATGGGTGTCTGCGCCAACTAAGAGGTTTGGAGGTGAGATTAGGCGGAAAAGAAACGATTTTTGGGAAGCAATGAGTAAACTTTTTTAGAGATAATTTTATCGATTAAACCAGTTTTGTGGCCATTATTAATAGCGATCTGTTTAATGGTGTTTTGATACTTCGTCCTGTTGCTTTTCCTGATAACGTAGCTAAAATGGAGAATATGGAATTTAAGAAGGGTAGTAAGTATTGTCTGGTACCTCAGTACTTAAATACAACGATTAAAACCCCGAGAAAATTGTTCTTGACGCTACCGAGCTCCTTGGGAAGAAATAATAAGCGGAGAATATTGTGGTTGAAAGCCATGAGGAGATACGCATCATATATCGTAATGTACAACTGCATTTGTCTGCGAAGATAATTTAAATCTAAATATTAGTTATATGTATGTACGTAATTGTATTGCTTCGTATTTTAGTTTGACTTATGTCGGCATTACATTGACATGATGCATATATTTTTGGAGAACGTTGAAAGAGTAAATTATATTTTTATGTTTCAAAGGTTCATCATCATCATAAGGTGTTCTGCCTCAAGGCAGGTCCCTGGCACCAGCGTTGTCTCCACTCCTTTCTGTTCCTTGCTTTTCTTTCATTTCCTTATACTCCCCACTTTCTTTCAGGTCATCAATCATTTTTATTCTTCTACGTCCCCTTTTCCTTTCACCTTCTATTGATCCTTCCAGCACCATCAATAGCAAACCTTCTTCTCTCAAGATATGCCCTAAACAGTTACTTTTCCTCCTCTGAATTGTTTCGAGTAATCTTCTCTTCTCATTCACCCTTGTTAGTATTGCTTCATTCCTTATCCTATCCATCCACTTAACCTTCTCCATCCGCCTCCACACCCACATTTCAAAAGCCTCTAGCCTTTCTTTCTCTATCTTCTACAGCTCTTTAATTCACCTTCTATCTTTCCAGTCTACTTTTTTGCTTTTATTATTTCCATGAGTTTTTCCCAGTTCACTCGGTCGAATGCCTTCTCCATGTCTATGGAGCACAGACTAATTCCTTTACCCCTTTCTATATATCTCTCTCGACTCATTCTTATCAATCCTATTGCGTCTCTTGTACCTCTTCTCTTTCTAAATCCAAACTGTTCTTCTGCAACATTTTCTTCCATTTTGCTAATTAGTCTCCTGTTCATAAGCCTAAGTAGAACCTTTGCTGCATGTGTAATTAAACTAATTGTTCTGTGTTCCCTGCATTTTCTTGTTCCTTGCTTTTTCGGAATTGGAATCATAATTGTTTTGACGAAATCCTCTGGCCACATCCCCTTGTCATAGATTGCATTACACAACTTCACTATTTCTTCCAGTCCTTCCTCATTAAGACACTTATATAATTCTATCGGTATCTCATCTACCCCCATTGCCTTCCCATTCTTCATATCCTTTATTGCTTGTAGAACCTCTATTTTCAATATCGAAACCCCTGTTTCGTCATTATTTATTTCATACTGCTCTTCAATACGGAGATCCTTTGGTTTTTCATTTGATTTGTACAACTCCTCCATGTATTCTCTCCATCTATTAAGAACCTCCTCTTCCTTATTTAGAACTTTATCTTCTTTACTTGCAATGAATGTTTTTTGAAGGTGAGATGAAATGCTTGCAGTATGCAAGCACCAACTACTAGTATATGAATATATATATATATATCCTCCTATGTAAGAGTCGTCGATATATAATGATAACATATAGGAGGATACTAATGTTTAGGCACTTCCAGATGTGCTGGAGATTCGAAATTTTTTTCATAGATTGGATTTAACCCAAAACCTACAATTTAACGAAAACTTTTAAAAAGTGCAACAATGCGGCCGCTAAAATTTCGCAATTTTTTAAACAAATTTTCAGGGTTTATGTAGTTTCAAATGTGCTACGTTGTTGAAATTTTTTTATAAGTAGAATTCTTAAAAAAAAGAAATAAGGATTATACAAATTTTGATATTTAAATTTGTTTGTCAGTTAAAAATTCTTGAAATTTAATCAAATATATAACTGTTTAGGTACTACAGTATGAGCTAGGAAGTTGAAATTTTTAAATTATTTAAAGACAAGTGAATTTGAACAAATAAACATTTCAATTTTACCATATATGAATTGCGGCGGCCGTTAAAAATTATTTAAATATAAACAATTAGAAAAATATTATTTTACTTCTGGAAGTGCTACAATTTTAAAATTTGGCAAAAATGTGTAGCATTAGTACCCCATAATGAACATAGTATAAAATTGTTAAAATTGCAACATTTGGGGATTGTTTTTAACTATTATTTTTACATGTGGGAAAAAACGAAAATCGCTGCGGAGGTAAAATTTTTAGAATTATAATACTATTTATAATGACGAAATGTCTGTCTGAAAAATGAATGTTTTTTCAAGATGAGATGAAATGCTTGCAGTATGCAGCACCAACTACAAGTATCATATATATAAGGAACGAGTTTCAGGAAATCTTTTAAACTCTTAAAACAATTTCGTTCTATATAGAAGATTTAAATTTGGCAAGAATGTTGATTCAGAGATACAAATGAAATGACGATAACAAAATCACGGATAAAGACCTGGGCTCGGCTCCAGATGATAATTTCTGTATCCTATTAGATAACACGTAAAAAACAATTTTTCGCCGTACAGTATTTTCTATTTATGGAAATTTAAATTAGAAATAATTGACATACGATCTTTGGACATGAACTGTATACACTTTGTACACTTAGTTTCTTATTCTTAATATCTTTCGCCTTTGGGTCAAAGTCGCTCGAATTAAACGTTTAAAATCCTGATTTCTGCTAAATTTTGCGTTTTTAACAAGAAGTCGCATTGCCAACCGGTGCCATTGTTGAACTTGAGATCCTATTAATCTAATGAATACGAGCCTGTGTACTATCATATACTACAGACTGTCGACTGCAGCGCCGCACTTAATGAGCGGGATATTCCGGAACTATTTATAATGAAATATAAATTTATTTTTAACAAACTATCCGAGTAGATAGGAGATTGAAATTTGGTAGAAATGTTTGAATCTTAGAGTGAAAGACGTTTAACAAAACATATCCTCAAGAAACACTAGCGTTCGACCCCAAATTAAAAAACAACGAATATTAATTGCATTTTCTTTCGGTTTTGTTTACTTTGAAGACGAAATTAATTTGATAAGAATGTATTAGTACCTACTTAAATTACATAATAGGTCCCTTTATTGCATATTTTTCTTGGTTAGCCAAATTTAGTTTAGTGTACATAGCAACGCTTTCACTCATTATTATCTTTGACAGAAAACGAATACCAGTTGCAATTTCGACAAGTTGTTTTTATTATCAGCGTAATTCAATTTTAGTTAAAGTTTTGTTAGTATAATTTTAATTAAAGTTTAAGGCAACAATATCCCATTAATTATTCAAATGGAAGAAAGAAGAAGATATGATAGAGAATTAATGAGAAGGAGATCAGAGCAAAACACAAGACGATAAAGAAAGAGCAAGAAGATCAAAACGGACAGATGAACAATGGCAAAAAGCGAGAGAGAGCATAAACGAAATCAGGTACCAAAGAAGAAATTAAGAACCTGAAGAAGGGGGAAATATTAGAAGAAGCCAAAACAAAATCGATGCAGCCAACAGAAGAAGACGAAGAAAGAACGTAAATATAAACTCAGCAAGAGGAAATGGATTGGCTATTCGACGAGATGATTTGTGTTTAGGAAAATTGGATAAAGAATGTCGATATTGTAGAGCGGTATTTAAACTGTGAAAAGCATATCAAATGCTGTAATCAAGGTACGAGAATGACACTTCCACTTCAAATGCTTCACAGAGGCTCTCGCATAATTTTTGTGTATTAAATTCCGTACCGGGACTTGGAAGTCCGGAGATGGTGGTGAGATCGAACTTAAACCAACTGGCTTAAAATGCTCTAGTAAGGCTAAAACTCAGGAACTTCAAATAATGAATGACGAAGTTAAGTCTGATGACATGCATCGATAGAAAAACATTTAGATTAGAGATTTTTATTTCTCTTACGGACAGCGAAGTATAATTATCTTTGATTGATATATTATCACTAATTCTGCAGTCAAATCATTGACATTGGAATCGCTTCAAAGTCATTTATTATGGTCTGCGAGAATAATAGCTCAATAGGAATTCGATGCTATCATAAACGTAACGTATATTTATTATATCGATCGCTCGAGAGGTTGGGAATGCAAACATGCAAAGTTGCGTTCCTCAAATTCGCTTTTGACATTCTCCTCTCCAATTTTTATGAATAACACAAAAGATTTCATTCAACTCTGGAATAAATAGAAGCTCATCAATTCGTATTTAGGCTTATCGAGTTTTCTCAAGTGTATTGCTAACATCAGAGAAGCATGGAAAACACCGACTTTATACGCGGATATTCCGTCAAAGTTGACGCTCGCTGCCTCTCCCCGATGGAGAAGGGCGATGAAAACGTTTACTGTAGCCTCAAACCCCTCCTCGCGTTCAGCAGGATCTTAGGCCTCGCGCCGTTTCCCATAGAAAGACATCATGGCGTCAACGGTATGTCATAGAACTTCGTCACAATTTACAGCATCTCGATACACATAATGGGGTTATCATTAGGATTAGTGACTGTATTCGGATCGTTGCTACATAAAAGTACGGCTCCGGACTGGAGTCCGATGGACGCTTTGGTGGAAAAGATTTGGGCCTCCGTTGTCCACCTTACAGTTTTCGCCAGCGCATTCACCTTCCTTACAAAGAGATCTGACATGCACGGAGCTTACTTGGAATTCGTCAAGTTGGACGAAGCTATGAAGAGTTTTGGAAACGATGGCAACGCCGCCAGAACCAGGAAGATCGTTGAGAAGGAGTTGTGCTTGGTTGGGATATGGGCGATCGGTTATGTCACATTTTCCAACCCTTGGCGTGTCGATTACATTGCGGATGCAGGAAGCTTGCAGTTCTACGTTTTAGCCTATATTGCTATGGTGGTCTCCTCTATACAGCTACAGCAACACAACCTGGCGCGATACCTCAAATTGAAAATGTCCTGCTTGAAGATCGCGATGATTCTCTGTTTAGAATCAAACCATAGCGACGGACAGACTCGTTGGATTGGAGCGAGGCTGGATGGTCTCACTCATCGGCATCGGCGATACCGTCTCGCAAAAAGATTTAAGTATTTGAGATCTATTCATATATTGCTGTTTCACCTCAGTCAGAAATTGAACAGAATATTCGGTTCTTTAATGATATTTCTAGTGTTGCATTCGGCCATGGAAGTCATCGTGCTGTTATATTTCACTGTGGATATTTTTATTTACAAAACATTCATATACCAGTACGCTCCTAGGTTTATCTCAGTTTATTGGTGGAATTCACTCACGGTTACTTTGCTTCTTCTCGTCGTGGCTTCCTGCCGCTCTGCGTCCGAGGAGGTGAATATGGGACTTGTTTCTTTTTTAGCACATTAAATTCTGTAATTCTTAGAATTAAGGTATTAGGATACCATCGAAAGTTTTTTTAGAATAACTGCGAAAAATCTCAGCATTTTATTAGTCTTTTGATCGAAATAAAAAGATCGATTACGTTTGAATTTCATTGCTCATATTTTTTATTTTACGCAGAGAAATATCGAGTTTGAGGTGTTGCACATCAATTTCCTTTAATTAAAATGTATAAATCCCAGAGAATTTAGACGATACATGTCTGTTTACTTTATTTATGGTTTTCATATTTACCTTTTTACTATATGTAGTCATTCATATTACTTAAAATTATAGTCAAACATAATTTACTCAGAATAACGTTTCCCCCCTTTGGGATTTTTTATAGAAACATGGTATTTGATTCCGCTTACGACTTGCGGCAAATAAACACAGCAGAATTAGAGGTATTGCTATTTATAATAGCAAAGCGGAAATTTTGCTTGCAAGCTTTTTCAACATATTAGAACATATGCCCAACTTCCGTTCTCCACTACGTCAGACGGTTTGTATCAATTTTAGCTTGTTTCATTTCATGGACGAGCTCATGTTTTCACTTTGTCTTTAATAATAGAAGGAAATGTCTGATGTGGCCACCACATGAATTTCTCCATACCTGTAATGTTTCTAAAAGTTCCGAATAGTTTTAATGATAATAAATATTTTAAGGAATTGCGATAAAAATTCAGACTTAAAAGAACAGAAATAAACCTAAACCGTAGCCTTCTGATAATGGATATAGCCACAAAGCTCCAACAATTAAGAAAATAAAAAGGAACGTTACTAAGACGTAACTAAGCGTAAAGTGTGTACAAAAGTTGCCTCCAGGTTGTGTGGTGGTGACTGCTAAAAATATAGTTCCTATCACACACACACACACACATCATGCGTGTATACATGCGAAGCAGAGCCGTTCTTTACGATTTATGCAATCATGTTAAAAAAGATAAATATTAGTGACAGAATAATGTCTACGAACTGAAATGCTAATAGTGATGCCAAAGAAATGTCGAATTTTTTATTCACCGACTAATTTGTTTATCAATTGTAATTAATAAAAGGTTCTTCTTGGTTATAGGGGGGCCAGTGTGTTCAGACTACTTTTTGATATTTATTCGGTTACTAATAGTTTGTTGATATTTATGTGGTCTATGGTAGAACGGGGGCTTTGGGGCGGAGCCCCCATATTGATAATCTACAAAATTAGAACGGGGATTTGGGGGCGCAGCCCCCATATTGAAAATCTACAAAATAAGAACGGGGGTTCGGGGGCGGAGCCCCATATTGATAATCTTAATACCATATCAATATTGACCACATTTAAAAATGTGGTGGTGCTGTGGATTGGGTTATTCATTATTTTTGTAGTTCTCAATTTGTCCACTTGGAAGTGCTACTGTCTGGATCCTTGATCTGAAATACACTGGCCCCCCTATAACCAAGAAGTACCTAATAAAATAATAGACAATTATTTAAAACTTAGCTCACTCGAATAGTAGTACTATAATATTTATGTTCACCTTCATTCTTTCATCGTAAATTACCCATTTCTTTTCACTTACAAACGCTGTGTAAACGTAACGAAAATAGATATACTATGTATTTACGTTCATTTCTTCGTCGTAGATCTTCCATTTCCCTTCATTTTCCAATTGTTGCCTGCGCACGAAAGAAAATTAATTTAATCAATTATTTACACCAGATATTGTTTACTTCAGTTATTAAGAAGATTGTTTGATTTTCTTTGAAATCGGCTACTCCTTTGATAAAATTGTACTGAACATAACACTATTTTACTAGTTCTAGGAAGTCATTTAAAAACTTTTGTTATAAATGATATTGTACGAGATATAAAGAAAAGTGAATTTTTTGTCACCAGTAAAGTGGCACTCCCGTTTAGGTCACCTGAACTATTTATATCGTTTTCTTAGTTTCTTTGTCTCTGTCCTAAATACCAAATTTCATCTACATCCGTCCAGTAGTTTCTGAGATGAAACATGCGAACCGATGGACGGACACGATCTGACCATAAGGCTTTTTTTTACTTTTGTATGGAACGTCTAATAACGGGGGAATCGTTCCCATGTTCCCCCTTAATTGCTAACACTCATTGCACCTTTGGTGTGCTTATGATTAAGTGTTTCCATACAAGTTATATAATTTGTAGTCCATTATTACATTACACTCTGACTACTAAACGGCCATCACGTATGTTTGAAAATGTCATTTTTCCAGTTTTTAACTTCGTGAATGATAATTGGACTAGTTTGATAAAATAGGAAACAATTTACTTCACCTAAAATTATTACAATTATCTACTCGCTCTATTTATGGTCTCCTTTGTCTCACATTTATATGGAGCTAATATTATCTGATGTGTGTGTGGTATCAATGGCAATTGAATGTGATGAAATTAATATCTGTAACCGGATTTCAGCGGAAAAACCCTTTTAATTTGATGTCCTCAATGTAGTTCAAGGATCCCGAGTATTCCTTAGTGTGGATTTTTTTTTTTAATATAAGATTAAATGTATAGTACTTATAGAATGATGAAGTTATTGTCAAAGACAAAAAGTGAATACATCAGATGATACATGTTTTCAGTACGCATGTGCAGCTGTTCTTATCCTTTTGCATCTTGAATTCCACCAGCCATATTGTCAACAAAAACCCGGGTACCACCATGACCAAAACAAATGGATTTTCACGTCAAATGCATTTTAGTATTACATTAATCATTAATGGGAATTTTAAGGACGTGAAGTTCTGCAATAATTAAAGTAATTATAAAAATTATTTTTGAAGCTTCACGTGTAACCTATGCGACCTTCGCATCACACGGGTTGAAAAACATTGCCTTAAGAAGTACTGAAGGGTTCTCTTTGATAGAGATATATTCCTCTTAGTACTGCAGATGAAGCATGTCATTAATTAACGTTTATATAAACGGTAGTTCAGCGGGAATACGAGAGATGTAACGCAAAACGTACCGCTTATCGATTTCAATCGATTGCTCGAGACTTCGGGAATATAAATATACAACGATGCGTTCCCCGAAGTTTGCTTTTGCCATTATCTCCTCCTATCAATAACCCATAAGCTTTCATTCAACGCTGGAATAAATAATGGATCATTATTCGTATTTAGTCGTAGGTGTTCTCAAGTGCACCACTAACATCAAAGGAGGGGTCAACGTTACACTCTGTTATCCCGTCAAAGTCGACGCTTCATGCCTATCAATGATGAGAGAGGTTGAAGAAGACGTTTACTGGAGCCTCAAAACCCTCCTCGTGTTCAGCAGGATCTTGGGCCTCGCGCCGTTCCCCATAGAAAGACAACATAGCGTCGACGGGAGGTCATCGAACTTTGCCACTATTTACAGCATCTCTGTGCACATAGTGGGGTTATCATTCACACTGGTGACTATATACTGGTCATTGATATATATGAATATGTGTCTGGTCTGGACTTCCGTATATTCGTCGAATGCTGCGACAATTAACCGTAATGATTTTAAGTTTTTCGCTATGACTACGTAACGATTCCTCGCGCTCTGCTTGGATATTATTATTGATATTATTATTAATATTATAATTATTATGATTTTTTTCTGCCTCCTTGTCCTTCCTACTATGTCGACTATTTCTACGCTTGGAATTTATTCTACTGTTACTTAACGTCGGGTTTATAGCGCTATTAAGGTCGCACGCATTATCTACGGAACTGTTGCATGGAAAATCGTTTGTCCCCATACCTTCGATAATTCTTCTACCGCACGGATATCTTACATTTTCCTCTATTTTGCTCTCAATTAAACCCGTACCTGTAAGCTGCCTACATCCTAACCTACCATCTGATCTACTATTGACGTGCATATCAACGCTTGCTGAAAAATGACAATTGCTTAAATCTAACCTAAAAAAGCCCTAGAATGCTCAATCACCCTACGCGCTACCGCATCCGCAGCCTCGGCCGAGTAGTGCACAGCAGAACCGTTTAGGGATGCCCTACATGAGTCCAGGACCGGCATCAGGTCATTAGTAGCAACATGGGTCACCACCCGCAGCGAGGAGCAACCCGTGCCTGATACCGACGCCCTGAACTCCATCGTCACCTGGGGCACCAGACCTCCTGGTATACACCTGGAGAACACCAGCTCGTGAACTCCCTCCCGGCGGGCCCGTGACAGTAAAGGCGCTACCACACGCCGGACGTTGGAGCTCTCTATCACTAACAGCCCCCTCTTTCCTCCCGAGCTCTTCTTGGGCCCGGCCTCCACCGAGGAGACGGGAGCGGGCACGGGCGTAACGACAGTGTAGTCGTCCTCCGACAACACCGCAAACCGATTACTAACAGGAAGAGGGGCCACCGAGGCGTTCCCAACTCCCTGTCTCCGCAACACCACCCCCACGACCCCCCCCCCCCCCCGAGTGGACACCACTCATCGGTGTTCCGGACCGAAGGACCCTCGACCCGCGAAGAGGAGCCAGGTGTCTCCCCGATCGCTCTGCCGGCTTCCGCACCCAGGCGAGCCCGAGCAGCCATTTTGGCGCGGTTTGCTCTCAGGGAAGAACCCGCACCACTCCCACGCGCTAAGGCTGCCTCCGATCTTTCCACTCTCTGAAGGAGGTCCGCAACCACCCTCTCCAGTTCCGTGATCCGAGACCTCATGGCCTCGCAACAAGCGTCGCGCAAGAAGGAGTAAACAGGAGTCCTCGGAGCAGCCATCCTATCCTCTTAACTAATCTGTACTATCTATATTAATATACTAGAACTAACGTAAATAGGCGGTTGGTTGTTTCAAGGTTAAATTAGGGTCGAGCTCAGGTAAAAAGTGAAAGTGTTTCACTACACCAACAACGTTAGTAAATAAGCAAGAAAGGTTAGCACAAGAGAAATGTAGATTTAGAATCCAAAGAAATGCTAAGGTAAAAGAAAATAATTAAGAACGAGTAAGGTAATACGCTACTATAAATAAAATTACAAAGATTACGGATTTAGTGGCAGAGAGACGCAATTAACTACTATGATACGGCAAGAGAAGGATGAGTAAGCTTTTCGCTCAAAGATGAGTTAAACTACAATTACAACAAAACAATTAACGTTAGAAGATGAAAAAATAAATAAATAGGAATAAATAAGAAAAATACTAGTTCTACTTAACACAACAATATGGCTACAGCTAAACTTCAGCTACTGCTACTACTACAGATGTCGCTCGCAGGCAGTTCAGCGCTCGCAGGAGGAAGTGAAGGGCACGTCCGTCCTCTTCGAGGGGCAGGTGAAGACGAAGCGGCTTTGCGCTTGTATAGAGGCGTATTATCCATTCTTAATAGAAGGCCGGGAACCACATTTACAGTCGTTACGACTTTCTGTGGTGGTCACAGTTCTTCATCCGGCTATGTCCCTCCTTGGGAGAAGCTGTCCTTCAGCTTCGATGTTTAGCGGCTCCGTTTCGGAGGGGGTTGATCCTCTTCCAGTCCAGTAGAGGCGCGCGGGCGCTTAAAGGTATCCTATGGACGGGTGACTGTCTCTCCTAGCTCTTGTAGAAGTCTAGGTGCCTTAGTTTGTAGTACACGGTCGAAGTTCCGCGCTGAGTTCCGGATCCTCTCCTCCATAGGCGTGGTGTCCGTTAGGATGTGGAGGACTTCATTAGTGGTATTCCAGCCGAGTTGTAGTATCGAGCGAAGGACACTAGGTTCTCACTTTGCAAGCCGCTCGAGTGATGTTTTGGTGAGGAAAACCGAACCACGCCGCAGAGGCATGCGTGAAAGCCGGGAATATGATCGCTCAGTAGATGTGGACTTTCCCACGACGAGATGTAAGGAGACTTCGAAATTGGGGATAGCCGGATTCGCAGCGTAATCGCCTTGTAAGCCATCTTCGTAGCGTGGGCACTGAATGACAGCCGTCGGTGCTTTGCGCGTACGTACAGAGTTCCTTCTTTTATAGCAAGAGACATTAGCCCAGAAGAGGACGCCACTAGCACGAGCCTAGAACCAATAACCGTTCGCGAGTGCAGTGCGCTCTCCCCGCAACTCAGTGAGAACTAGGGGGTTCCCGATCCGACAACCTTGCCACGAGCAGCCAGCCGGGAGAGAGAGAGGGAGAGACGAAATGAGAGGGAGAACGAGACATGACTCAGAGACGGGCACACCTGTCCCGCGGCCTGCGGAAGATTACCCTGCGAGTCGAATTCTTTCCGTATTGTTTGTGATTGTGATTTATTTGGCATTTAACTTATGTACACATTCGAAATTATATGATAATTAAATTTTATATGAGTTGCTTTACTTTTAATCATTATAAATGATCAGGATCGTCCCCTTGGGAAGTTTTTTGATCCGCTCCTGTTACTATCTAACATTTTCTTAGCAACGTAAAAATTACATATTATTATGCGTTCTTTGCAAGAAGTGCACGAAGTGAACGCATATAGGGGAGGTCGTTTCCGTCCTTCCGTCCGCATGTAAAACTCGGGAAACACTGGATGTATTTTGGTGAAATTTGTATTGGGAAGTTTTGCTAATTGGTCGACCGATTCCAATTTTGGTTAGAATCGGACAATAATTGCGATTACTTTACATGAAAACCTACATCTATTTTACAACGTACCTCGCTAGCTTCTCGTTCTCATCTGAGCGAAAAATATTGAGAACATTGTTAAATCTCAAAGAACGCATTTGGAAAGTTTGTGCATTCCGATATGGAATACACCTTTCCAATCTTGTTATTTTATTATTTACAATTACTATTTTGAAAATCAATTTCATAATATTTTAAAGTTATTTTTTCCAAATCGGGAGGCGTGCCACTGACAACAGCTTCGCGTGCCACTAGTGGCACGCGTGCCTCAGGTTGGCCACCCCTGCTCTAAATTATTAAGGCTTTGACCCATTTCTACAATTTCCTTTGAGATTTGTTCAATCGGTTCCTCTAAGTCCTTGATATCATTCACACTCTAACCATAACCTCCACACCATTTATGTTGCTCGATTTGACCTTACTCCAAGCTGCTGAAATCTCGTCAATTGCCTTTTTAATGTTTTATTCCCTCCAGAATTCCATAAGTAATATAACGCCTTCACTTTCTATTGCCCTTATTGACTCGGCAAAAGTCCTTGTAGTAGACCTTGAAGGAAGCAATCACTTCTTGATCCATGGGCTGTACGAATCTGGTCATATTTGGTGGCAGAAATTAAACTTTCACGTTGTCTTTCTGGTCAGCTAGAGTGGTAGGGTGACCTATAGAATTATAAAAAATTAGCAACGCTTTATTGGCCAGATTGTTAGCAGCACAATAATTAGTTACTGCTGGGCAAAAATGATTGTTCAACCATTAGTTAACCACTGTTTGTGTTACTCAAGCTTTCTTGTTGGCCATCCAGTGAATTCGCAAATTTCTAATTTAAATTTCTTTCAAAGGCCTGGCAGATTTGGTATGATAAGCATAGGGGTCATTTTAAAGTCGCGCAAGCGTACCCTCCCACCTTGTAACGAACAGTAAAACATGTTATGAATTCCAAGCAACCATAATTCGATATAATTAATTAAATATCCTCCAATAAATTATCATCGAGGCTCTCTATGTCATCTTTCAAGATATATTTTAGTCCAGAAAACGCCCTCTCTTCACTTACTTGTGTTGCTGGTACACCCAAAACAACTGGAAATACAACAACTGCATTTATTATGTAAGAACCTAGAGTTAAATAGCATATTATATTCTATTTCTCATTCTGTTTTATCCCCATTCTCACTTGAACTCCAATCCTTCTCCCTATTTATTCCGTCCACATCTCGGGGAGATTCGCCGAAGACGATTAGAAAACAAATAGTTGCTTTTTTAAATGTATACATATTAAGCAGGAAAATGATGACAATAAAATCCAACTATACCGGTTACCAAGGACCTAAAATGATAAAATTATTAAAAACATTACTCTCTGAAGATACGCGATTGAGAAATAAAATTCGATGATAAGAAAATGAATCTACAATCTTTTACATTTATGGTCATGCAAATATTGCACCAATATCTTATGTTAGATATATTAAAATAATTTATTTATTTATTTATTTCCATGCGGCCCCTAAACAGCCGTAATCGGCCTTTTACAAGGGGCTCATTAACATAATAACAAGGACTATCACAAACATCCATGCCCTAGGTGAAGAAAAACCCACCTAGGCGGGATTCGAACCCGCGACCTTCGGATTGGCAGGCGAGGACGTTAACGTTAACCAAAAAGTCTGCATGTCAGGACATAGACTTTTTCTTTTTTCCATGGGAAATGGAGACGAAACCGAATTTATATCTCTGTACTAAATATCCTCTTGATATCAAACACACACACACAAAGAGAATTAGGCTTACATATTCAGCGCGGAGTATCTAATGTGCGTTATTTAGTCGGCGAAATAGCATTAATCCTTAATCCCGCTTCAGTTTTAAGCAACAAATGATAATATGTTTGCATATTAAACATGCGCTATAAAAATATAAATAGGATAGGATAGGTTAACAGAAGTAAGAATTCATCAAAAGCACGGCTGCGGAGCGATCCTTCCTGGATATGTTTTAATGAAAGACTGCCAGAATATAAGGGGTCAATGCATATGGAGAAGGGATGACAGTTTATGGGGACAATAACGTCCAATTTTAAGCAAAATCCAAGTTAAGAATCATAAAACATTTTTACCAGGAACAATCCACGTGGTAGGCTAAGGGAGAGGGTGCCAAGACGATTAGCGGCAATCTTCAAAGTATGTACCACTAAGTTCCTTTCCACTAGCCTCGTTTAACAGGATTCTGAGAAACTTCAGCAGGACGTATTCTTGACCCCCTCTCTATGTATTGAGATGCCCATGGAAAATCCCACCATTGAGCCGACAAATATTATTACAAAGATGCATCTCTCCAAAGGCTTATAATAGTAAAACTTTCAAAAAAGACATTAAAGCAAAATTAAAAACATTTCTTTTGCTCCCACCGTTTATGCGAACCGAAAAAATGTAACGAAATAAATAACGGCTTTCAGCTTCGGTTCTGGTTTTATTTATACATTTTTTCTGTTTGGGTTCAGTTTCACTCCAGCTAAAATAACGATTTTTCGGTTCGGTTCCGGTTCGATGCCCTGTTTTAAACGGCCTCTTATGACGAGTGGTGGTCGTGTGATATTCCTAGGCCTTACACCTCAATTTAGAGCTGTGGTCTCCATGCGTCACGGACCACTTGAAGTGTTTGCATTTTTTCCAAACGTTTGTGTTTTTCAAGTGGCAATATGAAAGTATCCTTTGTAAGAAGAAGAATGGGGGAAATCACCCTGGGGTTTTTACTGCTATGTTTAGAGTTGCCTCTTTGTGAAGAGTTTTTATCGGGAATGATAGGTGTGAAGTTTTTCTCCAGCGTCGTAACCGCATAATAGACATGCGCTAAGTGCGAAAAATGGTCACAATGTCATGGCGTCCTAACAGCAAAACGTCGTTGTGCGAAGCTTCGTTATGCGAGGGATGCCTGTACATTTTTATCGAAGGAACTGTCGATTTCAAGAAAATCAAAAGAGAAAGTCGTAATTCACTTTGAACTTGGAAAAATATTCCCGTTTTTTAATGTTGTCTACGAAAACAATCATCGTGGTAACTGAAGTAAACAATGTCTGCTGTAAATAACTAATTAATTTAATTTTCTTTCGTGCGCATGCAACATTTAGTAAATGAAGAGATATGTATTATCTACGGCGAAGAAATGAACGTAAATAAGTCTATTTTGTTTAGGTATACACAGCGTTTATAAGTAAAAAGAAAGGGGTAATTTATGACGATGGAGTGAACGTGAACATAAAGATTACATTACTACTATTCAAATGCGGTAACATTTAAATAATTGTCGATAGTCTTATTCATCACAACTGATTAGGAAATAAATCGTTGAATGAAAATTTCGATACTTCCTTGGTATCTCTACTGTCGTATCATTTTTCAGTTCTTCGACATTGTACTAAGTCATTAATATTTATCTTTTTTGACACGATAAAATAAATTGTAAAGAACGCCTCTGCCTCTCATGCATGCACGCATGGTGTGTGCATCTTTCCTCTCTCCATTGCTGGTGTGTATTTATGGCTAATCAACCTCTTGGATTATTATATCCGTAACTCCTTGCACGCTAGACACATTCACAAGGGAGAATGGAAATCCAGTGGCGGCATTATCCAACTCTTAACGAAGAGCACCAAGAGGGCCAACTGCTTAACGTCCCTTCTGAAGGACGGAGCGCTGACTTAGGCGGTCTCCTCAAAGCACAGAAGTATGGGACGGGACGATCCCTGTTTGAAAAATGCGACCTCCGACGGATTCGAACCCTGTATCGCCTACGTGGATGGCCAACACTCTAACCACTCCGCCAACGCCACCCTTTTCCTCTCTTGTTTACGACAACATGCACCAATATAGGTGCTGGCAACAAAAGAATAGAATAATGAATATCTTTTCCTCCATCTCTCTCTCCAACTTTCTCTCCAACTTTCTCCCTCCCTATATCACTCCCTCACACTCCCTTCCTTTACCATTATCCCAATCCAATTCAATGTGAGTAATTTCATGAATTAAGCAACAATGCAGGTTGGTCTTCAGAATGAAACATTTCCTAAACTAATCTTCTTCAAAACAATTTTGTGAATCGTAATTGAAAATCGACGGTAAGAAAATGAATGTTCATTTTTTGTGCGTTCTTTCGATCAAACTGAATTTTTAAAACACTTATAAGTAATTGTAAAATGAAAAGGAAATATATCCTGCAGTCATTTACGCATTTAAATTTAATTGTTGGTGAAAAACTTTCGGCCAAACTTACAATATCGGAAAGTTAAAAATTAAATTAAAAAATAAAGAAAATCCTTTTTTATAAAATAAAATAAAATTGAAAACACTAATAATGGAAAAATGAATTATGTTGAGAAATTTAAAATCAGCAACTAAAAAATATTAAAAAGGGAAAAATAAGTTTTTATTTAATTTAATCTTTCAGGAAATATATGAATCAAATTTATATCGGCGTGTCACAATATTTTGCGTTTAAACATTGTTAGGGTATTACCATGTGCTTTATTCGAACATTTTAACATAAATAAAGGAGTAAATAATCAAAAACGCCATCACCGTAAAAGGGAAGAGAATACTCACACTCACGCTGTAGGTTGCTGGCAAACACCGTCGCATGACCTAAGTCAAAAGGAGACACGCACACGCGGAAACATAGTTTGCAAGAAAAATATGAAAATTTAATGCGATTTGTTCGATGCCCAACAAGTTTCACTTCGACAAACACATTCCTTTCAATTGAAGACGATGTAATAACGCTTTCGATCGAATGGAAAGTTTACAGGCGTTTTCATCCAGTATTTCTATTTACCCTGACAAGTGTGGAGACTTAGAAACACTCTCCAACTGAAAAGTTAGAATAATTAGCGTAATTATTCCAGTTCATTAAGATTGTTCTACGTAAACTCAATCATACTACGTCCATAGTAGTTTTCTAAACAACGTCGAATCATGGATCACTCGAGGAGACTGAAGAACAACTCGGCAGAAATCCTTCATCGGGAATATTCGAAATTGCGTCAAAAAGACGTGTTCTGGACACTAGCCTTCTTGCTGAAAGTTAGCTTATTTTTTGAACTCGCACCTTTCCCATTCGAGCGTCCAAGCGACGGTGAAAGCGGTGACTCTAAATTCATTGTCAGGTACAGCGTCGTGGTTTACTTTGTGTTTACTTTTGTTTTTCTTTGGGACGTGAATAACGCTGTCGAAATATTGAAAAATATGAACCTAGAAACGGCAGGGATGGTGTAATGATGAACTGCTTTGTTTTATATATACATCGATCCAAGATACACGGGGTTTTAATAGATCTGGTGAAGTTTGACGAGAGGCTTGGAAGACTCAAGATCCTCATAGAATTGTATAGTTTTCGGATGATCGTCAGACTACAAATGATCGTTTGCTGGCTTGCTATATTCATGCTTTATCTCATGTACATTCCTAATTTTTCGATTTATTCGCACGGGAAAAGAATCAATAAATGCTTGAGCATTATTTTTACGACTTCCAGTCTGTTCTTGACCCGACTGCAACATTACAATATTTTGAGGCATCTGGAATTGAGGTTGTTGTGCTTAAATAAAGAAATAGGTCAAATCGCATCAATATGTTCCTTCGCACGCATGCCATCGCAAGGACCCGAAATTATTTTCGCCAAACGTTGTAAACTATGGAAGTCCCTCTTTCTCGGTCTCTACAAGATCAGCCATGTCGTGAACAAGATCTTCGAAAGCGTAACCTTGCTCAACGCGGTATTCTCTTTAGTGAACATAGTGGTAATGCTGTTCTTGGTTGTGGTGAACTTAATGTCGGAAGTTTCAACTTTCAGTCTCGATCAATTGAAGTGGTCCATATTTTGGACTGTCTGCGAAGCGTTTGGAATGTTCCTCATCCTGAAATCGTGTCAATCCGCAGCCGAAGAGGTGAATAAAGAGCAATTTTTATCACTCTTATGTGGTGAATGCATAAATGGTAAAAGTTAGGATATTTTCTTTGAAAATTCCAAAAGATTGATTATCGTTATTATTCATTGGAATTTTTGACTAAGATCCACTTTTACATTTAACCCTACTAGTGGTACCCGCATAAACGATCAAATCTCTTAAAAAATGCATTATATGGGAAAATGCAAATTGAAAAAATAAAAACAACATATCTCGTATTATATGAACTATTCCTTTGATAGATAATTACATGTTGAAATAATTGGTAAACTTGATCTCCAAATTAATTCTGTTTCCCGTCTTCAATCATTCTTTGTCTTAGGCTCGGTATTTTGGTTTTCAACGCACGTTTTATTCTTAAGAAGGAATAATAACAGTTAATTTTTCAATGGAAAGATAATTTTGTATTTGTAACAAATCCTCACGTAAACTAAATCTCCAAATTAATTCTATTTCCCGTCTTCTATCTTTCTTTATGTCCTAGGCTCGGTATTTTGGTTTTCAACGCACGTTTTATTCTTCAGAAGGAATAATATCAGTTGATTTTTCAATGGAAAGATAATTTTGTATTTGTAACAAATCCTCACGTAATTTCACGCATTTTCATGGATAATTAATTTTAATACGGCGCTTTTAAATTATTTTTTCGTTTTTCAGTATCACTTTGACGCGCCATAAAGGACATAATACCCGTACTTTCTCGTACGTCCGGGTGTTTCGAATTGATTTATGAAATGGTCCTATCTGTGTGTATGTGTTTATGTCCCCTGCTAACAACTTTTATATCAATCGATCGATTTTAATGAAACTTGGTATGAGGATCATGCAGACAGTGCCTGCCTCTGGGCTATATTTTATTTGGCGAATATTGAAGACCCGGGTTCGATTCCAGGAACCTTTTTTCCTTATTCATTTTACATAGGAACTCGGAAATCCGTCGCGGAGAGATGTTTCCTTAAATATTTTAAAATATCTTAATATTGTGGTATCGGAGCGAGATTTCTACTGTTCTAACGAGAAAAGAATGTAGATTCTAATTCTTATCACAGAAGATTCATAGATGATAGTATTGTCTTTAATTTATACTGAAACATAGCGATTTTGCATTTTAAATCGCTGTTATCTACGAACATAGTTTGAAATCCGAGCTGTTCTTTTAATGGCCGGCCATTATTGGACATGTGATTTTTCCAATGCTAGAAATAATTGAAACAAGTAGCTGAAATCGATTTTTATAAATGTCTCCAAAAGGCATCCAATTCGATATCGTAATCATTTCGTAAGTCATTTATTATGGTTTTTGAGAATAATACTAAATTAGGAATTCAAGGAATTTATCGTAAAACGTACCGTATATTTATCGAGTGTTTGGGAATGCAAATATGCAACGATGCGTCCCTCAACATTGCGTTTAACAGTCTCCCTCCAAAAATTATCAAGAGCCCATAAGTTTTCATTCAACGCAGGAATAAATAGAAAAACCATTTCGTATTTAGGCTTATCGCTAGGGTTTCCACCTTATGAGTAGTTGATCCCAGGAGATTTTCACCTCATGAGTAACATACTCCGGGAGAATTTTTCTAGTTCGAAAAACAACTTAAGTGAGCAATGAAATTTGTTTTATTTATTTATGAAAAGACAATGATTATTTAATCTTTATTTTATTGTTAATGTTAGGGTTACCACTTAGTAATTTTCTGATTCCGTGAGGTATGAGTACATGAGTAGTTAATTGTGAAATTGTTTGTAGGTTAAAAATATAGATTTCGGGAACACTAAACCTTGTTTTATTTATTATGTTGAAAAAATATGAATATTTGCCTTTAAATTTTTAAAATTCTTCTATAAATTATTATAAAAATCTCTTAGATATTGTAATACTTCAAAAGCAATACTTTATCTATTTAATTTGAATATTGAACTACTTCGAATAGTGTCCAAAGGATCTGGTTTTGATAGTAAAAAGGCAAGTAAATCTTTATTAGAGTAAAAAAATTAGTGCATACTTGAATTTTTGCCTTGACATGATACACATCTAATTTGTTTCAAATTTGTTTACCGAAATATTTATTTATATTTATTTCCATGCGACCTCTAAACAGTCGTAATCGGCCTTTTACAAGGGCTCATTAATATAATAGCAAGGGCGATCACAAACATCCATGGGTCCATCCATAGGTGAAAAACCCACCTAGGTGGGATTCGAACCCGTGACCTTCGGATTGGCAGGCGAGGACGTTACCCTGCCACCACCGAGGCCGGTAAATATCGATCGTTAACATTGAACACAGGTTCTCGGGTTGCCTTGGATACAGGAACTGAACGCACAAACGTTAAAATGTTCTTTAATTCTCCGCCAATTCAATTTACTTTTGAAAATAAATCGATACTATGTTTCAATAAACAGTTTTTTTCACACTTATGCCCATCCAATACTTCTGTTTGTGCCTCTTTCCCTACTCTGTTCAAAACATTTACATTCGTTTTCCTCTATAACTATTTTTCTTTAATATCGCTATAGCCATGTCTTGCACCCACTTCATATCAGAACTATCAGTTACCTCATTTTATTATCTTTATTCAAACTTTCGGTCAACAACTCTCGACGTCTCGTAAATGCCTTCTTTGCTATTGCTATCATTGTCCTGATCCCTTTCGTACTCCTATCCCGTGGGAGAATACTGCTTGCATTAGTAAAAACAAAATGATCCAAACAGAACTTACAATTCCTGCTTTCTATTTAATTATTTATTTAATATTTATATTCGCTTTAATAGCTTTAAAGTAATCGCGGATATGTAGCTCTTTGTGTTCCCAAATTTCATAATTTCGCGTTATAAAATACTACAAATACAATCGAACGAAATATTGAATTGATCACGCGAATTTGTGCGGCAAAAATTACGTGTGTATGTATTCTAATATACCGAATCTGAGTCCAACAAAAGAAGTTTCTATTACAACACTTTCGTAATGAGAGCTAAAAACTGCAAAACCCCAGTATTTACGCGAGATTCCAAAAAATAAAATCGATTAGCAAAATTCTATTATAAAAATTAGAATCTTCATTCATTTATCAGAAAACAGTACAAAACCCGCTACGATGTTACAATTCTAAGATATTTTAATATGTAAGAGAAAATTACCCTACACGATGGATTTTGGATTTCCCGTGTAAATCTAATGGGAAGGATAGTTCCTGGAACCCGAGACTTTAATCTTCGCAACAAAAACTATCTTCGGGTGCTCGACCCATGTAGCAAGAGATTTTAACCAGGATTCATGAATATCGGTATATTGGTTCAAAAGTTAATAGGGAGACGGACAGACAGACGGACACAACGACAAATCTATAAATCTATTTCCATTCTGGAAAGTAGGCTAAGAATCCATCTCTTCGAGCCTTTCACCATTTACTGTAACATGACCTGGCTATCCACAATCTTGGAAAATCTCTTGCTATTTGTTTTCATCATATTAATTTGTATCCCGAATGCCATTGCCATTTTGCAATGATGAAATGTCTGTCTGAAAAATGAATCTTTTTTTTAAGGTGAGATGAAATGCTTGCAGTATGCAAGCACCAACTACTAGTATAACATGCATATAACAGGAGGATACTAATGTTTAGGCACTTCCAGTTGAGCTGGAGATTCGAAATTTTTTTGTTAGGTAGGATTTTGTGCAAAACCGACCAAAAAAACGAAAATCTTGAAAAAGTGCAATAATGCGGCCGCTAAAAATTCGCAATTCTTTGAACAAATTTTCAAGGTTTATGTATTTTCAAATGTGCTACGTTGTTGAAATTTTTTTATAAGTAGAATTCTTAAAAAAACGAAATAAGGATTATACAAATTTTGATATTTAAATTTGTTTGGCAGTTAAAGATTCTTAAAGTTTAAAAAAATAGATAACTGTTTAGGTACTAGGGGGTGATTAAGGAAGCTGAAATTTTTAAATTATTTACAGAGTAGTGAATTCGCACTAATAAACATTTCAATTTTACCATATATGAATTGCGGCGGCCGTTAAAAATTATTAAATTTAAACAATTAGAAAAATATTATTTTACTTCTGGAAGTGCTACAATTTTAAAATTTGGCAAAAATGTGTGGCATTAGTACCTCATAATGAACATAGTATAAAATTGTTAAAATTGCAACATTTGGGGATTGTTTTAACTATTATTTTTACATGTGGGAAAAAACGAAAATCGCTGCGGAGGTAAAATTTTTAGAATTATAATACTATTTGTAATGACGAAATGTCTGTCTGAAAAATGAATGTTTTTTCAAGATGAGATGAAATGCTTGCAGTATGCAAGCACCAAATACTAGTATCATATATATAAAGAATGAGTTTCAGGAAATCTTTTAAACTCTTATAACAGTTTCCTATTATATAGAAGATTTAAATTTGGCAAGAATGTTGATTCAGAGATACAAATGGAATGACGAAAACAAAATCACGGTTAAAGACCTGGGCTCGGCTCCAGATGATAATTTCTGTATCCTATTAGATAACACGTAAAAAACAATTTTTCGCCGTACAGTATTTTCTATTTATGTAAATTTAAATTAGAAATGATAGACATACGATCTTTGGACATGAACTGTATACACTGTGTACACTTAGTTTCTTATTCTTAATATCTTTCGCCTTTTGGTCGAAGTCACTCGAATTAAACGTTTAAAAATCCAGATTTCGGCTAAATTTTGCGTTTTTAACAAGAAGTCGCCTTGCCAACCGGTGCCATTGTTGACCTTGAGATCCTATTAATCTAATGAATACGAGCCTGTGTACTATCATATACTACAGACTGTCGAATGTAGCGCCGCACTTAATGAGCGGGATATTCCGGAACTATTTATAACGAAATATAAATTTATTTTTAACAAACTATCTGAGTAGATAGAAGATTGAAATTTGGTAGAAATGTTTGAATCTTAGAGTGAAAGACGTTTAACAAAACATATCCTCAAGAAACACTAGCGTTCGACCCCAAATTAAAAAACAACGAATATTAATTGCATTTTCTTTCGGTTTTGTTTACTTTGAAGACGAAATTAATTTGATAAGAATGTATTAGTACCTACTTAAATTACATAATAGGTCTCTTTATTGCATATTTGTCTTGGATAGCCAAATTTAGTTTAGTGTACATAACAACGCTTTCACTCATTATTATCTTTGACAGAAAACGATTACCAGTTGCAATTTTGACAAGTTGTTTTTATTATCAGCGTAATTTAATTTAAGTTAAAGTTTTGTTAATATAATTTTAATTATAGTTTAAGGCAACAATAGCCCATTATTTCATCAAATGGAAGAAAGAAGAAGATATGATAGAGAATTAATGAGAAGGAGATCAGAGCAAAACACAAGACGATAAAGAAAGAGCAAGAAGATCAAAACGGACAGATGAACAATGGCAAAAAGCGAGAGAGAGCATAAACGAAATCAGGTACCAAAGAAGAAATTAAGAACCTGAAGAAGGGGGAAATATTAGAAGAAGCCAAAACAAAATCGATGCAGCCAACAGAAGAAGACGAAGAAAGAACGTAAATATAAACTTAGCAAGAGGAAATGGATTGGCTATTCGACGAGAGGATTCGTGTTTAGGAAAATTGGATAAAGAATGTCGATATTGTAGAGCGGTATTTAAACTGTGAAAAGCATATCAATTGCTGTAATCAAGGTACGAGAATGACACTTCCACTTCAAATGCTTCACAGAGGCTCTCGCATAATTTTTGTGTTTTAAATTCCGTACCGGGACTTGGAAGTCCGGAGATGGTGGTGAGATCGAACTTAAACCAACTGGCTTAAAATGCTCTAGTAAGGCTAAAACCCAGGAACTTCAAATAATGAATGACGAAGTTAAGTCTGATGACATGCATCGATAGAAAAACATTTAGATTAGAGATTTTTATTTCTCTTACGGACAGCGAAGTTTAATTATCTTTGATTGATATATTATCACTAATTCTGCAGTCAAATCATCGACATGGGAATCGCTTCTCAAGTAATTTATTATGGTATGTGAGAATAATAGCTCAATAGGAATTCGATGCTATCATAAACGTAACGTATATTTATTATATCGATCGCTCGAGAGGTTGGGAATGCAAACATGCAATGTTGCGTCCCTCAAATTCACTTTTGACATTCTCCTCTCCAATTTTTATGAATAACACAAAAGATTTCATTCAACTCTGGAATAAATTCGTATTAAGGCTTATCGAGTTTTCTCAAGTGCATCGTTAACATCAGAGAAGTATGGAAAACACCGACTTTATACGTGGATATTCCGTCAAAGGTGACGCCCGCTGCCTCTTTCCAATGGAGAAGGGCGATGAAGACGTTTACTGTAACCTCAAACCCCTCCTCGTGTTCAGCAGGATCTTAGGCCTCGCGCCGTTTCCCATAGATAGACATCATGGCGTCAACGGTATGTCATCGAACTTCATCACAATTTACAGCATCTCGATACACATAATGGGGTTATCATTAGGATTAGTGAATGTATTTGTATCGTTGCTACATAAAAGTACGGCTCCGGACTGGAGTCCGATGGACGCTTTGGTGCTAAAGATTTGGGCTTCCGTTGTCCACCTTATAGTTTTCGCCAGCGCATTCACCTTCCTTACAAAGAGATCTGACATGCACGGAGCTTACTTGGAATTCGTCAGGTTGTACGATGCTCTGAAGCGTTTTGGAACCGATGGCAACGCCGCCAGAACCAGGAAGATCGTTGAGAAGGAGTTGTGCTTGGTTGGGATATGGGCGATCGGTTATGTCACATTTTCCAACCCTTGGCGAGTCGATTACAGTGAAAATGGAGGAAGCTTGCAGTTCTACGTTTCAGCCTATATTGCTATGGTGGTCTCCTCTATACAGCTACAGCAACACAACCTGGCGCGATACCTCAAATTGAAAATGTCCTGCTTGAAGATCGCGATGATTCTCTGTTTAGAATCAAACCATAGCGACGGACAGACTCGTTGGATTGGAGCGAGGCTGGATGGTCTCACTCATCGGCATCGGCGATCCCGTCTCGCAAAAAGATTTAAGTATTTGAGATCTATTCATATCTTGCTGTTTCGCCTCAGTCAGAAATTGGACAGAATATTCGGTTCTTCAATGATATTTCTAGTGTTGCACCCGGCCATGGAAGTCATCGTGATGTTATATTACACTGTGGATATTTTTATTTACAAAACATTCATATTCCAGAACGCTCCTAGGTTTATCTCATTTTATTGGTGGAATTCACTCACGGTTACCTTGCTTCTTCTCGTCGTGGTTTCCTGCTGCTCTGCGTCCGAGGAGGTGAATATGGATCTTGTTTCATTTTTAGCACATTAAATTCTGTAATTCTTAGAATTAAGGTATTAGGATACCATCGAAAGTTTTTTAAGAACGATTCCCGAAATCAGGCAAACATTCGCTAGAATAACTGTGAAAAATCTCAGAATTTTATTAGTCTTGTAATCGAGATAAAAAGATCGATTATGTTTGAATATCATTGCTCATATTTTTTATTTTACGCAGAGAAATATCGAGAATATCGAGTGCTGCTCATCAATTTCCTTTAATTCAAATGTATAAATCCCAGAGAATTTAGACGATACATGTCTGTTTACTTTATTTATGGTTTTCATATTTACCTTTTTACTATATGTAATCATTCATATTACTTAAAATTATAGTCAAACATAATTTACTCAGAATAACGTTTCCCCCCTTTGGGATTTTTTATAGAAACATGGTATTTGATTCCGCTAACGACTTGCGGCAAATAAACACAGCAGAATTAGAGGTATTGCTATTTATAATAGCAAAGCGGAAATTTTACTTGCAAGCTTTTTCAACATAATAGAACATATGCCCAACTTCTGTTCTCCACTACGTCAGACGGTTTGTATCAATTTTAGCTCGTTTCATTTCATGGACGAGCTCATGTTTTCACATTGTCTTTAATAATAGAAGGAAATATCTGATGTGGCCACCACATGAATTTCTCCATACCTGTAATATTTCTAAAAGTTCCGAATAGTTTTAATGATAATAAATATTTTAAGGAATTGCGATAAAAATTCAGACTTAAAAGAACAGAAATAAACCTAAACCGTAGCCTTCTGATATTGGATATAGCCACGAAGCTCCAACAATTAAGACAATATAAATGAACGTTACCAAGATTTAACTAAGCGTAAAGTGTGTACAAAAGTTGCCTCCAGGTTTCGTGGTGGTGACTGCTAAAAATATAGTTCCTATCACACACATACACACACACACACACACATCATGCGTGTATACATGCGAAGCAGAGCCGTTCTTTACGATTTATTTATTTATTTATTTTGCTAGCATAATAGTGGGACAAAAGAGACTGATAAATAGTGAGATGGTTGGCACTGTTTTGCATTCAGCAGTTCTTGAATTTTAGGTTTTATGTTTTGACAGAACACACCGCAGGTTGCTTTTCTTTTCATGTCGACAGCGCTTTTAACTTTTTATCAGAGTAATAATTGATAATCCAGACTCGCATAGGTACGTAGAAGAAAACGATGCAATCATACGTAATGCTTGCTTAGCTACTTTTTGGTAAATATGAAGGTAATGTACCCAAAATTCATCCAGATTCATTGTTGAAAATTCATCTTTGGCTTTCGTGTCACACTTAAGTTCAATAGCCTCTTCTACAATGATTATGTCAATGAATCAATGTCAACATTGAAAGGATTCTTGTCAATTTCCAAGACCAATCTTCTGAAGAAAGGCCAGGGATATAATGGTTGAATTCTTCGGGAAGTGAGTCCAAATGTGAAGTTATTTATTATTTATTATTATTATTATTGTCCGTAATGAGGTGTGGCTCAACTTTGTGGAATTTACTCATAATAAAAAAGAAGTTTGTTATTTCCACAAATTTAATTTAAAAACTACGATCGTAGCATTGATGCTACGATCGCAGTGGAACCGTTCGTTTTTAAATTAAATTTGTGCAAATAACAAAGTTCTTTTATCATTATTAAATTACTGTCCGTTTGTGGCGCTATTATGAGGGGGGATATATTGCACATTCTCCGAATAACACAAATTAAAATTTTATAGGAAAAGGAGAATGGGTGGGAGGAAGATGGGATTGAAAGAAAAGAGGAGGGTTAAGAATAAGAGGGAAAGAGGAAAAAGAGAAAATACGAGGGAGATAGAATAGGAGGGAGAAATAATTGAGGGAGAGGGATGGAGGGTTGATAGGGGGAGAGGGAGGGAAGAGAATTGGACGGAGGCAGAGAGAAGTGAAGGAGAATGGGAAGTACCATATTTGACGGGCAATTACGCTAGATTCACTATAACTTGAGTACAGAATGAATTATGCGGTTAAACGTTTCACAATTTCTACATCAGATTTTTTATGTATTTTAAATATTTTGAAATGTACATGCCATATTTCAGGAGGTCGAGGCATAGTTTTAGAAATATTACAGATATGTAGAAAGTCATGTGGTGTCCACATCGGATTTTATGAAAATAATTTTCTCGAGTAGTAATTTCATGTTATATCTATATATATATATTTTAAAATCTCATTATGACACTTTATTTCACTATAAATTGAGTACGGTATTAATTATGCGGATAAAAGTTTCACAAATTCTGTGTAAGATTTTCTATATATTTTAAATATTTTGAAATGTATATGTCACAATTCAGGAGGTCGAGGCATAGTTTTTCTGTCCTGTGCGCAACCACAACATTTTCATCACAAAGGATTAGGTCTCTAGAATTGAGTTCCTTTGTTGCTCAAAGGAAAGTGTTGCAAAACATCTCCCGAGTTACTCCATCAATTTTCCTTTACAGAGGGACAAATTCTCTCTTAAAAACTGGGAACATCTTAAATTTTTTTATCGGCGAAATGACAATCTAACTTTCGATCTCGAAACAAATCAAAAATTCGTTGTTTGTAAGAAAAATATGAAAATTTAATACGATTCGTACGGCGTCAAAACAAGTTTCACTTCGATAAACTCATTCCTTTCAAATTAAGGCGATCTAAGAACGCTCCTGGTCGATTGGAAAGCTTACAGGCGATTTCATCCAGTTTTACTATTTATCCCGAGAAGTGTAGAGACTTAGAAACACTCTCCAATTGAAAAGTTATAATTATTAGCGTAATTATTCCAGTTCATTAAGATTGTTCTACGTAAACTCAATCATACTACGTCCATAGTAGTTTTCTAAACAACGTCGAATCATGGAACACTCGAGGAGACTGAAGAACAACTCGGCAGAAATCCTTCATCGGGAATGTTCGAAATTGCCTCAAAAAGACGACGTGTTCTGGACGTTATCACTGTTGCTGAAAGTTAGCCGATTTTTCGGACTTGCACCTTTCCCATTGGAACGTCCAAGCTACGGTGTAAGCGGAGACTATAAATTCGTTGTCAGATACAGCGTCGTTGTTTACTTTGTGATTACTTTCGTTCTTCTTTGGGACTTGAATAACGCTGTCGAAATGGTGAGAAATATGAACCTATATACGGCATTGATGGTTTATCGAAAAATTGTGGTTTACTTCACCGTAATGATGAACTGCTTGGTTTTATTTATCCATCGATCCAAGATACACGGGGTTTTGATAGGTCTGGTCAAGTTTGAAGAGAGGCTTAGAAGACTCAAGATTTGCATCGAATCGTATAGTTTTCGCAGGAACGTAAGAATCCAAATGTTCGTTTGCTGGCTTGCCGTATTTTTACTTTTTATCATCTATATTCCTAATTTTTCGTTGTTCTCTCATGGGAAAAGAATCAATAGATGCCTGTCCCTTATTTTTACGAGCTCCAGTCTGTTCTTGACCCGACTGCAACATTACAATATTTTGAGGCATCTGAAATTGAGGTTTTTGTGCTTAAATAAAGAAATAGGTCAAATCGCATCAATAAGTTCCTTTGCACGCATTCCGTCGCAAGGACCCGAAATTATTTTCGCCAAACGTTGTAAACTATGGAAGTCCCTCTTTCTCGATCTCTACAAGATCAGCCATGTCGTGAACAAGATCTTCGGATGCGTAACCTTGCTCAACGCGGTATTCTCTTTAGTGAACGTAGTGGTAATGCTGTTCTTGGTTGTTGTGAACTTAATGTCGGATGTTTCATCTTACAGTCTCGATTATTTGATGTCGTCCATATTTTGGACTGTCTGCGAAGTGTTTGGAATGTTCCTCATCCTGAAGTCGTGCCAATCCGCAGCCGAAGAGGTGAATAAAGAGAAATTTTGCATGCTTATTTCGTAAAAACATAATTGGTAAATGTTGGAATTGTTTCTTTGAAAAATGTGAATATGTATGTATTGGTTGTTATTCAGGCGAAATTTTGACAGAGATCCACATTTTCATTTAATCCTTCTAGTGGTGCCCGCATAATCCTTTGCGATGTTAGTTAGATATCTCCATGTTTAAAAGTCCATTTCTCTTTATAAAATTAGACAACACATTTTAAATTTAATGAAATTTCCACACGCAATTTACTGAATAATATTAATCTGCAATTATTAATTAAGCAATCTATTTAGTATGATATAGCTGAGCCATAATAAGATATGTTTTAGTTTTATCCGTCGAATAAAGTAAAAACGGAGAAATTCAGTCCATATTTACGTATTTTAATGTATGACGGAAAAAACATTGCACCTTGAAAATCGAAACTCCTAGGTAAACATATGGGAAAATATAATTGCCTCCTGGTGTCGATCTTGGAACTCTTCCGTATATGAACAATAGTTTTTCCTGGATTTCCTAGTTGGCAGAAACTAAATGGCGTTTACAGCATTTCTCTTGGAAACACTGTTGAAGATATAAAGAGGGGATGAATGGAAGGACTGAAAGATAGGAAGACGGACGGACGGAGATTGAGTAATTAGATGTAAAAATTAGAAGACAGAATTTAGTTGCATGCAAAGTAAATCTGATTGTTCAATCTCAGGACAATAGAATAAACAACTTTATTTCGTTTGTAGCTAAAGTAATTCTCGGGATTTCTAACGGGAGGCTAGAATCAAATGCTAATAACTATATAGATGTAGACTAGTTGAAATTTCAGAATGTTAGTGACAATAGGGATGCTATTGGGATTATGAGGGAATTGCTTGAGAGATACTTTGAAAGATAGATAGAGGGGCGGACGGAGATTGTGTAATCTATGTACACACGCACGCACGCAGGCAGAACGCACGCACGTACACACACACACACACACCGGCTGGCTCTCACCTCGTTAGTCATGCCTGCCGCGCGACTCCACGTCTGCTGTCTGCGCTCTGCATCAACGGGGTGATAAGTAGTACGACGGAAATGTGCGGCCATGTTTACCGGCACTTCAGGTCGATTTACGACCCGGATGACGAGGCTGTAGCAGCGGACTGCGATATATACGTCGGATTGAGCCGGGTGCGGGATGAGGAGACGGAGGCATGCGACGCTCCCATCGATATCCGCGAACTGACGGAAATCCTCCAACGGATGAAGAACTGTAAAGTTCCGGGATTGGACGGCTTGACCACCGAATTCTTCCACAAATTCTGGAGGCAGCTGAGCCGGCCGTTCAGCCGAGTTGTGGACGAGAGCTTTTGGCTGGGTCGACTGCCGCCCTACCATGCCGAGGGCAGTAATAGCACTGCTCCATAAAATAGGCGACAGATCGGATATCGGGAATTGGAGGCCAGTCTCTCTGGCCTCGACAGACTATAAGCTGCTGGCTGGCTGCTGCGGGACCTCATCCGGGAAAAAAACGCTGGAGGGGATGCATTGGCCATACTGTCGATAGACCAACAGGGGGCTTTCAATAGGATCAGGCATGAGCATCTTTACGCCACGCTTGAGTGCATGGTTTTCGGCAGGACTTTCATCGGACGGTTGCGGACTCTCTACAACGGGGCCAACTGCGTAGTCAGAGTCGCGTCATCCCTGACATCGCCGATCCAATTCAGGAGGGGTATTCGTCAAGGATGTCCCCTGTCGGGGCAATTGTGCTCACTATCCATCGAGCCTTTCATCACACTGCTGAAGAGAAATCTCCGCGGCGCATCTCTCCCCGGACACGCAGACAGGAGACTAGCGGTCTCGGCTTACGCAGATGACGTCTGCATACTGGTCGACGGAGACGACGATTTCATCAGGGTTACGTCTTACTTCGCGAGTTACACCTCGGCGGCCGGGGCTAAGCTGAACATGGCTAAGTCGATGGGACTGTGGTGCGGATCGTGGAAGGAGAGGACGGATACTCCTCTGGGTATCAGCTGGGCTAACGAGGGGTGCACGTTCCTTGGCGTCTGGCTGGGGAACGACGAACTGAAGTCGGCCAATGTGAACATGAAAATGATGCTCAACAAGCTGAAGGCGGGAATTGACCGGTGGACGCCGATAGCGGGACCACTGTCCTTGAGAGGAAGAGCGGCAGTCGCCAATCAATTTCTGGCATCCAGGTTGTGGCATCTTCTGCAGGCCGTGCAACCGCCGCCACATTTTATCAGGCTCATCCAAAGTCTGTTGGCCGACGTGGTCTGGAAAGGCGGGAAGCACTGGGTGAGAGCGCCGGTTGTCACAGCCCCGGTGAATCAGGGCGGGCTGGGGCTGATGGATGTGGGATGTAAGGTGAGGGCCTTCCGCGTGCTTTTCGCGCAACGTTTTCTACACGGTCCCCCGGACTCTCCCTGGCGATTTTTAGCGGCTGGAAGGCTGATGCGCTACAGAGGGCTAGGGATTCAGCAGCCGTCTTCCTTAATGGCGTGCCCTTGAGAAACTTCCAGTAATTAGGGGGTTTTACAACTCCGTCTTGACGGCGTGGAAGTCTATGAAGATCGAAACTTCACACGGAGCGTGACCGTTTCCAGTGGGTTGGCCACCGCCAGCTCCCATCCCAGAAATGAGCCTCGTCAGCCGGAAGGCCGGAAAGCGGAGGCATCTGCCCATACCGAAGAGGGAGATGTATCAGGAACTATTCTACGTGGAGAACGGCACGCGTTGGCCTATCAAGTGATATCAGGCCGAGGACAGGGTGCACTGGTACGCTTTCCATAGGTGGCCTTCGTTTGGCAAAGACTCTGAGGTGCCTTGGCCTTGGACAGGCTGGCGGACTGCAGGTTCCTCTCGAAGGTGGGGTTGGCGCAGAGCAGGGAGTGTCCCTGGTGTCCCGGGGTCGAAGGATCTGCAGCGCGCATCATCCTCCGTTGCACCAAGGTGACGGACGTCTGGAGGATCCTGACTCCCGTTCTGAAGAAGCTCACAGAACGAGATGCGATACTGCTCATCGACCTACAGAATGGCTTCCAAATTCCCTGGGACACTCGCGGCGAACGTCTGGCGAACCACATGACGACGCTCGCGAAGTCGTGCATATATAAAGTCTTCACGCTCTTCCAACAACGGAAAATAACCACTGTCGACTACGCGTCGGAAGTCAAACTACGACTCGAGAGAAGGCTTCTGCGGGAGTACACGTACAGCGTAGGAAGTAACACGGTCGAAACCTTCCAGAATAAGTGGAGTATGGGTGGAGGCGTTTTCAGCATGAGAGGAGGAAAACCGAGCATAGATATCGCTCAATAGGCCACTTGATGCAGAATCTTTGCATATAAAATTTTAAATTCCGTCAGGTATGAGTACATGAGTAGTTAATAGTGAAATACTTTGTAGGTTAAAATAATAGCTAATGAGAACACTAAACCTTGTTTTATTTATTATGTTGAAGAAATATGACTATTTAACCGTAAATTTTTAAAATTCTTTTAGAAATTATAATAAATATCTCTTTGAAATCCAGTTTCTTCAAAAGCATTACTTTATTTATTTAATTTGCATTTAGATAATGAACTACTTCGACCAGTCCCCAAATGATCGGGTTTTGGTTGTAAAAAGTCAAGGAAATCCTTATTAGATTAATAAAAATTGGTGTATAGTTGGATTTTTGCTTGCCATAATCCACAAATAATTTGTATCAACCTTTACCGAAATATCGATGGATAACATTGAACACAGGTTCTCGGTCTTCCTTGAATACAGGATCTGAAAGCAAAAACGTTAAAATTTTCTTTAATTCTCCGCCAATTCAATTTAATTTTGAAAATAAATGGATGCTATGTCGAATGTTTCTTAATTGGTTTAAATTGTCATAAAAATCAGACAACACTTGAGTACCGCGTCAGAGGTAGTAACCAGTATGATCCTTCGTGATGGGCATATTTATACATTATGTATAGCTTCATTGGAATCATAGGAAATGTTTCTACCAAAATCTCAGTTTAATACAAGGTAAAAAGACTAGTAAAGCCGAAATTTACACGATTATGAAGATTTTGGGCTCCCGGACAAGTCCTACCAGATTTTGGGGGAGATGTATCTATGGTAGGTTAATACCGACCCAACCCTACTAATTGCAAAAATAAATACGCGTTCAGCAGGATCTTAGGCCTTGCGCCGTTTCTCAGAGAAAGACAGCATGACAACAACGGGAGGCCACTTAACTCTGCCACAGTTTACAGCATCTCGTTGCACATAATGTGGATATCATTCGGACTAGTGACTTTTCGGTTTGCCGCTGTATGAGAATACGAGTTCATACTGGAGTCCGTTAGACTCGTTGGTGCAAAGGTTTTGGGCCTTCGTCATCCAAGCTTTAGTTTTCGCAAGGGCCTCAAGCTTCCTTCCTAAGAGTTCTGACATAGACGTGTCTTACTTGGAATTCATAAAAATGTTGAGCGATGCTACTCGTATGAAGAATTACGCAACCGATGGCAACGCCGTCAGCATCAGAAAGGTCGTTGAGAAGGAATTATGCTTGTTTGGGATATGGGCGTTCGGTTATGCGACATTTTTCAACCGTTGTTTAGTCGATTAGAGTCAGACAGACAGACAAACAAACTACTTTATTTAGGGCGAAATTGAGACTATATAGTCCCTTCTTACATTTAACCTTTTCGTCATATAAGTAATTACAATATTTGCATATTAAAAGAAATTAAGTTACAGAAATATTACAGTAAAATATATACAAATTACAAGTTAATTAAATATTGGTTAATAGATCACAGAGTATTACCAAAGAATATTGTTAGTGTTGTGGGTCGAAATCAGCTATATTTTTACACAAAAAAAATTTCCTACTGCGGAAAACACCTACGAAGAGAAGAGAGGTGTAAAAAACCGCAAAAAATTCCTAAATAGTTCAGTGAAAGTGGGAAAAAAAAGAACAACAATAATTTGAGAAAAGGAGAAAAAATCATATATAAATACACATATTAATATCCATTTAAAAGAGGGGGTGAGAGGGAAATAGGGATATTAGGGTAAGATATGCCTGGGAGATTACATCGTAATTATGATACAGGAAAATAAAGTAAAATAAAATTATGAATTTATCCCTAATAAGCGCCTCCTTGTGACAACTTAAAAGAGAAGATAAGGAGTGGTTCAATGCATGGGGAGTGAGAAGAGATACTTGTGATATTAGCGTTTAAAAGTGCCTAGAGATAGAGAGTTTTTTATTAAAGTTGGAAGGCCATTCCAGAGTTTGCAAGCAGTGACGGTAAAGGATTTGTTGTAAATTTCTGTTCTATGAAGTGGAGTTAGTAATTTATCGCATCCTCTGGTATTGCATTGGTGAACTGTGTTAATGGCGGCGAACTGAGAAGAAAGATAACGAGGGATGTGATTATTAAGAACTTGATACAAGAGGGAGAGGAGGTGAAGGTTTCTTCTAGATTCAAGTTTTAGCCAGGAGAGTCGACGGAAATATTCTGAGACATGGTCAGACCTTTTAAGATTAAAGATGAATCTGATACAGGCATTATGAGAACGTTGTAGCTTAATCGCGAGATCCTTTGATAAGTCCTGGTATACAGTATCACAATAGTCGAAGTGAGAAAGAGTTAGAGAGGTCACTAGCTGTATTTTTTGTGAAGAAGGAAGAATGTTAGTGAGAGGCCCTAGTGTGTGTAAGGAAGAGTTTACCGTCTTGCAGACTTTTATTACGTGATTATTCCAGGTAAGCGTTTCATTAATTAGAATGCCGAGATTTTTTATGATTTTTGCAATAGGGAATAACTGAGCCATTCAAAGACAGAGGAACTGATTCCGCAAGGTTTATAGAAGTCAGTAGTTTTGAATAACCGATTAAAAAGGCCTGAGATTTCAAGGGGTTTATGTTGAGAAAATTATCATAGCTCCATTCTTGAAGTTGAGCCAAGTCGTGATTTATGTTGGAAATGGAAAGAGATAAGTTATTGTATTTGGTGTCTAAGTATATTTGGAGATCATCTGCGTACAGATGATGCTTGGAGTAAGTTAAATATTGAGAAAAATTATTAATAAATAGGGAGAACAACAGGGGCCCTAAAATTGAGCCCTGCAGAACGCCTTGGGTAATATTAAGCCATGAAGACAAGGAGTCGTTGGAGATGACTTTTTGGAAACGGTCGCTAAGGTACGAGGAGAACCAATCCATTGCAGGTGAAGAGAATCGCATGCAGCGGAGTATTGCTAGGAGTATGTCTTTGTCTATTGAATCGAACGCTTTGCTTAAGTCAAGCAACACTAGTACTGTGAGTACTGTGTCTGCGTATATCATCGGTGATTTTAATTAGCGCGGTGGTGGTACAATGTGACTTCCGAAAGCCAGATTGATGGGAGTCAAGAAGATTATTTGCGTAGAGAAAAATCGTTACTTGTTCATGCGCAAGTTGCTTAAGAGCTTTTGATAAAGTGAAAAGGAAGCTAATCGGCCGATAGTCATTGTTTGCGGAGAGAGATTTCTTAGGAATTTGGCGGATTAACGCGAGTTTCCATTGCGATGGGAATTTTCTCTGTAATAAGGAGTGGTTGAAAATGTCAGTGAGCACTGGGAATATTGGATGTATTAATTTTTTTATGATCATGATAGGAATACCATCAGCACCCTGGGCTTTAGTTTTGATTCTGCGTATTACTGAAAGTACGTTAAGTTGCGAAACAGGTTTAAAGTGGAATTGTGGAGAACCGAAAGACTCGTTCGCTTTTACCGTAAGACTACTAATGACTTTGCGTTTACGTTCGGTGTCGATTGTTGTTGGGTTAGTTGAGAATCTCTTATTAAGGGAATTTAATGATATGTTTGGTGGTAATGAAGAATCCTTGTGCTTACCAATACCGAGGTTTTGCAGGTTGTTCCATAGGGTGGATGTTGTCACATTGGAGCCTGATATAGAATAAGCAAATTTTATTTTGGCATTTCTAATCTGCTGCTTGGTTTTGTGTCTAATACTTTTGTAGACATTGAACGTATTTGGACATTTATTTGATTTGAAGAGACGGAAAATTGAATCGCGTCGTGCCATCAATAGTTTTAAATCGGCCGTTATCCACGGGGCGCGAGGTTTAGAGACACGTGTAGTTTTAATGGGCGCGTATTTACCGAGTAATTGTAAAAGAAAAGCGTTAAGTGATTCGACTTTTGCGTCTATGTCATCAGCATATTCAATGATGTGCCACGAAAGACCCGCCGCATCGGCAGTAAGACTATCATAATCAAGGTTTTTAAAATTTCGTTGAGAGATGAATTTTGCTTAAATTTTGGAGAGTTTGGTAGTAGGCAAGAAAAATTAAGTCATAGGATGAAATTTCCGGGACAGATGTTATTTGTTGGTTTTAATGGTAGTATACTAAGGTTGGGCGATGTAAAAGAGTTTTTAAAAAAGACTGCATACAGAACTTAGAATCTCCTCGGACCCGCGCTTCGATGCGTTATTAGTCCCAACATGGACCACCATCCGCAGCCTAGACGAACCCGTTGACTCTACCGACTCCCGTACCGCCCTCGTCACTTGGGGGACCGTTCCTCCTGGTATGCACCTGGAGAACACCCGCTCAGCCACTCCCTTACGGCGGGCCCGAGTTAGCAAGGGAGCCATAACACGCCGAACATTAGAACTACCTATTGCTAGTAGCCCTCCCTTCCCACCCCGACTTCCCATAGATCCAGCCTCTGCCAAAGAGACGGGAGCGGATGCGAGAGCATCGGCAGAAGTGTCGTCCTCCGACAACGCCGCGAACCGATTGCAAACTGGAAGAGGGTCTGCCGAGGCATTCCCAGCTCCCAGCCTTCGCAGGACCACCCCACGATCCCCCCGGTTGGAGGCCACTCTCCAATCGTTAGGTTTCAAGACTGGAGCGACCCCAGCCCCCGAAGAGGTCCCACAAACACCCTCGATCACACCACCGACTTTCGCACTCGAGCGCACCCGAGTCGCCATCATGGCGCGGTGAGTTCTCGGGGATGGATGCGTTCTCCCAACGCGAACAAGGGCCGACTCCGCTCTTGCCACCCTCCCACGGAGGTCCGTAACCTCTCTTACCAGCTCCGTGATTCGAGACCTCATTCTCTCGAAATCAGCGTCGCATAGAAAGGAGGAAACGGGAATCCTAGGTGAAGCCATCCTAAACAATAATCTGTACTAGCTACGAATTAAATTAAACTTCAAGTTAAGGTTATACTAAGTGACTAACTAATTCGTGGACTTAAGGTCTACGCTAGAGAGGAACGCAGGTAAAAATTGAAAGGGAAGCGCTGACTCACCGCACAAACAACGTTAGCGAACAGACAAGATAGAAAAACAAGCAAGCGTTAAAACAATTTAATTAGTACACCAACAGCGATAATCAAGTTAAAACAAGTTAAGTTAGTACACAAACAGCGTAGAGTTCTTACAGAAACAATTACTACTTGAATATGAGTTTTTTAAAAGCAAGTGCTAGAAAAATACTACTGAAAAATGACGATATTGGGATTAAGAGATGCTACAATAAACAATATTAGTAAATATTAGTAAACAATATTAGTAAATGTTAGTTCTACAGCTACTGCTATTAAAGCGCCGGTCACCCGCAGGTCAGAAGCTCTCGCAGGAGGAAGTGAAAGGCACGTTCTTACCCTTCGACAGCCAGGCACTAACATATGAATGCAAGGATGCCGTTTTTCCGCAGTATGACTACTTTGCCATCTTGCGTCCACACATTACCGAAGCCAGCTAGTTTTTTTGCTTCGATGAGAAGCTTGAGTTTGGTGGTGGTGAGAGACTCGGTGATTGTAAAACCGGAGCTTTTTAGCGATTTTTTATTTCGCCATACGTTATCCCTATATTGATAACTGATGAACCTCATAATCATGGGTCGAGGCCTGGAAAAGTTCTTCTTCCCGATACGGTGGGTACGGGACATCATGAACGGACTGATACTTAATTTTAAGGTGAACTTTAGAAAATCACCAATGACTGCCAGTCCGTTTTCTCCATCCTTTTCGGGGATTCCATGAATGAGAAGACAGTTTCGGCGGCTGTATTGCTTCAGGTCGTCGAGTCTCTTGTCAAAGTTTATAAGGCGATCCTCCATCTGTCTGACTTTAGATTTCACGGACGAAATCTCTTTCATAAGCTGTTCGCAAAAACTTTTAAAATCCGTTTCCAGCTTAGTGAGACTCTCAGTACGTTGGGGACCGGATAATTGTTTGGATTTAGCTAGATCTGTGCTGAAACAATCCATTTCTGACAAAATTACAGCTAATTTGTCAGAAATTGACTTATTCTCAGCAATAAGCAAGGTGTTTTGTTCAAGAAGGGCTGCTTTGGTGGCCTTGACGGGCGAAGGATGGTAGTTACTGCGTTAGGGTAGGAGGAGGGAGGAAGCGCTTAGCTAATGAGCTACGTCTCCTATGAGGCGCAATGACTGACTAGAGTGAGGATGGATGAAGCTTTCAGTTCCTCGTTTCGACGCATCGACGTTTCCGCCTCTCCAAAAGATAGAATTGTTTGAGATCTGCCCCTGCCTCACTCTTTCGCCTAATCCGGAACTTGAGCAGAGTTTTTGATTAAAATTAAACAACTTTGCTTTCGGTGTCCGTTGCGTACGGTGGCCCATTGTGTCCGACGTTTCGCACCCTTTGCAGGTGCGAATCTTTTTCCCGCATTTATAATTACGGTGGTCTCGCCCTTTATGTAACGGCCGTTGTAGATTTCCTGCTCTCCCTCACTAATCCCCTCGATTGATCTTCATTGGACTTGTTCTGTTCCTCCCCCCTTTCACCAGTCCCCCTCACCTTACTTTTTGGCTTCTATCGGCCATTTCCCCTTCACTTCCTTCTCAGTATACTATGCTGATTGTAACAAATAAGGGAGGGAGTATGTAAATTCATCAAAAAGCATTTATGGCTGTATGAAAGAATGTGTTTCATTTTTAGAACCTTTATGTGAGAAGAAACTTTTAGATGGAATACTATATTTTGCATAGTATGAGTTTTGGGATTGTGACAAAATAAGAAAAAATAGCTCACCTCTCCGGAAAGGTAAAAGTGCCTTTAAGATTTTATCTCATTATTCGCCAGGAATGAGTACAGAAATCACTGCAATTTCGAATGGAATGCCTATTTCTTAAAATTTCCACAGTATGCTAACATATAATCATGGGAATACGGTAGTATTTAGCCGTAGAATACTGCAAAAAAGAATAAAATCGGTCGATATTTACGCATTATAATGAAGGAAAATATTCTTGAGCTTTGAAAAATCGAAAATGACGTGTAAACTTATGGGATACTATGATACTCTCGTAGAATCGAACCTCTAACTTTTTCCGGTAAATTTTATTTTCCATACCATAATTCATGGAGGTTTAAGTGCATTGCAAGTTTCAGCTCTTGATTCCTTCTGAAATGTTCTAAAAAGCTTAAGAGACAGACGGGCAGTAGATTGAGCCTTGCCTAACTGGATTGCTTCCTGCCTGGCAGGTACCTGGCACTCGAGAGTTCCCATAAGTTTAAATATGGAACAAAAAATTTAATAAGAACAATTTACCTTCGTATGAAAATATCTTCATAAATTTCCCTGCTTGGCAGTTGCACGTTATGTTTCAGCAGTTTCTTTTGCTAGGGATTCGGCTGGAGCTGTATCGGCAGTTAACTTATATTTTTCGGACGAATGTATGTTTTTCAATATTGTTATGTTCTCCACGAAATATAGATAAAATATTATTTTCATGAAAGAAATCAAATGCTTGTTTTACCCGTAAATAAACGTTTTATGGTCCCCTGTACACCTTTTGACTATTTCCTCGATGATATCTGTCTGTCTGGCGGTCGGTCTGTATGTGATAGAATGTTTTGGGCGCTCTTACTCAAAATCTTAGTCTCGTATCAATAGCAAACTTTACATTTAGAAATAATACTACACAATAGAGAGCTGATTAGTTTTTGGTATCGATCGCTCAACCGGAAGTGAATGTTTACTCTAGTCATGTTTTAGTTTTTGGCAAATAACTCTTTTAAATCTTCATAAATGTAAACTCCTTAGATAATATTATTGTCTATAACGTTTTTTGCAACATTTTATACGCATAAATAACACTTAACATAAAATATATTAATCATCATTTTTGGCGGTACTTATAAACCAACCCTACCTAAATTTTACATTTCCCGAGAAATTGTTATTTTTATAGGTACAACAAATTTTAAGAATTTTCCTTGGATAGAAGCCGAGACTCAACGTAACTCAAATGTTAATCCTCTATTTTGGCCGCATCGATCAACCAATTATCATGAAATTTTAGTTTTCCTCTGAAATTAAATTTTTATGTATTTATTAATTTTATCGTAAATCTTTTAGTAAAATCCTAGATCTTACATGCGTTCTAACAGAAAGATGCATCTTGGTTACCAAACCTTGACCATTCACTAAGTTAGGATAAAAGAAGGAATCGTACCGAATTTGGTATTTCTAGCTTTTATCGTTATGCAGGAGTTCCATTAATAAACATTTGCACAAACATCCAAACAAACTCTTCAAAATATATAATAGGTTATAAGATATTTTTTATATTTATCTAAGTGGATTTCATTTTGTTATAATTTTCCTTTCAACAACCGATGTTATTATTATTAATTTAATGTTTTGAATAAAAATGTATTATGAAAAGGTCAATAAAGAAATTAAAATATAAAAAGTTAAAAAAATACTCTTATTTCTCATTTATTCTACTCGCTTCTCTTCCACTTGCTATTTTGTCCACTTGCTATTTTGTCCACTTGCTGATTTGTCCACTTGCTATTTTGTCCACTTGCTGTTTTGTCCACTTGCTGTTTTGTCCACTTGCTGTTTTGTCCACTTGCTCTTTTGGACTTGCTCTTGTGTCGCTTGCTCTTTTGGCGCGCACCCTGCCACCTTATTTTGAGTAGACAAATTGTTTGCCGAACATGGACACTCTGCTTGCACTTGGAATTAAATCCAATTGCAAATGTGTGTGGAATTTTAAAAAATTAGGTGGGTTAAAAAATATAACTTTTGAAACGGATGAAGTGAAAAGGTTAGTGGAGAAGTGTTTAGAAATTGGAGTGAATGAGTGGAAGAACGTATGTGAACGTGTACAGAGAGTAGAGAGAGAATTTATTGAAGCAGAAAATATTATGGAGAACATCAATGAGATAATAATTAATGTCGATTCAGAAACTGAAAGTGATGAAAGTGAGTAGGATTAGTTTTAATTGTGTAGTAGTTGTGGTTTTTTGTGAATGTTTTTCAGTATTCGCCGATTTGTATACTCATTGTTTAACTAATATTTAACGCAGAATAGAGGCTAAGTTGCTTCCATTGTAATGTATTGAACACTTTCGATGTTGCATTGCATGTAGTGATGATTATTGTTGACGGATAACCAATTACTTTAATTTTCGTCTTTCAAAATGTCCCTATTCCCCAGTTTGTGACAATCGCGTATCTTATTTCGCGTAAGTTCCCGCAAATTCAAATGACTTGCATGTCCCGCAAAGCTCCGTTCAATGGGAACTGTCAAAATATTTCATTGTTTTTTTTTATTCTTTGTTATTGACTTAATTTCTCCATGTGAACATTTTTTTGTTAAATCGTCTTCATTATGCTAAAAACAATTTAAAATAACTCGTTTAAATATCCCGCGGAAACGGAATCCGGGTTGGAGAGAGAGTACGTGACGACATCGCATGCCTTGGTACTGAAAGCACGCGGTTTTGATACTTCGTCCTGTTGCTTTTCCTGATAACGTAGCTAAAATGGAGAATATGGAACTTAAGGAGGGTTGTAAGTGTTGTTCGGTACCTCAGTACTTATATACAACGATTAAAACCCCGAGAAAATTGTTCTTCACGCTACCGAGCTCCTTGAAAAGAAATAAGAATCGGAGAATATTGTGGTTGAAAGCCATGACGATACGCATTTGATATGTCGTAACTTACAACTGCATTTGTCTGCGAATATCATTTAAATCTAAATACTAGTTATATGTATGTACGTAAATGTAATGCTTCGTATTTTAGTTTATGACGTTTGTCTGCATTACATTGATATGATGCATATATTTCTGGAGAACGTTGAAAGAGTAAATTATATTTTTATGTTTTAATGGTTAACATATATATTTTAAAATAATTGTTGGAGCTTTGTGGCTATATCCAATATCAGGAGGCTATAATTTGGGTTTATTTATGTCCATTGTAAAGCCTAAAAATTTTTCGCAGTGTCTTAAAATATTTATTAATATATAACCTATTTTGAATGTTTAGAAACATTACAGATATGTAGAAAGTCATGTGGTGGGCAAATCGAATTAAAAAAAAAATAATATTCTAAAGTAGTAATGTCATGTTTTAGGTATATATTTTAAAATGTCATTATGACACTTTATTTCACTATAAATTGAGTACGGTATTAACTATGCGTTTAAACGTTACACAATTTCTGTATAAGATTTTCTATATATTTTGAAATGCATATGCCACAATTCAAAAGGTCGAGGCATAGTTTTTCAGTCCTGTGCGAAACCACAACTTTTGCATCTGAAAGGATTAGATCTCTCGGGCTTAATTATCTCCTCGAGAAATTTTACTCTTAGGACAGTGGCAATAAATAACCAAACGAAATTACCCTTGGTAGATGTTATTATGTTTCATCCCGATTGTCACCTACCTTGACCCCCAAAAAAGGAGAAAAAATAAGTATCGAATGAAGACTATCAAATCTTCTCAAATGTGAAGCCGATTTAATACGAAAATACGACTGAAGCTACTGTACTGCTCTACACACAATCGAAATAATGAGTTTTGTTCGTGCTAATATACTTTTCGCAATTATCTTTGTCACAAATCGTACAGCTGAGGAGCTTCGTTGTTTTTCGGGCGAAATTTTGACTAAGATTCTCTTTTACATTTAATCCTTCTACTGGTACCCACATAAACTTGCGAAGTCAGTCAGAAGTCTGCATGTTTAAAAGTAGTGGTATCCCATTTCTCCTTATAAAATTAGACTACTGACATTTTGAATTTCATGAAAATTCCAGAAGTCCACACGCAATGTACTGAAAAACAACAATCTCCAATTATTAACGGTGCAATCTATTAAGTATTATATTTTGTAACTAGAATAAAATATGTAATAGTTTTAGCCATCGAATAAAGCAAAACCGGAGTAATTATTTTCATATTTACGTATTTTAGTGAATAATGGAAATTAACGTTGCACCTTGAAAATCGAAACTCCTAGGTAAAGATAGGGGAAAATATAATTGCCTCCTGGAGTCGATCATGGGACACTTCGGTAAACGAAAATAGTTTTCCCTGGGTATCCTAGTTGGCAGAAACTAAATGCCGTTTACGGCATTTTTCTTGGACAAAGTGTTGAAGAGATAAAGGGGGTACGAATGGAAGGGCAGAAAGATAGTAGATAGTTGCCTTTTATTATTGTTAGATTGTTATATTAATTACTTATTGTTGATATTATTTGCCTTGCCTTGGTGAACAGTGACTGGAAGAGAAAGTAATGAATATTGTGAATTTGAATATTTTGCATACGATAACATGAAAAGAACACGAAAGTTAACTGCGGAGTAATTAATAAAGAATTTAAAATCGCCATTATTATATGTTTCTGCGTGCATTACCTCCACAAATTTTTTTCAGTGAATTTTTACCGGAGAATGTTACTTTTCAAATAACGCTTGGATAATTTGACGAAATAAACTGATGTGGGCAACACATGACTTTCTCCATATTTATATGGCAAATTACATGTTGTTAGCTCTGCGGTCGTTGTCAATATTTACTTCCGGTTTGACAATTAAGAAAAGAAAATGGAACGTTACTAAGACGAAACTAAGCATCAATTGTTAACAATAGTCTTCGGTAGGTGGCGTGGTGGTGGCACCTAAAAAATTATATATCTTAAAAAATGCATTATATGGAAAAATGTATCAAACAAATGTTTCCTACAACTTTTATTCTAATACATTTTTACATTTATCAAATATTACAGCAAATATTTCAAAATAACTGATAAGTGACAAGAGTAAACACCCACTTCCGGTCAACCGATTTTTACCAAAAACTAATCAGACCTTCAACTTTTATAAAAATGTAAAATATAAAATTTTGCGTTGACCTGGTTAATAGTTTTTGAGTTAGAGCGCCCACAAAAATCTATCACATACAGACAGTCTGACAGACAGACTGACAGACAGGCCCACTGACGTCATCGCGAAACTAGTCAGAACTTGTTCAGGGAACCTTAAAACATGTATTTCCGTTGAAATCTCGAGTTCGATTTCTTTCATGAAAACCATACTTTTTCTATAATTCGTTTATGGAGAAAGTAATGATGATTTTCTTGACTATATAAAATTATTTTTAATATAAGTATGTCACGTATAAGAAGAAAACATATTCAAATAAAATATTTTACCAGGAGTACGGTCTTACAACCACTCATTGATATATAAACTCATAAAAAATAGACATCAAAATACACATCTACGTACAATTCCTTCCTTTATAATACATATGTAGATGACTTATTATTAGGCCTCTACAAACAATTTATGCAACAATAATAAAAAATAATGATATTTTATTTTAAAATTTAGAATTGTGAAAACAAAAAAATACACAAATAGTACATAAAATAGTATCCTCAAAGAAAAACATAGCACTACATCAAGAGGTTACATTTGAAGTATTTGAATAAAGATAACGTGTGTGATAAGCAAAGAAAAAATAGTCTAATATTAAGTATTACTATTTATAAAATCAAACATTAAATAAAAAATAAAAAATATATTTATATAATAAACTAAAGTTATCATATATTATTAAACAAAGAAATTGGATAGTTTTACTATTTCAATGTGATATTTGTGACTGATGCTCTTTACAAATTTCGCTGATTCTGGGACGGATTGAGAAAATAGAAACTCTAATTTCTTCATCCAAAGACAAAAGCCGTTCTCTCTTGTTATTTTCCAGCGACGTAACTGTGGTAAACCCGAGTTCGCATAAATAAGAAGTGAAAAAATTTAGTAAAATGTCAATCGCTTTTTTTGAGATGCTTGGATATTCTTTTGAAATTTTGATCAAAAATTATTTAATGGCAGAAATTTAAATTGCATTTTCAATGTTCTATTGTTTTGGATATCAACACACTACTCCTCTTTCAGAAGGCTGAATCCACTAGCACTTGAATTTACTGCAAATGGATTTCTAACCCAGTCATATTTGGAAATTTCTAAATTCGGAAAATAATGTTTTATTTTGAGTTGCAAAGATTGCAATTGGTCTATTATCAAATTCACTACTTTTTCCTTGCCATATGAGATTGCTGTTAGGGGAAACATTTCAGGGCCTCCTTTTTTAATTCGTTCCTCCCAAATTTTCAATTTACCAACAATAGTCGCTGCTCAACCTATCAATAAAATTTGAAAAGATTTCCTGCGTGAAAAACGTCAACAGCTCCTCTTTTAGTTCATAAAATCGGATCAAAACCTTACCTCTTGAAATCCATCTTATTTCTGTATGAAAAATTAGAGTTACATGTTTTGATTCCATTGCTTCACATAATTTTGTAAAAATACGTGATTTTAATGGCCGACTTTTGATAAAATGTACCATCTGAACGACATCATCAAGAACAGTTTTTACTTCTGAATCTAATGTTTTTGCAACAAGCGCCTCTCTGTGAAGAAAGCAATGGGTTGCTATTATATTTGGATTAATTTTCTTAATAAGAGCAATGCATCATTTCTGAGTCCCTATCATATTTGGAGTACCATCTGTACAAATTCCTACGCATGAAATCCAAGATAAATTACATTTTTTATGTACGTATCAATTACATCAAAAATGTCCTGTCCCTTTGTACTTCTCTGGATTTCTCTGCAGGAAAGAAATTGTTCTATTATTTCAGTTTCCTTTACAAAACGAATAAAAGCCAGTGCATGACATTTACCGCTTATGTCAGTCGACTCATCGACTTGAATAGCGAAACGTCTATCACTTACCGTTCCTGTGACATGTTTTTCTATATCATTTGACAAATCGCTAATCCTAACCGTATCATTAGAAAGAGGTATTTTATCTATTTCGTTGGCAGCATCATCACCTAACATAATTCTAACAATTCCTTTACAGGCAGGAATTATTAAAGTATCTCCAACTGTATGAGGCTTTTTTGTTTCGCAATTAGCTCTGACACAATATATCTTGCTTCCAGAGCTTGATCAGGAGTTGAAAATTTTTTCACAAAACTTGTTGACTGTTTACTTTGATCTTTCAAAATTCTTTTAAAATATTCTATGTTTTTGTCTTGCAAGTGCTCATGTTTTGATAAGAAATGCCGCTTTAGTCTGCTAGGGACCATAGAGTCATTGCATAACTTGTATCCGCAGATAATGCACATAGGTATTGGATTATTCTTATCTCCGGTCCAGGTAAAACCCAAACCTAGGTAAGTCACTGTATTGTCTACTTTTGATTTTAGAAGATATCTTAGGAGACGCATTTGAATGTATTGTCGTCACTGTTTCATCTTATTTCGTTTTCTTCACTACAAATTTTTCCATTTTAATGAAGGTAAAATGTATCCCAGATTAATAATTCTCGGAAAACTGCAAGAAACTAAGGAAAGAGATATTCATTGAACAAATGAATAAATTAAATACAAATAATTAATAAACTTTAACTACCAACAAAAAATTTACTCTAATGTTCTCAAATAAATTTCTGAGTTAGAGATTTCTTCTGGAAGGTGTAAGAAGGATTAAAAATCAAAACTGGTGACGGAAAACAATATCATGCCTACATATAAAAATATGCTAAATAAGATTGAACGTACACTACTGGGACTATAGCAAGACAATGAAGCGCATTGGAAAAGTGAGTTAATTAAAGCATATTAGATGTAATAACCTTACTTTAAAAAAATCAAAAACCCACTTTCATTCACGGCGAAATAGATATATTCTCTTAAGAATCGGATGTTCAGTAAGATCGCCGAAATAAATCTGAAATTGTCTTGTACTGCAACTTTTAGCACTTGGTTCAGATTCACGAAGAAAATCTATGCAGAACGTTCCAATGCTGGATAACACAACTCCACGCACCGAAGAGAAAATAAATATCCCCGTAACGAAAAATAAGAGAATATACTCGACCGAAGAAGTCGTTACTTTGTTGCATTCAATATAAAAAATAATAACAGAAATACTATGCAGAAACAGACCAATTGTGTTCAATTTGTTCGAACATCACCAAATATTTTCTGCTAGTATTGGGACAAAATGAACACAATAAGTCTGTTTCTACACAATATTGTACTTAAAAAGTTCCTAAATCAGAGATAATATCCCGCGAATAAATTCTTGGAACGAGAATGGGAAAAGACGGCTATAAGGGAGAAATGAGGAACAAGATTATCGCCGTCGAGGGAAGACCACCTGGAAGTTTTGCGTCACCCCTACACATCTCCCTCGTCACCCTAGGGTGACGAGTCACCCCGGTTGAGAAACACTGGTCTAGACTGTAGATATCCGTTTCTCTTTCTACATGCGTCGAGCGATCCATGCCGTACCTCTTAGATTGCCCGATCTGAACGGGGCTTTATTTTCGACCTAGAATCGTCTGGTGGCGTTTTATCAGAATCCGTGAACCGAAGGTCGTAGTCTCCCCTTGTTGGTGGCGCTGTTTTTATTTTCTTAATGGTTGAAGTATCGGGGTTATATCCAACATCAGAAGGCTTTGGTTTGAGTTTAATTATGTTTTATGTAGTCTAAATTTTTTTCCCAATTCCTTAAAATATTTATTATCATGTAACCTATTTGTAATATTTAGAAATATTACAGGTATGGAGAAAATCATATGGTGGCCACATCAGATTTTTTCTTTTGAATGCGGGTATTTATTCCTTATTTTTAATAGTTATTTTGTATAATAGATAGTGAATTTTTCACTTTTTTGCACTAGAACTCGTATATGTTTGTTAGTTTTGAGATGATTTACAACATCTGAACCTCCTCCATGTCCTATTATTAAATTCCACGTTACACATGGTGCACTGAACCATTTCATTGTCATCGTATTCGTGATCCTTTTTTAAAAAGGGAAATAATTTTTTCATCCCTTCTTCAAACGTACATCTTCTCTTCGGCATGGCTAACAATACAAGTATTTATATATTATAAAAGATAGTGTACCGTAGTTTTGTTACCACAAACTCTTGGCTGTACGCGGTATTATGGCTGTAACTAGAACTAGGTAATGTACCACAGATATGTGAAAGTCAAGATTTGGTGTGTGCATCAGGTCGCCCAGAGTATTTGGTGTAATATTTAAAAAATGACCAATGAGATTTTTTATGACCGTGTCATTGGAAAATGGGGCATATTTGCGTCCCGAAGATAATTATGGGGCACCTGGACACTTATCTTAAGAACGGTTCATTCACGGGTAAAACGGGACGAATGGGATCCCTAATCTAGAGAGATTCTTGCCCTGGCACCACGCACTCTAGAGTGTCCCTTACCTTATGTAATATGCATTCTAGAGCAGTGGTTCCCAAACCCAGGATCCCAAAGGCCTAATGATAGGTCGCGGATGACCCCCCGACTCATCTATCCATCAATATTAATCTAATATTTAATCAGCTGTTTGCGAAATTGCAACAGCATCTTGGAAGCGACTAACGACGACGCTTGCAATAACAATTAAGCCGAGCAAACAGTGATGTTTATATTTTGATAAATATCAAGTAAATTAATGCTTGCAGTTTTCTTTGTTCTAAATCAATTTGAAAATTTTTCCTAAAATTTCAGTGAAGGAATGCCTCTCATTTTCTTTTTCTTAAACTCATTTCAAAAGTTGACCTTTATATAGAAAAAATAAAATTGGAAGAAAGTGAACAATTTTGTCTACTATTTGTTCTAAATGTTTTATTTAATATTATGCTAGTAAATAGAAGGCGTTTTGGAAATATCCTGAGTAGATACCGGTACCATTTAGATCGCAATACGAATGTAATTTTAAATTTTCGGTATTAGACAAAAACGTTTGATAATCACTGATCTATAATGTTACTTACCTGGAGTGCTGAATGTCTGGTACATCGGCATTAGCCTACTTGTAGCGAAGAGTTACAAGCAAGCCAACCGCTTTACGTCCATTTCTTTAAAAAATAATTTTCGGGAGTAGTATTTTAATTTGTTTCATATATATATATTTTAAAATCTCGTTATGACACTTTATTCCACTATAAATTGAGTACGGAAATAATTATGCGGAAATACGTTTCACAATTTCTACATCAAATATTCTATATATTTTAAATATTTTTAAAAGTATATGCCATAATTCAGGAGGTCGAAACAGCTGTCATGTGGGGAACCACAATATTTACATCTCCAAAGATTAGATCTCTCCAGCGTATTTATCTCCTCGAGAAATTTTACACATAGGAAAGTAGTAATAAACATCCCAACAAAATTACTCTTCGTAGATGTTATTATGTTTTAGCCCGATTGCCACGACCCTCAAAAAAAGGATTTTGTCTTTTTCTGTTATCAGTATAAAAAATAAGTATCCGATGAAGACCTTCAAATCTTCTCAAATGTGAAGCCGATTTCATACGACTAAAGAAACTGTGCTGGTCTGCACACAATCGAAGTCGGGATTTATGTTCGTGCTAACATATTTTTTGCAGATATCTTTGGTACAAATGATAGAGCAGAGGGGCATTTCAAGACGAAAAGCTGTCGTGAACTGAATTCAATTCCAGTAATTAACAGTAATCGATAAAATCGACTGGGAGGATAAAGGTGTATCGGCGCTAAAGGAAGAATACTTTGCAGGCAAAATTGAGTTACTTTGTTGCTCAAAGGAAAGAGTTGCTCCATCCATTCTTCATTACAGAGGGAGCAATTCTTCTGTAAAAATGGGAACACCTTAAAATTTTCATATCGGAGCAATGACAATATAATCATCGATCTCGAAACAAATCGAAAATTCCAAGTCTGTAAGAAAAATATGAAAATTTAATACGATTCGTTCGGCGGCCAAACGGGTTTCACTTCGATAAACACATTCCTTTGAATTTAAGACGGACTAATAACGCTTTATATCAAATGAAAACCTTACAGGCGATTTTATCCAGTTTTCTTATATATCCCGACAAGTGTAGAGACATAGAAACACTCTCCAATTGAAAAGTTACCATAATTAACGTAATTATTCCTGTTCATTACGATGTTTACCTAAATTCCATCATATCACGTGCATTTTAGTTTCCGAAACAAGTTTGAATTATGGGTCAGTCGAGGGGACTGATGAAACACTCGGCAGAAATCCCGCATCGTGAATATTCGAAATTGCATCAAAAAGACGTGTTCTGGACATTAACACTTTTGCTGAAAGTTAGCAGATTATTCGGACTCGCACCTTTCCCATTGGAACTTGCTAGCAACTGTGAAAGCGGCGACTCTAAAATTGTTGTCAGGTACAGCGTCGTAATTTACTTTGTGGTTACATTCGCTCTTGTTTGGGACTTTGTTAACGTTGTCGAAATTATGAAAAATATAGGCCTAGAAAGGGCAGTTTTATTTTATGGGAAAACGGTGGTTTTCTTCACCGTCATGAGCAACTGCTTGGTTTTATTTATCCACCGATCCATGATACACGGGTTGTTAATAGATCTGGTAAAGTTTGACGAGAGGCTTGGAAGACTCAAGATCTGCATCGACTCGTATAGTTTTCGCAGGAACGTAAGAATACAAATGTTCGTTTGCTGGCTTGCTATATTTTTATTTTTTCTCATATATATTCCTAATTTTTCGATGTTCTCTCACGGGAAAAGAATAAATAGATGTTTCTCCCTTATTTTCACGACCTCCTGTCTATTATTGCCCCGGCTGCAACAGTACAATATTTTGTGTCATCTGAAATTGGGGGTGTCGTGCTTAAATAAAGAAATAGGTCAGATAGCATCAATAAGTCCCTTCGCAGACATGCCGTCGCAAGGATCTAAAATTATTTTCGCGAAGCGTTGTAAACTATGGAAGTCTCTCTATCTTGATCTCTACAAGATAAGCCATGCCGTGAACAATATCTTCGGAAGCTCAACCTTGCTCAACTCTGCGTTCACTCTGGTGAACATAGTGGGGGTGCTATTCCTGGTTGTGGTGACCTTGACGTCGGATGTTTCAAATTATAGTCTCAATCGATTGAAGTCGTCCATATTTTGAACTGCCTTCGAAGCGTTTGGAATATTCCTCATCCTGAAGTCATGCCAATACACAGCTGAAGAGGTGAATAAAGAGCAATTTTACATTCTTATTTCGTAAAAACATAAATGGTAAAAGTTCGAATTGTTTCTTTGAAAATGTGTATAGATATATAATCGTTGTTATTCGGGCAAAATTTTGACCAAGATTCTCTGTTAAATTTAATCCTTTTACTGGTACTCACATAAACTTGCGAAGTCAGTCAGAAATCTGCATGTTTAAAAGTAATAATACACCATTTCTCCTTATATAATTAGACAACTGATATTTTTAATTTCATGAAAATTCCCAAAGTCCACACGCAATGTACTGAATAATTACAATCTGCATTTATTAACAGTGCAATCTATTGAGTGTGATATTGCTGCGACTATATAATATGATATTTTATACTGTTAGCCGTCGAATAAATCAAAAACGGAGAAATTTAGTCTATATTTACGTATTTTAATAAATGATGGAAATTAACATTGCATCTTGAAAATATAGTTGCCTCCTGGAGTCGATCGTGGGACACTTCCGTAAACGACAATAGTTTTTCCTGTATTTCCTATTTGGCAGAAACTAAATGGCATTTATAGCATTTCTCTTGGACACCTTGTGGAAGATATAAATGGGGGACGAATGGAAGGGCATAAAGATAGATAGAATTGCGTACGGAAATTGAGTAATATATATATATATAGATGTATATATATATATATGTATATATATATATATATATATATATATATATATATATATATATATATATAAGGCTTAGTGATAGTCGAATTTGAAAGTTTGCAACGCTAGATCTCCGAGTCTACTTGGCCGATTTTCCCGAATCATTCACTGAATGATTAAGCGGAATCTCAAAGGGGTTGGTGCTTAATTTTGTAGTTCTACCTTAAGCTGTTTCAAAGAATGGCGATTTTTCCGCGAACACCCATTTTTCTACGCTACTTTATGACGTTCGGCGGGTGGTGGGAGGGGTGATTGAAAGAGGGGCGGGCGGTGGGAGGTGTGATTGGTAGAGGGGCGGGTTGTGGGAGGGATGAGTGAGAGATGAGCGTGCGGTTGGTGTGATGAGTGAAAGAGGGGCGAGTGCAATCCAGAAACGCACCCGAGCAACGCCGGGTCACAAAGCTAGTAATTGTATAAAAGATTACAAGACAGAATTTAGTTGCATGGAAAGTTAATCTGATTGTTCTATGTCAGGACTTTGGAATCAACATCATAGGTAGTCTGTCTATAGACATGTTAGTGATTATTCATGGTTAAAACTGGTTCACCATATATTCCTATTTTCCACTGTCTTCGTAACTTGATAACTTTTCCTTTCCAATCGTCTATCATCTGAAACCTTTTCCTTTTCTTTAATATCTTCATCAACATTACTGAATTTACTCTATCAAAGGCCCTCTGCCAGTCTACGTAACTTACGCAGATATCTTGACTACTCTATTTTTCTTTCAGATATGTTTCTAACTACCCCTATAGCATCTCTAGTTCCTCTTCCTTTTCTGAAACCGAATTGATCTTACCCTACAATTTCTTCTACCCTTTTCTCTTGCCTTTTATTAAGAATCCTCGTGATGATCTTTGAAGTGTGTGACAGAATGCTTATCGTTCTGTAGTCTTTATACGGTATTGCCTTTGGCTTCTACTTTAGGGGGATAATTGTTACTTCTAGGATATCCCGAGGCCACTCTCCCGTGCCGTAAATCTTATTAATAATTTTCGTGATCGCTTTGAGTCCTTCTATTCCCATGACTTTATGTACCTTTGCCGGTATTCCATCGCCGCCTTTGGTTTTCCCTTTCATTAGTTCCACTGTCGCTTTTTCTACTTCGCTGTCCGTAATAATTGGTCCAAGTTGTATTTTTCAATCTTTTCCTTATCTTCTACTCCTTTTTTTACTGATCCTACCTGCTTGCTGTATAGTTCCTTAATGTATTCTTCCCATCCTTCGTTTCTGAGACTATTTTCCCATCCGTATCCATAATTCTTTTTTGACGAATTTTATTAGACTTCTTATCTTATAATTGCAGTGCCCTAATATTCTACCGACCAAACTTCTCCATTTCTTGTATTTCATCACATTTTTCTTTTATCCAATTTTCTCTACCTTTGTCTGTTACCCTCTCGTCTTTTTATGTCTATAGTGTGCTCCTCCTCCTTCACTTTTCACTCTCATTCATTTTCTCCAGCATTTCCTTAGTGATCCATAGTTTTCTGATTCTCTTCTGCTGTTTTCCAATCTCTTTATCCAAGGTATAGTTGACACTGGTTTTACTTTCTTTCCATTCTATATCCACGGTCTTTGGTTTGTTTTCCAAATTTCTTAGGTGATCTTCCAACGTCATGCTAACTACATCCTACCTTTTTTCCGTTTTTCTAGTCCCCAAGTCTGTCTGTATCTTCTCGTTTTTCTTATTTGTTTGGGCTTTGAACTTACGTCAACTATTAGAATCAATGGTAGCTCCTGGTAATGCCTTGGCGGTGGTTATGCTGTTCCTGAATCGTTCTTTTACTAGGATGTTATCTATTTAGCATCTAATTCTATCTCCTGGGCTTTTTGATGTGTGTAACCTTCGTTTATGGCTTTTGACCATGTATTAATCACCATTATTGATGCATAATTCTACCACTAATCCCCCATTATTATGCAGTTTACCTGTTTTCATCCGTCTTTTTTCTAAATGTCATGAATTTGCTCATTAATCTCCTCGATTTCTTCCTCTTCATGAGTTGACTTCGGCATATATATCTGAATTATCAGCATGTCCACTGGGACTGCCTTTAACTTTATTGTCATGAGTCTATCGTTTGTGTTTATTGTCTTTGTCACGCTTTTCATCATATCTTTCCTAAGTACCAGAGCTACTTCCTTTTCCCCACAATTTCCTCCAGAGTAAACTGCTGTGAACTCTTTCGAGTTGAGCTGTCCTTCCCATCTATTTTCGCTCAGTCCTATAATGTCAACTATTTCTTCTCATTTTTTCTTTCGAGTTCTCTTGCATTCACGCCTTTCTCATAGACCTTACGTTCCAAGTGCCTATTCGTAAAAATCTTTCGTGTTTTTCTCAAGGCAGTCCCCTCCCGGAGATCCGATTGGGGGACTATTTTACCTCCGGATTGTTTTACCTCGAAAGAACTCATATTGTACTACCTGATAATCACTACTAGGGGTTGTAATGTGGTAGTTTTCTTTCTTGCTTTCCACATCGCAGTACTTTGGCTGTTCAAATCGTCCCGATCAGGCCTACAGCTATATTGGATATATACCCAGCGAACATTATTTGTTTTCCGCTCTATGCCTCACTGACAGTACTGCTGTTTACTTCCAGGCACCGATGGTAGTTTTTATAAGACTTCATTCGCGGGGTCTGAACCCCGGAACTTTGTCATGGGAAGCCGACACGCTAACAACTGCACCACCAGTGCATGACTATAGAATCATCAACTTTATTTTGTTTGTAGCTAAAGTAATTCTCAGGATTTCTAACGGGAGGCTAGAAGCAAAGGCTAATAACTATATAGATGTAGTTGAAATTTCAGAATGGTCGTGACAATAGGGATGTCATTGATATAATGAGACAACATTGAGTACTAGAAGTATGTATGCGTGTGCCTTGTCTATTTGTAAAATTGCTTTGATAATTATTTATGGTCTAAGTTAGGGGTCGGCGACATATTTGAAGTGAAGAACTTTTTTTTTCAAATTTTAAATGAAATCTAACGAACATGTTTTGTAAAATACGTATTAAATACAGTAAAACTATGTTTAATGGCCCCTTGAATAGCACGATTAATGGCACAGAACTGTTAAATTCGTGTAGATGCCATAAATATTTTATACGTATCTGGGACAAATAACGACACTTGTATTGAGATCGCGATGGCTACAAAAGTGAAAAGATATGCCTACGCTGTTAGCTTTAAGCTTCAGCCTATTCAATACGCAAAAACGCATGGAAACCGGGTAGCAGCACTTCGTTTCGGTCCAACTCCAACGGAAAAAAAATGATTCGTGAATGGAGAAAACGAGGGAAAACTGAAACTGATGGGTTAAGAGAAATGTAGTCTTCGTGAAGTTGGTTTTAAATGGATACAAATAAGGAGGGAGTGATGGATAATAGAAAAGAGGGAGTTTGTTATTGCTGTGTTGATCAAAGTCGTTATTTGCGAGGTAAAAAGAGTTGAAGAAGAAAAAGTTCTTGTTGATAGTACGTATCTTTATCATAGGGTGGTCATAATTTTTTCACCACATTTAAAACATACATAAAGCACAAAGATCAAGAGATATTGTGAAATGGTTTGCATTGCTTGAATGAACACTTGAACAAATTTTAGTACAACTCAATGTGGGCACCATTTTCATACTGTCAATGGATCTGTAAAATGAAAAGTAGCCTCTATTAATCAAGAAACCTGACTGAGCACGCTTAACCGTGAGCTTCTGAAATTTAATGCTGTGATATCAAAAAGGACGGCGGTCGGTGAAAATAATTTGGTGTTAAATTGCTTTTATCCGTCTGTGGTCAATAGTGTATAGAAACCTCGTAGTAAGCATTTTACTACAAGTTGCAATTTACCGCTTGGTGACCTATCTTTTCAATCAAGACCGTTAATGTCGCGGGAGAATGTGCGTTGGGAGTCGCAGATCATTGCTCAAAGAGCCGCAAGCGGCTAAGGAGCGGCGGGTGGCCGTTTCCTGCTATAATCTGATAGATGTATTTAGGACCGGAGGCACAGGAATAATAATAGTATGGAACCTGGTTTAATCAGATATTAAAGATGACATAGCATTACTGAGTAATTCTGATTATAGTCGATAGTTGTTCGTTAATTCCTTAAACAAAATGTCAATGGCATTCAGGATGCAAATTAATATCATGAAAACAATTGGGAAGTTATTTTCTAAGATTGGGGATAGCCAGGTCATGTTACAGTAAATGGTGAAAGCCTCCAACTGATGGATTTTTAGCCTACTTTCTAGAATGGAAATAGATTTATAGTTTTGTCGTTGTGTCCGTCTGTATGTCCCTCTCCCTATTAACTTTTTAACCAATATAGCGTTTTTCATGATACGTGGTGGAATTATCTTACTACATGGGTCGAGCTCCCCAGGATAGTTTTTGTTGCGAAGATTAAAGTCCCGGGTTGTATTCCAGGAACTATACTTCCCATTTGATTTACATGGGAAATTTGAAATCCCTCGTGTAGGGTAATTTTCTCTTACATATTTAAATATCTTAGAATTGTAACATCGGAGCGGGTTGTGTATTATTTTCTGAAGAAATGAAAGAAAATTCTAATTTTTATCGTAGAATTTTGCTTATCGATTTTATTTTATAGAATTTCGCGTAAATACTGAGGATTTTGCATTTTTTAACACTCATTAAGAAAGTGTTTTCATAGAAACTTCTTTTGTTGGACTAATATTCGATATATTCTAATATATACACTCGTTATTTTTGCCGCACAAGTTCGCGTGATCAATTTAATATCCCGTTCAAATGTATTTGTAGTATTTTATAACGCTAAATTATGAAATTTGGGAACACAAAAAGCTTTGTATCCGCGATTACTTTAAAGCTATCAAAGCAAATATTAGTATTAAATAAATAATTAATTGGAAATAGGCATCATAAGTTCTGTTTGCATCATTTTGTTTTACTAATTTATGCATTATTCTGTCACGGGATAGAAAGAGTACGAAAGAGATCAGGACAATGATAGCAATAGCAAAGATGGCATTTACGAAACGACGAGACTGACTAAGCGTCAATTGCTTACAAAAGTTTCCATCAGGTGGTGTGACGGTAGCAGCTAAATAGTGTAATTATTAAAATATCTCTTAAAAAATGCATTGTATGGCAAATGGAAATGGAAAATTATAAAAACGTATATCTCATATTATATGAACTATTCCTTTGATAAATAATTACATTATGAAATTATTGGTAACCCTTGATCTCCAAATTAATTTTATTTCCCGTCTTTAATCACTCTTTATGGCTTAGGCTCGGTAGATTGGTTTTCAACGCACGTTTTATTCTTAAGAAGGAATAATATCAGTTGATTTTTCAATGGAAAGATAATTTTGTATTTGTAACAAATCCTCACGTAATTTCACGCATTTTCATGGGTAATTAATTTTCATACGGCGCTTTTAAAATAGTTTTGCGTTTTTCAGTATCACTTTGACGCGCCATAATGGATATAATACGTGTACTATCTCGTGCGTCCGGTTGTTTGAAATTGATTTATGAAATGGTCCTGTCTGTGTGTTTGTGTTCCCTTCTAACAAATTTTACATAATTCCATCGATTTTCATGAAACGGTATGAGGCTAATGCTGCCAGTGCCCACCTCTGTTCTGTATTTTATTTGACGAAGATTGTAGTCCCGTGTTTGACTCCAAGAACTCGGAATAAATTTGTAAGTCATTTATTATGAGTTGTGAGAATTATCCGTCATTGGGAATTCAATGAATGTATCCTAAAACGCACCGTATATTTATCGAGAGTTTGGGAAATCAAATATGCAACGATGCGTCCCTCAACTTCGCTTTTAGCATTCTACCTCCAAAAATTATTTGTAACCCATAAGTTTTCATTCAACGCAGGAATAAATTGAAAGTCATCAATTCGTATTTAGGCCTATCGCTAAGGTAGCCAAGTTATGAGTAGTTGATTCCGAGAGATTTCCACTTCATGAGTAAAATTCCGAGAGATTTTTTCTAGATCGAAAAACATCTTAAGTGAGCAACGAAACTTGTTTTATTTATATAGTTATTAGAAGTCAATGATTATTTAAATTTAATTTAATTGTTAAAGTTAGGGTTACCATTTAGTAATTTTCTGATTCCGTCAGGTATGAGTACATAGGTAGTTAATTGTGAAATTGTTTGTAGGTAAAAAAATAGCTAATGGAAACACTAAACCTTGTTTTATTAATTATGTTGAAAAATATCAATATTTAACTTAAAATTTTTAAAATTCTTCCATTAAATATAATAAAAATCGAATTTCTTCAAAAGAAATACTTTATTTATTTAAGTTGAACTTGGATACCAAATATTTCGAGCAGTCTCCAAATGTTCTAGTTTTGGTAGTAAAAACGCAGGGAAATCTTTATAAAATAATAAAAATTAGTGCATATTTCAATTTTTTCCTTGACTTGATCCACACTTAATTTGTATCAACCTTTACCGAAATATCGATGGATAACATTAAACACAGGTTCTCGGGCTTCCTTGGATACAGGATCTGAAAGCACAAACGTTAATATTTTATTTTAATCTCCGCCAATTCAATTTATTTTTCAAAAAAATCGACACAATCTCGAATGTTTCCTGATAGATTTCAATTGTTATAAAAACCAGGCAACGCTTGAGTGGCACGTCAGAGGCAGTAACCAGTATGATCCTTCGTGATGGGCATATTTATACATTATGTATAGCTTCATTGGAATCAAAGGAAATGTTTCTACCAAAATCTTAGTTTAATATAAGGTAAAAAGATTGGTAAAGCCGAAAATTACACTTTTATGAAGATTTAGGGCTCCCGAACAAGTCCTACCAGATTTCGGGGGAGATGTATCTATGGTAGGTTAATGCCGACCCAACCCTACTAATTGCAAAAATGAATACGCGTTCAGCAGGATCTTAGGCCTCGCGCCGTTTCTCATAGAAAGACAGCATGACGATGACGGGAGGTCACTTAACTTTGCCACAGTTTACAGCATCTCGTTGCACATAATGTGGATATCATTCGGACTAGTGACTTTTCGGTTTTCCACTGTATGAGAATACGAGTCCATACTGGAGTCCATTAGACTCGTTGGTGCAAAGGTTTTGGGCCTTCGTCATCCAAGCTTTAGTTTTCGCAAGCTCCTACAGTTTACTTGCTAAGTGATCTGACATAGACGGGGCTTACGAGAAATTCGTTAAAGTTGACGATGCTACTTGTATGAAGCATTTCGTAATCGATGGCAACGCCGCTAGCATCAGAAAGTTCGTTGAGAAGGAATTGTTGTTGTTTGGGATATGAGCGTTCGGTTATGTCACATTTTCCAACCCTTGATGAGTCGATTAGAGTGAGGATGGATGAAGCTTGCATTTCTTCGTTTCGACGTATCGACGTTTCCGCCTCTCCAAAAGATAGAAATATTTGATGTCTGCACCTGTCTCATTCTTTCGCCTAAGCCAGAACTTGAGCATAACTTTCGGTTAATGAAAAACAACTCGGCTTTCGGTGTCCGCGTCGTACGGTGTCCCATTGTGTCCGACGTTTCGCACCCTTTGCAGGCGTGAATCTTCTTCCCGCATTTATAATAACGGTAGTCTCGTCCTCTATGTAACGACCGTTGTAGAGTTCCCTCTCACCTTAAACAAACCCCTCGATTGATCTTCATTGGACTTCTGTTCTTCTCCTCCCCTTTCAATAATCGCTGGTCAACTGGTTTCCCCTTAACTTTTCTTATTCACTTTACTCTCCCCATCTCTTCTATTGGTCTCATGATTTCTTCAATTTCCCCCTCACCTCACTTGTTGGTTACGATCGGCCCTTTGTCCTTCACTTCCTTCGTATGATTCTCTGCTGGTCGTAACAAATAAAAGGAGCTGTATGAATGAATGTGTTACAATTTAGAATCTTTATGCGAGAAGAAACTTTAAGTTGGAATTCTATATTTTTGATAGCACTATTAGTTTTGGGATTGTGACACAATATGAAGAAATCGTTCACCTCTCCGGAAATATAAAAGTGCCTTTGGGATTTTATATTATAGTTTACTTATAGTATTCGTTATTTTACGCCAGGAATGAGTACAAAAATCACTACAATTTCGAAGAGAATGTTTATTTCTAAAAATTTCCACAGTATGCTAACATATAATCATAGGAATACGGTAGTATTTAGCCGTAGAATAATGCAAATAGAAATAATCGGTCTATATTTACGTATTATAATGAAGGAAAACATTCTTGAGCTTTGAAAAATCGAAAATGACGTGTAAACTTATGGGATATTATGGTACTCTCGTAGAATCGAACCTGTAACTTTTTCCCGTGTATTTTATTTTTCTAGACAATAACTCATAGAGGTTTAAGTTTGTTTGTTTGAGTGCCCAGTCAATTCGCCTCTCTTACAGTACAAAATGGGTATCTCAGAGGTAGGGCAATGAATAACCGGGGAAGGAGGAGGGAAACCCGGTGCCGGCATTTGCCTGCTCTTACGAAGAACACCAGGGGGGCCAACAGCTTAACGTCCCTTACCAAGGACGGAAGAGCTGAATTTGCGCGGTCTCCTTAAACCACGCAAACAGGGGGCCGGGCGACCTTGGAAAATCCTACTTGCGCAGGATACGTACCGATGACTTTTTCAAGCATCGGGCGAGTAGCAGCCAGCGTCCTAACCACTACAACACCGGCACCCCGTAGGTTTAAGTGCATTGCAAGTTTCAGCTCTTGATTCCTTCTGAAATGTTCTATAAAGCTTAAGAGACAGACCAGCGTCCTAACCACTATACCACCGGCACTCACCCCCCTCCCCCCTTCCCCCCTCCCTAGCACAGTTTGAGTGCCCAGCCGATTCGCCTCTGTCCTACGCACAGTGTATATCACAGAGGCAGTGCAATGAATAGCCGGGGAAGAGAGGCGGGAAACCCGGTGCCGGCATTTGCCTGCTCTTACCAGAGGGGCCAACGGCTTAACGTCCCTTCCGATGGACGGAAATGCTGAGTTTGCGCGGTCTCCTCAAACCACACAAACAGGGGTGCGGGCGACCTTGCGAAAATCTTACTTGCGGAGGATTCGTACCCGCTGCCTTTTCAAGCGGCAGGCAAGTAGCAGCCAGCGTCCTAACCACTACACCACCGGCACCCTTCCCCTCCCTATTAATATATAATTATAGATGACCATTCTCGCACGACGGCATTTGTCATGCTGCGAACTATTGTTTCATTGACTTCAATATATAAAATAAACATTATTATATATTACTACGTTCATTACCTCAAAATTAAAATTACAGTCTGCGTATTTGTTACCGCAGAATATTACTTTTCTAATATCGCCTTGATAATTTAAAAAAAAACAAAAACAGAATATAACCCAATCCACCGCCGTAGGAGCTAACTTAGCAATTCCCTCTCTTATCAGCAGTTCGACAATGAAGCCTATTACGTTGCATACGATGTATTTGGGTATTTCCTAAGCTGAATTATCGAGCTCAAGGGCCCATTCATAAAAACCCCGAAACGCGGGTCTCCTTAAGCACCGTTTAGACCAGGCAACCAGTATAGAACGACAGACGAATTGAAGGCAAATTGAATGCACATCGACCGTGTACACCCCCTTTCGCCTTGGTAGTTCTACAAGCTTTGCGATTCCACAAAAGTAGAGAGTGCCTCTACTTTTTCGGAAGCGATTCCACCAGGAGATGCCGAGCATTACCGAACCTGCCCGAACTGACTCCGAAAATGGCCATGTGCTGAAGCCCGCGTTTTTAACACTGCGAGATACACCTGATGAAAAATAACATCGATTTAACGTTACCCCAGTTATTTTTATATTCTTATAATGAATAATTTATTGATTTCACTACGCTTACTGAAAATATTGATTAAACAAAGTGATACATAATGGTATTACTAACACTTAAAAACTAAAGTAATAGTAATATATCACCTACAAAGCTGAAATACCATGATAATATATCATTTGTCACTCCTGCTTGCACGATTCTTGCAAAAGTGTTCTAAAAAGTATGTTTAGCATTGCTCATAATGATACTTATAGTTCCGATTTTTACAGAAAGTAGTAGGGATAAGGTGTAGGGATAAAGAAAGGGGGAGAATGTTATAAAAACAGGAAGAGCATGGTTGGAAGGAAGTGAGATTGATTGATTGATGGTGAATTTTTTAGGGCGAGATTGAGACTGGTCAGGGAGAAAGAGAAATTATAAATATAAAAATGAAGATATTGGTAATGAAAACACTATTATTTTATTAAACTAGTGTAATTTCCCGTCATAAAGGACGGATACCCATGAATGAAGTATTAAGTGAAAATAAAAAATATGAGAATAATTGATGAAGCCACCCGATAGATGCACTTAAAAGTAAAAAATAAATATAAAGTTCATTTAATGGAATATTTCACAAAGTAAAAATTGTTTTGGGTGTATCAAATTGGTTTTTGTTGAAGGTTACGCCACACAACTTTTGCATGACCAAACATTACACAATGGTATGTAGGTACATGGGTATTATATGTGAATCATTTGTATATAAACACATTTATTTCAAGGCAGTGACCTGCGAAACTTAACGTATTCAATGCAGGATTAAAGGAATCGAAAAATTCTGAACCCAAATCTTTTTCGGCTCGCATAATATGCCCAAGAGAAAGGTGAGATTCTAGGAAGTCGGTGAATGTCGTGAGGGAGAAAGGAAAAGCTGTCCCATTAGCGATGCTCCCCCAGTGAGCCTCCCGAGGTGTGTTTCCTTCGAAAATTTTCTTTTCTCGATTCCATAAAAGGGTTTTTCCTGATACTTGGTCCCTGAATGAGCGGAAAAACTCCAGGCAATCGCTCAATGAACGCCCATCCCTTCTCAAAATGAATTGTTCGCATCTTTAGCCAGTTTTTCCTTATTATATAGTTACAGAAGACATCGCTAAACTTCTCTCGGACAAATCCCTATATCCGTTATCCTTTTTACAGGTTAGTAGTTTCTTATATATATATGTATAAAAATATGAGGAATTTATATTTATAATGCTCGGTTTCTGTTTCGTGAAAGACAAAGAAGAATCAGAAATTGATGCAGTTCTTATTTTTTGATAAAAGTTAGCAGGTAGGAGCGGATGACAAACACCTTTCCCCATTACGAGAAACAAACCATTTACCTGAAAGTAGTCTCTAATATGTATATATACTTTAAATTAATTTCAAGCGGACATTGGATTTAGCGATAATTAAGGACGAGGTGATTTTTTTCTGTGGATTTAATGCAACGACTGACTGACGTAGGGAATTAAGTTTTCGTTAAAATTACAGAAATGCTTTTACAGCAAAATTTCTCATATAATTGTAAAAAAAGGAATCTTGTGTTTTGGGTGGCCGTCTCTAAATGTTATCTTTCTGACCTTGTGTTTTTATTTATCGCAAAGGATTACCTTAATTACAATATTTGCCCTAAATGTGTGATTTAAACGTTAGATATGATTGATTTCGCGGTGTAGGCGGAAAAAGATGAATAGCATAAGTCACTTTATTAATTTTTCTTTAAGCTTGTTTAAATGGGATGAGCGAATGTCAGACTTTTCTAATTTTTATTTCCAAAAGAATAAAAGCTTGCACATCGTGAAGCCCATTTTTAGGTGTTACCTTAAGAGAAATAGAAATGATCTCATGTACTTGAACTCGGGTCGTTGATCCAAATATTTATTTGTTTATCACTTTATTCAATAGCTCTTCAAATTGAAGAGTAGTCATCCTCATATGTTTTTGGTACGACTTGGGGTCTTCAGATAAAAACTCTTTTAACAAACATTCTGAAGTCTCAAGAGCATTACGCCTCAAATCTATTACCTTGTCTACAGACGTCTCCCGTTCTTCTTTTTTTAAAATTCTCTGTAGTTCCTCTCCCATAGCACTACAAAAAACTTGCATGCCCACACTGAACTTCAGTTGTTTTGTTATTATCCACTGGTTATTTCTTGTTATTCTTGATTTGCTTTGTAGTTATTGATTTTTGTTTTCAGTCCCGTTATTGCTCGTTATTTGCTGTAAGAGTTGATTACTGTTTTGTTTTCACATTTTTTCGTTCCTTAATATCGTTGTTCTGATGGTTGTTTAGCTATTCTGTATTTGTTATTCACTGTTACTCTTTGGTTCGTTTTTCTTTGTCATTTTGTACTGTTAGCCGTGATTTTTAATCTTATTATCATGGAGACCGTTCCATCGACTTCCAAGGTAGGGAATAAAAAGTGATCCTTAGTCAAGTAGTACAAGAAACGAAAGTATGGGTGGATTCAAGAGCGATTGAATATCCAGTTACCGTTACTAAAATCGAACAAAAAAAAACCGCCTAAAGTATTTTGAGTGGACAAATTGCTTGCAGAACATGGCCACTCTGCTTGCACTTGGAATTAAATCCAATTGCAAATGTGTGGGAAATTATAAAAAATTGGGTGGGTTCAAGAAATATGACTTTTAAAATGGTTGAAGTGAAAATGTTAGTGGTTAAGTGTATAGATATTGGAGTGAATGAGTGGAAGAACGTATATGAACGTGCACAGAAAGTAGAGAGAGGATTTATTGAAGCAGATAATATTATGGCGAACATCAATGAGATGTCCCTATTCCGCAGTTTGTAACACAGTTTTCAATCGCGTATCTTACTTCTCGTAAGTTCCCGCCAATTCAAATAACTTGCCTGTCCTGCACAGCTCCGCTCAATGGGGACTGTCAAAATATTTAATTATGTTTTTTTTTAATTCTTTGTAAATTACTTAATTACTCCCTGTGGACATTTTTTTGTTAAATCACCCTCATTATGCAAAAAAATATTTATTGACGGATAACCAATTACTTTAATTTTCGTCTTTAAAATTTTCACTATTCCCCAGTTTGTAATATTCCCCAATATGTAGCACATAATTACTAGTTATATGTATGTACTTAATTGTATTTCTTCGTATTATAGTTTATGACTTATGTCGGCATTACATTGACATAATGCATATATTTCTGGTGAACGTTGAAAGGGTAAATTATTTATTTATGTTTCAAAGATTAGCATGTATATTTTAACAAAACCTCCATAATGTAATATACCTATTCTAAATACCTAAGATCAAACTTATGGAAATCGTTGGGCTATGGGTCTATTAAGCAAATAATTACTGTTGCAGTGCCTATATTTAAGTACCAAGTTTTTAAGCAAATACTTTTACAAATGTTATATGTTATGATAGTTCTGTAATTTAAATATTTTAATAAATTTGTTACCATAACTACCAACGACTGCATGGTATTTTGAAGTACCATGTTTTGCTAAATAAGGGCTGTCATGACACTCCACAGACGTTACTAAATCGTCTTCATCTACAACTACACTCACTTCATAACATCCCCTTAACATTACAATTTTTTCTTCTCTCTTCAGTTTAATAAATCCAACAGCATTACTAACATAGTCAATCCTCATTGATATCAAAAGGAGAAAAAGTCATAAAACCAACGATGAAATTCGCGACATATATAAAAGAGACATGCAGTTATTACAAACACTTCTACAGTTTTCTTTTCACAAGTAGTAGGTAATAACTAAGGCAGATAGACACTTAAAACAAGAAACTTCACCACATTTCATAGAGACAAAACACCCGGAAAGTAAGTCTATTCACATTAATTTTGTATATTTGTCAGTATTTGAGCTGATGATTTTATAAAGGCGATGGTGATTGTTCACCGAGACCGGTCGTGTTTTACTTAATATATTTTGAGGAAATTAGCAAAAGTTTAATATAAATAAAAAATACTGTCTGGAATTGTTCATGTTATTTTATTGTGGAATTCCAGGAAGTCTCGGCCTCGTCCTTTACCTATTGTTTACTTATCTAAGTATTGATGGAAAAAAGTGATCCGAAGATCCTATGCAGACAGGCATAAGCTGTTTCAAAATTGTTCCTATCTAACTATATTTTACTTGCAAGATACTAGGACAGAATGGAAAACAGTACATAAATAAATATTCATTAATATCAGTTAAAACTAGAGTTTTTTTATTCATTTAATATGGGAAAGCTGTTTAAGGCGTCAATCTATCTTTCACATGTCTTCTGCATTTCAGTCGAAAGAATGGTACTATTACAATAATTGATAATTAAAGCACTACATCGAAATTGTTTTATCAATTAAATGTAATACAACCCTGTCCACCTTCAATCCACGCATTTCAACGTCTGAATATTGCTCCCTACGACTTCCAATGTACCGCAAACACATGTACGAATAAGCGTTGGGCAAATTATCAGATCTGGCTACACAAAACCCTTCATATGCCGTTTTGCAAAACAGAAAACGAAATAAGTGCAGGAAGGTGCAATACTTCAACCAATATTTCTTCTAACATCTACACCTACATCTACAGTTTACCCTGCAAGCCACCGCAAGGGTGTGTGGCAGAGGGTGTATTAACACCAAGGGGAAAACTCCAAAATTTGGCCTTGGTTTACGCCCCTACGAGAGGTTATTTTTGATCGCAAGTTTTATTGTGCTCAGCTATCGTTCTAGGGAAAAATGAACCTTTGTATCTTTCTGTCCTACAGGCTATCTCTCTTATTTTACGAGGATGGTCAATTCTACCGATATAGGTGGAAGTTCTTATTATTTCTTCGACGTCGCTGGAGAAAGTACTCGTTCTAAATCTTTCAAGAAGTTTTAACCTAGCACGTGATCGGCGCTCAGCTAGTGATTCCAATCCTAAGTCCTGTATCAAGCCTGTAACGCTTTTATTTCTGTCATAACAATTTTTGACGAATCTAGCAGCTTTTCGCTGCACTTTCTCTAACTCGGCAATTAATCCTTTCTCGTACGGATCCCATATGCTCGACGCATACTCTAGCAGCGGTCTTACTAAAGAAAAGTATCGTCTTTTTGACTTTTTCTTCGCTTTTACCTACTATCCGTTTGATGAATCCTAGTTTCTGCTTAGCTTTCCCGGATATATTTCGTATGTGTGTGTTCCACGAGAGGTTACTTGTTAAAATGATACCTAAGTATTTGACGGATTAGGCTCATTTTAGATGTACGCCTACTTTACTGTAATTCATCGACTCAATTTCTTTGTTTCTCCAGAATCTCATGACGGAACACTTACCTAAGTTCAGCTCTAATTGCCACTCTTTACACCACTCGAGAATTGCGTGTAGGTCATTAGAAAGTAATGCTTGATCAGCAGGACTGTTAATCTCTCTGTAAACTACCGTATCATCCGCGAATAACTTGATTTTACTTGTAATAACATTATCTAAGTCATTTATGTATATAAGGAATAACAGGGGACCGATGACACTTCCCTGTGGAGCGCCGGAGGACACGCTGACAGAATCTGATACTACCCTTTGTTCCCGATCATTGAGAAAGTCCCTGATCCACTCGATTATCTTTCGATTTATTCCACAGGCTTGTAATTTTTTCAATAACTTATAGGAGAGACTTTATCGAATGCCTTCTTGAAGTCTAGAAAAACCGCGTCTAGCTGGGTCTTTCGATCACCGGATCGTAGTATATCATCTGCAAACAGAGCGAGCTGAGTTTCACAAGATCTAGCCTTCCTAAAACCGTGCTGATATTTACTGAGCATGTTCTGGCTATCTAAAAAGACCATCACAGAACTAACGATGATGTTCTCTAGAATCTTGCAAGATATTGAGGTTAGCGAAATCGGCCTGTAGTTTTTTCGGGCCTTTATGTAGCGGAGTTATAAACGCTAATTTCCATTCCTTAGGTATAACACCATGACTAAGTGACTTACTGAAAGCTGTTTCAAGATACGGTGCTATTTCTAACGCTAATTCCTTTAATACTCTAGTTAGTATCTCTTCCAGTCCCGGGGATTTATTTGCATTGATGATTTTGAGCCTTTCTGCTATACCTTTCGCTGATATAAGTATATCGTTCATCCTCTCTTCGCTTGGTTCAGGTGGATCCTCCTTCCTTTTTTCCACTTCAATCGTAAATACGCTTTGAAAAAATGCGTTTAACAAGTTTCCTTTGTCAATGCTATCGTAAACTACCTCACCTTTGTCGCTTCTTAATGGTGCTACGGGTGGGCGTCGATCTTGAACTTCTCTAACATAAGACCAAAAGATTTAGGGATTTTCGTTTAGATGTTCACAGAGAATCTTTTTCTTAAAGTTCATTAATGCCTTGCGCATAATATTTTTAGTCCAAGTCCGACAATTTCTGTACTTGTTTGAAATTGTATTTATTACCTCCTGTGACATATTATTTTTGGCGCATTTAAGTTTAAGTTTAAGCTTTCTTTGTCGCCTGAGAGCACATTTAACCTGCCGATTATACCACCTAGGTTCTCCATTATCGGTAATATATTTACTTAGTATGTACGTATTTATACCTGTTCTAATTACTGATAAGAAAGCTTTCCAAGTTTCCTCAACGTTCTTCGTGCTTGCTAACTTTCTTAAAGTGTCGTAATCTTTAATAAGTTTCTCTTTAAAGTCCGCAAAGTTAGCAATTTTAAATATGTACAGTTTTCGCTTAGGCTTGCGATACTTTACGAATGCTATGTTCAAGAGAACTCGAACTACTCGGTGATCTCTGATTCCTTCTTCAATAACTACTTCAGAAACTCGTTCAGGGATATTAATTGCTATTAAGTCTAATATATTGTCCTCTCTCGTGGGTTCTCTGACTACCTGAATAAGGGAATGTTTATTGAAGATGTCTATTAGTGCTTCGCATGACTTACGATTTCTACGGGATGGTGTGAAGCTGCAACTGCGCCAATTTATCGAGGGTAGATTGAAGTCTCCCCATACTATAATAAGGCTTTCTCTATTTTTCATCTGTATTGAGTTGATTTTGGTCTCTAGCTCATAAATTTCTTCTGCGTCTGCACCTGGCGTCCTATAACATGCACATACGTGGATGTTTCCTAAACCCCCCCTGCTGATTGTACACCAAATGCTTTCTATTCTGTTTTCCGTAAACTCAATTTGCGAACTGATAAGCGTGTACTTTACCGCTATAAAAACTCCACCTCCGTTCCTATTTACACTATCTCGTCTGTGAATATTATATCTTGAGGGGAAAATTTCTCGGTCGTGTATAACCGAAGTTAGCCAGCTCTCTGTGCCTATCATTACATCTGCCTCAGTTTCCTCTAATAAATTCTGAAATTTTGCTGTCTTATTCCTGATACTACGGCAGTTTATATTTAAAATTGTTAATGAGTCGCTTTCGGGCCGCTTCAGAATTTTTTCTGTGTTATGCATGGTGCGACTTCTAAGAGCGGCGTTATCATTGCTATTGTTAGCGCAGAGTTTATTGAGTCCCAACGTCGACCTAGGTATTGACCTACTATCGGAGTTAATGAAGTTATTCTGTTAATTAGTGCAGTTATTTGATGACCCCGAGATTGACCTACGCACTGGTCTACTCTCTAATCTAAAAAAGCTCTACAATGCTCGTAGATTCTACCACCTACCTTTTGGGCTGCCACGGCAGTATAGTGAACTCCCGATCGGTTCAGGGGCACACTACACGATTCGAGATGCGGCGTATAGAGGAAAACAAGAGAAATACGCATTTCAAGCTTCTACTTCTATATCGGCACAATGGCTTCTAGCATCGGCTAACATGCTTGTAGCATGCGCTGACGTCACTAGACACTCGGACAATTTCGGCTAGCTATCGGATGTGATCGGGTTCTGCATTAACTCGTCCGTTTTAAATTTCCTTTTTTTATAAGTATCTGTTAAACATTTTACGAAAAACTTTATATTTGTCTATTACAATAGCCATGCAATACAACTTCAAAAATGTTTCGCTATTTCCCGACATTTGACAGTCCCCCATTTTTGGAGTTTCGGGGGTATATCCAATATCGGAAGGTTTCATTTTCTCGCAATTCCTTATAACATTTATTATCAGGTAACCTATTTGGAATTTTTAGTCATGTGGTGACCACATTAGACTTTTCTTTTAACTGCGAGTATCCTACCTCATTTCTCATAGTTTTTTGTGAATTAGCTAGTTAATTACTCACTTTTGTGCATAAGAACTAGTTTATGTTTGTGAGTATTGAGATGATTTACAACACCTAGACGTCCTTCATGTCCAATATTAAATTCTGCGTTTCACATAGTGCACTGAATTTCATTATCATCGTGTTTGTGATACTTTTTTAAATATGGAAATTTTTTTTTAAAATGGGGTATTCTTTTTTTACCCCTTCGTAAAAAGTGCATCTTTCTTCAGCCTGGCTAACAATACAAGTAATAATATATATTATAAAAAATAACTGTATCGTAGTATTATTACGACAAACGCTCGGCTGTATGGGATATTAAGGCTGTAACTAGAACTAGATTATGTAACACAGATATGTGAAAGTCGAGATTTCGTGTTCGCATGCGATTGCCCGGAGTATTCGGAGTAATATTTTTTTAAATGGCCACTATGATTGTCTATGATTGCGTCATTGGAAAACGGGACATATTTGACATAATAATATAATTCTGGGGACACCGGTACATTTACTTTTAAAACGGGACGTATGGGATGCCTACTCTAGGGGGATTCTTACTTAGGCACCACGCACTCTAAAGTGTCTCTTGCCTTCGGTAATAGAGAAATGTAAAAATGTACTGGAAGAAGAGTTGTAGGAAATTTAATTTACTACAAATATGGTTTATAATAATGCATTGTTTATGAGATATCTTATATTTTTAGCTGCCAATACCACGCTACATACCGACGACTATTGTTAACAATTGACGCTTAGTTACGTCTTCGTAACGGTCATTATGCTTTTCTTAATTTTTATAGCTTTTTGGCTATATCGAATATCTGAAGGCTATGGCTTAGGTTTATTTCAGTTCTTTGTAAAGTCTAAATTTTTCGCGCAGTGTCTTAAAATATTTATTAATATTTAAACAATTTTCAATGCTTAGAAATATTACAGATATGTAGAAAGTCATGTGGTGGCCACATCGGATTTTATGAAAATAATTTTCTAGAGTAGTAATTTCATGTTTTATGTATATATTTTAAAATCTCATTATGGCACTTTATTTCACTATAAATTGAGTACTGTATAAATTATGCCGATAAATGTTTCACAATTTCTGTATAAGATTTTCTATGTACTTTAAATATTTTGAAATGAATATGCCATAATTGAGAAGTTCGAGGCATAGTTTTTCTGTTCTGTGCAAAACCACAACTTTTGCATCTCAAAGAATTAGATCTCTCGGCCCTAATTATCTCCTCGAGAAATTTTACTAATAGTAATGTAGTAATAAACATCCAAACGAAATTACTCTTGGTAGATGTTACTATGTTAGAGCCCAATTGTCACCTACCTCGACCCTCAAAAAAAAGAAATTTGTCAAGTTCTGTTTTCAGTAGAAAAAATAAGTATCGAATGAAGACTATCAAATCTTAACAAATATGAAACCGATTTTATAAAAAAATATCACTAAACCAACTGTGCTGGTCTGCACCCAATCGAAATCATGAGTTATGTTCGTGCTAACAGATTATCCCGCAGATATATAGCACAAATTGTAGAGCAGAGGGGCATTTAAAGACGAGGTACTGAATTCGATTCACTCAATGAACATTAATGGACATAAAGTCGAGTTTTTCGATCACCGTGAGGAAAAAAGTGTATCGGCGCTAAAGAAAGAAAAATTTGCCGGGAAAATTGTGTTCCTTTATTGCTCAATGGAATGAGTTGACAAACATTTCCAGAGTTACTGCATTCTCCATTACAGAGGGTGTAATTCTTCCGTAAAAACTGGGAATACCTAAAATTTTTCATATCGTCGAACTAACAATATAATCTTCGATCTCGAAACAAATTGAAAATTCCAAGTCTGTAAGAAAAATATGAAAATTTAGTACGATTCGTTCGGCGGCCAAACAAGTTTCACTTCGATAAACACATTCCTTTCAATTTAAAACGGTCTAATAACGCTTTTGATCGAATGGAAAACTTACAGGCGATTTCGTCCAGTTTTCCTATTTATCACGACAAGTGTCGAGACTTAGAAACATTCTCCAATTGAAAAGTTAGAATAATTAGTGTATTTATTCCAGTTCATGAAGATTTACATAAATTCAATCAAAAGACATCCATAGTGGTTTGCTAAACTACGTAGAATCATGGATCAGTCAAGAGGCCTGAAGAACAACTCGGCAGAAATCCTGCATCGGGAATGTTTGGAATCGCATCAAAAAGAAGTGTTCTGGACGCTAGCCCTCTTGCGGAAAGTTAGCAGATTTTTCGGACTCGCATTCCCATTGGAACGTCCAAGCAACAATAATAGCGGCGACTCTAAAATTGTTGTCAGTACAGTGTCGTGATCTACTTTGTTCTTCTTTGGGACTTGAATATCGCTTTCGAAATTATGAATAATATAGTTCTAGAAAGGGCAGTGATGATTTATCGGAAATCGGTGGTTTTCTTCACCGTAATGAGCAACAGTTTGGTTTTATTTATCCGCCGATCCATGACACACTGGATGTTAATAGATCTGGTAAAGTTTAACAAGAGGCTTAAAAGACACAAGATCTGCTTCGAATTGTACAGTTTTCGCAGGAACATCAGAATACAAATGTTTGTTTTCTGGCTTGCCGTATTTATACTTTTTCTCATCTATACTCCGGATTTTTCGTTTTTCTCTCACGGGAAAACAATCAATAGATGTTTCTCCTTTATTTTCATGTCCTCCACTCTATTCTTGGCCCGGCTGCAACATTACAGTATTTTGTGTCATCTGAAATTGAGGATATTGTGCTTAAATAAAGAAATTGGTCAGATTACATCAATAAGTTTCTTCGCAGGAATGCCGTCGAAAGAACCTGAAATAATTTTCGCGAAGCGTTGTAAACTATTGAAGTCCCTGTTTTTTTATCTCTACAAGGTTAGCCATGCCCTGAACAAGATCTTCGGAAGCGTAACCTTGCTCAACGCTGCGGTCTCTTTTGTGGACATAGTAGTGGTGCTATTCATGGTTGTGGTGACCTTGACGTCGGATGTTTCAAATTACAGTCTCGAGAGATTGATGTTTTCCATACTTTGGAATGTCTTCGAGGCGTTTGGAATGTTCCTCATCCTGAAGTCATGCCAATCCACGGCTGAAGAGGTGAATAAAGAGAAATTTGAATATTCTTATTCGGTGTTTGATTGGAAATGGAGTATATATCAGAAATCTGAATTTTTAAAATTATAATAGCCCATTTCTCTAAATGAAATTAGACAACTAACATTTTGAATTTCACGAAAATTCCCAGATTTCACGCGCAATGAATGACAACAATCTGCAATTATTAACGGTGCAATCTATTAAGTATGATTATTTTGCAACTATAATAAAATATGTAATAGTTTTAGCCGTCGAATAAAGCAAATCCGAAGCAATTCTTTTCATATTTACGTATTTTAATAACTGATGGAAATAAGCGTTGCACCTTTCAAATCGAAACTCCTAGCTAGACATATGGAAAAATGTAATTGCCTCCTGGAGTCGATCATGGGATACTTCGGTAAACGTAAATAGTTTTCCCTGGAATTTCTAGCTGGCAGAAACTAAATGGCGTTTACAGCATATCTCTTCAACAAAGTGTTGAAGAGATAAAGGGGGGTACGAATGGAAGGACAGAAATATAGAGACGGGCGGACGGAGACTGAGTAATTATATATGAATGATTAGAAGACATAATTTAGTTGCATGCAAAGTAAATGTGATTTTTCAATGTCAGGACAATAGAATAATCAACTTTATTTCGTTTGTAGCTAACGTAATTCTCAGGATTTATAACTGCAAAGAACTATATAGATGTAGACCAGTTGAAATTTCCGAATGGTCTTGACATTAGGGATGCCAATGGTATAATGAGGGTATTGGCAGAAAGAAACATTGAATAGTAGTAGTATGTATTCGTGTCCTTAGTAGATTTTTGAAGTGGCTTCATAAATATTTTGTGGTCTTAACCATAGGTCGGCAACATTTTTTGCGAGAAGAGAGATTTTTTTTACATTTTATATGAAATCGAACGTAGTAAGTGGAGCTGAACCTGTTTTGTGAAACACGTATTAAATACAATAAAACTGTATTTAATGAAATCAATTTTTTGAGATGCACAACCATACAAATATCTGTTGCATAATACACATTTTGGTGATAATCCTTAAGAAAAAGGACTTCAGAAAAAAAGAATTTTTAACATAAGTTTTGATAAATGAAAATATAAATAAACTTTCAAATGTTGAAAATATAATGATACTTTCAGAAAATAAATCTAGGAGTATAGACGAAAATGAGAATGTGGAAAATGCAGGTGTTGGTCAACAGTCTATACTGGATCATTCTGTTGAAATCAATAATAGTACTGATAAATTTGATTTTAATAATTGTATTAATTATAATGATATATCCCTCTGGCCTCCTCTGCTTACCTGTCCAGTTACGCCTGCTTAAATAATTGAAGATAATTACTATTTATTTTAAAATAAACGAATATGTTTATTATAAATGAAATTGGTCTTTAAATTACGAAATATAGTGAATTTTTACTTTCTCCATGCACGTAGACAGGCAACGAAAGGCCCAAGCACCATGTCTATTAAAAGCCACCGCATACTGACAGTTGACTTCTTTAAGAAATTCACCGAACTGCCTATTGACATACATTTATTGACCCTCTGAATTACGAAGTTGATTACTTTTATGATCTCAAGGGAAAATGTTGCGCACTAAGTGTCTCATGTTGGATTATGCAGAGAAACGACATTACGTTATGGTTAACCGTATTCTGCAAAAGTGAACCCCTTTTTATTCCTGTCACATTCGGTGCCCAATCCGTTGCGACGGAGGTAATATTGCAATTGTTTATCTCTTTTTTCTTTAAACAGTCTACAACAGCTGATGAAATATCTTCTCCCCTTTTTTTACCTATGAGGGACAGTAATTCAATAAGCTCCTCTTGTGCTCCTTCACCTTAACATTTATCGCCATGAGAACGACCTTTGTGACGTCATCGACATCGCGCGGCTCGTCACAAGAAATAGAGAATACTGTAACTTACTGAATATCCTTAATCTGTTGGTTACTCTTATCAGCGCCGAATTTTATCATTCTGTTTCTTGCTGTATTTGCTGATAACGGCATATCCTTAAGTTTCTTAACAATTTCCTCCTTATTTCTTAAATCACAATACAGATCCTCCTATATTTTAATAAAGCACTCTTTAACATATTCGCCATCCGTAAACGACTTATCCCGATTCATTATCTTACACGTTGCAAGTAAACCTGCGATAGTTGCTCTACTTTGTGATTTCAGCCATTTAGTGTACATGCTCATACTTTTGTCTGCTTTTTTCTTCACCTCAGTCACAGTTTTCTTTCTACGATCCCTTACTGGATTATTTTCTGCGAAGTAAATGTGCCCTTTTAAAAAATGTTTCTCGAGATTGGTTTTTTATTTTGAGAGCTTATCCTTTACTTTCTCTTTTTGTAAGCATTGTCTTCTCAAAATGTTACTGAAATTTTAGTTACCGTATATCTCGGCATATCAAACGCAATTTTTACCAGGAAAATTACCCCAAAAATGAGCGTAGGTCTTATACGCCGAAGGTAAATTTATTACTTCTCAATACTGACGCTAACAACCACACACATTCCCAGAATGGAGTAATTGCATTCATTCGTCGCAAAACAATATATTCATTATTAATAGTTAAATGTTTTTAAATATATACCCTACGCAAAGTGACTTTCGAGGACGCATTTTTATTATTACGCACTAATACCTACATTTCTGCTTACAGCTAAGATAATTTCGGCGCATTTGCGATTTTTTAATTCCTAAGGAGCCCCTTAAATAGCACGATTAATGTCACGGAACTGTAAAATTCGTGTATATGCCATAAATAGTTTATACGTATCAAGGACAAATAACGTCACGTGAATTGAGATCGCGGTGGGTTCGAAAGTGAAAAGATATGCCTATGCTATTAGCTGTAAGCTACAGGCTATTCAATACGGAAGAAACGTATGGAAACCGGGTAGCAGCAATTCGTTTCGGTCCAACTCCCACGGAAAAAAACGATTCGTGAATGGAGAAAACGAGGAAAAACTGAAATTGATAGGATAAGAGAAACATAGTCTTCGTATAGTTGGTCTTAAATAGACACAAATTAGAAGGGAGGGATGGATAATAGAAAAGAGGGAGTTTGGTATTGCTGTATTGATCAAAATCGTTATATTCGAAGTAAAATGAGTTGAAGAAAAAAAAGTACTAGTTGAGCGTACGTATCGTTATTTAGGGTGGTCATAATTTATTCACCACATTTCAAACATACGTAAAGCCCAAAGATCAAGAGATATTGAGAAATGGTTTGCATTGCTTGAAAGAATACTTGAAAAATTTTTGTACAACTCAATGTGGACACCATTTGTAACCCGCAGAATGTCAAAACGATACTCTTTTTCACGCCATGTATTTTCCAGCATTTGGGATGTCACAGAATCAACTGCATATCTGATTCGCGTAGACTATCAACTTTCGTAATGAATTCGTGGTCCTTATAATTATCCCAGAGGAAAAAATCCAATGGGGTTCTATTTGGGGAGCGAGTGGGCCAAGAGATTGTACCATCCCGTCAAATCCATCGGTTTGGAAAACTCGCATACAGAAACTCTCTCACCGTCCGTTTCCAGTGTGGTTGAGCGCCATCCTGTTGAAGGTTCTATCTACGGGCTGCAAGTAGCTGAAGCATATCCAGGTAATTTTTACTGTTCACTGACTATTCTTGAAAGAAAAAGGGTCCAATCACCTCATGACGCGAAAAGGCGCACCACACATTCAAATTGGGGCTATCCCGTCGGTACTCGCGAACTGCATGAGGGTTCTCTTAACTTCAAATTCTACAATTATGTCGATTTATCACACCACAGAGGTGAAAGTTTGACTCATCACTGAAAATGACTCTGTCCAGGAAGCCGTTGTCGATGTCAATTTGGTCCAGCATGTCGAAAGCAAATTCCGGCCGACGAGGCCCATCCACCGGTGGCAGTGTTAGCACAATCTGAATTTTGTTTGCATGCAGCTTTAACCGACTGTGGAGAATTTTTTGCACAGTCAAAGGGGGAATTTTTAGTTCTCTGCTAGCGCGAAAAGTGGGTTTCCCTGGGCTGCGCTGAAAAGATACACGAACCCTCTCGACTGTGTCAGCGTCTACTGAAGGCCTACCTGCTTTTATGCAGCCGGTCTCTTTAAGTTGTTCCGACCTTTGCTTGATGGACTGTCCTCCAGGTGCTTGTTCTCCGTATTCCAGGTAGTAACGTCTTTTCTGTGTTCGTTAAGCAGCGACACTATCGGCCGCGCAATCAACTACCATGAAACATTTTGAGGTATACTTTCGAACAATGCAAACCGTTTCTCAATGTCTCTTGAAATTTGAGATTTAGGTATGTTTGCAATGTGGTTAATAAGTAATGGACACCCTGGTTATTCATTTAATTTATTATTTAGCCCATTTTATTAGAATATCATCTTGAAATTAATTTTAAGTATGTACTAACGGTAAAGGATCGTTCCATGTTTTTCGGGTTTCTACCGCGTGTAGAATCTTTTAATGACGACGGTTTCGAAACCATTCCATTATACAAATAACACCAAGGGGACAACGGCTTAACGCCCCTTCCGAAGCACGGAGTGTTGATTTGTGCACGCTCCTCAGGCAGCTTTTACTCATTTGTTCGTCCTCGCCACCTTAGTTCCATCGGACATAAATAGGGGGCCGGAGCGTCCTCCGAAAAAATCCTCATAAGGATTCGTATCGGGTGTCGCTTTAGCAGATCGTACGTTGGGTCCAACACTCTAACCACTACACCACCGGCAACTTCTTCTAATATGTGTGGCGGGATGCGGTCATTAGCCTTTGGCAGGATTACCGAAGTCTTTTTGACTGATTTGAATCTGGCCTGATCTCTCCGTGTCCGCACGACCTTCCGGTCGCGCATCGTCCAGTCGATCGCCCCAGGTTGGCAATTTGCCACCTTCTACGACCTGTATGTGTTGCGATCTAAACGTCTTTTATGCGTGTTAGTTTGGCTTAACAATATACCTAGTAGGTGTGTATGGCGAAGGAAGAAGAGGAAAGAACTCGCAAGTGTTTTGCAAAATATACATTTATTACCCTCTTAAAACTAACTCATTCCTTTCTTGAGTGAACAAAAGTTTAACAAAGTAAATAATAAACATAATAATGCTTTAAAAACCATAAAGAGGGGGGTAAAAATGGAACAAAAAAATTGGGGAGACACGGCAAATATTGCCGGAGTGCTTGGGGAGAGGTGGGGGAAGGTTTTGTCTCGGCTGGCGGCAACTGCCCCTGCCAGGTCCGCGACCCGCAGTACTCTCAGCTGCTTTGCGTAGAGATTTACGTAAAATATATGTTGAAAACCAACTTTTTTATTTTATATAGGATTCTTTTAATTCCTTTTTGTTAGGTTCCCTTAATTTAGTTTTTATGTTTTGCGCATTCCAATTTTTGGTGGAACGCTTACTTTTCTTTTTTTTTTACTTTTCTTTCTCTTTTCTTTTTTTCTCTTTTAAGCTCTGCTTGTTTAACCCCTCAACGCCGTCAGGCGTACTATTACGTCCTGCAGCAGCCCTAATTTATTTTATCTTTTGACGTTAGAGACTTCTTTAAATCTAAATAACCTATACATATATATTTTGAAAGAGTAAGCTTTGTACTTGCTATCTGTTTGCCCTGTATTTCTTTCTCTTTTAAAAATATATAAACAACGTTGAATTTTGGGATAGAATTTTCAATTCTGCTATGATATGATGGTGTTTCTACGCATAAAAGTCGCTTTTCAATGCAGCAAGGAACCTTTCCTTGGTGTTTGAAATGCAATGTAGGAACTGTGCATCATTTCAAAGGAGAGCACGTTTTTTCTCCTCTTTTTTCCTGGTGGAGATATTTGGCTTATATCATGGGAAAAAGGTCTTCATCGGTATGTAAAGAAAGAAAGGAAAACATCTTATGTCTGTCTATGCACAGCTTGTTACAAATGTTTACAATGCAATTGTTGAAGAATGGAATTAGGTTGAGTAAAAACATTTCTGTAAACATTCCCTTCCATTACCGCGCGATCCTTCGTTCATCGCTTCATAGGAGAGCGTCAACGTCAAAACAGCTGATTTCAAAATCCAAGGCCGACACTCTTCCGATAATTTAGTGCCATGCCTCAAAGGGAGGCATTTTGTGAGAAGGATAATATCGGTCATATAATTTTCAAGACCTTTAGAATTTTATTTTAATCTCTACGAAAATTGCGGGAAATTGAGTATATCTATTTGTAAGTATTTGTTTACATATAATATACGTTTAGTTTTGTGATAGAATTTTAGTTTTTACCACGGACCTACGAATTTTCGGTTTCTAAAGTTGACCCATAAATACCTGAGGAAAGGGAACCCACCAAATTGGGTTCCTTTTCTTTGACATTTGAAAGAAGACAAGGTCTGTTTCCTCTTCAGATAAGTGCTTCGCTGTTGTGCTAGCAGGGCCAAACAGCGATGAAACGAGTAGGCGAGAAGAGTACACGCCAGCAAAAAATCACGAAAAGCTCTTCTATATATTTACACAATAGGTTACTAGAAGTGTTTACTAAGCTATAAGGCATTTCTTGCTGAATCCAATTACGCATGGGTAAATTTTCGTAAAGTATTTGGGAAGGACCTATAAGCTAAAGATTTCCGTGTTTTATAAACGTCATATCTCCCTTTTCAATGAACGAAATGCAACCATTTCTTCTATGTGACGTCTGTAATGACTAAGAATGATGACTCTATAACTAAAACGTTTATATTATAAATAAATCATCTTTTAATAAATCAGTAATTCTACATTTACTTAAAAATTTCCAGTCAAGACATGAAAAAGGTGGGCGTAAAACTTTTCACCTAATAGATTTAGATGGGTAGACTTGCAGAATGAAATAGTTACTAATTTAAGCTATTTTTCTATTAAGATTCCACAGCAATATCTTCTATAGATTTTCCAGTGCTGTATGTTACATAAAAGCGCGAATGCACGCCGGAAAATTAGCGATTGGTGTACGTTCTCTTCTACTGCAACAATCTTTGTATATAAAATATTATACGCAAAATAGATATTTACAAATTTCATGTTTTTCATAAATCCACAAAAACAATTCAGAAAAATAAAGAGAAAACTTCCCAAGTTATGATTATTTTAATATTTTCAAACGTTTTTACAACGCAATCGTGAAAATTTAAAAACCTCATCCGGCCGTACGGGTGGGATTTAATAAATCTCCTCCGGGCTTGAGGGGTTAAACAATTATTTATTTTTTCTGAAACCACAAAACAATATACACCTTGAAGCACAATTTGGCTTCAATTTACTAATTCTAGAAAAATATTACTACTTCTATTGTTAGTATTAAGCAACAGAAATAGGAAAGTTTGTGCCTTCACTACGGAAGGAGTATTTCTTTTGTTCGTTTAAACTTGCATTTTTTTGTCGCGTCGTATTGCCAAAGTCGGACGGTGAGTGGGTTGAACTGTAGGGACTGTTCGAAGCGCTGGGCTAGCTTGCGAACGAAGTCGTGTATCGTGGGGATTTTGTGCGCGTTTCTAATCTCGTAAGTCGGAACGAGTCGGGGACTGTTTGTGATGTAGCGCAGTGTGACGTTTTGGAATGTTTCTAATTTCCGCATGTTAGTTTTCGCCGTTTTACCCAATAGCTCGCATCCGTACAGCAGGGTTGGCCGAATGTGAGATAGGTATAGCCGAATTTTATCGCCCATTCGTAATTTAGAATTTTTGCTTATGAGGGGCATGAGTAATTTCCTCATACCCCTCGCTTTATTTATCGCCTACTGTACGTGTGCACCCCATGTCAGTTTCTGATCGAGGTTGTAACCCTAAGAATTTGTGTGTGCTTCGCATCGGTATCTCGGTGCCTCGGAATTCGAGGCGAAGGGAGGGCGTGAATTTTAGCTTCTTGGTAAAGTTGACAAGAACGTTTTTATCGGCGTTAATCTCAACTTTCCAGTCCAGCGTCCACTTTTCTAATAGGTTCAGATGATTTTGGATACGTCGTACAGCTGCGTTGACCTGTTGCGACTGCGGAGAGATCGCAGTGTCATCCGCAAACATGTAGACTTGAGTTTGTGGAGAAGAAGGAAAGTCATTAACGAAGAGGTTGAAGAGGATTGGACTCAAGATTGTCCCCTGGGGGACGCCACAGGAAATCCTCTTGGAAGAGGAGAGCCGACCATCCACAGGGACTCGCAGGGACCTTCCGGAGAAGAAGCTCCTGCAGATCTTTTGCAAGTACAATGGAAATTCCATTGCGGCGAGTTTGAGTAGCAGGCCTTCGTGCCACACCTGATCGAAGGCCTTGGCGACGTTTAGGAAAAGGACTTCCGTCCGTCCTCGGGAGTTGAATCCGTCCGTTATATTTTCCACCAAACGAAGGATTTGGTGGGGTGCGGAGGTCTTTCGTCTGAATCCCATCTGCTCAGGTCTTATTAGGTCGTTAGCCCGGGTGTGGTGATCGAAGTGGGCGAGGATTATCCTCTCGAACACCTTCGAGAGGTTTGACAGGAGGGATATGGGTCGGTGGCTGGCTGGGAGAGACGGATCTTTCCCCGGCTTTGGGATAATGACGACTTTGCCACGCTTCCAATACCAGGGAAAGTGGGATGCGGTTAGGTAGGCGTTGTAGAGGTTTGTGATAGACGAAATAGCACCGGAAGTGAGATTCATGAGCATCCGGTTACTAACTTCGTCTAGGCCTGAAGCCTTGCGGGGGTTAAGCTCCTTGATGAGCTGTCGTGTTTCATCGTCCGTAGTGAGCACTGGGGGTGGGCAGGGGGAGAAACTAAGCAAGATTAAATTCTTCCTCGCCTCCTCCTCCATCCTAGTCTTTTCCCAGTCCTCGCGTAGCGTCATGGTGCCGGCCAAATGCTCCGCAAACAGCTCGGCTTTTGCCTCGGCGTCGTGAATGAACTTGTCCAGGTGCCTGAGTGGCGTCGGTATGTGCGCTTGACCCGTCAGCCGCTTGGCCATTTGCCAAGTCGAGCCGTCTTCCAAGGAGAGGGAGGAGATCTTCCTCTCCCACTCCCGGTTGTGAAATTCCGTCATTCCTTTGTTAACACGATAAGAAAGGATGTTGTATAGTCATTTGTCGAGCTGGTTGCGATTGCGTTGCCATCTTCCCCTAACGCGGTTTCGCTCCCTGATGAGGTCGATGAGGGATTGGGGTAGGGATGGGACCGGAGGCTTCGCTCGAACCCGGGGAAGCGATGCCAGCCTGTAAGCGCTGGACATCGCGCCCGTGATTCGGCTAACCTGCGCGTTCACGCCCTCGATCCTGGGATCGATAAGACGCGGTAATGAGGCGAACGTCTCGTCGATAGATGATATGTACATGCTCCAATCTGTACGGATGACGGGGAGAGGGGGAGGAGCCGAGAGATGATCAGTCATAATGTCGATCCTTATAGGATAGTGGTCTGAGAAAAGCGCTTTTATTACACGTGGAGTGCCGTGGCTGTAAAAATGTTTGGTAAGCGCGAAGTCCAGAACGTCGTCTCCCTCAGGACCGGAAGAACTGACGTGCGTCGCCGAGAACGGCGCTTCGATCGAGGCCGTCGCTGCAAAATTACGGAGAATCGGTCCATTAGAACTCCCATTACGACATCAGAATTGGATACACTTGGAATTCCAGTCGCCTCCATAGATGGCCGGTTTTTCCGTGACGAGCCGCTCCAGGTCAGCCTCCAGGAGCCGTTTGGATGCGGGTTGGTAAACAGAGTAGATATGAAGGTTGCCCGTCGAATGATGAATCGAGATACCGATGCTTTCTAATTGGCTGAGGGCATCCGAGTTCAGTGGGGAGTGTTTTATTTTGGATTTGACTGCGATGGCCACGCCACCATGAGGGGTTTTGCGGTCTCGCCGATATATTTTATAATTTGGTAGCCAAAATTTGTTGGCGTGCCTCAGATGCGTCTCCTGAAGGGCGACGACATCGTAGCTGCCAGAACTGATGAACTGAATAAACTCTTTTGCCCTAGAGAGGATACCGTTGGCATTCCATGACGCCAACGTGAGGAACCGCGGCTCGCGCTTAGTAGCCATTATCCAGGATCGCGCCAATCTCCCGTAGGATAAATAGCTTCTTCTCGGCTAACGACGAGAATTTTGATAGGTTATCCAAAACCGAAATCATCCAGGCGCCGAGTCCCTGGTTTTAAGTAGGGGGGAGGGAGGGGAAGAGGATCGCTGGGAAGGAGGCGAAGGGACCGACGGGCGAGAAGGCTGAGGGGTGGGGGCGGCCGCAGGAATGTGTCTCGCTTGCGCTGCCGCGCGGCGAGGGTCGGCGGGATAAGGGGGAGGGAAGGCAAAGGGACGAGGGGCTGGGCGGGGGGAGGGTAGGGTAGGGTGGGTTGCGGCCGAGAAAATGAACGGAGAGGTAGCGGGAGGAGGGGCGGCTCGGTTCCAGAACCAAGCGTTAGTGGCGGGGACAAAATTTCGCGTCGCTCGAGCTGATCCTCGCGACGTGTTTATGCTGGACCGCGGCCTGCGGCTCTCGAGGATGCCCTGGTATGTCTGCAATCCCCGATAATTGGCAGGGTGATATTGGTGGCAATTTACGCATTGTGCCGGCGCAGTGCGATCTCTCTTTGGACAGTCACTCGTGAGATGCGCCTCGAGGCATTTCACGCAACGCGCCGTATCAGCGCAGTAGTTTTTTGTGTTGCCGAAGTTCTGGCAGCGCTGGCACTGAACTATACCCTTAGGCTTCACGTATGGCCTGATGTCTACATTATACGAGCCCATCAGAAATGTCGTGTCGAGGATCTTGGCGTGATCCTCGCACTTTTCCAAAATAACGTGAAGTACCCGAGTGTTTCTCCTGGGGACGGTGTTAAGCCCAGCGGCGCGTTCTTCCCTCGACGGCTTGGTTGACATTATCTGCGTCACTACCTTGACGCCCCAACCAATCCGATCGAGGGCTTGCTTTAAAGGTGCCGCGGTGGCATGCTCGTAAAGCGAGCGTACAGTATATTGGGGGAGGCGGTCCTCCGGCAGCTGGTACCCCGAAAAGGCCAGTTTGCGGGACTGAAAAATATCCCGCGTTTTGCGGTAGTCCGCAGCGCTGGCACATTGAATGTGCATAGTGCTGCGGCCTTTGACTTTGCAGGCTGCTCCTGTAATTCGTCGAGTAGAGCCTGGTATGTGGAATCGCAGGCTCGCGTGTCCCGCAAAATTAGCACCGGGATTTTGGCTGATTTAGCCGGAGGAACCTCCTCCATCGCGGTCGCGGTGTCTCCAGGAGTTATCGGGGCGAAGCGGTTTGATGTGGCTGTCAGTGACTCTTGGAATGCAATTCGCATCCTTTTGAGGCTGACAGCCTTTTTGCCTTCGACGAGGGTGAAGCCCTCGTCGATCTGATGGGTCGCCGGTTGCGGTGGGGCGCCGAGTACGATCGGTTTTTTTTGTGTTGCGGAATAAGCTCGCAACACTTCTAACGCCGCCGAAACGGCGGAAGGCACTATGGGGCTTACCAACTGCTCAGGATCTGCTAAGGACTCGCTGCGGGCGGGCTGCTGGTCCATCGGCTGCGGTGTTGGTGGAGACGGCGTGGCCTGGGTAGGGTCGGGCTGTGGCGCCTCATCGGGAAGCGGCTTTTCCTTCTTCCCTTCTTTTTTGCTCTTGTGAATGGCGGGCTGCTGGGCTTCACGGGGCAGATGTTGCGGCTTACTCACGGCCCCAGTGGCCGATTTGGCTGATGCCCTTGGCATCGCGGTGTGGTAAGGTGATAAGGGGCGGAGGGTGAAGGGGACGAAGGTGAGGGGGGCGGTTTTTGCCGGGGGAACGGTCGCTCCCTAGTCCGGGGAGTCCGTCGTCGCTGGTGAGCGCTCTCAAGCAGGATACGCAGTGCGCGGTTCGGCGGGCAGACTAATAAATATTTCGCTAGATAGGAGTCAACAAATCTGATCAATGAAAACTGAATCAAGATCAATCTGAATAAATCAATGAATCAGAAATAGAGAATGAATCAATCCATCCAATCAATCAATCGAATCAATCCAATCGAATCGAATAATCCATCACTCATCATCCATCCTCCGAATCAATCATTTGAATCTGGCCTTCACATCGTACTTTTATTAGAGCCTGGCAATCTTCTCGGTGGTGCAGGCTAAAAGGACATCAAGGGGCAGTGGAGAACAAGTAGGTATACGGGTTGCTCGTATTATAGAAGTGCTTTTCGTCAAATTTGCAGTAGTATTATCGTATACTAATGTATTAGCTTTAAAATCAGGAAATTATTTTTCTCATATTGTGGCAACCCTGGTTTTTAATCTTTTTAAACACATTTATTTCGTTTTCCCATTCTATAATCGCACTTCAAACGTAACTTCTTTTAAATCAGTTCTGCCAATATCTTCCAAATCCATAGTTACAGACGAATTCTAACCTTGATATTTTTGTAACCATGTTTAGTCGACCCCGTTGAAATATTCTATTTTTATTATATATTTATATGAAGATTCATCATCATCATCATCATGCTGCTGTCCGAAGAAAGCTTTTAGCTGAATCGCTGTCTCTATCTCTCTCTCTCTCTCCCTAGAAGCCTCTTTTATACCTCTATAAGTACTATATTCCTGCCTTCTATTCTCTAATATTCCTATTCTTTTTCTCCTTCTTCCTTTTCTTCCGCTAATTTTGCCTTCTAAGATCGTCCTTTGTAAACACTGTCTTCTCAATATGTGCTCTATCCAATATTCTTTTATTTTCCTTATTGTATTTATTAGCATCCTTTCTTCTCCCACCATTTCTAATACTTCGTTTCTGTTCCTCTCTGCCCATTTCACTTTCATCACCTTTCTCCATACCCACATCTCAAAACCTTCTAAATATTTTTCCTCCTTTATCCGTCCACGTCTCTGCACCATATAGAGCTATGCTCCATATGTAGCGTTTTGCTAATTTCTTCCATGTTTCTAAATTTATTTTCTTGCTTGTGAGAAACTTCTTCTCGTTAAATTCTGTTTTGCCATTGCAATCCTACTTCTGATGTCCCGTGTACTACTTCCACCCTGTGCTAAAATACTGCCAAGATATTTTAAACTACTTCTTGTGCCAATTTTTGGACATTTACCATTGTATTTAATTCTTTCTGTTCCTTTATAACCACCATGACTTTTGTTTTTTCGGCATAGATCTTCATACCATATTGTTGGCCAACCTCCACTACTCTGTCTGTCATCCTCTGAAGTTCTCTCTCGTTTTCTGCTATTAATCCCTCATCATCTGCATATTTAATGGTGGTAATACTTTCATTTCCTATCTCAAATCCTTTATCTTCCATCAACGCTTTTTCTGTTATTGTTCCTGCATAAATATTAAATATCGCTCGTGAAATAGGACATCCCTGTCTCACTCACCTCCCTATTGAAGTACTTTCTGTTTGTTCTCCTTCAACCCTGACTCTAATCTTTCGATCGAAGTAAAGGTTTTTAAGCAGTCATTTATCTTTCCAATCTATTCCTATTTTATTTGAAATACTTAACATTTTATCCCATTTCACTCAGTCAAAACCTTTCTCCTAATCTACAAAACAAAAATTCATATCTTTATTGACTTCTAGCCGTCTTTCTATCATCATCCTCAAAGATCCTATAGCATCTCTAGTCCCTTTTCCTCTTCTGAAACCAAACTGATTATCTTGCAGGTCCTTTTATATTTTACCTTCAATTCTTTTGGTTATTTTTCTGGTTAGAACTTTAGCTGGACGAGAAATTAAACTAACAGTTTGGTAATCCTTACAGCTTTTTGCATTATTCTTTTTCTCCAGTGATACCATAATAACATCTTAAAAATCTTCAGGCCATATGCCAGTATCATATACTTGGTTAAAGAATTTTGTGAGTTGCTTAACTACTTTCGACCCCAAAACCTTAAGAACGTCCACTGGTATATCATCACTCCCAACAGCCTTCCTTATTCTCATGTCATCAATTGCTCTTTTAACTTCAGACTCGAGAATACTTGGTACTAGCTGGTCTTTTTCCACATCATCATTTTCATTTAATTCAATATTTCTTGACTTTCCTTCTTTGTCATACAGCACCTCAATGTATTCTTTCCAGACTTTCTTTACATTGCCTGGCTCCGAGACTATTTTACCACTTTTGCTCATGATTCCTTTACGTTCTATCTTTCTTGCCTTTTTCTTGAATAATTCCGTTGCTCTTCTATACATGAGAACTGCTCTACAAATTCTTTCGCACTCGTCAATCTCTTCGCTTTTCTCATTTATCCACTGTTCTTTGGCTTTATCTGTTTTCCTTCTTAAAGCATTATTTAGCTCCTTGTACTTTCTTTGGCCTTCATCAGTGTTTATGTTCTTCCACTTTTACCTCTTTTCCATTTTTTGCAGCATGGTTTATGTGAAACAGGGTTTTTTGTTTCTTTCACCCGTTATCTTTCCTATCTTCTTTTCCATTATATCTTTAATGTTGCTATGGATATATCTCCAATCCTTATCTACATTGTTCCTATTTTCTTCAGCTCTCTCCCCCAACCTTTCCTGCAACTCAGTCATGATAGCCTCCTTGTTCTTAAGGAGTTTCTCTAAGTTCCATTTCTTGTTAACTCTTATGTTTCTCTTAACCCTCTTCATTCTACATTGTGTATTTGCCACCAAAAAGTTGTGGTCGGAATCGATATCTGCCCCTGATAGTGTTTTCACATTTTTAATGCTATATCTAAATCTTTCATTGACTAGTATGTAATCTATCTGGTATCGTCTCTGGTCTCCTTGGCTTCGGCAGAATTCCACAAGTTTATCCCTTCTTTTATTTCTCTTCCCTAGTCCATATTTCCCCACTGTGTTATATCCCTGTCCCTCTCCGACTACACTGTTTCAGTCTCCCATGATCCTTTTTTTTCCCTCCTCCAATATCTCCGTAATCTGTTCATACATTTCATCTACTTCTTCTTCACCAGCATTAGTGGTTGGCATATACTCTTGAATTATAAGCTTTTCCACTGTCTCCATATTATGTTTTACGGCTATTACTCTATTATTAACTGTCACTACCTTGCTAATTCCCTATCTTTCTTCTCATTATAATCCCCACTCCCCTTTCCTTTTTCTCTCCTCCCGAGTAAATAATCTTAAATTCGTCTGAATTTATCTCGCCTTCTCATTCCCACAACATCACTAAGACCTACTATACCTACATTATTCCTTCTCATTTGTCTTTTTATGTTCTCTAGTTTACCTCCTGAATTCATAGTTCTAACATTCCATATGCCTATTCTTAAATTCTCACTACTTGCTATTTTCTTATTAATGTTACATTTCCACTGTGCATCCCCTATGGTAGTCCCCACACTGAGATCCGATTGTGGGACTATTTTACCTCCGGAATATTTTACCCCAGATAGATCCATAGAGGTATTTGCAGCTTTTCAGCTTATCACGGGAAATATAATGAGGTAGTTTCCCCTTGCTTTCCTCATCGCAGTTTCACAAGAGTGATTACCCATTTGCAGCTTTTAAGATCCACATGATCACCACCTACAGAGGTACTGTGCAAGCTGCTTCTCTTGCACACGGGGATGTAAAACCCCCAAGAATGCTTCTTAGCCTGACTCTTCCCCTCAGATCTTTGTTGCTTGGATGATTTCACCAGGAGAATTATCTCCCGTAGGCATAGCTCTTTGGTTCATAAGATTACACAAACCCTCCTACATCTGTAAGGTTATGCAGACCTTAGGGAGGTATATGATGATTATAACAACAACAACACCCCTTGACGCTTTCCCTTGCGGGGTAAGCCGTGCCATATGTCTGCCAATTACCAACCCATCACCTTCCTCCACTCACTTCTATCCTTGCACACTTATTTTGCTTCACTTACACTCAAACACTGAGTCACACATTTCCTTTTATCCCTCATACTTTTCACGTCCCTTTTTCTCAGAGTCTCACTAACTACATCCAACCAAGTCTTGCGGGGTCTGCCTCTCCCTCTCTCGCAATTCACTCTTCCTTCATATATTTGCTTGGTGATTCTACTCTCCTACATTCTTTCTATATGTCCGAACCACCTCAGCAGACCTCTCTCATACAAATCTGTCACACTAGCTTTCATACCACATTCGTTCATCACACAATTATTCCTTACTTTGTCCCTCCTAGATATTCCACAAACTCTTGTCAAGTATCCCATCTTAACCGCATTCAAACTACTTTCATGCTTCTCCTGACACACCCATGTTCCACTGCCATACAGCAAGGTAGGCATTAAAACACTCTTGTATACAGACATTTTCGCTTCTTTTGACAACCATTCATTCTTTGCAATCGACCACACACTCTCTGCCACCTTTCTACCAGCATTCACTCTCCTTTTGATTTCCCCATCTACTCTACCATTTTTACTAAACATTTTACCAAGGTATGCAAATTCATCCACTATCTCAATCGTGCCACCATTTATGCTAAATTGAAAGTCGTTCACCTCATTCTCCCGATCGAACACTACTACCTTGGTTTTGGCCACATTTATCCTTAAGTCCAATCTCCCTGTCATATCATGCAGGCTATCTAACATTCTCTGCAATTCTCCTGGGTTCTCAGCCATTAACACAGCATCATCAGCAAACAAAAGTACACGAACATTCTCTCCACCAACCTTAACACCCACCATATCCATACATGCCTGTCTCACACATTTATTCATGAACACATTAAATAACCAAGGGCACATGACACATCCTTGTCGTACACCTTGCTCAACTCTAAGTCAATCACTCATCATGCCATTCACCGTCACACACGCCCTACTTCCAGTATACACTACCTTTATAGCATTCAGCAACCAACAATTCACTCCATACTCGCTAAAAACATTCAAATAATTTTTAATGTCGCATCCCGACTTCTTCGTTGGCATGTAGAGACAGAATCGGGGTTGGGAAAACGACAGGGAAGTTACACGATCAGCTTTTAGAGAGACAAACCCTTTTTATTCACACAACCGCCCAGCACACCCGAACAACTCGAACGTTCTCCTTACATTGCCCCGGAGACACAAATGTGGCATCCCAGCTGAATGGATCCGGTCGAAATATGCCATCTTGGTCATTAATTTATGTGAGTATTCTATGCACCAAATTTATCTGAAATCGGTTCGGCTGAAAAGCGGACTGACATCATGAAGATAATAGTGTATTTCAGCATTGACAAAAAGTACTGAAAAACAATTCCGCCTCTCGGAACCTATGCGAGTATAAATAACGGCCTGATTACTGCAAACTACAAGACCTGAAGATGCAACCCGGAATGGTATGGCAACAGTCGTCATTAAAAATTCAACACGCGGTAGAAATCCGAAAAACATGGTACGAGTAAGGAACACCACGAAAGCCTTCGCAATAATTTTATCGGCGAACTCCGACAGCTTTAATTAATACGACTGCCGAGTTCACGCAGGGCACATTTAGCTATATAAGTCCCAAAGTAATTATTTGTTTTATTTCACGAATGGAGTTTATCTTAAGCGTTATATAGTACGGTTACCACGCCGAAATATTTCCAGTAAATGTTTAAGGATACGGACTTACTCACGGCTGGAAATGATACACGACGTGGCCCTTCGTAAATGCCTTGGTTAACAAAATACTTTTTTTCCTAAAAAATCTTATAGAAAACCGGAGTGCGTCTTATACCCCGATGCGTCTTATATGCATCGAAATACTGTAATTAAAATTAACCATAAAACAATCTAAATACGTCAAATTTAAGCTTAAAAGTTATAAATCTATAATGAAGAGAAATATTTTAGGATTTATCTAAAATTCGAGTAAGTTACCGTAAAACTACTTCGTTTGAGTAGAGATGACATTAAAAATGATTTTAAAATATATTCCTATTGCAGAAAATTAAAAGGAGCAAGAAAACTCGATAGTATCAGAAATACTTAGGAAAATAAGGATGCAGAAAAGAAAACAACCCAATTACTAACCTAATAAATCCTGGTTTTATAGCGGTCCAATAGTAACAAGTAGAAAGATATATTTAACTCCAAACTTTCCTTTTTAGGATTATTCAGAGACTTGAACACATCAAATTAGCGATATTCACGATTAGCTTTCTTACTAGCGATGGCTGTGTAGAATGAATAGGAGCCTCTCACAATCAAGAAACCAGACTGTGAGTTTCAGAAATTTAATCCTGTGATATCAAAAGGACGGCTATCGGTGAAAAAATACTGTGCTAAATCGCTTTTATTCGTATGTGGCCTATAGAGTACAGAAACCTTTTAGTAAGCATTTCATTACAAGTAGCAATTTGCCGACTGGTGACTTATCTTATCAATCGAGACCGTCAATGTCGTGGAGGAGTGGGCTGCGGGAGCCGAAGGTCATTACGCAAACAGCCGCGGGTGGCAGTTTCCGGGTCTATGCTGATAGATGTGTTTAGGCACAGGAATAATAATAGGAGGGAGCCTGGTTTATTCATATATTGAAGATGACATAGCATTACTGAATAATTCTGATAAGAGTCTACAGTTGTTAGTTAATTCCTTAAACAAAATGGCAACGGCATTCGGTATGCAAATTAATATGATGAAAACAAAAGGCAAGAGATTTTCCAAGATTGGGGATAGCCAGGTCATGTTACAGTAGATGGTGAAAGGCTCGAACTGATGAATTTTAGTCTAATTTCCAGAATGGAAATGGGCTCATAGTTATGTCGTTGTGTCGGTCTGCCCGTCAATCCGTTCCTATTAACTTTTGAACCAATCTACTGATTTTATGAAACCTGGTGGAAATCTCATGCTACATGGGACAACCTTCCGAGAATAGTTTTTGTTGCGACGATTGAAGTCCCGGGTTCGATTGTAGGAACTATCCTTCCCATTTGATTTATGTGGGAAATCTGAATCTGTAGGATAATATTGTCTTGCATATTAAAATATGTTAGAATTGTAACATCGTAGCCAGTTTTGTAATATTCACTGAACGATGATTCTAATTAACGTAGAATACTTTTCATTGATTGTATTTCTTAGAATTTCGCATAAATACTGGGGGTTTTCAGTTTTTATCACTCATTACATAAGTGTTGACATAGCATCCACTTTTTTGGACTCAGATTCGTTATATTCTAATATATACAGGCGTTACTTTGTCGCACAAATACACTTGATGGATATAATTTTCCGTCCAAATGTATTTGTACTATTTTATAACGTGATATCCTGAAATTTGGCAATACAATGAGCTACATATCCGTGATGACTTGAAATCTATTAAATAAATAATGAAAATGTATGCATCATAAGTTCTGTTTAGATCATCTTGTTTTTAGTTATTTAGGCAGTATTATGACTCGGGATAGAAGGAGTACGAAAGAGATCAGGACAATGTTAGCAATAGCAAATACGGCATTTTCGAGACGAGTTTACTTGTTGACCGAAAGTTTGAATAAAGATACTAAAATGAGGTAACTGAAAACTCTGATATGAAGTGGGTGCAAGACATGCGTATAGCGTATATTAAAGAAAATTAGTTGGAGAGGAAAATGAATGTGAATGTGTTGAATATAATAGGGGAGGAGAGGACCTTAATTTGAATAGTAAGGACAAATAGAAAAATTGGATGGGCCTAAATTTGTAAAGAAACGGATTATTGAAAGAGGTCCTGTAAGGAAAATTTTTAAGAAAGAATCAAAGATGTGGAATGAGAAAAGAGAAATTAGATGCACTAAAGGAAGGACGTTAGTTGGTATTTAAACTTGAAGTGAACACATATTTGGTAGGTTGCAACAGAAGCCTTGCGGAAGGTAGAATTGCAATGTATGTAGAATACGAAACGATCTTGTAGGAAAAATATTTTTCCATGATATTAAGATCAACATATAATCAACGTGCGGAATATATACCGCAATTCATTATGAACTAACTTCAGATCAATATTCCTCATATGTTAAAGGAAAATAAATATTTTAAGAAACTACGCGAAAATATTGAAACCATTACAAAGAACAGAAATAAGCTCATACCGTAGCCTTCTGATATTGGATATAGCCGGGAAACTCCAACAATTAAGAAAATGAAAAGAAGTGTCACTAAGACGTAACTAAGCGTCAATTGTTAAGAAAAGTTTCCATCAGGTGGTGGAAGCGGTAGCTGCTAAAATGTATAATTACTAAAATATATCTTTAAAAATGCATTATATGGGAACATGGAAATGTAAAATTATAAAAACATATCTCATATTATATGAACTATTCCAATGATAAATAATTACATGTTGAAATAATTGGTAAACTTGATCTCCAAATTAATTCTATTTCCCGTCTTGAATAATTCTTTATGACTTATGCTCGGTACTTTGTGTTTCAACGCACCTTTTAGTCTTAAGAAGGAATAATATCAGTTGATGTTTCAATGGCAAGATAATTTTGTATCCGTAACAAATCCTCACGTAATTGCACCCATTCACATGGATAATTAATTTTCATACGGCGGTTTTAATTTAGTTTTGCGTTTTTCGGTATCACTTTGACGCGCCATAAAGGATATAATACCCGTACTATCTCGTACGTCCGGTTGTTTCGAATTGCTTTATAAAATGGTCCTGTCTCCGTGGATGTGTTAGTGTCCCCTGCTGACAACTTTTGCATAATTCCATCGATATTCATGAAAAGTTATGAGGATAATGCTGCCAGTGCCCACCTCTTGTCTATATTTTATTTGACGAAGATTTTAGTCGCGTGTTCTATTCCAGGAACTTGGAATAATTTTGTAAGTCAATTATTATGGTTTGTGAGAATTATCCTTCATTAGGAATTCAATGAATGTATCCTAAAACGTACCGTATATTTATGGAGAGTTTGGGAATGCAAATATGCAACGATGCGTTCCTCAACTTCGCTATTAACAGTCTCCCTCCAAAAATTATCAGTAACCCATCAGTTTTAAATCAACGCAGAAATAAATAGAAAGTCATCAATTCGTATTTAGGCCTATCGTAAGGGTTGCCAGGTAGTAGAAGTAATTGATTCCGAGAGAATTTTTCTAAGTCGAAAAATAATTTAAGTGAGCAACGAAACTTGTTTTATTTACTTATTAGAAGACAATGATTATTTAAGCTTAATTTCATTGTTAAAGTAAGGGTTTGCTCATAGTAATTTGCTGATTCCGTCAGGTATGGGTACATGAGTAATTAATTGTGAAATTATTTGTACCTTATAAAAATAGCTAATGAGAACACTAAACCTTGTTTTATTTATTATGTTGCAAAGATATGATTATTTTAGCGGAAAATGACATGATAGCGAAGATTTTGGGTTTTCCGACAAGTCCTACCAAATTTCGGGGGAAATATACCTATGGTAGGTTAATTTTGAGAGAGGTGGCAACTCTATTATTGCAAAAATAAATACGCTTTCAGCTGGATCTTAGGCCTCACGCCGTTTCCCATAGAAAGACAGCATGACGACGATGGGGGTCACTTAACTTTTCCACAGTTTACAGCATCTCGTTGCACGTAATGTGGATATCATTCGGATTAGTGACTTTTCGGTTTGCCTCTGTATGAGAATACGAGTCCATACTGGAGTCCGTTAGACTCGTTGGTGCAAAGGCTTTGGGCCTCCGTCATCCACGCTTTAGTTTTCGCATGCGCCTCCAGCTTCCTTGCTGGGAGATCTGACCTAGACGGGGCTTAGGTGGAAGTCGTTAATGTTGGACGATGCTATTCGTATGAAGAATTTAGCAACCGATGGCAACGCCGCCAGGATCAGAAAGTTCGTTGAGAAGGAATTGTTCTTGTTTGGGATATGGGCGTTCGGTTATGTGACATTTTCCAACCCTTTATGAGTCGATAGAGTGAGGATGGATGAAGCTTGCAGTTCTTCGTTTCGACGCATCGACGTTCCCGCCCCTCCAAAAGATAGAAATGTTTGAGATCTGCTCCTGTCTCACTCTTTCGCCTAAGCCAGAACTTCAGCAGAATTTTCGATTAAAAATAAACAACTCTGCTTTCGGTGTCCACGTTGTACGGTAGGCCATTGTGTCCGTCGTTTCGCACCCTTTGCAGGCGTAATCTTCTTCCCACATTTATAATTACGGTTGTCTCGTCCTTTATTTAACGGACTTTGTAGATTTCCCCCTCCTCCTCACGAATCCTCTCCATTTAACTTCATTGGACTTCTTCTGTTCTTCCCCTTTCCTTTCACTAGTCGTTGGTTTACTGGTTTCTCTTTCAATTTTCTTGGAGTCGATCATGGGACACTTCAGTAATGGACAATTGTTTTTCCTGGATTTTCTAGTTGGCAGAAAATAAATTACGTTTTCGGCATTTCTCTTGGACACACTGTTGAAGATATAAAGGGGGACGAATAGAAAGGAGTGCAGGAAGATAGATAGACGAGTGTACGGAAATTGAGTAATCTATATATATAATAGGCTAAATGATAGATGAGTTTGAATGTTTGCAACGCTAGGTCTTCGATTCTACTTGGCCGATTTTCACGAATCTTTCACTGAAAGATTAAGCGGAAACTCGAAAAGGTGTTATGTTTATTTTTGTATTTCTATCATAAGCCGTTTCCAAGAATAGTGATTTTTCCCCTAACGGCCATTTTTCTACGCTAATTTATGACGTTCGGTGGGCGGTGGGATTGATTGATTGATTGATTTGGTCTTTATTTGGGGCGAGATTGAGACTAGGAAGTCCCATCTTCCACCTAAACCCTCGTCTTGATACATATAGTAATACATAAAACATTAGCAATGTAAATACAGGCAACAATAAAAATACAAGTATTTGAAAAGAAAAGATGTGATTTTGTGGGAAAAAATATTAACTGCTGAGTAATGAAATCCATGTAAAAAATCCCTCTGCAGGAAAACACCCACACAAGAAGGGGGGTGTGAAAAACCTGCGAAACCTACTGAGAATCACTAAAGACATCACATAATGTTAAATGTTAAAATCATAAAGAGATAAAGAAAAAAATTGGCACAACACGAATAGATAATTGAATAAAATAAACATGTAAAAATGTCAACATGTATAGATATTAACATTGGTTTGTCTGAACAAAATGAAGAGGAAAAAAATACAAATAAAGCAGTAAAATACAAACATTTACAATAAATATTGTTTCGTCTAAATCAAGATATTTAAAAAAATAAAATAAATAAAAATAAATAAGAAGTAAATAAATCAATTGAAACATTAAGGGCATTTAACTGTTCCTTTGCAAGGATAAGAGAGATTCATAGCAGTGTCGCTTGAATGAGGAGAGCGAGTGCGAATTTTTTATTGTTTGGGGAAGGTCGTTCCATAGTCTGCAAGCAGTTATAATGAAGGACTTGTTGAAAATTACTGTTCTGTGATGAGGAATAAGGAGTTTATGGCTCCCTCTGGTATTACAGTTATGTACAGAGTCTATACTTCTAAACTCAGCGGCAAGATAATGCGGCTTGTTGAAATTAAGTAATTGGTATAGCAAGGAAAGCAAATGTAGGCGTCTACGAGACTCCAAGTTTAGCCAGTTTAGTTTGACGAGTGACTCAGAGATGTGGACTGATTTCTTCTGATTAAATATATATCTGATGCACATGTTATGTGTTCTCTGAATTTTTAACGAAAGCTCTTGAGATAAATCTTGGTACGCTATATCAACATAGTCAAAATGCGGAATGACTAATGAAGTTACCAGATGCTTTTTTAGAGAAACCGGAGTACTGCTACTTAACTTCTTGAGTGAGTGAAGAGATGAGTTTACTGTTTTACACACATTTATAACATGTGGGGCCCAAGAGAGGGTTTCATCTATAAGCAAACCAAGATTCTTTACCACTTTACAATAAGGTATAGTTGAATTTTCTATGTTGATCGGGATTCTTTAGGATTGATTTATAGCTGCTAATATCTTAGGGTAACCAATTAAGATTGCCTGTGATTTTTCTGGATTGATACTAAGAGAGTTTTTATTGCTCCAGACCTGTAGCGTTTCTAAGTCTTTATTGATATTTTTTATGGTTTTTGCAAGATTGTTTGCGGTAGAACTTGTGTATAATTGAAAGTCATCTGCATAAAGGTGATGATTGCAGTATTTAAGTGACAAAGAGCAGTCATTTATGTATAAAGAAAATAGTAGGGGACCCAAAATTGAGCCCTGTGGGACCCCACTTCCGTTTATAAGCCAATTAGATGAAGAATCAATGGAAATAACTTGTTGGGAACGATCACCTAAATAAGAAGAAATCCAATTTATGGCTGAACGCGAGAAGTTCATTGTTAGTAGTTTAGAAAGCAGAACATCTTTGTCTATCGAGTCGAAAGCTTTACTGAAGTCCAGTAATACTAGGATTGTAACTTCCCTTTTATCCATAGCGCGACGAATGTCATCGGTGACTTTTACAAGAGTAGTGGTGGTGCAGTGAGTTTTACGAAAGCCAGTTTGGAAGGGACCTAACAATTGATTTTCGTTAAGAAAGGATATGATTTGTTGATGCGCTAATTTTTCTAAGGCTTTTGATAAGATAGCTTATTTGGCGAAAATCGTTGATTTCAGTTGATTTCGATTTCTTTGGTAATGGCCTTATGAAAGCGCGCTTCCACTGCAATGGAAATTTTTCTTGAGATAGGGAGCAATTAAATATGTTAGTTATTATTGGTAGAATGATATGTATTATTTTCTTCATAAAGATAGTGGGAATGCCGTCGGAGCCTTGAGCTTTGGAAGTAATTTTACTAAATGCATGGAGCACTTGTAATTGAGTGACAGGAATGAACTTAAACGGGTTAAAATCCTTATTTGATTTTTCCGCTGCGAGAGTGATCGAATTAATAGTTTCCCTTTTTGTTTTATCATCAATTACATTCGATGGTGTAGAAAATTTAGTATTCAACGCGTCTAATGATATGTATGGAGGCAGTTTAAAATCATTTTGTTTGCCAATACCAATCGACCTAAGTTTTTTCCAAATAATCGAGGATGATTCTTTCGGACTAGCTATTGAATGAATGAATCGAATTTTTGCATTTCTGATTAATTGTTTCGTTTTGTTTCTCACGCGTTTATATTTGTCGAAAATATTATCGTCTTTAGTTCTTTTGAACAAACGAAAGACCGAATCGCGATGCGCCTTCATTCTTTTAATACTGTCATTAAGCCAGGGTACGCGAGGTTTGGAAATGCGAATGGTTTTTTCAGGTGCGAAGTGGTCTAGCAATTGCATTAATAAAGTGTTTAATGCTTCAACTTTTTTTATCAATATCCTCTATAAATTCAATAGAATACCACGGAAGAGTAGAAGCATCGTTTATTAAGTCAATATCATTTATCCCTTTTATATTTCGGTGACGCATAAAAGTTTGTTTGAATTTCGGCGAATTTAGAAGCTAAGAAAATTAGGTCATGAGAAGAAATTCCTGGGACTGGCAATTGACCATGAGTTATTACTTTTTCAAGGTGTTTCGTAATGGCTAAGTCTATCCAGGTAGAGGCTGTTTTGGTGTTATTATTCGGATTCAGCGGAACGATATTGAGACCATGGGAGGTAAAGGAAAGATTTTAAGTAATCAGTATCATGGGCGCTAACAGAGAAATTGGCATTAAAATCACCGGTGATTATAATATGCTCGTAGATAGTAGCTATATTCGAAAATATGTCATCTAAGTCTGATAGTTGGGCTATTTTAGGAGGTCGATAAATTGTTCCGAGTAAAAGTATTTAAAATTGACCACAAATTCTAAGAAGAGGAATTCAGGCCTTCTGGCGAATTGAGGTTCACTTGTTGCTATCACTTTACACTTCAAATCCATTTGTACATAAAAACCTACACCACCACCACCTTTGCCTTAGCGATGGGAGGGTGAGTGAAAGAGGGGCGGGCGGTTGGAGGTGTGAGTGAAGACGGGGGGGGGCGATGTGAGGGGTGAGTGAAAGAGGCGGGCGGTGAGATGGGTAAGTGAAAGAGGGGCGAGAGCAATCCCTAATCGCACCCGGGCAACGCTAGGTCACACAGCTAGTCATTGTATAGAAGAATCTTTACATTTGGGTGGCCGTCCCTAAAAGTTTTTTTTCTGACTTTCTGTTTGTATTTTAGCCATAGTAATACCTTAATGGCATCATTTCTCTTAAATGTGTGATTTACACGTTAGATATGAATGATTTCGAGGTGTAGGCAAAAAAAGATGAATAATATAAGTTACTTTATTTTTTTTTTATGAAAGTTTAAATCGGATGATAGAACGTCAGACTTTTCTAATTTTAATTTCCAAAACAATATTAGTTTGCACATCTAGAAGCCCATTTCTACCTTTTACCTTAGGAGAAATAGATAAGATCTCATGGACTTGAGCCCGGTTCGTTAATACAAATATGTATTTGTTTATCACTTTATTCAATAGCTCTTCAAATTGAAGAGCAGTCTTCCTCAAATTGTTTCGGTACGACTTTGGGTCCTCAGATGAAAACTCTTTTAACAGATATTCTGAAGCCATAGGAGCATTACGCCTCAAATCCATTACCTTGTCCACAGACGCCTTCCGTTCGTCTTCTTTTTTGAAATTCTCAGTAATTCCTCCCATATAACGCTACAAATAACTTGCATGTCCACACCAAGTAATTCAGTTGACGCCATTTTCATTTGAACGTTCGAATCGACTCTGGTTGAACCGTCTAAACTGTAGATACCCGTTACTCTTTCTACATGCGTCGAACGATCCATGCCGTACCTGCCAGAATGCCTGGTCTAACGATGACGCTTGCATTAACTATATAGCCGAGCAAACAGTGATGCTTATATTTTGATGAATATCAATGAACTTAATGCTTGCAGCTTTCTTTCTTCCAAAACATTTTGAAAATTTTTCCTTGAATTTCAGTGAAGGAATACCTCTCATTTTTTATACACTTATTTCAAAAGTTGACCTTTATACAAAAAGAATAAAATTGGAAGTGAACAATTTTCTACAATTTGTTCTTAATATTTTATTTAATATTATGCTAGTAAATATATGGCCATTTTGAATGTTGCTTAGTTGACGGCCTCGGCAGAGTGGTGGCTAGCGCGATTGGCTCCCAATGGTAGGGTCGCGGGTTCGAATCCCGCCTTGGTCATGGTCGTGTGTGGTTGTCTTTGTTGTTATTTCAATATTGTTAAATCGTTAAAGGTATTCAATGTAATTGTCCTTGTACTGTCTCTGTGTTCTTGCTAATAAATAAATAGACACCGGTACCATTTGGGTCGCAATACGAATGTGATTTGATATTTTCGGTCTTAGACAAAACAGTTTGGTAATCACTGATCTATAGTGTTACCTACCTGGAGTGCTCGACGTCTGGTACTTCGGCAGTAGCCCACTTATAGCGAAGAGCACCAAGAAAGCCAACCGCTTAACGTCCATTAAAAAAAAATAATTTTCGGGAGTAGTATTTTAATTTGTTTCATGGTTATATTTTAAAATCTCGTTGTGACACATTTTATTTCACTATAAATTGAGTACGGAATTAATTATGCGAAAAAACGTTTCACAATTTTTACTTCAGATATTCTATATATTTTAAATATTTTGACATATATATGCCATAATTCAGGGGGTCGAGGCATAGTTTTGCTCTCATGTGGGAAACTACAACATTTGCATCTTCAAGGATTAGATCTCTACAGCGTAATTATCTCCTCGAGAAATTTTACAAATAGAAATGTTTGAATAAACATCCAAACAAAATTACTCTTCATAGATGTTATTATGTTTGAGCCCGATTGCCACCTACCACGACCCTAAAAATAGGATTTAGCCTGGTGCTGTTATCAGTAGAAAAAATAAGTATCCGATGAAGACCATCAAATCTTCTCAAATGTGAAGCCGATTTAATACGAAAATACGACTAAAGCAACTGTACTGGTCTGCACACAATTGATGTTGGAATTTAATTTCGTGCTAATATAATTTTCGCAGATATCTATAGTACAAATAGTAGAGCAGAGGAGCATTTCAAGACGAGGAGCTGTCGTAAACTGAAATCGATTCCCGTAATTAACACTAATGGATAAAAAATCGATTTTTTCGATCACTGAGAGGATAAAGGTGTATCGTCGCTAAAGGAAAAATACTTTTCACGGAAAATTGAGTTCCTTTGTTGCTCCAAGGAAAGAGTTGCAAAACATCTCCCGAGTTACTCTATCCATTCTCAATTCGTAAGAATGGGAACACCTTCAAATTTTCACATCGGAGAAATGACAACATAATCTTCGATCTCGAAACAAATTTAAAATTCCACGTCTGTAAGAAAAATATGAAAATTTATTACGAGTCGTTCGGCGGCAAAACAGGTTTCACTTCGATAAACACATTCCTTTGAATTTAAGACGGTCTAATAATGCTTTATATCGAATGAAAACCTTACAGGCGATTTCATCCAGTTTTTCTATTTATCCCGACAAGTGTAGAGACTTAGAAATACTCTCCAATTGAAAATATAGCATAATAACGTAATTATTCCATTTCATTAAGATGTTTCTACCTAACTTTTATAATAACACGTCCATTTTAGTTTTCTAAGCAACTTCGATTTATGGATCAGTCGAGGGGACTGAAGAACAACTCGGCAGAAATCCTGCATCGTGAATATTCGAAATTGCATCAAAAAGACGTGTTCTGGACGCTTGCCTTATTGCTGAAAGTAAGCAGATTTTTCGGACTCGCACCTTTCCCATTGGAACGTCCAAGCAACGGTGAAAACGGCGACTCTAAAATGATTGTCATATACAGCGTTGTGGTTTACATTGTGGTTACATTCGTTCTTCTTTGGAATTTTATTAACGGTGTCGAAATTATGAAAAATCTGAACCTAGAAAGGGCAGTTTTATTTTATGGGAAAACGTTGGGTTACTGCATAGTCTTGAGCAACTGCTTGGTTTTATTTATCCGCCGATCCATGATACACGGGGTGTTGTTGGATGTGGTAAAGTTTGACGAGAGACTTGGAAGACTCAAGATCTGCATTGAATCGTATAGTTTTCGCAGGAACGTAAGAATACAAATGTTCGTTTTCTGGCTTGCTGTATTTTTACTTTTTCTCATCAATATACATAATTTTTTTTTGGACTCACACGGATCAAAATTCAATACATATTTCTTCTTTATTTTTACGAGCTCCTGTCTATTATTGCCCCTGCTGCAGCAGTACAATATTTTGTGTCATCTAAAATTGAGGATGTCGTGCTTAAATAAAGAAATTGGTCAGATCGCATCAATAAGTTCCTTCGCAGGCATGCCGTCGAAAGGACCTGAAATTATTTTCGCGAAGCGTTGTAAACCATGGAAGTCCATGTTTCTTGATCTCTACAAGATAAGCCATGCCGTGAACAAGAGCTTCGGATGCCTAAACTTGATCAACGCTGCCTTCTCATTAGTAAAAATAGTGGCGGTGCTATTCCTGCTTGTGGTGACCTTAACGTCCGGTTTTTCAACTTACAATCTCGATCGATTGAAGTTGTCCATACTTTGGAAAGTCTTCGAAGAGTTTGGAATGTTCCTCATCCTGAAGTCGTGCCAATCTGCAGCTGAAGAGGTGAATAATGAGTAATTTTAACATTCTAATTTTGTGAAAACCTAAATGTTAAAAGTTAGGATTGTTTCTTTGAAAATGTGAATAGATCGTTGTTTTTCGGGCGAAATTTTGAATGAGATTCTCTTTTACATTTAATCTTTCTACTGGTATCCACATAAACTTGCGAAGTCTGTATGTTTAAAAGTAATGGTATCCCATTTCTCCTTATAAAATTAGACAACAGACATTTTGAATTTCATGAAAATTCCAGAAGTCCACATAAAATGTACTGAACAATAAAATTTGCATGTATTAACGGTTCAATCTATTAAGTATGATATTGCTGCGACTAAAATAACATATTTGATACTGTTAGCCATCGAATAACGCAAAAAACGGAGAAATTCAGTACATATTTACGTATTTTAATGAATGATGGGAATAAACATTGCACCTTAAAAATCGAAACTTCTAGGTAAACATATGAGAAAATATAATTGCCTTCTGGAGTTGATCATGGAACACTTCCGTAAACGACAATAGTTTTTTCCTGGATTTCCTGGTTGGCAGAAACTAAATGGTGTTTACAGCATTTCTCTTGGACACTGTTGAAGATATAAATGGGGGACGAATGGAAGGAGAGAAAGAAAGATAGAAGTGCATACGGAAATTGAGTAATCTATATAAATAAAAGGCTTAATGATAGACGAGATTGAAGGTGTCCACTGCTAGATCTCCGAGTCGATCGATTTTCACGAATCCTTCACTGAAACATGAAGCGTAATCTCGAAGAGGTTTTATGCTTAATGTTGTTGTTCTAATTTAAGCTGTTTCAAAGAATAGCGATTTTTCCGCGAACATCCATTTTTCTACGCTACTTGATGACTTTTGGCGGGCGGTTGGAGGGGTGTGTGAAAGAGGGGCGGGCGGTGGGAGGGGTGATTGAAAGAGGGGCGGGTGGTGGGAGGGTTGACTGAGAGATGGACGGGCGGTTGGAGGGATGAGTGAAATACGGAAACGCACCCGAGCAACGCCGTCTCACGCAGCTAGTAATTGTATAAAAGATTAGAAGACAGAATTTAGTTGAATGGAAAGTTAATATTATTGTTTTGTCAAAACTATAGAATCATCATCACAGGTAGTTTGCCCATAGACATGTCAGTGAGTATTCATGGTTATACCTGGTTCACCATATATATCTATTTTCCGCTGTCCTCTTCATATCTTGATAATTCTTTTCCTTTCAAATCTTTTATCATCTGAAACCTATTCCTTTTCTTTAATATCTTCATCAGCATTTCCCAATTTATTCTATCAATGGCCTGCTAGTCTACGAAACATTCGCAGATATCTTGACTGTACTATATTGCCCTTTCTGATATGATTCTAACTATCCATATAGCATCTCTAGTTCCTACACCTTTTGTGAGACCGAATTGATCTTCCCCTCGCATTTTTTCTGCCTTTTTCTCCGAACTTTTATTAACAATCCTCGAAGTGTGTGACAGAATTCTTATCGTTCTGTAGTCTTTAAACTGCATTGCCTTTGGCTTCTTCTTTAGAGGGATAATTGATACTTCTAGGATATCCCGAGGCCACTCTCCCGTGCCGTAAGTCTTATTAATTTATTTCGCGATCGCTTGAAGTCCTTTTAATCCCATGACTTTAAGTACCCCAGCCGGTATTCCATCGCTGCCTTTGGCTTTTCCTTTCTTTAGTTTTACTATCGCTTTTTCTGCTTTGCTCTCCGTAATACTTGGTCCAAGTTGTCTTTTTAATCTTTTCCTTATCTTCCATTACTATTCTTGCTTATCCTCCCTGCTTGCTGTATAGTTCCTTAATGTATTCTTCCCATACCTGTGCTACATCCTTTGTTTCTGAGACTATTTCCCCATCCGTATCCATAATTCCTTCTCCACGAATTCCATTAGACTTCTTATCTTATAATTGCAGTGCCCTAACGTACATCATTTTTTACCGACCAAATTCACCATTTGTTTTATTTCATCAAATTTTTTTTCCAATTTTCTCTAGCTTTATCTGTTACCCTTCTCATGTTGTTGACTCTATCTTCTTCACTGTTAGCAATTTTCCATTTTCGTCTCTCATCCCTCTTCTCCAGCATTTCCTTAGTGGTCCATGGTTTTCTGATTTTCTTGTTGTTTTTCAGTCTCTATATCCAAGGCTTACTTGATACTGGTTTTATTTTCTTTCTAGTCTATATCCATGGTCTTTGGTTTGTTTTCCAAATTTTTTATGCGATCTTCCAACTTCACGCTGATTACATCCTGCCTTTCTTTCAGTTTTTCTAGGTCCCAAGTCTGTCTTTATCTTCTCGTTTTTCTTATTTGTTTGAGCTTTTTACTTAAGTCAACTATTAGAAGGCTGTGATCTGAATCAATGTCTGCTCCTGGTAATGCCTTGGCGGTCTTTATGCTGTTCCTGAATCATTATTTTACTAGGCTGTAATCTATTTGGCATCTAATTCTATCTTCTGGGCTTTTTCATGTGTATAACCTTCGTTTTTGGCTTTTGAACCATATATTATTCACTAATGTTGATGCATAATTGTAACACTAATCTCCCATAATTATGCAGTTTACCTTTCCTTATCCGTCTTCTTCCTAAATGTCATGAATTAGCTCATAGATCTCCTCGATTTCTTTCTTTTTATGAGCTGACTTTGGCATATATATCTGGATTATCAGCATGTCAACTGGGTCTGCTTTAGCTTTATTGTCATCAATCTACAGTTCGTTGCTATTATCTTTGTCACGCTTTTCATCATATCTTTCCAAAATACCCCCTTCACCACTATTTCATCCAGAATAGACTACCGTGAACTTTTCCGGGTCAAACTGTCTTTCCCAACTAGTATCAATCAGTCCTATAATGTCAACTCTATTTCTTCTCATTTATTCTTTCAAGTTCTCTAGCATTCATGCCTTTCTCATTGATCTTACGTTCCAAGTTCCTATTCGTAAAAGACCTTCGCGCTTTTCTCAAAGAAGTCCCCGCCCGGAGATCCGATTGGAGGACTATTTTACCTCCGAATTTTTTTACCTCCCTAGAACTCATGTTGTCCAACCATATAATCATTACTGCGATTTGTAATGTGGTAGTTTTCCTCTTGCTTTCCACATCGCAGTACTTTGGCCGTCCAAATCGTCCCGATCACGCATACAGCTGTATTGTATTGCGAACATTATTTGTTTTCGGCTCTATGCCATACTAACAATATATCAGCCTACTGCTAGGCACCGATAATAGTTTTTTTATAAACTTCCATTCGCGGGGTTTGAACCACGGAACTTTGTAGTGAGAAGCCGACACGCTAACCACTACACCACCAGTGCATGACTAGAATAATGAACTTTATTTCGTTTGTAGCTAAAGTAATTCTGAGGATTTCTAACGAGAGGCTAGAAGCAAAGGCTAATAGCTATATAGATGTAGACCAGTGTGGATTTCAGAATGGTCGTGACAATAGGGATGCCATTGGGTTAATGAGGATATTGGTAGGGCCCTCGCCGAGAGCCCTGAGTTCTCATTGACACTTTGGAGGACGATCAAGCTCTTTTGCACTTTACGTGCGTTTTAGTACAGGCGATTACCGCTCGTTGCTGTGGCGCTTCTTCTTCAGGTAAAACATCGGTAACGGGTGTTGTATTCCGCATCGTTCGGTCGTTGGCAAGGCGGTGGAAGGCTAACTAGTCCCTTCTTATCACCTGTTCTTGTCTCCAACCGGCACGGTGGAGCCTGGGCGTCTGAGGCCAGTCTCTGAGTCTTTTCTTAGCCCTGAAAACGGCCCAGAAATTAAGAACATGGAGAGGACTACTCCTCTCATGGAAAGTGACCCAAAAGGGTCTGTTTTGACGGCTGCCCTTACTGAATGGAGCCTCCAACTTGCTTCCGCTCGCATTAGGTCGTCGTCGTTCTCAATCGACTCCTCATCTTTCGGCCGAGTCACGCCGGCGGAGTACAGGGTGTTGTGCGCCAAGAAGGCACCGAATGCTGCTGATCCAGTTGCCATCGAGGCCCTCCCCTATATCTCAGCCCAGGGCCACAAAGTCAATGCCTCAGTTGTAGGCACATGCGGTGCCTCGACAGCCCGGGAGGGAATCCTGCTCCCTCCCATGGGTCCCCCGAAGCTTGAAACATGGGGAAGGGTATGAGGGTTATGACCTAGGTGGTGGGGGGGAAGGGAGGTATCAGTGGGGGGGAAGGGCGGGATCAGTTTAAAGGAAACGCTGTTGATTACCCCAAAGTCGTTGATCATGAGTGTATGTCTGTATTTATGGATATAAAGTCTTTCAGTCGCGTCCAATTTAGAATTTGGGGCATGTTTTAACAATTTGAGGTTCTCAATATCTAATGGGTGATGGTTTTCAAAGATATGTTTCGTTACGGCAGATTTTTCTATATGTCCATGTTTAAAGTGTACCAAGTGTTCTTTAAATCTAATGGCTAAGTTTCTTCTCGTTTTGCTTATGTATGATAATTCACACTTGGGACATAGCACTTGATATACACCCGATTTTTGTGAAATAGGTGTTTTATCTTTTGGGTTACCTAATAGATTTTTAACCTTGTTGTGTTATGGAAATTCATATCCGACCTCCTGGAAATGTTTTTTAACCCTTTAGTAAGAGGTGGAAAGAAAGGTAGTGACGCAAACCTTTTCTTTTACTTATCTCCAATTGGGGCAAGTGTTGTAATTATCTTCTTGATCAATGTTTTAGATTTTTTCTTTATCATGTGGTCGATAAATTCGTGTGTAAAACCGTTGTCACAACGTATTATATTCAAAGGTGTAGTCAGATGTCTGTGAACCATATGATTAAAAGCTGCGATCTTTTGTTTAAAAGGATGACTAGAGTCATTTTTATGTAATTTTTGACGTGTGTCGGTTTCCTGTATATATCGAGTTCAAGCTTGTCTCTGTTTTTAATAATCAATATGTCCAGAAAGGTTAGAGACTTATTTTCTTCAGTTTTGAAGGTAAAATTTATGGTGTTATGAAAAGAATTAAGTTCATGGACAAACGTGTTAATATTATATTGTTTTGTGTCGAAAATAGCAAATATGTCGTGGAGATATCTGCACCTCGCATTAGGAAAGTAGGTATTTCAAGGTTCTTTTGCAATGTCGTTCAAAAAAGTAAAGGCAAATTTTAGCTACTAGTAGAGAAAGGGGGTTGCACATAGAGGTTCCATTCGTTTTTTATAAAATTTGTTGTCGAACATGAAGTAATTTTGTTCCATACAAAGTTTGGTGAGAATGAGGTATTATTTTTTAATATTTCCTTCGACTTGTTTTTCTGTTAACCAAGATTTAAGGTTTTCCAACGCAACCTCTATGGCAGGGGTCGGCAAACTTTTCACCTACGAGGGCGCAACTTATATTGCTGAGGACGTGAAGGGGGCATAAGCAAGATCAGTTGATATCTCTCTGTATCAGTTGTCGGCAACCTCTTGATCTATGAGGACGCAACTTTAATTATTGGAGTCGTTAAGTGAAGTAACAAAAGTAGATGTTTACCAATATTTATTAAAGTGATATTTTTGTATAATTAAGAGAAAAACTATTAAAGAATTTTTTATAAAAACATAAAAAATAAATCAATGTGAAACTTGGGACTGCATATCTTCAGCCAACTTGCTATAATTTGGCACATAACTCGAGATACCTGATCTTAGGCAGTTGTCTAAATTGTAATCGGTGAGTCTCGATCGGTACTTGAATTTCAAGTGTTTCATGCTTGAAAAAATGGACTTGCAAGTGTATGTTGAAGAACAGTAAGAATATATTTTTAGGGCACATTTTCTTAATTATGGATAGCGATTTTCGTCAACTAAATTTCACAAGTTTTCATCATTTTTATGTGACCTTAAAATAATATAATTTTGCATATTTATTATTTCCTTTTCTAAGTCCTCGGTTTTAACGATATCAAAGGAAATAACAATATTAACAGACATATCAATGTCCATAAAATTGAACGGATTAGCAAAGAATGTTATTATGGGGTCTACTTCAGAAAACTGACGTAACCTTAAATTAAATTCCTTCAGGAGAGTTTCAATGTGTTGTGAAAATGGTTCATTGGTAACATTTTCATCAGTCAGATTCTCAATAATATATTTTATATTAAGTAAATGTGATAATAAATTTCTCTCTAGGTGAGACTTCCACAATGCAAATTTACATTTGAATGCATCTACTGCACTTATCATTTTTGCAATGTCTTGCTTTTTCCCTTCCATCTCCATATTCAGTTCGTTCAATTTAATAGTTATATGAACAAGAAATCCAAAATCCATCAACCAAGCTCTGTCATCCAACTGTGAATAATATTAATTTCTTGACGTGAGAAATTCCTTTACTTCCTTTATGAGATTTATAAGCCTCAAGTATTTTGCCTCTGCTGACAAGGGAAGCCCCCAAGGTGTGACACTCGCATCGGATTGAGACTTTGAAGAATGAAAGTATATGCAAAATAACGGACTCCTATTTCTACCTAGGTGCTAACTCGACGTCCTTTACGAGAAAATGCTCTTTGAAAATCGCGAATCAAGAGTCAACGAAATATCAACGTTAAAAGTCCTTTCATAATTGTGTATGGGCGTTGGACTAGGGCGGAACGAGCTGTATTTCAAAACTTTTTGCCGGGGTTCGATTGCCGAAAAGACTAAGGCTTTTTTCTCTGATTTTTTTAATTTTTTTTTACATTTCCAGCATATCGTCGATAAAACTTGCACAACATTTAAAAAAATGTATTCCATGCATTATAACTACTATTTTCTTCATCGTAAAATGATTTGAAACTCAGGTCGTTCCTCCTAGTCCAACGCCCATAGACAAATAGGAAAGGACTTTTAACGTTATTATTTCGTTGACTCTCGAATCGCGATTTTAAAAGGGCATTTTTTTGTAAACGACGTCGAGTTGGCACCTAGGTAGAAATAGGAGTCCGTTATTTCGCATATACTTTCATTCTGCAAGGTCTCAATCCAATGCGAGTGTCACACCTTGGGGGCTTCCCTTGTGAGCCATCTAACTTCGGTATGTAAAAGGAGATCATCGAATTCGGCATCTTCACCTTGTAAAAGCAGTTTAAACAATCGGAGTTGCATTGCTACGGCTCTTATGGAATTTATTATTTTTGTTACTTTTTCATGACATGTTGAAAATGAAGAAATTTTTGCGCATAATATTTCTTGGTGCATAATACAATGATAAGACATACATATTACATAACGCAATGAATCCATTTTTACAACCTGTCATCGAAGGTGCACCATCTGTAGTAATTGCGGTCAACTTCATTATTACTTTCTTGGACATATTTCTTAAAAGCTGAAAAAATGTCTTCGCCTCTTTTTCGTCCCTTTAATGGAAGAATTTTAAGAAATACTTCTTTTCCTGAAAAATCATTAAACACCATCTTCACAACCATAGCCAATTGAGATATGTCTGATCTGACTGTTGACTCATCCAGTTGCTACGAGAAAAAAATACATTTTTGTAAATCATTTGCCAACTCTTTCTCCATATTGGTTGCTATAACTTCAATTCTTTTTGTAACTGTTCTTGCTGATAACAGAATCGTGCTGATTGATAAGGTAATTTCATTTATATTTTTAAAATCTTCGAAAAGTGAGTCAGCAATTGCTAACATGGCTTCTTTTACAATCTCGCCATCTTCAAAAGGCTTTTTCCTCTTGGCCAACAAATGCAAAATTTTAAGTGATGCATACGTTGCTCTTTTTCATTGCTGTACTGGTCTGGTAAAAATGCTCTTCTGTTTAGTTAAATAGATTACATATCAGAAATTTTCTTTTTCCTGATCTGAGTTTAACGGATAACTAGTATTTAAATTTCCGTGGACCGTTCTACATATAAATTAATAAACACTGAATATCGGGAAAATATCAGAAATATTGCAAACTGTTCATCAATTAAATCGATATATGTTTAACCAATGAAGAGGGAAATGAGCTATCATTGGCTGATATTGTATGAGACGAAGAAAAATCTCCCAAACACTGTACTTTGTATACTAAGCGAAGAACGGAACTCTGAGACCACCGACACACAACAATAACTCGAACCAAGTTATGCTACAAGACGGAAGACAGAACACTAAAACCAACGACTTTTAACAATGACTCGAGGCAAGTTATGCTACAAGACGGAGTACAGAACTCCGAAACCGACGACTTTTGACAAGAACTTGGGAGTTTCACGCGGCATAGGGAAATAGTTTTCCCAAATAGCCTGAACCGGCTAACGGAGCTATAGTACTCGACGGGTTGAGAACAATGATCTCAGTTAGCCTTGCACCCGTAATAACGATTGAAGGCGACAGGACACCTTCACCTATCATAAATTAGGGGCGGAGAATTCCCTATCTTTTCGTACAGTTCGTACGAGAACGTTTGCATGAATTGTCAGCACAGACACGGCAATCACACAAACACGATAGCGGCTTCTCCTACTCTCGGCGAGTAATCTCCAAAAAACCCTGTGAAGGATGCGTATATAATAGGGCAGAGTAGGGGATGTGGATAAACATGAGAAGGGTAACGGAGGAGTGATAATGAAAAGAACTCTGTTAATGACAACAATGTCTTTATTCAACAATGTATTCCCCCATTATGTTCGCTTACCTTGAAGATGTTATTTTGTACTAGACATACGATTCGGCTCGGTGTGATATTAGATTAAGATGTTGGTTACAAAGTTCTATTCTTCATCTTGTTCCGAAACTTATTGGTCTTCTGAGATTTTTCCGTAATTGTTTAACTCGAGTCCCCTTGTTGGATGGCGTGCGACACACAAATGTCTTGAGGGCGCCACGGCACCCGCGGTCGCCGCGTTGCTGACCTCTGCTCTATGAGAACCCCCAGGATAACGTCTTTCCACATCAAATGAAACTGGGATTTCGTCTTTATGTATTGTTTTTTTTTAATAAATTTTAGTAAGTTGTGGGTGCTTTAAATCCCGTAAGTGTCTTCTATGCCTAGTGATTTAAATTGTTGGCTGAGCCATTTGGCGAGTTTATAAGTAGGTGAATTTATAGCTGCAATAATGGGTCTCATTTTTCTACCAGGTTTTTGTATTTTGGGTAGGCAGTTTATTCGGGGGATTGTGCGGTTTTCCGTTTTCAAGGAGAAGGCTAGTTTTTGTCTATTGTTTTGTTGCAACGTTTGATGATGTCTTTCACTTGTGTAGTGAGTTTATTAATGGGGTTTTCAGGGATCTGAATTCTACGAAGAGTTTTGGATCTTTTGAAAAATTTTGTGTCAATTGAGAAGAAAAAACTTTAAATTTTAAAGCGTGTAGTTTGTTAAGCTCTTTAGCCTGGAGGGCCATAACTTATGGAAAATAAGAAGAATATGAGCTAACACTGGCTAGTAAGAATCTAACTGAGGAAAATCTGACTGGCATCGGAGATTTTCCTCAACTACATTCTTACTAGCCAGTGTTAGCTCATATTATACCTATTTTTCATTAGTTTATTCACATTAATTTTGTATATTTGTCAATATTTGACCTGATGATTCTGTAATGGTGATGGTGATTATTCACTGAGACCGATCGTGTTTTACTTAATATATTTTGAGGAAATTAGCAAAAGTCTAATATACATAAGAAATGCTATCTAGCATTGTTCATGTTATTTTATTGAGGAATTCCACGAAGTCTCGGCCTCATCCATTACCTATTGTTTACTTATCTAACTATTGATGGAATAAAGTGATTCGAAGATCCTATGCAGACAGACATAAGCGTTTTCAAAATTATTCCTATATAGCCATATTTTACTTCCTAGATACTAGGACAGAATGGGAAACAATACATAAATAAATATTCTATAATATCAGTTAAAACTAGAGTTGCTTTATTCATTTAATATGGGAAAGCTGTTTCAAGACGTCAATCTATCTTTTACATATCTTCTGCGTTTCAGTCGAAATAATAGTAATATTACAATAATTGATAATAAAAGCGCTCCATCGAACTTGTTTGTCAATTAAATGTAATACGAATTTGTCCGCTTTCACTCCACGCATTTCAACGTCTAAATATTGCTCCCTACGACTTCCAATGTACCGCAAATGCATGTACGAATCAACGCTGGGCAACTTATCAGTTCTGGCTACACAACACCCTTCATATGCCGTTTTGAAAAACACCAAGCAAAATAAATGCAGGAAGGTGCAATATTTGTACCAATATTTCTTCTAAGACGGCGTATAGAGGAAAACAACAGTAATATGCCTTTTAGACTTCTACTTCTATATCGGCACAATGGCTTCTAGCATCGGCTAACATGCTTGTGGCATTCACTGACGTCACTATTCAATCGGCAAACTTCAGCTACCAATCGGGTGTGATCGGGTTCGGCATTAACTCGTCCGTTTTCAATTTATCTTTTTATAAATACCTTTTAAAAATTAAACGAGAAACTTTATATTAGCCTATAACAATAGCCATGCAATAAAACTTTTAAAAAGTTTCGGTAATTCCCAGTATTTGACAGTCCCCCATTGTGGGAGTTTCGGGGGTATATTCAATATTAGAAGGCTATGCATGAGTTTATTTCTGTTCTTTGTAGTCTACATTTTCTCGCAATTCCTTAAAATATTTATTATCAGGTAACCTATTTGGAATACTTAGTCATGTGGTGTCCACATTAGATTATTATCTTTAGATTGCGAGTATTTCTTCATAATTTCTCAGTTTTTTTTAATAGCTAGTTAATTTCTCACTTTTGTGCACTAAAACTCGTTTATGTTTCTCATTTTTGAGATGATTTACATCACCTGAGCCTCGTCCATGTCCAATATTAAATTCTTCGTTACACATGGTGCGCTGAACAATTTCATTATCATAGTGTTCGTGATTCTTTTTTGAAAAGGTAAATTATTTTTCATCCCTTCGTCAAATGTACAGCTTTTCTTCCGCCTGGCTAACAATACAAGTATTAATATATATTATAAAAAAAACTCTCGTAGTTTTGTTACCACAAACGCTTGGCTGTAGGCGGTATTATGGTTGTAACTAGAACTAGGTTATGTACAACAGACGTGACAGTCGAGATTTCGTGCTCGCATGCGATTGCTCTGAGTATTCGGTGTAATATTTTAAAAAATGGCCACTAAGATTGTCTATGATCGTGTCATTGGAGAACGGGACATATTTGATAAAATTAAATAATTCTGGGGTCACCGATACACTTATTGTAAAAACGAGACGTATGGGATCCCTACTCCAAAGAGATTCTTACCTAGACACCACGCTCTGGAGAGTGTCTCTTGGCTTAGGTAATGAACAAATGTAAAAATGTTCTGGTATAAAAGTTGTAGGAAATTTAATTTACCACAAATATGGTTTTGAACGTTTTTCCATATAATGCATTGTTTACGCGATATCTTATATTTTTAGCTGCCACAACCGCGATAAATACCGACGACTTTTGCTAACAATTGCCGCTTATTTACGTCTTCGTAACGCTCCTTTTTCTTTTCTTAATTGTTAGAGCTTAGTGGCTATTTCAAGTATCAGAAGGCTATGATTTGTGTTTATTTCTGTTCCTTGTAAAGTCTAAAATATTCTCGCAGTGTCTTTTATTTATTAATATGTAACCTATTTTGAATGTTAAGAAATATTATAGATATGTAGAAAGTCATGTGGTGAGCACATCATATTTTTTTGAAAATAATTATCTAGAATAGTAATTTCATGTTTTATGTATATATTTTAAAATCTCCTTATAACACTTTCTTTCACTATAAATTGAGTACGGTATTAATTATTCCGATAAATGTTTCACAATTTCAGCATAAGATTTTCTATATACTTTAAATATCTTGAAATGTATATGCCATAATTCAGAAGTTCGAGGCATAGTTTTGCTGTCCTGTGCGAAACCACAACTTTTGCATCTCAAAGGATTAGATCTCTCGGCCCTAATCATCTCCTCGAGAAATTTTACTCATAGGAAAGTAGTAATAAACATCCAAACAAAATTACTTTTGGTAGATGTTATTATGTTTGAGCCCGATTGTCACCGGCCTCGACCCTTAAAAAATAAGTATTCGATGAAGACCACCAAATCTTTACAAAGGTGAAGCCGATTTAATACGAAAATACTGGTCTGCACACAATCGAAATCATGAGTTATGTTCGGGCTAACATATTTTCCGCAGATATCTATAGTACAAATGACATAGCAGAGGGGCATTTCAAGACGAGGTGCTGTCGTGACTGAATTCGATTTCCGCAATTAACACTAATGGATAAAAAATCGACTTTTTCGATCACCTCGAGCAGCGGTTCCCAACCTTTTCCAGTCCACGTACCCCTTTCATGAAAATGGAAATTTTCATGTACCCCTAAAAGACCATAAATTGAAAATAGTGTTAGAATATTTTCAATCAGTTTTCAAATATTAGGTTATTTAATTTGTTAAATAAATTATAATAAAAAAAATTGTTTTGTAATTAAATATTGCAATGATAACAATGACAAGTGTTCACAATGCCCTAGCTTATCCACAGGGATTATCATTAGCACTGCATTCAAAATAACTCAATATATTTCAGAAACAAAATCAAAGTTTATTTGAAATTAAATCAAACCAAAACGGATACAAATTCTGTTATATACTGAAACAGTTTTTCTTTGGATGTGCATGAAAAACTTAACTTACATAAGTAACAAGAATAATCTTGTTAATTAGTTAACTAATATTTATTAATGACACTAATTAATGTGACGGTTGCGCTTGTTTTAGTTTGCCCAGTTTCTCAAAATCTGGTATCACTGAAGACAGATAAAGGCGTAAATCTGGTTCAGCATTGAATCTATTTCTATACTTGGTTTTTAGATTTACTTACGATGAAAACGCTCTTTCACACATGTATGTAGTTGTAAATGGCAATAAGACTACGCTTGCTTTATCTGACAATGATTAGTATTCATTTCTTAAAGAAACCTAAAAATTAATTAATGATTTATTCTTGAAATCCACCTTGGTTATTTACAACAAAATGAAACCATCGTTTGAGGGATTTTCATCTGGCATAGGCTGATCTTCATCGCTAATAATTTTGCAATCAGCGTCATTTTGTTGGCAAGTTTCATTGGAATTAGTGTCACTGTTCATTTTGTTTTTTCCAAGTTTTTTACATATCTGTTTTTCACTCTCGCAACAGCTCCCAGATTCAACTTGTACATCATTGTGGGTAGTATTATTTTTAAATCACATAAAAAACTATTCTTTTAATGCTTTCATGTCGGCCTTGAGAGCATTAATATCATCAACAACACTGAGACGGGTATCATTCTTCCCCGTGGTGCAGCTTGAACATATCCAAAATATTGACTGGGATCCTGTTATTACGCTGAAACTACTTTCGTTCAACCCGGAACAAGTAAAATTAAACTTATTTAAACATTCATAGCATGAGATTACTTTATCACTTTCAGAAATCAGAACGTTACAAGAGCTACAAGATTGGATCACTGCCCCGTCCGCCATATTCATATCATGGTTACTACCAATTTCTTGACAATATATCTGAAATATTCTCGAATTGGCTGCACTGGACTGTATGAAGTTGTCTATTTTGACTGCCTTATCCATTACTTCCTTTAAACTTTTGATGCATGATCTTGTCTATGGATTCAGAAATGTGTCCACAATGCGTTTGTTGCATATTTCTTCATTCTAGCTACAATTCCAGCATAGATGGAGCTCCGTCTGTACAAATTCCAATACATCGAGACCAATCTATATCTTTGTCGCGAAAATAGTTATCGGTAAGACTGCATACGTTTTTTCCAGTTGCGCGTTACTTCAATGGACTGCAAAATAACATATCTTCTGTGACTTTATCGTCATAATTATATCGTATAAAAATCTACAACATAGCTAAATTTGCCACATCTGTTGATTCATCCAGCTGTATGGTATAGTAGGGACTCCTTACTCTCTCTATTATTGTTGCTTCAACGTTGTCTGACATATCGTGTATTCTGCATGATACTGTATTATTTGAAAATGGTACTAGGTCGATAATTTTAGCAGAGTTTACACCAAACATACATGTGACTACATCTTTTACACACGGAACAATCAAGTTCTCTGCTATGGTATGGGCTTCAGAAGCTTTTGCCACTCGATAGCTTATTCGATAAGATGATTAAAGAGCTTTCGTAGACATTATTTGCTTTAGCAGCAAAATTTGTTATTGAGTTGGTTTTTGATGCAACAAATTCTCTTTCGCAAAACTCAATTTGGGTGTTTCTATTTGAAGGAAAGAAGGTTTGAAACTATTATTGCATAAAACAGTGCCACAAATCACACACTTTGGTCTCGGACAATGTGGATCACCAATGCATTTAAATCCATATTTTAAATAATCATGGACATATTTTCTTTTCTTAGAAAGCGGCTTTTCCGCAGATACTCTATTTTGATTACTTGAAGTTTCACGTTCGACACTTGATGACACTTCACTGCATGGTATGTCGTTTGCATTTTTGTTTGAAATGTTTCCCGTTTTTAACCATTTAAATACGAATTTTAACTTAACAATTAACAGCATTTTAAAGAAATATTTATTTGACTAAAAAAATATACACCCAATATTATTAGTTGCACGGATTTCCGATATGATATATGTACAATGCATACATACGCGATCACCCTCACTTGTAGCACATCACAGTAAATACTCTTCAATCCTTAGCACAAAGTCTAAACTCACCCAAAGAAAAACACACCAAGCAGAAAACCAACAAGTCACTGAATTTCCAATAGCCCTTTAGCAATTTTATAGAGGTTTCGTGATAAAACAGTTATAGAATGCATTTACAGAAGTAACATGCTGAAAATAAAAGAAATACCCTATGATGAGCAAGGTATTGTCCTTCCAGGACACTCTTTTGCTGTTTAGGTTTTTAATAAACTATTACTTTAAAAAATGAATTGGAGACTACGGTGTACAGATTGGAATTAAAATTTAAAACTCCTGAACCGTAAATTAACCCAGAGAGCACTCACACGTCAATAAGAAATAAGGAAAATTAAATGATGCTTACAAGTTTGCAGGACGATGATGGCCTACAGGGACCTGTTGTCTAAAACTAGCCTAAAAAGAAGAAAAAGAAAAACACACACGCACAAGCACTCTGGAAATCTCTAGATACGTATTTCGGGAGCTATGCTCCCATCTTCAGTAGCTGAAGTCGTATGAATTGTTTGTGTTTGGTCTTGTGTATTTATGTGTTCAGGGTAAAAGTGAAAGGAGGGCAGAGGGGTGGGGGAATTCTTAACGGTTAGCGAGTAGAGGGGTGAGTAAGGGATAGGTCCGCGGTCGTTATTCATAACCGTCTCTTTGAATTTGTTTATGAAAATACTCTCGTAAGCGTCTAGTTTCCAGTCGGTTTGTGTTGATTTTAAGAGAGACATGTTTTCGATTTTAATCGGGTGATTGTTTTCCTGTGTATTGCGACGCTAGACCTGTTAAATCTATTGTGTATGAAGTGTGCAAGGTGTTCTTTGAACCTGGTTTCTAGCTTCCGTTTAGTTTGCCCTATGTAGACTTTCTCGCAGTCTGTGCAAGCGATTTTGTATATGCCGGATCTTTGTAGTGTCGGGATCGTGTCTTTTGGATTGCGTAGTAAGTTGGAGAGTTTGTCTTCATTCACAGGTACTGCTTTAAGGTTCTGTTTTGAGAAGATGTTTGATAAGCCGTTTGTGATGCCAGGGACGAAGGGGATTTTTACGTATTTTGGTTTTTTGGGGGGCGTGCTTGTGAGAGTAATCTGTTTTTTCAAAGAAAGACTGCGCTTGTGTTTGTGTAAAATATTCTCTATCATCTGAGGGTCGTAACCATTGATTTTAGCGCATTTTTTGATATATTTTAATTCTGTGAGGAAATCAACTTTAGAAAGAGGAACCTGTAAGAGTCTATGTACCATTGAGTGGAATGGTGCTAATTTATGTGAAATATGGTGGTTGGAATCAGAGGGAATGTACGTGTCTGTGTGTGTGGGTTTGCGGTAAATCCCGAACTTGATTTGGTTGTTTTCTCTTTTTACGAGAAGGTCAAGAAATGGCAATGTATTTTGTTTTTCAACTTCATGTGTAAATTTAATGGAAGGATATTGATCGTTTAATTGCTGTAGAAAATCAGTTATGTTATTATTGGAGGTATCGAAAATCGCGGAAATATCGTCAACGTATCTTAGCCATAAGCGTGGGAAGTATTTGAAGATAGCATCAATAAGTTCCTTCGCAGGCATGCCGTCGAAAGGACCTGAAATTATTTTCGCAAAATGTTGTAAACTGTGGAAGTCCCTGTTTCTTGATCTCTACAAGATTAGCCATGCCGTGAACAAAATCTTTGGAAGCCTAAACTTGCTGAACGCTGCGGTCTCATTAGTGAACATAGTGGTGGTGCTATTCATGGTTGTGGTGACCTTAACGTCGGAAGTTTCGAATTACCGTCTCGAGAGATTGAAGATATCCATACTTTGAAATGCCTTTAAAGAGTTTGGAATGCTCCTCATCCTCAAGTCGTGCCAATCCGCAGCCGATGGGGTGAGTAAAGAGCGATTTTAACATTCGTATTTCGTGAAAACATAAATGGTAAAAGTTAGGATTGTTTCTTTGAAAATGTGAATAGATATTAATCGTTATTATTCCGTCAACATTTTGACTAAGATTCACTTTTACATTTAATCTGCATCGAATCGTATAGTTTTCGCAGAAACGTAAGAATACAAATGTTCGTTTACTGTCTTGCATCATCTACATTCCTAATGTTTCGTTGTTCTCTCACGGGAAAAGAATCAATAGATTTTTCTCCATTATTTTCACAACTTCCTGTGCATTCTTCGCCCGGCAGCAACAGCAAAATATTTGGGACATCTGAAATTGAGGATGTCATGCTTAAATAAAGATATGGGTCAGATAGCATCAATAAGTTCCTCCGCAGTCATGCCGCCGAAAGGAAATTAAAGTCTCGATCGAATGATGTCGTCCATATTTTGTCATGCCAATCCACAGCTGAAGCGGTGAATAAAGAGCAATTTTACATTCTTATTTCGTAAAAACATAAATGGTAAATGTTATAATTATTTCTTTGTAAATTTGAATAAATATGTTATGGTTGTTATTCAGGCGAAATTTTGACTAAGATTCACTTTTACATTAATATTTACACTGGCACTCACATAAACTTTTTCGAAGTCAATCAGAAATCTGATTTTCTGTATGCAATTAGACTACTGACATTTTGAATTTCACGAAAATTCCCGAAGGTCACACGCAATTTCCTGAATAACAATATTCTGCAATTATTAACGGTGCAATCTATTAAGTAGAATAGCTTTGCTACTATAATAAGATATTTTATAGTTTTAGCCGTCGAATAAAGCAATACCGGAGCAATTCATTCCATATTTACGTATTTTTATGAATGATGGAAATAAACGTTGCACCTTGAAAATCGAAACTATAATTGCCTCTTGGAGACGATCATGGGACACTTCGGTAAACGAAAATAGTTTTCCCTGGGTTTCGTAGTAGTAGTAGTAATAGTAGTACTAATGGAAGGAAAGAAAGATATAAAGACGGACGGACGGAGATTGAGTAATTATATATAAAAGACTAGAAGACAGTGCAAAGTAAATCTGATTGTTCAATGCCAGGACAATAGAATAATCAACTTTATTTCGTGTGTAGCTAAAGTAAATCTCAGGATATCTAACGGGAGGCTAGAATCAAATGCTAATAACTATATAGATGTATACCAGTTGAAATTTTAGAATGGTCGTGACAATAGGGTTACCATTGGGATAATGAGTGATTTGGTAGAAAGAAACATTGAAAGATAGAGAGACGGGCGGACGGAGATTGTGTAATCTATATATAAAAAAGACAATGATAGATGAGTTTGAAAGTTTGCAAAAAGAGATCTCCGAATCTACTTGGCCGATTTTCACGAAACTTTCACTGAAAGATTAAGCGAAATCTTGAAAAGATTTTAGGTTTAATTTTGTTCTTCTACCTTAAGCCGTTTCAAAGATTTCTTTCCGCAAGCACCCATTTTTCTACGCTACTTAATGACGTTCGGCGTGGGGTGGAAGTGGTGAGTGACAGAGAGGCGGTCGGTGGGAGGGGTGAGTAAATGATGGGCGCTCGGTGGTTAGTGAAAGATGGGCGGGCGGTTGGAGGGAAATGACAATATTATATTAGATCTCGAAAGAAATCAAAAATTCCTAGGTCGTAAGAAAAATATGAAAATTTTATGCGATTCGTTCGGCGCCCTAAGACGGTTCACTTCAATAAACACATTCCTTTCAATATAAGTCGATCTAAAAACGCTTATTGTCGAATGGAAAGCTTACAGGCGATTTCATCCAGTTTTTCTATTGTTCCTGACAAGTGTAGAGACTGAGAAACACTCTACAATTTAAAAGTTAGAAAAATTTGCGTAATTATTCCAGTACATGAAGATTTTTCTACATAAAATGAATCATAAAACTTGCATAGTACTTTGGTAAACAACGTCGAATCATGGATCGGTCGAGGGGACTGAAGAACAACAACGCAGAAATCCTGCATCGGGATTATCCGAAATTGCGTCAAAAAGACGTTTTTTGGACCATAGCACTCTTGCTGAAAGTTAGCAGATTTTTCGGACTCGCACCTTTCCCATTGGAACGTCCAGGCAACGGTGAAAGCGGCGACTCTAAAATTGTTGTCAGGTACAGCGTCGTGGTCTACATTGTGATTACCTTTGTTCTTCTTTGGGACTTGAATAACGCTGTCGAAATTATGAAAAATATCGGCCTAGAAAGGGCAGTGTCGATTTATCGGAGATCGGTGGTTTTCTTCACCGTCATGAGCAACTGCTTGATTTTATTTATCCGCCGATCCATGATACACGGGATGTTGATAGATCTGCCAAAATTTGACGAGAGACTTGGAAGACTCAAGATCTGCATCGAATCGAATCGCAGGAACGTAAGAATACAAATGTTCGTTTACTGGCTTGCTGTATTTATACTTATTCTCATGTACATTCCTAATATTTCGTCGTTCTCCCACGGAAAAGGAATCAATAGATTTTTCTCCATTATTTTCACAATTTCCTGTGTATTCTTCGCCCGACTGCAACAGCACAATATTTTGAGACATCTGAAATTGAGAATGTCGTGCTTAAATAAAAAAATAGGTCAGATAGCATCAATAGGTTCCTTCGCAGGCATGCCGTCGAAAGGACCTGAAATTATTTTCGCGAAGCGTTGTAAACTATGGAAGTCCCTGTTTCTTGATCTCTACAAGATTAGCCATGCAGTGAACAAGATCTTTGGAAGCCTAAACTTGCTGAACGCTGCGGTCTCTTTGGTGAACATAGTGGTGGTGCTATTCATGGTTGTGGTGACCTTGACGTTGAATGTTTCAAATTACAGTCTCGATCGATTGATGTCGTCCATATTTTGGGCTGTCTTCGATGCGTTTGGAATGTTCCTCATACTGAAGTCATGCCAATCCACAGCTGAAGAGGTGAATAAAGAGCAATTTTACATTTATATATCTTTAAAATATATATGGGAAAACTTTATATTTATTTCTTTGAAAATTTGAATAAATATGTAGTGGTTTTTATTCAGGCGAAATTTTGACTAAGATCCACTTTTACATTTAATCCTACTAGAGGTGTCCGCATAAACTTTTGCGAAGTCCGTTTTAAGTCTACTTGTTAAATGTTATAATAGCCCATTTCTCCTTAATAAATTAGACGACTGACATTTTAAATTTTATGAAATTTTCCAAAGTCCACACTTAATTTTCTGAATAAAATAATCGGCAATAATTATTCGTGCTGTCTATTTATTATGATATTGCTGCAACTATAATATAGTTATAGATTTAGCCCTCGAATAAAGCAAAAACAGAGAACGTCAGTCCATATTTTATTGGATAATGGGAATAAAGCTTGCACCTTAAAAATCGAAACTCCTAGGTAAACATATGGGAGAAGTAAAATTGCCTCTTGGAGTCGATCATGGAACACTTCGGTAAACGAAAATAGTTTTCCCTGGGTTTCGTAGTAGTAGTAGTAATAATAGTACTAATGGAAGGACAGAAAGACGGAGGGACGGAGATTGAGTAATTATATATAAAAGACTAGAAGACAGTGCAAAGTAAATCTGATTGTTCAATGTCAGGACAATAGAATAATCAACTTTATTTCGTGTGTAGCTAAAGTAATTCTCAGGATTTCTAACGGGAGGCTAGAATCAAATGCTAATATAAGACAAGGATAGATGAGTTTGAATGTTTGCAACGCGAGATCTCCGAATCTACTTGGCCGATTTTCTCGAGACTTTCACTGAATGATTAAGCGGAATCTCGAAAAGGTTATATGCTTTTGTTCTTCTACCTTAAGAAGTTTAAAGGGTATTTTCCCGCGAGCACCCATTTTTCGACGCTACATAATGACGTTAAGCGGGCGGTGGGTGGGAGGTGAGTGAAAGAGGTACGGTCTTGGAGTGAATGATGGGCGGACGGTGGGAGGGGTTAGTGAATGATGGGCCTATGGTGGGAGTGGTGAGTGAAAGAGGAGCGGGTACAATCCAGAAACGCACCCTAGCAACGCCGGGTCACAGATAGTAATATAGTATATAGTATATAGATAATAAAAGATTAGAAGATAATTTAGTTTCATGGAAAGTTAATCTGATTGTTCTTTGTCAATACTTAGAATCATCATCATAGGTGGACTGTCCATAGACATGTGCGTTATTATTCGTGGTTAAACCTGGTTCTCCATATGCTCCTATTTTCCGCTGTCCTCTTCATATCTTGATAACTCTCTTTCCCTTTCAAATCGTCGATCAGCTGAAACCTTTTCCTTTTCTTTAATATCTTCATCAACATTACCCAATTGACTCTATTAAAGACCTTCTTCCTGTCTACGAAACATACGCAGATATCTTGACTCTACTTCATTGCCCTTTATGATATGATTCTAACTACCCCAATAGCATCTCTAGTTCCTCGTCCTTTTCTGAAACCGAGTGGATCTTCCCTTACTATTTCTTCTGCCTTTTTCTTTAGCCTTTTATTAAGAATCCTCGTGATGATCTTCGAAGTGTGTGACGGAGGCTTATCGTTCTGTAGGGACTTCTAGTAAATCCTGAGGCCACTCTGCTGTATCGTAAATCTTATTAATTAATTTTGTGATCGCTTTTAGTACTTAAGATCCCATGACTTGTACCTTGTGCCGGAATTCCATCACTGCCTGTGGCTTTCCTTTTCTTTAGTTCCACTATCAATTTTTCTACTTCGCTCTCCATAATACTTGGTACTAAGTTGTCTTCTTGAAGGTTTTCCTCACCTCCCAGTTCTATTTTAACCGATCCTGCCTGCTTGCTGTATATTTCCATCTATTCTTCCCTTATGCTACATCCTTTGTTTCTGAAACTATCTTCCCATCCGTATGAATAATCCCTTTCTTACGAATTCCATTAGACTTCCAATTTTCTAATTCCAGTACATCATATTGTACCGTCCTACCTTCTGTATTTGTTGTATTTCATCACATTTTTCTTTTTTCCAATTTTCTCTAGCTTTATCTGTTACCCTTCTCATCTTGTTTATATGTCTATAGTTGGCTCTACCTTCTTCATTGTTCACTCTCATCCCTTTTCTCCAGCATTTCCTTAGTGATCAATGGTTTTATGATTTTCTTCTGTTGTTTTCCAATCTCTTTATCCAAGGTATCCTTGATACTTGTTTTAATGTTTTTCTATTATATATCCACGGTCTTTGGTTTGTTTTCCAAATTTCTTAGGCGATCTTTCAACTTCATGATGACTATATCCTGCCTTTCTTTCAGTTTTTCTAGGCCCCAAGTCTGTCTTTCATTTCTCGTTTTTCTTATTTGCTTGGGCTTTGAACTTACGTCAACTATTAGAATCAATGGCAGCTCCTGGTCATGTCCTGGCGGTGTTTATGCTATTCCTGAATCGTTCTTTTACTAAGATGTAATCTATCTTGCATGTAATTATATCTCCTGGGCATTTTGATGTGTGTAACCTTCGTTTATGGCTTTTTACCATGCATTAATCACCATTATTGATGCATAATTCTACCACTAATCTCCCATTATTATGCAGTTTACCTTTCCTCATCCGTCTTCTTTCTAAATGTCATGAATTTGCTTATAAATCTCCCCGATTTCTTCCTCTTCATTAATCGACTTTCGCATATATATCTGGATTATCAGCATATCTACTGGGACTGCCTTTAAATTTATAGTCGTGAGTGTATCTTTTGTTTGCTATTGTCTTTGTCCCGCTTTTCATCATATCTTTCCGAAATCCAAGAGCTACTTCCATTTCCCCACAATTTCCTCCAGAGTAAACTACTGTAAACTCTTCCCTGTCGAACTCTCCTCCTTCCCATCTAATTTCGCTTAGTCCTATAATGCCAATTCTTTCTTCTTTCAAGTTCTCTTGCATTCATGCCTTTCTCATAGATCTTACGTTGCAAGTGTCTATTCGTAAAACACTTTCGCATTTCCCTCAAGGCAGTCCCTCCCTGGAGTTCCGATTCGGGGAATATTTTACCACAGGCTTGTTTTTCCTCGAAAGAACTCGTATTGTACAACCATATAATCATTACTAGGGATTGTAATGTGGTAGTTGCCCTCCTGCTTTCCACATCGCAGTACTTTGGCCGTTCAGATTGTCCCTATCACGCCTACAGCTGTATTGGATATAGACCCAGCGAACATTATTTGTTTACGGTTGTAAGCCATACTGACAGTACTGCTGCCTACTGCCAGGCACCGATGATAGTTTTTTTATAAACATCCGTCAGCGGGGTTTGAACCTCGGAACTTTATAATGGGAAGCCAACACGCTAACCACTACATCGGCAGTGCATGCATGACTATAGAATATTCAACTTTATTTCGTTTGTAGTTAAAGTAATTCTGAGGATTTCTAACGGGAGATTAGAAGCAAAGGCTAATAACTATATATAGGTAGACCAGTTGGAATTACAGAATGGTCGTGACAATAGGGATGCCATATGGATAATGAGGGTATTGGTCGAAAGAAACATTGAATACTAGCAGTAGTGTTCGTGTGCCTCGTAGATTTCTAAAATTGCTTTGGTGATTTTTATGGTCTAAGCTAGGGGTCTGCGACACATTTGACGTGAAGAACCATTTTCCAAAATTTAAATGAAATCTAACGTAATAAATGCCGCAGAACATGTTTTGTAAAATACGTATTAAATACTGTAAAACAATGTTTAATGGCTTCTTGAATAGCGCGATTAATGCCACAGAATTGTAAAATTCATGTAGATGCCATAAATATTTTATGCGCGTCTAGGACAAATAACGTCACGTGAATTGACATCACGATGGCTACAAAAGTGAAAAGATATGCCTACGCCAGAGGACGGCAACGCGGCGACCGCAAGGCATTTGTGTGTTGCTCGCCAGCCAAAATGATAACTCAAGATATACAATTACGGAAAACTCTCAGAAGACCATTAAGTTGAGGAACAAGATGAAAAATAGAACTTTGTAACATCATAATCTTACATCACACCGAGCCGTATCGTATATCTGTTAAAAAATAACATCGTCATGGTCAGTACTTATAAGCGAACAGAATGGGAACATACATTATTGGATAAAGACATTGTTGTCATTAACAGATTTCTTTTCATGACTCCTCCGTTACCCCTCTCTTGTTTATCCACGTCCCTTTCCCTTCTCCCAACCCTGCCATAGTATAAATACATTCTTCACACCGTTTTTCGGAGATTACTAGCCGAGAGTAGGAGAAGCCGCTATCGTGTTTGTGTGATTGCCGCGCCAGTGCTGACAATTCATACAAACGTTCTCGTACGAACTGTACGAAAAGATAGGGAATTCTCTGCCCCTAATTTATGCTAGGTGAAGGTGTCCTTTCGCCTTCAATCGTTATTACGGGTGCAAGGCTAACTCAGATCCTTGTTCTCAACTCGTCGTGTGCTATAGCTCCGTTAGCCGGTTCAGGCTATTTGGAGGTAGTTGCTCGATACGGGAAAACTATTTCCCTATGCCGCGTGAAACTCCCAAGTTCTTGTCAAAAGTCGTCGGTTTCGGAGTTCTGTCCTCCGTCTTGTAGCATAACTTGCCTCGAGTCATTGTTAAAAGTCGTTGGTTTCAGTGTTCTGTCCTCCGTCTTTTAGCATAACTTGGTTCGAGTTATTGTTGTGTGTCGGTGGTCTCGGAATTCCGTTCTTCGATTAGTATACAAAGTACAGGGTTTGGGAGATTTTTCTTTGCCTCTTACAATATCAGCCAGTGATAGCTCATTTCCCTCTTCATTGGTTAAATATAAATCAATTTAATTTGACCAACAGTTTGCAATATTTCTGATATTTTCCCGATATTCAGTGTGTTGTGTTTATTAATTCATTTTAAGAAAATTTCATCCCCATTATGAGTAATAAGAGGCAAAGGATATATTACTTCAATGTTGATTGGGAGGATCTCTTTTATTGATTTGAAAGGAAAGTGTGTTCGTTTATTGTGCAATACTTGTGTCGCACTTTCAAAGAAAAGTTATGTTGAAAGACATTTTAATACGGTCCACGGATATTTTATTACTAGTTATCCGTTAAAATCTGCGATCAGGAAAAAGAAAATTTCTGATATGTAATCTATTTTAACTAAACAGAAGAGCATTTTTACCAGACCAGTACAGCAATGAAAAAGAGCAACGTATGCATCACTTAAAATTTTGCATTTGTTGGCCAAGAGGAAAAAGCCTTTTGAAGATGGCGAGATTGTAAAAGAAGCCATGTTAGCAATTGCTGACTCACTTTTCGAAGATTTTAAAAATATAAATGATATTACCTTATCAATCAGCACGATTCTGTTATCAGCAAGAACAGTTACAAAAAGAATTGAAGTTATAGCAACCAATATGGAGAAAGAGTTGGCAAATGATTTACAAAAATGTATTTTTTTCTCGTAGCAACTGGATGAGTCAACAGTCAGATCAGACATATCTCAATTGGCTATGGTTGTGAAGATGATGTTTAGTGATTTTTCAGGAAAAGAAGAATTTCTTAAAATTCTTCCATTAAAGGGACGAAAAAGAGGTGAAGACATTTTTTCAGCTTTTAAGAAATATGTCCAAGAAAGTAATAATGAAGTTGACCGCAATTACTATAGATGATGCAACTTCGATGACAGGTTGTAAAAATGGATTCATTGCACTATGTAAAGAAGACCCTCGCTTTCCAAAATTTATTTCATATCACTTCATTATACACCAAGAAATATATATAGTAACAAAAATAATAAATTCCATAAGAGCCGTTCCAATGCAACACCGATTGGTTAAACTGCTTTTACAAGGTGAAGATGCCGAATTCGATGATCTCCTTTTACATACCGAAGTTAGATGGCTCAGCAGAGGCAAAATACTTGATGTTTATAAATCTCATAAAGAAAGTAAAGGAATTTCTCGCGTCAAGAAATTAATATTATTTACAGTTGGATGACAGAGCTTGGTTGATGGATTCGGATTTCTTGTTTATATAGCTATAAAATTGAACGAACTGAATATGGAGATGCAAGGGAAAAATCAACACATTGCAAAAATGATAAGTGCAGTAGATGCATTCACATGTAAATTGGCATTGTGGAAGTCTCACCAAGAGAGAAATTCATTATCACATTTTCCGAATTTTAAATATATTATTGAGTGTCGGACTGAGAAAAATGTTACCACAACCATTTTCACAACACATTGAAACTCTACTGAAGGAATTTAATTTTAGGTTTCGTCAGCTTTCTGAAGTAGACCCCATAATAACATTCTTTGCTAATCCGTTCAATTTTATGGACAATGATATGTCTCTTAATATTGGAATTTACTTTAATATCGTTAACACCGAGGACTTCGAAAAAGTAAATAAATATGCAGAATGATATTATTTTAAGGTCACATAAAAATGATGAAAACTTTTGAAATTTAGTTCACGAAAATTGCTATCAGTTATTGAGATAATGTGCCCTAAAAATATATTCTTACTGTGCTTCAACATACACTTCCGAGTCCATTTTATCAAGCATGAAACACTTGAAATCCAAGTACCGATCGAGACTCGCCGATTACAATTTAGACAACTGCCTAAGATCACGTATCTCGAGTTATGTGCCAAATTATCGCAAGTTGGCTGTAGATATGCATTCTCAAGTTTCACATTGATTTATTTCTTATGTTTTTATAATAAATTCTTTAATAGTTTTTGTCTTATTCATACAAAATATTATTTTATTAAATGTTGGTACACATCTACTATTGTTACTTCGCTTCACACCTTCAATAATTTAAAGTTGCGTCCTCATAAATAAAGAGGTTGCCGACCACTGATACAGAGATATATCAATAGTTCTTCCTTATGTGCCCTTCACGTCCTCAGTAATATAAAATGCGCCCTCGTAGGTAAAAAGGTTGCTTATCTATAAGCTTCAGGCGATTCAATACGTCAAAAAAGGCATGGAAACCGGATAGCAGCACTTTGTTTCGGTCCAACTCCCACAGAAAGAAGTATTCTTGAATGGAGAAAACGAGGAATAACTGAAACTGGTGGGATAATGGAAACATAGTCTTGGTAAAGTTCGTCTTAAATGGACACAAATAAGGAGGGAGCGATGGATAATAGAAAAGAGGGGTAAAAAGAGTTGTAGAAGAAAAAGTACTAGTTGAGCGTCCGTATCGTTATTATAGGGTGGTCAAAATTTATTCACCACATTTCAAACATACATAAAGCACAAAGATCAAGAGATATTGAGAAATGGTTCTCATTGCTTGAAAGAACAGTTGCAAAAGTTTTAGTACAACTGAATTTGGACACTATTTTCATACTGTCAATGGCTGTGTAAAATGAAGAATAGCCTCTATCCATCAAGAACCCTGACTGAGCAGGCTTAACCGTGAACTTCGGAAATTTGATCCTGTGATATCGAAAAGGACGGCTATCGGTGAAAACGTATGGTGCTAAATCGTTTTTATCCGTCTGTGGCCTATAGAGTACAGAAACGTCGTGGTAAGCATTTCACTACAAGTAGCAATTTACTGACTGGTGACCTATCTTATCAATCGATACCGCCAATGTCGCGGGAGAGTATGCGTCGGGAGCGCCGAAGAGGCGCATGCGGCTCAGGAGCCGCGGGTGGCCGTTTCCTGCTGTATGCTGATGGATGTGTTTAGGACAGGAGGCACCGGAATAATAATGGTATGGAACCTGGTTTAATCAGTTATTGAAAATGACATAGCATTACTGAGTAATTCTGATAAGAGTCTACATTTGTTAATTAATTCCTTCAACAAAATTCGGGATCCAAATTAATATGATGAAAACAAAAGTTAAGAGATTTTCCAAGATTGGGGATAGGCATTTCTTGTTACAGTAGATGGTGAAAGGCTCGAACTGATGGATTTTTAGCCCACTTTTCAGAATGGAAATAGGCTTATCGTTATGTCCGTCTGTCCATCAATCCGTTCCTATTAACTTTTGAACCAATCGACTGATTTTCATGAAACTTGGTGGAAATCTCATGCTACTTGGGTCGAGCTCCCGAGGATAGTTTTTATTGCGACGATTGAAGTTCCGGGTTCTATTCCAGGAACTATCCTTCGCATTTGATTTACATGGGAAATCCAAAATCTATTGTGTAGGGCAATTTTCTCTTACATTTTAAAATATCTTAAAATTGCAATATCGGAGCGGGCCTTGTACTATTTTCTGAGGAAAGGAATGTATATTCTTATTTTTATCGTAGAATTTTGATTATCGATTGTATTCCTAAAATTTCGCGTAATACTGCGGATATACCACAATTTATCACTCATTACGAGAGTGTTGCCATAGTATCAACTATTGTTGGACTCAGATTCGGTATCAATATATATCGACGTTTCTTACCGAGGAGGATATATATAACAGGAGGACGCTTATGTCCAGCCCAAGCTACAAAAGCTAGAGAGCTGAAAGTTTTAGTTTTTGTAGATATGATGGAGAAACATACAGATAAAATGAGAATTCTTACCTAAGTCACATGAGTTTGACTTCAGAAATTCCGAAAGTCGTTTTTTCCCATAAGAAAAGGATTGCGCCATTTTTGTAAATTAATTATGGGCACTTACCGGTAAGCTAGAAAAATGAAATTTTCAGTGTTGCTAGATGGCCGCAATATCTATTAGGAATTATTGTCACTTTTGTTTACAGTGTCTTGGGTTCGACTCCAGAAACCCCGGAATATCTCCCATAAGTTAACATAGGGAAACGTAATCCAGTGTGTAGACCAATCTAATAAGTTTAGGAAGTTGAAATTTTGCAAGATTATAAAACTTTTCTCATAACCATCTATAAAAATCGAAAATTTTAGAATTGTTAATTTTTAGGGGTTGTTTTAACCCCATTTGCACATTAAAGTTTTATAATTTTTATCTTGAAAACTATATGCTGTAGGTTCGAGTTTTTGAAATCATTTTGTAGAAAATTATACATAAAAAAAAGAAAATTTTGAATAAGTTAAAAAAATCGACCGCTAGAAATTCGCAATTGTTTAAACATATTTTTGAGGTTTGTGTATTATCGAATGTGCTACGAAGCTAAATTTTTTTAGAGGTAGAATTTGTAAATAAACTAAATAGGGATTATAGAAATTTTGATATTTTAATTTGTTTGTCAGATAAAATTTCTAAATTTAAACAAATTGGTAAATGTTTAAATACTACGGGGCAAGATATGGAGCTGAAAATTTAAACAATTAGAAAAATATTATTTTACTTCTAGAAATGCTACAACTTTGAAATTTGGCTAAAATGTGTAGAATTAGTAATCCATAATGGAGAAAGTGTACAATTTTTAAAATTGCAACATTTGGGGATTTTTTTAAACTATTATTTTTACATAAAGAAAATACGATAATCGCTGCGAAGGTGAAATCTTTAGAATTGAACAATTGTTTTATAATGAGGATATATCTGTCTGAAAATTGAATGTTTTTTCAAGGTGAGATGCTTTGCTTGCTGAATGCGAGCACCTTCTACTAGTCATTATATATCGACGTTTCTTGCAGAGGAGGAGGAGGATATAGGATGATACTAATGTTTAGGCACTTCTAGATGAGCTGAAGATTCGAAATTTTTTTCTTAGGTGGAATTTTGTGCAAAACCGACTAGAAAAAACGAAAATCTTGAAAAAGTGCAACAGTGCGGCCGCAAAAAATTCGCAATTGTTCATTGTTCAAATAAATTTTCAAGGTTTATGTATTTCCAAATGTGCTACGAAGCTGAAATTATTTCTAGATGTAGGATTTATAAAATAACTAAATGGATATAATAGAAATTTTGATATTTTCATTTGTTTGGCAGTTAAAAATTCTTAAATTTTAAACAAATAGGTAAATGTTTAGACACTACGCGGCAATTTAGGAAGCTGACACTTTCAAATTATTTAGAATTTTTTCTATGTAAAATAATAAGTATTTCAATTTATCCATGAATTTGTTATTGCAGCCGTAAAAATTATTTAATTTTAAACATTTAGAAAAATGTAATTTCACTTCTAACTGTGCTATAAATTAAATATTTGGCAGAAATGTTTGGCATTATTAACCCAATGTGGAAAAAGTATAATATTTCTAAAATTTTAAAAATTAGCGATTATTTTACTCCATGACTGTTCCGTAAGGAAAAAACGAAAATCGGTCCCGGGGAGAAATCCTTTGAATTAAAGAGATATTTACCATGATCAAATAACTCTCTGAAAAATGAATGTTTTCTCAAGGTGAGATGTCTAATGCTTGCAGTATGCAAGCACCTTCTACTAGTATTTTACTACATACACACGTTATTTTTGCCTAACAAATTCGCGTGATCAATTTACTATATAGTTTGATTGTAAATGTAGTATTTTATAACGCTAAATTACGAAATTTTGGAACACAAAGAGCTACATATGCGCGATGACTTGAAATCGATTATAGCGAATATAAGTATTAAATAAATAATGAAAAAGTAGGCATCATAAGTTCCTTTTTGATCATCTGATTTTTACTTATTTAAGCAGTATTCTGTCACGGGATAGAAGGAGTACGAATGAGATAAAGACAATGATAGCAATAGCAAAGAAGGCATTTACGAGGCGACGAGACTTGTTGAATGAATGTTTGAATAAAGATACTAAAATGAGGTAACTGAAAACTCTGATATGATGTGGGTGCATGTCATGCGTATAACGTATATTAAATAAAATTATTTAGACAGAGAGGAGAACGAACGCGAAAGTTTTCAGTAGAGTAGGGGAAGAGAGGGCCTTCATTAGAATAGTATGACACAAACTGAAGAATTGGATTGGTCTAAATTTCAAAAGAACTGTATTATCGAAAGAAGTCCTGTAAGGAAAAATGTTAGGGAGGATTCAAATATTTGGGATGAGGAAAGAGAAATTAGATGCACTAAAGGAAGGAATTTATGGTATTTAAACTTGAAGAGAACAGATATTTTGTAGGGTGCGACTAAAGCCTTGCGGAAGGTAGAGTTACAATGTATGTAGAAGACAAAACATTCTTGTAAGAAAAATATCTTTCCATGATTTTATAAGAATCACTTAATCAATGTGCGGAATATATACCGCAATTTATTAAGAACTAACTTCAGATCGATATTCCTCATATCAAAATGTAATCAATGTTTCTATATATCATTCTATTAATTATCGATTCATATATTTTTCTATGTTTAATAGAATTGAAAAATATCTTATGTGGCCACCTCATGGCTTTCTTCATACCTGCAAATTTATAAAAATTCCAAATAGGTTAAATAAAATGAAATATTTTAAGAAATTGCGAGAAAATTTTAAAATCATTACAATTAACAGAAATAAACTCATACCGTAACCTTCTGATATTGAATATAGCCGGGAAGCTCCAACAATTAAGAAAATAAATAGGAGCGTTACTAACAAGACGTAACTAAGCGTCAAGTGTTTACAAAAGTTTCCTTCAGGTAGAGTGGCGGTAGCAACTGAGAAGTATAATTATTAAAATATCTCTTAAAAAATGCACTATAAGGGAAAATGGAAATGGAAAATTAAAAATACAATAAATATGTCATATTATATGAACTATTTCTACATTTTTACATGTTGAAATAATATGGTAAACTTGATCTCCAAATTAATTCTATTTCCCATCTTCAATCATTCTTTATGGGTTATGCTCTGTACTCTGGTTTTCAAAGGATGTACTTAACCATCTTTTTAGACTTAAGAAGGAATAATTTCAGTTGATGTTTCAATGACAATATAATTTTGTATCCGTAACAAATCCGCACATAACTGCACGCATTCTCATGGATAATTAATTTTAGTACGGCGCTTATAAATTAGTATTTCGTTTTTCAGTATCACTTTGACGCCCCATTATGGATATAGTACCCTTACTATCTTGTATGTCCGGTTGTTTCGAATTGACTTATGCAATGGTCTTGTCTGTGTGTATGTGTTTTTTTCCCCTGCTACCAACTTTTGCATAATTTCATCGATTTTAATGAAACGGTATGTAAATCATGCTGCCAGTGCCAACCTTTGGGCTATATTTAATTTGACGAAGATTTAAGTCTCGTGTTCGAGTCCAGATACTCGGAATAATTTTGTAAGTCATTTAATATGGTTTTTGAAAATTATTTTTCATTAGGAATTCAATGAATGTATCGTAAAACGTACCGTATATTTATGGAGAGTTAGGGAATGCAAATGTGCAACGATGCGTACCACAACTTTGCTTTTAACATTCTCCCTCCAAAAATTATTAATAAGCCATAAGTTTTAAATCAACGCAGGAATAAATAAAATGTCATCAATTCGGAATTAGTCCTACAGCTAGGGTTGCCAAGTTATGAGTAGTTGATTCCGGGAGATTTCCACCTCATGAATAACAATGTCCGAGAGAATTTTTCTATGTTGAAAAATAACTTAAGTGAGCAACTAAACTTCTTTTATTTACTTATTAGAAGACAATGATCATTTAAGTTTAATTTTATTGTTAAAGTAAGGGTTACCACTTAGTAATTTGCTGATTCCGTCAGGTATGAGTACATGAGTTGTTAATTGTGAAATTGTTTGTAGGTTAAAAGAATAGCTAATGAGAACAATAAATCTCTTTTTATTTATTGTTCAAAAATATTAATATTTGACCTTAAATTTTTAAAACTCTTCTATAAATTATAATAAATATCCTATTGAAATCCAATTTCTTTATAAGCATTACTTTATTTATTTAATTTTCATTTGGATATTGAACTACTTCGACCAGTCTCCAAATGATCTGGTTTTGATAGTAAAAAGTGAGGGATATCTTTATTTGAGTAATTAAAATTGGTGCATAATTGAGTTTTTGCTAGACGTAATCCACAGGTAATTTGTATCAACCTTTACCGAAATATCGATGGATAACATTGAACACAGGTTCTCGTGCTGTCTTGGATACAGGATCTGAAAGCACAAACGTTAAAATTTTCTTTAATTCTCCGCTAATTCAATTAATTTTTGAAAATGAATCGATATTTTGACGAATGTTTGTTGAAGGATTTTAATTGTTATAAAAATCAGGCAAAATTTGAGTGGCGCTTTAGAGGTAACCTGTAGGATTCTTCGGGATGGGCATATTTATACATTATGTGTAGCTTCATTGGAATCAAAGGAAATTTTTCTACCAAAATCTCAACTTAATATGTGGTAAAAAGACTAGTAAAGCCAAAAATTACATGATTACGAAGATTTTGGGCTCCCGTACAAGTCCTACCAGATTTCGTGGGAGATGTATCTATGGTGGGTTAATTGCGAGAGAGGTGGCAACCCTACTTATTGCAAAAATATATATGCGTTCAGCAGGATCTTAGCCCTTGCGCGTTTCTCATAGAAAGACAGCTTGACGCCGACGGGAGTTAATCTAACTTTGCCACAGTTTACAGCATCTCGTTGCACGTAATGTGGATATCATTCGGATTAGTGACTTTTCGGTTTGCCGCTGTATAAGAATACGAGTCCATACTGGAGTCCGTTAGACTTGTTGGTTCAAAGGTTTTGGGCCTCCGTCATCCACGCTTTAGTGTTCGCATGCGCCTCCAGCTTCCTTGCTAAGAGATCTGACCTAGACGGGGTTGACGTGGAATTCGTTAATGTTGGACGATACTACTCGTATGAAGAATTTCGCAACCGATGGCAACGCCGCCAGGATCAGAAAGTTCGTTGAGAAGGAATTGTTCTTGTTTGGGATATGGGCGTTCGGTTTTGTGACATTTTCCAACCCATGATGAGTCGATTGGAGTGAAGGTGGATGAAGTTTGCATTTCTTCGTTTCGACGTATCGACGTTAACGCCTCTCCAAAAGATAGAAATGTTTGAGATCTGCACCTGTTTCACTGTCTCCCCTCCCCTTCACCAAACCCCTCGATTGACTTTCATTGGACTTTCCCTCCCCTTTCACCAGTCACTGGTCTTCTCGTTGCTCCTTCAGTTATCTTATTCGGCTAACTCTCCCCTTTTCTCTTCTATTGGCCTCACGATTCTACCAATTTTCTCCTCATTTCACTTGTTGGCTTCTATCGGCCTTTTCCCCATCACTTCCTTCCTTCCTTCCTATATTTTTAATTCTATTAGTTTTTGACTTGTGACACAATAAGAAGACATCGCTCCCCTCTCCGGAAAAATAAAAGTGCCTTTAAGATTTTATCGCACAGTTTACTTATAGTATTTGTTATGATACGACAGGAATGAGTACAAAAATCACTACAATTTCGAAGAGAATGTCAATTTCTGAAAGGTTCCACAGCATGCTATCATATACTTATAGGAATACGGTAGTACTTAGCCGTAGAATAATGCAAAAAAGAAGAAAATTGGTCTTGTTTCCTTCTGAAATGTTCTAATGAGCTTAAGAGACAGACGGGCAGTAGAGTGAGCCTTGCCTAACTGGATTGCTTCGTGCCTGGCAGGTACCGCGCATTCGAGAATTCCCATAAATTTAAATATGGAACAAAAAAGTTAATAATGACAACTTACCTTCGTATCAATAAATGGTCATAAATTTCCCTGCATGGCAGTTGCACGTAATGTTTCAGCTGCTTCTTTTGCTAGGAATTCGGCTGGAGCTGTTGCGGTAGATAACTTATATTTTTCGCAAGAATGTATGTTTTTCAATATTTTTACTTTCTCCATAAACGAAATATAGAGAAAATATTGTTTTCACGAAAGAAATCGAATGCTAATTTTACCCGGAAATCAACGTTTTAAGTTCCCCTGAACACGTTTTGACTATTTCCTCGATGATGTCTGTCTGTCGATCGGTCTGTATCTGATAGAATATTTTGGGCGCTCTAACTCAAAATCTTACTCTCGTATCAATACCAAACTTTACATTTAGAAATAATACTACACAATGAAGAGCTGATTACGTTTTGGAAACAATCGCTCAACCGGAAGTGGATGTTTACTCTAGTCATGTTTTAGTTTTTGGCAAATAACTCTTTTAAATCTTCATAATTGTAAATTTTGTTTACTATGAACTTCCCAGATATTAAAATTTTCTATAACGTAGTTTGCAACATTTTCTTGTATGACGTATTTTTATGGAAAAATTCCATTTGTTTAAAATATTTCCTTTAATATTTGATAAATGTAGAAAAGTACTGTAATAAAAGTTGTATAAAATTTAATTTTGTAGGTATTGTAATTTTCTGCAAACTTTTCTTGATATATTTTTCCATATAATGCATTGTTTCAGAAATAGCTTATATTTTTAGTTGCCACCATCACACCACCTACCGAAGACTATTGTTAACAATTGACGCTTGGTTACGTCTTAGTAACGCTCCATTTTCTATTCTTTATTGTCAACCGGAAGTAAACATTGACAACGATCCCAGAGCTAACAACGTAATTTGCAATATAAATATGGAGAAAGTCATGTGTTGCCCACATCAGTTTATTTCTTCAAATTATCCAAGAGTTATTTGAAAAGTAGCATTCTCCGGTAAAAATTCGCTGAAAAAAATTTATTTGGAGGTAATGCACGCAGAGACATATAATAATGACGATTTTAAATTCTTTATTAATTACTCCACAGTTAACTTTCGTGTTCTTTTCACGTCAACGTATGCAAAATATTCAAATTCACAAATTCATTCCCTTCACTTCCAACCGCTGTCCGCCAAGGCAAGGCAAATAATATCAACAATAAGTAATTAGCATAACAATCTAACAATAAGTAAATGCTACTTCTGTATCTTTGTGGCTCCCTCTGTCACGCTATAAAAATGGTAATAACTCGATAATGGAAAGATATTAATTTTTGATATTTCGCAGGAATGATCGACTCACATATTGTAAGATAATGATGAAACGAAATCGCGAAAAAGTCCTACGTTTGGCTCCAAGGTAGGCAATTCTACTTCCCATATGATAACACGTAAAAATAAACTTTTTGACATGAAGGCTTTTATTCTTTTTGACATCTAAAATAGAAAGAATTCACCTATGATCTTCGGATCTAGCCCATTTTAAAGAAAGAGAAATAATAATCTAAAAATAAAGATTGACAATGAAAACACTGTTATTTTAATTAAACTAGTGTAATTTCCCTTTAAAAATGACGGATACCCATGAATTAAGTAATAAGTGAAAATAAAATATATAAGAAAAATTATTGAAACCACCCGATAGATGCACTTAAAAGTCAAAAATAAATATAAAGTTCATATAATGGAATATTTTGCAAAGTAAAAATTGTAAAATGAACTAGTATTATTAACTAGTTTCTCGCCTGTAACGCTACAAATAACTTGCATGCCCACACCAAGTAATCCAGTTGACGTTGAGACGAAACTGTCTCATTTTACATTATTCTCTCGTAATACTAAAAGTATTATAAAATAGTTAAACGATACGGTACTCTCGGAGACACTGCTGCTGCCGACCACAAATCAAATAGCATACACTGGAGAAATGTCACGAAACGTACTAACAATTATATTGCAGTGACATAATACAAAACACAAATATAGTACAATACTTATTAGAAATGTCCACTTGAATCACAAATGATATGCCAAAGGGTTCGACTCGCAGATCACCTTTCCCACAGCTGCGTTCGCTCCACCGTCTTCGCTCTCTCTCCCCACGTCTTATGTCGCTCTTCCCCTCTCCTTCACTCCCTCATGGCGACGTTGTCGGCTCGCAACTAACGCCGTTTGCAGTCAGGTGCCAGTAGATTGCGTTCCACTCGCGAACGCTAATTGGTTCTACCCGCGATCTACTAGTGTCCTCTTCCGGGCTAATGTCCGTTGCTATAAAAGCAGGATTCCCACGAAAAAGGGTGCGTCGCACGCAGGGTGCGTCGCAGGCAGGGGTCGTCATTTGCTGGAGTTCCTCGAAAAACCGTCAAAAGTAGGAAAATACTGCATCCCCCCTCACTTTCGATGAGTTCCCTCACTGTTTAGTTCAGCAAAGAAAGTCACACTCCAGTGTTTACCGACGCACCAGCTCAAAGCACAACGTAAGAATCCAAAAATAATCACAAATGTTCCAATGTACATAAACACAATATTATTATTACAAAGTTACAAAATTAATGAGAAAATATTATTTGCCAACAGGGCGAAATTGAAAATTAATAGCAACTATTAGATGAGAACGAGGAAAAGGAATGCCAACCCTGGCATTGTCCGACCATTATCAAAATGCAAGAGAGAGTTAATAATTGGAGGGCTTAATAGATTAGACTTGCCTCACATTGTTTAAGCAGAGTGCCAAGAAATTCACAGTATATAAAAAAATCACTGTGAAAGGTAGTACATAGATACATATTACATAGATAAGCATTTTAAAGTATCCTAGCTCAATTGGGGCTGGAGTACACTAACCGTGGTAAATAGTACCAATGGATATAACATGGCAAGGTTATTAAAATAATTTTGTGCCATGAGACACACATAGATGTCAGGATCCATCTATGATGTCTGAAAATTGACTGCACCAAGCAGTATTGTGGCAATTGGCCAAGTAAATATCAAATTATTTTACCAGATTTGCACCTGGGGGCTGATTGCAATGATTATAAATCACCGGGCGATGAGGTCGCTAATTCTCTACGCCGGACATTAACTAAGAACAATAATGATTCATAGGAATCAGTGACTCTGTCAACAGGACAGGAAAAAAACACCTCCAAGTGGAAATGAAAAACTAAATCCAAAATGCAATCACCCAAGGATACTCTCTTGCTTGTATATCTAAACAAGCTCACAAAACAAGGTAATTCTTAACATTAAAATACAATGGGTGATTCATTTTTCAAAGCCACAAAATCAAACTTATATGATAGCCACATAAAGTTTCTTAAATTGATTAACAATATTATGTGGTAATTGAGAATGACCAATATAACCTTTGGTCAACCAAAGCAATACATAATAGAAATAATATTAACACGTGATATTAAAAATAATCTATTATTTCCTACCAGAAGAAAAATATTTCTTAACTTGACTAACATTTGCTATTCGAAAATAATTTGGGTTGTCTGGCTTCCTTAAAGACAGGGTTACAGGAGTGATTATCCTGTCGACCACGAAGGGTCCTTCCCATAGAGGGGAAATTTTGGCAGACATTTTATAAAGTTTGGAAATTTTCGGCACAGCTCTGAACACAACCTGTTCACCTGGTGAAAAGGCTTGTGGAGAATGTCTAGCATTATGTTTGCTAGCAACACGCTGTTGTGACTTGGCTAAATTACTTAGCAGCTTATTCCAGAGTTGCTGCCCTGAAGCTGAATTACAATCAGCTGATGCCAATTCATTTGGCAAATCCCATTGAAGTGACAATGGGTGTAGAAATTCACGACCCAAAAATACCTTAGCAGGTGAAACACCTGTAGAAGAGTGTTTAGCAGAATTAAAGGCAACAGTCAGCCCGGGCAAATATGCATCCCATTTATCATGGGCATCACGTGTGAAAGCAGATAAGGCATACTTCAGATTTCTATGAACTCTTTCTGCATGGTTGGGCCTGGGATAATAGGGGGCAGTATAAATATGTTTAATCCCTAAGCTAAAACACATGTCATAAAATAATTTGGATTTGAAAGAGGAAGCGTTATCTGACACAATATATTTGGGAACCCCAAATTTAGAAAATACAAGCCTGGTAAGGATATCAACAACAGCTTTACTTGTTGAGTTTCTAACCGGTTGAATAAGTACAAATTTACATAAGCCATCAATTATGGTTAAGGCATAGGCATGACCAAATTTACTCCTAGGCAATGGACCGACAAAATCAATAAATATTCTTTCCCAGGGATGAGTCGAGAATTTAGCTGAATGACGACCAGGAGGTAAACAGTTTCTGGGTTTAGTTATTTGACAATCATGGCAATTTTTAACTTTTGTTGAAATATCTGCTCTCATGTCCAACCACCAAAATTCACGGGAGATTTTATCACAAGTCTTTGCACTGTCTAGATGACCACCAATAGGAGAACAATGAAAATATTGGAAGATCATCTCTCTTAAAGCAAGAGGAATTGCAACTCGAGGTTTCTTAGAGCCCAGGGAATGGTGACGCAATAAGTCGCCTTGCAAAGAATAATTCGGAATGGTTTTCCCTGATCTGATTTGCTTTATTATTTTGCACAAGTCTCTGTCCGAAGCCTGATGATGGTGAATATTAGTGAAGGACAATGGAACATGTTGCAATAGACAGGAAATTTCAATGGGGGTTGGATCAGAATGATGATCCAAGATTCTAGCCTGAGACAAGCAATCAGCTGCCCTATTTATAGAAGCAGAAACATGGTGAATGGTGAAACAAAAGCAAGACAGTTTTAGAACCATGCGACCAATTTTTCCTAATTGTTTAGGGTGATTAAACAGCCAGGTGAGAGCAGCATTATCAGTATACAAATGAAATGGTCTTGCCTGCAGGTATGGCTTAAATTTTTGAGTTGCAAAGCAACAGGCCATACATTCCAATTCATAAGTGGACAAACGAGACTCTTGAGTATTGAGTGTTTTGCTAGCATAAGCCACCGATTTAAAATTACCATCAATCAGCTGATTGAGAGTGGCTCCCAAAGCAATATTGCTAGCATCCACAAAGACATGGAAATCTGAACCAAAATCAGGCAAGTGAAGAACTGGAGGAGAGAACAAGACATTTTTAAGTTTCATAAAGGAATCAGGAAAGCTAGAGAACTTGAAAGAAGAAATGAGAAGAAATGGAGTTGACATTATAGGGCTAAGCGAAACTAGATGGGAGGGAGAAGGACAGTTCGACTCGGAAGAATTCACGGTAGTTTATTCTGGAGGAAATAGTGGGGAAAGGGGAGTAGCTCTGGTACTTAGGAAAGATATGATGAAAAGCGTGGGGGTTCAAACCCCTCGAATGGAGGATTTATTTTTAAAAAAACTATTATCAGTGCCTGGCAGTAGGCAGCAGTACTGTCAGTATGGTATAGAGCCGAAAACAAATGATGTTGGTTGGGTCTATATCCAATACAGCTGTAGGCGTGATCAGGACGATTTGAACGGCTACAGTACTGCGATGTGGAAAGCAAGAGGGAAACTACCACATTACAATCCCTAGTAAAGATTATATGGTTGGACAATATGAGTTCTCTCGAGGTAAAACAATCCGGAGGTAAAATAGTCCCCCAATCGGATCTCCGGGCGGGGACTGCCTTGAGGAAAACATTTGTCGAAAGTAAATTACGAATAGGGACTTGGAACGTAAGAACTATGAGAAAGGCAGGAAAGCTAGAGAACTTGAAAGAAGAAATGAGAAGAAATAGAGTTGACATTATTGGGCTAAGCGAAACTAGATGGGAGGGAGAAGGACAGTTCGATTCGGAAGAATTCACGGTAGTTTATTCTGGAGGAAATAGTGGGGAAAGGGGAGTAGCTCTGGTACTTAGGAAAGATATGATGAAAAGCGTGACAAAGAAAGTAGCAACGAACTATAGACTGATGGCAATAAAGCTAAAAGCAGACCCAGTGGACATGCTGATAATCCAGGTATATATGCCAACGTCAGCTCATGACGATGAAGAAATAGATGAGATCTATGAGCAAATTAATGAAATTTACGAAGAAGACGGAAGAGGAAAGGTAAACTGCATAATAATGGGAGATTGGAACGGCATAGTCGGAGAAGGACAGGAAGAAAATGTTGTCGGGCAATACGGACTTGGGAAGAGAAATCGAGGAGGGGAGAAACTCGTAGAATTCTGCATCAATAATGACCTTGTAGTGACTAATACATGGTTCAAAAACCATAAACGAAGGTTATACACATGGAAAAGCCCAGGAGATAGAATGAGCTGCCAAATAGATTACATCCTTGTAAAACAAAGATTCAGGAACAGCATAAAGAATGCAAAGGCATTGCAAGGAGCAGACATTGATTCAGATCACAGCCTTCTAATACTTGACGTGAATACAAAGCTCAAACAAATAAGAAAAACGAGAAGAGAAAGACAGACCTGGGACCTAGAAAAACTGAAAGAAACGCAGGATGTAGTCAGCATGAAGTTGGAAGATAACCTAAGAAAGTTGGAAAACAAACCGAAGACCGTTGATATAGAATGGAATTAAATTAAAACCAGTATCAAGGATACTTGGATAAAGAGATTGGAAAACAAGAGAAGAAAATCAGAAAACCATGGATCACGAAGGAAATGCTGGAGAAAATGGATGAGAGACGAAAATGGAAAAACGTTAACAGTGAAGAAGGTAGAGCCAACTATAGGCGTATAAACAATGAGTTGAGAAGGGTAACAGATAAAGCTAGAGAAAATTGGATAAAAGAAAAATGTGATGAAATAGAACAAATGGAGAAGTTAGGACGGTACGATATGATGTACGCTAGGGCACTGGAATTAGAGGATAAGAAGTCTAATGGAATTTGTGGTAAAGGAATTATGAATACGGATGGGAAGATAGTCTCAGAAACAAAGGATGTAGCACAGGTATGGGAAGAATACATTAAGGAATTATACAGCAAACAGGCAGGAGCGGCAAAAATAGAACTGGAAAATGAGGAAAACATTGAAGAAGACAACTTAGGACCAAGTATTATGGAGAGCGAAGTAGAAAAGGCGATAGTGGAACAAAAGAAGGGGAAAGCCACGGGCAGCGATGGAATACAGGCTGAGATACTTAAAGTCATAGGATCAGAAGGACTAAAAGCGATCACGAAATTAATTAATAAGATTTACGACACGGGGGAGTGGCCTCAGGATTTCCTAGAAGTAACAATGATCCCTCTAAAGAAGAAGCCAAAGGCAATGCAGTGTAAAGATTACAGAACTATAAGCCTTCTGTCACACACTACGAAGATCATCACGAGGATTCTTAATAAAAGGCTGGAGAAAAAGGCAGAAGAAATAATAGGAGAAGATCAATTCGGTTTCAGAAAAGGACGAGGAACTAGAGATGCTATAGGAGTAGTTAGAATCATATCAGAAAGGGCAATAGAATACAGTCAAGATATCTGCGCATGTTTCGTAGACTGGCAGAAGGCCTTTGATAGTGTAAATTGGGTAAAGTTGATGAAGATATTAAAGGATATAGGTGTAGACTGGAAAGACAGGAGACTGATTAAGAATCTATATGAAAATCAAGTTGTAAAGGTCAGGTTTGAGAATGTGGACACCTGCGGAATAAATATCGGTAGAGGAGTAAGACAAGGCTGCTGCCTATCGCCAACACTATTCAATATATATGGAGAAAGTCTAATGCAAGAAGCTTTAGAAGGCACAGGGGATTTCAAAATTGGAGGAAGGATTATAAGAACAGTAAAATACGCAGATGATCAAGTACTTCTAGCAAGAAAGGAAGAGGAGCTACAAAAAATGATAAATAGACTAGTGATAACAGGTAGAAAATACGGTATGGAAATAAATACAGAAAAATCCAAGGTCATTCGAATATCGGGTAAACAAGAGAATCTGAAAATAACTATTGGGGGAAAGCCATTAGAACAAGTTTCAGAATATAAATACCTTGGAAGTATCATAACACGAGAGGCAAAATGTACGGATGAGATCAAAACTAGAATAGGAAAAGCAAAAGCGGCTTTCAGGAGAAAGAAACTACTACTTACAGGGAATATAAGGGAAGATATCCGCAAGAAGTTGATAAAATGCTACGTATGGAGTATAGCATTGTATGGGGCAGAAACATGGACGCTAAGGAAAAATGACATCAAATACTTGGAAAGCTTTGAAATGTGGACTTGGACGAGAATGCTGAAGATGAAATGGACAGATAGGATGAAAAACGATGAAGTGCTACGAAGAATAGGAGAGAAGCGAATGATTATACAGACTATCAGAAAGAGGAAGGCTAACTGGGTTGGACATTACCTGAGGAGAGAGAGTATGATTAAAGACGTGTTAGAAGGAAAACTAGATGGGAAAAGGGAAAGAGGTAGAAAAAGGTTTCAGCTGATAGACGATTTAAAAGGGAAAGAGAGTTATCAAGATATAAAGAGGACAGCGGAAAATAGGAGTATATGGAGAACCAGGTTTAACCAAGAATAATCACGGACCTGTCTACGGACAGACTACTTATGATGATGAAAGGAATCAGAATGGGAACCAGTCCATTGAAAGGTGGCATTCTTTCTCCTCAAGGCATTCAGAGGAGCGGCCAATTTAGCAAAATTAGGAATAAATTTGGAATAAAAACCTGACATCCCAAGGAAGGAGACAACCTGTTTCAGTGAAGTAGGCTCCGGAAAATTCATTATGGGCTTCACCCTCTCAGGATCTATCTGCAGGGAACCACATGTTATCTGATGTCCCAAGAAGTGAACAGCTGATTGCGCAACTTTCATTTTATCTGGTTGGACAGTGAGACCTGCATGGCGGAGTCTCTGTAGTACCTTGCCGATGTGGTCCAGGTGTTCCTCATAAGATTTAGAATAAATACATAAGTCATCGATATAAGGAAATACACAATTATATTTCAAGTCCCCTAAAACCTTATCGATCAACCTTGAAAATATCTGTGGGCTTGTACAAAGTCCAAATGGTAACCTACTATACTGATAAAGACCAAAGGGGGTAATAAATGCAGTTAGAGGTTTACTCTGAGGTGACAATGGAATCTGATGGAAAGCAGAATTGAGATCAAAAATCGAAAAGAACCTGGCAGAGCCAAGGTAAGCGAAGGCCAGCTCAATCGAAGGTACCGGATAATTATCATATTTAACCTTTTTATTAATTTTGCGGTAATCGATAACAAGTCGATCTGATCCATTTCTCTTAGGGATGAGAAATGCTGGACTAGCAAATGGGGAATTCGATTCTTCGATCACTCCTTTCTCTAGCAGTGAAGTCACCTGATTTTTCATAGAGGCCAATTTGGGCGGAGACAATTGATACGGATGAGAACGAATTGGGGTTGAGTCAGACAATTCGATTTCGTATTCAACTAAAGTAGTGAGGCCAAGTTTTGGGGTGATGACGTCTGGATATCGCGTGAACAGGGAAAGAGTTCGAACACAAAAACTTCTGGCGAACACGAAAAACTTATGGGGAACTCGAAAAACCGCCAAAAGTAGGAAAATGCTGCACCGTCATTTTGTTTTGAACGTTCAAATCGACTCTGGTTGAACCGTCTAAACTGTTGATACCCGTTTCTCTTTCTACATGCGTCGAAGGATCCATTCCGTACCTCCCAGATTGCTTGGTCTAAACGGGCCTTTATTTTCGACCTAGAATCGCCTGGTCGAGTTTCATCAGAATCCGTGAACCGAAGGTCGTATTCTCCGCTTGTTGGTAGACCTGATTTTATTTTCTTAATTGTTGGAGTTTCGGGGGTATATCCAATATTAGAAGGCAATGGTTTGAGTTTTTTTAAGTTTTTTGTAGTAAAAATTTTCTCGCAATTCCTTAAAATATTTTTTATCATTTAACCTATTTGGAACTTTCAGAAATGTTACAGGTTTGGAGAAAGTCATTTGGAGGCCACATAAGATTTTTTTTCTTTTTAATGCGAGTATTTATTCCTTATTTTTAATAGTTATTTTGTGAATTAGGTAGTAAATTTCTCAGTTTTTTGCACTAGAACTCGTTAGCTTTGAGATTATTTACAACATCTGAACGTCCTCCATGTCCAATATTAAATTGTGCGTTACTCATGGTGTACTGAACCATGTCATTGTCTTCGTGTTCGTGAATCTTTTTTAAAAATGGAAATTATTTTTTAATCCCTTTGTTAAACATACATCTTCTCTTCGGCATGGCTAGCAATACAAGTATTAATATATATTATAAAATTGTGTATCGTAGTTTTGTTACCACAAACGCTTGGCTGTATGTACCACAGATATGTGAAAGTCGAGATTTGGTGTGCGCATCCGGTCGCCCAGAGTATTCGGTGTAATATTAAAAAAAATCAGGAATGAAATTTTCTATGATCGTGTCATTGGAGAATGGGACATATTTGCGTCCCGAAGATTATTATGTGGGCACCGGGACGCTTATTGTAAAAACGGGACTGTCACGGGTAAAACGGGACGAATGGGATCCCTACTCTGGAGAGATTTTTACCTAGGCTCCACGCACTCTAGAGTGTCTCTTGCCTTAGGTAAGAGACAAATGTAAAAATATATTGGAATAAAAGTTGTAGGAGATTTAATTTACTACAAATATGATTTTAACAGTTTTTCGATATGATGCATTGTTTAAGAGATATCGCATAATTTTAGCTGCCACTACCACGCTACATATTGACGACTATTGTAAATAATTGACGCTTATGTCTTCGCAACGCTCCTTATGCTTTTCGTATTTGTTGGAGCTTTGTGTCTATATCCAATATCAGAACGCTATGGTATGGGTTTTTTCTGTTCTAATTAAAGTCTAAAATTTTCTTGCAGAGTCTTTTAATATTTATTAATATGTAACTTATTTTGAATATTAAGAAATATTAGAGATATGTAGAAAGCCATGTGGTGGGCACATCGGATTTTTTTGAAAATAATTTTAGAGAGTTGTAATTTCATGTTTAATTTATATATTTAAAAATCTCATTATGACACTTTATTTCACTGTAAATTAAGTACGGTATTAACTATGCGGTTAAACGTTACAAAATTTCTGTATAAGAAGAAGAAGGATTTTAATAGGAGAAAGAAAGAAAGACACAAGGAGCAAGACATGATTTTCATAGCAATCAATGTAATCATCATTCCTAGAGTTATTTAATGGTAGGAATACCTAAAGATTAAAAATCGTAATAATGAGCTAAATTCAGTATTAATGAAATAGAAACGTAGGAAATCTGAGAATAGTGCTGGAGGTTTTAATAAACAAACCGAGCGTGTAAAAAATGTATAGAGTGAAAGATTGGAGAACAGGTTACGGGAGTTAGTTAGAAGGTTGGAGGACTTGAGGACGGTTTGAGAAATAGGGAGAAAAAGAGAGGTTTAAAAGAATCACAATAATAATAATAGGCTATGTTGTACTTCGGTTAGTATGAGTGTAAAGTTATCAGAGATGTAGATAGAAAATTGAAATTTGGCAGAAATTTATACAATGAGCTAATAAGAATTCGTACATTTAAGTTTGCCAGTGTAATTTAAGAAATAACTGTCCGTTTGTAGCGTTATTTGAGGAGGAAGGAATATATTGCACTTACTTCGAATAAAACTAATAAATTTTGATTTAATGAAACAATATTTTATGTATACTGAATAATAAAAAAATATATAATGCACATTCCATTCCACATTCTAGAGATTTGAATTCTATTCTTGGCGTCATATTAATTCTTAATAAATTCATCATTTTAGTTTTTTAATATTTAATATATTTAATATATTAATATTTAATTATGGGTTTTCATAAAGTACCGCACTAAGATCCAATAAGTGTATAAATAATTAAATCTTAAAAATATATAATATTTGTTATACGAAAACAAACCAAAGAAACAATTTTTTGTAATTATAGCTATAATAATTTTAAAAGAGTTTCGGCTTATTTGATATTTAGGTGCTCAAAATGTGCTCCATTGACAGATATTCACTTTTGAAGACGATATTCAAAATTTTCGTAAACTCGTTGGAACAAATCTGCATTTCCACTAATTCGTTGACTAAGATGCTTAAGATCCCGTATGATCACTTGATACACTAAAGACTTAACATACCCACAGAAAAAATAATCCATGGGATTAAGGTCTGGAGATCTGGGGGCCCATTCGACGGTACCACGACGAACAATCCAATTATCAAAGGTATCCTCAAGTCAGGCACGAACCTGTTAAGCGTAGTGTGGAGGGGCACTATCTTGCTGGAGCCACATTGGAAGAGCTTCATCAAGTGATAGAAGTTGAGGCATTAATTTGTTACGCAACATATTCAAATAAATATCACTCGTTACGGTTTCTTTAAAGAAGAACGGCCCAATAACATGATTTTCCATAATCTGCACCAAACCATCAACTTTCCAGTACCATGATTTTTAAAGGATTAAACCAATGTGGATTTTCGTTTGACCAATACTTAATGCTTTGTTTATTTACCTCACCACTCACATAAAAATTTGCTTCATCACAGAATAAAAAACACTGATACAGAACAATAGTATTGGCTACTAACTGTCCCTAAAACCATCTGCACATTTCCAAACGTCTGTCCTGGTCATCTTAGCTTAGCTTCTGAAGTATCTGCAGTTTATATGGATGAAGATTGTGTTTTTTAAGGATTTTTTGCGTGGTAATTCGCGGAACTCCAATTTCCAAATAAGTTCTTCTGGCTGACCTTTTAGGACTGTTACGCACTTTCTTGACTGCATCACATACGATCTTCCTTTGTTAACATTATTAATATCTTATTATTTCGATTTTACTCTTATTTTCAGCAAATATTTGGATAAGAATATGGCCTCTCTGATAATAATTTTTAAACAATATAATTAAAACAAAGATAACTTTCAAAAGCAATGATTTGATTATACATGAAAGCCACACCAGACCATAGCAAATTTTACTGAGTCACGTGGAGCCTATATGTATTAAATGATAAATTCCATGAGTAATAACAATATATTAATAATTTTTCTTGAAACTAAGGCAACTATCCGTAATTTCAAAATTCTTTGGCAATCTGCTCGTGTCCAAGTTTTTGTATTTCAAGTTTCGTGACTCAGATCGCACTGCATGAGCAATAGGAAAAATCATCATTAAGACAATACCCTATAACTAAAATTTATAGAAAAATTTGGATATTTTCTGTTAAGATTATGCTATCATCCATGCCTTTAGCACATATTTGGATAAAAACAATCGCGAAAATATATGACGCCATTATATTTAACAATTGAAAAGAATTCAAATTTCTCGAAAAACTACGAAACACAATATTAAAATACTTTTCAAATTTTACTTTCCCTGCTATCAGGGATGCTCACCCTATTGTGATCCCTTATAGCCCTAAAGAAAAACAAACCTATTCGCTCCTTCCTACAGTCGATAACCCAAATTTAATCGTCATGTTTGTTCCTTCAGTATTACATGAGAATTACAATTATCTATAATGCGCCCAATCATAGTGCGTGATGCAGTTAGTGTTAGAGTAAAGTAAAGTTAGAGTAAAATCTTACATATTATCGGAAGAAAATATCGGTGATGAAGTTTAATATGCATGATATTGAAAATGAGAGTTATATGCTTATGGGAATTAACTAGATGTTAATTCAATAAAAGAAAAATGAAAAAATATATTTCCGTAACACGAACTTTTTATAACTCTAATAAATTTTGCTTTCCTTTGAGATTCAAGTTATGGAAGTTTTACTGTATATATACAAATATTTAAAAATTTATTTCCATAACTTTAATTTATTATTACTCAAATAATTATTACTTTTCCTTGAGAATCGAGTTATGAATGTTCAATTGTAATTCGTTATGACGGCATTAATTTCCGTTAAAATCATTAAATCACTTCAATCGTAGCGTATAATATCAGATCCATTTAAAAGCATTGAGGTCGTAGCCATAATATTTTTAGAATTTCACTGTCGAAAAAAGCAAAAATTCACAGTTTTTTCGATTAATAGCAGATATTTAAGCTATTCGGTAGGTATTTGAATTCTGCTTTCAAATATTAAGAGCTCCGTTCTTTCAGTCAGACAACAATTCTTTCCCCAAGTTCGTATCCCAATTGTAAGTAATTTAAAAATTCATTTTTAGAATGCCGTGCTCTGAATACCATATTTTCTTACGGGATATTGAAATTTGAACATTGTGTTTAAAAAGACCACTTAAATGTTAACTTTTTTGTGATTTACCTAAATTTAAAATTTCAGATTCCTTACCCTTCTAGAAGTATCATTGAGTTTTGTGTCAGTGAGGCACAAGTAGCTATATTATAATATATATCATCATCATAGGTAGTCTGACCGTATACAGGTTCGTGATTATTCATACACTTGGTTCTCCATATACTCCTATTTTCCGCTGTACTCTTCATATCTTGATAACTCTCTTTTTCTTTCAAATCGTCTATCAGCTGAAACCTTTTCCTACCTCTATCTCTTTTTTCATGTAGTTTTCCTTCTAACACGTCTTTAATCACACTCTCTCTCCTCAGGAAATGCCCAACCCAGTTTGTCTTCCTTCTTTTAATAGTCTGTATAATCGTTCGCTTCTCTCCTACTCCTCGTAGCACTTCATCGTTTTTCATCCTATCTGTCCATTTTTTCATCATCATCCTCCTCCAAGTCCACATTTCAAAGCTTTACAAGTATTTGATGTCATTTTTCCCTAGAGTCCATGTTTCTGCCCCGTACAAAGCTATACTCCCGACATAGCGTTTTATGAACTTCTTGCGGATATCTTCCCTTATATTCCTCGTAAGTAGGTGTTTATTTCTTTTGAAAGCCGCTTTTGCTTTTCCTATTCTAGTCCCCATCTCATCCGTATATTTTGCTACTCTTGTTATGATGCTTCCAAGGTATTTATGATCTGAAACTTGTTCTAAAGGCTTTCTTTCAATACTTATGTTCAGAGTCCCTTCTTTGCCCGATATTCGAATGACTTTGGATTTTTCTGTAGTTATTTCCATACCGTATTTTCAACCTGTCGTTACTAGTCTATTTATCATTATGAATAGACTCGACGATAGGAAGCAACTCTGTCTTACTCGTCTACCGATATGTACTCCACAGGTGTCCACATTCTCCAACTTCATCTTTACAACTTGATTCACATATAGATGCCTGATCAGTCTCTTTTTCTTTCCAGTCTAAACTTATATTCTTTATTATATTCATTAACATTACCCAATTTATTCTATCGAAGACCTTCTGCCAATCTACGAAACACGCAGATATATTGACTGTACTTGATTGCCCTTTCTGAAATGTACCGCTAGAGTATCTCGAGTTCCTCGTCCTATTCTGAAACCGAATTGATCTTCACCTTGCATTTCTTTTGCCTTTCACTCCAGCCTTTTTTTAAGAATCCTTGTGATGATTTTCGAAATGTGTGACAGAATGCTTATCGTTCTGTTGTCTTGACACTGCATTGCCTTTGGCTTCTTCTGTAGAGGGATCATTGTTACTTCTAGGAAATCCCAAGGCCACTCTCCCGTATCGTAAATCTTATTAATTTATTTTGTGATCGCTTTTAGTCCTTCTGATACCATGACTTTAAGTACCTCAGCCGGTATTCCATCTCTGCCTGTGTCTGTCCCTTTCTTTAGTTCCACTATCGCTTTTTCTAATTCACTCTCCATAATACTTGGTCCTAAGTTGTCTTTTTCAATGTTTTCCTCATCTTCCATTTATTTTTGCCGATCCTGCTTGCTTGTTGTAAAGTTCCTTAGTGTATTCTTCCCATACCTGTGCTACATCCTTTGTTTCTGAGACTATCTTCCCATCCGTATTCATAATTCCTTTACGATGAATTCCATTAGACTTTTCATCTTCTAATTCCAGTGCCCTAGCGTATATCATATCGTACCCAAAAGGGCAAAAAGTGCTATTTCCAAATCTAAGCTCTTTTCGGACTGTGAAAAACAACATCTTATCCCCATTAATCCCCTATCGCCGGGATTTTATGGTCTGCTAAAATTACACAAATCTGTTATTCCAATCAGATTCGTTGTCTTTAATGTATCTTCGCCCTCCCACTTGCTATACAAGAAGCTAAATCTGATTTACAGAAATTTCACTGAATTCTCTTCCAAATGCTACATAAATAATTTAATAGAATTAGCAAAAATTCTAAATAACAATTCAATTCCCACCAATGAAAAATTAGTGTTAATTGATATAGTATGTCTATTCACTAACGTACCAATTTTAGAAACCTTGAACTTAACCACAAATACTCCTAGGCAAAAAGGCGTAGACAATAACTTATTAAACGAATTTCCCGAACTATGAAGAGTAGTCACGTTGCAAAATTATTTTCTACTTAATGAAAAATTCTATCAATAAGTAGATGGATTAGCTATAGTGTCTCCAGAGTCTCCCCTCCATGAATTTCGCAATATTTTAGAAACCGAATTGTTCAATTTCGGGCATTACTTTATAAAATCAGTGCAATATTGGTATAGATACGTTTATGACGTCCTTTGCTTGTGGTCAGGTAGTGACAGGAAACTGGATCAATTCCTTAATCATCCTAATTCTTTACATAAATATATTTCCTTCACCATGGAAAAATAAATTGCTGAATCTCTCAATTTCCTTGATTTGACCATTTCCAATAAGAACAATAAACACGACTTTGCAGTATACAGGGATTTCACTTTCACCGACAATGTAATTCCGGCTATCTCTTCCCCTCATTTCTCCCAAAAAACGCTGCCTTTCATTCCCAGCTCCATCGTTTGTTAAACGTTCCTTTGTCTGAATCTAATAACAACTTAGAACTTAAAGCATAACGGCTACAATAGTGATGTAATTGAAAAATGTTAATAAGGAAATTATGGGAAATAGCCAATTATAATACGACTGCATTGTCACACATAAATCTGAAAGAACGACCAAAATGGTACAGTAGTGGGTCATTTATCTAACAAACTCGCCAATAATTTACCCGGTTCCCTTAAAGCAGCTTTTTATTTCCCGAAAACACTAGCTACCGTACTTAATAATTCCAGAGACAAAATAAATAATTTGTCAAAGTCGGGAGTGTAGAAATTGAAGTGTAGTGATTGTGACGCTATCTATACCGGGCAAACAGGGAGAAGCTTTGGCATAGCCGTCGAAGAACATAAGAGGTGTTTCTAGAACAAAGATCTTACATCCCTCTTCGCAAAACACCCGATTGAAAACAATCATCACAGTGAATTTGTACCAGAGATTTTACATGTGTTAACCAAAGGACGGAAATTAGACACAATGGAAAAATTAGAAGATTTTAACTCAAAGTGTGACAATCTAGTGAATGAATAATGTTTTTACCCAACATTTCACCTTTGCTCCCCACTACCTTGTCTCTTCCTAAAGCCCATTCCTCCTCTCTCTCCCTCCGAACCCAGCCATTAACTCCACGTTCGGGGGCTTTCCCTCCCCTCCCCCTATCCCAGCCCACTATACGGAGTGGGCCACGGATGATGTGTAAATGTTTCTGTTAAATTTGCACACCAAGGGGTAGTTGTTTGTCAATGAAACTTAGCACACCCCTTGCCTTGGGTTCTAAGATTTAGGCAAGGTGAGAAGTTGGTGTGTTGCTGAGTTCACCCCCTTTTGGGGGTGATATCAATTTTTGTCACGGAGGCTTATGGGTCTCCCATGTTAATTTTGAAAAAAATGTTTTTTTGAAATTCGCGAGAGAAATGTTAAGGCCGGGTGGTTTTCGACTCCACTGATTTAAAAAATGATATCAGTTTTAACCCCCGATTCACCCCTAAGGCAGAGGTAACTACCCCTAAGAGAATAAATAGAAAAATATTAATGAAAATATTTTCCTGAGAGTTTTTTAAACCGCTGATTACAAAAATGAAGTACTTTTTTCCAGAAATGCATTCTATCATTCATTTTTTCTTATGGGAAATTCGTTCTCATTTGTCGTGTGTTTAAGTAACGGGGTATTTTTCAGGAACGCATCAACAGCATTTAACGAAAGATTCCTGCACTGTACATATACTACACGTACTACTACTACTATTATGAGTATTTCCTGAACTTAAACGTATAGATTATCCTTTTTGTTTGTGAATTTACAGTCCAATAACCTTCGGCCAGGTACCAGTTAATCCAATATAACATTGTTCATATGGGTTTTTAATATTTGCATAACGACGTTTCGCATAAGGACGCTTTTTCATGGAATGGATTAACGTCGTTATGCGAGGGATTGCTGCTGTATACGGACAGCTAAAAATATAACGCTTAACGAAGCTGGTTTTTTGGTTCCTCCACCTTGCTCTCAAAAGCAGTTTTGAATCCTCAAAAAATACCCTGAAGAAATGAGACGCAGAAATTTATAAAAAACCTACCCTTATCTTGTGAAGAAAGAGGTTTCGTAGGAAGTAAACACAAATCCAAATTCGTTTGCAAATCCTCAACAAGGGTAGTTTATGACGCTTAAATGAATAGACTAAAGGTTTGCACCGAGATTTTTCTAATGGAGATGGTCAATAGGTACCATCGTTTTCTATAAAATGTGCGAATTATGGAGGAAGAAACGGAATTATTCATCCGACGGGACAAGTGCCGAAGATTTTTCCTAAGGGAGAAGAACCCAGTGTTGGACACAATGAAACGGGATCGTATGAGAGTTAAAAGCAAATGATTGTTTGACGTGTTATGACCTTCGACACACTCCACTACGGAAGGAGTGTCCTCAATAAGTGACGTAGTGATTCATAACTATAATATTATTCTTTTTAACTGTAAGTTACTCCGACAATATTTTTATTGTTTTAAAGTTATAATGCTGCAAATAGCTCACGAAAACAATGGGCATAATTTTAATTACCAAGTATAATTAAGCGATAAGATTAACCAATAATTACGATAAAACATGCACATTTATTGGCTTCCGGTGATCTACATTAAATTATTAGTTTTATTTTTTTAGCGTTTTATACGGGACGAAGGCATAAGCGCTGGCTCTAATCCTGGAGAATTTTGGCAAATGCACGCGCCATAAGCGTAATGCTGTCTTCTAAGGGTGGAGTATACGTAGTTTTCTCTGGTAGATGGCGCTGGTGTTATTTTGTAACGTCACATTTTTCAAAACTCCCCCTACTCCCCATGGTCACACAAGTCGGACTCCCTCCTCCCCTTGGTGCGTGATGTCATATACGGACGGGCCCATGAGTGCCAAATTTAAAAAACTTTCTCCTACATAGGGGTAGTTACCCCTTCTCAGGGATGGTTCGGAGGATTAAAACACTTCATTTTTGTAATCAGCGGGTTCGAAAACCCCAGGAAGTTTTTTTATGAACATTGCTTTATTTTTTCTCTTACGGGGTAGTTACTCCTGCCTCAGGGGTGAATCGGGTGTTAAAACATATCATTTTTGTAATCAACGGGGTCGAAAATCCCCAGGAAATTTTTTTAATGTATATTGTTTTATTTTTCTCTTGGGGGTAGTTACCCCAGCATTAGGGGTAGGTCGGGGTTAAAACTGATATAATTTTTTAAATCATTGGGGTCGAAAACCACCCGACCTCAACATTTCTCTCGCGAATTCCAAAAATATTTTTTTCCCCAAAATTAACATGGGAGGCCCATAAGCCGTGACAAAAATTGATATCACCCTCGAAATGGGGTGAAATCAGAAACATACCAACTTGTCATCCCCTTTGCCCAAATCTCAGAACCTAGGGCAAGGGGTGTGCAAAGTTTCATTGACATACAAATACCCCTTGATATGTTAATTTAACAAAAACTTTTACACATCAACTGTGGCCCATTCTGTATACGCTTCCATACCTTTTCCCCTCCCCATACTCCTCTCTGGATGTCCTCCTGTCGCAGTTTCTCTCCTCCTTCACCTACGGCTGTGGAACCCATTTTGTACAACTCTTTTGTCGGCAACTGTTTCATTTTTCCTGTGTGGTTTTCCCAATCTTGCTTCCACACTCCACTCTTCCAACGACAGTCTTATCTTTCCCCACCTACCCCTGGATTTTATTTAAAACCCACGTTCGCCATTCCTCCTTGCCAGATGATGTCGTATCACGCGCGAAACTGGTCGTAAAAATAAATAAAAATTGTGGAAATGTACTAAGTGTGTATTTAATATGAATAAGATTCCGAATATAATTGTGGTTACACGACAATGCTTGCCGTAAGTATTCGTACTTTCTAATATTGTGTATCGTTAAGTGTTAGTTTGTCATGCGATAACCTGTGGAAATCTTTAGTTGTGGTAATTTTGATTTAAGAGGCGCGCGCCATTGTTCCCTTGAAGTAAGGAGCTCCGAAAACGTTCGTGTATATAATCTCATAGATATTAAATGCCGCGATTTCAAAATCAGTGGAACTTATCTATGATTCCAAAAGAAAACGATCGATAAAAAGTGTGACAAGAAGGTAGTCGTTAGGAGAGTTTTCGCTATACATTTAATTTACAGGGCCCCCGATTGCTTAGCGCCAGGGCCCTTCAATTTTTTCGCACCAGGGGACTCCAAATATTTAGCGCCAGGGGCCCCAGAAGGCGTAAATCCGCCACTGTCGTTCCCTCCAATCGTATATTTTATCTTCGATTTTGCAAAGACGATGGAACGTAAAGTTATGTTCTAATACAGTTATCTGACTGTAAAATACATACAAGATTGATTCGGTATAGAAACATATCTATCAAATTTTTATTGTAAAATTGCGATTATGAGATAGTTCAAATCAATGTCGCCAAAGTATGCAAAGCATATCACACTTGTTCCGTTATAGTATGCGATTACTAATGGTCTTGCAGGCAAAGTTTTGAAACGGAAATCGTTTTTCAAGACATTTATTAGGGTTTATGTAAATGGCAGTTTAACAAGAATTCCATGGATATATCGCAAAACGTACCGAATATTGATTTTATCGGTCGCTCGAGACGAAGATAATACAATTACGCAACGATACGCCGCTAAATATTTTCCGTTGGCATTTTCTTCCCACAGAATTATCAATAACCCAAATGCTTTCATTCATCGCTGGAATAAGTAGAAGGTCATCAATTCGTTTGCAGGATTTTCGCTTCTTCTCAAGTGCATCGCTAACATTAGAGAAGAGCATGAAAATTTCCGATGTTTCACGCGGATATTCCGTCAATGTGGACGCTTGCTTCTTCTCTCCTATGAAGATGGGCAATGAAGACCTTCACTGGAGCCTCTAACCTCTCCTCGCGTTCAGCAGGATCTTAGGCCTCGCGCCTTTTCCCATAGAAAGACAAAATGGCGTTGAAGGGAGCTCACCCAACTTTGCCATTCTTTACAGTATCTCGGTGCTCATAGTGGGGATATCATTCACACTGGTGACTATATACGGATCCCTGCTTTATAAGAATACGAGTCCAGACTGGAGTCAGATAGACTCGTCGGTTCGATGGTTTTGGGTCTCCGTCATTCATCTTTTAGTTTTCGCCAGCGCCTCCACCTTCCTTACTAAGAGACCTGACATACACGGTGCTTTCGTGGAATTCGTCAAGTTGGACGATGCTATGAAAAGTTTCGGAACCGATAGCGACGCGGCTCGTATCAGGAGTTTCGTTGAGAAGGAATTATTTCCTTGTTGGGATATGGGCGGCCGGATTTTTCGTAATTTCCAATCCTTGGCGATTCAATTACAGCGGAGAGGGCGGAAACTTGCAATTCTTCCTTTCGACCTATATGGCTATGGCGATCGCGTCCATACAGATACAGCAACACAACCTGTTGCGAAACCTTAAATTCAAAATTTCCCGACTGAAGACCGCCATGATTCTCTGTTTAGAATCGAATTCTAACGACGGAAAAACTCGTTGGATTGCAGCGACACCCGCCTCGCCAAAAGACTGAAGTGTTTAAGGTCTATTCATATCACACTCTTTCGCCTCAGCGGGAGCTTGAACAGAATTTTCGGTTATTTAATGATATTTAAAGGGTTGCACTCGGCCATGGCAGTCGTCGTGGTTTGCTATTTCACCGTGCATACTCTTCATGACAACAAAGTCTTATATGAGGACATTAGCAGACTGATTTCCAATTATTGGCTGGACATACACTTACTTTGCTTTCCCTCGTTGTACACCTGAGACTTTTACTATAAGAATGGATTCCTTAAAACGGGCAATCATTCGATTGGAATATGGTAGAATAACGACAAGAATTCTCAGCCATTAAGTATTAATTATGTAATAGAGATCAAAAACAGCAAAAACTATTTGATATCATCGTTAAAAGTTTTTAGGTAATCCCGGACTTTTGTGTTTGAAATGATTTAAATCCATTTCTAAAGCTAGCTTCAATCAGATAAATTCTGGAAATTAATAAAGGTTAAAAACTATTTTATTTATTAAACAATTTTTTATCACAAAGAGAATGTTATTAGTTCAGTCTCAGCCGTTACGTGGCAATTATTTCGGGTATAATTTGCGTGCACGATTCAAATAGCTGGTAGTTGGATATCGCCACCTTGAAATAGCCGTGAAATTCTTCGATGAATTACAACAACCGATATTTACGTTAGAAATGAGGTCAATTCAGTCGATTAAGCAAAATTTTTAACGATTGTTTTGCATGTTTTCATTTTGAAAAAGATTAGAAATTTATCATAGGGCATTAGTGATGAAACCTACAATAAATTGTTCTCAATAATTCTACTATTCATTTTATATGGCTTGTTCTTCTTGCACGTGCTTTGGACTTAACGGGCTTAAATGCTCGAGCATATCATATTGGTCAATAGCCTTTGCCACGAAGAAATATCTCTTTTATTTGAAACGATTTGTTAAAAGTCTGATAAATACTTGAAATACGTCAAAACGTTTATTTTTCGGTTTATAAAAGAATATTTCTTATTTCTTCATTATTTATTTGATGAGCAACTTTTAATTTGGAGGGAATATCTAAAGTATGCATCATATTATTTTGAAAAAAAAAATGAGAGAAAATCATAGCCAACTAATTACCCCAACGAAACGAATGTTAAAGATGCGTTCAGGAACAGCTTTTAATAGTTAATTAAATTATTGTGAATGTGCACTCGGCTATGCTCCAGCCGAGTTCGGCAATTATCGTCACCATAGCAACGAATCGTAAAATGGCTTTCATAACACCAAAACGAAAGTTTTTGGGAAAAATTCAAAAAAATTCGATCGATAATCAAAATTGTACGATAAGAATAAGAATTTTCACTATCTTCTCCTTACAACAGTACAAATCCCACTACAATATCATAATTCTAAAATATTTTTAAATGCGGAAGAAAACTCTCTTCACGACGGATTTTAGATTAACCGTGTAAATAAATGGGGAAAGATCACCTGGAATCGAACTCGGGACTTGTAAATTTTGAATATACATTATGGCTCGGGAGTAGTCTCCGAGAGCACTAGCCTTACACTAAATTTCATGGAAATCGGTCCATTCATGAAGAAGATATTAGTGGGATACACACATGCACACACACACACGGACACCGAGGCGATCTCATAAGACTACTTTCCATTTTTTTGTATGTAGGCTAAAAGTGGGTTAACTCGTCAAAATTTTCGTCTTAAAAGGCGCTAAAGCAATGAACCTAGAATTCGCCGTTGCGACGTATTGGACAAGGCAGCGTATTTCATCAGTATATATAAATTTTCAAGTGTCCTTCTGTCTATCACGGTACTTTTGGACATTTCACAACGGAATTTAGAGCTGAAACTTTCGAAACCGTTAAATCCCCATGAGGTGGTCCGTAGAAACATCAAACATCTCGAAAAAAGTCCTGGATTCGACTCCGGGAAACGATTATATATTCCCATAAGTTCACACTGGACTTTAAATGTTTCTTTGTTCAAATATTTTTCTTTCTCTTTCATTGATCAAAATACGTACATTTGGACCATATTTCTCCATTTTTGCTTAATTCTTGCGCTCAAACTTGTAACTATCTTATTCTTGCGATGTATAGGTGTTACAAAGAAGAATTTGTCGAAAACACGCGTTTCTTTTAGAAATTGTATGGCTTTTTTGTAGTCTTTCTGGTTGTTGTCAAGGCGACACGCATTATTGCCTCTGATTGAATTAACATTTATTAAGCCTTCAAATAGACGAAAGAATTGAGTTATTCGCTTCACGCTTTTTATGAAGCATCAAATTTATAATTGTAGCAGCGTCAAACTTAATAGATCGCAACGTTAATAATTGCAGATAATTATTATTCAGTAAACTGCCTGTAATCTGTGGGCGTTTTTAACGATTGATTAGAAGAAATGTCATCTTTCTGTATTTTATTACTGGATTATTACCTTTTTCGTAAGTAAAATCATTATATCCTACATATATAGTTTTTATTAATGAAAATATACCTACGCATCAGCTTAAAATAAAATGATAAGGAGAATATGGGCTATTGTTAAGAAATGAAAAATGACATCTTGTGAAATACAAAAAGATTTGTTGGAAAAAATTCATGAGTAAAAAATCTGATGTGGCCACTTTCTCCATACCTGTAATATTTTAAAAAATTCCAAATAGGTTACATAATAAACAAGATGCTCCAAACAAAACTTATGATGCCTACTTTCCATTTAATCATTTATTTGATACTTATATTGGATTTAGTAGCTTTAAAGTCATAGCGGATATGTAGCTCTTTGTATTCCCAGATTCCATAATTTAGCGGTATAAAATATTACAAATACATTCGAACGGAATATTAAATTGATCACGCGAATTTGTGCGGCAAAAATAACGTGTGTACGCATTGGAATATACCGAATCTGACGAGGGACACTCGCATCGGATTGAGACTTTACAGAATGAAAGTATATGCAAAATAACATACTCCTATTTCTACCTAGGTGCCAACTCGACGCCGTTTACGAGAAAATGCCGTCTGAAAATCGCGATCCGAGAGTCAACGATATAATAACGTTAAAATTTCTTTTTTAATTATGCGGTACCGTTGGTCTAGGGGAAACAAGCTGTATTTTAAATATTTTTGCCGGGGTTCGGATCCCGAAGGAACCAAAATTTTTTTTCTCTGATTATTTTCAATTTTTTCGCAATTTCCAGAAAATCGCGATAAAACTTGCACAACATTTAAAAAAAATTTATACTATGCATTATAACTACTATTTTCTTCATCGTAATTCTTCACGAACATAATTTTACGGATCACTACCCATTCGCTTTACCATCATGATCAATACATGACGAGATTTGAATGGAGGAATGCAGAAAAAAAGGTACAAAATACTTGACAATATTTTTACACACTAGAAATTAATTTTATCGAAAACCCTTATTAAGAATTGTGTATTGTGTACAATCTTTAGAGTGATATTTATCATAAAAACATTCAAAACATAAACATCTTCGGCACCATGCACATCTTATGAATGAATATTGTCCACATTTACATTTTGTTAAATTGACCTCTGCACGTCATTGACATTTAATAATACTTCACGCTCATTTGATAATTTTGAGGCGTACGATGCATATCGAATCATCTTACAATAGATTGGTGCCACGAAAGTGCCACGGAGTTGACATTTTTTTTATAAGTAGCATTCTTAAAAAAACCAAATAGGGATTGTACAAATTTTGATATTTTAATTTGTTTGGCAGTTAAAAATTCTTAAAGTTAAAACAAATAGATAACTGTTTAGGTACTACAGGAAAAGCCAGGAAGCTGAAATTTTCAAATTATTTACAGTAAATTAAATTTACACAAATAAACATTTCAATTTTACCATATATATAATGCGGCTTCCGTTAAAAATTATTTTAATTTAAACAATTAAAAAAATATTATTTTATTTCTAGAAGTGCTAAAACTATAAAATTTGGCTAAAATGTTTAGCATTAGAAACTTATAATGAAGAAAGTGTAAATTTTTTGAAATAGAGACATTTGAAGATTGTTTTAAACTATTATTCTTACATGTGGGAAAAACGAAAATCGCTGCAGAAATGAAATCTTTAAAATTAAAAGACTATTTGTAATGTTGAAATTTCTGCCTGAAAAATGAATGTTCTTTTAATGTGAGATGAAATGCTTGCAGTATGCAAGCACCAACTACTAGTATGTTATATATCATTATATATCGACGACTCTTACAGAGGAGGATATAACATATAGGAGGATTCTAATGTTTAGGCATTTCCAGATGAGCTGGAGATTCGAAATTTTTTTCTTAGGTAGGATTTTCTGCAAAACCGACTAGAAAAAACGAAAATCTTGACAAAATGCCAAAATGCGGCCGCTAAAAATTCGCAATCGTTTAAAAAAAATCTCAAGGTTTATGTATTTCCGAATGTGCTACGGAGTTGAAATTTTTTTTATAAGTAGAATTTATAAAAAGACGAAGTAGGGATTATACAAATTTTGATATTTTATTTTGTTTGGCAGTTAAAAATTCTTAAATTTTAAACAAATACAGTCAAACTCGGCTATATCGAGCGCCATGGTACCGTTTAGTTTTGCTCGTTATAGCCGTTAAACTTAATATCCGTGAAGGCAAAAGCTTGCATGCGTATGGTGAAATATGACATAAGAAGTAAAAGTGAATATATAAACATAAAGGTTATTTAGTAAATTTATGAAAAAACCTAAAAATGAGAATAAACTAGAAAATTTAAAGTAAACATAAGTACATATAAAATTTACTCACAGCTGCATCCTTAATCACCCCCCTTTTTACAAAAATAACTTTGAATAGTAGCCTGTTTCATAGATTTCACTTTGAAGTCTCTTAAGTTTCCTCTTATTACACTTAGTGCACTAAAAACACCATCGGAAATGTCAATGTTTTAAAAAAAATCATTTAATGTTTCCACGGCATCCTGAGTAAGGATTGTGTCTTCGACACATTCAACATTGTCTTCATCACTGTCTGCTGTGCTTTATACTGTCTCTATTATTTCACTCTCCATAGGAATTCCACTGGTAATCAAATCATCGTCAACATGAACAAAATTGTCAATGTCATTTACATGGTCAAAATTCGCAATTCCATTTTCTTTAAGGTATTCTGATCTTCATCAACGTTATGGTTATCAATCAAAAATTCTCCCGATATTAAACCAGACATTCGAAAACAGTTTATGATCGTTGTAGGTGAAACATGCATCATTCATCAAATGAAATGCATCCAATACAGAGTCGTTGCCATCTAAACCTCTTTCCCTCCTTTCAATCAACAGTTGAACCTTGTTCACTGCCAAGGCAGGTTCTCCCCTGAAGATGCCCACTTGGTGGGCGAAAGTTTTTTGGCTTAAGGAGTTTTATACAACTGTTCAATCAACTGTAGAACAAAAAATCGCTTGAAATGGTATTTAAAACTTTTAATTATCCCCATGTCCATTGGCTGCAAAATAGAAGTCGCATTTGGAGGCAAACGCCAGTTTTACATTGGATAACTCCTACATATGTGGGTGCGCAGGACAGTTATCGACAAGGAGTGGAATGTTTCTATTTTTCCTCCGTAACGCGTTGTTCCACTGACTTACATATTTCTGAAAATATTGGAAGTCATCCATGCCTTTTCATTATCTGCATATTCAACGGGAAGCTTCTTTACATTTTTGAAACAACGTGGCTTTTGTGACTTACCAATAACAAAAAGTTTTTTTGTCAGTCCCATTTATGTTTGCGCACATTACAACTGTTAAACGATTCTTAGGTCTTTTGCCACCAACACATTTGTCACCTTTGAATTTTAACGTTGCATCTGGCATCATGTTGTAAAACAATCCAGTTTCGTCGGCATTGTAGATGTCATCTTCTCTGTAACCTTTTCGACACTCCTCCCAAACACTTTTCACCCATTCACTTGCCGTTTTTGAATCTGCTGACAGGGCCTTTCGCATAAACAATGTTATGCCGATTTTTAAAACGATCAAGCCACACGTTATTGCATGTGAAGTTCTCGTGTCCTAACTGTTTTGCAAATTTATCTGCCTGTACCTGTACCGTTGATGGAGAAACCAGCATTTCTCTGCATCTTAAACCACTCCAGAAGTGCTTGATCAACAGTACCCAAGTCGCACTTCCTCATTTTCTTGTTCGTTGTTAGATTGTTCTCTAGTGCAGATAAAATCGCTTCTTTGTTTTTCCATAAGGTTGAAACCGTAGACGACGATAAATTAAATTTTTTACACACTTCAACATTTTTTTACCACGTTCTAACTCTCGAATAATATCAACCTTTTCGCGAATAGACAAACACTTCCTTTTATGTACGGACATGTTACTCGTTCAAGGGCAAAATCTCAACTGATTTTTGTGATCAACACTACGAACTTTCTTTGCAAACTGTGAGCATACCAATTCCAGGAAGAGTTAATGAGGAGACGGATTAAACGTGGGATTTCCCATCTTTACGTGGGAAAGGGTGTTGGGTGCATTCGGCTGAGCGACGGGGGTGGGTGCCATTGTACATGCCCTTACCCCCTTCCAAACACAACCTCCTGGCTGTAAAAGAGCTGGGGGTTGGGAGGAGAGGACAAAGGACCTCCGCGAGTGCCACTGTACCTGCAAGTTGGGAATTCTTGGTTTGGACGAAGGGATTATTTTTTAACAACAACGCCGCGGTCTTTAACCTCCCCGAGGGATAGGGTGTAGAGGCTGGACTCAAGAACACAAGGTTACATATTTTGGGTCACTATGAAGATTGAAGGGGCTGACCGCCGCCGCGTTTGAGACAGTGAGAAGTGGTCAAAGTTTGCTCGATATATCCGTGAAGCGTGCTCGTTATATACGTGAAATATTTATATGTAAATGCTCGTAAACTTATCTTGGAGGTAGCATTTGCTCACTATAGCCGTGAACTCGTTACAACCGTGCTCGTTATAAACGAGTTTGACTGTAGATAACTGTTTAGACATTACGGGATGAGCTATGGAGCTGAAATTTTCAAGTTATGTACAAATTAGTAAACTAACACACAAAAACATTTCAATTTTACCATACATGAATTTCGGCGGCCGTTAAAAATTATTTAAATTTAAACAATTAGAAAATATTATTTGACTTTTAGAAGTGCTACAACTTTAAAACTTTGCTAAATTGTGTATCATTAGTACCCCATAATGGAGAAAGTGTAAAATTTTTAAAATTGTAACATTTGGGGATTGTTTTAAACTATTATTTTTACATTTGGGGAAAACGAAAATCGCTGCGTAGGTGAAATCTTTAGAATTAAAAGAATATTTGTAATGAAGAAAGTGTAAATTTTTAAAATTGCGACATTTGGAGATTGTTTTAAACTATTATTCTTACATGTGGGAAAAACGAAAATCGCTGCAGAAATGAAATTTTTAGAATTAAAAGACTATTTGTAATGTTGAAATTTCTGTCTGAAAAATGAATGTTCTTTTAATGTGAGATGAAATGCTTGCAGTATGCAAGCATCAACTACTAGTATGTTATATATATATATATATATATATATATATATATATATATATATATATATATATATATATATATGTTATATCCTCCTCTGTAAGAGTAGTCGATATATAATGATAACAAATATATATGAGGATATTAATGTTTAGGCACTTCCAGATGAGCTGGAGATTCGAAATTTTTTCTTAGGTAGGATTTTGTGCAAAACCGACTAGATAAAACGAAAATCTTCAAAAAGTGCAACAATGCGGCTGCTTAAAATTCGCAATTGTTTAAACAAATTTCCATGGTTTATGTATTTCCGCATGTGCTACGGATTTTTTTTGTAAGTAGAATTCTTAAAAAAACGAAATAAGGATATACAAATTTTGATATTTTAATTTCTTTGGCAGTTAAAAATTCTTAAATTTAAATAAATTGGATAAATGTTTAGGTAGTACGGGTTGAGCTATGAAGCTCAAATTTTCAAATTATTTACAGAATAGAGTATTTAAAAAAATAATCTTTTCAAATTTACCATATATGAGTTGTGGCGGCCGTTAAAAATTATTTAAATTTAAACAATTAGAAAAATATTATTTTACTTTTAGATATTCTACTACTTTAAAATTTTCCTAAAATGTGTAGCATCAGTACCCCAGAATAGAGAAAGTATAAAATTTTTAAAATTGCTACATTTGGGGATTTTTTTTTAACTATTGTTTTTACATGTGGGAAAGACGAAAATCGCTGCAGAGTTGAAATCTTTAGAATTAAAAGAATATTTGTAATGATGAAATGTCTGTCTGAAAAATGAATGTTTTTTTCAAGGTGAGATGAAATGCTTGCAGTATGCAAGCACCAACTACTAGTATAATATATAACATATAGGAGGATACTAATGTTCAGCCCAAACTACAAGAGCTAGAGAGCTGAACGTTTTAGTTTTTGTGGATATGATGGAGAAACTTTAAGATAAAATAAGATTTCTTACCTAAGTTACATGAGTTCGACTCCAGAAATTCCGAAATTTGCGTTTTTTCCCATAAGAAAATCATTGCGCCATTTTTGTAAATTAATTATGGGCATCGCTCCACTGAACTTCGGTTGTTTCGTTATTATCCACCCATATTTCTTGTTATTGTTGATTTGATTTGTAGTTATTTCGTTTTGTTTTAATTCCCGTTATTGCTTCTCGTTTTTTGTGGTAAGAGTTGATTGCTGTTTTGTTTTCTCGGTTTTTCATTCCTTATTATCGTTGTTCTTATTGCTGTTTTGTGATCGGGTATTTGTTATTCACCGTTACTCTTTGATTCGTTTTTCTTTGTTATTTTTTACTGTTAGCCGTGATTTTTAAACCCACTTAACGGTCACCAATAATCTTTACATTCCCAATTTTAAAATTTACCGGCTAGATCGCACTTCTTCCGGGGGCGGCGTTGCCATCGCCATCAGGTCAAACATCACACATTCAGTTAGGAATTTTCCCATTATGAAATCAATAGAAGCGGTAGGAATTGTCCTTCACACCAAAATTGGCCCAATGACCATTAACTCCATTTATAAACCTTCGACTCAAAAACTTCAACTTACTGACTTACGGAACCTTTTTGCGGACAACCGACCCGGACTATATACAGTTACAGTTACTAAAATCGAACTATATAAACAAATAATAAGGAAATTGAAGCCGCCTAAAGTATTTTGAGTGAACAAGTTGCTTGCCGAACATGGACACTCTGCTTTATGGTTGCCACCTTATCACCCAAAATTAAATCCAATTGCAAATATGTGGGGAATTTTCAAAATTTATGTGGGTTCAAGAATTATAACTTATAAAATGGATGAAGTGAAAAGGTTAGTGGAGAAATGTTTATAAATTGGAGTGAATGAGTAAACAAAGAGAGCACAGAGAGTAGAGGCAGAATTAATTGAAGCAGAAAATATTATGGAGAACATCAATGAGATAATAATTAATGTTGATTCAGACACTGAAAGAGAAGAAAGTGAGGAGATTAGTTATAGTTGTGTAGTAGTTCGGGTTTTTTGTGAAATTTTTTCAGTATTCACCGATTTTAGACTCATTGTTTAACTAATATATAACACAGAATAGGGGCTTAGTTGCTTCCATTGTAATGTATTATACGCTTTCGATGTTGCATTGCATGTAGTGATAATTTATGTTGACCGATAACCAATTACTTTAATTTTCTTCTTTCAAAATGTCCCTATTCCCCAGTTTGTAACATAGTTTTCAATCGTGTATCTTACTTCGGGTATGTTCCCGCCAATTCAAATGACATATCTGCCCCGCAGAGCTTCGCCCAATGGGGACTGTCAAAATATTAAATTGTTTTTTTTTTAATTCTTTGTAATTGACTTAAATACTCCCTGTGAACATTTTTTTGTTAAATCGTTTTCATTATGCAAAAAAATATTTAAAATAACTCGTTTAAATATCCTGCTAAATCGGCATCCGGGTTGGAGAGAGAGTAAGGGGTACGTGACGACATCGCATGCCTTACGACGGTGCTGAAAGCACGCGGTTTTAATGCTTCGTCCTGTTGCTTTTCCTGCTAAAATAGCTAAAATGAAGATAAAATAACTTAAAAAGTATTGAAAGTATTGTCCGGTACCTCAGTGCTTAAATACAACTATTAAAACCTCGAGAAATTTGTTCTTCACGCTACCGAGCTCCTTGGGAAAAAATGAGAATCGGAGAATATTGTGGTTGAAAGCCATGAGGAGATACGCATCTGATATATCGTAACGTACAACTGCATTTGTCTGCGAAGATCATTTAAATCTAAATACTAGTTATATGTATGTACGTAATTGTATTGCTTCGTATTTTAGTTTATGACTTATGTCGGCATTACATTGACATGATTCATATATTTCTGGAAAACGGTGAAAAAGTAAATTATATTTTTATGTTTCAAAGATTAGCATATATATTTTAACTAAACCTCCATAATGTAATATACCTATTCTAAATACGTAAGATCTATTTTACGGAAATCGTTGGGCTATGAGTTTATTAAGCAAATAATTACTATTGCAGTGCCTATATTTAAGTACCATGTTTTTAAGCAAATACTTTTACAAATGTTATATATTAAGATAGTTCTGTAATTTAAATATTTTAATAAAGTTGTTACCATAATATCAACGACAGCATGGAATTTTGAAAGACCATGTTTTGCGAAATGAGGGCAGTCACGACACTCCAGAGACGTGACTAAATCTTCTTCATCTAAAACTACACTCACTTCATAGCCTCTTTATCTTATTCTGTATTCAGGTCAAATCTGGCCTTTAAAATTACGAATTTTTCCTTTTCGCTCCAGTTTAACAAATGCAACAGCATTACTAAAATAGTCTTTTACCATTGATCTCAAAGGAAGAAAAAAGTCATAAAAGTAACGATTAAATTCGCGACATATATAAAGGAGACATGCAGTTATTACAAACACTTGTACAGTTTTTCTATTCACAAGTATAGTTTATAACTGAGGCAGATAGACACTTAAAACAACAAGCTATACCACATTTCCTATAGACAAAACACACGGAAATTAAGTTTATTCACATTAATTTTGTATATTTGTGAATGTTTGAGCTGATGATTCTATAATGGCGATGGTGATTATTCACTGAGACCGGTCGTGTTTTACTTAATATATTTAGTGGAAATTAGCAAAAGTTCAATAAAAATAAAAAATACTATCTAGCATTGTTCATGTTATTTTATTGTGGAATTCCACGAAGTCTCGGTTTCGTCCATTATCTATTGTTTACTTATCTAACTATAGATGGAATAAAGTGATCCGAAGATCCTATGCAGACAGGCATAAGCGGTTTCAAAATTATTCCTTTCTAACTATATTTTACTTCCTAGATACTAGGACAGAATGGGAAACAATACATTAATAATTATTCTATAATATCAGTTAAAATTAGAGTTGTTTTATACATTTAATATGGGAAAGCTGTTTTAAGACGTAAATATATCTTTTACATGTCTTCTGCGTTTCAGTCGAAATAATAGTACTAATATAATAATTGATAATAAAAGCGCTACATCAATTAAATGTAATACAAACCTGTCCGCCTTCACTCCACGGATTTCAATATCTGAATATTGCTCCCTACGACTTACAATGTACCGTAAAAACATGTACTAATCAGAGTCAGATCAGGCTACACAAAACTCTTCTTATGCCGTTTTGCAAAACACAAAGCGAAATTAATGCAGGAAGGTGCAATACTTCTACCAATATTTCTTCTAAGACGGCGTATAGAAGAAAACAACAGAATTATGCCTTTCGAGCTTCTACTTCTATATCGGCACAATGGCATCTAGCATCGGCTAACATGCTTGTAGCATGCGCTGACGTCACTAAACACTCGGCAAACTTCAGCTACCAATCGGATGTGATCGGGTTTGGCATTAACTCGTCCGTTTTAAATTGCTTTTTTTATAAATATCTTTTAAAAATTTAACAAAAACTTTATATTTGCCTATAACAATACCTATGCAATACAACTTCAAAAAAGTTTCGTTAATTCCCGATATTTGCCAGTCCCCAATTGTTTGAGTTTCGGGAGTATAGCTTATATCAGAAGGCTGTGCATGAGTTTATTTCTGTTCTTTGTAGTCTAAGTTTTCTCGCAATTCCATAAAATATTTATTATCGGGTAACCTATTTGGAATTTATAGTCATGTGGTGACCACATTAGATTCTTATATTTAGATTGCTAGTATTTCTTCATAATTTCTCAGTTTTTTTTAATTCTCACTTTTGTGCACCAGAACTCGTTTATGTTTGTGAGTTTCGAGATGATTTACAACATCTAAACGTCCTCCATGCCCAATATTAAAATCTGCGTTACACATGGTGCACTGAACAATTTCACTGTCATCGTGTTCGTGAATCTTTTTTGAAAAGGGAAATTATTTTTTCAAGCCCTTCGTCAAACGTACATCTTCAATTTGGCATTGCTAACAATATAAGTATTAATTTATATTATAAAGAATGACTGTATCGTAATTTTATTACCAAAAACGCTCGGCTGTAGGCGGTATTATGACATTAACTATAACTTGTAGGTTATGTACCACAGATGTGATAGTCGAGATCTCGTGTTCGCATGCGATTGCCCGGAGTATTCGGTGTAATATTTTTTTAAAATGGTCACTAAGATTGTCTATGATCGTGTCATTGGAAAACGGGACATATAATTAGACAATTCTGGGGACAATGGTACACTTATTGTAAAAACGGGACGCATGGGATCCGTACTCTAGAAAGATTCTTGCATAGGCACCACGCATTGTAGAGTGTCTCTTACCTTTTGTAATAAACAAATATAAAAATGTACTAGAATAAAAGGTGTAGGAAATTTAATTTACTACAAATATTCTTGGATCGTTTTTTCCATACAAAGCATTATTATGAGATATCTTATATTTTTGGCTGCCACAAACACGCTACATACCGACGACTATTGTTAACAATTGACGCTTAGTCACGTCTTCGTAACGTTGCTTTTTCTTTTCCTAATTGTTGGAGCTTTGTGGCTATATCCAATATCAGAAGGCTATGGATTGGGTTTATTTCTGTTCTTAGTAAAGTCTAAAATTTTCTCGCAGTGTCTTAAATATTTATTAATATGTAACCTATATTGAATTTTTAGATATATTACAGATTTGTAGAAAGTCATGTGGTGATTATATCGGATTTTATTGAAAATAATTTTCTAGAGTAGTAATTTCTTGTTTTATGTATATATTTAAAAATCTCATTATGGCACTTTATTCCTCTATAAATTGAGTACGGTATTAACTATGCGGTTAAACGTTGCACAATTTCTGTATAAGATTTTCTATATATTTAAAATATTTTGAAATGTATATGCCACAATTCAGAAGGTCGAGGCATAGTTTTTCTGTCCTGTGCGAAACCATAAATTTTGCATCTCAAAGGATTATATCTCCCGGGCCTAATAATCTCCTCGAGAAATGATACTCATAGGAAAGAAGTAATTAACATCCGAACGAAAATATTCTTGGTAGACGTTATTATGTTTGAGCCCGATTGTGACCTACCTCGTCGTTCAAAATAAAAGAATCTGTGTGGTTAGGTTTTTAGTAGAAAAAATAAGAATCCGATGAAGACAATCAAATCTTAACAAATGTGAAACCGACTTAATACGAAAACACCACTAAACCAACGATGATGGTCTGCACCCAATCGAAAACATGAGTTATATTCGTGGTAACAGATTATTCGCAGATATCCATAGCATAAATGGTAGAGCAGAGGGGCATTTCAAGACGAGGTGCTGTCGTCAACTTAATTGGATTCCCGCAATTAACACTAATGGATAAAAAATCGACTTTTTCGATCACCGGGAGGATAAAGGTGTATCGGCGCTAAAGAAAAAATACTTTCCCGGGAAAATTTTGTTCCTTTGTTGCTCAATGGAAAGAGTTGCAAAACTATTCCGATGTTACTGCATTCTCTATTATAGAGGGAACAATTTTTCCGTAAAAACTGGGAATACATTAAATTTTCATATCTACAAAATGACAGTATAATCTTCCATCTCGAAACAAATTGAAAATTCCAAGTCTCTAAGAAAAATATGAAAATTTAATACGATTCGTTCGGCGGCCAAACAAGTCTCACTTCGATAAACACATTTCTTTCAAATGTCAATAATTAGGTCAGGCTCAACTCTGTGGAATTTTCTCTTCTTTTTTTTCGTGACATTCCTTTCAATTTAAAACTATCTAATATGGCTTTTCATCGAATGGTAACCTTACAGGCGATTTCGTCCCGTTTTCCTATATATACCGACCTGTGTAGAGACTCTCCAATTAAAAAGTTACAATAATTAGCGTATTTATTCCAGTTCATGAAGATTTTTCTATGCAAATTGAAGCATAATAGGTCCATAGTAGTTTGTTAAACTACGTAGAATCATGGATCAGTCGAGGGGACTGAAGAACAACTCGGCAGAAATCGTGCATCGGGAATGTTCGAAATTGCGTCAAAAAGACGTGTTCTAGACCGTTGCTGAAAGTTAGCAGATTTTTCGGACTCGCACCTTTTCCATTGGAACGTCCAAGCAACGGTGAAAACGGCGACTCTAAAATTGTTGCCAGGTACAGCGTCGTGGTCTACTTTGTGATTACTTTCGTTCTTCTTTGGGACTTGAATAACGTTGTCGAAATTATGAAAAATATAGGCCTAGAATGGACAGTGTTGATTTATAGGAAATTTCTTTCACCGTAGTGATCAACTGCTTGGTTTTATTTTTAGCCGATCCATGATACACGGGATTTTAATAGATCTGGTAAAGTTTGACTAGAGGCTTGGAAGACTCGGATCTGCGTCGAATCTTATAGTTTTCGCAGGAACGTAAGAATTCAATTGTTTGTTTGCTGGCTTGCCCTATTTTTACTTTTTCTAATCTATAGTCCAAATTTGTGGTTGTTCTCTCACAGGAAAAGAATTAATAGATGTTTCTACCTTATCTTTATGTCCTGCAGTCTATTATTGCCCCGGCTGCAACAATACAATATTTTGTGTCATATGAAATTGAGGATGTTGTGCTTAAATAAAGAAATAGGTCAGATAGCATCAATAAGTTCCTTCGCAGGCATGCCGTCGAAAGGACCTGAAATTGTATTCGCGAAGCGTAACCTTGTTCAACGCTGCGGTCTCTTGAGTGAACATAGTGGTGGTACTATTCATGGTTGTGGTGACCTTAACGTCGGATATTTCAAATTACCGTCTCGATCGATTGAAGTCCTCCATACTTTGGAATGTCTTCGAAGCGTTTGGAATGTGAATGTGAAGAGGTGAATAAAGAGCAGTTTTAACATTCTTATTTCTTCTTTGTTTGAAAATTGAATAGATATTTAATCGGTGTTTTTAGGCGATATTTTCACTAGTTGTGCTTTAATAAAATTTGTAATGTGAGTCAGAAATCTGACTTTTTAAAAGTAATAATAGCCCATTTCTCTATATGAAATCAGACAACTGACATTTTGAATTTTACGAAAATTCCCCAAGTCCACACGCAGTTTACTGAACAACAAAAATCGGCATTTATTAACGGTGCAATATATTAAATACGATATTTCTGCAGCTTTAGTAAGATATGGCATAGTTTTAGCCGTCGAATAAAACCAAATTGGAGCAATTCCTTCCATATTTACATATTTTAATGAATGATGGAAATAAACGTTGCACCTTGAAAATCGAAACTCCTATGTAAACATTTGGAAAAATATAATTGCCTCCTGGAGTCGATCATTGGACACTTCTGTAAACGAAAATATTTTTCCCTGGGTTTCCTAGTTGGCAGAAACTAAATGGCGTTTACAGCATTTCTCTTGGACAAACTGTTGAAGAGATAAAAGGGGGTACGAATGGAAGGACAGAAAGATAGAAAGACGGAGCGACGGAGATTGAGTAATTATATATAAAAGACTCGAAGACAGAATTAATTGCATGCAAAGTAGATCTGATTTTTCAATATCAGGACAATAGAATAATCAATCTTATTTCGTTTGTAGCTAAAGTAATGCTCAGGATTTCTAACGGGAGGCTAGAAACAAAGGCAAATGACTATATAGATGTTGAAATTTCAGAATGGTTGTGACAATAGGTATGCCATGGGGATTATGAGGGTATTGACAGAAAGATACATTGAAAACTAGCAGTATGTATTCGTGTGATTAGTAGATTGCTATAATTGCTTGCATTGATTAATTGATTGGATGGAGATCCGCGTCTCGCGGTTTCTGTGAATGGGCACTTGAGTTTGAGAAATCAGCTTCGGAAATATCCAAAAGCATCGTATGCAACTTAAAAGGCTTTATTGTCGATATATTAGTAAGAAAGGGAATGGGTCATTAGATAGCGTGCGTTTAATCTGAAATATCTTCGTTTTTTACTTTCTCTATATGCGAAGCACAGAGAGAGAAAGTATTGTTTTCATGAAAAAAGTCGAATTCGAGATTTCAACGTAAATACATGTTTTAAGTTCCCCTGAACACGTGTTGACTATTTTCTCGAAGATGTCTGCGTGTCTGTCTGTCTGTATGGTATAGTTATTTTGGGAGCTCTAACTCAAAAACTATTAATCAGGCGAACGCAAAATTTTATATTTAACAGTTTTATAAAAGTTAGAAGATCTGATTAGTTTTTGATAAACATTGGTTGACCGGAAGTGGGTGTTTACTCTTGTCATTTATCCGTTACTTTGAAATATTTGCTTGAATATTTGATAAATGTAAAAATGTACTGGAATAAAAGTTGTAGGTATTTTGATTATCTACATGTTTTGATACATTTTTCAATATAATGCATTGTTTGAGTGATAACTTATATTTTTAACAGACTATTGCTAAAAATTGACGCTTAGTTACGTCTTAGTAACGCTCCATTTTATTTTATTTTTTGTCAACCGGAAGTAAATGTTGACAACGATCCCAGAGCTAACAACATGTAATTTGCCGTAGAAATATGGAGAAAGTCATTTGTTGCCTACATCAGTTAATTTCTTCAAATTATCCAAGCATATTTGAAAAGAAACATTCTCCGGTAAAAATTAGCAGAAAAAATTTATATTGAGGTAATGCACGCAGAAATATATACTTAATAATGACGATTTTCAATTCTTTATTAATTGCTCCACAGTTAACTTTCGTGTTCTTTTCCCTCCAACGTATGCAAAATATTCAAATTCAGAAATTCATTACTTTCTCTTCCAGTCGTTGCCCGCCGAGGCAAGGCAAATAATATCAACAATAAGTAATTAATATAACAATCTAACAATAATAAAAGGCCACTTTTGTCCCTTTGTGGCTCTTTCTGTCACGCTATAAAAATGCGAATAACTCGATAATGGAATATTTGATATTTCACAGGAATGATAGTGGCATGAACATAGTCTGATATCAAATCAGAGGGCCGGTTACACAAAGGTTAAATTGAAGTAATATTTAACACGTATGCAATATAGTGGACTATATAATTTAACGTAGTCTAAAAAATCTAAACACACAAAACACAAACACCGTAGTCCGCAACTCGCTGTCTGTTTTCTCCGTCCTCTCTCCCGAGCGTCTCAACACATACTGTCCTCTCTGCCGCCACACTCGTCACTACCTTCAAGAGTAAATCCTCCGAAGTTTCACTTCACATAAAAACAATAGTTTTATAAACAGTAACAATGATCGACTCACATATTGTAAGATAATGAGAAAATGAAATCTCGAAGAAAGTCCTATGTTCGACTACAAGGTATCCCATATCCGATATGATAACTCGTAAAAATTAACTTTTTGCCATGCAGACTTTCATTCTTTTTGAGATCTAAATTTGAAAGAATTCACCCATGATCTTCGAATCTAGCCCATTTTAAAGGAAAACTATATCTTTTTTATTCTGTTCATCTTTTCCCGCCTACAGTTCGAAATTCCTCATGTTAAACGTTTAATTCAATTATTTTGGGAAATCTTGCTATTTGCCAACCCATTACATTGGTAAACCTCGAAATCCTATTGTTATTTCAAACCTTATGGGTGAAAGCGTGCTTTGAATGCTCTTAGAATTAGTGCGAGAGAGAGGAGAGATAAATTCCTTTCATAACAACCAATGTAAACAACATTTGTTACGCTACTTACAAGAGGGAGTGTATTTGAATGAAGAATATTAATCATTCGCATATTAAAATTATGTGCTTAGAATCATCGTAGGAGTTCGAAACTTGAAACAACGAACGCCTACAAGAACTAAAGTTAATTTTCTTGCCAACCAAAGAAAGTCAAGGAATATTTTTTCATTCCTTATTTCACAAAAACCTTTCCCGTTGAATTTCAAAGGGAAACTACCTAGGTTGTTTGATTGAATGCCCAATACGCCTCTCTTACACTACAAATGTGTTTCTCAGAGGTAGTTATATGAATAACCAGGGATGGGAGGAGGGAAACCCGGTGCCGGTAATTGCCTGCTGTTACGAAGAACACCAGGGGGGTCAACGGCTTAACGTCCCTTCTGAAGGATGGAACAGCTGAATTTGCTCCAAAACCACACAAACAGGGGGCCGGGCGACCTTGGAAAAATTCTACTTGCGCAAGATTCGTGCCCGCTGCCTTTTCAAGCAGCAGGTAAGTATCAGCCATCGTCCTAGCCGCAACACCACCAGCATCCCCCCTTCCTATTAATATAAATTTAAAGGTGACCATTCTCACACGACGGCATTTGTCATGCTGCGAGCTATTGTTTTATTTACTGTAATATATAAAATACTCATTATTATATGTTACTGCGTTCATTACCTCCAAATAAAAATTACAATCAGCGAATTTTCTACCGGAGATTATTACTTTTAAAACAGAATCCAACCCAGTTAACCGCCTTAGGAGCTAAGTTCGCTATCCTATCAGCAATTCTCTTTCTAATCAACAGTTCGACAACGAAGCCTATTACGTTGCATACGATGTTTTTGGATACTTCCGAAGCTAAAGTCTCGAACTCAATGGCCCTTTCATAAAAACCCCGAGACGCGGGTCTCTTTAAGCGCCGTTTATACAAGGCAACCAGTGTAGAATGACAGACGAGCATTGCCGAACCTGGCCGAACTGGCTCCGAAGATGGCCAAATCTTGAAGCCCTCGCGTTTTTAGCCCTTCGAGATACACCTGATGAAAAATAACATCGATTTTACGTTACTCCTGTTATATTCCTAGAATTAATAATTTATCGATTTCATTACGGTTTCCGAAAATAATGATTAATGAAAGTGATACATAATAAAAATTACAGTTCAGCGTATTTTTTAACGGAGAATGTTACTTTTCAAATAACGCTTGGATAATTAAAATAATCCAAAGCATTGAATCGAACTCATTCCCCCGCCGTAGTAGCTAAGCACGCTGTCCCATCAGCAATTCCCATTCTTATCAATAGTTAGACAATCAAGCCTGTTAAGCTGCATACGATGTATTTGGTAATTTCCGAAGCTGAATCCTAGAACCAAGGGCCCATTCACAAAAACCCCGAGACGAGAGTCTCCTTAAGGCACGTTTTGACCAGACAACCAGTGTAAAACGACGGACGAATCTAAGGCAAATTGAAAGAACATCGACCATGTACATCCCCTTTCACCTTGGTAGTTCTACGAGCTTTGCGATTCTACAAAAGTAGAGAGTGCCTCTACTTTTTTGGAAGCGATTCCACCAGGAGATGCCGAGCATTGCCGAACCTCCCGAACTGACTCCTAAGATGGCCATGTGCTGAAGCCCGTGCGTTTTTAACCCTGCGAGATGAACCCGATGAGAAATAACATCTTTTTTACGTTACGTCTGTTATTTTCATGTTCTTATAATGAATAATTTATTGATTTCATTACGCTTTCTGAAAATATTGATTAAACAAAGTGATGCATAATGGTATTCCCAGCACTTAAAAACTAAAGTAATAGTAATATATCACCCACAAAACTAAAATACCATGATAACATATAATTCGTCACTCCTGCTTGCACGATTCTAGCAAAAGTGTTCCAAAAAGTATGTTTAGCATTGCTCATAATGATATTTAAAATATTTATTTTATATTTAAAAATGACGGATACCCATGAATGAAGTAATAAGTGAAATTAAAAAATATAAGAAAAATTAATGAAACCACCCGATAGATTACTTAAAAGTCTAAAATAAATATAAAGTTCTTTTAATGGAATATTTCGGAAAGTAAAAATTGTTTTGGGTGTAGGAAATTTGTGGCAAAGAAGTATTAACGATGAGTAATTTGTTGAAGATTGCGCCACAAAATTTTTGCATGACCAAACATTGCACAATGGTATATAGGTACATGGGTATTGTATTTGAAATAGTAGTATATAAACAAATTTATTTCCAGGCAGTGGCCTGCGAGCTTAAACGTATTTAATGCAGGATTAAAGGAATCGAAAAATACAGAACCAAAAACTTTTTCGGTTCGCATAAAAGGCCCTAGTGAAAGGTGAGATTTCCTCACCACCCTCGACCATCTTCAGTTTGCTCACTCCATTTCTGACGCGAAGTTCACTCTTTTGTCTATCGCAAGATAATATCTACTGTCCTCTTCCTCTAGCCGGAAGGATGGAATCCTACAGATTGAAAATTGTAGGAAGTCGGTGAATGTCGTGAGGGAGAAAGGAATTTCTGTGCCATTAGTGATCCTCCCTCAGTGAGTCTCAGGAGGTGTGTTTCCTTTGAAAATATTAAGTTCTTGATTACATAAAAGGGTTTTTCCTGATGCTTGGTCCCTGAATGTGCGGAAAAACTCGAGGCGAGCACTCCACGAACGTCATCCCTGGATGAAAATGAATTGTTCGCATCATTAGCCAGTCTTTCCTTATTATATAGTTACAGAAGACATCGCTAAACTTCTCTCGGACAAATCCCTTTATCCGTTATCCTTTTTTACTGGTTAGTACTTTTTCATATATATTACCAATATGACTCATTTATGTTTATATTGGACGATTTGTTTCGTGAAATTAATACAATTATTGTTTTTTCAAGAAGTTTAGTCTTATGGAGCGAATAACAAACACCTACTCCCATTTTGTACAATACCTAATGATGTTCGGCGAGTGGTGGGAGGGGCGAGTGAAAGAGGGACGGGAGGAGGGAGGGGGAGTGAAAGAGGGACGGGTGGTGGAAGGGGTGAGTGAAAGAGTGGCGGGGGGTGGAAAGTATGAGCGAAGTGGGGCGGGCGGTGATAGGGGTGAGTTAAAGAGGGGCGGGTGGTGGAAGGTGTGAGTGAAGAGGGGCGGGCGGTGTGAGGGGTGAGTGAAGAGGGGCGGGCGGTGTGAGGGGTGAGTGAAAGAGGGGCTGCCGGCGGGAAGGGTGAGCGAAAAAGAGGCGGGCGGTGGGAGGGGTAAGTGAAAGAGGGGCGGGTGCAACACCTAATCACACCCGGGAACGGCCGGGTCACTCAGCTAGGAACTGTATAAAAAAATCTTTGCATTTTTGTGGCCGTCCCTAAAAGTTTTATTTCTGACTTTTTGTTTGTATTTAAGCCATAGGAATACCTTAATGGCAAAACTTACCCTAAATGTGTGATTTAAATGTTATATAAGAATGATTTCGAGGTGTAGGCGAAAAAAGATTAATAACATAAGTTACTTTTATAATTTTTCTTTAAGAGTTTAAATCGGATGATAGAAGGTCAGACTTTTCTAATTTTAATTCCCAAAACAATAATAGCCTGCACATCCTGAAGCTTATTTTTACGTGTTACATTAAGAGAAATAGAAAGGATCTCATGGACTTGAACTCGGTTCGTTAATCCAAATATTTATTTGATTATCAATTCATTGAACAGATCTTCAAATTGAAGAGTAGTCATCCTCAAATGGTTTCAGTAAGACTCATTGTCCTCAGATGAAAACTCTTTAAACAAACATTCTTAAGCCACAAGAGCATTACGCCTCAAATCCAATACCTTGTCCACATTCGTCTTCCGTTTTTCTTCTTTTTAACATTCTCCGTAGTTCATCCCCTATAATGCTATATATAACCTGCATGCCCACACCAAGTAAGTAATCCATTTGACGCCATTTTTTTTTAACTTTCAAATGGTCTCTGGTTGAACCGTCTAGACTGTAGACACCCTTTTCCCTTTGTAAATGCGCCGAGCGACCAATGCCGTACCTCGCAGATTTCCAGGTCTAAACGGGACCTTATTTTCGACCTAAAATCGCCTGGTCGCGTTTCATCAGAATCCGTTAACCAAAGGTCTCCCCTTGTTGGTAGCGCTGATTTTATTTTCTTAAAGTTTGGAGTTTCGTGGTTATATCCAATATCAGAAGGCTATGGTTTGAGTTTTATTATGTTTTTTGTAGTCTTAATTTTCTCTCAATTCCTTAAAATATTTATTATCACGTAACCTCTTTCACATTTTTAGAAATATTACAGGTATGGAGAAAATCATTTGGTGGCTATATCAGATTTTTTCTTTTGAATGCGAGTATTTATTCCTTATTTCTAATAGTTATTTTGTGAAATAGCTAGTAAATTTCTCACTTTTGTGTACTAGAATTAGTTTATGTTTGTTAGTTTTGAGATGATTTACAACATCTGAACGTCCTCCATGTCCAATATTAAATTCAGCGTTACGCAGGATGCACTGAACCATTTCATGGTCGTCGTATTCGTGAATATTTTTTAAAAAGGGAAGTAATTTTTTCTACAAATATTAGTATATATTATAAAAGAGTGTATTGTAGTTTTTTTACCACAAACGCTTAGCTGCACGAGGTATTATGGCTGTAACTATAACTAGGTTATGTACCACAGATATGTGAAAGTCGAGATTTCGTTTGCGCATCTGTTCGCCCCGAGTATTCGGTGTAATATTTAGAAAAATGACCAATGAGATTTTCTATGACCGTGTCATTGGAAAATGGAGCATATTTGCGTTCCAAAGATAAATATGTTGCAACGGGAAACTTATTGTATAAACGGGACTCTCTCGGGTAAAACCGGAAGAATGGGATCGCTTTTCTAGGTAGATGCTTTCCCTGGCACCACGCACTCTAGAGTATCTCTTACCTTAGGTATAAGACACTGTAGAGCAGTGGCTCTCAAACCCATGGTCGCGAAGGCCTTATGATGGGTCGTGGATGACCCCCCGACCCATCTCTCCATCAATATTAATCGAATATTTGATCAGCTGATCGCGAAATTGCATCAGCAACATGGAAGCGACTAACGATGACGCTTGCATTAACAATAAAGCTGAGTAAACGGTGATGTTTATATTTTGATGAATATCAAGTAAATTAATGCTTGCAGTTTTCACTGTTCTAAAACAATTTTAAAATTTTTCCTAAACTTTCAGTGAAGGAATGCATCTAATTTTCTTTTTCATACACTCATTTCAAACGTAGGCCTTTATACAGATAAAATAAAATTGGAAGAAAGTGAGCAAATGTGTCTCTAATTTGTCTTAAATGATTTATTAAATATTATGCTAGTAAATAGACGGCGCTTTAGAAAGGTGCCGGTACCATTTGGTTCGCAATACGAATGTGATTACAAATCTTAGGTCTTAGAAAAGTCGCTGATCTATTGTGTTACCTTCCTGGAGTGCTCGTTGTCTGGTAGATCGGCATTAGCCTACTTATAGCTTAGAGCTCCAAGACAGCCAACGTCTTGACGTCATTAAAAAAAATAATTTTCGGGAGTAGTAATTAATTTGTTTCATGTATATATTTTATCATCTCGTTTTGACACACTTTATTTAACTATAAATTGAGTACGGAATTAATTATGCGGAAAACCGTTTCACAATCACATCAGATATTCTACATATTATGAAATGAATATGCCATAATTCAGGAGGTCGAGACATAGTTTTGCTGTCATATGGAAAACCACAATATTTGCATCTCTCTAGCCTAATTATCTCCTCGAGAAATTTTACTCATAGGAAAGAAGTACTAAACATCCAAACAAAATTACTCTTGGTAGATGTTATTATGTTTGAGCCCGATTGTCACCTACCATTTGTCTAGTGCTGTTTACAGGAGAAAAAATAAGTATCCGATGAACACCATCAAATCTTCACAAATGTGAAGCCGATTTAATACGAAAATACGACTAAAGCAACTGTACTGGTCTGCACACAATCGAGGTTGGGATTTATGTTCGTGTTAACATATTTTTCGCAGATATCTATGGAACAAATGGTAGAGCAGAGGGGATTTCAAGACGAAAAGCTGTCGTGAACTGAATTCGATTCCCGTAATTAACAGTTATCGATAAAATCGACTGTTTCGATCACTGGGAGGATAAAGGTGTATCGGCGCTAAAGGAAGAATACTTTGCAGGCAAAATTGAGTTCATTTTTTCCTCAAAGGAAAGAGTTGCAAATCATCTACAGAGTTACTCCATCCATTCTCCATTACAGAGGGAGCAGTTCTTCTGTAAAAATGGGAACACCTTACAATTTTCATATCGGAGCAATGACAATATAATCTTTGATCTCGAAACAAATTGAAAATTCCAAGTCTGTAAGAAAAATATGAAAATTTAATACGATACCTTCGGCGGCCAAACAATTTTCACTTCGATAAAGACATTCCTTTCAGATTTGGACGGTCTAATAACGCCTTTTGATCGAAAGGAAAGCTTAATTGCGATTTTATCCTGTTTTCCTATTTATTCCGACAAGTGTAGAGACTTAGATACACTCTCCACTTGAAAATTTAGCATAATTAACGTAATTATTCCGGTTCATTAAGATGTTTCTACCTAAATTTTATCATAACACGTCCATTTTCGTTTTATAAAGAACTTCGAAAGAAGGCTCAGTCGAGGGAACTGATGAACAACGCGGCAGAAGTCCTGCATCGTGAATGTTGGAAATTGCGTCAAAAACACGTGTTCTGGACGCTAGCCGTCTTGCTGAAAATTAACATATTTTTCGAACTCGCACCTTTCCCATTGGAACGTCCAAGCAACGGTGAAAGCGGCGACTTTAAAATTGTTGACATACTTCATCACTGAAGCCTTCAACAGGAACCACTCGGTCACAGGGGAATTCTTCGAAATCTGGAAGGCCTTCGACCGCGTGTGGCATCAAGCATTCCTGTAGAAGTTGCAGAGACTCCAGTTTTCAGCTTGGCTAGTGCGGCTCATCAACTCGAACCTGTAGTGCAGGATGTTCAGGGTGTTCTGGTTCCAGGTCGAATCGGGACTTCGGCGAATCAGCGCCGGTTTCCCGCATGGGTCCGTTCTGGGGCCGGCACTCATTAATATTTTCAACCAAGACCCACCTCGGCAGCTTGGGCGGAACACAACGCGGACGACGCGGTGCTCCTGTTACGCTCGTCCAAGAAAGAGTGAAACCAAGCTAGTTAGCGGAGCAAGACTCGCATTGGCAACTAATCTGGAAATGCTACGGGGCCAATCATCACCTTGGTTGGACAGGTCATAACAGTTGTATTAGTAGAAAGAAATATTGAATGCTAGCAGTTTGTATTTGTGTGCTTCGTAGATATCTAAAATTGCATTGGTATACATTTTTATGGTCTAAGCCAGGGGTCGGCAACATTTTTAAAGAGAAGAACCATTTTTTCATAATTTAAATGAAATCGAACGTACTAAGTGCCGCAGAACATGTTTTGTAAAATACGTATTAAATACCGTAAAACTATATTTAATGACATCTATTTTGTGTTTTAGTGATAATTCTTAAGAAAAAGTACTTGAGAAACAAAAGAGTGTTTAACATAAATTTTTGTTAAATGAAAATATAAATAAACTTTCAAATTAAGTGTATATGAAGATCCTTTCAGAAAATAAATCTAGGAGTATAGAGGAAAATGACAATGTAGAAAATGCAAGTGTTAGTCTTCAGCTTATACTGGATCATTCTGTTGAAAACTAATATTACTAATAATTTTGATTTTTTTAATTGCTAACTTGTCCAATTTACGCCTGCCAAATACAGAAAATTATAGAAGATAATAACTATTTCTTTTTAAAAAATTAATATTTTTAGTATCAATAAATTTGGTCATTAAATTACGAAGTATAGTAATTTTTTTTACATTTTACGTTTTAATGCGATTTCTGCTCTTGTATTTCTTTGGAGAGTTGCTCAATGTTTGGCGAGAAAGCTGGTCTTTTTATGTTCAAGCAGGACTGTATACTTCCATCGTTCAATCGGCGTCTTAATTTGCTTTTGATGAAATTCATGTTTGAATACACTTGATCGCACAGCTAAGTAAAACCAAATCTATACAGACTGCCAAACGCATACTTTTTCATATTGTTATAGGCATCTGGTAAAGAGTTCCAGACCTCAAACACAATTTGGTCCTGTTTTTTCAGATGATGCATTTCTGTTAATTTCCGTTGAAGTGTTAGAGTGGATTTCAGCGTTTGTAGATGTTGAAGTTCTACCTCCAAGCTTTTAAATTTAGAAGTCCAAATATCCTTGTTCCGCTAATCAAACAATTCAAGTTCCATCTCGGCTCGATCAACAAACATAAATACTGAAAAATTTAGTAGAGAGATGTCAGCTTCCAGCGGTTTCAACACTAAAGGCAAAGTTAAATTTTCGTTTCTAAAATACAGAAATCGCGTAGAAAAGCATTACTGCATTTTAAAGACAATATTTTTAAGGTCTTTTATGTGAATATCATAATTTGGTTCACTCAATCTCTTCAAAGACTGAAAGTGAAAAAATGAAAACCTGCTGATGTCTCTTAAAATGAAATTAACTTTTCCTAAAAGCAAGAAGGCTGTGTTTACTTTTCCTTGTAGTTTTTTAATTAGGGATATTTAAATTCGAGGTGATATCTGAAAGTTCCTTATATACATAACCTTTTCTCCATATAAAAACCTTTACTTTTAGACAGGCCTTGAAACGCCAAAGCGCCAGGCCTCTTGAAAGCCTCCGCACTTTGTTGTGCAGAAGAAGGCCCGCATACTGACTGTTGACTTCTTCAAGAAGTTCACAGATCTGCCTGTGATTTAAGCCTTTTGACATGCATTTGTTGACCTTCTGAATTACTAAGTTCATTACTTCTAATATCTCAAGTGGAAAATATTGTGCACAAAGTGCCTCATGTTGGATTATTCAGTGATACGATATTACATTATGGTTAATCGTATTCTGCAAAAGTGAACCCCTTATTTCCCCTTTCATATTCAATGCCCCGTCCGTTGCGATTGAGATGATATTGCAAATGTTTATCTCTTTTTTCTTTAAACAGTCAACAACAGCTGATGAAATATCTTCTCCCCTTTTTTGAGGGGCAGTAATTCAATAAGATTCTTTTGGCTCCTTCGGAATTAACATATATATATATATATATATATATATATATATATATATATATATATATATATATATATAACCCTGTGTCCGACTTTTGTAATGTCATCGACGTCGCACGGCTCGTCGCAAGAAATAGAGAATACTGTAACTCACTGAATGTCCTAAATCTGTTGGTTACTCATATATCAGCGCCCGTTTTTATCGTTCTGTTTCTCACTGTCTTTGCTGACAACGGCATATCCCTAAGTTTCTTAACAATTTCCACTTTATTTCTTAAATCACAATACAGCTCCTCTTATATTGTAATAAAGCACTCTTTAATATAATCGCCATCCGTATACGGCTTATCGTGTTTCACTATCTCACGCGTTGCTACAAAACTTGCTACAGTTGTACTACTTGATGATCTCACCCATTTAGTGAACATGATTATACTTATTTCTGCTTTTTTCTTCAACTCATTCACAGTTTTCTTTTTACGATCACCAACTGGATACTTTTCTGCGAAGTTAATGTGATATTTTATAAAATGTCTCTCGAGATTTGTTTTTTATTGTTGGTGAGTTTTGTATTGCAAATTAGATATAAAGTTAAACCATCGAAACTCATAATGAATTCATAGGGTTCTAGCGATTTATTTTTAAACTCTTGGTGCTCATCTTTTCATTTTCTCTTTTTTGTAAACATTGTCATCCCAGAATGTAACTGAAATTTTAGTTACCATTTTCTCTGCAAACAAGACGCACTTTCTTCCCAAAAGAAGTACCCTAAATAACAGCCAGCCTCTTATTCGCCGAAGGTAAATTAATTTCTTCTCAATACTGACAGTAATAAGCACACTCATCCCCTAAATGGAATAATTGGCAGTCATTCGTCGCAAAACAAAATATACATTATTAATAATTAATAGTTAAAAAGTTGTTATTATATACCTTATGCGACGTAAATTCCCTGGACGCATTTTCATTATTACGCTTTTATACTTACATTTCCGCTTACTACTATTACAATTTCGGTGCATTTGGGATTTTTTAGTTCCTAATGAGCCCCTTGAATAGCGCGTTTAATGCCACGGAACTGTAAATTTCGTGTAGATGCCATAAATATTTTATACATATCTAGGGTAAATAACGTCAGGTGTATTGAGGTCCCAATGGATGCAAAAGTTAAAAGATAGGAATGGAAATAGATTTATAGTGTTGTAGGTGTCCGTCTGTGTGTCCATCCGTCCGACCTATTTTACTTTTGAACAAATCGACTGATTTCATGAAACTTGGTGGAAACCTCTTGCTATCTAGGCCGAGCTCCCAAGGATAGTTTTTATTGCGACAATTGAAGCCCCAGGTTCGATTCCAGGAAATTTCTCCAATTTGATTTACATGGGAAATCTGAAATCCATCGTGTAGGGAAATTTTCTCTTACATATTCAAATATCTTAGAATTGTGACATCGGAGCGGGTATTGTACCATCTTCTGAAGAAATTAATGAAGGTTCTAATTTTTATCGTAGAATTTTGCTTATCGATTGTATTTATTAACATTCCGTGTAAATACTGGGGATTTTGCAGTTTTTATCACTCATTACGAATGTGTTGCCATAGAAACCTCTTTTGTTGGACTCTGATTTAGTATATTCTAATATATACATACGCTATTTTTCCGGACAAATTTGCGTGATCAATGTAATATTTCGTTCGAGTGTAATTGTAGTAATTTATAACGCTAAATTATGAAATTTGGGAACACAAAGAGCTTCATATCCACGATTAAATAAATAATGAAAAAGTAGGCATCATAAGTTTTGTTTGGATAATCTTGTTTTTACTTATTTAAGCAGTATTCTATCACAAGATGAAAGGGGTACGGAAGAGACCAGAACAATTATAGGAATAGCAATGAAGGCATTTACGAGACGACCATACTTGTTGACCGAAGTTTTAATAAAGTTACTAAAATGAGGTATCTGAAGACTTTTATATGAAGCGCGTGCAAGACATGCGTATAGCGTTTATTAAAGAAAATTAGTTAGAGAGGAAAATGAATGCGAAAGTTTTGAATATAATATGGGAGGAGAGGACTTTAATTAGAATAGTAAGGCACAAACATAAAAATTGGATGGGCCTAAATTTTTAAAGTAACGGATTATTGAAAGAAGTCTTGCAAGGAAAAATGTTAGGAAAGAATCAAAGATGTGGGATGAGGATAGAGGAATTAGATGCACTAATGGAAGGACGTTGGTAGGTATTTAAACTTGAAGAGAACGTATGTTTGGTAGGGTGCGACTGAAGCCTTGCGGAAGGTAGAATTACAACGTATGCAGAAGACAAAACATTTTCGTAAGAAAAATGTCTTTCTATGATTTTATGAGCGTCATACAATCAATATACGGTTTATATACCGTAATTCATCAAGAACTAACTTCAGATCGACATTCCTCATATCTAAATGCAATCAATATTTTTATATATCATTCTATTAATTATCGGTTCATATAATTTTCTGTTAAATAGAATTGTAAAAAATCTTATGAATCCACCACATGACTTTCGTCATACGTTTAATTTTTATCAAAATTCTAAATAGGTTAAATGAAAATAAATATTTTAGGAACTGCGAGAAAATTTTAAAATCTTTACAACGAACAGAAATAAACTCATACTGTAGCCTTCTAATATTGGATATAGCTGGGAAACTCCAACAATTAAGAAAATAAAAAAGAGCGTTACTAAGACGTAACTGAGCGTCAAGTGTTTATAAAAGTCTCCTTCAGGTGGAGTGGCGATAGTAGTTAAAAGTATAATTATTAAAATATTTCTTTAAAAATGCATTATGGGAAAATGGAAATGGAAAATTATAAAAACATATATCTCATATTATATTAATTATTCCTATTAGATAATTATATGTTGAAATAATCATCATCATCATAGGTAGTCTGTCCGTAGACAGGTCCGTGATTATTCATGGTTAAACCTGGTTCTCCATATACTCCTATTTTCCGCTGTCCTCTTCATATCTTGATAACTCTCTTTCCCTTTCAAATCGTCTATCAGCTGAAACCTTTTCCTGCCTCTTTCCCTTTTCCCATCTAGTTTTCCTTCTAACACGTCTTTAATCATACTCTCTCTCCTCAGGTAATGTCCAACCCAGTTAGCCTTCCTCTTTCTAATAGTCTGTATAATCATTCGCTTCTCTCCTATTCTTCGTAGCACTTCATCGTTTTTCATCCTATCTGTCCATTTTATCTTCAGCATTCTCCTCCAAGTCCACATTTCAAAGCTTTCCAAGTATTTGATGTCATTTTTCCTTAGCGTCCATGTTTCTGCCCCATACAATGCTATACTCCATACGTAGCATTTTACCAACTTCTTGCGGATATCTTCCCTTATATTCCCTGTAAGTAGTTGTTTCTTTCTCCTGAAAGCCGCTTTTGCTTTTCCTATTCTAGTTTTGATCTCATCCGTACATTTTGCCTCTCGTGTTATGATACTTCCAAGGTATTTATATTCTGAAACTTGTTCTAATGGCTTTCCCCCAATAGTTATGTTCAGATTCTCTTCTTTACCCGATATTCGAATGACCTTGGATTTTTCAGTATGTATTTCCATACCGTATTTTCTACCTGTTATCACTAGTCTATTTATCATTTTTTGTAGCTCCTCTTCCTTTCTTGCTAGAAGTACTTGATCATCTGCGTATTTTACTGTTCTTAAAATCCTTCCTCCAATTTTGAAATCCCCTGTGCCTTCTAAAGCTTCTTGCATTAGACTTTCTCCATATATATTGAATAGGGTTGGCGATAGGCAGCAGCCTTGTCTTACTCCTCTACCGATATTTATTCCGCAGGTGTCCACATTCTCAAACCTGACCTTTACAACTTGATTCTCATATAGATTCCTAATCAGTCTCCTGTCTTTCCAGTCTACACCTATATCCTTTAATATCTTCATCAACTTGACCCAATTTACTCTATCAAAGGCCTTCTGCCAGTCTACGAAACATGCGCAGATATCTTGACTTTATTCTATTGCCCTTTCTGATATGATTCTAACTACTCCTATAGCATCTCTAGTTCCTCGTCCTTTTCTGAAACCGAATTGATCTTCCCCTATTATTTCTTCTGCCTTTTTCTCCAGCCTTTTATTAAGAATCCTCGTGATGATCTTCGATGTGTGTGACAGTAGGCTTATAGTTCTGTAATCTTTACACTGCATTGCCTTTGGCTTCTTTAGAGGGATCATTGTTATTTCTAGGAAATCCTGAGGCCACTCTCCCGTGTCGTAAATCTTATTAATTAATTTCGTGATCGCTTTTAGTCCTTCTGATCCTATAACTTTAAGTATCTCAGCCGGTATTCCATCGCTGCCAGTGGCTTTCCCCTTCTTTAGTTCCACTATCGCCTTTTCTACTTCGCTCTCCATAATACTTGGTCCCAAGTTGTCTTCTTCAATGTTTTCCTCATTTTCCAGTTCAATTTTTGCCGCTCCTGCCTGTTTGCTGTATAAATCCTTAATGTATTCTTCCCATACCTGTGCTACATCCTTTATTTCTGAGACTATCTTCCCATCTGTATTCATAATTCCTTTACCACAAATTCCATTAGACTTCTTATCTTCTAATTCCAGTGCCCTAGCGTACATCATATCGTACCGTCCTAACTTCTCCATCTGTTCTATTTCATCGCATTTTCCTTTTATCCAATTTTCTCTAGCTTTATCTGTTACCCTTCTCAACTCATTGTTTATACGCCTAAAGTTGGCTCTACCTTCTTCACTGTTAACGTTTTTCCATTTTCGTCTCTCATCCATTTTCTCCAGCATTTCCTTCGTGATCCATGGTTTTCTGATTTTCTTCTCTTGTTTTCCAATCTCTTTATCCAAGGTATCCTTGATACTGGTTTTAATTTCATCCCATTCTATATCAACGGTCTTCGGTTTGTTTTCCAACTTTCTTAGGTTATCTTCCAACTTCATGCTGACTACATCCTGCCTTTCTTTCAGTTTTTCTAGGTCCCAGGTCTGTCTTTCTCTTCTCGTTTTTCTTATTTGTTTGAGCTTTGTATTCACGTCAAGTATTAGAAGGCTGTGATCTGAATCAATGTCTGCTCCTGGCAATGCCTTGGCGTTCTTTATGCTGTTCCTGAATCTTTGTTTTACAAGGATGTAATCTATTTGGCATCTCATTCTATCTCCTGGGCTTTTCCATGTGTATAACCTTCGTTTATGGTTTTTGAACCATGTATTAGTCACTACAAGGTCATTATTGATGCAGAATTCTACGAGTTTCTCCCCTCCTCGATTTCTCTTCCCAAGTCCGTATTGCCCGACAACATTTTCTTCCTGTCCTTCTCCGACTATGCTGTTCCAATCTCCCATTATTATGCAGTTTACCTTTCCTCTTCCGTCTTCTTCGTAAATTTCATTAATTTGCTCATAGATCTCATCTATTTCTTCATCGTCATGAGCTGACGTTGGCATATATACCTGGATTATCAGCATGTCCACTGGGCCTGCTTTTAGCTTTATTGCCATCAGTCTATCGTTCGTTGCTATTATCTTTGTCACGCTTTTCATCATATCTTTCCTAAGTACCAGAGCTACTCCCCTTTCCCCTTTATTTCCTCCAGAATAAACTACCGTGAATTCTTCCGAGTCGAACTGTCCTTCTCCCTCCCATCTAGTTTCGCTTAGCCCTATAATGTCAACTCTATTTCTTCTCATTTCTTCTTTCAAGTTCTCAAGTTTTCCTACCTTTCTCATAGTTCTTACGTTCCAAGTCCCTATTCGTAATTTACTTTCGACAAATGTTTTCCTCAAGGCAGTCCCCGCCCGGAGATCCGATTGGGGGACTATTTTACCTCCGGATTGTTTTACCTCGAGAGAACTCATATTGTCCAACCATATAATCTTTACTAGGGATTGTAATGTGGTAGTTTCCCTCTTGCTTTCCACATCGCAGTACTGTAGCCGTTCAAATCGTCCTGATCACGCCTACAGCTGTATTGGATATAGACCCAACCAACATCATTTGTTTTCGGCTCTATACCATACTGACAGTACTGCTGCCTACTGCCAGGCACTGATGATAGTTTTTTTTTTTAAATAAAACCTCAATTCGAGGGGTTTGAACCCCCGAACTTTGCAATAGAAAGCCGTGTCGCTAACCACTACACCACCAGTGCATTGCAGTGAAATAATATGGTTAACTTTATCACCAAAATAATTCTATTTCCCGTCTTCAATCATTCTTTATGGCTGAGACACGGTGTTATGGTTTTCAACGCATGCTCGTGTCTTACGAAGGAATAATTTCAATTGATGGTTCAATGGCAAGATAATTTTTTATCCGTAACTAATAATCACATAATTGCTCGCATTCTCATGGATAATTAATTTTTATACGGCGTTCGTATTTTGTGTTTCGGTATCACTTTGACGCGCCGTAAAGGATATAATGCCCGTACTATCACGTACGTCCGGTTTCGAATTGATTTATGAAATGGTCCTGTCTGTGTTTTCGTGTCCTCTGCTATCAAATTTTGCATCAACCGATCGATTTTCATAAAACTTGGTTTGAGGATCATTCTGCCAGTGCCCACCTCTGGGTTATATTTTATTTGACGAAGATTGAAGTCCCGGGTTCGATTGCGGGAAATTGGAATCATTTCGTTGTTCATTTATTATGGTTTGCGAGAATAATACTTCATTAGGAATTCAGTGAATGTATCGTGACACTTACCGTATATTTATCGAGAGTTTAGAAATGCAAATATGCAACGATACGTTTCTCATATTTCCTTTTAACATACTCCCTCCAATAATTATCAATATCCCATAAATTTTCATTCAACGGAGGAATAAATATAAAGTCATCAATTCGTATTTGGGCTTATCGCTACCTTATGAGTAGTTGAATCCGGGACATTTGCACTCATGAGTAACATATTCCGGGAGAATTTTTATAGGTCGAAAAAGAACGTAAGTGAGAAATGAAGCTTGTTTTACTTACTAGCGTTAGGTTACCCGACGTTGCCCGGGTCCCAGAGCTGTGTAAAGATAACCTAATGACATGAATATTAATTTACTTTTTTGTGCTTATGGCAATTATTTTTTAAACATTTGTAATGTTTATTAGTATAGAACTTCTGGATATACTACGTTCCTACTGCAAAATTAACACAAATCAAGCTGTGCAACCTTACCTGTGTAAGTTTTTCCTGTGGTTATGTCAAAGAAACACTCTTACTTATGTGAATACGAACCAAACAACCAAACTTTAAAAAACAAACAACTATATATATTCGTTTTTAGTCCTTGAAACTAAATACGAATTAATAAAACATTGAAACACGAAAACTCTTTTGCAGCTGTGCTTTACGGAATTTATATGCGCGTCATTTTAAATTACTATAATGTCATGTTTCTATAAACATGTGTAACAACAATGCAAACATTCTATTAATTTTGCAAATTTAATTTGTTTTTTTTTCTTTTGCTAGCAAATTATAGTCGGAGAATTACTCATTCGAATGTCAATTGCTATAAAATACAAATCGAACAAAATAAACAATTCATTAAGACGTCAATGATTCGCCTTAATAGCATAAACTACACGCGATCATAAAATTTTGTGTATCTGATCCCATTGAAAGCCATTAAACTCGTAACGATGACAATTAATATTTTCCATTTTCAAAAACCGTAAAATATTCCCTATTTTCCAATATAAAAGTTAATAATTACGATAATTCATTACGTATTCGAATTCTGCTTTCAAAAATAAGAAAATCTATTCTTTTCTACATAGAACTGTTCAAATCTCCTGTTTCTATCTTAATTTTAAATAATTTTAAATTGCGATTTTATAAAGCCCTGCAACAATTGAACTTACTTTCCCATGCTTTTCTTACGGGGGAAAGATGGGTTAATAAACAACCCATCTAATGAAAAATTAAAAATTATACGCCCGAGGTGCACAACCTCAGGTTTTCCTAATTACCCATGCCAAGTTTAAGCTTTCTAGTTCTCTTGGTTTTGGAGTTACAGCGTTAACACACAAAAACACATTTACTTTAATTTATACGATTAGAAGACATATTGAATATATAATCTTTATTTTATTGTTAAAGTTAGGGTTACCACTTTGTAAGTTGCTGATTCTGTGAGGTATGAGTAAATGAGTAGTTATTTGTGAAATTATTTGTGCGTAAAGAAATAGCTAATAAAAACATTAAACCTTGTTTTATTTATCGATCAAATCATATGAATATTAAATCTTAAATTTTTAAAATTCTTCTATAAATTATAATAAAAATCTCTTAAAGATTGCATTACTTCAAAATCAATACTTTCTTTATTTTATTTTAATTTGTATGTTGAACTACTTCGAGCAGTCTGCAAAGAATTTGGTTTTGGTAGTAAAAAGGCAAGGAAATATTTATTAGGGTAATTAAAATTGGTGCATATTTGAATTTTTGCCTTGACGTGATCCACACTTAATTTGTATCAACCTTTCCGAAATATCGATGGAAAACATATAACACAGTTCTCAGGCTACCTGGGGTACAGGATCTGAAAGCACAAACGTTAAAATTTTCCTTAATTCTCCACCAATTCAATTTACTTTTTAAAATAAATCTATATTACGTCGAATGTTTCTTGTTTGGTTTCAATTGTTATGAAACTCGGGCAACATTTGAGTGGCGCGTCAGAGGTAGTAACCAGTATGATCCTGCAAGAAGGGCATATATATACATTATGTATAGCTTCTTTGGAATCAAAGGAAATTTTTCTACCAAAATCCCAACTTAATATAAGGCAGAACAGTTAAGCCGAAGATTACATGATTACGAAAATTTTAGGCTCCCGGACAAGTCCTACCAGATTTCGGGTGAGATGTATCTATGGTGGGTTAATTCCGGAATAGTGGCAACCCTACTTATTGCAAAAATAAATACGCTTTCAGCAGGATCTTAGGCCTCGCGCCGTTTCCTATATAAAGACAGCATGACGATGACGGGAGGTCACTTAACTTTGCCACAGTTTACAGCATCTCGTTGCACATAAAGGAGATATCATTCGGATTAGTGACTATTCGGGTTGCTGCTGTATAAGAATACAAGTCCGTACTGGAGTCCGATAGACTCGTTGGTGCAAAAGTTTTGGTCCTCCATCATCCACGCTTAAGTTTTTGCAAGGGCCTCCAGCTTCCTTGCAAAGAGATCTGACCTAGACGGGGATTACGTGGAATTCGTTAATGTTGGACGATGCAACTCGTATGAAGAATTTCGCAAACGAAGGCAACGCCGCCAAGATCAGAATGTCCGTTGAGAAGGAATTGTTCTTGTTTGGGATATGGGCGTTCGGTTTTGTGACATTTTCCTACCCTTGATGAGTTGATTAGAGTGAGAATGGATGAAGCCTGCAGTTCTTCGTTTCAACGCATCGTCGTTCCCGCCTCTCTAAGAGATAGAAATATTTGAGATCTGCACCTGTCTCACTCTTTCGCCTAAGCCAGCCATCAGCATAATTTTCGGTTAATGAAAAAAAACTCGGCTTTCGGTGTCTGCTGCGTGCGGTGGGCCATTGTGCCCTACGTTTCGCTTTGCAGGCGCGAATCTTCCTCGCGCATTTATAATAACGGTGGCCTCGTCCTTTATGTAACGGCCGTTGTAGATTTCCACCTCCCCTTCACCAAATCCCTCGATTGATTTTCATTGTAGTTCTTCTGTTCTTCCCTTTCACCAGTCGCTGGTCTATTGGTTTCCCCTTAACTTTTATTATTCGCCATACTCTCCCCTTTTTCTCTTCCATAGGCTTCATGATTCAACCAATTTCCCCCTCACCTCACTTGTTGGTTACGATTGGTCCTTTCCCGTTTATTTCCTTCGCGGGATGATCTGCTGATTGTAACCAATAACGGAGGGAGTATGTAAATTCATCAAAACGCATTTTGCGTTTTTATGAAAGAATGTGTTGCAGTACTAGAACCTTTATGTGAGAAGATACTTTTATATGGAATCCTATATTTTTGATAGTTCTATTAGTTTTGGGATTGTGACAAAATAAGAAGAAATCGCTCACTTCTCCGGAAAAATAAAAGTCCCTTTAAGATGTTATCTCACAGTTTACTTATATTATTCTTTATTATACGCAAGGAATGAGGACAAAAATCACTACAATTTCGAAGAAAATGCCTATTTCTGAAACTTTCCAAAGTGTACTATCATATAATCATAGGAATACGGTAGTATTTAGCCGTAGAATAAAGAAAAACAAGAAAATCAGTCGATATTTACGTATTTCAATGAAAGAAAATGTTCTTGAGCTTTGAAAAATCGAAAATGTCGTAGAATCGAACCTGGAACTTTTTCCGGTATATTTTATTTCTCGATCATAATTCATAGAGGTTTAAGTGCATTTTATGTTTCTGCTCTTGATTCCTTCTGAAATGTTCTAAAGAGCTTAAGAGACAGATTGTGCCTAACTGAAATGCATCGTGCCTGGCAGGTACCCTGCACTCGAGAGTTCCCATAAATTTAAATATGGATCAAAATTATTAATAAAACCTTCGTATCAATAAATGGTCATAAATTTTCCTTCATGGCAGTTACACATGAAGTTTCAGCAGTTTCTTTTGCTCGGGATTCGGTTTGAGCTGTTGCTGCAGATTATATTTTTTGGAAGAATGTATTTTTTCAATATTTTTACTTTCTCCGTATATGAAGTATATGGAGCAAGTATGGTTTCATGAAAAAAATCGAATATGGAATTTTAGTAGAAATACATGTTTTAAGGCCCCCTGAACACGTTTTGACTATTTTCTCGATGATGTCTGTCTGTCGGTCGGTCTGTATGTGATATGATTTTGTGGGTGCTCTAACTCAAAAACTTAAACTCGTATCAATACCAACCTTGACATTTAGAAATAATACGCGGGTCCCTTTAAGCCCCGTTTAGACCAGGCAATTAATAAAGAACGACAGATGAATCGAAGGCAAATTGAAAGCACATAAGCACAAAAATTAATGAAACCACCTGAGAGATGCATTTAAAAGTCAAAAACAAATATAAAGTTCATTTAATGGAATACTTGTTTCGGGTGTATGAAATTTGTTGCAAAGAAATATTAACGATGAGTAATTTGTTGAAGATGACGCCACGCGACTTTTGCATGACCAAACATTACACAATGGTATGTAGGTAGATGGGCATTGTATTTGAAACAATAGCATAAAAACAAATTTATTTAAAGGCAGGGGTCTGCGAGGCTTAAACGTATCCAATGCAGGATTAAAGAAATCGAAAAATTCAGAAACCAAAACTTTTCCGGTTCGCATAAAAAACCCGAGTGAAAGGTTCCACCTCGAACATCCTCAGGTTGCTCACTCCATTTCTGACGCGAAGGTCACCGTTTTGTCTATCGCAAGATAATATCTATTGTCCTCTTCCTCTAGCCGAAAGGATGGAATTCTACCGATTGAAAATTTTAGGAAGTCGGTGAATGTCGTGAGGGAGATAGGAATTGCTGCTCCATTAGCGATCCTCCCCCAGTGAGCCTCACGAGGTGTTTCCTTAAAAAATATTCATCTTTCGATTCCATAAAAGGGTTTTTCCTGATGCTTGGTCCCTGAATGAGCGGAAAAACTTTAGGCAATCGCTCCACAAACGTCCATCCCTTCTGAAAATGAATTGTTCTTATCATAGCCAAACTTTCCTGATCATATAGTTACAGAAGACTTCTCTCGGACAAATCTCTATTGCAGTTATCCTCTGTTACAGGTTAGTACTTTTTCATATATATTACAAATACGCAGCATTTACGTTAATATTGGACGGTTTCTGATTCGTGAAAGACGAAGTAGAATCAGAAATTAATACATTTCTTGTTTTTTTCAAATAATTTTGTCTTATGGAGCGGATAACAAACACCTACCATTTTGTACACTGCCTAATGATGTTCGGCGGGTGCTGGGAGGGGTGAGCGAAAGGACGGGCGGAGGGAGGGGTGAGTGAAAGTGCGGCGGGCGGTAGGAGGGGTGAGTGAAGAGGGGCGGGCGGTGGGATGGGTGAGTGAAAGAGGGGCGGGCGGTGGGGGAGGTGAGTGAAAGAGGGGTGAGCGGTGGAAGGTGTGATTGAAGAGGGGCGGGCGGTGTGAGGGGTGAGTGAAAGAGGGGCGGGTGGTGGGTTGGGTGAGTGAAAGAGAGGCGGACGGTAGGAGGGGTGAGTGAAAGAGTGGCGGGTGCAATCCCAGAATCGCACCCGGGCAACGCCGGGTAACACAGCTAGTAATTGCATAAAAGAATCTTTGCATTTGTGTGGCCGTCCCTAAAAGTTTTATTTCTTACTTGCTGCTTGTTTTTAAGACATTGGAATACTTTAATGGCAATATTTCCCCTAAATGTGTGATTAAAACGTTAGATATGAATGATTTCGAGGTGTAAGCGAAAAAAGATGAATAATTTAAGTTACTTTATTAATTTTTGCTTAAGATAATTTAAATCGTATGATAGAAAGTCAGACTTTTCGAATTTTAATTTGCAAACAATAATAGCTAGCACATCGAGTAGCCCATATTTACATGTTACATTAAGAGAAATAGAAAAGACCTCATGGACCCGGTTTGTTAATCCGTATAATTTTTTGTTTATCACTTTATTCAATAGCTCTTCAAATAGAAGAGCAGTCATCCACAAATGGTTTTGGTACGACTCATTGTCCTCAGATGAAAACTCTTTAAACAAACATTCTTAAGCCACAAGAGCATTACTCCTCAAATCCATTACCTTGTCCACAGATTTCTTACGTTCGTCTTCTTTTTTAAATTACTCCGTAGTTCATCCCCTATAACGCTACAAATAACTTGCATGCCCACACCAAGTAATCCAGTTGACGTCATTTAGTTTCGAACGTTCCAATCGACTCTGGTTGAACCATCTAAACCCCTGTTCTCCATCCTTTGGTCCGCGTACCGGTGCTGGTCCGCGGAAATTTCCTGGCGGTCAGCCAAAATTTTCCGCCAATCATGTACCGGCTACATGATTCGGGCGCTAGATTGTTGCGGGGCGAGCGGGACGCTGCACGCGACAATGAAGCGCCCGAAGTATAAGCGAAGTTGGCGGCCGCCGAACGCCAGTGGCACACCGCCAGAATCGGAATACCCACGGAATCAATCAATATCGAATATGCACACAACAAAGGGCATATACCACCAGCAGCAGCAGCGAATGCCAGTATTGTGTCAGCTCGCCTGTCGACGACACGTCGCCAAAATTTTTATTTTATCGCGCTCGTCCGTATGTTTTCCCATATTGTGTTGTGGTATTTCGGAAAACAAATTATTTCTTTCGTAAAATTTGAAACCTTACAAAATGGAGACATAAAAGTCAAACAGCAAAACCTTTTAACCTTCTTTAGTAGAGGCAAGGACATTATTCAGGAGAAAATTAGTGATGGTACCGAAAGAATGCCAAGTACTAGTGATTCAAGTTTAGAAGTAACAAAGAAAAAGAAATATTTTGAAACTTCGGAATGTGCGATACAAACCAAAAAGATAAAAGGAAACTTATTTGGCATTACGATAAGGAGTATTTTTAGCTTGGTTTCATTGTAGCCCCTGGCAGTGAACTATCGCCACGAACTTTGTGTGTAGTATGTTCCGAAATTCTGTCAAATGACGCTATAAAACCTTCCAAACTTGATGGTCATTTGTATTCGAAGCATAAAAATTTTACTGATAAGCCACTGGACTTTTTCAAAGATTTCGTGACCAGATGAAAAGTCAGAAAAGTCAAATGAAAATGGTGACGACTAGTGGCAAGTCGCTGCTTCAAGCGTCTTATTAAGTTGCTCTTCGAATAGCTTAAACGAAAAAACCGTTTACTATTGGTGAGGAGTTAGTAAAGCCTTGCATCTTAGATGTCATACGAGAAATTTTGGGTCCTCAAGCCGCTAAAAAACTGGAGGCTATATCGCTTTTGGACACCATCAATCAGAGGAGAATTGTTGATATGGCCACCGATATTGAAAAGCAAGTTGTAGAGGGGATAAAGAAATCGAGATGTTTCGCCATTCAGCTTGATGAATCAACTGACGTGAGTAACCATGCTATCCTACTTTGGGTCGTTAGGTTTTGTAAAGATGAAGACTTAAGGGAAGAATTTCATTGTTTCCTTGACTTACCTGGACGGACCACTAGTTCAGAGATATTTAATGATCTTGATGAATATTTTCAAGCGCAGGGCTTAGACTGGAGCAAATGCGTCGGAGTGTGTACGGACGGTGCTGCGAGCATGACTGGACGTCGCTCAGGAGAAGTTGGGAAAATTAAGGAAGTCGCGCACCTACAAGTTTTTTCCACTCACTGTATGATCCACCGGGAGCACCTAGCTGCAAAGAAGCTTTCTACTAAACTAAACACTGTGATGAATGACGCGGTGAATATCATTAATGAAATTCGTAGTCGAGCTATGAACTCCAGGCTGTTCACGGCACTGTGTGAGAGTATGGATTCACACCACCAACATCTCCTTCTCTATGCAGAAGTGAGGTGGTTACCGAGAGGAAAGGTTCTTGCCCGCCTTTTCGAACTGAAGGAAGAAGTAAAGCAGTTTCTGCGAGAGCGAAAATCTGACTTAGTAGTGCCTTTGTTGAATGAGAAATGGATGGCTAAGCTTGCGTATGTGGCGGTTCTTAACGAACTTAATATTTCTCTTCAGGGGTCTTGTACAAATATTTTTACACTAAGAAATAAAATGGATTTGTTCAATAAGGGATAGTGGCGTACAAGAAGAAGATATAGAAATGTTTCCAGTTTTGGGAGAATTTTTGATTGCTGCTGATGTCAACCAGAAAGTCAAATTCAACATAATAAGTCAACATTTTAGGGCTTAAGCTGAAAACTTTAATAATTATTTCCCTGAAGGATCCTCGTAACCTCTGGATTAATAATCCTTTCTTGGAAGATATAAAATCATGCGCACCTGATCCTCGTAAAAAAGAAAAGCTGATCGAGTTTTCTTCTGATGTCACTCTATTGTCCAGACATAAAATGCAATCATTTTCTCAGTTTTGGATATCACACGAAAAAGAATATCCATCTCTGAGTTATAAAGCTGTAAAATTGTTGGTCGTTTTTTTCGATTTCCATTTTGTGTGAAAAGACTTTTCCAGCCATGTCAGTAATAAAAACCAAACAGAGAAATCGAATGGATGTTATTGCAGCGCTTCGTCTCTCAGAAGCAACGCTCCAGCCACGTATATCTAATTTTCTAGCCTCTAAGAAGAATAGAATCTGAACATAACTATTGGGGGAAAGCCATTAGAACAAGTTTCAGAATATAAAATACCTTGGAAGTATCATAACACGAGAGGCAAAATGTACGGATGAGATCAAAACTAGAATAGGAAAAGCAAAAGCGGCTTTCAGGAGAAAGAAAGAACTACTTACAGGGAATATAAGGGAAGATATCCGCAAGAAGTTGATAAAATGCTACGTATGGAGTATAGCATTGTATGGGGCAGAAACATGGACGCTAAGGAAAAATGACATCATATACTTGGAAAGCTTTGAAATGTGGACTTGGAGGAGAATGCTGAAGATAAAATGGACAGATTGGATGAAAAACGATGAAGTGCTACGAAGAATAGGAGAGAAGCGAATGATTATACAGACTATCAGAAAGAGGAAGGCTAACTGGGTTGGACATTACCTGAGGAGAGAGAGTATGATTAAAGACGTGTTAGAAGGAAAACTAGATGGGAAAAGGGAAAGATGTAGGAAAAGGTTTCAGCTGATAGACGATTTGAAAGGGAAAGAGAGTTATCAAGAAATAAAGAGGACAGCGGAAAATAGGAGTATATGGAGAACCAAGTGTATGAATAATCACGAACCTGTATACGGTCAGACTACCTATGATGATGATGATACTATCTACATTTGTTTTTGTTTCTGTCTTAGCCGTCAGCCGGTCCGCGAAATATTTCTCTTACTTTCCCCGGTCCGCAGGTGTAAAAAGGTTGAAGAACGCTGGTCTAAACTATAGATACCTGTTTCTCCTTCTACATGCGTCGAGCGATCAATGCCGTACCTCCCAGATTGCCTGGTCTAAACGGGGCTTTATTTTTGACCTATTATCGCCTGGTAGCGTTTCGTCAGAATCCGTGAACCGAAGGTCGTAGTCTCCCCTTGTTGGTAGCGCTGTTTTTATTTTCTTAATTGTTGGAGTTTCTGGGGTATATCCAAAATCAGAAGGTTATGATTTGAGTTTTATTATGTTTTCTGTAGCCTATATTTTATCGCAATTACTTAAAATATTAATTATCAAGTAACCTTTTTGGAAATTTGAGAAATATTACAGGTATGGAGAAAACATGTGGTGGCCACAGCAGATTTTTTTCTTTTAAAGCGAGTATTTATTCCTTATTTTTAATAGTTATTTTGTGAAATAGCTACTAAATTTCTCACTTTTGTTTACTAGAACTCGTTTATGTTTGTAAGTTTTGAGATGATTTACAACATCTGAACGTCCTCCATTTCCAATATTAAATTCTGTGTTACACATGGTGACTAAACCATTTCATTGTCATCGTGTTAGTAAATCTTTTTTTGAAAGGGAAATTATTTTTTCATCCCTTCGTTAAACATAGATCTTTTCTTCGGAATTGCTATCAACACAAGTATTAATATGTATTATAAAAAATAGTGTATCGTAGTTATGTTACCACAAACGCTTGGCTGTACGCGGTATTATGGCTGTAACTAGAACTATCTAATGCACCACAGATATGTGAAATTCGAGATTTCATTCGCATCCGGTCGTCCAGATTATTCGGTGTAATATTTCAAAAAATGACCAATGAGATTATCCATGATCGTGTCATTGGAGAATAGGACATATTTGCGTCCCAAAGATAATTATGGGGCACTGGGACACTTATTGTAAAAATGGACTTTCACGGGTGAAACCGGAAAATGGGATCCCTACTCTCGAGTGTCTCTTGCCTCAGATAAGATGCACTTTAGAGCAGTGGTTCCCAAAACCCAGGGTCACGAAGGCCTTATGATGGGTCGCGGATTACCCCCCGACCCATATCTCCATCAATTATTAATCATCATCATATTAATCGAATATTTGATCAGCTGATCGCGAAATTGCATCAGCATCATGGAAGCGACTAACGACGACGCTTGCATTAACAATAAAGCCGAGAAAACAGTGATGTTTATATTTCGATGAATATCAAGTAAAATCATGCTTGCAGCTTACATAGTTTTAAAAGAATTTGAAAATTTTTCCAAAGATTTCAGTAAAGGAATGCATCAGATTTTCTTTTTCATACATTCATTTCAAAAGTTGGCCTTGATACAGAAAAAATAAAATTGGAAGAAAGTGAGCAATTGTGTCTATAATTTGTTATGAATATTTTATTTAATATTATGCTATTAACAGACTGCGCTTTGGAATGATGCTGAGTCGATGCCGGCACCATTTGGGTAGCAATACGAATGTGATTTATAATTTTCTGTCTTAGACAAAACAGTTTAGGAATCACTGACCTATAGTGTTACCTACATGGAATGCTCGATGTCTGGTACATCGGCATTAGCCTACTTATAGCTTAGAGCACAAAGGGAGCCAACCCCTTAACGTCCATTTTTAAAGTAAATAATTTTCTAGAGTAGTAGTTTCATGTTTCATGTATATATTTTAAAATCTCATTGTGACACTTTATTTCACTTTAAATTGACTACGGTATTCATTGTGCGGATAAACGTTTCACAATTTCTATATCAGATATTCTATATATTTTAAATATTTTGAAATGTATATGTCATAATTCAGATGGTCGAGGCATCGTTTTCCTGTCCGATGCGAAACCACAATATTTACATCTCCAAGGATTAGATCTCTCAAGATCTTCTTCGAATCGTATAGTTTTCTCAGGAACGTCAGAATACAAATGTTTGTTTGCTGGCTTGCTGTATTTTTACTTTTTGCCGTCTATTTTCCTAATTTTTGTTGTTCTCTCACGGGAAGAGATTCAATAGATGTTTCTCCGTTATTTTCACGTCTTCCAGTATATTCTTGGCTTGGCTGCAACAGTACAATATTTTGAGTCATCTGAAATTGAGGATATCGCTCTTAAATAAAGAAATAGGACAGATAGCATCACTAAGTTCCCTCGGAGGCATGCCGTCGAAAGGACCTGAAATTATTTTCGCGAAACCATGTAAACTCTGGAAGTCCCTGTATCTTGATCTCTACAAGATAAGCTATGCCGTGAACAAGAGATTCGGATGCGTAAACTTGATCAACGCTGCGTTCTCTTTAGTGAACATAGTGGTGGTGCTATTTCTGCTTGTGGTGACCTTAACGTCGGATGTTTCATATTTTAAACTCGATCGATTGAAGACGCCCATAATTTGGATTGTCTTCGAAGTGTTTGGAATGTTCCTCATCTTGAAGTCATGCCAATCCACAGCTGAAGAGGTGAATAATGAGCGATTTTAACATTTTTATTTCGTAAAAAAGTAAATGGTAAAAGTTAGGACTGTTTCTTTGAAAATATGAACACATATTAATCGTTGTTATTCGGGCGAAATTTTGACTAAGATTCTCTATTACATTTAATCCATCTACTACCCACATAAACTTTGGCGAAGTCAATTAGAAATCTGCATGATTAAAAGTTAAAATAGCCCATTTCTCCTTATAAAATTAGACAATTGAGATTTTGAATTTCATGAAAATTCCCCAAGTCCACACGCAATGTACTGAATAATAACAATCTGCAATTATTAACGGTGCAATCTATTAAGTATGATATTGCTGCAACTATAATAAAATGTTTTATACTGTTAGCCGTTAAGTAAAGCGAAAACGGAGAAATTCAGTCCATATTCACGTATTTTAATGAATGATGGAAATAATCATTACGCCTTGAAAATCGAAACTTCTAGGTAACATATGGAAAAATATAATTGCGTCCTGGAGTCGATCATTGGACACTTCAGTAAACGACAATTGTTTTTCCTAGATTTCCTAGTTGGCAGAAACTAAGTGGCGTTTACAGCATTTCTCTTGGACACACAGTTGAAGATATAAAGGAGGGACGAATGGAAGGACAGAAAGATAGAAAGACGTGCGTACGGCAATTGAGTAATCTATATATATAAAAGATAGACGAGTTTGAAAGTTTGCAACGCTAGATCTCCGAGTCTACTTGGCCGATTTTCCCGAATCATTCACTGAATGATGAAGCGGAATCTTGAAGATATTTTATGCTGAATTTTGTTCTTCTATCTTAAGCTTTTTTAAAGAAAGCGATTTTTCCGAAAACACCCATTTTCTACGCTACATTATGACGTTCGGCGGGTGGTGGGAGGGATGATTGAAAGAGGGACGGACGGTGAGAGGGGTGATTGAAAGAGGGGCGGGTTGTGGGATGGGTGAGTGAGAGATTGGCGGGCCGTTGGAGGGTTTAGTGAAAGAGTGGCGGGTGCAATCTGGAAACGCACCCGAGCAACGCCTGGTCACACAGCTAGTAATTGTAGAAAAAAAATTTTCCATTTGTGTGGCCGTCCCTAAAAGTTTTATTTCTGACTTTCTGTTTGTTTTTAAACCATAGGAATACTTTAATGGCAATATTTCCCCTAAATGTGTGATTTAAACTTTAGATATGAATGATTTCGCGGTCTAGGCGGAAAAAGGTAAATGGCATAAGTCACTTTATTAATTTTTCTTTAATATAGTTTAAATCGGATGATAGAAGGTCAGACTTTTCTAATTTTAATTTTCAAACAATAATAGCTTGCACATCGAGAAATCCATTTTTTCGTGTTACCTTATGAGAAATACAAAAGATCTCATGGACTTGAACCCTGTTCGTTAATCCAAATATTTATTTGTTTATCACTTTATTCAATAGTTCTTCAAATTGAAGAGCAATCATACTCATATGTTTTCGGTACGACCCGGGGTCCTCAGATAAGAACTCTTTTAACAAACATTCTGAAGCCACAAGCACATTACGCCTCAAATCCATTACCTTGTCCATAGACGTCATCCGTTAGTCTTATTTTTTAAACTCCTCCGTAGTTTCTACTCTTCCATTCCTATTTTTGCTGATCCTACCTGCTTGCTATGTAGTTCCTTAATGTATTCTTCCCATATCTGTGCTACATCCTTTGTTTATGGGAATATTTTTCCATCCGTATCCATAATTCCTTTTCCACGAATTCCATTAGACTTCTTATCTTATAATTCCAGTGCCCTATCGTACATCATATTGTAACGTCCAAACTTCTCCATTTGTTGTATTTCATCAAATTTTTTTTATCCAATTTTCACTAGCTTTATCTGTTACCCTTCTCATCTTGTTTATGTCTATAGTTCGCCCTAACTTCTTCACTGATGTATTTCCATTTTCGTCTCTCATCCCTTTTCTCCAGCATTTCCTTAGTTATCCATGGTTTTCTGATTTTCTTCTGTTGATTTCCAATCTCTTTATCCAAGGTATCCTTAATACCGGTTTTAATTTCTTCCCATTCTATATCCACGGTATTTGGTATGTTTTCCAAAATTTTTAGGCGATCTTCCAACTTCACGCTGATTACATCCTGCCATTGTTTCAGTTTTTCTAGGGCCCAAGTCTGTCTTTATCTTCTCGTTTTTCTTATTACCTTGATCTTTTTACATAAGTCAATTATTATAAGGCTGTGATCTGAATCAATATCTGCTCCTGGTAATGCCTTAGCGGTCTTTATTCTGTTCTTGAATCATTTTTTACTATGATGTAAACTCTTTGGCATCCATTTCTAACTACTGGGCTTTTTCATGTGTCTAACTTTCGTTTATGGCTTTTGAACCATGTATTAACCACTAATGTAGATGCAGAATTCTACTACTTGTCTCCAGCTATTATGCAGTTTACCTTACCTCATCCGTCTTCTTCCTAAATGTCATGAAGTTGCTCATAAATCTTCTCGATTTCTTCGTCTTCATGAGCTGACTTTGACATATATATCTGGATTATCAGCATGTCCACTGGGACTGCCTTATATTTTTTGTCATGATTCTATCGTTTGTTGCTATTTTTTTCACGCTTTTCATTATAGCTTTCCTATGTACCAGATCTACTATTTTTCCCCACAATTTCCTCCAGAGTAAACTACTGTGAACTCTTCCGATTCGAACTGTCCTTCCCATCTAGTTTCGCTCAGTCCTATAATGGCAACTCTATTTCTTTTCATTTCTTCATTCAATTTCTCCTGCATTCATGCCTTTCTCATAGATCTTACGTTTTAAGTGCCTATTCGTAAAACACTTTCGTATTTTCCTCAAGGCAGTCCCAGCCCCGAGAACTGATTGGGGACTGTATTACCTCCGGATTTTTTTACCTCCAAAGAACTCATTTTGTCGAACCATATTATCATTACTAGGGATTGTAATGTGGTAGTTGCTCTCTTGCTTTCCTCATCGCAGTACTTTGGCCATTCAAATCGTCCCGATCACGCCTACAGCTTTATTGGATATAGATCCAGGCAACATCATTTGTTTTCTGATCTATGCCATACTGATAACACTGCTGCCTACTGCAAGGCAACGAGGATAGTTTTTTTCATAAACCTCCATTAGCGGGGGTTGAACCCCGGAACTTTGTAATGGGAAGCCGACACGCTAACTACTACACCGCCAGTGCATGACTATAGAATAATCAATTTTATTTCGTTAGTAGCTAAAGTTATTCTAAGGATTTCTAAATGGAGGCTAGAAGCAAAGGCTAATAACTGTATAGATGTAGATAAGTTAGGATTTCAGAATGGTCGTGGAAATAGGGATGCTATTGGAATAATGACGGTATTGGTAGGGATGCTCCACCTGAGTTCTTATTGGCACTTTCGAGTACGATCAAGCTATTTTGCACATTACGTACGTTTTAGTATAGGCGATTACCGCTCGTTCCTTTGGCGCTTCGGATTCAGGCAAAACATTTGTTACGGATGTCGTATTACGCATCGTTCGGTCGTTGGCAGGGCAGGAGGCCCGTCTCCGTGTCTTTTCTTGGCCCTGAAAAGTGCCCATAAATTAATAACATGGAGAGGACCACTCCTCTCATGAAAAGTTACTCGAAAGTGTCTGTTGTGACGGCTGCTCTTACTGAAGGGAGCCTCCAACTTGCTTCCGCTCGCATTCGGTCGTCGTTGCTCTCGAACGACTCTTCATTGTTCGGCCGAGTCACGCCGGCGAAGTACAGGGTGTTGTGCGCCAAGAAGGCACCGGATTCTGCTGATCCGGTTACCTTCGAGTCCCCCTTTCTACCTTGGCCCAGAGCCACAAGGTCAAGGCCTCAGTAGCCACTAGCTGGGTCACACCCGCGGTGGTACCCCTACTGAAGGCACTGCTTCAGGGCACTGACAATGCCTACGTTGGAAGCCCTTGCGCTGCTTCGACAGCCCGGGAGAGAATCCTGCACCATCCCATGTGTCTTCCGAAGCCCGAAACCGCCGCAACCTATGCCGGCTCAACTGCCCCTTTGCTGGGCCAGCAATCCGCCGCCGCTCCGGAAACGTTGATGGACTCTACAGACGGAGTGTTCGGCAAACGAAAAAAGACCGCGGAGAAAATGCTGCTTCCTCTGACGCCACCTTGGCAGACCGGTCCGCCCCCCCCCCCCCATCCTCGGTGCTGAGTCTGCCTTCAGCACGGACGAGAATGGTTAGTTTATTCCCATGCTAAAACGGAGAGCCAAGATGCAGAAAACTTTCCGCCTCCCTGCGGGGAAAGGGGGGAGGGAACCGCCCCAGAAGGACAACGTCCCGACCAAGGAGCACGATTGTGGGTCCGTGTTTCACCGACTACTGTGTACGGGATCCTCTCCCATTAGACGATCTTCGCAGAGCTCAGCACGGTGTGCGGCGACGATTTCCACCTGGAGGTCCGCAGGGCCTCTACTAGGATCGTCGTTCACACGCCTGAGCACTACGTTGCGGCCAAGAAGGTACTGGACGACGCTCGCGTCCAGTATCATACACAGCTCCCGCAGGTTATGCAGGGGATACGCCTGTTGATAAAGTACGTCGGGAAAGGCTACTCCTCAGAGGACGTTGCAGCGGGTCTAACGGCGAAGTGCTTTATTGTCCGAGGCGTCCGTCAGATCACTGCAATGGAAGATGGGAAGAGGATTCCCATCGGTAGATTCGATGCCAACCTGGAGAGGATCCCCACGGCTTCTCCAGTGTCGGCGATAAAGAAACTCTTTAACTGCACTATAAAAATCGAGAGGTAAAGGGGATTAAGGGGCCGTTGACATTCTTCAACTGCCAGAGGTTTGGCCACGTGCCGCACGCCTGCAGATGCGACACACGTTGCTTCCGGGGCGCTGGTCCCCATAAGGGGGACGACTGTCCCAAGCCACTGACTCAGCCTGCAGCATGCGCCAACTGCGAGGGCGATCACCCGTCCTCGCACCGGGAATGCCCTGTATTCCTGGAGGTGCTCCAGTGATACGAGGAGGGACAGCAGAAGTCAGTCCGAAAGTCGGCACCGGGGAAGGCACCGAAGTCCGCTCCGGCCATTCTCAAGATGAAGGCCGCCCCCTCGGCAAAAGTGTACGCCTCCCGCCCCTATGTCGCTGAGGCTGGAGGCACTACCAATCCGACCCCGTCTGCTAGTGCCCCCTCACTGGTTCAACCGCCAGGTATTGAGCCGGCTAAGCAGTCGGGCCCTCCCACTGCTTACGTCTCTTCTCGGCGGACTCCTGGTCCCGTCATCAGACGGGAGGAGCCGGCCCCTAAGAAGCCCTCGACCGACGCTCTCTGCAAGGAGAGGCGCAGGCCGGTCAAGAAGAGGGAACAGCAGGCGAAACCCACCGAGGCTGTTGGCGTGGAGATTGAGGCCTCCAAAAAAGGCCCCGCAACGGCACCTATAGCAATTCCACCAAAGGTCAAGCCCGAGGCAGTTGCACGGGTGGTCGTTCGACCAACTGAGATCGCTGAGGAAGCCCCAGGCAAGGGCCCCATCTAATCGGCCAAGACAATCATGCCGCAGAGCAGTGCACCAGGGGCCATCCGATCGGAGGGGGACCCCGACTTCTGGCGCACAGAGGCGAAGATCTGTGGGCGTTGAGGAAATACATCTCCTCAAGGTCCGGCCACTCCTCTCTCTCTTGGAGGAGTTTGTCAAGGAGAACATCCCCTCCTCCAATAATGGGGACTAGGGGATGCAGCATCCTAGTGCAATAGAACGCACGAGGTGTCAAGGAGAAGACGGAAGAACTTCGGGCGTTCCTGCAGGAGAAACACGCTATCGTCGCCGCTGTGAACGAGACACTTCCGCCCGGCGGGCATGTGGAAGATCTCTGTTTGCTTGATCTATCGCTCAGACAGGGTCGACCATCCCGTACTTAGAAAAATCAAACATCCCGGAAAAGGTCCCGGATTCGACTCCGGGAGACGATTATATTTTCCCATAAGTTTACTCGGGATTTTCGATTTTTCGAGGTGTAAAGTTTATTTCATTCAGTCGTTAAAATATGTAAATATAGACCGAATTTCCCCGTTTTTGTTATATTCGACGAATAAAACTATAATATATCTTATTCTTGCAATGTTTAGATGTTACACGGAAGAATTTGTCAGAAACACGCATTTCTTTTCGAAATATTATAACTTTTTCGTACTCTATCCGGGTGTTGTCATTGTTGCCTCCGATTGAATTAGCGTCTATTAAGCCTTCAAATAGACGAAATATTTGCGTTATTCGGAGTTTTATAAAACATCGAAATTATTGTTGTAGCAACGTCAAACGTAATAGATAGCAATGATAATAATTTTAGATAACCTATAAAGCTCATTTGTATTGATTTGTATTTAAAGTAGCAGCCTTTAACCCTTTGCACTCATATTTTTTCATATGATGATTCGCAGACAGCTCAGGTTTTTTTCATGTTAATTCTTTTTAACTTCTCTTATTTTCTTCTTCTAAACTGTTGGAATCCGAATAGTTTTTAGCTTCACACATCTAATACGCCGGGAAAGCACCAAGTCTGTCTTCAATGTAAACATACTTGGGCGACTAATTATCTCCCGACGGGTCGGGAGAAGACATCAGAGCGTAGATCTTATAAAGTTATGGACAAGGAAAGATGACAGATGGTCATTTCTACACAAGAAGTATTGTTTATAAAGAAGTATTAAGAGATTTTTTGGAACATATTATATGAGTCTGTAAAATCTTTTTCGAAGATTTCTGTTTTTATTTTAATTTTACGAACTACCTCTTACTATCGAAAATACCCGTTGCATGTATCAACAGTAAAGTCTGTGGTGTCTATATATAAGTTTTTAACACACACCCCTCAGAAGTTAAATTTAAATCTCACTACAAAGTCCCGTTGATGTTCAAAGGGTAATTCCTCTGGTATTTATTAAAATATTTTAAGTTTTTTTACGATATGTTGCTTTTCCGACCACGTCATTGTCAAACCTCGAGATTGTATTGTCGTTTCGACCATTATATCCGTACAGATAGCTTGATTTGAATATTTTAGTACGTGAAAGAGAGGAAGAAAGAAAGGAGAGAGATAGATAATGGTCTTTACTAGGGCGAGATTGATACTATGAAGTATTTTCCAAAGAAGAATAGTTAGGGTTAATGCGGAAGAAAGAGAGGGAGGAGGTTTGGGAGAGAGGAAGAGAAATAAGGAGGAAGAAAAGAAAGTGTCTAAAAATTAATACTTAATCCAGGCATACCTGTCATATTTGACGGGAAATTATCCTCGTATTAGTAATATTTTTTACTAATATGAGAATTAAGACATTAATGGGGTCTCCATTTCGGCAATTGCATGGTTGTCGAGGAAGTCATTAAAACGCTAAATTTTACCCAAACAGTTGTTTAAATGTTAAGTTCGAGCCTCTGCGGGCTGAGAGAGACAATTGATGATACAAATAAGAAACATTGTTTATTTTATTTTGCAATAATTCCTGTTTGAAGCTCGAGGGTAAATTCTTCTAATTTTTATGAAAAAAGAAATTTGCACGTCACTAAATCGATTTTTATGTTTTCTTATAGGAAATAGAAATAGCCCGTTTTTTTGTTTTTTTTTTTCTTAAACGACTTTTACTACAATGGTCAAATATTTCTACCAAATTTCAATTTTCTTTCTAGGCGGAAAGTTTTGTTAAAAATAGCTGTACAGTCAGTCAAAAGCAGTTCTTGATTATCCCGCTCTTTTATAACGACTCTTTAAGAGCAGCGCCACAGTCGAGTATTAGACCTTGCGCATAACAAAATTAATTATATAGGGTTGATGACAGGAGCGGTTCCAGAAATTTCTTGAGGGTGATTGCCCCAATTGACCCTACCCCCCTACACATTTCGAAAATCCCTACCCCTACCAGAATCTTTATTTTCCTTGTCATGTCCATGTCTCCACACCGCACCGTTTATTTCACATATTTTGGGGAAATCCTGGCCGTTAATGGGGATGTTGCCTTTATAACCAATTTCATTGTTAAACCTTGAAATCCTATAGTTATTTCAATCCTTATGGGTGAAAGCATGCTTTGAATGCTCTTATAATTAGTACGAGAGAGAGAGAAGGAGAGATATTCTCTTCATAGCAACCAACGTAAAAAACATTCGTTGCGTTATTTACGAGAAGGAATACATTTGAATGTAGAACATTAATCATTCTCATATTAAAATTAGGTACATAGAATCATCGTAGGAGTTCAAAACTTGTACCAACGAATGCCTAAAAGAACGAAAGTTTGTTTTCTTGCCATCCAAACAAAGTCAAGGTATATTTATTTTAATTTTTTTTTTCACAAAAAACTTTCCCGTTGAATTTCAATGGGCATCACCCAAGTAAGTGATATTTGTTGTTTCGGTAAACATGTCCGAGGTACGCGGTTTTTCTATTTCTAACTATTCATTCTCTTTGTCTCTACTCATACTTCTCAGTACCTCTTCATTGCTGACGTGTTCCGTCCAGGATATGCGTAACATTCTTCGGAATATCCAGAATTCGAACATTTCTAGTCTTTTCTTCACGTTTTTCCTTAGCGTTCATGTCTCCACACCGCATAGTATTATCGAGTAAATGTAGCGTTGAAATAGTCTAAAGCGTGTTGCAAGGCTAAGACTACGGTTGGTTAGTAATTTCTTCATTTACATGAAGGTCGTTCTTGCTTCCTCTATTCCTGATCGGATCTCTAAATCTGGTTGTACCTTTTCTGTCAGCCAGCATCCAAGATATTTAAATTTTGTGACCCTTTGAATGTGTTCACCATATATCGAAATTTCCATATGAGCCTTAGGAATACCTAAATGTCATTGTCTTCGTCTTTTTGTATTTATTTTTAGGCTGAATTCTTCTCCTTCTCTGATTATTACATTCATTAGAATAATCAATAAAGCATGCATCTTTTTGTTGGTCTCTACATTTTTGTAGAGGAATATTAATGCTAAATAGTGTTTCCCGCGTTCCCAATTTTTGTGTATACCCAAATTGTGTGTTACTGAATTATTACTAATTTATAATTGGATTGAATACGTACTGCATTCTCGCCCCGTATTGATTTCAGTAAATTTCAGCTGGAATTTGTTAATGTGTTGGGAAAATAATTTATTTTTTTAAATATTTTTCCTTGAAAACATCAAAACTCTCCTTTAGAAATTCTAACTCTCTCTTGCGTGTGAATTGTACATTGGTTTGCATTCATCGCCAGTGTTACATACTTTTGCTCACATTCGAAAAAGTTATGACATGTTTTTCAGGGGAAGTAATAGATTTTCAGAATACAGATCGATATATGTCAAAGATTTCCACAAAAAAATTATTTAAATTGAAGAAATTCGGTTTGTGAGTTGATAAATGGGTCTAAGAATTGCCTCTGAGCTGTTATCTGCGAAGTGAAAGTTTTTTATTCACATAATCAAATAAAGCAACTGCGAGTCGAAACTTGACCTGTTTTTATATTCTGCGTGAAAGTTGTATGAGAATTTTATGTACTGTACTCTATATGAATGTACTCTGTGTACAATTCACCATCAATCTCTTTAATTTTTAGGGTTATATTTGCTAAAACATTGTCCTGTTTGTGTAATTTTGTAATAATACCGTGTTACTTATATTTTCATAATATAAAACATTAAAATTCTTTCGAACGTTTCTAATGTCAACCTCATCGATCAAGAGGCCATTATCCTTAATCGATGAGCTAAAAAATTTTTACATTATTATGAGAGAAGCATTAATTTCAAAATTTGAGATAGTGAAAATACAGCATTGTAACCAAGATATTGTGACTTGATAGTGCTAGACATTAATAAATAAACCGAAATTTTAACGAGCCGTGAAAACAATTTAAGAATGCAAGAAGCACGCAAGAAGAGTGACAAACGATTTCAACCTGTTTTCGTTTAACTCCTTATAGAGCCGAGGGTCACGAGGAATTCATTTAAACTAGGCGTGAGACGAGCCAGCTTAACATGTTCGTAGCACGTTTTTTGAGCGTTTCTCTAGTGCTTTTTAACCTTTAATATAAAACACGAATTCACTCTTAACTCGTTGTTAAAATTCTTTACTATACCAGTTTCTGGAATTCAATATTGAGCCATGATTTCCTTTAGAAAACGTAGGAACACCCTTGCAGTTGTCACATATCGGGATAGCTTGAAAATGTCTCAAGAAGACATATTCTGGGCGTCCGCACCCTTGCTGAAGGTATGTAGGGTTTTTGGTCTTGCGCCTTTCCCATTGGAACGCGGACAGGACGGCGAAAATGACGCCTCCAGTAGTGTTCTCAAGTACAGTGTCGCTGTTTACTTGATAATTGCCACCATAATGCTATGGGACTTGTACGACGCAGTTGCAACCATCAAAGCAATGAGCCTAGAAGTGAACATTGAGATATATTGGGTAGTGGTCTCGTATTTTATCTCAATGAGCAACTGCTGTACTTTGTTTTTCCGCCGATCCAAAGTGCACCGGATTTTGATGGAATTTGTCAAATTTGACAAGAGACTGGCCAGACTCGAAATCCTAATCGACTCTCATGGGTATCGCAGGATCGTTAGAAAGCAAATGTGTGTGTTCTGGCTCGTCGCACTGGTTTTTGCCTATCTGAGTTACTCATTGTTTTATTCATTAAAAAACAGAATCCATCGAACTATCGCTATATTTTATTCGACCATCGGTATAGTTTTGCTTCTGCTACAATACTACAACCTCTTGCGGCACCTAAACTTGAGGATCGCCCTTTTGAACGAAGAAATACGCCAAGGCATATCAACCAGTTCTTTCAAGCAGATTCCATGGCAAGGATCGGTAACTGTGTCTGCGAAGCAATGTGAACTGTGGGAGTCCCTCTACCTAAACCTCTACAAGATCAGCGTATATGTGAACCGGATCTTCGGAAGTGTAATTTTGTTCAACGGGGTGTTCTTTTTGATGGACGTAGTGTTAGTACTTTTCGTCCTCTTGGCCCCCATGATTTCTGAATTTGGTAGCATTTCCAACTTCGCTGTAAGATTCTTGAACGTACTTTGGGTATTCTTCGAAGTTTTAGGATTGGTGCTCATCGTCCAGTCGTGCCAATCTGCATCTGATAAGGTGGACATAATATTTTGAACATTTTATTATTTTAAAAAGTATTCGTTTTAAGTTTAAGATTTTTATGCAGTTGTTATCTTGCAGAAAGAACAGCCTCTGTTTTAATAAGTTAAAAATTATTGTCATAATATTATCTCCTTTATAAATTCATTTAAATATTACTTTCCCTGAAAATTTTTGGACGTAATGTTAATCATAGCTCTTCGCTTCAATTGTAACTAGATTATCTTGGGAATCGTTTAAAGTATCTATTTCGCATGTATACAGTAATCGTTTTAACCCATAAATATTTAAGTTTTCATTATTTTATTAGTGACAGATTTTTTTATTTTCACTCGAAGATGAGCATTTTAATTGCAATCGAATAAATTTAGATTGTCATATTCTTTATTGGATCATATATAATGCAAAATATGTTACTATTTATTATTCTCCTTTTTATCGCCTCTAATAATTACATGATTGGAAGGTGTACTCCATGTCGGAGTACAGAGAGTTTGAAAATCTCTTTTTTTAAATTTTAATATTCTCTCAATATTTTTCGCGCAAATGAGAATTTAACGAGAAGCAAGCGAGGTACGTTGTAAAATAATTGTAGGTCTTTTTGTAAAGTAGTTGTAATTATTGACCGATTTTTATTGAAATCTGTCGACCAATTTTTGTAAAACTCCCAATACCAAATTTCATCAAAATACGTCCAGCGGTTTCCGAATTAAAAGATTGGAACATTGTCAACTATTTGTAAGTTATGAAAAGTGGTCGTAATTGTTGTTCTATTTTAACCAATATTTGAATCAGTCGACCTATTTTAGCTAAACGCCCCAATACCTAATTCCATCAAAATACGTCCAGCGGTTTCCGAATTAAAAGGTTGGAACATTGTCAACTATTTGTAAGTTATGAAAAGTGGTCGTAATTGTTGTCCTATTTTAACCAATATTTGAATCAGTCGACCTATTTTAGCTAAATGCCCCAATACCTAATTCCATCAAAATACGTCCAGCGGTTCTCGAGTTGCAACTGGATCTCGTAGGTCTGCATGTAAAGTTGTCATCATTGTTGTCCGATTTTGACCAAAATTGAAATTGGTCGACCAATTTTTGCAAAACTCCCCGATATCAAATTTCATCAAAATACGTCTAGCGTTTCCCGAGTTCAAAGGAAAATTGTAGGTCTTTATGTAAAATGGTCATCATTGTATTCCGATATTGGCCAAAATTGAAATCAATCGACCAATTTTAGCAAAACTGTTTAATACTAAATTTCATCATAATACGTCCAGCGGTTTCCGAGTTCTAACATGTGGAAGGACGGAATCGACCTCCGCTATATAATTTCCTTTAATAAACAATCTGCACATACCCGTCTTACGCTAGACCTTCCCTTAAAATAAACAGCTATGTTGGTTGGTTGGTTCATGTCACCCTCTAAAAACGCGAATAACTCATTCAAATATGCAGTTACCAACTTGAAATTTGGTAGAAATAATCTACTACAATTTGAAAATACAGTGACAAACGAAAACGAAACGAAAAACGTCCAAGCTTTGACCCCAGGAGATTATTTGCATTCCCCATATGATAACACGTCCAAATCGACTTGTTGACGTGCTGGCTTGTCTTCTTTTTTAGATTAAAATTATAATAAATGGACGCACGACCATTAGCTCTAGACCTTTTTAAAGATAGAGTTACAAGGTTTATTTTTCTGTTCATCGTTATTCGCCTTCCGTTCGAAATCCTTCATGTTAAACGTTTAATTCACAAACGATATATTGGGGAAATCTTGCCATTTTAACGGGATGTTGCCTTGCCTACCAATTACATTTTTAAACATCTAAATCCTATTGTTATTTCAATTCTTATGGATTTTAGGTTACTTTGAAGGCTTTTAACAGGGGAAGCAGAGAAAGACAGGAGCAGGACATGATTTTCCTAGTAATCAATGTAAACATCATTTGTTGAGTTATTTACTAGAAGGAATACCTAAAGGGCTGAAATATTATTCAAAAAGATTAAATTCAGTATTAATGAAATAGAAACAGTAAATCTGAGGATCGTGCTGGTCGTTTTAATAATCAAACCGAGCGTGAAAATAATGTATAGAGTGAGGGATTGAAGGACAGGTTAAGGGAGTTAGTGAGAAGGTTGGAGGACTTGAGTACGGGTGGGGAAATAGGGAGAAAAAGAGAGGTTTAAAAGAATCACAACAATGATAATGGGCTATGTTGTCCATCCGTTGGTCTGAATTTAAACTTATCAAGATGAAGATAGAAAATTGAACTTTGGCAGAAATATTATTAATGAGTTAATAAGTATTCGTTTATTTATGTTTGAAGTGGTAATTTTAGAAATAACTGACCGTTTGTGGAGATATTTTGAGAGGGAAGGGATATATTGCACTTTCTTCGAATAAAACTAATAAATTTTTACTAAATGAAAGAATATTTCATGTAGACTGAAAAATTAAAAAATATATAATTCACATCATAGTATATACCGGAGTGTTTTATTCTAATCTTGGCATCGTATTAATGCTTAATAAATGCATCATTTATTTATTTAATACGGATCAGACTTATATATATATATATATATATATATATATATATATATATATATATATATATATATATATATATATACATGCATACATTTACTGAAATTATGAAGTAGATAGATGGTGGAAGGAATAGGGAATTGAAATGACCAGAAATTGAGAAAAAGGAAGAGGAGCACGTAGCCTTTGCGTAGAATTCAAAGGGTCTGCAGCACAAATATAACAATAATTAATTATAATTCATGCTAAAACATGATAACGTTATTTTTCCAATGGATTTCTTTAAATGATAATACAGGAAATATTTCGAACCGAATTTCTAGTTGGATTGAAAATATATCATTTTGATTTTTATTTAAAATTCTTTAAATAAAGCCAATTTTCTGAAAAAATTCAAAAGTACTATAATTAAAAGAAAATTGCGATCTTAAAAAATAGTTCAAGGCAATGCAGTTCATATTAGTGTTTAGTTAATGTTAGTGTGTGTGTAAGTTATTACACATTTTTCTTTGATGGTATCTTCTTCTTCATCTAAAGGCTAAGCCTTGTCGCTGCAACCATGAACTCCTGTCCTCTGCCATTCTCTTCAACATCTCGTACTTTTCAACTCCCATCACTGACTCCACGTCATCTAGGTATTTCTTTCTTGGTCTGCCTCTTCCTTTCTTCCCTAAAAGTTTCCCCTCCAAGATGTTCACAATTAATCCATTATGTCTAATCACATGGCCTAAAAATTTTGCCTTCCTTTCTTCCATTCCTCTGATCAGTTTCCTTTCTTCTTTTACTTCTTCCAAAACTTTAAGGTTTGTCTTTCTCTCTGTCCAACTTGTCTTTATCAATCTTCTCCATATCCACATTTCTGTCGCTTCCAGACGGGACCTCTCCCTCTTTCCTAACGTCCAACTTTCACTACCATAAAGTATGGTACTCCAGACAAAAGCTTTTGCAAAGGATTTCCTTACTTCCAAATTCATGTGACTGCTTGTCAGTAGGCTCCTTTTGCATTGAAAAGCTTGCTTTGCAAGTGCTATTCTTCTTTTCACTTCCTGTACACATCTATTATCTTCAGTAATTGTACTACCTAGGTAGCAAAACTGCTTCACCTGCTCAATTTCCTGATTGTCTATTTTGATCTTTGATATTGTCCCTGCATTACTTTTGCCTATAACCATCAATTTGGTTTTCTTGATATTTATCTTTAATTCCCACTGTTTTAACGTGTCCGATAATACTTTCAGCATTTTATTCATTTCTCTTTTTGAATCGCTGAATATTACAATGTCATCTGCAAATCTAATGCAGTGTATTCTAACTCCATTTATTTTTATGCCTTTTGTCTTTTCCTTCATAACTTCTATACTTTCTTCAATGAGCATATTAAACAAATATGGAGATAGCGGACATCCTTGTCTTACTCCTTTCCTTATCTTTGCTTCACTCTCTAATCCATTTATATTTATTCTTGTAGTTTGATTTTGATAAAGCTTAAAAATTAATCTTCTGTCCCTCCAATCAATACCTATTTTTTTCAGTCTTAAACAACAGTTCCCAATTAACTGTATCAAAGGCCTTCTCCAAATCAATAAACGTTAAATATAATGTCCTGTTCATTTCTAAACATCTTTCCATTATCACCCTGAGGGCTAATATAGCTTCTCTCGTTCCTCTCCCACTTCTAAATCCAAATTGATCATCACTAATATAATGTTCTATTTTCCTTTTTATTCTGTTTTTCACGATATAAATTAAAACTTTTGAGGCGTGCGAAAGTAGTGAAATTGTTCTGTAGTTACTGCACTCCACTGCATTCCCCTTCTTTGGTAAACTTATAGTTTTACTTTTTATAAAGTCATCAGGTAATTTTCCTTTTTCGTAACAATCTTTTATAATTTTAAAGAAATGTTCTTTTGCTTCCTCCCCTAAGTTCTTCAAAAGTTCTGCAGGTATACCATCAACACCTGTTGCCTTGCCTGAATTAAGATTATTAATAGCTTTATAAAACTCTTCTTTGGTTATTGTTGGGCCTAGCTCGTCATTTCTTATTTCCTCTTCATTTTCAATAAATCTACATCCATCTCCAACATCTCTTCCACTATATAATTCTTCTATGTATTCTTTCCACCGAGCACATACTTTTTCATTTTCCCATAACATATTTCCTTCCTTATCCTTAACTATTGCCGATTTAGTTCTTGGTTTGTACTGGAGAGTTTTAATTTTGAAGTATGCTTTGTCTTGCCTTCCTCCCTTTGTATCTTCCTCAATTTCCTTCACTATCTCTTTGGTCCATCTCTCTTTTTCTTCTCTGCATTTGTTAATAATCTCATTCTTAACTTTTTATAAGTTTCATCATTTCCATTCTTCCTCAACTTGTTCCTTTCTTCAATTAAAATCAGTATCTCCTCAGTCATCCAAGGTTTTCTAGGCTCCAATTTTCTCTTTCCAATAACTTCCTCTGTAGCTTTAATAACCCCTTTTTTAAATTCCTCCCAACTAAGTTGTCCTTCATATTTTCTCATCAACTCATTTGTTTTTTCTTGGTAATTCTTAGCCGTTGGTAACTCTTTCAGTCCCTGTAGATGCCAGTTCTTTTTAACTGTTCTCTTTATTTTCTTAAACCTAATATTGCATTTTGCCATGACTAGCTTGTGGTCACTGTCTACATCTGGACCTGTGTAACTATAACACGATTTTACCTGGTTCTTATATCTTCTTTTTACTAAAATATAATCTATTTGAAACCTTCTTCTGTCTGGCGCCTCCCATGTGTATCTTCTTCTTTTTGGAACTTCAAAGAAAGTGTTTGATACCATCATCTCATTCTGTTCACAAAACTCAATTAATCTTTCTCCCCTTTCATTTGTTTCACCTAAACCAAATTTTCCTACCATTCTACTATTTCGACTAGATCCAATCACAGCATTAAAGTCTCCCATTATTATTACATTATCTTTATCTTTTGTCATCTTTATAAGTTCTTCTATTTCTTCATACACCTTTTCTACTTCTCCTTCTTCTGCACTACTTGTTGGGAAATACGCTTGTATTATCACTGTATCCGTTGGCACGGTGCTCATTCTTACCATCAACAAACTATCATTTATGTGATATGTATTGCAAACACTGTTTGCCCATTTCTTACTAATAATGACTGCTATTCCATTCCTTCCTCTCTTTTCACCTCCACTATGAATTATTCTAAATTTATCACTGTAAAAATCTCCTTTCTCTTGCCACCTTGTTTCACATAAACCTAAGATATCAATCTCATTTTTCTCCATTTCTTTCTTTATTTCTTCTAATTTACCTATTTTTAGTAATGTTCTGACGTTCCAAGTACCTATTTTGACGTTTTGACAGGGATTTCGTTGGATAACGACCTGAGAAGCCCTGCTACATCCCCTGCCGGATCTTGGGTTCCGAATACCATGATCAGTAACAAATTCCTTTCTAAAACCTTCCATGGTTGCTACCCTCGGGATATCCAATAGGATCTTTAATGGAGTGGTTTCCTGTTGCCTTCTCCATCCTATGCCGTTGACTATCAAAATAGTTCCTCCGCCTTTAGGGGCAGTTTCCCACCCCAAGGGCAAGAGGGTGCCCTACCCCTCCACCTTCTCATCCGCCCCTAAATAGGCCGTTGGCATTTGGTAGAGGGGGGACTCCTTATCCCGGGAGTCACTCGGACGCCAGAGCCTCGTCTGTGAAGCAGGGTGCACCACGTGCAGGTGAGGTTGACATTTGAGTGGGAGAGGCTATATAATCGCATCCCACCCCAAAACACCCTGGTATATTGACTGTTATTTCAATACATTTTTTTTAAGTGTTAAAAAGAATTAAAAATAATTCAATTACTAAGTTAAATTGTATAGGTTTTAAAAAGTTATAGTTTTCTCAAATATTAATTAATTAATAAATATAGTAAATTTCTTGAGATTCTTCATACATTATATCTTATTATTTAGATTTTACTCTTGTTTTCAGCAAATTTTGGATTAGAATTTGTTCTCTCTGGTAATAATTTTTAAACAATATAATTAAAACAAAGATAAATTTCAAAAACATTGATTTGATTATACATGAAAGCCAAATCAGATCATACCAAATTTTTCTGATTTCTCGTAACGAACTCAAATATCTTTGGAATAATTTTATGATGCTTTAATACAAGAGTAAAGGAGAGAGAGGAATAAAGAAAGAAGAGAGATAGAGGGAGGCAGAGATTGATAATGGTCTTTGTTAGGGCGATGTTGATACTATGAAATATTTTCCAGAGAAGAAAAGTTGGGGATGGGTGCCGGTGGTGTAGTGGTTAGGATGCTGGCTGCTAATCACCTGATGCTTGAAAAAGTCATCGGGTACGAATCCTGCGCAAGTAGGATTTTTCCAAGGTCACCCGGCCCCCTGTTACTGTGGTTTGAGGAGACCGCGCAAATTCAGCTGGTCCGTTCTTCGGAAGGGACGTTAAGCCGTTGGCCCCCCTGGTGTTCTTCGTAAGAGCAGGCAAATACAAGCACCGGGTTTCCCTCCTCCTCCCCTGCTATTCAATTCACTACCTCTGAGATACCCATTTGTGCTGTAAGAGAGGCGAATTGGCTGGGCATTCAAACAAACAAACAAAAGTTGGGGTTAGTGCGGAAGATAGAGAGGAAGAATAGAAAGTGTCTGAAATTTAATACTTAATCCAGGCGTACCTGTCATATATGACGGGAAATCATCCTCGTATTAGTAATATTTTTTACTAATATGATAATTAAGACATCAATGGGGTTTCCATTTCGGCAATTGCATGGTTGTCGAGGCAGTCATTAAATCGCTAAATTTTACCAAAACAGTTGTTTAAATGTTAAGTTCGTGCCTCTGCGGGCTGAGAGAGACAATTTATGATACAAATAAGAAACATTGTTTATTATATTTTCTAATAATTCCTGTTTGAAGCTTGAGGGTAAATTCTTCTAATTTTATGAGCAAAAGCAGTTTGCACGTCACTAAATCGATTTTTATGTTTTCTTATAGGAAATAGAAATAATCTTCTAGAGCCGAGCCCGTTTTTTTTGTTTTTTTTTTCTTAAACGACTTTTACTACAATGGTCAAATATTTCTACCAAATTTAAATTTTCTATCTAGGCGGAAAGTTTTGTTAAAAATAGCTGTACAGTCAGTCAAAAGCAGTTCTTGATTATCCCGCTCTTTTATAACGATTCTTTAAGAGCAGCGCCACAGTCGAGTATTACACCTTGCGCATAACAAAATGAATTATATAGGGTTGATGACAGGAGCGGTTCCAGAAATTTCCCGAGGGCAACTGCCCCAATTGCCTCTATCCTCTCTTGATTTTGCCTCTGCCGAAGACCACACATTTCGAAAATCCCTACCCGTATAAGAACCTTTATTTTCCTTGTCATACAAACTTAATCTTCGGTGTAGAAACAAGTAATTTAGCGCGGAATGAATTTAAGAATGCTCGCAGTTGAGGGCAATGGGGTCGTCCAAGAGTATGGCGATCGCCCCCCCCCCTTGTAACCGCCACTGGTTTATGATGATGATGCGTAATGAGAGCGTGATTAATGCGAGACAGTGGAAGAAAGAATGAAGGAGAGAGAGTAGGAATGTGAACATAATAATAAACTGCATAGTGTTTTCTTTAAAATGGGCTATATCTGAAGATCATAAGTGAATTAATTTTAATTTAGATTTCAGAAAGAATAAAAGCCTGCAAGTCAAAAAGTCCATTTTTACGTGTTATCATATGGAAATGCCTATCTTTTAGTCGAACCTAGGATATTTTTTTAGATATCTTTTCGCCATTATCTTACAAATTAGTGAGTCGATAGTTCCTGCCGAATATAAAAAATGAATCTAGTTTCATTATTGAGTTATTTGGAATTTTATATCACTAACTAACTAAAGTAGCCTTTAATTATTATTAGATTAGATTTGTAAGACACAGTCGTAGAATATACTATTCTCTACGACTGTTGTTTTAATCAAATTTTCGCAAAATCTTGTAATTTCGGAGATACTTAGTTTATTCTACCTTACCAGAGTACACGGACACCAGATGTCTGAAAATACCTGAAACAATATATTTAATAAATAATAAGGTCCCCTTATTAGACAAAATAAAAATATTTGCTTAAAGTTCCATTAGTTTCTTGCGGATGGAATTGACCTTCATAATAATTTCATTAGTTAAATTAAATTTTTGCCCCAGTCAAAATTAAATATACTATATCATCCGATTTAAACCAGACGCAGAGTACCAGTGATATGCATTTAATTCTAACAGACGTAAAAATGTTAGGAAAGGCAGATGTCCGTTGAGACGGATATTTACCGGATGGGTTGTTGGCGGTCATGAATTTCTTATTTGCAAATTGAGAAAAGGAGTTGACTTGATGAAATTTCTTTTTCATTGGCTGAGTGAAAGTCGGCTGCCATTTTTGGGGACTATATGTGATACAATATGTTTCAGTTTTGCCCCTAAGGTGATACTCTAGGACGTATGCGTTAAAAATAATCCGTCAACCGGAAGTGGGTGTTTACTCTTTTCACATCTTTTTTTGTAATATTTGCTTTAATATTTGATGAATGTAAAGAAGTATTTGAATAAATGTTGCAGGAAATTTAATTTTCTACGTTTGTTCGAAACATTTTCTCATACAATGTTTTGTTTAAGAGGTATTTTAAAAACTATATTCTTTAGCTGCCACCACTACATCACCTACCGTCGACTATTGTAAACACTTTACGCCCGAGGTTCTCAGCGTGGTGAAGGTGTTCATAATCCCTTATCAAGCTATGTAACTCACTGAAATTTTCATTATTAATATTTTCTTTTGCGTTACATAAATCGTTATAACAGCCGTAACGAACGATTCCGCATTCGCTCATCATGACAATAATATTACTACCAGAACACTGCCCAGACTTTCAGTCGGCTAAGACGAGATATGACCCGCTTCTTTCCATCTAACCAATCAGCTTCTATTTTCGCCCTCCTCTGGAGGCTCATCTTCTATGAATCGAACATTGGAAATTTTTTATTCTTCATAAGATTCCTTCTCCTGTCATCTTCGATAGCACTTTTACTTAAACCAGACATGAAAACATGTCTTCATAATTTCATTAAAGAGTCAGTCTCTTGTTCGTGTTCGTGACCAAGGTTTGTTTATGGTAGGTGAAACAGATGCCTACAAATAAGTGCCTCATATTTTTTTACAGAGGATGCAATTCCTCTTATGAGGTTTCAAATTCTTGGTCCAAAGTCGAGGTATAAGAAGCCAGTCCTATGTGAGTTTTCCCATGGCTCGGGTATGTTGTCGTTTTCCTACTCCCTCTCATATCTGTGGTTATCGTGAATAATCCGTATCAATTACTGCAATTTGTGATGGTGTCCCTGCGTTGTTTTACATTTCTGGAAGGAGAAGAGTAAATGAATTTTTAGTGGTGCTACTTGTGGGTACATCTATTATTATTGGATCTATCGTACACCATCTTAATTGTTATTGTACATACATATTATAAATGATATTTGTATCCTTTGTCAATATTAATTCCGTCCGATAATAATAGATCAGAAAGGCCGTTATGATTTCAATACTAGCTCTTTCTAGCGAACGAATCTACGATTCCTGTCGTCTTCGGATATCCATTAGTTTCAAGTCTCATGACCTTCCCTTGGCATTTGACCTTACGTTTCACTTAGTTTTCTACGGGGATTCTATAGTTTCCTATTTATAGTATTAATAAATTATAGTTAACCTTTTACTTACTAACCATTCAAAAAACGCCCGATGTGAATTCTCCAAAAAAAAAACAATAATTTTATAGTGAATCAATAAAATATTTGTGTTTATGATTTTTTTTATTTTTAATTTAGTACGGAAAGGGTTAATAACAATGTCAGACAAAAAGAGAACAAAAACGTACAATTTTAAAAAGGAGTGGGAGTAAGAGTTTTGTTTTGCTGATAGTAAGGGAAAGTGCGTTTGCCAACCATGCTCTAATTTGATTGCATTGCCAATGAGGCACCACCATTATCCATTGGGTTCAAATCTAAGGAAAAAGAAAATAAGTGATATGAAATGTAAATTATTAGCACAGCAATCAGTATAATCTGAAAATGCAACATTAGCTTCCTTCAGAATAGCACATTTATGAGGATCGAAGAAAAAACCGTTTAGAGATGGTAGCTTATTAAGGAAGAGTTCATAGCATGTGGCGAACAACTTTTTGATAGCTTCTAAAGTAAAAAATAAATAATTTCAGCAATAAAAGTCTGCAACTCTCCAATGATGCAATCACAAGGAGAGTGATATGAAAGATCAATTGCAGAATAATCTCTTAAAATGTGATTCGTTTTCTCCTCAACTCGATGAAACCACAGATTTGACAGATACGGCTCAATTAGCAGTCATGGTGGGAATGGTGTTTGACGATTTTTCAGTTAAAGAGGAGTTCCTAAAATTATTGCCGATGAAAGCCATGATTAGAGGTGAGGATATATTTAATATATTCAAAAAATATGCTCTTGAAATTGATTTGTCTTTCAATAAGTTAACGTCAATAACAACTGACGGGGCTCCTGCAATGGTAGGAATCAACAGTGAATATATTGCTCTTTGTAAAATAGACACAATATTTCCAAAGTTTACATCGTATCATTGCATAATACACCATGAAGCTTTGCGTGCTAAAGTAATACGCGTTGATAATGTTATGAAAGTTGTTGTTAAGGTAATTAATTCAATTAGAGCGGCGTCTTTGCAACCTAGATAATTTCAGGCCCTTCTACAGGATTCTGATTCCGAACATAAATAGTTGATCCGTCACACAGAAGTTAGATGGTTGAGTAAGGGAAAGGTTTTAGCTCGATTTATAGATCTACTAGAAGAGATAAAATAATTCCTACAAACCAGAAATGAACATGCTAAAGAACTTGACAATTGGAACTGGGTATTAGACTTAGAATTTCTCGTTGACATGACTGAAAAACTAAACGACTAGAATCTGGACCTACAAGGAAGAGGAAAGGAGGTTGCTGAAATGATGAGTTCAATGAACTCATTAAATCCAAGATGGACCTATGGAAATCTCAAATAGATAAGAAAAACCTTCAATATTTTTCCTTTTTAAAGCAACAAATAGTTAACGAAGATATCAGCGCTCCTCATTTCGCTCACCAACTAGAAATACTTAAAAACCAATTCAATGAAAGAATTCTTCAGTTTCCTGACATTGAACCAACTATTTTCTTTTATTTAAATCCGTTTTGCTCTGTGAACGTGACCGATGCTGCAGAGTTTATTTCAAAAGTTTCCGAAGATAAAGTGGAAGATCTCGAACTTGAGATAATAGCCTTACAAAGTGATGTAATTTTAAACTTCCGGGCGAGAAAATATCAATTTTGGACCCCACTAAATTCCACACTTTGCGCAGTGCTGCTATAAGAATAAGATCATGCATTGCTTCTACATATCTATGTGAATCCCTATCTCATCAACGAAAAAAATAGAAACTAAAAGCCGTTCGAGGTTAAATGATACCAATCTAGGTGACTGCCTGCGAGCAGGGACATCATCATTCATTCCAAACTGCGAGCAGATAGCTGCCAACATGGGTGGCAAGTATACCATTAATGTGGTATGTACCTATTTGTGGTGCTAAAATTGAATATTAATGCTTAGTATAAGAATTATTTAGTTTTCAAGTCACAGAATTGAATTGTTTTAAGGATTAAATAACAATACTCGTTCTTAAATATCTTTAGTTATCTAACTCACTGCGTAATTTTTCATGATGTATTCTAACAAAAATTTTTATTTATGCTTTTGCCCGCCTCCATCCTCCAGAATAAGGAAAGTGCCCCGTGGAGGCAATGGAGAACCCCTGCTTTACGTTGCGTCTTAGTAACGCTCCTTTTTATTTTCTTAATCGTAATAACCAATATCAGATGACTATGGTTTGAGTTTATTTCTGAACTTAATCAAGTATTTAAAAATTTATCGCAGTTCCTTAAAATATTTATTGTCATTTAAGCTATTTGGAATTTTTAGAAATATTAAAGGTATGGAGCACCATTAGATTTTTTAAAGAGAGAATTCGAATACATGCCTAATTAGTGCGAATATATGTTTAAAATACAAAACAAGTAGTTCTGAAAAAACTGATCCGCCTACTTTACTTTCAATACAATTTTAATATATCACAAGTAGGGGTGTACACAGATTTCCCGTGGTACAGAAGTGCTTTTCATCAAATTCGCAGCAGTATAATCGTATTTGCTTTGAAATCAGAAAATTATTTTTCTTATACTGTGGTAGGTCTGCTTTTTTAACCCGTTCTAAACATAATCATCTTGTTTTCCCATTCTATACTCCCCCTACAAACGAAATTTCTTTGAAATCCATTCAGACAATCTCTTTATATTTGGTTAAAATCCATTAGGTCAGTTCCCTTAGAATACGTTTTACAGAAATATTATTTAACTTTTTACTGTGGTAGCCCTGTTCCATTGCTCCGCTGTATACACCTTGATTTCATAATGGTATGTTGAAAGAATCTTATATACGAAATTTATTTGAAATCTGTTCAGTCAATTCCTTCCAAATTCTTAACTGCCGAAAGTTTAATTTGTAATTGTGACACCTCTGTTGAACTGATTCGGTTAAAATATGCTAATATGGTTTTATATATATGTATACATTATAAGTGTTAAACTTAGTTAAAATTGATGTAGAACAGTTCAACACAAATACCTGTAAAAAGAATTTTTTTATTCCTTGTATTGTGGCAGCCCTGCTCTCTATATCTTGATTTTGTTATTTTATGTTTCACGCCTGCTTCATACATAGTTTTGTTGACATCGAGTTTGCCAATTCGTTCCAACTTCATAATTACCGAAACATATAACTTTGCAATTGTGGCACCCCTGCTTAGTCGATCCGGTCCAAATACGTCATTTGGTCATTCATTTATTTGCCAATTACATGTACCAATTCCATTTAAATCGGTTTATTCACGAAGAAGATGATAGGGGGTGACACGCATACTCTCACGGACACTGATGTGAGAAGATCACATAAGACTCGTTTCCATTTTTTGGTAAGTAGGCTAAAATGTCTATTTTTCAAGTCTCAATCAATGCTAATTTAATAAGAAACAAAGGTGTTGAGATGACTTGTTATGCATGCTCGCATAAATCTGAAAGTGAATTAAGAACTTCATAATTTATATTCTTCTTCATTCATTAATGAAATTTGGCGACAATTGCTGCAAAATTTTCTCGATTTTTTCGCTGTTCTGATCAATGAATATGAGTCCATTCCGGTCCAGTCACGGATGTTCTTCAGCCATGAGTATTACCCGCTTCTTAGCCCTCTCTTTCCTTCTATGAGAAACTGTAATCTAACAATAATAAAAGGCTACTTTTGTCCCTTTGTGGCTCCCTCTGTCACGCTATCAAAATGCGAATAACTCGACAATGGAACGAGATACATTTTTGATATTTGGCAGGAATGATTGATTCACATATTGTAAGATGATGACGAAAATAAATGCTGGAAAAAAATCCTAGATTCGACTCTAAGGTAGGCATTTCATTTACCATATTATAACACACACAAATCTATATTTTAACTTGCAGACTTTTATTCTTTTATAGATCTAAATATGAAGAAATTAACCTATGATCATCAAATCTAGCACATTGTAAAGAATAATCTATGAAGTGTCTTATTCTGTACATATTTTCCCGTATACATTTTGAAATTACTCATTTTAAACGTTTATTTCACATATTTTGGGGAAATCCTGGCCGTTAATGGGGATGTTGCCTTGATAACCAATTACATTGTTAAACCTCAAAATCCTATAGTTATTTCAATCCTTATGGGTGAAAGCGTGCTTTGAATGCTCTTAAAATTAGTACGAGAGAGAGAGAAGGAGAGATATTCTCTTCATAGCAACCAATGTAAACAACATTCGTTGCGTTATTTACGAGAAGGAATGCATTTGAATGTAGAACATTAATCATTCTCATATTAAAATTAGGTACATATAATCATCGTAGGAGTTCAAAACTTGTACCAACGAACGCCTAAAAGAACGAAAGTTTGTTTTCTTGCCATCCAAAGAAAGTCAAGGTATATTTATGTTCATTTCTTATTTAAAAAAAACTTTCCTGTTAAATTTTAATGGGCATCTCCCTAGTTCGGTTAACCTCCCTGTGTATGCAACAAAGTTTTTTCCAAATTAACAACACCTTTTACCAACAAAACGAAGGTACCCCTATGTGTAACTCTCTTTCTCCTTTCATAGTGGATGACTCATTTCGAGCAGATTTGCAAAGCTTCGTTTCCATATTTCCCAAAATCTTGGCTTGGATACGTAGATGACATATTTGCTATCTTTGACACTGAAAAAGATAGCCTTCCTAATTTTGTATAACATCTCAACCAACAATTGGACACCATTAAATTCACACACAAAAAGGAAAAAAATTAATCATTACCCTTTCTAGATCTACTAGTCACAAGAAAATCTAACAAACTACACTTCAACGTTTACAGAAAACCTACACATACCAACAAATACATCCATATGGGCTCTCACCACTATATCTCCCACAAATTAGCTCCTTTCCACTCGATGATCCACAGACTCTTAAACACACCTCTTTCAAAAACAAACTTTAACATAGAGGTAACATTAATTAAGAATTGCGCGTTACATAACGGATTTGACCCACTAATCATCGTAAAAATTTGAAAAACACACAAACACAATGTTCACATTAAATCATGCAACACACTCACGAGCCAAAAACAAAACACAATGGAAAAATACATGAAACTCCCATACACACCGAAACTAACACAGAATCTCCAATGCACATTTTCAAAATCTGATGTCCACCCAGTTTTTGTAAACGAAAATGCATTATCTAACCTATTGTCCAACCCGAAGGATAAAATTCCCAACCACCACAATTCAGGTATATATCAAGTCACTTGCAGTTCATGCGACAAATTTAAATAGGGCAATCTAGACGCAAACTCGAAACCCGGTTTAAAGAACACCTAGCACATTACAAAAACAACAGATTAAACAGATCAAGCATTGTCGCTCATATTTTTGACACTCACCATCCCGTCACCTCAGAAAACCTATCTCTGCTAAAATCAATCAATCAGTACAGTAATCTCGATGCATACGAAAGCATCATCATCATAGGTAGTCTGTCCGTAGACAGGTCCGTGATTATTCTTGGTTAAACCTGGTTCTCCATATACTCCTATTTTCCGCTGTCCTCTTTATATCTTGATAACTCTCTTTCCCTTTCAAATCGTCTATCAGCTGAAACCTTTTCCTACCTCGTTCCCTTTTCCCATCTAGTTTTCCTTTTAACACGTCTTTAATCTCTCTCTCTCCTCAGGTAATGCCCAACCCAGTTAGCCTTCCTCTTTCTGATAGTCTGTATAATCATTCGCTTCTCTCTTATTCTTCGTAGCACTTCATCGTTTTTCATCCTATCTGTCCATTTCATCTTCAGCATTCTCCTCCAAGTCCACATTTCAAAGCTTTCCAAGTATTTGATGTCATTTTTCCTTAGCGTCCATGTTTCTGCCCCATACAATGCTATACTCCATACGTAGCATTTTATCAACTTCTTGCGGCTATCTTCCCTAATATTCCCTGTAAGTAGTTCTTTCTTTCTTCTGAAAGCCGCTTTTGCTTTTCCTATTCTAGTTTTGATCTCATCCGTACATTTTGCCTCTCGTGTTATGATACTTCCAAGGTATTTATATTCTGAAACTTGTTCTAATGGCTTTCCCCCAATAGTTATGTTCAGATTCTCTTCTTTACCCGATATTCGAATGACCTTGGATTTTTCTGTATTTATTTCCATACCGTATTTTCTACCTGATATCACTAGTCTATTTATCATTTTTTGTAGCTCCTCTTCTTTTCTTGCTAGAAGTACTTGATCATCTGCGTATTTCACTGTTCTTATAATCCTTCCTCCAATTTTGAAATCCCCTGTGCCTTCTAAAGCTTCTTGCATTAGACTTTCTCCATATATATTGAATAGGGTTGGCGATAGGCAGCAGCCTTGTCTTACTCCTCTACCGATATTTATTCCGCAGGTGTCCACATTCTCAAACCTGACCTTTACAACTTGATTCTCATATAGACTCCTAATCAGTCTCCTGTCTTTCCAGTCTACACCTATATCCTTTAATATCTTCATCAACTTTACCCAATTTACTCTATCAAAGGCCTTCTGCCAGTCTACGAAACACGCGCAGATATCTTGACTGTATTCTATTGCCCTTTCTGATATGATTCTAACTACTCCTATAGCATCTCTCTTCCTCGTCCTTTTCTGAAACCGAATTGATCTTCCCCTATTATTTCTTCTGCCTTTTTCTCCAACCTTTTATTAAGAATCCTCGTGATGATCGTCGATGTGTGTGACAGAAGGCTTATAGTTCTGTAATCTTTACACTGCATTGCCTTTGGCTTCTTCTTTAGAGTGATCATTGTTACTTCTAGGAAATCCTGAGGCCACTCTCCCGTGTCGTAAATCTTATTAATTAATTTCGTGATCGCTTTTAGTCCTTCTGATCCTATGACTTTAAGTATCTCAGCCGGTATTCCATCGCTGCCCATGGCTTTCCCCTTCTTTAGTTCCACTATCGCCTTTTCTACTTCGCTCTCCATAATACTTGGTCCTAAGTTGTCTTCTTCAATGTTTTCTTCATTTTCCAGTTCTATTTTTGCCGCTCCTGCCTGTTTGCTGTATAATTCCTTAATGTATTCTTCCCATACCTGTGCTACATCCTTTGTTTCTGAGACTATCTTCCCATCCGTATTCATAATTCCTTTACCGCAAATTCCATTAGACTTCTTTTCCTCTAATTCCAGTGCCCTAGCGTACATCATATCGTACCGTCCTAGCTTCTCCATTTGTTCTATTTCATCACATTTTCCTTTTATCCAATTTTCTCTAGCTTTATCTGTTACCCTTCTCAACTCATTGTTTATACGCCTATAGTTGGCTCTACCTTCTTCACTGTTAACGTTTTTCCATTTTCGCATTTCATCCATTTTCTCCAGCATTTCCTTCGTGATCCATGGTTTTCTGATTTTCCTCTCTTGTTTTCCAATCTCTTTATCCAAGTATCCTTGATACTGGTTTTAATTTCATTCCATTCTATATCGACGGTCTTCGGTTTGTTTTCCAACTTTCTTAGGTTATCTTCCAACTTCATGCTGACTACATCCTGCCTTTCTTTCAGTTTTTATAGGTCCCAGGTCTGTCTTTCTCTTCTCGATTTTCTTATTTGTTTGAGCTTTGTACTCACGTCAAGTATTAGAAGGCTGTGATCTGAATCAATGTCTGCTCCTTGCAATGCCTTGGCGTTCTTTATGCTGTTCCTGAATCTTTGTTTTACAAGGATGTAATCTATTTGGCAGCTCATTCTATCTCCTGGGCTTTTCCATGTGTATAACCTTCGTTTATGGTTTTTGAACCATGTATTAGTCACTACAAGGTCATTATTGATGCAGAATTCTACGAGTTTATCCACTCTTCGATTTCTCTTCCCATGTCCGTATTGCCCGACAACATTTTCTTCCTGTCCCTCTCCGACTATGCCGTTCCAATCTCCCATTATTATGCAGTTTACCTTTCCTCTTCCTTCTTCTTCGTAAATTTCATTAATTTGCTCATAGATCTCATCTATTTCTTCATTCTCATGAGCTGATGTTGGCATATATACCTGGATTATCAGCATGTCCACTGGGTCTGCTTTTAGCTTTATTGCCATCAGTCTATCGTTCGTTGCTATTATCTTTGTCGCGCTTTTCATCATATCTTTCCTAAGTACCAGAGCTACTCCCCTTTCCCCACTATTTTCTCCAGAATAAACTACCGTGAATTCTTCCGAGTCGAACTGTCCTTCTCCCTCCCATCTAGTTTCGCTTAGCCCTATATTGTCAACTCTATTTCTTCTCATTTCTTCTTTCTAGTTCTCTAGCTTTCCGGCCTTTCTCATAGTTCTTACGTTCCAAATCCTTATTCGTAATTTACTTTCGACAAATGTTTTCCTCAAGGCAGTCCCCGCCCGGAGATCCGATTGGGGGACTATTTTACCTCCGGATTGTTTTACCTCGAGATAACTCATATTGTCCAACCATATAATCTTTATTAGGGATTGTAATGTGGTAGTTTCCCTCTTGCTTTCCACATCGCAGTACTGTAGCCGTTCAAATCGTCCTGATCACGCCTACAGCTGTATTGGATATAGACCCAACCAACATCATTTATGTTTTCGGTTCTATACCATACTGACAGTACTGCTGCTTACTGCCAGGCACCGATGATAGTTTTTTTTTTAAATAAAAGCTCCATTCGAGGGGTTTGAACCCCCGAACTTTGCAATAGAAAGCCGACACGCTAACCACTACACCACCAGTGCACGGTAGCATATACCTACATAAAAACAAAAACACGGTCATGAACAACGACCTAGGTATCATCCCACACTCCCCCCTTTTTCAGTTACTCAGTTAAACGGTTTTTCTCACCTTTCACCTTCCACCCCCCCCATTTCTCAACGGTCACTCTCGACATATATCCTCTTACCACCCACACTACTAAAGATGACAGCGTAGCTGTCGAAACATCGGTTTCTAGTTTTGGTTCGAGTCTACTGTGTGAGTGCCTCCTTGGAGTGTGTGTGTGTATGTGTGTGAATTAGGTCCCGCCGGTTTCTCCGGAGACCTGCAGCGCGTACGTGAGTTTTTTTCCTTTTCTTACAGTGAAGGATCTATTACCTTTTCCTTACTTTGTATTGTATCACCGTGTCTCGCAATGTCCTTTTTATCATCTCCCTAGTAGTTGTTGTTTTGGTAAACATGTCCTAGGTACGCGGTTTTCCTATTTCTAATTATTCATTCTCTTTGTCTCTACTCATACTTCTCAGTACGTCTTCATTGCTGACGTGTTCTGTTCAATGTATGCATAACATTCTTCGGGATATCCCGAATTCGAACGCTTGTAGTCTTTTTTCCAATTGTTTCCTTAGCGTACATATCTCCACGCCGTATAGTATTATTGAGTAAATGTAGCGTTGAACAAATCTAAAGCGTGTTGCAAGGTTAAGATTACGGTTGGTTAGTAATTTCTTCATATTCATGAAGGTCGTTCTTGCTTCCTTGATTCGTCATCGGATCTCTAAATCTGGTTCTACCTCTTCTGTCAGCCAGCATTCAAGATATAAAATTTTGTGACCCTTTCAAAGTGTTCACCACATATCCTAATCTCCATCCTCAGGATTACCTAAATATCATTGTCTTCGTCTATTTGGTATTTATTTTTAAGCTGAATTCATCTCCTTCTCTTATTATTGCTTTCGTTGTAAATCCCCCGGGCAAATACAACAGTGTCATCTGCGTATCGCAGGTTATTTATAAGTTCACCGTTGGCCTCAATGCCATAATTCTGTTTTGCAATGCTTTCTGAAAGATTTCTTCTGAGTACATGTTAAATAGCAACGGTGACAAGACACAGCATTGTCTGACGCCTCTCTTTACTGAGGACATTTTTTGTTTTCGTCTTCAATTCTCACTACCGCAATTTTTCCCTAATTCAAATGCTGGATCAATTTTATATCTTCCTAATTGAGGACTTTCCCTTTTTTTCTAATCTTAATAAGATCGTGTGTCTTACATTTCCGAAAGCCTTTTCATAATCAATGAAGCATGCATCTTTTTTTTGTTTCTACATTTTTGTAAATGAATATTAAGCTTAAATAGTGCTTCCCGCGTCTAAAATGTTTGAGTAAACCCAAATTGTGTATTACTGAATTATTACTAATTTATAATTGGCTTGTATACGCACTGCATTCTCGCCTCGTTTTGCATTCAGTGAATTTCAGTTAGAATTTGTTAATGTGGTGGGAAACTCAGATTTTTTAATTTTTTTTTATATTTCTTTCCTTGAAAACATCAAAACACTTCTTCAGAAATTATAACTCTCTCCTGTGTGTGACTTCTACATTGGTTTGCATTCATCACCAGTGTTACATACTTTTGTTCACATTCGAAATAGGTACGACATGTTTTTTGGGGGAAGCAATCGATTTGCAGAAAACAGATCCATGTATGCCAAAGATTCTCACAAGAAAATTATTTAAATTGAAGAAATGCGGTTTGTGAGTTGATAAATGGGTCTTAGAATTGCCTCTGAGCTGTTATCTGCGATGAGGCTGTTTTTTATTCACATAATCAAATAAAGCAACTGCGAGACGAAACTTGACCTGTTTGTATATTCTGCGTGAAAGTTATATGAGAATTTTATGTACTGTACTCTATATGAACGTACTCTGTGTACAATTCGCCATCAACCTCTTTAATTTTTAAGGTTATATTTGCTAAAAATTGTCCTGTTTGGGTAATTTTGTAATTATATCGAGTTGCCTATGTTTTCATAATATAAAACATTAAAATTCTTTCGAAGATTTCTATCGCCAACCTCATCGATGAAGTGGACATCATCCTTTATCGATGACCTGTAAAATGTTTACCTTTTGATGAAAGAAGCATTAATTTCAAAATATGGGAAAGTGAAAATACCGCATTCAAACCAAGATATTGCGATTTGGTAGTGCTAGGCATTAATAAATCAACTGCAAACAATTTAACAATGCAAGAAGCACGCAAGAAGAGTGACATGCGATTACAATCTGTTTTCGTAATTACTTCCTGTAGAGCCGAGGGTCGCGAGGAATTCATTTAAACTCCGCGTAACACGAGCCAGCTTAACGTGTTCGTAGTATTTGTTTTGAGCGTTTATCTAGTGCTTCTCATCCTATAATATAAAACTCGAATTCATTCCGAACTCGTTATGAAATATCTTTACTATACCAGTTTCTGGAATTCAATATTGAGCCATGAATTTCTTTAGAAAACGTAAGAACACCCTTGCAGATGTCTCATATCGGAATAGCTTGAAAATGTGTCAAGAAGACATATTTTGGGCGTCCACACCCTTGCTGAAGGTATGTAGGGTTTTTGGTCTTGCGCCTTTCCCATTGGAACGCGGACAGGACGGCGAAAATGACGCCTCCAGTAGTGTTCTCAAGTACAGTGTCGCTGTTTACTTGATAATTGCCACCATAATGCTATGGGACTTGTACAACACAGTTGCAACCATCAAAGCAATGAGCCTAGAAGTGAACATTGAGATATATTGGGTAGCGGTCTCGTATTTTATCTCAATGAGCAACTGCTGTACTTTGTTTTTCCGCCGATCCAAAGTGCACCGGATTTTGATGGAATTTGTTCAGTTTGACAAGAGACTGGCCGGACTCGAAATCCAAATTGACTCTCACTGGTTTCGCAGGAGCGTCAGAAGGCAAATGTTTGTGTTCTGGCTCGCCGCACTCTTTTTTTCCTATCTGAGTTACTCATTGTTTTATTCATTGGAAAACGGAATCTATCCGACTATCGCTGTATTTTATTCGACCAACAGTACAGTCCTTCTCCTGCTACAATACTACAACCTCTTGCGGCACCTAAACTTGAGGATCGCTCTTTTGAACGAAGAAATACGCCAAGGCATATCAACCAGTTCTTTGAAGCAGATTCCATGGCAAGGATCCATAACTGTGCCTGCGAAGCAATGTGTACTGTGGGCGCCCCTCTACCTAAACCTCTATAAGGTCAGCGTATCTGTGAACCGAATCTTCGGAAGTGTAATTTTGCTCAACGGGGTGATCTTTTTGATAGACGGAGTGTTAGTACTTTTCGTCTTCTTGGCCCCCATGATTTCTGAATTTGATAGCTTTTCCAACTTCGCTGTAAGATTCTTGAACGTACTTTGGTTATTCTTCGAAGTTTTAGGATTGGTGCTCATCGTCCAGTCGTGCCAATCTGCATCTGATAAGGTGGACATAACATTTTGAATATATTATTATTTTAATAAGTATTCAATGGAAGTTTTCGATTTTTATGCAGTTTCTGTCTTGTAGAACGAACAGCCTCTGATTTAATAAGTTAAAAATTATTGTCATAACATTATCTCATGTATAAATTCATTTAAATATTACTTTTCCTGAAAATTGTTGGACGTTATGTAAATCATAACTCTTCGCTTTAATTGTAACTAATTTATCTTGGGAATCGTTTGAAGCATCTCTTCCGCATGTAGACAGTAATAGTTTTAAACCATACATATTTTAGCTTTCATTATTTTATAAGTGACAGATTTTTTCTTTCCATTCAAACATGAGCATTTTAATTGCAATCGAATAAATTTAAATTGTCATATTTTCATAGGATCGTATATAATGCAAAATATGTTACTATTTATTATTCTCCTTTTATCGCCTCTTATAATAACATGATTGGAAAGGTATACTCCATGTTGGAGTACACAGAGTTTCCAAATGTGTTCTTTAAAATTTCACAATTCACTCAATATTTTTCGCACAGATGAGAATTTAACGAGAAGCAAGCAAGTTCCCGAATTGAAACAATGGAACATTGTCAACTATTTGTAAGTTATGGAAAGTGGTCGTAATTGTAGTCCGATTTTAACCAACATTTGAATCAGTCGACCAATTTTAGCAAAACTCCCCAATACCCAATTTCATCAAAATACGTCCAGCGTTTCCCGAGTTGAAACGAAGGAACATTATAGGTCTTTATGTAAAGTAGTCATCTATGTTTTCCGATTTTGGCCAAAATTGAAATAAATCGACCAATTTTAGCAAAACTCCCTAATACCAGATTTCATTATAATACGTCCAGTGGTTTCCGAGTTCTAACATGCGGACGGACGGAATCGATCTCCCATATATACGTTCACTTCGTGCAAAGAACGCATAAAAACCTGCTGGTCCGCTGGTTTTTTGCTTGGGCCATCTCACGCTCTTAAAATGCGAAAAACTCATTCAAATATGCCTATATAAACTTGAAATTTCTCAGAGATAATTTACTCAGATACTCAGATAAGAAAATGCTGTGACGACTGTAAATTTACGAAAAACGTCCAGAGTTTAACTCCGGGAGATGATTTGTATCCCTTATTAGATAACACGTAAAAATCGCTTTTTTGACGTGCAGACTTTTCTTCTTTTTGAGTTTTAAATTAGAAAATATAGACTCACGATCTTAATATCTAGACCATTTTAAAGAAAAATTACAAAGTTTTTATTTATTTCACTCTTTTTTGCCTACAATGGGAAATCATTCATGTTAAAAGTTTAATTAACATATCTTTGGAAAATCTTAACGAGATGTTGCCTTGCCTACCAATTACATTGTTAAACCTCGAAGTCATATTTTAATCCTATCCTTATGGGTTTAAGGGTGCTTTGAAGGCTTTTAATATGAGAAAGAGAGAAAGACGAAAGGGGGGAAAAATTTTTTATACTAGCACAAATTGCCAATCAGAATTTTTCATTTAAGTTTGACATGGTAATTAAAGAAATAACTGTCCGTTTGCGGCGCTATTTTCAGGAAGGATATATTACACTTACTCCGAACAAAACCAATTAAATTTTAGAAGAAATGGAGGAGAATGGTTGGGATGAATATGAAGGATGGAAAGAAATGAAGAATAATAGGGAGAGAGGGATGGAGACTGAGAGAAAGAAAGTGGAAAAAAACGAGGGAGAGAGAGAATATGAGGGAGAGGGAATGAGGGGGAGGGAGGGAAGTAGTGAGAAAGGGAGAATGAATTGAAGGCTTAATTTTGATACATAATCTGCACTTACCCGTCTTATTTAATGGGCAATTACGCTAGTCCTCCCCTTAAAATAAACAGCTATGTTGATTGGATGGTCCATGTCACGCTCTAAAAACGCGAATAACTCAATCAAATATGCAGATATCAACTTGAAATTCGGCAGAGATAATCTACTACAATTTGAAAATGCAGTGACAAACGAAAACGAAACGAAAAACGTCCAAGCTTTGACTCCAGGAGATTATTTGATATCCCTATATGATAACACGTAAAAATCGACTTGTCGACGTGCAGGCTTGTCTTCTTTTTGAGATTAAAATTAGAATAAATGGACGCACGACCTTTGGCTCTAGGCCATTTTAAATAAAGAGTTACAAGGTTTCTTTTTTTGTTCATCGTTATTTGCCTACAGTTCGAAATCCTTCATGTTTAATGTTAAATTTACATATACTGGAGAAATCTTGCCATTTAACGGGATGTTGCCTTGCCTACCAATTACATTTTTAAGTTTCTAAATCCTATTGTTATTTCAATTCTTATGAATTTTAGGTTACTTTGAAGGCTTTTAATAGGGGAAGGAGAGAAAGACAGGAGCGGGACAATATTTTCATAGCAATAAATGTAAACATCAACTTTTGAGTTATTTACTAGAAGGAATACCTAAAGGCCTGAAATACTATTCAAAAAGATTAAATTCAGTATTAATGAAATAGAAACAGGAAATCTGAGGATCGTGCTGGTCGTTTTAATAAACAAACCGAGCGTGTAAATAATGTATAGAGTGAAGGATTGGACGACAGGTTAAGGGAGTTAGTTAGAAGGTTGGAGGACTTGAGGACGGGTTGGGAAATAGGGAGAAAAAGAGAGGTTTAAAAGAATCACAATAATGATAATGGGCTATTTTGTCCGACCGAGTGTAAAGTTATCAGGATGTAGATAAAAAATTGAAATTTGGCAGAAATTTATATAATGACCTAGTAAGAATTCGTTTTTTTATGTTTGAAGTGGTAATTTAAGGAATAACTTACCGTTTGTGGCGTTATTTTGAGGGGGAAGAAAGTGCTAAATGCACCATTTCGTTTTTCGATACGGATCAGACTTATATATATATATATATATATATATATATATATATATATATATATATATATATATATCCACCATCACTCTATATCCTGAAAAAAACTCACACTTTCCTAACCCACGAACCTTTGAAGCGCTCCTATTTTTCGCACACTCCTGCCATTACCTCTTCATCTTGCCAACCAGATAAAGTCTTGAACCTTTCCTCCCATGTACTTACTACAACTCCGTGAATTTGCACCTTGGGTAACTCGACACCATCACCGACCTCTCCGGGGAGATCATTCTCTTTTGGTGGATCACTTTCGACCTTACCTTGTTCTTCCTCGTGGTGGAACCCTGCCGCTCGGCCGCCAAAGAGGTAGACGTTAAAAATCTCCGATACGTCCACGTGAATGATTTACCTTGAGATGAACTCGTGTTATATGCGAATCTAGCTCGACAGAATCTTCCACCTACTTGTTCGGTTTCTTAAGTTTAATTTTGCTTTTGTTTGTTTTAGAATCGGAGACCTTTGCCCCAAGGGCGGATTCAGAAACTTCCCAAGGGAGGGAGGGGCGATCGCCCCAATTGCCCCTCCTCCTTCTTGATTCCGCCTCTGCCGACGACCACACATTTTGAAAATCTCTATCCCCATCAGAATCTATCTTTCCCTTGGCATACAGTCTTAATCCTCGGTGTAGAAACAAGGAATATTTCGTGGAATGAGTTTAAGAATGCACCAAGATTAGGGAATTGGGTCGTGCAAGGGGTGGGCGATCGACCCCCCCCCTTGTATCCGCCAACGTTTGCCACCCAATAATGCATACATATATATATGTATATATATAATTGGATTTTTACGAGAAGATTGTCCTATTATCATATGACAGTTTTTCTCAACATGCAAAACTCTTATCTCGTTTTAATCAATTTGAAAGCGCGATTTCTTCGTATTACATGAACAATATTAGCTTATCCAGGTTTTACGGTTAGGAAGTTAGTAAATGTTTATTGCACATCCGTTTAGTTTTACAAACATATAGAATATTTTTAATCTTTCTGGATTATAATCATTAATAGAATATACGAATGCTCGTGTAATATGAAATAAATGTCGTGCTGCGAGTCTCCTTAATTTGGCGACACTCAAAAATTCCATAGCGAAGAGATTCAGTAAAAGTCAATTCATTCGTATTGTACCCCAATGGAACTACCAATAGAATAATGCATTTACCATCAAAGCTGTGAGATAAAAAAATTGACACAGTTATCATTCTTCATTAAAGCCATCTAGGATAAGAATTAATGGTAGACTGGATACAATTTTGTTTAACAAATAACTTTCTATGATGTTGAGAACATGATACTAAACGGGTGAGTATTTATGCAATTCTTCTCGATATTTCTATCGGGGTTAAGTTGGATGCGGAGAATATATGAACAATTTTTCAAATTTGCCCTTGATATTTTCACAAATAATCATTATGTACGTATGTATGTTAAACTTAAATATGGACAGTTGATTCTACATTAGCGTCTGCCTATATTTTTCTACGCATGCATTAGCCAAATAAGACAGAGAAACAAATTTGAAATGGATAATACTGCTGCTATTTGAACGATAACTCAACAGAAGCATTCTTAGGCGTTCTTTACCAGCGAAGCGGTAGTAACGGAACGCCTTATGGGCCCGTCTTGTCCGTCTGTCGTAACTATCATCTCCTAAATCACTGACAGATGTGAATTAAATTAAGCAGGAGTGATCTTATTAAAATTTATCGCCCAATTGCGCGTTTGAACTAAATCCGTCAATTTAAACTTTCACTTTACATAATTACTTTAATAAACTTTTCGTATCGTAAAATGGGTTCCATCAAACAACAATGAAATACCTTACTTTTCTCTCCCTAGCTCTTAGATGATCTGTAAAGTATAAATTTAAAAAAGTATTCGAATAGAGAACAACATTTACCACAGGACAGTCCGCGAGACTACATAATTACGGGTTATAGTTTCGGAGATAAAAAGTCCGAGAATCCCCAATCTATCGATAACCCTTCTTACGTATTTCCCATAAAGAACGCCTTTGAAAATTTCTGTGTATTCCATGTATGGAGCATATACTATTTACAATCTAATGAATTTATCTTTTATTTATAATTACTAGATGTCTATCCGTCCGTCTGTCCGTCCGCCCCCCCTTTTATCTCTTGAACAGTTTGCCATAGAGAAATGCTGTAAACGCCATTTTGTTTCTGCCAACTAGGAGACCTCGAGAAAATTATTTTTGTTTACACAAGTATCACAGGTTCGACTCCAGGAGACAATTATATTTTCCTATATATTTACACAGGAGTTTCGATTTTTCAAGATGTAAGGGTTTTTTCCTTCATTCAATAAAATACGTAAATATTGACCGAAATTCTCCTACTAAACAACCCTTCGAAAATCACTATTTCTCAGAAGGTGGGGACTTTGTCTTCGTTGTTCTTATATAAATATCGTTGGCGGGTACGTCCACTTTGCTACTTCAGCACAACCTCACATGGTGCCTCAAACGGAGGATTTCTCGGTTGAACTCTGAGATGAGGCTCAGCTGCAAATCTCCCTAATCGTCTCTTTGTTTGATTTACGTTCCTTTTGTTTATCTCTACCGCAAATTTGGTCTTTCCACATTTGCGAGGCGCATTAAAGATTAGAGAACTCTTCACCTTTCCATCTATCGTCTCAGCTGGATCTTAAAAGGCGTATTGGGTATCACTGCTCTCTTTCAAGGGATCTACTGCTTGTTGGAAACGATCATAGTGTAAATTTATTGCGTGGATCCGTTCATTGGAGAAACTATAACCTGCAGCGAGTAGTACGAAGAAATTATGATCCTTATAACTGTCGCCACGGATCTCATGGCGTATATTCTCCCCCTGATGTCTTGCAACTCAGCATCGAAAGAAGTAAACTAGTGACTGATAGTTCGATTTTAATAATTCGTGCATCTAAAAACCGAATAGACTGTTATTTACTTTCTCCAAACGTAGTATAAGGGAGAGTATAGTTTTCATGAAAAAAAATCCATTTCGAGAATTCAACGGAAATACACGTTTTGAGGTCTCTTGAACACGTTTTGACGATTTTCTCGATAATGTGCGTGTGTGATTGTGTGTACGTGATCGGATATTTGCTCTTTCACTAACTCAAAAACTAATAATCAGATCAACGCAAAATTTTAAATTTGATATTTTCGTTAAAGACACGAGTTGATTAGGTTTTGGTTAAGATCGGTCAACCAAAAGTGGGTGTTTACTCTTGTCACTTATCCGTTTTTTATATGTTTGCTTTAATATTTGATAAATGTGGAAAAGTATTGTAATAAAAGTTGCAATACTAAGGGCTCATAAGATAGAACGGCTAGGATAAAAAAACTAAACGGGGGAAATATTAAATTCTCAATAAGGGAATTGTTAGCTTGAACGATCGGAGCCTTCCCCTTGGGTCTTTTCAAAGCTAAGATTTCGAAAAATTATTGATTGGAATCTTGACCCTATAATAGAGTAAAGAACTGGTTAGTTTTTGGTTAAAATTGGTCAAACGGAAGTGGGTGTTTATTCTTGTCCCATTCGTTTTGTTATATTTGCTTTAATATTTGATGAATTTAAATAATACTGGAATAAAAGTTGTAGGTATTTAATTTTCTATAACGTTTGTTCTAAACATTTCCCCATATAATGCATTGTTTAAGTGATATTTTAAAAACTAATTTTTTTAGCTGCCACCACCATACTACCTAAAGGTAAAAACTTTATGAGGTGAAGAGTTCCCGGGTTTCCAGCCAGGTTAATATTTTGTCTACCGACGTTTCGGCACCTTCCTCAAGTGCCATCTTCAGGGGTCTCCTGAGTGCCGTACGAGCCTCCAATACCGGAGTAGTATATATACATGGACGGAAGATTGGTACGGCACTCAGGAGACCCCTGAAGATGGCACTTGAGGAAAGTGCCGAAACGTCGGTAGACAAAATATTCACCTGGCTGGAAACCCGGGAACTCTTGACCTCATCGATTCGCCAGGAAAGCATCAGATCTTTCTAAAAACTTTATGTTTAGTTATGTCTTAGTAACGCTCAGTTTTTATTTTCCTAATTGTTGGAGCTTCCTGACTGTATCCAATATCAGCGTGTTATGGTCTGAGCTTATTTCTGTTCTTTGTAGTATTTAAAATTTTCTCGCAGTTCGTCAAAATATCTAATATCATGTAACCTATTTGAAATTTTTAGAAATATTACAGGTATGGAAAAAGTCATTTGGTGGCCACATCAGATTTTTATTAGATAATACGGAAGAGCAAGTGATATTTATATATCCGGAAACCATGAATAGCTTTCTTGTTCGCCCTGGAATTTCGTGAGTTTGAAATTGCCATTGCATTGTATGTACTTTCTCCATATACGTAGTATAGAGGAAAAATCGACTTCGAGATTTCGACGCAAATACACGTTTTGAGGTTCCCTGAACACGTTTTGACCATTTTATCGATGATGTCTGTGTGTGTGTGTCAGTGTGTATGTGCGCGTTTTTGTGTAGGTGATGGCTTTTTGTGGGTGCTCTAACTCAAAAACTATTAATCAGGTCAACGCGAAATTTTATATTTAACATTTTCATGGGAGTCACAAAAACTGATTAGTTTTTGGTAAAAATCGGTCAATCGGAAGCGGGTGTTTACTCTTGTCACGTATCCGTTATTTTAAAATATTTGCTTTATTATTTGATATATATAAAAATGTTTTAGAATTAAAGTTGTAGGAATTTTAATTTTCCACAACCTTTGTTTGAAATATTTTTCCATACAATGCATTTTTTAAGAGATATCTTATATTTTTAGCTGCCAACACCACGCCACCTACAGACTAGTATTGTTAATTGACGCTTAGTTGTCTTAGTAACGCTCCTTTTTTTTCTTAATTGTTGGAGCTTTATGGCTATATCCAATATTAGAAGTCTATGGTTTGCATTTATTTCTCTTCTTTGTAATGTCAAAATTTTCTCCCATTTACTTAAAATATTATAATGTAACCTATTTGGAATTTATAGAAATATTACAGATATGGAGAAAGCCATGTGGTGGCCACATTAGATTTCTCTATAAATGATGTCGAAATTTAGTTTGATTTGAGAAGTGCTGCGGACGATCGTTTAACTATTACATTAGATCAAAAATGTTTATTTGTATAACGTGTAAAATCATTAAGGTGAATTACAATCCCGACTAGCTACAAGTACCCGGCATTGTCCGGGTGAAGTTAGTGGTCTACATTTTGATTCAATAAAGCACATTAAAAAGCTAATCTTATATGAATATTTCTTCGGTGTTCCATACAATAATCGCAAACACGTAACATAACCCCTAAAATTTTAATACCAAGTGAATACGAATAAAAAAATCTGATGTGGTCACCATATGACTTTCTCCATATTTGTAATATTTCTAATAATTTCAAATAGTTTGAATGATAATAAATATTTTAAGGAAGAGGGAAAAATTTTAAGTCTCTACAAAGAACAGAAATAAACTCAAACTGTAGCCTTCTGATATTGGATATAGCCCTGGAGCTCCAACAATTAATAAAATAAAATGGAGGGTATTTTGTATACAATAGTCACTGGTAGGTGTGGCGGTGCAGCTTAAAAATTTTCTTTTTAAAATAACTCTTCCCACAGTGAATTATATGGGAAATTTTTTCAAACAAAAGTTGTCGAAAACTAAATTACCTACAACTATTATTCCGTCACGTTTTTACATTTATCAAATATTAATGCAAATATTTCAAAATAAAATCTGATGTGGCCACCACACGTCTTTCTCCATATCAGTAATATTTCTAAAAATTCCAAAGAAGTTACATAATAATAAATATTTTAAGAAATTGCAAGAAAATTATAGGCTACAAAGAATACAAATAAACTAAAACCATAGCCTTAATTAAGAAAAAAAGGAGCGTTACTAAGACGTTACTAAGAGTCAATTGTTAACAATAGTCGGTACGTGGTGGGGTGGTGGCAGCTAAAAACATAAGATATCTCTTAAAAAATACATTATATGGGAAAAACTTCAAACAAAGGTTATGGAAAATTATATTTCCTACAACTTCTATTCCAGTACATTTTTATATTTATAAAATATTAAAGTAAATATTGCAAAATAACAGATAAGTGGCAAGAGTAAACACCCAATTCCGGTTGACCGACTTTTACCAGAAACTAATCAGTTCATGTGACTTTGATAAAAATGTTAAATACAAAATTTCGCGTTGACTTGATTAATAGTTTTTGAGTCAGATCACCCACAAAAAAGCTATCGCGCATTTCCGTCTCGAAGTCTCGAAACAATTCTTTCCCCTATATTACGTATGGAGAAAGTAAAAACGGATGTGACAAAAGAAAACACCCACCATCGGTTGACCTATGTTTATCAAAAATTAATCAGCACTCCTTCCTTTAACAAAAATGTAAAATATAAAGTTTCGCGTTGATCTGATTAATATTTTTTTAATTAGAGCACCCACAAAAAGCTTACACACAGACATCATCGATAAAATGGTCAAAAAGTATTCAGGGGACCTCAAAACGTGTATATCCGTTGAAATCTCGAAGTCGATTTTTTTATACTACTATATATTTTTATACTACGTATATGGAGAAAGTAAAAAGGGATGTAACAAGAGTAAACACCCACTTCGGGATGACCGACTTTTACCATAAACTAATCAGTTCTTTTGCCTTTAACAAAAATGTCAGACAAAATTTCGCGTTGAGCTGATTAATAGTTTTTTAGTTTGAACACCCACAAAAGTAAAAAGCGTCCCTCGAGGAAATGTTTTGATGTACAAAATCGTAAAGTGGAACAGAATCCGTCATCCCGATGCGCGCTTTTGATGAGTCCTTTAGTCATGCGAAGATAAGCGGATGGATCGGAAGTGTGAGTAAAGAGGAAACGAGGAAGGATAGACTGGGAGAAGCGAAGGTCTCGTGGAGGTTTCTGCGAAAGGATGCGCGTGTGAAAGAGAATGATAAAAGCTCAGAAGATAAACGACGACGTGGCGTACTCCAATGATATTAGTTCCCTGCGGAAACATTTGAGAAGGAGCAACGAAACCGATTTTTTTGTCAAGTATGTTACATACAAAGGGTTCCTGTGGCGGGCATCAAGATATTTTCCAGAAAATCATGCAAGAACAACTACAATTTTCCAAAATGCGCGAATGATCCCGATTATAAACCAACCATCGAAACTTTTACTAGTCTTTGAAATGTACATAGAAAGAGATGTGATAATAAAATTAAAGTCTATGAACACACGAGCGTGACTCTAAGCGTCAAAGGAGGGAAACGTTCAAATGCCTTAGTGCATTGCTCCCCAACCTTTTTATTTCACGGCATACCTATAGATATCTTCATTCATCGCGGCATACCGAAATTAATTTCACTCGAAACTTTGTTGAAGATTTCTATAACAACATTAGAAAAGAATTAAAATAATAGACAACATCAGAAATAAATGAAAAATAAAATATTTTCTTAAGAAGGGAGTAAATTGTGGCTAAAATTCATTGAAAATCATTTTTATAATCCAGTGAATTTGTGAAATAAAACCAAAATTAATTTTTCAAATTTTTTACCTGTATCACTTTGTTCAGATGCAGTACAACACGTTTATAACGACATCGAAGAAACGGTGAAAATATTTTCCCTATAATGAAGGTCTTAATATCTAAAGATGACTGGAAACTTTATTAGATAATTTTATTAGTGAGAAACCTGTCTCTGTCTTGAAGAACAGTCTTTTAATGTTCGGGTCTATGGTGGAAAGAGCCACTCAAAGTTTCTGGTCGAGGTATTTCAGACACGATCTCTTATTATTCTTAATCAGCGATAATGTTGAAAAACTTAATTCACATAAATATGTTGTAGGAAACAGCAACAACACATCAAATGCACATTCACGAATGGTTGGGTTTCATTCCTCGCTTGCAGTCAAAACGCATCCAGAGACATATCATCTAACTTCGGGTTAAGACTGCAATCGTTCCTGAGTTCAGTGAAATCCCTCTAATTTTTAGGGAGAAATCATTAATTGATAAGTCCGCAAATGAAGAAACTTCTTACGCTCGTTTGTAGCATAAGAATTACAAACTCGGATTTTCCCTTGCATAAACTCCATGCGTCCCGCGGCACACTAAGTACTTCGTTACGGCACACCTGTTGGAGAACTGCCTTAGTGCACAGCTGTGCTCCCAAGTTTTGATGATATTGGTATTTCGGGATTAAGTGGTGAAATGTACCTGCAGTAAATTGTCTTATTTTCAGAATCTATGAGCAAAACAAAATTAGCATTTTTTGTCACATATTTTTACTTTCTCCATATACGTATAGGGGAAAGTATTGTATTCATGAAAAAAATCGACTTCGGATTTCAACGAAAATACACGTTTTGAAGTCTTACCCTTTGTGAGGTTCCTGATGTTTGGAGACTAGCACACGTCACACCCATTCATAAGGGAGGTGACAAAGAAAACCCCGAAAATTATAGGCCGATTTCTGTAACATCATTAGCATGAAAGATTTTGGAGCACATTATTGTTAGCAACACTATGCGTTATCTCAAGAGTAGATCGCTGTTAGTCAGCTGTCAACATGGCTTCAGAAAAGGCAGATCCTGTGACACCCAACTCGGTCTATTTGTGAATGATATTTTATTATGCGGCGAAAATAATAAACAGGTCGATGCAGTGTTCCTTGATTTTAGGAAAGCTTTCGACAAGGTTCCCCACCGTAAGTTGTTATTAAAATTGGGAAATCTTGGCGTTAATGTTAAAGTCATTAACTGGGTTCGCGCTTTCCTTTGAAATAGAAAACAAAAAGTAGTCATCCATGGTAAGTCCTCGAGTGTGGCAGATGTAGTCTCTGGAGTGCCGCAGGGTAGTGTGATCGGACCTTTGCTTTTCTTGCTTTATATAAACGACATCAGCTCAGTTGTAAAAAGTAATATCAGGCTTTTTGCGGATGACACCGTAGTCTATAGAGAAATTAGTGGTCCTAGCGACCATCGTCAGCTTCAGGATGATCTGGATGCGTTATCTATATGGTGCAAGGAATGGCAGCTAGAAATCAATCAAAAAAAGAGTAACGTTCTAAACTTTTGGAAATCTAGAAACCCATCGTCCGTATTTACCTACCCGATAGATGGTGAGAGCATTCCTGTTTCGTAATCCGTGAAATACCTCGGGGTAACCTTGAGACGTGACCTGTCTTGGGACACCCACATAAGACGAGTGATAGGTGCGGCAAATAAGAAGTTGGCTTTTGTGCGTAGAATAGTCAGGAAAAGCACGGAAAAGGTGAGAGAATCCTGTTATTTATCGTTGGTTAGACCTCAAATGGAATACGCAGCAGCGGTTTGGGATCCATATCAGAGGGGACTCATAAAGGATTTAGAAAAAATACAGCGACGGGCAGCTAGATTCGTGAAAAAGAATTACGATAAAAAACAGAGCGTTACGTTACTCATTGAAGAGTTGAGTTGGCCATCGTTGAATGATCGTAGATTACAGGCGAGACTTAAACTTCTAGATAAATATAGGTCGGAGATATTCGTAAATGAAATGAAGGATATTATTCGACAACCAACGTATATCGGACGGAGAAATAATGAGGACAAAATTCGCGAAATAGGTAGTAGGACAGAGAGGTATATGGAGTCCTTTTTCCCTAGGACAATACGTGACCACAATAGATAACAGTGAATAATAATTAGTTAGGAACTTGGCGCGCAGTTCCTACTGCCATGCACCATCAAGGTGACTTGCAGGGTAATATGTAGATGTAGATATAGCTTCCGCAAGTCCGTCAGAAGACAAATGATAAGCTTTTTGCTAGTTTTAATGATACCTGTCTCAGTATTCCTTCGTTTTTGACGAGCGGATACATATTCATCTAGACTTGTGCTGTTATTTACATTATGGAAGATATGATTTGCAACGCTAGATTTATCAAGTCGATTATGTTTATAATGTGCTAAATGTCTTTGAAGCGTGTAACCAGTTTCCTTCTGGTTTAACCTATATATTGTTTTGGACAGTGTGAACATTGTATTCTATAAATTCCTGATTTATCTAAGTTTTACGGTTTTGTCTTTCGTGTTGCCCAATAGATTCCTCAAATTGTGTGGGTTCATATAAGCTATTGTAATTTTCTTTTTCTTGAAGATCCTATCCAATCCCTTGTTTATTGGAGGAAAATGGGGTAGTTTTATATATTTATTGTCTTTTTATTTTCTATTTTGTGAGTGGTGGAGTTCAACAACGATTTTTTGGTAGTATGTATTTGGATCAATTTGTTAATAAGATTGTGGTGGTTTCCTAGTTTGGCAGCTGTTTCCTTTATGTATCTGAGTTCTTTCTCGTATCTGTTTTTATTAACGGGAACATTAACAAGTCTATGGGTTAAGAAGTGGAAAACGGCTGTTTTGTAGTTAATTGGGTGAAAAGAGTTATTAGGGATAAAATTATCTATGTTGCTTTTCTAAAAATATCAAACTCTAAGTGCTGTTTGTTTTTTATAATTAATAAATCTAGAAAGGGTAAGGTATTATTTCGTTGAAATTCATTAGTGAATTTTATTGAGGGATATATATCGTTTAGTTGGTTGACGAAGTCATCTAATGGTTAATGGTTTAGGTCAAAGATAGCGAAGATATCGTAAACGTATCTATACCATATCCTAGGAAAATATTTTAATTTTTCTTTACATATATTTTCAAAAGAGAAACTTTATAAATTATAAGTGACTTTTTAATGGCGGTTAAAATATAACATTGTACTAAATGTCATAATTGTATATTTTGTTATATAAGAAATCCCTGGTCATAAAATACAATTAGGGAAAGAGGGTGCGGTTGGGAGGTTAGAGTGGTATACGAAAATGTTGAAAATTAGCAAGGGGTACATTACCGAAAAGGTTTGAGAACTGCTGCGATAGAGGGTAACGAATTTGAAATAAACTATTGTCGGTAGGGATATATGTAGGACATATATATATGCGCACCAAAAAGAAACTAAATGCCGGCAAAATAAAATCTGTTTGTTAACGCAAATAAAATAATGTTATTACTCTTTCGTACTATTTCTAGCGCCATTATAAAGTTTAGAAGGGTTGATTTTCACAATTAAACTGGATAAGCTAAAAATTTAATGGCGAAATATTGATAATTTCATTCTCGAGCTCGTAAAAAATGTATATAATTTAGCATGGAAAATTTTAAGCAATAGAAATCGATCGCCAGTCGGAGACGTTCCCTCTGAAGCAGCACGATCGTTTCAACTTAAGATCCTCGGCTTTAGATGTCATTCAAATGTTCATTGTTCATAAACCTTGAATGTTTAAAACATTTTCTACTATATTTCAGCACTAGGAAGTTGATACAGGTCGGATAGACTCGAATTCAGCATAGAAGCATGTAGTTCTCAAGAGGACTAAAGAACACCTTGCAAGAGAACGCATTCTCCGACAGCTCAAATGTGTTCTGGGCTTTGCATGACTTTGCAATCACATAATAGGTAAAACATAATTTGATGCTCCCTTTTCTTAAATGAATTAGTTGAACTTGATAAACCTTGGGTTTTAACGAGTTTAGAATATTCTATTGCTTTTCGTAGAACTTTCGGAGATTTCATTTTATATACGAGCTGTTTATCACCGTATTAAAAAAAATTCCTTGTCCAATAAAATATTTACTTTCTGTTTTTATTGAACAAAAGTCGTATGTGGTAAATGTTCGTATGAATTTAAACTTCAATGAATAACGCATAAAAGAATAAAACCTATTTCAGAAATTATTCTGTTGGAATGTAACTGAATGAAAACAGTGTATTCAAACATTGCAGAATTGGAAGATCTCAAACTTTGATCCATGAATTTCACAGTGAGGTTAAAAATCATGGCTTGCATGACTTTTAAATCATCTAATAGGTAAAACACAATTTGATGATCCCTTTTTTGCGTATTCTTCTCTTATAGTAATAAATTCAATACCACAAATATCATTTAAGCGCGTAGAAATTTTTTCAAATTTGGAAAAAACATGAAAATTTAATAATAATCGATCGCCGGTCGAATACTTTCCTCTTGGAACAACACGATCTTTTCAATTTTATTCCCGCCACATTTCAAGTCACGCAGACAATTACTGTTCGCGAACTTTAAACTTTTTAAGACTTTTCCACTGAACTGTGCTTCTAGCAGATCCATACATATCGGTCAGACCTGTATTCGGTTTAGAAGTATGAAGACCTCGATGGGAATTAATAGTACCTCACAAGATAACTCATGTCTTGACTGCTCGAAAGTGTTCTGGACATTATCACCCTTGCTGAAAGTCTGCAGGCTCTTTGGACTCGCACCTTTCACGCGACAATCATGGCGACAACTCCAAAGTGGTTGCTAGATACAGCGTTGCGGTTTACTTGGTGTTTATCTGTGCTATGTTGTGGGACGTGAAATACACCATCACACATATGGAAGACATTAATCTAGATAAGGTTTTGTTCGTATACTGTACAAATCTGGCGTATGTCGTAGCATTGTGCAATTGCTTGGTTTTATTTATACGCCGATGGTTGGTATACGGGGTGTTGGTAGATTTGATGAAGTTTGATGATGGACTTGCTTATCTAAAGAACTGTATCGACTTGTATACCTTTCGCAAGGACATTAGAAGGCAAATTTTTTGTTTTTGGTTTTATTTAGTGACATATACTCTTCTGAGATTTCCTTCGTTTTGGAAAAGTAGCTACGTATACAAGTATTTTACTGGTATTTACACGACCGCCAGTCTGTTCTTGATCCAGCTGCATCACTATAATATCTTGAGGCATCTGAAATTCAGATTGTCTTGCTTGAATGAAGACATACTTCGGACGCTTTCGAAAAATGACTTCGCAGGTTCGCCGTCGAAATATTTTGGAATGGCACTGACGAAGCGATGTCAGCTGTGGAAGTCTCTCTACCTTGACGTCTACAAGATCAGCATTGCCGTTAACAAGATATTCGGAAGTGTGATCTTGGTAAACACCACGAACTCTCTGCTGATCATGGTGATTTCGATTTTATTCATCGTGGTGGAATTTTTGACGGGTGTTGAATACTTTCCAAACCTGGCTCTAAAGATGTCGGTCATATTTTGGGTTACCTTCGAAACTTTTGCAGTGGGTCTCATCGTGCTCTGCTGCCAATACGCATCTGAGAAGTTAATACATATATTATATATATTAATTTATTGTTATTAACATATAAGGCAGTGTGGGCATTCTTTTCTACATAGCGGGCCACCTTGCAGTTTGCGAATACTTTGGCGGACCGCATTGGATTTTGTAAATGTTTTTGTGCCCCGGATTAAAGTTTAAAGAAAAGAAGTAACCTAGATATTCTGGTATACATGTGAAAATTATGATTTTGGAGTTGATATTCCAGAATTGAAAGTTTGTCATAATTTTTCCGAAAAATATGAATTTGGCTGTTAAATTTTGCGGATCGTTCTTTCATCAAAGCTTCGCGGGCTGCATAAAATGCTGTTGGAGATCACATCCGGCCCGCTTGCTTAGATTTTTATTAGAAATTTTTTAAACCGTTATATGTTTAGGATTTTGAGGAAATGCATAATTTCATTGGGATATTCCTAGAACCGTGAGACGTTCCTTTGTGTGTCACGTTGAATAATTCGAGAACGGGATGCATGATTTATACAATTTTTTTTTAAATATTCTGGTATATAACTCTTGCACCGGTGGTGTAGTGGCTATAGTGTTGGCCCCGCCAGCTAAAGCAACACCCGGTTCGAATCCTGTAGGATTTTTTCCGAGGAAACCCGGCCCCCTATTTGTGCGTATTGAAATTAAAAGATGCGTAGGAGCCAATGAAAAGAAGAGAAATGAGGTACGCACTCAAATCAACACTCCGTCCTTCGGAAGGGACGTTAAAACTTTTGGTTCCTTGATTGGCACATTCTTCTTGCTTCTACGTTTGGTAGTTCTTGAGTTATAAATGCACAAACAAAAATGCAAACAAATTCTTCAAAATAATTATTAGTAGAGATAGAGAAGTAGAGATTGGGATACGAACTCGGGACATAGACGTAAATGGGGTGAAAAGAATAAACTTGTTTTTTGCATCAAAGAGAATTAGGTGGCCGAATAACCGCCCGAGATTCAGATTTTTGCGGTAAGAAATCTTAGTCAACATAACAACGCACATTGTTGCAAGCCAAAAGCTTTAGTTTGGCGAAGATAGGATTTACGTATTTATATGACCGAAGCATATGGTATCGGAGAGAAAGGGGTTGGGTAGGTAGTCAGCGTGATAGGGGTAGTGGAGGGGGAAGGAGGGAAATAGGAGAGGTTGGGAGGAGCAAAGAGTTGGCAGGGAGGGGGAATGGCAGGAGTAGGGAGGGTTAAGGGAGGAAGCAGGTTGAGGGTTGGGAGGGGAAGAAGAGAGAGCTGGGAAGGAACAATGTGGGGGGTGTAGATGGTAGGGAGGAAGTAGACAGGGCAGGAAGGGATATTAAAAACAAGAAAGGCGAGTATTCAATATTTCTTTCGGTTTAGTGCTTTTAAAGTAATTTTTCCCGATCGTTTTAAAGAGAATGTCATGTGCTAGTATATTTATATCAACGAATTTCTTACGATTCTCTCTTTTCTTTTATGGTTTCCTATTAAATTTTAATGGGCATTTTCTCTGGATATTTAGTCAACAATGATATTATTAAAGCAGGAATCTTTGGCATTATGTCGTCGAATTTCAAAAAATGACATTACCTCATGCTCACATTTTAGTTATCCTTACTGGTGGTGAGGATTATAACATGTAAATTTTGTGCTCCACAGGATGTATGTGATCAAATGTCAATGTCTTTCTTTTAAAAAAGTTAGTTTTTTACTACATACAAGTATAATAATAACGTGAAGATAATAATGCGCAATTTTTGTGCACCAAGAGTAGCTAGTTTCTAATGAAAGATGTGGTCCTGCCTGGTTTTTATATGGGAACAGCCCTTTTGCAATGTAAGCAGTGCCACTTCAATCTATCTATAGATAGATATAGGATATATTCTACTGCAATAGGTAATATCTTCATCACGAATTCTTTCACTAGATTCTCAAGTAAAACCTTAGACTTAGAATTCTCTGATCACCTTGGGAAACTTGTATAAATTCAAACAGTATATAAGAAATTGACAAAGACTTATGAGTACAAAATACGATATACCTCAGCCAAAATTGATGTCTTCCTTCATTGACTCTCAAACATTGATTGGCTCACTGTATATTAAGCAACTACAGTAAATGAAAAATTTAATGATTTTTATGAAATATTTCTCTATCGCGTTAATTACTCATTTCCATTAGTGGTTAAAGAAACAAGTTACTGCAAAAATGGATCACTCCAGAACTAATACGAATGGATAGACATTTATGTGATCTCCATGCCAAAGCAAAAACATTTAAGGATACAATATTAATGACAAACTACAAATCTTCACTATAAAAAGCTAATAATAACAGCAAAAAAATATTACAACGATAACTACCTCGATAAAGCCACATGCACTATTAAAACAGCATGGCAGGTAATTAAAAACTCTTTACAATCAAACAATTCTCTGATTGAGAACTTTCTATTACTTCAAGACAATAACATAATTACAAACCCCTTAGAAATAGCTAAAATAATCAAACAATCATTTCTGTTACTATCCAAAAACATATCCTAATAAACTTCCAGCTGTAAAAGATTCTGAGATGGTAGATTTTCATAACACATCCAACATATATGCACAATATTCCTGAAACAAGTTGATAAAAATGAGGTTGAAACTACTCTGAAGAGAATAGGCAAAAAACACTCAGCAGGAGGAGATAAAGTTTCAGGTTCAATGCTGTTAAAATCAAAACAATATGTTATAGATCCCCTTGCATTATAAATGAATCATTAATGTGGTATTTTTCCTTCCAAACTAAAAAATAGCTTGATAATACCCATACATAAAAAGAATGATAAACAAAATCCAGATAACAACAGATCAATATCTCATCTATCATCCTTCTCTAAATTATTTGAAAATATAATGACAAGTCATCTAACCGCTTTCCTGGAAAATCATAACCTTATAAATCCATCACAACATGGTTTTAGAAAATAAATGTCTACCATATTCCAACTTCTATCACAAGTATACTATACTCTTGACCAAAAATATTAAGCTCTAGGCATGTTCTATGATTTTCATAAAGCTTTTGATGCAGTTGATCATAAACTATTATTCAAAAAGTAGTACACACTGGGAATAAGGGAAGTGCCCTATACTGGGTAACTTCCTTTATGACTAACAGAATCCAAAAGGTAACATTACCATACATAAATGGGAAATAGATAAACCATATCTCCTCAGATTGTATAAATATATATGATCAGTTATTGGGCCACTTTTGTTCATGATTTACATAAATGATATCAACATCAACCAATCCAAAGGAGTTGAATCAATCTTTGCAGATGACATTTCTCAAATACCCACAGATCTAATCATAGACACTGAACAATCCATATGAAAATTGGAAACATGGCAAACAAAAATCTTCTTAATGTAAATATCTCAAAAACTACCAATTTACATTTTCATCCATACCAAGCAAGACAAATTGCTCTCAAAATTAACATCAACAATAACTTCATCAAAAAATCATCCCAGACTAAATTCTTAAGTCTAAACATATCAGACACCCTATATTGTATGAAACACATTCAAGCAGTTACTAATAAGGTCAACCAAACCATATTCATCATAAGATCACTGTGTGACAAGATTACTATGAGTTCTCTACTCATGCTTTACTATAGTGATGTTCACTGAATTCTGAGATATGGCATAATTTTTTGGGGTTCATCGCCCCATATGGCCTGACTATTTATAACCCAAAAACGAGTCATACGAACAATTTATAAGTTAAATAAATATATATCATGCAAACCAAAATTCATAGAAAATAAAATTATGACTCTTTCTTGTACGATATATTCATTTATGAGTCTGTAGCATTTATAAAAGAGAATTCTCATCTTTTTATCCAAAATTTTACCGTACATGATTACTTTACAACAAATAAAAGTGATAAACATGTAAAATCATAATACTTAACCTTATCAAGACACCATACTAATATTATGTATGGTATACTTTTTAACTAATTACCTAATGAAATAAAAGATATATACAACATAAATATATTTTTAAAACAAGTTAAAATGTATCTTGTAAAAAATGTATTTTATAGATTTGACGAATACTTACAAAAACTGTAACAGGTATTAGGTATATATTATAATGTATATTACTAATTCTATCCTTTCGTAACTGTGCAAGTTCAGAATGAACTCATTTGATGAAGTTACAACAAAAATCTGCCCATTAATTTGTTTTACATCATTCTGCACTTTTTCAAGTTTTTTATGACAACCGTAAAAATACCTACAACAAATACAAATACAAGAAAAATCAGCAAAACACATGGTTGTGAGCTCATACAACAGCAACGAAAATGAATTGGAGAAAAGTTTTCTATTTCCTTAAAAATTAGTAGTGCCTTTGGTATTTGTTCTATTTCTGAAAAGTAGCGAGTATTTACAAAACATTTGTTAATTAAGTTAGCTCATTAAAGAGTACATTATTTTAAACTTATGAGTCAACATCGTACGAGTACTTTACTTTGGGAATAATTCCTCTCATGTCTCTTTATATCTCGCATTATTGATGATTGATGTATACTTATCGCCTTTAGAAGTGGTATGTAACACGCTTTCGTTTGAAATCGAGACATGTTATGACATGTTTCTTCGAGTTGAACAATCGATTGGCAGGAAAAAGCATCAGCGTAAGTTTATTATCCTCACAAGAAATTAATTTCTATCGCATAAATGTCCCTTGCGAGTCAATGAATGGCATTTGGGGTTGCCGATAAGCTGCGCTGAATTTTTAAAATTTTCGATAAAATAAAGTAACCGCCACACGAAAATACCCTTATTTGTATTTTGTGCACGAAAATCTCATGTCATCTTATCTGTTACAATCTATATGAACATACTTATTGCATATCTCAAGTTCTGTCTGTAGACTTATAGTTAGGGAATGAATTTTTCGGGTTAAAAAATCAATTCGGGGATAATTATCGGATTTTAATAGTTTTTATTAAATCTGGGTTAATTCGGGTATGAATTAAAGAAATAATTTTAAAAAATAATATTTTTAATTGGTATTTTTATAGTTAACTTATAATATCATTTCCATAGAAGGTGTTTTTTCATTTGTGTTACGTCTTTATGGAGTTTGTAAATGGCTAAAAGACCGCTCAACGTCACAGCTACCTGTTGGAATACATAAAAGCATTAAGATATACTTACTCAACTCAGGATATCAAACTTGAGCATCAATCCAAAATCGCAAAATATCCAAATCTAATTTTTTTGGGGACGGTTCTAACAAATAGGCTTTAAATTCAGTTTTGATTTCCTCCGTTAAATATGAACTGAAACTGAATAATTCATGCCCACCCGTATTTGGGACTAGCATAGATTTATTAAATGCGAAATTTCGACACAATATATTTGGTACCAGCGACATTTGGTCACACATTAAAATTTGTATCAGCGACTTTTCGTCATTGAAAATAATTGGCAACTGCGACTTTACATCACAAAATTATTTTCGTCACAAATTACATTTCGTCAGACGTATCGTTTGTGGATTCTTTCTGGAAACATAGGCTTCATGGGTATCAAAGTACTCGGGACGATACGTATTTCGGAAATTTATTAAAATCCCGCAAGTTTCATCGGAGTCAGCGGGGGGAGGGGTAGGGGGATAGAGGTTTCTTTCTGGGAAAACGAGATTCATGGGTATCAAAGTACTTGGGAAAATACGTATGTTGGATTTATATGTATATCCAGCATGTTTACTTGAAATCGGCATGTGGAGTGGGGAAAGGGGGTTCTTATAGCCATCCGCCCGTCCATCCGTATGTTAAAACTCGAGAACCGATGGACGTATTTTGAAGAAATTTGGTATTTGAGAGTTTTTGTAAAATTTGTCTTCCGATTTAAATTTTGGTTCAAAAAGGACAAAAATTACGACCACTTGGCATGAAGACCTACATGTAGCTTACAATGTTCCTGCTTCATCTCGGGAACCACAGGACGTATTTTGATGAAATCAAAGGAGCATAAATCCATTGGGGTGGGGAATAACGAAATTTCTCTCAGAAAATTAGATATCTCACGGCGCATCATCATCTGGATATGTTTTGCTCTTGTAACAACAGGAGTGTTTCAAGAAGCTTATCTTCAAATGCATCGGAAATGAGCGTAAAGTTTACCTATCTATCAATTATATTTTTTAAAACAATATTTGTCTTTAGGAATTTTCTATTAAAACTTGAGTACAGAAAATCGCTATGGAGTAAATATATTCCCAAATCATAGATTTCAAGTTTATTCCTAGGGCATAATATATATATCTAAATATTTGAAAGCCACATGCCAAAATTCAGCTCTTCATTGAAAAATTGCTGTCTGCTGTATAACAACATCAGCTGCCTCTCAAAAGGATTGGATCTCCCTGGCCAAATCATCTGCCAGAAATTTTTACCCTTAGTTCGAAAGGAATTAAATAAGCAAAATAATCTACTATTCGACGAATATTATTATGCTGATGCATTTTAACTCCTACACTGCCCACAAAATAAGTGCTTTGTCATTTCAGTAGAAAATGCACCTTTCCAATGATGGCCATCTATTCACCGCCAGTAAGAATCCCATTTCATTCGAAGATACAATCCAAACAAAACAGATAATGTTGATAAACACTCGAACGAATTGAAAGAAGAGTATAAAAGTAATGTCTAGATACGAGACAAGATGACGACTATCGATTAGCGATTAGAATAAACATATTTTAGCAGCTGTCGAATATACGTTTTGCAAAATAAACGGTAATGGATATAAAATGGACTTCTGTACTTGGCTGGCAAAATCGAGTTCCTTTTCTCCGGAAAGAGAACGCAAAACTCTCTACGTACTCACTTACCTTGTCCTTAAATAGTAGAGAGGAAAACATTTCCCATTATAGATTTAGAAAGGTTAAATTTTCGTAGTACGGATTAATAATATAATGTTTGAGTTTGAACAAATTGATGAATTTCATAGCACGGAACGAGGAAATTTGAAAATTCAATAAAATTCGAAGACCAGTGAAATGTGTTCCTCTTTAAGAAACACTATCCTTTCAATTTAAGAGGACTTGATATAGACAGTAATCGATTAGAAGAAGCGAGACGGGCATTTTCGCCCAGTTTTTGTTCGTGCCCTGTCAAGTGGAGATACTCAATAATCGTCTCCTATTTATAAGTTAGCCAAATTATTCCTGCCCATGAGCAAGGCACATGTTAAGAATTTAAACATTAATTCACTCGTTGTAAGGTTGTACAAGTTGGTTAGGCTGAATTTCAACACAAAACATGCATCTCTGGAGGAGATTGAAAAACAGCTTGACAGAAATCGCATCTCGAGATTATTCGGAATTGTGTGAAAAGGACGTGTTCTGGACATTAGCACCATTTCTGAAAGTATGCAGGGTCTTCGGACTCAAAGCCTTCCCATTGAAACATCAACTCGATGGGGGTAATAACGTCACCAATCGCATTGTTATGTACAGCATGGCGGTTTACCAGATAGCTACCTGCACTATGTTGTGGGACTTAAAATACACTGTCACAAATATGAAAGATGTTTATCTCGAAAATGCCGTTACGATTTATTTGACATCGATGGTGTATTTCATTGCAATATGCAACTGCTTCGTTTTATTTATCCGCCGATTTATGATACACAATGTATTGGAAGATTTGGTGAAGTTTGACGAGAGAATTGCCAGTCTGAAGATCCTTATCTGCTCTCATAGTTTTCGCAAGAACGTCAGAGGACAAATGTATATTTTCTGGTTCTATTTACTCATAATTGTAGTTATGTACAACAGTTATTCTTCGGTGTACTCTAGGGAACACGGAATCTATAAATGTTTCGCTGTTATTTACACGGCCTCCAGTGTGAGCCTGATAAGGATGCAGCAGTATAATATCTAGAGGCATTATAAATTGAGGATGACCTGCTTTAATGAGGATATACGTCGAATATCGTAATTTGTTTTCTCAAATAGGCCGTCGCAAAGACCCGGTCTTTCGTTTGCTAAACGATGTAAAATGTGGAAGTCTCTTTTCCTTGATCTCTACTATGTCAGCTTTGCCGGAAACAAGATCTATGGAAGTGTTATCTTGCTCAATACGGCATGCGCATTAGTCGATGTAATAGGGATGCTTTATTTCCTCACTGCGGGCTTAATGTTGGATTTTCCATACTACTATAACCGCTCTGAAATGATTATGCAGATTTTTTGTGCTGTTTTCGAAGCTTTTGGAGTGGTAACCTTCGTGCAGTCGTGCCAATCCGCAGCTTATGAGGTAAATTGCATAAATAGAACATGTTTAAAATCTTGATATAAATATTTTATTGATAAAGTTTGATATTTTTCCTTTGCAAATGCATAAGTACTAAAAAGAATGATATTATAAGATAAATTCTTTCTATGATTTGATGGATAAAAATGCAATCATGGCTGCTACTTTACTAGAAATAGAAAATATACTTTCCGTCTTATCTCGTAATGTATTAGCCCTACAAAAAGTCTTCAAATAGAATTTGTAGAACTTGTCAAATAGAATCTTTCTTTCCAAATATATTTTAATCGAAAGTGTAGCCGCTTTCAAGAAAAACAAACAAAAATCTCGTACTTCACGTTTCATTTGGATTACCCCCCCCCTTATTTTAAACAAATACAGTTCATAGCAAATGAAGTAAATAAGATTTTCTATAAGTATATGTGCACTTAATTTTCACGCTTTTCCAGTATTTAGTAAATGAAAGGAAATGAATTATCTTCGGAGACGAAATGAATTTAAGGGCGTTAATTTTCCTTACGCAAACAAACACCGTTTGTAAGTAAAAAATTGGATTATTTACCACAAAGAAATGAACGTGAACCTAAAGTTTACTATTACTCATTTAGTGTGAACTATATAACATATGAAATATAGAGAAAGTATTGTTTTCATGAATAATATCGAATTCCAGATTTCAACGGAAATACATATTTATTATCTTGTAAACACGTTTTTACTATTTTTCTGATGATATCTGTATGTGATAGGATTTTTTTGGGCACTCTCACTCAAAAACCTACACTCATATCAATACCAAATTTTTTATTTAGAAAGAGTAGGAAGTTTATATAAAAGAGCTTGTTCGGATTTGACAACAATCGCTCAACCGGGAGTAGATGTTTACACTAGTCATGTTTTGGTTTTTGGCAAATAACTCTTTTAAATCTTCATAATTGTAAATGTTGTTTATTATAATCTTCCTAGATAATAATATTCTCTATAACGTTTCTTTGAAACATTTTTTCGTAGAACTCATAGTTAAGGAGATATTCTATTTATTTAAGATTTGCTTTTATTTTTGATGAATAAATCTAAAGAGATTTAAAACTAAATATTTTAGATGCCACAACCACACCACCTACAGGCGACTATTGTTAACTCTTTACGCTCCTTTTTATTTTCTTAATTATTGGAGCTTCGGAGCTATATCCAATATCATAAGACACGGTTTTAGTTGAGTTTTATTCTTTGTAAAATCTATAAATTTTTTTCGCAGTTCCTTAAACTAATAATTATCATGTAACCTATTTGGAATTTAAGAAACATTAGAGGTATGGAGAAAATCATGTGGTGGCCACATTTGATTTTTTGACATGATTTTATAAATCTAGTAGAAAGTCTCTGCCATGCATCTTTTTCCTCTTTTTATAAGGGTATATGGTCTTGTTTGAAATAAGCATTCTCAATATCCAGAAGCTTGTACGAAATAGTCATCCCACCTATATTGATTAAATAACCTGGATATGGTTCAGTAGTTGATAGTTCAAACACTTTGGCTCCAAATTGATCAGTGGTAAAAAACTCCTTCAGCCAAAAAATTATAGGATAGTCCCTATGCATTTTGCCCACCAAGTGGGCATCCTCTGGGGAGATCCTGCCTTGGCAGTGAACAGGGTTCAACTGCAAAGAAATTATAGGAAAAGGTTATAAAGAAGACCGAAAAACATTTGAGGATCGAAAAGAATTTTGGGCGTCGATGTTGTTAAGTTCGGTCAATTTATATAAAGTTTTATAAAAATCAGTATCTGTATTCATGAGTGTGTTTCTGTTTTTGTAAATATGCAGATTTTCTAAAGAGTTGAGAGAATTGTTGGCTGAAGTTAACAATGTTAAATCCTGCAGGTGTATACTGTGTCCAGTTTCGAGGATATGAGTGGCTAGGCTTGATTTCTCAAAACGATTGTGTTTTTAATGAGCCAAGTGTTCTTTGAATTGTGTTATTACCTTTCGTCTGGTTTGTCCTATGTACATTTAATTGCAGTGTGAACATTGTATTTTATAGATTCCGGATTTGTTCAGATTTTCCGTCAAAACAAATATTGAGGAAGATTTGAGAGTAAAACCAAGTAATGAAACCAGATTAATTTTTATCTTAGTGTTTAATGTTATGCCATATTTCTTTTCTTCCCAAATATATAAATTTTTTCTTCATCCTTTATCGATAAATCAAGTCAAATTTACGAAACAAATTGAGTTCCCGGACTTTGAAATCCGTTTAGGCGATTAAAAGTATCTTAGTACGACATTGAAAGTGTTGTTTTAATATAACAAGTCCAATTGGCTTTATTGATGCATACAAATTTTCAGTTTAAAGAAAATAAATATGTACATATAATGTTCAAGGAAGGAAAGTTAACAATTATAATTTTTTGTCAAATTAATGAATTGTAATAGACGTTTTCTTATTGTACATTCTGAGATATAATTCACGTTACTAATTTTCAATGTTAATGAAAAACTAATTTCGCTGTCTGTAAAATATAGAGAAAACGGAGAATAAATAAAACGTTTCTATAGAACGAAAGCGCTTAAAATTGCACATTAAAACTGTCTTCCACCTACCTTTCGAAACAATTTGCCAGATTTATTTGCTTTATTTTAATATGTAATCATAAGAGAAATGGTGTTTTCAATTCCGATATCTTGGAAACTAGATTAATTTTATAATATGCACAATTATTTCTACACCGTAACGGATGTCGGATGGTTGCATTCATGTTTATCAAATTGTCGTTGATACTGCAAGATAAGGAGTGTCTGGAGACTAGACGAAAAGATGACTGCCGATAGTTACTTATTGCAAAAGTATACTAGCTGTCGTGGACTAGAGTCGATTCACACGCTAAAGGAGCAGTTTTCAACGGGGGGTACATGTACCCCTGAGAGTACAAAATTTCATCCAGGGCATACAGAGTGACAAGGATCTCGACAGATCCAGCAGTGCGTCGATTCAGATCTGAGAAAAAATTTTAAGGGGAAATTAAAATTATTTTAACTTAAATGGGTGTAGAGTGAGTGAGGATCAGTACACAAGACGTTCTTAGTATACAAAGTTTTAACATTGTAAGCAAGGGTTTTGCTAGTGAATACGAAGAAAGAGAGAGATATGAATCGCCGATTATTTAATCATCTTGAGGGGTTAACCAATGCTGATAAGGACTGCATTTCGATACGTCTCCGAGAAGTGGGATGAAAGAGTTACGATGTTTATGACATCTCCTCTCTGCACGCATATGGTTCTTCGGATCTACTAGCTAATAATTTTCATCCATGCGTGAGCGTTTGTTGACACATACATAGCGAAGGGAAGAACCGTAATTGTCATTTTTGAAATATCAGACAGTAATATAAGCCGTGGCCTGTTTATTAAACAATTCATAAACAAACCCTTTCAAAGATATCTTGACCATGGCTAGAGATTGCTTTTGAATTTAAATAGCTTTTAAATCTATACCTCGCATATCATTGTGCGATGCAGTAAAAGTCGTAAACTTCATTAAAAGTTGTACCTTAAATTCTCGTATTTTCAAAGTTACGTGCGAAGAAATGGTTTTCACTTACAAAGCGTTGCTAATTCATACAGAAATACAGTGGTTATCTCGTGGAAAAGTTCTGACTCCCTTGTTTGAATTAAGACGTAAAGTTGAACGATTCCTTGCAGAAATTAAATCTGTAAATTGCATGCATATTAATGGAAGGTGCAGCAGTAATGAGACTTTTTTGTTTTTTATTAATAAAAACACTTTAAAATTTCGTGCTGCATTGCTGTTTTAAAGTGCATTCATTTTTGTTTTTTTATATAAGTAAACATAAAAACAATCTAAATTCTGTATGACCTTGGTGCCTCTTATAGTCCGAAGAGTCTTATGGTCACATAGATATTGTAAAAAATTAGTAAATCGTCTTTATAAATTATAAGTGACATTTTAATGGCGGTTAAAATATAACATTGCACTAAATGTCATAATTGTATATTTTGTTATATAAGAAAACCCTGGTCATAAAAGGCAATTACGGAAAGAGTGTGCGGTTGGGAGGTGAGGGCGGTATACGACAATGTTAAAAATTAGCAAGGGGTACATTACCGAAAATGTTTGAGAACTGCTGCGCTAGAGGGTAACGAATTTGAAATAAACTATTGTCGGTAGGGATATATGTAGGATATATATGTATGCGCGCCAAGAAAAAACTCAATGCCAGCGAAATAAGATCTGTGTGTTAACGCAAATAAAATAATATTAGTACTCATTAGTACTATTTCTAGCGCCATTATAAAGTTTAGAAGGGTTGATTTTCACAATTAAACTAGAAAAGCTAAAAATTTAATAGCGAAATATTGATAATTTCACTCTCGAACTCGTTGAAAATGTTCATAATTTAGCATTAAAAATTTGAAAATGTAATAGAAATTGATCGCCAGTCGGAGACGTTCCTTCTGAAGCAGCACGATCGTTTCAACTTAAGATCCTCGGCTTTAGATGTCATTCAAATGTTCATTGTTCATAAACCTTGAATGTTTAAAACAATTTCTACTATAGTTCACTACTAGGGAGTTGAAACATGTCGAATACACTCGAATTCAGCGTAGAAGCATGAAGTTCTCAAGAGGACTAAAGAACACCTTGCAAGAGAACGCATTCTCTGACAGCACGAATGTGTTCTGGGCTATATCACCGTTGCTATAAATTACCTTGATCGTGCACTGGACAATGGTGATGCATGTCGTAGCATTGTGCAACTGTTTGTTTTTATTTATACGGCGATCATTGGTACACGGTGCGTTGGTTATGTTGGTGTAGTTTGATGATATTACCATTGTGAGGATCTGCATGGAAACATAGCTTCCGCAAGAGCGTCAGAAGACAAATGATCGCCTTTTTCTATTTTTAATGATACTTTTCTGAGTATTCCTTCGGTTTTGACGAGCGGATACATATTCATCTAGTCTTGTGTTGTTATTTAAATTTTTGTTAATTTTTTTTATTTAGCTCCTGCACTACGATATCTTGAGGTATCTGAAAGTGAGGTTGACCTCCTTGAATAATGACATGCGACGGAACGGGTCAATTTGTACTTTCGCATGGTTGCCGTCACAACGTTGCGGAATTGTGTTTCCAAGTCGATCTAAAGTGTGGAAGTCGCTCTACCTTGAACACTGGAAGATCTGTCTCTCCGTGAACAAGATCTTCGGAAATATAATGTTGCTAAACGCGACGAGCGTTTTGTTGGTCATAGTGATGTCGGTTTTCTTCTTTGTAGTGGAATTTTTAACGAGCGTTCAATACTTTCCAATCCTTGCTGTAAAGACGTCCTTCGTAGTTTTTGTTTCATTTGAAACGCTTGGATTGGCTTTCCTTGTTTTCTGCTGCCAAGACGTATCTGAGGAGGTGAAACATTTTTAATTGTTCTTTTAATAGTTAGTTAATTAGTTGAAACTTGTTTCCACCAAATCATATGTGAATTATAAACGTGAAGTAAGTTTTATAGATATACGTCATGTGACATGAATGTTATAAGTACTTACCACTTAGCTTTCTTGTGCTTGATGCCGCTCATATAAAAATGGAATTCATTTTTCTCTTTTTCTTAATAGAAATTAATAATCAATTCGTTTTATGAGCAGCGCTTGTACCGTACTTTACCTCCCTTTACAATCTAAATTCATGCGTACAATATTAGCTTCATAGTTTTCTGACGTTTGAATGAAAATTTTACTGACAATAAGTAAGCATAGTACAGTTAGTATGACTGGAATCTTTAGTTAGCAATGAGATTTTTTTATCGCTAGGAATAATTTCTTATATAACATTCAGTTAGAGTTAATGGAGAATTTTTCTCTTTTGAGAGAGACTGAAATAAGATGAAGACTGTAGAGATGTCAGTGAGGTAAGGTAGGAAAGGTCGTGTTGCAAATAAAAATTTAGCTACATCATTAGTATATGTTGCATGATTTAAATTACCATTCTCAATATTCATGACATCGAACAGTATAGTCATAACTGTATAGTATGCTTTTAAAGGCACTCCTTGCATTCCTATATATACGTCGACCGTGAGATAATTCACAACTTTATCGGAAGAATATGTCAAATCAAATTTAACCTAATTTAACAGGCACTACAAAATCGATGACTTATCTATCGAGCAAATGTTTATGAGGTTTTGCCGTACACAATAAAATAAAGCAACTGCGACACGAAATCTCGCGTATTTATTGTTTCTGCACGAAATATTTACGCCAGTTTTATGTTTTTTGTCTATACAGTAAACCCTCGTTAACTCAAACTCGGCTAACACGAACACTCGGTTTACGCGAAAAAATATTTTCCCCGTCATTGAATGTATGGATTAATGTATGTGAGTTGGTTAGTTATCACGAAATTCGCTTAAGACGAACTTTGAACAAAATTTGGGGACCAAGAACTCAAGTAATCTGCTAACACGAATACTTTTGTTTAGTCAAACGTATTTTACAGCTATATGACATTATTTCCAGTGTGTGGAGAGGTTGTTTGTGTAAACACTTCAATACGCGCATGCCATGGGATTCTATGATCGGTGATTCAGCAACTGTCTTCTATTCAGGCTCTACCTACCTTGACACTTCAGTATATTTTCATCTTTCATTGCTTCAACATAGGTGTTTGCATTCCCTGTGGTACTTTTTTTAGTTGAACAGATCACCGAGGAAGAAAGGAAGGAAATTATTTTGCCTGTTATCATTATTCACGATGAGCAATAGTATGCCTTAATGCAATCGCAACTCTAATGATGTACGAATGCTAAATGCTCAATTTCGCAAGGTTCTGAGAACATACTACGCTTCTGCACCGTTTACCACGCCTGAGAGAACATGGCTGTGCAGAGACAGACGTGTTTTTCTCTCACTACAAGAAATGGAACTCAAAATTCGGGTAAGCTATTGAGTGTCATCAATCAAATTTTATATTTCGTGTTTGATCTTCATCTCGCCGAATAAAATCGCAGGCCAGGCAATTCCAGCATTGTCCTCTTTTTCTTTCCAAAAATCATGTCATATTTAACAGATCGACTATAGCTCTACCAATAGTATTGCTTTCTGATTGTGAAAGAGGGAAACGACCGTGCTTCACCGGCTTCCAATGTTAGAGAATATTTTTGTGTGTAGAAACTCAATCATATAAACGAATAGCACAAGCTACAAAAAAAGCCAAATCACCATGGAAAAATATTCCCACACGATGTGAATTAGAAATCAACAGCCTTCTATATTTATGGAGCAGGAAAGCTGAAGGTATTATATTGGTGGGAACTACTCATCCTCTTTCACTTACGGGCAGATCGACGGTTAATTTAAAAGGTAAAATAATCTTTAGAATGCATGAAAGCAGTGGCGTAGCGATGTGGGAGTAGAGAGGAGCAGTTTCCCGGAAGTAAAGCTGAGGGTCGCCAACTCATGGGCCTAAAATCACGTTTTTCATTATAAATAATAAATACTATATTATGATATATACCCTAATTAAACGGCCCGTATAATATGATTGAGTCCTTATTTTAATTCCCGCATTACATTTTCCTGGACCAGGGGGGAGGAGAGGTATGGGGAGTATTTCTGAGACTTGTCTCTGGGCACAAAAGATCCTACGCCACTGCATGGAAGAGAGAGATTTTTGACATGTCGAAATCACCACGACAACCTTGTAGCCAGTGCAAGGTTTTGATCAAAATAATAATAATTTATTTAGAACATACATTAATGCTCCAGTAATATAGGTTATCCTCATCTTAGTGAATGAGTCACGTGCTTGATTTCTTGCGGAACCCATTTCGGGAAACCCTGCCTTGAGAGATATCGGATGGTTCCTTTCGTGTTAACTTTAGTGTCGCTTTTATTTCAGGACAAAGTGTGTCTGGATACTAGATGAATGCATATAATTTATTTAGAACATACATTAATGCTCCAGTAATATAGGTTATCCTCATCTTAGTGAATGAGTCACGTGCTTGATTTCTCGCGGAACCCATTTCGGGAAACCCTGTCTTGAGAGATATCGGATGGTTCCTTTCGTATTAACTTTAGTGTCGCTTTTATTTCAGGACAAAGTGTGTCTGGATACTAGATGAATGCATATAATTTATTTAGAACATATATTAATGCTCCAGTAATATAGGTTATCCTCATCTTAGTGAATGAGTCACGTGCTTGATTTCTCGCGGAACCCATTTCGGGAAACCCTGTCTTGAGAGATATCGGATGGTTCCTTTCGTGTTAACTTTAGTGTCGCTTTTATTTCAGGACAAAGTGTGTCTGGATACTAGATGAATGCATATAATTTATTTAGAACATACATTAATGCTCCAGTAATATAGGTTATCCTCATCTTAGTGAATGAGTCACGTGCTTGATTTCTCGCGGAACCCATTTCGGGAAACCCTGTCTTGAGAGATATCGGATGGTTCCTTTCGTATTAACTTTAGTGTCGCTTTTATTTCAGGACAAAGTGAGTCTGGATACTAGATGAATGCAGATAGTTATATTTTAGGAAATATTCTATCTGTCTGAACTAGAGTCGAGTCGCGCACTAAAAGATAGTGAATATTAAATCGAATTTTGTTTATCGTTTCACTGAAAGGAAACAGGTGAATGCGCGTGAAGAAGAAATTTTGGTATGATCTCTCCATGTCCGCGCGGCCTTCCGGTCGCGCATAGTCCAATCGATCGCCCCAGGTTGGCAATTTGCCACCTTCTACGACCTTTATGTGTTGCGAGCTTAATGTCTTTTGTGCGTGTTAGTTTGGCTTTACAATATACCTAGTAGGTGTGTATGGCGAAGGAAGAAGAGGAAAGAACTCGCAAGGGAGTTGCAAAATATACATTTATCACCCTCCTAAAACTAACTCATTCCTTTCATGAGTGAACAAAAAATTAGACAAAATAAATAATAAACATAGTAATACCATTAAAAAACCATAACAAGGGGGATAAAAAGGGAACAAAAAATCGGGGAGAAACGGCAAACATTGCCGGAGTGCTTGGGGAGAGGTGGGGGAAGGTTTTAGTCTCGCCTGGCGGCAACTGCCCCTGCCAGGTCCGCGACCCGCAGTACTCCCAGCTGCTTTGCGTCGAGATTTACGTAAAAATTATTTTGAAAATCAACTTTTTTGTTTTATATTGGATTCTTTTAATTCTCTATTTGATAGGTTCCTTTAATTTTGTTTTTATGTTTTGCGCATTCCAATCTTTGGTGGAACGCTTACTTTTCTTTTTTTCGGAACTTTTCTTTCTTTTTTCTCTTTTAAACAATAATTTATTTTTTCTGTAACCACAAAAACAATATTCTCATTAAAGCACAATTTGCTTCAGTTTACTAAATCTATTAAAATATTACTTAATCTATTGTTAGTATTAAGCAACAGAAATAGGAAAGTTTGTGCCTTCACTACGGAAGGAGTATTTCTTTTGGTCATTTAAACTTGCATTTTTTTGTCGCGTCGTATTGCCAAAGTCGGACGGTGAGTGGGTTGAACTGTAGGGACTGTTCGAAGCGCTGGGCTCGCTTGCGAACGTAGTCGTGTATCGTGGGGATTTTGTGCGTGTATCTAATCTCGTAAGTCGGAATGAGTCGGGGACTGTTTGTGATGTAGCGCAGTGTGACGTTTTGGAATGTTTCTAATTTCCGCATGTTAGTTTTCGCCGTGTTACCGAATAGCTCGCATCCGTACAGTAGGGTTGGCCGAATGTGAGATAGGTATAGCCGAATTTTTTCGCCCCTTCGTAATTTAGAATTTTTGCTTATGAGGGGCATGAGTAATTTCCTCATACCCCTCGCTTTATTTATCGCCTGCTGTACGTGTGCACCCCATGTCAGTTTCTGATCGAGGTTGTAACCCTAAGAATTTGTGTGTGCTTCGCATCGGTATCTCGGTGCCTCGGAATTCGAGGCAAAGGGAGGGCGTGAATTTTAGCTTCTTGGTAAAGTTGACAAGAACGCTTTTATCGGCGTTAATCTAAAATTTTCAGTCCAGCGTCCACTTTTCTAACAGGTTCAGATGATTTTGGATACCTCGTACAGCTGCGTTGACCTGTTGCGACTGTGAAGAGATCGCAGTGTCATCCGCAAACATGTAGACTTGAGTTTGTGGAGAAGAAGGAAAGTCATTAACGAAGAGGTTGAAGAGGATCGGACTCAAGATTGCCCCCTGGGGGACGCCACAAGAAATCCTCTTAGAAGGGGAGAGCCGACCATCCACAGCGACTCGCAGGGGCCTTCCGGAGAGGATGCTCCTGCAGATCTTTTGCAAGTACAATGGAAAATCCATTGCGGCGAGTTTGAGTAGCAAGCCTTCGTGCCACACCTGATCGATGGCCTTGGCGACGTCTAGAAAAAAGACTTCCGTCCGTCCTCGGGAGTTGAATCTGTCCGTTATATTCTCCATCAAACGAAGGATTTGGTGGAGTGCGGAGGTCTTTCGTCTGAAACCCATCTGCTCAGGTCTTATTAGGTCGTTAGCCCGGATGTGGTGATCGAAGCGGGCGAGGATTATCTTCTCGAACACCTTCGAGAGGTTTGAGAGGAGGGATATGGGTCGGTGGCTGGCTGGGAGAGACGGATCTTTCCCCGGCTTTGGAATCATGACGACTTTGCCACGCTTCCAATAACAGGGGAAGTGGGATGCGGTAAGGCAGGCATTTTAGAGGTTTGTAATAAACGAAATAGCACCGGGGGTGAGATTCATGAGCATCCGGTTACTAACTTCGTCTAGCCTTGCGGGGGTTAAGCTCCTTGATAAGCTGTCGTCTTTCATCGTCCGTAGTGGGAACTGGGGAAGGGCAGGGGGAGAGGCTAAGCAAGAGTAGATTCTTCCTCGCCTCCTCTTCCGTCTTAGTCTTTTCCCAGTCCTCGCGTAGCGTCATGGTGCCGGCCAAATGCTCCGCAAACAGCTCGGCTTTTGCCTCGGCGTCGTGAATGAACTCGTCCAGGTGCCTGAGTGGCGTCGGTATGTGCGCTTGACCCGTCAGCCGCTTGGCCATTTGCCAAGTCGAGCCGTCTTCCAAGGAGAGGGAGGAGATCTTCCTCTCCCACTCCCGGTTGTGAAATTCCGTCATTCCTTTCTTAACACGATAAGAAAGGATGTTGTATAGTCATTTGTCGAGCTGGTTGCGATTGCGTTGCCATCTTCCTCTAACGCGGTTTCGCTCCCTGATGAGGTCGATGAGGGGTTGGGGTAGGGATGGGACCGGAGGCTTCGCTCGAACCCGGGGAAGCGATGCCAGCCTGTAAGCGCTGGACATCGCGCCCGTGATTCGGCTAACCTGCGCGTTCACGTCCTCGATCGTGGGATCGATAATGCGCGGTAATGAGGCAAACGTCTCGTCAATAGATGATTTGTACATGCTCCAATCTGTACGGATGATGGGGGAGGGGGAGGAGCCGAGAGATGATCAGTCATAATGTCGATCCTTATAGGATAGTGGTCCGAGGTAAGCGCTTTTATTACACGTGGAATGCCGTGGCTGTAAAAATTTTTGGTCAGGGTGAAGTCCAAGACGTCGTCTCTCTCAGGACCGGAAGAACTGACGTGCGTCGCCGAGAACGGCGCTTCGATCGAGGCCATCGCCGTCGCTGCAAAATTACGGAGAATTGGTCCGTTAGAATTCCCATGACGACATCCGAATTGGATGCACTTCGAAATCCAGTCGCCTACATAGATGGCCGGTTTTTCCGTGACGAGTCGCTCCAGGTTAGCCTCCAGGAGCCGTTTGGATGCGGGTTGGTAAATAGAGTAGATATGAAGTTTGCCCGTCGAATGATGAATCGAGATACCGATGCTTTCTAGTTGGCTATGGGCATCCGAGTTCAGTGGGGAGTGTTTTATTGTGGATTTGACTGCAATTGCCACGCCACCATGAGGGGTTTTGCGGTCTCGCCGATATATTTTATAATTTGGTAGCCAAAATCTTTTGGCGTGTGTGAGATGCGTCTCCTGAAGGGCGACGACATCGTAGCTGCCAGAACAGATGAAATGAATAAACTCTTTTGCCCTAGAGAGGATACCGTTGGCATTCCATTACACCAACGTGAGGAACCGCGGCTTGCGTTTAGTAGCCATTATCCAGGATCGCGCCAATCTCCCGTAGGATAAATAGCTTCTTCTCGGCTAACGACGAGAATTTTGAGAGGTTATCTAAAACCGAAATCATCCAGGCGCCGAGTCCCTGATTCGAAGTAGGGGGGAGGGAGGGGAAGGGGGAGAGAGTTGCTGGGAAGGAGGCGAAGGGACCGACGGGCGAGAAGACTGAGGGGTGGGGGCGGCCGCTGGGATGTTTCTCGCTTGCGCTGCCGCGCGGCGAGGGTCGGCGGGAGAAGGGGGAGGGAAGGCAAAGAGACGAGGGACTGGGCGGGGGGAGGGTAGGGTAGGATGTGTTGCGGCCGAGAAGATGAATGGAGAGGTAGCGGGGGGAGGGGCGGCTCGGTTGGAGAACCAAGCGTTAGTGGCGGGGATGGGGGCGGGGACAAAATTTTGCGTCGCTCGGGCTGATCCTCGCGACGTGTTTAAACTGGACCGCTGCCTGCGGCTCTCGAGGATGCCCTAAAATGCCTGGCATCCCCGATAATTGGCAGGGTAAAATTGTTGACGATTCACGCATTGCGCCGGCGCAGTGCGATCTCTCTTTGGGCAGTCAATCGTTAGATGCGCCTCGCGCCGTATCAGCGCCGTAGTTCTTGGTGTGGCCGAAGTTCTGGCAGCGCTGGCACTGGACGATACCCTTAGGCTTAACATAGGGCCTGATGTCTACGTTAGACGATCCCATCAGAATTTTCGTGTCGAGGATCTTGGCGTGATCCTCACACTTTTCCAAAATCACGTGGAATACCGGGGTGTTTCTACTGGGGACGGTGTTGAGCCCAGCGGCGCGTTCTTCCCTCGACGGCTTGGTTGACGTTATCTGCGTCACTGTCTTGACGCCCCAACCAAGCCGTTCGAGGGCTTGCTTTAAAGATGCCGCGGTGGCATGCTCGTGAAGCAAGCCCACGGTGTATTGGGGGAGGCGGTCCTCCGGCAGCTGGTACCCCGAAAAGGCCAGTTTGCGGGATTTAAAAATATCCCGCGTCTTGCGGTAGTCCACAGCGCTGGCACACTGGATGTGCATAGCGCTGCGGCCTTTTACTTTGCAGACGGGCTGCTCCTGCAATTCGTCGAGTAGGGCCTGATATATTGATTCCCAGTCTCGCGTATCCCGCAAAATTAGCACTGGGATCTTGGCTAATTTAGTTGGCGGAACCACCTCCATCGCGGTCGCGGTGTACCCAGGAGTTATCGGGGCGAATCGGTTTGACGTGGCTGTCAGCGACTCTTGGGATGCAATTCGCATCTTTTTGAGGCTGACAGCCTTTTTGCGTTCGACGAGGGTGAAGCCCTCGTCGATCTGATGGGTCGCGGGTTTGGGTGGGGCGCCGAGTATGATCGGATTTTTTTGTGTCGCGGAATATGCTCGCAACACATCTAACGCCGCCGAAACGGCGGAAGGCAACTTTGGGCTTACCGACTGTACCGGATCGGCCGAGGTCTCGCTGTCTGCGGACTGGTGGTCCATCGGCTGCGGTGCTGATGGAGAAGGCGCAGCCTTGGCGGGGTCGGGCTGTGGCGCCGCGTCGGGAAGCGGCTTGTTCCTCTTCCCATCTTTCTTCTTTTGTTGGGTGGCGGGCTGCTGAGTTTCCCGGGGCAGCTGTTGCGGCTAGCTCACGGCCCCAGTGCCCGATTTGGCTGTTGCCCTTGGCATCGCGGTTTGGAAGGGTGATGGTGGGTGGAGGGAGAAGGGGTCGAAGGTGAGGGGGGGCGGCTTTTGCCGGGGGAACGGTCACTCCCGAGTCCGGGGAGTCCGTCGTCGCAGGTGAGCGCTCACAAGCAGAAGACGCAGTGCGCGGTTCGGCGGGCAGACTAACAAATATTTTGCAGATAGGAGTCAACAAGTCGAAACAATCAATCAATCAATCCAATCAATGAATAAATAATCATGAATCAATCAATCATCGAATCGAATCTAATCCTCTATCACCAATCCAATCCTCTCTGGTATGAAAAAAAAATCAAAATTTTATATAAATCTATCACCGGTCGAAAAAGTTCCTCCTGAAACAGCATCATTCATTCATTTTATGTCCCACCATTTTTCAAATAATTCAAATTATTGCCGTTTAAGAACCTTGAGCTTTTTAAGGGTTTTCTATTCAATATCATTACTAGCGCGTCCATCCACATAGGATACCTTGAAATTCAGCCTGAAAACTCAAAAGAGGTGACCAGATGCAGCGATGCGCTTTACTTTGTGATTATCTTCGCACTGTTATGACACGTGAGAGGCAGTGCCAAGTCTTAAAAAATTGATATGTATCGATCGCCAGTCAACTCGACCTCAATTGAAGACACACGATCCTTTCAATTTACGAGAATTAAATATTCAAATCATTTGTAAGAAATTTGACGGCGTTATTGCATTTTTGTGTCTTGCCTAGTGGACAGGCTCATTAATATACTCTCCAATCGAAAAGTTATAAAAATTATTCCAGCTTATGAACCATGTTAAGAAATTTAGACGGAAATTCATTCGTTACAAGTTCACAAAAGGAGGTAAGACTGAATTTAAACGTGGAATTTGCATCTATCGAGAGGTTTGAAGAGAATCTCGACCGAAGCCACACATCGAGATAGTTCGGAATTGTGTGAAAAAGACGTGTTCTGGACCTTAGCACCCTTTCTCAAAGTATGCAGGTTCTTCGGACTCGCAGCCTTCCCATTGAAACATCAACTAGATGGGGGTAATAACGCCTCCTATCGCAATGTCAGGTACAGCGTGGCGGTTTACCTGATAGCCATCTGTACTATGTTGTGGGACTTAAAATACACTCTCGCAAATAAGAAAACTTTTAATCTAGAAAATGCTGTTACGATTTATTGGATGACGATGGTGTACTTCATTGCAATATGCAACTGCTTCGTTTTATTTATCCGCCGATTAATGATACACAATGTGTTGGAAGATTTGGTGAAGTTTGACGAGAGAATTGCCAGTCTGAAGATCCTTATCTGCTCTCATAATTATCGTAAGAATCTCAGAGGACAAATGTATGGATTCTGGTTTTATTTACTCATAATTGCTGTTATGTACAACAGTTATGCTTCGGTGTACTCTAGCGAACACGGAATCTATAAATGTTTCGCTGTAATTTACACGGCCTCCAGTGTGAGCCTGATAAGAATGCAGCAGTATAATATCTTGAGGCATTATAAATTGAGGATGACCTGCTTGAATGAGGATATACGTAGAATAGCGTCATTTGCCGTTGCAAATAGGCCATCGCAAAGACCCGGAATTTTGTTGGCGGAACGATGTAAAATGTGGAAGTCTCTTTTCCTTGATCTCTACTATGTCAGCTATGCAGGAGACAAGATCTATGGAAGTGTTATCTTGCTCAATACGGCATGCGCATTAGTCGATGTAATAGGGATGCTTTATTTCCTCACTGTGGTCTTAATGTTGGATGATCCATACTACTACAACCGCTCTGAAATGATTTTCCAGATTTTTTGGGCTGTTTCCGAAGCTTTTGGAGTGGTTATCTTCGTGCAGTCTTGCCACCTCTTATGAGGTGAATTGCAAATATAGAACATATTTAAAATCTCCATATAATTATTATATTGATAAAAGTTGATATTTTTCATTTTGCAAATACATAAGTTCTATAAAGAGAATGATATTATAAGATAAACATTTTTCTGTGATTTTATGGATAAAAATCCAATCATGGCTGCTACTTTACTAGAAATAGAAAGTATACTTTCCGTCTTATCTCGTAATATATTATCCCTACAAAAAGTCTTCAAATAGAATTTGTAGAACTTGTCAAATAGAATCTTTATTTCCAAATATATTTTAATCGAAAGTGTAGCCACTTTCAAGAAAAACAAACAAGAATCTCGTACTTCACGTTTCATTTGGATTACCCCCCCTTATTTTAAACAAATACAGTTCATAGCAAATGAAGTAAATAAGATTTTCTATAAGTATATGTGCACTTAATTTTCACGCTTTACCAGTATTTAGTAAATGAAAGGAAATGAGTTATCTTCGGAGATGAAATGAATTTAAGGGCGTTAATTTTCCTTACGCAAACAAACACCGTTTGTAAGTAAAAAATTGGATTATTTACGACAAAGAAATTACATATTTCAAGGACCTTTAAACACGTTTTTTTATTTTCTCGATGATGTTTATGTCTGTCTGTCTGTAGGGATACGAAAAATGTAACGATAATTTCCTTTCGATGCCAAGTACTTTTGTACTTGATTCTTTTCTTTCGATTTTCTACTAATATTGGTATATTTTCCTCTGTATCGAATCAAATGAGTATATGCAGTAACAAAAGTGAGGCAGAATTTGCACAAGCTCCCTTGCGTTCACACACTAAAATCACGACTTGATGAGCTGTACAAAGTCATTATAAAGGTTTATTCTGACAAAATAAGTGATCCTAGTGTAGGAAATGTTGCAATTACTTTGGATATTTGGACAGAAAATGTCATGCCGTAGTTTCCTGGATATAACAGCACATGATTTGAACGGCACAGACATTGTTTCTAAATGCATTGCAAACAAGGAGCTCAGGGAGATGCATACATCAGTCAGCATTTGTGAGCAACTTGTAGCTGTTTGCACTAAGTATTCTATCCCCAAAAGTAAGGTAGTGTGTGCAGTCACAGATAGCGCTTCCAATATTGTTGGTGAAGTTAACATGGAATCACCATCTACCAATCTGTATCTGCGGGAGCGACAACGAATAGCAAAAACCTACGTGATTTAATTTTAATAAAAGTAAGTTAATACATATGTATTTACGTCAATTAACTTCAGTGTGAACATTATAATGTTGCAGATAATTGAGATCTATCATTTACATCAAAATTATTGTTACGTTAAATTGAATATTAGTCCAAATCCTGCATTTGTGGTGTTATTAATAATAATGTATTTGACAGGAACAGGTTATATGTATGTACATATATTTAGGCAGAAAATTGTAATATTCTTTCAGATTTTCATATATACGTAAGTCGGTTATCACGAACTCGGTTAACCTGAACACATGATTTTATTCTCTCTTGGAGGTCGTGTTAACGAGTGCTTACTGTATATACTTATTCTGTCCACGTTTCTCTTCAAGCCGTTTGAAATTTTTTAATGACAGTTCCTTAAAAATACATAGGTCTTTTCGAACAATTTTTCAAAGAATCAAAATTTCTTTCCACCACATTGTAGAATTTTACCGCTTATTTGGTAGGTTTTTAGCGAGTTTTTTATCCATCATGTTGGCAATCTGCCTTACATGGTAATGTGTGAAATTTTTACATAAGGTTAAAGAAACGTAAAATTAATAATGCATGGTGATTGAGAATACAATTTTGGATTTTAGAATCAAATGTTAACTTATTGAGTGAGGCAAAAATGATCGAAATGAAATATAAATGCGCAGGTCAAGCATTTTTCTCTCGAAGAAACATTTCTTGAATTAAAAACGAATTTGAGTATTCCGCGGATCACATAAAAGAAGGTGTCTTCACCCAGTTGTAAATAACTCGGCCTTCAGAGCCGGAAGATCATGAGAAACTTTCAATGACCCTCAAAGATTGAGTCAGTTTAACATTCTACTTGAATATGTTTTTTGTCTTTTCGAGAGTTTATAATAAAAAATTTAGAGATTTTATTCGTATATGATTTATAACTCAAGGACAATATCCTTTTTCTATCAACCTGAAACTCAGTATCGGAGAATGAAGTATTTGAAGAGACGTAATATAATCCTTGAGAACACCGTACAACTAGATTGCTCGAAAGTTAGTCAGTCAAAAAGGTGTGTTATGGACGTCTGAAACTTCATGAAAATATGTTCGCACTGGCACCTTTCCCACTAACGAGGACGTGACGGTGGGAATGACGCCTCCAATCGTGTAGTCTGGTATAGAGTCGCGGTTTACTAGGCGGTTATCTCAGCTTTGGGTCGTATGCGGCAAAACTGATTTCACTAGAGGGACGAAACTAGAATTTTCATTTGCTACATATTTGACAAAATCCCCATCTCAATTAACAAATACTTAATTTTTTCAATCCAAACTTCACCGCATTCTGACTGAATTTGTCAAATTTTGCGATAGGAGATTTTTTGGGCTATCTTCGAAGCGTTTGGAGTGATTGTCATCGTGCAGTCTGATCAATCTGATGAGGTGAACTGCATAGAGAAAACATGCTTAAATGGCTCTATTTTATGACTATGTTATTGGAAAATTTTAGAGTTGTTACGTTGCAAATGCAAAAGGGCTACAAATACAATATCATATTATTTCTCTCATTTGATGATCATCGTATGACTTTTGTGTTAATAGGTAGGTACATGACTCATTGATTTAGATATTATTTACACACGATATTGCTGTAATTCAAAGGTAATTCATTTCATTCCAATTTTTATTAGTTAATTAATGTGTCGTTTATGTTTTATAATTAGTAAAGTAATATCGTGAAATGAAGTGCCTTTTGAATTAGTTTTTAAACCTTTGTGATTGGACAAGGACTATAATTAGTAAGTGTTTTAATGTATGTGAGACTCGAAAATAGTTTTCGATATAGAGATATCAATCTACTCTTTGAAATATCATTTCAAATCGAATTCTACATGACTCAATATCCACTGCAAAATTGACGTCACATCTATCGGTCGAGTATTTATTTTTTTGTTTGGGGTTTATACATTTTTGTGCTAAGTTAACATTTTTCGCTAGTGTACATATGCATTCACCCTATTTTGTACAGCATTCCTTTAATAGAAAATCGTATAAATTTAACCTGATATTCTTGATTACTGAATTAATTTGATAAAAACCGATGCATTTTCTACACCTTAAGACAGGGTTTTCCAAATTCTGTAATGCCGCGGAACCCTTATATGAACATGCTTTTTTGCGGAACCCTAAGCCAATTGCAAAAACATATATTTGCATAAATTTTGTTTTTTATTTACTTCTTTTCTTCTGTATTGTAAATATTCGCCCCTCAAGATATTTATATTATATTTCCAATATAAAAAATTGCAATGGTAAGAATTGCATATTTAAATTAAGATATACTGATATATTTTAAAAATTAATAAAACAAAAATTTTAATATTCAATAATTCACAAATACAAAGCTTTTTGGATAATTTAAAAATCATGTACTGCTCTATAGTTAATGGTTTCAGGAGTCACTTGGTGGGATTTCTTCATAATGTAAAATAAAGAGATTTGTTGTAATTCCACAAAAATTTATTTAAAAACGACCTAGGTTTCGTTGCAATGCAACATCGTCAGGTGAATAAATTCAAAGCCTGCAGCAGTTTATAGTAATAGGTACAATTGGTGGGTGAGGGATGGTGATTTGGGGAGAATAAAGTAAGGAATTTTGGAACGAACACCATTGGAGGAAAGGAGTGAACGTATCTTCGTGGGAAGGGGAGGGGGAGAAAACGGTTGAGCTTAGTGATGTCCAGTAAGTTGGATAATGAGAAGACAATGGGGATAATTGGTAGGAATAATTAGATTAGTGAGAGGTCGAGAAGTGGAGAATGAATAGGATTCTAAATATCACTTAAAACTTCTCTTAATGGGATATATAAGTATATTTTTAAACATTTAGCCTGTTGTACTACACAGGGAAAAGTTATCTTGGAAATCGATAAAAATATTAAATACTTTCACATTTATAAGAATAATTTTATTATTTTACCGACATATTATTCGGTGGCTCTGATGGGACTGCTTTTCCTTGGACAGTAGTTGAATATTCGGATGAATTGAGGTTAACCGTAAACGCAAATCATCCTCCGCATCCAATCGATTCCTCCATTTTGATTTCACTGCGGCATATAGAGAGAATGATCAATCACACAGATAACTTGTTGCAAAAGGCATGAGAGTGGCGAGTGGCAGCGAGCGTCCTAACCACTACACCACCGGCAACCCCCAGGCTGAAATGCCCTTGATTCATCTTGAGATGGTGTTGTTCGAACACAATTTTGTTGCTGTATTTTTCACCAATCATACACTTTACCAAGTCCTTTTCACACGGTTTTATTACCTTTTCCGCGATAGTATGAGAATCGTAAGCTTTTGCTATGAGATAACTGACACGATACGAAGCCTCGAGTACATTTTCAATATCTTTACAAAATATTTTACGAAGTCCCCTTTTATCTGCTGAACTTCGGTCAATTTTCTTGTAAAATAAAAATAATTTATCTTTCAATATCAGGCGCTTTGTCAAAAGATGTGTTTGTAATTTTTGCAGGATTCAAACTCAATACTTATTTACATTCAACACAGAATGCATTTGGCTCTTCTTTATTACCTGTCCATATAAAATCATACTTGATAAAACTTTGATCGTACTTCCGTTTTTTCCCCGTTCTTACTCCCAGGTTTTCACGAACTGTGCTACCGTCATCAGTTCGTCGCATTGGTATTTCTGCGTTGGAGGACAGAAGTAAATGGGATGTCAGTAGCAGTATAGTTACTTGTATTTTTCCTGTTTTCACCTATGTCACCAGTGTATACTTTAAATGTACCGGTTTTAAGCTAACCATCCATATTTTGGGGTAATAGTAGTTTATTATGTAATGAAAGAAAAGAAGAAAATTAGCAACTCTGTATCAGCAAACTTAGATTTTACTATATCTTTATAAATAAGTAAAGGTGGAGACTACGGTGAAATTGATGTTAAATAGAATTAACTCCTTGACCGTAAAATTCAAAATTAGAGACACAATGAAAAAGGGGGGGGGGGACAGTAAAAGGCAAAAGACAAAAAAAATATAAACTTACAGGTTTAGGGGTTGTTACTGCACGCCAGGGACCTGGTGTCACTCACACATTCACTCACTCAAACGCACAAGCACTAATCCTAAAGTGGAAAGGAAACGGGGCCGGGTTTGCGAGGAATTACTCTGCGCCAGGGACCCAAAAAATCACACCGTTGCTAGAAGGATTGTGAGTCAGTACGACCGCGACAGGGATCTACTAAGCAACCACAAACACGCACACATACACGCCAAGAGGTAAAAGAAAAAAGGGGAAAGGAACGAGGAAGTAATACCATTATAGTCAACTTTCCTTTGTTACTTAAAAATTACTTAGCAAGCGCTATAAGGAAAAATGGTATTAGTCGTTTATGAGTCATTCAGCAGAAGGACGGACAGGCAGACGGGTGATGAACCGAACACACAAACTTCGTTTTCGAAAAAGCACTAAAATGCATTTTTTGAAGGTTAGACGTTTTCTAGAAAGGAGCGGATATGTACATGACCTAATGTACGTTATTTTATAAATGCAGATGTAAATAGTTGATGAAAAATTACTAACCTGCAAGAAGTGTAAAAAATTGAATTACATGGCAAAAACAAAAGAGCAAAAAGATAGCTTCTCGTTCACTAACAGGTGAGGTTGATGATGATTAACTTTCTTCAAAAAAATAGCAAATGAGATTAGATTTTTCTCCCTGGGTCAAATAAGTACTTCAGGATAATCTTTATTCAGTAGTGAAAAGAAGATGAATAAATTTTTCGAAAACAAAGATAAATCTTCTGCAGTAATCGCCATGGAAAAATATTCCCACACAATGTGAATTAGAAATCAACAGCCTTCTATATTTATAGAGCAGGAAAGCTGAAGGTATTATATTGGTGGGAACTACTCATCCACTTTCACTTACGGGCAGATCGACGGTTAATTTAAAAGGTAAAATAATCTTTAGAATGCATTAAAGCAGTGGCGTAGCTATGTGGGAGTAGAAAGGAGCAGTTTCCCGGAAGTAGGGCTGAGGGTCGCCAACTCATGGGCCGAAAATCACGTTTTTCATTATTAAAAATAAATACTATATTATGATATATACCTAATTAAACGGCCCGTATAATATGATTGAGTCTCTATTTTATTTCTGTGACTTGTCTCAGGGCACAAAAGATCCTACGCTACTGCATGGAAGAGAGAGATTTTTGACATGACGAAATCACTACGACAACCTTGTGGCCAGTGCAATGTTTTGATCAAAATAATAATAGTTTAATTATAACAAACATTAATGCTCCGTTATTATAGGTTATCCTCATCTTAGTGAATGATAAATAATTTCTCGCGGAACCAAAGGAAGCTTCCGCGGAACCCATTTTGGGAAACCCTGCCTTGAGAGCTATCAGATGGTTCCTTTCCTGTTAACTTAAGTGTCGCTTATATTGCAGGACAAAGAGTGTCTGGATACTAGATGATTGCCGATAGTAACTTTTTGGAAAATATTCTATCTGTCTGGACTAGAGTCGATTCGCCCACTAGCCTATAATGAATATTAATTCGACTTTTGTTTATCGTTGCGCTGGAAGGACACTGGTGAATGCGCGTGAAGAAGAAATTTTGGATTGAAAAAAATCAAAATTTTATATAAATCGATCACCGGTCGAAAACGTTCCTCCTGAAGCAGCATCATTCATTCATTTTATGTGCCACCATTTTCCAAGTAATTCAAATTATTGCCGTTTAAAAACCTTGAGCTTTTTAAGAGTTTTCTATTCAATATCATTACTAGCGGGTCCATCCACATAGGATACCTTGAAATTCAGCATGGAAACTCAAAAGAGGTGACCAGATGCAGCGATGCGCTTTACTTTGTGTTTATCTGCGCACTGTTATGACACGTGAGAGGCAGTGCCAAGTCTTAAAAAATTGATATGTATCGATCGCCAGTCAACTCTATTTCAATTGAGGATACACAATCCTTTCAATTTACGAGAATTAAATATTCAAATCACTTGTAAGAAATGTGACTGGCGTTATTGCATTTTTGTATCCTCCCAAGTGGAGAGGCTCATTAATATACTCTCCAATTGAAAAGTTATAAAAATTATTCCAGCTTTTGAGCCATGTTAAGGAATTTAGATGGAAGTTCACTCGTTACAAGTTCACAAAAGGAGGTAAGACTGAATTTAAACTTGGAATATGCATCTATCGAGAGGTTTGAAGAACATCTTGACCGAAGTCACACATCGAGATTATTCGGAATTGCATCAAAAGAACGTGTTCTGGACCTTAGCACCCTTTCTGAAAGTATGCAGGTTCTTCGGACTAGCAGCCTTCCCATTGAAACTTGAACTCGATGTGGAGAATAACGCCTCCAATCGCATTGTCAGGTACAGCATAGCGGTTTACCTCGTGGTTAGCTGTACTATGTTTTGGGACGTGAATAACACTATCGCAAATACGAAAAACGTTAATCTCGAAATGGCCTTGACGATTTACTGGACAACGGCGGTGTACTTCATCGCAATATGCAACTTATTGGTTATATTTTCCGCAGATCAATGGTATACAGGGTGTTGGTGGAATTTACGAAGTTTGACGAGAGGCTTGCAAATCTGAAGATTCGCATAGATACTTATAGCTTCCGCAAGAATGTTAGAAGACAAATGTTTTGTTTCTGGCTTATTTTAATGATAATTACTTTTTTGAGTATGCCTTCCTTCAGGGAAAGTGGGAACGTATTCATAAAATCTTTTGCTTATATTTACATGATTGCCAGTTTGTTCTTGATCGAGCTCCAGTATTACAATATCATGAGACATCTGAAAATGAGGATGTTCTGCTTGAATGACGTAATTCGTCGTAGGCCGCCATCTTACGGCTTTACACACATGTCGTCACAAGGGTACGAAATTGTGTCACCAAATCGATGTAAAGTGTGGAAGTCGCTATACCTTGATCTCTACAAGATCAGCCTAGCCGTTAACAAGATCTTTGGAAGTGTGATCTTACTAAACGCGACGAACGCTTTGGTGGACGTTGTTGTGGCGCTTTTCTTCTTCGTGGTGGCCTATTTGACTGGTGTTCAATACTTTTCTTCCCTCTCTACAAAGATGGCGGCCATATTTTGGGTTACCTCCGAAACGTTTGGAGCGGTTCTAATCGTCCTTGGCTGCCAATACGCGTCTAACGAGGTGAATTGCATATAAGGCTTTTTCTAATATAATTGTAAAATGTCAATTATAATTGCTGATATTCTTTCCACGGATGATATAAGGCGTCAGGTATAATGATAAATATAAATTCTTCTCTCTTTGTGAATATGTATCGTAAAATGAGATTATTATTATATACTTAACAATTTTCATTTAAAGCTTTCTTGAGCTCGATTACGTTCATTTAAAAATAGAATTCATTTTCTCTGTTTCATAATAGAAATCGGTTATTGGATCGTTTTATGTGATATACTTAACATCCCTTTTCAATCGACATTCCAGCGTGCATGACTAGCTTCATAGTTTTCTGGCATCTCAATGGATATCGTGCTGATAAAAATTAAGCACAGTACAGTTAGCAAAATGTTGATTATGACTAGGAATAATTTCTTAAATAAAATTCCATTTTAGTTAATGGTGAAATTTTTTGTTTGAAGAGAGACTAGATGAAGATGAATAACGTAGATGATCTTCAGAATGGTCGTATTGCAAATAAAAATGCAGCTATTTCTTAAGTATAAATCTCTTGAATTAAATCAGCATTATTTGTACACAGTACTTTAAACAGGATAGTCATTGCTGTATATGCGTTTAAGGCATTCCTTGCAGACGGTGACTCTTCGTCAGCAAAGTATTCCAAATCGAATACGCAACCTATCAGATATTGAGATGTTGATACATCTATCGAGTGAGATTTTTAGTGGTTTCTAAATATTCTTAGGATATTAAAACTAAAGCAAGAAAGCATTTACCTATTTTAATCAGTATTTCTTTTAAAGTGGATTTGAAAAATTACCAGTGTTTATAAGTTTGTCATCTTGATGAATAGATAATACATACACTTCCGTCCTACACTGGAGTGCTTCTTGTCCGAAAAATAGTTTCTTTCCGCTTCTATAATAATTCTATTATCTAATCCAAATTAAGCAAATTGAAAACTTCTGCGCAGAAGTAAAGATAATATTTGAATATAACATCTAATGAAGAAAATAGAAATGGCCAAATCTATCCTGAAAATCTTAGCATCTCAGCTCTTGTTGCTGCTTCAAAATTTTGCTCGAGGACAGACGATCAAAGTGTAAACAAGCGATTTATTTACATAAAAAACATAAAGGGCTTGGGACTAACTCGCCTTACCTACTTGATCTTCGTCTCGCCCTCTTCTGCTGTTCTGAATTTCTTACTCTCGTAGAATATCCGTCTAAATGACAGCATTTCCTTTAAAAGTATCTCGTATTACAGATACTACATATGCATGTTCAACTCCGACCTCTTTATAACTAGATCAATCTGATAGAAACTGATGAGTTTCCTATGCCGTTACTGATGTCGAATGATTTCATTCATATTTACTAAACTCTCGCTGATATTGCACAACTAAGGGTATCTGGAGACTGGTCGAGATAGGTAGATTATCTGCTATAGATTAGAGTCGATACTCATACAGGAACGTAATGAATATTAAATAGACTTTTTTAGATCACATTACTAAAGAATACACAGAAATGTTTGAAATCCTTCGCATGTAAAAAGAAGAAACGCTTATAAATCGAAATATTTTCAGTCTTATTCGTTTAAACTTTCACAAATTTTTCAAAAGTATAATTTTTAACTCTAAGCTGTTCCCCGTCTAAATCCATGGGTTTGATTCTAGGATTCCATTTTAATAACATGGGAAGAGCTAAAGTCCAGCGTGCAGGACTTTCTTTGTTTTCATTTTAAAATACGTATCTTACTCTCAAGATATCGACGTGAAATTTGCTTAGAAAATTATATTTCATACTAGCGTAAATGCACGTGAGCTATGACGGGTATGCGTGGATTAAGTGTTAAAATAAAGGCAATTCCCATTCTTCCTGCTTTCCTCTCTTTCTCTCTCCATTCACTTCCCTTCCATTCTTCCTCCCTCTTCCCCTATCGCCTTCTCTGGAAAAATAATCTTCTTAGTCTCAATCTCGCCCTATTTAAGACATCTATCTCTCCCTCCCCCTCCTCCTGTGTCTCCCTTCCTCTCTCTACCTCTACCTCTCTCTTCATTTACCTACTCTCCCTTTACCTTTTCCCCCTTTACCTCTCTCTCCCTTTACCTCTGTCTTCCTTTATCTCTCTCTTCGTTTACCTCTCTCTCTTTACCTCTCTCTCCCTTTCCTCACTATCCGTCCCTCTCCCTCTTTCTCCCACCATCTCTTCCTTTATCTCTCTCTTCCTCACCATCTCTCCCTCCCTCTCCATCTCTGGAAAAATACACTTCCTAATCTCAAACTCGCCCTAATAAAGAAGACTACCTATCTCACACTCTCTCCTTCTCAGTCTCTCTCCCTCTCTCTACTTCTCTCTCACTCTCTCTCACCTTCTCTCTCCCTCTCTCTACTTCTCTCTCACTCTCTCTCACCTTCTCTCTCACTCTCTCTCCCCTTCTTTCTTTCTTCCTCTCTCTACTCTTTCTCGTACTAAAGCATTAAAAGCACGCATTCCTTACGCATATAGTATAAGGATTGAGACGACAATACAATCTCGAGGTTTAACAATGACACGGTCGGCCTACTTGGAGAGTTTGTTAGAAATAATATTACACTCAGTCATAAATAGTTCTCCATCTCCCGCTCTTTTATAACTGCTCTTTAGGGCGGCGCCTCAGTCGAGCGTGAGGTACAAGGGTAGCTTATTATGTAAAGAGACAATCATAATTGCCCGTCAAATATGACGGGCATGCTTGGATTAAGTATTAAATTTAAGGCAATTTCCATTCTTTCTCCTTTTCTCTCTTCCCATCCTCCATCCTGCCAATCTCAAACTCTCCCTAAAAGACCATTATCTATCTATCTCCCGCTTTCCCCTCTCCCTCCTTCTCTGTCTCCCTCCCTTTATCTCTCTCTCTCCCTCAGCGTTTCTTCTTCTTTCTAGCTGTACTCTTTTCTCTTGTCTTCTATTTACTTGACGTTCTGCGTGGAGTTGCCTTCTTTGGGCCGCCTGCTCAGGTGTTTGTCATAAAAGACATCGCAGCCGATGTTCTCTTGGTAATCGTCGTCTTGTCAGTATATCAGTTTCATCCTCCATTCTAAGGCTAAAATAAAGACTAATTGAAAAATAAATTCTATATATATATATATATATATTTAAAAATCGCAATGTTGTTGTCGTGAACAACTTCACGACTTCACTCTATTTAGCCACCTAATGGACAAAGGGTTATCTTCTACGGAGTGAATAATGCCATTCCGGGACACTACGCGTTGCGTTGCACTGCCACCTAGTGCACATAGTGTACACTTCTACGTTACAGCGTGACGCACAGAGAGATTAAGCTTTTTACTTTCTCCATATAGTATAGGGGACAGTAGTAGGGAAAAGAGGAGTCTGCCCCCCCCCAACCCAACTTTTATGCAGCCGCCATCTTGGATTTATGACGGCACATCCGGTCACGTGACCAACCTGTGGCGCCACCACTCGGAGAAAGTTGGAACTAAGAACAAATGCCGCTCGAAAAGCTATGTTGTCAAGTGAGTTTCGATATATCGAACAGTTCAGTGTTGCGAAAAACAAATGAATCGCACATGCGTCCTCGAGCCGAAAATTTGAAAAGTGTAAATTTAAACGGATGCGTACAATTGAATTGGGTGGGAGCATTGTGGTTGAAAATATTTAACGAATGAAATAAGAAATGAGCTACTTTTTTATATCGAGGCTGCAGGCCCAAGGTTTGAATCACTGTTTGGACACTTTAAGATAAATTAACACAAAAAGGTGTGACAGAAAAAGGAGTGAAATAAAAACATTGGTATAGGTTAACTCAAGTATTTATTGACATTTGTTTACAATTTTCAATCACATTCTGTTCTTTTAAATAGTGGGCACCCTCTCGTAAATTTGTCGTGCTCTTCTTTAGGATCGTCACCTTTTTCCCATGAATATATGCTCACACCACATTTACAGCATACGGTGACGTCCTCATAACCAGTAAAAATAAATCCTATATTAGCCATTTTGGTAATATTTAAAAATATCCTTTTTTTGGGAGAATCGTTAAACGTTATAAATCTATCATGCTCCCTATCTAAATTAACATTGCTCTGAAACCATTTCCTTAGTGATTCACAATTGTTCGTTGCACAAATGACTTCACTTATTTTTATGTTGAGGTAACATGCAATATCTACCCATTGATGGTAGTTGTTTAATCGATGGGCATCCGAAAACTTGTAGATCGATGACTCGGTCTCCCAAAAGTGAGGAAAGGAATTTAACTTTTTGTAATCCCTTTACAAAGATTAAATGATAGGTTGAAATGTATTTGTTTAAAACTCGTTGGAAATCCTCATGATGAACTTCCCCATCATCTAATGCAATTCTGTGATGATTATGAGCTAACCAAGTGTTTTCTCGTTTTGGTGACAAATCCTTTGGGCAGTCAAAAACCCACGATTGAGAGCAATTGCGATCGGTATCACAAATTGCGAGTTCTCTGACTACGAATTGATTACCGCTATTGAGATACGCTTGAAAATCCACTATACATTTACTCAATCGGAGGACTTTTAATAGAATACGGTTTACGGGAGTTTTACTTCCATCGCCAGGGACCGACTCTATCATTCACACTCACAGTTTGCGAGGTAATTAAACCCAACGCCAGGGACTGAATCGATCACATACACACACAGAGATGAGCAGTTTACACGGTTTTAACCCGATGCCAGTGACTGTCACCTCTTTCACATTCATCCGATAATTTTATCAGATAGCGAGCAATGTAAGGGAACTTCAAGTCTCAAACGTTCGTAGTCGAGTTTGCTCCCCTCAGGCTTTTCCAAGTTATCGACGTTTTCGATACCGATTACACCTGACACTTCAATAAACTGTTCGTAAAAATAGTCTACGTTTATCCGTTCGTTGTCTAGATTGTCAAAAGCCAGTGCTATACATTTCACACATAGTAACAAATTATTCCATTTCTCAGCATTCAAGGTCACCGAGCATTGATCACCTTTATTGAGCACATGTTTTTTTCCAAAATAATTCACTAAACTCACAGGAGATTTGAGCGGAATATTTTTTTGTCCCAAATTAAAATAATCAGATATTAATTTCTCTTGAGTAACAAATTCACACCAATCGGTATAGTTTAGTTCAACCGATCCCTTGTTCACTTGAGTTAACTGTACGATCACTTCACAGAATCTCTCGGGATCGAAACCGATGCTGACAATTCTTGTTTTAGCAGAGTTCAAGAAAAACACAGTTTCTAGTAGCAACTGGGTGGCATCACACACTTTCTTCTTCTTCTTCTGCACAGTTTTCTGCTGTCTGTTAGATTTTGAAGTGGGTGATGTTTGCAGACTTGATGGAGGTGAGGGTCGCTTCTCGGGGGTTTTCAGACCGGATGGTGGTGGCCGTGAAGATACCCGTCTGCGTTTAGGAAGGGTGGGAGACTCTGCACTTGCTGGTTTCTGCATGACAACTGATGATAACTAGGTTGAAGGCCAGGATATATGCTTTAGGAGGAGGCGGAAGGGAGTGAGGAGGTGGAACATTCGACATTGGTCGAACAAGTGTCTACGTCGACTTTCAAGGTTAGGAATTTCAGCCAATGAGATAAGCAGTACGCATTTCTTAATGCGCAGTCACTTTTGCGTAAGCGGTGGCACGGATTCAAGCAGGAAATGGAGGGGAAGGAAAGGTCATCCGGTGAAGGGCAATCTGAATCTTTCCTCATGCTTATGAAAGTGCGTCCGGTGAGGTCAGAGAGGAAGCTACATTTTTCCTCGTCGAAGACGTAGAGGGCGGTGGCGTCCTTGATGATAGTTTCCAGGCAGGAGAGCAGCTCGGTGTAGGGAATGAATCCGTTTGCGAACGATGTCTCGTTACACAGGAGAACGTTGCTCGATTTCACCTTTCTGCCTCCACCAATCCATTTGTTCGGATTTTGGAAGCTGCACCAAAAGACTCTCTCGGAATCCACCTCCACCGCAGCCAATTCTTTCACTCTTCGGTCCGAGCCCCACTCGAAGTCGATGATGAGCCGCATCTTGACAGTTTTGAGTCAGAATCTCGAATGATGACTAATGCGGGTAGCGGTGCTATTTATTCTCGAACAGCAACTCTGCGACCGAGGATGGCAACGTCTTCCTTTCCTGGTGCTCCCAAACTCTAGGTAAAAGAGTTGAGCGACTCGGCAGTCGTTGAATTGTGGGAGGGAAAATAGGTTGAGGTATTGAGTGAGGGTTTTACCAGTGGACTTGTAGAGTGCATAGAGACAACAGAATTCCCCGCAAACGTCCGAACGAAAGCTCTGAAGTTGAACTGAATTTCGAGCGAGAGAGAACGGTTATAGAAATTTAGATATCAAATGGACGAGTGGTGGATAACCATACGAATCGAAATATTCTGCCTTTTGCTTATTTAAAATGTGCACCGCGATCCAATGGTTTCCCGGTCGAGTAGAAGCGTCTAAATTTATCACGTAGATTCCTGGCGAAGGTGAGGGTAAACTATCTGAAGGAAACACCACACGAAACACTTTTCTCGTGCGTAGATCGCGACTAAGTAAGTTGTATATATCTAACGTGTTCATTGCTTATGCAAAATTCGTGATGATGTTTCGACTTTTATCTATTTCCAAAGAGGCGTCGTATTCCGCGTAAACGATGCACGTTATGGTTTTTTCGACCTGGTTTTCGAAGCCAGCTTCGATTCTCACGGTACCCTTATCCATCAAACCGACATATTCTTCGTTACCCGAACCGTCAGGTGTTAGATCGAAAGCTATAATGAAATATCCATGTGCGAACATGTCCAAAATTATTTGATTACCTTTATCACCGTGATGCACGCCGATTCCCGAAAACATAGAACGGTATGCTTGCGTCCAGCATTTTTGATTGGTGAAATTTGTGGAAATGCCTTGCGGTGGCATTCGCTTACCGTTGACGATGAGAAAGAAACTAGACAAAGAATAATGAGAGAACGCGAACTGATTTTTGTCCCTCCTTCCAACGTACGCATCTTTATCGACCATGCTGAAAACTATTTTGTTCGGAAGCTGTCCTGTTATGACGTTATCTACAGAAATCGTTTGATTTCCTCGAGGGACGGTGAACGTCTTAACTTCCACTCGCTTGAAAGGATATATCGCGTTACTTTGCTCCAACGCTCTGGATTGAGCCAACAATATTGAGGGGTTTATATCGTTATGCTCGACGTATAAAGTAGCATCGAGAATTTTCAGCACGGAAGTACCCGCAGCATTCTCCTTGATGTAGAAACTCGGTTTTGCGAGCGTTAATTTAACACCTACGTCGACTCCATTAATTAAGAGACGCTCTTGGTTAAATACGTCGACATGCAATTTACCATAGAGCTCCACGACCCTACTGTTAGCAAATTTAGCTTTTCTCGTAACAAATCCTACATTTGCGTCATCTTGTTTATTGATATCCTCACCGCTATCGAGCAACCACCCATCGCAAGCCAAATGAGTCTTCGCCGCATCTGCACCATAACTAAGGGGATTTTCTAAAGTGCTACGATAGTGATAATTACCTTCCGAGGATGCAGCTTGCTTTCCGTTTAAATAGACGCTGCATTGCTCGATCATCGAATGCAAGACATTATTCACTACCCCGGGTTGTATTTTGTCCTCTGGCCCATAGTCTGATCCATCAGCTTTGACAAATTTCACCCTGATTTGTAAATAAAAACTGTTCAAATTTTTGTACGATTCTCCCAAATCTTTCACTAGGAATTTGATGGTCGATTGATTGTCTAAGGAAGAGATCAGTTTGTACGGAATGAGGCGCTTGCCTAAAATATTCGTTAGCAAAGCTGGCCGACTAAATATGTCGAGCGAGGATAGCATGTGTTCCATCTCGGTTATGAAGAAAATATGTCCGTATGGACGCGACGTCTCTTTCTCCTCGAATGAAGTTTTTTGCGTTTGATGTTCCTTTTTATTAATTTTGGTCTTTTACTTATGCGTAAACCCGATCCACTCATCTTTTCAATTTTTTCTTCCGCCTTTCTCTTCAAATTCGCTCCAGCCTCACCCAATTGATTACGCAATATTTTCTTAATTGGTCTCGTTCCCAAATCCGAGAGAATTCCGACCCCCGTACTGGCCGCCTCCTTACCTACCGCTTTAAGACCGCTTTGTATAAGTGGTTTAGCGAAACGAAAAAGACCCGCGAGAAAGCTTCCTAATCCTCTACCTCTCTGCACAGGATAACTGGCGCGGTAGACGGGACCTATTTCTCCTCCGCATTGATTGACGTAATACGTCGTATATCGATCCACGTCCTTTAACATCTCGAACGATAATGATTGCTTTTTTTGTTATTGCAACACTTTTATAAAGTGTAAAACTAAAAGAGAAGGTGTAGCTCCACCGAAGAAAGGATATGGTTTGCCATCTTTTCCTGTGAGTAGTATTTCGACGTTCTCGATTTCTTTTTTCTCTACGGGAAAGTAGTAAACTGGATTGAAAAAATGGTGTATTTCTTCGTTTACGCTGACAATTCGCAAACATCTGCTGAGAGAATCACCAACCAATTGCGGCTTGATTAAATCCGTATAAAAGAAAATATATCGCGTGTCAATACTGCGTGCGATGTCCCGCTTTTTCCTATATTCTCCTCCTTTGGTGACATCTATCGAATAATTTGGATTTTCAAATATGACAGTTTATTTTCTCCATCATTTCTCTTGCAGCGACTTTCGCTTCGCTACACAAAAAATCCTTTTTTTCACGGACCTCATATAATACTCGCAAAAATTCCTCCAGAGACCCGTAAGATCCTGGGGGAAAATCCACACCCAAGCCATTCGGTAATATTTCGACGTGGAAACTTACGAGTTTATCCATAGCTTTTATCATCCTTTCACCGAAATCGATTTCACCCGATTTCTTCGGTTCTAAAACCGAAGATATTAATTCAACAGCAGACCTGTAAGTGCCAGGAGGTGATCTAATCGGTGAATTCTCTGGTGTTTCGATGCGTACATTAGCAAATTTTTCTAAATTTTTCACATCTTCAGGTATGTCGACGCATTTGTAGAGAAAATATACGAGTTGCAAAAAAATATCGTCAAAACGAGCATTCAAATCTTGGGAATTCATACTGATGATATATTGCAACAAAGATTCGTATTTTCTCGCAGGAGGTGCAATAAGCAATGAATCTGGTGGAATTTCAACATAGACGCCTATTAATTTATCCATCTCTTTAATCACCTTCGTTCCTAAAGACATCCTTGCATTTAATTCAACATTCATCATTGATTTCGATTCTAAGACTAAATCCAATAACTTATCCGAGTCTTTTTCATCACATTTCAGCAAATTTCTTTTCTCATCAGCCGATAGCGATCGTAACATATTCTCTAACGAGTTGTAAGTTCCGGGATGGATCACAACTGGTAAATCACCGGAAATCTCAATATGAACTTTATCTTTAGGACAAGTCATATGTTCCTTCAACACATCCAAAGCGCGTTTTCTTTTCTCAGTAGGTAACGAGTCTAGCATATGTTTCATAGATTTATAAGTTCCTGGAGCTATCGTGATCGGTGTACTATCATCCATTTCGATATTGACCTGTCGTCTATCCCTATTCATTTCCTCCCTGTGGATCTTGTTATCACGAATCCTTGGATGCGAAAATTCAGCCAAACCCACTCTCCATTCTCCGCTTCCTAAATCCACCCTTTGAGATAATGTCGTCCAAAAATGAGCAATTGTATTATCTTCGAAATACTCGCGAGAGCTATCGCTAAGGAGGGTGAGATAGAACTCGTTCATTTTAAACGTTTTACCGTCGAAGCCTTAATCCAAGAATTAAAGGAATCCGAATATCCTTTCCACTTGACGAAATATTCGAGACTGCGACCTTTTCCTCTGCGCCTCAATATTTTATCTATTTTAAACTCGGTGACCTCGGATACGATTGTTCTCTTTAATTCTGGTTCGTAAAAGTATCCTTCGATACTCTCTCCGTTCATATCTTCCAACTCGTACGTAGGAACAATGTTCCCCGTAACGATAGATTTAATTTTAAAAACTTCGGTCGTATAGTTTGGCGTATATCCTTTAGCGAACGGCATTCTCTCTTTGCTGATGCTTACGTAATCTCCCGCGGTAAATCTCGGTTTTCTCTTTTTTTTCCCCTCTCCGAGACGTGTCTCGACCAGTCTTTTCCCCACCTCGAATGCATTTGAGTCGTTTACTCGGGAAGGAGCTATTCCGATGGTAGAATGAACGCCATCGTTATATCCCTTCATAAGTTTCGATAAGACGCTCACAAAATCGTAAGTGGAATATTTGGTGAAATATTTGTACATTTTAGTCTTGAGGGTTCTATTAAATCTTTCCACAACCGAAGCTTTAACATCCGGATTGTGTGTGTAATAAAACTTTATATTTTCCCTTGTTAGAAATTCTTGAAATTTTCTATTCTTGAATTCGGTACCCTTATCGCTTTGCAATTTTAACGGTTTTCTACCGCTCTGCTTAAATATTAATCTGAATGCCTCCACGATGTCTTCCCCAGTTTTACTTTTTAGCGGAAGTGCCCACGCATATTTAGAGAACAAATCGATTACGGTCAAAATATATACATATCCCTTATTGTATTTTTTCAAATTTCGCATATCGTTCAAATCGCATTGCCACGTTTCGTCAATGTACGAAACGTCGTAAAAGTATCTTTGAAAACGTTTTCGTAACGGTCTATGCAACGTATACGCATCCTGCGAATCCAGCCAATTTTGAACTTTACTTTTCGATATCTTTTTATTAAAAGCTTTCCACAATTTATCCGCAGTGGAAAAACCCGCAGGATTTGCAGGATCACCGTAAATACTTTCGATTACTTTATCGGGGTCCACGGTGTCTTTGGTTTTCGAACCCGAGATCCCCGACGCGGTAAGCTTCTTCCCCGCTTTGATGTTATTTTTTCGCTTAACGCCTCTGCGCGGTTTAATCTCTCCATCATACCTTCCCATGATTTATCTAACGCTACACTATCTAATTTTATGCGCTTAGTTAGAGATTCCAAGGTCTTACCGGGGGATCTCTTCACCGCCTGCCTCCTAACTCTTTTTTCTTTCACGATCGGAATACTAATGGGCTTTCTCTCCTCTGCCGCAACGCTTAAATAAGTATCCAACGCACGTTTGTATAGGTGCCATTTATCTACATCGCTCAGATCTTTCCTGTTTAAGACCTTTTGCATTTCTTCGTCTAATTTAGATATTCGTGCTTTTGATCGTTCTCTGTCGAGAACTTCTGGGTCGATGAGTAACATCTTTTTGAGACTCATTTGTTTATCAGACTGCCTATAATTCCCCTGAGAATGGAACCGTTGAGCATTGGAAGGAAACCACCTTTCTGAATCAATAATGTCCGCTTCTGTTTCAAGGACCCTTTCTTATCCCCGAGCGCTCTTAGCGTTTTACAATGCTTCTTTAGATTTTTCTTTAAGGCAGGGCTTATTTTATGATTCCCGTTCAAAGTGTTCAAGCAGCACTCGCACAAGACTTTGATTACCTCTTCGTCTACGTTTTTCAAAATCGCGTTACGCAATTTAGGTTTGGCGTTTTTCAAGACGTGTAGCAAATGCTTGTTAGATCTCAACCTTTTCATCATAGATTAGATGTGATGGCGCATATACGGTGGTAATCTCCTCTGGGAATATACACGTGCTGAATCGCAAACGATCGTCAGTCTCTTGTGAAAGATCTAGGACCAAATAACTGTACGGTTCTGATATCACCTCCTTATATATCCTCACCAACTCGGACGATTGCTCCGGATACACCTTCCTCGCTAAATGACTAAACTGAAGTCTATCGCGAGGGTTGCGAAAAGCGATGATGTACTTGAAATTTAGGGATATGTTTCTCGATTGAGGACTCTGATAGAACACGTTTTGAGTTATGAGTATCACAGAGATACTACTATGGTGGGAACCTCTCGTGAATAATTCGCAAACTTGTTTAGTATATGCTTCATGCATCAAATCATCGATGACATATAGAGTCGGTATTCTTTTCGGGTTATCAAAAGAAGGAATTTGATTTTCAAACTCGATTCCCTCTATATCAGGCTCACTACCGGGGCTGCAGCACCATATTATACGATCTATATCACCTTCTACCAAATTCTGTAAATTTTCTAAAAACCTCAGCACAAAAGTTGTTTTTCCGCAACATCTAGGACCGGCACAAATACAGGTAAAGGGATGTTTCCACCTCAACGACATAACCCTAACTGAGCAAATTTCCCGAAATTGTAACTTTTATTCAAGTGTCACCTTCAGATTCAAAGGCTTCATCCCACGTCCTCTTTAAATTTGGAATTTTGAGATGTCCCCAGGCAAACGTGTTTATACCATCCTCGCATATGTAACGCTTATCATCCATAGCATTCAACGCTACTTTATTCATCTCTACGGTGAATAATTCATGTTTCGTACTTCTTATGACCATCATCTTCCTAAGTCCTGTCGAGTTTTCTCTTAAACAATTTACATAATCATCGAAACTTAAGCTTTTATTAATTACGGCTTTAGTGATCCCTTTCGCTTTCTTTTTATCTTTCTCCCCTTTTATCCTATAGGAATAAAGTTTGCTTCTTAATCCTACAAAGTGTGTAACAATACGCCCGTCACATTCGTCCTTCATTTTTCCGATAACTTTTTTGTTTTTGTTTGAATAGCATCGATGATCCTTTGGAAAGTTGGAGGTATCGTAAAAGTCTAATTCGGTCGGTATGTCTTCGTAAAAGTCGTCGGTCTTTATTTCATATATGAAACTGTCAGTGTCCATGTAGCTTCAAGCGGTCACCATATTTAGGTTTCATTCTCCTGTAGTGGAAGTAATACATTAAAGTTTTGCTTAAATCTAGAACACATAAACCTATATAAATAGGTTTATCCATTTTAATTAAGGATTTTCTCATATGGACCGCGACTAAATTTTCATTAAAGACCGTTCGATCGAGGAAAGTGGTTTTGGAAATTAATTTATCCAACCTCTTTTCGTTGGAAACCAATTCCAAATTTATTCTCTTGCGAACGTTCTCCATAGTTTTTCCAAAGACCGCGTTATTCATTAGTTTATAAAAATCCTTTTCAAATTCATTCGTAGCAATTTTTCTACGTTCTGTATTCAAGTCGATGTAAGACTTTAACCATGGAGATTGTTCGAATTCAATGACTCGGTGAATGGTCTTCAGTCTTAATTCGAGAGATAGAGCCTGTTTTAAATTTACATAGTGAATGACGTACTTTGTCTTATCGTCTAGAGTCGTCAACAGTTTTTTATGTTTACCACCTGGGGGAGTCTTGTTTTCGGGGCACAATGGTAGATCGTTGTGTTCGTGATGGAGGTCTTAAGGATATTCTAAATCAACTTCTAAAATATAACCTTTTTCGTTTTCATCTGAAATATGGGATACATTAAAATTTCGAATTTCCTCAGTAGTTAGCCAGCTGAATCCGCTATGGGGTAAGTAATTACTTATCGCCCACCCATAGAGGTTATTTGCATCTAAATACAGGATATAGCGAGACTCAACAATTGGATTGTAGTCATCCATATACTTATTATTAGCCTTGCTATATCGTTTCATGCATTGGCTGATTCCACCACGAATACCCTTCTCTACCATTAGAATCATGTCATAGTCAGTCAATAGCTCCAAGTTAATTTGAGTATAATTTAGCATGGCGTCGAAGGTTAAACCGGGGGCCGTATAGTACCACGCAGGATCCAAATTATATGCAGTCATGCAAACGTCCCTAAAATTTTCAAAAACGTCAGCCAAAAGTACAACGTCATTTTTAAGATAAAGGTCACTATAGTCGCCCAGATTCTTACAATTAAACTCGGTCCATATTTTCTTGGCATACTCATAGTCTTCGTCGCTTATGCAGTCCAGGGTCAAATTGCTAAAGAATTCCTCTTTAGGTGGCAAGCACGTTTCATCGAGTCTTTTCCAAGTGTCCGTGTATTCGTAAGGATAAACACCTTTACGCGTAACCAAGTCGAGTTTCCCCTCGAAAATCTTTTTGGTTTGCCGAAATTTGTCTCTGGGTAAATTGTCGACCAATTTCGAGAGTGAAGAAGCCATGAATCTAAAGGTGTCCAAAAATCTAATGGTAAATTTCTCACCCACTTCTTTGGTGAAAGAGATGTATTTTTCCTCAGAATTTGGTATGCAATGTATTTCTCTCTCATCATAACCTAATTCCTTGACAATAAAGTGAGAATCGTAGCCGGAAAGATTGTGAATAAATACTGGTACGAATTTCGGCATTTGAAACTGTAAATTACAATTATTATGCGCTGGACCCCTAAACATTCCAGTAAGATGACAATCCCTTACGCGATCGTTCTCAAGCATACTTTCACAGATGTGGCATGTGGTTGCTGTTTTAAATGCCTCTTCTTGCTCTGAGGTTAAGGGTGTCATCGGAATAGTATGTTTGTATTCCGCCTCAATCAGTTCCACCCTCTCTTCGATGTATTCTACGAATACCTTAGCGGCATCAGGTCCGCGATATAGCACTGGCTCAAAATATTCTCCTCCGGAATTGACAACAATAAATGAAAAACTCATGTGAGTCTAATGATTTTATATGGAGAATAATTTAACTTTATCTATGCTTACTTCGTCCGTGCGTTTTTGTATGGTCTTTTGATGGCTAAAGTACATAAATGCGATTAAATAGCAGTTTCTTACGCATTGCCGCTAACTTTGTGTGTATATTTTTCGATCGTCGTTTATAATTCCAGTATGTAAGATTTCAGTTGTAAAACATTTTTGGGAGGAGAGTGAAAAGGAGAGAGCGAGAGAAAGAGGGATTAGAATGGGTGGTGGGAAGAGCAAGAGAGAATTGGGAGAGAGAGAGAGGATAATGAGAGTTAATAAGAGAGAGGATGGGAAGACAGTGGAATGGAGGAAGAGGCAGGAGAAAGAGAAGTGTCTTAATTTTAATACCGTAATACCTACGAATAATTGCTCTAGCAACTATAATAGCTTCAGTTTGTTATAGTTGAGTAGGCCAGAGTTGGCACTTGACTGCCCGGAAGCAGTCAAATGCCAACTCTGGGGGGAGAGAGCTTTAACCAATGAAACAGCGGCAAGAGCAAGCCATTACCATGGCAACGGTGCGCTGTTGTCATTTTTTCTTGCCCCTCTTGTTTCGCAAGTTCACACGCGTATTTAATGGTGACTCAGCAGGTTAGGGTAAACCAATGGTCGTAACAGCATTTGGCATTATCGCATTCCCATCTGTGGGTAGGCAACCTGCTCTGCAGGTGCCAACTCTGATCGCCTTGACTATACTTTGTCTGGAACGATATATGGAGTTAAATGGGAGTATATAAATACGTATGTGTCGAGAATGGTATCTTCAATCCAATTGCCTGTGTTGCCTGATTTTCCAGATTTTCTCGATAGGTTTTTTTCCATCGTAAAAACAATTCAAGGAGTGTTGACCGAAAAAAGAGAAATTGCGATGGGCGGAAATTTGTCCTAATCTCAACCAAGTATACAAGAGGACGATAATATTAGAAAACGGATAATTTATGATGATAAAGCATAGCTCGTCAATACTATCCTTAGACCAAATTTCTAAGACTTCAGTGGAAAACTGTGAATCACTAAGATCAATAAATAAGATTGTCAATATTGAAGGTGAAGACAAAGTTGATCACTTTATTCTGTTGTTGAAGGTATTTTTCACTCCAAATATGTTCTATTGTGCTCTATAGCAGCTGTATTCAACCTGGCGTATGTGAACACCTGGTGGTACTTGGAAATTGATGGTTGATTACGGTTAAAATAAGAGAATGTGGGGGAGGAGAAAGTCTGAAGAGGAGAGTTCTGCAGCAATTAAAGCAATTATGACAGATTGGTTAAAGTTTGAATAAAAGGAAGCGGTGAGAAATTGGGAAAGAGTAACTTAATGTATGTCATGGTAAATGGGCGTAGTCTGGTAAATGTGTACATTTCCCGGTAAATGTGCACATTTACCATGAACTTCGGTAAATTTAAATATAACACACTTTTACCGATTGGATTGAGGAACTGCACACATTTACCTAGAGACACTGGTAAATGCGGATAAATGTCGCAACACAGGCCACAACATGGCAGCGTCGCGAACATCTGCTGCAGTTTAGAAGTACGGTAAATGTGCGTTGCCCGGTAAATGAGTAAATTTCCTGGTCAATTTTACTCTGCCCCACCGGGTTGGGTAGGTTAGCCGAAGTGTTTTTGGTTCCTCCTCACGTTCACTGTGTTCCTCCCTCGAGTTGGGATGCGTTCATCTTAATATATACCAGTGGAGTCGAACGCTTGATAATTTTTGTTATAAATTAACGTAATTATTAAAGTCTAGCATTCCTCATTCTTATTTCCACATTTACCAAGGCATATCGGTAAAAGTGTACATTTATCGGGAAATGTACTGATAATAAATATTTCTGGAAACTTAAACTTACATTTACCAAGCTTCGTGGTAAATGTGCACATTTCCAGATTACATACCTTTACCATAATATGTATACCATAGGGTACAAATTTCTTCAAAACTGTTTGAAGGGGTACACCGACAAATAAGATTGTATTTATTGCTGATCTGATGTATACCAATTTTCAAGATGCATTGCATGGCTGCTTCCAAATAGCGTGTCACAAGTAATGTCAACCTCCCGTATTGGTAGGGATTTCCCGTATTTTCAATATTTGTCTCGTGTCCCGTACGGACTCGATACGAGACGCTATTTTCTTGTAGTTTAAATTTTAATGTTTTTGTTTAACTATTGCGCTATATTACGAAAAAATTCTTTAAAATCCATCCTCGATTAATGCGGGTGAAACGGTAACAACTCCCGACACAGTACATATATACAGTGGAGTCCCATCTGAAGTGCTTGGAAAAACGAACATGTCGTGCAGCGAGTTTTATCATCATACACTCCAAAACAAACAGTTGCAGAGAGACGCAAAGACCTCAGAAAAATATAATTTTTTAAATTAACAAGAAGCGTTTAAATTAATTTTTAAATTTCGTTCGAATTTTGTCTTGCAGATAAATACTAAAAGGACTTAAACAATTATAATTTGAAAATTAACAACGACTAATTTAGTAGATAATTGTCGTTCAAATGTTAAATGTCATTAATTCTCCCGATGAAAGTTAGCAATTACTAATTTTTTTGTCTTTCGGTATATAATCGGGCAAGATCTTTTATTATTTTTCTTTGCCACATAAACTTGAATGTAATATAGACAAACTCTGCATAGCATAAAAGTATTTTTATCCCTATTACATAATTTTATCAATTTGCAAAAAAGGATAATATTACGGACCATGATAATATACTGGAATGTAATATATGTAATGATACAATGAAAATGCATTGCAATTACAACCGTGTTTCATAGAGCGCGCTCCTCTCTAACAATCTCCAAACCACAACAAAGCACTCACATACAATGTTAAACTTACACAGCAGTTCCACACACGTATAGTTTTAAATGGCATATAGCAAAATTTTTGCTACAGTAAAAACTATATTATCCGCGCAAAAGAATAAAAACCCTTTCGAAAGGTTAAATACCCATCCAAATTTTGTTTTCAGAAAAAATTATAAAGGTTTTACTGTATTTCCATGAGTCCTACATATTTACAATAATAGCTTTCCGAAGACCACATCTTAGAAGATTCAGCCCGAGTGAAGTGGCATATATCTACGACCAGCCTTGACTTTGACTCATTTATTTTCCGAGCTAGAACAACAAACCGGCCGGAACAAGAACTCGAAACCGGGACTTATGGTAAGCCAATTCATTTTACAGTATATATATATATATATATATATATATATATATATATATATATATATATATATATATATATATACCTTTCTCATGTGTTGATTTCTGTTTCTCAATTCTTAAAATGAAAACAAGCACATTTTATAATTCTCACACTCTCGTCTCATGGACGCCTGGATCGATTGCAGTGAACATTGAATAACCATCCTCTCAATTTCCTTATACTTCCATCAAAACGATATCCTCATATGGATGATACGGATTAGAGAATCTCATCAGTATATGATCAATAATGAGCCGGAACTTGATCAGTTTACCAATTCTATTATCATTTTCGCTAGCAAAATGTAAAAATCTCAAAGTGAGAAGAATCCTTTCTCTGCCCATGGGTTGGGAGAGCTATTCCTTCTACCGATAAAAGTGAATTATGTGTATGTCCCCGTCGTGCGCGGACAAAATTCTGAAGCGTCCGTTCAGCTTCGTGTCCTTCGGCAACGTGTCCTTTCGGCATCGTGTCCTTGGGCATCGTGTCTTTCGGCATAGAGTCTTGCGGCATCGTGTCCGGCTGCGGACAAGATACAGAAAGACACTATGCCGAAGGACATGAAGCCAAGCGGACATGATGCCGAAAGGACACGATGCCGTTAAACCGAAAAACAGGCAAAATATATTCAAAATATTAAGCAAACTGGCAGGCTATGACAAAATATGTAGATATAATGTCGGTGGGGGAAAGAGGAGGATGAAAGGAGCGTGATAGGTAGTCAAAGGTAACACTGGAATCATGAGTATCGATCGACTTAACATGACATGTAGACAAACAATTCACAATTAAGAAACATGAATATTGCGTAGGAGTGGAGGAATGGGGAGGTTGATAAATAAAATCGAAGGTAACATTAGCATCATGGGTGTCAATCGACTGCATATGACATCTAGACAAACAATACACAATTGAAGAACATGACTATCGCACAGGGGGGGAGGGAGGAAGGGGGAGGGGGCGGGAGGAAGGGGGATGGAGGTAGGGGTAAGGAGGAAGGGGGAGGGGGTGGAGGGGGGAATGAAGGGATGGAGGCAGGGGAAGGGTGATCGGTACTCGAAGGTAACACTGGAATCATCGGTATCCGGACGGTATGCGGACGGACCTGATGGGATTGGCAGGAAATGTGAACAATCGATCTATAAACAATTTAACGGGTATCTGCTTAACTTCGTGCGGCAACATACCTAAGCGTTATATATATATCTATTCAAAGTCTCGATCATAAGTTATTTTAAAATGTAAAAGACTAAAGATCTACACATCATATTCAATCCGAATACCTGTGTTAATCAAATGCGAAAACGAAAACTTTCCTGATATCGTACGCATGACTTTCTGGAGAAGACAAGCCGCTTAGAACTTTTATGTTTGCTCCTAATATTCAGGCGAAAGTTTCGTCGAAATCGAACGCACAGTTCTCGACTTAATTGCGTTCATGCCGGGAGGTGCCGTCACTCAAGTCTTCAGACGCAGACTGGCAGTGACACAGCGGTAATAATATATTAAATTTATTACCGCAGTTAACCTCGTTCATTGAAATTTTGCTAAAAAATTTAACAAACTTTTCGACTAGGTAAATATAGATTTTTGCAAGAATTCGGATATTAAAAGGGAATGGCGGAAAAAAATTTTGGAAAATAACTCGAGTTCGACTCCAGGAGATAATGTATATTTCCCATAAGATAGCCTGTAAAAAACCGATTTCTTGAGATGCAGGCCTTTTTGTTGACATTTAAAATATCTTAAAACGTACATAATAAAGGGAGATTTGCATTTTCCGAATTACTAGAAAAATGTAATGTACAAGCGTAAAACCCTGTTGATATTCATCGGGAAAATTAGAATCGCATCTTAATACCTATAATTACTGCAGTGTTTCCCAACCAGTGTTCCGTGGAACTCAAGGGTTCCGCAGACCATCGTCAGGAGTTCCGCTAGAAATCGAAGAAAAAATAAATAAACATTTTGAAATACCGCGAAAAATTCCAAATATCCCTCGAAATATCGCGGGAATTTTTGTCCGGCAATTGGCAATACTGGAGTAATCTTCATGTACTACGAACTGCCTCTTTGTTTTGTTTTGGTCAGCTCGTATTTTAGGTTATATTTAGTTGTACATATTGTGTCTGCTACCAGATTGTTCGAGAAGGTTATTTTTCTTTATTTAAAGTGTGACGATGGGGCAACCGAGTCAGCCTTGAGTAGACAGTGCGGTTCCACGTGTCTCAACGATAGTGATACTCAGAGTGATTTTGCGAGTGATGTTTAGTGCGCGTTACGGTCGTTCGCTAATATGTAGATTTGTAGTCTTTGCGTAGTTTTGTAATTAGCGTTTTTACCGAAATCGTGTTTGTTTTTGTGCATCTAAAACCTACCCCCGCAATAGTATTTTCATACGGCTGTTGAAGATTGAAAAGTGCGGTAGTATACAAAAAAAGTGAAGGAGAGGACAGTAAATATGAATCAAAATTATCAGAGCCAAGTAGGAATAAAGTAGGAAGAGAAGTGACTGATATTTTTAAAATTCACCTTTACAATGACAGTTACTTGGCCATGGGTTTTATATGGAATGGAGACGAAAATTGCCCTGTACCGTTGTGCATTGCTTGCGGGAAAAAATTAACTAACACGGCTATGGTCCTGGCCTAGTTAAATCGACAGTTCACTACTAATCACGGCCACTTGTCAAATAAAACTGTTGATTACTCTCAACGACTGTTGTATTCAAAAGACAAGTAACGTAAAGTGAAAAGGGTCATGAAGCTATCTATTCAGTAGCGTAGCTAGTTGAACAAAAAATGAAAAGTCACACTATTGCTGCAAGCCTAATAATGTAATTGTAAAATAATAGTGAAAACAATGATAGGCAAAGATGCTGAAAGTCAAATTGACAATGTTCCTGTTTCTAATAATACTATTAGTAGGCGTGTAGATGACGCCACACGACATTGAATATGTCTTGTTTGAAATACTAAAAAATACTAACTTTGCTCTCCAAGTCGACGAGTCAACAGACATAACAGGTAAAGCTCGGCTGTTGGCATTCGTAAGATTTGAAAATGAAGGTGAAATAATGTAAAATTGTTGTTATTGTAAAGAGCTGCCAGAAATGACCAAAGATCAAGACATTTTCTACATCGTCTTCTTATTTGGAATCCTGTGGTCATAACGACCCACTGCTTACTCCACCGGGAAGTTCTTATGTCAAAAACTACTGGGGAGAATTTAAAACAAGTCCTTGATGTAGCTGTGAACATGGTCAATTTTATAAAGCAGCGCCCTCTAAAGTCACGCATGTATGCAAAGCTGTTTGAAAATATGCAAAAAGACCGTGTGACTCTCCTTCTATACCGAGTTTTACCAAGGGTATAGCTGCGAGAGGAACTACTGCTTTACTTCAAAGATGATAATACAGCAAGTTTTTCTGACTTTCTTGAAGATACAAAATGGCTGCTGAAACTAGCCTACTTAGCAGATATTTATCAACACTTAAACACCTTGAACACTAGCTTGCAGAGCCCAAAAGAAAACATTCTAAATTCCACAGACAAAATTCGTGCATTAAAGAATAAACTCAAGGTTTGCAAAAAACATTTCAATTGGAAATATTGAAATGATTCCGCTCTTACTTCAGGTACAGGGTCAGGCAAATTATAAGAATGCCATCCCATTAATTACCATTCATTTGGAATCACTGACAGAAATGCTTAACCAATACTTTCCTTCTTTGTCATCAGCAATGTATGACTGGGTTAGGAATCCTTTTGTTGAGTTCTCACCAAATTCACGAAATTTACTCAGTCTGCAAGAAGAAGAACAAATGACTGAACCACAGTGTGATCGAACTTGGAAGATCAAATTCAATCAAGTGTCACCTGATGTGTTTCGGATTTCAGTAAGAAGAGATCATCCTGTGATCTCAGCAAAAGCAATGAGCATCTTACTCCAATTTTCAACTTCTTACCTTTGTGAACAAGCTTTCTTATGTCTGACTAACATTAAAAGCAAAGAATGAAATCGACTGCTCTCTGTCGAGGAAGGACTGCGAGTGTGTTTATCAAAAATTATGCCAAGAATTCAACATTTCAAACAATTAAAAATTCATCATCGAACTCAATTATACCTATTATATTTATTTAAGAGATTATTAGACTAAAACGGAATTTTATTTTCCTAGTGTTCTGAGTATCATTCCTATTTCCCATAAAGAACGCATTTGAAATCTCTCGGTATTCAATTTATGGCGTACACATTTCCACTTTGTTTTGCCTTCGCCTTGTATTAAAGTGAATGAGGCATTCCTGCCAAATTTCGAGCGGTTATCTCATTCTTCTATTTAACTCCGCATAGCATAGGCACACAAATTAAAAATACAAAAATGCAGATATAGCCTTTTATATACTCGTATGTCAATAAAACATCAAATGTAAAGGGTATTTTAAAAGAAACAGATATTTTACATTGTTTACGTCAACTATCTTCTTAGCAACTGATGTATGCAAGATGTTCTTTATCCAATATAAAATTGGTCCCTGAGAAATAGATCCGAACGATTATTTGAAACCTTACGTAATATTATGTTTGTATTTCCCAGCCGATAGACACCTATATTGCCTACGTTGGATTGTACTAGTTTTGTTCCCCGTTCAGCTTTTAATAATTCTCGATGTTCATACTAAACGTTCATTTTTTCATAATACAGCTAGTATAATTTACCCTCTCAATTGTTCAAAATACGGCTAGTATAATTGACCCATCCACTTGTTTATAAGTCTAGTGCTACAGATTGCGCGTTAAATTGTATATACGTAAAGCTATACATATATCCTTTCAATTGTATTTACTTCTACTTCTATCCTCAATTGTATATTGGTTGTCTACATGGTATATATAGTAGATTGCCACCAATTATGCCAGCTTAACCTTCGACTATCCATCACCATCCCCTTCTACGCATCATTTATTTGTTCCTTATCTGTTTATGGTTTCTCTACATGTCATATGAAATCCATTGACACGCATGTTGCCAGTGTTCCTTTGTGTATCCATCACCTTCCCTCTTCCTCCCCCTACACCGCGATATAGTAGTTTGTTTTAAAATTGTTTAATGTTTGTCTACATGCCATATGCAATCGATTGACATCCATTATGCCGATGTCGCCTTCGATCATCCATCACACTCCCCATTCCTCCTCTCCTACGCAAAATTCATGTTCCTTAATTGCGTATTATTTGTCTATATGTCATATAAAGTCGATCGATACTCATGATCCCAGTGTTACCCTTGATTACCTATCGCGCTCCCCTCCTCCACCTACTTTATATCTTTATATTTTTCATTGTCTATCAGTTTGCCTAATATTTTAAATATATATTGTACGTGTTTTAGGCTATTCAGCTTCGTGCCCTTTCGACATAGTGTCCGTTCGGCATCGTGTAAGATCGGCTTCATGTCCTTCCTGTCTGATCAGTATCGTGCCATTCGGAATCTATCTTTTGGTATCGTGTCCAACGGCATAATGTCTTTCGGCATCGTGTTCAGCTACCATTTCCTATATGTATTAAAAAGGTTCAATCGAGTGAAAACACGATATATAGTTGGAATATTATTTCAAAACGAATTATACAAAACTTCAAAGCCATAGCGAAATTAATGACCCATCGGTCAAATATTTCTCTAGTCTGGGTTTACAAAAGTTATGTGCTAAGAAAACGTTCCCGTTCTGAAACAGAAAATTCACTATGCTACGGTAGTTTATTGGTAGAACATCGACCCAGAAATTGGAAGACACTGGTTGAATTCCCGCTCATAGGATACGCTTTCTCCTGCCTCTAAATTTACTAAAATTCCACAGTTGACAAAAAAATGGACATTGCATTTCCTTTCAAATAAAGTTATAATGAAAAGAGTGTGTTGAACTCCGACATTCTAATAACTATATAAATATGATAAAACCGATGTCGTAGCAACATCACCAAACGATTTCGAATGGTATAATCCGTATTCATTAAACTGGCGTTGCCAAATACAGCGTCGCATATAATTTGCTGTCTGCCTGCGCTTTGTTGTGGGACGTGATAGACACTGCCACAATGGAGGATAACGGTGGTCTACAACGGGCCTTGATCATTTACTGGATTACGATGATGTATTGCGTAGCAGTGTGCAATTGGTTGGTCTTATTTATACGCCAATCGATGGTACACGGCATGTTGGTAGATTTGGACAGGTTAGACGATAGGCTCGCCCATCTGAATATCTGCATCGATTCGTATAGCTTCCGCAAGAACGTTAAAAGACAAATGTTTGGTGTCTGGATTGCTTTACTAACACTTACACTTCTGAGTATACCTTCATATTTGTTTAGCAGAAATATATTCATCAAGGCTTGTGTTCATATTTATTTGATAGTCAGTCTATTGTTGAGATACCTACAACACTACAACATCTTGAGGCATATGAAAATAAGAATTATTTGTTTAAACAATGAAATACGTCGAAGCACGTCAATAAATACCTTCAAACAAATGTTGTCACAAAGATACAAGTGTGTTTCTCAATACGGTGCAAAGTGTGGAGGTCACTTTGCCTTGATCTCTAAAAAATCAGCTTCGACGTGAACAAGATCATCGGAAGTGTGATCCTGCTATACGCGATGAACGCTTTGGTGGACGTAGTGGTGGCGCTGTTCCTCTTTCTGGTAGAATTCTTGACTAGTGTTCCGCACTTTCCAAATTTTGTTGGAATGTAATCGTCCATATGATGGGTTATCACCGAAACGCTTAGAGTGGCTCTCATTGTGATCTGCTGCCAAATGCATCTGATGAGGTGAATTGCGCATGTAGAGTATTTTTTTAATTTGCATGTAACCTTGAAGGTATTAATCACAATTCTTGAAACTTTTGTCGCAGCAAGGATAGTGGCCAGCAGGAAGAATTATAAACGTAAAGCAAGTTTTATTGATTTATTTAGGTAGTTCGTATGACATGACTGTTATGAAGTACAATAGAGTCTCGACTATCAGAGCCCCGCTTTTCTGAGTATCCGTGTTAACCGAAGCGGCCCCCACTAAATGCATTCATTGTTGTTTTTAGCTTGCTGCCAAAGTCACATGTAAATCATGACTCCTTACAACTTCAGTTTTCACTTGTTTTATAGTGTAGGATTCACAAAACCTGCGGCTGCATTCAGCCGCAAAAATTTATGTAACCGGGGCATGGTCCTCTCTACGGATGTTCGGATTGTCGAGTCAGTCGTCGAAAGGTGGCGTAACATGTTGGCCAAAAGGCGATCGACCAAAGTTACGCATAAATCGTTAAAAGAGTATTTTTTTAAAGTAATATCAATAAAGAGCTCTTTTAATTAATTACGTACTGGCTGAAACGTGAGGATACGCTCGGGAAAGTTTCCTTTTAAGTTGCAAACGATTTTTATTATTTATTAATTGTGATAGCTCTGCTCCTAAGCTCCATATTAAAAATCTAAATTTCATTATGGTATTTTGTAAAAACCATATAAATAAAATTTAGTTGATATCCGTTGAGCCAATTCCTTCCAAATCCATAGTTACTGAAAGAGTTTATTTTTGTAATTGTGGCACCCCTGTTAACTTGATCTGGTCCAAGTATGCTAATATGGCTTTATTTATATATATATATATATATATATATATATATATATATATATACATACATATAACAACTTAGGGAAAAGGAAAAGTAAAATAGATATATGGATGTCAACAAGGTGTTGGGATGAGCAAACCCAGTGGACACTCACCAATCAGACGACTTCAGGTTGGCGAGGCCCCGGGGATGTCGAAGCGACACACGTAAAATAACACTAAAACACAGAAGCTTTCGGAACAACTCCTTCTTCAGCTACAGAGAGAGAACTGATGGCGGTGACACTGGGTGGAGGCATGGGGTGGAAGGGTAGTGCGGAAAGGTCGAGGATTGGAGGAAACGGAGGGGGTTGGGGATGGGTAGGGTGTTGGGAGAAGACAGAAAGGGTGTGAAAAGCTATCGAAGGTTGAGGCCTGGGGGAGTGAAGGAGTTTAGGAGATGGATATGCGAAAGCTCTCACTGACGGATTTGGGGAGCCGAAGCATTGTCGGGGAGAGCGCGAATGACTCTCACTGTGAAGCAGTTGTTAAACTTTAAATTATGTTTGTTCGCATGAACGGCCACCGGCAGCGGTCGTTTGAGAATGACGCTGTTGCGGCGGCCATTCATGCGGATGTTGAGGGGATTGCTGGTGAGGCCAACATAAAAGGCGGGACATTGGGTGCTTCTCAGGAGGTAAATGATATTGCGGGTGGTGCAGTTGGTGGTGGAAGTTATGGGGTAGGTGATGTTGGTTGTGGGACTGGAGAAGGAGTTGCAGGGGAGGTTTATTGGGCATGTTAGACATCGGGGTCTACCGCAGGGGTAAGATCCGGCAGGGTGTAAAGGCGTGGGTGCTGGGGGTTCTTTCTTCCATAGAATATTTGCCAGATTAGGGGGACGGCGGAAAGAGAGCATCGGTGGTCTGGGAAATGGAATCTGGTGAGGGGAGGATGAGAGGATAAGGTGGGCGGCTTTCAGGATGTTTTTCAGAATGTCGTGGATGCCGGGGAAATACAGGGTGGTTAGGGTGAGTTGGAGGGTAGAATCGGTGGTTGTGTGGGTATTGGGGTTGGAGTTAGGGGTGGCGGTCTCGGATCAGATCCGGCGGGTATCCGCGCTGTAAGAAGGCATGTTCGAGGGTAGAGCAGTACTCGGACAGGGAATCTCTGTCCGAGCAGATTCTCCGCCCTCGTCGGGATAGGGCATAGGGAATAGAGGTTTTGGTGTGGAGGGGATGGCAGCTGTCGAACTGGAGATATTGAAGGCGGTTGGAAGGCTTGAGGTGCACGCTGGTGTGGATTTTGTTTTCCCGGATGGAGAGATCGACATCCAGGAAGGTGATGTTGGAGGCAGAGGAGTGGTGGGTGAAGGAAAGCGTGGGGTAGGATGAGAGGCGTTGTAAAAAGGATTGTAGGGAGTCGGGTCCATGTGTCCAGAGAAGAAAAATATCGTCAATATACCTCAGCCATAGGAGTGGTCTTTCCTCATCCCAACACCTTGTTGACATCCATATATATATATATATATATATATATATATATATATATATATATATATAACAGCTTACGGAAAAGGAAAGATAAAATGGATATATGGATGTCAACAAGGTGTTGGGATGAGGAAACCCAGTGAACACTCACCAATCAGACGACTTCAGGTTGGCGAGGCCCCGGGGATGTCGAAGCGACACACGTATAAGAACACTAAAACACAGAAACATCACAAACGTAGAAGCTTTCGGAATTATTCCTTCATCAGCTACAGAGAGAGAACAACACCTTTTTGACATATATATATATATATATATATATATATATATATATATATATATATGCTTTATATTATATTTTAATATGGTTAAAATCAATGCGGACAGTTCAACACAAACACTTAAAAAAGGAAAAGTTTTATTACCTATATTTTTGGTAGTCTTGCTTTCTATATCTATCCTCCAACAGGATCTTCATTGTTGTATATGCGTTTACGGAATTCTTGGTGCACATTAACAATATTTTGATCGCGAGTATACGCGCAACTTCGTCGAAGTATATCTTAAATAATAATCAACGTAACTTAACACCATTGTAAAGTACGACATCTCATTCAATCTCCTGGTATCTTCTTCTATGTACAAAGCCTTCTTTTATGTTTTTTGAACCATGTATTAATCACTACCTTATCGGTATTATTGAGAATTCTACCAGTTTTTATCCTACTCGGTTTATTTTCAGGTCCGTATTGACCAACAGCATTTTCTTCTTGTCTTTCTTCAACTATGCTGTTCCAATCTCCCATTATTATGAATTTCATCCTTCCTCCTCTCTGTTATTCGTAAATATTGTTAACTTGTCCTTACACTTGCTCGATATCGTTTACTTCATAAGCAGACAGTAATATACACACCAGGATTGTCAGCATTTCCACTGGAACTGTTTGAATTTTATTGCCGTTATCCTATTGCTCTTTGCTATTACATTTTTCATGCTTTTCATTGCAGGATTACAATCGAATGAAAAATGATTAATTTAAAATTTGTCGACGTAAGTCGTAGTTAGCCTTGTCATGATAAAACTGAATTTTGAATATACAGAAACTTTTACGGGAGAATCATTCATTCTGATGTATTTAAGGCATTTATATGGAGATATAAGTCAAAGATGGCAAATACGTGATTTTCATTTACATGCGTAAGTTGCATTTTCTTTATAAAATATGAAGACACATAGAAGGGTTATCCAGCTGAATGCGAAAAAAACTATGACGATTAAATTAGTTTTTAGGCAAGCGACGAAAATCATAGGCCATCCCTTTACTTTTGTATCCTTGATCGAGAAAAAACATCTTACATCATTTGAATGTTATTTCTAATCAAATTATCCATACCTAAATCAGCAGCCATAATAAAATCGATGGCAGATCTATCGGTCGCGTATTAATTTAGACTGGGTTTTCTAAATTTATGTGCCAAGTAAAAATTTCACAGTTAACGCAGAAATGCACACACCCTATTTAAAAGAAAATCATAAGGTAAACAGTGAGTTCTATTAGACCATTTACATAATTACATTAAACCGATGTAGTTGCTACACCACTAATCGATATTGTATAGTAGCATAAGTATTTATTGAACCGTCCCTGATATTGCTGCACACATATAACAATTTGTGAAGGATGGACAAGAGGTCGATATTTATGTTTTTATGTCGTATATTGTAATCGATTCGCACACTCAACGTAAATGAATTTTACTTCGACTTTTTCGAATAAGTTACTGAAAAGATGGCGATATTCAGTACATGCAATATAAAGATATCTTTTTACCATAAACGAGAGAATGTTTGTACTGCATTGGACCTATTCCTGCGACATTTTAAAAATTAGTGGCAGAAATTAAAAATTTAGAAAGATTCAACCACCGGTCGAAAACGTTCCTCTTGGAGCAGAATGATTCCTTCAATTTACTCTCTTCACTTTAGGAACAGTATAAATGATTTCTACTCTAGAACCGTGTATTTCATAAAACCTTTCTACTGAGGTTCACTTCTAGAAAGTACGTACTTGTCAGCTAAACGTAAACTTCAGCGTAGAAGCATTAAGCTCTCAAGGGGACTGAAGAACATATCAAGAAACACATTTTCCGACTACTCAAAGATATTCTGGACGTTAGAACCGTTGCTGAAAATCTGTAGGTTCTTCGGCCTCGCACCGTGTCCATTAGAACGAAGACGTGAAACTGATAACTCCAAAGGAGTTGCCAGATTTAGCGTCATACTTTACTTGTTGGGTACTTGGGCTATGTTATGGGACGTGAGAGACATTGTCACAATGGAGAATAATATTGACCTAAGACACGCTTGATCATTTGCTGGACAACGGGGTTGTATTCCGTTGCAATGTGCAACTGCTTTGTTTTATATATACGCCGATCGATAGTACACGGGGTATTGGTAGATATGGACAAGTTAGATGATAGACTCTCCAATCTGAATATCTGCATCGATTCGTGAAACCTCCGCAAGAACGTTACAAGACAAACGTTCGGTTTCTGAATTGTTTTATTAATACTATCTCTTCTGAGTATCCATTCATATTTGGGGATGGGAAAATCATTCATCAAGACGTTTGCTGTTACTTATTTGATTGTAAGTCTATTCTTGATCCATCTACAACACTACAACATCTTGAAGCATTTGACAATGAGAATTATTTGCATGAATGATGACATACATCGGTGTACGCCAATAAGTGCCTTTGCGCGCAAGCCGTCACAGGCATACGTAGCTTTGTCTTCAAATCAGTGCAACGTGTGGAAGTCTGTCTCCCTTGATCTCTACAAGATCAGCCACGCCATGAACAAAACGTTCGGAAGATTAATCTTTTTAAGCGTTACCAACGCTTTGGTGCACGCAGTGGTGGTTCATTTCTTCTTTGCTGTGACGGTTTTGACGGGTGTTCAGCTCTTTCCAAACCTTATTACGAAGATTTATGTCATAATTTGGATTACCTCCGAAACGCTTGGAATAGTTTTCATCCTGCACTGCAGCCAATTTGTGTCTCACGAGGTAAATTGCGCATGAGGATTTTTCAAACCATAACACATTATTTTCATGTTAATGACTATTATAGAAACTTATTTCGCAGGAAAGATATTAGACAGAATGTAAAATTAAAAAGATAGATCATGTTCTGCTGATAGATATAGGTCTTTGTTATGACATGTCTGCTATGAAATATTTATCACAGTTTATCTATAGCTTTCTTATGCTGGGCATCGTTCTTATAATTAATTAATTTATCTCTTTTTTTTCGGTGAAATTATTACTTAATATATTTAGCGTGCAGTGCTTGTACCTCGTCTACTTTTTTACTCGAAATTTCAGCCTGCTATATCATATATAATGCTTGTTGGCGTTGGCATTTGAATGGATTGAACGCTGGCCAAAACCTTTATATACAAAAAGTGAATTATTGATCTTAGTAAATTCTCAAATAACATATTTTTGGTATTAATCTTCAAGAGCGTCTTAAATAAATATTACAGTTGACATTTGGAAATTTATCGCACATAGAATTTCAGCTTATCCTTAACTAGTTGTAATGTATTGCCTGAATGAAGTGATCATTTTCATTATGCAGTATCTCGTACATGATTGTCCTGGTATACACTTACTATTACGGGAGGGCAAGGAATCTTGTTACTTCGTCGAAATATATTTCGAATTGATTTCACACCCATTGCATATTCAATTTTCTTTTTATACATGTTACAAAATATCTTTAATAAATTCGATTATTTAATCTATTTTCAGCAAATTGGAATCTGCTTTCTATTGACGGATATGGTACAAATGTCAGTTAGCTAAGCAACGGCTTATGACAAGAAATGGAGTAATAAACAATTTGATTTCGGCGAAGATAACTTTAATGCCCTTCGCCAAATATGCTGCTCCTTTAGGTGTGCAAGACTTCTAATCTCTTTGAAAAAGAAATTTGTACTCACCTCTTTATCCACAGCTATTTGATCTTCATCTCGCCCTCTTCCACTCATCTGAATTTATTAATTGTAGGTCTTCCCCATTGCCGAGCGTTCTACTTTGAGAGAACGTGGTCAAGATCTTACTGCTAGTACGACTTTCTTTTTGAAAATCAACGATGTTTCACAATTGTGTTCAGCTGAATTTGTGTCCAAAATGTCATTACTATTGAAGTTACTTATGCCATTATATTGGCCATTATATTTTTTAAAATAATCTTACACTAAATCCTGTTTGTAATTTAAAGTTTGATTTTTATATTTTTCTGTATGTTCAGCCGCAAAATTAATATATCTAGTTGTTTAATATTTATCAAAAGGTCGCCTTCGTCCTTATGATTCATTGACGAACAATTATATATATCTGGATTGGATATTTAAAACATGTATCTATTAAGTTAACTTGGAGAAAGGGCTTCATTTTCATTATTACAAAATGCTGAGAAAAACAGGTTATATTAAAATTTTTCACAAACGACTTCTCCCTCATGTCAGTGGCAGTTGCATATTGACGTATGTATTGATTTAAACTCACCAGCTTTTAAGGTCTCATGAAACATGCTTTCGTAGAAATTGCACAGCTGTCATTTTATATAGGCAGAAAAAATGGGTAATTTAAAATTCTCACCCTGAAATCCTTTTTATCGAAGAATGCTTGCATCAGATATTAAAAGGCAATGGCGAATAAATAATTGTAGAAAATAATCCTAGTTCGACTCCAAGGGATAATTTATATTTCCCATAAGATAACCTGTAAAAAATCGATTTCTTGAGATGCAGACCTTTATTGTTAAAAACTTAAAATATCTTAAATTTTTTATATAGATAGGAGATTTGCATATCCCGAGTTTTTAGAAAAATGTAATGTACAAGCGTATATGGCTAGTGAAAATTATCGAGAAAATTTGAATCGAATCTTAATACCTATAATTACGGAGAAAAAAGTTGCTCAAAATTAGTCAAAGAAAAATAGTTGTGATTTAAAATTAGTAGTTAAAAAAAATCCATCATAAAACTCAATTATACCTATTATATCTATTCATAACATTATTCGGAATTTTATTTTCCTAATATTCTAAGTATCATTCGTATTTACCAAAAAGCACGCCTTTGAAATCTCTGTGTATTCCATTTATGGAGTACACATTTCTATCTTGTTTTGACTTCGCCTTGTATTAAAGAGAATGAGGCATTCCTGCCAAATTTCAAGCGGTTATATCATTCTTCTATTTAACTCCGCATAGCATAGGCACACAAATTAAAAAATACAAAAATGCAGATCTAGCATTTTATATACTCGTATGTCAATAATACATAAAAAGTAAAGAGTATTTTTTTAAAAACATATTTTACATTGTTTGCGTGAACCATCTTCTTAGCAACTAATGTATGCAAGGGGATTTTTATCTAATATAAAACCGGTCCCCGATAAATTGGACCGAATGATTATTTTATTCCTAATTATTATTATATGTGTATTTTACAGTCGTTAGACACCTATATTGCCTATAATGGATCGTACTAGTTGTGGTTCCTCGTTCAGCTTTTAATAACTCTTGAAGTTCATACTACCCGTTCAATTGTTCATAATAAAGTTAGTATAATTTAACCTATAAATTGTTCATAATACAACTAGTATAATTGACCCATTCAGTTGTTTATAAGTCTAGTGCTACAGATTGCGCGTTAAATCGTTTATACGTAAAGCTATACATATACCCTTTCAATTGTATATAATTCTACTTCTATCCTTAATTGTGTATTGTTGGTATACATGTCATATAAAGTAGATTGACACAAATTATGCCAGTTTTATCTTCGATTACCATTAACACTTCCCTTCTACGCATCATTTATTTGTCCCTTATTTGTTTATGGTTTCTCTACATGTCATATGAAATCCATTGACACGCATGATCCCAGTGTAACCTTTGTGTATCCATCACCTGCCCTCTTCGTTCCCCTCCCTCGCGCAATAGTAGTTTGTTCTAAAATTGTTTAATGTTTTTCTACATGTCATATGCAATCGATTGACATCCATTATGCCTATTTCACCTTCGATTATCCATCACACTCTCCTACGCAAAATTCTTCTGTTTCTTAATTGTGTATTATTTGTCTATATATCATATTATTTCGATCGATACTCATAACCCCTGTGTTGCCCTTGATTACCTATCACGCTCCCCTCCACCCTCTTCTCCTATCTACGTTATATGTTTATATTTTGTCATTGACTTTCAGTTTGCTTTATATTTTTAATATATATTGTACATGTTTTTGGTTTTTCAGCTCCGTACCCGTTCGATATCGTGTCCGTTCGGCATCGTGTCGGATCGTCTTCGTGTCCTTCCATTCGGAATCTGTCCTTTGGTATCGTACCCAACGGCATAATGTCTTTCGGCATCGTGTCCGGCGACCATTTCCTATATGTATTAAAAAGGTTCAAACTAGTAAAGACACGTTATATTGTTGGAATGTTATTTCAAATAAAATTATACATAACTTTAAAGCCACAGTAAAATTACTGACCCATCGGTCGAGTATTTCTCTAGTCGGGGTTTTCTAAAATTATGTCCAAAGAAACGTTCCCCTTCTGAAACAGAAAATTCACTATGCTACGGCAGTTTATTTGTAGAATATCCACCCAGCAAGTGGAAGACGCTGGTTGGGTTCCCGCCCATAGGATACTTTTACTCCTGCCTCCAAATTTACTAAAATTCCGCAGTTGACGAAATGATGCACATTGCATTTCATTTCAAATAAAATTACATGGCAAAAAGTGTGTTGAACTCCGACATTCTAATAACTAGATAAATTTGATAAAACCGATGTGGTTGCAACATCACTAACCGATGTCGAATGGTATAATCAGCATTTATTAAACTGACCCGGATATTTTTCCGTAAATAGTGTGAGGAGGCTTGACGAGACGTCAATCTTCGATATTTATATTTTGGATATAATACTATGCCGCCGTAGACTAGAATCGATTCCCGCACTCAACAGTAATGAATATTACGTAGACTATTGTATCAGAGTACTGAAAGGATGAAGGTGCATTCTCCTGAAGACAAAATTCAATGCAGGGAAAATAAAGGTTACTTTTCTCGCCTTTATAAGAATGTTAGTTCTCCTTTGAAATTATTCTATCAACATTCGAAAATATAGAGAGGCAAATTCACAGGAATGAAAATTTTAGAACGAATCAATTGCCGGGCGTGCATTCTCCTGTTGAAGCAGCACGATTCTTTCAATTTAAGTGCATCCACTTTAGGAGCAGTCTAAATTATTCCCGTCCAAAAACCTCTAGGATTTTAACAATCCACTACGCATTTTCACTTCAAGAAAGGTAATACTCGTCAGATAAACGGAACCTTTATCGTATAAGCATGAAATTCTCGAGGAGATTGAGGAACCATTTACAAGAAAACATATTTCCTGACCACTGTAAAGTGTTCTGGACTTTAGAACCGTTGCTGAAAGTCTGCAGGTTCTTCGGACTCGTACCTTACCCATTAAAACGGAGATACGGAACTGTCGGGGACGAATGCAAAGGCTCTGCCAGATGCAGCGTCGTGTTTAATTTGGTGTATTCCTGCGCTTGTTTGTGGGACGTGATAGACTTTGTCACAATGGAGAATAGCATTGATCTAGAAAGAGCCTTGGTCATTTACTGAATTACGATGATATATTCCGTTTCAGTGTGCAGCTGGTTGGTTTTATTTTTACGCCGATCGATGGTACACGGCGTGTTTGTAGATTTGGACAAGTTAGATGGTAGACTCGACAAACTGAATATCTTCATCGATTCGTATAGCTTCCGCAAGAACGTTAAAAAACAAACATTTGGTTTCTGGATTACTTTAATAATACTTACTCTTGTGTGTATACCTTCATATTTGCGGAGCAGAAATATATTCATCAAAACTTCTGTTCAGATTTATTGTATCATCAGTCTATTGTTGATATATCTACAACACTACAACATCTTGAGGCATTTGAAAATGAGAATTATTTGTTTGAACAATGAAATACGTCGAAGCACGTCAATAAATGCCTTCGAACGAAAGTTGTCACAAAGATATAAGTGTGTTTCTCCAAAACGGTACAAAGTGTGGAGATCGATTTACCTTGATCTCTACAAAATCAGCTTCGACGTGAAAAAGATCATCGGAAGTGTGATCCTGCTGTACGCGATGAACGCTTTGGTGGACGTAGTGGTGGTACTGTTCCTCTTTCTGGTAGAATTTTTGACTAGTGTTCCGCACTTTCAAGACATTGTTGGAAAGATATCGTCCATATGTTGGGTTATCACCGAAATGCTTAGAGTGGCTCTCATTGTGATCTGCTGCCAAAATGCATCTGATGAGGTGAATTGCGCATGGAGAGTATTTTTTTAATTTGCATGTAACCTTGAAGGTATTAATCACAATTCTTACAAATTTTGTCGCAGCAAGGATAGTGGACATCAGGTAGAATTTAAACGTAGAGTATGTTTTATTAATTTATTTAGGTAGTTTGTATGACATGACTGTTATAAAGTACAGTAGAGTCTCGACTATCCGAGCCCCGCTTTTCTGAGTATTCGTGTTAACCGAAGCGGCCCCCACTAAATGCATTCATTGTTGTTTTTTGCTTGCTGACAAAGTCACGCGTAAATCATGACTCCTCACTACTTCATTTTTTATTTGATTCATAGTGTAAGATTCACGAAACGTGCGGCTGCATTCAACCGCAGCAATTTATGTAACCGAGACATGGTCCTCTCTACGGATGTTCGGATTTTCGAGTCAGTCGCCGAAAGGTGGCGTAACATGTTGGCCAAAAAGCGATCGACTAAAGTTACGCATAAATCGTTAAAAGAGTATTTTGTTTATGTAATATCAATAAAGAGCTCTTTTAATTAATTACGTACTGGCTGAAACGCGAGGCTACGCTCGGGAAAGTTTCCTTTTAAGTTGCAAACGATTTTTATTATTTCTTAATTGTGGTAGCTCTGCTCCTAAGCTCCATATTAAAAATCTAAATTTCATTATGGTATTTTGTAAAAACCATACATATAAAATTTAGTTGATATCCGTTCAGCCAATTCCTTCGAAATCCGTAGTCACTGAAAGAGTTTAATTTGCATTTGTGTCACTCTTGTTTACACTATACGGTCCAAATATGCTAATATGCTAATATGGCTATATATATATATACATGGTTCAAAAACCATAAACGAAGGTTATACACATGGAAAAGCCCAGGAGATAGAATGAGATGCCAAATAGATTACATCCTTGTAAAACAAAGATTCAGGAACAGCATAAAGAACGCCAAGGCATTGCAAGGAGCAGACATTGATTCAGATCACAGCCTTCTAATAATTGACGTAAATACAAAGCTCAAACAAATAAGAAAGACGAGAAGAGAAAGACAGACCTGGGACCTAGAAAAACTGAAAGGAAGGCAGGATGTAGTCAGCATGAAGTTGGAAGAAAACCTAAGAAAGTTGGAAAACAAACCGAAGACCGTTGATATAGAATGGGATGAAATTAAAACCAGTATCAAGGATACCTTGGATAAAGAGATTGGAAAACAAGAGAAGAAAATCAGAAAACCATGGATCACGAAGGAAATGCTGTAGAAAATGAATGAGAGACGAAAATGGAAAAACGTTAACAGTGAAGAAGGTAGAGCCAACTATAGGCGTATAAACAATGAGTTGAGAAGGGTAACAGATAAAGCTAGAGAAAATTGGATAAAAGGAAAATGTGATGAAATAGAACAAATGGAGAAGTTAGGACGGTACGATATGATGTACGCTAGGGCACTGGAATTAGAAGATAAGAAGTATAATGGAATTTGTGGTAAAGGAATTATGAATACGGATGGGAAGATAGTCTCAGAAACAAAGGATGTAGCACAGGTATGGGAAGAATACATTAAGGAATTATACAGCAAACAGGCAGGAGCGGCAAAAATAGAACTAGAAAATGAGGAAAACATTGAAGAAGACAACTTAGGACCAAGTATTATGGAGAGCGAAGTAGAAAAAGCGATAGTGGAACTAAAGAAGGGGAAAGCCACGGGCAGCGATGGAATACCGGCTGAGATACTTAAAGTCATAGGATCAGAAGGACTAAAAGCGATCACGAAATTAATTAATAAGATTTACGACACGGGAGAGTGGCCTCAGGATTTCCTAGAAATAACAATGATCCCTCTAAAGAAGCCAAGATATCTGCGCATGTTTTGTAGACTGGCAGAAGGCCTTTGATAGAGTAAATTGGGTCAAGTTGATGAAGATATTAAAGGATATAGGTGTAGACTGGAAAGACAGGAGACTGATTAGGAATCTATATGAGAATCAAGTTGTAAAGGTCAGGTTTGAGAATGTGGACACCTGCGGAATAAATATCGGTAGAGGAGTAAGACAAGGCTGCTGCCTATCGCCAACCCTATTCAATATATATGGAGAAAGTCTAATGCAAGAAGCTTTAGAAGGCACAGGGGATTTCAAAATTGGAGGAAGGATTATAAGAACAGTAAAATACGCAGATGATCAAGTACTTCTAGCAAGAAAGGAAGAGGAGCTACAAAAAATGATAAATAGACTAGTGATAACAGGTAGAAAATACGGTATGGAAATAAATACAGAAAAATCCAAGGTCATTCGAATATCGGGTAAAGAAGAGAATCTGAACATAACTATTGGGGGAAAGCCATTAGAACAAGTTTCAGAATATAAATACCTTGGAAGTATCATAACACGAGAGGCAAAATGTACGGATGAGATCAGAAATAGAATAGGAAAAGCAAAAGCGGCTTTCAGGAGAAAGAAACAACTACTTACAGGGAATATAAGGGAAGATATCCGCAAGAAGTTGATAAAATGCTACGTATGGAGTATAGCATTGTATGGGGCAGAAACATGGACGCTAAGGAAAAATGACATCAAATACTTGGAAAGCTTTGAAATGTGGACTTGGAGGAGAATGCTGAAGATAAAATGGACAGATAGGATGAAAAACGATGAAGTGCTACGAAGAATAGGAGAGAAGCGAATGATTATACAGACTATCAGAAAGAGGAAGGCTAACTGGGTTGGACATTACCTCAGGAGAGAGAGTATGATTAAAGACGTGTTAGAAGGAAAACTAGATGGGAAAAGGGAACGAGGTAGAAAAGGTTTCAGCTGATAGACGATTTGAAAGGGAAAGAGAGTTATCAAGATATAAAGAGGACAGCGGAAAATAGGAGTATATGGAGAACCAGGTTTAACCAAGAATAATCACGGACCTGTCTACGGACAGACTACCTATGATGATGATGATGATATATATATATATACACATAATAAATATTAGAATATGGTTAAAATCGATGCGTACAGTTATACACTTATATAAGAAAAGATTTTTTATTTTTATTTTGGCAGCCCTGCTATGTATATCTATCCTCCAACAAGATCTTTATTGCAGTATATGCCTTCAAAGCATTCCTTGTACACATAAACTATAATTTGATCTCGAGTAAACGCCCAATTTCGTAGAAGTATATTTTACTTTACTTTACTTTACACCATTGTAAAGTACGACATCTCATTCTATGTACACAGACTTCGTTTATGTTTTTTGAACCATGTATTAAACACTACCTTATCGATATTATTGAGAATTCTACCAGATTTTCTCCTACTTGGTTTTTTTCAGGTCCGTATTGACCAATAGCATTTTCTTCTTGTCTTTCCCCAACTATGCTGTTCCAATCTCCCATTACTATGAATTTAATCCTTCTTCTTCTTTGTTATTCATAAATATCGTTAACTTGTTCTTACACCTGCTCTATATCGTTTACTTTATAAGGAAAGAGTAATATACACACCAGGATTGTCAGCATTTACACTGAAACTGTTTGAAATTCATTGCCGTTATCCTATTGTTCTTTGCTATTTCGTTCTTCACGCTTGTCATTGCAGGATTACAATAGAAGGGAAAATGATTATTTTAAAATTTGTCGACTTAAGTCGTATTTAGTTGTGTCATAATAAATCTGAATTTGAATATACAGAAACTTTTACGGGAAAATCATTCATTCGTAAATATTTTGGCATGCGTAAGCTTGTATTTTCTGTATAAATTTAGAAGATACAGAGAGAAAAAGATAACTAGTGGATCGTGTAAAAAAACCATGATGATTTAAATTACATAGTGTTTTTGGCAAGCGATAAAAAAATCATTTACCATCCCTTTACGTAGATGTCGTCGATCGAGAAAAAACACCTTAAATATTTGAATGTTATTCTAATTGAAATATACGTACATACCATTCAGCAGCCATACCAAAATCGATGACAGTTTAATCGGTCGCGTATTTCTTTAGTCTGTTAGATTGTTCTATTAAAACAAACTCTCCCGAGTATACCTTCATATTTGGGGATGGGAAACCCATTCCTCAAGCCTTTTGCTGTTACTTATTTGATCGTCAGTCTATTCTTGATCCACCTACAACACTACAACATCTTGAGACATCTGACATTGAGAATTATTTGCTTGAATGATGTCATACATCGGAGGATAACAGGGTTGTATTCCGTTTTAATGTGCAACTGCTTTGTTTTATATACAGGGTGTTCTGAAACTCTCTGTACAAACTTTTTGAAGATATAGGGGGAATCAAAACATACATTTTTTTAAGGTAACCATGGGTCGGAAGTGCTTTCTTACGCCGCTTCATACCATCTTTATGTTTTTGCGTAGGGACGGAAATCATGATAACAAATAATCACTAGCACATATTTTAAATGTTTTATTGTATCATGGTACACAGTTACAGTAAATGTTCAAAATTACGGCCTCCAATCTCGATACAAAGTCCTAAGCGACGCAGCAGGTTTTTGCGCGCTAGAACAAGCCAACACGTCCCCTTATGATAGCGGCTCAAGATCCATTTGACGATACAGATTGTCAAAGTTTCTGGTGGATCGCCTAAAGGTGGAACTTCGAACATATCATGTTAGTCAAATCTCGTGTGGCAAGCCTTGCGAGTCATTTGTGTGCTCAAAACCGATCACTTACTGTTCTGCACGTTATAAAATTGTCACCGTCACAATGGAGCGCTATACCCTGGCTGAGTATGCTGACATCCACTTTGCGTATGGTGCTGCTTGGGGCAATGGTAGGGAAGCTCGGAGGATTTATCGTGTGCTTCATCCTCACAGACAGTGTCCTAATCATCAGACATTTGCTGCAGTCTACAATCGACTGCGGGAAACCGGCACATTGCAAGTAAACATGCGCGACACAGGACGACCACGGTCACTTTGCACGGCACAATTTGATGAGGAAGTTCTGCGGCGCTTTGAGAACAACCCCTCCATAAGCACCCGCACAGTTGCTCATGAGCTGCGTATTACTAATACCATTGTTTGGAACGTGCTGCATGAGCAAGAGCTCCATCCATTCCGACAGCAGAAAGTGCAGGTTCTTGGACCTAACGACTACACTCCTTGCCGTCGATATGCTCGTTGGTTCTTGCAGCGGAGTACACACCAGCCAGACTTTCCCGGAATGGTTTTGTTTACAGATGAGGCCTGTTTTACTCGGGAGGGGATTTAAAACTCTCAGAACAGCCATGTATGGGCAGAGGAAAACCCGCATGCTTCATTGGCTCACGGTCACCAGGAACGGTTTGCTGTCAATGTGTGGGCAGATATCGTACAAGACGAACTGATTGGGCCTTACCTGTTGCCCGCGCGGCTCAATGCACAGGTTTTCTCTGTGTTTCTAAGGGACTTGCTACCAGAACTGCTGGAAGAGATCCCCTTGGCAGTCAGAAGGGGAATATGGTTTCAGCACAATGGAGATCCACCTCATTTCGGTCATCAGACACGAAATCATCTCACCACTACTTTTGGCGATCGTTGGATCGGACGGGGCGGACCTGTGGCCTGGCCTCCTAGGTCACCAGATCATGCACCAGTAGACTTCTTCCTGTAGGGCTACATGAAAGACCTCACTCAACACCAGTGGAGGATGAAATGGATCTTGTTGCCCGTAATGTTGAGGCTGCCGCAATCATAATGGGAGGTGTTGGCTTGTTTGAGCGAACACGGCAAAACCTGCTGTGTGGCTTAGGGCTTTGTATCGAGAATGGTGGCGGAAATTTTGAACATTTACTGTAACTGTGTACCATGATACAATAAAACCTTAAAAAATGTGCTAGTGAGTATTTGTTATCATGATTTCCGTCCCTACACAAAAACACTTTGATGGTATGAAGCGGCGTAACAAATCATTTACGACCCATGGTTACCTTAAAAAATGTTTGTTTTGATTCCCCCTATAACTCCAAAAAGTTTGTTCAGGGAGTTTAAAACACCCTGTATACGCCGATCTATAGTACACGGGGTATTGGTAAATTTTGACAAGTTAGACGATAGACTCTCCATTCTGAATATCTGCATCGATTCGTATAGCCTCCGCAAGAACGTTAAAGGACAAATGTTCGGTTTCCGGATTGCTTTATTTATACAAACTCTTCTGAGAATACCTCCATATTTGGGGATGGGAAACTTTTTCATAAAGACTTTTACTGTTACTAATTTGATCTTCAGTATATTCTTGATCCATCTACAACACTACAACATCTTGTCGCACCTGACATTGAGAATTATTTGCTTGAATGATTACAATCGGTGTACGCCAATAAGTGCCTTTGCGCGCAAGCCGTCACAGGCATACGTAACTTTTTCATCAAATCGGTGCAAAATGTGGAAATCGGTCTCCCTTGATCTCTACAAGATCGGCCACGCCATGAGCAAGGCTTTCGGAAGTGTAATCTTTTTAAGCGTTACTATCGCTTTGGTGGACGCGGTGGTGGCGTTTTTCTTCTTTGTTGTGACGGTTTTGACTGGTGTTCAGCTCTTTCCCAACCTTATTACCAAGATTTATGTCATAATTTGGATTATCACCGAAACGCTTCGACTGATTTTCGTCCTGCTCTGCTGCCAATTGGCGTCTCACGAAGTAAATATCGCATAAGGATTTATTTAACCATAACACATTACTGACACGTTAATGACGATTGTAGAAACATATTTCGCAGGAAAGATATTAGGAAGGATGTAAAATTATAAAGGTAGATCATCTTCTGCTGATTGATTTAGGTCGTTCTTATCACATGTCTGTTATGAAATATTTATCACTGTTTATTTATAGCTTTCTTATGCTGAATATCTTTCTTATAATACATTTATCTCTTATTTTCAGTGCAAATATTACTTAATATACTTATCCTGCAGAGCTTGTACCTCGTCTACTTTTTTACTCGAAATTTCAGCCTGCTATATCATATATAATGCTTGTTGGCGTTGGCATTTGAATGGATTGAACGCTGGCCAAATCCTTAATATACAAAAAGTGAATTATTGATCGTAGTAAATTGTCAAATAACATATTTTGGTATTAATCTTCAAGAGGGTCTTAAATTAATATTGCAGTTGACATTTGGAAATTTATCGCACATTGAATTTCAGCTTATTCTTAACTATGTGCAATATATTGCCTGAATAAAATTTCCATTGTCATTATGCAATATCTCGCACTTGATAATCCATGCTCTATATGCGTTTAGGGCATTCCTGTATATACTAACTATAACGTGAGGTCGAGGAAACTTGTTACTTCGTCAAAATATATTTCGAATTGATTTCAACCTATCTATTTGTACTCACCTCTTTATCCACAGCTGCTTGATTTTCATCTCGCCCTCTTCCACTCATCTGAATTTCTTACTAGAAGGCCTTCCCCAGTGCCGAGAATTCTACTTTGAAAGAGCGTGGTCAGGATCTAACTGCTTGTACAAATTTCTATTTGAAAATCAGCGATATGTTTAATAATTGTATTCAGCTGAATTTGTGTCCGATATGCGATTCTAGATTGTCCAAAATGTCATTGCTATTGAAGTTACCTCTGCCATTATATCGGCTGGAAATGAAATAGATATCTAAATTTTGAAAAATAATCTTACACCAGATCCTGGTTGTCATTAAAAGTGTGTTTTGTTCATTTTTTCTGAATGTTCAGCCGCGATATTAATATAATTAATAGTTTAATATTTCTCATAAGGTCGCCTTCGTCCTTATCATCCGATGACGAACAATTATAGATACCTGGATTGGATATTTAAAACATGTATCTATTAAGTTAACTTGGACAAAGGGCTTCCTTGTCATTATTACAAAATGCTGAGAAAAACAGATTATATTGAAATATTTCACAAACGACTTCTACCTCATGTCAGTGGTGTTTTCAACTAGTATTATAGAAATTTCAAAGATTTTAAGCGTTATTTGTTTCATACCTAGTCAGTAAAATTCTGTCTATCAACTGGTTTGAAATTTAGCATTGAATCTGGAAATATATACGGCATTTAAAATTCTCTTAATGAAATCACATATCTGGGTTTCCTGAAATTTTATAAATAAGAACCGCAGAATTTAGTTACTCGGTCGATTTAAAATGCTCTGTATGATGATATATTTAGTCAAATATGACTAGAGGCTTGGTAGTATGGCGATATTCATCTAATCGTCATGATTTCGGAAAAAATTTATGTATATAAAGCTTTGATGTCTGGCTTGTTTTATTGTCACTACTTTACAACCTCTCCAAGGCAGTGGACTCCAATCAATAAATGATTCATCCTTCTTTACATGGTCTACAGTAGGTATGGCCAAGTTTAATGACTTGACCTCTGAGCTTGCTCGTGTTCGAGAGGATTCGAGTTCTTATTTGCGGTTTACTAACTGAAGCATTGTTCCACGGACGGACTGCGATGCTGTTTTGGAGCCGAATGGTAGGGCTGAAGCGTAGGCTACGGCACTTCTGTAGGGCCAAATGAATGTACTTCGTTGACCTAGGGCCGTTCCTGGACTCATGTAGGGCATCCCTTATCGTTTCTGGTATGCACTAAAATGCTGAGGCTGTGGATACGGTAGCGCCTAGAATGTTCGATCATGCTAGAGTTTTTTTAGGTTAGATATAAGGAATAATAATTATTCAGCAAACGTTGAGATGCACGACAATATTATATTAGATGGTGTGGTACAGTGTAGGCGTCTTACGAAAAAGTGATTAATTGAGAGCCCCTAGAGAAAAACGTAAGAAATCCATGCGGTAACACAATTATTGAAGGTTTGACGATAGCCGATTATCCATGCAACAGTTAAGTACATAAGGCTTACTACCGTCATACCACTATAAACGCGATGTTAAGTAATAGTAGAATTCATTCTAAGCGTAGAAAGTTGACGTAATAGGAAGGACAAGGTGGCAGTAAATGATAATTCATTAGTAGTAATAGTGATAATAAATAACGTCAGAGTAAACTGACGCAGCATTCGCAGGAAAGAGGCCGAAATTGAACAGCTTATTCGTAGTTTGCGTGCTGATGTAGTGATAGGTACAGAAAGTTGTCTAACGGCGGGCATAGCCAGTCAGGAGATCTTTCCTCGTGACTATAGCGTTTTTAGAAAATATCGATATATCCGGTCAAGAGGTGAAGTATTTATAGCAGCTAGCAATAAATATGAAATTTACCCGATACAGATTAGCAACGACGAATTCGAAAGTGCTTGGTGTAATGTGATAGGAAGCGACTGTAAAACTGTACATATATGCGCCTTTTATAGACCACCAAATGCGAGTGTAAAAACTTCATTTTCTTGAGAAACAAGTGGCGACGCTGACTTCGATTAAAAAAAGATAAAGCCATTATAATCGGGGGCGATTCTGTCGAATGACTGGAGGTATAATTGCTTTTATCTCGGTGGTATAGAGCGTGAATCGTGCAAGGCTTTTTTTGAAACTTTCGGTAAATATCCCTAGAGATTTAATAATTGATTGCATTTATTGCCTACTAATCTTCCAGAGCGTATGCATAGCGTATTTGTTGTTGAGGGCATAAGCTATAAAAGTCAGTGTCCGTGGATTTAAAGTTAAGCATTGAGGAACAGGTTAAGGTTAAAGAAAGCTTTATGTATTCGCTAAAGCCTATTTCGCAAGTTTTAGTTCTTTTCTGCGAAATGATTATACTAATTTCTGCGAGATAGCAGATATTGCAGACGCGGAAGAATTCTGTTTAGAGATATAATGCGAGAGTATACAGATAAATTTATTCCAAGAAAATTTAAGCGTGATAATGCAGAACTTAGATGGTACAACAAATCGCGCCGTATTTTAAAATTATATTCGAGAAATCCATAACGGAAGGTGTTTTTCCTAGAAATTGGAAGGTAGCACACGTTACGTCCATCAATAATGGCGGCGACAAAGATTACTCCGACAATTTTATGCCGATATCCTTAACTTCATTATCGTGCAAGATACCTGAGCACGTAGTCGTTATCTCTAGAATGCGCTATTTAGATAGTCGCTCTTTGCTTAGCAGATGCCAGCACGGATTACGGAGAGATAAATAATACGAAGCACAGCTTGGCCTGTTCGTGGACGTTTTGTTGCGATGATGAGAGAAAAATATTCAGGTGGATGCCACATTCATTGTCTTCAGGAAGGCGTTTGATAAAGTACCTCATAATAAATTAATAGCGAAGTTAGGACAATATGGAATCAAGCCAAAAGTAGTCAATTGGATGAGATACTCACTCTCGAATAACCAACAGAGAGCTGTCATCGATGGGAAATACTCGTCCCCCGTTAAAGTTGCGTCGGGTGTTCCTCCAGGCAGTTTATTGGGTTCTCTACTGTTCTTAATCTATGTTAATGATATCTGCTCGGTATTTCGTAGTAAAATTAGACTGTTCGCCGATGATACCATTATATATAAAGCGATTTAAAAAAACAAGGAGGACCAGCAGTCGCTGCATAAAGACTTACCACTGGATGGTCCGGTTTCACCTGTATACCTAGAAAGGCCACAAGCAGTCATTTTGACGGCTACCACTAAATAGCTGTTTAGCATGCTTCCGAGAGGCAGATATCGAATAGAAGAAGTTTTTATATCTTCATGGATGATTAGGGACTTTTTAGAGATATAAAAACAATGATAATATTGTTAATCTTTTTTATTTTGACCAAAAAAACCATCGTTAAAATATATTTAATTATGCATTAGAATTAAAAGAGGAGTGAGTGATTTTCAAATCAGATGAAATTCTTGCAGATGGAAAGTTTCTATATGTGAACAGAACACTGTTACATGTCATAAGAAAAATATGTATATAAAATCTGTGAAAATGATTAGCATAGTCCTAACATTTAATTATTTCGAAAGCAGTTAATACAACTGATTTCTTTGGAAATCTTGCCTAAACATTTGCTACTAACAGCCTTATTGCAAGCAGAACAAGTTTTGAACGGTTTTGTTCATCTTCCAATTAGGGAGCACATGATATTGGCGTCGCAATCAGTCACGCTTGAGCTGAGGCTCATTTTCAGAGGGTACGCAGGCTCCGAGTCTTGTCTTCATGTACTTTGCACTTAACTCTTCTACTAGTTGGAGAATGAACTTGTGTAGAGGGTTCCTTTTTCCTGTAACTTTTTTGTAGATGACCCAGTTGTTGATTGTTGCCGGGTCAAGCACGTTGTAAAGAAACGTTTAGAGGCCACCTGCAAGATACAGCCATCACTCAGTATTTATGATCCATTTGTTCAATTATGTCCACACCAAACTTAGTAGCGTTGTAGAATTCTATGGTTTCGTGAAGCTTCTTCTCACCTCCGCGTATTAGGACACTAAGGTGCAGAATGCTTAGTACCAAAAATTCTTACTCTTCTTTCCTTGGTACACAGTGACTGTAATATCATTCGCACCCCTCAATATGGTAGCCTTGTAGAACTGTGCCTGTGATGTCCGTATAGACTAGGATTTCCTTCATCACACGATTTATTGTTATTGGTAAGGGATTCCGTTGCAGACGTACTTCGACGCAACATCAGCCAAAATCCAGAATTTTATTCGAAATTTATCTGACTTGTTGGCTATATACTGCTTGAACCTGTACCAAACATTGCTGGGAGTGCAATTTTCGATGAATTTGTTCCACACAACAGATGCCAATGCAAACTTATCTTAATAGGTCGTAAGTATGGGTGTCGCCTGCACACGGTTCAGTCGAAACACTAACTGCGATCAAATTAATCGCTAATGGCCCTACTATGTATGTCCCTCTGTAGAGACGTTCCTGTGGCAGATACAAGCCCAATTTATCGTGTGAAAATGCAAAATCTTTAGTAATGGAAATTCACTTAGCCGCAACTTCACTCTTCAAAATCTGCGAGCATGGCACTCCTTTTAAATTCGCTAAATGTCAAAATGACCGCCGCGTATTTTCTAGTGTAAGCGTCATTTCATCATGGTGCAAAGAATCGCATATTGAAATTAATTACATTAAATGTGCCGCAGTTACGTTCTGAAAAAGTAAGAGCAATGAATATTCAACCAGCTGAGTATGTAAAATGTTTAGATGTAACCATTTGTCGAGATCTTTCATAGGACATGCGCATTCGTTGAGTTATGGGCGCGGCCAAAAATAAACTGGCTTTCATAGGCAGAATAGTACGGAAAACTACAGTAAATGTACGCAAAACATGTTACTTATCACTGGTTATACCACAAGTGGAATACGCCTCAAGTATATGGGATCCGTATGAGAAGGGACATATAATTCGATTAGAAAGAGTACAGCGCAGAGCAGCCAGATTCGTAAAACAAAAGTATGAACATAAGGAGAGCGTCACTTCATTATTAAATGATCTGAAATAAGTATCACTTGAGGACCGTAGATTGAACTCAAGGCTGAGACTTCTGGAGAAATATAGGTCGAAATGTCTAAATGAGGAGGTTGTAGGATTAATTGAAGCACCAACGCACATAGATAGAAAAGACCTTGACGATAAAATACGCGATATCGATTGTAGGACGGAGCGTTATCGAGGTTCGATCTTTCCGAGGGGAATACGAGATTACAATAGAAATTTTCAACCTGCAAGAGACAATCTTTATTTAGGTTATGGTACATTGCACCTCCTGTCAGCCAGCAATTAGGTGAATTGCAGGATGAATTGTAGATGAATTGTAGTTCACACGTCATCTTTCCGATGACGCAAAGGTAGTTAACGTGGCTATCGTCTGATTGCACTAACTTCTACTGTAGCGCCATGCACAATGCACTTATAATAAAGCATCTCCCCCTAAATGATTTTATCGCAATACAGCCTATGTTGCCCGCTAGGTAAAATTATATACATATTCAAAGCCTCGTGACGATATCTTTAAAGATGCGGATTTGTATAGTGGACAAACAAAATTTTAGATATTGCTAGTCTTGTCCAATATTCCGTTTCTGAATAATGTGTTTTCCCCGAAAGAATAAAAATATGTTTGCAAATCAGTTAACTTGTTCTGTAACAGAAAAAGGCTTTCCAATCACACTATTTCAAGTTTCTGTGACAACAACGTAGCGTTACTTTTTCTCATAGAAAAATAATTCATGTCACTAATTTGAAAGAATATCCAAGCTCGTCAAATTAATGAATTAGAATTCTACAAAAGCAATAAAATCGCAATGAAAACCAAATTCACATTTCGTCTATAGGACAGACATAAGCAGTAGTAATTCTCAGAGAGTGAGTTTTTACTGCCATTTTCTGGTTTTGGAGAGCTCTAATCAAACAGTAAATCTTTTTAACAGTTCCGCATTCTGAATAAATTTCACGTACGAGTTGTCCGTGTTTGCATACTGCAAGCGCTTAAAAAATCGCCCCCCCCACCAAGATCTAAACTAAAAGTATAGCATCATGATTTCCAGAGAAACAGCATTTAAGTCACGTGCAGTCTATACGTATAAGACAATAAATTCCGTGAATTTGCTAAGATTATTTATAATTTCCGCGAAATTAAGGTAATTATCCGTAATTTCTCAATTCTCTGGCAATCGGCTCATGCCCAAGCTTTCGTATTTCAAGTTTCGTGACACAGATCACCCTGCATGAGCAATAAGAAAATTCATCAATAAGACAATACACTAAAATTATGGAAAATGGGGATATTTCGTATTAAGACTATGGCATCGCCATCCATGCCTTTAGCACGTATTTGGATTTAAAAAATCGTGAAATAGGTATGACGCCATTTTATTTAACAATAAAAAGAAATAATATTTCTCTAAAGACTACGAAACAGAACATTAAAATACTTTTCACGTTTTACTAAATTTCGTCTGTTAGTATAATGACTTCTTCATAAGTTTGTCGTAATTTAAAATCAATGGCCTAAAAATATATAATTAAGACAATAATTTTCATTTTTCGCGAAATTAAGGTACTTATCCGGAATTTCTAAATTCTCTGGCCATCTTCTCGCGTCCAAGTTTTCGAATTTTAAGTTTCAAGGCTCAGATCGCCCCTTTTAAGCAATAACTATAATCATCATTAAGACAATAGCCTATATGTTACACTAAATGTTATGTAAAAAATTAGGATATTTTGTTTGTGAGGATTATGGTGTCATCATCGGTGCCTTTTATTACATATTTGGATAAAAATATAATGTAAAATTATCACGTCATCAAATGTATAGGTCGTTGGCTGAAATCAAATGGATTATAATTGGGCTTGGTAGGATTCGACGTTTATATTTTTTTTAAATCTACGATTGAAATCGAAGTTTATTTTCCCGATAGATTTTTGACAGTATCGAGTCTTCAAATAACTACTTGGTAGAATTCGGCGTTCATTTTTTTGAAAATCGACGTAAATTTTCCCGAGAGATTTAAACGAATATGGACGCTTAAAATTACTGCATAAAAATAGGGCAGGCTATATTCGGCCTTTCAATGCGATGATTTAAATTTACTTTTTACGTCTAAATACTGCGTAAAATTTACGTTTGTCCACAATTATTTAATTTAATTTTTTATAGAAAATTAAATGTTTATGTACAAATTAATCGAACTAATTTATCATGTTCTTCATAAATTTTATTTTATTTATGCGCATTTACACTCTTCATTATTTTTAAAAGTTAATATTTCAATCACCCAATAACGAATTGAGATTTACCTCTTTAAATTGTATAATGAAAACTAGAAAACCGTTAATTTATGAAATCCGAACAATATGATGTTACTTTTGCCAAGAGACTTCTTCTAACCTCACTTGATAATTCAGTCTGAACTCAATGATTTGTTTCGTGATCTTAATTTATCTAATAGTCAAGCAGAACTTTTAGCTTCAAGATGAAAAGGATGGAATCTTCTGAATCAGGGCGCTAAAATATGTTTTTTTCCGTAAACGTCAACGGCAATATGAACATCTATTTTCTAAAGAGCGAGATCTAGTATATTGCAATGATGTTGATTTTCTACTGGAAGCCCTGGGGCAGCAGCACAATCCTCAGGAGTAGCGTTTGTTCGTATATTCCTCAAATGTGAATTTAAAAGCAACCCTGCTTTACAATGGAAACGAGTACTCATCTGTTCCACTAGCCCATGCTGCTCACATAAAGGAATCTTATGAAAATATGAAACTTCTGCTAACCAGAATCCAGTATGAAAAGTTTCTGAAAAAATCTATTTACCGCCATTGCACATTAAACTAGGTTTGATGAAAAATTTTGTAAAAGCGATGGATCGTAATGGACGTGGATTCGAGAATTAGTGAGGCAAAAATCAAAGAAGGAATATTTAAGGGTCCTCAAATATGGGAACTGATGAAGGATGTTTCGTTTGAAAGCCTATTGAATGAAAATGACGTAGCTGCATGGGCATCTTTCAAAAAAGTAGTCACCAACTTTCTGGAAAACTACAATATAGAAAACTACAGGCAATTTGTGAGTGAGCTTCTTGTGCCCTACAGAGCAATAGAGTGTAATATGTCCATAAAAATACACTTTTGGACTCACATATGGACTTATATCCGGAAAACCTCGGGGCTGTGAGCGACGAACATGGAGAACCCTTTCATCAGGACATCTCTGCTATAAAAAACCGCTACCATGGAAAATGGAGCCAAAAATTTTGGCTGACTACTGCTGTACACTTAAAAGGTATGTTCCCCAAGCAAAGTTCAGCAAACAATCCACATCAACCGCATTTTAGGTTAGTAAATATATACTAATTTTTTTACATAAAATAAAAATACCTTTAATTTGAATGACATTCATCTTTCGATTACTTAAAAACCCTGGGTGATACAAAAATTTGGTAAACAGATTTGAAATCATCGCGAAAATATTATATAAGAATCACCATCTTCTTACCATGCAACAAAAAAAAAAGTCTTTTGTTATCCAGTGTTATCTATTTAAAATTTATAGTAGTTAAAATCGGTTTATACCAGTAAAACTAACTAATATATCATTTTCTTCATAAATTTTATTTTATTTATGCGCATTTACACTCTTCTTCATTTTTAAAAGTTAATATTAAAGATCACCCAATAACAAATTGAGATTTACCTCTTTAAATTGCATAATGAAAACTTGAAAACAATTAATTTACGAAATCCTAACAATATGATGTTACCTTTGCCGAGAAACATTCTTTAAAAAAGTAATTTGCTAGTTCTGTGTAAAGCCTTTTAGTCATTCGTTGGTGCCAAATAAGGAAAAGACATTAACGACATAATTATCACAATAATATTTTAGACGCCAAAAAAGAGCTATCTAATACTTTGTGTCATTTGATATATTTCATCACTGCACTACAAATTCTCTTTATTTAACATAAAATATATAACGAGAAAAATTAAACTTTATTATTTAGCGCTCGATCAACAGTCTTACCTAAAATCCTAATTTAAACGTTTTCCAATCGGTAAAATATTTTAGAACAAACGGCAAATAAATATTAATGTTTATTCCCTCTTCAATTTTTAGTAAATATTGCTAATTTATGTGCACCTTTTCTAAAACATATATAAATTGAAATTTACTAACCTGTAGCAAAAGACGAAGCAACCAAAAGCACGAGAGAGGAAAAGCCCTTCCTGGATAACTATAAGAAAAAGATTGCCAAAAGATAGGGTTGTGCATAGGCAGAATGGGTGCAAGTGCATACAACAAGGTCATCTATAGGAGAAACCCTATAAACGGTCGAGAAACATTTGTTTCCGGAATACACTCCACGGGGTTGATGAATGGAAGAGGAAGAAAACGACCAACTGAAATTACTTTCTTCTGAATCTTGTTTAACAGGGGACGAGGCATTCTCAGTAGAGCAAATTCATGACCTTATCTGTATAGAAAGGCTAGTAGAATATCCCACCATTAGGTCGGCAAATATAATCTCATAAACCTCAAAAGGGCTAAGAAACACATGTTCTCAAAGACTACGCTAGGACCTAGCAGGTACATGATAGTCCAGAGTGGAAGCGTGAGCTTTTCAATAAGTCGCATATTTGAGATTAAGAAAATACCCTTCTTTCAGTCCCACTGTTAATGCTATCCCAGAAAAGGAACGAAATCGTAGGTAGAAAATAATACTGGAAAAAATAAAGAGAAACGACATAATTATTATATTTAGAGTAGGTTTTTGGACGCATAATTTTCCGACTTGTTGTAAAATCGACGCTTACCAAGGACTATCCATTTTAATCGATTTTTAAATTTAAAAAAATAGACGTTTATCGATTTTAATCGAATCCTATCAAGCCTAATTATAACACTATCTAAGCATTCAATCAACGATCTTGAAGTATGAAAAATCAACTCCCATTAAAAGGCATTGGAGTCGTTTCTATCGTAGTATCTTATTTTTCATTGGTAAAAACCAAAAAACATCCATAATTTAATGATTAAAAACAAATTTTTACACAAAATCAGTATGGATTTGAATTTTGTCTTTAGAAAAATAAACTTCATTTTTTTATCCACATTATGCTGCATGTCCTGAATTAGTATCATAATAATAAATTATTTAAAAAAGCAATTCTATGTAGCCCTGGACCGTTTTCATTGCTTTTCTTTTGGGTATTTAAATTTGGACTTTGTGGTCAAAACACTCCTTAAATATAACGTTTTCTGGAATAACGGGTTTTTCCCAAAGGTTATACCCAATGACCTATCTCCATGCCAAATGCTCTGTAGCAATTCTAGAAGTACTTTATGTTTTACAATATATGCATATCTTATATATAAGAAACAGCTATTTATAATGATAAATGAATTTAAATTCATCGTCGTTTGAAGAGACACGAAACACGGCTTTGGCCGAATTCGTAGAAAATAATGACGTATTTTTGTGCGGAACAGTCGATTGGTAGAAAAACGATCGGAGTTAGTCAAATATTTTTATTGATGATATGTCTCTGGGGAGTTGTATGAATGACTATAGGATCTGAGTTCATGAAAGAGTAATTTTATGCTTAAACAATAAGAAAACGCAGCCGCGACATGAAATGTTTCTTATTTGTCGTTACCGCATAAATTTCATTTATCAGCATTATTTGTTATACTCGATATGAACACTTTCTTTAAACATCTCACTGGTTATAGTCTCCACAAATAACTTCCTTAGAACAATGTTTCAATTGTGTTTATTTTATTTCATCGAGTACAAAATGAAATTTTCACATCTATTTCTAACGTTTTCCGTATTGATCATGAGCCCAATTTCCAATATGAAACGAGCTATAGAATTGATTCATTCTGTTAAAAAAATGATAAATTTTGTAATGAAGGAAGACAGTCTGTGGACTAAGAATACATCGTGACTCGATCGATAGAGTTAATGAAAAATAAACAAAATGAAATTTTAAAGCGCCAGACAAGCAAATCAATAACGCTACGGACCACGCGGAAGAAGGCTGGCATACGTGTTTAATGAGTTTTCGTAATAATTCTGCCTTTAGAACCGGAAATTTGCGAGGAAGTAGTTTCAAACCCTCAAAAGACGAGGCAGATTAACGTTTCCTTAGTATCTGTGCTCGTCGTTTGGTGCTAGTGATCCCGAAATATACAATGTTATAAAACAAATTCATCATTAACTATTCATGAAAAATTTTCTGACTATTCAGTTGAGTCTAGAATTCAGTATCGAACCATGAATTACTCTAGACCATGCAAGAATATCGCGAAGGAATTCTCGCGTCGAAACTGCACGAAAGCGTGTCATGAAGGCGTATTTTTGGCGTCCGCGCCCATACTGAAGGTATACAGGATTTTCGGTCTAGCACCTTTCCCATTGGAGCGCGGGCAAGACGGCGAGAATGATGCCTCCAATCGTATTCTCAGTTACAGCATTTCGGTTTACTTGGTGGTTATCTTCGCTATGCTGTGGGATCTGTGCGACATAAATGCAGCCATTGAAGAAAGAAACCTAGGGGCATTCTTGTTAAAAAGTTGGACGTTGGCTGTGTACATCATCTCAATGAGCAACTGTTTGGTTTTGTTTCTTCGTCGATCTAATGTTCACCGCCTGCTGACAGATTTGGTCAAATTTGACGAGAGGCTCGGCGAACTCGATATCCGTATCGACTGGTATAGGTTTCGCAAGAACATCCGAAGACAAATGTTCGGATTCATGCTCGTCATTCTGATGATTTTTAACCTGGTTCACTTTGCCCACCCAATGCATTTGAAGGGTAACGGAATTCCTCAGTTCATCGCTCTTTTTTACACGGCCATCAGTAAAGTCTTGCAGGAAATTCAGAGCTACAATATCTTGATGGACATTAACTTGAGAATGGCTAATATGAATGATGAAATCCGTCGGAGCTGCTCGACTGGATCCTTCTCAGGTATGCTTTCGAGTGGATCTGGAATTTCGCCTGCAAAGCAATGTAAGCTGTGGACATCCCTCAACCGAGACCTGTACAGGTTCAGCGTGGCCGTGAACAAGGTCTTCGGAAGCATAATCTTGTTCAACGTGATGTTCACTTTGGTCGACGCAGTGATAGTGCTTTTCTTCTTTGTCTGCTCGTTGATGATGTTTGCTGAAAGATATACCCACATTCCTGAAAGGATCATTCCTTTATTTTGGGTTGCCAGCGAAATTTTAGATGTTGTACTCATCGCGCAGTCGTGCCAATCGGCATCTAATAAGGTGAATGCATTTTACTTAACATATGTGTGTGTATGTGTGTGTGTGTCGGTGCAAATACATTTATTCCATAACAAAGAGACTTTAAAATGTTATTATTTAAGCTATAACGCATTAATATTAGAGTAAAATACGATATTAATCGATTTCAGCAAAGAACAACTGAATCATTTTTTAAGCAGACAGAAGACGATTCAATTTAGCTAATGATGTTTATTCCTTGTCATTAGCTGTGTAATGATATCATGTGATAACGACCTTCATATAACCTATATGCCTTTATTCTAAAACTGCCGGTAGTGGCACCAGACCTATTGAAAATAGTTACTTCAACCTGCCAATTAGGAGTGAATCCCAACACTCGAGAAGACGTTGGGTTTTTCTTTCCTATCTCAAACTATGGTATACAAACCAGCGACTCTGTCAGTATAATTTTGAACTCCTAATAACTTTCTATTTCATATAGTTGGACATAAAATTAATGCAAAGTAAAAGTTTAATTTTAATTGTTCATCGCCAAAGCTTCTCCATATGATATAAGTCGGACAGTGCTAATTACAGACGCAAAGATCCCAAATTGTGCCAGTTAAACAATGTAAACTGCGTAGGTCCCGCTATCTTGATCTCTACAAGCTCAGCTTTGTCGTAAACATGATCTTCGGAAATGTAATCTTGCTCAACGCGAGGTGTACGCCGTCATTGTGGCAATGTTGCTTTTCATCCTCATGGTAGCCTTGTTATTGTGTGTTCCCTACTTTACTGTACTTTACTCTGAAATGATCTTGTAGATTTTTTGGTCTGTCATCAAAGAGTTTGGAGTGGTTGTCAACGTGCATCCGTGCTAATTTGCATCTAATGGGATGAATTGCATATACATAGCATGTTTAAATATCCTTATCCAAGTATGTTAGTGATAAAAGTTCATATTTTTTTTAAGCTAACCTTTTCTACGATTTGATGATTATCATTTGTCTTCTTTGTTAATAAATCCCTACCACATTCATTTTGGGGTTATTTTCACTCGATATTGGTCTAGTAATATTAAAATCCATCTTTTTTTGTTTAATCCCTATTTCTATTATTTAATTGATGTGCAGAGTAGTTATAATAAATATAAGTAATTTTGTGAAAAATTGCCGTTTCAAATATTCATCAAAGTATTTTGATCGGGTGAAGTTTATAACAAGAAACTTTTAAAATTTAGCTTTACATCGTAAAGAAATTCGTATTTAAAACAGACATTTATAAGAATGTGTTGGACATCAGCATTCTCAATACTTGTACTGAAGGTATTTCATGCTAAATAGCTCTCAATCTAGAAAAAATAGGCTGCATCCTTGGAATATTATTTCAAATCGAATTTCACATGACTCAGCAGGCACAGCAAAGTCGATATCACATTTAGCGGTCGAATATTTCTTTTGAATGCTTTCTCGCAGTTTTTTCGCTAGGTTAAGTTATAACATTCAACGCACAAAGGCACTCCCCCCTTCTTACGGAGCATTTCTTCTGAAATGAAATTGGAACGTTAATGGGTATTTCTATGACGTCATTATCAAAAATAGGACAAAACCAGGATGGTATCGTATTTATATCATAATCGTTACAAAATTTTTAAAATTTCACGTTCGTGCGCCTTCGGATGTTGATATTAGTATATAAATTTACTATCTGGTGATGACCATTGATTCTAAAAATATACGCGGTCCATTAAATACGAAATATGATAAAAAATAATATAGTCGCTATACCCTTACACATTCGTGTTTATAAAACTGTCACTGATATTGCAGGATAATGAGTATCTGGAGTTAACACGAGACAACGATCTTCGATATTTATGTTTTGAAAAAATATGAAAATTTTACTGTCATGTCCTAAAGTCGATTCGTGCGCTTAACGGGAATGAATGTAAAATCGAATTCGGTCGATCACAGCACTGAAAGGATAAAGGTGTATGCGGCGAAGAAGAAATTTGATGCAATACAAATAAAGGTCTCTTTTCACGCAAATAAAAGAATGTTATTCCTCCTTCGGACTTATTGCAGTGCGATTTTAAAGTTTAAAGAGAAATTTTCCAATAAAAACTAAAACATTTCTCGCAAAAAACATTGATGGTATAATCTTCGGGCCTCTAACACGTTGATACCTATTATAGGTTGGAATGATACCAAATTATAATTTAATACGAATCATTCGCCGTTGCTATTGATGCAGCAAGATCCTTTCACTTTCCCTCCACTTTGCTAGTCATCCAAATGGTTTCCGCACATAAACCTTGAGCTTTTTGTGAATTTGCTGCTGACATTCACTTGTATTAAGTCTGTACAGGTTGTATGGACTGGAATTAAACATAAGAGCATGAATCATTCGAGGGGATTAAAGAACACAGCGCAAGAAAACGTAATTCCTTACTGCTCCCAAGTGTTGTGGACGTTATCACCTTTGCTGAAATTCTGCAGGTTTTTCGGACTCGCACCTTTTCCATTGGCACGTCCACGCGACAATGATGGCGATAACTCCAGGCTGGTTGCCAGATACAGCGTCGCGATTTACTTTCTGTTTACCTGCGCTTTGTTGTGGGATGTGAAATACACCATCACAAATATGGAAAAAATTAATCTAGACATGTCCTTGATAATTTGCTGGATAACGATGATGTATGTTGTAGCAATCTGTAACTGAATGGTTTTATTTATACGCCAATCGATGGTACACGGAGTATTGGCAGATGTAGACAAGCTAGATGATAGGCTCGCGAAACTGAATATCTGCATCGATTCATATAGTTTCCTCAAGAACGTTCAAAGACAAATTTTTGGTTTCTGGCTTGCTTTACTGATACTTACTCTTCTGAGTATACTCTCGTTTTTGGTGATGGGAAACGTAAACATCAATACTTTAGCGGCTGCTTATATGTTCGTAAGTCTGGTCTTGATCGAGCTGCAACACTACAATATCTTAAGACATCTGAAAATGAGAATTTCCTGGTTGAATCGAGAAATAGTGCAGAGTTCGCCAATTGTTTCTTTTACACGCATGCCGTTACAAAGATGCAAAATATTGTCTCCAAATAGATGTAAACTGTGGAAGTCTCTCTACCTTGATCTTTACAAGGTCACTATTACTGTGAACAAGATCTTCGGAAGTGTAAGCTTGCTTAACGCGTCGTGCGCATTTGTGGACGTAGTGGTGGTGCTTTTCTTCTTTGTGGTGGGCTTTTTGACTGGTGTTGAATATCTTTCTACCCTATCTGCACAGATTTTGATCGTAAGTTGGACTACCTCCGAAACGCTTGGAATGGCTCTCGTCGTGCTCTGCTGCCAATACGCATCTGACGAGGTGAATTACAAGGGAATTTTGTAAAATATATATTATAGTGAATATGTTAATGAAATTGTTAGTACTTATTTAGCAGGGAAGATATGAGACCACAAATAGAATGTAACTAAATAGTAATAGATCCTTGACCGTAAAATAAGGAAAGAGAAACTCACTTACGTGCTGCGTATTTTTACGGTGAATAATCTATTACTATTTAGTTACTTTGTATTGTATCACTGTGTCTCGAAACCCCCTTTTAGTATTGCAAATGAAATGTTAAAGTTAAAGATTTTTTTTGGAATGATAAATATCATAGAATAAGAATGTTATAAATTACAAGTACAGTCGTTTCTACTATAACGCGACAGTTGCGTTATTGAAGGACCCCGCGTTATAGAAACGATTCAATAGGAATTAATAGGTTAGGCGGTAGATGGCTCGAATATACCATCATGACTGATATTTTTCGATACATATATATATATATATATATATATATATATATATATATATATATATATATATATATATATATATATATATATATATAAAACCCTATTAGCCCCCTTACAATGTTTCCTTGTTACTTTGTAACTATTCGGACTCTACCTCATCACACTCCCTCTTTATTGGCTATCCACCCCTCCTACTCCCCACCTCCTCCAATCATCAACCTTCCCACATCACCCTGTCATTCCACGCCCAGTGTGTCACTTTACGTTACTCTTTCGCTGAAGAAGGGCTTAGGCCCGATAAGCTTGCGTGTGTTTTTGTGTTCGTGTGTTTTACGTGTCTCTTCGACGCCCCCAGCAGCCTGCCAGCTTGGTCCTCAACTTGGTGAGTGTCCGCTGGGCTTCCCTCAACACCTTGTTGCCACCCTCATCACTACCTTTTCTTTTCCTTTAGTTAATATATATATATATTATATATATATATATATATATATACTGTTTTTATTTGTTCTTTTATAAAAATAGTGTTTTAGTGTAATAATAAAATTCATTAATTGAATAAAATCATGAAAAATACACAAATACCATAGTACGCGTCAATCATTTTCGCTAAGCGATAGAAAATGCGGGTTGAGGAGGACAAGGCGAGAATGCGGTGTTGGTGGAGGAGGGGTAAAGATAAACATGATAATTTTCTCGGTATTTACACGAATAGTGCGTAACGTGGATTCGGAAAGTCGATTCAAAACTGTCGAGTAATTAGCCTGAAATTAAGCTTTTCTTATGAATACATTTGTTTTATTCATTATAATGATCTTTTAGATCTTTTTGTGTGTTTATATGAAAGACTACTCTGTCCTGGAAGGATTTGGCGGTTCCTTGATTAGAATAAGTCGAGAACGGTTATTACGATTTCGACGATGTACTTGGTTGTACCTCTTTCACATTTTAGGCGAGTCATCTTTTATCATTAGATCAGAGGTTTGTTTATATAAGCGTTTATTTTTTCAATTTGATTAACTCGTGTGTGAGTCACTTGCGTATTAAAATTATTTAAAGCCATCGCGAAAATTCGGGACTTTAAAAAAGAATCTCTGAAAGAATGAAAACTCATTTTCTAGCCTTCGATATTTTAATACTCGTCGAATCGGTCTACAGATTAGTTTTTAACAAGAATATTTTATATAAAACGTGAAAATCTTTCTTCGTCAAGGTGACGTTCACTGTTGCCAGTTTCGTGCAATTGCATATGATTGACTGGGATTATGATTTCATGTCGCGTCTGTCCATTTATTGATGAAGTTTCGACGCTGTTTACAAGTTGAAACAATACCTTGGTTACGATAAATAAGACGACGGTAACGAAAATAAACAAAAGTGCAATTATTCATTGAAATTATGTTAGTGAAGTCATATATTGGGATTAAAATTGTTGTGTTTTTTAAAGTCTTTGAGGAACCTTTCTAATCTTTCTCTAAAAACAGAAAATTTGTATAAGTTTACTTTCCAGGTTTTTGCACTAAAAAGTAAAAAATATATATTAAGTGCACACTTTTATTTGTTCTAGAAATTAAAAATTGTTTTGAGCACATAAAAATCTGAAGTGCAATGTTTAACGAATAAATATTCGCCTCAAAACTGATATTTACCAAAATCTATTTTTGCTGGCATGTTCAATTTTGTGAATTTCATATTTATTTTTTTTAATTTTGGATGCCTATTTAGTTTTCATTAATTATTTAATAAATTTTATGTTACCTTCATAATTAATTCATCCATATTCGTCATAACTGACGGGTAATTACGGTAGTATATATTAAAGTTTTTATTTTCCATAACCTTTTACGGATTAGTCAACGATGAATATTTTTATTGAAGGTCTTCCTTTGAGATTTTAGTAGATGTCCAGATAAATTTAGATTTCAAGCCCCTTTATTGCCAGCTTTTTAATTAAAACTTTTTAATAAATAACAAATTCTAGAACTTTCTGTCGATAAAATTTTGATTAGATACAAATCTTTCTAATGTATATAGAACATTGTTTCAGATACAGAAAGAGCCAGTACAACCAAACTTTGCGTGGGCTCCACTATCATCCAGGGGAAAGTCAAGAGCTTTGTTTTTATCAAACTCCAACGTCCCAAGTTCGATTTCAGAAGTTTTCCTTTTCCCCATATTAATTGAATGGGAAGGAGTGCAACGTATTATCGCCTTATATTTTAAAATAACTGGCGATCACCGTAGAAACTCGAGATTTGAACCTAAAAACACCTATAATAATACCTTAAGGCATCAAATCGTTACGCATATTTGTTTTGAACACGAAAATTCAATGATTTTATCTAAAAATTGTTGATGCTCATGGTGGCCACTAAATAGGTCAATATTTGGTACCTTTGTCTTTTCGACCTGAAGGTTCAATGGGACATTCCTTTAGCACCACGTTTGGAGTCCTGGTGAAATTTTTCCTTCGTTTACGGTTATTTGCGAGTGAAATCTTTTAATTTGTACCTCACCTACCGAGAAAAAAATATAGTTTTTTAAATTGTTATCGCCAAAAATACTTCGTGCCAGGATACGTAGACGTATACGAAATGACATGTTTGACACTCTAAATTATATCTCAGTAAATAAAAGTTGCAACTATGTGCTCTTGCTGACATTTTTCTCACGAATGAACTTCTTAATCGGTTCTTCACAGATCATTCAAGAGACAGACAGACAATCTACTTTATATATTAGATCATATAGATCAAGTTCCCCGGTTTGTTATTGATTATACCCGAGAAACGCCAACTTCTATAGCTATTCCACCAATAATTGCGTCTATTCCTTTGGAGAATTGATTTTGCTTTTAGTGTTTTCAATCCAGAAAATAATTTACACCTTATCTTCCTAACGCACAGAAGGATTCATTCGCTTCACAGTATTACTCTTGTTGAAATATAAATTTGAAAGCAAATGAATTTTCAGCAATAAAAATCTAATAACGTGTTCTATGATTATTGCAATAAGTTCAAATACCAATATTTATTGGAGCAAGCGTAGTGGCGTTTATGTGCAGACGAGCAAGTGGAACTAATAGAATAAACGCCTAGCGGCAATTTTTGAGTAAATCGACATTTTGTCAAAATCGTCAGGAATTAAATATAAATATAAATATAAATATTTCATCATCTGAAACTTCGAGTTTCTTTTTTGCGCATAAAGAAGGCTGTCAAAACTTCCCCGTACTTTGTCCAGGCGTCATTCTACACGAAAGAAGGACGTAATTTCAAGTAAAACCCTAAGAAAACAATAAATATTATGGCGGCGACATTGATAATATTATTTTCGAGCTCCGACAACCGTGAAAATGATTAGTTTCGCAAAAAAAAAGAAAAATTAATAAGTCGTACGTGTTCCTCTTCAAGAAATCTATCGCTTAAGTTTAAGAATACACAATAATGCTTCTAGTTGAATTAAAGAAAAGTGTGATGTATCTTCATCCAGCTTTCGTATGCACTGTGTGATGTGAAGAGGCTGAAAAATTCTCTCCACACTTAAGTTCAGCTAAATTTCTCCTGCTCGATGTTTTAAACGTTCGGTGTGTATGAAATTTGAACTATTTACAGATTACGCAAATTCAACCGCAACAAGTTTATTCTAATCAGAAGGACAGAATCCAGAGTTGAAGTATGCATCTCTCTAGAGTATCAAAAGGCAACTTGTCCGTAATCGTATTTCTTGAATGCTCGAATGTGTTCTTGGCGTTTGCACCCTTGCTAAAAGTCTGTAGGTTTTTTGGGCTCGCTCCTTTCCCATTGGAAAATCCACGTAACGAGGGGATGCCCCATTTGCAACGGGCTGTCAGAAAAAGCGTTCCGGTTTACTTCGTGGTTGCCTGCGCTCTCATATGGAACGTGAAATGCACTGTCACAAATAAAAACATAATTGATCTAGAAATAGCCGCGACGGTTTATTGGTCATTAGTGCTGTACTTCATCTCAACGGTCAATTGCTTAGTTATATATATCCGCCGATCTATGGTATACAGTATCTTTGTCGATTTGGAAAACTTTGACGGGAGGTTTTCCGATCTCAATATCTGTATCGACTCGTTTAGCTTTCGCAAGAATGTCAGAGCATTAATATTTGGTTTCTGGATTGGTATATTGACGCTTGCTCTTTTGGGAATGCCTTTTTTGTCGTTGGACGAATGCGGAATCGTTAGGCATATCCATATTCTCTACTCGTCCTGCAATCTCTTCTTAGTCCAGCAGCAGCACTACATTATTTTGTGTCACCTGAAATTGAGAATATCCTGCTTGAATGAAGATATACGTCAGAACACGTCTACAAATTACTCAACACGTATGCCGTCGAAGGGGCTCAGAATCTCGCTAGCGGAGCGATGTAAACTGTGGATGTCCATACAGAAAGATCTCTACAAGCTCAGCGTGACTGTAAACAAGCTTTTCGGGATTGTATTATTGTTCAACGCGGCCTACAGTTTGGTCGACGTAGTGATAACGCTATACCTCCTCGTGGCATCCTTGATATCGGATGCTGCACAAATGGCATACGCCATTAAGAAGATCACGATCATAATCTGGGCTCTGTTTGATTCGATTGGAGTGTTCCTCATCGTGACATCCTGCGAAGTCGCATCTGATGAGGTGAATAGCCAACTTTTTTCAATGCTTTCATATTATCACAACAATATTGAGAATGGTAGACAGTTCGCTCTTTGATAAATAAAACGAGAAGTCCAAACCAGGACTAATGCAGGCTGATTTCCCAAAGATGACGTCCCAAATTGATTACTTAAATTACTTTAAATGTTCCAGTATGAGTTTGTTATTCCAAGGAATTATCATACCATAACTACCACTTGTAATTTATAGTTTATCAATGATAGAGAAAAATTGGAAAAGAAATTGATAGAGCATTATGAAATTTAAAATACTAAAGCAATGTCAATATCTCTTTCTGACATTATATTTTGCACGTATTTTTTTAATAAACGAATTTAATAAATGTTACGGTTTATACGCTAATATGTATGGATCAACTGTTCATTTCTAATGGGTAGTCGAGTGGAAAAGAAAATAATCCATTTGTTCGATAGTAATCGTCTCCATGGCAACAATCCGATAAATTGCGTTTTAAAACGCAAAAACGCTATATTTTAGTAGAGATTCAAAAAATACGATCAATTATCAAAAGTCTGTGATAATAATTAGAATCTACATTCTTTTCCCCTAAAACAGTACAAACCTCACCCCGATATAACAATTTTAAGATATTTTAAAGTATTAAAGAGTACATGGATTTGATAGATGGAAGGATTTGAGACTTCCTATCTAAATAAATAGGGAGAAAAACGTTCCGGAAATCGATCCCGGGATTTAAATACTCGCCAAATAAAATATAACCCGGAGGTGGGCCCTGGTAGCACGAACCTCATACCAAGTTTCATGAAAACTGGTCCATTGATGCAAAAGTTATTTTTGGTACACACAAATACACACACAGACACGGCCATTTCATAAGGTTATGTTTCCTTTGAAAACTAGCCAAAAAATACAAATAGAATTATTTTGCAGGATAAATATTTTTTATAATTACTATATTGCTTTTATTTCCTCTATATATGTCATATGAAAGAGAAATTGATATTTCTATATCTTTCAGCTTAGAAATTATTGCTTCATATGATTTTTCGAGATTGGCGTATTATTTGAAAATTCTTTCTAAGATGATATATTACTTTAAGATTAACTGGAGATTTGCCTTTTCAAAATCAACGAAAGGGTCACATTTATTTCAATGCATGTAAATGGTAGAGCCGTTGGTGCAGTGATTATAGTGTTTGCCCCCCCTACTAAAGCGACTTCCGGCTCAAATCCTGTAGGATTTTTTCCGAGGACGCCGGGGCCATTATTTTTCCGTGTTGGAACTAAGTAGATGAGGACGAGCCAATGAGAAAAAGAGAAATGAGCTGCGCGCCCAAATCAACACTCAGTCCTTCGGAAGGGACGTTAAACCGTTGGCTCCCTTGGTGCTCTTCGTTAAGACCAGGATAAATGGCAGCACCGTGTTTCTCTCCTCCCTTCTTATCCGGCTATTCATTACACTACCTCTTAGATACTCGTTGCGCGTAGGCAGAGGTGATTCAGCTGTGAACATACTTTGAGAATTCATGCAGATATTGAAGCGCTTGAAATATATATCACTTGAATATTCCAAATGAATATTCGATAAGGACATTTTAATTTTCTATGATGTTAAATTATAACATCTATATAGCTTGCTCTTTTTCTTGTTTTTTGCCTGCCTATGGTGTGACGTTTGAGCGCGTTCGCGGGGTGTCGCTCGCTGTCTTTCGTTGCGTTTTTGTTTTTTTTTTGTTTGGTCAGTCCGTGAGGTGTCTCGGGGTTCGTACAGCCTCGCGGCGGCCGGGTGTTGCTGAGGAGAGTCGAGTGAAGGATCCCGGGAGGGAAGGTTCCCGATAAGAGTTCCTTGGTTTGTCCTTGGTGGACTGAAGCGTCGACGACCCGTCAAAGATAGGTAGTATAGTTTTTTATTTGTTCTCTTTATTAGGATTTAACGTTGGCTTGAGTTAGAGTAAAGAAAACTCGATTCGGTAGCAATTTTCTGTTCCACGTCCCGTTTCGCTTAGCATATTACCCTTCTCTTCCCTTATCCCTTTCCCTTGCCCATCTCCTTTCCCGTTGCTGCGTCCTTTTCCCCTTGCGACCCCCGTGATGAGTATTAATCGTTCTGAAGGATCCAAATATTCGAAAGAATATTTTCCTTTTCCTTATTTTTATGTTCCTTTGTATTCCCCTCCGAGTCTAGGCGGAGATCCTTTACTCCACTACACTTTTTAACCTGCACTGGCTCCCATCCTCTCTCCAAATCCTCGCTGAATCCGCGACCGAGCCATCCAGGACAAAACGTATTACAATGGGTCCGCTATATTCCCCTTCTGATTATATCCTAGCCTCGCGACTTGATCAGCCAGTCTTAGAGGTCGCTTTTTGTTGGTTTTAAATGAAATGTGTTGATCTCTTATCTTAGAGCTTGATCTAATGTTTTATAAGTACTTTCTTATAGGCCACTAATGCTACACATTTCTGCCAAATTTTAAAGTTCTAGAAGTAAAATAATATTTTTCAAATTTTTAAATTTTAAAATTTTTTAACAGCCGCCGCAAAATATTTATGGAAAGATTCAAATGATTATTTGTGCAAATGCACTACTTTGTACCTATGAAAAATATTTCGTATCTCCAGCTCATCTGAAAGTGCCTAAACATTAGCATTCCCTATATATATGTTATCATAATATATAGACGTTCCTTACAGAGAAGGATATCATTATATATAACGGTCATTACAGAAGAAGAGGATTTTTCTTAGGGAGGTTTTGTGCAAAACCGACTAGAAAAAACGTAAATCTTTAAAAACTGCAACAATGCGGCCGATAAAAATTCTCAATTGTTTAAGCAAATTTTCAAGGTTTATGTATTTCCGAATGTGCTACGGAGCTGAAAAATTTTTAGAGGTAGGATTTGTAAAAAAAACGAAATGGGGGTTATAGAAATTTTGATATTTTAATTTGTGTTGCCGTTAAAAAATTTTAAAGTTTAAACAAATAGATAAATGTTTAGAAACTACGGAATGAGCTAGGAAGCTGAAATTTTCATTATTTACATAGTAGTGAATTTTTACAAATAAACATTTCAATTTTACCATACATGAATTGCGGCGGCCGTTAAAAAATTTTTAATTTAAAAAATTAGAAAAATATTATTTAACTTCTATAAGTGCTACAACTTTAAAATTTGGCAGGAATGTGTAGCATTAGTACCCCATAATGGAGAGAGTATAAAATTCTTAAAGTTTCAAAGTTTAGGGATTGTTTTAATCTATTATTTGTACATAAGGGAAAAACGAAAATCGCTGCGGAGGTGAAATCTTTAGAATTAAAAAAATATTTTTTAATGATAAAATATCTGTCTGATAAATGAATGTTTCTTCAAGGTGAGATGATATGCTTGCAGAATGCAAGCACCTTCTACTAGTATGTTATATATATGTTTTATCCTCCTCCTCTGTAAGGAACGTCCATATATAAGTAGAATTTCTAAATAAAAAATAAATTTTTGCACTAAAATACCATGGCGTTATCAGGCTTAAAGGCATGCACAGCGTAGGGAAATCCTCAGGATGCGCTTGTAGAGGTGGCTGTACTTAACTACTTCTTAGCGCCCGCAACATTCACTAAATTAAGTTGCCTGGCCATTTTGCCAAATATTTCAATTGAAAAATAGATATAACGTATAAATAATTGCCGATTGACCTGAAACTGCTCTATGGAATTTTTACTAGTAAACTAAAAATTTTCACTCTTCACGGACGAGCAGACGAAGGTATTAACTCTCTCAGGAAAATAAACGTCGATTTAAAAAAAATAAGCATCGAATTCTTCCAAGTAGTAATTTTAAGCGTTGATTTTCGTCGAAAATCTCTCGGGAAATACATACCATTTGATCCATACCGCTGAGTGGGAGTTGGAGTATTGAAGGAATAAAAGGAGCAGCTCTTGTGTTGACGTATTATGCATAAACCATGGACTTTAGGGTCCCCCAAATGCAGAAATCACATGGATTATTGGCAGAAGTTCCGCGTATTTTCTTTCTGCTCGTCTGTCAGATTTTTTAGCACCATTTTTGCACAAACTTTTCGCATGTACAAATGTTCTGGCAGAATTTGATGGATGGCATTTTTATTAATGTTCAGCTCATTTACAGCAAATATAACTGACAGCCGTCGGCCTATAGAAATGGAAGACCTCACCGCGCTCTTCATTCTCATCTGATTTCAAAATGAAGGAAATGATTATATTATCGTTATTTTTTTCAATTCTGTTATTCAAATTTAATTTATATTATTTAAAAATATATTTTGCTGACGATACAATAAAGTCTATTAACATGATGGGCAGTTTAATCATTAAAGTTTATGTTAATAAGTTTCCGAGAACTAATTTGTGAGAGTTTGTTAATCTTGACGTTTGACTATTCCTCGTAGAATCGCTCTGAGAAAAGATTAAATCTGTAGATGTGCCTCCACCTAGACCTCTACAAATTCTGCGAAACTGTGAACAAATTGTTCGGAAGAATTGCATTTTTCAACGCGATGTACCCTGTGGTGGACGTTGTCACAGTGCCCTTTCTATTCCTAGTGGTGTTGACGACGGGGATGTTCAGAATTTCGGTTTCTCTACCCAGATTTTGATTTTGTGCGGGGAAATCTACAAAATATTTGGAGCGGCAACCATCGTGCAATTGTGTCATTTGCCAACTAATGAGGTGAATTGAATTAATTAATAATTATCCCATGTTTGATTGTATTTGATAAAAAACCTTTGGTAGTTCCGATTCTGAAAGGCCCCTTTTTGGATAACGTTTATAATACGCCCTTTAATATCATGACTCGCATTTCGACTCATTTAAATTTGGTATGATCTTTAACCTACTTTCCAGAATGGAAATAGGGCTATAGTTTTCTCGTTGTGTCTATCTGTCTGTCAGTCTATGTGTATCTTTGTCTGTATATTGACTTTTGAACCAATAGACCGATTTTCATTAAACTCGTTGGAAATCTCTTGCTACTTAGACCAAGCTCCCGAGGATAGATTTTGTTGCGAAGATGGAAGTTCCGGGTTCGAATCCAGGCACTATACTTCCCATTTTATTTATATGGGAAATCTGAAATCCATCGTGCTGGGTAATTTTCTCTTAAAATATCTTAGAATTGAAGCGAGCTCTGTACTTCTCTCCAAGGAAAGGAATAAAGAGAGTAATTTTTATCGTAGAATTTTGCTTATCGATTGCATTTCTTAGAATTTTGCGTCAAAACTGGGGTTTTTGCAGTTTCTATCACTCGTTACGAGATTGTTACCATAACAACAACTATTTTTGGACTCTGATTCAGTATATTCTAATACTTATGTGTGTTATTTTGCCGCATAAATACGCTAAATTATGATATTTGGTAACAGAAATAGCTACATATCCGCGATGACTTTAAAGCTATTTAAGCCATTATAAGTATTAATTAAGTGATTAAAAGGAAAGTAGGCACCATATGTTCTGTTTGCATCATCTTGATTTTCGATGTATTCCCAGGTAACACATTTTATGTACCGACTATTTACTGCATTTTCTTTAGACGAAGGAATACTAAAAATTAACAATAATTACGAGTATATGGAGTTCTTCTTTTGTGTTAGTATTATAATTATATTAAAAATACGGAAGTCTCAATATTCGTAATTATTTGGCGGATATAAGGGTCTCATGCCTTCCTATATGAAGTATTATTACGGTAGGATTTTTGATTACATTCGTATAATTATTCAATTAAAATTACTGAATCTATTTTATCTCTTTGTTGTACCTTAAAAAGTCGCTTGTAGCTTTTCGTGGTAACATTGAAATGGCTACTTTATTATTTTAATTTATACCTTTAAGCTTTTAAGTATCCATACTTGGAAGAATTAGAGCGAGAGTTTTAGAAAACATTCAATCGGTGACAATCGTCGATAAAATTCCGCTGAACAGTGCGTTAAACGAGAACAATTTATACAGCAGGGGAAAATGATAATTAAAATAAAAATTTCATAATATCCTGCATATAAAAGTAAAAATAGTAATTTGGAAAAATAATCTGCATATCAATCAGACTCGATGGAGTATCAGGACATGAATTCGGAGTTTAGCTGGAGTAAAACTGAACCCGAAACCGAAACCAAAAACCGTTATTTATTTCCATTTTCTATTTTTTCAGTTCGCGTAAACAGTGGGAGCGAAAAATGGGTTTTTCCTTTTTCTTTAATATGAGTCTTTTTTTTAAAATCTCACTTTTCAACACCGAATAAGGCAAAGGCAAATGGTTTTCTTGAGAATAAATACTACTAATCTTTTGAAGAGATGAATCTTTGTGATAATATCTGTAGATTCAATGGTGAGATTTTCCATAGCCATCTCACTACAAAGAGAGAGGGTCCTGCTGATGTTTTCCAGAACCCTTTTAAACTAGGCTAGTGGAAATGAACTTATTGTTAGCAGTACTTTCAAGACAGCCGCTAATCGTCATGGTACTCTTCCCCTGAGCTTACCCCGTTCAGCGTTCCGGGTAAAAATGTTTCACGATTCTTAACTTGGATTTTGCTTAAAGTTAAACTTTCATTCCTTCTACATATGCATTGAACCCTCATACTTTTGTAGTCTTTCTCTAAATTTTATCCAGGAAGGATCGCTCTGCAGTCGTGCTTTTCAGCTATTCTTACTTCTGTTATCCTTCGTTACAGTTTTTTAAATAGCCCCAGTGACAATTTATTGTATGACATTTTATTTATAACATCGAATTTAGGTTGCTCGCAGTAAATGTTACTGCGTGTACATATTGTTCGTCTTAAGAAAATGTTTTTAATTATATATTGTATGGTTTTTGTAATATTAACATCTACATTATTGTATTAAAAAAATAGTTAAGTATCTCTCCAATTCTAAGATATTTTTAGAGAAAATTACCCAGCACGATGGATTTCAGATTTCCCATCTAAATCAAATGAGAAGTATAGTGCCTTGATTCGAACCCGGAACTTCAATCTTTGCATCAAAATCTATTCTCGGGAGCTCGGCCCAAGTAGCAAGAGATTTCCAACGAGTTTCGTGAAAATCGGTCTATTGGTTCAAAAGTCAATATACAGACAAAGATACACATAGACTGACAGACAGATAGACACAACGAGAAAACTATAGCCCTATTTCCATTCTGGAAAGAAAACGTCGATTTTCAATAAATAAACGTCGAATTCTACCAAGTAGTAATTTTAAGCGTCGATTTACCCTGTGGTAGATGTTGTCGCAGTGCGCTTTCTATTCCTAGTGGTGTTGAAGACGGAGATGTTCAGAATTTCGGTTTCTTTACCCAGATTATGATTTTGTTCTGTTAAACCTACGCAATATTTGGAGCGGCAACCATCGTGCAATTGTGTCATTTGCAAACTGATGAGGTGAACTGAATTAGTTAATAATTTTCCCATGTTTGATTGTATTTGATAAAAAATGTTAAGTTAGTTCCGATTCGGAAAGGCTCTTTTTAGGATTACGTTTATTATACGCCCTTTAATATCATGACTCGATATACGTCGCATTTCGACTGATTTATATTTGGTATGATTTTTAGCCTACTTTCCAGAATGGAAATAGGGTTAGAGTTTTCTCGTTGTGTATATCTGTCTGTCAGTCTATGTGTATGTTTGTCGATCTCTATCAAATTATTAAACTCCGCGTAAATTATACAACTAATTGTTTCGTGTAAGGATTTTTTTTAAATTTACTTCCAATCGTAAACTCCCTTGCTTTTAAAGACCCCAATAGCGTGATTCGGTCGATAAGTCAGGAGTGAGTTCGAACGCACGGAGACATATACCGCCAGAATAATCTGACCACGAAATGCAATTACCGTCATCATTGTAATGAATCCCCGTCCCCGAAAATAACGTATGATAAGATTGTATGTACCCTGAATTCACATCCTCAAAGTCCGGTTGTAGCGGTTTGGACGGGTTTTATCGCCCATCCACAAAGAAAGATATAAAATTTAAATCAAAATATTGAAAATTGAACGGATTATATTTTGCTCACCGTTGAATGATGCTTGAAAAATAAAACCTACAATTAATCGAGTATGCATTTGCCCCAAGTATAAATTGTCGATGCTCTTACTCCGCACGTCTTTGGAGATAGTAATTGCTTTCATATCCACGCGCGTAATTGGGTATTTTGCTGTAGCGAGTTCTAATGCTCGATTGTGCGCAATAAATATTGTGGGGCTAACTGTTATTTTACGCACAAGTAAAGCTACTTCCTGAATGTGGATTTTTACATTAATCGGTGTTTGCGATTGTACACAAAATGATGTAGGCGTTCTCGTGATTTTAACATTCAACTGAACCCCATTAAGGAGAAATTTTTCTTGGGTGAAAAGATCGCAATGAAGACGACCTATCATTTGAAAAGATTTACTGCCTCGAGCTAAATTTTGATTAATAACAAACCCGCTATTTCTGATAAGGAAGCTCTCAAAGGAAAATGAAGTGTCGGCATACCATAAAGATGATGATAAATGCGAATCTTTAGCTGTTTGATTATAATTTAGTAATGTTTCGATATAAGCGCGGTACGGGTGCGTGTGACTCGGTTGGGAAGCAGTTTTCGAATTTAGACTTACATCGACCTGACTAAACAGGGTATGTAGCCAATTATTAGCAGGCACAAGCATATAATCAGATTCGATTATTTTACCATCTTCTTTGATTTTGCTTTAACCAATAGAAGAAGATGAGAGAGATCTATGTAATCGGACGAGAGTTAATCTTAGCAACCAATTCATTCGTGCTAATTTCGATTCCAGGAGATCTTACGTTTAACAACAGAATGGGATTTAGTGCATCGTATTATCGACTTCCAATTTAAAATTGCGTGGGGCGTCGTAGAAACTCGAACCTCATATCAAAAAGCCTCAAAGATTATAAATAATTTTCTAATTGGTGATTCACAGTTCATGTAACTGGCACGGAGATGAAATTATGGTTCAGTTAACGTTTACCCACCCAAACGAGTCCTGCAAGCATTTAAGTCCACATCAAAAGAAACACCTTAGGATTTTGAGGGAGTGCAGTGCTTCAGGCAGTCCCTAACGTCATTTCTATCAGGGTTGCTTCTTATATTGATTCCTGATATTCCTAGACAAAAGAAAACCTACCCGCTCCTCCCTACAGTCAATATCCCATATTTAATCGTCGTGATTCTGCTTACATTATTACATTAGAATTCTAATTATTTATAATATCCACAATGACAGTACATGACGAGATTAGTGTTTTGGATACAGTAAAATCTCACACATTATCGGAGGAAAATAGGGGTGATGATGAAGAAAGATTTGAAGCTTTCCCGGCGAATCATCATGGTGAATTTTTCTCGGGTTTCCAACCGGGTTGTCTCGGAGATTTCTTCCGACGTTTCGGCGACTAGCTCTGTCGCCATCTTCAGGGATCCTGAGTGCCAGGGAGATTTCTGTGGAGGTTTATATACCCTCCGGGGGATGACAGCAGGTCGGTGATTGGCTGTTGTATGGAACAGTCCTATTGGCTGGCTCTCGTTGGTGATTGGTTGTTGCATTGTGTGGTCCTATTGGCTGAGCGCTCGTTGGCTAATTGGGCTATCATAGGGTCCCACGCCTTGCTGAGAAGGAATCCATTGTCTCGGTTCATGTTATTGTGGTTCAGGCGGATTTCGATGGCTTCCTTCACTACGCGGTCCCAATAGCCATTAGCTCTCGAAATCCTTTTGGTGTCCTTGAATTGTATGCGGTGGTCCGAGGACAGGCTGTGTTCGGCCACCGCAGACTTCTCCGGGTAATTAAGTCTGATGTAGCGAGCGTGTTCCTTTAATCTGGTTTCAATTGTGCGGCATGTCTGTCCGATGTAGTCTTTCCCACACTCACACGGGATCTTGTAGATTCCCGACGTTTTCAGTCCTAGATCATCTTTTACTGGGTGCAGGAAACTCCTGGTTTTCCTCGGCGGCCTATGGACGGTTTTAACCCCATGTCTCGCTAGAATCCTTGAGATTTTCCCCGATATCGTTGAGATGTAGGGCAGGCATACTGTAGTTTTTGGTTTTTCCCGTTCTTGGTTCTTGTTGTCTGGTGGGTGTTCGGCCCTTTTTAGGGCCCTGTTGATCTCCCATTCCTTGTGACCATTCTGCCGGAACGTGTGCTGTAGATGCCGGATTTCTGCCGGAAGGCTTTCTTGGTCGGAGATAGCCCTCGCCCGATGCACCAGAGTTGAGAGGACTGATCTACGTTGAGCGGGATGGTGGTGGCTGTTCCCGTTTAAGTAAAGGTCTGTGTGTGTGGGTTTCCTATACACACTATGACTTAGACTCCCGTCCGGTTTTCGGCGTATGAGTATATCCAGGAAGGGCAGGCAGCCCTCTCTCTCCATCTCCATCGTGAATTGGATGCTGGGATGTTGTCTATTCAGGTGATTTTGGAATTCCATCAGGGCTTCACGTCCATGGGGCCATATCACGAAGGTGTCATCGATATATCGGAAAAAGCACTTAGGTCGTAACGGTGCTGAGTTTAAACCAAAAACTACAGTATGCCTGCCCTACATCTCAACGATATCGGGGAAAATCTCAAGGATTCTAGCGAGACATGGGGTTAAAACCGTCCATAGGCCGCCGAGGAAAACCAGGAGTTTCCTGCACCCAGTAAAAGATGATCTAGGACTGAAAACGTCGGGAATCTACAAGATCCCGTGTGAGTGTGGGAAAGACTACATCGGACAGACATGCCGCACAATTGAAACCAGATTAAAGGAACACGCTCGCTACATCAGACTTAATTACCCGGAGAAGTCTGCGGTGGCCGAACACAGCCTGTCCTCGGACCACCGCATACAATTCAAGGACACCAAAAGGATTTCGAGAGCTAATGGCTATTGGGACCGCGTAGTGAAGGAAGCCATCGAAATCCGCCTGAACCACAATAACATGAACCGAGACAATGGATTCCTTCTCAGCAAGGCGTGGGACCCTATGATAGCCCAATTAGCCAACGAGCGCTCAGCCAATAGGACCACACAATGCAACAACCAATCACCAACGAGAGCCAGCCAATAGGACTGTTCCATACAACAGCCAATCACCGACCTGCTGTCATCCCCCGGAGGGTATATAAACCTCCACAGAAATCTCCCTGGCACTCAGGATCCCTGAAGATGGCGACAGAGCTAGTCGCCGAAACGTCGGAAGAAATCTCCGAGACAACCCGGTTGGAAACCCGAGAAAAATTCACCAGGGGTGATGATGTTTTCATAATATGCGTGATATTGAAAATTATGGTAAGTTACATACTTACATGCTTAAGGGAATAAACTTGATGTTAACTCAATTAAAGAAAAGTGGGAAAATATATTTTCGTAATTCGATATTTCTATAACTCGAATAATTTCTGCTTTCCCTTGAGATTCATGGTATAGAAGTTCCGCTGTATATATAAAAATATTAAAGAAATATTATTTCCGTATTTTTTAACTCAAATAATCTATACTTTCCCTTGAGATTTGAATAATGGAAGTTCCACTATAATTCGTTATGACGGCATTAATATTTTTCCCCTCATTCTCTCCTTCCTCCTTTCCTTCCCTTTCTCTTCTTCCTTCATTATTTCACTCTTTCTTTTCCCTATACTCCCGTCTTCCTCCGTTTCTCTAACAGGATCCTTTATAATTTTATGAGTATGGCAACAATGCTGTTTGTTGTTTACAACGAAATAATTAATTATAAGATAACTTCAAAATTTCGTCTACAAAACTATTTTAAAACTCAATTCGAATGTTATTAGAAAATCTACGGTAGTTAAATAAATTAACGTTCTTTTTCACGTACGATGATTGAAGTTTCTAATTTCTAGGAATTTTATAATTAATTTTTAAAAGTAAACGAATGCAGAATGGAAACTTTACTGAAATCGAACCCATCTACATATCTTATAAAGATTTTAGTGTGTTTGTGTATGTATGTATGTACGTATGTATATTCTTTCTACGTTTATACACCGTTGAAGCTATCGAATTCAATAGTTTCATGGGCCATCCTATGGACCAAAGGAAGAACATGGTCTACATTTGTAGATCTTGGGGTTTCTTATACCTCATGGAATAAAAAAAAACACTATTTCCATAACAATGCATGGGAAATGGTGTGGAGAGACCTGAAAATTCCATGCGGCCCTTCACTTATGAGGATATAAATGTACCTAAATATTAACTTATGAGTGTAGGGGTCTCACGGGATTGTGACTAAATGAGAGCGCCGTAGAGAAAAACGTATCAATTCCGTGTGGTAACACAATTATAGAAGGTATTGGGATAGCCGACTCACCATGCAACAGTTCAATACAATACCACTATAAACGCGATGTTAAGTAACAGTAGAATACATTCTAAGCGTAGAAAGTTGACGTAATAGTAAGGACAAGGAGGCAGTAAATAAAAATAATAATTCAGTAGCGCGCGAGGCATGATTAAGTAGTAATACTGATAATTTAAAATCGCCAGAGTTACCTGTCGCAGTATTCAAAGGAAGGAGGCCGAATTTGAACAATTTATTCGTAGTTTGCATGGTGATGTAGTGATAGGCACAGTAAGTTGGTTAACGGCGGGCATAGCCAGTCAGGAGATCTTACCTTGTGACTATAGCGTTTTTAAAAAAGATTTATGTATCCGTTCGGGAGGTGAAGTCTTTATAGCAATTAGCAGCAAATATGAAAGTTACGCAATACAGATTAGCGACAACAAATTCGAAAGTGTTTGGTCTAGATTGAAAAAAACGACTGTAAAACTATGCATACATGCGCCTTTGATGGACCACCAAATGCGAGTGTAGAAATTCTTCAATATCTGAAGAAACAAGTGGTGGCGCTGAGTTCGATTAAAAAAAGATAAAGCCATTATAACGGGGGCGATTTCAATCTTCCGTCAATTGATTGGAGGTATAATTGCTTTTATTTCGTTGGTAGGGAGCGTTAATCGTGCAAGCCTTTATTTGAAACTTCCGGTGAGACGAAACTGTCTCATTTTACATTATTCTCTCGTAATACTAAAAGTACTTGAAAATAGTTAAACGATACGATACCCTTGGTGACACTGCTGCTGCCAACCACAAATCAAATAGCATACACTGGATAAATGTCACGAAATGTACTAACAACTATATCGCAGTGACATAATACAAAGCACAAATATAGTACAATACTTAGTAGAAATGTCCACTTGAGGAATCACAAATGATATGGAAAAGGGTTCGACTCGCAGATAGATTAGAGAGTAGGGTAGGGTGCAGGCGTAATAGGAGATTTCATAGGGGCATCGAGTGTAATACAGTTTCTGGGCGCGAAGTGAGAGAGTCCACTTGCAAAAGCCGTAATAGATCAGTTAATGCTACGGGCGATAACGAGAAATTAAATATTGTAGTTTTAAACTGCCGCAGCATTCGTAGGAAGTCTGCCGAACTCTAGCACGTAATTCGCACGTGGCATGCTGATGTAGTTATAGGTACGGAAAGTTGGCTCACTGAAGATATCGCTAGCCAAGAAATTTTTCCGATAAGCTATAGAGTATACAGAAAAGACCGTGCCAATAGAATAGGTGGCGGAGTATTTTTGGCAATAAGGGAAAAGTGCGATAGTTGTCAGATCCCTATTATCTATGAAACGACCGAGAGCGTGTGGTGGTAAGGATAATTCGAAAAAGATATATTTATGCTCATTTTACAGATCACCTAATGCCAAAATTGATTATATTTTAAGTTTAGAGAGGCAATTAGCCGAGCTTAGATCTATTATGAACGACGGTTACGTGATAATTGGAGGTGATTTTAACTTAGCGTCAATCGATTGGAAAAACCTATGTTTCGTTACGGGAGGTAAAGAACGCGAATCGTGCGAAGCCATAATTGACACGTTTCAAGTATATTCCTTAATCCAGATGGTACGAAAAGCCACGCGTTCGGGCTATGTTCTCGACTTGCTTGCTTCTAACATCCCGCATAGGATAACTAAGGTATCCACAGAGAAGGGACTTAGTGACCATCGAGCTGTGTATGCGGAGTGCGAATTAAAGCTCAAAAGACATCCTAAGCCCCTTCGGAATGTATACGCTTTCGCAAAGGCCGACTTTAAAAGTTTCAGCTTACATCTCAAAAGTACTTTTGTCAGTTATCGTAAAAAGACAGAACGACTAGGTATGGAGCCATCATGGTTAATATTTAAGGATATTCTAGGAAAAGGTATCAATAGATTTATCCCCAGCAAGTTAAAATCTGATAAGAAAGAACCTCGTTGGTTTAATAAGGTAGTCAGGATTGCCTTAAGACGACAGAGGCATAGCCACGCAAAATTGAAAGCATATCTACCGCCGCTATCGATGAGTATCGCACAGCTATAGTCCATGAGTATAACAGTGCCCGCGTATTTAGCGTGAAAAACCATGCGTAACGCATTAACAACTTCCGGAATGAGGTATTAAATACAAAATTGAAGGAGGATCTAAAAGCGTTCTGGTCCTATGTAAGAGAAGTCAAGGGAGGGGGTCCTACAATACTCTCCCTGCGATGTGATTCCGGAGACATCCTTCTCGATGGGGAGGATAAAGCTAATATACTTAGCGTTTACTTCGCGAAGGCGTTCACGGCAGGTGGAGATAGACTTGAAGATAATCTTATTCCTGATGGATGTACTCGGATGGGTAATATTAAAATCTCTGAGGCAGGAATAGTGAAGCAACTGAGTGCGAGAAACCACAACAAAAACCCAGGACCAGAAGGATTTCCCACGCGTGCATTAAAAGAACTAGCAGAAGAAATAGCTCCCTTCCTTCGGATAGTATTCGAGAAATCCCTTACCCTGTGTGAGGTTCCTGATGATTGGAGGCTAGCACATGTTACACCCATTCATAAGGGAGGTGACAAAGAAAACCCCGAAAATTATAGGCCGATCTCTCTAACATCATTATCATGTAAGATTTTGGAGCACATAATTGTTAGCAACACAATGCGTTATCTCGAGAGTAGATCGCTGTTAGTCAGCTGTCAACATGGCTTCAGAAAAGGTAGATCCTGTGACACCCAACTTGGTCTGTTTGTGAATGATGTTTTATCTTGCGGCGAAAATAATATGCAGGTCGATGCAGTGTTCCTTGATTTTAGAAAAGCTATTGACAAGGTTCCCCACCGTAAGTTGTTATTAATATTGGGAAATCTTGGCGTTAATGTTAAAGTCATTAACTGGGTTCGCGCTTTCCTTTGGAATAGAAAACAGAAAGTAGTCGTCGATGGTAAGTCCTCGAGTGTGGCTGATGTAGTCTCTGGAGTGCCGCAGGGTAGTGTGATCGGACCTATGCTTTTCTTGCTTTATATAAACGACATCAGCTCAATTGTTAAAAGTAATATGAGGCTTTTTGCGGATAACACCGTAGTCTATAGAGAAATTCATGGTCCTAGCGACCATCGTCAGCTTCAGGATTATCTGGATGCGTTATCTGTTTGGTGCAAGGAATGGCAGCTAGAAATCGATCAGAAAAAGAGTAACGTTCTAAACTTTTGGAAATCTAGAAGCCCATCGTCCGTGTTTACCTACTCGATAGATGGTGAGAGCATTCCTGTTTCGGAATCTGTGAAATACCTCGGGGTAACCTTGAATCGTGACCTGTCTTGGGACACCCACATAAGACGAGTGATAGGTGCGGCAAATAAAAAGTTGGCTTTTGTGCGTAGAATAGTCAGGAAAAGCACGGAAAGGGTGAGAGAATCCTGTTATTTATCCTTAGTTAGACCTCAAATGGAATACGCAGCAGCTGTTTGGGATCCATATCAGAGGGGACTCATAAAGGATTTAGAAAAAATACAGCGGCGAGCAGCTACATTCGTGAAAAATAATTACGATAAAAACAGAGCGTTACGTTACTCATTGAAGAGTTGAGTTGGCCATCGTTAAAAGATCGTAGATTACAGGCGAGACTTAAACTTCTAGATAAATATAGGTCGGAGATATTCGTAAATGAAATGAAAGATATTACTCGACAGCCAACGTATATCGGACGGAGGGATAATGAGGACAAGATTCGCGAAATAGATAGTAGGACGGAGATGTATAAGGAGTCCTTTTTCCCTAGGACAATACGTGACCACAATAGATAAGTGAATAATAATTAGTTAGGAACTTGGTGCGCGGTACCCCCTGCCATCCACCGTCAAGGTGACTTGCAGGGTAATATGTAGATGTAGATGTAACCTTTCCGCAGGTGCGTTCGCCTCAGCTGTCTTCGACTCTCTCCTCGTCCTATCTCGTTCGCCCTCTCTCCTTCACTGCCACTGCTCGTGGCGACGTTGTCGGGTCGGAACTAATTCAGTTCGCAGTAAAGTGCCGGTAGTTTGCGCTGCACTCGCGAACGCTAATTGGTTCTACCCTTGATCTACTAGTGTCCTCTTCCGGGCTAATGTCTGTTGCTATAAAAGAAGGCTTCCCACGAAAAAGGGTGCGTCCCACGCAGGGTGCATCGCAGGTAGGGGTCGTCATTTGCTGGAGTTCGCCATTGGAAAGAGTTCGAACACAAAAACTTCTCGCGAACACGAAAAACTAATGGGGAACTCGATAAACTGTCAAAATTAGGAAAATGCTGCACAGGTAAACACTCATTGTGTCAGTTAGTGAAATTTCCCACGAGATTTAATAATACATTATATTTATTGCCTACTAATCTTCCAGAGCGTATCCATAGGGTATCTGTTGCTTAGGGCATAAGCTATCATAAGGCATTGTACGTGAATTTTGAGTTAAGTATAAAGAAATAGCTTAAATTTAAAAGAAAGATTCATGTATTCGCCAAAGCCGATTTCATAAGTTTTAGGTCTTTTCTGCGAAATGATTTTACTAATTTCTGCGAGGTAACAGATATTGCAGACGCGGATTAATCCTGTTGTATGTTCAGAGATATAATGCGAGAGTAAACAGATAAATGTATTCCAAGAAAATTTAAGCCTGATAATGCAGACCTTAGATAGTAAACCAGGAAGGTTGGAGAACTCTTCGATGTCTAAGTAAACTCCATTCTCGCCTAAATAACCCATCCTCAACGGCTACGGTCGAACAGAAGACAACGATAAGGCAGCAGTACAAGGAGGCACGCTCCATAGCCAGAGTATAAATGACGATTAAAACATCTTCATTCAAATAAGTCTAATAAATCTCCCGGAGAAAATACCCGCGCGGGTATTGTAAGGGCTAGCCTATGAAATGGCGCCGTATTTGAAAATTATACTCGATAAATCCATTACAGAAGGTGTCGTTCCTAGAGAATGGAAGGTAGCACACGTTACGTTAACTCATTATTGCGGCGACAAAGAGAAATCCGAAAATTATAGGCTGATTTCCTTAACTTCATTATCGTGCATAATACTTGAGCACATAGTCGTTAGCTCTAGAAGGCGATATTTAGATTGGAATCAAACCAAATGTTGTCATTTGGGTGAGATACTCCCTCTCGAATAGAGAACAGATAGTCGTCATCGATGGAAAATACTCGTCCCCCATTAAATTTGCGGCGGGAATTCCTCCGGGAAGTGTATTGGGTCATATACTGTTCTTAATCTATATTAATGATATCTGCTTGGTAGTTTGTGGTAAAATTACACTTTTCCTCGATGATACCGTTCTATATAAAGAGATTTACAAAACAGGAGGGCCATAAGTCGCTGCATGAAGACATTCCACTAGATGGTCCGGAATCACCTGTATACTTAGAAGGGCCACGAGCAGACATTTTGACCGCTACCACTAAATAGCTGTTCAGCATGCTTTTGAGAGGCAAATATCGAATACAAGGACTTTTTATATGTTCATGAATGTATAGGGATTTTTAGAGATACAAACAATGGAAATATTTAATCTTTTTTATTTTGACCAAAAAATCTTCTTTAAAGTTTTTTTAATTATACATTAGAAATAAAAGGAGAGTGATTTTCAAATCAGATAAAATTCTTACAGATGGGGGTTTTTATATGGGAACAGAACACTGTTACATTTCATAAGAAAAATATTTATATAAAATCTTTGAAAATTATTATTTGGAAAGCAGTTAATACAAGTGATTTCTTTGGCCATATTGCCTGCATATTTTCCACTATCAGCCGTATTCCAAAGAGAACAAGTGTCAACGGTTCTGTTCCCCTTCCAATTAGACAGCACTTGATATTGGCGTCGCTATCAGTCACGCCTGAGCTGAGGCTCACTTTCAGAGGGTACGCAAGCTCCGATTCTTGTCTTCATGTTCTCTGCACTTATCTCTTCTACTAGTTGGAGAATGAACTTGTTAGAGAGTTTCTTTTTCCAGTATCCTTTTTGCAGATTAACCAGTCGTTGATTGCTGCAAGGTCGGGCACAAAGGTGCAGAGTGCTTAGTACTAAACATTCTTACTCTTCTATCCTTGGTACACTGTGAGTGTAGTCTTCAATATGGTAGTTTTGTAGAACTGTGCCTGTTATGTCCGTAGAGACTCGACGATTTCCTTTCTCACACAATTGATTGTCACAAAAAAGCGAGTTTGTTGCGCTTTCAGTCCCAGTGGTGAGGTTGCCACCTTTTTGAAGTATGGGTCCTTCAGCTCCATGATAACATTTTCAGGCATTGATTCACTGACATGACGCATCTCAATTTTCTCAAAGTAAGGGAATCCATTGCAGATGTACTTGGACGCAACATCAGCCAAAAGCCAGAATTTTATTCCAAATTTATCTGACTTTTTGGCCATATACTGCGTTAACTTGATCCGAGTATTGCTGTGAAAGAGCTGTTCAATGACGTTCTGTCCAGTTTTTTCGCACAAAGTACAATTTTCGATGAATTTGTTTCACACAGCAGATGTCAAGGCACACGCATCTTATTAGGTCGTAAGTGCGGGAGTTCATCCGAAACACTAACTCATCAAATTGACCGCTAATGGCGCTGCTAGGTATGACCCTTTCTAGAGGCGTTCCTGTTACAGATACAAGCCCAATTTTTCGTGTGAAAATGTAAGTCCTTTAGTGATGGAAATTCACAAAGCCGCAACTTTACTCTTCAAAAACAACGAGCATGGCACCCCTTTGAAATTTGCTAAAGGTCAAAATGCCCGCTGACACCCTTCTTGTGTTAAGAGCCATTTCGGCGTGCTGCGTAGAATGGCATATTAAAATTAATTACACTAAATGTGCCGCAGTTACGTTCTGGAAAAATAAGAACAAAGAAATAAGTTTCCTGTATAAAAGAGATGGAATGAATATTTTACCAGCTGAGTATATAAAATATTTAGAAGTAACCATTTGTCGAGATCTTTCATGGGACATTCACATTCGTCGACTTATAGGCGCGGCCAAAAACAAACTGGATTTCATAGGCAGAATAGTACAGAAAATAGTACAGAAAATGTACGTGAAACGTTACTTAGCACTGTTTAGACCACAAGTTGAATACGTCTCAAATATATGGGATCCGTATGAGAAGGGACAATTCTATTAGAAAGACTACAGCGCAGAGCAGCCAGATTCGTAAAACCAAAGTATGAACATAAGGAAAGCGTCCCTTCATTATTAAATGATTTGAATTGGTTATCACTGGGAGACCGTATACTGAACTCAAGGTTGAGGCTTCTGGATAAATATAGGTTGGAATGTCTAAAAAAGGATGTAATAATAATTGAAGCACCAACGTACATAGGTAGAAACGTTCGTGACGATAAAATACGCGATATCGATTTAGGACGGAGCGTTATCGAGGCTCGATTTTTCCGAGGGCAATACGAGATCACAATAGAAATTTTCAACCAGCGAGAGACAAACTTTAGGTCGGTTTTATTGTATTGCCCCCTGTCAACCTCCAATTAGGTAAATTGCAGGATGAAATGTAGTTGAAGTGTTGATGAAGTGTAGTTTACGCGGCATCCGTCCGATGCCACCAACTTCTATTGTAGCGTCATGCACAATGCGCTTATAATAAATCACCTCCCACTAAATGCTTTTATCGCAATATAGTTTGTCACCCCCTAGGTAAAATTATATACCCATGCAAAGCCTCGTGACGATATCTTTAAAGATGCGGATTTGTATATCGAACAAACAAAATTTCAGATATTGCTAGTCTTGTCCTATATTCCGTTTCTGAATAATACGTTTTGCTCCGAAAGAATAAAGATATGTTTGCAAATCATTTAACTTGTTTTGAAACAGAAAAAGGCTTTCCAATCAAACTATTTCAAGTTTCTGTGACAACATCGTAGCGTTACTTTTTCTCATAAAAAAATGCGTCTTTTATTTGAAACAATTGTCAAGCACGTCAAATTAATGAATTAGAATTCTACAAAAACAATAAAATCGCAGTGAAAACCAAATGCGAAGTTCGGCTTCAGATCAGACACATACAGTAGTAATTCTCAAAGAGTGAGTTTTTACTGCCATTTTGTAGGTTTTGGAGAACTCTAATCCATCAGTTTATGTCTTTAGCTGTTCCGCATTCTGAATAAATTTCACGTACGAGTTGTCGGTGTTTGCATACTGCAAGCGCTTAAAAAATCACCACCCACCAAGATCTAAGCTAAAAATAAAGCATCTTGATCTCCAGGGAAACGGCATTTCAGTCACGTGCTGTCTATATGTATTAGACAATAAATTCCGTGAATTTGATCAGATTATTACTCCACGGGGTTGATGAGTGGAAGAGGTACAAAATGATTATCGAAATTTCTTTCTTCCGAACCTTGTTTACCAAGGATCGAGGCATTCTCAGTAGGGCATATCCATGACCTTATCTGTATAGAAAGGCTCGTAGAATATTCCACCATTAGGTAGGCAAAGATAAGGGCTAAGAAAAACGTGTTCTACCCTAGTTCCTTGCGGTTACACCATTGTCCAAGTTAGAAGCTTGAGTTTTTCATAATAACGCATATCTGAGTGTAAGAAAATACCGTTTTTCAGTACCACTGTTAATGCTATTCCAGAAAAGGAACAAAATCGTAGGTAGAAAATGGTACTGCAAAAAATAAACAAAAACGACATAAATATTATAATTCATAGTAGGATTTTGTACGTATAATTTCACAACTTGTAAGAAAATCGATGCTTACCGACGTCTATTCATTTTCGTCGATTTTGAAATTTCAAAAAATCGATGCTTATCGATATTCGATTAAAATCGAATCCTATCAAGCCTAATTATAATGCAGTCGAAGCAATAAATCAACGCTCTCGAAGTATGAAAAATCAACTCCCATTGAAAGGTATGGAGGATAATATTTTTATTTATGAAAACCGAAACACTTTCAAAAGTTTAATATTAAAATCGAATTTTCAAACAAATTAAGTATAGGTTAGAATTTTGTCTTTAGAAAAATAAACTTAAGTTGTTCATACATGTTATGGTGCATGTCCAGAATTTTTATCGTAATAGTAAATAATTTATAAATCAATTTTATATAAGCCTGCACCGTTTTAGTTGCTTTTTTATGGGTATTTAAGTTTGAACTTTGTGGTCAAAAACACCACTTAAATATAACGTTTTCAGGAATTTTGTGTTTTTCCGAGAGGTTATACCAATGACCTATCTCCATGTCAAATGCTCTGTAGCACTTCTAGAAGTACTTTATGTTTTACAATATATGTATTTCTTAAATATGTAAGAAGCAGGTATTTATAATGATACATCAATTTAAATTCATCACCGTTTGAAGAGACATGAAACACGTCTCTGGTCGAATTCGTAGAGAAAAATGACGTATTTTCGTGCAGAACAGTCGATTAGTAGAAAAACGATCGAAGTAAGCCTAATATATTTATCGATGATATGTCGCTGGGGAGTTGTATGAAAGACTATAGGAGCTGCTGTTCAAGACAGAGTAATTTTATGTTTAAACAATACGAAAACGCATCCGCGACGTGAAATGTTCCTTGTTTGTCTTTTACGCATAAATTTCATTTAACAGCATTAATTGTTATTATCGATATGAACACATTGTTTAAACATTTCGCAGGTTATAGCCTCCAAATTTACTTCCTTTAAAACAATTTTTCGATTGTGTTTATTTTCTTTCATCGAGTAGAAAATGAAAATTTCACATGTATTTCTACCGTTAACCGTATTTATCAAGAGGCCAAATTCCAATATGCGACGAGCTGTGTTATGGATTCATCCTGTTGAAAAAATGATAAATTTTGTAATAAAGGATGGCAGCGTTTGGAATAAGAATACATTGTGACTCGTTAGTATTAATAAAAAATAAACAAAATGAAATTTTAACGGACCAGACAAGCAATTCGATAACGCTACGGGTCACGCGGAGGAAGGCATACGTGTTCATTGAGTTTTCGCAATAACTCTGCCCTTAGAACCGGACATTTGCGAGGGAGTCGTTTCTACCCCTCAAAAGTCGAGGCAGATTAACGTTTCCTTAGTACCTGTGCTCGTCGTTTGGTGCTAGTGATCCCGAAATATACAATGTTATAAAACAAATTCATTATTAACTATTCATGAAAAATTTTCTGACTATTCAGTTGAATCTAGAATTCAGTATTGAACCATGAATTACTCTAGACCTAGACCATGTAAAAATATCGCGGAGAAATTCTCCCGTCAAAACTGCTCGAAAGCGTGTCACGAAGGCGTATTTTTGGCGTCCGCGCCCGTACTGAAGGTATACAGGATTTTCGGTCTAGCACCTTTCCCATTAGAGCGCGGGCAAGACGGTGAGAATGATGCCTCCAATCTTGTTCTCAGTTACACCGTTTCGGTTTACTTGGTGGTTATCTTCGCTATGCTGTGGGACCTGAGCGACATAAATGCAGCCATTGAAGAAAGAAACCTAGGGGCATTCTTGTTAAAAAGTTGGACGTTGGCCGCGTACATCATCTCAATGAACAACTGTTTGGTTCTGTTTCTTCGTCGATCCAAAGTTCACCGCCTACTGACAGATTTGGTCAAATTTGACGAGAGGCTCGGTGAACTCGATATCCGTATCGACTGGTATAGGTTTCGCAAGAACATCCGAAGACAAATGTTCGGATTAATGGTCGTCATTCTGATGATTATTATCCTTGTTCACTTTGCCCACCCAATGCATTTGAAGGGTAACGGAATTCCTCAGTTCATCGCTCTTTTTTACACGGCCATCAGTAAGGTTTTGCAGGAAATTCAGAGCTACAATATCTTGATGGACATTAACTTGAGAATGGCTTGTTTGAATGATGAAATCCGTCGGAGCTGCTCGACTGGATCCTTCTCATGTATGCCTTCGAGTGAATCGGGAATTTTGCCTGCAAAGCGATGTAAGCTGTGGACATCCTTTAACCGAGACCTGTACAGGCTCAGCGTGGCAGTGAACAAGATCTTCGGAAGCATAATCTTGTTCAACGTGATGTTCACTTTGGTCGACGCAGTGGTAGTGCTTTTCTTCTCTGTCTGCTCGTTGTTGATGTTTGCTGAAATAGTTACCAACATTCCTGAAAAGATCATTCCCCTATTGTGTGTAGTCTGGGAAATTTTCGATGTTGTACTCATCGCGCATTCGTGCAAATCGGCATCTAATAAGGTAAATGCATTTTACTTAACATTCTTGAAAGTCATTTTTATCTGAACATCCTTGAAGTATTTTAACAGTTGATTATTTGTTGAAGTACTGTAGAACAACTTCTAGTTTCAATAAGATAAAATTAATTGTTATATTCTCGTTTATAAAATAATTTGAATAGTGCGTATTTTAATCGATAAAATTTTTTTGATGCTATGCAATTCAGATTCCATCACTTTTAATTTCATCATATATACATATATTTATTTATTTATTTATTTTTATTTATTCCATAACATAGAGACTATAAAAAGTTATCAATTGAGCGATAACGCATTAATATTAGAGTAAAATACGATATTAATGTATTTCAGCAAAAAAAACTAAAACATTTTAGACGCAGGCAGAAGACGAATCAACTCACGTAGTCATTTTTATTCGTTGTCATTGGCTGTGCAATTATGTCATGTGATAACGACCGATATGCCTTAATTATATAACTGCCGGCAGCGGACCTGGCTTATTGGATATAGTTACTTCAATTAGCCAATTAGGAGTAATTCCCAACACCCAAGAAGACGTTGGGTTTTTCTTTCCTATCTCAAAACTAAGGGTTGCAACGCAGCGACACTGTCAGTATAATTTTTGAAATCCTAGTATCTTGCTCTTTTTGTAGTTGGACATAAAATAAATACAAAATTAAGTTATTAATTTTATTTATTCATCGTCGAAGCGTCTCCATAAGATATAGGTCGGACAGTGCTAATTACATTCACAAAGATCTCAAATTGTCAGCAAAACGATGTAAACTGTGGAAGTCCCGCTTCCTTGATCTCTATTATGCCAGCTTTGCCGTGAACAAGATCTTCGGCAGTGCAATCCTACCTGACCCGAGGTGTACCGTGGTCGTTGTGGTAATAGTGCTATTCTTCCTCATGGTAGCCTTGGTATTGGGTGTTCCCTACTATACCAATCTCTCTGAAATGATCTTGTAGATTTTTTGATCCGTGCTAATCCGCATCTAATGAGGTAAATTACATATACATGACATGTTTAAATATTATTATCTAGGTACGTTAATGATAGAAGTTCATACTTTTTTATAAGGGTAAGTTTTTCCACTATTTGAAAATTATCATTTTTCTACCCTGTTAATAAATCCCTACTACATTCATTTTGCGGTTATTTTCATTTGATATTGGTCTATTTACATTGAAATCCGTCTTTTTCTATGTTCAATCCCAATTTTTAATAGTTAATTGATGTGAAGTGTATTTATAATAAATTTAATTTATATATATATTGTATATATAATACAGTCCTTTAAATATTTCATGCTGACTCACCAGTCAGGCAAATATCTCACTCTTCTGCTGAAAATCGCCAGCGCCACAGATACCCCATGGCTGGCCAGCAAAAAATCAACATCAGTGCCAAAAATGAAATGTTAATCATTTACACTTTCGTTGGCCTATATCTTTATTTCCATTTTTGCCAAATATAAATATCAATATTTTACCAAGTACATTACACAAAATATAATCGTATGTATATCAGTCTACATAACAATTAATATTAAAAAACTCATACATATTACAAGTGACACAAGCAAGCAATACTTCATATCTTCTTATGTGTCAACATAGCACTTCCAGAGACATGGCACTTATGACCTTCAACCTGTCTTAAGGTTTTCGCACTAAAATACCACTTGCCCATGGCGTTATCAGGCTTAAAGGCATGCACAGCGTAGGGAAATCCCCTGGATTTCCTTTTAGGAGTGGCTGTAGTTAGCTACTTCCTAGCGCTCACAACATTTACTAAAATAAGTAGCTTGGCCATTTTACCAAATATTTCAATTCAGCCATAGGTATAACGTATAAATAATTGCCGATTGAACTGAAACTGCTCTATTGAATCTATGGAGTTCTTTTTACGTGTTAGAGTTATAATTTTGTTAAAAAATACGTATGTCTCACTATTCGTAATTATTTGGCGGATATAAGGGTCTCATGCCTTCCTTTATGAAGTACTATTACGGTAGGTTTTTAGATTCCTTTCGAATAATAATTCAATTAAAATCCCGGAATCTATTTTACCTCTTTGTTGTACATTAAAAAGTCGCTTGTAGCTTTTCGTGGTGATATTGAAATGGCCACTTGATTAATTTAATTTATACCTTTAAGCTTTTAACAATCCAGACTTGAAAGAAGTCGAGCGAGAGTTTTAGAAAACATTCAATCGGTAATAATCATGGATAAAATTCCGCTGATCAGTACGTTAAACGAGAACAATTTTTACAGAGGGGAAGATGATAATTAAATTAAAACTTTCGAAATATCCTGCATACAAAAGTAACAATAGTAATTTGGAAAAATAATCTGTATGTATGAGACTCTATGGAGTATCAGGGCATCGAATCGGAACCGAACCGAAAAGCGAAAAGACTGTTATTTTAGCTGGAGTGAAACTGAACCCGAACCGAAACCGAAAACCGTTATTTATTTCCATTTTCCATTTTTTTCAGTTCACATAAACAGTGGGAGCGAAAGATGGGTTTTTCCTTTTGCTTTAATATGAGTCTTTTTTTAATCTCCCTTTTCAACATCGAATAGGGCAAAGGTAAATGGTTTTCATGAGAAAACATACTCCTAATCCTTTGGAGAGATGCATCTTTGTGATAATATCTGTCGATTCAATGGTGTGATTGTCCATAGCCATCTCACTACAAAGAGAGAGGGTCAAGGATACGTCCTGCTGATGTTTTCCAGAACCCTTTTAAACTAGGCTAGTGTAAATGAACTTATTGTTAGCAGTACTTTCAAGACAGCCGCTAATCGTCTTGGTACTCTTCCCCTGAGCTTACCCCGTTCAGCGTTCCGGGTAAAAATGATTCACGATTCTTAAATTGGATTTTGCTTAAAGTTTGAGGTTATTGTCCTCATAAACTTTCATTCCTTCTCCATATGCATTGAATCCTTATCTTCTGGTAGTCTTTCTCTAAAATTTATCCAGGAGGGATCGCTCCACAGTAGTGCTTTTCAGCTACTCTTACTTCTGTTATCCTTTGTTACAGATTAGTCAAGTTCTGTTTATATAGTGCATCCTAAACAAAATGTGCACACATATTAGCATTCGTTGCTTAAAACTGAAGAGGGATTAAAGATTATTGCGAATTTGTTATTTTAGTCAAGTATTTTGCCGATTGAATATACGCACATTAGAGACTCCGCTTGGAGAAAGACAGTTCACGACGCGCTGCATAATGTCTAATTTTCTTTCTGCGTGTTTGTTTGATTTTAAAAGGTTATTTAGTACAACGATGTAAATTTAGTTTTGTCTACATTTCTCATGGAAAACATAAATTCTACGCCTTGACATGCAGACTTTCTTGCTTATTATTTTATTTTAATTTGTATCAACTAGCCAGTTATTTTGGGTGCACCAGCAACGCAGGACAGTGTAGAGAATTTTTGGGGATAAATATATCTTGAGACATAATTGAGATAGTCCCAGTGATAATTTATTATATGGCATTTTATTGATTAGATCGAATTACGGTTGGTCGCAGTAAATGTTACTGATTGTACATATTTGTCATCTTATGAATGTGTATGTAATTATATATTGCATGGTTTTTGTGATGTTAACATCTATATTATTGTATTTAAGAAACAATTAAGGGGCTCTCCTTTGAACAATTCTCTTTGAATTACATTCTACATTCAAATGTGAATTAATATTATTGCATCTGTTCAAGTTCGTATATTAGTACTGTTGGAGTAAATTGATTATGGTAATGAGAGTATCTGCTTATATTTGAATCTGGAATATTCGCACTGTAAAATCAAATAAATGTTGACCTTTGATAGAATAACATCGGCTTTACATCAAATTGAAGACTGAAACATAAATAACATTTTTAATAGCTTTTATACTCTTAAAAGAGAAAAAAATAAATTTTAAATTCCTATAGAACAGTATTAGACGGAGTCGTATAAAAGGAGCCGTTTACAAATTGAATAACGAAAAATATAGGAGGGGAATTCATACAATGTTTTACTGTTCGTTACATGGCGGGAGGGAGCACTTGCGTTATGTTACGTGCGAATAATTATTTTTGTTTTCTTGACCTGCCGTAATGAAGACGTATTTGTTTTAAATAAAAAATAAATTTATTTAATAAAGATTATTTTGGAATTCTCTATATGTTCTCCGCAAAAATTTAAATTTGGAGCGAAAAAAATCGGTTCGAACCGGTTCAATGGTGGTTGCTGGAGCGAAACCGGAACCGAACCGAAATTTTTTGTTTTGTGTGAACAAGAACGAAAACCGAAGCGAAAAAAATGTCGGTTCCATGCCCTATGGAGTATTAATCGATTAATGATGAGTTTATTACTGTTTATATAGAGTCAAAGTGCGTAATTTTATGGGAGCTATTTTATAGTCGACTACAATGGAACACGAAAAATTTAGGTGTAGAAGGTAGAAGTAGAAGGTGCTTGCATACTGCAAGCATTTCATCTCACCTTGAAAAAGATTAATTTTTCATACAGACATTTCATCATTACAAATATTCTTTTAATTCTAAAGATTTCACCTCCTCAGCGATTTCCGCTTTTATGAAATGTAAAAATAATAGATTAAAACAATCCCCAAATGTTGCCATTTTAAATATTTTACACTTTCTTCATTATAAGGTACTAATTCTACACATATTAGCCAAATTTTAAAGTTGTAGCACTTCTAGTAGTAAAATAATATTTTTCTATATGTTTAAATTTAAATAATTTTTAACGGCCGCCGCAATTCATATATGGTAAAATTAAAATGTTTATTTGTGTAAATTCACTACTCTGTAAATAATTTGAAAATATCAACTTCCTAGCTCATCCCGTAGTACCTAAACAGTTATCCATTTGTTTAAACTTTAAGAATTTTTAACTGCCAAACAAAATAAAATATCAAATTTTGTACAATCTCCATTTCGTTATTTTAGGAATTCTACTTTTAAAAAAATTTCAGCTCCGTAGCACATGCGGAAATACATAAACCTTGAAAATTTGTTTAAACAATTGCGAATTTTTAGCGGCCGCATTTTTACACTTTTCAAGATTTTCGTTTTTTCTAGTCGGTTTCGCACACAATCCTACCTAAGAAAAAAATTTCGAATCTCCAGCTCATCTGGAAGTGCCTAAACATTAGTATTCTCCTGTTATATGTTATATTCTCCTCCTCCTCCTCTGTAAGGAACGTCTATATAGAATGATATATATATATATATATAACAAATTACGGAAAAGGAAAGGTAAAATGAATATATGGATGTCAACCAGGTGTTGGGATGAGGAAACCCAGTGAGCACTCACCAATCAGACGACTTCAGGTTGGCGAGGCCCCGGGGATGTCGAAGCGACACACGTAAAATAACACAAAAACACAGAAACTTCACAAACGTAAAGCTTTCGGAACTACTCCTTCTTCAGCTACAGAGAGAGAACTCTCTGAACTCTCAGTAGCTGAAGAAGGAGTAGTTCCGAAAGCTTTACGTTTGTGAAGTTTCTGTGTTTTTGTGTTATTTTACGTGTGTCGCTTCGACATCCCCGGGGCCTCGCCAACCTGAAGTCGTCTGATTGGTGAGTGCTCACTGGGTTTCCTCATCCCAACACCTTGTTGACATCCATATATGTATATATATATATATATATATATATATATATATATATATATATATATATATATATATAACCTTTTTGCCAATCCTTCGCTCCTCTCCTTCCGCCGGCCCCCAAATTTGGGAAATATCTTGTGGAAGAAGGAACTTCCCACTTCTACCACGCTTCTTGCAATAGGCTCCCACCCCTGCGGAAAACCTCGCTGCCTCACTTGCCCTATCCACCTACCATCATCTTCTTTCTCGAGTCCCTCCACCAACATCACCTACCCCATCACCTCCAGAAGCAACTGCACCACCCGTAACGTCATTTACCTCCTTAACTGCACCATTTGTCCCGCGTTTTACGTAGGCCTCACCAGCAATCCGTTAAACATCCGAATGAACGGTCACCGGAATAGCGTTTCTCTCAGACGCCCCCTCCCAGTTGCATTACACGCCAACACCCACAATGTCCCCTTCAATAGTTGCTACAATGTTAGGATTATTCGCGCTTTACCCTATGACACTCCTGCCCCCCTTCTCCGACACTGGGAACTAGCACATATCCATCTTCTCGACCCTTTCTCTCCGCCTGGCCTCAACCTCCGCTAACCCTATTAGCCCCCTTACATTGTCTCCTTGTTACATTGTAGTTATTCGCACTTTCCCTTACCACACTCCCTCTTTTGGCTATCCACCCCTCCTACTCCCCACCTCCTCCAATCATCAACCTTCCCACATCACCGTCATTCCCCGCCCAGTGTGTCACTTGCAGATACTCTTTCGCTGAAGAAGGGCAGAGGCCCGATAAGCTTGCTTGTTTTTTTGTCTTTTTGTGTTCGTGTGTTTCACGTGTCTCTTTGACGCCCCCAGCAGCCTGCCAGCTTGGTCCTCAACTTGGTAAGTGTCCGCTGGGCTTCCCTCAACACCTTGTTGCCACCCTCATCTCTACCTTTTCTTTTCCTTTAGTTTATATATATATATTTGTTTATATTTAATAGATGGGGTTAAAATTTCACGGAATCACACGTCTGTCTGTCCTCAATACATTCGTAGAACGCGAGAGGCAGTATATAGAATATACTATAATCCAAGGGAAAATCAGGGGACTATGTTTGCTTCCAATCACAAATTCACATTTTAAAACCAGCTTTTATTTTTTTCCCAATAGAATGGCATGGGAAGGAGTACAGCGTATTTTTCATTTGCATCTTAAACTTTCGTATGATCACCGTAGAAACTCGGGAATTAAACCAAATACGCCTTTAATAAATACGTTGATATATTCATTCTGTCGACTTTCGAAGAGGCATAACATCGAGCATCACATTTTGTTAACGCGAACATTTAAATTTTTTAGCTGAAAATTTCTTCGTTCACGGTTGGCATCGAATACGACAAAGTTTGCTATAGTTTTTTAATTCTTTTTGAGCTGATGGGCAACGAGTCTTACTTTTCTCTCCAAAATACCATGGTCCGAGTACAGGTGCAAATTTTTCCTTCGTTTACGGGACTTGCTTTTTGAAAATTCTAGGGTCTCTGAATACATTTTTCATTTGTACCTCATCTATCATATAAGATTTAGAGAGAAAGAAATATGATTTATAATTGTTCTCAATAAAAAAATCTTCGTGTACATCGACGTAGAAAAAATACATCATGGCACGTTTGACGATGGAATTTGTATATAAGAAAGTTATAGTTGTAATTATATACTCGCATTGGCAAATATTGTGCTTTCATGGAATATATTTTCTAATCGGTGCTTTGCAGATCATGTAAGAGCAATGGAGAGGAAAGCGTACTTTCTTAATTGTTGCCTGCGCAAAAGATTTTAGTAGCATCCGATGTTATCTACATATGAACTTTCCCAGCACATTCTATTAGATGAAATTAAGGCTCTTAGAATAAACTCATGCACTTCTACGATTAACTAAGCAGCCTAAAAATGAGAAAATGAAATAAAGAAACACCAGCACTTGATTATACGAAGATATCCTGATATACGTGCAGAGCAATTTAGAAGATGACTAAAGTTTTAAGTGAAACGTATTAAACGGCTTATCGAGATCAACATTGTAGTTTCATGTCGTCAATAGCGTTTCATTCAAGAATACGTAATCTTTTCGTCTTCAAAATAAATGTGTAAAAAATCTCTGTTACGTTGTTACGTGCGAGAATGTTGTTTTGAAAGAATTGCAAAAGAAGCCTGAAACCATTTTTCTTTACCCATGATAGTTTACTTACACGAAATCATAAAAATAGAGTTCCTCAACTTGTCAGAAACGAAGCATTTGATTTACCTTGGCAACGCCGGGTACTTAATATAACTTACTAGAAGTCCAAACCAATACTATTGCAGGCTCGTCTCCTAAAGTTGATGTCCTGAATTCATTACTTATATTTACAGGAAATGGTTCAATAAATGTTAGTCATTCCAAGAAATTCTCATACCATAACTATCATTTTTAATTCATAGTTTATCAATGATTGAGAAAATATTTAAATAAAATGGATAGAATATTGCCAGATTTATAGTACTAAAAGCAATGTCAAAATGTCTTTCTGACATTTTGCATGTATCTCTTTAAATAAACGACTTTAATAAATGTTACTGTTTACACGCTAATATGTATGGATTGCTGAAGAGTAGTCGAGCGGAAAAGAAAATAAACCATTTGTTTACTCGTCAATGCTCTAGCCTAGTACAGTAATAATCGTCTCCCTGGCTACGATCCAATAAAATGTGATTTAATATGCAAAAACGCTGCGTTTTAGTTAAAATTCAAGAAAATACTATCAATTATCTAACTTCAGTGATAAGAATTATAATCTACGTATTTTTCCCTTCGAACATTACAAACCTCTCTCCGATATCGCATTTTTAAGATTTTCTAAAGTATTAAAGAATACATCTCTGCACAATAGATTTGAGATTTCCTATGTAAAACAATAAGGGAAAATACATTCCTGGAATCGAAACCGAGACTTCAATTTTCGCCAAATAAAATCGAGAAGGGCCCTGGCAGCACGAGTCTCATACCAAGTTTCATGAAAATCGGTTCATTGATGCAAAACTTGTTAGTGGGGAGGACACACATAAACACAGACACGACCATTTCATAAGGCTTTCTTTCCTTTGGAAATCAGCCTAATAATACTAGATAAAAAACATTCATCTAAGTTTTTACCGGAATTTAGAGAAAATGTTTTACGCCCTAATGCACAAAAGCGTTATACTTATTTTGTAGCTTTCTTTTGGAATAATGCGGTCTTAAGATCCTTGGCAGACAGGCATAAACTGTAAGGCTGGGAAAATTTTTGAAACTAGATAAAATTCTGCTATGACCGAGAATCGAACCCGCGTGCACCACTTGCCAGGTGGAAATTAAGGGATGACCTGGGTTCGATTCCTTGTCATAGCAGAATATTTTTTCATCTCAAAAATATACCCAAGCTTACTTTTGTTTAACTGAAAATTTGAATGTAAATAATTTTCCGGTAATAAAAAATAAAAAGCACCCTGATTTTTTCGATAAGGTAAAATACAAATATTTATCGGAACACACCTTGTGGCTTTGCATTTCATTTATGGGAACCGATTGACAGATTACAAACGGGGGTTCTTGCTCATTATCCGTCCGCATCTCAATACAGAGACAGTGTCGCCGTAAATAGCAAAAAAGTGACGAGAAATTGTACTTCTGCTTCATACCTACATATTACAGAAATTTGAAACTTAAGAAATATGGCAATTAGCTCTCGGAAATTCCGTCTTTTCCTGCCCCTCGGGTTGGGTTGGTTTCCATTCCACGTTCACATTGGTCTCCCTCATCGGGTTGAGTTGAACTTCATTCACATTACTCGTCGTCTTCATCCCAAATCATTATCTGGCCGCATTTTAAAATATTAATACAGGTACAGATACCACTACAAACGAGCTGTCAGGTACTGCGTCCCAGTTTACTTCGATAACTTGCCCTCTCTTATGGAACGTAAAATACACTGTCATAGATAATAATTGATAATAATAATTGATCTGGAAATAGCCGCTATGCTATAATGGATATTAGTGCTGTATTTATTCTCAACAATCAACTAGGTATTTATATTAATGCGCCGATCCATGGTTTACAGTGTCTTGGTCGATTTGGTCAAGCTTCACGTGAAGCTTGTCGAAATGAAGATCTCCATCGATGGGCATAGATTTCGTAAGAGCGTTAGTAGATTAATGTTCGTTTTCTGGATTTCTGCGTTCTGCTCTTTTGGCAATGCCTTTTTTGACGGTGGACGAATGTGGAATCATTAGATATTTCCCTATTCTTTACTCGTCTTGCAACCTATTCTTAGTCCAGCAAGAGCACTACAGTATCTTAAGGCATCTGCAATTAAGAATAACCTGCTTGAAAGAAGAAATACGTCGAAGCACGTCTACCAGATACTCAACAATTTCGCCAACAACAAGGCCGGAAATTGCGTTGGCCAATCGATTTAAACTGTGGATGTCCCTACAGATATCTCAGCGTCTCTGTCAACAAACTGTACGAAAGTGTAATATTGCTCAATGCGACATTGAGTATGGTCGAGTCAGTGGTCGTGTTTTCCTCGGAGTAGGTTCATTGGTATTGGACAATGCGCAGATGTCAAACATCCATAATAGAATTATGGTCATAATATGGGCTATCTTCCACGCGTTTGGAGTTTTCCTCACAGTGATATCGAGCCAATCCGCAACTGATGAGGTGAAGAGCAAACTTTTATAAATTTTGTAGAACAAAATTGATAAATATTGATAGTTGCAATTTTTGTAAAATTAGGAATAGGAAATGGTTTAAAACAAAGGTATTTCTTATTATGTAAATTTCATTTTATAAGCAGGTGATTAAAAACAAACTAATTTTTCTCTATCTTTTACAATAGTTATTATTAGTTCATACGATTTCTCTAGATTGCTGTGTGTGCTATAAAATGTTTTGCGGATGATACATTGCTTGAAAAGTAAGATTTGACCTATTTCTTTTAAGTTTAGATAAAAATAATGAGTTTGATTGTTTACAATATCGTAGATGTAATTTTTACGATCTAGTTGAACGTAACTTTACATCTAATGGGATGTCCGCGTCATATATCTCTTTTAAATAATTTTTTGTTGCCTTATGATATTTATGTGAGAGCTAAACTTTCACACGTAACTCAAAAACTATTTACTTTTTTCATGAGGTAATTACTAGTATCGGTGGTAAGTGCTTTCCAGTTCTTTTTTTCGATTACTATCATTATATATCGACGTTTCTTACAGAGGAGCATATAACATAGATATATATAACATATAGGAGGATACTAATGTTCAGCCCAAACTACAAGAGCTAGAGAGCTAAAAGTTTCAGTTTTAGTAGATATAATGGAGAAACCTACAGATAAAATGAGACTTTTTGTCTAAATGACATGAGTTCGACTCCATAAATTCCGAAAGTTGCGTTTTTTTCCATAAGAATAGCATTGCGCCATTTTGTAAATTAATTTTGGGCACTTGCCCGTAAGCTAGAAAAATGAAATTTTCAGTGTTGCTAGACAGCTGCAATATCTATTGAAAATTATTGTTACTTTTGCTTATAGTGGCCTGGGTTCGACTCTAGATACCCCGGAATATCTCCCATAAGTTAGCATGGGAAAAAGTTATCCCAGTGTGTAGACCAATCTAATAGGTTTAGGAAGCTGAAGTTTATAGATTGTATATATATAATATATATTCTTCGCTAGACCATGTAGGTTTGATCATCCGTAGGTAATCTCTCTCCGCCCCCATGGGCCATTGTTGATCGAATGTGACTTCTCTGTGTACTTCTTGTAAAGAAACGTGTGGCCTCGTCGAACTAATTCATAATACTTCCTGTTTTTTATCGGTGCTACTATTAGAATATAACTAAGATTTTTAATTAATTTCTTGGGTTATTGTCATAAAACTGTGATGAAAATGTTGAATCGTCAATATACATAATTATTTATTTTATATAAGAAACTGGAAACTTTTAAAATAATTTCACGTATTTGTACTGTCCAAAAGGTGCGTTTACACTATGCAAGCACGAGGGAACGAACGATAGATTGGGATTATTAATTAGGATCGCGTATGATCACATATTTACGATATTTCGACGTTATTTTAAAGTGGAAACAATACCTTGGTAACGAAAAAGATTGCGACGGTGACAAATTCGAAAATTGTAATGTTAAACCAATAATTCACATATTTTAGGAAAATCTTGTCATTTTATTGGGATGTTACCCTCCCAACGAATTACATTGTTAAACCTCTAAACCCTATTTTTATTTCAGTCCTTATGGGTGAAAGCTGACTTTGAATGAACTTACAATTAGTACGACAGAGTGAGAGATGAGAGATAAATTCTTTTCATAGCAACCAATGTAAACAACATTCATTGCATTCTTTACGAGAAGGAATACATTTGAATGTAGAACAATAATCATTCGCATATTAAAATTAGGCACTTAGAATCATCGATGGAGTTCGAGACTTGATACCACGAGTGCCAAAAAGAACGAAAGTTTGTTTTATTGCCATCCAAAGAAAGTCAAGTTATATTTATTTGTGCATTTTTTACTTCACAAAAATCATTCCCGTTAAATTTCATCGGGCTTCTCCCTTGAAGAGGTATAATTTTCTGATTTAGAAAAAGGTTTTTAGTGCATTTTTTGCAAAGGGAAAATATGCTTTGGCGGCAGTTCACTTTTAAATGTATATTTTTCGTTATTTTTTGTTTACAAGTGAAATTATATTTCCAATCAAAATTTACTAAAATATGTGTGCCAATATTAAAAAAGGTTGGGTAAAAAACCAATGAAAACAAAGTTGGACTAAGATTTGGTATATAGTCTGTTATCTATTTTCAACTGATAACAATAGTATCAAATGATAGATACAGAAAAAGACTAAAATCTGAATCTTTTGTTGTATTTGTCTTTGTTTCTACATGAATTGTATAACATTAATGTAGTTTGATTCGGTTTTTACACCTTATATATTTTTAAAAATTTGCAAACTCTTGGGTAGCAAAATAGATTTTATAAATTTAAAATAACAATTACAAAACATTTAGAGTAAAACAATTAATCTGTTTATAAAAATAAAAATCCAATTCGTGTTAAAAATTAAGATACAATCCTTTAGGGACGTTATTACTTAAAAATAACTATTAAATTTACACAAAGAAATGCCCCATGGAGTAGGTAATAGGAGGCTTCATAATACAAAACTTGTGTGGCGCAATATGCAACCAATAAATCACCTCCGTAATTTTTTGCCTCACAACCTTTATATCCAAAAATATTTTCACTTTCTATAACAATCAATTTTTCTTTAATTTTCACTTTCAGTAGCATCTGCAGGTGGGTTTAATAAATTTTTTGTGCGATATATATATTTTTATTTTGACGTATTACTTAATTCAATCATAGACGTCATTTTTGAAGAGCAATTTCATTAGTTTTTTATTGAAAGGAAGGGGATAATGTTGATACACTGCCAACAATATCCGCAGGGGAACTCTTGTTAACAGAATTTTCGTAAAGAACACCACAAGGGGATGATATTTCAAAATAAAAAACTATTAATATTTTTTATGGCAAAAAAATTCCGATATCTCGGATAAAAATCGATTGCGCACATTACTTTAAAAAAATACAGTCAACTTTTGTCGGCTGTCACAATGAATGGATGAAAATGTATGCGCGCTGAAAATTATTCATTGCCTGAATTTCGAGATTATTTTCCGAGAAGAGTGGAGAATGTCAAATTTCCTCGGAATTTCTGCGGGAGTTATTTTTAAAGTAATTGGATGAATTCCTTAGTATAAAATCAGGCCTGTTATGGCAACTACATTCATAATATTATCATATATTACCAGTAACACGACAGGGTAATTGCATCTCTGACAGCTTCAACACTTTCGATACTTCTTGACGTTCTTTTCCGCTCACAGCATGTCTTGTTGATATTGTTCACAGTTCCATGTTCCTCACATTTATCACGCAGAAGGGTAATCGTTAGACGAGTTGGTGCTTTTGTTCCATATATTCTTTCCCATGAGCGCTGAACGTCTGTGACGTTTTCAAACTTCCAATACCATTTTAGAATTAACTTTCTCTCATTGAAACTCATCTGCATGTTCTCCATCGTTTCCATGGATATTTGTGAATAATCAATAGTTGTTAAAATAATTAATTTATTTTGCTTTAAAATCAAAGAAAAATTGTGCAAATTGTATATTTGGTTCACGAAATATAAATTTTTACTCACTTTCCCTTTCAAGTCAGCTGAAACCTTTTCCTACCTCTTTCCTTTTTTCCATCTAGTTTTCCTTCTAACACATCTTTAATCATATTCTCTCCTCAGGTAATACCCAACCCAGTTTGCCTTCCTCTTTCTAATAGTCTGTATAATCATTCGCTTCTCTCCTACTTTTCGCAGCACTTCATCGTTTTTCATCCTATCTGTCCATTTTATCTTCAACATTCTCCTCCAAGTCCACATTTCAAAGATTTCCAATTATTTAATATCATTTATCCTTAGCCTCCATGTTTCTGCCCCGTACAAAGGTATGCTTCATACACAGCATTTTATGAACTTCTTGCGGATATCTTCCCTTATATTACCCGTAAGTAGGTGTTTCATCCTTCTGAAAGCCGCTTTAGCTTTTTCTATTCTAGTCCTGATCTCACCCGTACATTTTGCTTCTCTTGTTATGATGCTTTCAAGGTATTTATAGTCTGAAACTTGTTCAAAGGCTTTCCTCCAATACTTATGTTCAGATTCTCTTCTTTGCCAGATTTTCGAATGACCTTGGAATTTTCTGTATTTATTTCCATACTGTATTTTCTACCTGTTATTACTAATCTATTTATCACTTTCTGGAGTTCCTCTTCATTTCTTGCTAGAAGTACTTGATCATCATCTTATAATCCTTCCTTCAATTTTAAAATCTCCTGTGCCTTCTAACGCTTCTTGCATTAGACATTCTCCATATGTATTGAATAGGATCCGCGTTAGCCAGCAGCCCTGTCTTACTCATCTACCGTGTATTAATATACTAGTAGTTGGTGCTTGCATTCTGCAAGCATATCATCTCAACATAAAAAAACATTCATTTTTCATATTTCATCATCACAAATATTTTGTAATTCAAAATATTTTACCTCCGGAGCGATTTTCGTTTTTCCCTTATGTAAAAATAATAGATTAAAACAATCCCAAAACTATACAATTTTAAGAATTTTATACTTTCTTCATTATGGGGTACTAATGCTACACATTTCAGCCAAATTTAAAAGTTGTAGTACTTCTAGAAGTGAAATAATATTTTTCCAATTGTTAAAATTTTAAACATTTTTAACGGTCGCCGCATTATGTTTATGGAGAGATTCAAATGTTTATTTCTGCAAATGTACTACTCTGTACATAACTTGAGAATGTCAGTTTCCTAGCTCATCCCGTAATGTCCAAACAGTTATCTATTTGTTTAAAATTTAAGAATTTTTAACTGCCAAAAAAATTAAAATATCAAAATTTTTATAAACCCTATTTCGGTTTTTTACGAATTCTACTTTTTAAAAAATTCAACTCAGTAGCACATGCGGAAATACATAAACCTTGAAAATTTGTTTAAACAATTGCGAATTTTTAGCGTCCGCATTGATGCACTTTTTCGAGATTTTCGTTTTTTCTAGTCGGTTTTGCACAAAATTCTACCTAAGAAAAAAAATTTGAATCTCCAGCTCATCTGGAAGGGCCTAAACATTCGTATCTTCCTATATGTTATATCCTCCTTCTCCTCTGCAAGAAACGTCGATATATAATGATTGGTGAGGTCATTTCCGTCTCTCCGCATGTTAAAACTCGGAAACCGTTGGAAGTATTATGATGAAATTTGGTATTGGAGAGTTTTTCTAAAATTGGTCGACCGATTTCAATTTTGGTAGTTATCGGAAAAAATGATGTCAACTTTACATGAAGACCTACATATTCCTTTCTTTCAACTCGAGAACCGCTGGATGTATTTTGATGAAATTTGGTATTGGGTAGTTGCGCAAAAATTGGTGGATTGATTCCAATTTCCGTAAAAATCAGACAACAATGACGAACACTTTACATGAAGACCTACATGTAATTTACAAAGTTCCTTTGTTTCAACTCGGGAACCGCTTGATGTATTTTGATGACATTTGGTATTAGGAGATTTTGCTAAAATTGCTCTACTGATTCCAATTTTGATTAATATCCGACAACAATGACGACCAGTTTACATGAAGACCTACATGTAATAGAAAATGTTCCTCTGTTTCAACTCAGGAACAGCTTCATTTATTTTAATAAAATTTCGTATGGGGACGTTTTACTAAAATTGGTCTACCGATTTCAATTCTGGTTAAAATCGGGTAAACATTATGACCACTTTACGGGAAGACCTAGAAGTTGTCGACAATGTTCCTGTTTCAAGTCGGGAACCGCTTGATGTATTTTGATGACATTTGGTATTGGGGAGTTTTCCTAAAATTGGTCGACCAATACCAATTTGGTTAATATCGGACAAAAATGACGACCACTTTACATGAAGACATACATGTAGATTACAATGTTCCTTTATTTCAACTCGGGAACTGCTAGATGTCTTGTAATAAAATTTGGTATTGAAGAGTTTTGTTAAAATTATTTGACAGATTCCAATTTAGGATAAATTTGGTCGTTAATTACTACTTTAGATGAAGAACAACATGTATTTTACAACGTATCTCGCTTGCGGTTCCATGACAAAAGCCAACACGAAATATGCCCAGACAAAAATTCCGCACAGAAACAACCCCACTGCCATAAATGCTCACATGAAAAATACACACATGGAAAAATGCTCACACGGAAAAATGCTCACACGGAAAAAGGCTCACCCGGAAAAATGCTCAAAGGGAATAATGCTCACATGGTGTAATGGCTTAGTGAGCTGGCATGGCCGTAGGTGGAAAAGCGTTGAGCTCGCCTGGCCGGCAGCGGCGGTGGGCTGAGTTGAGTCGGGCAGTGACAACATTGAGTCAGGTTGAGCTGCGTTTTGAGTTCCCGTACAGGACTCTGATCTATTGGTCGAACATCGCCTCATCACCTCAGTCTTACCCATCTACTGATGATAGCAAATTTTGAGATTCCTTAGAAGTATAGTCAACTGGTACTTCATCATATAAGTGTGGATGATCTAGACATAATTCTGGTTTTAGGTGATAAAGAACTCCTGGTTATATTGAAAAAAGATACAATCTATGGAGATAAAGTTAATAAAGTTCCAAACATGTTTTACTAACTTTATACGTGGCATGCAAAGTTGGGTAACTCATATCCGCCATGTACTTACATTTTGTTACAGAAAAAGAACTTGGATACTTATAATACAATGTTTGAAATCATGAAGCTGTTGGTTCCAAATCTGGTGCCTCAAAAGGTTTTAGTAGATTTTGAGAAGGCTTGCATGAATGCAGTGAGGATTGCCTTTCCACTCGCTGAGGTCAAAGGGTGCTATTTCCATCTGTGTCAGAGTCTCATCAGGAAACTCAGCAATGTTGGCTTGAAGACTGAATTTGAAACTGATATAAATATAAAACTCAAGCTGAAGTCGCTTGCTGCATTTACCTTTGTCCCAGTCCATGATGTAGGGATTGTCTTTGATGAGCTTGCCGCCACATTTCCAGACGAAGATATGTATAATGAGGTGCTCACGTACTTCTTTTCCACGTACATTGAGGGTGCAGCAGGTACAGACCCCCAGTTTTCAATAAGAATATGGAATCATCATGATGCAGCTCTTGAACGGTCGCCTAAAACTACAAACTGCTGTGAGGGATATCACAATGCACTTAATTCCCTATTCCATTGCAGTCATCCCAGCGTGTGGTTTCTGTTTGATGGACTGCAGAGGGACCTGGCTTGCCGCAGATTGACACTGGGTAATGCACAGGTAGGTCGTCTAGAGGTGAAAAAGAGAAGATATGATGCACTGCATGACTTGGTTGCCACTTCTGTGGAGGAATATGAGCAGGTGGAAGACAAACTGAAATACTTGCGGAGATTGGCTAACTTACAGTAATGAAAATTACATTCAAATCCTACACAAAGAAATATATCACTGACATATGCCTGAATTAGTTGTTTGTTGATAAAAAACCAAAAAGTGTTCACTTTCACTTTGTAGGATAAAGAAAAAATAATTTATTTTTATAAATAAAAATAAAGGGTTTAGTTGCAATAAAACCAGAGCATTTTATTACCTGTAACTTATTCAAGGTTAAAATACAAACTTAAAAGTTATATTAAAATACATCGTATAGAAGTAGAAGTAAAATATATAAATTCAACATTTTTTTGCTTTTTTAAATATGAAATAATTTTTGTTTTTTTGTAAACTAAAAATAATGTGAGAATTATTCTATATGCGTATTTTTCTGTGTGAGCATTCGTCCGTGTGAGTACTTATCCGTGTGTGCATTTATCCGTGTGTGCATTTTTCCGTGCGAGCATTTTTCCGTGTGAGCAATTCTCCGTGTGGGTATTTTTCTTGTGAGCAATTATGACAGTGGGGTTTTTTCTGTAGGGATTTTTCGTGTGGGCTTTTTTCTTATGCGCATTTATCTGGTCGCCCTCGCTTGCATCTCCTTAATTCTCATCTGAGCGAAAAATATTAAGAACATTCTAAAATCTCAAAGATTGCATTTGGAAACACTGTCTACTTTCCAATCTTGTAAAAATTTAAATTTAAACGATATATGTTTTCTCTATTGGCAGGGATAAGATAAGAATAAGATAAAAGTATGTAATGCACTTGTATCCGAAAACGACCAATGGAATTTTCAAAATGATGAATCTTTGAATTGTCATCGGGCATATTTTTTTACCTTCGGGTTCTTTCTTTTGGAAGATTTTTTCCACTATTAAATTCACTATTTTATTCTTCTAATAAACAATTTGTTCGTTCAACCAATTTTTTAGTTTTATTAAAAATTTCTTCAAAATCTCTTGAGAATGTTTTTAAATTAATAATGTACTTCTAACCATCTGAAAAGATTTGACAATTTTCAAATTATTATTAAGATACTAATCCCAAGATCAGGAAATTCCGCGGGATTCCAGGATTGCAATCCCAAAGGAGACAATTTTTCTACCTCACGATTAATAACGACAATATTAATGATTCATAGTAGTAAACAAAACTCATGCTTCTAACCATACGACGAAACAAGAAGAGAGGTAGTTTGGGTAGATCTAATACATTATGAAACGTTCAATTTCATCAAACAGATACTATGTCTGCTACAATCAGAAGTTTCTATACGGATTCCAAACCAATTGTTAATATGCTTTCGTGTATTTGAGATCAGAATACGTCTAATTTAAAAGACTTATCCCGACTTATCTTGATGACAGATTCTCGAAGCTCTTCCCTTATTCCGTTTAACGTAGTCCGTGTGATGCATACAGCACATATGGAGAAGGGATGAAATTTTTCACTATGAATTGTTTATTCTTCCCAATAAGCTACAAAAACTATGATACATTCCATGGAGAGAGATCTCGAGCGAAAGATCGAATATGTGAGAAGCCGAAACTCTTAGGAATTAACCCTGGAGGACGTGCGAGACTGGGCAAAAAAAATACCCCAGTGGAAAAGACAAGCGTTTATCTTCCGAATCATCAGCCTTATTTGAGCTTCATCCACAGTACCTACCACTTGGACTCTCCAATATAATGTAGATATACACTCCTTCGTCACTCTTACCATTAGTTGCTTATAAATAATTACGCGTGTATTATATTTGTTTTTGTTTTTGCGCATAAGTTGCGTCAACTTAAAATTCCGTCTCCAGAGCGACCCCATTTAAGAACTGTAAGTCCGACCCACCGGGAAAATTCCCAGTATCAGGCGGGCAAGTTCGACGAGCAAATTCGCTCCTTTATCGACGATCCTTCCCAGGTATCATTGTATGACGCTTTTCCGTGTCATACTCAGGCCGTGAAGCGTACAGTTAAGGAGGTCACAAAAGCTTCATTAAGCGTCTGCGGAGCTGAAAATCATGATGTCTTAATTCGAAATACTTTAAGATCAAGGCAAGTGATGCCATTGTTTGACACCAAAAACCAGTTTCGAGGCATTGACACTGATAGTGACACTTCTTAAACAAACACTTGTTTCTTCAAACAATTTGTCTAGTAGCCTTCACAAGTCTCATTTTTGGTACTTACCGTAGCAATTGTCATTGTCTATAGGCATTAAACCCATCATTGGTTGGTTGGTTGGGATGGATTAGGGCGGAACTAGATGTGCAGCCACCTTCTCGTGGTGAGTTCTGAGTCGGTTTCTTCTTTATTCTTATAGGAACTGGACGAGGAGCTGCACTCTCCAGTACTGACAAATGTCGCATTTGGGTGAAAAACCGAAATTTTTAAGACATTTTGAGGGGGCGGAGCACCCCCCAAAGTACCCAAAACCTCTCATTATGTCTTTGACTAGGCTTAATCTAGTATTTAGTGACTTTAGATTGCACATATACCAAAATCTACACGCGGAAAGTCCATCCGAACTTTATTATACAAAACCTCAATTTTAGTCAAATTCTCGAAATTTTGAGGCTCGTTCGGGGATAGCAAAATTTATTCGATCGAATTTTTTGTACAAGTTACTACTATGATTCCACAACTTTTCCGCATAGTGCCTAATTCAAATTCAAAATTTCGATTTTTTCGATACACCCTAATGGTTAGGGCATTTTCAAGTCTTCTATGCTAAATAGGATTCTGCCATAAAATTGTTTAGACTGCGAAACATATTTCGTTGTAATTATTATTGCACAATGTTACAGTTTGGCCATAGTGCATGGTGGCAACAATATATCATTTAAATAATAAAATTTACAAAATTGACATGAGACAGCATAATATTTGTATTATGTACACAATAACTTCCAGTGGAGGTTTTTCGGGGGTTCTTGGTAGGCCTTCACGGCTACCGTAGCGGTCACGGGTCTCACTAAGTCCCCACTGTACATCACACTTCCAAGCATTCCCCTAATTCTCCATCTGGTCGTTAGATACAGAAACATGTATGACAGAAAATATGTAGCATATAGTAAGAAATTATAATACTCTTCTTTCAATCCTTGTCTTAAAGAGACCCATTTTTGAAAGGAAAGGCTAATAAATATCCGCAAGTAAACTGTTCCATCTTTCAATCTCTCTATTCATAATAAAAAACTTGCCACGGTTTGTCTTCTGCTCTATAGGTTCTATTTTGTGTATGTGATCCCTACGTCCATAATAATTCGGTTTCTCCATTCTAATTGATATATCCCTCTACGATTGCTTCCTAACGTAAGTATTATAGATTCTGCTTAACCTAGATATATCTCATCTGTGCTCTAGCGTCCCCCATCCCAAGCTATCATTTTTGTAACGATCTCGCCACTTTTGACTTTTCCTTTAACGGAACGTGCAGCATTCCTCTGTACCATTTCTATCTTTTTACCTGCCCTACATAGTGAGGATCCCATATCATGAATCCATATTCTATAATATCGGACTAACTAATGAACTGTATGCCACTTCCTTTGCACTAGTGGAGCCTTTCCCTATCACTCTCATTTTAAGGTATAGAGGTGAAGATTAAGAAAAGTAAGGGTCCAAGCACACTTCCTTGAGGAACGCCTGAGTTTACGCCGGCTTTCTTGGAGTTAGTCCCCTATTCTCACCCTTTGCGTGCGACTTCTAAGAAACGACCGGATCCACTGCACCACTCTTCTGTCCAATGTAATTTCTGATATTTTACGAGATAACAAAAGATTATTGACCCTATCAAAGGCTTTGGAAAAATTCACTACGATAGCATCTATCTGTTTTCTTCTATCCAGTGCCTCAGAAATATCATAAGCCATAGTGGTCAACTGCCTTTCGCACGAATAACCACCATGAAAACCGTGCTGTTTCCTCCACAACCATTTGTTCATCTTCCAGAATTTTTAAATATAATTCGTGATTATGTGCTCCATCTGCATACAAATTACACATCTTAAGCTGGTTGGGCGATAATTATTAAAATTTGAACGCGCGCCTCCTTAATATATAGGAAAGACAATTGCACTTTTCCAGATTTCGGAATTTCTCCTGGCCTTTCTTTTCATGAGGATTTCACTTACAATTTTACCGTAAATAATTAAGTAATAGGCTATATAATACGAAAATAACATAAACAAATATGATGTGTAGAAATGCGTTAAAATAAACTTCAATATAATATTATTTCATATTTATTATTAAAACACATGATATTGATACACTTCCAACATGAGTCGGAAAGTGACACGAATTTCTCAAGAACTTTCAATGATAAGCATCAGAAAATGAAATTGATCATTATTATTGCTGAGGGGAAAATTTATCTTCTGCGGACTAAAATCGATTTCCTCACATGACAGTAAGAGATATACAATCGAAGTTTGTCGACTACCAGATTGGATACATGAAAATGTTTGCACGCAGAAAATTATCCATTGCCTGAATTCAAGTATACTACACGCGAAAAGGGAAGAATGTATAATCTCCTAGGCCATTCTCCAGGAAATAGTTTCCACGAAAATGGATGAATTTTTCAGCAAAATTCAAAGAAAGGTTATGGCAATGGCGATAATAATATTATCATGGAGGTCCAACAGCACCGAAAATGTTTGTAGTAGTGTGGCGATAAATGAAAACTTAATTAGATTTTATCGGCCTTCAAACATGTTCCTCCTGAAGAAACACGAACATTTCAATTTAAGCCCAACTAATAATGCATTTGACCTAATTGATCGAGGGTAACACGAGCGTTCAAACAGTTTTTGTATGCACTGTGTCAGGTGAAGAGAAGGAGTGGCGGTGGCATAGAGGTAGTCCATCCAAGAATAGAATCCGGCAGAGGTCGGATTTTTCAACCTGAGATCGTCGAGTCTTCTAGTTGTCTTCTTCGAGGAGACAGCGCAAGTCAGCGGTCCGTGCTTCGGAAGTCAGGTTAAGCAGTCGGCCCCCTCGGGGCTCTTCATTAATAGTAGGCTAATGCTGGCCTCGGGTCTCCGTCCTCTCTTGTGAGTAATTATGGCGTAGAAGGAGTTATGGCTATAATCTAAGAGGTTGACTAACTAGAAATACGCACAATCAAACAAATATCAAATGAAGAGACTGAAAAATTATCCCCTACCTTCAAGTCGACATTTCTCCTGTTTCATCTTATTAACTTCTAGTATCTAATTAGGGTTAATCTTGAGCGTTTAAAGATACCTAGATTCTGTCGTATCACATGCAGACATATCAGATGGACTGAAATTCACCTTAGAGACATGCAACTCTCGAAGGGATCAAGCAAAACCTAATCAAAAATAACATTTCCTGATTCCTCAAAAGTTTTCTGGACGATATCACCTTTGCTTAAAGTCTGCAGGTTCTTGGGACTAGCTCCATTCCCTTTAAGAATTCCACGTGACGCCGAAAGCAAGAATTCTCAAAAAGCTGTAAAGTACAGCGTAGCCTTAATATTCGTGGCTGTCTGCGCTATGCTGACGGACGGGAGATATACTCTCGTAGCTATGAATAAATTGGACCTTGAAACAGCCAAGGGGATATATTTGACAATGGTGATGTACCTCATCACAACGAATAACAACATAGTTATATTTATTCGCCGATCCACGTTATACGGCATCTTGGTCGATTTGACAAAGTTTGACGAAAGACTTACTAATCTGAATAATATCCATATCGACTCGCATAGTTTTATCAAGATCGTAAGAAGACAAATGTTCGGGCTCTGTATTGTTTTGTTGACGCTTACACTTTCTGACGTACCTTATTTATCGATGGACGGAGGAGGCGTCATTCAGTTATCGATAATTCTTTATGCTTTCTGCAATTTGTCCTTGGTCAGGCAGCAGTACATCAATATTTTAAGTCAACTGAAATTGAGAATGACTTGTTTGAATGAAGAAATACGTAGGAGAAGGTGGGAAAAATACTTCATACGTATGTTGTCGAAAGATTTCGGAATCGCGGAAGCCAAGCGATGTAAACTGTGGATGTCCTTATATCTAGATCTCTACAAAATTAGCGTGTCTGTCAACAAGGTGTACGGAATTATAATATTGTTCAACACGGCGTACAGTGTGGCCGACATAGTGCTAATGCTCTTCTTTGTCATATCAGCAGCTTCAATATATTAAGACCTTAGTTATAGGGTCACTATCATTATATGGGGTCTCTTCGAAACGAGTGCTGTGGTTCTCATCGTGATGTCGTGCCAATCAGCATCTGATGTGGTGAATATTCAATAATTTAAATGTTTTTATATTTATACCACACTTATTATCAATGGTGTTAGTTTTCTTTATAGAAAAAACGGAATTGGAATGAGCTTGCAGGACACATTTTGTTTATTTAAAATGCGTTGACGAACTGTCTCATTTAGCTACTCTCCCGGAATTCAAGATAATTTAACAAAACTAGAGAAATCTAACAACCCTTTTAAAGAATACCCAAAACCATCAAAGATAAGCTAAGCGTAACGTAATAGAATATATTGTAATACTGATAAATATACTGTAACATTAGTAGAATAGTACAAATAAAAAACTCCACTTTGATAGAATAAAAAATTGTCCTAAAACCAGGATAGGAGTACGACCGGGATGATTAATCACGGCTTCCCTAGTTCAGTTTGCCTCTTTCTCCTTTATCCTACACTCCATCGTTTCGATCCTCTCTCGAGAAAGCCGGCCGCTTTCTAATTTCGCCGATTGTGGCGAAATCTCTCGACATAATGTCTGTCGGCTATGAAACAAGCGTCGTGGATCAAGAGGTGCGTGGCCGATTTCGTGCAACACATTGAGTTCGTGTGATGCTAGAGTTCGGACACAGAACGGGTTAGTGTGATGCCAGAGTTCGGACACCATTCGGCGGACACATAACATGAGCGGCAGAAATCGCTGCATTAGTGACGTAATAACCACACACTGAAATTATTTTAGACATTTGCTTGGTCAGACGATGAACCCCCTATTTTTATTTGCGTGCTTATTTCAAAATTCTAACGAGTTTCTCTCGCATAGCATTACAAATTAGTTGCACACACGCACAAAGCAACACACTTAACTCAATTTTGTTTAGAACTGTTGTTTCTACTAAGGTTGAACCATCGAAACAGTTAGCGCTTTCTACTTGTGTTGAACAATCCAAGTCGTTTGGTTCAGGTCGACCCATGTAAACGGACCTTCACTGGTAAAGACTTAATTACTTGCTGTCGAGAGGAAAGAATGCCCCGCGTAGGAGTCTCCAGTGAATATGCACGGCAATATGAATTTCCACCGGAGATAATAATTTAGTAGTCATAGTTTCCACACATTATTAATGCGTCATTAATTGCTTTTTAGGCGTTCTTTACATTAAGTAAATAATCGGCGCAATATACATTGCACAAATTTTCTCATATAGTACGTTTGGTCTACTGTTTACGCTTTTAAAAGAAATCCACTTATAAATCAAAGTTATTCGTAGTTTGGCGTATATTTTAATGCCACTGGACGATATACAGTAATTTTTTTGACACATGGCGTAGTTAGTACTATTTGTGACATCAGGCTGTACGATTGGATGGATTTTAATCAAAATCGCTAAAGCCATTTTTGAGTAAATCGAATATTTTTTCAAATTATCCAAGAATAAAGTACTGTTAATTGTTGCGCAATATCGTTCATCTCTTCAGAGTGTCTGTTATGATTATAATATCCACAAATATGAGACATCATTAGATTTAGTTTAACCGTCTAGGCTGTAGTAAGGTTTTGAGTGGATCGCGGCGGAGGCGTGACGTCTTAAGGTGTAGTTAAGGTAGCTTACCGTACATTGTAATGTCACTAGACGCCACATAGTAATTTTTATTTGAAACACATGGCTTACGAAGTATTATTTGTAACATTGGGCTCTACAATTGGAATATTTTTAATAAAATTCCGTGGAGCAATTTTTGAGGAAATCAAATTTTTTTAAATCGCCTAGAGTAAACTATCCTTTATTATTGTGCAATATCATTGTTACCAAAAAATGGTCTGCAAAAGATTATATGTTGCATAAATACGAGTTCTCATTCGATTTTATGTGTGCCTTTGGGCCCTAGAACCGCGAACAGACTAACAGGCAGACGGCATGTCGAAAATCACTTTTATGGACTGAGGCACACCTAAAACGTGTACTTCCATCAAAATATCTAAGTCGAATTTGAGACGGTTACAATACTTGCCCAGCATACTATGTATCTAATATACTCTAATACATAACAAGGTAGGAAAGTGCACAGTGTATCACAAATAGGCGCGTTTGGTGTGATGGAGTATTTGAAACTATACGATATAATTTGACCGTACACACACCATAAAAAAGTAAAACACCGCAACCCGAGTCTATCTTTGTCTATTAAAAATTCTTCTCCCCCTTTAGTTGGTGCATCAATGAATATATTACTTAATATTGATGATTAATACTGCAAAACGATATATGAGAAATGATTCCATGTAAATATTCAATTTATATTTTTTCACTTACATTCTAATAAGTTTTAATCAGTCAAACAATCTAAAATTATTTAAAACATACCACACTTCAGTTCAGTAGATGTAATATTTAGGTTTATGTTCTTTTATTTGCCGTAGATAATCCATTTCCTTCCGCTTACAAAATCTGTCACGCACGCGTAAGGAATTAAATGTATTTTGTGATTATAGCAGATCTTATTTACTTCAGCAACCAATACGATTATTTACGTTGACAACGATTAGGTATATATGCAAGAAATTATCAAGTTCAAAGCGAATTACGACGTTCTTGTGCAATTTTTTTTGATAATGGCTACTCCTACAATAAAAATATATAGGAAAGTAAATATTCTACCTTACCATTTCTACAAGACTATTTTAAAATTATTTTAATTTGACCAAAGATTTACGAGGTAGAACGGAAAGGTCATTATTTGTCACCAATAAAGTGGTACCTCTGATTGACTTACGTGATTTATTTTTGTGATTTTCCTATTTTCTTTTACCGTAAGACCTTAATATGAGACTTCATAAAAATCCGTTCTGTAGAAGCCGAGAACGAGCATGCGGACGGACGGACAAAACAACCGACGCTAATAGGCGTTTATGCTGGAAACAAAACACACCTAAAAATGACTTCGTCTTCGTCAGTGGGTGGGAAAGCGGAAATTTAATGCTATTTTAAGAAAACTTTCAGAGTAGTTAGAAGATTGAAATTTGGCGTAAATGTTTGATTCTTAATGTAAAAGTTATTTCCGAAAAAAACTCCAAAATCTACCTAGGTTCGATTCCTGAGAATGATTTCCATTCCCCATAAGATGACATGGAAAAATCGATTTTTCGATCTGCAAGCTTATATTCTTCTTGTTCGGACGCGTAGCCGGAGCAAGGCTTACTGCGATTCCCTTATTTCAAATTCCCTCCACCTGATTTCCCAGCGCTCCCTTTTTCGGTCTGTTTCGACCGATAGAGGGTACTTGTTCATAGATGTCTGGAGGAGAGGGGGCAAGGAGAGAGGGGGGAGTGTGGCGGAATACATCGGACAAGGTGAGCGCTTCCTCATTTCTTTCTTCCCTTCCTTTTGCTACCCTCTCCCTCCTTAGATCCTTTTAATCCTCTCCTGTTCCTTCCCGCTTTTATTTTCTCGTACGCGACACGTAAGGTCTGCTCCGGTAGCGTAATTTCTGTTGCCTGGCGTCACCGGCCCCCTGTGCCTACACTTTTGCTTGTTAAAATTAACATATTTGGCCTTCGATCTCCGGACTTGGACGGAATAAAGGATAATGACATTAGGTTCTTATTCTTATCGTCTTTTATCGAATTCGAATCGAAATCTCTCGAATTTAACGTTTTAATATCTTATTTTCACAAACTTTGGCGTTTTTAAGGAGATGTCGCCTTGCCAGCCGATTGCATTGTTGTACTCGAAATCCTATTATTCTCACATATGCTCCCGTTTCCTCCGGACCACCATAGACCCTCCCGGCCCAATTCATAGGTATCAGAGATATATCAAAATTAGTTTTTACTTCCTCCATATACGTAGTATAGGGGAAAGTATTGTTTTCATGAAAAAATTCGAATTCGAGATTTCAACGGTAATACACGTATTGAGATCCCCTGAACACGTTTTGACTATTTTCATGATGATTTCTGTGTCTGTCGGTCTGTCTGTATGTGATAGGATTTTTACTTTCTACATATGTAGTATAAGGAAAAGTATTATTTTTATGAAGATGAAAAATGCGCAAAAGTTGAAATAATTGTGTTATCATATAACATAATTTTGTTCGCCGAAGACGTCTGGCGTAGGCCGGGCATCGCCGGATACTTTCAGCAAGTGTGAGAAAGTAAAAAAGAACGCCTTATGGTCAGGTTGCGTCCGTACGTCCGTCTGTCCGCATGTTTATTCTCAGAAACTACTGGGCGGATATTGATAAAATTTGGTATTTAGGACATAGTAGGGGCAAAGAAGCTAATAAAATTATATAAATGGTTTGCGTAACCTAATCGGAAGTACCACTTTACTGGTGACAAAAAATGGACCTTTCTCTATATTTCGTAAAATATTACTAATAATAAAAACGTCTTTAAATAAAATTGAAGAGCTAGCAATATAGCATATGTTTTCTTCATTACATTTTTATCGAGGGAGTATCCGATTTCAAGAAAATCAAACGAGAAAGTCGTAAATCACCTTGAACTCAGAAATTTTCCTAACTAAAGTAAACCATATCTGCTGTAAATACCTTATTAGTATTATTTTCTTTCGTGCGCACGCAACATTTTAATGAATATATCTTACTTTTTTCTTTGTAGTATTACATATAGTAGTAGCTGATTTCAATAAAATCAAACGAGAAAGTCGTAAAATATTTTGAACTTAGAAATTTTCGTGACAACTGAAGTAAACCATATCTGCTGTAGATACCTAATTAGTTTTAGTGTAATGTATGATCAATAATCTCCTATGATTTCCTACACGAATAAGAGGAAGTTTTTTTAGTGAAATCCAGAAAACCATAAGGGAGTGACGATGATAACATTTTCATGAAGCTTTGACAAAGCAGAAAATAATATAATTTGATCAGCCGCCAAACATGTTCCTCTTGAAGAAACAAGACCATTTCAGTTTAAGGCCAACTAATAATGCGGCGAGCCTAATGATTAGTGGGTACCTCGAGCTTTCAACAAGTTTTCGTATGCACTGTATCAAATGAAGAGAAATGGTGGCGGTGGCGAAGTGGTTGTCCTTCCGCGAATTGAATTCGGCAGAGATCGGATTTTTCAACTTTTGATCGTCTAATCCCCTTCTTGTGTGCTCTAAGAAGACCGCGCAAGTCAGCGCTTCGTCTTTCGGAAATGACGTTAAGCAGTTGCCTCCTCGATGCTGTTCGTTACGAGTAAGCTAATGCTAGCACCGGAATTCCGTTCTCTCTTTTGAGTGAGTCTGGTGTGTAAGAAGATATGACAGTATTAATCCAGAAGGTTGATAAGCTCTAAATACGCACAATCAAAAAAACATCAATTGAACACAAATGTTTCCCGATTCCTAAAGTCGATATTTCTTCTGTTTCGTTTTATGAACTTCTAGTGTCTAATTATCGTTAATCGTGAACGTTTAAAGATACATAAATTCAGTCGTAAAACATGCAGACATATGGGACGGACTGAAATTCACCTAAGAGGCATGCATCTCTCGACGGGACAAAGCAAAACATTACCACAAATCACATTTCCTGGCACCTCGAAAGTTTTCTGGACGTTATCACCCTTGCTAATAGTCTGCAGGTTTTTAGGAATAGATCCATTCCCACTAGACATTTCACGTATCGCTGAAAGCAACAATTATACCCAATAACCTATCTCCATGCCAAATGCACTGAAGCACTTTCAGAAGTACTTTATGTTTTACAATATATGTATATCTTATATGTGTTAGAAGCAGCTATTTATAATGATAAATAAATTTAAATTCATCGCCGTTTGAAGAGACACGAAACACGGCTTTGGTCGAATTCGTAGAGAATAATGACGTATTTTCGTGCGAAACAGTCTATTAGTAAAAAAACGACCGGAATAAGCCAAATATTTTTATCGATGATATGTCGCTGGTGAGTTGTATGAATGACTATAGGATCTGCTGTAAATGAAAGTAATTTTATGTTTAAACAATAAGAAAAACGCTGCCGCGACAAGAAATGTTTCTTGTTTGTGTTTTGCGCGAAATTTCATTTATCAGCATTATTTGATATTCGCGATATGAACACGTTTTTTAAACATTTCGCAGGTTATAGTCAGCAAATTTTCTTCCTTTAGAAAAATTTTTCGATTGAGTTTGTTCTTGTACATCGAGTTCAATATGAAAATTTCACATGTAATTCAACCGTTTTCCCTATTTCAATATGCGACGAGCTGTAAAATTGATTCATCCTGTTAAAAAAAAAAGATCCCGAAATATACAATGTTATAAAACACGAATTCATTTTTAACTATTATCGAAAAACATTCTGACTATTCAATTGAGTCTATAATTCAGTATCGAACCATGAGTTACTCTACATCTAGAACATGCAAAAATATCGCGGAGGAATTCTCGCGTAAAAACTGCTCGAAAGCGCTGGTTATAGTGTCAGATTAACATTTTCTTGGTATCTGTGCTCGTCTTTTGGTGCTAGAGATCCCGAAAAATACAATGTTATAAAACATAAATTTATTATTAACTAATCATGAAAACTTTTTGACTATTCAGTTGAGTATAGATTTCAGTATCGAACCAGGAATTATTCTAGACCTAGACCGTGCAAAAATATCGAGGAGGAATTCTCGCGTCGCAGCAAATCGAAAGCGTGTTACGAAGGCGTATTTTTGACGTCCGCTCCTGTACTGAAAGTATACAGGATTTTCGGTCTAGCACCTTTCCCATTGGAGCGCGGGCAAGACGGTGAGAATGATGCCTCCAATCGTGTTCTCAGTTACAGCGTTTCGGTTTACTTGGTGGTTATCTTCGCTATGCTGTGGAACCTGAACGACATAAATGCAGCCATTGAAGAAAGAAACCTAGGGGCATTCTTGTTGAAAAATTGGACTTTGGCCGAGTACGGCATCTCAATGAGCACCTATTTGGTTGTTTCTTCGTCGATCCAAAGTTCACCGCCTGCTGACAGATTTGATCAAATTTGACGAGAGGCTCGGTGAACTCGTTATCCGTGTCGACTGGTATAGGTTTCGTAAGAACATCAGAAGTCAGATGTACGGCATTATGCTTTTCATTCTGGTGCAATTTAGTCTGATTCGATTTGGACACCCAAAGCTGTTGAAGAGTAACGGAATTCCTCAGTTCATCGCACTCTTTTACTCGGCCATCAGTATGTTCTTGCAGGATATTCTGAGCTACAATATTTTGGCACACATTAACTTGAGAATGGCGTGTTTGAATGATGAAATCCGTCGGAGCTGCTCGACTGGATCCTTCTCAGGTATGCCTTCGAGTGGATCGGGAATTTCGCCTGCTAAGCGATGTAAGTTGTGGACATCCCTCAACCGAGACCTGTACAGGTTCAGCGTGGCCGTGAACAAGATCTTCGGAAGCATAATCATGTTCAACGTGATGTTCACTTTGGTCGACGCAGTGATCGCGCTTTTCTTCTTTCTCTACGGGTTGATGATGGATGAGGAAAGATTTACCCACATTCCTGAAAGGATCATTCCCCTATTTTGTGTAGTCTGCGAAATTTTCGATGTTGTACTCATTGCGCAGTCCGGCCAATCGGCATCTGATAAGGTGAATGCATTTTCATTAATATTCTTGAAAGTCATTTTTATCTCAACATCCTTGGAACAATTTAACTGTTATTTATTTGTTGAAATACAGTAGAAAAATTTCTACGATTCAATTGGATAAAATTAATGGTTTTATTGTTGTAATTTTGTCGTTTATAAAATAATTTGATTAGTACATATTTTAATCGATAATTTTTTTTGATGCTATGTAATTCAGATTCCATCACTTTTAATTTTATCATAAATAAAGAAATATATATATATATATATATATATATATATATATATATATATATATATATATATATGTATTTGTATGCATCGTTGCAAATACATTTATTCCATCCCATAGAGACTTTAAAAAGACAACAATTGAGCGATACTGCATTAATATTAAAGGAAAATGCGGTATTAATCGATCTCAGCCAAAAACAACTAAAACATATTTTACGCAGACAGAAGACGAATCAACTTACGTAGTCATCTTATTCCTTGGCAATGGCTGTGTAATTATATCATGTGTTACGACCTTTATGGCTTTATTCTATAATTGCCGGTATCGGCACCAGTCCTATTGAGAATAATTACTTCAATCTGCCAATTAGGAGTAATTCCCAACACCCGACCAGACGTTGGGTTTTTCCTTCCTATCTCAAACTAAGGTATACAATGCAGCGACACTGTCAGTATAATTTTTGAACTCCTAATAACTCGCCATTCCATATAGTTGGACATAAAATAAATACAAAATGAAAGCTTTATTTTATTTGTTCATCGTCGAAGCGTCTACATAAGGTATAGGTCGGACAGTGCTAATTAGAGTCACAAAGATCCCAAATTGTATCAGCGAAACTATGTAAACTCTTGAAGTCCCGCTACCTTGATCTCTACAAGTTCAGCTTTGCCGTGAACAGGATCTTCAGAAGTGTCGTGTTGCTCAACGCGAGGTGTACCGTGGTCGATGAAACATGGTGCTTTTCTTCCTCATGGTAGCCTTGGTATTGGTGGTTCCATAATTTTCAAATTTTCTAAAATGATTTTGGAGTTTTTTTGGTCTGTCACCAAAGAGTTTGGAGTGGTTTTCATCGTGCATTCGTGCTAATCCGCTTCTAATGAGGTGAGTCGCATATACGTCATCATTCATCATTATGCTGCTGTCTGAAGGCAGGTTTTTGCTGAATCGCTGCCTCCATCTCTCTCTCCATAGAAGCCTCTTTTATGCATCTATAAGTACTATACTCCTGCTTTATATTCTCTAATATTACTATTGTTTTTCTCCCTCTTCCTCCCCCTACGCTAATTTTCCCTTCTAAGATCGTCCTTTGTAAACAATGTCTTCTCAACATGTGCCGTATCCTATTTGCTTTTCTTTTCCTGATTTTTTTATTAGCATCCTTTCTTCTCCTACCATTTCTAATACTTCTTCGTTTCTCTTCCTCTTTCCATTTCACTTTCATCATCCTCCTCCATATTTACATCTCAAAACTTTCTAAATATTTTTCCTCCTTTCTCCTTACCGTCCACGTCTCCGCACCATAAAGAGCTATGCTCCATATGTAGCTTTTCGCAAATTTCTTTCTTGTTTCTAAATTTATTTTCTTGCTTGAGAGAAGCTATTTCTTCTCCTTAAATGCTGCTTTTGCCATTGCAATCCTACCTCTGATGTCCTGAGTACTACTTACATCTTGCGCTAAAATACTGCCCAGATATTTAAAACTACTTTCTTGTCCCAATTTTTGGACATTTACCATTGTATTTAATTCTTTGTGTTCCTTTGAAACCACCATGACTTTCGTTTTTTCGGCATTGATCTTCATTCCAAATTGTTGGCGAACCTCCACTACTTTGTCTGTCATCCTCTGAATTTCTTTCTCGTCTTCTGCTATTAATCCCTGAACATTTGCATATTTAATGGTGGTAATACTTTCACATCCTATCTTAAATCCATTCACTTTCATCAACGCTTCTTCTGTTATTGTTTCTGCATAAATATTAAATATCGCTGGTAAAATAGGACATCCCTGCCTCACTCCCTTCCCTATTGAAGTACATTCTAATTCTTCTTCTTCAGCACTGACTCTAATCTATTGATCGAAGTAAAGGTTTTAAGCAGTCTTTTATCTTTCCAATCTCTTCCTATTTTATTTAAAATGCCAAACATTTTATCCCATATCAAAAGCTTTATCCCAATCTACAAAATATAAATACATATCTTTATTGATTCTAGCGCTCTTTCTATCATCAATGATTCATCATCCTCATACACCCTATAGCATCTCTTGTCCCTTTTCCTCTTCTGAAACCAAATTGATAATCTTGCTGCTTCTTTTCTACTTTAACTTCAATTTTTTGTTATTATTCTGGTTAAAGCTTGAGCTGTATGAGAAATTAAGCTAATAGTTCTGTAATCCTTACAACATTTAGTATTGTTCTTTTTCTCCAGTGGTACCATAACAACATCTAAAAATCTTCAGACCATATGACAGTATCAAAACTTGTTTAAATAATTTGTTGAGTTGCTTAAATGCTTTCGACCCCAAAACCTTAAGAACGTCCACTGGTATATCATCACTCACAACAGCTTTTCTTCTTTTCATGTCATCAATTTCTCTTTTAATGTCAGACTCGAGAATACTTGGTCCTAGCTGATACGTCCTCTTTTTCATTTAGTTCAATATTTCTTGGCTTACGTTCTTTGTCATACAGCACCTCAATGTATTCTTTCCAGACATTCTTTACATTGTCTGGCTCCGAGACTATGTTACCACTTTTTTCATGATTCCTTTGCGTCCTATCTTTCTTGCTTTTTCCTTTTTTTTCGGCATTGATCTTCATTCCATATTGTTAGCCAACCTCTACTACTCTGTCTGTCATCCTCTGAATTTCTTTCTCGTCTTCTGCTATTAATCCCTTACCATCTGCGTATTTAATGGTGGTAATACTTTCACCTCCTATCTTAAATCTATTCTCTTTCATCAACGCTTCTTCTGTTATTGTTTCTGCATGAATATTAAATATCGCTGGTGAAATAGAACATCCTTGCTTCACTCCCACCCAATCGTAGTACTTACTGTTTCTTCTCCTTCAACCCTTAATCTAATCTTTTATCTTTCCAATCTATTACTATTTCATTTAAAATACCAAACATTTTATCCCATGTCAAAAGATTTCTCCCGATCTACAAAACAAAAATACATATCTTTAATGAATTCTACCGCCCTTTCTATCATCACCCACATACATCCTATGGCATATCTAGTCCCTCTTCCTCTTTTGAATCCAAATTGATTATCTTGCAGCTCCTTTTCTATTTTAACTTCAATTTTTTGGTTATTATTCTGGTTAGAACTTTAGCTGTATGAGAAATTTAACTAATAGTTTTGTAATCCTTACAACATTTTGCATTGTTCTTTTTCTCCAGTGGTACCATAACAACATCCAAAAAATCTTCAGACCATATTACAGTGTCAAAACTTGTTTAAAGAATTTTATGAGTTGCTTAACTGCTTTCCACCCCAAAACCTTAAGAACGTCCACTGGTATATCATCACTCCCAACAGCCTTCCTTCTTTTCATGTCATCAATTGCTCTTTTAACGTCAGACTCGAGAATACTTGGTCCTAGCTGGTCTTTATCCACGTCCTCTTTTTCATTTAGTTCAATATTTTTTTGGCTTTCCTTCTTTGTCATACAGCACCTCAATGTATTATTTGCAGACATTCCTTCCATTGTCTGGCTTCGAGACTATTATACCACTATTTTTCATGATTCCTTTACGTCCTATCTTTCTTGCCTTTTTCTTGAATAGTTCCCTTGCTTTGCTATACATGAGGTCTGTTCTACAAATTATTTCACACTCGACAATTTCCTCGCATTTCTCCTTTATCCACTGTACTTTGGCTTTATCTGTTTCCCTTCTTAAAGCATTATTTAACTCCTTGTACTTTCTTTGAAATTCTTAAGTGTTTATATTCTTCCACTTTCTCCGCTCTTAAATTCTTTGCACCATGGCTGCTGTGACCCAGGTTTTTTTTTGTGTCTTTCGCCCGTTATCTTTACTACCTTCTTTTCCATTACATCTTAAATGTTGCTATGGATGTATCTCCATTACTCAACTACATTTATCCTATTTTCTTCGGCTCTCTTCCCCAAACTTTCTTCTAATTAAGGCATGATAGCCACCTTGTTCTTAAAGAGTTCATCTAACGATAAGTTCCTTGTTAACTCATATGCTTCTCTTAACGCTCTTCAGTCTACATTGTGTATTTGTCACCAAAAGGTTGTGGTCGGAATCGATATCTACCCCTGGTAGTGTTTTCACATTTTTAATGCTATTTCTAAATCTTTCATTGAATAGCATGTAATCTATCTGGTATCGTCTCTGGTCTCCTGGGCTTCTCCATGCGTAAAGTCTCCGCTGGAGATGCTTAAACCATGTATTAGTTACAATCAATCTATTTCTATGGCAGAATTCCACAAGTTTCTCCCCTCTTTCATTTCTCTTCCCTAGTCCATATTTTCCCTCTATGCTATCTTCCTGTCCCTCTCCGACTACACTATTCCAGTCCCCCATTACTATAATGATGGGTGTTTTCTTTCCCATTCTCCTCCAATATCTCCGTAAATTGTTCATACATTTCGTCTACTTCGTCGTCACCAGCATTAATTGTTGGCGTATACACTTGAATTAGAAGCATTTCTACTGTCTCCATTTGAAGTTTTAAGGCTATTCATCTATCATTAACGGTCACTACCTTGCTAATTCTTTCAGCTATCTCTCTTCTCATTATAATCCCCACTACCCTTTCCTTTTTCTGTCCTCCCGAGTAAATCATCCTAAATTCGTCTGAATTTATCTCGCCTTCTCCTTCCCACCGAACTTCACTTAGACCGACTATATCTACATTATTCCTTCTTATTTGCTTTTTTAGGTTCTCTAGTTTAACCCCTGAATTCATAGTCCTAACATTCCATGTGCCTATTCTTAATTTCTCATTACTTGCTTCCTTCTTTCTAATGTTACATTTCTTCTGCGCATCCCCAGGGTAGTCCCCACACGGAGATCCGGTTGGGGGACTATTTTTCCTGCGGAATATTTTACCCCAGAGAGATCCATGGAGGTATTTGCACATTTTCAGCATAACATGGGAAATACAATGAGGTAGTTTCCCCTTGCTTTCCTCATCGCAGTTTCACAAGTGTGATTACACATCTGTAGCTGTTCAGATCCACATGATCACCACTGTGCAAGCTGCTGCTCTTGCACATGGGGATGTAAAACCCCCAAGACTGATTATTAGTATGGCACTTCCCCTCAGACCATTCCGTCTTGGATGGTCCTACCAGGATAATTATCTCCCGCCGGCATAGCTCTTTGGTTCCTAAGAGTATACAAACACTATAACCTCTGTAAGTTTATGCAGTCCTTAGGGAGGGTAATACATAGCATGTTTAAATATCCTTTGCTAGGCAAGTTGCTGATAAAAGTTCATAGTTTTAATATGGTTAACCTTTTCTAAGATTTGATGATTATCATTTTACTTCTCTGTTAATAAATGCATACCATATAAATTTTGAAGTTATTTTCACTCAACATTGGTCTAGTTATATAGAAATCTATCTTTTTTTATGATTAATCCCAATTTTATTAGTTAATTGATATGCAGAGTAGTTCTAATAAATATAATTAATTTCGTGAGAAAAGGCCGTTTCAAATATTTGTGAAAATATTGTGAACGGAGGGAGATTACAACAACAAACTCTTTCAATCTAGCTAATTATATATATATATATATATATATATATATATATATATATATAATACAGTGCTAAACATAATTCATGCTGGCTCACCATTCAGGCAAATATCTCACTCTTCAGCTGAAAATCGCCAGCGCCCCAGATACCCCAAAGCCGCTCAACAAAAAATCACCTTCAGTGCCAAAAATGAAATGTTAATTATTTACACTTTCGTTGACCTATATCTTTATTTCCATTTTTTCCAGATATGGCTATCAATATTCAACAAAGTAGATCACAGAAAATATATTTGTATGTTCATCAGTCTACATGACAATTAATATAAAAAACTCATACATGCGTATTATAAGTGACACAAGACCATGAGCAAGCAATAGTTCATATCTTCTTAGGTGTCAATATACCACTTTCAGAGGCATGGAATTTATGATCTTGAACCTGTCATACAGTTTTTGCTCTAAAATACCACTTGTCCATGGCGTTATCAGGCGTAAAGGCATGCACAGCGTCAAAAATCCCCTGGATTTCCTTATAGAAAGGGATATAGTTAGCTACTTCCTAGCACCCTCAGCATTCACGTAATTAAGCAGGTTGGCCATTTTTCCAAATATTTCATTTCAACAATAGGTATAACGTTAAATAATTGCAGGTTTAACTGAAACTGCTCTATAGAATGTTTTACTCGTCAACTAAAAATTTTCACTCTTCACGGACGAGCAGACGAGCGCATTCTAGAAGCCCTGTATACTTATATATATTCATTATTGCTATATATATATATATATATACTTTGAATTTCTAATTAAAAAATAAATTTATACCATTGAATTGAAAGGGTAACTGCCAGCCATATATGTAAGTAGTAATTTTATGCTTCTGTATTCGTCAAAAATCTCTCGGCATAATAAACGTCGATTTTCAAAAAATAAATTTCGAATTCTACCAAGTAGTCATTTTAAGCGTCGATTTACCCTGTGGTAGATGTTGTCGCAGTGCTCTTTCTATTCCTATTGGTGTTGACGACGGGGATGTTCAGAATTTCGGTTTCTCTACCCAGATTATGATTTTGTGCTGGGAAATTTACGAAATATTTGGAGCAGCATCCATAGTGCAATTGTGTCATTTGCCAACTGATGAGGTGAACTGAATTAATTAATAATTATCCCATGTTTAATTGTATCTGATAAAAAATCTTAAGTTAGTTCCTATTCGGAAAGGCTCCTTTTAGAATTAAGTTTATAATGCGCCCTTTAATATCATGACTCAATCTACGTCGCATTTTGACTGATTTAAATTTCGTATGATTTTTAGCCTACTTTCCAGAATGGAAATATGGTTATAGTTTTCTCGTTGTGTCCATCTGTCTATCAGTCTATGTGTATGGTTTTCTGTAGGCTAAAAGGTACGGAAGCCTCAATATTCGTAATTATTTGGCGGATATAAGGGTCTCATGCCTTCCTATATGAAGTACTATTACGTCAGGTTTTTTTATTTCTCTTTAAATATCTTAGAATTGGGGCGAGTTTTGTAGTTTTCTCCGAGAAAAGGAATAAAGAGTCTAATTTTTATCGTAGAATTTTGATTATTGATTGCATTTCTTAGAATTTCGCGTAAAAACTGGAGTTTTTGCAGTTTCTATCACTCATTGTTGCCATAACAACAACTATTTTTCGACTCTGATTCGGTATATACTAATATTTAAAAGTGTTATTTTGCCGCATAAATACGCTAAATTATAATATTTGGGAACAAAAATAGCTACATATCCGCGATGACTTTATAGCTATTTAAGCCATTATAAGCATTAATTAAGTAATTAAAAGGAAAGTAGGCGGCATATGTTCTGTTTGCATTATATTTTTTACCGCTATATTCCCAGGTAACACATTTATTGTACCGACTATTTACTGTCTTTTCTTTAGACGAAGGACTACTAAAAATTAACAATAATTACGAGTCTATGGAGTTCTTCTTTTGTGTTAGTATTACAATTATGTTAAAAATACGGAAGTCTCAATATTCGTAATTATTTGGCGGATATAAGGGTCTCATGCCTTCCTATATGAAGTATTATTATGGTAGGTTTCTTGATTACATTCGTATAGTTATTCAATTAAAATTACTGAATCTATTTTATCTCTTTGTTGTACCTTAAAAAGTCGCTTGTAGCTTTTCGTGGTAATATTGAAATGGCCCCTTGATTAATTTAATTTATACCTCTAAGCTTTTAAGTATCCAGACTTGGAAGAATTAGAGCGAGAGTTTTAGAAAACATTCAATCGGTGATAATCTTTGATAAAATTCCGCTGAACAGTGCGTTAAACGAGAACAATTTATGCAGAGATGAAGATGATAGTTAAATTGAAAATTTCGAAATATCTTGCATACAAAAGTAAAAATAGTAATTTGGAAAAATAATCTGCATATCAATCAGACTCGATGGAGTATCAGGACATGAATTCGGAGTTTAGCTGGAGTAAAACTGAACCCGAAACCGAAACATAAACCGTTATTTATTTCCATTTTCCATTTTTTCGGTTCGCATAAACAGTGGGAGCGAAAAATGGGTTTTTCCTTTTTCTTTAATATGAGTCTTTTTTTAAAATCTCACTTTTCAACACCGAATAAGGCAAAGGCAAATGGTTTTCTTGAGAATACATACTCCTAATCTTTTGGAGAGATGCATCTTTGTGATAATATCTGTCGATTCAATGGTGAGATTTTCAATTCTCCATACATAGAGAGAGGGTCAAGGATACGTCCTGCTGAGATTTTCCAGAACCCTGTTAAACTAGGCTAGTGAAAATGAACTTATTGTTAGTAGTACTTTGAAGACAGCCGCTAATCATCTCGGTACCCTTCCCCTGAGCTTACCCCGTTGAGCGTTCCAGATAAAAATGTTTCACGATTCTTAACTTGGATTTTGCTTAAATTTTGAGGTTATTGTCCCAATAAACTTTCATTCCTTCTACATATGCATTGGACCCTAATATTCTTGTAGTCTTTCTCTAAAATGTATCCAGGAAGGATAGCTCCGCAGTCGTGCTTTTCAGCTATTTTTACTTCTGTAATCCTTCGTTACAGTTTTGTAAATAGCCCCAGTGACAATTTATTGTATGACATTTTATTGATTAGATCGAATTTTGGTTGCTCGCAGTAAATGTTACTGTTTGTACATATTTGTCATCTTAAGAAAATGTTTGTAATTATATATTGTATGGTTTTTGTAATATTAACATCTACATTATTGTATTTAAAAAATAGTTATGTATCTCTCCTTTGAACAATTCTCTTTGAATTACATTCTACATTCATATGTGAATTAACGTTATTGTATCTGTTCAAGTTCGTGCATTAGTACTGTTGGAGTAAATTGATTATGATAATGAGAGTATCTGCTTATATTTGAATCTGGAATATCGGAAATGTAAAATCAAATAAATGTTGACCTTTGATAGAATAACAACGGTTTTACATCAAATTTTAGACTGAAACATAAATAATATTTTTAATGGCTTTTATACGCTTAAAAGGAATAAAATTTTAAAGTCCTATTGAACAGTATTAGAAGGAGTCGTAAAATAGGAACCGTTTACAAATTGAATAACGAAAAATATAGGAAAGGAATTCATACAATGTTTTACTGTCCGTTAGATCGCGGGAGGGAGCTCTTGCGCGATGCTACGTGCAGATAACTATTTTTGTCTTCGTGACTTGCAATAGTGAAGACGTATTTAGTTTAAATAAAAAATAAAATTAATTAATAAAAATTATTTTGGAATTCTCTAGAAGTTCTCCGCAAAAATTTAAATTCAGTGCGAAACAAATCGGTTCGAATCGGTTCAATGGTGGTTGCTGGAGCGAAACCAAAACCGAACCGAATTTTTTGTTTTTGTGTGAGCGGGAACGAAAGCCGAAGCAAAAAAATTTCGGTTCTATGCCCTGTGGAGTTACAATCGATGAATGAACATAAGGTTCAAGAGGTTATTACTGTTTATATAGACTCAAAACGCGTAATTTAATCGAAGCAATCTTTTAGTCGATTACAATGGGACACGAAAAATTAGGTATTTAAGGTATATGATTTGTTTATTTTGAATAGATAGCGTTTAAATTTCACGGAATTTCACGTTTGTTTGTCCTCAATGCATTTGTAGAACGCGAGAGGCAGTATATGGAATTTACTATAATCCAAGGGAAGATTAGGGGACTATGTTTGCTTCCAATCCCAAATTCCCACGTCAAAACCAGCTTTTATTTTTTCCCCATTAGATGGCATGGGAAGGATTGCAGCGTATTTTTCATTTCCATCTTAAAATTTCGTAAGATCACCGTAGAAACTCTGGAATTGAACCAAATACGCCTTTAATAAATTCGTTGATATATTCATTCTGTCGACTTTCGAAGAGGTATATAATCGGTCCGCACATTTTTTAACACGAATATTTGAAATTTTTAGCTTAAAATTTCTTCTTTTACGGTTGGCACCGAATACGAAAGAGCTTCCTGTAGTTTTTTAATTCTTTTTTAGATGATGGGCAAACGAGTCTATCTTTTCTCTCCAAAATACCATGGTCCGAGTACAGGTGCAATTTTTTTTTCGTTTACGGGACTTGCTTTTTGAAAATTGTAGGATTCTAATCTCTGAATACATTTTTCATTTGTACTACACCTATAATATAAGATTTAGAGAGAAGGAAATATGATTTTTTAATTGATCTCAATAAAAAAATCTTCGTGTACGTCGACGTAGAAAAAATACGTCATGGCACGTTTGACGATCGAATTCATATCTAAGAGAGTATTAGTTGTAATCATATACTCTCGTTCGCAAATATTGCGCGTTCATGGAATATATTTTCTAATCGGTGCTTTGCAGATCATGTAAGAGCATGGGAGAGGAAAGCGTGCTTTCTTAATTGTTGCCTGCGCAAAAGATTTTAGTAGCATCCGATGTTATCAACATAGGAACTTTCCCAGCATATGCTATTGGATCTAATTAAAATATAATTAGGATATTTCGTAAATTTCTGAGGTTAACGCCAGTGATTAAAATGCTGAATCGTCATTATTCAAAATTATGTATTTTATATATGGAAAAATTTTATAATAGTTTTGCGTTATTTTTTCTGTTTCAAAATGGTCAAATCGGTCCACAAATTAGTTTTCAACGCGATTATTTGACGTATTTTTTCGTGAAAATCTTTCGTTGACGAGGTGATTTGCATTGCGAATAATTGAATGGAATTATTAATTCGCGTTGCATATGTTCACATATTCACGATATTTCGACGCTATTCTGAAGTTTAAACATTACCTTGGTGACGATAAAGATTACGACGGTGAAATACATGGATAAATATTCCATTATTATATTGTAATTTTACTTTTAAGTGTTTTTAAGTCAGATATAGAGGTATTATTTGTTGGATCTTATTCAAGATATTGAGTACATTTTTTGCGAAAGAAGAATATGTTTTGGCAGTAGTTCAAATTTTAATGTGGATTTTTGTTATTTTCTTTACAAGTTAAATTATATTTTTAATCAAATTTTATTAATATAATTATATTAATTTATTTTAAATATAAAAAAGATGGGAAAAAACCAATGCAAACGAATTGGACTAAGATTTGATTTATAATCGGATACCAAATTTCAACTAATAACAATATATTTTAGTCTCAGTAATAATATATACAGAATAAAAGACTATAATTTGAAAGTTTTGCTGTATTTGCCGTCGCTTCGACATGAAATTGGTTCCCCATTCAAAATGTAAAACATTAATTTTGTATGTTTGTGTTTTTTCACGTTATTAATTTAAAAACTTTAGCGCACAATTGGGTAAAAACACTGATTTTATATATTGAAATCAACAAATACAACAAAATTTCAGGGAAAAATTATCAACCAGATCCTAACAATAAAAATACAGTTTGTGTTAAAAATAATGATACCATATTGGCCTTTTTTAAAGGGCAAAGATATACACTGAAATGCTATCGACTATCACACTCAATGGACGAAAACGTATGCGCGCTGAAAATTATTCATTGCTTGAATTCGAGTTTCATTTCCGCGAAGAGGGGAGAATTTCAAATTTCCTCAGACTTTCTCCGGGAGTTATTTTTAACGTAAATGGGCGAATTTCTCAGTAAAACCTTAAAAGAATGCTATGGCAACGACGCAGATAATATTATATTATATCACCGACAGCAAGGACAATTTGAGTAGTTTGACGATAAATGAAAAATTAATACGATTTGATCAAACATGATCTCCGTGAAGAAATACGATCATTTTAACTTGTACTACCTCATAATGGTTTTTATGAAATAGATGAGTGTCAAACGTGTGATCAATCAGTTTTCATATGAACTGTGTCAATTGAAGTGACTTGAAAATTCTCTCCACTCCTCAAGTCAACGAAGTTTCTCTTATTTCGTGTTATGAACATTTGGTGTCTATCTCTCGTTAATCTCAAAAAATTAAAACTTATACATAAATTCACTCGTAGCACCTACATGTAAAATCGGAAAGACTAAAATTCACTTTAGAACCATTGTTTGCATTCTGTCTAGTGTTGTCGATACTTGATGTTTCTATCATGCATATTTTATCAATGGACGAATGCTGTACCGTTAAGTTATTTCTGATTATTTACACTCTCTGCAATCTGTTCTTAGTCCAACAGCAATACTACAATATTTTGAGACATCTGAAATCGAGAATGACCTGCGTAAATGAAGAAATACATCGGAGAACTTCGGCGAGGTACTTAGCACGTGTTCCGTCTAAATGGATCGGAATCGCGGTAGAGAACAGATGTAAACTGTGGATCTCTTTACATCTAGATCTCTACAAACTCAGCGTTTCTCTCAAAAAAATTTACTCAACCCAGCGTGCATTTTGTCGACTTGGTGATAGTGTTCTTCCTTGTCGCATCGGAAGCTGACCTTTTTCCAGACCTTGGTAGTAAAATCACGATCATGATATGGGCACTCTGCGACACGTTTGAAGTGGTTCTCATCGTGATGTCGTGCCAATCCGCATCTGAAGAGGTGAATATCGAACTATTTTCTGCTTTTTTATATTTAAAAAATATTTTTTTATAAATTTTGTTAGTTTTTCAAAGAAAAACTATGAAAACGATAATGGAATAAATTTGTAAAATATATGTCTCATACATTCCATGGGTATTTTTGGATTTGTATGTTATACATCCCTCACATCAAATCAAAATTAATTTATCCCAATCTTTCGTTTTAGTAATTATTAGTCCATACATATTCTGAGATTGTTTTATGCGTTATTAAAATAGTATTTCAATTGAGCAGTACTTTAAAACGTCGAAATATTTTTTGTAAAATGGAATTAAAATAAAGAGCTTCTTTCTTGGTGATTGATGAAAATGAATTTCAATTCTTTCTTATGAATATATTTGTGCGATAAACGATAGCGTTCAGAATTTACAGAGCTTCTTCCGAATTTATCAACGTTAAATATAATTGATAGTAGCTCAATAACTTTGGCCAAAACTAACAAAAGTGGAATACTCCTTTAGCCAAAACAACTAGAGGGCTGCAAAACCCAATGCATTTCGCCCACAAGGTGGGCATCGTCAGGGGTAGAACCTGTTTCACCAGTGACTGGAAGCCAAGTTGGCTTCCAGTCACTGGTGAAACAGGTTCTACCCCTGACGATGCCCACCTTGTGGGCGAAATGCATTGGGTTTTGCAGCCCTCTAGTTGTTTTGGCTAAAGGAGTATTCCACTTTTGTTAACGTTAAATATGCCTTGAAGGCTTCCCTGGGAGATGTTAAGTAGATGTCCAGTCGGTTAAGATTTCAAGCTATTTAATTTCGTCAACATTTTAACATAAAAAAGAAAGTGAAGTGTCTATTTAAAAAAAAGTAAATTTCAGAAATTTATTTAGAGGAATTATTTTTTAGGTACAAGTTTATTTAATATCCAAAGGAGATTGGTTGTCAATGTCTGTATATTCTGAATGTATTTGGACAACGCAAGAGCCGGTGCAACCTAACTTGCATGAGCACCAATATCATCCAGGGAAAGGTCAAGAGTAAATGTTAGCATCCAATTCCAAAGAGTCAATTTCGATTCCAGGAGGTCTTACGTTTTACAATAGAATGTGATTGAGTATTGAGTATTGAGTATTATCGACTTGCAATTAGGTAGCTTTTTATGTCTTTATGAAATTTATATGCTAGCCTAATTTTCACACGTCATGAAAAAAACATAAATCAATTTTCATAAGGTAGTTAAAAGTAAATGAGAAGTAACTTGTTATAATTATTTCTTCTCGATTGCTAGATAATATAAATTCTTACTCCCTACCATGTAGATCATTCATAGGCAATCTCTCTCTACGCTCATTGTCCTTCGATGATCTTCCCTGAATTCTCTGTGTAGAAACGCGTGGCCTCGTAGAAGTAATTCATAGTACCTCCGGTCTTAATAGATAGATAGACACATAGATCTATGCTTCCATTAGAGTATACCTAGGATCTTTCGGTAATTTCTGAGGTTAGCGTCTTAAATCTGTGATTAAAATGCTGAATCCTCAATGTACAAAGTTATTTATTTTAGACATTTTAGACACCCGCATCATTTTAAATTTTGTGTATTGGTACAGTTGCTGTCCTTCAAGCAATAGTTCAAAACGAATGAGATTTAAATTTTTCTTGCTTGTGTGTATGGTTTTTTGCGATAATGTTTATATTTTATACTTTGGGGTTTTAAATGGACATAGGAGTTATTTAGAACAAAACGATCCCAATTTTAATTGTGAAATGATTTTTTTAGTATTGAGTAGGTGATAAATTCTTATAATTGGCCAAGGAATTTCACACGGGTCGAATGAAGGCTCTTTAAGTCAATTTTGTGGAAAAAGGAATGAATCAAGAAAGCAATTCGGTGGATCATATATATTTAAGGCAATTTATCGCCTAACTTGATATCAAAAATGTACTTCGTCGGAGTTTGTTATCAGTAAAATAATATCCATTAATATTATCCTAATTAGTACAAAAATAAAGACAGGTAAATCATATGTTAAAATTCATTAATTACAAATGTCAGAAATGCTTTATTTTTTATTATTAAAAGAGGTAATGTTGTTACACTCCCATCATAACACAGAGAATAGCACACGTGTCTACAGAAATAACGGCCAAGGTGGATGTCAAGAAGACATTTCAAAATGAAACTAACTATTAATATTTTTAGGCGAAAATGTTTGTGCCGCGGACTAAAATTGAAATTAGCACATTACTGTAAAATATATACAAAGGACTTTTGTCGATTGACGTATTGACTGGATAAATGTGTATACGCAGAAAATGTGTAGTTTACGAAAAATGAAGAATTAATACGCATTGATCGCCCGTCAATCATGTTCCCCTTAAAGAAACACGATCATTTCAATTTAGACTGCCTCATAATGGTTTTGGTCAAGTATTTTTCCAGTATTTGTATGTACTGTGTAATGAGAAGAGACTCCAATTTTCTCTCCACTCCTCGAGACAACTACATTTCTCCTGTTTGGTGTTAGGAGCTTCTAGGATTTAATTCTCATTAATCGCGAACAATTAATGATTTTCACAATAATCATTCTTAAAATATCCACGCCAATCAGAAAGATTGAAATTCACCATAGAGGTATGCATCTCTCAAGAACGCAGAGGATCACCGTAAATCGATTTTCCTGATTCTTCGAAAGTTTTCTGGACGTTATCACCCTTGCTAAAAGCCTGCAGGTTCTTCGGACTTCCTCCATTTACATTGAAAGGTCCGCGTGACGCTGAAAGCAATCATTCCCAAATATCCGTCAAGTAGAGCATCGAAATTATATTTGTGGATCTCTGCGCTATGTTGTGGGATGTGAGATACACTGTTTTAACCATGAACGAAATGGAGCTAACTACGGCCACAATAATTTATTAGAAATTGGTGGTGTACGCAATTTCATTTATCAATTGCTTAGTTTTATTTATTCGTCGATCCGTGTTATACGGTGTCTTGGTCGATTTGGTGAATTTCGACGGAAGGCATCGATTTGTATTCTTTCCGAAATTTTGTTAAAGGATTAATGTTCGTATTCTTGATTTCTTTGCTAAGGCTTGCTGTTCATAACCTTATGCATCGAAGAACGGAAGTGGAATCATAAAAGCAATCCTTTCTCGTTACACTGTCTGCAACCGGTTCTTAGTCCAGCAGTAGTACTACAATATTTTGAGACATAAAAAAATAAGAATGTCCTGCTTGAATAAAGAAATACGTAGAAGCACATATGCCAGATACTCAAAACGTGTGCCGTCGAAATGGATCGGAATAGCGGTGGTAAATTGTTGTAAGCTGTGGATGTCCCTAAATATAGATCTCTACAAACTCAGCGTGTCTGTCAACGAAATGTACTGAATAATAATATTGTCCAACGCCGCGTACAGTTAGGTCGAATTAGTGATAGTGTTATTTCTCTTCGCATCGGAAGCTTCAGAATTATTAGACCTTCGTATTAAGGTCACGGTCATGATATGGGCTCTGTTCGAAACGTTTGGGGTGTTCCTCATTGTGATATCGTGCCAATCCGCATCTGAAGAATTGAATAGCGAAATACTTCATTATTTATATTATAGCAACGTTATTGATAAAGGGTGAAAGTTCATCCTTTACAAAATTAAAATTAAAATTTCATATAGAATGAGTTTGTAGGATAAACATTTTTATTACTTAAAATGCATCATATAATCGGTGGCTGAAGAAACGCACATCTCAGGGATTTTAGAACGTGTATTTCCTCTGTACCTATCCATCATATGAAAATGAAAATAGTATTTCTCTACGTTTCACCCTAGTAGTTATTAGTCCATATGATTTTTAGAGATTGCCCTATTAGTTGGAAGTTATTTCTTAGGTGAACCATTCCGTTAAAAATAGTATTGAAAATATTTTGCCTAAAGAGGAAATAAGGAAGGAGCTTCAATGCTGGTGAGTAGTTAAGCCGAAATTAAGCTTCCTTTATGAATATATGTCTGATCCATTATAATAATATTCTTGGTTTTTTATGTGTGTATTTGTATGTAACGTTCCTGTTTGGGAGGGATATGAGAGTACCATTAGTGGAATAAGTCGAGAACTGCTTGTACGATTTCGATGATTTTTTCGCTATACTTACACCTTTTAGACGTCATCCTCTCTCATAACATCTACGGTTCGATTCCAGAAGCGTTTCTTTTCTCAATTTGATTAATTCTGGTGGAAGTGTAACATATTAGCCAGTTGCATATTAAAATTATTTAGAACCGTCGTAGGTATTCGAGACTTGTAATAACGGACGCATGAAAGGACGAAATTCCATTTCCCTGCTGTAGATTTGCGAATGAATACTCGTCGAATCGATCCACAAACCTGTTTAGCTCCAAAATTAGGCGCGTTTTTTCTTAAAGTTTTTTCGTCGTCAAGATGGTTTACATTTGGTCTGTTTCGTGTAATCTCAGATGATAGGAATTATAAAATCGCTTCTCACCTTTCCACATATTCATGAAATTCCGACACTCTCATCTAGGTTATGATAAATAACGAGACTGTAAATAAAGTATGAAGATAATCATTCAGTCAATGATATTGCATTAATTCAGTCAGATATAGATATTAAAACTATTGATTTTGTTATGTTATTTGAGGAATATTTCTGCAAAAGCCAAGTCTTTAATCTTTATCAAAAACAGAAAATATTAATTTATATAAATTTATTTTAATTAAGTTAGGTTTTATATAGACAAAAAAGGAAAAATAAATATAAAACTCACATATTTGTATGTTCCAGAATGTTAAAATAGTTTTTGGTATGTACGAGTTTGTAGCGCAATATTTAATGAACCATTCTTAATTATAATATTCCTTGACCACAAAAAGTTTACATACTGTTTTATAGCACATACAAATATGTGAATTTTATATTAATTGTTTACTTTCAGTGCATATAAAAGTTGATTTCATTAATTTATTTATTTAAATTTTATTTTAACTTCATGATTATTTCACGCATATTGCTCATATTTTGACAGATAATTATCATTGTACGTATATAACAGCGTTCTGAATTTCCAGAGCAATTTACGGATTAGCCAACGATAAATACGCATCGAAGTCCTTTCTTGAAGATACTAAGTAGATGTCTAGTTAGGTAAGAGTGCAAACCCATTCACCAGAACTGAAACAGAAATATCCCTTATGCAAAGGAAACATTTACATGTCAATGAGACCTTACGGAGTATTAATCAATGAAAAGACATATGTCATTTCTTTAAAAAGTTATAATGTTTTTCATCGAGAGAAAACCGCGTCATTTCAAAGAATCAATATTAGAATTGAATTCAAATGCGCATGAAAAATTAAAATATAATGCTAAACTATTCGGATTTGTTTATTTTTGATGGATGGCGTTTAAATGTTGCCGAACCACACGGTGATACCTATAAATAAAAGTGGGTCATATTCTTTGTGCTCATCGTTTAATATCTCGTGAGCGGTGTGTACGATTTCGACCATTTTTTCCGCAAAAGACTTGGATCTATCCTTGCTTCTTCTATACCTATCATCGTAATCTCTTACCGCACTCACGGGCCTTCGTCGATCAAATCTAAATTCTTGCAAAGAAATGCATGTCTACATCGTACTATTCCATTGAGATGATAGATGTATGGCACAATAGGAATATAACTGGAATATTTCGTTCGTTTCATAGGTGCGAGTCATAATGCTGTTGTCTAACTAATTGGTTATTAAAATGAACTCGCATCGAAGTGGTTAGAATGCAGGAATTCCAGGTTCGAATCCAGCAGAGATCGGATTTTTCAACCAGGGATGGTCTAGCCCCCTTGTTGTATGCTTTGGAAACCGCGCAAGTCAGCACCCCGTCCTTCAAAAGTGACTTTAAGCTGTTGGACTCCTTGGTGCTCTTCTTTAAGAGTAGGCTAATGCCAGTATCGGGATACCGTTCTCTATTGAGATGGCGTATGTTATGTAAGGAGATATGACGATAATATTCCAGGAGTTTGATTAGCTATAAATACGCATAATCAAACAAACATCAAGAGGAGAGACTTGAAAATGCTCTCCACTCCTCAAGATTCGTGTTATGAACTTCTATTGTCTAATATTCGATAATTTTTACATTTATAGATTCCTATATAAATTCAATCATAACACGTAACTGCAAACCAGAAAGACTGAAATTCACCTTAAAGGCATGCATCTCTCAAGGGAATCAGAATTATATTTCCTCACTCCTCAAAAGTTTTCTGGACGGTATCACCCTTTTTAAAAGTTTGCAGGTTACCACTAGAAATTTCTCGTTTCGGTGAAAACAATCATTCCCGAAAAACTGTAAAGTACAGCGCCGCCTTTTTATTCATTTCTGTCTGCGTTATGTTTTGGGACGCGAGATACACTCTCGTAGCCATGAATAAATTGGATCTTGAAACAGCGGCGATAATTTATTGGTCAATGGTAGTATATTTCATCACATCGAATAACTCCATAGTTATATAAATTCGCCGATCCATGTGATATACGGTGTCTTGGTCTATTTGGCGAAGTTTTACGGAAGGCTTACCATTCTGAAAGTCTGTATCACCTCGAATAACTTATTCAAGATCGTCAGAATATTAATGTTCGGTTTCTGGATTGTTTAGTGTATTATTTCTTTTCCTCTGATGCCTTCTTCACCGAAGGACGGAAAAGATAACATTCATTTATTCGTTAGTGTTTACAATGACTCCAACCAGCTCTTAGTTGAGCAGCAGTAGCAGTATATCTTGAGACATCTGAAATTGACAATTACTTGTGAGATACATTTTTATTATTTATAATGCGTCGTATAATTACTGACATAGGAAGTACACACCAAAATTATTTTAGAACTTTATTAATTTTTATTTCTCAAACCTAATCGAAATCAATCATTCCCTGTCCTTCATCTTATAAATGAGGTGTCCATGACATATTTTAGGGTTGCTCCGTCCGTTGGAAATGGGTTCGCAGATGAAGCTACCGATATAAGTAAAAAGTTAAAATAAGGAGCTTCAATTCTGGCGAGTTATGTGGTCGAAACTTAGCCATTTCTTATGAATGCTAACTGCTGTCCGTTGAAATATCAACGAATGGAAGACCAAATTTGAAATAGTATTTTAAGTTATAACCTAATGAAAAGTGAAATAACTTGCAAGTTTTTAATTGAAATTTAAATTTTTATTCGCAAAAATTTGGAAATATTTTATGAATAATGAGGTTTTAGGCGTTATTTACAAGAAATTGATAAACCGATTAAACATAAAGAGCTTTTAAGGCTTCCAACGGTTAACAACACGTAGCGTTAATAATAATAAATTAAATTTATTAAAGAAAAAAACGAGCAATAAAGTCGAGTGCAACGTCGAGAGTGGCGTACAAACAGTTCAAATGCTTTCTATCAAGACAACTAATGATCGCTCTCGCGTTTTCTTTTTTAAATTACTTCTATATTAGTCTATATATTCTATATTCTATATTATCTATATTAGTCCTTTTTTCTCCTTTTTTGTCTATATCTTTACGTTTCTTTCCTATCGTCTTTTCCTCTTATCTTTCTCTTCCACCATGGAACTGACCCGTCTCCGTTATCATCTCCGTAGACACATTACCCTCAACTGCCAGATTGAATTCCTCAACTCCTGCCTTGCACTTGGACTCACCCCCAAATGCCTCACCGTCAGAATTCCTCTTTCAGGTCTTCCTCCCCCTATCCGCGCTTCCCTAGCCCTCACGTATCACCTCGCCTCTATCCACATTATCCGTTCCACCATACACCATTATACCACCCTCTCTAACTCCCACTTCGCTAATTGTAAATCTCTCGTTCTTTATCTTCGTCATTCTTCGCAATCCATATCCGACCTTCGTGCCGCTTTCCTTCAAGCGGCTAATGATATCACCGCACATCGCAACAGACTTCTCCGTAAACTCTCTCTGCTTTGCGTCCGGCACCTCAAACTTGGTCTTCCCCTTCCGTTCATAACAGCTGGCGAGGTCAACAAACCACCTCCTTCCCCACCACTCATCGGTCAAACTCCCTGTCTTGCGGACCTCCTGGGATTCTCAACGCCACCATCACTTCATATCCTGAAAAAGACCCACACTTTCCTAACCCGCAAACCTTTGAAGCGCTCATATTTTTCGCACACTCCTGCCACCACCTCTTCATCTTGCCAACCAGATGAAGTCTTGAACCTTTCCTCCCACGTACTTACCCCTGCCGAGAATGAACTCCTCTCACGCGGCCTTTCCTTTTGTCCCACCACCAAATTTGATCATTTTCGCCTCCTTGCCGACGTCCAGTCCTTTGCCCGCAGACTACGTCTAAAAACTAACCCTCCCAAAGAAGACTCTCTCACCTCTGCCAACCCAAAACTCCCTCCCGGCCTCCCACCTACCTTTTCCATCTTCAAACCTCCTTCCCAATACATTCCACCCACCCTTCCTTCCCTACACCCGGTCGAACAATACCTCAATTATATCCTTTCCAGAATCTCCCAACCTAACTTTTCCGATCTTATCGACCATACAGATAATCTTACCAGACGTGAAAGGCATGCCATTTCCACACTCAAACATCTTGACCATATCATCATCCTCCCTGCCGACAAGGGCACCACCACGGTTGTGATGGATCGCACCAAATATAACGAGGAAGCCGAGCGCCAACTTTCTGACGAAACCTCTTACCATCACCTTACTTCCAACCCCACAGACCACCACTCCTACCAAATTTCGTCCTATCTTCATTCCTCAGGCAAACAGGAAGGCCTTTCCGATTCCGCCATTGCTCTAATGATCCCCAACAAACCCCGCACACCCACATTCTACCTTCTCCCTAAAATCCATAAACCCAACATCCCCGGCCGCCCCATTGTTGCCAGCTTTAATTCCCTTACAGAACGCATCTCCGCCTTCGTTGACTCCCACCTACTACCTCTCATTCGTCAATTCCCTTCCTTCATCCAAGACACTAACCACTTTCTCAAACGTCTCAAACACCTCCCCTTTCCTCTCCCACCCAATACCATTTTGGCCACTATCGATGTCTGTTCCCTCTACACAAACATCCCCCACGATGATGGACTCTCTGCCCTTAGTAAATTCCTGGACTCAAGACCACCCGACGCAAGACCTTCCTCCCATTTCTTATTAGACTTGGCAGCAATGGTGCTCAAATTGAACAACTTCTCTTTCGATGGTCGTCACTACCTTCAAATTAGAGGCACTGCGATGGGCACCCGAATGGCGCCTTCATACGCCAATTGCTACCTTGGAGAATGGGAAAGACTCTTCCTCAACGTTCCACTCAGACCACTTTTGTGGCTGAGATACATCGACGATGTCTTCCTCATTTGGACGCATGGACCTGACTCTCTCCTTTCCTTTCTCTCGCGTCTCTCCTCCCATCCTTCACTGTCCTTCACCCACCAATCCTCTACCTCCCACATCACATTCCTGGATGTCGATCTTTACCTTCAAGACAGCCAAATCCGCAACTGTGTTCACATCAAACCCACCAACAGCCTCCAATACCTCCACTTTGATAGCTGCCATCCCCTTCATACCAAAACCTCTATCCCCTATGCCCTTGCTCGTCGAGGATGGAGGCTTTGCTCCGATAGAGCATCCCTTCTAGAGTATTACACTGTCCTCGAGGATGCTCTTCTCAAACGTGGTTACCCTCCAGTCTTGGTCCGCGAACAGATCCATAGGGCGATGACGCCTACCCACATTAGATCTCATCCTCACACACCCACTATTCCTGCATCTACCCCTCCACTCACTCTTACGACACTTTTCCATCCTGGTATCCACGAAGCTCTCAAAACAATCCTTCATGCTGCCCACCCAATTCTTACCTCTTCCTCCCATCAGTCCCTCTTTATCAACCTTTTTGCCAATCCTCCGCTCCTCTCCTTCCGCCGGCCCCCAAATTTGGGAAATATCTTGTGGAGGAAGGAAATTCCCACTTCTACCACGCTTCTTGCAATAGGTTCCCACCCCTGCGGAAAACCTCGCTGCCTCACTTGCCCTATCCACCTACCATTATCTTCTTTCTCGAGTCCCTCCACCAACATCACCTACCCCATCACCTCCAGAAGCAACTGCAAAACCAGTAACGTCATTTACCTCCTTACCTGCACCCTTTGTCTCGCGTTTTACGTAGGCCTCACCAGCAATCCGTTAAACATCCGAATGAACGGTCACCGGAATAGCGTTTCTCTCAGACGCCCCCTCCCAGTTGCATTACATGCTAATACCCACAATGTTCCCTTTAATAGTTGCTACAATGTTAGGATTATTCGCGCTTTACCCTATGACACTCCTGCCTCCCTTCTCCGACACTGGGAACTAGCACATATCCATCTTCTCGACTCTTTCTCTCCGCCTGGCCTCAACCTCCGCTAACCCTATTAGCCCCCTTACAATGTTTCCTTGTTACTTTGTAACTATTCGGACTCTACCTCATCACACTCACTCTTTTTTGACTATCCACCCCTCCTACTCCCCACCTCCTCCAATCATCAACCTTCCCACATCACCCTGTCATTCCCCGCCCAGTGTGTCACTTTACGTTACTCTTTCGCTGAAGAAGGGCTTAGGCCCGATAAGCTTGCGTGTGTTTTTGTGTTCGTGTGTTTTTCGTGTCTCTTCGACGCCCCCAGCAGCCTGCCAGCTTGGTCCTCAACTTGGTGAGTGTCCGCTGGGCTTCCCTTAACACCTTGTTGCCACCCTCATCACTACCTTTTCTTTTCCTTTAGTTTATATATATATATATATATATATATATATATGTATATATATATATATATGTGTGTGTGTGTGTGTGTGTGTGTGTGTGTGTGTGTGTGGGAATGTCGGGTAACAACAGGGAAAACACACAATAACACCACTCACTGGCGTAAAAAAACAAACTTTAATAATAATTAAGGTCGTCACTACATTACGTCCTTACACTTCACGGTCCACCTCGGAAGTCCCGACCATATCTCCCAACACCCCTGAACTCTTCAACCGAGCGTCCTTTCCCCCTCCTACATACCCTCGCTCCGTGGCACGGCCATTGCCCAAGACCCTCCCTTTCTCCCTCTCTCTTTCTCTCTCTCTCTCTCTCACACACACACACACACACACATATTCCAACACACTCTCTCTCATACTATCACTTTTCTGTTACACTCGTCACACTCCCACAACTCGGCCCTCCTGACGATCGGCTGGCCTCAGTCGATCCTATGTTCTCGCCTTTCTCGCTGGTGTCGTCTCTGTCGCCCTCGTCGCTCTCTTCCAGGTCATCAATAAAACCTCGCCAGGGCTTCATGTGATCTGCCGAGCAGGTTGTACAGCCCGGTCCTTCTCCGTCGCCGACTTTCTCGATGGCATACCGGTTGTTTCTTCTCGCCTCGATGACTTTATATGGGCCTAGGAACTTCACAGCCAGCTTCAAACCTGGGCCAAGTTGAGTCCTCTTGATGCCCACCAGGTCTCCTAGCTGGTATTCCGTGGTCCTTCCTGTGTCTGTTAAACGACCGTCTATCCTCCCTCTGTAGTATCTCTACCTGCTGCCTTGCCTTCGTCCTCAGTTCCTCTCGCGCCTTGCGGAACCTCTCAGCTGCCTCGGTGACTATCAGCTCCTGCAGATGGATGTCCTTAGGAAACCTCAATCTCACTCCGAACAGCAGTTCGAAAGGAGTCGTGCCAATCGCGCGTTGATGCGTGCCGTTGAGAGCACGCTGGACTCTGCTCACTCGTCGATACCACTTCAACGGCTCCTCGGCTGACAGCTTGGCGAAGACAGCTGAAATGATACCGTTGATTCTCTCTGCTTGACCGTTGCCTCTGGGAACTCCTGTTGTGATGGTCAAGTGTTGAATTCCCTCCGCTTCGCAGTACTCCTCGAACTCTTGGGAAGTATAGGCTGTACCGCGGTCGGTGATGATCCTCTTCGGATTCCCAAAGTGCTGCTGGTGTACACGCAGCTTCTCCAACACCTCGTTTGTCCCTGTAGATTTCGTTGCGAAAATCCACGTAAACTTCGAAAATCCGTCCACCAAGACCAACAGATGCCTGACGTTCTTTCTCGTTGACGTCAGCGGACCCACTTGGTCCAGGTGCAAGATATGCAGAGGCTCATCTCCTTTCGGGATGGGATGTAGGAACCCCTCTGCTTTGCCCTGCATCCTTGCTCCGAGTATGCAAGGGAGGCAGTTCTGGATGAACTCGCCAACACTCTTCTCCATGTTGCTCATCCAATACTCCCTAGAAAACACCTCCATCGTCTTCTTGACACCGAAGTGCCCTATCTCGTGCGCCCTCTTGATCACCTCATTCTGCAGTCCCTTAGGTACCACGAGCTTCCGGTCTCCCTCTGCTCCTTTGTAGAGTAGGCCATGGTCGATGACGTAATCCTCGTAATCGCCGTTGCGCAGGATCGCACGTATAGCCTTCAGTTTCTCGTCTCGGTCCTGCACTCTTGCCAATCTCTCGGCTACAGTGTCTCGTACGACGAGGATACTTATCTTCCTGCTAAGAGCATCAACGTGTTTCATGCGCACCCCTGCTCGATGCTCTATCTCATAATCAAAATCTTCCAGCAGCATACCCCAGCGCGCCACTCTAGGCGCGAGCTCCTTCTTGGCCATTGTCTGCTGAAATGCGGCACAGTCCGTGACAATCTTGAAGCGTATACCCAGGAGGTACACGCGGAACTTCTCTAGTGCACGAACAACAGCTAGCACTTCAAGCTCGTAGCTTCTGTAGCGCCTCTCTGCTGGAGTCGTTTTCCTGCTCATGAAATAGACCGGGTGGAGCTGCTGGTCCTCAAGATCTCTCTGCAGTAGGATTGCACTAAATCCATCTTGCGAAGCGTCGGTGTGCAGCTCCGTCTCTCGTCTCTGATGATACAGGCGCAGCACTGGTGCCTCCACTAGCGCTCTCTTCAACTCCTGAAAGGCCCGTCTCTCGGTTTCCGAGAAATAAAAGTGAAAGTCCTTTCTGAGTAAGTCGCTGAGTGGCTTGGCGATCTTCGCGTAGCCTTTAATGAACTTCCGGAAATAACCGGCTAGGCCCAGGAACCGTTGAACCTGCTTCGTCGTCTTCGGGTCAGGAAAATCCAGCAGATCAGCTGTCTTCCTCGGTGATGGCTTGATGCTGCCTTTCTCGACAACATAGCCAAGGAACTCGATCTTCGTCACCATCAGCCGGCACTTCTTCCAGTTGATCTGTAGCCCGTATCTCGCTGCTACCTCTAGAGCCCTGCTCAAGCACTCCAGGGCTTCTCCGTGGTTCATTGCCGGTACCAGAACGTCGTCAAGGTACACCAGAGCTACATCCTCCTTCACTAGATCCCTGAAGACATAGGCAATATACCTCTGGAACACAGCTGGTGAGTTGCAAAGACCGAATGGAACCCTCTTGAACTCGAACTGTCCGGAGGGCGTGACGAAAGACGTGTACTTCTGGCTCCCGTCCGCGACCCTCACATGGAAAAATCCATTTCTTAAGTCCAACGTCGAGTACACCTTCGCTTCAGCCAGCCGGTCTAATAGATCCTCGATGAGGGGCAACGGATAGTGCTCTCTGACCGTTACCTTGTTTAACGGCTTATAGTCCACGCAGACACGTACCCTTCCATCCCTCTTCCGCACGACGACCACTGGACTGGCGAACTCCGAGTTGCTTGGCACGATGATGCCCTCCTCCAGCCAGTTGTCTATCTGCTCGTCGATTTCTTCTCTCTCTTTCGGGGCCAGGCGCCGTGGATTCCTGAAGATCGGCGTCTCGCCCTTCAGGATAATTTTCATTTCCACTGGCACCTCGTCTCGTCCGGTGGGTTGATATCCGTCGACTATAGCCCTCACTTCCACCTTGTAACCCTCTGGCATCTTCTCGATGGCGTCCCTGGTCTCCTCCTCCTCGGCGACGATCATCCGGGCGTACTCTTCTCCGGGAATGGGCTCGATGAGGGGCCCCAGCTTCCGCAGTCGCACCTCGGCCACGTCTAACAGCGGGTCCCCTATCAGCACCTTGGTGTCTATGGCTTGCATCGGAGCGACCCAATACACCAACGGCACTGTCACGTCGTCCAGTTTCGTTGGCAGCAGAACACGCCCCATCATGACTGCGCTGCCGCCAAACCCGCGTAGCTGCTTACCTCCCTCCTCAAGGTTCACCTTGTAAGCTCCACTGGCAGTTATCTCCTGGAAGAGGTCCTCTCGCATTGCGTTGCAGTCGGCTCCACTGTCCAGCAGGCACTCGGACTCGACTCCCCCGATGCAGACCCGCTTCCTGCTCCGGTTGCCGCTGCACTCGTTGAGCCTGACTGTTGGTGATCCATCCTTTGAGGTAGATGCTCCATCTCTGCTCCCCTCTCCGCACTCTGGCGATTTGTTTCCGAACTTCTGACAATTGAAGCATTTGACGCCCTTCCCCCTGTCAGGACAGTTTCGTCCTAAGTGCCCCTCTCCTCCGCAGTTGAAGCAGTTGTTGCTTCTCTTCCTGTCGTCCTCCTTACTTTTCGACGACGACAACGACTGTTACGCTCCCGCTGACTTCTGCTGTGAGCCTCGATGCTCACCTAAATCCTTCTGCAACCTTAAGTCTCTGAGGCAACCGTCAAGCCTCTCCTGAAACTCTTCGAATGTCCTGGAACTCCTCAGGAACATTCGGGCCTGAGCGTCCTAGAGGATGCCGTCGACGATATAGTTGATGACATCCCTATCATCTACGCCTCCCTGACGTCCGAGGCTCCTCATCTCCTGGATGTACTGCTGGACAGGTTTATCCTTCTTCCTCTTTTTTTATTAAGAGTGCATGTATCCGAGATGCTGACGTCTTCCGGCCAAACTCCGCCTTGATGGCATGGCTGAGAGCACTCCAGGAGACGATGTCTCGTTGAGCGGTGAGCCACGTCTTGGCTGGTCCGTCCAGCGACTTCTTCGCTGCGACAAACGTTTCCAGCTGCGTCCACCCGTATATCAGTGCGCTTTCGCTGATAGAATCCAGCCACGGCTTGACTGGATACGCCGGATCACTCCCGTTGAACCTTGGCAAGGTGTCCGCTGCATCCCTCAGGGAAATCCTTTCTACCGCTGCTGTTACACCGATCCCAATTATCGGGGCGCGCGCGAGCTGTAACTCTCGTTGCATCGCCTCCAGCTGTTGTCTTAACCGTTCCTCCTCGGTCAGTGCTGCTGGCTGACGATGTTGCTGCTGGGCGAGCTGCAACGCCCGTTCAGTCTCCTCTAGCTGCCGCTTCAGCCGGTCGACCTCGCTCACTGAGGCCGGCTGGTGCTGTTGACGCAACAGTCGCTCGACGGAGGGTGCCGTCGGTAGCGCGGGCGTTGCTGGCTGCTCTGCAGACCGCGAACGTAAGTCCTCCGCCAGCTGTTGCCGCATCCGCTCGTACCGCTGCTGCTGATATTTTTCTTCCTCTTCCAAGGCAACTCTTCTTTCATTCAGACGGGCCTCTAGCTCCGCCAGCTCCTCCGCACGTCGACGTAATACTTCGCCATCCTCTGCCGGCGTTGTCAGCTCCGTGCCTCGCGAATTCTCGTCGCTGTTCGCCATTGTAGTGGATGTCTTACCCGTGTCGTCCTCGGTTAATGTCGTCGTCCGACCTCTCTTGAATTTGTCGCTGCACCGTCAACCTCACGCTTCTCGGCGGCTGCACCCTTAGCGGCGGCCTCGGAACGCTCCTATTCCTTCGCTGTCTTCCGCTTGGGACCGTGTTCCCTCTCCCTTGCTCCGTCGTGGCGCGCTGTTGAGAAGGGGTCCTTCCCTCCCCTCTCTCGAAGCGTCGCTTCCTCTCGCACAGCCTCTTGCCGCGCAAAACCTCTTCGCTGTGTGCTTTCGTGCGGCGTCTCCACACGAAACTCTCAACACGCAGCGGCTTCTTAGGGAAATTATGTGTGGTGTCTCCGCACACAACTTCCTTCCTTAGGAGAAGTTCGTGTGGCGTCTCCTCACGAAACCTCCTTCAGATAAGTGCTCTCGCGCGGCTTCCCCACGCGCACTCACCACACACACAATAACACCACTCACTGGCGTAAAAAAACAAACTTTAATAATAATTAAGGTCGTCACTACATTACGTCCTTACACTTCACGGTCCGCCTCGGAAGTCCCGACCATATCTCCCAACACCCCTGAACTCTTCCACCGAGCGTCCTTTCCCCCTCCTACATACCCTCGCTCCGTGGCACGGCCATTGCCCAAGACCCTCCCTTTCTCCATCTCTCTTTCTCTCTCTCACACACACACACACACACACATATATATTCCAACACACTCTCTCTCATACTCTCACTATTCTGTTACACTCGTCACACTCCCACACACACACACACACACACACACACATATATATATATATATATATATATATATATATATATATATATATATATATATATATATATATATTTGTGTGTGTGTGTGTATAATAAAACCTTTGCCACGAACTTGATATTTGGCAGGATAATAGCTTATTAGGTAAACCAACCAGAAAAATCGAAAATTCCAATTTTTTCATTTTTATTGGGATAATTTTGTATCTCAATGTCCCATTTTGATGCTCCAGAAGAAGAGCATGGAAATCTGTGCAGAGTTTCATAAATTTGCATTTTTAAATTAGTATTACGATAGAATGTCGGGATGAAAAACAATTCTATAGCTAAAAGAATGAGGTTTCTTTTTTTTAAGAATAAATTCAAATAGGTGCCGAATTGATGAGGAATATGTTTTTAATCGGAAAAAAGCAGATGCTCAACAATATAGAACTTCAACCACCATAGCAACCAGGGCAATGCTTTTGAATGGGAATTGGCAGTCAGTATTATAATAGCATCGCTGTTTAATAGGGAAATTCTTATTGTCCTATTGATTTCAACCAAAAACTTATACATATGATGACGTCATGATTTTAAAACGCGATATATGTTATTAAATAAAGGAACGTTACTCCTTTCAATTATGGGGGTTGATGAACTGTATGTAATAATAGCTTTGATTTAGTGCTTCTAGGTAGAATCAGTGGATTGCATTATAATGCAATTTATTTAAAACTACGGTGTAAACTTATAACAACGTCAAAATCCAAAAACAGGAAGTATTAGAAAATTGTGAAAAGTAATCTTGTATTGGAGCTTAAATGTTTAATTTAATTAGAGCTTAGTGCACATACCCAAATAAACATTTGAAAATCTCGATGAATATGTTGTTGCGGCCGTTAAAATATTTTAAATAATAAACAAATAGATAAATATTATTTCACTTCTAGATAAGCTACCACTTTAAATTTTCGCAGAAATCTGTGGCATTAGTATCCTATTTTGGTAAAGTATATATTCTTAAAATTACAAATTTTAGGGATTGTTTTACTCTATTATTGTTACATAAGGAAAGAACCAAAATCGGTGCGAAGGTGAAATATTTAGAATTAAAAAAAATATTTCCAATGATGAAATATCTCTCTGAAAAATGAATATTTTTTCAAGGTGAGATGAAATGCTTACAGAATGCCGATTGCAAAAGAATTTAGATATTCCGGATAGATCTCTAAATTTCGCGAAAAATGACAATTATTGTCTTATTTATATATTATTATGCCATTATTTTTAAACTACCAGGTAATACTTATGATGAAATCATTATACTAACACACGAAATTTAGTAAAACGTGAAAAGTATTTTAATGTTGTTTCGAGAAATTTTAACTCGACAATTATTCAATATAATGACGTCCTGCCTATTTTGCGATTTTTTTATCCAAATACTTGCTAAAGGCACGGATGGTGATGCCATAATCTTAACACAAAATATCCTAATTTTTCCATAATTTTAGTGTATAGTGTATTGTCTTAATGATGATTGTTCTTATTGCTCATGTAGAGAGATCTGAGTCACGAAACTTGATATACGAAAATTTGGACACAAATCGCTTGCCAGAGAATTTGTAAATTAAGGATAGTTTACTTAATTTCGCGGAAAGTTATAAATATTTTGCTAGAATTCGTGAAATGTATTCTATAATACATATAGGCTCCACGAGGCGGAGTGCTGTTACCCTGGAGATCACGTTGGTATATTTACGAGTTTAGATCTTGGTGTATGGTGATTTTTTAAGCCCTTACAGTATGCAAGCACCGACAACTCGTATATATATGGTCACTTTACGTTACTCTTTCGCTGAAGAAGGGCTTAGGCCCGATAAGCTTGCGTGTGTTTTTGTGTTCGTGTGTTTTACGTGTCTCTTCGACGCCCCCAGCAGCCTGCCAGCTTGGTCCTCAACTTAGTGAGTGTCCGCTGGGCTTCCCTCAACACCTTGTTGCCACCCTCATCACTACCTTTTCTTTTCCTTTAGTTAATATATATCATCATCATAGGTAGTCTGTCCGTAGACAGGTCCGTGATTATTCTTGGTTAAATCTGGTTCTCCATATACTCCTATTTTCCGCTGTCCTCTTCATATCTTGATAACTCTCTTTCCCTTTCAAATCGTCTATCAGCTGAAACCTTTTCCTACCTCTTTCCCTTTTCCCATCTAGTTTTCCTTCTAACACGTCTTTAATCATACTCTCTCTCCTCAGGTAATGTCCAACCCAGTTAGCCTTCCTCTTTCTGATAGTCCGTATAATCATTCGCTTCTCTCCTATTCTTCGTAGCACTTCATCGTTTTTCATCCTATCTGTCCATTTTATCTTCAACATTCTCCTCCAAGTCCACATTTCAGAGCTTTCCAAGTATTTGATGTCATTTTTCCTTAGCGTCCATGTTTCTGCCCCATACAATGCTATACTCCATACGTAGCATTTTATCAACTTCTTGCGGATATATATATATATATATATATATATATATATACATCATTATATATAGACATTTCTTACAAAGGTGGATATAACATATAATATATAAAAAGGATACTAATGTTTAGGCATTTTCAGATGAGCTGGAGATTCGAAATGTTTTTCACAGGTAGGACTTTGTGCAAAACCGACTAGAAAAAACGAAAATCTTGAACAATGCAACAATGCGGCCGATAAAAATTCGCAATATTTTAAACAAATTTTAAAGGTTTATCTATTTTCAAATGTGCTACGAAGCTGAAATTTTTTTAGAGATAGGATTTGTAAAGAAACGAAATAGGGATTATACGAATTTTGATGTTTTTATCTGTTTGGCAGTTAAAAATTCTTAAAGTTTAAACAGATAGGTAAATATATTTAGATACTACGGGGTAAGTTAGGGAGCTGATATTTTAAAATTATTTAGAGTTTAGTCTATTTAAACGAATAAACATCAATGTATCCATAAAATTCTTATTACGGCTGTTAAAAATTATTTAAATTTAAACAATTTCATAAACGTTATTTCACTTCTAAATGTGTTACAAAGTTTGGCAGAAATGTGTGGCATTATTAACCCAACGAGGAAAAAGTATAATATTCCTAAAATTGCAAAAATTAACGATTGTTTACTACATTATTGTTTCATAAGGAGAAAACGAAAATCGGTCACAAGGAGAAATCTTTTGAATTATAGAAATATTTCCCATTATGAAATATCTTTCCGAAAAATTAATGTTTTTTCGAGGTGAGATGAAATGCTTGCAGTATGCAAGCACCTTCTACTAGTGTGTGTATATATATATATATATATATATATATATATATATATATATATATATATGTATGTATGTCGGTTGGTTCAGCCAATGACCGATGGTTCGAGCTGGTAGCGCCGAATAACTTACCTTTTCCATCTTTTGTTCTCCTAATAGCCTCTTTTCACTATCTCCATACGTCGTTTTCACGAAAAATATCGAATTCGAGATTTTAACGAAATACACGTTTTGAGTTCCACTGAACACGTTTTGCCTATTTTATCTATGTATATGTGTGTGTGTGTGTGATAGGGATTTTTTGGGCACTCTACATCAAAAATATTAATCAGATGAACTTGAAATTTGGTATTTGACATTTCTTTTTTGAAAGGAAAAGTGTTGGTTAGTTTTCGTTAAAATCTGTCAACCGGAAATGACATATTACTCGATTTGATCAGCAGTCAAACATGTTCCTCTCGAAAAAACACGATGATAGCAATTCAAGACCACCTAATAATGCGTCTAGCCCAATGGATTGAGGTAAGACGTGCGTTCAACCAGTTTTCGTATGCACTGTGACAAGTGAAGAGAAGGGGTGGCGGTGGCGGAGTGGTTGATCTTCCGCGAATTGAATCCGGCAGAGGTCGGGTTTTAACTTGAGATCGTCAAGTCCCTTAATTGTGTGCACTGAGAAGATTGCGCAAGACAGCGCACCGTCCTTCGCAATCAGTCGGCCCCCTTGATGCTCTTCGTTAAAAGTAGGCTAATACCGGCACCGGGTTACCTTTCACCCTTGTGAATGTTTCTGGTGTGTATGGAGAGGTTGGTTAGCTAGAAATACGCACAATAAAAAAACATCAATTAAAGGCACTGGAAAATTCTCTTCAGTCCTCAGGTCAACTATATTTCCCATGCTTCGTGTTATGAACATTTAGTGTCTATTTCTCGTTAATCCTGAATATTTATAAAATCTTATATAAATTCAGTCTTAACACACCAACAAATCGGAAAGACAGAAATTCATCTTAGGGGCATGCATCTCTCGAGGTATCCAAGGAACACCTTACCACAAATCGCAATTCCTGACTCATCGAAAGTTTTTTGGACGTTATTACCCTTGTTAAAATTCTGCAGGTTCTTAGGGCTCACTCCATTCCCACTAGAAATTCCACGTGTCGCTGAGAGCGATCTTTCCAAAAAAATCTGTAAAGTATAGCGCTGTCTTTTATTTCGCGGTTGTCTGCGCTATGTTGTGGGACACGAGATACACTCTCGTTGCCATTAATACATTGGACCTTGAAACAGCCGTGATGATTTATTGGACAGTGGTGATATACCTTATCGTAACGAATAACTGCTTAGTTGTATGTATTCGCCGATCCATGTTATACAGTGTCTTGGTCGTTTTTGCGAATTTTGACGGAAGGCTTGCTAAGCTGAAGATTTGTATCAACTCGCTTACTTTTTTCAAGATCCTTAGAAGAGTAATGTTTGGATTCTGTATTGTTTTGATTACGCTTGCTCTTCCTAGCACTATTTATTTATCAATGAACGGAAGCGGCATCATTAAGTTATTCCTATATCTTTACACTATCTGCAATATCTTCTTAGTTCCGCATCTCTATTGCAATATCTTAAGGCATCTGAAATTGAGAATGACTTGCTTGAATGAAGAAATACGTCGAAACACTTCGGCAAGATACTTAACACATATGCCATCTAAAGGGTTAGGAATCACGCTGGTGAACCGATGTAAACTCTGGATGTCGCTACATCTAGATCTCTACAGAATCAACGTGTCTGTCAACAAGCTGTACGGAAGTGTAATGTTGTTCAAAGTGGCATTCAATTTGGTCGACTTAGTGATAGTGCTCTTCTTTGTCATATTAGAAGCTTGTAACGAGACCAGACCGATAACGGACTTTGCTGTTCATTTTATTTTGTTTTTGCGCGTCAGTTCTCTCCTCTCTTGTGGAAGCTTACGTAGTGTAGTGTGCGCCCCAGGCGATTAAAGGTGTTTGTGTTATTACGTGTAACTTTCATTTGTGCCCTTTCCTCTCCGAGAAACCCTAGCCCGTCACAAGCTTTAATATATTCAGACATTTGTAATAGAATTATAATGATTATATGGGCTCTCTTCGAAACGGTTGGAGTGGTTTACATCGTGATATCGTGCCAATCCGCTTCTGATGAGGTAAATATCGAACTATTTTAAGTGTTTTTTTATATTTATACAACACCTTTGATCATTGTTATTAGTTTTTCTTTAGAAAGGTTAATAAAACGGAGTTTGAATGAGTTTGTGAGATAGATTTTTTATTATATAAAATGCGTCGTAAAATTATTGACATAAGAAACACCAAACACCAAAATGTTTGTAGAACTTGTTCACTTTTTATCCCTCACAACAAATCTAAATTCATCATTCTTGTCTGTCATCCTATAAATGAGGAGCCCATGACATATTTTGAGATTGCTCTGTGCGTTCGAAACAGGTTCGCAGATAAAGCATACTATTAGAAGTACTTGTTATTCTTTTTTTTATGAATTGGATAATAAGGAGCTTAAATGTTGGCGAGTAATGTAGCCGAAATTAAGCCATTTCATATGGACACTAATTGTTTTCCGTTGAAATTTCAAAGTATGGAATACCAAATTTGTAAATGGTATTTTAGGTTACAACTAGAGTTTTGGAACCGGGAATTCCCGTTCCCGGTTCCCGCGAATGTACTCGAAATTTCTTATTCTCGATTCCCGGGAATATCTTTAATGATTCCCTAGAATTCTTCGTTTGAATTTGTGTTTAAGCTATCAAATTAGTTTTGATTTTTTGATTTTATGTGTGTTGTACCAATATAATTTCTGATGAATACTAAATATTTTTTCGGTTAATAGTAACTGAGTTATTAGGATTTTAAAATTCAGTATCAGATTGCGTTTCTCGCTATTAATTCAATTTTAATGGAGCGCTAATACAGTGTCTGCTTCTTCTTGCGCCTATAAATTTTATTAGTAAAAAAAGGTCAAAAAGTAATGGTTGAATGAAGTGAACTGCCTCTCCCTCCTATTCTTCTTACTTCCTCCCTCCCTCGTCCCTTAATCGACCAAATTAATTATTCCGAACAAGTGAATTATATATGAACTAAGAAGATGCCCGTAGAAATCCAACGAGAAAGTGTCTTATGAAATTTCGTGAATGGATGCGACGCGAGGCTATTATCCAAATCAATAGTACCCATTTACACAAAACCGGCAACAATGCAAATAACTAAGAATGCGTCAAATTCTCGCATTAAAACTGTTCGGGTGATCGTTTCGACGCGTATTCAAAAATTGATGATAGGAAAACAAACGTTCGTTCTTTTAGGCGTTTGTTGTTTCAAGTCTCGAACTCCTACGATGATTCTAAGTGATTTTAATATATTAATGTTCTACATTCAAATGAATTCCCTCCCGCATACAACGCAACGAAAGTTGTTTACATTCGTTTCTATAAAAATCATTTCCCTCTCTTTCCTCTCGTATTAAAAGCATTCAAAGCCCGCTTTTACCCATAAGGAATGAAATGACAATAGGATTTCAAGGTTTAACAATGTAACTGGTTTGAAAATCAACATTCCGTTAAAAAGTCAAGATTTCCCCAAAATATGTGAATTTTACGTTTAACCTGAGGAATTTCGAACTGTAGGCTAAAAAAGATGAACAGAATAAGGAATATTATAATTTTTTCTTTAAAATCGTTTAAATCGAAGATGGTAGGCTAATTATTTGTAATTTAGATCTTAAAAAGAAGGAAAGTCTCCATGTCGAAAAGTCTATGTTTACGTGTTCTTTTATGGGAACTGGAAATGCCTTCCTTAGAATCTAACCCAGGACTTTTTCGAGTTTATTTCGTCATCAACTTTAAATATGTAAATCGAGTATTCCTGCTAAATTTCAATATTTTATGAATACATAATTGCTTTTAAAGTTGCGTCCACACTTGGCAAACGAGCACCAACACACACTAATACTAACGGTAATAGACGAACACGGACGAATATACACAAACGCGAACGATCACTGACAAACGACGTTTGAGAGGCATACGTAGGTTCGTTCATGTTCCAACTCTTTGCAGTCTTCAGTTCTCTTTTTGCCTTCTAGACAGGATATAATGCGTAGGAAAACTGTTATTGTTGCAAGTAAGGTCTTTATTGTAATGCATAGGTTGCTTGAAAGTAATGATAGAAGTAAGGAGAAATCGCCGCTGGTGGATGACTCCAGTGTTTAAGAATATGTTTTCTGATTTGATATTGGTCTTCTGATTTACTAATGGACTTGAGCCGTGAAAACTGTGGACATTCTGAAAACTTTATAGTGTTGTCAGCATCAGATTTGGAATACTAATACAAATGATGGGCCCCAGAATCACTTAACAAGACACGGTTTTTTGTAGAATCAATTCCTGTGAAGGAGAGACTCTGCATAACTCTACAATTCTTGGCAAGCGGAGAATGAGTTGAATTATACCGGAATTATACTAGGATGCTAAGAGCATCCAAGCATCACACTTCTTCTTACCCAATTTGAAGTCAGGGTTTGTGGTGTCATATAAAATGGGAAGGCCGTCTACATCCGCAACAAAAGATAGGGTGATGTCGTCCGACTACTCCATAGACACTGAACTCTTGGACTAATACACCTCCACACTAGGCGAGCACGAACGATCTCGAACGAACATTTTCCTTTAATGTAACTGCAGATGGCGGATTTTTGTTCGTTCGTGTTCGTTCGCGTTCGAAGATACGTCCATATTCGTCAATGTGCTTTTTATGTACGTTAGTTCCTGCTAGTTTGCCAAATGTGTACTAAGAAGCTTGAAAGACTCTTAAAGCAAAGCAAAAGTTCTACGTTTTTTCGTAGGTAAAAATATTATATTTTCACGGCTGTGACCGAATAGGGTAGCATATGGTACCGTTTCGTTTCTCTTTACGAGATGTTTAGGCACTTCAAGATGAGCTGAAGATTCGAAATTTTTTTCTTAGGTAGGATTTTCTACAAAACCTACTAGAAAAAACGAAGATCTTGAAAAAGTGCAAAAATGCGCTGCTAAAATTTCGCAATTGCTTAAACAAATTTTCCAGGTTTATGTATTTCCGAATGTACTACGGTGCTAAAAAATTTTTAGAGGTAGGATTTGTAAAAAAACGAAATAGGGATTATAGAAATTTTGATATTTCAATTTGTCTTGCCGTTAAAAATTCTTAAAATTTAAACAAATTAGGTACTAGGGTTTGAGCTAGGAAGCTGACATTTTCAAGTTATTTACAGAGTAAAGCATTTGCACAAATAAACATTTGAATCTTTCCTTAAATATTGTGCGACGGCCGTTAAAAATGTTTAAATTTAATCAATTAGAAAAATATTATTTCACTTCTAGAAATGCTACAACTTTAAAATTTGGCAGAAATGTGTGTCATTAGTACCACATAATGGAGAAAGTATAAAATTCTTGAAATTGCAAAGTTTGGGGATTGTTTTAATCTATTATTTTTACATAAGGAAAAAACAAAAATCGCTGCGGAGGTGAAATATTAAGAGTTAAAAAAATATTTGTAATGATCAAATATCTACCTGAAAAATAAATGTTTTTTCAAGGTGAGATGATATGCTTGCAGAAATCAAGCACCTTCTACTAGTAACATATAACGTATATATAACATATAGGAGGATATGCTTGCAGAATGATAGCTCCTTATACTAGTATGTTATATATATATGCTATATCCTCCTATGTAAGCAATATATATAATATATATATAATGATAATCTTCCGCTAGACCATGTAGGTCTGATCATCCGTAGGTAATCTCTCTCCGCGCTCATAAGCATTTGATGATCGAATGTGACTTCTCTGTGTAGGTACTTCTTGTAAAGAAACCTGTGGCCGCGTCGAACTAATTCATAATACTTCCGGTTTTTTATCGGTGCTACCATTAGAAATTAACTAATATTTATCGTTAATTTCTTAGGTTAGTGTCATAAAACGGTGATGAAAATGTTGAATCGTCAATATACGTAATTATTTATTTTATATATGGAACTGGCATCTTTTAAAATAATTTCACGTATTTGTACTTTCCTAAAGGTGCGTTTACACTATGCAAGCACGAGGGAACGAACGTTTGTTCGTTCGCTTGTGCTCGTGGAAGAAGCGCGTTTACACTAAGCGAGGATTACTGTAAAAAAATTCCCTCGCTTGATAATTCGCATATTTCCGCGCTGCTAGAGAACATTAACGTTCACATTACAGCTAATCGATTCGTTCGCTTGTGCTCGCATTGTGTAAACGCACTTTAATACGAATCAAATATGTCTTCAAATTAGTTTTCTACGCAAATATTTGACGCTTTATTTCGTGGAAATATTTCGTTTTCAAGATGATTTACATTGCAAATGATAGATTGGGATTATTAATTAGAATCGCGTATGTTCACATTTTCAAGATATTTCGACGCTATTTTAAAGTGGAAACAATACCTTGGTAACGAAAAAAATTGCGACGCTGACAAATAAATATCCCATTATTCATTTAAATTCTGCTTATTAATGGTTTTAAGTCAGATATCTAACAATAATTAAAATCTACTTCTGACCCTTTGTCCCTTGGTCCTTTTGTGGCTCCCTCTGTCACGTTATATAAATGCGAATAACTCAATAACAGAACGAGATACATTTTTGATACTTGCCAGGAATGGTCTATTTACATATTGTAAGATGATGAAGAAAAGAATTTACGAAAAAAGCTCTAGGTTCGACTCCGAGGTAGGCATTTCTAATTACCATATGGGAACACAGAAAAATCGACTTTTTGACTTGCAGGCTTTTATTCTTTTTGAGATCTAAATTAGAAATAATTAACCTGTGATCTTCGGGTCTAGCTCACGAGTGCCAAAAAGAACGAAAGTTTGATTTATTGCCATCCAATGAAAGTCAAGTTATATTTATTTGTGTATTTTTTACTTCACAAAAATCATTCCCGTTGAATTTCATCGGGCGTCTCCCTAGAAGAGGTATAATTTTCTGAATTATAAAAAGGCTTTTAGTGTTTTTTTACAAAAGGAGGCAGTATAATTTTAAATGTATGTTTTTCGTTATTTTTTGTTTAAAGGTGAAATTATATTTCCAATCAAAATTTACTAAAATAAATGTGCCTGTTTTAAAAACTGTTGGGGGGAAAAAACCTATTCAAAGAAATTTGGACTAAGACTATAATCTGAACCTTTTGTTGTATTTGTCTTTGTTTCTACATGTATAACATCAATGTAGTTTGATTGGAGTTTTACACATTATCAGTTTAAAAATTTTGGCACACTGTTCGGTAGTAAAAATTAAAATTATAAATTTAAAATAACAATTAAAATACATTTAGAGTAAAATAACTAACCTGTTTCTAAAAATAAAAATCCAATTGGTATTAAAAATTAAGATACATTCCTTTAGGGACGTTATTACTAAAATAAATAACTATTAAATATACGCCAATAAGTGCCCCAGGGAGTAATAGGAGGCTTGATAATACAAACCTTGTGTGGCGTAACATTTAACCAATAAATCGCCTCCGTAATTTCTTTGCCCCACAACTTTTATATCCCAAAAATATTTTCACTTTCTAAGATAATCAATTAGGTGAAAATTTTTATTTAATTTTCACTTTCAGGACCATCTACAGGTTAGTTTAATTAATTTTTTGTACGATATATATTTTTATTTTGACGAATTACTTAATTCAACCGTAGACGTCATTTTTGAAGGGCAAGTTCATTAGTTTTTATTGAAAGGAAAAGGATAATGTTGATATACTGCCAACAGTATCCGGAGGGTAAATCGTGTTAACAGAATTTTTGCAACACAACAAGGGGATGAAATTTCGGAATAAAAAACTATTAATAATTTTGATGGCAAAAAATTTCGATATCGCGGATAAAAATCGATTTGCGCACATTACTTTTAAAAAAATACAATCAACTTCTTCGGCTGTCACAATGAATGGATGAAAATGTATGCGCGCTGAAAATTATTCATTGCCTGAATTTCGAGAATATTTTAGGAGAAGAGTGGAGAATGTCATATTTGATCGGACTTTCTGCGGGAGTTATTTTTAAAGTAATTGAACGAATTTCTCAGTAAAACCTTAAAAGAATGCTATGGCAACGACGTAGATAATATTATCTTAAATCACCGACAACAAGGAAAATTTGAGTAATTCGACGATAAATGAAAAATTAATACGATTTGACGGGTCAAACATGTTCTGCTTGTAGAAACACGGCGATTTCAACTTAGAATACCTCATAATGGTTTAGTCCAAGTGTAAGTGTGTCAAACGAGTGTTCAACCAGTTTTCCTATTAACTGTGCTAATAGTAGAGACTTGAAAATTCTCTCTTATCCTCAAGCCAACGAAATTTCTCTAGTTATGTGCTATAAACTTTTAGTGTCTAATTCTCGTTAATCTTGAACAATTATACATAAATTCATTCTTAACACCTACATGTAAAATCAAAAAGACTGAAATTCACCTTAGAGCCATGCATCTCTCGAGAGGATCAAAAAACACCTTAACAGAAATCGCATATCCTGACTCCTCAAAAGTTTTCTGGACGTTATCACCCTTGCTAAAAATCTGCAGACTCTTAGGACTAGCTCCATTCCCATTAGAAAGCCCACCTATCTCAAAGAGCGATCATCCCAAAAGAGCTGTCATGTACAGCGTCGCCTTTTTAGTTGTGGTTGTCTGCTCTATGTTCTGGGAAGCGAAATGCAGGTTCGCACCCATGGATAAATTGGATTTTGAAAAAGCATTGAGGATATATTGGTGTTGGATTGTATCACAACAAGTAACTGCTTAGTTTTATTTATCCGGCAATCCATGGTATACGGTATCTTGGTCGATTTGATGACATTAGACGGGAGGCTTGCCACTCTGAAAATATGCATCGACACTCGTAATTTTCGCAAGATCGTCGGAATGTTAATGTCTGCATTCTGTTTTGTTTTGTTGATAATTGCTCTTTGTGCCATACATATTTTACCAAGGGACGGATGCGGCATCGTTCAGTTATTTCTGATTCTTTACACTCTCTGCAATCTGTTCTTAATCCAGCAGCAGTACTATAATATCTTAAGACATCTCAAATTGAGAATGACCTCCTTAAATGAAGAAATACGACGGAGAACGTCGGCGAGGTACTTAGCACGTATTCCGTCGAAATGGATCGGAATCGCGTTGGCGAACCGATGTAAACTGTGGATGTCCCTACATTTAGATCTCTACAAACTCAGCTTGACTGTCAGCAAGCTGTACGGAAGTATGATATTGTTCAACGCGGCGTACAATTTGGTCGACTTAGTGGTGGTGCTCTTCCTCGTCACATCCGAATCTGCAAGATTTCCAGACCTACGTAGTAGGATATCGCTCATGTTATGGTCACTCACCGACACGTTTGGAGTGTTTCTCATCGTGATGTCGTGCCAATCTGTATCTTATGAGGTGAATATCGAACTATTCTAAACTTTTTTACATTTATAGAACATTTAAGATAAATGTTTTTAGTTTTTCTTTGGAAAAGCCAATAAAACGATTAAGGAATGTGTATATTATATTATGTGGCATATGAAATATATTTCACAAGTATTTTTGCATTTGTTTACTCTATAACCTACAAGGCAATTTAAAATTAATTTCTCTGCCTTTCTTCCTAGAAATTATTGGTCCATGACATATTCTGAGATTGTTTTATGCGTTTTAAAAATAGCTACGCAATTGAGCATTACCGTTAAATGTAAATGTAAAAATATTGTATGAAATGAAACATAAAAAATAGCTTCGTTCCTGGTGAGTAAACAAACCGAACTTAAGCTCTTTCTTATGAATATATTTATGTGATAAACGAAAGCGTTCTAAATTTCCAGAGCTTCGTTCGAATTAATCGCCTTTTAAAATGCATTAAAGGCATTTTTGGGAGATACTAAGTAGATGTCCAGTCGGTAAGGATTTTAAGCTCATTGACTTCGTCAACATTTTAACATAAAAAGGAGGTGAAGTGAAGTATGTATTTAATAAAAAATCATTTTTAGACATTTATGCCGAGAAAATTTTCTTTACCTACATGTTTATCTAATTTCCAAAGGAGGAAGGTTGTCTCTGTCTGAATCTTCTGAATGTTTTCCGACACCGCATGTTGCAGTGCAACCTAACTTGCATGGGCACCAATATCATCCACGGAAAGGTCGACAGTTAATCTTAGCATCCAATTCCAACGTGCCAATTTCGATTCCAGGAGATATTACGTTTAATAATAGAATGGTATTTAGTGCATCGTATTATCGACACTCGAGACACATACCAAAAATGCCTCAAAGATGATAAATAAATTTTCTAATTGGTGATTCACAGTTCATGTAACTTGTACGGAGATGAAATTATGGTTCCTTTAACTGGTACCTACCCAAATGAGTCTTGAGCGCATTTCAGCCCCTATCGATAGCAACACCATATGATTTTGAGGCGGTTCAATGCATCAGTCAGTCCCTAACGTCATTTTTATCAGGGTTGCTTCTCCTATATTGATCCCTGATATTCCTACGGAAAAGAAAACCTACCCCCTCCTTTCTACAGTCAATATCCCATATTTAATCGTCGTGGTTCTGCTTTCGGTATTACATTAGAATTCAGATTATTTATGTAATCCTCAGCGACTGTGCTTGACGAGTTTTGTATACTGTAAAATTTTACACAAATTCGAAGGAAAATATAGGTGATGATGTTTTCATAAAATTCGTGATATTGAAAATTATAGTAAGTTAACTGATATGTTTAAGGGAATAAACTTGATCTTAACTCAATTATAGAAAAATGTTAAAATGTATTTCCGTAATTCGATATTTCTTTAACTCGAATTATTTCTGCTTTTCCTTGAGATTCGAGTTATAGAATTTCCACTGTATATACACATATATATATATGGATGTCAACAAGGTGCTGGGATGAGGTACGCTTATTCTGCCTCAAAGCCGCCCTACCCACATCTGACTCCTCATCTTCCCCCGACTCACTTCCACAATCCCTTTCTGCCTTCAAACCCCCTTCCCAATACATCCCCCCTCTCTTCCTTCCCACCATCCCATCGAACAATATGCTAACTACATCATTCACGCAGTCGCCCAGCCCAACTTTCCCGACCTCCTTGACCACCACGACAATTTGACGAAACCAGAAAGACACGCAATTTCTACGTTGAAACGCAACGACAAAATTATTATCCTCCCTGCAGACAAAGGTACCACCACCGTGGTAATGGACCGCTCCCATTACAACGACGAAGCCCTCCGCCAACTATCTGACCAAACTTCTTACCTTCCTCTCCCCTCCAACCCCACTGACCGCCGCTCCTCCGAAATTTCTGCATATCTGCGTTCCGTGGGAAAACAAGAAGGCCTCTCTGATTCTACCATTTCCTTGATGATCCCCAACATACCCCGGACCCCAACCTTCTACCTACTTCCATAAATCCACAAACCCAACATCCCCGGCCGCCCCATTGTTGCCAGGTTTAATTCTTCCACGGAACGCATCTCTGCCTATGTTGACTCCCACCTACAACCACTCGTCCGTCAAATTCCATCCTTCATCAAAGACACAAACCACTTTCTACTACGCCTAAAATCACTCCCTTCCCCTCTCCCACCTAACACAATTATGTCCACTATAGACGTCTGCTCCCTCTACACCAACATCCCTCACAACCAAGGACTGTCCGCCCTGAGAAAATTACTGGACTCCAGACCACCTGACACAAGACCATCCTCCCATTTCCTAACGAAGCTGGCTGAAATGGTGCTCCAAAAAAACAACTCCTCTTTCGGAGGGCGCCACTACCAACAAATAAAAGGTACCGCGATGGGCACTCGCATGACGCCCTCCTATGCCAATGTCTTCTTAGGTGAATGGGAGGAACGCTTTCTTGACGTTTCCCCCAGACCACTCCTATGGCTGAGGTATATTGACGATATTTTTCTTCTCTGGACACATGGACCCGACTCCGTACAATCCTTTTTACAACGCCTATCATCCCACCCCACGCTTTCCTTCACCCACCACTCCTCTGCCTCCAACATCACCTTCCTGGATGTCGATCTCTCCATCCGGAAAAACAAAATCCACACCAGCGTGCACCTCAAGCATTCCAACCGCCTTTAATATCTCCAGTTCGACAGCTGCCATCCCCTCCACACCAAAACCTCTATTCCCAACGCCCTAGCACAACATTCCATTTCCCAGACCACCGATGCTCTCCTTCCGCCGTCCCCCTAATCTGTCAAATATTCTATGGAAGAAAGAACCCCCTGCACCCACGCCTTTACACCCTGCCGGATCTTACCCCTGCGGTAGACCCCGATATCTAACATGCCCAATAAACCCCCCCTGCAACTCCTTCTCCAGTCCCACAACCAACATCACCTACCCCATAACTTCCACCACCAACTGCACCACCCGCAATATCATTTACCTCCTGAGAAGCACCCAATGTCCCGCCTTTTATGTTGGCCTCACCAGCAATCCCCTCAACATCCGCATTAACGGCCGCGGCAACAGCGTCATTCTCCAACGACCGCTGGCGGTGGCCGTCCATGCGAACAAACATAATTTAAAATTTAATAACTGCTTCACAGTGAGAGTCATTCGCGCTCTCCCCGACAATGCTTCGGCTCCCCAACTCCGTCAGTGGGAGCTTTCGCATATCCATCTCCTAAACTCCTTCACTCCCCCTGGCCTCAACCTTCGATAGCTTTTCACTCCCTTTCTGTCTTCACCCAACCCCCTTCGTATCCTACAATCCTCGACCTTTCCGCACTACCCTTCCACCCCCATGCCTCCACCCAGTGTCACCGCCATCAGTTCTCTCTCTGAAGCTGATGAAGGAATAATTCCGAAAGCTTCTACGTTTGTGATGTTTCTGTGTTTTAGTGTTCTTTTACGTGTGTCGCTTCGACATCCCCGGGGCCTCGCCAACGTGAAGTCGTCTGATTGGTGAGTGTTCACTGGGTTTCCTCATCCCAACACCTTGTTGACATCCATATATCCATTTTACCTTTCCTTTTCCGTAAGCTGTTATATATATATGTATATATATATATTGACATCAAATACTTGGAAAGCTTTGAAATGTGGACTTGGAGGAGAATGCTGAAGATAAAATGGACAGATAGGATGAAAATCGATGAAGTGCTACGAAGAATAGGAGAGAAGCGAATGATTATACAGACTATCAGAAAGAGGAAGGCTAACTGGGTTGGACATTACCTTAGGAGAGAGAGTATGATTAAAGACGTGTTAGAAGGAAAACTAGATGGGAAAAGGGAAAGAGGTAGGAAAAGGTTTCAGCTGATAGACGATTTGAAAGGGAAAGAGAGTTATCAAGATATAAAGAGGACAGCGGAAAATAGGAGTATATGGAGAACCAGGTTTAACCAAGAATAATCACGGACCTGTCTACGGACAGACTACCTATGATGATGATGATATATATATATATATATATATATATATATATATATACTAATATAAAAGAAATATATTTCTGTATTTTAAATTTTCTATAACTCGAATCATTTTTACTTTCCCTTAGATTTGAATTATGGAAGTTCCACTATAAATCGTTATGACGGCATTAATTTTTACTTTCTCCATAGGTGGTATAGGGGAAAGTATTGTTTTCATGAACAAATGATATCGAGATTTCAACGGAAATACACGTTTTGAGGTCTCCTTAAAACGTTTTGACCATTTAATCGATGATGTATGTGTGTGTGTGCATGTGACAGCTCTTTTGTGGGTGCTATAACTAAAAAACTATTAATCAGGTCAATGCAAAATTTTATATATATCATTTTTATGAAAGTCATAAGAACTGATTAATTTTAGTAAAATTCGGTCAACCGAAAGTAGGTGTTTACTCTTGTCAGTTATCGGTTAATTTAAAATATTTGCTTTAATATTTGATAAATGTAAAAATGTATTGGAATATGAGTTGTAGGAAATTTAATTTTCTACAATTCTGTTTGAATCATTTACCCATATATTGCATTTTTAAGTGATATGTTAAAAACTTAATATTTTAGCTGCTACCACCAAGCCACCTACCGACGACTATTGTTCACAATTGACGCTTAGTTACTTCTTAGTAACGCTCCTTTTTCTTTTCTTAATTGTTGGATTTTTTTGGCTATATCCAATATCAGAAGCCTATGGTTTGAGTTTATTTTAGTTCTTTGTGAAGTCTCAAAATTTCTCGGTTTCTTAAAATATTATTATGTAACCTATTTGGAATTTTTATAAATATTGCAGGCATGGACAAGGTAGTGTGGTAACCACATCAGATATTTATTAAAAGCATTATAGGTCCCTTTTAAAGGAATGAGATCATTGCCATGGTTTTTATTTACTTCCATTGTTGAAAAGAGGAAAAATTCACACTTTCTTCCTATTTAAAGCAGATATTTATGCTAAATCGATAGGTATTGAATTCTGTTTTAAAAAATCAAGAACTCCGTTCTTTTAGCTAGACAAATGTTCTAATTACGAATTCGTATCCCAATTTTAAATAATTTAAAAATACATTTTTCGAAAGCCTTGCACTGAATCCCATGCTTTATTTATGGGATATAGAAATGGAACATTGGGTTTAAAAAGCCCCGTAATAATTAACCTTTTGGTGATTTTCGATTATTCTTATCTGCTTTTCCACTCCACCAACCTTCATGCCAAAATTCGGATTTGTAGCCCTTCCAGAAGTACCTAAGAGTTTTATGCCAGCTACTGAGTGAGACACAAGTAGCTTTAAACTAGGGGCTATGCCCAGGGCCGGACTGGCCCATCGGGGTACCGGGAATTTTCCGCTACTCCAGGCAAATTCTTCTGATGTCCGATTGCAGCCCTGAACCTCCTCCTTTCGGCATATATTAAAGGTAGGAAATTATATCAACTGTATTCTCAAACTTCTTTTTCCCTTCCTCCCATTCTCCTCCTCTCTATATGCCCCTCCCTCCCTCTCTCGACTTCTCTATATTTCCCTCCCGCCCATCAAACCTCCCGCTTTCCCTAACTTCCGCTTCCCCACATCCTCTCCCTCCTCCTTTCCATCTCTTTCTCTTCTCTCTCTCTCTCTCTTCTTCCTTCCCTCTTTCACTCTTTCTTTTCCCCATACTCCGTCTTCCTCCCTTTTCCAACAGAGTCTTATATAATTTTCAGAGTACGGCAAAAATGCGGTTTATTCTTGACAACGAAATATTTATTCACAAATAACTTTAAAATTTCCTCAACAAAACAATTTTATGAATCAAATCGTATATTATTACAAAATCTACGGTAGTTAATAAATTAGCGTTCATTTGCACGTACGATGGTTTAAGTTTCTAAATTCTAGGTCAATTATAATTAATTTTGAAAAGTGAACGAATGCGGAATGAAATTTTTACTGGCATCGAACCCATCTACTTATCTTATCAATATTTTTGTGTTTGTATGTATGTCCTTTATAATTTTCTACACCGTGGCGCTGCGCAGAAGGTACTCTCACGAAAGGACTAGTCCATCCTTGAGGCGGGACCTTATACGTAAGCAAAAGCTGCGCGACCTATCCTCCGAACTATTAGTCCGAACCCAAAATGTTCTACTGCGCATGGCTATGACGGGAACTTTCCCGTTAAGGGTTCCCCTTCCACAAAACGAACGTGCAGTAGCATGTCTTTATCGACACTCGTTACTGCATCACACATTCTGTCTCGTAGTGGTAGAGGAGGAACATAAAACTTGTCCTTAATGTTGCCCCAGAAATGAAAATCAAAGGGAGTGAGATCGGGTGAACGGGGCGGCCACCTGATAGGTCCATCTCGACCAACCCAATTGTTGGGGAATGTGGCATCAATGAAAGATGTCACACTCCGGCGATAATGGCTCTCCTATTGGAGCAGGATGTCTCAGTTACTTGCTGCAACTGGGGTATAAGGAACTATTCCAGCATGTCAATATACGTGATTCCAGTTACTGTTTTCTCAGCGAAGAAGAATTGTCCTTAAGCCTTTTTAAAAATCATAGGCAGAGAGAGAGAGAGAGTCGCGTTGATGTTCAGCTGTAACATTAGGCGGTTAGCCTTCCCATATCCGCACGTTATGCCTATTAACTGTCCCACTTAAGTTAAATGTTGCTTCATCACTAACTGAAATGAAAACAGCAAAACACACTCTCACTGCCACTGTAATCCGCCATTAATAGTTTATCTCTCACCACGCCTCTAGCGGGAGACCTGTAAACTTCCAGCTATATAGTGAAAAACTTGAATGTTGGAGCTTGTGGTACAGCAATTCTTTTTCTTATAAGTCACTTGAATAGAAAGTTATAAAACTTTCAAATTGTACTTTAATTTACGTACACCCTGTATTTTACACACACGCATATTGCCTTTTAATAATAGAGATAAACAGTGATATGTGACTTAAGCACAAACAGGAAGTGATACTTCTTCATAAATAAGCAAGGAAAGAATGAATACCTTTCACCAGTCCCTATAAATGGGCTGGGATACATTACGATAATGATTGAAGGCAAAATGATAAATTAAAACATCGGAGAGATTGACGAATTTGTGAACAAAACTGCGAGTGAAATCATATCATGCCGTGTATGATATTGTGCGTTTTGTAGGATAACGTCATGAAGTTTTTTTAGATTAGTATTTCAAGTTTCTATGAACGCTCAACACTATAAGTCAAAAGAGCTACACGTTTTAGAGAGGACACCTGAACAAACCTCGGCTGGCGCCACAGCGAACCTTTGCTGGCACGGCGTTGAGAACCCCAGATCTAAGGCAGTCACACGAAACATCAATCAAAAACATAAGAAATAATGGTCCCGTTCAACTAACCTTTTTGCTGGCGCGGACTGGCAATTTTTTCGGCCAGGGAAAAGTTTATTTCACCTTCCCCCTTGCTGCCAACATCCATTTTTTAAATGCAGCGTTTTACATATTTTATCAGAAGTTTGATTATTACAGTACACTAATCATTTAATAAGCAGTTTTGCTAAAATTCGTCGACCGATTTCAATTTTGGTCATTATCGGAAAAAATTATGTCAACTTCACATGAAGGCTTTTATGTTCCTTTTTTTCAACTCGGGAACCGCTGGATGTATTTTGATGAAATTTGGTAATGAGTAGCTGCGCTAAAATTAGTCGATTGATTCCAATTTCGGTAGAAATCGGACAACATTGACGAACACATTACACGAAGACCTACATGTAATTTACAATGTTCCTTTGTTTCAAGTCGGGAACTGCTAGACGTATTGTGATAAAATTTTCTATTGAGGAGTTTTGTTAAAATTAATTGACAGATTCCAATTTAGGTTAAAATAGGTCGTTAATTACTACTTTACATGAAGAACAACATTTATTTTACAACGTACCTCGTTTTCGGTTCCATGACAAAAGCAAACACGAAATAAGCTCACACGAAAATTCCGCACAGGAAAAACCCCACCCTAAATGCTCACATGAAAAATACCCACACGGAAAAATGCTCACTCGGAAAAATGCTCACCCGGAAAAATGCTCACAGGGAATAATGCTCACAGGGAATAATGCTCACCCGGATGAATGCTCACATAGAAAAATACGCACATAGTGTAGTGGCTGAGTGAGCTGGCATGGCCGTACATGGAAAAGCGTTGAACTCAGGTGAGCTCGCTTGGCCGGCAGCGTCGGCGGGCTGAGTTGAGTCGGACCGTGAGAACATTTGAGTCAGGTTGAGCTGCGTTTTGAGTTCCCGTACAAGACTCTGATCTATTGGTCGAAATCGCCTCATCCCCTCAGTCTTACCCATCTACTGATGATAGCAAATTTTGTGATTCCTGAGAAGTACAGTGAACTGGTACTTCATGATTTAGGTGTGGATGATCCAGACAGAAATCTGGTTTTAGGTGATAAAAAACACTTGGTTATACTAAAAAAAGATACAATCTATGGAGATAAAGTTAATAAAGTTCCAAACATGTTTTACCAACTGTATACGTGGCATGCCAAGGTGGGTAACTCATATCCGCCATGTACTTACATTTTGTTACAGAAAAAGAACTTGGATACTTATAATAGAATGTTTGAAATCATGAAGCTGTTGGTTCCAAATCTGGTTCCTCAAAAGGATTTAGTAGATTTTGAGAAGGCTTGCATGAATGCAGTGAGGATTGCCTTTCCACACGCTGAGGTCAAAGGGTGCTATTTCCATCTGTGTCAGAGTCTCATCAGGAAACTCAGCAATGTTGGCTTGAAGACTGCATTTGAAACTGATATAAATATAAAACTCAAGCTGAAGTCTCTTGCTGCATTAACCTTTGTCCCAGCCCATGATGTGGGGATTGTCTTTGATGAGCTTGCCGCCACATTTTCATACGAAGATAGCTATAATGAGGTGCTCACGTACTTCATTTCCACATACATTGAGGGTGCTGCAGGTAGAGACCCCCAGTTTCCAATAAGAATATGGAATCATCATGATGCAGCTCTTGAACGGTCGCCTAAAACTACAAACTCCTGTGAGGGATTTCACAATACACTGAATTCCCTATTCCACTGCAGTCATCCCAGCGTGTGGTTTCTGTTTGATGGACTGCAGAGGGACCTGGCTTGCCACAGATTGACACTGGCTAATGCACAGGTAGGTCGTCTAGAGGTGGAAAAGAGAAGATATGATGCACTGCATGACTTGGTTGCCACTTCTGTGGAGGAATATGAGCAAGTTGAAGACAAACTGAAATACTTGCGGAGATTGGCTAACTTACAGTAATGAAAATTATATTCAAATATTTGACAAAGAAATAAATCACTGACATATGTCTGAATTAGTTGTTTGTAGATAAAAAACAAAAAAGTGTTCACTTTTCACTTTGTAGGACAAAGAAAAAAATAATTTATTTTTACAAATAAAATAAAAGGGTTTAGTTGCAATAAAACCAGAGCATTTTATTTCCTGTAACTTATTCAAAGTTAAAATACAAAAATAAAAGTTATATTAAAATACATCGTATAGAAGTAGAAGCCAAATATATAAATTCAACATTTTGTTGCGTTTTAAAATATGAAATAAATTTGGTTTTTTGTAAACTAAAAATAATGTGAGAATTATTCTATATGCGTATTTTTCTGTTTGAGAATTCGTCCGTGTGAGTATATATCCGTGTGTGCATTTATCCGTGTGAGCATTTTTCCGTCTGAGCAATTTTCCGTGTGGGTATTTTTCATGAGAGAATTTATGACAGGGTTTTTTCTGTAGGGGGTTTTCGTGTGGGATTTTTTCATGTGCGCATTTATCTAACCACCCTCGCCTGCATCTCGTTAAATTCTCATTTGAGCGAAAAATATTAAGAACATTCTAAAATCTCAAAGAATGCATTTGGAAACTCTGTTTACTCATAAATATATGGAGTATACCTTTCCAATCTTGTTAAAAATTTAAAAGCTGTGTTTTCTTTATTGGTAGGGATAAGATAAGAATAAGATAAAAGTATGTAATGCACTTGTATCCGAAAACGACCAATGGAATTTTCAAAATGATGAATCTTTGAATTGTCATCGGGCATATTTTTTTACCTTCGGGTTCTTTCTTTTGGATGATTTTTTCCACTATTAATTCGCTATTTTCTTTTTCAAATAAACAATTTCTTCGTTCCACAGCTTTTTTAGTTTAATTAAAAATTTCTGCAAAATCTCCTCAGAATATTTTAAAATTAATAATGTACTTCTAACTATCTGAAAAGCTTTGACAATTTTCAAATTATTATTAAGATTCTAATCCCAAGATCAGGAAATTCCGCGGGATTCCGGTATTGCAATCCCATAGGAGACAATTTTTCCACCTCTCAATTAATAACGACAATATTAAAGATTCATAGAAGAAAACAAAATTCATACTTATAACCTAAAAACAACACAAGAAGAGAGGTAGTTTGGATACATTATGAAACGTTCAATTTCATCAAACACATAAGCAGATACTATGTCTGCTACAATCAGAAGTTTCTATACGGATTCCAAACTAATTGTTACTATGCTTTCGTGTATTTGAGATCAGAATAGGTCTAATTTAAAAGACTTATCCCTACTTATCTTGATGACGGATTCTCGAAGCTCTTCCCTTATTCCGATTCACGTAGTCCGTTTGATGCATACAGCTCATATGGAGAAGAGATGGAATTTTCCACGATGATTTGTTTATTCTTCCCAATAAGCTTACAAAGAATATGATTCATTCCATGGAGAGAGGTCTCGAGCGAAGGATCAAATATGTGAGAAGCCGAAACTCTTGGGAATTAACCCTGGAGGACGTGCAAGACTGGGCAAAAAAATACCCTAGTGGAAAAGACAAGCGTTAATCTTCCGAATCATCAGCCTTATTTGAGCTTCATCCACAGTACCTACCACTTGGACTCTCCAATATAATGTAGATATAAACTGCTTCGTCACTCTTACTATTAGTTGCCTATAAGTAATTACGCGTGTATTATATTTGTTTTTGTTTTTGCGCATAAGTAGCGTCAACTTGAAATTCCGTGTCCAGAGCGACCCCATTAAAAACTGAAGTACCGACCCACCGGGAAAATTCCCGGTATCCGGCGGCCAAGTTCGCGCCCGCCCTTCAGAATTTACAACATCTAAATATCATCATGACATTCCCAGTCAAATTGACGCAACACTTCCTAAGCTACAGATACTAAACTTTATGTTACACAAAAGCCTCTAAATATTGCTCTCCCTCTCGTTTTTGTGGTATAACTTCCTGGCCTTTCTTTTCATGAGGATTTCACTTTGAATTTTACTTTAAATAATTAAGTATTAGTCTATATAATACGACAATAATATAAACAAATACGATGTGCAGAAATACGTTAAAATAAACTTCAATATAATATTATATCATATTTATTATTAAAACACATGGCATTGATACACTCCCAACATGAGTCGGGGAGTGACACGCATTTCTCAAGAACTTTCAATGATAAGCATCAGAAAATGAAATTGATCATTAACATTGCTGAGGGGAAAATTCACCTTCTGCGGACAAAAATCGATTTCCTCACATGACTGTAAGAGATATACAATCGAAGTTTGTCGACTACCACATTGGATAGATGTAAATGTTTGCACGCAGAAAATTATTCATTGCTTGAATTCGAGTAAGTTATACCCGAAAAGAGAAGAATGTATAATCTCTAGGCCATTCATTCTCCAAAAATTCTCCACGAAAGTGGATGAATTTAAAAAAAATTCAAAGAATGGTTATGGCAATGACGATAATAATATTATCATGGAGGTCCAACAACACCGAATATGTATGTAGTTTGGTGACAAATGAAAACATAATTAGATTTTATCGGCCTTCAAACACGTTCCTCTTGAAGAAACAGGTACATTTCAATTTAAGCCCAACTAATAATGCATCTGACCTAATGGATCGAGAGTAAAACGAGCGTTTAAAAATTTTTTGTATGCACTGTGTCAGGTGAAGAGAAGGAGTGGCGGTGGCATAGTTGGCCTTCCAAGAATAGAATCCGGCAAAGGTCGGATTTTACAACCTGAGATCGTCGAATCTCCTAGTTGTCTGCTTTGAAGAGACAGCGCAAGTCAGCGCTTCGTCCTTCGGAAGTGAGGTTAAGCAGTCGGCCCGCTCGGGGATCTTCATTACTAGTAGGCACCGGGTTTCCCTACTCACTTGTGAGTAATTATGGCATGGGAGGAGTTATAGCTATAATAATCGAAGAGGTTGACTAACTAGAAATACGCACAATCACACAAATATCAAATGAAGAGACTGAAAATTCTCCCCTACCTTCAAATCGACATTTCTCCTGTTTCAACTTATTAACTTCTAGTATCTAGTTTTGGTTAATCGTGAGCGTTTAAAGATACAAAAATTCAGTCGTATCACATGCAGACATATCGGATGGACTGAAATTCACCTTAGAGGAATGCATCTCTCGAGAGGATCAAGCAAAACCTTATCAAAAATAACATTTCCTGATTCCTGAAATGTTTTCTGGACGTTATCACCTTTGATAAAAGTCTGCAAGTTCTTGGGACTAGCTCCATTCCCTTTAAGAATTCCACGCGACGCCGAAAGCAAGAATTATTAAAAAGCTGTAAAGTACAGCGCAGCCTTAATATTCGTGCCAGTCTGCGCCATGTTGTGGGACGCGAGATATTCTCTCGTAGTTATGAATAAATTAGACCTTGAAAAAGCCGTGGAGATTTATTGGACAATGGTGGTATACCTCATCACAACGAATAACTGCATAGTTATATTTATTCGCCGATCCATGTTATACGGCATCTTCGTCGATTTGACAAATTTTGACGAAAGGCTCACTGATCTGAATATCTGTATCGAATCGCATAGTTTTCTCAAGATCGTAAGAAGAGAAATGTTCGGATTCTGTAATGTTTTGTTGACGCTTACGCTTTCTGGCATACCTTATTTTCGATGGACGGGAGCGGCATCTTTCAGTTATCGATAATTCTTTACATTTTCTGCAATCTGTCCTTGGTCCGGCAGCAGTACTTCTCCTAAGACAACTGAAATTGAGAATGACTCGTTTAAATGAAGAAATACATAAGACAACGTCGGCAAAATACTTCATGCGTATGCCTTCGAAAGATTACGGAATCGCCGTAGCCAAGTGATGTAAACTATGGATGTCCTTATATCTAGATCTCTACAAAATTAGCGTGTCTGTCAACAAGGTGTACGGAATTATAATATTGTTCAACACGGCGTACAATGTGGCCTACATAGTGATAGTGCTCTTCTTAGTCATATCGGAAACTTCAATATATTCAGATCTTACATATGGGATCTCTATCATTATAAGGTGTCTCTTCGAAACGAATGCAGTGGTTCTCATCGTCATGTCGTGCCAATCAGCATCTGATGAGGTGAATATTCAACTAGTTTAAATTTTTTTATATTTATACAACACTTTAGATCAATGATGTTAGTTTATCTTTGTAAAATAATACGAAAATGGAAAGAGCTTAGAGGATACATTTTGTTTATTTAAAATCCGTCGTATAATTATTAAGACGAACTGTCTCATTTAGCTACTCTCCCGTAATACAAGAATATTTAACAAAATTAGAGACACCTAACAACCCTTTTAAAGAATACCCAAAACCATGAAAGATAAGCTAATCGTAACGTGATAGAATATATTATAATACTGACCAATATATTGTAACATTAATAGCATAACATTAGCTTTTCCAGTCTTTCGGTATTTCGTCGTTGTTAAAAAATACCGTAAATATTACAAGGTGGCATGAAACAATAGCTTCTCCTACTAGTTTTATTGCTTCTACTGTTATGCCGTCAGGCCCTCAAGATTTATTAAATTTTAACTTCTTTATCCCATTTACGATGTCCTTATCCCTTATTTGCAAATCTTGAAATTGACTACTCAATTCAGAAATAAAATCATCTCATTAATAATGTCATTATCCATTATTCGTAAATCATCAAACTGATTACTCATATCAGAAATATAGTCTTTCGTTACCTCTTTGGTAATAAGCGACGCGGTAAACGAGCCGGTGTGTGACACGCATTTTTCAAGTACTTTCACTGATAAGCATCAGAAAATGAAATTGATCATAAATATTTCTGAGGGGAAAATTTTGTCTTTTGAGGACTGAAATCGATTTCCTCACATGACTGTAAGAAATGTACAATCGAAGTTTGTCGACTACCACATTGGATACATGAAAATGTTTGCACGCAGAAAATTATTCATTGCCTGAATTCGAGTGTGCTACACGCGAAAAGGGAAGAATGTATAATCTCCTAGGCCATTCTCCAGGAAATATTTTCCGCGAAAGTGGATGAATTTTTCAGTAAAATTCAAAGAAAGGTTATGGCAATGGCGATAATAATATTATCATGGAGGTCCAACAGCACCGAAAATGTTTGTAGTAGTGTGCCGATAAATGAAAAATAAATTAGATTTTATCGGCCTTCAATCATGTTCCTCTTGAAGAAACACCAACATTTCAATTTAAGCCCAACTAATAATACATCTGACCAAATAGATCGAGGGTAACACGAGCGTTCAAACAGTTTTTGTATGCACTGTGTCAGGTGAAGAGAAGGAGTGGCGGTGGCATAGAGGTAGGCCATCCAAGAATAGAATCCGGCAGAGGTCGGATTTTTCAACCTGAGATCGTCGAGTCTTCTAGTTGTCTTCTTCGAGGAGACAGCACAAGTCAGCGGTCCGTGCTTCGGAAGTCAGGTTAAGCAGTCGGCCCCCTCGAGGCTCTTCATTAATAGTAGGCTAATGCTGTCACCGGATTTCCGTCCTATCTTGTGAGTAGTTATGTCGTGGAAGGAGTTATTGCTATAATAATCGAAGAGGTTGACTAACTAGAAATACGCACAATCAAACAAATATCAAATGAAGAGACTGAAAAATTATCCCCTACCTTCAAGTCGACATTTCTCCTGTTTCATCTTATTAACTTCTAGTATCTAGTTTTGGTTAATCGTGAGCCTTTAAAGATACAAAAAGGCATGAATCTCTCGAGGGGATCAAGCAAAACCTTATCAGAAATAACATTTCCTGATTCCTCAAAAGTTTTCTGGAAGTTATCCCCTTTGTTAAAAGTCTGCAGGTTTTTGGGACTAGCTCCATTCCCTTTAAGAATTCCACGCGACGCCGAAAGCAAGAATTCTCAAATAGCTGTAAAGTACAGCGCAGCCTTAATATTCATGGCTGTCTGCGCTATGTTGTGGGACGCGAGATATACTCTCGTAGCTATGAATAAATTGGACCTTCAAACAGCCTTGGAGATTTATTGGACAATGGTGTTATACCTCATTGCAACGAATAACTGCATAGTTATATTTATTTGCCGATCCACGTTATATGGCATCTTCGTAGATATGGCAAAATTTGACGAAAGGCTTACTAATCTGAATATCTGTATCGACTCGCATAGTTTTCTCAAGATCGTAAGAAGAGAAATGTATGGATTCTGTATTGTTTTGTTGATGGTTAGCCTTCCTGCTATACCTTATTTATCGATGGACGGAAGTGGCATCATTAAGTTCTCGCTAAATATTTACACTGTCTGGAATCTGTCATTAGTCCGTCAGCAGTACTTCAATGTCTTAAGACAACTGAAATTCAGAATGACTTGTTTGAATGAAGAAATACGTAGGAGAACGTCGGCAAAATACTTCATACGTATGCCGTCGAAAGATTTCGGAATCGCGGTAGCCAAGCGATGTAAACTGTGGATGTCCTTATATCTAGATCTCTACAAAATTAGCGTGTCTGTTAACAAATTGTACGGAATTATAATATTGTTCAACACGGCGTACAGTGTGGCCGACATAGTGATAGTGCTCTTCTTCGTCATATCGGAAGCTTCAATATATTCAGACCTTAGTTATAGGATCACTATCATTATATGGGGTCTCTTCGAAACGAGTGCTGTGGTTCTCATCGTGATGTCGTGCAAATCAGCATCTGATGAGGTGAATATTCAATAATTTTAAGTGTTTTTATATTTATACAATACTTTTTATCAATGGTGTTAGTATATCTTTGTAAAATAAAACAGAAATCTAATGAGTTTGCAGGACACATTTTTTATATTTAAAATGCGTTAACGAACTGTCTCATTTAGCTACTCTCCCGGAATTCAAGATAATTTAACAAAACTAGAGAAATCTAACAACCCTTTTAAAGAATACCCAAAACCATCAAAGATAAGCTAATCGTAAAGTAATAGAATATATTATAATGCTGATAAATATAATGTAACATTAGTAGAATAGTACCAATAAAAAACTCCACTTTGATGGAATAAAAAATTATACTAAAAACAGGATATGAGGCCGACCGGGATGATTAATCTCGGCTTCCCTAGTTCAGTTCGCCTCTTTCTCCTTTATCCTACACTCCATCGTTCCGATCGTCTCTCGAGAAAGCCGGCCGCGTGCTAATTTCGCCGATTGTGTCGAAATCTCTCGACATAATGTCTGTCGGCTATATAACAAGCGTCGTGGATCAAGAGGTGCGTTGCTGATTTCGCGCAACACATTGAGTTCGTGTGATGCTAGAGTTCGGACATAGAACGGGTTAGTGTGATGCCAGAGTTCGGACACCATTCGGCGGACGCATAACATGAGCGGCAGAAACCGCTGCATTAGTGACGTAAGAACCACACACTGAAATTATTTTAGACATTTGCTTGGTCAGACGATGAACCCCCTATTTTTATTTGCGTGCTTATTTCAAAATTCTAACGAGTTTCTCTCGCATAGCATTACAAATTAGTTGCACAAACGCACAAAGCAACACACTTAACTCAATTTTGTTTAGAACTGTCGTTTCTACTAAGGTTGAACCATCGAAACAGTTAGCGCTTTCTACTTGTGTTGAACAATCCAAGTCGTTTGGTCCAGGTTGACCCATGTAAACGGACCTTCACTGGTAAAGACTTAATTACTTGCTGTCGAGAGAAAAGAATGCCCCGCGTAGGAGTCTCCAGTGAATATGCACGGCAATATGAATTTCCACAATATACATTGCACAAATTTTCTCATATAGTACGCTTGGTCTACTGTTTGCGCTTTAAAAAGAAATCCACCTATAAATCAAAGTTAACTGTAGTTTGGCGTATATTTTAATGTCACTGGACGATATATAGTAATTTTTTGACACATGGCGTAGTTAGTACTATTTATGACATCAGGCTGTACGATTGGATGGATTTTAATCAAAATCGCTAAAGCCATTTTTGAGTAAATCGAATATTTTTTTAAAATATCCAAGAATAAAGTACTGTTAATTGTTGCGCAATATCGTTCATCTCTTCAGAGTGTCTGTTATGATTATAATATCCACAAATATGAGACATCATTAGATTTAGTTTAACCGTCTAGGCTGTAGTAAGGTTTTGAGTGGATCGCGGCGGAGGCGTGACGTCTTAAGGTTTAGTTAAGGTAGCTTACCGTACATTCTAATGTCACTAGACGCAACATAGTAATTTTTATTTGAAACATATGGCTTACGAAGTATTACTTGTAACATTAGGCTCTACAATTGGAATATTTTTAATAAAATTTCTTGGAGCTATTTTTGAGAAAATCTAATTTTTTAAAATCCTATATTATTGTGCAATATCATTGTTATCAAAAAAGGGTCTGCAAAAGATTATATGATGCATAAATACGATATATCATTCGATTTTATGTGTGCCTTTGGGCCCTAGAACCGCGAACAGACTAACAGGCAGACGGCATGGCGAAAACCACTTTTATAGACTGAGACACACCTAAAACGTGTACTTCCACCAAAATCTCTAAGTCAAAGTTTTCACGTTTACAAAACTTTCTCAATATACCACGTATCTTATATATTCTATTATATAACAAGTTAGGAAAGTGCACAGTGTATCACAAATAGGCGCGTTTGATGCGATGGAGTATTTGAAACTATACGATATAATTTGACCGTACACACACCAGAAAAAAGTAAAACACCGCAACCCGAGTCTATCTTTGTCTATTAAAAATTCTTCTCCCCCTTTAGTTGGTGCATCAATGAACATATTACTTAATTTTAATGATTAATACTGCAAAACGATATATAATCAACGATTCCAGGTAAATATTCAATTTATATTTATTCACTTACATTCTAATCAGTTTAAATCAACCAAACAATCGAAAATTATTTAAAATATACCTCACTTGAGTTCAGTAGATGTAATATTTACGTTTATGTTCTTTTATTCGCCGTAGATAATCCATTTCCTTCTTCTTACGAAATCTGTCATGCACGCGTAAGGAATTAAATGTATTTTTTATTATAGCAGATCTTATTTACTTCAGCAACCAATACAATTATTTACGTTGGCAACAATTAGGTTTATATGCAAGAAATTTTCAAGTTCAAAGCGAATTACGACGTTCTTGTGCAATTTTTTTAATAATGGCTACTCCTACAATAAAAAATATATAGGTAAAGAAATATCCTACGTTTTTATTTCTACAAGACTATTTTAAAATTATTTTAATTTGACCAAAGGTTTACGAGGTAGAACGGAAAGTTCATTTTTTGTCACCAGTATAGTGGTGCCCCTGATTGACTTACGTGATTTATTTTTGTGAGTTTCTTTGACCGTAAGTCCTTAATATGAGACTATGAGACTAAAATCCGTCCCGTAGAACCCGAGAACGAACATGCGGACGGACAAACCAACCGACGCTAATAGGCGTTTATGCTGGAAGCGAAACACGCTTAAAAATGACTTCGTCTTCGTCGACGGGTGGGAAAGCGGAAATTTAATGCTATTTTAAGAAAACTTTCAGAGTAGCTAGAAGATTGAAATTTGGCGTGAATGTTTGATTCTTAATGCAAAGTCCATTTCCGAAAAAAAAATCCAAAATCTACCCGGGTTCGATTCCTGAGATAGATTTCCATTCCCTATAAGATAACATGGAAAGATCCATATTTCCACCTGCAGGCTTATTTTCTTTTGCTTGATAAATTCACATATTTGATCTTCGATCTCCGGACTAGGACTGCATTAAAGGAAAATGACAAATAGGTTCTTATACTTATCGTCTTTTATCGTCTTCGCATCAAAATCTCTCCAATTTAACTATTTATATCATATTTTGATAAAATTCTGCGTTTTTAAGGAAAAGTCGCCTTGCCAACCGATTGCATTGTTGAACTCGAAATCCAATTATTCTCACATATGCTCCCGTTTCCTCCAGACCTTCATAGACCCTCCCGGCTCAATTCATAGGTATCAGAGATATATCAGGATTAGTTTTTACTTTCTCCATATACGTAGTATAGAGAAAGTATTGTTTTCATGAAATAATTCGAATTAGTGATTTCAACGGTAATACACGTTCTGAGGTCCCCTTAACACGTTTTCACTATTTTCGCGATGATGTCTGTGTTTGTCGGTAGGTCTGTATGTGATAGGATTTTTACTTTCTCCATATGCAGTATAAAAGAAAATATTGTTTTTATGAACATGAAAAATGCGCAAAAGTTGAAATGATAGTGTTATCATATGACATATAATTTTATTCGCTGAAAATGTCTGGCGTAGCCCGGGCATCGCCGGATACTTTCAGCTATTGTGAGAATGTAAAAAAGAACACCTTAGGTTCAGGTTGTGTCCGTCCGTCCGTCTGTCCGCATGTTTATTCTCAGAAACTACTTGGCGGATGTTGATAAAATTTGGTATTTAGGACATAATAGGGGCATAGAAGCTAATAAAATTATATAAATGGTTTTCGTAACCTAATCGGAAGTGCCACTTTACTGACAAAAAATGAACCATTCTTTATATTTCGTACAATATTACTTATAATAAAAACGTCTTCAAATAAAATTGTAGAACTAGTAAAATAGCATATATTTTCTTTGTTACATTTTTATCGAGGGAGTAACCGATTTCAAGAAAATCAAACGAGAAAATCGTAAATCATTTTGAACTTTGAAATTTTCGTGCACTCTGAAGTAAACCATATCTGCTGTAAATACCTAATTAGTTTTATTTTCCTTCGTGCCCATGCAACATTTGAATGAATATATCTTACCTTTCCCGTCTCTATAGTATTATATATATTATGCATAACATAATATTTTGAACTCGTTTCTCTAAGTGGATTCTATAAATGAAACAGACGTGTTACTATAATTTTTCATCGCTATAATATTATTTCATATTTTTTATTAAAACGGGTGTAATTGATACACTTCCAACATGATTCGGGGGGTAAGACGCGTGTTTACAGAATTTTCAGTGACAGCATTACAATATGATATTGATTATTAATACTACTGAGGAGAAAATATTTTCCTTTCGCAAAATAATATCGATTTACACAAATGACTGTAAGAGATATAAAAACTCCTTTGTCAACTATCACATTGAATGCATGAAAATGTGTATACGGTGAAAATTATTCGTAGCCTGAATTCCGTTTTTTTACGCGACAAGGGAAGAATGTATAATCTCCTATTATTTCCCACAGGAATAATTTTCCACGAAAGAGGAAGATTCTTTTAGTGAAATACAGAAAAATGTTAAGGGAGCGAGGATGATAATATTTCCATTAAGGTCTGACAACACAGATAATAATGTAATATGACCGGCCCCCAAACATGCTCCTCTTGAAGAAACACGATCATTTCAGTTTAAGGCCACCTAATAATGCGGCTGTCCTAATGGTTAGAAGGTACCACAAGCGTTCAATTAGTTTTCGTATGCACTGTGTCAAGTGAAGAGAAATGGTGGCGGTGGCGAAGTGGTTGGCCTTCCGCGAATTGAATTCGGCAGAGGTCGGATTTTTCAACTTGTGATCGTCTAATCCCCTTCTTGTGTGCTCTAAGAAGAACACGCAAGTCAGCGCTCCGTCTTTCAGAAATGACGTTAAGCAGTTGCCTCCTCGATGCTGTTCGTTACGAGTAAGCTAATGCTAGCACCGGAATTCCGTTCTCTCATGTGAGTGTGTCTGGTGTGTAAGAAGATATGGCAGTATTAATCCAGAAGGTTGATTAGCTATAAATACGCACAATCAAACGAACATCAATTGAACAGAAAATTCACCCCACTCTTCAAGAGGACATTTCTCCTGTTTCGTGTTATGAACATCAAGTGTCTAATTATCGTTAATCGTGAACGTTTAAAGATACATAAATTCAGTCGTAACACATGCAGACATATGGGACGGACTGAAATTCACCTTAGAGGCATGCATCTCTCGACGGGACAAAACAAAACATTACCACAAATCACATTTCCTGAGACCTCGAAAGTTTTCTGGACGTTATCACCCTTACTAAAAGTCTGCAGGTTCTTAGGAATAGTTCCATTCCCACTAGAAATTTCACGTGTCACTGAAAGTAACAATTATACCCAATAACCTACCTCCATGCCAAATGCACTGAAGCACTTCCAGAAGTACTTTTTGATTTACAATATATGTATATCTTATATATGTTAGAAACAGCTATTTATAATGATAAATGAATTTAAATTCATCGCCGTTTGAAGAGACATGAAACACGTCTTTGGCCGAATTCGTAGAGAATAATGTGGAACAATCGATTAGTAGAAAAACGATCGGAGTAAGGCAAATATTTTTATCGATGATATGTCGCTGAGGAATTTTATGAATGACTATAGGATCTGTTGTACATGAAAGAGTAATTTTATGTTTAAACAATAAGAAAACGCAGCCGCGACATGAAATGTTTCTTGTTTGTGTTTTCCGCATAAATTTCATTTATCAGCATTATTTGATATACGCGATATGAACACGTTTTTTTTAACATTTCGCAGGTTATAGTCAACAAATTTTCTTCCTTTAGAAAATTTTTTCGATTGTGTTATTTTTTCGTTCATCGAGTACAAAATGAAAATTTCATATTTCAATATGTGACGAGTTGTAAAATCGATTCATCCTGTTAAAAAAAATATACATTTTTTAATATAGGAAGGCAGACTTTCGACAAAGAATACATCGTAACTCGTAAGAATTAATAATTATAAACAAAATGAAATTTTAATGCTCCAGAAAAGAAATTTGATAATGCTACGGATCACGCGGATGAAGGCTGCCATACGTGTTCAATGAGTTTTCACAATAACTCTGCCTTTAGAACCGGATATTTGCGAGGGAGTCGTTTCAACCCCTCAAAAGACGGGGCAGGTTAACATTTCCTTAGTATCTGTGCTCGTCAGTTGGTGCTAGAGATCCCGAAATATACAATGTTATATAACAAAAATTCATTATTAACTAGTCTCGAAAAACTCTCTGACTATTCAATTAAGTCTAGAATTCAGTATCGAACCATGAATTACTCTAGACCTAGACCGTGCAAAAATATCAAGGAGGAATTCTCGCGTCGAAACTACTCGAAAGCGTGTTACGAAGGCGTATTTTTGGCGTCCGCTCCTATACTGAAAGTATACAGGATTTTCGGTCTAGCACCTTTCCCATTGGAGCGTGGGCAAGACGGCGAAAATGATGCCTCCAATAGTGTTCTCAGTTACAGCGTTTCGGTTTACTTGGTGGTTATCTTCGCTATGCTGTGGGACCTGAACGACAAAAATACAGTTATTGAAGAAAGAAACCTAGGAGCATTCCTGATTAGATATGGGAAAATGGCTTCGTACGTCATCTCAATGAGCAGCTGTTTGGTTCTGTTTCTTCGTCGATCCAAAGTTCACCGCCTGCTGACAGATTTGGTCAAATTTGACGAGAGGCTCGGCGAACTCGATATCCGTATCGACTGGTATAGGTTTCGCAAGAACATCAGAAGACAAATGTACGGCATTATGCTTTTCATTCTGGTGAATGTTAGTCTGGTTCATTTTGACGACCCAATGATATTGAAGAGTAATGGAATTCCTCAATTCATCGCACTCTTTTACTCGGCCATCAGTAAGTTCTTAAAAAAAATACAGAGCTACAATGTTTTGAAGCACATTAACTTGAAAATGGCGTGTTTGAATGATGAAATCCGTCAGAGCTGCTCGACTGAATCCTTCTCAGGTATGCCTTCGAGTGGATCGAGAATTTCGCCTGCAAAGCGATGTAAGCTGTGGACATCCCTCAACCGAGACCTGTACAGGTTCAGCGTGGCCGTTAACAACATCTTCGGAAGCATAATCTTGTTCAACGTGATGTTCAATTTGGTCGACACAGTAATAGGACTTTTCTTCTTTGTCTCCGCGTTGATGATGGTTGAAGAAAAAATTACCCACATTCCTGAAAGGATCATTCCCCTATTTTGTGTAGTCTGCGAAATTTTCGGTGTTGTACTCATTGCGCAGTCCGGCCAATCGGCATCTGATAAGGTGAATGCATTTTAATTAACATTCTTGAAAGTCATTTTTGTCTCAACATCCTTGGAATAATTTAAAATAAAAGTAAAAAAACTTCTACGAATCAATTGGATAAAATTAATTGTTATATTGTTGTAATTTTGTAGTTTGAAAATAAATTGATTAGTACATATTTTAATCGATAGAAATTTTTTTATGCTATGTAATTCAGATTCCATCACTTTTACTTTAATCATATAAATATATATATGTGTGTATGAATCGTTGTAACTACATTTATTCCATCACATAGAGACTTTATAAAGTTATCAATTGAGCGATACCGCATTAATATTAGAGTAAAATACGATATTAATCGATCTCAGCTAAGAACATCTAAAATATTTTCGACGCAGAAATAAGACGAATAAACTTACGTAGTCATTTTTATTCCTTGTCATTGGCTATGTAATGATATCATGTGATAACGACCTTTATGCCTTTATTCTATAATTGCCGGTATCTGCATCAGGACTATTGAGAATAGTTACTTCAACCTGCCAATTAGGAGTAATTCCCAATACCCGACAAGACTTGTGGTTTTTTTTCCTATCTCAAACTAAGGTATACAAAGCAGCGCGACTGTCAGAATAATTTTTGAACTACTAATAACTTGCTATTTCATGTAGTTGAACATAAAATAAATACAAAATAAAAATTTAATGGTATTTGTTCATCTTCGAAGCGTCTCCATGAGATCTAGGTCGGACAGTGCTAATTACAGTCACAAAGATCCAAAATTGTGTTAGCTAAACAATGTAAACTGTAAAAGTCCCGCTACCTTGATCTCTACAAGCTCAGCTTTGCCATGAACATGATCGTTAGAAGTGTAATGTTACTAAACGCGAGGTGTACTGTAATCGATGAAAATGGTGCTATTCTTCCTTGGTATTTGGTGTTCCATACTTTTCAAATATTTTGAAATGATTTTGGAGATTTTATTGGTCTGTCATCAAAGAGTTTGGAGTGGTTGCCATCGTGCATCCGTGCTACTCCGCATCTAATGAGGTGAATGGCATATACATCATCATTCATCATCATGCTGCTGTCCGAAGACAGGTTTTAGCTGAATCCCTACCTCCATCTCTCTCTCTCTCTTCCTAGAAGCCTCTTTTATACATCTATATGTTTTATATTCCTTCCTTATATTCTCTAATATTCCTATTCTTTTTCTCCCTCTTCCTCCCTCTACGCTAATTTTGGCTTCTTAGATCGTCCTTTGTAAACAATGTCTTCTCAGTATGTGCCCTATCCAATTTGATTTTCTTTTCCTGATTGTTTTTATGAGTATCCTTTCTTCTCCCACGATTTCTAATATTTCGTATCTCTTCCTCTCTGTCCATTTCACTTTCATCATCCTCCTCGATATCCACATCACAAGACTTTCTAAATATTTTTCCTCCTTTCTTCTTACCATCCACGTCTCTGCTTCATAAAAAGCTATGCTCCATATGTAGCATTTCGCTAATTTCTTCCTTGTTGCTAAATTTATTTTCTTGCTTGTGAGAAGCTCTTTCTTCTCCATAAATGCTGCTTTTACCATTGCAATCCTACTTCTGATGTCCTGAGTACTACTTACATCTTGCGCTAAAATACTGCTAAGATATTTAAAACTACTTACTTGTTCAATTTTTCGCCATTCACCATTGTATTTAATTCTTTATGTTTCTTGAAACCACCATGACTTTCGTTTTTTCGGCATTGATCTTCATTCCATATTGTTAGCCAACCTCCACTACTCTGTCTGTCATCCTTTGAATTTCTTTCTCGTCTTCTGCTATTAATCCCTTACCATCTGCGTATTTAATGGTGGTAATATTTTTACCTCCTATCTTAAATCCATTCTCTTTCATCAACGCTTCTTCTGTTATTGTTTCTGCATGATTATTAAATATCGCTGGTGAAATAGAACATCCTTGCTTCACTCCCACCCAATCGTAGTACTTACTGTTTCTTCTCCGTCAACCCTTAATCTAATCTTTTATCTTTCCAATCTATTACTATTTCATTTAAAATACCAAACATTTTATCCCATATCAAAAGCTTTCTCCCAATCTACGAAACAAAAATACATACCTTTATTAAATTCTACCGCTCTTTCTATCATCACCCACATACATCCTATGGCATATCTAGTCCCTCTTCCTCTTTTGAATCCAAATTGATTATCTTGCAGCTCCTTTTCTATTTTACCTTCAATTCTTTTGGTTATTATTCTGGTTAGAACTTTAGCTGTATGAGAAATTTAACTAATAGTTTTGTTATCCTTACAACATTTTGCATTGTTCTTTTTCTCCAGTGGTACCATAACAACATCTAAAAATCTTCAGACCATATTACAGTGTCAAAACTTGTTTAAAGAATTTTATGAGTTGCTTAACTGCTTTCCACCCCAAAACCTTAAGAACGTCCACTGGTATATCATCACTCCCAACAGCCTTCCTTCTTTTCATGTCATCAATTGCTCTTTTAACGTCAGACTCGAGAATACTTGGTCCTAGCTGGTCTTTATCCACGTCCTCTTTTTCATTTAGTTCAATATTTTTTGGCTTTCCTTCTTTGTCATACAGCACCTCAATGTATTATTTGCAGACATTCCTTCCATTGTCTGGCTCCGAGACTATTTTACCACTATTTTTCATGATTCCTTTACGTCCTATCTTTCTTGCCTTTTTCTTGAATAGTTCCCTTGCTTTGCTATACATGAGGTCTGTTCTACAAATTATTTCACACTCGACAATTTCCTCGCATTTCTCATTTATCCACTGTACTTTGGCATTATCTGTTTCCCTTCTTAAAGCATTATTTAACTCCATGTACTTTCTTCGAAATTCTTAAGTGTTTATATTCTTCCACTTTCTCCGCTCTTAAATTCATTGCACCATGGCTGCTGTGACCCAGGTTTTTTTTGTGTCTTTCGCCCGTTATCTTTACTACCTTCTTTTCCATTACATCTTAAATGTTGCTATGGATGTATCTCCATTACTCAACTACATTTATCCTATTTTCTTCGGCTCTCTTCCCCAAACTTTCATCTAATTAAGGCATGATAACCACCTTGTTCTTAAAGAGTTACTCTAAGTTCCATTTCTTGTTAACCCTTATGTTTTTATTAACGCTCTTCAGTCTACATTGTCTGTTTTCTACCAAAAGGTTGTGGTCGTAATCGACATCTGCCCCTGGTAGAGGTTTCACATTTTTAATGCTATTTCTAAATCTTTCATTGAATAGTATGCAATCTATCTGGTATCGTCTCTGGTCTCCTGGGCTTCTCCATGTGTAAAGTCTCCGCTGGTGATGCTTAAACCATTTATTAGTTGCAATCAATCTATTTCTATGGCAGAATTCCACAAGTTTCTCCCCTCTTTCATTTCTCTTCCCTAGTCCATATTTTCCCTCTATGCTATCTTCCTGTCCCTCTCCGACTACACTATTCCAGTCCCCCATTACTATAATGATGATGCTATCTTTTCCCTCCATCTCCAATATCCCCGTAATTTGTCCATACATTTCGTATACTTCGTCGTCACACTTGAATTAGAAGCATTTCCACTGGCTCCATCTGAAGTTTTAAGGCTATTTATCTATCATTAACGGTCACTACCTTGCTAATTCTTTCAGCTATGTCTTTTCTCATTATAATTCCCACCCCCCTTTTCATTTTCTCTCCTCCCGAGTAAATCATCCTAAATTCGTCTGAATTTATCTCGCCTTGTCATTCCCACCGAACTTTACTAAGACCTACTATACCTACATTATTCCTTCTCATTTGCTTTTTTAAGTTCTCTAGTTTACCCCATGAATTCATACTCTTAACATTTCATGTGCCTATTCTTAATTTCTCACCACTTGCTTTCCTATTAATGTTATATTTCCTCAGTGCATCTCCTAGGGTAATCCCCACCCGGAAATCCGTTTGGGGGATCATTTTCCATCCGGAATATTTTTCCCCAGAAAGATCCATAGAGGTATTTGCAGATTTTCAGCATATCATGGGAAATATAATGAGGTAGCTTCCCCTTGCTTTCCTCATCGCAGTTTTACAAGTATGGTTACCCATCTGTATCTGTTCAGATCCACATGATCACTACCTAAAGAGGTACAGTGCAGGCTGCTGCCCTTGCACAGGGGGATGTAAAACCCCCAAGACTGCTTCTTAGTATGGCACTTCCCCTCAGACCTTTCCGTCTTGGATGGTCCTACCAGGAGAATTATCTCCTGCCGGCATAGCTCTTTGGTTTATAAGAGTACACAAACACTCCCACCTCTGTAAGGTTATGCAGGTACGTTGCTGCTGAAGTAGCACTCAATCTAGAGAAAATACGCTGTATCCTTGGAGTATAATTTCACATCAAATTCTACATGACTCAGCAGGCACAGCAAAGTCGATGTCACATTTAGAGGTCGAGTATTTCTTTAGATTGCTTTCTCGCAGTTTTTCTCGCTATGTCAAAATATAACATTTAACGTACAAAGGCACTCACACTTTCTTACATAGCATTTTTTCTGAAATGAAATTGAAATGTTAATGGTTATTTCTATGACGTCATTATCGTAAATAGGACAAAACAAGGATGGCAGCGTATAGCTATCATAATCTTCAAAACTTTTAAAATATTTCATGTTCGTGCGCCTTCGGATGTCGATATTAGTAAAGAAATTTGCTATCAGGTGAAGACTAACGATTCGAAGAATATACGCGGTCCACGAACTATGATAAAAAATAATGGAGTCACTAAACCCTAACCGTTATCGGATGGTAACATTTGTGTTTACTAAACTGCCGTTGATATTGCAGGATAATGAGTATTTGGAGTTGACACGAGACGACGATCTTAGATATTTACATTGAAATTGAAATTCTCGTGACCGATATACAAGATGCTAATTTGCATTAATCATCAAGATTAAGTTACTTAAAGGCGTGAATTAACCATAATTATATGTTTTTCATTGGTTGTCATAATAATCACATATGGCAAAATTTGTGAGGAAGGAGAAAAAATACAAGAAAATAAATATCGATTTGTTTTCGCACGATGAACTTTTTCAGGACCAAGTATTTTTTGTTAGTTGAATAGGTAAAATTTCAAGTTTAAATATTCTCAGATATATATATATATATATATATATATATATATATATATATATATATATATATATATATATATAATGCAGTGCTTAAAATATTTCATGCTGACTCACCAGTCAGGCAAATATCTCACTCGTCGGCTGAAAATCGCCAGCGCCCAAGATACCCCAAGGTCGGCCAGCAAAAAATCACATTCATTGCCAAAAATGAAATGTTAATTATTTACACTTTCGTTGACCTATACCTTTATTTTCATTTTTTCCAGATATGACTATCAATATTCAACAAAGTACATCACAGAAAATATATTTGTATGTTCATCAGTCTACATGACAACTAATATAAAAAACTCATACATATTATAAGTGACACAAGACCATGAGAAAGCAATAGTTTATATCTTCTTAGGTGTCAATATACCACTTCCAGAGGAATGGAATTTATGATCTTGAACCTGTCATACAGTTTTTGCTCTAAAATACCACTTGTTCATGGCGTTATCAGGCTTATAGGCTTGCACAGCGTTGAAAAATCCCCTGGATTTTCTTGTAGAAAGGGCTGTAGTTAGCTACTTCGTAACACCCTCAACATTCACTAAATTAAGTAGGTTGGCAATTTTTCCAAATATTTCACTTCAACAATAGGTATAACGTTCAATAATTGCAGATTGAACTGAAACTGCTCTATTGAATTTTTTACTCGTCAATTAAAAATTTTCACTCTTCACGCACGAGCAGCCGAGCACATTTTACAAACCCTACATATATTATAGCAGAAGCATTGTTGCATAAGCAGCAATGACGTCTAATATATGTTGCAGTTACCAAATGTTGCCTTTGACGAAATGTCTTAGCTGCCAAATATCCCAAATTGTATTATTGCGACACTTTTATAAAGTGTAAAAATAATAGAGAAGATGTAACTCCACCGAAGAACAAATAAATTTTGTCATCTTTTCCTGTGAGTAATATTTCGACGTTCTCGATTTATTTTTTCTCTACTGGAAAGTAATAAACGGGATGGGAAATTGGTGTCTTTCTTCGTTTATGCTGACAATTCGCAAACATCTGCGGAGAGAATCACTGACAAATTGCGGCTTGATTAAATCCGTATAAACGAAAATATATCGCATGCCACTACTATTTGCGATGTCCTGCTATTTCCTATATTCTAATTCTTGGTTGATATCTATCGATTTATTTGGATTAACAAATATGACATCGTTTATTTAATCCATAATTTCTCCTACACTGCCTTTAGCTTCACTTCCCAAAAAATCTTTTTTTTCACGGAGCTCGTATAATACTCGCCAAATTCCATCAAATATCCTAGGGAAAATCCACACCCAAGCCATTTGGTAATATTTCGATGTGGAAACTTACGAGTTTATCCATGGCTTTTATAATCCTTGCACCGAAATCGATTTCACCCGTTCTCATTGGTTCTAAAACTGTAGATATTAATTCAACAGCAGAATCTTAAATGCCGGGAGGTGATCTAATCGGTAAATTCTCTGGAATTTTGATGCGTAAATTAGCAAACATTTCTAATTTTTTCAAATCTTCAGGTATATCAATGCACTTGTAGAGAAAATAGATTAGTTGTAAAATAATATCGTCAAAACGAGCATTCAAATCTTGAGAATTCATACTGTTGATATATTGCAGCAAAGATTCGTAGTTTCCCGCTGGAGGTGCAATAAGCAATGAATCTGGTGGAATTTCAACATGGACGCCTATTAATTTATCCATCTCCTTAATCACCTTAGTTCCTAAAGACATCCTTGAGTTTAATTAAACATTCATCATTGATTTCGAATCTAAGACTAAGTCCTATAACTTCTCAGAGTCATTTTCATCGCATTTCAGCCAAGTTCTTTTCTTTTCAGTCGACAGCGATCGTAACATATCCTCTAATGAGTTGTAAGATCCAGGATGGGTTCTAACGGGTAAATCGCCAGGAATTTCAATATGAATTTTATGTTTAGGACAAGCGATATATTCCTTCAATGCATTCAACGCACGTTTTTTCATATCAGAAGGTAACGAGTCATGTATAGGTTTCATAGATTTATAAGTTCCTGGAGCTATCGTGATCTGTGTACTATCTACCATTTCAATATTGAATTGTCGTCTATCCCTATCCATCTCCTCCCCATAGATCCGGTTATCACGAATCTTTGGATATGAAAATTCGGACAAACCCACTCTCCATTCTCCGCTTCCTAAATCCACTCGTTGAGATAATTTTGTCTAAAAATAAGCTATTATATTATCTTAGAAATACTCGCGAGAGCTATTGCTAAGGAGGGTGAGTTGCAAAGCTTTCCACAATTTATCTGCGGTGGAAAAACTTGCACGATTTTCAGGATCGTCGTAAATACTTTCAATTACTTTATCTGTGTCCACGGTGTCTTTGGTTTTCAAACCCGAGATCCTCGCCGCGGTAAGCTTCTTTCCCGATTTGTTGTTTTTTTTTACTTAACGCTTCTGCGCGGCTTAATCTCTCCATCATACCTTCCCATGATTTATCTAACGCTGCACTATCGAATTTTATGCGCTTGGTTAGAGATTCTAAACTCTTACCGAGAGGTTTCTTCACCGCTGGTCTCCTAACTCTTTTTTCTTTCACGATCGGGATACTAATGGGCTTTATCTTCTCTGCCGCAACGTTTAAATAAGTATCCAACGTACGCTTGTATAGATGCCATTTATCTACATCACCCAGATCTTTCATGTTTAAGACCTTCTGCATTTCTTCGTCTAATTTAGGATATTTGTCCTTTCGATCGTTCTCTATCGAATAGGTCGATGAGTAACATCTTTTTGAGGCTCATTTGTTTATCAGACTGCCTATAATTTTGATGAAAATGGAACCGATGAGCATGGGAAGGAAACCACCTTTTTTAATTAATAATCTCCGCTTCTGTTTCAAGGACCATTTCTCATCACCGAGCGCTCTCAGCGTTTTACAATGATTCCTTAGATTTTTCTTTAAGGTAGCGCTTATTTTATGATTCTCGTTCAATGTGTTCAAGCAGCACTTGCACAACACTTTGATTACTTCTTCGTCAACGTTTTTCAAAATCGCGTCACGCAATTTTGGCTTGGCGTTTTTCAAGACGTGTAGCAAATGTTCATTAGATCTCAACCTTTTCATCATCAATCAGATGCGACGGTGCATAAACGAAGGTATTCTCATCCGAGAATATACGTACTGAATCTCAAACGATCGTCCGTCTCTTGTGGTAGATTCAGCACTAAATAAGTGTAAGGTTCCCAAGTCGCTTCTTTATATTCCCTTGTCAACTCGAGAGAATTTTCCGGATAAACCTGTTTCGCCAAATTTCCGAATTGTAGTTTGTCGCGAGGATTACGAAACGCTACGATATATTTAGCGTTGAGAGAAATCTTCCTCGCCTGAGGGCTCTGATAGAGAACGTTCTGTGTAATGAGAATCATTGAGATATTAAAATGATGAGATCCTCTGGTAAATATTTCGTTGACCTGTTTAGTGTACGAGTCGTGCATTAAATCGTCGATTATGTATAAGGTTGGAATTCTACTCGGGTTATCGAAAGAATGGACGTGATTTTCGAGTTCTAATCCTTTCAAATGAGGTTCACTTCCGGGACTGCATAACCACACAATGCGATCTATTTCACCTTCAACTAAATAGTCAAGGTGTTCCGGAAACTTTAAAACAAAACGAGTTTTACCAGAACATGAAACACCGACGCAGATGCAAATAAAGGGATGTGTCCACCTTAACGTCATGGTTAAGAGTGGAGGTTATTTTTAAATTTAAGCAATATAAATAAGAAAATTCAAGTATGCTCATCATCGGACATAAAGGCACCTCCTTAAGTTCTCTTCCTAGGACTTTTGTAGTGGCTCCATGCAAGAGTGTTTATGCCATCCTCGCATATGTAGCGCTTAACATCCATAGCTTTCAACGCTACTTTATTCATCTCTACAGTGAATAATTCATGTCTCGTTCTTCTTATAACCACCATCTTCCTAAATTCTGTCGAGTTTTCTCTTAAAGAATTTACACAATCTTCAAAACTTAAGCTTTTATTAATTACAACTTTAGTGATCCATTTTGCCTTCTTTTTATCTTTCTCTCCTTTTATCCTATACAAATAATCTGGATTTTGTACTGGCCACAGCACTGCTACCGCATTGATCAAAGTCACAGATGATATTCGGGAGAATTTCGATAACAAAAACCTATAATTCTCGCACTATTGGATTTCTCTAAAGCGTTTGACTCCATTGACAGCGGAATATTACTTGCCAAACTTGCTAAAATGAACTTTTCCCTTAGCTCTTTGAAATGGATAAAATCTTATTTTCAGAATCGCTACCAAATGGTATCAATCTCTGATAAAAGTTCATCGTGGAAAAATGTCTCCCGTGGTTGTCCCCAAGGATCTACATTAGGACCCTTATTCTTCGCCTTATATATAAACGATATCTCTAACTCAATTCATCACTGCCAGTACCACCTTTATGCTGACGATCTGCAAATATACATAGGAACTCAAATATCTCATATCAATAACAGAATTGATTGCATGAATAGGGATATAAGATCGCTCACGACCTGGAGTGCTTGTAATGGCTTAATGTTAAACCCCTTAAAATCTCAATCAATAATTTTCTGCTATCCTAAACTACTCGACAAATTACAAAAGTCAAATATAGACCCAGTATTAATTAACTCCACTCCTGTACAGTTTTCCAAGTCAGTAAAAAACCTTGGTGTTATTATGAATGATACACTCTGCTGGTCTAAACATGTAAACGAAATTTGCCGAAAAATCAACTACTCACTTTATTCACTTAGGCTACTTAAAAACATTCTTCCAGTAAAACTAAAAATTTTACTTGTAAATTTGCTTGTAATTCCTCATTTCGATTATTGTGATTCCGTTTTTCTAGATCTAAAACAAGATTTGTTACAAAAGCTCCAGAGGACTTATAACTCTTGTGTTAGATACATTTTTAATATGAGCAAAAGTTGCCATATAACAAACGCATTCAAAGAATTGGGCTGGCTGTTCTTGGAAGAACGTAGGAAGATGCATATCCTAACGCAACTAAGAAGTATCCTCACCTCTTCCTCGCCTAAATACCTAAGATACAACTGCAAACCCCTTAATTCTGGCCACTCCCTGAACACCCAAGGATCATCCAAACTACTTATTCCCACTCATCGTAGCAGTTTCTATAATAAATCCTTCACCGTTACCGCCTGCAATCTTTGGAACTCTCTCCCCTTTCACTTTTACTCTATCAATAGTATTAACCAATTTAAGAATCATTGTGCTAAATACTTAGCCAGCATTAGGTCCTCATGAAAATGTAATACTTTCCTCTGTATTTTTCCTTCTATCCTTCATTTAAATATCAGCACATCACTATATCCATCAGCAAACAGGGCAGTGATGATGATTTTTATTATTTGACTTTGTGTATATTTGTGCTGTACTATTCTTATTTTTTTATTATTTATGAATACCTTGAAATGATTTTCATTTCTCTATATTGATTTGTATTGAATTCTGTACATTTAAATTTATCATAATGGTTAGGTGGAAGAAGGGGCCATATGGCCTCATCCTCGCCGTATTAAGAAATAAATAAATATAATTTGCTTCTCAATTCTACAAAGTGCGTAAAAATACGCTCATTCCATTCATCCTTCATTTTTCCGATAACTTTTTTATTTTTGTTTGAAAAGCATTGATGATCCTATGGAAAGTAGGAGGTATTGTAAAAGTCCAATTCGGTCGATATGTCCTCGTAAAAGTCATCGTTCTTTATTTCATATATTAAACTGTCAGGATCCATGTAGTATAGCTTCAAGCGGTCACCATATTTAGGCTTCATTCTTCCGTAGTGAAAGTCATACATTAAAGTTTTGCTTAAATCTAGAACACATAAACCTATGTAAATAGCTTTAACCATTTTAATTGGGGATTTCCCCAAATGAACCGCGTCTAAATTTTCATTAAAGATCGTTCGATCGAGGAAAGTGCATTTTGTAATTAATTCATCCAACCTCTTTTCGTTGGAAAGCAATTCCAAATTTATTCTCGTGCGAACGTTCTCCATAGTTTTACCAAAAACCGCGTTATTCATTAATTTATAAAAATCCTTTTCAAATTCATTCGCGGCAATTTTCCAACCTTCTGTATCCAAGTCGATGTAATACTTTAACCATGGAGATTGGTTAAATTTAATGACTCGGCGAATGGTCTTAAGTCTTAATCCGAAAGATAGATAAAAATCCGTTCCGTAGAAGTTGAGAACGGACATGCGGACGGACGGACAAACCGACGCTATTAGGCGTTTATGCTGGAAGCGAAACGCCTAAAAATGATTTCGTCGTCTTCTTCGGTGGGTGAGAAAGCGGAAATTTAATGCTATTCTTAACAAACTTTCAAAGTACCTAGAATTTTGTCATTTGGCTCGAATGTTTGATTCTTAAAGGAAAAACAATTTACGAAATAAAATTTTCAAAATCGACCCGGGTTCGATTCCTGAGAATGATTTCAATTCCCCATAAGATAGCATGGAAAAATAGATATTTCGACCTCCAAGCTTATTTTCTTTTGCTTCTTAAAATTCACATATTTGACCTTCGATCTCCAGACTAGGACTGCATTAAAGGAAAATTGCAATAGCTTCTTATTCTTATCGTCTTTTATCGCCTTCGAATCGAAATCTCTCGAATTTAACGTTGTAATATCTTATTTTGACAAAATTTAGCGTTCTTAAGCAGGAGTCGCCTTGACAACCGATTGCATTGTAGTACTCGAAATCCTATTACTCCCACATATGTATATGTTTTGAGGTCCCCTGAACACATTTTGATTGTTTTCGCGATGATGTCTGTATGTGATAGGATATTAACTTTCTCCATATACAGTATAGCAGAATGTATTGGTTTTATGAACATAAAAAAATGCGCAAAAGTTGAAATGATTGAAATAATTTTATTCGCCGAAGACGTCTTGCGTAGGCCGGGCATCGCCGGATACTTTCAGCTAGTATGAAAATGTAAAACCAACGCCTTATGGTCAGGGTGTGTCCGTCCGTCCGTATGTTTCTTCTCAGAAATTACTGGGCGGATATTGATAAAATTTGGTATTTAGGACAGAGTAGGGGCAAATAAACTAATAAAATGGTTTACGTAGCCTGATCGGGAGTTCCACTTTAATGGTGAGAAAAAATGGACCTCTCTTTATATATCGTAAAATATTACTTATAATTAAAACGTCTTCAAATAAAATTGTAGAGCTAGTGAAATAGCACATGTTTTTCAAATTACATTTTTATCGAGGGAGTAGCTGATTTCAAGAAAATCAAACGAAAAAGTCGTAAATCATTTTGAACTCAGAAATTTTCGTGACAACTGAAGTAAACCTGTTGTAAATACCTAATTACTTTTATTTCCTTTCGTGCGCATCCAACATTTGAATGAATATATCTTACTTTTCTATTCTCTATAGTATTATACATATTATGCATAACATAATATTTTGAACTCGTTTCTCCAAATTGATTCAAGTTAAAAAAAGAAACATACTTGTTACTATAATTTTTCATAATTTCAGGCATTCAAGTGGTTGTTCGAAATGAATGAATTAATTTCATATTTTGCTTTTGTGTTTAGTTTTTCGTGGTAATGTTTCTATTTTATAGGTCTAAGTTTAAAATGGAAAAAAATTATTTAAGAATGAAAAGCTTTTAATTAAATTTGAGATTTTATTTCTTGGTATCCTTTACTCTTGAGTATGTGATAAATATATATAATGTTCCAAATCAGTTAGGAGCCCACTTTGTATATTGAAGATTGTTTACGCTACTGGGTCAAAAGAAAGGAATCAAGCAAACAATTTGGTTGATAATAAAGTTTTGAATCAATTTTCCACCTACAGTGACACCGAAAATGTGCGTCTCTCGAGTTCCATCTTATGTAGCATAATAAAGTGATATTCAAATGATTCGTCGCAGGCACGTAGTCCTTTTAATAGGAAAATAAGATGAACAAAGAAGTGATGCTCAAGTACGTAAAAATAAACATCTCTATAATATTATTTCATATTTTTTATTAAAACGGGTGTAATTGACACACTTCCAACATGATTCGGGGGATAAGAAGCGTGTTTACATAATTTTCAGTGACAGACTTACAATATGAAATTAATTATTAATACTGTTGAGGAGAAAAAATTTGCCTTTCGCGAAATAATATCGATTTACACACATGACTGTAAGAGATATAAAAACGCCTTTGTCGACTATCACATTGAATGCATGAAAATGTGTGTACGGTGAAAATTATTCGTTGCCTGAATTCGATTTTCTTTTACGCGAAAAGGGAAGAATGTATGATTTCCCACACGAATAAGAGGGAAATTTTTTAGTGAAATCCAGATAACCATAAGGGAGTGACGATGAATATATTTTCATGAAGCTTTGGCAACACAGAAAATAATGTAATTTGATCGGCAGCCAAACATGTTTCTCTTGAAAAAACACGTTCATTTCAGTTTAAGGCCACCTAATATTGCGGCTGACCTAATGGTTAGAGGGTACCACAAGCGTTCAATAAGTTTTCGTATGTATTGTGTCAAGTGAAGAGAAGGGGTGGCGGTGGCGGAGTGGTTGGCCTTCCGCGAATTTCATTCGGCAGAGGTCGGATTTTCCGTGTGATCGTCTAATCCACTCTTGTGTGCTCAAAGAAGACCGCGCAAGTCAGCGCTCCGTCCTTCGAAAATAACGTTAATCGGTTTCCTCCTCGGTACTGTTCGTTACGGAGTAAGCTAATGCTAGTACCGGAATTCCGTTCTCTCTTGTAAGTGTGTCTGGTGTGTAAGAATATATGGCAGTATTAATCCAGAAGGTTGATTAGCTATAAATACGCACAATCAAACGAACATCAATGGAACAGAAAATTCTCCCCATTCTTCAAGACGACATTTCTCCTGTTTCGTGTTATGCACTTCTAGTGTCTAATTATTGTTAATCGTGAACGTTTAAAGATACATAAATTCAATCGTAACACATGCAGACATATCGGACGGACTGAAATTCACCTTAGAGGCATGCATCTCACGAGGGGACAAAGTAAAACCTTACCAGAAATCACATTTCCTGACACCTCGAAAGTTTTCTGACGTTATCACCATTGCTAAAAGTGTGCAGGTTCTTAGGACTAGCTCCATTCCCACTAGAAATTTCACGTGACGCTGAAAGCAATAATTCCCAAAAAGCTGTAAACTACAGCGCTGCCTTTATGTTCATGGCAATCTGCGCTATGTTGTGGGACACAAAATGCTCTTTAGTAGATATGAATAAATTGGACCATGAAACGTCCTTGACGGTTTATTGGTTAGTGGTGCCATACTTGATCGCAACGTATTGCTGGTTAGTTACACTTATTCGCCGATCCATGTTATACGGTGTCTTGCTCGATTTGGCGAAATTGGGCGGACGGCTTGCCAATCTGAATATCTGTATCGACCCGCATAGTTTTCTCAAGATTGTAAGAAGAATAATGCTCGGATCCAGTATTTTTTGTTTATTGTTTCTTTTCACAGAAGTACTTTATGTTTTACAATGTATGTACATCTTATATGTGTTAGAAGCAGCTATTTATAATGAAAAATGAATTTAAATTCATCGCCGTTTGAATAGACACAAAACACGTCTCTGGCAGAATTCGTAGACAATAATGACGTATTTTCGTGGGTAACAATCGATTTGTAGAAAAACGATCGGAGTAAGCCAAATATTTTTATCGATGATATGTCGCTGGTTAGTCTTATGGATCACTATAGGACCTGCTGTACATGAAAGAGTAATTTTATGTTTAAAAAATAAGAAAACGCAGCCGCGACATGAAATGTTTCTTGTGTGTGTTTTCCTCATAAATTTCATTTAACAGCATTATTTGATATACGCGATATGAACCCCCGTTTTTAAACATTTAGCAGGTTATACTTTCCAACCTTTATTCCTATAGAACAATTTTTCTATTGTGTTATTTTTTCTTTCATCGAGTACAAAATGACAATTTCACATGTAGTTCTAACGTTTTCTGTATTGATCAAGAGGCCAAAGTTAAATATGCGACGAGCTGTAGAATTGATTCATCCTGTTAAAAAATGATAAATTTTGTATTGCAGGAAGGCAGCCATTGGACTAAGGCTACATCGTGACTCGTAAGAATTAATAAAAAACAAACAAAATGAAATTTTAATGCGCCAGGCAAGGAATTCAATAATGCTACCGATCACGCGGAAGAAGGCTGGCATGCGAGTTCAATGAGTTTCCCCAATAACTCAGCCTTTAGGACCGGACATTTGCGAGGAAGTCGTTTCAACCCTCAAAAGTCGAGGCAGATTAACATTTCCTTAGTACCTGTGCTCGTCGTTTGGTGCTACAGATATACTGTTATAAAACACAAATTCATTATTAACTATTCATGAAAACGTACTGACTATTCAATTGAGTCTAGAATTCAGTATTAAACCATGAATTACTCTAAAACTAGACCATGCAAAAATATCGCGGAGGAACTCTCGCGTAGAAACTGCTCGAAAGCGTGTCACGATGGCTTATTTTTGGCGTCCGCGCCCATACTGAAGGTATACCGGATTTTCGGTCTAGCACCTTTCCCATTGGAGCGCGGGAGAGACGGCGAGAATGATGCCTCCAATCGTGTTCTCAGTTACAGCGTTTCGGTTTACTTGGTGGTTATCTTCGCTATGCTGTGGGACCTGAGCCACCTAAATGTAGTCATTGAAGAAAGAATCTTAGAAGAATTCTTGATTAGATATTTTAAAATGTCTTCGTACGGCATCTCAATGTGCAACTGTTTGGTTCTGTTTCTACGTCGATCCAAAGTTCACCGCCTGCTGACAGATTTAGTCAAATTTGACGAGAGGCTCGGCGATCTCGATATCCGTGTCGACTGGTATAGGTTTCGCAAGAACATCAGAAGACAAATATACGGCATTATGCTTTTCATTCTGTTCAAATTTAGTCTGATTCATTTTGACGACCCAATGATATTGAAGAGTAACGGAATTTTTCAATTCATCGCTCTCTTTTACTCGGCCATCAGTATGTTCTTGCAGGATATTCTGAGCTACAATGTTTTGACACACATTAACTTGAGAATGGCGTGTTTGAATGATGAAATCCGTCGGAGCTGCTCTACTGGATCCTTCTCAGGTATGCCTTCGAGTGGATCGGGAATTTCGCCTGCAAAGCGATGTAAGCTGTGGACATCCCTCAACCGAGACCTGTACAGGTTCAGCGTGGCCGTGAACAAGATCTTCGGAAGCATAATCTTGTTCAACGTGATGTTCAATTTGGTCGACACAGTAATAGGACTTTTCTTCTTTGTCTCCGCGTTGATGATGGTTGAAGAAAAAATTGCCCACATTCCTGAAAGGATCATTCCCCTATTTTGTGTAGTCTGCGAAATTTTCGATGTTGTTCTCATCGCACAGTCGTGCCAATCGGCATCTGATAAGGTGAATGCATTTTACTTAACATTTTTGAAAGTCATTTTTATCTAAACATCCTTGGAATAATTTAACAGTTGATTTTTGGTTAAAATACAACAGAACAATTTCTAAGATTCAATTGGATAAAATTTATGTTTATATTGTTGTAATTTTTTCATATATAAAATAATTTGATTAATACACATTTTAATCGATATAAATTTTATGATGCTATTTATGTCCATCACTTTTAATTTTATCATATGTGTGTGTGTGTGTGTGTGTGTGTGTGTGTGTGTGTAGTTGCAAATACACCTATTCCATCCCATAGAGACTTTAAAAAGTTATCATTTGAGCGATGCCGCATTAATATTAGAGTAAAATACGATATTAATCGATCTCAGCTAAGAACAACTAAAACATTTTTGACGCAGAAAGAAGACGAATAAACTTACGTAGTCATTTTTATTCCTTGTCATTGGCCGTGAAATGATATCATGTGATAACGATCCTTATGCCTTTATTCTATAATTGCCGGTATCGGCACCAGGCCTATTGAGAATAGTCACTTCAATCTGCTAATGAGTAATTCCCAACATCCGACAAGACATTGGGTTTTTCTTTCCATTCTCAAACTAAGGTATACAAAGCAGCGACACTGTCAGTATAATTTCTGAACTGCTAATAAATTCCTATTTCATGTAGTTGGACATAAAATAAATACAAAATAAAAGCTTAATTGTATTTGTTCATCGTCGAAGCGTCTCCATAAGATATAGGTCGGACAGTGCTAATTACAATCACAAAGGTCCCAAATTGTGTCAGCTAAACGATGTAAACTGTGGAAGTCCCTCTATCTTGATCTCTACAAGCTCAGTTTTGCCGTGAACATGATCTTCGGAAGTGTAATGTTGCTCAACGCGAGGCGCACCGTGGTCGATGAAAAAGGGTGCTGTTCTTCCTCATGGTAGCCTTGGCATTTGGTGTTCCATACTTTTCCAATTTACTGAAATGATCTTGGAGATGTTTTTGGTCTGTCATCAAAGAGTTTGGAGTGGTTGCCATCGTGCATCCGTGCTAATCTGCATCTAATGAGGTGAATTGCATATACATCATCATTCATCATCATGCTCCTGTCCGAAGACAGGTTTTAGCTGAATCGCTGCCTCCATCTCTCTCTATCCCTAGAAGCTTTTATACATCTATAAGTATTATATCCCTGCTTTATATTCTCTAATATTCCTATTCTTTTTCTCCTTCTTCCTCTTCTTCCGCTAATTTTTCCTTCTAAGACAGTCCTTTGTAAACACTGTCTTCTCAATATGAGCCCTATCCAGTTTCATTTATTTCCCTGATTGTTTTTATTAGCATCCTTTCTTCTCCCATCATTTCTAATACTTCTTCGTTTCTCTTCCTCTCTGTCCATTTCACTTTAATCATCCTCCTACATATCCACATCCCAAAAAATTCTAAATGCTTTTCCTCCTTTCTCCTTACCCTCCACGTCTCTGCAACATAAGTAGTATTTCGCTAATTTCTTCCTTGTTTCTAAATTTATTTTCTTGCTTGTGAGAAGCCTCTTCTTCTCGTTAAATGCTGCTTTTGACATTGAAATCCTACTTCTGATGTCCTGTGTACTACTTCCATCCTGAGCTAAAATACTGCCAAGGTATTTAAAACTACTTATTTGTTCCAATTTTTGGCCATTTGCCATTATATTTAATTCTTTATGTTCCTTTGAAACCACCATGACTTTCGTTTTTTTCTATATTGATCATCATTTCATATTGTTGGCCAACCTCCACTAGTCTGTCTGTCATCCTCTGAAGCTCTTTCTCGTCTTCTGCTATTAATCCCTTACCATCTGCGTATTTAATGGTGGTAATACTTTCACCTCCTATCTTAAATCCATTCTCTTTCATCAACGCTTCTTCTGTTATTGTTTCTGCATGAATATTAAATATCGCTGGTGAAATAGAACATCCTTGCTTCACTCCCCACCCAATCGTAGTACTTTCTGTTTCTTCTCCTTCAACCCTGAATCTAATCTTTTGATCTAATTAAAGGTTTTTAAGCAGTCTTTTATCTTTCCAATCTATTACTATTTCATTTAAAATACCAAACATTTTATCCCATATCAAAAGCTTTCTCCCAATCTACAAACAAAAATACATATCTTTATTGACTTCTAGCGCCCTTTCTATCATCACCCACACACATCCTATAGCATCTCTAGTCCCTCTTCCTCTTCTGAAACTAAATTGATTATCTTGCAGCTCCTTTTCTATTTTACTTTCAATTCTTTTTGTTATTATTCTGGTTAGAACTTTAGCTGTATGAGAAATTAAACTAATAGTTCTGTAATCCTTACAACATTTTGCATTATTCTTTTTCTCCAGTGGTACCATAACAACATCTAAAAAATCTTTAGGCCATATGCCAATATCATAAACTTGATTAAAGAATTTTTTGAGTTGCTTAACTGCTTAAAACACCAAAACCTTAAGAATTTCATTTAACTTCGGACTCGAGAACACTTGGTCCTAGCTGTTCTTTATCCACATCCTCTTCTTTATTAAGTTCAATATTTCTTGGCTTTGATTCTTTGTCATACAGCACCTTAATGTATTCTTTCCAGACATTCTTTCCATTGTCTGGCTTCGAGACTATTTTACCACTTTTTTCATGATTCCTTTACATCCTATCTTTCTTGTATATTCTTGTATAGTTCCCTTGCTTTGCTGTACATGAGATCTGTTCTACAAATTCTTTCACACTCGACAATTTTCTCGCATTTATCATTTATCCATAGTTGCTTTACCTGTATCTTCCACTTTCTCCGCTCTTAAATTTTTTGCAGCATGACTGCTGTGACCCAGGTTTTTTTGTGTCTTTCGCCCGTTATCTTTTCTACCTTCTATTTTATTACACCTTTAATGTTGCTATGGATGTATCTCCATCCTCATCTACATTTTTCCTATTTTCTTCAGCTCTCTCCTCCAACCTTTCTTCTTACTAAGGCATGATAGCCATCTTGTTCTTAAAGAGTTACTCTAAGTTCCATTTCTTGTTAACTCTTATGTTTTTCTTAACGCTCTTCAGTCTACATTGTGTGTTTGCTACCAAAAGGTTGTGGTCGTAATCGAAATCTGCCCCTGGTAGAGGTTTCACATTTTTAATGCTATTTCTAAATCTTTCATTGAATAGTATGTAATCTATCTGGTATCGTCTCTGGTCTCCTGGGCTTCTCCATGTGTAAAGTCTCCCCTGGTGATGCTTAAACCATGTATTAGTTGCAATCAATCTATTTCTATGGCAGAATTCCACAAGTTTCTCCCCTCTTTCATTTCTCTTCCTTAGTCCATACTTCCCCACTATTTTATCTTCCTGTCCCTCTCCGACTACACTGTTTTAGTCTCCCATTATTATGGTGGTGATCCTTTTTTCCCTCTTCCTCCAATATCTCCGTAATCTGTTCATACATTTCATCTACTTCTTCGTCACCAGCATTAGTTGTTGGCATATACACTTGAATTATAAGCATTTCCAGTGGCTCCATCTGAAGTTTTAAGGCTATTCATCTATCATTAACGGTCACTACCTTGCTAATTCTTTCAGCTATCTCTCTTCTCATTATAATCCCCACTACCCTTTCCATTTTGTCTCTTCCCGAGTTAATCATCCTAAATTCGTCTGAATTTATCTCGCCTTCTCCTTCCCACCGAACTTCCCTAAGACCTACTATACCTACATTATTCCTTCTCATTTGCTTTTTTAAGTTCTCTAGTTTACCCCATGAATTCATAGTCCTAACATTCCATGTGCTTATTCTTAATTTTTTACTACTTGCTTCCTTCTTATTAATGTTACATTTCCTCTGTGCATCCCCTAGGGTAATCCCCACCCGGAAATCCGATTGGGGGACTATTTTCCCTCCGGAATATTTTACCCCAGAGAGATCCATGGAGGTATTTGCAGTTTTTAGCATATCATGGGAAATATAATGAGGTAGGTTCCCCTTGCTTTCCTCATCGCAGTTTCACAAGAGTGATGACCCATCTGTAGCTGTTCAGATCCACATAATAACTACCTACAGAGGTACTGTGCAGGCTGCTGCCCTGGCACAGGGGGATGTAAAACCCCCAAGACTGCTTCTTAGTCTGACACTTCCCCTCAGGCATTTCCGGCTTGGATGGTCCTACCTACCTACCTATCTCCCGACGGCATAGTTCCTTGGCTCATAAGAGTACACAAACTCTCCCACCTCTGTAAGGTTATGCAGTCCTTAGGGAGGGTAATACATAACATATTTTAATATCCTTATCTAGGTAAGTTGCTGATAAAAGTTCATAGTTTTTCATAAGGTTAACTTTTTATAAGATTTGATGATTATCATTTGACTTATCTGTTATTAAATGCATACCACATTGATTTTGAGGTTATTTTCACTCGACATTGGTCTAGTTATATGGAAATCCATCTTTTTCCATGATAAATCCCAATTCTTATTAGTTAATTGACGTGCAGAGTAGTTCTAATTAATATAATTAATTTCGTGAAAAAAGGCCGTTTCAAATATTTGTCAAAATATTGTGAACGGAGGGAGATTATAACAACAAACTGTTTTAATCAAGCTTTACATCTTAAGGAATTCGTATTTAAAAAAACATTCTATAAGAAAGTGTTGGACATCAACATTCTCAATACTTGTACTGAAGGTATTCCATGCTAAGTAGCTCTCAATCTAGAGAAAATACGCTGCATACTTGGAATATTATTTCAGCCCAAATTCAACATGACTCAGCAGACACAGCAAAGTCGATGTCACATTTAACGGTCGCGTATATCTTTTGATTGCCTTCTCGCAGTTTTTTTATATGTTAAAATATAACATTTAACGTGCAAAGGTACTCACCCTTTCTTGCAGAGCATTTCTTCTGAAATGAAATTGGAACGTTAGCGGTTACTTCTATTACGTCATTATCATAAATAGGACAAAACCAGGATGGCAGCCTAAAGCTATCATAATCTTCAAAATTTTTAAATAATTTCACGTTCGTGCGCCTTCGGATGTTGATATTAGTAAAGAAATTTGCTATCAGGTGAAGACTATCGATTCGAAGAATATACGCGGTCCACGAACTATGATAAAAAATAATGGAGTCACTAAATCCTAACCGATATCGGATGATAACATTCGTGTTTACTATACTGTCACTGATAATGAGTATTTGGAGTTGACACGAGACGACGATCTTAGATATTTATATTGAAATACCTGCTTATGATATTTGAGTTCAAATATATATATATATTAAGTTTCTGTGTGGTAGAACAATATTCCTAGGCCAATATTCAAAATGTTAATTTGGTTTAATCATCAAGAATCAGTTACTAAAAGGCGTGAATTAACTATAATTATATGTTTTTCATTGGTTGTCATAATGATCACGTATGGCAAAATTTGTGAGGAAGGAGAAACAATACAAGAAAATAAATATCAATTTGTGTTCGCACGATGAACTTTTTCTTGGCCAATTATTTTTTGTTAGTTGAATAGGTAAACTTTCAAGTGTAAATATTCTTAAATATTCTTAAATAAATATATATATATATATATATATATATATATATATATATATATATATATATATATATAATATATATATATAATACAGTGCTTAAAATATTTCATGCTGACTCTCCAGTCAGGCAAATATCTCACTCGTCTAGAATCCAGGCACTATACTTCCCATTTGATTTAGATGGGAAATCTGAAATCCATCGTGCTGGGAAATTTTCTCTTACACATTAAAATATCTTAGAATTGGAGCGAGTTTTGTACTTTTCTCTGTGGAAAGGAATAAAGAGTCTAATTTTTATCGTAGAATTTTGCTTATTGATTGTTTCATAGAATTTCGCGTAAAAACTGGCGTTTTTGCAGTTTTTATCACTCATTACGAGATTGTTGCCATAGCAACAACTATTTTTGGACTCTGATTCGGTACTACTTAAATGTGTTATTTTGCCGCATAAATACGCGTGATCAATTTACTAATCCGTTTGTATGTATTTGTAAATTTTTATAACATTTAGTTATAATATTTGGGAACACGAATAGATACATATTCGCGATGACTTTAAAGCTATTTAAGCCATTATAAGTATTAAATAAGTGATTAAATGGAAATTAGGCATCATATGTTCTGTTTGCATCATCTTGTTAACCTACGTATTCCCAGGTAATATACTTTTTGTACCGACTAATTACTGCTATTTCTTTAGACGAAGGACTACTATAAATTAACAATAATTACTAGTCTATGGAGTTCTTCTTTAGTGTTAGTATTATAATTATGTTAAAAAATACGGAAGTATCTATATTCGTAATTATTTGGCGGATATAAGTCTCATAACTTCTTACATGGAGTACTATTGCGGTAGGTTTTTAGATTCCATTCGTATAATTATTTATTATAAGTTCCGGAATCTATTTTATCTCTTTGTTGTACATTAAAAATTTGCTTGTAGCTTTTCGTGGTAATATTGAAATGGCCACTTGATTAATTTAATTTTTACCTTTAAGCTTTTAACAATCCAGACTTGGAAGAAGTAGAGTGAGAGTTTTAGAAATCATTCAATCGGTGATAATCGTGGATAAAATTCCGCTGAACATTGCGTTAAACGAGAACAATTTATACAGTAGAAAGAGATGATAATTAAATTAAAAATGTCGAAATATCCTGCATACAAAAGTAACAATAGTAATTTGGAAAAGTAATCTGCATGTCAATGAGACTCTATGGAGTATCAGGGCATCGAATCGGAACCGAACAGAAAAGCGAAAAAAAAGTCATTTTAGCTGGAGTGAAACTGAACCCGAACCGAAACCGAAAACCGTTATTTATTTCCATTTTCCATTTTTTCGGATCGCATAATCAGTGTTCCTTTTTCTTTAATATGAGTCTTTTTTTTTTAATCTCACTTTTCAACACCGAATAAGACAAAGGCAAATGGTTTTCTTGAGAATACATACTACTAATCTTTTGGAGAGATGCATCTTTGTGATAATATCTGTCGATTCAATGGTGAGATTTTCCATAGCCATCTCCATACATACAAAGAGGGTCAAGGATACGTCCTGCTGAGGTTTTCCAGAACTCTGTTAAACTAGGCTAGTGAAAATGAACTTATTGTTAGTAGTACTTTGAAGACAGCCGCTAATCATCTCGGTACCCTTCCCCTGAGCTTACCCCGTTAAGCGTTCCAGGTAAAAATGTTTAACGATTCTTAATTTGGATTTTGCTTCAAGTTTGAGGTAATTTTCCCCATAAACTTTCATTCCTTCTACATATGCATTGAACCCTTATATTCTGGTAGTCTTTCTCTCAAATTTATCCAGGAAGGATAGCTCCGCAGTCGTGCTTTTCAGCTATTGTTACTACTGTTTCCTTCGTTACAGGTTAGTAAATAGCCTCAGTGACAATTTATTGTTATGTGCGAATAACTATTTTTGTCTTCTTGACTTGCGATAGTGAAGACGTATTTGGTTTAGACAAAAAATTAAATTAATTAATAATAATTATTTTGGAGCTCTCGAGAAGTTCTCCGCAAAAATTTAACGTCGGAGAGAAAAAAATCGGTTCGAACCGGTTCAATGGTGCTTGCTGTAGCGAAACCGGAACCGAACCGTAATTTATTTTGTGTGAACGGGAACGAAAACCGAAGCGAAAAAATTTCGGTTCTATGCCCTGTGGAGTAATAATCGATGAATGAACATAAGGTTCAAGAGGTTATTACTGTTTATGTAGAGTCGAAACGCGTAATTTTATCGCAGCAATCTTTTAGTCGATTACAATGGGAAACGAAAAGTTTAGGTATTACAGGTATATGATTTGTTTATTTTGCATGGATGGCGTTCAAATTTCACGGAATCACACGTCTGCCTGTCCTCAATGCATTTGAAGAACGCTAGAGGCAGTATATTGGATCTACCATAATCCAAGGAAAGATTAGGAAACTATGTTTACTTCCAATCTCAAATTCTCATGTTCAATACCAGCTTTTATGTTTTCCCCATTAGAATGGCATGGGAAGGAGTACAGCGTATTTTTCATTTGCATCTTAAACTTTCGTATGATCACCGTAGAAACTCGGGAATTGAACCAAATACGCCTTTGATAAATAAGTTGATATATTCATTCCGTCGACTTTCGAAGAGGCATAACATCGATCCGAACATTTTGTTAACGCGAATATTTGAAATTTTTAGCTAAAAATTTCTTCGTTCACGGTTGGCACCGAATACGACAAAGTTTCCTGTAGTTTATTAATTCTTTTTGAGCTGATGAGCAACGAGTCTTACTTTTCTCTCCAAAATTCCATGGTCCGAGTACTGGTGCAATTTTTTCCTTCGTTTACGGGACTTGCTTTTTGAAAATTCTAGGATTTTAATCTCTGAATACATTTTTCATGTGTACCACACCTATCATATAAGATTTAGAGAGAAATATGATTTTATAGTTGATCTCAATAAAAAAATCTTCGTGTACATCGACGTAGAAAAGATACGCCATGGCACTTTTGAAAATCGAATTTATATCAAAGAAAGTTATAGTTGTAATTATATACTCTCGTTGGCAAATATTGTGCTTTCACGGAATATATTTTTTAATCGGTGCTTTGCAGATCATGTAAGAGCAAGGGAGAAGAAAGCGTCCATTCTTAATTGTTGCCTGCGCTAAAGATTTTAGTAGCATCCGATGTTATCAACATATGAACTTTCCCAGCATATTCTAGTAGATGAAATTAAGGCTCTTAGAATAAACACATGCCCTTCTACGATTAACTAAGCAGCCTAAAAATGAGAAAATGAAATAAAGAAACAGCAGCACTTGATTATACGAAGATACCCTGATATACGTGCAGAGCAATTTAGAAGACGATTAAGTTTTAAGGGAAACGTAATTAACGGCTTATCGAGATCAACATTGTAGCTTCATGTCGTCGAAGAAAACGTAAAATTTTCGTTTTCTAAATAAATGTGTAAAAAAACTGTTACGTTGTTACGTGCGAGAATTTTATTTTGAAAGAATTGAAAAAGAAGCCTGAAACCAATTTTCTATACCCAAGATAGTTTACTGACACGAAATCATAGGAATAGAGTTCCTTTGCTTCACAGAAACGAAGCATTTGATTTACCTTGGCAACGCCGGGTCCTTAAGCTAATATAACTTACTAAAAGTCCAAACCAGGACTAATGCAGGTTGGTTTCCTAGAGTTGATGCCCCGAATTCATTACTTATATTGACAGGAAATGGTTCAATATATGTTAGTCATTCCAAAAAATTCTTATACCATAAATATCATTTGTAATTCATAGTTTATCAAGGATTGAGAAAAAATTAAAATAAAATGAATAGAACATTTCCAGATTTAAAATACTAAAAGCAATGTTGAAATGTCTTTCTGACATTTTGCATGTATCTGTTTAAATAAACGAATTTAATAAATGTTACTGCTTACACGCTAATATGTATGGATTGCTGAAGAGTAGTCGAGCGGAAAAAATAACCCATTTACTCGGCAATGCTCTAGCCTAGTACAGTAATAATCGTCTCCCTGGCTACGATCCAATAAAATGCAATTTAAAATGTAAAAACGCTACGTTTTAGTAAAAATTCCAGAAAATACTATCAATTATCTAAATTCGGTGATAAGAATTATAATCTACGTTCTTTTCCCTTTAGAACATTACAATCCTCTCTTCGATACCGCATTTTAAAGATATTCTAAAGTATTAAAGAATACATCTCTACACAATAGATTTGAGATTTTCTATGTAAAACAATAAAGGAAAAAACATTCCTGGAATCGAACTCAAATAAAATCTTGAAGGGCCCTGGCAGCACGAGTCTCATACCAAGTTTCATGAAAATCGGTCCATTGATGCAAAACTTGTTAGTGGGTTGGAGACACATAAACACAAACACGACCAATTCATAAGGCTTTGTTTCCTTTGGAAACCAGCCTAATAATACTAGATAAAAAACATTCACCTATTTTTTTACCGAAATTTATAGAAAAATGTTTTACGCCCTAATGCACAAAAGCGTTATCCTAATTTTGTATCTTTCTTTTGGAATAATGCGGTCTTAAGATCCTTGGCAGAAAGGCATAAACTGTAAAGCTGTGAAATTTTTTGAAACTAGATAAAATTCTGCTATGACCGAGAATTGAACCCGCGTGGAACCCAGGTGGAAATTATACCATTGAACTATCACAGCAGTTAAATTCTGCCGTTTCTTATCGCGTTTGTTTTCTTACTTCCGTTGTCGAGTATACGTCCGGGAAATGGATGACCTGGGTTCTATTCCTTGTCATAGAGAATATATTATCGTCTCAAAAATATACCCAAGCTTACTTTTTTTTAATTGAAAATTTGAAGGTAAATATTTTTCCGGGAATAAAAAATCGAAAGTTCCCTGATTTTTCCAATAAGGTAAAATACAAATATTTATCGGAACACAACATGCGGCTTCGCATTTCATTTATGGAAAGCGATTGACAGATGACAAACGAGGGTTTTTGTTCATTATCCGTCCGCATCTCAATACAGAGACAGTGTTGCCGTAAATAGCGAAAAAGCGACGACAAATTGTACTACTGCTCCATGCCTACATATTACGGAAATTTGAAACTTAAGAAATATGGCACAGCTTTAGGATATTCCGTCTTCTTCTGCCCCTCGGCTTGGGTTGGTTTCCTATCCTCGTTCACATTCGTCCCCCTCATCGGGTTCGGTTGATCTTCATTCACATTACTCGTCGTCTTCATCCAAAATCATTATCCGGCCGCATTTTAAAATATTTATTTGAACAAATAAACCACACATCAATTTCTTGCGGACTAAAAGCAGAGCGCGGACTAATATATATATATATATATATATATATATATATATATATATATATATATATATATATATATATAGTAGGGCGGTGGCAAGCATTTTTCGGAAAAAGGTAGGCGTTGGGCTGAAAAAGGTTGGGAACCACTGATCAAAATCATGAGTTCAATATTTTTCACAATCATAATATAATGTAAGGAAAATAAAAAATTAATATTGAATGACTAAAATCAAAATCTCACGTCTCCTTGACCGATTTAAAAATAAAATACTCCAAAACAAAACAACCACGATTGATATACCCGAAACCGAAGTCAAAGGATGGCATGCGTTTTCACATAATTTTTGTTCGCATAACCGCTTATAAGGATATATAAAGAACATTTAAAGACGAGTCGACGATTTTTTGTTTAATATTTTAAGAAGAAATTTTTTTACCTGTCAATGTACATTATCGCACATGATTGGAATTTATGCAGAATCGATTTTGTCGATCAACACATTTAATGGATGAAAGTGTATGCGGGGTGAAAAATATTATTGTCTTAGAATTCGAATCTTTTCGAAAAAATTGAAGAATACCAACACTTTCATAGACTTCATTCAGCCGTCATTCTCCGCGGCATATTGATATGTATCCCAGTAAAGCATAAGAAATAAAAAGAATTTCATACCGGTAGCAATGATACTATTATTTACCAGTTCTGACACCCTTAACATTAATATAGTTTCTACAAAAAAAATAAAAATAAAAGATTTCATCTTCTTGAAGAATCACGATTTTGTCCATTTAAGACTACATTATAATGCCTCTGGGTGAATGGAAGAAAAGCGATAAGCTTTTTCTTCCAGTTTTCCTACTCACTGTGTAATGTTTAGAGGCTGAAAAATTCTCTCCACACCTCAATTCAGCGATATTTCTCCTATGTTATAAACGTTCTATGTATGATTTTTATTATTAAATTATTATAATTAATTTTGTTATTAATTAAAGATTTTTATAAAACACGATCGCAACAAATCCGTTGAAATAGGAAAAAGCTTAGAATCATGTATCTCTCGAAAGGAGAAATCGATTTTCGTGATCGTTCGAAAGTGTTTTGGACGTTAGCACCGTTATTGAAAGTCTGCATGATTTTCGGGCTAGCTCCTTTCCCATTTAAAAGTCCACGAGATGTGGGCAGGTATCACTACAAATGAGCTGTCTGGTACTTGCTCTCTCTTATGGAACGTGAAATGCACTATCACAGAGAAGAACATAATTGATCTGAAAATAGCCGCTATGACATATTGGATATGTAATATGTAGATGTAATACTTTCCTCTGTATTTTTCCTTCTATCCTTCATTTAAATATCAGCACATCACTATATCCATCAGCAAACAGGGCAGTGATTATGATTTTTATTATTTTACTTTGTGTACATTTGTGCTGTACTATTCTTATTTTTTTATTATTTATGAATACCTTGAAATGATTTTCATTTCTCTATATTGATTTGTATTGAATTCTGTACATTTATATTTATCATATTGTGTATCATAATGGTTAGGTGGAAGAAGGGGCCATATGGCCTCAACCTCGCCGTAGTAAGAAATAAATAAATAAATAAATATTAGTGATGTACTTAATCTCAAGAATCAACTGGGTAGTATGCGCCGATGCATGGTTTACAGTGTCTTGGTCGATTTGGTCGAGCTTGACGTGATGCTTGCCGAAATGAAGATCTCCATCGATTGGCATAGATTTCGTAAGAGCGTCAGTAGATTAATGTTCGTTTTCTGGATTTCTGCGTTAATACTAGCTCTTTTGGCAATGCCTTTTTTGACGGTGGACAAATGCGGAATAATTAGATATTTCCCTATTCTTTACTTGTCTTGCAACCTATTCTTAGTCCAGTAGGAGCACTACGATATCTTGAGGCATTTGAAATTAAGAATAACCAGCTTGAAAGAAGAAATACGTCGGAGCACGTCTACCAGATACTCAACAATTTCGCCAACAACAAGGCCCGAAATTGTGCTGGTCAATCGATTTAAACTGGATGTCCCTAGAGATAGATCTCTGTAAACTCAAGGTCTCTGTCAACAAACTGTTCGGAAAAGTAATCTTGCTCAACGCGACAAACAGTATGGTCGACTTAGTGGTCGTGTTTTCCTCGCCGAAGTTTCATTGGTATTAGACGACGCGCAGATGTCAAACCTCCATAATTGAATAACGGTCGTAATATGGGCTATCTTCGACGCATTTGGAGTGATCCTCACGGTGATGTCGAGCAAATCCGCAAATGATCAGGTGAATAGCAAACGCTTTTAAAGTTTTTTTACAGGATTATTGATAAATATTGATAGTTAAAATTTTTTGTAGCTTAATAATGGGAAATGGTGTAAAACATAAGTATTTATTATGATTTAAATGGTTTTTTATAATAAGGTGGTCTTTGCCCATTCATTTCTCCCTGTGTATTACCTTATTTATTATTAGTTCATATGATTTCTCTAGATTGCACTGTGTGCTATAAATGGTTTTGTTGACGATACATTGATTGAAAAGTAAGATTTGCCATATTTCTTTTAAGTGTAGATTAAAATAATGAGTTTTAATGATTACAGTTTCGTAGGTATAATGTTCACGATCAAGTTGAACGTAACTTTACATCTAATGGGATGTCCGCGTCACATATCTCGTTTAAATAATTTTTTGTATAATCTATATCTCGTTTTTTTACAAATCCTACCTCTAAAAAAATTAAGCTTCGTAGCACATTTGGAAATACATAAACCTTGAAATTTGTTTTAAACAATTGCGAATTTTTAGCGGCCGCATTGTTGTACTTTTTCAAGATTTTCGTTTTTTCTAGTCGGTTTTGCATAAAATCCTACCTATACTTCAATTAACGAGAGTTGGGATTTGTGGAAGCGGAGCTTAGAATGCGGAGTTGTCTAGACTTCTGCCGATTCCCCCTCCACCGCATTTCCACTCCATCCCCTCCACTGTATTTCGCCCACCGCGCAGGCGTTCTCGGACAGACCGAACGGCTTGCATTCTATTCTCAAATTATTTCGGAAACTGGCAATGCAAGAAATCTTATATTTTCAGGGAATCGTAACCACACATTCAGAAACAACGTTAAAATTTCATCCTCCGGTACTCGCGTTCATTTTTCAACCGCCAGTACTCGCGTGGGGTTCTCCTGATAAACCATAATTTTATTGTTATAAAAGCAATATCGCTATTTTTCAGTTGATTCTTTATTTTGTTCTATTCATAGTCATTTATAAATTAATAATTTTGAGAAGTTTCAAATGATTTTGTAATTATTAATTTATTTCGAAAAGAAAAAGTATTAAGGTACACTTTCATGAATATTTTCGGAGGTCAATCTATGAGTCAGTTGACAGTTTTTAGGAATATATGTACTTATAATATCTTCAGTTCAATTCAATAAATGTGAAATATGACAATAGAACAGAAATAGTAATTTTACACGAGAGGAAACCCTGTTTTTCGCATCATGACCTTGAAAACGGTATTGGCTTTACTTTTCAATTTAAATATTAATGTAATTCACTATAATATTTATAACAGTTCTGTCAAATGTTAATTGGAAACAGTTCACTGGGAGTTTCAAAACAAAAACCGAACACTGAAATAATAAAAATCTACAAACCTTGTAGGATCAGAGTCAGTGAAGAAATTGTTGAGATGCGATCTCCAGTTACGGGAAATAACACATTTTATGATGTCGATCAGTGAAGAAACTATTCAGAGACAGTCTCAAATTATGTGAAATAAAAATATTCTATAGATAATAACAATAATTTTAGAAAAAAATATGGACAACATCCACACAAAGAAAAAAGCGCTTATTTCCAGTGCAGCACTCTCATATTGTTAGAAAAAACGTCCAAACTGAAAGGAATATCACAGAAAACTGAAAATGTTTAGCAGAATAGGTTCCAAACACGTCATTCCAGCTACTGAAGAGTCGCGGTCATAAAACGCCAAAGGAAAGGAACCCTGTCATAAAACGTATGCCTGAGGTGTCCACAGTCCCCCACGCGGAGTACTGGAGGGTTAAAACTCGTCAGCTGCTGAGTGAATTATTCCAGTAATAATGCTTTTAAAAACATTGAAATTATTGAATAGAATATTTTAGGAACTTTCAGACAGGATTTTGGTATGATTTTTTGTTTGGTATACAAGCATAGAATAGATATTAATAACACATTTTTATTGTAGTGATTAATTATAAGTAGCAAAATTTACACAAATAACTTTTTACACATTGTTCTACGCTATTTCAAAAGTTCAACACCTTCCATAAACTCTTCACGATCACTATGTTCATCAGAAGACACTTCACTTTCAGTAGAACTTTCTTCTTCCAATCGAATGATAAGTTCGTCAACAGCTGCGTCCAAAGTACCTTCTTTTTCCCTAGCGTCTTCTACTTATTTCTTCACGTGGTCGACAGCCTTTTTCCAGTCTCTCGGAGTCACTTTATGAAGACCGTTGAGCAGTGTTTCCACTTCTTTTAGAGTGAATGATTTATTTTCTCTGGCTACATGACAGTGATAGGGGGGAAGACGAACCACTTCATGTCCTTCACTTTTGGCCAGTTCGTCTATTACATATGAAGGGAACTGGGGTCTGTTTTTATGCACTAAATTAAGTAATATTCCCTTCTTCATTCCCTCATCAAAAGGATGTTGTTTTCCGCCAACCACTCCATTATCATGGCCTTCCTGCTAGCAACTGTGGGAGGCTTATTGATTTGCACAGAATGATATGGTGCATTGTCCATTATTATCACACTGTGCTCTTTAATATTTGGCAGTAGCGCTGTTTTGAACCATTCATAAAATTTTTTATGATCCATTTCCTCGTTGTAGTCGCCGGTTTTCTTGGAGCGAAATACAAGGTTGGCGTTGGGAACAAAGCCATTTGAGGACCCAGCATGGCAGACGATGAGCCTCCCTCCATTACCAGATGGTCCCTCCGACATTCCTTCTTTGGTATGGTCGGTCCATCCCTTCTTAACGGTGTGTCCCGCATTCACCCATGTCTCATCCAGCCAAACCTTATCGTCGAAGTTTTTTCCCACTAATTGGTGTAGGAATAAACTTCTTTTTGTAATAACATCTCCTCTCTCTAGAAGTAAGCTTCGGCCATTAATCTTTTTGTATTCAAAACCCAAGTTAAAAAATATTGTCCTCAACGAGCTTATACTTCCTTCGTACAAGCTTTCTTCCCTAAGCGATCTATATACTTTGAGCAATGTTGGATGCTCTTTCCTCCGGTAGTATCCATAGACGTGTCTTCGAAACACATCTTCCTTGAACGAGTCCATGTTGATGATCTTTGAATCTCGGGGCCTTTTCTTGCCCGGGGTTGATAGATTAGATGGCCCTGGTTCGTTGGATGGCATTTTATTTTCTTTCGACACTCTCCACACGGTATTTGAGCTAACATTAAGTGCAGCTGATGTCCTTTTGATAACCTTATTGAAGGGGACAATAGGAGAACCGGTGTCGGTGATATGAGCATTTTCTCTCTCAAAAAAGTCCCTCGCAGACCAAACCATCTCCCGAGCTTGACTTCTGATGGTTACTCCATGCCCAAATGGTGATCTTCCAGATCTACTTGTATCATCATCGGCTCCTCGGTCTTCCTCTCGAGCGTGATGGGCAAGACATTTCCACTACGTGAAAAAACCTGGAACTAAAACGCAAAAGACGACACTCAAAATACGAGAAAACTCGAGAGTCGAGAAAACTGAAAAGGCGAAAAAACTCAAAATACATACCAGAAAACTCGAAAGACGTGAAAACTCAAAAGGCGAGAAAACTCAAAACTCCAGAAAACTCAAAAGACGTGAAAACTCAAAAGGCGTAAAGGCACACGGTTACGTAAGAGGCAAAGGCTAATAGCACACTGAGCTCCAGGCAGAGGCTCGGAGGCTCCATGAGGTTTGGCAACATAGGACCCGCCTGAAGGAGACTACCTGATTCGCTGACGGCGCATCCCCTCCACCCGGAGAGCAAAACGGCCAGATCCCAACTCTAGTTAATTATAGTATAAGAAAAAATTTCGAATCTACAGGTCATCTGGAAGTACCTAAACATTAGTATCCTCCTGTTATATGTATGTTATATCCTCCTCTGTAAGAATCGTCTAAATATAATGAGGTTTTATCCTCCTCTGTAAGGAACGTCTATATATAATGATATTCTTCCGTTAGATCATGTAGGTCTGATCATCCGTAGGTATTCTCTCTCCGCGCTCATGGGCCTTTGATGATCGAATGTGACTTCTCTGTGTAGGTACTTCTTGTAAAGAAACGTGTGGCCGCGTCGAACTAATTCATAATACTTCTGATTTTATATCGGTGCTAACATTAGAATGTAACTAAGATTTTTCGTCAGTTTCTTAGGTTAGTGTCATAAAACTGTGATGAAAATGTTGAATCGTCAATATACATAGTTATTTATTTTATATATGGAACTGGCATCTTTTAAAATAATTTCACGTATTTGTACTGTCCTAAAGGTGCGTTTACACTATGCAAGCACAAGGGAACGAACGTTCGTTCGTTCGCTTGCGCTCGTGGAAGAAGCGCGTTTAAACTAAGCGTGCATTACTGTGAACCAATTCCTTCGCTTGATAATTCGCAGGTTTCCGCGCTGCTAGAGAACATTACCGTTCATATTACAGCGATTCAATTACTTCGCTTGTGGTCGCATTGTGTAATCGCACTTTAATACGAGTCAAATATGTCTTCAAATTAGTTTTCTACGCGAATATTTGACGCTTTATTCCGTGGAAATATTTTGTTGTCAAGATGATTTACATTGCAAATGATAGATCGGGATTATTAATTAGGATCGCGTATGTTCACATATTTATGATATTTCGACGCTATTTGAAAGTGGAAACAATACCGTCGTAACGATAAAGATTGCGACGGTGACATAAATAAATATCCCCTTATTCATTGAAATTCTGCTTATTAATGGTGTTAAGTCAGATATCTAACAATAATAAAAGGCTACTTCTGACCCTTTGTCCCTTGGTACCTTTGTGGCTCCCTCTGTCACGTTATACAAATGCGAATAACTCAATAACAGAACGAGATACATTTTTGATATTTGGCAGGAATGGTCTATTCACATATTTTAAGATGATGACGAAAAGAAATCACGAAAAAAGTTCTAGGTTCAACTTCGAGATAGGCATTTCCATTTCCCATATGTTAACACGGAAAAATCGACTTTTTGACTTGAAGGGTTTTATTCTTTTTAAGATATAAACTAGAAATAATTAATCTATGATCTTCGGATCTAGCTCATTTTAAAGGAAAAGCTATAATGATGTTTATTCTGTTTATCTTCTCCCGCCTACAGTTCGAAATTTCTCATGTAAAACATATAATTCGAATATTTTAGGGAAATCTTCTCAGTTAATTGGGATTTTGCCGTTAAATTTCTAAACCTTTGGACTGCTTCTCATCGTGATATCGTCCCAATCCGCTTCTGATGAGGTAAATATCGAACTATTTTAATATTTTTATATTTATACAACTCTTTTGATCAATGTTGATAGTTTATATTGTGGTTAATTAATCAAACGGAAATGGAATGAGTTTGTAGGATACATTATTATTTTCTCCGTATACGAAGTATAGAGAGAGTGTTTTCATGTAAAAAATCCTATTCGACATTTCAACTGACATACGTTTTAAGGGCACCCTGAACACATTTTGACTATTTTTCGATGATGTCGGTGTGTGTCTGTGCGGCTGTGACAGGAATTTTATGGTCACTCTAACTCAAAAGCTAATAATCCCATTAGCATAACATTTCATATTTAGTGTATGTGTATGTATGCCCAGTCAATTCGCCTCTCTTACAGCACAAATGGGTATCTCAGAGGTAGTGCAATGAATAACCGGGGAGGGAGGAGGGAAACCCGGTGCCGGCATTTGCCTGCTCTTACGAAGAACACCAGGGGGGCCAACAGCTTAACGTCCCTTCCGAAGGACGGAACAGCTGAATTTGCGCGGTCTCCCCAAACTACGCAAACAGGGGGCCGGGTGACCTTGAGAAAAATCCTACTCGCGCAAGATTCGTACCCGATGACTTTTTCAAGCATCGGGCGAGTAGCAGCCAGCGTCCTAACCACTACACCACCGGCACCCCAAATATTTAGTATTTGTATTAGAAAATCAAGATATGATAAGATTTTAGCTAAAATCGGTCGAACAGATGTGGATTTTTATTCTAGTAATTTATCTATTTTTTAATATTTGCTTTAATATTTGATGAATGTAAAAAAGTACCGGAATATAAGTTGTATGTCATTTAATTTTCTACAACCTTAGTTTGAAACATTTTCCCATACAATGCATTGTTTAAGAGTTATTTTTACCTGCCAAAATCACACCACCTACCGGTGACTATTCCAAACACTTTAAGCTGCTTTTTATTTTCTTAATTTTTTGAGCTTCGGGGCTATATACAATATCAGAAGGCTACGATATGAGTTTGTCTGTTCTTTGCAAGGCATTTGAATTTTTCTCGCAGTTCCTTAAAATATTTATTATCATGAAACGTATTTAGATTTATTTTTTAATATTACAGTTATGGAGAAAGTCATCAGATTTTTTTATTTGGTGCGAAGGCTTTCGGTGAATTAATAATTTGTTTGATATTGACGTTCTTCAAATTCCAAAGACTTTTCTAGTGGTAGTGTCTGTTGAAATATTATGTAAGATTTATCCTTACATAATAATTATCAAGTGTCTCTCTTCCCGTCCTTCTTTCTGTCTGTCACGGTACTTTTGGACATTTTACAATGGAATTAAGGGCTGAAACTTTCACATTCGTTAAAGCCCTATGAGATGATCCCTTGAAAAATCAAACATCCCGGGTAAAGGTCCCGGATTCGACTCTAGGAGACAATTATATTTTACACGGGACATCCGAGTTTTCAAGGTGCAAGATTTCATTGATTTATTCATCAAAATACGTAAATATCTACCAATTTTCTCCGTTTTTGCTTAATTCGACGACTAAAACTATTAAATATCTTAATCTTGCAATGTTTAGATGTTGTATGGAAGAATTTGTCAAATACGCATTTCTTTTCGAACTTTTATCGCTTTTTCGTACTCATTCCGGGTGTTGTCAAGGCGATCCGCATTGTTGCCTCACATTCAATTAGCGTCTATTATACTTTCAAATAGATGTAAGAATTGCGTTATTCACTTCACGCTTTTTATGAAGCATTGGAATTATTTTGAGGCAACGCCAAGCGTAATAAATTGCAACGTAATTAATTCCAGATTATGCAGTAAACTGCGTGTGGACTGAGGGCGTTTTAAACGTTTGGCTAAAAGAAAAAATCTTCTAAATTAATTTCACTGTTGGAATATTACCTTTTTCATAAGTAAAATCATTATATTCTACACATTTAATGTTCATTAACGCAAATGGGACTACGCATCAGTTTAAAATTTGATGATATGGAAAATATGAACTATTATTAAGGAATTAAAAATCAAATATTGTGAAGTACAAAAATTATGTTGGTAAAATGATATATTTCAATAAAAATAAACAATTTTAAAGCAATATTAACGTTTGAAAGTACTCTCTAAGATGACTTTTAAAGAGTCAGATTTCTGAATGATTTAGCAAAACTTTTGCATTGATAAATAATCATTGGAAATAAGATAAGGTAGAGTTTTACATTTTTTCCTTTTGAATATACAGAGAAAAACATATAAGTTTCAAATTCTTTACTATGTATCATTATTTTCCTCTCTAAGGTAATTGTTCAACGCACAGGCTTCTGACTGACTTATCAACATTTTTCGCGGGTACGTACCACTATAATGAGGTGGTAAGATTAATACAAATTAATTGCAAGCGTAGCTGAAACGAGCTACTAGTAATTATAGAATATCTGCTGCACCTACATGTGATCCTGCAATTCGCCAAACTGGTGGGTGGCAGGGGGTGGAATGCACCGAGGTCTAACTAACAGTATTACTCGCAGATTTGCCTTTCCTGTTATGATCTCGTATTGTTCTCGGAATGAATGAGCCTCTAGAACGCTCCGTCCTACAATCTTTCTCGCGTATCTTATCTCCATGATCGTTGGAGTTTCAATTATTCCCAATACATCCTCTAGGAGCCTTAACCTCGAGCTCTTTCTACGGTCTTCCAGAGATTTCCATTTTAAGTCCTTCAATAATGATGTGACGCTTTCCGTATGTTCGCACTTTTGTTTAACGAATCTGTCTGCTCTCCGCTATACTCTTTCTAACTGAATTATCTGGCACTTCTCATACGGATCCCATACACTGGAGGCATACCTATTCCACCTGCGGGCTAACGACTCAAAAATAACACGCTTTGCATATTTTCACTGTACTATTCCGCACTATTCAGATTCAGAATCGCGGTAGCCAAGCGATATAAGCTGTGGATGACCTTACAGCTAGATATCTACAAAATTTGCGTATCTGTGAACAAGCTGTGCGGAATTATAATATTGTTCAACACGGCGTACAATGTGGCCGACATAGTGATAGTGCTCTTCTTCGTCATGTCGAAAGCTTCATTATATTCAGATCTTCGTAATAGGATCACTCTCAGTATATGGGGTCTCTATGAAACATGTGGATTTCTTCTCATCGTGATGTCGTGCCATTCTGCGTTTTATGAGATGAATATTCAACTATTTTAAGTGTTTTCATATTTAAACAACATTTTTGATCAATGTTGTTAGTTTTCTTTGGAAAAATAATTGAAATGGAAGTGGAATGAATTCGGAGGATACATTTTTTACTATTTAAAATTATAATATAATTAGTGACATAAAAAGTGCATACCAAAATTATTTTAGAACTTCTTTACTTCATATCCCACACAAAAAATCGAAATTAATTTTTCTCTCTCTCTTTCATTCTATAAATCAGTGGTGCCCAAAATACGATCAGCGAGCCAAATGCGGCCCACCATTAGAAATATTTGGGCACCCCTGCTATAAATGATGAGTTCGTGGCATATTCTTTGATTTCCTTTGCACTGGAAATATATTCGCAGATTGTGCGTCTTTTGTTCTCCTTCAATTATCTTTTATTAATTGCGTTCTTATTTTAAAAATTTCCCGATTTTCCCTTGTATGGCATTATTTATTATTTGCACACCTGCATCAAGTAACACACTTGGCTCAATTGAGTTTAGAAATGTCGATTCGATTTAGGTTGAACCGTCGAAACAGTTTCAAATTCAAATATGGCGAGCATATTCAGATTAAGTGTTAAAATTAAGGTACTTACCATTCTTCATCCCTGTCTCTCGTCCTCCCTCCCTCACTCCCCATATTCTTCCTCTCTCCCTCCCTTCCTCCCTTTCTCTCATCCTCCCTTTCTCTCATCCTCCCTCCCTCTCTTCCCCTATTCTCCATCTCTCCCTTCTATTTCCCCTCTCTCCCATTTATGTTACCTCTCTCTCAACTATTTTCCCTCTCTCCCACCTAGATTCCCTCCCTCTTTCTCCCTTTCATCCCCTTTCCCATTCTCCATTCCTCTCTACCTCCTATTCTTCTTCTTCTTTTCTTCCCTTCCTCCCTCCCATTCTTCTCTCTTTATCCCTCCCATCCTCCCTCGTTCTCTTCTTCTCACTCTCAGTGTCATATAAATAATATTTATATGTTAAACGTGACATTAGAAAATCGGAAATAGTGAAATCCACCTTAGAAGCATGCATCTCTCGAGGAAACCAAGGAACATCTTACCAGAAATCCCATTATCTAACACCTCAAAGGTTATCACCCTTGCTAAATGTCAGCAGGTTCTTAGGACTCACTCCATTCCCACAGACATTCCATGTGTCGGTGAATGTGACCATTCCAAAAGCGATATAAAGTTCAGCGCCGTCATTATGTTTATGGCAGTCTGCTCTATGTTGTGGGACACGGGATGTACTATCGCATACATGAATAAATTGGACATTGAAACCGTGAACACCCTTTGTTAAACCCATGCAGCTTTGAAGTTACTGACTTATAGAAAATCATAAACCTAATATAATAAATACAAGACCCATATTACGTTGAATCCTTAAACTTTTACGTCGTAATACAAGTATCAACAGTCGGAGTTGGAATTCCTATTATTCTTGGTAAGGGTAACTTATATATATTCATCTAAATTTGGAGTTCAAATTTTTTTCAAGATCATGATAACTATACACTGTCTATAATAAGTATTTAAAATTGCTTTGTCGGATAATGTAACTAATAGAAAAAACTTAATATTGGATAATTTAATTCAGTTGTCCACGTTTACATAGCCGACTTGAACTGAAAACACCGTAAATACAAAACAAATGACGCTCATATACCTCTTACCGAAAACGGAGGGTGACATGCGTGTTTCCAGAATTTTCGCTGACATGTAAGCACAAGGTAAAGTCTGTAGTACATTTCAAGGCCAGGAAACGACTGCCTATTGACATTTTGGAGAGAAAAATTGTTTGGCAATAAAATGAACTTGCACACCTGACAATTGGAGATGTAAAATGAACTCTTGTCGATCGCCACATTGAATGGTTGAATCATATCCATTCACTCTCTGAAAATTCTATTTCAGTTTTTGCGCAGAGACGGATGTAAAAACTTCCTCGAACTTTATCCCGGAGTCATTCTCATCGAAAGAGGAAAATATTTCGCAGGGAAAGCACAATACTGCAAAAAACCTTTTATGGCGATGACTTTGACAATCACCTGAAATTTGTTGCAAAAAAATGAAATATTAATAAAATGTGATCATCGGTCGAACGGGTACCTCTTCAAGAAACGCGATCGCGTCAATTTAATAATACCTAATAATGCATCTGTTCAATTTGTAGAAAGGCGAGAAGAATTTTTGTCCAGTTTTCGTAACCGCTGTGTCAAGTGAAGAGATTTGTACATTCTCTCCGTACCGAAATTTGTTTTGCTATGTTCAAACTTTTTAAAGATTATTACATAAATTCAATTGAAAAATGTCCATACCTATAGAAAAGAAACATTCAGGAATGCATCTCTGGAGAGGATCAAAGAGCAACACGTCGAAAATCGCAGTCTCTGAATGTTCGTATGTGTTTTGGACGTTAGAGCCCTTAATGAAAGTCAGCAGGATATTCGGACTCGCACCTTTTCCATTGGAAAGTCCGCGGAACTTGGAAAAGTACCACCCAAAATGGGCTGTCAGAAATAGCGTCCCGGTTTACTTCGTGATTACCTGCGCTTTCTCATGGAACGTGAAGTGCACTGGAAAGAAAAAAATTGATCTAGAAATGGCCGTGATGATTTATTGGACAATGGCATTGTACATCATCTCAATGATCAATTGCTTAGTGTTATTTATCCATCGATCCTTGGTATACAATATCCTGGTCGATTTGGTGAAGTTTGACGGGAGGCTCGCCAATCTGAAGATCTGCATCGACTCATATAGTTTTCGCAAGAACGTCAGAAGATTAATATCTGGTTTTTTTACTGCAATGTTGGCACTTGCTTTTCTGGAAATTCCTTTTATACCGGTGGACGAATGGGGAATCATTATGTTTTTCCATGTTATTTACTCGACCTGTAATCTGTTCCTTTTACGGCAGCAGTACTACAATATCTTGAAGCACCTGAAATTGAGAATATCTTGCTTGAATGAAGAAATACGTCGGAGCACTTCGTCAAGATACTTAACGCGTATGCCGCCAAAAGTGTTCGAAATCGCGGTAGCCAAGCGATGTAAACTATGGATGTCCTTACGGCTAGATCTCTATAAAATCAGCGTGACTGTGAACAAGCTGTTCGGATGTGTAGTATTGTTTAATGTGGCATACAGTTTGATCGACGTAGTGGTAGTGCTTTACCTTCTCGTGGTTTCCTTGATATTGGAACCTGCACGATTGCCACACGTCGCTGAAAAGATCTTTATCATAATATGGGCTGTGTTAGATTCGTTTGGAATGTTCCTCATCTTGATATCGTGCCAATCCGCATCTGATCAGGTGAACTTCGAACTATTTTCTATGTTTTACATAATATAATATATAAATTGAGAAAGCGCAAAATGAATGAGTTTGTAAGAAAAATGTTTTTAATAATTTCATAATTAACTTGCCTACTATATCTATATAAAGGCAAATGTAAATGACTTCAAACTTCCTATGACTTAACACTAAAAGCGGCCATAATTTACTCAGAGATCTTTTGCAACCGAAAGAAATTGAATCTTGCTAACTTGGCTCTTGATTCCACCACCTTACCCCGTACGCGAGCTCGCCTCATAATAGAACTTGAAGAAGCACTCCCAAATATTCTAGCAAGATGGAAATGTTCTTGTAAGCAAATTTTCAATTGGTTATTAAAGTATGGCAGAGTTAAGCTGTTAACTCGAGAGTGTTTTTTGGGAAATAGGGTAATCCTTTTGCATAGTATAAACGTTATTTACAAATAATTTGTTTTATAACCATTACTCGCTTATCATTAAAACTAGCGTAACTGCCAGTCAAATATGCCGGGTATGCGTCGATTAAATTTAAGGCACATTCCATTCTTCCTCCTTTTCTCTCTCCCTCTCTCCCATCCTCCTCCCTCTCACTCTTCCTCCTTTCCCCCTCTCCTTCTCTGGAAAAATAGACTTAATAGTCCTAATCTCGCCCTAATAACGACCATAATCTATCTTTCTCTCCCTCTTGCTTACTATCTCTACCTCCCTCTTTCCTCAGGAAAAATATACTTCCTAGTCTCAAACTCGCCCTGATGAAGAACTCCGACTCCCTTTTTTTCTGTCTCCCCCCTCTTCCTCCTTCTCTATCTCACTCACTCTCTCCCTTCTCTCTCACTCCCTCTCTCTCCCCGTCTCTCTCCTTCTTTCGTTCTCTCTCTTTTTCTCTCGCGTATTAAAACATTCAAAGCACGCATTCTTTACGCATCTTACATATAGTTTTCAGGCTGTGTGCAACGCTGACGTCATCAGTGCCACTTTTTAACGCGTTTTTAACAAACTTCCCAATTAGGTGGAAGGTTTAAATTTTTCTCGGGAATATTTGATTCAGATATATAACTTAAACGACAAAACAATACGAACGACAAAACAATACGAAGAAAGATCCCGGTTCGACTCCAGGGGGGCTATTTCTATTTCCCGTAAGATAACACGTAAAAAACGACTTTTTAAATGTAGCCTTTTATTCCTTTGGAAATTAAAATTAGAAAACATTAACGTACGATATTCAATTTTAAACTATGTTTTAGAAAAATTAATGAAGTTTTTTATTCTATTCATCTATTTCCACCTTCCTTTCGAAATCTCTCACATTAAACATTTAAATAACATATTTTGGGAAAATATCGGCTTTTAAACGGGATGTTGCCTTGCCGACCACATCATTATTTAACTTCGAGAATCAATTGTTATCTCAACCCGTATTCGTGTGATATATACGAATTCATAGATTGCCTTAAACTATCGTAGGATTTTTCGCGAAAATACGTAATCCTAAAGGGACTGGGATTTAGTTTGGATTCTTTTGCTCATCTAAACGACTATATAGATATTGAGTAAGAGAAAGGGGGATATGGGGAGGGAGATATGAAGGAAGGATATAGAATGGAGGGTACATAGAGAGTAAGGGAGGTATAAAATTAGAAAAGGACGGGAGTAAAGAGATAAAGATGGAGATGGAGAAATAGAGGGAGAGCTATGGATTGGAGCATGAGGAATTGAGATAGGGGAGGATGTGGGAGAAGAGAGGCAGAAAGAAGGAGGGGGGAGAGGGGGAAAAAAGAGAGAGGAAGGGAGGGAGAGAGGGACGGCGAGAAGGAGGGAGGGAATATTATTTTTTATTTAATATTATTATTTCTTTTTTTGGAAAGGGGCTCTTCACTCAGCATATCATACCGATTTTTCATATCGAAATCAAATATATTTGGAATACTTTTATCATAATCTCGTCATATTTGACGGGCAATTACGCTAGTTACTATAATAAAAGTTTAGATGTTTGTGTATAACGCTGACGCCATCAATTGCACATTTACACGCGTTTTTATCAAACTACCCGATTAGGTGGAAAGTTGACATTTTGCAGGAACGTTTGATTCAGTTATAAAAATTAAATGGCAACAAATACGAAAACTACCCGGGTTCGACTCCAGAGGGGCGATTTCCATTTCCCATAAGATAACACGTAAAAAGCGACTTTTTAAAGCGCAGGCTTTTATTATTTTGGAAATTAAAATTTAAAAAAATTAAACTACGATCTTCAAATTTAAACTATGTTATAGAAAAATTAATGAATTTTCTTATTCTATTAATTTTTCCGCCTATCTTTCGAAATCTTTCCTATTAAACATTTAAATCACTCTTTTTGTGAAAATATCGCCTTTTGAACGGGATGTTGCCTTGCCGACCACATCATTGTTAAACTTCGAGAATCAATTGTTGCCACAACCCACATACGTGTAATATATACGAGTGCATAGATTGCCTTAAATTTTCGTAAGATTTTTGGAGAAATTACTTCATTCTAATGGGACTGGGATATAGTTTGGATTCTTTTGCTTATCTAAACGTCTATATAGTGGTAGAGTAAGAGAGAGGGGGATGTGGGGAGGGAGATAGTAGAGAAGGGATATAGAATGGAAGGTACATAGATATTAAGGGAGGTATAGAATTAAAAAAGGACGGTAGTAAAGATAAAGAGGGAGACGGAAAAAGATGGAGAGCTATGGATTGGGACAGGAGGTAATGAGAGGTGGGAGAGGGAAGGAAAGAGAGAGGAAGGAAGGGAGACATGGTGGGAGAGAGGGACGGCGAGAAGACGGGAGGAAGTATTATTATTTATTTATTATTATTACTTCATTTTTGACACGGGGCTCATCATTGGATAAAACAAGAATAAGAAAGACATTCTCCCGAATCTCTGTTTTGGCAAATTTTATACCGGCTCTTACTCAATAATTAAAGCTGTTGCTATTCATTTCTAAATTCCCCGTAAATAATATATTCCTTGCCGTCATATTGACGGGTTATTATACTAGCACTAGAAGAAGTACCCGGACGTTACTTGGATTTAAGGTTAAGAATAAATAATCAATGCAAAGTTTACAGAATATATTGATAAGAAAATTATATTTGAGTGTCAATCATTCAACCTTCTATTACATAACAGTCCTGTATTAATACAATATATGAAATTTAGCAAAGATTCTTTTAACAAAAAACTTCAAATTATGACAGTGAAGGGGGAAGCTATGAAAAACAGGAAATTCTCCATGAAGGTCCGGGTGGGCTTTATTTGGATCATACATCACATTTTTTTGCAAATTTAATTAAAGTTGTCTTCACTGACACAATGCGATTAAATAATTAAGGGCATACGTTTGGGCCGGGGGGAATTTCCCGTAGAAGGATTTCAGCTCGCGATTTCAATACCAGCGAAGACCCATCGAATACAAGACTTCCGCAATCTTAGCACTATACACATTAAAAATATGCCTCTTGCATTTACGAAGTCGCTTTCACATATAGCTTGCGCTAATCCGCTAATCTTTATCTCACAATACCAACAATGATGCTGACAGAAGTTTGTTTATTTACGTTACCATGATAATAATAACAAACTCGCATACCCGGTTTTCCTAGTTCAAGAAGTCGGCAGCAATTGGATATACATGACAACCATAAGTTTTAGATTTAAAAATGTCGAAAGTTTGCTATTAAAAGAGTAATTTAGGAAATATTTGGTCTGTACATATTTGAAATTCGACTGTTGGAAAACAAAAGTTCATTCATTTCTGCCTTCCTGGGTTCAAGTCTGAAACTCGTGTTAGGGTTATTAGTAATTTTAAAGTCCAAATTAAAATTTGTTTGCACTCATTCTCATGTTATTCAAATGGAAAAAATTAAAAGAGAAAATATTTAAAAAAATAAAAATGGTCAGTCTAATCGGTTTTAAAACCTTGCTACCCCACCTTTCTCTGCAGTGCAATAAAAGTGATACCTTTCTCTAGCTTCTATGTTCTGTAGTTCTCGAGTTTTAGAATCGCCCACATACATGCACACAAAAACTTCTCTTGCACATTAAAATACCTTAGAATTGTAATATTGATGCGAGATTTGTACTATTCTTTGAGGAATGGAATCGAGATTCTAATTTTTATCGTAGTATTTTGCTTATAGATCATATTTCTTCCATTGTTGCGTAAAAACTAGCGTTTTTGCAGTTTATATCACTCATTATGAGAGTGTTGCCATAGCAATGGCTATTGTTGGACTCGGATTTGGTATATTCTCATACATACGCACGTTATCTTTGCCGCACAATTTAATCAATTTAATATTCCGTTCTAATGTGTTAGTAATATTTTATAATGCTAAATTATGAAATTCTGGAACACAAAGAGCAACATATCCGCGGTGATTTTAAAGCTATTAAAGACAATATATGTAAGTACGAAATAAATTATTAAATGGAAAGTAGGTCGAATAAGTTCCTTTCGGATCATCTTGTTATTGACAAATTTTACATCCTAAATAATTTCAGAATTTTCCTTTTCATTCCTAGCAATTTGGATTATAGATATCTAGACGAGGTGAATATATAATTTATTACAATTTGTAGGAATTTCAGTTTTTTAATGAAACTCAATAATATATCATAATAATATATAATAATTAATTTGTCTGTATTGTTTTGCACGTTCACTTTCTTTGTCAGATAATGTTACTACAAACAGAAGTTAATATCTAATGAATACAATATATTAGTCTCGTGGTCTTGACCGATTAGAAACGAGATGCGCTGTAATCAAAACAAAGCGCGTTGATATACTCCTAATCGAAATCGGATGATGAAATTCGTGTATAGTGATTTTCCCGTAGTATAGAAGGACATTTCGAGAAAATGTGTCGACTTTCGTTTGATATTTTAGAAGAAAAAGATGGCATCTGTCGCAGACTAGAGTCGATTTGCGTACTCCACATAAAAAGATATAAAATAGAATTTTGTCGACAATCGCAGTGAAGGATATATGAATGATGAAAATATTCACTGCCTACTAAATCCCATTTCCTTTCTACGCCAAGAGAAGAATATCAAACCTCGGAAAATATATGAAATATTTCATAGGAGCAGCATTATTAATATAATATCCGAACACATTCAATTTATTTATAATTTGGCAAGCGAAAAAAATTCAACACGATTCGATTTCTGATGAAGAAATGCGACTTCAATTTAAGCCCGTTTGATAATGCATCTGATGGAATAGAAGAAGAATGATGGGCGTTATCAAGGGCCCTGTCATGTGAAGAGTCATCTCTCTTCTTCTTATCTCTATTTGACACATCAGCAAAGGCTTTTCCGCTGATGTTCTTTTTAAGGTCTTTTACACATATTCACTGGTAAAATGTTGGAATTCAATTCAGTGCAGTAACATGCATCTCTCAAAGGGATCAAAGAATACCTTGGCTCCAGCCGGATTCCGTATCGTCTCGAAAGTGTTCTGGACATTATCACCCTTACTAAAAGCCTGCAGGCTCTTCGGAGTCGCTGCATTCACATTGGAAACTCCACGTGGGGATGAAATCGGCCATTTCAAAAAAGCTGTAATGTATAGCGTTGCGGTTTTCGTGGTGGTTTTTTGCGCTATGTTGTGGGACGCGAGAAATACATTCGCAACCACAAATAAATATGACCTAAAAACAGCCGTGATTATGTATTATATAATGGTGACGTACCTCATCGCAACGATTTATTTAAATATATTTATATATTTAAATATATTTCAGTGTATAAAACCTTTCCAAATTGTCGCGGAACACCTATTCAGGTTCAGCGGAACACCGGTGTTCCGCGGAACATAGTTTGGGAACCCCGGCCTTACAGCAGTGTTTCCTAACCGGTGGTTCGCGTACCCGTAAAGGATCGCGAAAAATGTCATTTTCTTGGTTCTACAATTAAAACCAATATTTTCTTCAAATTAGTGGCATGGTTTTATTTTCAATTTTTTCTTGTTTCAATAATTATATGTATTTTCAAATTTTTCTGATGCTTCATTAATTATACGTATTTGAATTTTACAGGGTACTAACTAGAAACTGATTACAATATCAGAGAATCTGATTTTATTGTAAACGTTTACATTCTATGTGCTATATAAACCTTTTATTTTTAACGTATTAAACGCGTTCAAAAAGATTTGTTTTAACAAAATTTATTCGCCCTTATAAGGGGCTCACGGCCAAAACATTTACAACCCAAGGGGTTCGCGAAGATAAATAGTTTAGCACAGGGGGTTCGCGAAGTGAAAATATTTCGGAACCGGTGCCTTTCATCAAATCGAAATTTATTTTTCTTTGTCTTTCATCCTAGAAATAATGAGTCAATGACATACTTGGAGATGACCCTATTCGTTGGAAATAGTTCCGCAGATACTGCATACAGTTAAATGTAATTGTAAAAATAGTATATATATAAAGAGGAAGTACAAAAAAGATCTTCTATGCTGGCGTGTAATTAAACCGAAAATAAGCTCTTTCTTATGAATATACCACTGTAAGTGCTCGTTGTATTTTAACTGATTAAGTAAATCTACTAGAGCACAACATAAAACACTCGTTTCTTAAAAATATGAAAGGCAAATTGTCAACATTTAATAAATCTTACAATATAAATGGCAATTATATCGTTATATTTGTATTATGTTAAATGTTGATTTATGCCTTATGTCCGAGAGTAAGTTTGCTTTCCGATTATTATCATCTAAAAAACTTCCGAAAAATTAACATTTGTTGATATGTAAACGAAAAAATGGAAATTAAGGATTGCAAGGATATTTGGTTCCATTTTTACTTTCCCCATATGTAGTATATGAGAAAGTATTGTTTTCCTCGAAAAACCGATTTCGAGATTTCAACGGAAATACTGCTTTTGAGGTTCACTGAACACGGTTTGACTATTTTCTCGATGATGTTTGTGTGCGTGTGTATGCGATAGAAATTTTTGTGGGTGCTCTCACCCAAAAACTATTCATCAAAGCATCGCGAAATTTTATATTTGACACTTTTATTAAAGGGACAGAAATTGATTAGTTTTTTGTTAAAATCAGTGAACGGAAATGAATGTTTATTATTGTCACATCCGTTTTTTTTCAAATATTAGCTTTAATACTTGATCAATTTATAAATTTACTGGAACAAAAGTTTTAGGTAATTTAATTTTCTACAATCTTTGTTCAAAACCTTTTCCTATGTATTTTTAGAGATATTTTTAAAATTATATTTTTTAGCTGCTACAACCACATCACCTGGTGCAGTTTGTAAACACTTGACGCTTAGTTACGTTTTATAATTAGTAACGCTCCTTTTTATGATTAATTGTTGAAGCTTCGTGGATATATACAATATCAGGAGGCTACTGTATGAGTTTGTCTGTTCTTTGTAAGGTCTTTGAATTTCTCTCGCAGTTCCTTAAAATATTTATTATCGTTTAACCTATTTGGAATTTTTTTAAATATTACCGGTATGGAGAAATTCATGTGGTGGCCACATTGAATTTTAAAGCATTGGATATCTTTTGGCGGCAACAATGCGATCACGTCGTCATGTCTTTCGTAATTTGTTAGAGCCATAAAAAATGGGCAGTATTTGAAGCTTAAAGACGTATTTTCGAGATATTTCGGCATGGATTCGAATTCTCTCTTCAGTCAAAATGCACTCTGGTCTTGCCAGAAATGCGTTTTTTCGAAATTGTGTGGCTTTTTCGTACTCTTTCCGGGTGTTGCCAAGGCGAACCGCATTGTTGCCTCCTATTGAATTAGCGCTATTAAGCTTTCAAAAGAATTACGTTATTCGCTTCTCGCTTTTTATGAAGCATCGAAATTCTAGTAGTAGCAACGTCAAACTTAATGTGTGGATTGCAACCTTAATAATTGCAGATATTAGCCTGGTTTCTAGAGGAAACATAGCCTTATGAAATGGTCCTGTGTGTGTGTCCCCTACTAACAACTTTTGCTACAATGGACCGATTTTCATTAAACTTAGTATGAGGCTCGTGCTGCCAGGGCCCACCTCCGGGCTATAATTTATTTGACGAAGTTTGAAGTCCTGAGTTCAATTCCTGGAACGATTTTCCCTATTTCTTTTACATAGGTTATCTCGTATCTATCGTGCAGAGATGTTTTCTTTAATACATTAAAATATCTTAAAATTTTGATATCGGAGCGAGGTTTGTACTGTAGAATGTAGATTCTAATTCTTATCACCAAATTTTGATAATTGATAGTATTTTCTTGAATTTCTACTAAAACAGTGTTTTTGCGTTTTAAATCGCATTTTATCGAATTGTTGCCATGGAGACAATTGTTACCGAACTAGGCTTGAGTGAACATAAGGGTTATTTTCTTTTCCGCTCGACTACCCTTCAGCAATGGATAGTTGATCCAAACATATTAGCGTATAAACAGTAACATTTATAAAATTCATTTATTTAAAAAAATATATGCAATATATAATGTCATAAAGAGACTTTGATATTTTTTTTAGTATTTTAAACCTAATAATGCTCTATTATTTTTTTCCAATTTTTCTCTATCAATGATAAACTATGAACTACAAGTGACTAACACATACTGAAACATTTTCTGGCAATATAAGTTAATCAATTCGGGACGTTAACTTTGGGAAACCAGCCTGCATTAGTCCTGGTTTGGACTTCTTGTTATTATTCAGTAAACTGCGTGTTGACTGTGGGCATATTTAACGATTGGCCAAAAGAAAAAATCTTTTTTCTTTATTTCAACAATGGAATGTTACCTTTTTCGTATGGGAGAAGCAATTAAAATTGCACATATAAATTATAAAAACAAGCCTGAAATTCAAAATGTCATTTGTCTAATTTCATAAGACGAAATGGGCTATCATTACTTTTAAACATGCCGCTTTCCGACTGACATCGCAAAAGTTTTTGCGCGTATCACTAGTTAATAATAAAATGCTGAAATTAAGCTATGTTCTTCAATAAACACATTTCACCCATGTTTACGTTATGATATATTTTAACATTAACACGTGCCGCGAATGAGATCATTATTGGAAATAATCCACCTTTGGCGTAATTAGAATAGTCTTTACGGAAGCCATTTCTCCCTCGGAAACACAAAACTTGCTGTCCATTCATGCCAATTGTCTTCTTTTCTCATTCGTCTACTTAAAATTCTGCTGCGACCAACAGTGTGGGAATGTTCGCATTAGCATATTTCACATTGAAGGTCCCAGAAGCGAACCCTTAATTGGCTGAGAAATGATATTGATATGAAACGTGTCGTCTGCTGAGATAAAGCGCGAAACTTGGGTTTGATTTAATTTTCTACTTTAAATATATGCTGGAAAGAGGGGTGTTAAGGGGATGAGTATGGGCAGCGGGCGAATTCGCCTCACGGAGTCCCTAGTACAGGTATGGTCATCCGGCGGCTCTTTGGTAGTTGATATGTGGCTCTTTGAAGCTTCGGCTGCCTTATATATACCGTAATTTTCCGATTGTAATGTTCAAGGGAATTGTTGAAGTCAATGATTGTCAGAGGTTTCACTAAATAAAATGGTGAGTTTTTGTTTGTATCTTTATTATTATATGCTACGGCTGCTACATTATGTATAAAATACATTTTATTAGCTCATTGCATGTTACTGCGTCTCTTCGGTGATGTCCATTGCAGTACCTACTGTGGCTCCTGCTCAGGTCTAGATTGGCCACCCCTGCTCTGCCATTATGGTATTGTTGGAAAATTCAATTAGCTATCAATTCAAATAGCTGCTTCTTAGATATATAGGACACTAGCTGAAACGCCCGGCTTCGCTCGGGAAAGTTTACTTTTAAGTAGAATACGATTTTTATTATTTTTATTGATATATCACTTTTGATGCCATATCACAATAAAAATAATAGAATAAATTTTGAAATTTACTTACTTTTGCTGTTTGGTACCCCAAGTTTTGAATTGCTGGTTCGGAGGTTTGGGGGCGGAGCTCCCACAAAAAAAGATCCAAACTTTACTAAACGTTCCCCATTCCTAAATTACGCAAGCGATGTTTACATTAGCATTTACTATTTTATGTATTGTATTGTAAAGTTTTACTATTAATATAATTACTCATTAACGTCTTACTTAATATTCACATGGATAGATGCACCGAAGCCTTTAAAGCAGCAATAAAATTATGAGATACTATTAGCCAAAACGTAAACAATAAACAACATCTTGCTTACCGAACAAATTTAAGTATATGTATCGATTTATGTTCCGATAAATCTTTCAATGCTAATGGTAAAAGATAACAATGTTGTAATATTCCTTAAAAATAATTTGACTCACTTTAAAAGTATTCATATACTATATGTAATCCATTTGTACCCTTTATCTTGGCGTTGGCTATTCTTCTTCTACGGCGCGCCACGGTGTGGACTTTCCTTGCATTAGTCTTTACGTGGCTATCTCCCTTTGAAGAGGACAACAATTAAGAAATTTAGCTTTGTTGCTGCCTGGAAAATGTTAATAAATTTTGTGCTTAAAGGATAATTTCGAGGGATTTAACATATAATACGACAAAACATGAACAGAATAAAAATATTCAGTCTTTCGTGCGTAAAATAAGCCATTTCCCGTGATCGTAAGTTAATTTTTAGGTATCCACATCAGTGAAGGGCTGCATGGCATTTTCAGGCTTCTCCACACCATTTCCCATGCATTTTTATGGAAATATTTCGTTTACTCCATGGGGTATAAGAGACCAAGTTCTTCCTTTAGTCCATAGAATGGTCCATGAAACTTTTGAATTCGATAGCTTCAACGGTGTAAAAACGTAAAAAGAACATACATACATACACACACACTCTAAAATATTTATAAGATACTAGAAGATTTACCCGGCTTTGCACAGGTTGCTGTTTAAATGAAATACAGAACATATTTTATTATTAAAATTTATAAACTTTATTTAAAACTTTTCATATTGACTTTTTAAATACAAATTATTTTATTCCAATGCTTTGTATAGACAATATAATATACGAAAATACTCACCAGCAATGTGTGGAAATAAACGTTAAATTAAAATTTAAATTAAATAATATACTATATTATTACACCACGTTTAAGCACGATTTACTAAATAAGAATATTTATTAAGTAACTAAATAAATACACAGAAACAACATTATGATTTTAACAATGTCAGTGTCGTCAAAGTATTTATCGTTAAAAAAGCAAATTTAGTCCAAATTAATGGAAATAAACGTAAAATGCGAGCGTTTTTGAGACAAGGACGATAAGAATAAGAAACTATGATCATTCTTCTTAAATACTGTAGAGATACGGAGTTCTTACATCATTATGTCAAATTTATATAAGCAAATGAATGAAAGCCTGCACTTATAAAAGTCAATTTTTATGTGTTATCTTACAGGGAATAAAAAATGCGAATAACTTTTTTATGGGAAATTCGCCGGGAATTTAAACTACCCTATGGCCTAAGAGCATTGATTTAATGCTTAGATTACATTACAATCCATTTGATTTCAGCCAATGACATATGCATATGATGACGTGATAATTTTAAAATCATTTTTTTATCCGGATACGATTAAAAGCACGGATGATGATGCCATAATCTTAACACACAAAACATCCTATTTTTTACATAAAGTTTAGTGTAATATATAGGCTATTTTCATAATGATTATTATAGTTATTGCTTAAAAAGGGCAATCTGAGCCATGAAATTTGAAATTCGAAAACTTGGACGCGATCCGATTACCAGAGAATTAAGAAATTCCTGGTAGATGCCTTAATTTCTGGGGAAATGAAAACTATTATATTATTTAAATGGGCTCTGTGTAGTTCAAATGATGCCGTGTTGGTTTGTATACGAGTTTAGATCTTAGTGTGTGTTGAGTTTTTAAGCGCTTGCAATATGAAAGCACCGAAATTTGTAAAATAAAGAGCTGTTGGCTATTTTAAAGTCTTCCTTGCATCAATGAATACCAAAAGTGGCATTCATTGACATTTTCATATATCTGCTTGAAAATTCTATATGTAAACTATAAGCAATTTTCAATGCATATGATTTTTGGTGTGAGCTTACGTAATCAATTCGAGGTACGGATATTTTTAAAGAATATTTCGTTTGTGTAATTGTTGAAATATTTCATTTATACGTAAAGTACGAAAATATTTCTTGAATGTAGTTCATGGGAATTAATATTCTACGCCTTGCATAGGAGATGTTGAAACAAGTTTCGTTCTCACCATATGGACTGAATGAAATTAAGGAACCTTATATATCTCAGATGGTGACTGTTTGTTACGGCTGTCGGTTCTCAATAAAATGAGCAGAATATATATATCGATGAAAAGACATATCATCACTCGTACTTATTTTAATTAGAATCCGTCCAGTGGTTAGGAGATGAAAGTTACGACAGAGGGATGTGTTCCGCTATTACAGCTTCGCTGGTAAAGAACACCTAAAAACCAAATTTTTCTCTCTCAAGCTCTTACAAGAACGCCTTTGAGATAACTGCGTATTCCATATATTGAGTATACTTTCCCTTCTTGTTTAAGACCTACTTATTTTCTTGTTATGTTATGAGATGTGTGAGGATCTTATGTGATGGTGATCAATATCGCCTTACTTCAATTACAGTCGGATGCATCCAGTACACGACTTCAATGATATTTCTTTACCTGAACCATGGTTACTTAGAATTATTGTTGAGATAGCGGCCGTTATATCAATAAAAAATCTGATGTGGCCACCACATGACTTTCTCCATATCTGTAATATTTCTAAAAATTAAAATAGGTTAAAATAATTTAGATAATAATAAATATTTTAAGAAACTGCGAAAAAAATTTAGACTTGACAAAGAACAGAAATAAACTCAAATCATAACCTTCTGATATTGGATATAGCCACAAAGCTCCAACAATTAAGAAAATCAATTGGAGCGTTACTTACAATAAGACGTAACTAAGCGTCAATTGTTAACAATAGTCATAGGTAGGTGGCGTGGTGGTGGCAGCTAATATATAAGATATCTCTTAAATAATGCATAATATGAAAAAATATTTCCAACAATTGTTGTAGAAAATTAAATTTTCCACAACTTTTATTCCAGTACATTTTTACATTTATCAAATATTAAAGCAAATATTTCAAAATAACCGAAAAGTGACAAGAGTAAACACCCACATCCGCGGTCAGAAACGAGAAAAATTGTTCTGCTACGATAGTTTAGAGGTAGAATATCCGCCCGGCAAGTGGAAGACCCGGGTTTGATTTCCGGTCATAGCAAACTTTCTTCTCGTTTCAAAATTATTCCCACCCACTTCCGATTGACCAATTTTTACCAAAAACTAATTAGTTCTGCTAACTTTTATAAAAATGTTAAATATAAGATTTCGCGTTGATCTGATTAATAGTTTGAGTTCGAGCACCCACAAAAAGCTATCACACAGACATCATCGAGAAAATGGTCAAAACGTGTTCAGAGGACCTCAAAACGTGTAATTCCGTTGAAATCTCGAAGTCGATTTTTTTCATGAATACAATACATTCCCCTATACTACGTGTATGGAGAATGTAAAAATGCCTTTAACGTGACACAATCGTTTTGACCCACTTGGGATATATGTCTTTTGCAGCCACCTTTTTGAGGTTCAGACCTTATGTTCTGGCCTATATCTATTAAGCTCTCAAGTCCTTCTACTGCGTCAATATTTTAGCCCAAAGAATTGAGTGCGGCTGTTTAATAATTAACAATGCGTTATAGAATTCTCTATAACAAGGAAGCTTAGCGACTGGAATTAATCATCACAGAATTGTATGCATTTCTATGGAAAATATGGTTGTTTAGCCAGTATTCTATTAGTGCTGCGTTATTCAACAACCCTTCCCCGCGCTGAAAATGATAAACATAACTTACGTGTGCGCTCGGTTGTTCTGCTTTGATGAATGTATTGATAAGAATTGATCAACAAATGGACAGTCAAGGAATATACGTTCGCATAACTCCGTACAAAAGAACCCAGGACGAATGAAATGCTTGTGGAAGAGAGTGATCGATTAACAGTCGAAAGGTCATGGTGACCAAAATATTGCCACGTTCTGAACGTCTGCGCCCTTGCTGAAAGTCGAGAGAGTTTTCGAACTCGCTCCTTTTCCATTGGAACTTAAACACGATACCGAGAGTGGAAACTCCAAACGAGTAGTCAGGTTCGGCGTTGCGGTTCATTTGATGGCTACATCCCCTATGGTGCTACAGGTAAGGTACATGTTTTCAATTTGGAATGGAATCGGCCTTTAAATGACCCTGTGACCTTATTGAACAACTTTTGGATACGTCATTACCATCAACAATTGTTTGATTTCGTTTCTTCGGCGATCCAATTAAAGCTGGACACCCTTCGCACAATTGATTTTCACTCTTTGGATATGAGAGATCAGGGGATTAGTTCCCTTCTCAATAAAAATTATAGGTAATCACCTCTATCGTCAGCTAGCAATGCTATTAATTATTATAGTTCCTTGGTCTACATCTAGCTCTCTCCCGCTTATCTAAGTACCTTGCCAGAAGTTTTGTCCGAGTGACGGACATTTCTCTACTTCGGCACAAAGGGGTCATGGTCATACTGCAAGTATGGGATCTTCTATAAACCTTGACTATGTGATTCAAATTGGAGATATGCCGGTTTTGTATCCGAAATTCACATCTGGGTTTCCAAAATATGTAGAATGTCGTAGTTACTTCGTAATCATTCAATTGACTTTTGTTTACGGTTGGAGTCGAAATTTCAGTTCATAATTGACTTTTAGATAAAAATATAATAAATATTTCGCATTTCAAAATCACTCGCGGATCAGATTAGGGCTATTTTTATTAAAATCTACCTTGCGTTTTTTTAGCATTTAAGAAACGATATAAAAATTAAGTCCTACAATAACATCCAAGGCAGCCTGCGGCCTAGTGTTCCGTTATTAAAACATTCCTTTTGTCCGAAATGTAAAGGAAAACATTTTTGCTAATATTTTCTGCTGTGTAAGAGGGGAAGAAGGCTTTATGACCACATTCTTTATTTTTTTGCGACAACGACATTCTTCGCAAAAAATGGCTCTTCCATGTCCTGGGATGTTAGGAATTGATGGACATATCGATTTGAACTCGTCACCTTTGGAAAAGTCATCAAACGAGCCTTTGTTCGGATTTATACTGGTTATGACATGTTTTTCTGGCTGGATCTTCGACTGGAAGAAAAAGGATTGGAGTAAATTAATTATTCTCGGAAGAAATTAATTTATATCGAAGAAATGTCGTCTTCGAGTTGATGAATGGAACTTGGAACTGCAGATGAGCGTGTTGGAGAGGAGGGTGATTTTTTTACTTGCACAATGTAAAAAGCAGCCGTGACACGAAAAATGGCTAGTTTTTATGTTCTGGATGATAATCGAGCGTCGAGTGTATGCATTTCGATCTATATGGACGTACTCTGGTACCTTCAAGCTGTTGTCTTTTTGACAAGTTTTTCTTCTATTCTTCTTTCAGGTTATTTTGCAAAGAATCGGACTAACTTTTTCTTTCATCGAGTAGAATAAAAAAAAGTTTCGTAGATATTCGTAGTCTTTCTTGTAGCTAAAGGCGCAATATTCCATTCGCGAAGCCATGTAACATTTTACCTTTGTGCTAAAAAAACATGCTCTTTATAATGCAGGGTGACAAAAATGCAACCTTTGGAATCCGATTCCATTGTGACGTCTTAGAGCTGGGGAAAATGAAATTTTGATACACCGGTCAAAATATTTAACAATGCTACGGACCATATGGAAGAAGGCTGGCACACGTCTTCGCCCAGTTGTCGCAATAACTTTGTCTCAAGAGTTGCGGGAAACTCATTTAATCCCCTTAAAAGACGAGTCAGCTCAACATTTTTCATTAATATGTGTTTGAAGTCATCGTAGTTTATTAGTTTTGATCATATGTTTTAGAAATCTTAGTGGTTTTCAGAATAAAATTCTATCGTAACTCGTCGACAAAATTTTCTGACTATCAAGTAGAGCATGGAATTCATCTTCAAAGCATGAGTTACTTGAGGAGACGTAAGAATTCCCTGGAGGAAATCATAAATCGGGATTGCTCGAATGTGCATCAAGGAGACGTGTTCTGGGCGTCCGCACCCTTGCTAAAGGTATGCAAGATTTTCGGACTAGCACCATTTCCATTGGAGCGTGAACACGACGGCGAGAATGATGCTTCCATTATCTTTGTAAGGTACAGCATCGTGCTTTACTTGGTAATCGCCTCTGCAATGATTTTGGACATACGCGAAAAAATTGTATTCACTAAAGAAATGAATCTAGAGCTATTCTTGGAAACATATTGGACGATGACCGCGTACTCCATTTCAATTAACAACTGCTTAATTTTGTTTCTCCGCCGATCCAAAGTGCACCGCATATTGGCAGATTTTGTCAAATTCGACGAGAGACTGGTCAAACTTGGAATCCGAATCGACGCGCATAAGTTTCGCAAGAATGTCATAAGACTGATGTTAGGCTTCTGGCTCGCTGTGCTGTGTTTTGTGTATCTGGAACACGCGTCCAATCCGCCGTATTCGCGGATAAAACGAATCGATCGGTTTCTTGCTACCTTTTACACGGCCAGCAGTACAGCCTTGCACCAGCTACAGCACTACAATGTATTGCGACACATTAACTTGAGGATTGCTTGTTTAAACAAAGAAATTGATCGGAGCGGCTCGACTGGATTCTTTTCAGGAATGTCGTCGAGAGGAATTGCGCCTGCGAAGTGATGCAAACTGTGGGCGTCCCTCTACCTAGACCTCTATAAGTTCTGCGTGACCGTGAACAAGGTCTATGGAGATGTAGTCTTGTTCAACGAGATATACACTTTGGTCGACATAGTGGTTGTGCTTTTCTTCTTCGTTGCTACCATGGCGCCGGGTACTGGACTCTATACCAACCTCCCTCAAAGTGTCTTTGGCGTATTTGGATAGTCACCGAAACTTTCGGAGTAGTACTCATCGTGCAGTCGTGCCAATCAGCGTCTGATAAGGTAGATTGAATATTCTGAACATTTTTGAATTTTTCTTGTTACGTCAACGTCCTTGATATAACTTTATAATTGATTATCTGCTAAAGTATAGAAGAATAATTTCTACAATTTAACAAGATAATAATAATTTCTATGGCTTATTCTCGTTTATAAAACAATTTTAATAATACACGTTTTAATATGTTCAGAACATTTTTGTCGTTACAGAATTCATACGTTAAGGCTTATAATTTTATTTTATTTATCCAAGAGAGAGAGATATCTGTATTCTCTATGAAAACTGTTTTCGATATAACCCTTAAATCTACGGCTTTCATTGATTTAAGACAATGTAGAAATGCTTTTTCCCTTTTAATTGAAAAATGATAATTTTAATGTATGCATTAGTATGACAATTCAATATTTAATCATTGTGCAATTATCAATGCAATATATGTTCAGAATATACCAACTTAATTAACAATAGATGTATCTTTAGACGTAGGATGTGATTGTAGAACACTTTTAGTCACTTAAAATGGGAAATATTATTACTGAATGTAGTTAGTTACTAGTTATTTACTGAAATTTTGATGCCTCAGATACAACACGATACGTTTCACAGACCTACTGTTTTATCATGTTACGATCTGTGTAATGATCTCGTGCGGTGACGATGGATATGGTCATGCTTCTATCTCTACCGGATGCGGCATTAGTCCTAGTGTGGATGGTCTTTTATGAACCATGATTAATTGGAGATACTGGTGAGATAGCTTGCCATTATCTTACCAAAGACTCCCTTTAGCGAGGTACCATGGTTTAAGTAGGCGGGCCAATTGGATATTGAATCCTTTCACTTTTACCCTTTTACGGACAAATTTTGAGGGAATGAGACCTTCAATACCTACCGAAAATAAATCGATTGACGTTGTCTTCACCTTCCATTTTGACGTTCGCTGTGTTTTTGGTCTTGGTAATTCAGAAATTTTTCACTAAGAATTTTGAAGTTTGGTCTCCGGTTCGTACTGAAAGACGCATGTTTTAACCTCGACTAGTGATCAGTTTCAGGATATTTTGGTCCTCTTGAATTCTTTCGTTAATATCAGAACAAAAATCCTACTGTCGAAATTTTTTATATAAAAATAAAGAGACTGTTACAATAAGTCTCTTTATTTTTACATTATGAAGAAATTCCAGCAAGTGACGCCTGAAACCATTAACTGTCGCCATTTTCGTTCGTCGGTCCACTGCTTTTGGTCCATTTTAACGACGGCTGAGAAACCTATTAAGAAAAAATGGAACAGTGCAAAATTTCCATAACACACGGTAAGCAATCGTGGACAGACCAATATTGCGACAAATTCCATAAGAAATTCAGTCTGTAAACTTTTGGGTCCAACTCCGACCATGACGAGTTAATCATCTGTAGATGACACCTTGAAATTGATTTATATTACATCTACACGATACCCTGCAAGTCACCTTTTTGGTGAATGGCATGGGATGCAGTACACCAAAGTTCCCTAAGATTATGATAGAGATGTATCATTACAAATTTCACTGAATGTAAATGAGAAAATAAATGTAATCTCTGACGTATACATGACTAGTGCAGCGGTTTTCAACCATTTTTCTGTCGCGTCACACATATGGTCGATGCTTACGTGTCCGACACACTGCACGCTACAAAAAGGAGATGTAGTATATGATAAAGAAGAGTTTAAGCCTAAACATTGTTTTTCTAGTTGTTAAAAATGATGCAAGAAAAAACAAAAATTTTCGACAACACACCTACCGGCTCTTCGCGACACACTGGTTGAGAACCGCTAGACTGCTGGGTTGTACGCAGTGATTTAAATCGATCGCCATTGAGAGAATCAAGAAACTCGCCTTAGTTCAAATGTGAAATGATACGTGAGAGACGGAATCTTTTTCGGAAAATCGAATAACTGCCAAAATTCCAAGTTAATATAAAGAAAGTCCAATGCATTAAATTTTATCAAAAAATGTCGTGGAGCTGCCGAGGAGCAGTTCTTGATGACGATGAGTTCTTTAGTCACAAAGTTAAAACTAAAAAGATAGAGATAGTTTTGAAATATTATATCATCGCACTAAATATTTAAAAACTAGTGATTATTGTCCATATCAGCAAATAGACTTATGAAAGGTGCGTTCCATTCATACAAGTCTTGTATTTATACGCCATATTGCACAAGCGTAACATAATCTATAAAATTTCTTTAACTGTAAATTGTCAATTTTTCACCGAAGGCAACCCTCTCAGCAGGAGGTATGTTTTCAGGTAAAGAAAGACTGCCTCAATTTTATTTCAGAATAATCGATTAAGATATTTTTTTGTTTAATTATTCATATTCCCTGTAAAAAACTACACTTAAATAGTTTTTTATTGGCGTTCCTGGGGTATTTTTAATAAAACCGCGCTCCAGCTATACAAACTGATATACTTAACCCAAGCCATGTCCTCCTCCGGCACCCGGGTTGGGTTGGGTTAGTTTTGTGTTGGTTTCCTGTAGACGTTGACTTTGCACCCACCCTCGGCTTGGGTTAAGTATAGTAAGTATAGATGGAGCGCAGTTTTCTTAAAAAATATGTCTGCCATCACAAGGAAGGGATAAAGTCACTAATACATATTTACTGAAGTAACAATTCCGTTGCTGTAAGTGTAGAGAGCTTTGCGTTAGCTGGGATCAAACTGAGATTTGGATCACTGGATGCTATATAATTTCTTTAGCAATGTAGCGTATGTGTTATTAATTCACAGGGAATTATCTAGCTCATCTTATGGCTGAGAATATTAAAGAACAAGTACTTAAAAAAATAATTGTCTGAAGAATCTCCAATAGCAACAACAAGGTTATAAAAAACTTGTTGCCATTTTGACTACAATGCAACCGTCTTCCCTGGTAATTCGCCCAAAATAGATTCTAAAAGATAACGTGCGGTAGTATTTTCGTTGTTTTTATATAGAGGATAGATTTCGTTGGAGTTGGAATGTGAATAATTATTTGAAATATCAAATAAATTAATTTAATTCAAAATCCATGCGTTTTGTTAAAATCTACAAAAATTAGCGAGACTCAATTCTGGCGTAATGTGGTTTATTTTGACAAAACTTTGGATTGTACCCTACGTATAAACTCGTGATTTAATCAGATTCTGTAAAAACGATAAGCCCTAGGTACCGCACTGACAGACCGTATACGAAATTGCTCAGACTTAAAGCAAAATTGCAAAAATCAACTTTTCGGAAAATACTATAAAAACTGAAACGATAGTGTTCATATAGTATCTCTAACCGAGGTCGGATGATAACAATTGTGTTTACTAAATTATCGCTGATATAGTAACACAAAAGGAGGTATAATAATGGTTTAAACTGTTTTAAACTAGTCGTTTTTATATAAAATGTCGCGCTTAACTGTGGATTATAGTTTTCAGACCTAGGGGCGTAAAACGTCGGTTAATCCGGCGAGTCGGTTAAGAGGGCTTCTACTGTATTGCAATTTACATATTTATTAACTCGAAAAAAGATCTTATTTCACATAAATTATGTGTATTTTTAGTAATATACTTTGAAAATTCTAGCAGGCATAATCAAAAACAGGATTTTTATTATAACATTGCGTACACCATTAAAAATTCTTTCGGAAGTTTTTATAAGTGCTTAAAAAGTCCAATACTAAATCTTTTGATAATTACCAATGCCAATTACTTTAAGAGTAATATTTCAATTAACGGTAGATCCATCGTTCGAGGAAATATTACGTTACATGCAATTGTAATGTCATTATTTATTTTTCGCCACTAAATTATCTCAGCGCCCCACGTCTTTATCCATGCGTCGACCGTATATCGCTATCGTTGGTTAAAAAATTCATCTTTTATTTTTTCAAATATATATATAATATAATTAGGTCCTATTCTCCTCTTAGCTCACTTCCAAAAATAGTGAAATTGTAGGAATAAATCAAAAATCATTTTTGCGTATAATTTAACTCGAATCAAAGGAGAAAGAAGTCTTCTGTCCACATTATTTTAAATTTCTTGCTCAACCACATACCACATCTCGTCTTCAATTAAAAAAATGAGAAGTTATGTTCTTTTTGGGTGTGCTTATTTGGATATATTTTTTGCAAAGAATCACCGATGGGAGTAAATGTAAAACCTGCGTCTGAAAAAGAAACGATATAGGAGGGATGGAATTCCTTTCGGAAGATATAATCGATTTCCTAGAAAAGGGTCAAGTTAATTAAAGTTTCTGAAAGGGTAGTAATTTTATCGAAACAACATTTGAAAACGGAACTGGTTTTCGATTAATGTGTTAAAAGACAAATACCAAACCTTTTCGAGAGCAATTTCTACATCATTCCTAGTATTCTATGTGCTTATTTCGAATACGGAATGACATAAAATATTTCTGCTTAAAGAAGGTTTAATTCGCATTGTGGCGGTGATACGGTACGGTACGGTATTCAACTACACCACACGTATTGATTGTTTGGTAAAAAGGACAAAATAAAAATTAATGTTTCGATCGCCTGTCAAATATCCTCTTGAAGAATCTCAATCACGTCAACTCCGAGACGAAGAGGAGAAGGGTTCCAAGACTTTTCAATCAATTTTCGTCTAAACTCTGCCTTTCGGGGCGAGAAAGAGCAATAATCACCTTAAAAGGCTCGCTACGCAACGAGTTATCTATAATTTTCCCTGAAATTTTGTATTGAGCAATCGAGGTTTTGTAAATCCGAATCTGGAAAGGTTCAAGTATTTGTTAAAAGTATTCATTTTTTACACGTCCATGTTTGTAGGATATGCAGAATACTCAGAAACTCAACATCGAAGCATATATCCCTCTAAAGGACAGAAGAACGACATGGTAGAAATCTGCCGGGACGTGTTCTGGGCGTCCACTCCATTGCTGAAAGTCTGTAGGATTTTCGGACTAGCACCTTTCCCATTGGTTTACCGACGAGACGGCGAGAATGGAGCCACCAAACGGGTTGTCTGGTACAGCATCACGGTGTACTTGGTGATCGCCTCCGCTATGTTGTGGAATATTTTCTACATCATCGCAGAGAGGAAATAAATGAGCCTAAAAGTTGTCTTGAAGGTTTATTGGGCTTTGTCCGAGTACTTTGTCACAATAAAGAACTGCTTGGGTGTATTTACCCGCCGATCCATGATACACGGAGTGTTAATAGATTTGGCCACTTTCGATGAGAGACACACGACTCTGAAGACGTTCATCGACTCTCATAGCTTTCGCAAGAATGTCAGTATACAGATTTACATTTTCTGGCTTGTTTTTCTGATACTAGGTATTCTGAGAAACCCTTCATACTCGTTATATACTGATGGATACGGAGTCATTCAGTATATAGCTTTCCTTTACGCGGCCAGCATTATAGTTATGGTTCAGTTGCTTCACCACAACATATTGCTGCACTTAAACTTGAGGATGGTCTTCCTGAACGAAGAAATACGTCGTGGTGCGTCCATAAGTTCCTTCAAACAGTTTCTATCGCCAGGATTCGGAATTGTGTCTGCTAAAAGAGGTAAATGGTGGTCGTCGCTCTACCTGGATCTCTACAAGATCAGCCTTACCGTGAATAAAATCTCCGGAAATGTAGTATTGTTCTACACGTTGTCGACTTTGGTCGATGTTGTGGTAGGACTTTTCTACCTCGTGGATTCCTTGTTGCCGGATGCTGGACTCTTTTCCAACCTCGCTGCAAATATCCTCATCGTATTTTTGATAGTGACAGAAATTTCCGGTGTCTTTCTCATCCTGCGATCGTGTCAATCGTCATGTAATAAGGTGAATTTATTATCCTCAGCTTTTAAAACTTTCTATTCTTGTCTACTATATCTTTTTGTTTGTTTGTTCGCTTGCGCAAAATATAGTCATACTTTCCGATTACCTACAGTTACCAAATTTTGTATAAACTATTATACCGCTTAAATTAGCTGAATGCGCTACTTTTCACAATAAAATACGCTGGATGAAAAGTTTAAAATATTATTACTCTTTTTCTTCGTCTTAGTTTGAGATTTTTCCCGCATCATAGCAAAAGCGCTTCAATAGCAGTCGTTTATAGTTGTTTTGATGTTTAGTTGTTAAGAATGTCTTCCCATATTACCTATTAATACGATAAATATGATAAATTTATTACTTGATATCATTGTCTAAAAAAATTAACACTAGCGACATGTTTCGGTTTTATTTATTACTAGGTGCCCGTTGCAGTACTTCCTGCAAACGTCTTAAAACCCTTGCGTGAAGTGGCCCAATTCGATAGTTCCTATGACAAAAAATTGTTACAAAGAGTGTTATTAGTTGAACCACTTTTATTGCCTCTCCAATAATCATATAGCCCACACCATTTTCATAACCAAAAACGCCTACATGATTTAGACTACCGGAACAGAATATTCTTTGTTTTATACAATATTTCTGATGGTACAGCATATCGTATGTTCTGTGGTTTGTTTAATATTAAGTAATCAATGCACCGGCTACGTGTCATTATCGAAAGAAATTAATCACAAATATTACCAATATAGTAGGTAATTTGCTTTAAACTGCCCAATAAAACTTGCAAACGAAAGAATATTTTCATTGTATGCGTGAAATATCTTCCTATTTGAAATATTAAGTTGTCCATTACTACAATGCATTGGAGTCGTTTCTTTTCTTCGCAACGTGTTTCATTTGTTTTATATTTAAACAAAACCTTTCAATCGGTTATTGTCCTTAATGCGTTTGTTTCATTGTAAGCTTAGTGCAAATGCACTTGAAAGCCCAAGTTTAACAATACACAAATCCGAGATGAACAATTGAAATGTTGAAAAATCGGAGAACATCGAATATAAACTTCAAATATGAGTAAACACGAATTAAACAACAGAATCGATGGTAAGAACAAGAATCTTAATTTCTTTCTACAAGAAGTTGTGCAAATCTAGAGTCAAAGTCTCGATCGTAAGGTATTTTATAATGTTAAAGCCTGAAGGGGTACACATCGTATTCCAGCCGATTATGTGTTAATCAAATGTAAAAACGAAAACTTTCTTGATATCGTACCCATGCCTTTTCGGGACCTGCAGGAGTTTGCGCCGAGTATGCAGGGCGAAAGATTTATCGAAATCGAGACCACCGTATTCGATTTATTTGCGTTTATACTGGGAAGTGACGTAACTCGAGGATTAATTGATTTTTGTTCTTAATTCGTTTGTTTTTTGTTAGCTTAGTGCAAATGCACTTGAAAGTCCGAGTCCATCAATGCAAAACTCCGAGGTAAACAATACCAGCTACCCTGGCAACATCCTTTTTAAAATGTTAAAAAACCTGAGAGAATCGAATATAAACTTAAAATATGAGCATACACAACTTAAAAAACATAATCTACGTTAAGAACAAGAATTTTCATTTTTTCTACGCGAAATGGTATACATCTCGAGTCAATGTTTTGGTCGTAAGATATTTTAAAAGGTTTAAGACATAAGGTCTACACATCGTAATCTAGCCGATTACGTGTTAATCAAATGCAACAAGATTGGAAAGGTGTACTTCATGTCGAGTACACAGAGTTTCCAAATACGTTCTTTGAGATAAGCGGTTCCCGAGTTGAAACAAAGGTACTTTGTCAACTATATGTAGGTCATATAAAGTGGTCGTAATTGTTGCCCGATTTTAACCAAAATTGGAATCGATCGACCAATTTTAGCAAAACTCATCAATACAAAATTGCATTACAATACGTCAAGTGGTTTCCGAGTTTTAACATGCAGACGGACGGACAGAAACAACCTCCCCTATATGCGTTCACTTCGCGCAAAGAACGCATAATAACGAAAACTACCCTAGTATTGAAACCAAGCTTTTCGGGGACGAATATCCACTTATAACTTGCAAGAGTTCGCGCCGAGTATTCCGGCGTAAGATTCGTCGAAATCGAATCAACCTTTTCTCGGTTTAATATCGTTCATACTGAAGATGACGTCACTCGGGGCTTCAGACGTGGGGACGCAGGCAGGGACACAGCGGTTATAATATGTTCAATTTCGATAATTATTTTGAACAACATTGTTTTGGTTACTCTGCAAAGCATCGTTATAATTTGTTGTAGGATTCTTATTATTTTGGTGGTACTATCTTACACGAATTCAACATCTATTAAGAAATATATTTAGTGCTTTAAGGGATAATTTCCACGAAGGTAGTGTTCTGTAAAGGATTTTTTTTCATTGTACTATAATGTCTTTTGGATAATACATTTTGGCCGTTTTGCTACTCAGAAATAAACCTGAATTGAATCTCAGAAATTGCCGCATCCGAATAAATACCCATTGTTTCCAGACGAATTGATTAAATTATTATTATTATTATTATTAGAGCTTTAAGACCTCACACTTGAGAAACGACCATTTTAACTGGAATTTCTAAAGGTAATGCTGTTTTTATTCTCCGGATTCCGTTAATATCGCCAGCAACGATTCAGTTCAAGAGATTACATTTCCCAGAACGTCTTGCGTTTGGAATGTCAATAAAGAAATCACAAAGACACTCGTTTAAAGTAGCAGGAACAGATCTAACAACAGATTCTTTTGCACACGGACAACGTTATGTTGCAATGTCAAAAGTGGGAAATAGAACAAATCTGTTTATTTTAGCGAAAGACCGAAGAACTACAAATATAGTTTACCAGCAAGATTTAACCAACACCAGTTCATTTTATTCACTAATTAAGAATATCTGATTTAATTTAATATCCATAGTAATTTGTCAATAAAATTATTGATGTTTGCAAATGAAAAAAAATTTAAAACTTCTTTAACTTCCCTTTTATAAGCACATTAATAGAAATTTCTTTTACATTTATTTAAACTCAAGAACTTTCCTTTAAGTGTAATCTACGCAAAACGGCTTTGCCCGGTGAACGATGTGCCTCACCTGCTAATAAAATAATTAGTTTTGTTTTTCATCGGAAAAAGTTATGATTATTTTGTATGTTTGCTATACGTTTGGTCACCTCGTAAGAAGTAGTAACAAAAATTTGCAAAATGGTTCCTAGGCTCAAGGAGCAGATTTCTGTCTATGTTCGGATGCAATGGAGCCATTTTGATTCAAAATGGCAGAATGGAAGTTTCAAAACTGCAGTGATTTTAAACAAATTCTTCCGGATTGTATAGGTTATAGTTTTCCCCACAGCGTTATAATAAAATTACATAAATTCTTTTTAAATAAGAAGTTAAAAATTAAACTATCCATTTATAAATCTAATTATTTTTTGTTTCTTAGAATTTCCGAGCAACGCAAGGTACTTTCAGCTAGTTTCAATATTTTCGGCAGAAATTTGGTAGTTCTATAGTTAGTTATGTGGAAAAATTCCAACTTTATGAGAAGATTCGTATGTTAGAATTTTCTGCCTCCAATTATTCTGGCAGTTCAATATTTTATTCCTCATATGGACGCGCTCTTTTTTGTTTAATCTTAAATATGCTGTAATATTTCAAGATATATGTACGCAATGAAAATTATTTTTTCATAAAAGTTTATAAAGGGATTTTTTTTTCGTTTGATGAAGAAATGAGAAAAATATCAAACATTTTCGAGAGAAATTTCTTCTTCATTTCTAGTAATCTAGGTGTTTATTCCGAGTAAGTATTAGATAATATTTCTGCTGAAAAACTGTTTCATTTGCATAGTGGCGGTGTTTAATTTAATTCCAATTATGTAATTCGAGTACACCACCCATATCGATCGTTTGGTAAAAAAGGACGAAATAAAAATTAATGTTTCGATCGCCTGTCAAATAGTACATCCCTCTTGAAGAATCTCAATCACGTCAACTTTAGATGATTGAAATCACTCTGGGCCACACAAGAGTAGAATACCAAGACTTTTCAATCAATTTTCGTCTAAACTCTGCCTTTCCAGCCTGACAGAAACGACAAACACCTTAAAAGGCTCGCCAGGCTACGAGTCTGCTATAATTTTTCCTAAAGTTTTGTATTGAGCGTTTGACGTTTTGTAAACTGAAACGATTTGAAGATTTTTTAAGAAAATTCATTCGTTACACGTACATTCAAGTTGGCTACGCATCATCTACTGATATTCAGCATAGAAACATGGATCCATCGAGAAGCCAGAAGAACACCGTTGCATATATCTGCAAACTGGACTTGCCAACACTGCATCAAGAGGACGTGTTCTGGGGGTCTGCACCGTTGTTGAAAGTCTGTAGGATTTTTGGACTAACACCTTTCCCATTGAGTCGTGGACACTACGGCAAGAATGACGCTTCCAATGTCGTTATCATGTACAGCGTCGCGGTCTACTTGGTTATTACATTCGCTATGATTTGCGACGTATGGGACAGAACTCTAGATACAGAAGGAATGACCTTAGAAGTAGCTGTTGGAACATATTGGTTAGTGGGCGCATATTTAATCGCAATTTACGACTGCTTAATGTTGTTCCTCCGCCGATCCAAAGTGCACGGCATGTTCACAGACTTTGTGAAATATGACGAGAGACTCGCCGTACTCAAAATCCGAATTGACTCGCATAGGTTTCGCCAGGACGTTAGAAGACAAGTGTTAGGATTCTGTCTTTTTTTACTGATGGTTACTCTTCTGATCAACCCTTCCTATCCGTTGCTTTCGTTTGGAAATGGATTCTTTTATTATTTCGCTAGCATTTACACGGCCAGCGTTACGATATTGGTTCAGTTGCTGCACTACAACTTCTTGCGGCACTTTAACTTGAGGATGGATTGCTTGAACGAAGAAATACGTCGAGGCGCGACTACAAATTCATTCAAACATTTCCCAATCCAAGGATCCGTAACCGTGCCTGCGAAACGATGTAAACAGTGGACGTCGCTCTACCTTGACCTATACAAGATCAACCTTGCCTTGAACAAAATCTTCGGAAGTGTAGTATTGTTCTACACGATGTATACTTTGATCGATGTAGTGGTGGCACTTTTATTCTTCGTGACTGCCTTGTTGTCGTGTGGTGCACTCTTTTCCGTCCTGACTGCTAGTATCTCGGCCGTATTTTGGATCGTCACAGAAATTTTCGGAGTGCTTCTCATCGTGCGATCGTGTCATTCGTCATTTGATAAGGTGAATTTAATGTCCTCCGCATTTTAAAGATTTCGTTTCTCGCTTCAATTATTCGGCAGAGGATAGACACATTGTAGTTAGTAATGTGGTCAAATACGAACTTTATGTTTATATTAGATAAAGAATTATATTCCTAGTTGTCGTGGAACCTACATATTCTATGTTATATAGTATATAGTTTAAAATGGTAGGCAAACCGATTCCAAACTTCATTGCAGGCGATTTAACTAATGCCGAATCCAGAACGTATCTTACAGCACACGGGAAATATATTTTCCATATAGACCGTTTTCAGCATTCGACCATAATTCTTTAACTTCGTAAGTTACGAAGCTTTTTGCATTTTTCAATGTTGGTTACTTGTTAGTATTTATGTTAATATTCAGGTTAAAGCTTATATTTACTCAGTGAACGGAGCGCATCAGTGTCATAATAAATCGATAGGGCTAGAGTATCTTCTTAAACAATCTACGAATATTAAAAAATACATTTCCCTTAACCAATATTCACTAACTATGGCCTTTTTCGCGTGCCACCCTTCAAATAGTTTTGTCCATAACGTTTACAAAAAGGTGAGTCTTATATTGTAACAATATAATGTGGTATCATTACAATAGGAAATGCTTGTGAAATCAAAGAAAATTTCTTTTAAATACATATCTTTGTAATTCTTCTTTGAAATATCGTGCCATATAGAATCTCTTCGCGTGCCGCAGGTTGCCGACCCATGGCATAAACAGTGGGAGTGAAAGAAGGGTTTTTCCGTTTGCTTTAATACGAGTCTTTTTTGAAAGTCTCACTTTTCAACACCGAATAAGGCTAATGGTTTTCTTGAGAATACATGCTCCTAAGCCATTGAAGAGATGCATCTTTGTGGTAATATCTATTGGTTCAATGATGGGATTTTCCAAGGGCATCTCAATACATAGAGAGAGGGTCAAGGAAACGAATAACGAAAAATGTAAAAAGAGAATTCATGCATTGTTTTACTATTCGCTACATGGTGGGAGGGGGCGATTTACCTGCGGATATCAATTTCTGTCACCTTGACTTGCGATAGTGAAAACGCACTGCACCGCCTGCCATCCACCAAAAAGGTGACTTGTAGGGTATAATGTAGATGTTGATGTATTTGGCTTAAATAAAAAATAACATTAATTAATAAGATAATTTTGGAATTCTCTTGAAAATTTCCCAAACAAATACAGTCGGAGAGAAAAAAATCGGTTCAACCGAAATTTTTTTCTTTTGTGTGAACCGGAACGAAAACCGGAGGGGAAAATATTTCGGTACGATGCCCTGGTTCTCTTCGCCCGCAATGGAAACGCACGTTAAGACTGTTTTCCACATTTTACTTAAAATTCACTTTCCATCATTCCCTCCTCCATAGTGCCGTTCTTTTCCTTATCTTCCCCTGGTTTTTCCCTATTCCTCCCAACTCCACTCCTCCCGCGAATCACCTAGGACTCCCAGTGTTATCCACTCTCTCTCCCATTCCTTCCCCAACCAACAACCCCACCTCTCTCCTTCCCCCATTTCCTCCTCTCTTCTCCCCTCCTTTCTCCATCTTTTGTTTCCTTCCCAACGTCCTGTTTCTGGCCATATATTTTTTATTCTTGTTGCCTGATAATGGTGGTGATGCATCGAAACTGATCGTGCGTGTATATTTTTATGTGGATTTAACACAAAGTTATTTTAAACTGTGTCGTATTGTTCAAGTTAACAATGCCTATCCTAATCTCATTTTAACAAAACAAAACGTCAAATAAAAATCGGGGTTATTAGAAAGGGTAAATAATTTAAAATAAAATTATTTGGGGGTTATTGCTAACAATTATCTCAATTTACGATATATTATGAGCAGTTCGTGAACCTGTTACGCTCTCAGCTAACGAGGAATTCGAGAATGGTTTATTCCATTGCGGCCATTCTTTCAGTAAACAGTCGGCCTAATGCCTAAAGAAGATTTGGATGATCGATTAGAATAAGTATTGTTTTGTTTTTCGAGAAACTAGCCATTAAACGTTTTCCCTAATTGGTTTAGTGGGGTAGTTGAAGCGGGCACACGCTGGATTCCTTCGAAATCTCAATCATCTACATAGACGGGAATTTTGTTAAAACACGTATAAAAGATAAGATACCAATATATCCCCATACATGAAATATGGTGTGTCGCAGGATTAATGAAGAAAAGGATTTGCTATTTCCTCAACGATTCCTGAATTTGCGACGAATTTGCCAAGTGTCGAATTTGCCTTACGAAGAATTTGCCATGCGACGAATTTGCCAAGCGACGAATTTGCCATGCGACGAATTTGTATTGCGAGGAATTTGTATTGCGACGAATTGGCGGGACGCCTCTCTCTCTCTCTATCTCTCTCTCTCTCTATCTCTCTCACTCTATCTCTCTCACTCTATCTCTCTAACTCTATCTCTCTCTCTCTCTCTGTATACCAGGACTTATCAAAGGAACTCGCCATTAAGCTACAACGTTCTCATAACGCCTGCATCAGATTCATCTTTAATCTTAAAAAATCTGACCATGTCTCAGAATACTTCCGTCGACTCTCCTGGCTAAAACTTGATTCCCGAAGAAACCTTCACCTTCTCTCTCTATTGTATCAAATTCTAAATAACAACATCCCTTGTTATCTTTCATCTAATTTTGTCACCATTAATGCAGTTCACCATTGCAATACCAGAGGATGTGATAAACTATTAACTCCACTTCATAGAACTGAAATTTACAACAAATCCTTTACTGTCACTGCTTGTAAACTCTGGAATGGCCTTCCAACGTTAATAAAAAACTCTCTATCTCTAAGCACTTTTAAACGCTTGTATTACAAGCATCTCCTCTCACTTCCCATGCATTGAACCACACTATCTTTTCTTTCAGGTTGTCACAAGAATGCGCTTATTAGGCATAAATTTAGAATTTTATTTTATTTATTTTCCTGTATCATAATGACGATGTAATCTCCCAGGCATACCTTACCCTAAAATCCCTGTTCCCCTCTTACCCCCCCCTCCCTTATATGGATATAAATGTATGTACATATGTTTGCATTTATGAATGTTTTTTTTTCTCTGTTTCTCATATTACTGATTTTTTTTTCTTTTCCTTCCCCTGAACTATTTTGAAATTTTCGCGGTTTTTTACACCTCTCTTCTCTTCGTAGGTGTTTTCCGCAGTGGGAATTTCTTGTGTTAAAACATTCTACGAGTTTCTCCCCTCCTCGATTTCTCTTCCGAAGTCCGTATTGCCCGACAACATTTTCTTCCTGTCCTTCTCCGACTATGCTGTTCCAATCTCCCATTATTATGCAGTTTACCTTTCCTCTTCCGTCTTCTTCGTAAATTTCATTAATTTGCTCATAGATCTCATCTATTTCTTCATCGTCATGAGCTGACGTTGGCATATATACCTGGATTATCAGCATGTCCACTGGGACTGCTTTTAGCTTTATTGCCATCAGTCTATCGTTCGTTGCTATTATCTTTGTCACGCTTTTCATCATATCTTTCCTAAGTACCAGAGCTACTCCCCTTTCCCCACTATTTCCTCCAGAATAAACTACCGTGAATTCTTCCGAGTCGAACTGTCCTTCTCCCTCCCATCTAGTTTCGCTTAGCCCTATAATGTCAACTCTATTTCTTCTCATTTCTTCTTTCAAGTTCTCTAGCTTTCCTGCCTTTCTCATAGTTCTTACGTTCCAAGTCCCTATTCGTAATTTACTTTCGACAAATGTTTTCCTCAAGGCAGTCCCCGCCCGGAGATCCGATTGGGGGACTATTTTACCTCCGGATTGTTTTACCTCGAGAGAACTCATATTGTCCAACCATGTAATCTTTACTAGGGATTGTAATGTGGTAGTTTCCCTCTTGCTTTCCACATCGCAGTACTGTAGCCGTTCAAATCGTCCTGATCACGCCTACAGCTGTATTGGATATAGACCCAACCAACATCATTTGTTTTCGGCTCTATACCATACTGACAGTACTGCTGCCTACTGCCAGGCACTGATGATAGTTTTTTTTTTTTAATAAAACCTCCATTCGAGGGGTTTGAACCCCCGAACTTTGCAATAGAAAGCCGACGCGCTAACCATTACACCACCAGTGCATATATATATATATATATATATATATATATATATATATATATATATATATAATTGTACGCTGTGGATACGTCACAATAACACGTTGTGTGTCGGATTTAGAGTCCCGTACTACACTCAGTTCATGGACATTTTCTCATAAGTACAAAAAACACGCAAAATCACGTGGCCGGTTCAATTTTGGTGATTTTCTTGGTTAAAAGTCACGATTTAATAAGTAAAAGATTAAATTAAGAATTAAAATATACTTATTACTTTCGATTTTATACTTTTTTACTGTAAGTAAAAGATAAAATAATATTTTAATAAATTCGTTATTGAGTGTTTTCTTTAACACTAACATTTAAAAATTTAAGAATTTCGATATTAAATATTAATTTAAATCATCGAATTAAAATGCCTAAAACTGCCAGCCATTTATGTAAATAGTAATTTTAAGCGTCGGGAAAATAAAGGTCGGTTTCCAAAATAATAAACGTCGAATTCTACCAAGTAGGAATTTTGATCATCGATATTCGTCGAAAGTCTCTCGGGAAAATAAACGTCGATTAATAAAAATAAACGTCGAATCCTACCAAGCCTAATTATATGTATTCTGCTTCATGACCGAGAGGGGCTAAATCACTCATCCTAATCATTCGTAGGGAAGTCCTCCTCGAATATATGTGATTACGATTACTCAACCCAAATACATGAACATGGAAGTTGCTAACCAAAGGTAGCATATGATCGCCTTTTCAAATGTTGTAGATGGTCCGACGATTCCGTTGCACTCAGAAGACGTTTTTGCAAAAAATATCCCTGATAACAATGGAATTTTATTTCACCCGATAAAAGTGAAAAACATTTCAAATTCCTCTAAGTATTCCGTTGCCATTCAACTTTATATAGAGGTCTGTTCCCGAATGAGCGAAAGCAAACTTTTTCTGGTGAAAATGTTTACATAAGCAAAGCGGCGGCACTGATAAAATTATCCACAGAGTCCGATTGCATTTAACATATTGAGTTTTTGGTGAAAAAATATTAATGCGATTCGACCATCTGTCAAGCAACTCTCTTTAACAATATCAACCCCGTCAACTTCAGGTGAATAAAAATTCGGTAGGAACAAAAAAAGAAATTTTTTCAGAATTTCATACGAAATCTACCTCTTGAGCCGAAAAGTCGCGATATGTGCTTAAACAATTGCCACGCGATAAGTAAAACAAAAATTTTATCTGGAGTTTTGTGTTGAATATTTGGCGTTTTAGGAGATAAAACCTAGAATTAATGGATATATTTTACACGTGAATGCAATACGGATATTCAACGAAGACCGAAATTCAGTTTCAATTGATGGATATATCGAAAGGATTGAACAAAGCAGTAGCGTAAATGGCCTACCTTGAGTTCTTGAATCTGCGTCATCAGGACGTATTCTGGGCATCTGCACCATTGCTGAAAGCATGCAGGTTATTCGGACTCGCCCCTTTATCATTGAAACGCAGGTAGGAGAGAGAGAATGGCGCCTCTAAAAGGGCTGTCAAGTTCAGCGTCGCTGTTTATTCCGCGTATACATTCGCGTTGCTGTGGGAAGTATACAACACTATTATTAAAAATAAGGATATGAGCTATATCAGTATTTCGCAGCGAATTACGCGAGCGCTAGTATAGTCTTGGTACAGCTGACGCATTACAACATAATGCAGCATACACATTTGAGGATGGTTTGCTTGAACGGAGAAATAGGTCGAGGTGCGTCGACATGTTCATTCAAACATTTGCCATTGCAAGGACCGGTAACCCTACCTGCGAAACGTTGTAAACTGTGGACCTCGTTATACTTAGCTATTTATAAAGTCAGCGTGACAGTGAACAAGATATTTGGAAAAGTAATACTGTCCTATGCGATGTGCACATTTTTAAACGGTGTAACTGTGTTATTTCTGTTCGTATCGGTCTTGATTTCAGATGTTGTCGACATCTCTGAGGTCGCTCTTAACATATTTAGACTATATCTTCGAAACGTCTGGAGTGATACTAATCGTGACTGCCGGTCATTCGTCATCCGATCAGGTAAATTTAATATGCTTCACACTTTATACATTTTTTAATTTGATATAAGTTTTTGAGTTATAATATAAGTTTAAAAAATCTAATGTTGTAATCACATAAGACAAAAGTACCGTTTTTATATTGAGTGGAACGTACGATAAAACTCATATAGTACAAAAATCTGCTAATGCGGATCCTTGTATGACGCGGGGTTATTTAAACGCTGATACTATTAATTAAATCACATTTATTATCTGCCGTAAAATATTTGAGAAGGTCGTATACTGTGATGCTCAACAAGTTACAGGTCGTACGCTGTTTTTCTTGTGACTGATTGTCGATGCAACAATTTATATTTGGCGTGCAATAAACCTATATGCAATAATATAACTCCAATCTTTTACTCACGTGCAAATCCGGTATGACGATGTACTCCCTAATGAATTTTTTTGATCAGCAGCCGCAACTAAATTGTCCGAATGTTTACACTTGCATTACACGATCAGCCGTCTTGAGTAAGTTTACGCTACCTTTTGCGACGTTATTACGCTGAGGACTGTTAGTCTGTGTGACGTTAATGCGCCGAGAACTTTTAGTCTGTGTCATTCTTAGCAAATGTCGATGGCCTGTTCCTATAAGTTTTTTGTCGAAACGGGTGGAGGATGGAACTCGCACGAGAGCTGATAATATACGCCACATAATTGGTTAACTAAAGATCTCTTTTGTTTCTGAATAGACAGCACATAAAATAAAGAACGAAAACAAAATAACACGAACTAAAAAGAAAACAAACTAAATTAAAACATAAAGTAATTAAAAATATTTTTTCAAAAAATAATTTTTATACATTGCAGTAAAAAATTAAAAATAAATTTGGATTTACTAGACTTGATTTGAAACTTTTGTAAAGGTTATGTGGCATTTTTAAATTGTAAGAAGGTTAATAGCGATATAACTTTTGCAGAATTATTAAAATCAATTCTAGTAAATCAACATTTGTTTTTACTGTTTATTGCAATATATAAAAAATTTTAAAATCTATTTTTAAATATTTTATACTATTTAGCATCAAGAAATAAAACCATGTTTTCTTAAACAATTAATGATATAGTACGTAAAAAAAGTAAAAATTCATATCGCCACGCATTGTCACTGGGAGCCCCTAGGTGGGGCTTGCTCTCCTCTTGACAGTAGTAAATGCCCGTATACATGAGTCGACCTGGGCGGAGCGACTTGGATCGCTCGACCCAGGTAGAAAACGCTAACTGATCTGGCGGTTCAACCTGAGTCGAAATGACCGCTATAAACTAAAGGGAGTCAAGTGCGTTACTTGGTGAGGGTGTGCAATTAATTTGTAATGCTATACGTGGAAATTAAGAACGTAACTAAAAAAAGAGTGTCATACACGAGAACCATTGACGGGAAAGCGGAGTTATGCGGCGTTACCAACTCGGAATCGCCGGTTATAAATATATTTATTATATATATATATATATATATATATATATATATATATATATATATATATATATTAACTAAAGGAAAAGAAAAGGTAGTGATGAGGGGGGCAACAAGGTGTTGAGGGAAGCCCAGCGGACACTCACCAAGTTGAGGACCAAGCTGGCAGGCTGCTGGGGGCGTCGAAGAGACACGTAAAACACACGAACACAAAAACACACGCAAGCTTATCGGGCCTATGCCCTTCTTCAGCGAAAGAGTAACGTAAAGTGACACACTGGGCGGGGAATGACAGGGTGATGTGGGAAGGTTGATGATTGGAGGAGGTGGGGAGTAGGAGGGGTGGATAGTCAATAAAGAGGAAGTGTGGTAAGGGAAAGTGCGAATAAGTACAAAGTAACAAGGAGACATTGTAAGGGGGCTAATAGGGTTAGCGGAGGTTGAGGCCAGGCGGAAAGAAAGAGTCGAGAAGATGGATATGTGCTAGTTCCCAGTGTCGGAGAAGGGGGGCAGGAGTGTCATAGGGTAAAGCGCGAATAATCCTAACATTGTAGCAACTATTGAAGAGGACATTGTGGGTATTAGCATGTAATGCAACTGGGAGGGGGCGTCTGAGAGAAACGCTATTCCGGTGACCGTTCATTCGGATGTTTAACGGATTGCTGGTGAGGCCTACGTAAAACGCGGGACAAATAGTGCAGGTAAGGAGGTAAATGACGTTACGGGTGGTGCAGTTGCTTCTGGAGGTGATGGGGTAGGTGATGTTGGTGGAGGGACTCGAGAAAGAAGATGATGGAGGGTGGATAGGGCAAGTGAGGCAGCGAGGTTTTCCGCAGGGGTGGGAGCCTATTGCAAGAAGCGTGGTAGAAGTGGGAAGTTCCTTCCTCCACAAGATATTTCCCAAATTTGGGGGCCGGCGGAAGGAGAGGAGCGGAGGATTGGCAAAAAGGTTGATAAAGAGGGACTGATGGGAGGAAGAGGTAAGAATTGGGTGGGCAGCATGAAGGATTGTTTTGAGAGCTTCGTGGATACCAGGAAGGAAAAGTGTCGTAAGAGTGAATGGAGGGGTAGATGCAGGAATAGTGGGTGTGTGAGGATGAGATCCATTGTGGGTAGGCGTCATCGCCCTATGGATCTGTTCGCGGACCAAGACTGGAGGGTAACCACGTTTGAGAAGAGCATCCTCGAGGACAGAGTAATACTCTAGAAGGGATGCTCTATCGGAACAAAGCCTCCATCCTCGACGAGCAAGGGCATAGGGGATAGAGGTTTTGGTATGAAGGGGATGGCAGCTATCAAAGTGGAGGTATTGGAGGCTGTTGGTGGGTTTGATGTGAACACAGGTGCGAATTTGGCTGTCTTGAAGGTAAAGATCGACATCCAGGAATGTGATGTGGGAGGTAGAGGATTGGTGGGTGAAGGACAGTGAAGGATGGAAGGAGAGACGCGAGAGAAAGGAAAGGAGAGAGTCAGGTCCATGCGTCCAAATGAGGAAGACATCGTCGATGTATCTCAGCCACAAAAGTGGTCTGAGTGGAACGTTGAGGAAGTCTTTCCCATTCTCCAAGGTAGCAATTGGCGTATGAGGGCGCCATTCGGGTGCCCATCGCAGTCCCTGTAATTTGAAGGTAGTGACGACCATCGAAAGAGAAGTTGTTCAATTTGAGCACCATTGCTGCCAAGTCTAATAAGAAATGGGAGGAAGGTCTTGCGTCGGGTGGTCTTGAGTCCAGGAGTTTACTAAGGGCAGAGAGTCCATCATCGTGGGGGATGTTTGTGTAGAGGGAACAGACATCGATAGTGGCCAAAATGGTATTGGGTGGGAGAGGAAAGGGGAGGTGTTTGAGACGTTTGAGAAAGTGGTTAGTGTCTTGGATGAAGGAAGGGAATTTACGAATGAGAGGTAGTAGGTGGGAGTCAACGAAGGCGGAGATGCGTTCTGTAGGGGAATTAAAGCTGGCAACAATGGGGCGGCCGGGGATGTTGGGTTTATGGATTTTAGGGAGAAGGTAGAATGTGGGTGTGCGGGGTTTGTTGGGGATCATTAGAGCAATGGCGGAATCGGAAAGGCCTTCCTGTTTGCCTGAGGAATGAAGATAGTACGAAATTTGGTAGGAGTGGTGGTCTGTGGGGTTGGAAGTAAGGTGATGGTAAAAGATTTCGTCAGAAAGTTGGCGCTCGGCTTCCTCGTTATATTTGGCGCGATCCATCACAACCGATAGTGATGAGGGTGGCAACAAGGTGTTGAGGGAAGCCCAGCGGACACTTACCAAGGTGAGGACCAAGCTGGTAGGCTGCTGGGGGCGACGAAGAGACACGTAAAACACACGAACACAATATATATATATATATATATATATATATATATATATATATATATATATATACACATACAGGGTCATCCAAAAATGCCCCTTCAGTTTAAATTGCTTATATTTTTTTATATACTCAACGTACGGAAATTATTTCCATGTTAATATACACAGTAGACATGGGAGAAATGTTTCTGCCTAGTGGAATATTCCTAAAACATTGTTTAAACAAGTGGAATACACTGTACAGCAACACGTGTTTATAATGAATACGTTTTATTCAACCGGTAGTACAGTGCAAGTGCAGCGCAATTTTCGCAATGAATTCAATTGCACCACATCAGTGATAAACAGGTTGGTGACTAAGTTTGAAAATACGGGTGCTGTGACCGACAATAAGAAAGGTGTTGTCGGTAGGAACCGAACAGTGAGATCAGTCAACAGCATTGCACGTGTTGATGAAGCATCACGCGAAGTCCTTACAAATCTGTTACACGTATGTCACAATAATTAGCTATATAGCAATCATCGATCAATAGGGTATTAACAGAAGATCTGGAAATGTTTCCGTATAAGATACAAATGCTCCAGACCCTCAGCGAAAGCGCCAAAGATGTTAGGGTTGATTTTTGTGAAAATCTTCTGCTATATTTGGAGGGAAATCCTGGAGTTCTTCAAAACAACTGGTTTTCCGATGACGCAAAATTTCACTTTCACGGTTATGTCAACAAGCAGATGATGCGAATACGGGCCTCAGAAAACCCCAACACAATAATGGAGGCGCCATTACATCCGCAGAAATGCACAGTATGGTACCCTGTTTCAGCTATTGGGATTGTTGGGACAATTTTTCTCACTGATATAGTGACATCGGAGAGTTATCGTCGTCCCCTTGAAGAAGACTTCATCACGTTTCTTCAAGGCATGGGTGTTAACTTCGAGGAAACGTTCTTTCACCAGGGTGGAGCTCTAACTCATACTGAAAATGCAATTTTTTATTTTCTCCATTGGCATTTTGACCATCGTGTTATCTCGAATCTCTTTCCTGGCCTTTTTGGCTGCGGATGGTCTTGACCACCGTATTCTCCGGATCTCAATCCCAGCGACTACATTCTATGAGGGTATCAGAAAGATAATGTGTATAGAAACAATCCCCACACAGTTGATGAACTCAAAGAAGAAATAGCCTCTGTTATCTGCACAATCACTCCTGACGCTCTAGGCAGAGTAGTTGCCAATTTTCAACGTCAATTAGAAATGGTCTTGGATGCTGGTGGTTCACATAATGAAAATGTTTTTCTTTAATCTTCCAAGTCTACTGTGTAAATTATTATGAAACTCATTCCTGTACGTTGAGTAAATAAAAATATATAAGCAGTGTAAACTAAAGCATCTTTTTTGTTCGTCCTGGCAGAATTAGGCCGAGTTCTTATATTTCATTACATAAAGGACTGAGGGAGGGTAGGGGAAAGATTGCTCATTCGTAAGTTTTTTGAGCTCACGCCAGCCGTGTTTGCAGCTAATTCTCTCGTAAGTATATTTTTCGTATTTATCCAGTTTCATATTTTTCCAGCATGTTAATTTATTTTTTGTTTTGTATTCATTTCATTTTTAATGCTTTTTGTGGTAGATTGTCTTTCATACATTATCTTTTCAACGTTTTCAGATTTATCATTTTTTTGAAAACCGTAGTAATCTCATTTATTGTTAATTCTAAGGCGAAGGTATAGGAAAGTCCGTGCTTTCTACTGAAATTGTATTTCTTTTGGACCTTACAATTTACATAGCTTTGTATCCCGCGCTTCGCATGAAATGGTGAACTGTTGGTATCTTATGCGCGTCTCTAATCACGTAAGCGAAAATGAATCGGACTCTCTTTATGATGTAGCGGAGTGATTTGTTTTGGAATGTGTCTAGTTATCTCTGTTACCATAAGTGTCATTATAAAATTAGAGATAATGAAAAAAGAAAAGAAATTTAAAATATTACTTTCATGATCATGTAAACGATATTCATTTTAAATTTGTTTCTAGGAGTATTCATTATGCCATAAAATAGGACTGGATAAGATAATTAAGAGAAACGCGCCAGTTCATTGCAATAACATTTGCATCGAAATTAGCTATCCTAAAAGCAATCGAAACATTGGCGCTACGGTTATTATTAGATTTCTTTCTTAACTGTTAGTTTTTTAAATATTTGGGCAATGACTAAAAGTCAGAGAAGCATTCAGCGTTATTGACTACCGTCATTCATTTAAACGGGTGTCGGAATTGCAATTGCCTGTTCTATTCAGTCGTTCAATGATTAGGTTATATGTATTCTCCTTCATGATCCAGTCAGACTGAATCACTCATCAAAATCGTTCATAGGAAAATCCCCTCTCGTGCCTATGGGACTATGATACCAGTAATTCCAAATAAATACAATAAGCTGTGAAACTCTTGTACAAATGTAATTTGAGATCGACATTTCAAATTATGTAAATCGTCAGACGGTTCAGTTTCATCTAGAAGGTATATTTGTAATATTTTCTCATAGAGAATGGAATGACGTTTTTCTCTCTAAAGGAGAAAATATTAAAATTTAATCGATGTATTCCAATGTCATTCCTCATAATATAGAGGCCGATTCTGAACACGGGGCGAGATACAAATATTTTATGCTGAAAATGTTTAAATACACAAAGAAATGGCATTATCACTATGAACCTCAGACACCGAAAAATTTTACATATCGATTTTTTGGAGAAAATAATACAATATTAATGACTTAACCGTCAATCAAGCATCCCTCTTGAACAGTCTCTATCCCGCCAACTTTAGATGATTGAAAATTGCTTCGGTAGAAATAATACAAAGGCGATAAAAGTTTTTTGTAGAATTTTGTATGAACTCTGCCTCTTGAGCCGGAAAGTTGTGATAAGTGCTTAAAAAATCGTCATGCGATGAGTCGACAAAAAGTTTTTCTGGAGTTTATCATTGAGCATTTAGCGTTTAGGAGACACAACCTAACTTCTAACGGATATTTTACTTGTAGATGTAAGAGGGTTATTTATCAAAGATCAAAATTAAGCAACATACCACAGATATCTCGAGAGAAATAAAGAACGCCGTGATATAAATGAACTACCTTGAATTTACGAATCTGAGTCCGGAGGATGTGTTCTGGGCGTCTGCACCATTGCTGAAGGGATGCGGGTTATTCGGACTCGCACCTTTCTCATTGAAACGTCGGCAGAAGAGCGATAATGGCGCCTCTAAATGGGTTGTCAGGTACAGCGTTGCGGTTTATTGTGTGACAACCTCAGCCTTGGTGTGGGACGTGTGCGACATTATTGCAAGAAATAAAGAAATGAACCTAGAAGTTACCGCAACGATTTCCTGGACAACGTTGTTGTACCTCATAGCAACAGTCAACTGCCTGGCAATTTTTTCCCGCCGATCCATTGTGCGCGGTGTGTTGGTAGATTTGGCAAAAATTTCCGAGAAGGTTACTAGTCTGAAGATATACTTGGATTTTCATAGCTTTTGCAAGAACGTTAGAATACGGATGTTCTGTTTCTGGCCTTTTTTACCGATGCTTATTCTTCTGACCAACCTTTTTATCCTTTGTTTTTGCTTGAAAACGGATTCATTCAGTATTTCGCTGTCTTTTTCGTAACCAGCAGCATATTATTGGCCCAAATACAAAATTACAACATATTGCGGCACATAAATTTGAGGCTGGCATACTCAAACGAAGAAATACGTCGAAGTGCATCTATAAGTTTATTCAAACTTTTGCCATTCCAAGGATCTGTAACTGTGCCAACGAAACTGTGTAAACTGTGGAAATCGCTCTTCCTAGATATCTACAAGGTCAGCGTGACGTTCGACAATATAGTTGGAATTGTACTATTGTGCTACGTGATGTTCACATTCTTGAACGCTGTAGCAGTACTATTTCTGTTCGTGTTGGTCTTGATTTCGGATGTTTCCAACCTGACAGAGATCACTGTGAACATATTGAGAATGTCTTGGGCAGTTTCTGAAACGTTTGGATTAATACTAACGGTGTGTTCGGGTCATTCGTCATCTGATCAGGTGAATTTAATACCCTGCAAAATTTAAGTATTCTTTAATTTTATATCTTTGGTAGAAATCTGCATTTTTCCTGTAATTAATTTGAAAAAATACTAAATGTTTCAGACACGTAAGGCTAAAAGGCCGATTTTTATATTTTATAGAACTTTTTACCCTCAACATGATTCATATAGTACATACATCTGCTATTACCGAACTTCCTTGGGGGTGATGTCATTATAACGCCGAAACTTTTAATTACATCAGGTTTATGTCGTAAAACGTTACCGAGGTTTGCATGCTCTATTCCAGTGGCAGTCAATCTTTTACCTGTCACGCACCATTATTTGTATAACATTATTATTTGCATTATTATAATAATGTAAATGTTCGGACGGTTCCGTTGCACTTAAAAGAAAATGTTGCGAATACAGTATCGAAAATAGTCCAGTTTCGTTCTATGATCTACACCTGCAGAGTCCAAATGCATTTTGCACATTAATTTTTTGTCAAATAAATAAAATATTAATGTGATTTGTCCGTCAAGAAATATTCCTCTTGAAGAATTTCAATCTCGTTTACTTTGTATGATTGAAAATTGCTTCCGTAGATAGAATGAAAGGGTGGTATAAGTTCTTTTCTTGAATATTGCATGAACTCTGCTCTTGAGCCTGAAAGTCTCGTTAAGTGCTTCAAATGTCGTCACGTGACTAGTCAACAAAAATTTATCAGAAGTCTTTTATTGAAAATGTGGCATTTAAGACAACAAACTGGACTTCATCAGGATATTTTACACGTAAATCTAAGAACGAAACTCAGCTTTAAACCATGGATCCCTCGAAAGGATTGAAGATTGACCTTGAATTTTCAAATCCTCGTCACCAAGATGTGTTCTGGGCGTCTGCTCCATTGCTAAAAACAAGCAGGTTATTCGGACTAGCACCCTTCTCATTGGAACACCGGCAGGAGAGCGAGAATGGCGCCTTTAAATGGGCTGTCAGGTACAGCGTTGCTGTTAATTTTGCGACTAACTTCGCCTTGCTGTGGGGCGTGCGCGACGTTGTTGCAAACAATAAGGAAGTTAACCTTCAAGTTGCCGCATTGATTTATTGGATAACGTTGGTGTACTTCATATGGATGATCAACAGTCTGGCCGTATTTATCCGACGATCCATGCTGCGCGGTGTGTTGTTAGATTTGGCCAAGATTGACGAGAACCTTGCTTGTCTGAAGATCTGCATGAATTTATATAGCTTTCGCAAGGGCGTTATAATACAATTGTTCTGTTTCTGGCTCTTTTTACTGGCGCTTATTCTTTTGAGAAACCTTTTCTTTCCGTCCTTTTCTCTTAAATACGGATACATTCAGTATTTTTCAAGCACTTACGCTAGCAGTACTGCAGTTTTGGTACAGCTACAACATTACTATATATTGCGGCACATAAACATGAGGATGGCTTCCTTGAACGAAGAAATACGTCGAAGCGCGTTGACAAGTTCATTCAAACACTACCAAAAGCAAGGACCCTTAACCCTGTCTGCAGAACGATGTAAAATTTGGACGTCTCTTTACCTTGACCTCTACAAGGTCAGCATGACAGTGAACAAGATATTTGGAAGTGTTATATTGCTCTACGCGATGTGCTCTTTGATAGATGTTGTTTTCATGCTATTCCTTTTCTCTTCGGCCTTTATTTCGGATCTCGTTGAAGGTGTAGTGTTCATAATTTGGACAGTCTTCGAAGCATTAGGAGTGATATTGATTGTGCAATCGGGTCATTCGACAACCGATCAGGTAAATAATCTCCACAATCTTTTTTAAATTTCAATTAAAAATTATTTATTAATTTATAACTAGTTTATAAGCAGCACTTAATATGTTTTTGTAATGAGTTAAACAAAGATATCAAAGACGAACACATATGAGCATGCCTTTTGGAGGATTTGAGCTTGTGACTTCCATTTGAAGCAAATCACCCTTTGATCAACTCCAATAATTCAATGGCTTTGGCCTAAACTGGTAGTTCTGTAGTTTATCTTTGTTTTTTTCGTTACAATATTTCTATTACTTTGTGTCGGCTGCATCAAATTCATATAGTGCATGGTTTAACTGATTCTGAATTTCTTTGGACCGTGCGTACCCCACAACTTGAATCTTTTCCTTTCCTCTTATTTGTATCTTATAACACTCGAGAAGTGCAAATTGTGGGACATCGTAGGGTGTTTGCGGCACCAAAAAGGTAGAGGAGGAATCCTCTATGCGACCGTATTCCCGTAAATTAAAGGAAAGAATTTTTAATTGCGTTGGCTCTAGATTATAGAATCTAACGATAAGAAGCATTATAATTTTGTCAATTTTCAACTTATATTTGCAATTAGAGTTTTGGAACCAGGAATTTCCGTTCCCGGTTCCCGGAAATTTACCCTGTATTTCTTATTCTCGATTCTAAGTTTTTATGAAATTTCGTGATTAGATGCGACGGGAAGATATTATCCAAATCAATCGATGCAAATCACTAAGTATGCGTCAAATTCTGGCATTAAAAACTGATATGTTCATCGATTCGACGCATATTCAAAAATCGATGGAAGAAAAACAAGTTTCGTTCTTTTAGGCATTTGTTGTTTCAAGTCTAGAACGCCTACGATGATTCTAAAAGATTTTAATATGCGAATTATTAATGGTCTAAATTCAAATGTATTCCTTCTCGCATATAACGCAACGAATGTTGTCTCCCCTTCTCTCTTCCCTTTTCCCCCTTCTCTCTCCCCATTCTCTCTCTCTCCACCTTCTCTCTCTCCCCTTCTCTCTCCTCCCTCTCTCTCCCCTCTCTCACTATCCCCCTTCTCCCCCCTCCCCCTCCTCTCTCCTCCTCTCTCCCTCTCTCTTTTTCTTCCTCATTCCCCTCCTCTCACCCCTCTCTCCTCTCCCCCTCTCTACTCCTCACCCCTTCTCTCCCCCTCTCTCCTCCTCTCCCCATATCTTCCTCTCCCCCTACCACCCTCTCCCTCTCTCTCTCGTACTAACAGCATTCAAAGCACGCTTTCACCCATAAGGAATGAAATGACAATGAGAATTCGGAGTTTAACAATGTAATTGGTTGGCAAGGAAACATCTCGTTAAAATGGCAATATTTCCCCAAAATATGGTAATTAAATATTTAACAAGGATTTTCGAACTGTATGCGAAAAATGCATGAATAGAATAAGAAATTTCATAATTTTTTCTAATGGTTTAAATTGAAGATCGTAGGTTAATTCTTTCTAATTTAGATCTCAAAAAGAATAAAAGGCGGCACGTTGAAAAGTCGATCTTTACGTGTAAATTTAAAGGAACTGGAAATGTCTTCCTCTGAATCTGAATAAGTTCATTTTTAATGCTTTTTGTGGTAGATTGTCTTTCATACATTATCTTTTCAACGTTTTCAGTTTTATCATTTTTTCGAAAACCGCAGTAATCTCATTTATTGTTAATGCTAAGGCGAAGGTATAGGAAAGTCCGTGCTTTCTACTGAAATTGTATTTCTTTTGGACCTTACGATTTACATATCTTTGTATCCCGCGCATCGTATGAAATGGTGAACTGTTTGTTAATTCTTTCTAATTTAGATCTCAAAAAGAATAAAAGGCTGCACGTTGAAAAGTCGATTATTAGGTGTAATTTTAAGGGAACTGGAATTGTCTTCCTCTGAATCTAACCCAGGACTTTTTCGAGTTTCTTTCGTCATCAACTTAAAATATGTAAATCGAGCATTCCTGCTAAATTTCAAAAAAGTATCTTGTTCCCTTATCGAGTTATTTGCATTTTTATAGTGTGACAGAGGGAGCCACAAAGTGACAGAAGATGGCTTTCATTTCATTTTAGATTATTTTTAAACTTCTTTCATACATTTTCTACCCTCGATTTTAACTCGGAGGGAATTGCAATATAGGATACATTAGTAGTTGGTCTCTTGTTATCTCCGCATCGTCGAGGAATGATTGGTTGCGTAACTCAAAGCGCGTCTGAATATTGAATCTGCTAACAATTTGTCGCAAATAATGTATCACATGCCATGGGGATTTATTATTGACTAATGTGTATACGCTGTATCAATAATAAATATCATGTTTAAATGATAAATGATGCATAAAATATTACAAATGCGAAATCATTCTAATTCCCGGGATATTTGAAAATATAATTCCCGTTTCCCGGGGAAAAAATATGGCCGGGAACCCTAAACTCTAGTTATAACCTAATAGAAATGAATTAACCTATAAATATTCACGTTTAATCAGTGAACTGTTACTAACAATAAGTTGATGGTATGTTACGCCTACATTGTCATGGCTTTGCCCTCTATCTATCGCTGCACAATATCTTTTCGCAGTCCCGGACGTTTACAATTTTCTGTTAAGTAATCGAAAATTTATATTGCAGCTCATGGTGGGTGCCTTTTATCCAAAATGCGCATCTGGTTTCCTCAAATATTTTTGTCGTCAGTTAACTGAATAAATTACTTATTTTTCGTCATTAAATACTATGGACAGTCTACGTATTAATCATGAATGCATTAAATAAGAAGTGTCGTTATTTAAAAAAATTCAACTTGAATTTTTTTTCTCGGTGTTTCATATTCTCTGCGTTAATTTCCTAAGCATTCAATTTCCTGGAATGATTACTAAATAATTTTCTCGAATAATTTTACTTGAGTCTAAGGTGTAAGCAGCTTTCCGGTACCGCCATACCTCCGCCATTAGATCATGAAAGACACGAGGAACACATTAAAAGACGCACGACACGACGAAGCAGCAAAATTGTCCTAGAGCTTTGTACTGAGCAGTCGACTTTTTGTGAAGCTGAATCTGAAATGGGTCTGACATTTGATAAACAAATTCAGTTGTTGCGCGTTCATGCTATTAGGATATGCACAGTACACTGAAGATCAGCATCGAAACCTAAATCCCTCTAAAGGACAAAAGAACGACATGGTAGAAATCTACCGGGATGTGTTCTGGGCGTCCACCTTATTGCTGAAAGTCTGTAGGATTTTCGGACTAGCGCCTTTCCCATTGGTATACCGACGAGACGGCGAGAATGGAGCCACCAAACGGGTTGTCTGGTACAGCGTCACGGTGTACTTGGTGATCGCCTCCGCTATGCTGTGGGATGTGTTCTACACCATCGCAGAAGAGAAAGGAATGAGCCTAGAAGTGGTCTCGAAGGTTTTTTGGTCAATGACAGTGTACTTTGTCACAATAAAGAACTGCTTGGCTGTATTTACCCGCCGATCCATGGTGCAAGGGGTATTGGTAGATTTGACCAAGTTCGATGAGAGACTTGCCACTCTGAAAACGTTCATCGACTGTCATTGCTTTCGCAAGAATGTCAGAATAGAGATGTTCATTTTCTGGCTTGTTTTTCTGATGCTAGGTATTGTCCTTACTTCGCGTTATATTTGGACGGAAACGGAGTCATTCAGTATTTGGTTATTCTTTATGCGGCCAGCGGCACAGTTATGGTTCAGTTGCTTCACTACAACATGTTGCGACACTTAAATTTGAGGACGGCATGCTTGAACGAAGAAATACGTCGAGACGCGTCGATAAGTTCCTTCATACGGTTTTCATTGCAAGGATCCGTAACTGTGTCTGCAAAACGTTGTAAACTGTGGAAATCACTCTACCTTGACCTTTACAAGATCAGCATGATCGTGAACAAAATCTTCGGAAGTGTAGTATTGTTTTATTTTGTGTACACTCTGATCGACTTAGTGCTCGCGCTTTTCCTGATCGTGGCGTCCTTGATTTCGGATTTTATAGATTTTTCCGAGCTCGCGCCCAAGATCTTTACAATATCATTGGTAATATTTGAAATTTCCGGTGTCTTTCTTGTCGTGCGATCCTGCCATTCGTCATATGATAAGGTGATTTCAATATACTGAGCATTTAAGGAAATTTTGATTGAAGTTTTAGTTTCTTTGGTGGTGAATTGCAGTTGCTAAGAAAAAATTTATATTTTTATGTATTATGAAAAATATATTGTATTATGAAGGCTAAAAATTACACACTTTAACTGATTATGAGCAGGTTGCACGTGATGGTAATTATGATATGATGCTTATTTTTTCTCTCTAATCATTATCATAAGGCTAATGAGAGGTTTAAATTTTCTACGTGGGCAGTTTTTGGCAGAAATCTGTGAATCTTAAATTTTTCATAATTAATTATATATTATACGTTTCTTGTATATTCTCAAAATGATCATTATAACTTGGAAATTTTTACACTTTAAGTCACCGTTTTTATATTTAATCAGCGTACTAAGGGAACTCGTATCGTACTAAAGTTAAAGGGTTATAATAAAATTATTAGCATCCCACGAATCATTGAAGAAGATCCAGACGTCAATTTAACAGCTTGTGTACAAACATCAAGAATATTACTCTCGTTTCTCCGTGGCTATTAATCTTTACATTGACATGATTTTATGCGAGTATAATTAAAATATTACACATTATTAGAGAAAAATATTACGCTAGATAGAAATATTTTCTTTGAAAATTATGTAAAATTGGATAAGCAATCAGCTCATGAAAACCTAGGAAAGAAGCAGATTAGGATAAGTATTATGGCGTCTGAAAGGCATTGGGATTTTTAAGCGCCCCTCAGTCAATTAGCAGCACTTCACGTGGTTTATGCATATATTTCCTTAAATATGTATATATAGTTATTCCATAACATAGAGAGGGCAAGAAGATTACAATTGAGAGAAAACGCGTCAATTCACCTGGTTAACATTCAAATCGATATCAGTGTTGCTGAAAACAATCGAATTATTGATACCTACCCAGCGAAATGTTTCTTCACGTTGGAAGTTCTAAATATTTGGGCAGCGTTAAAAATTCACAGAATGGCTCCTAAGCATTCGGACATATTGACGACAGTCTTTCATGTAAACGGGTATCGGAAGGCAAATAGTATATCCAATCCATTCATCTCGATGATTAGATAATATATATTCTCTCTCCTGACCATGACAATCTAAACCACTCACCCAAATCACCCGGAGGGAACGCCTATGGGCCTTGGAGAATCGAAGCGAAATTCAGGGTATTTGAAAACCCTTATTTAGAGATAGCGCTAACGTATGACCACCATTTCTTGTGTTGAAAATGGTCCGACGGTACCGTCGCAACGCGAATACCACCGACAAGACAATGAGAAACAGTCGAGAAGATTTTGAAAAAGAAAAGCTTGACGCCCTCCACGCCATTGCTCCTTTGGATATGCATGATTAGCGGGTTGATTCCCTTCTCGCTGAAGAAAGATGGGAAACGCACCTCTTTATCCACAGCCAGCAAGGCGATGCGGCTCTACAGCTACTTGATCTTCTTTTTGGCTTCCTCCGCTGCCCTGTATTCCTTGAAAGATTTCCCGTTTGAAGTACCTGACGCTCCCCAACCGAGAGAAAAAGGGAATAAGCATATACTGTATATGATACGCCCAATATGGATAACAGCGGACCAAGCCTTGGGCATCGCGAACTTCGCCTTAATACTCCGTCGAGGGGGGAAACTGCTGGAAGTGATCAACCGTATCAATACCTTGGACCTCGTTCTGGTAACAGCAGGCGACAATATTTTGAGAGAGATTAGGTCGTCCGTTTTGCTTCAGGTGGCGGGTATATGTATGTACGTGATCTTATATTACAACGCTACGATGAAAGTCCACAAAGACTTATTCACGGAAAACGGCACCATGCGTTTCGTCCTGTCGTTGTTGTGGTCATCTTTGACTTTCGTCAGCTTGAGTCTGGCATTCAATCTCTTGAGAGTAATCAGGTGGAGGTTCTCGACGATAAACGTAAGGGTTGCTGGGCTTAAGCAGAAGGCCATCGTAACTTCAACCTCCGTTCACGATAAAATTAAAATGTCGAGGAACAATATGGCGGACGAAACAAAGTCCCTGGCACGCGTCAGACAATGACTTTTCGCTCTGTCGTGCGATTTAAACACAGTATACGAAGAAATAATTCTCATCCACACGAGTAGTGATGTTTTGGACGTGGTTTCTAGTTTATTTTACATAATCGAAGATTCTACACTCTACCGGGATAACTTTCTCTACTTCATATTCGCTATGGGTCGTCGCACCATGTATACTGTCATACTAGTCGGCATAGTGGCCGCGTGCAACAATGTCTACACAAAGGTAAGACATGTGGTGTGCTTGTGATGTAAATGTTATGGCGGTGAACGTAGCCATAGAATGGTCGAGTAAACCTTTAGCGTTTCGACTGCTCTGTTTGTGCCGTCAGCGATATTCAGAGAGGACCTTAAGGTTCTTATTAGATCGGTGAATATCCAGTGGCTGCATAAAATGTGTACATGAAAAGTGACCACGCTTTGCTTGGCCGTTTAATTGCTATTAGAAATTCTTATGACTTCATCATTAGTAATCACTTCGCAGGCATGTCTGTGATTATCTGCTTAACCGTTTTCGCCATGCATTCTAGTCTTACATGATCATATCTTTCTGATTCACGTTCCTCTTTCATTTCGTCTATCAGCTGAAAAATTTGCTTTCCTCTTATTCTATTTGTTTAAGTTTTCTTTCTAACTTCGCTAGGATTCGAACAAATAATGCTGCATGCACAACATTGAATTTCTAACGCTTCAGAGAAACACAAAAATTCCTCATCCCTACATTTTGATAGAGAGTCCGTTACACCTTCATAAGGCTTCATCATTTGAAGCATTCCACATCGCTGCCTCTACGTTAGTTCTGACAGTAACAACGCCATGTTGCATATTTTTTAACGATTCGCCATGTAGTATTTCTTCGTATTAAATTTCATACATGACTCAGCAACATCAATGAATACCTTTCGTTAACTCATTACATTCACATTACCTCACACACTGAGGCCTCCACAGTCTGATCATTTCAAAACAAATACTATCGTAGTCGGAAACGAAGAGAGAATAATGTCAGTTAACAAAATTTATGTTTACTTTGAAGAGAGGAAATTTTCCATCACCAGAAGATACGGCAATAAAAATTACTCCTCACTTGGTCACTTTTGCTGAGATAAACTATAGCTCCAAATATGAAAAGACAAGGGAAAAACGTAAAGTAAAACTCTTAAATGATTCATAGATATTTCATGGGGTTTTGACTCAGTTTACTATTACATTACCTTTTAGCTTTGCTAGGAGTTCAGTAAACTTTAAATAACTGCCTTGATATTTTTCCGATAGCATGTATTCATTTCTTCCATTGAAGAGAAAAAATATTATATAGACTATCTACCATCTCTTTTCAATCCGTTTATCCAAATTTCCAGCGCTGTTACAACCATAAACTTTACGAATTTTAAAATTATTATTATCTTCGCCATTCGTGATATGCCTTCAAAATATTCTCTATTAATGCATATAATAATTTTTTCACCGAATGTTTTTAATTATTTTAAGTGAAATTTGAAAGTTTTCAATGATTTAAAGTCACTGGCGTCTAAACTATTCCATGATTCAAATAAGTTCCGTTGTTAAAAATCTGGATCGTTTTAAAATATCGTAGGATTTATAAGTAGAATTCCATTAAAGAATTTTTAAATATTTCTTTCGGGCATCCTATTTCAATTGTTAAATTCTTTCTAATAAGGCGTCTTGTTACCGTGATAGCTAATCTTTGCCATTTTAATCGATTATTTTTTATCGTAATTCTTGTCAACTCTCGATCGAAAGACTCGTCACACTTCTTTCAATGGGATACTCCTTTAAATTATGTAAGTTCTTTACATCTCTTTGTGATACGAATTATAGTTGCGAAGCCAGACGAAATTGTTCAAACATTGTATTAGCTTTTAGGTGTTTTTAGCTCTTTTAAGAAATTAAATTTTACATTTCGAAAGAAAATAGTATACGCTTAAAAAATCTTTCATTGGACTAATTCAAGTTTTCTTCGTTCGTCATTTTTTATCTTAACCTTTCGGACTTCAAATAGACCCCAATTTATTACCGTCCCAACTACCTGACGTTGACTGATGATTATGTCAATCAAGGGACATAATTGTCCAAGGAGTCGAATCGATTCTCCGTGCGCTATCAAGGTGGCCTCCTTCCACCGATTCGATTTGGTGACTCCGTTCAATCCGCCATCCTACATCGCAATGGATGGTTTTAAACGAGGAGGACAAAAAGTCGCTCCCTCCAAGGCGGCCCACCACGCTCAAGCAGGGGACCTCCCTAATGAAATCATCTAGGCCACTAGACCGTTCATCCGCTTCTGTTTCGCCATGGGCTTGGTCCCTTTTAGACCTGAATTCTTGAAGGGTTCTTCCAATGGAAAGCAATCTTCGAAGCTCCATTTCTCATACAGCGTTTTCGTCTTCTCGGCTTTCACCGCTCTCTTCTGCGTGGTCATCCAGTCCAGGGTGTCCAACAGAAGATTCGAAGAGGAGGCCACCATACAGTCAACGGTTTACATGGCCTGGTGGCTACTCTCTGGACTGGTGTCCGTCGCCAGCTTTTCCATGCTCATAGCTCGTCGTATGGAACTCCTGGACGCATTCAGGGAGATGGCCAAGATCGCAGCCAAAGTGATACCGAAGGGAAGGAATTTCCTCGGTCGAGTGCGTTACCTCTTGCACGCGGAGGTGGGCGCCGTGATATTCCTGGTGGCCGCTTCCTCTGGACTCATGTACTATGGCATAGTAAACAAACAACTCCCTCCAGAAGGTTATGAGGTAGCATTCCATCTATTCTCATTTGGCGCCACTCTGGTGATGAGCTTGCAGTTTATCAACCAGCTTCTGATGCTGCACCAGCTGCTGTCCCTCGTCAACGCCGAGTTGTCGGTAATGAGAGATTCTTTCAAGGTGTCTTCGAAGGAAAAAGACGCTACGGAACGCTGGCGCTCCTCCTCGCCATGTTCGTCCTCCTCGACGTAGCGTTCCAGTTCTACATCTTGATCAATTCGGCGATCGTCAGAGTGACGCAAGAAGTGATCATTTATCAGTTGAGGACGATACTGCTGTGGTCGTGCCCTAAGTTTATAACGCTCATTTTGCTGGTTGCCGCCTGCGAGTTTGTGATAGATGAGATAATTTATGTGCCAGGAAAACGTCGAGGATGTGTTCCATTTGGAAAGAAACACTGGAGAAGGTTTATTGAAGGAAAGGGCGCTTAGATGTTAGGCGTAGAGATGGGGTAAAAGAATCCTCGACACTTTGAAGGATAGAGTGACAAGAGTGTTTTGGGTGGATATTTTCGGATAAGGGGTTTGATCTAACGAAATAAAAAAATTAATGGTGATGATTAACAGAAAATTCTTTGCTTTTGAGGAATTATCGAAATTTTTCCTTGTCTCCTGATCAAAACTGCCTTCTTAATCTGTAGTTCATTTTGCATTAGTTCGTAAAATTTTCTTGATATCTCAAAATCGAGTCATGTATTTCCAACAAGGTAACGCATTTGGGAGCCTTCCACATCGTCTTGGTAATTGTAAAAAAAAGGAGTCGGAAATTTGGTTCATTTCTAATGAGAATATGTATTAGATTAACTAAATATTTTTATGAAATCGACAATTTTCACTTTTTAGAGAAAATTCCATTATCTCCCAATTTTATCGATTTATTTTTGCAAATTAAAACATTTTTCACTGGTTTATTATTGAGTAAACTCGCACTCTCGGCCACAAATATTGTAGAAAGTCTTTTTTTGCAGCAAAAATATTTGTGGCAATAAAACAGCATAGTTCACAAGTGTATACACATGATAAATATAATTTGAATTTAATTTGCGTTGTAGATTTGGACATTTTCCAGAGATTATATAATACCAACCCATTAGGAAAATTAGATAAATCGTTTACAATAGTTTAATATGACGAATTAAACCCTTTCGTCAAAATTTATTATCGTGACAAACCTGAGATCCGGCGGAGAAAATTATTTTATCCACTATGCGAAATAAACTTCACGTCATTTTCCAAAAACTGACATGAGTTATTCCATTTTTAACTTTAAACTAATCGTTAGAAATTCATTTTTAGCTCGTTTTTTTTTAATTTACATGTAGTTTCAATTTGGCATCTGCCTGTGCACTTGCTTAAATTGAAATTATGACGAAACCGTTAATTATAGAAAGCTAAAACTTGAAGGGTAGATTTCTTTACTGTTAGCATTTGTTTTTCTTTCCATCTTGAGTTTTTTTAATGTACAAGTTCGGATTAGTGCCCATTTAAAATATTGTTTTTTAAATATCTCCGAAGGCACAAAATATGAAAAACTGAAAATTTGAACATACATTTCCATACCACGCCACTTATTCTTGAAAAGTTTGAGAAAACTCCAACAAAAATTTGGAATTTATTTTTAAAATAGAAAATTTTTTGCCCGATTCTGTTAATTGTCGTCAACGAAAACAATTGAAGCAAACATGATGTTCTACAAATACCAAAATACGATAAATTTCCTTTCGTGAACATACAGAACATAGTATATGAAAGGAAATGGATTTTCTACGACGATGAAATGAACGTAAACACGTTAATTTTCCTTTCGTGAGCACAAAGCGCTTTGCAAATTAAAACGAATTGATAATTTACTACGAAGGAATGAACTTGAACATAAAGATTTGGTATATTTTAAAATATTTTTTTATTTTTTCTTATATTTCCGAAGGTATAAAAGATAGAAAGCTGTAACTTTGAGTGTATATTTGCACATTAATTCCACTTACTAATCCTTGAAAAGTTTTAGTTTTGAAAACTACAGAGGCGGCTGGGGAAACGTTCAATATTTTATTAAAAAATTGATTGCGTTCTAAACTTCAATATTATTTTGGAGGTATCAATTATCCAACAAAGTTAATTTTTACCTGAAGTATATGATTATATAGAATGATACAACACATCGCTAATTTAGCTATTAATCCCCTCTCATTTAAACGGTAATCTCACCTTCACGTGGTTATGAAACAAAACAGAGTCTAGTGACCGAATACGTGGCGGTAAAACTACACGAAAAATAAAAACACTGATTTTATCCATGTTCATGCATAAAACTTGATTAGTGATTAAGTAATTTGCTTTTGTCAACTGTAATAAACCTATCTACAGTTCAGTAATATTCTCAGTTAATATTTCTCAGAAATCATATCAACTGTCACTAATTCATGTTCCTCTAAATTTCTTACGCCCCTGGACAAATGGAAGGCTGATTCAACCGGCGTTCTGGTGTCCGAGGTGCTACTGAAAGTAAAGGATCATCAAGCTAGGCGAGAGGTAAGCTTTTTCAAAGGTGAGAAGTATTTACCTTAGTTGGATCAAGTTTACAAAACAGAAACATCGCAATGAATATATTACTCCTCTGAACTTGACCTGCCAGGTTCAGTTTTTCTTCTCTTCTACGTTGAAATTTAAGTTCACCAATTTGCGTTCATGCATAAAAAGTTTAATTTACCTACATTCCATCTTGTACACTCAAGTTATCTCCCTGATTTGAGATATAGTAAGGAATTTTTCTGATGTGCCTCTGTGAGGACGTTTAATACTGTAAGATTTGCTACTCAGCACTTCCTCACCGGATATATCCCAATCCTAAAGTGAATGATTGAACAAAAATTGAACGTAACGATGCACTAAAGCTAATTTCTGATATCGTCTTTGTTATTTTTCTTTCCCGATTCGGCAGCTTCGCCTGTTCTCACACCAACTCCTCCACACCAAAGTCCGATTCACCGCATGTGGGTTCTTCACCCTTGACTTTAGCTTGCTCACATCTGTAAGTAAAAGAGTTTTCACTTCGTGAGTTAAACTTGTAAAATCCTCATTATTGTCTTTGACGTTTAAGTGTATTTTGTGGCATTAAAGCCTATAAAAAATACTGTTAAAAATTTACGTTTAATTACAAATACGTTAGGAAAATTTACAATAATGGCATCTTCCCCTTTCTTAAGTTTTAATGCATTGTTAGAATGCAAACTGTATGAATCAGCGAGCTTCCACCTCATTGCCAAATATGTTTAGGTCATGATGCACGTCATAATTGGGATGTGTTAAAAAAAGGAAAACCGGCTGCTCAGAACTATATAGATTCTTGTGCAAATTTCGGTATATTGCTCTGCATTCATAGATAAAATCTTCTGATTTTCCTTGTATTGTCGGGTGCTTCCGCAATGTCCAACCTTAATTCCATATAAATGGCCAATTCAGCTGTGCTAATGGGCTGTCGTCTTTGTATATTGAATGCATTTCTCGAATTAAGTTCTTAATAGTGTGACCGTAAGAATAATCTACGAATCAAAGTACGCCATTGACGGTGGATGATCACTTTAAAATATACCACTCTATTAAAAACATTTTAATTTATCCTTTGGATTCTCATGAACGGAATATTGTAATTGGTGCGAGCGCCACTAATCTTCGTTTTCCTTATGCAAGCCTTTGTCAACACGATTATTTTATTATTTATCGAGTAGCTGAAATTACCCGGCGTTGCTCGGGTTTTTAAGAGAAAACAAAAAATATTGAGGAAGATTTTGAGAATAAAACCAAGTAATGAAACCAGGTTAATTTTTATTGTAGTGCTTAATAGTATGCAATATTTCTTGTCTTCCCATCTTTTTCCCAAAAAATAAGTTTTTCCTGCATCCTTTATCGATAGATTTGGCGGGTTCGGCGACTTATCGTCACAGAAAATTCGTCACTACGACAATTGGTCACAGATATTTGGTCACAGGGACAATTGGTACCTACGATATTTCGTCACAGGTGACATTTGGTACCTGCGACATTTCATCACAAGCGGCATTTAGTACCTAAGACATTTCGTCACAGGTCATATTTGGTACCTATGATATTTCGTCACACGTTATATTTGGTACCTACGACATTTCGTCACCCATGACATTTGGTACCTGTAACATATATTAAACGCCATTTCAGCTTATGCAAAAATGTGTCTGATATGATATATATGTGATAAATGATAATGCAATAATTGAGGAACACGAAATCCTGATATTTCGAGTAGTTTAGGGTTAAGTATTAATGAGAGTATAATGAGACGTTATTTCATTGAGAATTGAATTCATCCATTTTTATCGCTTCCGTTAGATATTTTCTAATATATCATGCATTCGCCTGCAATCGTCGTCTCCTCGCCCTATTTCGTAATTAGTATTATATTTTGTGTAAAAGTCCATCTACAAAAGACTATCTACAATTTAAGAGAAAGCATAAATATCGGTAAATCGAGAGGGTAATCTGAATAGGTGGGAGGAGGGAGAGGAGGGGGGATAGGGGTCTCTCTCCGGGAACATGGGTATCAAAGTACTCGGGACGATACGCATTTTGGAAATTTATGTATATACAACGTGTTTAATCGGAATCGGTGGGATGGTGGGGAGGGGGATAGGAGTTTCTCTCCGGTAACATGGGCTTCATGGGTATCACAGTATTCGGGACGGTACGCATGTTGGAAATTTATGTATATCTAACGAGTTACTCAAATGAAGCCATTTCCTTGCAGAAACAGGCAATTAAGGCAGCGCTGTGTATTTCATATCGTGCCGCTGGTACACCTATTTTTCTCTCACTTGGTATTTGGACCCTTCCATCAATGTGCATTCTAATTTGTGCCATTTTTAATTTCTCATAAAAATATGCGCATTATACGGACGTGTTGGGTCGTTCGGGTGAAAAAAAGCATGTCATACGAATGTTGCACCATTATTCCTATCCCTGATGAACGCCAATTTATAATATAATTTTAGATTCCTCATTTTGATGTCGTGAGTAACTATAAATAAATGTTAGTTTATCGAAGCATGAGTGAAAGCAATCTAATTCAGCTTCATCCCTACCACTTAATTCGCCTTTTTAGATACAGAGTGTCGAACAGGGCGGTTAGTACATACTAAAATTAGAATTTTTTTCATCAATGAGGTGTGCAAATATGTATGAAATAACAACCAAGAATTATATTAACTGGACTAAGAGGTAAAGTATCCTATGTTATTGTATTTATAATTGAAGGATAGACTCTCCATTTTCCAGGACTATATAGACATCCATGATTGAATAATATTCATAATTTCGGATGTGGTCCCAGCTAGTTAACATGGGCCGGATATTTATTATGGATATCATTACAAAAACATAGGTTGCAGGCCAAGCTAAGACACCTAGATAAATTGGGATCGCGGATCTTTTCTGCCTTACGTCTTTAAATATATTATAGACGATATGTCGACCTGAATTTAGATAATGAAGAAATGAAAATAATGTTAAGTTTCTCGCCGTGGAATTTCAAATATAGTTTGTAAATCCTCTCCTGTCCACTATGTTGGAAGGAAAACCCCAGAATCCTGAGGAGCAATGGGACGTGGCATGACATGAACCCTTCTCCTGAGCCTGCCTCTTTGGAATGGTGGGCGCACAGCAGGGGGAAAGTGTAAGGGACAGGAAGAGTCCGGTTTGGAAGTCCGAATCCTAACAATCACATATGTAGCGATAACAAAGCTTTCATATTTTTAATTCAACCCAAGAGCTTGTCCATTATTTGTTAATGTTTGGTTTAGATGAATTATTTTAATATCAAGATCCATAACATAATGTACGTATGGCGTAAACTTACTAAAGATTAACAATGATACAAATTATATCAACAAAGAGTCAGGCCAAACACATGCACCTGACTAGAGAAAATGCAAGTGTGAGGAATATATTCAAGAAATCATGTAAATAAGGATTTGTTAATGATTTAATAAATTATAACTACATTTTCTTAACTCACTAAGAATAAAAGTATATAGTTTTAAAATAGAACACTTATCATAAAGACTACCCAGAAATACATGAACATACACATACATAATTCCTAGTTGGGCGCTCGAAGAGAGTGGACGTGTCCGCTAATAGCTCTCTGGGGTAGTGAAAGTGACCGTAAGAGAGCCAACGACATGGGGAAGGGAGGCGCGGTCGAAGTGAAGTGCGTCGTATGCCGCAAAAAACTAAAGAACGGTGTTCAGTGCGAAATATGTAATTGTTGGTATCATTTTAAATGTTCTAAAAGTAAATTGTTGGAGTGTGTTGAGGAGCATTGGAAGTGCAGTGACTGCGGAATCCGTAAGGGCCAGAGGCTGTTGGAGGAGAAGGAAGGAGCTATCGCGAAGTTGCAGACAGAGTTGGAGGAGGCAAAGAGAAAAATTATTTCTCTTACTGAAGAAAATGAGAAACTGAGAGGGAAGATACAAGACGGAAAACGGCAGAGTGAGCAAATAAAGAAGAGAGTAGGGGGAAGGAGGGATGGCGGCTTTAATGGAAGTGAGACGAAAGGGAGAGAAAACAGAACGGAGAAGGTGACGAGGTCCTACCCGGAGACAAATGGTGGACAGCTGGAAGCGCCGAAAGTGAAAATTATCGGTGATTCCCTGATACGTTATGCCGGTAATGCTTGCCCAATCGATAGTGCGAATGTGCAGTGTTTTTCTGGAATAAGAACGGAGCAGCTGGAGAGGAAGATCACTGATATGAGTAGTGAAGGTGAGGAAAGAGTGGTGATAATTCACGTAGGAACAAACGGTATCAAAAGTGCCAAATCAGGCGACCACATAACTGGGTATATATGGGATTTGTGCAGTGCTGCCAAAAAGAAGTTTAAACACGTGAAAATTGCTCTGAGTGGCATTATTCGTAGAAGAGATTTTAGCCACAAGAGAGTAGACTACGTAAACGAAGGAATTGAGTGGGTATGTTTAAAACAAGGAATACTTTTTGTAGATCCAAATTGCTGGGTTGGTGATAGGCACTTGGGACGTGACGGAATTCATTTGAGCAGGGAAGGGACATTTATTTTAGGTAATCTGTTTCATGCTGTTGCCCAAAAGCTCGGAGGGCAGGGAAACAAATAGTGGAACCTGGAGATGAATCTACATATAACGAAGAACGTGAGGGTAATAGTTTAATAGTCCTCCAGGTCAACTGCAGAAGTATTTTAAACAAAAGTAGGGAATTTGGGACTTAATTGGAAGCATGCAAACCTGATATTGTAATAGGCACAGAGTCTTGGCTTCATGAGAATATTACATCCAACGAAATATTCCCACCTAGCTTTACCGTTTTAAGAAGGGACCGTGACGGTCGAGGAGGGGGAATATTTATTTGTGCAAATATCAGCATCGCGAGTGTATTGGAATTTACATCTACATCTACATATTACCCTGCAAGTCACCTTGACGGTGGATGGCAGGGGGTGCCGCGCACCAAGTTTCTTACTAATTATTATTCACTTATCTATTGTGGTCACGTATTGTCCTAGAGAAAAATGACTCCTTATACCTCTCCGTCCTACTAACTATTTCGCGAATTTTGCCCTCATTATCCCTCTGTCCGATATACGTTGGTTGTCGAATAATATCCTTCATTTCATTTACGAATATCTCCGACCTATATTTATCTAGAAGTTTAAGTCTCGCCTCTAATCTACGATCTTTCAACGATGGCCAACTCAAGTCTTCAATGAGTAACGTAACGCTCTGTTTTTTATCGTAATTCCTTTTCACGAATCTAGCTGCTCGCCGCTGTATTTTTTCTAAATCCTTTATGAGTTCCCTCTGATATGGATCCCAAACCGCTGCTGCGTATTCCATTTGAGGTCTAACAAATGGAATGGACAAGGGAAGACTGTGAAATGATGTGCATAAAGTTACTTGGTGAAAATAAAAGGGAAAGCTTAAGAATAATTGCTATGTAAAGGAGTCCAAACGAAGGATTGAACCCATTGGAAGTCCTTGCGGACGCTTGCTCGGAAAACCCTCAAGGTCATACTCTCATAACGGGGGATTTAAACCTTCCGGGAATTCGGTGGTCTGGCGACACGGTAGGGGGTGGTAAGGCCCAAGAGCTGGTCAACCGACTCATAGACGAGGAGGGCTTTACACAGGTAGTAAAACAGCCCACTCGAGGGGAAAATATTCTTGATGTATTTCTAGTGAGGCCACTCAATTCTTTTATTAGCGTCGATGTATGCCCAGGAATAAGTGACCACGCAGCGGTGTGTGTAAAACTAGAATGGGACAGCCCACGCCGAGCGAATAAATAAAAACGGTCTGGCATTACAAGCGAGGCGACGGAGAAGGGTTCCAGGGATTTTTAAGAGAAAAGTTTCCAGAATGCGCGAGTAGGGTACAGAACGTGGAAGAAATATGGAAGGAGTTTAAAGAGATAGTGTTTGAAGGGCTAAATACTTTTGTCCCACGTAAGACTCTTAAAGAAAATACGGATCCTGAATATTACAATCATACAATCAAGAAACTAAATAAAAAAGTAAGCAGAGCACACGGAACAAGAAATTCGAGTAGGGCGTTGTTTCAGAGTTATAAGAAAATGGCGAAGGAAAAATTTCTTGTTAATGTCATACCTAAGGGTAACGGAAAAAAATTTTATAAATTTATTAGGAGAAGGAAAGATAACAGGATGGATATAGCGTCAGTTAAAGATAGTGAAGGGCTGTTAGTCATCGACGATTATAGTAAAGCTAATGCTTTTAATGAATGGTTTACAAGCGTATATAGGAAACAAGAAAATAGTCGGGATAACTTAAAAACTCGAGAGCTGATAAATGACTCCTTAAACTGGAAGATATGCGAAAATGCATCAGAGATAATACCCATTAGAGTCACGGATACAGACATTTTTAAAAAACTTAGGAAGTTGAGGCAAATAAGTCAGTGGGACCGGATTTTATTGCAACTGACATACTGAAACTAGGTGCTACTGCTTTGTCTCCCTACATAACTCACCTATTCAATGTAACGATGAATAATCATGCCTTACCTAAGGACTGGAAAATGTCACATATTGTACCAATTTTTAAGAAAGGTGAAAAGACGGTAGTAAAGAACTATAGGCCGGTTAGCTTAAATTCTGTGGTTTGTAAACTAATGGAGAAGGTAATATCAGACTACATGCGGGATTGGTGGGTAAGGGATAAGTGGCTATTTAAAACTCGGCATGGGTTCAGGAAAGGGTATTCCTGTGAAACCCAATTAGTGGGTTTGTGTCAAGACATTGCTGACTCATTAGACGAAGGGAAAGAAGTTGATGCTATAATCGTTGATTTCTCGACAGCATTTGACAGAGTGCCACACGATCTACTGCAGTTGAAGATGGAGCAATTACCAATCGACGTAAGGGTACTGAAGTGGGTTGCGAATTTTCTTACTGAAAGAACTCAAAGAGTGAAAATAGGTAACCGGTATTAAGATGAGACGAATGCCATATCGGGGGTTCCACAAGGTAGCGTCTTAGGGCCGCTGCTCTTCTTAATTTACGTCAATGATCTTCCAGACAAAATGAACTCCGAGATAAGACTTTTTGCGGATGATTGTATAATTTATAGGCGGATCGAGAGTGAAAGCGACCGTGATACCCTCCAAAATGATATCGGCAAACTTTCAGATTGGACCAATACCAACGGAATGGACAACAATATAAGTAAAAGTATGTACATGACATTCACTAATAGGAAATTAGTGTCAAATAGGGAGTATAATTTTTCGGGAAATTCTATACCAAAAAGTGATCATTGTAAATATTTAGGTGTCTATTTATCAAAAGATCTAGAATGGGGATTAAATGTCGATTTCATAAAAAGGAAAGCTTTCAAAATGCTGCACTGGGTTATGAGGAAACTAAACGGAAGCAGTCCAGCTACAAAGGAGAAAGCATACAAATCTCTAGTTCGGCCGATATTGGAATATGCCTCCTTGGTATGGGATCCGCACGAAGAAGGGCATATCAGGAAGCTGGATAAGGTTCAAAGAAAGGCGGCCAGATATGTATTGGGTAGGCACAGGAAAACGGATAGCGTGACGGAGATGCTAGAAATACTGGGCTGGGAGAGCTTGCAAAGGAGAAGGAAACGGAGTAGACTTTGTGGTTTTTTTAATGTAATAAATATGGAGGCAGTATGGAGTGAGTTACACAAGGGGGTGGAAGAACCATCTTTTAAAGGGAAAAATGATCACAAATACAAATTTTAAGTGTAGAAAACAAAAAACAAATGTGAAAAAATATTCCTATTTAAACAGAACTATTGTTGACTGGAATGAGTTGCCCGCTGAATTATTTGAGCCCTTCCCAAAGAGTGTAAATATTTTTAGGAATAGATGTAAAGCTGTTTTGTGATTTTTCTGTGATTTTGTGATTCTTTAGTGATATTTAAAAAATATTTCTCCTTCCTTTTTGAAACTTTTGAATTTTCTTGTTTGCAGTGATATTTTTTATGGGTAATATTTTTGTTATGTCATTACTATAGATCTTTATATTGCTGTCTTATTGTTTGTCTTTAGATCTCGTTGTTGGATGTGTGAGAGACCTACGAGGTTTCTTTATGTTACCACCTGGTAGATTGCCAACTTGTAGCACTAAGTTTTAAATAACTAAAGAAAATAAATAATTTTCATTAGTACTGTCTTGATGCATCAGGAAATATAGATTGACATTTGTCTGTAAAAAGCAACACAAACAAACTCGGTATGATATTTTCTCCACCTTCTATTAATTCCAGAAACTTCACTTCATTTTCAGATTTCCCATGCATTACTGATTCTTTACATTTTGAGAAAGTTATAAATGGGATTAAAAAAAGGAAAATATTTATTATAAAAGTGTGTCCTTCTCTGACATTAGGATTTTTACTTTGACTTTTATAGAATGTAACATTATCCATCACTAATAAACCGTTTTCAATACCTTCTTCGTCTACCATTTGCAATACGTTTTCAAGAAAAGAGCATAAATTGTCTCCAGAAGAGGGTACAGTTTGTGCTGAGTAATGAAATAACATCTCTCGATTCATTGCCCCCTTCAACCCTTCCCCCCACCGATTCCTATCAAACTCGTTTGATAGGTATATATATAAATTTCCAACATGCGTATTGTCCCGAGTACTGTGATACCCATTAAGTCCATGTTCCCGGAGAGACGCCCCTATCGCCCTCCCCGACCTTCCCTCCGCTTATTCCGTTTACACTCGTTAGATATATATAAATTTTCAACATGCGTATCGCCTCGAGTACTTTGATACCCATGAAACCTATGTTCCCAGAAAGAATCCACATACGTACGTGTGACGAAAACTAATGTGTGGCGAAAATGTTTTTGTGATGTAAAGTCGCAGTTGTCAATTATTTTCAATGACGAAAAGTCGCTGATACCAATTTTAATGTGTGACCAAATGTCGCTGATACCAAATATTTTGTGTGACGAAATATCGCTTGAACTAATTTAAATGCGTGACGAGTTGTCGCAGTTACCATTTTTTAAATGGGACGATGTGTCGCAGGTACCAATTGTCATCTGTGACGAGATGTCCCAGTGACGAATTTTCTGTGACTAGAAGTCGCGACAACATTTGGCGACTGAATTTTTTATCAAATAATCATAATAAACAATCACTTTTAAAAATTAGTTATTCCATTTAAATTAAGTTTCAGTGGAAGAAACTGCAGGATGTTATGTGGTCATAAATCTCAAAAACATTGAAAACTCGGGCAGGAATTTCAAGGTCTAGGGATGCAACTGGTGGAAATACATTTGAAGATATATTCAAATTTAGCTTACCCATACGTAATCCCATGCAAAGGTTGATTTTGTGTGTCTAATTTGTCACGTGAATATTTAAAGTCAAAACTACGAAACAAAATGAGTTCCCGGATTTTGAAATCCATTTACGCGATAAAAAGTTTGTTAGTACGGCATTGTTCAATGTGAATGAAAAACAAATTTCGCTATCTATAAAGTATTGAGAATATATAGAATACATCAAACGTTTTTAGAGAACGAAAGCGCTTAAAATTGCACATTAAAATTGTCTTCCACCTACCTTTCGAAACAATTAGCCTTATTATAGTTTTTTGGTGATTGCCCTTCTTTGGATAACCTTAGTGTTTCTTTCTTCCCTACTTTAATTTATATTAGGTAAATATTATTTCTATTAGTAAATTTTAGGTATTGTTTATAACGGATGCCATGTAGATTGTTAATCCAACAATACGCTCATTCCCGTGTTATTTAAATGGGAAAAATTAAAAGAGAATAAAATTTTTAAATGAAAAAGGTAATTCAAATCGCTTTAAAAACCCGCCCATTTTGCTTAACTTTTTATTGCGGTTAAAATGACACCTTCATCTTGCTTCTACGTTCTATAGTTGTTGCCTTATAAATGCGCAAACAAACAAAAAAATTCTTCAAAATATTTGTGGCAGAGATTTAATATATGGGCCATATGATTATTTGTTATAGCAAATACATGTTTGACAAATAAATACAATTAAATTTAAACTAAGAGTCTGATTAAGAGTTTTATCAAACTTTTATAGATATTTAGTGTTGAGCTGTAACGTAATTTTATCGTTTATTTAATTAACTGCTTATATAAATGATTTTCTAAGCAATGAATCGAAAATATTCAGGTGCACAAAATATTAAGCTTATTGTGAATCCCAAAATGCCGAAACAAGCCTGGAATACAGTGAATGTCGCAATATAAATTAATGTTTTTTTCTACAGCTGGATTTGGTTCAAGACCATTATATTCTGTGCTCCAAGGCTACCATAATATATTTAAAATATTTATTTCTTAATTTTACTGACATACAATTATGGAAGACTAGAATTGGTGTCACTGGCCAAGCGTAAATGTAATCGATGAAGGAAACTGTTTTTTTGCAGAATTTATTTTTTATGGAAACTGACAATATTTGTTGAAAATATGTTATTGTTCACTGTTATAATGACCTCGTAAAGTAAAGACCATGGCCTAATATAATGTTGCATGTATTAAATATCATATAAAGTCCATCAATAATATTTATTGTTGATCAAGTGACTTTGTCGATAATCTCCAAATCGTAGAATGCTGTTTTTTGTCTAAGTATGGCATGAGCAATAAAAATGTGTATTTATTTATTTATTTTATTCATTATTCGATATTTGTTCACAGATGACAGCAGCAGTTGTGACCCATCTTGTCATCCTCGTGCAGTTCCAGTTAGCTGGAAAGGACGTAGCATCATGCAACTGTACTTCTATTAACGGAACAGCCACGCCTATCTACAATATCACCGAAAGCACAAACTTTTCAGGGGATTAATGCGAGTTGTTCTACACCTTCATTTCATTGTGAATTGGAATTGCTTGAAAGTAGACTCAGATACGGTGCACTTATATTTAAATTAATTATAATAAATTTTTTAGCCTTAGTAGAGTAAACAAAAAGAAAGAATAAAAAGAAACTGGCTTGACTTCCGCTTTGATTCTTTAATCATAACAGTGGACATTGTTTCATCGGACTGTCTCATTGTTGTCGGCTTTAATTCATTTTGCAAAAGGTTGTATGCGTAGCACGAAGAAATTCAACTGATTTAAATGTGATTTGCATGACGTTTATTTTGAAGGGGTACCCCGACAAAATAACTCAATGAAATGCAGGCCGACAAAATGACCCCGACAAAATCGCCTAGAAATAATCTCTAAAGGATAAATATAGGAGCATATTAATTTCATGTTGTACTAGTGTTAAAAATTAAATCGCAGAGCAGAATCTCGATTCGCCATTTGCATATGGAGCGTCCGTTATCTAGTTGTCGACGGTCCTCCTCGCACCAGCAACTCACAGCAGTCGAAGTGTCATTGCGCGTTCCAGCAGACGAAGCATGTCGCCCAGTTTCGAAAAGAGCAAGATCGAATCGAGATGGGGCGTTTTCGTGCAGGGATTCGTCAGCCGGAAGCATCAAAGACGAAGTACATACATAAATCGACGACTTCAAACTCTAATTTCGACTTATAATAATACTGAAATTCTTGATTATCTTCGTAGAATTTCACATAATCCTACGACATAGGTACTACAATTATATACACATCTCAACATTGATACATGTACACTTAATTAAAAGTTACTTCCTGGAAATATTGTGTTACTATGTTATTTTTCACACCAAAATAAAAATAAAATTGAACTATTTTGACGGGACTATTTTGTCTTGGGTTGTTTTGTCCGAAAGCTATTTTGACGGGGTTATTTTGTCTGGGCTATTTGACGGGTCAATCTCGAAGGAACGATAGTCGGAGCGCATTCCATTTCGCTTGCGAAGTTTCAACTTGGCCTACTTCTGCAGAAGTCACTTCGTTTTTAATGAATTTCACCACCAGTCAAATGAAAATATTTTATCAGAGATGTGTTAAAATTATGTATTATGCGATATCTGATTATATTATCAATGCTTTTAATTTTAATTTTTTGTGATTTAAATAAATATGCCAATAAAGATTCGTGAGATATATTCACGTCTAAATATTTCTTCTTCCTCTCGTTTTCATTTTTTCGAACCTCGCGGCCTGTTACGCCTTGGTTGTTTTATCATGAAAACAACACTTTCCGCTACACTACGTGTGGAGAAAGCAAAACACAACGCAATGTATGCACTTTTCATGTGGAGAGGGTCCGCAAAAATCGTTGGACTCCATAGGGGGATCCGCGGCTCCAAAAAGGTTGAAAAACAAACAGCCACCAATAGTTCCCAACTTGGCGCTCGAACGCATTCTCAAGGTCGGTAAAAATAATTATTTCAAAAAATGTTATTAATTGATTGAACCCGGGATACAATAAATACTTGCAAAATATTCTCACAAACTATATACAACAGCTTTCAAAAATCGTACGAGCACGTAAGAGTTAAATCTCGAAAAAAATATAATATGTATAATGACAGAAAGGATACACATAACGGCGAAAGTGAAAAGTTTTCTGATAAAAACATATATATATATATATATATATATATATATATATATATATATATATATATATATATATTTTTTTAAGTAACGAAATTAATCATAATGCACAATAAAGCATAGGTGGACAAACATTTTTCGATGGGTACCGCTGTCGTAGTGACATAGGGAGTGTCGAGTAATCGTAAGACGTTTTAGTACGAGAAGAAATATATTGCCAAGCGTTACATAGGATACAAAAGGAGATCAGTAATACCCAAATGTTACATAGAGTACAACAGGTGATCAGTAATACCCAACATGCTTACTCGGCTAAATCCTGCAAGGGGGAGGTGGCGCGGGGCGTCTTGGTGACCCTGGTCTCGTAGGAGCTGCTAGCCAGTAAGTTCCGACGCAAACGTAGCCCGCGAAGGCGGAGTAGCCGGTCGAGGTTTGACAGAAACGTAGCTGGACCAACGAACGAGGGACCGCGGAGGGGCGGGCGATCCTAGTCCCGTAGGAAGGGCTAGCCGGTCAAGGTTGACGCTAACACAGCCGATCCTACTGACAGAGGAGTCGCGAGGAAACACCGCGGAGGGGCGGGCGATCCTAGTCCCGTAGGAAGGGCTAGCCGGTCAAGGTTGTCGCTAACACAGCCGATCCTACTGACAGAGGAGTCGCGAGGAAACACCGCCCAGCCTCAGGGATGACCCGCGCTTATATACTAACATGAGATACAAAGGTCAAGCGCTAGTCATCCCCTGAAGTGGGTGATTGAGCGAGCGGGGAATCACCCGAAGGACGCATTGCCCTGAGATAGCGTGCCTTAAGGGCCTGATTCACCCATAGAGTATATAATGAGTGTGGCGCTGCGGCTGACTATACGATGTCTTACGGCATCCTTACAACACCGCAATAGTAGATACAAGTACCTCTGTGGGCCACATAATTAATCGCAGATGCTTCGGCGGATTGCATCAGACTTTAAATCGGAAATTATTTAAGATGTTTAAGATCTCCTGACGTATTTACAGCATTTTTAAGTCATAAATGGGTCTGGCTAATTTTCAACCGGCCGGCCTTGGTAGATGGGTGGTTAGCGTGTCTAGTTCCCATTGCTAGGGTCGCGGGTTCGAATCCTGCCGAGAGCATGGTTGTATGTTTTCGTCTTTGTTAATGTTATTACGCTCATTGTAAAGGCCGTTCACGGCTGTTTATGAGCTAGTGTAAAATAAAAATAAAAAAACTCATATTTTTAACTGAACAGTATGAAATTATCCTCATAAAATGACGCAGATCATTTTATATAACAATTTCACTGGCCGTAGGTTGCTCACCTCTTTAGTAGAGCAAAAATTACTATTGTGACTAACTCCGACCAGAGTCCTGAGAAAAAGCTCAATTTCCGGTCCAAAACCGGAGAGGTGGCAACTCTAGTTTGCACTTAGCGGGATAATTCCCGAATTTAATATCAATCCAAAATAGCGTGAATTTTCTGAAAATGTATAGTTGTTTCATTTTCCCTATATTGCAATAAATACTTTATATTTTGTTGTTGTTTTATTATCAGATGCACCATTTTCATTTTTTAAATGGTTTCCTTGGCGCTCGCGTCAAGTCGACGTTAACAGGAAATTCACAAGTAAACAAAGAACATTTGAGAATATATTGCCCGCACCATCCAAGAGCATGAGAAAGAACCGGCGATTTGCGTAGCTTACTATATCTTCTGCCGGTATTAATAAAATTCTCTGTGATTGATACTATGAATTCTAGATTATTTTCATTTATAAAGTATTTTCGGGCCAGTTGTTTTCGATATACTGTAATTAGGAATAGTGCTGTTTTAGGCATAGAAACTAGTTGCGATGATACTGGCTGTGCAATTGTTGATAGTGAAGGAAACATCCTAGGGCAAAGTCTACATTCTCAACAGCAAGTGCATATAAAGTATCTATCATGAAAATGTGTATGAATGTAATTTTCTCATGAGAATAATGGAAATTAAACAAACGTCTTTCGGTTGCAGCCATGGTGGTATCATTCCTCCTATTGCCAAAGAATTGCATGAGGAGCGCATAGAACGGGTTGTGAATGAAGCAATTGAATCTTCTCGTCTACAAATTAAGGATATAAATGCTGTAGCAACCACTGAAGCCAGGCATGGTTATTCCTGATAAATAGGTTTTTCTTTCATTTACGAAAATTCACTATTTTCTTTTTCGACATCGTAGGATTGCCGTTGTCGTTAGTGGTGGGGATGAAATACGGAAAGAAACTTGCAAAAGAATCTGAGAAGCCCTTTATACCAATACATCATATGGAAGCTCATGCGCTAACAATTCGAATGATTGAGAAGGTATGAGATTAAAAACTCAATGATATCGTTCAGTTACAAATGCCTATTCAATCTTATTGGTAATTAATTGATGTCTATCGTTAAAACTAAATTATTCTCATCGCATTCCGTATTGTGAAGTATTCCTTGATTGCATTAGTTAGTATAGCTGAAGTTACTTCATTGCTTTTTATTTCTTGTCTTAATTTTTGTCTTGAGCTATCACACCCGAAAAATCTCTATATTTCATATTCACGTAAAATATTAGGTATTTATTGAAGTCGTTAGTAGATTATATAGAGAGACTTAGACTTTCTCTCGTGGGAGTGAAATTTTTTCCCTGAGTTTTACAGTGTAATTTAGAAAGTGTGTAGGTATTTCGTCTCTTAGGTGAACATTGTTGCAAACCTTTATAATTTCCTTCAGGTGGAATTTTCTTTTCTCGTTCTACTGGTGTCTGGTGGCCATTGTCTTTTGAATTTGGTTCAGGGTGTTGACAAGTTCCTGTTATTAGGCCAAAGCTTAGATGATGCTCCAGGAGAAGTATTTGACAAGGTAATAGCTTAATCACAGCTTTACAAAGGTGCATATTATAACCTGCCATAACTAACACATATATATGCACTCAAAAACATTATTTGACCTTGTAAAATGAATTTGTATGAATTCGTTTCACTACTACTAATGTAGATAATTTGATGAAAGAAGTTCATTTGCCTAGCAACATATTAGAAAAAGTTTTATTGCTTTAATGAGAAAACTTTAATATTTCAATAAAGGGTGTATTGCCAACTATGTTGAAAAGAATTTGTGTCATCCATTTACAATATTTTTCTTATATACCTATGTATCTCAACAAAGAAATGAATACAGTTGAAGTTGACCTGAGTTGTAGTCTTTATTACAAGTCAGTAAGCTTTTATATCATAAATCTTTGTTGGTACACATTTGCTGGAGAAAATGTCAAAGTATCTCTTGTTCACTTTCTTCTATTATAAAACAAGGCTTCATTCATGATCAGTTGTGTAGTGTAAAATTTTTACTTTAAATTTCATTGCACCTTTTGACAAATTAGTTCCTACCTTTTGTTGTAGACCAGTTGCTTATTTTGATATAATTATTATATGGAATCTACAAGTATTTATTATTACCTCATCTGAAATTATATTAACATTGTATTAGGATGATGTTAAAACTCTTAGAATTTTGTAACTTTTTATAGTTTGCACGCATAATGAAATTACATACACTTCCTGAATACTCGTCGATGTCTGGTGGATGCGCTGTGGAAGCTGCAGCATCTAAAGGAGACCCAACCGCCTTTTTTTAACCTATACCTCTTGCTCACTACAAGGATTGCAACTTTAGTTTTTAGGCCTAAAAAACGCAGCTCTCAGGAAAATTAAGTATCTAGAAAAGACTTAAGGTATGAAATATTGCAATTTGAAGGGATGCTTGTAAATTAAACAAAATCATTGATTTGTTTTACATAAATATACTTTTCAGATAAAATACTTATTTATATATGTTTAAATTTGCTTATTATTTTGTATGAAGTTTATTTTCAAGTACTATTTAAAGTACCATTTGATTCAGTTTGCCCTTTGAGTGGTACGGCCGTATATGTTTGGATAGTGATTTTGTTTCTGATGTTGATGTCCATTGACTCTGAGGTACCATTGCTTAAGAAGTGAATGAATAATAAAGTGTTCAATCTGTTGAAAATGCAATACTCATTTTTAGAAATTAATCAGTGTATCTGCTTTTGCAAAATTTCACATACTTTTAAATTTGGAATATCTTGCTAGCATAAAAGCCAATTAAAGCTTACTACTCAAAAGGTTTAGTGTACATTGTAATATTCAGATGAAAATATTGATAAACATGCTACCTAAATTAAAAATAAATTGCTGAGTGCAGAAAACCTGTTTAAATTATTGAAAACTTTGAGTGTGTTGCAGATGTTTTGAATAATGGAATTTTTTTATCTATCAATGATTGATTGCATCAGGTAACATTTCCTAAAATTATGCTGCTGACTCATTATATAAGTTATTGTATTACAGGTAACTCTCATTCAGTGAACGTTCGTTGAACAAATGTTTGCTTTAATGAATGTTTGCTTTAACGAATGAATTGAATTGTGTAGCTTTACTTTTTGCTGAAAATTCTGTTCACTTTAGCGAACTAAATAACATATATCCAACTCAGATCGAAGAAACTCGGATGTTTACGAATGCTCTTAGGGTCACAAAGACCGTCTTGTTTACTCATGGATTTTTTGTGTGTCCACTTTACCACACATTTTTCCTATCACCTGCATTTCTTGAGATAATATGACATCATTGAACATGCTGTTTGTTACTCAAAATATGTTTACAAATATCCACTAAGACTTGAAGGACCTCTTGTGTACCGGTAAGGAGGAAGTGCACTACGCAGTATTTCCCACAGCCATTCTATGCTTCAATCTGTGACTTGGATTGACTATGTTCAGTCGCATTCATTTTCTCACGGTTCATACATAATCATTACATCACGAGGTTTGTTTTCAAGCCATTGCCATGGCCACATCTATCATACTTGCTCTCGCTGTGAATCTTTTATAAACATTTTTCTAATTTTTTACCCTTCAATTTATTATGAGTTTAAACAGAAAAATCACGATCATTCAACGAATTTCCGTTTTATGAATGCTTTTCAGGAATGCATGTCATTCATTGAACGAAAGTTGCCTGTACTTTCATGACACGTTAATATCAAAATTAGCCAGATGGAGCTGATTAATGCAGAGAATTGGTAGGTGAAGCTTGGGAGTATTGATCAATGAAATCCATATGCATTATAAATGTGATTCTTACTGTTAGGCACAGCGAAAATGATACTTTGAGATCTGGTCTAGGTGGTTCAGTAATTTCGTTTCAATTTGGACAATTTTATTAGGAATTATTTCTCAGGATTTCATTATTTGGTTTGTGTCCAAAGAGCATATTTTTGCTCATTATTTTAGATATCAGCCAGTTTCAGACATTTGTTATAAAATATACATACTCAACAAAGTACCTAATATCACAACCAAGAACTTTTGTGGTTAAAATACATTTCTGCTAAGTTCTTCATTCTTAGGGTCATTGAATCTCATTTTTATGCAATAAAGACTATTGTTCCAAATTAATGAAAATCTTCACCCAGTATTTGCTTACTAAGCATAATCCTACAATGTGATCACATTAGCCAGCTGATAACAATGGATGTTAGATTTCCTCATAATATGTACATTTGAGTTATGCTAGATAAGGAAAGGCCATCACTTAGAAGCTACAGAATTTCTTAGAACAATCACTTATACAAGTATTTTTTCAGGGAATCGCAGAGGTTTAGAAAGTATGTGGCTCATGAATATTTGAGCGAAATATGTGGCAGTCACCAGCTCCATGACTCTGGAAAAAGGTGGACTAGACTTATCAACACATGAAACTTTTAAACTGGTTTAGTTTAACTTCTTAAGAACCCTGAAAGTAATGGAATCATTTCAGAGAAATGAATAATTAAAATGGTTATTAACTGATACTTGTTTTACATTGTAATGAAATGATGTGTTAAGTTTTGTTCATGCATGTTATGATAAAAATATTCTTAAGTTCAACTATAGGCTAACAATGATATTTTCCTCTGCTACGAAAAAGTGGAGCCAGATATGGTCGTTCCACAGATGGAAGGATCTTTGTGCAAGTTTCCAGTATGCTATCACTAGGCATCTTTGTCATCGCTTGCAAAGGTGCATGGAATATATAGATCTACGGAAGTTGCTGCCTCCAGCTAATGAAAAGATACTGGTATGTTTACTGAATATCCCAGTGCAATTGTACTCTTATGACATCTTTGATGTAATTTAGTTTGTGAAGTTGTAATTGAAGTAATTTGACTTCCCTATGATTACCTTTGAGTAAATTTATTGGAAAATTATCTCCCATTAATAATTAAAAGTACAGTCCACTCCTTTAATATTTTAACATTGTGTAACTATGTTCAGTTTATTTAATGAAATATTACTAACATTTCAAATTGAAATTTGATTCATCCTGTAGTCTGAGCAGCAATGTAATTAATGCTAGAAAAGTTGTTCTTTTTTCCTGTCATGGAGTAGTTTGGAACATGGCATGTGAATGAAGTGAATATCTTGACCAAGATATTTATGGATCTTTTTATTTAAATATTGGAAAAATGTTTCTGCATTCTTAATTTTCTTTAAATGATTGCTTTCATTAAAAATATATTGTTAACTAAAACTTCATAATTTTAATTTAAGCCTAAAACATGTTATTATTACTTAAACATTGAAAATTGCTGAATAATTCTTACCATTTATTCTCAAATATTTTTAAAATTATTTCTTTGAGTGAAATGCATTATGCAGTTTCTTTATTTTGCAACAATATTTTTATCACTCAACTTTAAGGAAATTTCTGGATTATGATAAATATCTATCTTATGTGTGATGTCCAGTAAAAGTTTGTTCCTTTTTTGTTGAGTTTTCATTTTGATTACTTTTTAAAGTACATAACTGTATTTTACAGCATAAACTGTGAACAGAGATTGATTTTGCATCAACATTTTGTTGTCATCCTCTATGTGAGGCACGTTAAATTTGGTGAAATTAGCATTAAAAATGTACAATCCAAAGAGTTAGGTGTGTACTTGAAAATTTGTGCTTGACTTTTTCTGTGTTTAGGTAGTATCAGGAGGTGTGGCATGCAACCGGTTCATTTTAAACTGCCTGAAACAGGTGTCCAATGAAACTGGTTATCGATTGCTGGCACCCCCACCCCACTTGTGCACCGACAACGGTGGAAAGCTGGAATTGGTATAATAAATCCACTCAGCCCTGAACTAGATGAAGTTGATATTCAATCAAGGTGATTAACATGCCCATACCTGTTTTATGTCACCATATTAATAATGAGTAAATAGGAAAAATACGGGTATTACGGAGATACCACATTTGCTCCCGTAATTGTCCCAGGGGAGTAATTTTCATATTGCTTTATTTAAACTAAATATCTGGAAAATTGAAATCTGTGATGCTGCAACTATTGCACATAGGTTTTGTGGCGCAGCATCTGCATGTTAGTTCCAGCAGCTGTGGAGTTTGACGAAACAATGGCAATAAAAGTGATTCATGATGGGAGCTAATTATAGCATGAGAGTACGTTTAGTGTATTGAAAAAAAAATTTTAGAAGGATAATCTTAAACGGAGATGATGGTGGAAGTGCAAAGATTGGTAGTTGGAAACCAAAGTGTATTAAGGAAATGCAGAGATCATGTGATACTAAAATACTCAATGTAATAATTACCTACCCTTTGTAGGTATGAGTTACCATTAGTCTATGTATAATTACTCCCTCAAATAGTGTCCCTAAAAATTACACAGGTTCACTGCTTTGTGGTACAATTGGTATTCCTGTAAAATTTTTGTTTTCATACACACAGGTTCATTTCTGGTACCCCTTTCATATTTGTGTTTTGTAATCTGTATGTATTTTTAGCAGTTTTTTTTTCAAGAAAATCCGCTTATGGGTTCGAGTTGTCCATCTTTCTGACTGACATGCTAACTCCTAAATGAAAGTAGCGAGAGACTTCTTTTTTTCACCAACCAATTCGCCATTCTGTCTCGTTGTGCACATTTTGTTGTGGAAGTTCTGGTGCAGGGTTGGACAAACTACGGCCCGCGAGGGCATTTTATGTGGCTCCTGATACCATTATGAAAGTGAACTGTAATATAAAATGCAGATACATAATCTCATTTTTGTAGCTTAAAATTATGGCCAGAAAATCTTTTCCGGTGATGTTATGAGGATAACATATTATTCATTTTCATTAATAGGATCCCTCACATTATCTCAAATAACTTCCGATGTGAATCTAACATGGCCCACCTAAGAATTTTCATCTGTCAATGCGGCCCGCCTAAGATGCTGCAACTGTTAATGTGGCCTGCCACGTAAAAAGTTTGCCCATCCCTGTTCTAGTGGCTAGCAGAATGACAGTAAAAATTTAATTTGAATTTCCTTCTTTTTATAAACATTTTTTTTATTCTTCTCAATTATATTAAATTAATTTTTATAACATTATTTCAGACTAATCATTGTAGTATAGGTAAATTTTAACATTCTGTATTTACAATTACTGTTGAAAAACCACCATCTACTGTCTGCTTCAGCAAATCTTTACTTACTTGTTTTCTTGTAGAATATAGATCCAAGGACCCATCTACATCATTTGAATCCATTTTCTGAGCTCCTTTGTGAGAAGAACTATTCTCAAAGATTAAAAAACAATACAAACATGATGAATCAAACAGAACTTATGATGCCTACTTTCCTTTTAATCATTTATTTAATGCTAATATTGCCTTTTATAGCTTTAAAATCACCATGGATATGTTGTCTTTTGTTTTCCCAAATTTCATAATTTAGCATTATAAAATATTACAAATACTTTTGAATAGAATATTAAGTTGATCACGTGTATTTGTGTGGCAAAAATAACGCATGTATGTATTAGAATATACCGAATCTGAGTCCAACAATAGTTGTTACTATGGCAACACTCTCATAATGAGTGATAGAAACTGCAAAATTACCAGTATTTATGTGAAATTCGAAGAAATACAATCGATAAGCAAAATTCTACAATAAAATTAAAATCTTCATTCCTTTCCTCGAAGAATTGCACAAATCCCACTCCAATATTACAATTCTAAGATATTTTAATGTTCAAGAGAAAATTACCTTGCACGATGGATTTCAGATTTTCCATGTAAATCAAATTGAAAGGATATTTCCTGGAATCGATCCCGAGACTTCAATCTTCGCAACAAAAACTATCCTCGGGAGCTCGGCTCATGTAACAAGAAATTTCCACCATGTTTCATGAAAATCACTCTATTGGTTCAAAAGTTAATAGGGGGGATGGACAGACAGACAGACACAATGACAAAACTATAAACCTATTTCCATTCTGGAAAGTAGGCTAAAAATGTAAGAAAAGTGAACATGCTAAAAAATTTTCTATGTAAAGGGAAGAGGACAGTAACATTTATCTGTATTTGTTGACTGTGGAATTAGGTCATGTGGTTCAATTGTCATTGTTAATTTGCTTCATTTCTAGAGCAAAAATAATATGTATTTAACAGTAAATAGAGAAAAAATAATTTACATAAATCATGGCAGGAAGAAGAAAATTGAGTGGAGACAATAAAAAGTGCAGGAAATAATCCTAAGTTAGCAAGAAAAAGCTTCTACTGATTCAATGTTTTAAGAAAGGTCCGAGTGTTATTGCTTATAAGTTTAGCTCCACAACTCCTACAAATCTGTAAAAAGTTCTATTGAATCAGCCACTGCAGTAACTATAAAGAAACTCATATGATCACATAGTTTGTTGTGGCTATTGGAGATACCTGAAGCAAGTACATTTTTTAAATTGCTTGTTCTTGAAATTTTTTCAGCCATAAGACGAGCTTGATAGTTCTCCTTCCAAGACTTGCAGGATTCTACCGCATGTTGTTTCTTCTAGTGACGACTGTTTCACCTCCATTCCAGGTGGCATCTTCAGGTCTGATTGTTCGCAGAAATACGGCCGTTATTTATGCCCACGTCGGTCGGGTGAGGTGTGTTGTGATTGGCTGTTCCATTGTTGGCTTCCATTGGCTGCTGGAACACCCTCTTCCATGTGTTAGAGAGAATGTATCCATCCTCTCTATTGAAGTTGATTGGCTGTTTTAAAATCTCAATTGATTCCCGTATTATCCTGGGAAAATATCGGCCCTCTCTATGGATGACCTTGATGTTGTCAAAATCAATGCTGTGTCCTGGCTCTGGCCACGCATGTTCAGATACGGCAGAGAGGCGGAATTGCTTTTTCTCCACTGCCCTCCGATGCTCTATTAATCTGCACTTGACAGATCTCCCTGTTTGGCTGATGTACGATTTGCCGCAGGTGCATTTGATCTGATAGACCCCCTTGTACATGTGTGGTGGTAATCGGTCCTTAGCCTTTGGGAGGAGATCTGAGGTCTTTTTGATTGATGTGAACCTGGTCTTCACATCATACTTTTGTAGTATCCTGGCAATCTTCTCGGTGGTGCAACGGACGTACGGTACCGTCGCATATGCTGCAGGTTTCCTCTCCCGCTCCCGGTCCATATCTCCCAAAACAGCCCTTTTCAGGGCCCCTTCCATTTCTCCTGTAACCGCCCTTTTCTGGGCCACCTCTGCCTTTTCTTTAGCCCTTACCATCTTCTTCTGGATCAAATGTTTGGGGTAGCCGTTCATCTGGAGAGCTCTGATGAGATGTTTTTCTCCTTTTCCAAGGAAGTCACATCTGTGATGGTATAAGCACGGTGGACTAGGGTGTTAATGACAGAGGCATTCTGCATTGGGTGGTGGTGGGAGGATGTGTCCAAATAACGGTCAGTTCCTTGTCAAACATAGTACTTGGTTAGAAAAAATGGAGAAACTGCTAGTGTTGTAGATTGATTCAAAATGTTCTGATGAGGATGTGTCCCTTAGTCAAGTAGTCATTTGCAATAAAGCCCTTTCTGTATTTGAATGTTTAATGCAAGAGGAGGGTGGCAGTTCTTCTTAAACATTTAACGCCAGTTCCAATTGGTTTCAAAATTTTTAATATTGCTCAAATATTCATAGCGTTCATTTATCTGGCGAATCAGCAAGCACTTTAATATTGCATATGTTATTTTTATTATTAATCTAATTATAATTTTTTAATGAAGCTGTGTGCGTCTCTATGTATGTATATGAAGCCTCCATATATTTTATGCGGGAGATATGCTAATAAGAAGCAGTGAAGCATAACTTTCAATTGCATTTTTAAATTACTTAAGAGCCATCATACAGCATTCAGTTTCCTAACATCAATTTTCAAATACCAAATTTACTCATGTATATGTCAATCTCATGTATAGGTCAACTTCTGACCTTTTTATAAAAATTTTAGTTTTTTGTATAACTTGTGCATAAGTCAACCCTAGTTTTTGAGGTGTAACATAATGACATTCTTGAGTTTACCTAGTGTGTGTTGATGAATTTGATTCATTAATACATAATAACTCAATACATTAAGTAAGACAATCTAATAAACTATTTAAATTCATTATTTGTATCAATATATCCTGAAATACATAAATTTTTCCTGAACACCAGTCAAAATAATGGTTAGAACATCGTCAAATATAAAAAATAAATATTTTATATTGATTGAATTTATTTCTATACATTTATCTTTGCAATAATCTTTTCATTTAATTAATTCACACAAGAGAAAAAGAGGACATTTACCAGAATTTATTATAAAAAAACAGGACAAAGTAGGACATCTTTTATCCAAACTTGTTTTTTACAATGAACGTTTTAAAATTTCAAAAAGGCCAAATTTGTGTGCAATTCTCTAGATATAAAAAAACCGTTGCAGTGTAATTTATAAGGGGACAAAATTTTCTTTCGCCCAAACAGTTGTCTTGCTTTGTGATCATTAAATTGTTTAGCAGGCCAATTCTGGATTGGTGTTCATTCATTGGTGAAACATTCAATTTAAAAAGTAGGACAAAGGTTTTTTACATCCTCATAATAGGGAGTTCATGCAACATGATATGTAAGACGACAAGATTTTCTTCAGGCAAAAGAGGACAAAACAAAAGTTCATATGGTCTTAGTATAGATAATTTATTTACAAATAAATAACATAAAGAAATAAGACAACTTTTGTCACTTAATTTACAAATAAAAAACAAGAAATGACACGTAATTTACAAATAAATAACATAAAAAATAAGACTTCTGTCACTTAACATCCTTTCAGACTAAAATATTTTTATATATATTAGGTAGTACAGGTATATTTCTCACTGCCATGAATCTGTTTTAGCATATTTTCATAACTGGAAATTAGTGTCATAAATTCCTCACAGCTAAGATTGAAATTTCATTTCACATTAAGCCAGCTTTCAAAGTTTCCAACTTTACCTTTGCTTTCTCACTAATCCACATGCCATTCAGGACCTCTCAACTCAACCAGAACAAATACATTTTCAAATGGAAATGAATTACTTTTAAAATGTTTAAAATATTCCAAACTTTGCTTTTCCACAGAAAGCCTTTCCTCATTCCACTGCAAAAGTTTTTCTTCTGAACAATATAAATTTACTCTACCAATCTCATCAAATAAGTGACTCATTTAATTGTACTGGTTGAAATTTTTCGATAAAAATTCTATACAAACTTAAATATCTTTCCATTCAGTTATCTTTATCAAAACACACCAATCAAATACAAGAAATTAATCAAGTTGATCTGATCACTCTGTAAGGCAGCGGTTTCCAAACATTACCAAGCCGCACCCTCCATCACCTAAGAAAACTATCTTCACACCCCCCTGTATACCATATTCAATTACAGTTCATAAAAAATTCCTAATAAACATAAAATTACCATTAATTACCTTAAGAAAAAACATGGATGCAAGTGATAACGTCCTAGCCAATCGAGAGCTAGAATTTGGCTGCTGCATATTGTAGGTCTCAAGATTAGGATGGTTAAACAGCCAGTAAATATATGAGAAATTCTTTGCACACACCCCCCCCCCCCCCCGACATACCATCTCACCCCCCAGTTTGGAAACCACTGCTGTAAGGTATTTTGAGCTATTATTGTAGAACATTGTTTAGTACTTAAAAAATCCTTGGTTATATTATTATTGCTCTCTTCCAGTTTCCTTAGTATACATCTTACATGAATTGGAACAAAATCTAAATCTATTCTGGATTTCAGTGTATGTTTTAAATAATTGATTGCCTCTACTACTTCCATTACAGTAGCATTTGAGTTTCCAATTCTTAAATTAGTTTCATGAAACAAAACTGACTCTTCATTTATGAAATGCAACCATAACTTAGCCATTTCATCCTCAAAATATTTCAAAATTATTGTGGGGCACTTATCTATTGACATAAAATATGACATTAATAGTTAGAACAATGATAAAATTTGTCCAATAGATGGTGTCGAAGCCAGCCACCTGGTTTTGGAATATCCAAATAACCTTTTATATTCAATGGAAGCTTCCTCACAAAAAATTTTAATGTTTCTCCTCTTACAGTAAAAATATCAAAAGGATGGCAATTTTTGTACACTATTGCCTCTATATCAATTGGCATCAAACATGCTGCCGTTTCCATTGCATTATGGATTGTGTAGAACTAACAAATCCCAAACAATTTTTTAGTAATGTTGTCTGTAATTTTCTGTAATCATTCGGTACTGTTCACATAACTGGTGGGAAGTTAAACAAGGCAATGCCGAGAAAGCAACAAGAAATGGAACTACCAAGGGAAAAGGCAAAAAAACAGAAGACAAACGTAAATATAAGAAGCATTTCAAGGTATGTAATGAAAGAACATAGGTAAGGGGTGACATATAATATTATTAATTGGAATGAAATAACAAATATTAAGTAATGAGAAGTGAGAAATCAGGAAGTAATTTCCGGTGGACTGAAGGTGGCAATATCTTGAAGGATTTGATCAAAGGGTCCTCCATGTAACATTCTAGTGGCAATTGATGATACTTTAACGGAGGCATTTTACTTAATGAAAATAGTGCAACGAGTAATATCACAGAAGATTAAGTCTACCCAACCCGAGGGGGAAGGAGGGGCCACAGGGAACGTGGGAAGAAATCAATGCCACCTAACCAAACTTACCCAACCCAGAGGGCTGAGTTGGAGTATGCCACAGGCCAAGTACGCATATGCCGCACCGTATACTAGTTCCATTTCTCATCGCCAGTACTAGCGTCGCTTTGTTTACCTTGCGCCACCCCAGTTATGCAAACAGAACCAAATATTCTTCTCTCCTTTTCTCTTCACTCCTCCAAAATTTGTGTTTGTGTTATCTGCACTTAATGCAATAATTTTTTCAGTAAGGGATTCATTATTCAAAATTTCCATTACATGATTTGATATTATTTCACTTATTATGTGTTCTTTGCACGAAGTGAAAGCATATAACGGAGGTGGTTTCCGTCCGTCCTCATGTTAAAACTCAGAAACTGCTGGATGTATGTTGATGAAATTTGGTATTGGGGAGTTTTGCTAAAATTGGTCAACTGATTTCAATTTTGGTCAAACTTGAATAACAATGATGACCACTTTACATGAAGACCTATGACGTTCCTCTGTTTCAACTCGGGAACCGCTGGACGTATTTTGATGAAATTTGGTATTGGGGAACTTTGCTAAAATTGGTCATCTGATTCCAATTTGATTAAAATCAGATAATGTTTACAACCACTTTACATGGCCTACATGTAGTTTACTGTTTTCCTTTGTTTCATCTCTGGAACCGCTGGACGTATTTTGATGAAATTTGGTGCTGGGGAGTTTTGCTAAAGTGATTGACCGATTCCAATTTTGGTTAAAATCGGTCAACAATTATGGCCACTTTACATGACCTACATGTAGTTTACAATGTTCCTTTCTTTCAACTTGGGACCGCTGTACGTATTTTGATGAAATTTGTACTGAGGAGTTTTGTCAAAATTAATTGACCGATTACAATTTTGGTTAAAATCAAACAATAATTACGACAACTTTACATAAGGACTTACATGTATTTTACAATGTATCTTCTCATTAAATACTCATCTCAGCGAAAAATATTGAGAACCTTGTGGTATCCCAAAGAACGCATTTGTAAACTCAGTGTACTCTGACATGGAGTTCACCTTTCCAATCTTTTTTCTCCAGGGAGAGAAGCTAATTCTATTATTTTAATTTGAATTCCTGCCCTCGCACTGAAATATCATACCAAAGTTGGAAAGATTTTCACATTTTTATGGTTTGTGGCATCCATAAAATTCTAACAAAATTAACATTATTCAAATAATGCCTTAAAATCTCCATAGCAAATGGGACAAATTTGACATCTCATTATTAGGGGGTAAAATGTGCAGAAATAATACATGTTGATCTATAGAAGAATCGTTTCATAAAATAAATGACTCATGATACAAGTTGTCAAAATAATCTGTATGTAAGTTATCATAACAAATCCATCGCTCTTTATTGCATTTGAGACCTTAATTTAATTTATGTATAGTTTACTACACTTACATGGGTATTTAGGGTAATATTTAGTGGGAAATTTCAAGGCCATAAAAAAGAAATCCATCAAAGCCCTTCGGGCTTTGAGGTTCGAGTGAAGCAAGGAGTGAGGGAGGAGGGTTGGTGGCCGTAGGCCCCAGAGGCAGTGCCCCTAGCATGCTTAATCACTATACAGCAGGCACGTCAAACAGGCGACCCTTCCTATGCCTGTGACCCGAATGCTAATTTTTGTCTCAACTAAATCATTCAATATTTTATAGTTTTTTTTTGTGAAAAGGAGGCAGAATTTTGTGATTTTAATTGAGTTATAATAGAACGTGGTAATTAAGTTATTGTCTTAAATGGATTAAATAGACATCCAATCCTATAGATAAAATCTATTTTTCTAACTATGGCCCTCACTAACTATAATCCTAATGCGGCCCTTATATAGCATACAGTTCTTTCATACAGCCCTGATGCCCCTCCTAGTTTGATATATTTGCTATACAGGAACACACTGATAAGCATTCTCATGTATGGGAATGAATTTCTTTATTTTTAATGAATTTTTGCAATTTTTTTCTCAAAGACTTGTTTCCTCTATCCTCTTCCAAACACGAAACTCTCCTCAGTTACTTGGTCACTTTTCATCCACTACTACTACTTGGTCAGTTCTTACTACAAATTACTTGCAAGCGTAGTTGAAAAGACATGCTTGTAATCCTATAATATAATTTGCTTATTTTATATCTTCGTTGCTAATCCTTCTTTAACCACTATAACTCAGCTAATTCTTAATGAATCTTCACCAAATTTTTAATATAAGCTAATATTATGGCTAAAATTTTTTTAAAATTTGGTGGAGGGAGAGAAGAGGGAGAAGGTGGGAAAGGGAGGCCAATTTTATACTGGCTCTTACACAATAAATATTTTGTTTTGTTGACTTGATTTCAAATTTTTCTGTCGTTTTAGAAATTGAAAAAAATTGTGGAGCCATCATTTTTGACAGGCATTATACTAGTAATGAATATTAAGTAAATATTAATCATCTAACATTATATTCAATGATATTCATTTTTTATTTACTTTAAAAATATAGCAAACCGTAAGCTATTGTGAACCAATCCCTATTAATGAACGCGCAGTTTTGAGTGTTTTTTTACTGTTTTTAATCAAGTTATTCATGGTAATTGGGTGTTTGTTTTCATGCATGTGATATGTTACACTGGAATTATTTATTCTCTTGTCTAAATTGTGCTATGTGATAATTAAATGGCGTTTATAGTCTCCTTTTTGACAGTATTATCGCTATTTTATCCCATGTATCGCAAGATATTTTGCAAATCTCTGATTTCTGTAAATATGGTATTTTGTCATTCGAGTTGTGGAGCAAGTTGTCGTTTTTCATTTAAGTAGATTTTAGGTGATGTTTTTTGATAAAATATGCATCTTGTACACCAGAAATATACAGATTGCTCTTCATTCCGTGCCATTACACCAGACGAATTCCATAAATATTTTACCAACATTTCCCTCTCTGGGCAAATACTGAACATATCGATTGCGCAAACTATCCGGATAAGTAAATTATACACTGCCGTCAGGCGACAATGCGTCGGCACAAATATCTTTTCTTTAGAGTTTCTCGCAATTCATATTTTTCACGTAGAGGTGAAGGAGACCATAAAAATACGAAAGTTCCTTGTTAAACCGTCTTTGCTCGAGTGCAGTGCGTATTGAGGTTGGGAATGACCACAGCCAAAAATGTCATCAGTTTCAATTTCGGCAATCCGGCTATTCTTCCTTTACGGACGCGATATGAAGACATATACTGGACCCTTAAACCGCTCCTTCTCTTCAGCAGGGTAATAGGCATGGCACCGTATCCTATAAATAGGCAAGATGGCGGCGACTGGAGCAGCAACAATTGGGTAGCCTTATACAGCGCCTCGGTTTTTATTGCGGCGTCGTCATTAGCAGCACTGCTAATCTTTCAGACGATAGCTTCCACTAACTTAGAAGGGAACAGGACGACGATATCAGCATCTTTGGAGAAGGTTTGGTTCACCGTCATGCATGTGATGCTTTTCATCAATCTTCTTAGTTTTCTGGTGAATCGCTTAAAAATTCACGAAGCATTATTAGAGTTAGACAGGTTAGATGAAACCATGGAGATTTTCGCCACGAAAATCGATGTTGGTGGAGTCTGAAAACTCGTAGAAAGAGAGATGTGGGGTGTTGCGCTGACCATAGTCATCATCTGTTGGTTGGGCAACCCTTACGAGGTCGATTACAGTGGACAAGGGGGAGACTTGCAGTTTGTCATTGTGAGCTACATCTGCTTCACCACCATTTCGATACAGCTGCAGCTAAGAAACCTAGTCTCGAGCCTCAAGCAAAGGTTGTCCATCTTATTTGCCGAAATTCGACTGCAGTGCCAGCTGTACTTTCCCAGCAAGAGGGTTCATCATCGTCAGCTGTTAGGTTCGGAAAGACGCTTGTACCCTAGCTTAGTACCTGTATCCTTTGCCAGCCGGGTCGAGTCGTGGATGCACCTTCATCACTCAGTCTTTTGCCTCAGCCGAAACCTGAATGGTATATTGGGCCCTGTGATGCTGATATTTGGTATTTACTGTGTAATAGAAGCCATCATCGTCTTTTACAACTCCGTTAATCTGCACTTTGTGAAACTTGAATCGCACATCGAACGTTTTGGAGAGATCACATCCGTTTGGTGGATCATCTTCGACGTCACCTTGTTCTTCCTCGTAGTGGAGTCCTGCCGCTCGGCCACCCAAGAGGTAAACGTTAAAATTATTAGAAAGATCTGATGCTTTCCTGGCGAATCGATGAGGTGAAGAGTTCCCGGGTTTCCAGCCAGGTGAATATGTTGTCTACCGACGTTTCGGCACCTTCCTCAAGTGCCATCTTCAGGGGTCTCCTGAGTGCCATACCATTCTTTCGTCCATGTATATATACTACTCCGGTATTGGAGGCTCGTTCCCCATTGGCTGTTGGGTCGGCCTATGGCGTTCCGTGTATTTGGGGAGTATGGGATTCCACACCTTGCTGAGTCCCGTTTGGCCGATGTACTGCTTGCCGCATGAGCAAGGGATTTTATAAACTCCAGCTGTTTTGAGGCCTAGTTGGTCTTTGTTCTGCGGTAGGAAGCTCTGGATTTTTGGCGGCGGTTTATGTGCCACCCTGATGCCTTGTCTGCCTAGAATCCTCGAGATCCTCCCAGAAATCGTTGACAGGAAGGGTATACATGCCGTGGGTACTGGTTTTTCTTCCGGCTTCTTCTTCGCTTTACCGGAAACGGCCCTTTTCAGGGCCCTGCCGATTTCCCGTTCTCCGTGGCCGTTCTGTCGGAACCTATGCGTTTGCATTCATATTTGTACAAGGAAAAAATGCTTATGTTAAAGGAACGTTACTTCATTTAAGCTCTTTGAGCGAAATTTGGAATCAAAAGCATGTGGTAGAAGGTGTATAACCATGGAAAATATTAAGAAATAATCGTTATTTATTTATACAACTTAAATCTGGAGTTTTTACAAACTTCAAAATAATATTATACCTACGAGAGAACAATCATTTATGTTTTCATGAACCCATAGGTTGCCAGGATGAAAGTGGTCTTATTAGGATTCCTGACAGTATATAATATCATAGGCTGCCTATATTTTCTTATATTAGCCAAACATGATATCGTAGCAATACATTTAAATGGAATTTACTGGTTTATTTACGATTTCTCAACTGAAGATGTATTTTTCGTCCTTTGGGTGGCATTTTTTAACTATAGAATTATCGAGATCGTCTAACGGCTGAAATAAATTGAAAGACATTTCTTCCTTCTTGCTTATTATACAGACGATAATTATTTGTTAATCTACTAGTCTAAAGTTTATGGCTATAATATTTGCATTTCGGTATTATCATATGAATTTTCCAAAATTTCGAACTGTTGATTCAAATTATACTTGAGTGAAAACGAAAAGTATTTAAAATTTTATGGATTTATCAAATTAATTTTATTTTTGACAATTTATAATTTTTGCACAACTAAACAGTCGATTTCAATCCACATTGAGATCCATAAATAATGGCATTCAGGCGTGCAACAATGCGACAATATCCTTCGTCTCGTATATTTCGTTTGCCATTCGTTCAAGCGAAGATAAGAAAACACGAGCTTTTGTAGCGGAAGAAAAAGCGATAAAATAGGTATTATTCTCAATGAGTCTTTTCGAGTAAATTTATTGATGGAGATAACCAGTTTAATGCACAACAGTCCCTCATATTATATGTTTGGTGGAAATATCAATAACCTTCCAATCAATAGTGTGAGAATGGCCAAAATAAGATTAAAATTATTGAGTCAGCGTATCGCCGTTCTCCGAATACATTGTGCGCCTATACGAGAATGTCCATCGTAAGATACATTGAACGCGTTCAATTCGAAACTCGCGATATCCTTCCAAAGAAGAAAAGAGATGGACGACATCTACTGGACCACTCCTTTTGCTCATCAGAATCTTGGGTCTTATTTTACAGCGTTTCGTTATTAGGGGCGATGTCGTGTCTGTGGGCCGTCATGATCTATATAACCTTGTTGAATACGAAATACATTTCGCGCTCGACTCAGATCGACGTGATCGCCCGGGAGTTTTGGATCGACGGGATGTAATCTTTGGTTTCCGCCAGCGCCTACGATATCTAATCTAATATAATACATAGCATTTTATGAACTTCTTTCGGATATCTTCCCTTATATTCCCCGTAAGTAGGTGTTTATCTCTTCTGAATGTCGCTTTTGCTTTTCCTATTCAAGTACTCATCTCATCCGTATATTTCTCTACTTTTGTTATGATGAAGAAAAATTCTATCAACAAGTAGATGGATTAGCTATGGGGTCTCCAATGTCTCCCCTCCGAGATTTTCGCAATATTTTAGAAATAAAATTGTTATATTTCGGGCATTAATTTTTAAAATTAGTGCAATATTGGTATAGTTATGTTTATGACGCTTGTGGTCAGGTAGTGACAGGCAACTGGATTTTTCCGTAATCATCTTAATTCTTTACATAAATCTATTTCCTTCACCATGAAAAAATAAATTGCTGACTCTCTCAATTTTCTTGATTTGACCATTTCCAATAAGAACAATTAACACGACTATGCAGTATACAGAAATTTCACTTTCACCAACAATTCAATTCCAACTATCTCTTCCCCTCATTTCTCCCAAAAACGCTGACTTTCATTCCAAGCTCCATCGTTTGTTAAACGTTCCTTTGTCTGAATCTAATTACAACTAAGAATTTAAAGCTATAAATCCAATTTCCTCTAATAACTGCTACAATAGTGATTTAATTGAATAAATGTTAAAAAAGAAATCATGGAAAATAGCCCATTATAAAAGGACTGCATTGACACCCATAAATCTGAATGAACGACCAAAATGGTGCAGGCTACCCTTTGCAGGTCATTTATCTAAGAAACTCACCATTAATTTACCCGGTTCCCTTAAAGCAGCTTTTTATTCCCCGAAAACACTAGCTACCGTACTTAATAATTCCAGCGACAAAATAAATAATTTGTCAAAGTTGGAAGTGTACAAATTAAAATGTAGGGAGAACAGGGAGAAGCTTTGGCATACGCGTCGAAGAACATAAGAGGTTCTTCTAGAACAAAGATCTTACATCCCACTTCGCAAAACAATCATCACAGTGAATTTGTACCCGAGATTTTACATGTGTTAACCAAAGGACGGAAATTAGACACAATGGAAAAATTAGAATATTTTAACTCAAAGTGTGACAATCTAGTGAATGAATAATGTTTTTTCCCTACATTTCACCTTTGCTCCCCACTACCTTGTCTCTTCCTCCTCTCTCTCCCTCCGAACCCAGCCATTAACTCCACGTTCGGGGGCTTTCCCTCCCCTCCCCCTATCCCAGCCCACTATACGGAGTGGGCCACGGATGATGTGTAAATGTTTTTGTTAAATTTGCACACCAAGGGGTAGTTGTTTGTCAATGAAACTTAACACACCCCTTGCCCTGGGTTCTAATATTTAGGCAAGGTGACAAGTTGGTGTGTTGCTGAGTTCACCCCCTTTTGGGGGTGATATCAATTTTTGTCACGGAGGCTTATAGGCCTCCCATGTTAATTTTGAAAAAATTGTTTTAATGAAATTCGCGAGAGAAATGTTAAGGCCGGGTGGTTTTCGACTCCACTGATTTAAAAAATGATATCAGTTTTAACCCCCGATTCACCCCTAAGGCAGAGGTAACTATCCCTAAGAGAAGAAATAGAACAATATTAATGAAAATATTTTCCTGAGAGTTTTTGAAACCGCTGATTACAAAAACGAAGTACTTTTTTCCAGAAATGCATTCTATCATTCATTTTTTCTTATGGGAAATTCGTTCTCATTTGTCGTGTGTTTAAGTAACGGGGTATTTTTCAGGAACGCATCAACAGCATTTAACGAAAGATTCCTGCACTGTACATATACTACACGTACTACTACTACTATTATGAGTATTTCCTGAACTTAAACGTATAGATTATCCTTTATGTTTGTGAATTTACAGTCCAATAACCTTCGGCCAGGTACCAGTTAATCCAATATAACATTGTTCATATGGGTTTTTAATATTTGCATAACGACGTTTCGCATAAGGACGCTTTTTCATGGAATGGATTAACGTCGTTATGCGAGGGATTGCTGTATACGGACAGCTAAAAATATAACGCTTAACGAAGCTGGTTTTTTGGTTCCTCCACCTTGCTCTCAAAAGCAGTTTTGAATCCTCAAAAAATACCCTGAAGAAATGAGACGCAGAAATTGATAAAAGAATCTACCCTTATCTTGTGAAGAAAGAGGTTTCGTAGGAAGTAAACACAAATCCAAATTCGTTTGCAAATCCTCAACAAGGGTAGTTTATGACGCTTAAATGAATAGACTAAAGGTTTGCACTGAGATTTTTCTAATGGAGATGGTCAATAGGTGCCATCGTTTTCTGTAAAATGTGCGAATTATGGAGGAAGAAACGGAATTATCCATCCGACGGGACAAGTGCCGAAGATTTTTCCTAAGGGAGAAGAACCCAGTGTTTGACACAATGAAACGGGATCGTATGAGAGTTAAAAGCAAATGATTGTTTGATGTGTTATGTCCTTCGACACACTCCACTACGGAAGGATTGTCCTCAATAAGTGACGTAGTGATCCATAACTATAATATTATTCTTTTTAACTGTAAGTTACTCCGACAATATTTTTATTGTTTTAAAGTTATAATGCTGCAAATAGCTCACGAAAACAATGGGCATAATTTTAATTACCAAGTATAATTAAGCGATAAGATTAACCAATAATTACGATAAAACATGCACATTTATTGGCTTCCAGTGATCTACATTAAATTATTAGTTTTATTTTTTTAGCGTTTTATACGGGACGAAGGCATAAGCGCTGGCTCTAATCCTGGGGAATTTTGGCAAATGCGCGCGCCATAAGTGTAATGCTGTCTTCTAAGGGTGGAGTATACGTAGTCTCTGGTAGATGGCGCTGGTGTTATTCTGTGACGTCACATTCTTCAAAACTCCCCCTACTCCCCATGGTCACACAAGTCGGACTCCCTCCTCCCCTTGGTACGTGATGTCATATACGGACAGGCCCATGAGTGCCAAATTCAAAAAAACTTTCTCCTACGTAGGGGTAGTTACCCCTTCTCAGGGATGTTTCGGAGGGTTAAAACACTTCATTTTTGTAATCAGCGGGTTCGAAAACCCCAGGAAATTTTTTTATGATCATTGCTTTATTTTTTCTCTTACGGGGTAGTTACTTTTGCCTTAGGGGTGAATCGGGTGTTAAAACACTTCATTTTTGTAATCAATGGGGTCGAAAACCCCCAGGAATATTTTTAAATGAATAGTGTTTTATTTTTTCTCTAAGGGGCAGTTACCCTTGCCTTTGGGGTAGGTCGGGGTTAAAACTGATATAGTTTTTTAAATCATTGGGGTCGAGAACCACCCGACCTCAACATTTCTCTCGCGAATTCCAAAAATATTTTTTTCCCCAAAATTATCATGGGAGGCCCATAAGCCGTGACAAAAATTGATATCACCCTCGAAATGGGGTGAAATCAGATACACATCAACTTGTCATCCCTTTTGCCCAAATTTCAGAACCTAGGGCAAGGGGTGTGCAAAGTTTCATTGACATTCAAATACCCCTTGATATGTAAATTTAACAAAAACTTTTACACATCAACTGTGGCCCATTCTGTATATGCATCCATACCTCTTCCCCTCCCCCTACTCCTCTCTGGATGTCCTCCTGTCGCAGTTTCTCTCCTCCTTCACCTACGGCTGTGGAACCCATTTTGTACAACTCTTTAATCTATCTATATCTATCTAATATCGTCTTTCTTTATTTTATTACTGGAATATTACCTTTTTCGTAAGTAAAATCATTATATCCTACATATATATTTTTTATTAATGCAAACATGCCTACGCATCAGCTTAAAATAAAATCATAAAGAGAATATGGGCCACCACATGACTTTCTCCATAACTGTAATATTTTTAAAAATTCCAAATAGGTTACATAATAAACAACACGATCCAAACAGAACTTATGATGCCTACTTTCCATTTAATCATTTATTTGATACTTATATTGGATTTAGTAGCTTTAAATTCATAGCGGATATGTAGCTCTTTGTGTTCCCAGATTTCTTAATTAAGCGGTATAAAATATTACAAATACATTCGAACGGAATATTAAATTTATCACGCGAATTTGTGCGGCAAAAATAACGTGTGTACGCATTAGAATATACCGAATCTGAGTCAAACAATAGTTGTCACTATGGCAACACTCTCGTAATGAGTGATAAATAGTGCAAATCCCCAGTATTTACGCGAAATTCTAAGAAATACAATCGATAAGCAAAATTCTACGATACAAATTATAATCTTCATTCATTTCCTCAGAAATAGTACAAGACTTGCTCCGATATTGCAATTCTAAGATATTTTAATGTCCAAGAGAAAAATACCCTGCAAGAAGGATTTCAGATTTTCCATGTAAATCAAATGGGCAGGATAGTTTCTGGAATCGAACCCGGGACTTCGATCTTCGCAACAAAAACTATTCTCGGGAGCTCGGCCCTTGTAGCAAGACAGTTACACCAAGTCTCATGAAAATCAGCATTGGTTCAAAAGTTAATTGGGGGAGAACGGACAGACAGACAGACGAACAGACAGACAGACAACGAAAGAACTATAAGCCTATTTCCATTCTGGAAAGTAGGCTAAAGATATTTTAAGAAACTGCGAGAAAATTTTAGACTTTACAAAGAACAGAAAAAACTCAAACCATAGCTTTCTGATATTGGATATAGGCACAAAGCTCCAACAATTAATTAAATAAAAGGAGCTTTACAAATTTTAAGATTTAACTAAGTGTCAATTGTTAACAATAGTCATCGGTAGGTGGAGTGGTTGGTCTCCACTAAATAATTTCTTTTTAAAGCTATCTCTTAAACAATGCATTATATGGAAAAATGTTTCAAACAAAGGTTGTAGAAATTTAAATTTCCTACAACTTTATTTCAATATGTTTTTAAATATATCAAGCAATAAAGCAAATATATCAAAATAACGGTTGTGACAAGAGTAAACACCCACTTCCAGTTTACCGACTTTTACCAAAATCTAATCACTTCTTATGACTTTCATAAAAATGTTAAATATAAAATTTCGCATTGACCTGATTAATAGTGTTTGAGTTAGAGCCTACACAAAAAAGCTGTCACGCACGCACAGACATCATCGAGGAAATGGTCAAAACGTGTTCAGGGGACCTCAAAACGTGTATTTCTGTTGAAATCTCGAAGTATATTTTTTATGAAAACTACTTTCCGCTATGCTACGTATGGAGATAGTAAAAAACAGATGTTACAAAAGTAAATTAGCCACTTTCGGTTGACTAATATTAAACAAAAAGTTATCAACGTTTCTTCCTTTAACAACAATATCAAATATATAATTTCTCGTTTACCTGTTTATTAGTTTTTGAGTTATAGCCCTTACAACAATTCTATCACATACACAGGGCCGGTTCAAAGGGTTGTGGCGCCCCGAGCCAACTTTGCTTTGGCGCCCCTATCCCTTTCATCTAAGCTGAGAAAGGTTTTTCAGTTAAAAAATAAAAGATCCGTTTTTTTGATATAATTTTATTGTTCATTTCATTCAATTCATTTTATTTAAATATTAAAATAAAAAATACAATTTATGTAAATTAAATTAACAAGTGTCATTAATTATTTCATAGTCATTACAATTTCGTCTTTAAAGACTAACTTTTCGGGCCTTTATAGCTATGAACCTTTGGATAATTCCCTTCAAATTGTTTGAGCACATGAATTGCAAGATTTTCATTGGAGAATAATATTTCATAATAATATATTAATAATAATGATAATATTTTAGTATTATTTTTTAAATTCATCATTTAAATCGATACCGAGGATATCTTTCTGATGATCATCTGTAAGCAGAATTTCTAAATCCATACAATTTTTACGCAGCTCGTCGTCACTCATTACTGTGGCATAATTCACATTGTATAAAAATTGGAACTGATCGTTACGCTTTACGATCAACTCAAACCTGTCTTTCGATGACTGACTTGCATTGTCTAAAATGTTGTTGAAAAAGTGAACCCTAAAACTTTCGTTCTCTATGGTTTCATCTTCGTGTTCACAATCAAACATTTATTTTCGGCGGCGATTTCTTGTTTTTTCAAATTCTGGTTCAATTTCAAATTCGATTGCCAACTTTTTTTCATCGTCTAGCACGCATATAAATTTCTCATCTGTGCAATTTTTAAGGTATTCGTTTGATTTTGAAAGTCGGGAGACAGCTTGCGAGATATTCAAATTGGTGTCTTGGAGAGCTTTACTTGTGATATTTATTTGGCTCAAAATGTCATACCAAACAATCAGGCAGCAATAGAATTCCGTTTTTGTAACTGTACACTTATTTCTTGTTGATCGATAGCGATTGTTTGTTTATTTCTGTGGCTCTTTCGATTTTTTGGCGCCCCCTAGACTTCAACGCCCCCTAAACTTCAGCGCCCCCTAAACTTCAGCGCCCCCTAAACTTCGGCGCCCCGAGCCAATGCCACATTGGCTCGCCCCTTAAGCCGTCCCTGCACATACACACACACAAGCAAGCGCACCAACGCATGCACACATATAATCATCGAGAAAAGGTGAAAATGTGTTCAGAGGATCTCAACGTGTATTTCTCTTGAAATCTCGAAATCAAATTTTTTCATGAATAAAATACTTTCCCCTTATACTACGTTTGGAGAAAGTAAAAATGAAATAAATGGTTAAATTAAATAGAAATGAAAAAATGTTGTGGCCACCGCATGACTTTCTCCATATCTGTAATATTTCCAAAAATTCCAAATAGGTTACATAATAATAAATATTTTAAGAAACTGCGAGAAAATTTTAGACTTTTCCAAGAACAGAAATAAACTCAAACCATAGCCTTCTGATATTGGATATAGCCACAAAGCTCCAACAATTAAGAAAGGAAAAAGGAGCGTTACTAAGACGTAACTAAGTGTCAATTGTTACCAATAGTCGTCGGTAGGTGGTAGCTAAAAATATCAGATCTCTCAAACAATTCATTATATGCAAAAATGGTACAAACCATATTTGTATTAAATTAAATTTACTACAGCATTTATTCCAATACATTTTTACATTTATCAAATATTAAAGCAAATATTTCAAAATAACGGTAAGGGAAAAGAGTGAACACCCACTTCCGGTTGACCGATTTTTACCAAAAACTAATCAGTTCTTACGACTTTTATAAAAATGTTCAACATAAAATTTCGTGTTGACCTGATTAATATTGTTTGAATTAGAGCACCCATAAAGAAGCTATCACAAACACGCACAGGCATCATCGAGTAAATGGTCAAAACGTGTTTAGGGGTCTTTAAATCATGTATTTCCGTTGAATTCTCGAAATCGATTTTTTTCATGAATACAATACTTTCACCTATACTACATATATGGAGAAGGTAAAAGGAGATTTATAAGTGTTCTCTTATAGAGATTTGTATGAAAGTTGTGTGGCAAAGAAATATTAACGATGAGTAATTTGTTGAAGATTACGCCACACAACTTTTGCATGACCATACATTACACAATGGTATGTAGATATATGGGCATTGCATGTGAAACAGTTCTATATAAAAAAATTTATTTCAAGGCAGGGGCCTGCGAGGTTTAACGTATTCAATGCATGATTAAAGGAATCGAAAAATTCAGAACCCAAAACTTTTCGGTTCTCATAAAAGGCGCAAGTGAAAGGTGAGATTTCCTCACCACCCTCGACCTCGACCATCCTCATGTTGCTCACTCCATTTCTGGCGCGAAGGTCACCCTTTTGTCTATCGCAAGATAATATCTACTGTCCTCTTCCTCTAGCCGAATGGATGGAATTCTACCGATTGAAAATTGTAGGAAGTCTGTGGATGTCGTGAGGGAGAAAGGAATTTCTGTTCCATTAGCGGTCCTCCCTCAGTGAGCCTCAGGAGGTGTGTTTCCTTTGAAAACTATTCTTTTCTTGATTACATAAAAGGATTTTTCCTGATGCTTGGTCCCTGAATGAGCCGAAAAACTCAAGGCAATCGCTCCACAAACATCCATCCCTTCTCAAAATGAATTGTTAGCATTATTAGCCAGTCTTTCCTTATTATATAGTTACAGAAGACATCGGTAAACTTCTCTCGGACATATCCCTATATCCGTTATCCTTTGTTACAGCTTAGTACTTTCTTATATATATTACAAATATGAAGCATTTATGTCTATATTGGAAGGTTTCTGTTTCGTGAAAGACAAAGTAGAATCAGAAATTAATACAATTCTTATTTTTTCAAAAAATTTAGTCTTATGGAGCGGATAAGAAACACCTACTCCCATTTTGTAGACTACCTAATGACGTTCGGCTTGTGGTGGGAAGGGTGAGTGAAAGAGGGGCGGGCAGAGGGAGGGATGAGAGAAATGGGGGCGGGGCGGTGGGAGGGGAGACTCAAAGAGGGGCGGGCGGTGGGAGGGGCGAGTAAAAGGGGGGCGGGGTGGTGGAAGATCTGAGTGAATGAGGGGCGGGCGGTGAGAGGTTTGAGTGAAGACGGGCGGGCGGTGTGAGGGGTGAGTTAAAGAGGGGTGGGCGGTGGGATGGATGAGTGAAAGAGGGGCGGGCGATGGAAGATGTGCATAAATGAGGGGCGGGGTGGTGGGAGGTTTGAGTGAAGACAGACAGACAAAGGACTTTATTAGGGCAAAATTGAGATTATGTAGTCCCTTCTTACATTTACCCCTTTCGTCATATAAGTAATTACAATATTTACAAAATAAGAGAAATTAATTACATACAGATTTTAACAAAATACATATTAATTACAAGTTAATATATTTGTTTGTAGATAACAGAGCATTACCAAAGAATGTTAATTTTGTGGGTCATATAAAACTGTGTATCAGTTATGTTTTAACACAGAAAAAATTCCCACTGTGGAAAGCACCTACAAAGAGAGGAAAGGTGTAAAAACAGCGAAAATTTCTAAAATAGTTCAGGGGAAGGAAAAAAAATTCAATAATATGAGAAAAAGAGAAAGAAAACATTCATAAATACAAACATATGTGCATACATATATATCCATATAAGGGAGGGGCGGTGAGAGGGGAATAGGGATTGTAGGGTAAGATATGCCTGGGAGATTACATAGTAATTATGATACAGGAAAATAAAGTAAAATAAAATTATATATTTATACCTAATAAGCGCATTCTTGTGTCAACTTGAAAGAAAAGATAGGGAGTGGTTCAATGCATTGGGAGTGAGACGAGATACTTGTGATACAAGCATTTAAAAGTGCCTAGAGATAGAGAGTTTCTTATTTAAGTTGGAAGGCCATTCCAGAGTTTGCATGCAGTGACGGTAAAGGATTTGTTGTAAATTTCTGTTCTATGAAGTGGAGTTAGTAATTTATCGCATCCTCTGGTATTGCATTGGTGAACAGTAATAATGGCGGCGAACTGAGAAGAAAGATAACAAGGGATGTGATTATTAAGAACTTGACACAATAGGGAGAGGAGGTGAAGGTTTCTTCTAGATTCAAGTTATAGCCAGGACAGTCGACGGGAGTATTCTGAGACATGGACAGACATTTTAAGATTAAAGATGAATCTCATGCAGGCGTTATGGGAACGTTGTAGCTTAATGGCGATTTTCTTTGATAAGTCCTGGTATACACATCACAATAATCGAAGTGAGGAAAAATTAGGGAGGTCACTAGCTGTATTTTTACTGACGAGGGAAGAATGTTAATGAGAGGCCTTAGAGTGTGTAAGGAGGAGTTTACCGTCTTGCAGATTTTTATTATATGATTATTCCAGGTGAGCGTTTCATTAATTAGAATCCCGAGATTTTTTACAATTTTACAATAGGTTATAACTGAGCCGTTCAAAGACAGAGGAATTGATTCCGCAAGGTTTATAGATGCCAGTAGTTTCGGATAACCGATTAAAATGGCTTGAGATTTCAAGGGGTTTATGGTGATAAAATTATCGTAGCTCCATTCTTGAAGTTGGGCCAAGTCATGATTTATGTTGGCTATGGAAAGAGATAAGTTATTGGATTTTGTGTCTAAGTAGATTTGGAGATCATTGGCTTACAGATGATGCTTGGAGTAAGTTAAGTATTGAGAACAATCATTTATGAATAAAGAGAACAATAGAGGACCTAAAATTGAGCCCTGCAGAACGCCTTGATTAACATTAAGCTGAGGGGACAAGGAATCGTTGTAGATGACTTGCTGGGAATGGTTCTAAGGTACGAAGAGAACCAATCTATTGAAGGTGAAGAGAATCTCATGCAGCGGAGTTTTGCTAGGAGTATGTCTTTATCTACTGAGTCAAACGCTTTACTAAAATCAAGTAATATTAGTACTGTGAGTTTTCTGTCATCCATGTGTCTGCGTATATCATCAGTGATTTTAATTAGCGAGGTGGTGGTGCTATGTGACTTCAGAAAGCCAGATTGATGGGGGTCAAGTAGATGATTAACGTTGAGAAAATCTGCTACCTGTTCATGTGCATGTCACTTCAGGGCTTTTGATAAAGTGGGAAGAAAGCTAATTGGTCGGTAGTCATTGTTTGCAGTGAGAGATTTCTTAGGGATTGGGCGGACTAACGCGTGTTTCCATTGCGATGGGAATTTTCCCTGTAGAATAGAATAGAATAGAATTTTTATTGACTCATTACATTTACATGGTTTCAGTACAAGTCTGTCAGTAATTGGTGTCTCGTCAAATACATACATACGTCAACTGTTACACATTACACATACATTTCAATATAACTGTTACACATCACACATACATTACAATATAAACGTTACATTGAATTATAATTCACAATATACTTAACATTACATCAATCAATCAATGACACATCATTGTCTTCCATATATTCCCTTACTGAATAATAACTCATATTCAACAAAAACTCTTTCACTTTCTCCTGGAAATATTTTACATTATTACATTTTTCTCTAAATTTTATGGACAATTTATTATAAATTTTGATACCATTATAATATGGACTATTTTCCATTAGTTTTAATTTGTGCTGTGGTAGATTCAAGTTATCTTTGCCTCTTGTATCATATTGATGCTCAGACTGAAGATTTTTAAAGTAATTTTGATTCTTATTGACATAGCTTATTAGCTCATAAAGATAGAGTGATGGAAGAGTTAAAATATTATATTTTTTTAATATTGGCTTACAGGAATCTGTGAAGCCTGAGCCGGTCATTATATGTATTACTTTTTTTATTTTAAAAATAGTTTCCCAGCCAAAAGCATTTCCGCACAAAATTATGCCATATTTAAGTATTGAAAAGAAATACCTATAGTACACTGCTAATCTGATTGGCATGCTAGTTATTGATGCAAGTATTGACATATTGAAGCATGCTCTATTTAATCTTACTGCTAAATTATTAATTTGGTCTTTCCATTTCATATTCTCATCAATATATACTCCCAATAACTTAGTTGAGTGCTTGATATTTACATTAAAGTTTTCACTAATCGATTCCAAGACAATTTTTTTATTTTTGGCAGTTCTAAAATTATAACATTAGTTTTAGTTATATTTAACTTAAGTCCATTTGCAGAAAACCATTCCTCCATATTTTCTATTGTTTGAAGCAAATTTTTACCTAGATCTGCTATTGTTTTTTCCTTTAAGATTGCTGATGTATCATCCGCATATAAGATAATGTCTGCTTTCACATCATAGGGCAGATCATTCATATAAACAATAAAAAGTAGTGGACCAAGGACAGATCCCTGTGGCACTCTTATTTTCACATCACTCCACTCTGAACCAAAAGATTGATTCCTATTACTAATTATTGTTTTTTGTTTTCATTTAGAAAGATAAGATTCAAACCATTTGAGAGAATTGCAGTGGACACCATAGTGCTTTTATTTCCTGATTAATATTTAATGTCTAACACAATCAAATGCTTTGGATAAGTCAAAGAACAATCCTGCTGTAGACTGTGATTGATCAATGGATTCAGAAACATTATTTACAAAGTCTATTAATGCTTTAGTAGTTGAGTATTTCTTTCTAAAGCCATGCTGACTATTTGATAACAAGTGATTATATTCTAAGTGACTATAAAGACGGGTTTGTGCAGCCATTTCAAATATTTTAGAAAAATTTGACAAAAGAGATATTGGACGGTAATTGTTTAACAATTCAGGAGGTCCTTCTTTATGTAGTGTCCTAACTATTGTATACTTCAGCCTTTCCGGAAAAGTTCCTGCATGAAATGACTGATTTATTATTTTGCAGAGTGGGTCAGTAATGTACTCCATCACTTCTTTAATTATAAATGCTGGCACTTCATCCCAACCACTAGATTTTTTATTTTTTAAACAAGATATGAATTTCTTTACTTCAGCTTTAGTTACTGGACTTACAAGGGAAGCCCCCAAGGTGTGACACTCACATCGGATTGAGACTTTGCAGAATGAAAGTATATGTAAAATAACAGACTCCTATTTCTACCTAGGTGCCAACTCGACATTGTTTACGTGAAAATGTTCTTTGAATATCGCGATCTGAGAGTCAACGTAATAAGAACATTAAAAGTCATTCCATTATTATCTTGGGGCGTTGGTCTAGGGGAAACGAGCTGGATTTCAAATATTTTTGCCGGGGTTCAATTCTCGAAGGGACCAAAATTTTTTTCTGATTTTTAAATTTTTTTTTTCGCAATTTCCAGCATATCGTCGATAAAACTTGCACAACATTTTTTAAAAAATTATTCCATTCATTATAACTACTATTTTCTTCATCGTAATGCAGTTTTTATTGCCCCAAAAACTGAAGATTACTCGCTAAACACGAACAAAGACAAACAATTCCAATTGCCACTCCAAAATGTGCCCTCAAACAATAAATCACTCGAAAATATTCTGACGTTGAAGGATGTCTGCTAAAAAGGACACGAAAAACTGCGTCTGGTCATCTTATAATGTTGTTATTAAAGTTACGGTGTTGTTGTTTAGGGATTCGTTATCATTTGCAGGTGTCAATTATTGTCATTATAATTGAAATAATGTCACAACACTTTGGTTATTTCGATGCAATGTTCTTTATTCCTCCTTTCAAATCTTGTCATGTATTGTTCATTATGATAAATCGGTTGCTGGTGTCAAATATTGCCATTATAATTATAATTGGCATTATATCACAATATTGTTGGGTTATTTCGGTGCATTGTTCTGCATTCCTCCTTCCAAATCTCGTCATGTATTGATCATGATGGTAGTGATCCATAAAATTATGTTTGTGAAGAATTACGGTGAAGAATTACAGTGAAGAAAGTAGTAGTTATATATGCATGGAATAAATTTTTTTTAAATGTTGTGCAAGTTTTATCGACAATATGCTGGAAATCGCGAAAAAACTTTTTAAAAAATCAGAAAAAAATTTTGGTCCCTTTGGGAATCGAACCCCGGCAAAAATATTTGTAATCCAACTCGTTTCCACTAGACCAACGCCAAACGGAAGGACTTTTAACGTTCTTATTACGTTGGCTCTCGGATCGTGATTTTCAAAGGACATTTTCTCGTAAACGACGTCGAGTTGGCACCTAGGTAGAAATAAGAGTTCGTTATTTTACATATACTTTCATTCTGCAAAGTCTCAATTCGATGCGAGTTTCACACCTTGGGGGCTTCCCTTGTTAGAATGGTGGCACTTGTTATTGCAGGATTTATTACTATGGTGTTAACTTTAGCCATGGCTTTGATGATTGAGGGATTAACCTGTAATTCTTTTGCAGCATTTAGGAAAAAGCTGTTGAAAGACTCAGCAATAATTTCTGGATCAGAAGTACTGTTATCATTCAGAACAATGTTTGAGATGTCGTTATTCTTATTTTCTTTCAAACCTAGCTCTTTTTTTACTATTGTCCAAGTTGCTTTACTTGTGTTATTTGAACAAAGAATATATTTATCATTTGCCATTATTTTTGCCTTGTTGATGACTGACTTAAGTATTTTTCTGTATTTTTTATAATGATTAATAATTGATGCATTTTTAGTTTCTCGTGCTTCATAATGCAATATTCTTTTTTGTTTGATGGATGTCATGATTCCTGTGGTTATCCACTTTGAAGTAAAAATTTTTCCTCTTTGTTTGATGTACACCAATGCAATTGCATGATTAAAACAGTTAAGGAAATTTAAATATATTATAGTTTTCATCAACACTTTTATCTAAGTCTACTGACCATTGAATCTGCCTTATGCTATCCTTAAATTTCTCAACATTTTTAAAGCTGAAAACACGACTTAATTTATTTTGAATAACCCTCTCATTAGTTTTAATTGTTTTTGGGAGTGATATGAAAAGTGCTCTGTGGTCTGATAATCCTGGTTCCAGGAGGAAGAGTTCTTTATCATTATATTAGTAACAATGTTATCTATGCATGATTTTGTTGTAGGTGTTACCCTAGTAGGTTCATCAAAATTATACATGTACCCTTGTAATTCAATTAAATTAAGAAATTTATTTACAATACTATTTTGTCAACTATAAGTACAATCTAAGTTATTATTTTTGTTTAACAGATCTATATTACAGTCTGTGGCAATCACTATTTTCTTTTTCTTATCCCCCCTTTTTAGGTTACTCAATAATGATTCTTTTAATAAAAAAGCCTCAGCAGTTTGATAATATGGTGTTCTGTAGATTGAGATAATTATAGTTTATAGATTAACAAGTTCTATAAATGACCCCTCAAATACACAATCTTCATTAAATATTTTCAAGTCTTCCCTTATTTTAAAATCTAAACCCTCATTTTCCTTAATTAAAATACATGAACCACCATGGATGGAATTTTTTCTAGTATAATAGTCAGCCAATTTATATTTCCTAATCTTATTAACCAGTTGAATTTGATCAGGCTTTGACCAGTGTTCATTAAGGCAAACAACTGAGATATTTAATTTATGTACTTCATTAAAAAATATTTCTAAATTATCAATTTTTGATCAATAACCTTGTATATTAATATGCATCAGCCACCTTTTGTTCTTTTTTACGTCTATTTTAACCCTTTCAGCATGAGTTACACAACCATTTTCAATTTCTTTAGTACATTCACCAGTAATAGTACTATTCAATTCAATTAATTTTTTAGGGTATTCCACACTTTTCACATATACTGTAACAAAGAGTGGTTGAAAATGTTAGTAAGTACGGGGAGTAATAGATGTATTAATTTGTTTATGATAATTATAGGAATACCATCAGCACCCTGGGCTGTAGTTTTGATTCTGTGTATTGCTGAAAGTACGTTAAATTGCTAAATAGCTTTAAAGTGGAATTGTGGAGAACCGGATGACTCGTTTGCTTTTGCAGTAAGACTACTAATTACTTTGCGTTTTCGTTCTATGTCGATTGTTGTTGGATTCGTAGAGAAGCTCTCGTTAAGAGAATCTAGTGATATGTTTGAAGGTAAGCAAGAATCCTTGAACTTGCCAATTCCAAGGTGTCGCAGATTGTTCCATAAGGCGGATGTTGTTACATTGGAGCCGGATATAGAATAAGCGAATTTTATTTTGCCATTTCTAATCTGTTGCTTGGTTTTGTTTCTAATATTTTAGTAGGTATTGAACGTATTTGGGCATTTATTTGATTTGAAGAGACGAAAAATTGAATCGCGTCGAGCCATCAATAGTTTTAAATCGGCCGTTATCCACGGGGCGCGAGGTTTAGAGACGCGTGTGGCTTTGATGGGTGCGTATTTATCGAGTAGATGTAAGAGAAAAGTGTTAAGTGCTTCAATATTTTCGTCTATGTCGTCTGCATATTCAATAGTGTGCCACGGAAGACACGCAGCTTCGGCAATTAAACTATCATAGTCAAGGTTTTTAAAATTTCGTTGGGAGATGAATTTCTGCTTAAATTTTGGAGAGCTTAGTGAGTAGGCTAGAGAAATTAAGTCATGGGAGGAAATGCCCGGGACAGGTTAGCAGTAACTAATATGTCAATCCAAGTGGAAGAATTGTTAGTGTTATTTGTGGGTTTTAAAGGTTGAGTGCTGAGGTTGTGCGATGTAAAAGAGTTTTTTAAAATAGACGGCATCGGAGAAGCTTGAGGCATTAAAGTCACCAGACACCAGACTCATAAAGGATTTAGAAAAAATACAGCGGCGAGCAGCTACATCTACATCTACAAGTTACCCTGCAATTCACCAAGTTGGTGGGTGGCAGGGGGTGCAATGCACCAAATCCTACCTAAAGATTGTCTAAGGCAATTCCTAATTCCCTATTGTGATCTCTTATTGTCCTCGAAAAGAACGAGCCTAGATAACGCTCCGTCCTACAATCGATCTCACGTATTTTATCGTCTCGATCATTTCTACCTATATACGTCGGTGCCACAATTATTCCCACTATCTCCTCTTTTAGACATTCTGACCTATATTTCTCTAGAAGTTTCAACCTTGAGTGCAATCTACGGTCCTCCATTGATACCCAGTTCAAATCGCTCAATAAAGAGGTGACGCTTTCCTTATGTTCGTACTTTTGTTTTACAAATCTGGCTGCTCTGCGCTGTACTCTTTCTAGTTGAATTATGTGTCCCTTCTCGTACGGATCCCATATGCTTGCTGCGTATTCCACTTGTGGTCTTACCAGTGATAAGTAGCATGTTTCGCGTACTTTCTCTGTAGTGTTCCGTACTATTCTACCTATGAATGCCAGTTTGTTGTTGGCCGCGCCTATAACTCGACGAATGTGCATGTCCCACGAAAGATCTCGACAAATGGTTACTCCTAAATATTTTACATACTCAGCTTGTCGAATACTCATTTCATCTATTTTATATTCGAAACCTAAATCTTTGTTCTTACTTTTCCAGAACATGACTGCGGCACATTTAGTATAATTAATTTCGATTTGCCATTCTCTGCACCACGCTGAAATGGCTCTTAAGTCTTCACACAGAGACTGATGGTCCTCCTGATTTTTTATTTCTTTATATAGAATGGTGTCATCGGCGAAAAGCCTAATTTTACTATGAACAACCGAGCACATATCATTTACATAGATTAAGAAGAGCAGGGGGCCCAATACACTTCCCTGAGGAACACCCGAAGCAACTTTAACGGGGGACGAGTATTTCCCATCGATGACAACTATCTGTTCCCTATTCGAGAGGAAGTCTCTCACCCAACCGACAACTTTCGAATTGATACCACATTGTCCTAACTTCGCAATTAATTTCCTATGAGATACTTTATCGAACGCCTTCCTGAATTCGTGAAAAAGAATTACGATAAAAATCAGAGCGTTACGTTACTCATTGAAGAGTTGAGTTGGCCATCGTTGAAAGATCGTAGATTACAGGCGAGACTTAAACTTCTAGATAAATATAGATCGGAGATATTCGTGAATGAAATGAAGGATATTATTCGACAACCAACGTATATCGGACGGAGGGATAATGAGGACAAGATTCGCGAAATAGATAGTAGGACGGAGAGATATAAGGAGTCCTTTTTCCCTGGGACAATACGTGACCACAATAGATAAGTGAATAATAATTAGTTAGGAACTTGGTGCGCGGCACCCCCTGCCAACCACCGTCAAGTGACTTGCAGGGTAATATGTAGATGTAGATATGATTAAGTGCTCATAATCGTGTATTAAGTTGGCAATGATCTCGTCAATGTCAGATAGATAACCAATTTTTGGAGGACGATAAACGATTCCTAACAATATTTTTTTTGAATTGACGACTACTTCAAGGAAGAGATATTCAGGTCTGCGGGAGTATTGTGCGTCGCTGGTGGCGATTACTTTATAAGCAAGGTCTTAACGGACGTAGATTCCGACTCCCCCTCTTCCTTTCCCTATCATATCATTGCGAAACAAGTTATAGCCACGTATTTCAACAGAAGAGCTCGAGATAGCGGGTTTCAGCCACGTTTCGGAAATGGTAATAGCATGTAGATCGTAGGGTGGGAGTAATGAGCTAACTTCGTTGAAGTGAGGGACAAGGCTTTGGGTGTTAAGATAGATAAGTTGGAAGGATCGAGGAAAAGGTTTAAGTTCTTCTGTAAGAAGACAATGTGTTGGAACTGGGATGGGTCAGGGAAAGCCATTATGGGAAGGAGGTTGATGGTAAGATGAGGAGTGTGATAATGAGTTCGTCTGTGGATGCTTGGTCTGACCAGTGGGAAAAATTCAGTGGCGTTAGGGTTTAGGTATGGCACCCTGCAGTGTGACGGGACGAAAGCAGGTGCATTTGGGTTGAGAGTAGAATTAGGCTGAAGAGAAGCTTTGGTGGAAGGCTCAATGACAGACATTTTGCGGGTAGTTGAGTAAGCGGCAATATATATATAGAGGATGATTCAGGTAAAGAAGTGTTTGAGAAGGGCTACAGTAAATTGATTAATGCACACGGGAGAAAGCACACATAACGGAGAAGTAATGCTACAGTATATGCCAATGACTAAGTAACAATAATAAGAACACAAATTAATTATTAAGAAATAATGAATGAGACACAACACTAAAGTAGCACTGGTAGAACATAGTAGAGGCAGAGATGAAATAAAGCATTAGAGGAGAACACTTGGTAGGAATTAAACACGACTAAACTTAATTGGATAAAGAGCACTGAAATGGAAGTGGACGCTACGGTTGATTAAGGGGGATTCAAGGGGATTGCACTTGACACTGGTTGGAGGAAATGTGAAGCACACCGAGAAACAATGAAAACCACTAAATAGGATTTACGGCAACACAAAGGGCACTTCGGGACGGGAAAAGGAGCACTAAAACAGTGAAAAACGCTAAAATAAACAGCACAGAAAACTAAGAGAGAAACCGAATAAGGGAAAATTTGATGCACCGGAACCACTTGGGAATGAGCACTAGGGAGAGGGAATTACACCTAAAATTTGTGACGTGGACATTATAGTGAGGGGATGGCAGGCGTCACGGGAACGGGGGTGGCAGGCGTCACGGGAACGGGGATGGCAGGCGACATGGGAACGGGGATGGCAGGCGACACGGGAACAAGGACTACGGGCGCCACGGGAACGGGGATGACAGGCGACACTGGAACGGGGATTGCAGGCGTCACAAGAACGGGGATGGCTGGCAGAAGTCGATTTGAAGAGTAGGCATTGACAGGACAATTATTCGACAACGGACAAATGTAGCGAGAACGCTCAAACGCACGTTAATCAAAGAAAGCCATCCTCCTACATAGTTATGGATTTCCCTAGTGCGGTTGAAGGAAGTTGGAATGCATGCAGCTCTCTCAGATTGGAGATGAATGTGCGGACGCCATTTTGCCGCAGTATGACAACTTTGCCATCGTGCGTCAACACATTGCCGAAGCCAGCTAGTTTTTTTGCTTCGATGAGGTGGTGGTGGTGGTGAGAGACTCGGTGATCGTAAAACCGGAGCTTTTTAGGGAAAGAGGGGCGAGCGGTGGGATGGGTGAGTGAAAGAGGGGCGGGCGGTGGGAAGGGTGAGTGAATGAGGGGCGAGTGCAATAACTAATCGCACCCGGGCAACGCCGGGTCACTCAGCTAGTAATTGTATAAAAGAATCTTTGCATTTGGGTGGCCGTCGCTAAAAGTTTTATTTCTTACTTTGTTTGTATTTTAGCCATAGGAATACCTCAATGGCAATATTTCCCCAAAATGTGTGATTTACACGTTTAGATATGAATGATTTCGAGGTGTAGGCAAAAAAAGATGAATAATATATGTTACTTTATTAATTTTTCTTTAAGATAGTTTAAATCAGATGATAGAAGGTCAGACTTTTCTAATTTTAATTTCCAAAACAATAATATCCTTCACATCGAGAAGCCCATTTTTACGTGTTATCTTAGGAGAAATAGAAACGATCTAATGGACTTGAACCCTGTTCGTTAATACAAATATATATTTCTTTATCACTTTATTCAATAGCTTTTCAAATTGAAGAGCAGTCATGCTCATATGTTTTCGGTACGACTCGGGGTCCTCAGATAAAAATTCTTTTAACAAACATTCTGAAGCCACAAGATCATTACGCCTCAAATCCATTACCTTGTCCACTGACGTCTTCCTTTCTTCTTCTTTTTTAAAATTCTCCGTAGTTCCTCCCCTATAATGCTACAGATAACTTGCATGCCCACACCAAGTAATCCATTTGACGCCATTTTTTTTAACGTTAAAATCGTCTCTGGTTTAACCGTCTAGATTGTAAATACCCTTTACCCTTTGTAAATGTGCCGAGCGACCAATGCCGTACCTCGCAGATTTCCAGGTCTAAACGGGGCATTATTTTCGACCTAGAATCGCCTGGTCGCGTTTCATCAGAATCCGTGAACCGAAGGTCGTAGTCTCCCCTTGTTGGCAGCGCTGTTTTTATTTTCTTAATTGTTGGAATTTCGGGAGTATATCCAATATCAGAAGTCTGTGTTTTGAGTTTTATTATGTTTTTTGCTGTCTAAATTTTCTCGCAATTTATTGAAATATTTACTATCATGTATCCTATTTGGAATTTTTAGAAATATTACAGGTTTGGAGAAAATCATATGGTGGCCACATTAGATTTTTTCTTTTGAATGCGAGTATATATTCTTTATTTCTAATAGTTATTTTGTGAAATAGCTAGTAAATTTATCACTTTTTTGTAGTAGAACTCGTTTATGTTTGTTAGTTTTGAGATGATTTACAACATCTGAACGTCCTCCATGTCCTATTATTAAATTGTGCATTACACATGGTGCCCTGGACCATTTCATTGTCATCGTGTTCGTGAACCTTTTTTAAAAATGGAAACTATTTTTTCATCCCTTCTTTAACCATACATCTTTTCCTCGGCATAGCTAACAATACTAGTATTAATATATATTATAAAATAGTGTATCTTGGTTTTGTTACCACAAACGCTTGGCTGTACGCGGTATTATGGCTGTAACTAGAACTAGGTTATGTACCACAGCTATATGAAAGTCGAGATTTTGTGTGCGCATCCGGTCGCCTAGAGTATTCGGTGTAATATTTTAAAAAATGACCAACGAGATTGTCTATGATCGTGGCATTAGGAAATGGGACATATTTGTGTCCCGAAGATAATTATGGAGACACCGGGACACTTATTTTAAAAACGAGACTGTCACGGGTAAAACGGGACGAATGGAATCCCTACTCTCGAAAGATTCTTACCCTGGCAACACGCATCCTAGAGTGTTTAAGATGCACTCTAGAGCAGTGGTTCCCAAACCCAGGGTCCCGAAGGCCTTATGATGGGTCGCGGATGACCCCCGACCCATCTCTCCATTAATATTAATCGAATATTCGATCAGCTGATCACGAAATTGCGTCAGCATCATGGAAGCGACTAAATACGACGATTGCATTCACAATTAAGCCGAGCAAACAGTGATATTTATATTTTGATGAATATTAAGGAAATAGTGCTTGCAGCATTCTTTGTTCTAAAACAATTTTAAAAAATTTCCTAAAATTTCAGTGAAGGAATGCCTCTCATATTCTTTTTCATACACTCATTTCAAAAGTTGACCTTTATACAGAAAACATAAAATTAGAAGAAAGTGAACAATTGTGTCTACAATTTTTTCTATATGTTTTATTTAATATTATGCTAGTAAACAGACGGTGTTTTGGAAAGATGCCGAGTGGATACCGGTTCCATTTGGGTCGCAATACGAATATTATTTAAAATTTTCGGTCTTAGACAAAACAGTTTTGGAATCACTGATCAATAGTGTTACCTACCTGGAGTGCTCGACGTCTGGTACTTCGGCAGTAGCCCACTTATAGCGAAGAGCACCAAGAAAGCCAACCGCTTAACGTCCATTAAAAAAATAATTTTCGGGAGTAGTAATTTAATTTGGTTCATATATATATATTAAAATCTCGTTATGACACACTTCATTTCACTATAAATTGTACGGAATTAATTATGCGGTAAAAATTTCACAATTTCTACATTGGATATTCTATATATTTTAAATATTTTGAAAAGTATATGCCATAATTCAGGAGGTAGAGGCATAGTTTTGCTGTCCGGTGGGAAACCACAATATTTGCATCTCCAAGGATTAGATATCTCTAGCCTAATTATCTCCTCTAGAAATTTTACTCACAGGAAAGTAGTAGTAAACATCCAAACGAAATTACTCTTGCCAGATGTTATTATGTTTGAGCCCGATTGTCACCTATCTTTACCCTAAAAAAAGGGTTTTGCCTGGTACTTCTTCTTCTTCTTCTTCATCTAAAGGCTAAGCCTTGTCGCTGCAACCATGAACTCCTGTCCTCTGCCATTCTCTTCAACATCTCGTACTTCTCAACTCCCATCACTGACTCCACGTCATCTAGGTATTTCTTTCTTGGTCTGCCTCTTCCTTTCTTCCCTAAAAGTTTCCCCTCCAAGATGTTCACAATTAATCCATTATGTCTAATCACATGGCCTAAAAATTTTGCCTTCCTTTCTTCCATTCCTCTGATCAGTTTCCTTTCTTCTTTTACTTCTTCCAAAACTTTAAGGTTTGTCTTTCTCTCTGTCCAACTTGTCTTTATCAATCTTCTCCATATCCACATTTCTGTCGCTTCCAGACGGGACCTCTCCCTCTTTCCTAACGTCCAACTTTCACTACCATAAAGTATGGTACTCCAGACAAAAGCTTTTGCAAAGGATTTCCTTACTTCCAAATTCATGTGACTGCTTGTCAGTAGGCTCCTTTTGCATTGAAAAGCTTGCTTTGCAAGTGCTATTCTTCTTTTCACTTCCTGTACACATCTATTATCTTCAGTAATTGTACTACCTAGGTAGCAAAACTGCTTCACCTGCTCAATTTCCTGATTGTCTATTTTGATCTTTGATATTGTCCCTGCATTACTTTTGCCTATAACCATCAATTTGGTTTTCTTGATATTTATCTTTAATTCCCACTGTTTTAACGTGTCCGATAATACTTTCAGCATTTTATTCATTTCTCTTTTTGAATCGCTGAATATTACAATGTCATCTGCAAATCTAATGCAGTGTATTCTAACTCCATTTATTTTTATGCCTTTTGTCTTTTCCTTCATAACTTCTATACTTTCTTCAATGAACATATTAAACAAATATGGAGATAGCGGACATCCTTGTCTTACTCCTTTCCTTATCTTTGCTTCACTCTCTAATCCATTTATATTTATTCTTGTAGTTTGATTTTGATAAAGCTTAAAAATTAATCTTCTGTCCCTCCAATATATACCTATTTTTTTCATAGTCTTAAACAACAGTTCCCAATTAACTGTATCAAAGGCCTTCTCCAAATCAATAAACGTTAAATATAATGTCCTGTTCATTTCTAAACATCTTTCCATTATCACCCTGAGGGCTAATATAGCTTCTCTCGTTCCTCTCCCACTTCTAAATCCAAATTGATCATCACTAATATAATGTTCTATTTTCCTTTTTATTCTGTTTTTCACGATATAAATTAAAACTTTTGAGGCGTGCGAAAGTAGTGAAATTGTTCTGTAGTTACTGCACTCCACTGCATTCCCCTTCTTTGGTAAACTTATAGTTTTACTTTTTATAAAGTCATCAGGTAATTTTCCTTTTTCGTAACAATCTTTTATAATTTTAAAGAAATGTTCTTTTGCTTCCTCCCCTAAGTTCTTCAAAAGTTCTGCAGGTATACCATCAACACCTGTTGCCTTGCCTGAATTAAGATTATTATTAGCTTTATAAAACTCTTCTTTGGTTATTGTTGGGCCTAGCTCGTCATTTCTTATTTCCTCTTCATTTTCAATAAATCTACATCCATCTCCAACATCTCTTCCACTATATAATTCTTCTATGTATTCTTTCCACCGAGCACATACTTTTTCATTTTCCCATAACATATTTCCTTCCTTATCCTTAACTATTGCCGATTTAGTTCTTGGTTTGTACTGGAGAGTTTTAATTTTGAAGTATGCTTTGTCTTGCCTTCCTCCCTTTGTATCTTCCTCAATTTCCTTCACTATCTCTTTGGTCCATCTCTCTTTTTCTTCTCTGCATTTGTTAATAATCTCATTCTTAACTTTTTTATAAGTTTCATCATTTCCATTCTTCCTCAACTTGTTCCTTTCTTCAATTAAAATCAGTATCTCCTCAGTCATCCAAGGTTTTCTAGGCTCCAATTTTCTCTTTCCAATAACTTCCTCTGTAGCTTTAATAACCCCTTTTTTAAATTCCTCCCAACTAAGTTGTCCTTCATAATTTCTCATCAACTCATTTGTTTTTTCTTGGTAATTCTTAGCCGTTGGTAACTCTTTCAGTCCCTGTAGATGCCAGTTCTTTTTAACTGTTCTCTTTATTTTCTTAAACCTAATATTGCATTTTGCCATGACTAGCTTGTGGTCACTGTCTACATCTGGACCTGGGTAACTATAACACGATTTTACCTGGTTCTTATATCTTCTTTTTACTAAAATATAATCTATTTGAAACCTTCTGTCTGGCGCCTCCCATGTGTATCTTCTTCTTTTGGGAACTTCAAAGAAAGTGTTTGATACCATCATCTCATTCTGTTCACAAAACTCAATTAATCTTTCTCCCCTTTCATTTGTTTCACCTAAACCAAATTTTCCTACCATTCTACTATTTCGACTAGATCCAATCACAGCATTAAAGTCTCCCATTATTATTACATTATCTTTATCTTTTGTCATCTTTATAAGTTCTTCTATTTCTTCATACACCTTTTCTACTTCTCCTTCTTCTGCACTACTTGTTGGGAAATACGCTTGTATTATCACTGTATCCGTTGGCACGGTGCTCATTCTTACCATCAACAACCTATCATTTATGTGATATGTATTGCAAACACTGTTTGCCCATTTCTTACTAATAATGACTGCTATTCCATTCCTTCCTCTCTTTTCACCTCCACTATGAATTATTCTAAATTTATCACTGTAAAAATCTCCTTTCTCTTGCCACCTTGTTTCACATAAACCTAAGATATCAATCTCATTTTTCTCCATTTCTTTCTTTATTTCTTCTAATTTACCTATTTTTAGTAATGTTCTGACGTTCCAAGTACCTATTTTGACGTTTTGACAGGGATTTCGTTGGATAACGACCTGAGAAGCCCTGCTACATCCCCTGCCGGATCTTGGGTTCCGAATACCATGATCAGTAACAAATTTCTTTCTAAAACCTTCCATGGTTGCTACCCTCGGGATATCCAATAGGATCTTTAATGGAGTGGTTTCCTGTTGCCTTCTCCATCCTATGCCGTTGACTATCAAAATAGTTCCTCCGCCTTTAGGGGCAGTTTCCCACCCCAAGGGCAAGAGGGTGCCCTACCCCTCCACCTTCTCATCCGCCCCTAAATAGGCCGTTGGCATTTGGTAGAGGGGGGACTCCTTATCCCGGGAGTCACTCGGACGCCAGAGCCTCGTCTGTGAAGCAGGGTGCACCACGTGCAGGTGAGGTTGACATTTGAGTGGGAGAGGCTATATAATCGCATCCCACCCCAAAACACCCTGGTACTGTTATCAGTAAAAAAATAAGTATCCGATTATGACCATCAAATCTTCACAAATGTCAAGCCGATTTAATAGGAAAATACGTCTAATGCAACTGTACTGGTCTGCACACAATCGAAGTCGGGAGTTATGTTCGTGTTAATATGTTTTTCGCAGATATCTATAGCACAAATGGTAGAGCAGAGGGGCATTTCAACACGAGAAGCTGTCGTGAACTGAATTCGATTCTTGTAATTAACAGTAAACGATAAAAAATCGACTGTTTCGATAACTTGGAGGATAAAAGTGTATCGGCGCTAAAGGAAGAATACTTTGCAGGCAAAATTGAGTTCCTTTGTTGCTCAAAGGAAAGAGTTGCAAAACATTTCTGGAGTTACTGCATTCTCCATTACAGAAGGAGCAATTCTTCCGTAACAACTGGAAATACATTAAATTTTTGATTTCGGCGAAATGACAATATAATCTTCGATCTCAAAACAAAATGAAAATTTCAAGTCTGTAAGAAAAATATGAAAATTTAATACGATTCGTTTGGCGGACAAACAAGTTTCACTTCGATAAACACATTCCTTTCAATTTAAGGCGGTATAATAACGCCTTCGATCGCATGGAAAGTTTACGGGCGATTTCATCCAGTTTTCTTGTTTTTCCCGACAAGTGTAGAGACTTAGAAACACTCTCCAATTGAAAAGTTAGAATAATTAACGTAATTATTCCAGTTCATTAAAAGGTTTTATGAAGATTTTTCTATATAAATTCAATCATAGTAGTCCATAGTAGTTTGCTAAACTACGTAGAATCATGGATCAGTCGAGGGGACTGAGAAACAACTCGGCAGAAATCCTGCATCGGGAATGTTTGAAATTGCGTCAAAAAGACGTGTTCTGGACGCTAGAACCGTTGCTGAAAGTTAGCAGATTTTTCGGACTCGCACCTTTCCCATTGGAACGTCCAAGCAACGGTGAAAACGGTGATTCTAAAATTGTTGTCAGGTACAGCGTCGTGGTATACATTGTGATTACTTTCGTTCTTCTTTGGGACTTGAATAATGCTGTTGAAATTATGACAAATAGAGGCCTAGAAAGGGCAGTTTTGCTTTATCGGAAATTGGTGGTTTACTTCACTGTCATGAGCAACTGCTTGGTTTCATTTATCCGCCGATCCATGATACACGGGATGTTAATTGATCTGGTAAAGTTTGACGAGAGGCTTGGATGACCCTCAAGATCTGCATCGAATCGTATAGTTTTCGCAGGAACGTAGTAATCCAAATGTTCGTTTGCTGGCTTGCCGTATTTTTACTTTTTATCGTCTATATTCCTAATTTTTCGTTGTTCTCTCATGGGAAAAGAATCAATAGATATTTCTACCTTATTTTCACGTCCTCTAGTCTATTCTTTCCCCGGCTGCAACAGTACAATATTTTGTGTCATCTGAAATTGAGGATGTCTTTTTACTTTTACTGATCTATATTTCTAATTTTTCGTTGTTCACTCCCTGGAAAAGAATCAATAGATGTTTCTCCCTTACTTTCACGACTTTCAGTCTATTCTTGGCCCAGCTGCAACAGTACAATATTTTGAATCATCTGAAATTGAGTCGTGCTTAAATAAAGAAATAGGTCAGATAGCATCATTAAGTTCCTTCGCAGGCATGCCGTCGAAAGGACCTGAAATTAATTTCGCGAAGCGTTGTAAACTCTGGAAGTCCCTGTATCTTGATCTCTACAAGATTAGCCATGCAGTGAACAAGATCTTCGGAGGTGTAACCTTGCTCAACGCTGCGTTCTCATTAGTGAACATGGTGGTGGTGCTCTTCGTGTTTGTGGTGACCTTGACGTCGGGTGTTTCAAATTATGGTTTCAATCGATTGAAGTCGTCTACATTTTGGGCTGTCTTCGAAGCGTTTGGAATGTTCCTAATCCTGAAGTCGTGCCAATCCGCAGCCGAAGAGGTGATTAAAGAGAAATTTTACATGCTTATTTCGTAAAAACATAAATGGTAAATGTTAAAATTGTATCTTTGAAAATGTGAATACATATGTAACGGTTGTTATTCAGGCGAAATTTTGACAAACCCATTTTTACATTTAATCCTTCTAGCGGTGCCCGCATAAACTTTTGCGATGTCAGTTAGGAAACTGCATGTTTAAAAGTTATAATAGCCATTTCTCCTTATAAAATTAGACAACTGACATTTTAATTTTAATGAAAATTCCCACACTCCACACTCAATTGACTGAATAACAACAATCTGCTATTATTAATTGTGCAATCTATTTAGTATGATATTGCTGCAGTTATAATAATATATGTAATAGTTTTAGCCGTCAATTTAAGCAAAACCGGAGCAATTCATTCCATATTAACGTATTTTACTGAATGACGGAAATAAACGTTGCACCTTGAAAATCGAAATGCCTAGGTAAACATGTTGGAAAATATAATTGCATCCTGGTCGATCATGGTACACTTCCGTAAACGACAATAGTTTTTTCTAGTTGGTAGAAACTGAATGGCATTTACAGCATTTCTCTTGGACACACTTTTGAAGATATAAGTTGGGGACGAATGAAAGGACTGGAAGAAAAAAAGACGGACAGACGGAGATTGTGTAATTATATATAAAAGAGTAGAAGACAGAATTAATTGCATGCGCAGTAAATCTGATTGTTCAATGTCAGGACAATAGAATAATCAATCTTATTTCGTTTGTAGCTAAAGTAATTCTCAGGATTTCTAAAGGGAGGCTTGAAGCAATTGCTAAAAACTATATAGATGTAGACCAGTTGAAATTTCAGAATTGTCGTGACAATAGGAATGCAATTGGAATAATGAGGGTATTGGTAGAAAGAAACATTGAATACTAGCAGTATGTGTTCGTGTGCCTCGTAGATATCTAAAATTTCTTTGATAAATTTTTATGGTGTAAGCTAGGGATCGGTGATATATTTGACGAGAAGAACCATTTTTTAAAAAAAATTAAATTAAATCAAACGTAATAAGTGCCGCAGAACATATTTTGTAAAATACGTATTAAATACAGTAAATCTATATTTAATGTCATCTATTTTGTGTTTTGGTGATAATTCTTAAGAAAAAGCACTTGAGGAACAAAACAATGTTTAACATAAGTTTTTGTTAAATGAAAATATAAATAAACTTTCAAATGTTTAAAATATAATGATCCTTTCAGAAAATAAATCTAGAAGTATAGACGAAAATGAGAATATTGAAATGAATGAGTTTGTTAAAAGTCTATACTGGATCATTCTGTTGAAATCAATAATATTACTGATAAATTTGATTTTAATAATTGTATTAGTTATAATGATCTGTACCTGTGATACAGAAAATAATTGAAGATAATAACCATTTCTTTTAAAACAAATTAATATTTTTTGTATCAATAAAGTTGGGAGAGAAAGCAGGTCTTTAATTTTTCAAGCAGGACTGTAGACTTCCATGGTTCAGTCGTCTTCTTAATTTACTTTTGATGAAATTCATGTTTGAATACACTTGTTCGCACAGCTAAGTAAAACCGAATATGGAGAGAATATCAAACGCATACTTTTTCATATTGTGATAAGCATCTGATAAAGATCTCCAGAACTCAAACACAATTTGGTCCTTTTTTAAGATCATGCATTTCTGTCAATTTCCGCTGAAGTTTTATAGTGGATTTATGCGTTTGTAGATGTTCGAGTTCTATCTCCAAGCTTTTGAATTTTGAAGTCCAGATGTCTTTGTTGCTCTAATCAAACAATTCAAGTTCCATCTCGTCACCGATCCACAAACATAAATACTGAAAAATGTAGTCGAGAGGTGTCAGCTTCCAGGGGTTTCAACACTAAAGACAAAGTTACTTTTTGTTTCTAAAATCCTGAAGTCTCGTGGAAAAGCATTCCTGCTTTTTAATGGCAATGGTTTTAAGGTCGTTTGTGTGAATCTTATAATTTGTCTTTTGACTAAATCTCTTTAAATACGAAGAGTGAAAAAATGAATTCCTCCTGGGGTCTCTTGCAATTAAATTAAGTTTTGCTCAAAGACTAGCTATTCTTCTAGAAGCAAGTAGACTGTGTTTCCTTTTCCTGGTAGTTTTCTATTAAGGGGATTTAAATACGAGGTGATATCTGAAATTTCTTGATATTCATAATCTTTTGTCCGTATAAAAACCTTTACCTTTAGACAGGCCGCGAAACGCCCTAACACAATGCCTCTTGAAAGCCACCGCACTTTTAGTGCAGAAGAATACTGGCTGTTGACTTCTTCGAGAAGTTCCCAGAACTGCCTATGATTTAAGCCTTTTGACATACATTTGTTGACCCTCTGAATTACTAAGTTGATTATTTCTATGATCTCAGGTGGAAAATGTTGTTCACAAGGTGCCTCATGTTGGATTATGCAGTGAAACGACATTAAATTATGGTTAATCGTATTCTGCAAGAGTGTAACTCCTTATTATCCCTTTCATATTCGGTGCCCCATCCGTTGCGACTGAGATAATATTGCAAATGTTTATCTCTTTTTTCTTTAAACAGCCAACAGCATCTGATGAAATATCTTCTCCCCATTTTTGACCTATGAGGGGCAGAAATTCAATAAGCTCCTCTTGGGCTCCTTCAGAATTAACATATATCGCCATGAGAACGAGTTTTGTAATGTCATCGACATCGCACAGCTCATCACAAGAAATAGAGAATACTGTAACTGACTGAATGTCCTTAATCTGTTGGTTACTCATATCAGCGCCCATTTTTGATCGTTCTATTTCTTACCGTCTTTGCTGACAACGGCATATCCCTAAGTTTCTTACCAATTTCCTCTTTATTTCTTTAATCACAATGCAGCTCCTCTTATATTGTAGTAAAGCACTCTTTAATATATTCGCCATCCGTAAACAGCCTATCGCGCTTCACTATCTCACACGTTGCTACAAAAATTGCGGTAGTTGTTCTACTTGGTGATCTCACACATTTAGTGAACATGCTCATACTTTTGTCTGCTTTTCTCTTCACCTCAGTCACAGTTTTCTTTCTAGGATCCCCAACTAGATATTTTTCTGCGAAATTAATGTGATCTTTTAAAAAATGTCTCTCGAGATTGGTTTTTTATTGTGAGCGAGTTTTGTATTGCAAATTGGACATAAAAGTAAACTATTGAAACTCATAATGAATGTGTATGATTATATCCATTCATTTTTAAACTCCCGGTGCTCATCTTTTCTTTTTCTATTTTTTGTAAACATTGTCATCCCAGAATGTAACTGTTGCCGTATCTGTCGGCATATAAGACGAACTTTTTACCAGAAAAATGACCACAAAATCTGCCTGCGTCTTATACGCCAGAGGTAAATTTATTCCTTCTCAATAATGACGCTAACAAGAACACTCATCGTCAAAATGGGATAATTGCAGTCTTTCATCGCAAAAGCAATAGATAAACATTAATAATAGTTTATAGGTAAAAACTTGTTAATATATACCCTATGCAACGTGACTTCCGAGGACGCATTTTCATTATTACGCTTTAATAACTACATTTCCGCTCACAGCTATCATAATTTCGGTGCATTTGCGATTTTTTAGTTCCTAATGAGGCCCTTGAATAGCGCGATTAATGCCACGGAACTGTAAAATTCGTGTGGATGCCATAAATATTTTATACGTACTAATGATAAATAACGTTACGATAATTGAGATCGCGATGGCTACAAAAGTGAAAAGATAAGCCTACGCTATTAGCTGTAAGCATCAGGCGATTCAATACGCAAGAAACGCATGGAAACCGGGTAGTAGCACTTCGTTTCGGTCCACCTCCCACAGAAAAAATGATGCGTGAATGGAGTAAGCGAGGAAAATCTAAAACTGATGGGGTAAGAGAAACATAGTCGTAAAGTTGGTCTTAAATGGCCACAGATCAGGAGGGAGTTATGCATAATAGAAAAGACGGAGTTAGATATTGCTGTAATTGCTGGAATCGTTATTTGCTAGGTAAAAACAGTTGCAGAAGGAAAAATACTAGTTGATAGTACCTATCGTTATTATTGGATGGTCATAATTTATTCACCACATTTCAAACATACATAAATCACAAAGTTCAAAAGATATAGAGAAATAGTTTGCATTGCTTGAAAGAACACTTGAAAAAGTTTTATTACAACTCAATGTGGACACCATTTTCATACTGTCAATGGCTGTGTAAAATGGATATTATGCTCCCACTATAAAAACCTTACTCAGCACGCCTAATCTAAGGTCAAACTTGCGGAGATCGTTGGATCATGTGTTCATTAAGGAAATAATTACTGTTGCAGTGCCTATATTTAAGGACAAAGTTTTTAAGCAATTACTTGTACAAATGTTATATATTAAGGTAGTTCTGTAATTTTAATATTTTAATAGATTTGTTCCCATAATATCAAGGACAGCATGGTATTTTCAAGGACCATGTTTTGTTAAATAAGGGCAGTCATGACACTCCACAGACTTGACTAAATCTTATTCCTCATCTACAACTACACTCACTTCATAATCTCTTTATCTTATTCTGTATTCAGGGCAAAGCTGGCCTTTAACAGTACAAATTTTTTCCTTTTTGCTTCAGTTCAACAAATCCAACAGCATTACTAAAATAGTCTTTCCTCATTGACCTCAAAAGGAGAAAAAAGTCATAAAAGCAACGGTGAAATTCGCGACAAATATAAAAGACCCATGCAGTTATTACAAACACTTCTACAGTTTTTCTTTTCACAAGTATAGGTAATAAATAAGGCAGGTAGACACTTAAACAATAAGCTTCACCACATTTCCTATAGACAACACACGCGGAAACTAAGTTTATTCACATTAATTTTGTATATTTGTCAATATTTGAGCTGATGATTCTATAAAGGCGATGGTGATTATTCACAGAGACCGGTCGTTTTTTACTTAATATGTTTTGTGGAAATTAGCAGATGTTTAATATAAATGAAAAATACTATCTAGCATTGTTCATGTTATTTTATTGTGGTATTCCACGAAGTCTCGGCCTCGTCCATTACTTATTACTTATCTAACTATTGATGGAATAAAGTGATCTGAAGACCCTATGCCGGCAGGCATAAGCGGTTACAAAATTATTCCTATCTAACTATATTTTACTTATTAGATACTAAGACAGAATGGGAAACAATACTTAAATATTCTATAATATTTGTTAAAACTAGAGTTATTATGGGAAAGACGTTTTAAGACGTCAAACTATCATTTACAAATCTTCTGCGATTCATTAGAAATACTAGTACTATTACTATAATTGATAATAAAAGCCATCCATCGAGCTTGTTTTATCAATTAAATGTAATACACACCTGCCCGCCTTCACTCCACGCATTTCAACATCTAAATATTGCTCCCTACGACTTACAATGTACTGCAAAAACATGTAAGAATCAGATCAGGCTACACAAAACCCTTCATATGCGGAAGCGAAATAAATGCAGGAAGGTGCAATACTTCCACCAATATTTCTTCTAAGACGGCGTATAGAGGAAAACAACAGAATTATGCCTTTCAAGATTCTACTTCTATATCGGCGCAATGGCTTCTAGCACCGGCTAACATGCTTGTAGCATGCGCTGACGTCACTAAACACTCGGCAAACTTCGGCTACCAATCGGATGTGATCGGGTTCAGCATTAACTCGTCCGTTTTAAATTGCTTTTTTTTATAAATATCTCTTAAAATTTTAACAAAAAACTTTATATTTGCCTATAACAATAGCCATGCTATACAACTTCAAAAAAGTTTCCGTAAATCCCGATATTTGACAGTCCCCCATTGTTGGAGTTTCCAATATCAGAAGGCTATGGCATGAGTTTATTTCTGTTCTTTGTAGTCTAAATTTTCTCGCAATTCCTTAAAATATTTATTATCAGGTAACCTATTTGGAATTTTTAGTCATGTGGTGACCGCATTCGATTCTTTTCTTTTGAATGAGAGTATTTCTTCCTCATTTCTCACAGTTTTTTGTAAAATAGCTAGTTAATTTCTCAATTTTGTGCATTGGAACTCGTTTATGTTTGTGAGTTTTGAGATGATTTACAACATCTAAACGTCCTCCATGTCCAATATTAAATTCTTCGTTACACATGGTGCACTGAACAATTTCATTGTAATCGTGTTCGTGATTCTTTTTTAAAAAGGGATATTCTTTTTTTATCCCTTCGTCGAACGTACATCTTTTCTTCGGTCTGGCTAACAATACGAGTATTAATATATATTATAAAAATAACTCTATCGTAGTTTTGTTACCACAAACGCTCGGATATGCGCGGTATTATGGCTGTAAGTAGAACTAGGTTATGTACCACAGACGTGACAGTCAAGATTTAGTGTTCGCATGCGATTGTCCGGAGTATTCGTTGTAATATTTATAAAAATGGTCACTAAGATTTTTTATGATCGTGTCATTAGAAAACGGGACATATTTGATATAATTAGATAATTCTCGGGAACCGGTGCACTTATAGTATAAACGGGACTTATGGGATCTAGGGGGTTTCTTACTTAGGCACCACGCACTCTAGAGTGTCTCTTGCCTTAGGTAATAGACAAATGTAAAAATGTACTAGAATAAAAGTTGTAGGAAATTTAATTTACTACAAATAAGGTTTGAACATTTTTTCCATGTAATGCATTGTTTAAGAGATATCTTTTGTTTTAGCTGCCACCACCACGCTACATATACTATACTATACTATACATATACTATTGTTAACAATTGCCGCTTAGTTACGTCTTAGTAACACTCCTTTTTCTTTTCTTAATTGTTGGAGCTTTGTGGCTATATCCAATATCACAAGGCTATGGTTTGTGTTTATTTATGTTCTTTGTAAAGTTTAAAATTTACTCGCAGTGTCTTAAAATATTTATTAATATGTTACCTATTTTGAATGTTTAGAAATGTTACAGATATGTAGAAAGTCATGTGGTGGCCACATCGGATTTTATTGAAAATAATTTTCTAGAGTAGTAATTTCATGTTTTATGTATATATTTTAAAATCTCATTATGACACTTTATTTCACTATAAATTGAGTACTGTATTAATTATGCCGATAAATGTTTCACAATTTCAGCATAAGATTTTCTATATATGTTAAATATTTTAAAATGTATATGCCATAATTCAGAAGGTCGAGGCATAGTTTTGCTGTCTTGTGCGAAACCACTACTTTTACATCTCAAAAGGTTAGATCTCTCGGGCCTAATTATCTCCTCGAGAAATTTTACTCATAGGAAAGTAGTAATAAACATCCAAACAAAATTACTCCACAAATTTGAAGCCGATTAAATACGAAAATATCACTAAACCAACTGTGCTGGTCTGCACACAATCGAAATCATGATTTATGTTCTTGCTAACAAATTTTTGGCCGATATCTAATGCACAAATGGTAGAGCAGAGGGGAATTTCCAGAAGAGGTGCGTTCGTGAACTGAATTCGATTTCCGCAATTAACACTAATGGATAAAAAATCATCTTTTCCGATCACCAGGAGGATAAAGGTTTATTGGCACTAAAGAAAGATTGCTTTGCAGGGGAAATTGTGTTCCTTTGTTGCTCAATGGTAAGAGTTGCAAAACATTTCCGGAGTTAATGCATTCTCCATTACAGAGGGACCAATTCTTACGTAAAAACTGGGAAGACCTTAAATTTTTCATTTCGGCGAAATGACAATATAATCTTCGATCTCGAAACAAAATGAAAATTCCAAGTTTTTAAGAAAAATATGAAAATTTAATGCGATTCGATCGGCGGGCAAACAAGTTTCACTTCGATAAACACATTGCTTTCAATTTAAGATAACGCTAAGATAACGCTTTTGATCGAATGGAAAGCTTATAAGCGATTTCATCAACTTTTCCTATTTATCCCGACAAGTGTAGAGACTTAGAAACACTCTCCAATTAAAAAGTTAGAATAATTACATTTTTTATTCCAGTTCATGTAGATTTTTCTATGCAAATTGAATCATAATACGTCCATAGTAGTTTGCTAAACTACGTAGGATTATGGATCAGTCGAGAGGACAGAAGAACAACTCGGCAGAAATCCTGCATCGGGAATGTTCGAAATTGGGTCAAAAAGACGTGTTCTGGACGCTAGAACCGTTGCTGAAAGTTAGCAGATTTTTCGGACTCGCACCTTTCCCATTGGATCGTCCAAGTAACGGTGAAAGCGGCGACTCTAAAATGGTCCTCAGGTACAGCGTCGTGGTCTACATTGTGATTGCTTTTGTTTTTCTTTGGGACTTGAATAACGGTGTCAAAATTATGAAAAATATGGGCCTACAAAGGGCAGTGAGGATTTATCGGAAATCGGTGGTTTACTTCACCGTCATGAGCAACTGCTTGTTTTTATTTATCAGCCGATCCATGATACACGGGATGTTGATGGATCTGGTAAAGTTTGACGAGAGACTTGGAAGACTTAAGATCTGCATCGAATCGTATAGTTTTCGCAGGAACGTAAGAATACAAATGTTCGTTTACTGGCTTGCCGTATTTTTACTTTTTCTTCTCTATATCCCTAATTTTTCGTTGTTTTCTCACGGGAAAAGAATAAATAGATGTTTCTGCATTATTTTCACGTCCTCCAGTCTATTTCTGCCCCGGCTGCAACAGTACAATATTTTGAGTCATCTGAAATTGAGGATGTCGTTCTTAAATAAAGAAATAGGTCAGATAGCATCAATAAGTCCCTTCGCGGACGTGCTGTCGAAAGGACCTGAAATTATTTTCGCGAAGCGTTGTAAACTATGGGAGTCCCTGTTTCTTGATCTCTACAAGATTTGCCATGCTGTGAACAAGATCTTCGGAAGCGTAACCTTACTCAACGCTACGGTCTCTTTAGTGAACATGGTGGTGGTGCTATTCCAGGTTGTGGTCAACTTGACGTCGGGTGTTCAAAATTACATTCTCGATCGATCTATGTTCTCCATACTTTGGGGTGTCTTCGAAACGTTTGGAATGTTCCTCATCCTGAAGTCATGCCAATCCACAGCTGAAGAGGTGAATAAAGAGCAATTTTTACATTCTTATTTGGTGTTTGTTTGAAAATGGAGTAAATATACAATCGTTGTTATTCAGACGAATTTTTGACTAGTTGTACCCGAATAAACATTTGCGAAGTCAGTCAAAAATCTTAATTTTTCAAATTAGTAATAGTCCATTTCTCTATATGTAATTAGACAACTGACATCTTGAATTTCACGGTAATTCCCTAAGTCCACACGCAAATTGCTGAATAACATAAATCTGCAATTATTAACGGTGCAATCTATTAAGTATGACAATAATAAGATTTGTTATAGTTTTAGCCGTCGAATAAAGCAAAACTGAAGCAATTCATTCCATATTTACGTATTTTAATGAACGATGGAAATAAACGTTGCACCTTGAAAATCTGAACTCCTAGGTGAACATATGGGAAAATATAATTCCCTCCTAGAGTCGATCAGGGGACACTTCCGTAAACGACAATAGTTTTTTCTGGATTTCCTAGTTGGCAGAAACTAAATGGCGTTTACAGCATTTCTCTTGTACATACTGTTAAAGATATAAAGTTTGGACAAATGGAAGGACTGAAAGATTGGAAGACGGACGGATGGAGATTGAGTAATTAGATGTAAAAATTAGAAGACAGAATTTAATTGCATGCAAAATAAATCTGATTTTTCAATGTCAGAACAATAGAATAATCAATGTTATTTCGTTTGTAGCTAAAGTAATTCTCAGGATTTCTAACGGGAGGCTAGAAGCTAAGGCTAACTATATAGTTGTAGACCAGTTGAAATTTCAGAATGGTCGTGACAATAGGGATGCCATTGGGATAATGAGGGTATTGGTAGTAAGAAACTGAATACTAGTAGTATGTGTTCGTGTGTCTTGTAGATTTCTAAAATTGCTTTAATAAATTTTTATCGTGTAAGCTAGGGGTCGGAGATATTTTTGACGAGAAGAACCATTTTTTTTAATTTAAATGAAATCAAACGTACTAAGTGCCGCAGAACATGTTTGGTAAAATACGTATTAAATACAGTAAAACTGTATTTAATGACATCTATGTTTTAAGATGTACACCCATAGAGTGATCTGTTTTATAATACACGTTTTGGTGATTATTCTTAAGAATAAGTACTTGATAAACAAAAGATTGTTTAACATAAGTTTTGATAAATGAAAATATCAATAAACTTGGAAATGTTGAAAATATAACGATCCTTTTAGAAAATAAATCTAGGAGTATAGACGAAAATGAGAATGTGGAAAATGCATGTGTTAGTCAACGGTCTATAGTGGATCATTCTGTTGAAAACAATAATATTTCTCATAAATTTGATTTTTATATTTTTATTAATTATAATAATCTATCCCCTTGGCCTCCTATGCTTACTTGTCCAATTACTCCTGCCAAATATAAAAAATAATCGAAGATAATAACTCTTTATTTGTTAACAAACTAATATGTTTAATATAAATGAAATTGTTCATTACGAAGTTTAGTGAATTTTTACTTTCTCCATATAGTATACATCTACATCTACATATTACCCTGCAAGTCACCTTGACGGTGGATGGCAGGGGGTGCTGCGCACCAAGTTACTAACTAATTATTATTCACTTCTCTATTGTGGTCACGTATTGTCCTAGGGAAAAAGGACTCCTTATACCTCTCCGTCCTACTATCTATTTCGCGAATCTGGTCCTCATTATCTATCTGTCCGATATACGTTGGTTGTCGAATAATATCCTTCATTTCATTTACGAATATCTCCGACCAATATTTATCTATAAGTTTAAGTCTCGCCTGTAATCTACGATCTTTCAAGAAGGGCCCATTCAACTCTTCAATGAGTAACGTAACACTCTGTTTTTATCGTAATTCTTTTTCACGAATCTAGCTGCTCCCCGCTGTATTTTTTCTAAATAATTTATGAGTCCCCTCTGATATGGATCCCAAACCGCTGCTGCGTAATCCATTTAAGGTGTAACCAACGATAAATAAGAGGATTCTCTCACCGTTTCCGTGCTTTTCCTGACTATCCTACGCACAAAAGCCAACTTCTTATTTGCCGCACCTATCAATCACTCATCTTATGTGGGTGTCCCAAGACAGGTCACGTTTCAAGGTTACCCCGAGGTATTTCACGGAATCCGAAACAGGAATGCTTTCACCATCTATCGAGTAGGAAAACACGGACGATGGGCTTCTAGATTTCCAAAAGTTTAGAACGTTACTCTTTTTCTGATTGATTTCTAGCTGCCATTCCTTGCACCAAACAAATAACGCATCCAGATCATCCTGAAGCTGACGATGGTCGCTAGGACCACTAATTTCTCTATAGACTACGGTGTCATCCGCATAAAGCTTGATATTACTTTTTTCAACTGAGCTGATGTCGTTTATATAAAGCAAGAAAAGCATATGTCCGATAACACTACCCTACGGCACTCCAGAGACTACATCTGCCACACTCGAGGACTTACCATCGATGACTACTTTTTGTTTTATATTCCAAAGGAAAGCGCGAACCCAGCTAATGACTTTAACATTAACGTCAAGATTTCCCAATTTTAATAACAACTTACGGTGGGGAACCTTGTCAAAAGCTTTTCTAAAATCAAGGAACACTGCATCGACCTGCTTATTATTTTCGCCGCATGATAAAACATCATTCACAAACAGACCAAGTTGGGTGTCACAGGATCTACCTTTTCTTTTCTTTTCTTTGCTGACAGCTGACTAAGAGCTATCTACTCTCAAGATAACGCATTGTGTTGCTAACAATAATGTGCTCCAAAATCTTACATGATAATGATGTTAGAGAAATCGGCCTATAATTTTCGGGGTTTTCTTCGTCATCTCCCTTATGAATGGGTGTGACGTGTGCTAGTCTCCAATCATCAGGAACCTCACAGAGGGTAAGAGATTTCTCGAAAACTATTCGAAGGAAGTGAGCTATTTCTTCTTCTGCTAGTTCTTTTAATACACGCGCGGGAATTCCTTCTGGTCCTGGGTTTTTGTTGGGCTTTATCGCACCCAGTTGCTTCGCTATTCCTGCCTCAGAGATTTTAATATTATCCATCCTAGTACATCCATCGGGAATCAGATTATCTTCAAGTCTATCTCCACCTGCCGTGAACGCCTTCGCGAAGTAAACGTTTAGTAGATTAGCTTTATTCTCCCCATCGTGAAGGATGTCTCCGGAATCACATCGCAGGGAGGGTATTGAAGGACCCCCTCCCCTGACTTCTATTACATAGGACCAGAACGTATTTGGATCCTCCTTCAATTTTGTATTTAATACCTCATTCCGGAAGGTGTTAAATGCGTTACCCATGGTTTTTTTCGCTAATACGCGGGCACTGTAATACTCATGGACTATAGCTGTGCGATACTCATCGGAAGCGGTGGTAGGTATGTTTTTCAATTTTGCGTGGCTACGGCTCTGTCGTCTTAAGGCAATCCTGACTTTCTTATTAAACCAACGATGTTCTTTCTTATCAGATTTTAACTTATTGGGGATAAATCTATTGATACCTTTTCCTAGTATATCCTTAAATAATAACCTTGATGGCTCCATACCTAATCGTTCTGTCTTTTCACGATAACTGACAAAGGTACTTTTGAGATGTAAGCTGAAACTTTTAAAGTCGGCCTTGGCGAAAGCGTATACATTCCGAAGAGGCTTAGGATGTCTTTTGAGCTTTAATTCGCACTCCGCATACACAGATTGATGGTCGCTATGTCACTCCTCTGTGGATACCTTAGTTATCCTATGCGGGATATTAGAAGCAAGCAAGTCGAGAACATTGCCCGAACGCGTGGCTTTTCGTACCATCTGGATTAAAGAATACTCATGAAACGTGTCAATTAAGGCTTCACACGATACGCGTTCTTTATCTCCCGTAAGGAAACATAGGTTTTCCCAATCGATTGGCGGTAAGTTAAAATCGCTTCAAATTATCACATAACCGTCGTTCATAATACATCTAAGCTCGGCTAATTGCCTCTCTAAACTTAAATTATAATCAACTTTGGCATTAGGTGGTCTGTAAAATGAGCATAAATATATCTTTTTCGAATTATCCTTACCTAGGCGGCACCACACACTCTCGGTCGTTTCATCGATAATAGGGATCTGACCACTATCGTACTTTTCACTTATTGCCAAAAATACTCCGCCACCTATTCGATTGGCACGGTCTTTTCTTTATACTCTATAGCTTTTCAGAAAAATTTCTTGGCTAGCGACATCTTCAGTGAGCCAACTTTCCGTACCTATAACTACATCAGCATGCAACGTGCGAATTACGTGTTCGAGTTCGGCAGACTTCCTACGAATGCTGCGGCAGTTTAAAACTATAATATTTAATTTCTCGTTATCGCCCTAAGCATTAACTGCTCTATTACGGCATTTGCAGGTGGACTCTCTCACTTTGCGAGCAGGAACTGTATTACACTCGATGCCCCTATGAAATCTCCTATTACGCCTACACCCTACCCTACTCTATAATCTAAAAAAGACCTACCATTGTCGAAGATCCTACATGCTACACTCTGTGTAGCCTCGGTCGTGTAATGGACTCCAGAGCCGTTTAGAGGTATCCTACACGATCCGAGAACCGGCCGGAGATCGACGAAGTCGACTCCTATGCCCACACAGAAATTCCATAGCCTTTGGTTTAGCCCCGCCACGCGGCTCCAAACCTCTGAACCACAGTCAATCCGCCCTAGGAGCCCTCCCTTCCCACCCCGACTTCCCATAGATCCAGCCTCCAAGTATAGGGGCCAGTATTGATTCATGAAAAAAATCGACTTCGAGATTTCAACGCATATGCACGTTTTGAGGTCTCAAGAACACGTTTTGACCATTTTCTCGATGATGTCCGTGTGTGTGTATGTTAGTGTGTGTGTGGTGTCTATGTATCTGATAGCTTTTACTGGTAGCTCTAACTCAAAAACTATTGATATGGTCATCGCGAAACTTCTATTTAACATTTTTATAAAAGTAACAAGAACTGATTAGTTTTTTGGTAAAAATCGGTCAACAGTAGTGGGTGTTTACTCTTGCCACTTATTCGTTATTTTAAAATATTTGATTTAAGATTTGATAATTGTAAAAATATATTGGAATACGCGTTGTAGGAAATGTAATTTTCTAAAACCTTTGTTTCAATCATATTCCGATATAATGCATCGTTTAAGAGATATGTTATATTTTTAGCTGCCACCACCACGCCACCTACCGACAGCTATTGTTAACGCTGGTGGAGGTTTTACGGTTTCGCTGTGTTGGCGGCATTTCTGGCTCTCCTCGTTTCGCAGTAACGCTCCTTTTTCTTTTGTTAATTGTTGAAGTTTTGTGGCTATATCCAATATTTGAATGTTATGGTTTGAGTTTATTTCTATTCTTTGTTAAAGTCTAAAATTTTCTCGCAGGTTCTTAAAATATTTATTATTAGCTAACCTGATAAAGGTAAAGTACTCCTTTAGCCAAACAATTAGATGGTTACAACACCCAATGCATTTCGCCCACAAGGTGGGCATCGTCAGGGGAAAAACCTGTTTCAACAGTGACTGGGAGTCAACTGCAAGGTTTGAACGGAAATTATTAAGAATAGTGGCTGGTGATGAAACATGGATCTACCAGTACGATCCGGAAAGCAAAATTTAATCTAAACAATGGTTACCAAGGGGGTCAAATGGACCAATAAAGTTCAAAGCTGAACAATCAATCTAGAAGGTTATGGCAATTGTTTTTTGGGATAATGAAGATGTAAACATGGTCGATTTTCTTGAGAGGCAACAGACAGTAACAAGAGGTTGTTACGAATAAGTTTTTTAAAAACTGAACTCTGCGCTTATAAAAAATGGCCTTGGAAACTGCATCGGCGAATTCTGTTTCACCATGACAATGCTCCAGCACATTCATCTACGGTATCAAGAGCTGTGCTTCGAGAATTGCGGTGGGAGACGTCTCACCCACCCTACAGTCCAGACTTGGCTCCATCGGACTTTTTTCTGTTTCAGAAATACAGAAATAAACACAAACCAAAGCCTTTTGATATTGGATATAGCCACAAAGCTCCAAAAATTAAGAAAAGGAAAAGGAGCGTTACTAAGACGTAACTAAGCGTCAATTGTTAACAATAGTCGTCGGTAGGTGGCGTGGTGTTGGCAGAAAAAATATAGGATATCTCTTAAACAATGCATTATATGGGAAAATGTATAAAACACAGGTCCTAGAAAATTAAATACCCTATAACTTTTATTCCAATAAATATTTACATTTATCAAATATTAAAGCAAATATTTTAAAATAACGGATAAGTGACACGAGTAAACACCCACTTCCGGTTTACCGATTTTTATCAAAACTAATCAGGTCTTATGACTTTTATAATATTGTTAAATATAAAATTCCTTGTTGACCTGATAAATAGTTTTTTAGTTAGACGACCCACAAAAAAGCTATCACACACACACAGACATCATCGAGAAAATGGTCAAAACGTGTTCAGGGAACCTCAAAGCGTGTATTTTCGTTGAAATTTCGAAGGCTATTTTTTTCATGAAAAAAATACTTTCCCCCTATACTACGTAGGGAGAAAGTAAAGATGACATATATTTCAATAAAAACAAAAACATTTTTAAGGCATTCCTAACATAAAACTTTGAAAATAATTCTTGTGTAATTTCCTCTCTAAGATGATTTTTAATCATTCAGATTTCTGACTGACTTATCAAAATGTTTCGCGGGCAACACTAGTCTCAATTGAAAACTGTTTCATTTTGTATCTTCGCCTATCCATTGTGCACTCGTCGTGCAGTTGTGCCAATCGTGCTATCCTCACCTTCCCTAATGGTGCTAATCGTAGACTCATTCACACCATACACGCTATCAATATCGATGACTCGGACACCATCGCTGATCTGGTCCAGTATCTGTTTTCTTGGATCAACTCATGGCTTCCCACTTCTTCCTCCTCATCATTCTCTTCGTTCTACTTCCTTTAGAACTGCTACTCTTTTTAGGAGGCGTGATGAGTGACAATGAGGGGGCTGGTCGTGATGCGTTGTCCAAAAAATGTCAAAATCTATGCTAACGGCACACGACGTCGCGGATGCAACAGGACTGAGGATGAGCGAAGCCCGATTTTTACATGAGAGCGTAAATAATAGTGCGCGTAATTTAAAATTTGAGATACTAATTAAAAAGTGCGTTATAAGAGTCTACTATATTATTCTGGTACATAAATAAAGTTCTTCCCTTTTGTCAACATTTTATTAAACTTGATCTTATATTATAAAGGCCCCATGAAGATTATACCTTGATGAAATAGTTTTAATGCGACCTAGGTATCGTTGAACCGATGTCGTAGCTCGTATTAAAATTATTTTTATAAGTGAAATTATTACAGTGTTTTCTACTTTCTTTTACCGGAATGAATATAATTCACAACGTTCAGCCGAATCTTATTAGTTTCACTAGGGGAAATAATTTCGAGAAATATCAAAATATTACGTTTTAATTTAATTCATCGTTGTAAAAATTAATAAAAGATCAGTCTTAGTAACCTTAAAAGTTATTAATTTATATGGCTAATGTTAAATAGCTGGGACCATATTAAAAAATGAGCTCTGCATAAACCTCACGACGGTAATTAACTCGATTTAGGTGTCCGCAACTCGAGGGTTCGACCAAAAACTGAGCTTGCATACCTGTCCCCTCGCAGCAGGGATTCTCTAGCCAACCAAAACATTAGAAATAAAATTTTAACATTTTTATGTTGTTAAATTAATGGGAAAGAAACGCAAGCGTCGAATCCGTGTAAATTCACTGATTAAGATGGACTTTTAAGCATAATTCTACGACATTTACGCTCACATGTAATCTTGACGCCCAGGAATACCATCCTTTTTAGAGTTCCTGGGACGGGATTGTATTGAAAACAGTTTATGACTGCAATTAGTGTTGTTGTTGATGTTTGAGAATGTAATAATCAGCAGTGGTAGAGAAAATGTCACATTAAAATTCAGGATCACCGAATCTGAAAGACCAAAAACACTGAATTCTCCTTTTGCAAATTATGATCATATATTTTTTTGATGCAATACAATTGCTGCCAGATGTCGTAATTTTTATAAAATTGCCTTCCAGTTTATCTATAGTGATCCAAAATTGAATATAATAGTTCAATGTTGCAAAATTTCTAATGCCGTTTTAAAAAATCCGTTCAGGAACAGTGTATGGCTAACAGTAATATATTCGCCTTCGCCAAAAAAAAAACATTAATGAGGTATATACCTACTCTGGTTAAAATATACAAAATATTTCATGATTGTGTGTATGTATATATATATATATATATATATATATATATATATATATATATATATATATATATATACACACACACACATACATATACACATAGTTTAAACTAAGATACTTCAAATGCTGAATGACGAAGTTATTGCTCAGAACTATTAATGAATGCATTGGAAGAAAAACACTTAGATTAGAGATATTTATTTCTCTTACGGAACAGTGAAATATTCTCTCTGATTGATGTATTACTACTAATCCTGCAGACAAAACATTGAATTGGCAATCGTTTTTCTAGTCATTTAATGTTTTTTGTGAATAGTAGTTCAACAGGATTCCGAACGATGTAACTTAGCGTATATTTATTTTATCGATTGCTCTTGACATGGAGACGATAAATATGCAACGATGTGTGCTTTTGCCGTTCTCTCCTCTCAGAATTATCAATAACCCAAAAGCTTTTATTCAACGCTGGAATAAATAGAGGATCATTAATTCGTATTTTTGCTTAACATGTTTCCTCAAGTGCATCGCAAACATAAAAAGAGCGGCCGATGTAACACTATGGTATTCCGTCAAAGTTGACGCTTCCCGTCTTTCCGCGATGAAGGACGGTGAAGACGTTTACTGGAGCCTCAAACCACTCCTCGCGTTCAGCAGGATCTTAGGCCTCGCGCCTTTTCCCATAGAAAGACAAAACGGCGCAGAAGGGAGCTCACCCAACTTTGCCATTCTATACAGTATCTCGGTGCTCATAGTGGGGGTATCAGTCACACTGGTGACTATATACAGGTCGCTGCTGCATAATATTACGCGTCCGAAATGGAGTCCAATAGACGCATTGGTGCAAAACTTTTGGGTCTCCGTCATCCACCTTATAGTTTTCGCCAGCGCCTCCACGTTCCTTACTAAGAGATCTGACATACACGGAGCTTACGTGGAAATCGTCAAGTTGGACGATGCTTTGATGAGTTTCGGAACCGATGGCTTTGGCGCCAGAATCAGGAAGTTCGTTGAGAAGGAGTTGTGCTTGGTTGGGATATGGGCGATCGGTTATGTCACATTTTCCAACCCTTGGCTTGTCGATTACAGTGGGGATGGAGGAAGCTTGCAATTCTTCCTTTCGACCTATATGGCTATGGCGATCGCGTCCGTACAGCTACAGCAACACAACCTGGCGCGGTACCTCAAATTCGAAATGTCCCGCTTGAAGACAGCGCTGATTCTCTGTTTAGATTCGAATTCTAACGACGGACGAATTCGTTGGATTGGAGAGACGCAGGAATCTCATCGACATCGACGTTCCCGCCTCGCCAAAAGATTGAAGTGTTTGAGATCTATTCATTTGAGATATATTCATTTCACCTCAGCGGGAGCTTGAACAGCATTTTCGGTTCTTTAATGGTATTTCAAGTGTTGCACTCGGCCATGGAAGTCATCGTGGTCTGCTTTTTCACCGTGGATACGTTTATCTACAAAAAATACATACTCAAGCACACTTATAGGATAATCTCAGCTTGTTGGAGGAATTCACTCACGCTAATTTTGCTTTTACTCGTCGTGGGTTCCTGCCATTCTGCGACACAGGAGGTGAATATGGGACTGATTTCTTTTTAATAACTTTTATATTAATTTCACTTTATATGTATCTATATCTCTATATAACATAAAAACTTAATGGTGATCATCGTCATTCTGCTTATGATTGTCATGTGTAACGCTATGATCCTACACCGCATAACTTTCAATCACATTTTAAAATTACTTAAGGCGCGTTTACAGGGTTCAATTCGATTAAACAATCCGGTGTAATCATTCAAGTTGAAAAAAAAATGAAGTGTTAACAGGAATTCAATGTCATTGAACAATCGCAGTGAACATTGAAAGACGTAGGGTCGAGCTCGACCTTTTGTTGAATTCCTTGGAAGCAATAGGAATGACTCAAACTCAATGAACCATGATTGATTCGTGTAAACAGAATTTCAATGGCATTGAAAGCATTTTCGTCTCGAGACATCACAGATGCTCTGGTTTTCCACTGTGAATGACGAGTGAACTGAAGAAAGCGAGTTGTGTTGTTTCGTTCCTCGAATTGTACGGAAGAAATCATGGGTTTTAATTGGAGAGAGGACCATACACCGTTGTTTTTGGACTTTCTATAAAATTAGGAGTGCTTGTGGAATAGCGCAAATAGTGATTATAAAATCAAGACTGCCCGGGAAAATACTATTCAAAATGTAATTTCTGCCTTAAATTTACCGTGAGTGACGGAACAAGATGTGAATCCGGAGATGAAAAGTATTCTGATGCGCTATGCGTTTGACCTAGGAAAAATAAAGGTGTCGGAGAAAAGTGGAGCAGAGATAGATGATGTTTATGTACCAAAGTGGATTTCGTTTTTACTTTCTCATATACGTAGTATATTGAGAAAGTATTGTTATGGTGAAAAAATTCGACTTCGAGGTTTTGTTTTAAAAGCACGTTTTAAGTGTCCCTGAGTTCATAAAAGTGGTTTTCGCAATGCCGTCTGTCTGTCTATCGGTCTTTTCGCCGTTCTAGGGCACAAACACATGCATAAAATTGAATAATATTTCGTATTTATGCAATATATCATCTTTTGCAGAACCTTTTTTCATAAAAATGATATTTCAGAAAAAAGTGTAGTTTATTCTTGGCGAGTTTTTTGAAAAATTTGATTTACTCAAAAATGGCTCAAGAGAATTGGATTAAAATCAATCATATTGTTGAGACTGTTGTCATAAATAATACTACGTAAGCCATATATCTCTTGACTCTCTATATGTCGTCCAGTGACATTACAATGTACGCTAAGCTACCTTACCTGCCTTATGACGTTGAGCGTCCGCCGCGATCCATTCAAACTCTTACTACAGCCTTGCGGTTAAACTAAATCGAATGCTATATCATATTTATGGATAATATCATTTATAAAAGACATTCTGATGAGATAAACGATATTGCGCAACGACTAAGGGTACTTTATTCTTGGATTCGATTCGATTTACTCTAGAATGGCTCTAAGTATTTCGTTTAAAATCCATCCAAACGTACAGCCTGATGTCACAAATAATACTAACTAAGCCACATGTCCCAAAAAGTTACTATATATCGTCCAGTGGCATTATTTATGTACAAGACGCTCAGCGCACGCATCAGAGGGGAATCCGGGGATTCCCTAGTCTAAAATTCCGCAGTTCACTGTTAATACCACGCGCTTATTACTGAGAGGTATTAGACGTGAGAGGTTGATGGTGTCAGTCACTTTGGTTCTGTTGCTGCGCATTATTAACACAATTGACAGTGAATTGCCAATCCCACGAGTTAATTTCTGGGCAAAAAGTGTAGAGAGATCAAACTTATATACGTATATGAGAAAGTTTGTGCAATGTATATTGCGCCGTTTATTTAATTTTTGATAGTATTCTATAGCACTAATATATTAAACGATCACAAATAATGCGAATACCCGCACAAATTATTTCACTTGGCGTCATGTTGAATTAAATTGGTGAACTCAATTTCATTGATTCGTGTTAACAACTTATATTTCAATGCGTAAATTCAATGCTGCTGATTCAATCGCATTGCTCAATGGCATTGAACCGTGAAAACGCGCCTTAACAATCGTCGTACGATTTTGGTATTGTATCGAACAATGCCTAAAAGAATGAAAATTCAGTTTCCTACCGTTGATATTTAAATACGCGTGGAATATGTCCACAGATTCATTTTTAGCACGAAAATCCCGCGTATTTTTCGGGTTAATCCGTCGTCGCTTAAGGAAATCGCACTGTTGCTCATTTCAGCATACAGTAAACCACCTAAAATTTCCTTTCCTCTCCAGGCGCTGCCAGTATCCCTACCGTCAATTTTTCGAACTATGTATTACTATTTCGTAATCGAATCGACGTTATTTGTCGATATAAAGAGATTATTAAAGGGAGCATTGCGCTAAGAAGACGGTGAAGACACTGTTTTCGCTGCGAGTACCGCTTTTGTTGTCATGAGTTAGAAGTTAGAAATGAAGATGGAAAAGATTAAACCGCGGAAAAGAAGATGGTGGATGTGGTTGTACGTTATACACTTTACGACCTACTTTCGGCTGACGGCACTGAGTACTGTTTCGCAAAGCGCAATGCTGCAAGATCCGTCTGAAATTTGCCGCAAATAGAGAAAATTCTCACGATCTGGCATCAATACGGAGAGACATTCGTAAATCGGCGATTAACGAATGTGTGAAGGGGTTAAAAAAATAGCGCCTTGCCGAATATTCGTCCCTCTTACTCGTGCACTTTTACCGACTCTCGACGAGAAATTATCGTCGTCCGCCGAGTGACAAACATTGGTACTCTTTGTTTCATTCACACTGCTAGATATTTGGCGAGTGACGAATATTCGTGGCTCGGCACTCGGCGATTAACGAATATGTGGATCCGGGTTAAGGAAGTGAGCTAACACACCATCTTACCATCTTCTGTGTGTTAACACGCACCAGCATCACGTGCTTTGTTTTGGAATTGTGCCTAGAACATCGTATCCGAGATTCTCGCGAGTTTTACCCCGTAATATCTGTGTTTATCCTTTTCATCGTGTTTTACATTCGTATTTATGTACGAGATTTTAAGTTATTTTCATTTATATCAAGATTAGCCAATGTTCAGTGTATGTACCGTCCTGTATATGAACACATTCACGACCGGAACGCCCTTAAACGGACTTGTTTTCTTAGTTTGGATGTCATAGGATACAGTGGTAATTACTCAAGCCTAATATCCCTTATTACCTGAAATCTTATGAGAGAAAATTCCCCTTTTTTCGTCACATGAGTGATTTTAGTGGCGGACGTAACTCCCCTTATATAATGTATTTTTAAAGGAAAATTTCCCCAGTATTCGCAGTCATTATCTGGGGCGTATTTTCCGCGAATACCGGGGACCCACTGTAAATGTTGTCCTCCATTCGAATACATTTTTTAATCTGTACATTACAGATAATTCCAGGTCAAAATGTTCGAAGTAAAGTGTCAAAAAAACCTCCAAAATATATAAATGTCCAAAAAATAAAATATCCAAGGTAAAATGTCCAATACAAAAAAGTCCATTGGACAATGTTTAATTAAAAAAATAAAAATTAATATAACTATTTAAAGTGAGCCATTCTTAATATTTGATTCGGACATAGGAGACCCTGATAGAATTCTGATGTTTACCATATCAAGAAATGTTGAAATTCTTTGTGGAAGTCGTATATTTTTCACTGACTGTACCTTCAAAACTGCCGGCACTGTTCGTGTAGCTGTTTTCAGTACATGGCAAAATGAGGTAATTTGTTTTCCCATTAGTGTTTGCACTAACTTTGCGAAAAACAGAAGACACATACAGGAAAATCTACGAAAAATGAAATCTCTTGCGATAAGAAACTCTTTAAAGCTAAATCCAAACAGTGATGATGGACTTTGAAATTGCAGATATGAAAGCAGTAACGCGCTCTTTTCATGGAGTTAGAGTGAGAGGTTTTCTCTTCCAATTGTCTCAAACATTACACCGAAAGGTAATCGATATGAGTCTTAGAGAGGCATATACCGACCGTCAACATCCAGAGGTGCGGTATTCTATCATGGAGATTAAGGAGTTTCCATTCGTACCAGTATAAGACGTTGAGGACACGTTTCGCATGCTATATGATAACATGCCAGATGACGTTCTGGACTTCGCGGATTACTTTGATCACACGTACCTCCGGGGAAGAAGAGGTGTTGGGAGGAGGAGGGCTGTTCCACCTCAGTTTGCCCCAGGAGTGTTTACGACTCTGCGAGAGCTGGAACAGAGCGAACGAATAATAATGTGGAAGCATTCCACTGTAAATTCCAATGAGTGTTAGTTGCCCACCACGTATCTGTTTGGCATTTTATTGAAAATTTGCAACAGGAACAACACGAAAATGAAAATCTAATGCTTCAAATACGATCGGTCACACAAATATCAGAAAACCTACCAACAAGAAGTACCAAACCAACCAAAGACGAATTGTAGAGATTGTAGGCCACTACAATGATTATTAGGAAGAAAATAACATTGAAGCCTACTTATGAAGTTATCGCCTGAAAATTCACATCACTCGAGAAAATAATGGCAATGTCGAGTGAATAGTTTCTGAAGTACTTAGTTACCCGCAGATTTCTCAATAAATTTTATTTGGAATTCCGTCTATGTCACTGTCATTTCTGTTTCCTCATTGTTTCTTGTGTCTTAAATATTCAATTGGTACACATTGATATACATTAGTTTCTGATTTTCGGACTAAATTGTTGTGCATGTTTCTTATTGGTCTTTCCTGTTATCTAGACATTTTTGTGTCTAGGGTTTTATTACTTGGACTAATTGGTTTAGGCCTTATTTTAATTTGGACATTTATGTATTATGGTAGTTTTAATTTTGGTCAATTTTTTTGGACAATTTGACTATGAATCTTACATATCATATAAGTGATATGGAGAGAAAATATTTTTATATATAATCACTCAATGTCTGTCCGTCCATCCGTCCCCCCTTTTATTTCTTGAACAGTTTGTCATAGAGAAATGCTGTAAACGCCATTTTGTTTCTGCCAACTCCAACTCCGTTTTTGCTTTATTCGACCGCAAAAATTAGAAAAATCTTATTCTTGCGATGCTTAGATGTTACGCGGAAGAATTTATAAGAAACACGCGTTTCTTTTCGAAGTTGTATGGCTTTTTCGTACTCATTCCTGGTGTTGCGAAGACGACCTGCATTGTTCCCTCCGATTGAATTATCGTCTATTATGCCTTAAAATAGACGAAATAATTAAGGTATTCGGTTCGCGCTTTTTATAAAGCATCGAAATTATAGTTGTAGCAACGTCAAACTTAATAGATTGCAGCGTTAATAATTGCAGACTATAATTATTCACTAAACTGCCTGTGGACTGTGGGCATTTTTAACGATTGACCAAGAGAAAAAATCTTTCTTTATCTCAATACTGGAATGTTACATTTTTCGTAGGGGGGAAGCATTTAAAATTGCACATTAAAATTATAAAACAAACATTGCATTCAAAATATCCGGTGACTAATTTTATAAGGAGAATGTGGGCTATTATTAATAAATGAAGTACAGAAAAATTGTGTTGGTAATAATTCATGAGTAAAAAAATGAAAGAATTGGTTGAATTAAATTTACATGAAAAAATTGCTTATATTTCAATAAAAGGAAACAATTTTAAAGCATTAATAACATCGAGCTTTGAAAATAATTGCTGTGAATCATTACTTTACTCTCTAAGATGACTTTTAAACAAGCAGATTTCTGACTGACTTCGCAAAAGTTTTTGCGGGTACCACTATTAGTATTACTTGTTGTTTGACGGATGCCATTTAACGAGATATGAGTATGCGTATATTTAAGCGCTTATATAAAGTGGAAGTTATAATTAGCTGATGAAGTTCAAAATCACAATTTCGCGATAAATTTTAATAAGAAACACTAACACTTTATTTAATTAAAATCCGCATAGTAGTTTCAAAGATTAAACATGAGGACGGACGGACGTAGGCGACGTGCCCATAAGGCGTTCCGCTACTATCGATACCATGGTAAAGAACTCCAAATAAGCCTAGGAGACCCCAGGAAAAATATTAAATTCTCCCGCCATCCTGGAAGAAAATGGCTGCCGTTTAATATACTTAAATATTTATATATCGAAAACGATACTTAAAAAAAATTGCATAACCAAAAATTTGCGTCTTGATAAGAGATACCCGAAAATTTTCAGTTTAGCGAAGCACATAGCACGCAAGTCTCGGGAGCGCGCGGAGGGCGAGGTTGACGCGCGTAGCGGCAGCGCCCCTGGTATACATTAAAATCGTAAACAGTCGGGCGGACGATCGATCTGTCGTGTGGCACCAGTGCAATGTAGTTGCTAAAGGAATCGCGATAAGTCCGTCCGATTTTGACGAAACTATAAGCATAGTACTGGGCGTGGCTTTATTCGTGTGATAATAGTGCAGTAGGGCATGGGTTCGATACCAGGGTAATTTCCATACTCCATTTAAATGACACGTAAAAGAGTGGCAGACATCTTTCGTTTGTTTTTAAAGTTGCAATTGCCGTATAAATTAGAGACTTGACCCGAAGAACGTGCAGAAGAAGGGAGATTCATTTTATTACCGTCGATTTGCAAATATTGTTCGAATTGGCTCAGATTGGCTTAAAAATAGGTTTTCTCTAAGTTATTATTAAAGAATACGTTAAAGTAATAAAAACATGCATGACTTCAAATAAGTCCAGGTGAGCATAACAATTTACAAACAACGCAAAGGCACCAACATGAGAAATCCAATGCTCTCATTTGTTGCTGATCCTTTTACAAATTATTTCGAGGAAACTTATAAAACTACATTTCACGGTTTTCCTGTGTAGCAAACATGCGTTGAGGGCACTTTTGCTTCATATAATCGCCGATTAAATACAAATTTTCAATTCGTGGGTTTAAACGAGCAAAAAAATTATCAGAAATCAAATAAGCCAAATGACACCACACCTGAACTTGAAAAATCAGGAATCTAAAAACCATATAACCCTTCTTCTGTCCCTTTCTGGCTCCCTCTGTCACTCTATAAAAATGCAAATAATTCGAAAAAGGATCAAGATTCATTTTTGACATTTGGTTGGAATGCTTGACTCATATATTTTAAAGAAGTGAAGTAAAAAAGTCCTGAGGTCGACTCCAAGGAAGACATTTACATTTCCAATAATATAACAGCTAAACATTAACTTCTCGACGTTCAGGCTTATATTCGTTTGAGATCTAAATTAGACTAATAAACTACGATCTTCGTATCCAAACCATTTTAAAGAAAAATAATAGTTTCTTATTATTTTCTTCTTTTTCTTCCTACAGGGAGGGGGGATGAGGGAGGGAGAGAAAGGGAGGCAGAGAGATGGGGGGGAGGGAGAGAGAGAAAGGACTTTCTTAGCCAGCAATGTAAACAACATTCGTTGCGGTATTTACGAGATGGAATACATTTGAATGTAGAACATTAATCTTTTGCATATTAAAATTAGGTATTCAAAATCTTCGTAGGAGTTCGAGACTTGAAACAACGACAGCCTAAAAGAACGAAAGTCTGTTTTCCTGCCATCGATATTTAATACGCGTAGAATCGATCAACAGATCAATTTTTAACTCGAAAATTTGATATATTCCTAGTGATTTACATTGTCGGTTTCGTGTAATTGCGTACCATTGACTTGGCTAATAGCTTCGAGTGGTATCTAATCACGTAATTTTATAAAAAAACTTGACCGTTGAATTTCAACCCTAGTATACGAAATAAATTGCGATATTTGCGAAAACATTTATGAAGTTTTCAACGTCTACGCCTTAATTTACAGCGCTTCGTTGTTCCTGGAGAATGTGTATGTGGGTCGTAACGATCTATATAAGCTTGGTTAGTGTGAAATCCCTTCCGAATCGGACTCAGATCAACGCGATCGCGGCGCTGGCATGCACACTTTGGTTTTCGCCAGCGCTTCCGTCATCTTGGCCAAGCGTTTCAAGACCCACGAAGCTCTCCTCCAGTTCGTCAATCTTGACGAAGCCATGGGGTACTTTTGTATCGAATTCGATGCGGTTTAACTCATGAAACGCGCAGCGACAAGGATGCGCGATATCAGTTAGATCGGTCCCTTGCGCGGTACTTAACAACACTTCGAGTAAGTATCGATTATTATTCGAAGAGAGAACTCTTGGTCTTCTAGTTTGTAATATTAGTATCGTTTACGGTTACGTCCACTTCTTCATATTATGCATAGTGTACAAAAATTGAATGTTGTGGTTCAATTTCTCAAGAATTTCTAATATCATTTTAAACATGATGATCCAAACGGGTAATTGTTTTAAATTAAATATGGTGCTTTAATTGTTTTAAAATCACCGCAGATGAGTTGCTCATTTTGTTTCCAAATTTAAAAAGTTTGCGTTCTAAAATATTGCTAATGCATTCGAACGGAAAATTAAATTGATTACATACATGTATGGCATATGTATAAAACTATGCAGAATTCGAGTCCAACAATAGACGTTCCTATGACAATACTCTCGTAATGTGTGATATAAACTGCAAAATTTCCAATATTTGCGCGCAACTCTAAGAAATACCATCAATAAGCAAAATTATACGATAAAAATTAGAATCTTCATTCCTTTCCTCAGAGAATAGAACAAAACTCGCTCCGATATTACAATTCTAAGATATTTTAATGTGCAAGAGAAAATTAACCTGCGCGATAAATTTTACATTTCTCATGTAAAGCAAATGGGAAGGAAAGTTCCTGGAATCGAACCCGGGACTTTCAATCATTACAAGAATAATTATCCTTGTGAGCTTGGCCCCAGTATTAAGATATTTCCAGCAAGTGTCATGTTAATTGGTGTATTGGTTTAAAAGTTAATTGGGGTGACAGACAGACAAACACAACGAAGAAACGATAATTCTATTTCCATTCTAGAAAGTAGGCTAAAAATCCGTTCAGGAATAGCAAGCATATGACGAAATTATTTGCCTTCGTCGAAAAAAAAAACAATTTTACTTTAAAATACATACTGTGGTTCAAATACCTCTAATATTTCATGATTGTAGAACAATTTAGAATATATCTATTCCATACATATAAAGAACTATACCATATATATAAAGAACGAGTGTCAGGAAATCTTTTATCCTCTTATAACAATTTCCGATTATATAGAAGATTTAAATTGGGCAAGAATGTTGATTCAGAGTTACGAAAACAAAATCACGGATAAAGACCTGGGCTCGACTCCTGATGATAATTTCTGTATCCTATTAGATAACACATAAAAAACATTTTTTCGCCGTACAGTATTTCCTATTTATGGAAATTTAAATTAGAAATAATTGACCTACGGTCTTCGGACATGAACTGTATTCAAGAAAAATACACTTAGTTTCTTATTCTTAATATCTTTTTTCGCCTTTTGGTCGAAGTCGCTCGAATTAAACGTTTAAAATCCAGATTTCGGTTAAATTTTGCGTTTTTAACAAGAAGTCGCCTTGCCAACCGGTGCCATTGTTGAACTTGAGATCCTATTAATCTAATGAATAAGAGCCTGTGTACTATCATATACTACAGACTGTGGCGTTACCCTTAAAGGGCGTTACATATACAAGAGCGAGATATTCCGGAACTATTTATGACGAAATATAAATTTATTTTCAACAAACTTACCGAGTAGATAGCAGATTGAAATTTGGTAGAAATGTTTGAATCTTAGAGTAAAAGCCGTTTAAGAAAACATATCCCCAAGAAACACTAGCGTTCGGCTCCAAATTAAACAACAACGAATAGTAATTGAATTTTCTTTCGGTTTTGTTTACTTTGACGACGAAACTAATTTGATAAGAACTTAGGAAAGTATTAATACCTACATTAATTACATAATAGGTCCCTTTATTGCATATTTTTCTTGGTTAGCCACATAAGAAATTACAATTATTATATTTTATTTTTATTATTTTATTTATGTTTTGTGTACATAACATCGCTTTCACTCATTATTATCTTTGACAGAAAACGAATACCAGTTGCAATTTCGACAAGTTGTTTTTATTAGCAGCGTAATTTAATTTTAGTTAAAGTTTTGTTAATATAATTTTAATTAAAGTTTAAGGCAACAATATCCCATTATTTCATCAAATGGAATAAAGAATAAGATATGATAGAGAATTAATGAGAAGGAGATCAGAGCAAAACACAAGAAGATAAAGAAATAGAGAAAGAGCAAGATGATCAAAACGAACAGATGAACAATGGCAAAGAGCGAGAGAGAGCATAAACGAAATCAGGTACCAAAGAAAAAATTAAGAACCTGAAGAAGGGGGAAATATTAGAAGAAGCCAAAACAGAATCGATGCAGCTAACAGAGGAAGACGAAGAAATAACGTAAATATAAACTCAGCAAGAGGAAATGGATTGGCTATTTGACGAGATGATTCGTGTTTAGGAAAATTGGATAAAGAATGTCGATATTGTAGAGCGGTATTTAAACTGTGAAAAGCATATCAAATGCTGTAATCAAGGTACGAGAATGACACTTCCACTTCAAATGCTTCACAGAGGCTCTCACATAATTTTTGTGTATTAAATTCCGTACCGGGACTTGGAAGTCCGGAGGTGGTGGTGAGATCGACTTTAAACCAACTGGCTTAAAATGCTCTAGTAAGGTTAAAACTCAGGAACTTCAAATAATGAATGACGAAGTTAAGTCTCAGGACAAGTAGTGAATGCATCGATAGAAATACATTTAGATTAGAGATTTTTATTTCTCTTACGGACAGTGAAGTATAATTATCTTTGATTGATATATTATCACTAATTCTGCAGTCAAATCATCGACATGAGAATCGCTTCTCAAGTCATTTATTATGGTCTGCGAGAATAATAGCTCAATAGGAATTCGATGCTATCATAAACGTAACGTATATTTATTATATCGATCGCTCGAGAGGTTGGGAATGCAAACATGCAATGTTGCGTCCCTCAAATTCACTTTTGACATTCTCCTCTCCAATTTTTATGAATAACACAAAAGATTTCATTCAACTCTGGAATAAATAGAAAGTCATCAATTCGTTTTTAGGCTTATCGAGTTTTCTCAAGTGCATCGCTAACATCAGAGGAGCATGGAAAACACCGACTTTATACGCGGATATTCCGTCAAAGTTGACGCTCGCTGCCTCTCCCCGATGGAGAAGGGCGATGAAGACGTTTACTGTAGCCTCAAACCCCTCCTCGCGCCGTTTCCCATAGAAAGACATCATGGCGTCGACGGTAGATCATCGAACTTAGTCACAATTTACAGCATCTCGATACACATAATGGGGATATCATTAGGATTAGTGACTGTATTTGGATCGTTGCTACCTAAAAGTACGGGTGCAGACTGGAGTCCGATGGACGCTTTGATGCGAAAGATTTGGGCCTCCGTTGTCCACCTTACAGCTTTCGCCAGCGCATCCACCTTCCTTACTAAGAGATCTGACATATAGGGGGTTTACGTGGATTTCGTTAAGTTGGACGATGCTATGAAGAGTTTTGGAACCGATGGCAACGCCGCCAGAACCAGGAAGTTCGTTGAGAAGGAGTTGTGCTTGGTTGGGATATGGGCGATCGGTTTTGTCACATTTTCCAACCCTTGGCGTGTCGATTACATTGCGGATGGAGGAAGCTTGCAGTTCTACGTTTCAGCCTATATTGCCATGGCGGTCGCGTCATTACAACTACAACGGCACAACCTGGCGCGGTACCTCAAAGTCGAAATGTCCCGCGTTGGATTGGAGTGAGGCTGGATGGTCTCACTTATCGGCATCGGCGTTCTTGTCTTGCAAAAGATTGAAGTATTTGAGATCTATTCATATCTTGCTGTTTCGCCTCAGTCAGAAATTGAACAGAATATTCGGTTCTTTAATGATATTTCTAGTGTTGCATTCGGCCATGGAAGACATCGTGCTGTTATATTACACTGTGGATATTTTTATTTACAAAACATTCATATTCCAGAACGCTCCTAGGTTTATCTTATTTTATTGGTGGAATTCACTCACGGTTACCTTGCTTCTTCTCGTCGTGGTTTCCTGCTGCTCTGCGTCCGAGGAGGTGAATATGGAACTTGTTTCATTTTTAGCACATTAAATTCTGTAATTCTTAGAATTATGGTATTAGGATACCATCGAAAGTTTTTTAAGAACGATTCCCGAAATCAGGCAAACATTCGCTAGAATAACTGTGAAAAATCTCAGCATTTTATTAGTCTTGTAATCCAGATAAAAAGGTGGATTATGTTTTAATTTCATTGCTCATATTTTTTATTTTACGCAGAGAAATATCGAGTTTGAGGTGCTGCACATAAATATCCTTTATTTAAAATGTATAAATCCCAGAGAATTTAGATGATACATGTCTGTTTACTTTATTTATGGTTTTCCTATTTACCTTTTTACTATATGTAATCATTCATATAACTTAGAATTATAGTCGAACATAATTTACTCAGAATAACGTTTCTCCCCTTTGGGATTTTTTATAGAAACATGGTATTTGATTCCGCTAACGACTTGCGGCAAATAATCACAGCAGAATTAGAGGTATTGCTATTTATAATAGCAAAGCGGAAATTTTACTTGCAAGCTTTTTCAACATAATAGAACATATGCCCAACTTCCGTTCTCCACTACGTCAGACGGTTTGTATCAATTTTAGCTCGTTTCATTTCATGGACGAGCTCATGTTTTCACTTTGTCTTTAATAATAGAAGGAAATATCTGATGTGGCCACCACATGAATTTCTCAATACCTGTAATATTTCTAAAAGTTCCGAATAGTTTAAATGGTAATAAATATATTAAGGAATTGCGATAAAAATTCAGACTTAGAAGAACAGAAATAAACCTAAACCGTAGCCTTCTGATATTGGATATAGCCACGAAGCTCCAACAATTAAGACAATATAAATGAACGTTACCAAAATGTAACTAAGCGTAAAGTGTGTACAAATGTTGCCTACAGGTTGTGTGGTGGTGACTGCTAAAAATATAGTTCCTATCACACACATATATATATATACACACACACACACACATCATGCGTGTATACATGCGAAGCATAGGCGTTCTTTACGATTTATGCAATCATGTTAAAAAAGATAAATATTAATGACAGTATAAAGTCTACGAACTGAAATGCTAATAATGATGCCAAAGAAAATGTCGAATTTTTTATTCACCGACTAATTTGTTTATCAATTGTAATTACTAAAAGGTTCTTCTTGGTTATAGGGGGCCAGTGTGTTCAGACTACTTGTTCATATTTATTCAGTTACTAATAGTTTGTTGATATTTATGTGGTCAATGGTAGAACGGGGGCTTTGGGGCGGATCCCCTATATTGATAATTTACAAAATAAGAACGGGGGTTCGGGGGCGGAGCCACATATTGATAATCTTAATACCATATCAATATTGACCGTATTTAAAAATGTGGTGGTGCTGTGGGTTGGGTTATTCATTATTTTTGTAGTTCTCAATTTGTCCACTTGGAAGCGCTACTGTCTGTATCCTTTATCTGAAATACACTGGCCCCCCTATAACCAAGAAGTACCTAATAAAATAATAGACAATTATTTAAAACTTAGCTCACTCGAATAGTAGTACTATAATATTTATGTTCACCTTCATTCTTTCCTCGTAAATTACCCATTTCTTTTTACTTACAAACGCTGTGTAAATGTCACGAAAATAGATATATGTATTTACGTTCATTTCTTCGTCGTAGATCTTCCATTTCCCTTCATTTTCCTATTGTTGCCTGCGCACGAAAGAAAATTAAATTAATCAATTGTTTACACCAGATATTGCTTACTTCAGTTATTAAGAAGATTATTTTCGTTAACAACAATTAAAAACACCAAAATCTTTCTAAGTTTAAAATAAATTACGACTTTCTTGTTTGATTTTCTTTGAAATCGGCTACTCCTTTGATAAAAATGTACTGAACCTAACACTATTTAACTAGTTCTAGGAAGTCATTTAAAAACATTTGTTATAAGTGATATTGTACGAGATATAAAGAAAAGTTAATTTTTTGTCACCAGTAAAGTGGCAATCCCGATTAGGTCACCTGAACTATTTATATCGTTTTCTTAGTTTCTTTGTCTCTGTCCTAAATACAAAATTTCATCTACATCCGTCCAGTAGTTTCTGAGATGAAACATGCGGACCGACGGAAGGACACGATCTGACCATAAGGCTTTTTTTACTTTTGTATGGAACGTCTAATAACGGGGGAATCGTTCCCATGTTCCGCCTTAATTGCTAACACTCATTGCACCTTTGGTGTGCTTATGATTAAGTGTTTCCATACAAGCTATATAATTTGTAGTCCATTATTACATTACACTCTGGCTACTAAACGGCCATCACGTATGTTTGAAAATGTCATTTTTCCAGTTTTTATCTTCGTGAATGATTTACATCACCTAAAATTATTACAATTATCTACTCGCTCTATTTATGGTCTCCTTTTTCTCACATTTATATGGAGCTAATATTATCTGATGTGTGTGTGTGGTATCAATGGCAATTGGATGTGATGAAATTAATATCTGTTACCGGATTTCAGCGGAGAAACCCTTTGAATTTGATGTCCTCAATGTAGTCAAGGATCCCGAGTATTTCTTGAGTGTGGAATTTTTTAAAAAATATAAGATTAAATGTATAGTACTTATAGAATAATGAAGTTATTGTCAAAAACAAAAAGTGAATACATCAGATGATACATGTTTTCAGTACGCATGTGCATGTGTCTTGAGGCAGCTGTTTTTATCCTTTTGCATCTTAAATCCCACCAGCCATATTGTCAACAAAAACCCGGGTACCACCATGACCAAAACAACAAGTAGATTTTCACGTCAAATGCATTTTAGTATTTCATTAATCATTAATGGGAATTTTAAGGACGTTAAGTACTGTAATAATTAAAGTAATTATAAAAATTATTTTGAAGCTTCACGTGTAACCTACGCGACCTTCGCACCACACGGGTTGAGAAACATTGCCTGAAGAAGTAGTGAAGGGTTCTCTTTGATAGAGATATATTCCTCTTAGTACTGCAGATGAAGCATGTCATTAATTAACGTTTATATAAACGGTAGTTCAGTGGGAATACGAGAGATGTAACGCAAAACGTACCGCTTATCGATTTCAATCGATTGCTCGAGACTTCGGGAATATAAATATGCAACGATGCGTTCCCCGAAGTTTGCTTTTGCCATTATCTCCTCATATAATTATCAATAACCCATAAGCTTTCATTCAACGCTGGAATAAATAATGGATCATTATTCGTATTTAGTCGTATGGTGTCTCCTCAAGTGCACCGCTAACATCAAAGAAGCGGTCAACGTTACACTCGGTTATTCCGTCAAAGTTGACGTATCAAGCCTTTCAATGATGAGGGAGGTTGAAGAAGACGTTTACTGGAGCCTCAAGCCCCTCCTCGCGTTCAGCAGGATCTTGGGCCTCGCGCCGTTCCCCATTGAAAGACAACATAGCGTGGACGGGAGGTCATCGAACTTTGCCACTATTTACTGCATCTCTGTGCACATAGTGGGGTTATCATTCACACTGGTGACTATATACAGGTCGCTGATATATAAGAATATGTGTCTGGGCTGGACTCCCATAGATTCGTCGGTGCAAAAATTTTGGGTCTCCGTCACCCACCTTTTAATTTTTGCCAACGCTTCCACATTCCAAGCTAAGAAGTCCGACATCCATGGGCCTTACGTGGAATTCGTCAAGTTGGACGACGCAATGAAAAGTTTGGGAACCGATGGCGACGCCACTCGAATCAGGAGGTTCGTTGAGAAGGAGATGTATTTTGTCGGGATAGGATCGGCTGGATTTCTCGTACTTTCCAATCCTTGGCGAATTGACTACAGGAGAGAGGGCGGGCACCTGCAGTTCTTCGTTTCAGCCTACATGGCCATGGCGATCGCGTCCATACAGTTACAGCAACTCAATCTATTGCTAAACCTTAAACTCAACATATCCCGCTTGAAGTCGGAGACAATTCTCTGCTTCCAATCGAACCACAACAACGGACAAAATAGTTGGATTGCAGCGAATCGCGAAAGACTTTGGCGTCACCATCGACCCTCCTGTCTCGCCGGAAAAGTTAGGTTTTTGAAATCAATTCACATAATTATCTTTCGCCTTAGCCGGAATTTGAGCAGAGGTTTAGGTTTTTTAATGATATTTCTAGTAATGTATTCGGCCATTGATGTCATCGTGGCTTTTTATTTCACGGTGGATACGCTTCTTGGCGACGGCTTCATATTCAAAGACCCAAGCAGGCTGATTTCTGGTTATTGGTGGAATTCACTCCCACTTAATTTGCTTTTCTTCGTCATGTGTTCCTGTCAATCAGCGTCTGAGGAGGTAAATGTGGGGTTTCTTTCTTATTTAGCGCATTAAATTCTCTAATTTGGGTATAAGAGCGAAAACCTTTTTGTTTTAACTAACCCGTTTCTGCATAATTATGTTCAATCGATTTAATTCCGGAAAATGTTAATGTTTTATAACCGATTGCTTTATTAAAGGTTAGTAATCACTAAGAGGAGCGATTGAGTTAATCTCAGCCGTTAAAGGGCAATCACTTTTTTGTCCAAGTTAAACACACTGTTGATAAAGATGATAGCTGGATACCGTCACGTTAAATTAGATGTGTAATACTCCGCTGACTTATAACGAGCGACATTCATAACACAAAAATGCAGCTCGTAAGCAAATTTGCTGATTATTTTACGTACATTTTTTAAACCCGACTTACGACACTTCGACTTTCGACGATTTGCACTTACGACGCTTTTGAATTGCCGCCATGCCCTGAACTTGAGACGCTTGTTTCGCAGTTATGACACCTTAGCGACTTGACGCTATCGCTCGCATCGCCTTCCACCACTTGGCGTCGCTGTCGTCAGTTCGCTTACAAACACGTTTCGCTTTGCATCTCTGTGTTACGCTCTGTGATTAAGTGAATATTATTAAACTGTTTAATTATGATTTTATTTTACTGTTTTTGTTGTGATTAAAATTTAAAATAACATAATAATGGCAGATAAATGTGGAAAGAAAAGTCGCAAGGCTATTACTTTAGATACAAAGATCAAAATTATTAAACTTAGTGATTTGTATGCTTACCCTTTTTCGAAATATAAGGCCTACAGTATTTATTTTAGTTACAAATGTGTTATTTACGACAGTTAGGTTCGTATATGACGATTGCAGTGCAGTACATTCATCGATAAGTGAAAAAATCCATTGCTTCGAGTTGCGACGATTTTCGAGTTACGACAGTGGTCTGGAACCTAACTTGTTGTAAGTGCGGGGTATGCCTGTATACGAAAAATGATCATAAATAGAGCCTAGTACAGGTGTCTCAAACTCGCGGCCCCCGTGGTACATTTCTGTGACCCGTGAAGTAAGCTAGTGGAGGGCCGGCTTGCGATCCGAAGATCGACGTGTGTTTGAGACCGCTGGGCTAGCACGTTATTAACGAAGTTTAAAATAAATTGTGTCCTTAAATGTTCCAGCATTCTATTGATATGGTTTACACTTTTTACCCGCACATGGAACTAAACGGCCTTAAACGTTCGCACTTGTCATATTGGTCAATGCTCTTTTACCACTAAGAAATATTTATTATTAAGTAAAATACGTTCTAATTTTGCCAGATGTCCAGGAAGCAATGATAATCATTTAACTTGAAATTATTATTAGTTACACTTCTATTCCATAAAATAAAACTGTCAATACATATATGGATATTCAAAAGAGGTGGAGGAGGGGGGCATCAAGAAAAATACCGAATGTCGGATTTTTAGGATTCATGGTAGACCTTCTAGACCAGGGCCCCTCAACCAGGCGCCCGCGGGTGCCATGGCGCCCTTCATAAAATTCCTTGGCGCCCGCTACTAGGGCTATGGAAAGTCATTTGCTGGGGAGGTGCAATAAGATAGTACAGAAGAAGTACAAATTCAGTTTTCTCATTAAAAATTTCAAGATTCACCTTCTTTATTAATAATAAATTTTTTGTTCAAATCAAAATATTTTTGTTTGAAAATAACAAAAGAATCTAACCCATTTCTTTTAGCTTTATTTTTCTATGTACTCCCGATTGGCGTTCGCAATCCTCTGAATTCGCAAATGCGCCCTTAAGGCTGAAAAGGTTGCAGGCCTCTGTTCTAGACTATCGATGCAGCCCCGAAGCCCGCAAACACCCCTCTGTACGCCCTCATACCAAGCAATCCTCTATTTGTTCAACACTTAACCGGAAAAATGAAACGAAAAAATGAAGGTAATGATAGGGATAGGGTCAGCGCCGTAACTAGCTATTTTAGCACCCGGGGCATAAAACATTCTCTAATACCTATATCTTTTACCATATAGATTTTGTGTGATCAATTAATAAAAAAAAATAAACTATATAAATGATATTATTGCTCACTATAAATGTACTTAATAGAAATACATAATTATAAATATAATCTAACAATAATAAAAGGCTACTTCTGTCCCTTTGTGGCTCCCTCTGTCACGCTATAAAAATGCGAATAACTCGGTAATGGAACGAGAATAATTTTTTATATTTGACAGGAATGATCGATTCACATATTGTAAGAAATCTCGAAAAGAGTCCTAGGCTCGACTCTAAGGTAGGTATTTACATTTCCCATATGATAACACGTAAAAATCGACTTTTTGACTTACAGGCTTTTATTCTTTTTGAGATCTAAATTAGAAATAATTAACCTATATTCTTCTGATCTAGACCATTTTAAAGAAAAAAGTTCGAAATTCCTTATGTTTAACGTTTAATTCACATATTTTGGGGAAATCTTGCCATTAAAGCGGGATGTTTCCATGCCAACCCATTACTTTGTTCAACCTCAAAATCCTATTGTTATTTCAATCCTTATGGGTGAGAGCCTGCTTTAAATGCTCTTACAATTAGTACGAGAGAGAGGAGAGAAATTCTTTTCATAGCAACCAATGCAAACAACATTCGTTGCGTTATTTACGAGGAGTTCATTTGAATGTAGAATATTAATCATTCGCATATTAAAATTAGGTACTTAGAATCATCGTAAGATTTCGAAACTTGAAACAACGAACGCCTAAAAGAACGAAAGTTTGTTATCTTGCCATGCAAAGAAATAACCTTACATTTGTTTATTTTTTATTTCACAAAAACCTTTCCTGTTGAATTTCAACGGGCATCTCCCTATTTACATACGTAATTACACACATAATTTAAATACAGAAAGTATAAATATTTTAATATTAACCCCTCAAGCCCGGAGGAGATTTATTAAATCCCACCCGTACGGCCGGATGAGGTTTTTAAATTTTCACGATTGCGTTGTAAAGACGTTCGAAAATGTTAAAATAATCATAGCTTGAGAAGTTTTCTCTTGATTTTTCTTAATTTTTTTGCGGATTTAGGAAAAACATGAAATTTGTAAATATCTATTTTGCGTATAATATTTTACATACAAATATTGTTGGAGTAGAAGAGAATGTACAACAATCGCTAATTTTCCGGCGTGCATTCGCGCTTTATTTATAACATTCAGCACCGGAAAATCTATAGAAGATATTGATGTGCAATCTTAATAAAAAATAGCTTAAATTAGTAACTATTTCATTCTGCAATTAGGTAAAAAATTTCACGAATCTCAACTTTTTCATGTCTTGACTAGAAATTTTTAAGTAAATGTAGTATTATGTATTTATTAAAAGATGATTTATTTATAATATAAAAGTTTTAGTTATACAGTCATCATTCTTAGTCATTACAAAAGTCACATTGAAGAAATGGTTGCATTTCGTTCATTGGAAAGGGAGATATGACGTTGTATAAAACACGGAAAACTTTAGCTTACAGGTACTTCCCAAATATTTTCAGAATATTTACACGTGCGTAATTGGATTCAGCAAGAAATGCCTTATAGCTTAGTAAACACTTCTAGTAATCTATTGTGTAAATATATGGCATAGCTTTTCGTGATTTTTGCTGGCGTGTCCTCTTCTTGCCTACTCGCTTCATCGCTGCTTTGGCCCTACTAGCACAACAGCGAAGCACTTATCTGAAGAGGAAAACAGACCTCGTCTTTTTTCAAATGTCAAAGAAAAGGAACCCAATTTGGTGGGTTCCCTTTCCTCAGGTATTTATGGGTCAACTTTAGAAACCGAAAATCCGTAGGTCCGTGGTAAAAACTAAAATTCTATCACAAAACTAAACGTATATTATATGTAAACAAATACTTACAAATAGACATACTCAATTTCCCGCAATTTTCGTCGAGATTAAAATAAAATTCTAAAGGTCTTGAAAATTATATGACAGATATTATCCTTCTCACCAAATGCCCCTCTTTAAGGCGTGGCACTAAATTGTCGGAAGAATGTCGGCCTTGGATTTTGAAATCAGCTGTTTTGACGTTGACGCTCTCCTATGAAGCGATGAACGAAGGATCGCGCGGTAATGGAAGGGATTGTTTACAGAAATGTTTTTACTCAACCTAATTCCATTCTTCATCAATTGCATTGTAAACATTTGTAATAAGCTGTACATAGACAAACATATGATGTAGTACGCCCGACGGCCGATTGGACAGTTTTTGCATGACGTAATAGTACGCCTGACGGCGTTGAGGGGTTAAAGAGGTATTCTGCGGGATTTAAATGCAGCAAACTCATCAATAACATCATCGAAATTTATAGATTCTGCTATGGCATGTACTGTAGCAGTGGTACCCAAACTACGGCCCGCGAAGCTATGGCAAAAAATCAATTCGAAAAATTTAACCCACAAATTCATATCTTTTTGAAAATTTTGTTAATAAAACATTAAATATTGAAATATTTGCCATGAAAACCTTATTTAGACTTGATTTTCACTTATATGGCACCTCAGAATATATAGAAAACTTCCGATTTAAACACTCCTGCCCGCCGAAGAATTGCTACTTCCAATGCAACCCGCCAAGGAATTCGTAACCACTGATGTGGCCCGCCATTAGAAAAGTTTGGGCACCACTGTTCTATAGAAAGAATAGATAGCCCCGATAATCTCTGTTGACCCATGCTGAATCTTGAGTACTTCTTTACTAACTTCAGTCTGCTGAAGTTGCGTTCACATTTTGATGTTGTTACAGTTAGTGTTAGGAATATGCGAAGAGAAATGGATATATTAGGACAACTTTCTACAAGTGTATAGTCGTACAGTAATTGTACAGTATTGAGATGTGAGGCTGATGCTTTTTTATTTTTAATAGACAGCCTGAATTTTACAACTTTCTGTTTCAATAGAGAAGTCATCACTCTTCAAATCATTTTCATACTTTATTGCTATGTTTCTAGCATGCTTTTTTAATTCAAAAACTTCCATTTCAGTGATATCTGACTCAAACAGAAATGAGAAATCATCAAACAGTTGATCTCGATTTCAATAACATCCTGAATCTATCTAAAGAAGCATTTACCATTGACGAACTCAAGCTACTCAACACTGGAATTAACTTCATTTTAACTCCCAAAAACTCCTCCTTAACAACTTAATTATTCATATCGTAGCCGCTATCAAGTTCTTTGATGAACCCGTCAAAATTCATATCCGAAAAGCATGTGAAACGAAAGTGAAAAATAGCCTTAAATATTTTCCCGTCAACCAGATCCCAACACCCTTAGACAGTATGAAGCCATAAAATTGCTGAAGTGAAAAGATTTTTTCTACATGAAAGCAGATAAAGGCAACCCCACAGTAATCGTGAACAAAGACCCATATTTCAGAAAAGTTACGGTTATGTTAAATAGTGGCCCCTATACCAAAGTTAATAAAAAAGCCCCCTCGCTTCATTAGTACGACAAACAAAAGAAACAATAAAAAATTGCACAAATCTCTTTGACAAAAAACTGATTGCTAGATTTCATGTATCTAACCCCACCATCTCTAAACTTTATTGTCTTCCGAATGTACACAAACCCGAAATCCCCATGAGACCAATTGTCTCTGCCATTGATTCTCCTACCTATCATTTATCCCAATGGCTCAACTCCCAATTTCGTAATTTAAACTTTTTCAGTGAACATTCCATTGAAAACAACACCGAATTTATTGATCAAATCAAAAACTTAATTCGTAGTAATAACTAAATTCTAGTAATCTTTGATGTAGCAAGTCTATTCCCGAATGTTCTGATCATGGAAACTATCTCAATACCTAAAGATTGCCTAATCAGCAAAAGTATAACACCAACCGTCGTTGAAGAATATTTACGTCTTACAAATCTTGTCATGGGGCAAAACTTCTTCCAATTCAACAAAGACTACTATAAACAAAATTTCGGCACCAGGTAACCCTCTTTTCTTCTTGCTAATTTATTTATGTCCCACTTAGAAAAAATATGTAAATAAATATTTTCCGAGGATTTGGCTAAGGTACGTCGATGACATTTTCGCGGAGTTTGATACCAGTAGTTGCAAAATAGATGACTTCCCCATGAGCCTTTACATTTTATTCCCATCCATTAATTTCACTTACGAGTTAGAATTAAACAATAGTTTACCATTTTTAGACATCATTTTCACAAGAACCAAAAACAACTCAATAGAATACAACATTTACAGAAAACCTACTCACAGGAACAAATACCTCCCGAATAAATCCTTCGACCATTGCAAACACAAACTCGCCACCTTTCATGCTTTGATACACAGGTTATTACACGCTCCCTTGAACAAAGACTACCAAACGGAATTAAAGTGCCTAGGTACATTAAGAAGATTGCCATTGAACATGGATACACTGAATCTACCATCGACATTTTATTAAAAAACAAAAAATAATATGTTAGTAAAAGACTACCACATTCATGAGCGACAAACAAAAAAAAATAAACTACCTTATTATCCAAAACTAACTAAAGGTTTGAACAGCGTATTTAAAACTTTTGACACATAATTCACATACACTAGCAACACAAAATTAAGACATCTCTTTGGAAACACGAAAGACAAACCGTTTCATACGAAAAAATCAGGCATATACAAAATTAATTGCGCAAATTGTGATTTAGCTTACATAGGTCAAACTATACGTAGAAATATTTCCACCAGATTTAAAGAACATTTAAGCCACTACAAATACGGAAGATATGAAAGATCAAGTGTAGCTGAATATATGATCAACACAAACCACAAAATCAGCTTTGAAAATCTTAAGCTAATATAACACATTCTGAACAACTTGCTTGACCCGTATGAGAGTTTATTGATTTTCAAAATTCAAAACCACCTTTTAAATAAGGATAGTGGTTCCATCCCATCACCGCTGTACGCACTTTCTAACAGGAAAATTTGAATCTTGGTTTTATCCGTTTCACTTCTCTTAATTTGTGTCCTTCGTGTCCTTGCAGACCCTTTTTTTCATAAAAATGATATTGTACAAAAATTAAGGATATTTTATACTTGGCGATTTTTAGAAAATTTTGATTTACTCAAAATTGGCTACAGAGAATTTGATTAAAATCAATTCAATTGTAGAGCCTGATGTCACAACTAATACTACGTAAGCCATATGTCTCTTGAAATCGCCATCTGGCGTCCAGTGTCATTACCATGTACGCTAAGCTACCTTACCTAAGCCTTATGACGCCACGCCTCCGCCGCGATCCATTAAAAATCTTACTACAGCCTTACGATTAAACTAATAGGCACCACGCACTCTAGAGTGTCTCTTGCCTCAGGTAAGCGACAAATGTAAAAATATATTCGAGTAAAAGTTGTAGGAAATTTAATGTACTACAAATGTGGTTTGGGAATTTTTTCCATATAATGCATTGTTTATGAGATATCTTATATTTTTAGCTGCCACCACCGCGCAACATACCGACGATTATTGTAAAGAATTGACGCTTAGTTACGTCTTCGTAACGCTCCTTATGCATTTCTTAATTGTTGGAGCTTTGTGGCTATATCAAATACCATATGTCTATGGTTTGGGTTTATTTCTGTTCTTTGTAAAGTCTAAAATTTTCTCGCAATGTCTTTTATTTATTAATGTGTAAACTATTTTAAATGTTTAGAAATATTACAGATATGTAGAAAGTCATGTGGTGTCCACATCGGATTTTATGAAAATAATTTTCTCGAGTAGTAATTTCATGTTATATCTATATATATATATATATATTAAAATCTCATTATGACACTTTATTTCACTATAAATTGAGTACGGTATTAATTATGCGGATAAAAGTTTCAAAAATTCTGTGTAAGATTTTCTATATATTTTAAATATTTTGAAATGTATATGCCACCATTCAGAAGGTCGAGACCTAGTTCTGCTGTTCTGTGTGATAGCACAATTTTTGCATCTCAAAGGATTAGATCACTCGGCCCTAATTATCTCCTCGAGAAATTTTCTCATAGGAAAGTAGTAATAAACATCCAAAAGAAATAACTCTTGGCATATGTTATTATCTTTGAGCCCGATTGTCACCTACCTCGACCGTCAAAAAAAAAGGATTTTGTCTGGTATTGTTATCAGTAGAAAAAATAAGTATCCGAAAAAGACCATCAAATCTTCACAAATGTGAAGCCCATTTAATACGAACTGTACTGGTCTGCACACAATCGAAGTTGGGAGTTATGTTCGTGCTAATATATTTTTCGCAGATATCTATAGCAGAAATGGTAGAGCAGAGGGGCATTTTAAGACGAGGAGCTGTCGTGAACTGAATTGGATTCCCGAAATTAACACTAATGGATAAAAAATCGACTTTTTCGATCACCGGGAGGATAAAGGTGTATTGGCGTTAAAGAAAGAGTACTTTGCTTGGATAGTTGTGTTCCTTTGTTGCTCAATGGAAAGAGTTGCAAAACATCTACGGAGTTACTCCATCCATTCTCCATTACAGGGGGAGCAATTCTTCCGTAAAAACTTGGAATTCCTTAAATTTTTCATATCCGCGAAATGACAATATAATCTTCGATCTCGAAACAAATTGAAAATTCCAAGTCTGTATGGAAAATATGAAAATTTAATATGATTCGTTCGGCGGACAAACAAGTTTCACTTCGATAAACACATTCCTTTCAATTTAAGACGGTCTATTAACGCTTTTGATCGAATGGAAAGCTTACAGGCGATTTCTTCCAGTTTTCCTATTTATCCCGACAAGTGTAGAAACACTCTCCAATTGAAAAGTTAGAATAATTAGCGTATTTATTCCAGTTCATGTAGATTTTTTTACATAAATTCAATTATAACACGTCCATCGTAGTTTACTAAACTACTTAGAATCATGCATCAGTTGAGGGGACTGAAGAACAACTCGGCAGAAATCCTGCATCGGGAATGTTCGAAATTGCATCAAAAAGACGTGTTCTGGACGCTTGCCTTATTGCTGAAAGTTAGCAGATTTTTCGGACTCGCACCTTTCCCATTGAAATGTCCAAGCAACGGTGAAAACGCCAACTCTAAAATTGTTGTCAGGTACAGCGTCGTGGTCTACTTTGTGATTACTTTCGTTTTTCTTTGGGACTTGTATATCGCTGTCGAAATTATGAATAATATAGGCCTTGAATGGGCAGTGTTGATTTATGTGAAATCAGTGGTGTTCTTCACCGTAATTAGCAACTGCGTGATTTTATTTATCCGCCGATCCATGATATACGGGATGTTAACAGATCTGGTAAAGTTTGACGAGAGACTTGGAAGACTCCAGATCCGAATCGAATCGAATCGTATAGTTTTCGCATGAACGTCAAAATACAAATGTTTGTTTGCTCGCTTTCTGTATTTTTACTTTTTCTCATCTTTATTCCTAATATTTCGTTGTTCTCTCACGGGAAAAGAATCATTAGATGTTTCTCCTTTATTTTCACGATCTCCAATCTATTATTGCCCCGTCTGCAACTGTACAATATTTTGTGTCATCTGAAATTGAGAATGTTGTGCTTAAATAAAGAAATAGGTCAGATAGCATCAATAAGTTCCTTCGCAGGCATGCCGTCGAAAGGACCTGAAATAAATTTCGCGAAGCGTTGCAAACTATGGAAGTCTCTGTTTCTTGATCTCTACAAGATTAGCCATGCCGTGAACAAGATCTTTGGAAGCGTAATCTTGCTACACGCTTCGATCTCTTTAGTGAACATGGTGATGGTGCTATTCATGGTTGTGGTGACCTTGACGTCGGATGTTTCTGCTCTCAATTTCGGTCGATTGAAGTTGACCATACTTTGGAATGTCTTCGATGCGTTTGGAATGTTCCTCATCCTGAAGTCATGCCAATCCTCGGCTGATGAGGTGAATAAAGAGCAATGTTAATATTCTTATTTGGTGTTTATATGAAAAGAGAATAAATATATAATTGTTGTTATTCAGACGAAATTTTGACTGGTTGTACCCGCATTAACTTTTGCGAAGTCAGTCATAAATCTGAATTTTAAATAGTAATATTAGCCCATTTCTGTAATTAGAATTAGATAACTGACATTTTGAATTCACGAAAATTCCCAAAGTCTTCACGCAATTTACTAAATAAGAAAAATCTGCAATTCTTGTAAATATTATACTTCTGTAATAAGATATGTTGTAGTTTTAGAAGTCGAATTAAGCTCTTGGAGAGTTGCTCAATGTTTCGTATTGTTCTAGGCATCTGGTAATGAGTTCCAGACCTTTAAAAACAATTTGTCCTGTTTTTTTAGGATCATGCATTTCTGTCAATTTCCGCTGAAGTGTTAGTGTGGATTTCTGCCTTTTTAGATGTTCAAGTTCTATCTTCAAGCTTTTGAATTTAGAAATCCAGATGTACTTGTCCCTCTAATCAAACAATTCAAGTTCCATCTCGGCTCGATCCACAAAGATAAATACTGAAAAATATAGCAGAGAGGTGTCAGCTTCCAGGGTTTTCAACACTAAAGACAGAGTTTACTTTTCGTTTCTTAAATCCTGAAATCGCGTAGAAATGCATTCCTGCATTTTAATGACAATTTATTAAGGTCGTTTGTGTGAATCTAATACTTTGTTTCACTAAATCTCTTCAAAGACGGAAAGTGAAAAAAATGAAAATTTCCTGATGTCTCTTGCAAATAAAATTAACTTTTGTTTAAAGACTAGCAACTTTTCTAAAAGCAAGTAGGATGTGTTTCCTTTTCCTTGTAGTTATGCAATGAAACGACGTTACATTTTGGTCAAGCGTATTCTGCAAAAGTGAAAACCCTTAATATCCCTTTCATATTCGGCGCCCCGTCCATTGCGACTGAGATAATATTACAAATGTTTATCCATTTTTTCTTTAATCAGTCAACAACAGCTGATGAAATATCTTCTCCCCTTTTTTGACCTCTGAGGGTCAGTAATTCAATAAGCTCCTCTTGGGCTCCTTCAGCATTAACATATATCGCCATGAGAACGACTTTTGTAACGTCATCGATGTCGCACGACTCGTCAAAAGAAATAGAGAATACTGTAACTCACTGAATGTGCTTCATCTGTTCGTTCCTCATATCAGCGCCCATTTTTATCGTTCTGTTTCTTACTATTTTTGCTGACAACGGCATATCCCTAAGTTTCTTAACAATTTTCTCTTTATTTCTTCAATCACAATACATTTCCTCCTATATTATAATAAAGCGGTCTTTAATATATTCGCCCTCCGTAAACGGGTTATCGCGTTTCACTATCTCACGCGTTGCTACAAAACTTGCAGTAGTTGTTCTACTTGGTGATCTCACCCATTTAGTGAATATTCTCATACTTTTTTCTGCTTTGTTCTTCAACTCACCCACAGTTTTCTTTCTACGATCCCCAACTGGATATTTTTCTGCGTAGTTAATGTGATATTTAGAAAAAGTCTCTGAGGTTTTTTAAAATTGTTGAAGAGTTTTGTATTGCTAATTACACTAAAGTAATCTATCGGAACTCATTATGAATGCGTAGGATTATCATTAACACCAAGAGGAAAACTCCAAAATTAGGTCTGGGTTTACGCCCGTACGCGAGGTTACTTTTGATCGCAAGTTTTATTCTGCTCAGCTATCGTTCTAGGGAAAAATGAGCCTTTGTATCTCTCTGTCCTACAGGCTATCTCTCTTATTTTACGAGGATGGTCCATTCTACCGATATAGGTGGGAGTTCTTATTATTTCTTTGACGTCGCTGGAGAAAGTACTCGTTCTAAATCTTTCAAGAAGTTTTAACCTAGCACGTGATCGACGCTCAGCTAGTGATTCCCATCCTAAGTCCTGTATCAAGCCTGTAACGCTTATATTTCTATCATAACAATTTTTGACGAATCTAGCAGCTTTTCGCTGCACTTTCTCTAACTCGGTGATTAAACCTTTCTCGTACGGATCCCATATGCTCGACGCATACTCTAGCAGCGGTCTAACTAATGAAAAGTAACATGTCTCTTTGACTTTTTCTTCGCTTTTACCTACTATCCGTTTGATGAATCCTAGTTTCTGCTTAGCTTTCCCGGATAAATTTCGTTTGTGTGTGTCCCACGAGAGGTTACTTGTTAAAATGACACCAAAGTATTAGACGGATTCGGCTAATTTTAGATGTACGCCTTCTATACTGTAATTTATCGCCTCAATTTCTCCAGAATCTCATGACGGAACACTTACCTAAGTTCAGCTCTAACTCCACTCTTTACTCTACTCGAGAATTGCGTGTAGGTCATTAGAAAGTAATACTTGATCAGCAGAACTGTTAATCTCTCTGTAAACTACCGTATCATCCGCGAATAACTTGATTTTACTTGTAATAATCTTATCTAAATCATTTATGTATATAAGGAATAATAGGGGACCGATGACACTCCCCTGTGGAACGCCGGAGGCCACGCTGACCGAATCTGATTTAAATCCATCTATGACTACTATTTGTTCCCGGTCATTGAGAAAGTCCCTGATCCACTCGATTATCTTTCGATTTATTCCACAGGCTTGTAATTTTTTAAATAACTTACTATGAGAGACTTTATCGATTACCTTCTTGAAGTCAAGAAAAACATAACTAACTGAGTCTTTCGATCACCGGATCGTAGTATATCATGTGCAAACAGAGTGAGCTGAGTTTCACAAGATATTGCCTTCCTAAAACCGTGCTGATATTCACTGAGCAAGTCCTGGCTATCTAAGAAGTCCATCACAGAACTAACGACGATGTGCTCTAGAATCTTGCAAGATATTGAGGTTAGCGAAATCGGCCTGCAGTTTTCTCGGTCGTCTTTTTTCCCGCCTTTATGTAGCGGAGTTATAAATGCTAATTTCCATTCCTTAGGTATTACGCCATGACTAAGTGACTTACTGAAAACTGTTTCGAGATAAGGTGCTATTTCTAACGCTAATTCCTTTAATACTCTAGTTGGTATATCTTCCGGTCCCGGGGATTTATTTGCATTGATGATTTTGAGCCTTTCTGCTATACCTTTCGCTGATATAAGTATATCGTTTATCTTCTCTTCGCTTGGTTCAGGTGGATCGTCCTTCCTTTTCTCCACTTCGGTCGTAAATACGCTTTGAAAAAATGCGTTTAACAAGTTTCCTTTATCAATGCTATCGTAAACTACCTCACCTTTGTCGCTTCTTAATGGTGCTACGGTTGGGCGTCGATCTTGAACTTCTCCAACATAAGACCAAAAGATCTAGGGATTTTCGTTTAGATGTTCACAGAGAATATTTTTCTTAAAGTTCATTAATGCCTTGCGCATAATATTTTTAGTCCAAGTCCGACAATTTCTGTACTTGTTTGAAATTGTATTTATTACCAACTGTGACGTATTATTTTTGGCGGATCTAAGTTTTGAGTGAAGCTTTCTTTGTCGCCTGAGAGCACATTTAACCTGCCGATTATACCACCTAGGTTCTCCATTATCGGTAATATATTTACTTGGTATGTACGTATTTTACCTGTTCTAATTACTGATAAGAAAGCTTTCCAAGTTTCCTCAACGTTCTTCGTGCTTGCTAACTTTCTGAAAGTGTCGTAATCTTTAATAAGTTTCTCTTTAAAGTCCGCAAAGTTAGAATTTTTAAATATGTACAGTTTTCGCTTAGGCTTGCGATACTTTACGAATGCTATGTTCAAGAGAACTCGAACTACTCGGTGATCTCTGATTCCTTCTTCAATAACTACTTCAGAAACTCGTTCAGGGATATTAATTGCTATTAAGTCTAATATATTGTCCTCTCTCGTGGGTTCTCTGACTACCTGAATAAGGGAATGTTTATTGAAGATGTCTATTAGTGCTTCGCATGACTTACGATTTCTACGGGATGGTGTGAAGCTGCAACTGCGCCAATTTATCGAGGGTAGATTGAAGTCTCCCCATACTATAATAAGGCTTTCTCTATTTTTCATCTGTATTGAGTTGATTTGGGTCTCTAGCTCATAAATTTCTTCTTCGTCTGCACCTGGCGTCCTAATACATGCACATACGTGGATGTTTCCTAAACCCCCCCTGCTGATTTTACACCAAATGCTTTCTATTCTGTTTTCCGTAAACTCAATTGGCGAACTGATAAGCGTGTACTTTACCGCTATAAAAACTCCACCTCCGTTCCTATATACCCCATCTCGTCTGCGAATATTATATCTTGAGGGTAAAATTTCTCGGTTGTGTATATCCGAAGTTTGCCAGCTCTCTGTGCATATCACTACATCTGCCTCAGTTTCCTCTAATAAATTCTGAAATTTTGCTGTCTTATTCCTGATACTACGGCAGTTTATATTTAAAATTGTTAATGAGTCGCTTTCGGGCCGTTTCTGAATTATTTCTTTGTTGTGGATGGTGCGACATCTAAGAGCGGTGTTATCATTTCTATTGTTAGCGCAGAGTTTATTGAGTCCCAACGTCGACCAAGGTATTCACCTATTATCCGAGTTAATACAGTTATTCTGATAATTAGTGTAGTTATGACTCCGAAATTGACCTACGCACTGGCCAGTAGTTGTGTACCCACTTCAGACGACAGCGGGGGGCCAATTAGTAAGATAAGATCATTATCGCTAAGTAGGAGGTTATGTTAATTAGTGATTATCTTGTTAATGAGGGTGGGAGGGGATGTTATCTTGCTAGTGAGTGTGAGGGGGTGGGATGTGTGATTGACAGGTGTGAGGTTAGTGGGATGGGGTGCCTAGACATTATGGCGCCGACCTGGAGTTTGTGGGGTAAATATCTATGGGAATAATATTCTGAACTTTATGGCGGCCATTTTGGATTTTGTGTGTAGTACCCGTAGGCATTTCCAATTAGTGATAACCTGGACCAAAATGGGGAGGGGTAAGTGGTGTTGTTAGGAATATGGAGAAGGGGGTTGGTGTTAATTAGGGGTGACCTGTTCTAGACCAAAAGGGGGGAAGGGGGGTGGAATAGGTGTGATGATTGACAGGTGTGGTGTTAGTGGGATGGGGTGTCCATACATTACGGCGCCGTGGGCGGGGGGGGGGCCTCTATCGTCATTTGTTTGCAGCGCCAGCTTTAGATGAAAATTTGAATTACGGTGGTCATCATGGAATAGCGCCACCGTCAGGTTAAAAACGGAACTAAATGAATACGTATCTTAGGCGGCCATATTGGATAGGCGCTACCGTCAGGTTGAAATAGAAACAAAATGATTACGTATCTTAGGCGCCCATATTGGATAAGTGCCACCTCGAGTTTAAAAAATTAAGTATGGGGGGGCCCTCTTGGATGAACATGAACGGCGATATTTTTGAGAGTTTTAAGTTGAGTGACAAACATTTAGGTCTGAGACTCTGTAGAAGATAGACGTATTTTGAATTGTAGTGGTTTGAATCGTTTACGTCCTGCTAAATCACATCCTTGAGGTAAGTTTCTCAGAATGGTGTAAGTTTCTCAGTAAATTCATATTAGACATACATTCAGATCTTCTAGGATACGAATAAAAGACGTTCAGACCTTAGAGGTGATGGACATAATTTATACATTTAATGTTACTATAGAGTTATAAAATTAAAAAATATTGGTTTGAATTTAATTTTTTTCAGATATGGATTCTACTAAAGATATGATTTAACAAAAAGTAGGGTCGGTTATTCGCGCCTATCATAAAAATGCTTTGAGGAGTATAAATATGGAAGACCTAGAAAATATACCATTTAATTTTTTAAAAAATATATCATCCACGCGACATTCATCTTATATTGAGTAAATTCCCAAGATTTGATGCTCGTCATAGGCTGGAAAAATATAAATTATGCTTCCAACACTACAATAAAGGAAAAATTTGTTTTGATGGACCTCCTCCTATGAAAAAAGAATGTTATTGGTGTAAAAAGAAGTGATTTTTAAATTTTCTATGTAAATAAACTTATTCAACCTACTCGATGCTCTTACTTTACGTCATTTAAGAATCTCAACTCCTCAGTTCCAAAAGTCACCGGTTCGAAGGAAATTTTTCTTTCTTAAATTAATTTAGAATTAATCACACCACCCGTAACTGATACCATGATTTTTTCAACTCTGAAGTATTTAATTCGTATTAGAAATAGAAATATAAATTAGATTTTCGGAATAAGGAAAGAAGTGGCCGACAAGTTACAACTTGGGGAAAGGAATGCAGAACGGACCATAGAAGAGTCAATCTTCGGGGTTCAATGAATCCTCGTAACAGAGAGAGCTGGAATACGCATGGTCATTAAGACCCTAATACTGGAAGGGTTGCCTAAGGGGGTAGAAGGCGTTGGGAGAAAGAGTAGTTCTATGCAAAGTTTCATGTGATGAAACTACCCCCCCTCCCCTTCCATTCCCTTAGTGAGTTGTGAACTGAGATGACCATTTTTTGGTCATTCTCCTTCCATGCTTCGTAGAATACACTTTTCCTCGGAGAGCTTCTTGGAGATGGAGTCAATTTTGGAGTTCTCTACTTCGGACGAGATCGTACAGCTGTTTTTAAGAGGAGCATTTGCGACTCCGTAGAAATTACGATCTGCTATTAACATAATCTTTCGTAAAGTCGGCAATGGCGAGTTCATTGTTAATCATTTGGCATTCGATGAAATGAAGAGGATATTTTTCACCTCGGTTCTACGGGAACGAGAAAATGAGAAGATGAAAGAGATCTTATCATTCTTAAACCCGGACGAAATCATCCAACTTTATATCCGCGGATCGTTTTCGACTCGGAAAAAAGCATGTGTAGCTACCAATGTTCTTCTCGAAAAAGTTAGTTCCGGAGAAATGATTAACGACCAAGCGGCCTATGAAGAAATTAAGAAAAAGTTTTTTGAGGAATCATTCATCCCTCAACAGGGCGGAGGCAGTAAACATGTGGGGGAGAACGGTAAGTTTCATTAAAAAATATTCTTTTTAACGAAATAATCTGCTAAACAAATTTTTTTTTAAAACCTCTATAACCTTAAATTTTAATATCATTACAATTGCGAGTGCAACTACAATCCCTGGCGATGAGGAGGCAGGAACAAAAACACCTCCTGCCGCTGACGAGGATAATCCTGGAAATTTACGTGGTAATTACTTTTTACATTTTTATCACTAAATTCGAGAATTTTCTCAAATTAATTTTTTGTGAAAGAATGTTTTATTAATAAGGTGATTTTTTTCTATCACAAAATACATTAACTCAATTTTGCGTTATATTACTCAGGCGAAGCTGGTCCAAGCACAAGCACCTACAGAGGAACTTCAACTCTCAGCGATGAAGAGAGCGAGGAGATCTCGGAGATTTCACAAGCTAAAGATATACCTATAAATATTTTCTTTATAGTCCGTATTATGAGAAAGTGATTTGAAAGTCTCGCTATTCGAGATTTTATTCTCCAAGGTGTAAACCCACATGAAGTTAATTTATGGTATACAATTCTTAGGTGGAGTATCTACTAAAGCGGAAAGTGAAGAAAGAACACCAACCATAAACGAAGTCGTTCGCTTCATTGGCGATGGGGAGATTAACTTTCAAAGATTCAGCTTTGGAAGACGAAGAACCGTGTTTGCCTTCAACCCTCTCCCTCCTAACAATGAAACTGGAGAGTGGGTTAGAAGAGGAGTGCAGAAGGAACTCAATCATGCAACTCGTGAATTACAGCCCACGCATAAGGTTGGTGTCTCAATTTTTTCTCAGGCGATTCAATGATGATAACATTAGATTACGCTGATCCAGCCAGGGGATACGGGTGTGTGAAAAGAGGGGTATGAAAGTCAAGGATTGGTTGAAAAATCAAAAATCTATCATAAGCATTAAGAATGACGATACTCTCTGTTTAGCGAGAGCATTGGTGCTATTGCTCGCAGTAAAGACCCCATAGATACCTTGTGGAATTCTATTAGACAAGGCTGCGAAATTCAGCGCACGAAAGCTGTCGAATTATGCAACTCTGCCGGTGTTGATTTATATAATGGAGGAGGGTTTCCGGAAATTCGCCATTTTCAAAAATTTCTCTATAAGGATTTTCAAGTAAATGTGCACGATGCAGAGTCGGGAGTTCAGAATGTCCTTTTCGAAGGAGCCCGCAGCGAAACATGCAAAGCCACGCTGAGATTATTGTACTCCAAAGACGGGCATTACGTTGTGAAAACATCGTTAACAGGAATACTGGCTTCCAAGTATGCATGCAGAATGTGTGGTAAGATCTTTAATAGAAATAAATCACAATTTTTAAATCATGTATGCGCTAATGGTTGTCCGGCTTGCCATGAACTCCCGCGATGTGACTCCTCGCTTCCTATAAAAAACTGTCGCCGATGCGAAAGATTTTTTTATGGGGAGGAGTGTTATCAGAGGCATAAAACAGGACACCTCAGTAAAATATCTCTTTGTGAAAGGCTTAAACGTTGTCCTATCTGTCTCATCTCTGTTTTTGGGGAGAGTAAAAATAATCATAAATGTTGCGAAACTATTGCTCAATTTGCCGCGAAAGAAAACCTCAGGGGCATCACTGCTACATCCAAAAATATGTACCCAAAATTAATGCCAACAGAAATGAATCGTATATGTTTATCTTTTTTGATTTCGAGTGTCGACAGAGCAAACCGATGAACGGTCGTAATAATGTGTTTCTACATTATTGCACTGGTGGTGTAGTGGTTAGCGTGTCGGCTTTCTATTGCAAACTTCGGGGGTTCAAACCCCTCGAATGGAGGTTTTATTTAAAAAAAACTATCATCAGTGCCTGGCAGTAGGCAGCAGTACTGTCAGTATGGTATAGAGCCGAAAACAAATGATGATGGTTGGGTTTATATCCAATACAGCTGTAGGCGTGATCAGGACGATTTGAACGGCTACAGTACTGCGATGTGGAAAGCAAGAGGGAAACTACCACATTACAATCCCTAGTAAAGATTATATGGTTGGACAATATGAGTTCTCTCGAGGTAAAACAATCCGGAGGTAAAATAGTCCCCCAATCGGATCTCCGGGCGGGGACTGCCTTGAGGAAAACATTTGTCGAAAGTAAATTACGAATAGGGACTTGGAACGTAAGAACTATGAGAAAGGCAGGAAAGCTAGAGAACTTGAAAGAAGAAATGAGAAGAAATAGAGTTGACATTATAGGGCTAAGCGAAACTAGATAGGAGGGAGAAGGACAGTTCGACTCGGAAGAATTCACGGTAGTTTATTCTGGAGGAAATAGTGGGGAAAGGGGAGTAGCTCTGGTACTTAGGAAATATATGATGAAAAGCGTGACAAAGATAATAGCAACGAACGATAGACTGATGGAAATAAAGCTAAAAGCAGACCCAGTGGAAATGCTGATAATCCAGGTATATATGCCAACGTCAGCTCATGACGATGAAGAAATAGATGAGATCTATGAGCAAATTAATGAAATTTACGAAGAAGACGGAAGAGGAAAGGTAAACTGCATAATGGGAGATTGGAACAGCATAGTCGGAGAAGGACAGGTAGAAAATGTTGTCGGGCACTACGGACTTGGGAAGAGAAATCGAAGAGGGGATAAACTCGTAGAATTCTGCATCAGTAATGACCTTGTAGTGACTAATGCATGGTTCAAAAACCATAAACGAAGGTTATACACATGGAAAAGCCCAGGAGATAGAATGAGATGCCAAATAGATTACATCCTTGTAAAACAAAGATTCAGGAACAGCATAAAGAACGCCAAGGCATTGCAAGGAGCAGACATTGATTCAGATCACAGCCTTCTAATAATTGACGTGAGTACAAAGCTCAAACAAATAAGAAAAACGAGAAGAGAAAGACAGACCTGGGACCTAGAAAAACTGAAAGAAAGGCAGGATGTTGTCAGCATGAAGTTGGAAGATAACTTAAGAAAGTTGGAAAACAAACCGAAGACCGTTGATATAGAATGGGATGAAATTAAAACCAGTATCAAGGATACCTTGGATAAAGAGATTAGAAAACAAGAGAAGAAAATCAGAAAACCATGGATCACGAAGGAAATGCTGGAGAAAATGGATGAGGGACGAAAATGGAAAAACGATAACAGTGAAGAAGGTAGAGCCAACTATAGGCGTATAAACAATGAGTTGAGAAGGGTAACAGATAAAGCTAGAGAAAATTGGATAAAAGGAAAATGTGATGAAATAGAACAAATGGAGAAGTTAGGACGGTACGATATGATGTACGCTAGGGCACTGGAATTAGAAGATAAGAAGTCTAATAGAATTTGTGGTAAAGGAATTATGAATACGGATGGGAAGATAGTCTCAGAAACAAAGGATGTAGCACAGGTATGGGAAGAATACATTAAGGAATTGTACAGCAAACAGGCAGGAGCGGCAAAAATAGAACTGGAAAATGAGGAAAACATTGAAGAAGACAACTTAGGACCAAGTATTATGGAGAGCGAAGTAGAAAAGGCGATAGTGGAACTAAAGAAGGGGAAAGCCACGGGCAGCGATGGAATACCGGCTGAGATACTTAAAGTCATAGGATCAGAAGGACTAAAAGCGATCACGAAATTAATTAATAAGATTTACGACACGGGAGAGTGGCCTCAGGATTTCCTAGAAGTAACAATGATTCCTCTAAAGAAGAAGCCAAAGGCAATGCAGTGTAAAGATTACAGAACTATAAGCCTTCTGTCACACATATCGAAGATCATCACGAGGATTCTTAATAAAAGGCTGGAGAAAAAGGCAGAAGAAATAATAGGGGAAGATCAATTCGGTTACAGAAAAGGACGAGGAACTAGAGATGCTATAGGAGTAGTTAGAATCATATCAGAAAGGGCAATAGAATACAGTCAAGATATCTGCGCATGTTTCGTAGACTGGCAGAAGGCCTTTGATAGAGTAAATTGTGTAAAGTTGATGAAGATATTAAAGGATATAGGTGTAGACTGGAAAGACAGGAGACTGATTAGGAATCTGTATGAGAATCAAGTTGTAAAGGTCAGGTTTGAGAATGTGGACACCTGCAGAATAAATATCGGTAGAGGAGTATGACAAGGCTGCTGCCTATCGCCAACCCTATTCAATATATATGGAGAAAGTCTAATGCAAGAAGCTTTAGAAGGCACAGGGGATTTCAAAATTGGAGGAAGGATTATAAGAACAGTAAAATACGCAGATGATCAAGTACTTCTAGCAAGAAAGGAAGAGGAGCTACAAAAAATGATAAATAGACTAGTGATAACAGGTAGAAAATACGGTATGGAAATAAATACAGAAAAATCTAAGGTCATTCGAATATCGGGTAAAGAAGAGAATCTGAACATAACTATTGGGGGAAAGCCATTAGAACAAGTTTCAGAATATAAATACCTTGGAAATATCATAACACGAGAGGCAAAATGTACGGATGAGATCAAAACTAGAATAGGAAAAGCAAAAGCGGCTTTCAGGAGAAAGAAACAACTACTTATAGGGAATATAAGGGAAGATATCCGCAAGAAGTTGATAAAATGCTACGTATGGAGTATAGCATTGTATGGGGCAGAAACATGGACGCTAAGGAAAAATGACATCAAATACTTGGAAAGCTTTGAAATGTGGACTAGGAGAAGAATGCTGAAGATGAAATGGACAGATAGGATGAAAAACGATGAAGTGCTACGTAGAATAGGAGAGAAGCGAATGATTATACAGACTATCAGAAAGAGGAAGGCTAACTGGGTTGGACATTACCTGAGGAGAGAGAGTATGATTAAAGACGTGTTAGAAGGAAAACTAGATGGGAAAAGGGAAAGAGGTAGGAAAAGGTTTCAGCTAATAGATGATTTGAAAGGGAAAGAGAGTTATCAAGATATAAAGACGACAGCGGAAAATAGGAGAATATGGAGTACCAGGTTTAACCAAGAATAATCACGGACCTGTCTACGGACAGACTACCTATGATGATGACATGAGCCAAATCTCTGCGTTTTACAGGAAGCATGCAAAGTTTGATAGAAAAACGAAAATTTGGAGGAAAAATGTGTTTCCTGTGGCCATCGACAACAGATATTCAGTAAGGATTTGTAGATCATATTAGACGCCCGCAAATTAAAAAAAATCAATTCCATCATTTGCGTTGCTCACAATTCTTGGGGATACGACTGCCCTTTTATTTTAAATTTTCTGGTAGAGCAACTGAAGTGGTCACCAGAATTAATTATGAACGGGCAACAAGTTCTATCAGTGCGTATACCAAAAACAGGTATAATTTTCATTGATTCTTTATCTTATCTCCCGATGCCTATTGCCGCTCTACTTAAGACTTTTGGGTTTTTTGATGATGCGAAAAAAGGATACTTTCCTCACTTTTTTAACGTCGAGGAAAACGATAATTATGTCGGAGTCCTACCAGACCCTTCCCATTATAGGGTTGATACTATGAAGATGGAGGAACGGAAGGTTTTCTTGAGCTGGTATGAGGACCAGAATTCGAAGGGCATAGTATTCGATTTCAGAAAAGAGATTGTAGAATATTGTGTTATAGATGTAAATATATTAAGACGTGCATGTCTAGAATTTAGAACGGTATTCTTGAAAGAGAACAACATCGATCCTTTTCAAGAATCCATTACTATTGCGGGGGCTTCCAATATGGTTTTCCGAGCGAAACATTTGATGAGCGAATCTATCGCCGTAATTCCTAGAGGAGGGTATCGCTGGAGAGACAGACAATCCATCCCTGCCGTGCAATGGTTGCTCTATGAGGAAAGGAAAAGGAATATTGTGATCCAACATGCGGACCACGGGAATGAGGCGACTATTTGTGGGGGAAAGGTTGATGGGTTTTATGAGGGATCGGATGGTAGAAAATTGATCTTTCAATTTCATGGATGTTTTTGGCATGGTCATGAGTGCATATCCAACCGGAAATTCGCTTTGAGGAAAGACCCTAACGATACCGCAGAAGCCCGTCGTGAGAGAAAGCAAAAAATCACCGAGAAATTACGGCAAAGAGGGTATGAAGTCATTGAGATATGGGAGTGTGATTTTAATTTAATAATGAAGACAAGTCCAGATGTAGCGGAGTATGTGTCGAATCACCCCAATGCAATTTTGGAAAAATCAACCCTCGAGACGCATTTTTCGGCGGTCGCACGAACGCGTCTAAATTATATCATAAACTCGGTAAGGGGGAAAAAATAAGATACTTTGATGTTTGCAGTATATATCCTTACGTGTGTAAATACGGTAATTATCCTTTAGGCCACCCCAAAGCTATCCATGTGGACAGTCATCCACCGATTCAAAACTTTGAGGGCATCATGAGATGCAAGATACTTCCCCCTCAAAATATTTTTCATCCGGTGCTACCGATTCGTATAAACAAGGCTTCTATTTACTTTGTGTCGCGTGTGTGCCGAAGAGGTGAGGTAGGGGGAATGCCCGCATGACGATGAGCAACGCTGTTTGATAGGTACATGGGTTGCCGATGAAATTAGGCTATCAATTAAATATGGTTACAAAATCGTAACGATATACGAATCGTGGGAGTACGAAGTAACTAAATACAACCCTGTCACCAAGACGGGCGGGTTATTTGCTGAGTATGTGAATGACTTCTTATTAGTGAAGCAGGAAGCAAGTGGGTGGCCCGCTTATTGTATAGATGACGCTTCTAAGGATAATTACATTAAAAGATATCGAGAACGAGAAGGAATCTCCCTCGAAAAAGCGGAAATCCGAAATAATCCAGGGCGGAGGGCTTTAGCAAAACTTATGCTAAACTCCTTTTGGGGAAAATTCGGGCAGCGGGAGAATCTTGCAAACACTGCCGTTGTTCAGAACCCCGTAAATTATTTTAAGTTACTTACTGATCCGAATATTGTGGTTGATTCGGTAATCCCTGTCAATGAGGACTCAATATATATTAATTGAGAGTTATTAGAAGAAGCCACAAGCCCTTTACCCACGGTAAACGTCGTGATAGCCGCGTACACTACTTCAAATGCACGGATTGAACTTTATAAATATCTTGAAGCATTAGATCGTAGGGCACTATATTATGATACGGATAGCATCAAATTCACTCAGAGTCCTGGTGAAAGGGTTCCTCCTACCGGAGATTTTCTCGGTGATCAGTTAGTGCCTGGCTGTCGAAGGGTAAGGACGTTCCTTTCACTTCCTCCTGCGAGAGCTTCTGACCTGCGGGTGACCGGCGCTTTAATAGCAGTAGCTGTAGCAGCTGTCCTTCCGTAGCTTTATCGTTGTGTAGCAGTAGAAGTAGAGTCGAAGTAACCGTACTGATAAGTAGAACTAACATTTATTTATATTGTTTATTGTAGTATCTCTTAATCCCAATATCGTTATTTTTCAGTAGTATTTTTTCTAGCACTTGCTTTTTAAAAAGTAAACTCATATTCAAGTAGTAATTGTTTCTGTAAGAACTCTACGCTGTTTGTGTACTAACTTAACTTGTTTTAACTTGATTATCGCTGTTTAAATTATTTTAACGCTTGCTTGTGTTTCTATCTTGCCTGTTCGCTAACGTTGTTTGTGCGGTGAGTCAGCGCTTCCCTTTCACTTTTTACCTGCGTTTCTCTCTAGCGTAGACCTGAAGTCCACTAATTAGTTAGTCACTTAGTATAACCTTAGCTTGAAGTTTAATTTAATTCCTAGCTAGTACGGATTAGTGTTTAGGATGGCTTCACCTAGGATTCCCGTTTCCTCCTTTCTATGCGACGCTGATTTCGAGGGAATGAGGTCTCGAATCACGGAGCTGGTAAGAGAGGTTGCGGACCTCCGTCGGAGGGTGGCGAGAGCGGAGTCGGCCCTTGTTCGTGTTGGGAGAAAGCATCCATCTCCGAGAACTCACCGCGCCATGATGGCGACTCGGGTGCGCTCGAGTGCGAAAGTTGGTGGTGTGATCGAGGGTGTTTGTGGGACCTCTTCGGGGGCTGGGGTCGCTCCAATCTTGAAACCCAACGATTGGAGAGTGGTCTCCAACCGGGGGGATCGTGGGGTGGTCCTGCGAAGGCTGGGAGCTGGGAATGCCTCGGCAGACTCTCTTCCATTTTGCAATCGGTTCGCGGCGTTGTCGGAGGACGACACTTCTGCCGATGCTCTCGCATCCGCTCCCGTCTCTTTGGCAGAGGCTGGATCTATGGGAAGTCGGGGTGGGAAGGGAGGGCTTCTAGTAATAGGTAGTTCTAATGTCCGGCGTGTTATGGCTCCCTTGCTAACACGGGCCCGCCAGGAGGGAGTGGCTGAGCGGGTGTTCTCCAGGTGTATACCAGGAGGAAAGGTCCCCCAAGTGACGAGGGCGGTGCGGGAGTCGGTGGAGTCAACGGGTTGCTCTAAGCTGCGGATGGTGGTCCATGTTGGGACTAATGACGCCTCGAAGCGCGGGTCCGAGGAGATTCTAAGTTCTTTTGAGGACTTGGTCGCCGAGGTCACTCGCGTCCGAGAGAAGTCGGGTTCTGATGTGCGGCTCACCATTTGTAGTATTGTCCCGCGGATTGACTGTGGTTCGGAGGTTTGGAGCCGTGTGGCGGGGCTAAACCAAAGGCTATGGAATTTCTCTGTGGGCATAGGAGTTGACTTCGTTGATCTCCGGCCGGTTCTCGGATCGTGTAGGGTACCCCTAAACGGCTCTGGAGTCCATTACACGACCGAGGCTACACAGAGTGTAGCATGTAGGATCTTCGACAATGGTAGGTCTTTTTTAGATTATAGAGTAGGGTAGGGTGTAGGCGTAATAGGAGATTTCATAGGGGCATCGAGTGTAATACAGTTTCTGGTCGCGAAGTGAGAGAGTCCACCTGCAAAAACCGTAATAGAGCAATTATTGCTTAAGCGATAGCGAGAAATTAAATATTATAGTTTTAAACTGCCGCAGCATTCGTAGGAAGTCTGCCGAACTCGAACACGTAATTCGCACGTTGCATGCTGATGTAGTTATAGGTACGGAAAGTTGGCTCACCGAAGATATCGCTAGCCAAGAAATTTTTCCGAAAAGCTATAGAGTGTACAGAAAATACCGTGCCAATAGAATAGTTGGTGGAGTATTTTTGGCAATAAGTGAAAAGTACGATAGTTGTCAGATCCCTATTATCGATGAAACGACCGAGAGCGTGTGGTGCCGCCTAGGTAAGGATAATTCGAAAAAGATGTATTTATGCTCATTTTACAGACCACCTAATGCCAAAGTTGATTATAATTTAAGTTTAGAGAGGCAATTAGCCGAGCTTAGATGTATTATGAACGACGGTTATGTGATAATTTGAGGCGATTTTAACTTACCGTCAAACGATTGGAAAAACCTGTTTCGTTACGAGAGGTAAGGAACGCGAATCGTGTGAAGCCTTAATTGACACGTTTCATGAATATTCCTTAATCTAGATGGTACGAAAAGCCACGCGTTCGGGCAATGTTCTCAACTTGCTTGCTTCTAACATACCGCATACGATAACTAAGGTGTCCACAGAGGAGGGACTTAGCAACCATCAAGCTGTGTATGCGGAGTGCGAATTAAAGCTCAAAAGACATCCTAAGCCCCTTCGGACTGTATACGCTTTCGCCAAGGCCGACTTTAAAAGTTTCAGCTTACATCTCAAAAGTACCTTTGTCAGTTATCGTGAAAAGACAGAACGATTAGGTATGGAGCCATCATGGTTATTATTTAAGGATATACTAGGAAAAGGTATTAATAGATTTATCCCCAGTAAGTTAAAATCTGATAAGAAAGAACATCGTTGGTTTAATAAGAAAGTCAGGATTGCCTTAAGACGACGTAGCCACGCTAAATTGAAAAACATACCTACCACCAGTTCCGATGAGTATCGCACAGCTATAGTCCATGAGTATTACAGTGCCCGCGTATTAGCGAAAAAAACCATGGGTAACGCATTTAACACCTTCCGGAATGAGGTATTAAATACAAAATTGAAGGAGGATCCAAAAGCGTTCTGTTCCTATGTAAGAGAAGTCAAGGGAGGGGGTCCTTCAATACCCTCCCTGCGATGTGATTCCGGAGACATCCTTCACGATGGGGAGGATAAAGCTAATCTACTAAACGTTTACTTCGAGAAGGCGTTCACGGCAGTTGGAGATAGACTTGAAGAGAATCTTATTCGCAATGGATGTACTCGGATGGATAATATTAAAATAGCGAAGCAACTGGGTGCGATAAAGACCAACAAAAACCCAGGACCAGAAGGATTTCCCGCGCGTGTATTAAATGAACTAGCAGAAGAAATAGCTCCCTTCCTTCGGATAGTATTCGAGAAATCTCTTACCCTCTGTGAGGTTCCTAATAATTGGAGACTAGCACACGTCACACCCATTCATAAGGGAGGTGACAAAGAAAACCCCGAAAATTATAGGCCGATTTCTCTAACATCATTATCATGTAAGATTTTGGAGCACATTATTGTTAGCAACACAATGCGTTATCTCGAGAGTAGATCGCTCTTAGTCAGCTGTCAACATGGCTTCAGAAAAGGTAGATCCTGTGACACCCAACTCGGTCTGTTTGTGAATGATGTTTTATCATGCGGCGAAAATAATAAGCAGGTCGATGCAGTTTTCCTTGATTTTAGAAAAGCTTTTGACAAGGTTCCCCACCGTAAGTTGTTATTAAAATTGGGAAATCTTGGCGTTAATGTTAAAGTCATTAACTGGGTTCGCGCTTTCCTTTGGAATAGAAAACAAAAAGTAGTCATCGATGGTAAGTCCTCGAGTGTGGTAGATGTAGTCTCTGGAGTGCCGCAGGGTAGTGTGAACGGACCTATGCTTTTCTTGCTTTATATAAACGACATCAGCTCAGTTGTAAAAAGTAATATCAGGCTTTTTGCGGATGACACCGTAGTCTATAGAGAAATTAGTGGTCCTAGCGACCATCGTCAGCTTCAGGATGATCTGGATGCGTTATCTGTTTGGTGCAAGGAATGGCAGCTAGAAATCAATCAGAAAAAGAGTAACGTTCTAAACTTTTGGAAATCCAGAAGCCCATCGTCCGTGTTTACCTACTCGATAGAGGGTGAGAGCACTCCTGTTTCGGAATCCGTGAAATACCTCGGGGTAACCTTGAACCGTGACCTGTCTTGGGACCACATAAGACGAGTGTAGGTGCGGCAAATAAGAAGTTGGCTTTTGTGCGTAGAATAGTCAGGAAAAGCACAGAAAAGTTGAGAGAATCCTGTTATTTATCGTTGGTTAGACCTCAAATGGAATACGCAGCAGCGGTTTGGGATCCATATCAGAGGGGACTCATAAAGGATTTAGAAAAAATACAGCGGCGAGCAGCTAGATTCGTGAAAAAGAATTACGATAAAAAACAGAGCGTTACGTTACTCATGGAAGAGTTGAGTTGGCCATTGTTGAAAGATCGTAGATTAGAGGCGAGACCTAAACTTCTAGATAAATATAGGTTGGAGATATTCGTAAATGAAATGAAGGATATTATTCGACAACCAACGTATATCGGACGGAGGGATAATGAGGACAAGACTCGCGAAATAGATAGTAGGACGGAGAGGTATAAGGAGTCATTTTTCCCTAGGACAATACGTGACCACAATAGATAACTGTGAATAATAATTAGTAAGGAACTTGGTGCGCGGCACCCCCTGCCATCCACCGTCAAGGTGACTTGCAGTGTAATATGTAGATGTAGATGAGTTAGATGATTATGGCGCTGGTAGTTATATTGGTGAATTCGTTAGCAGGGGACCTAATAATTACGCATACAACATTGCTGTTGGTGGTGATGTTACCAATTTAAAATCTGTGTGTAAAGTTACAGGGATTACGTTAAATTATTTAATATCAAGGTCTGTTAAATTTGACAAAATGAATGATATGGTAACCAATGACGCTGATGAAAGTATCACTGTTACGTACCCCAAAAAAATTTTCAGAACAAAGACACACGAGATTATCTCTCGTAAAATGGAGAAAAAGTATAGATCCGTCTATGAGAAAAGACGGCGAGAAATCGATTACGAAACCCTACCCTTTGGTTTTAAAATGCAAAAGAAATGATTATTAGAATAGAAAACATAGTTGGTACGTAACTTTTAATTTTTTTTTTCTTGTGTAATTGTGTATATGAGAAAAAATCATATCCATTATTTTTTTGTAGTTGTGGGCATTTGTAAAAATATTTGTAGATTTCTAGGAATGAAATATTTTTTGTACATATGTTGAATAACAATATTCCTTTCCCTTTCCTCATAGAGCAACCATTGCACGGCAGGGATGGATTGCCTGTCTCTCCAGCGATATTCTCCTCTAGGAATTACGGCGATAGATTCGCTCATCAAATGTTTCGCACGGAAAACCATATTGGCAGCCCCCGCAATAGTAATGGATTCTCGAAAAGGATCGATGTTGTTCTCTTTCAAGAATACCGTTCTAAATTCTAGACATGCACGTCTTAATATATTTACATCTATAACACAATATTCTACAATCTCTTTTCTGAAATCGAATACTATGCCCTTCGACTTCTGGTCCTCATACCAGCTCAAGAAAACCTTCCGTTCCTCAATCTTCATAGTGTCAACCCCATAATAGGAAGGTTCTGGTAGGACTCCGACATAATTATCGTTTTCCTCGACGTTAAAAAAGTGAGGAAAGTATCCTTTTTCACATCATCAAAAAACCCAAAAGTCTTAAGTAGAGCGGCAGTAGGCATCGGGAGATAAGATAAAGAATCAATGAAAATTATACCTGTTTTTGGTCTACGCATTGATAGAACTTTTTGCCCGTTCATAATTAATTCTGGTGACCACTTCAGTTGCTCTACCAGAAAATTTAAAATAAAAGGGCAGTCGTATCCCCAAGAATTGTGAGCAATGCAAATGATGGAATTGAATTTTTTTAAATTTGCGTCGCCTAATATGATCTACAAATCCTTTCTGAATATCTGTTGTCGTTGGCCACAGAAAACACATTTTTCCTTCAAATTTTCGTTTTTCTCTCAAACTTTGCATGCTTCCTGTAAAACGCAGAGATTTGGCTCATGTAGAAACACATTATTACGACCGTTCATCGGTTTGCTCTGTCGACACTCGAAATCAAAAAAGATAAACATATACGATTCATTTCTGTTGGCATTAATTTTGGGTACATATTTTTGGATGTAGCAGTGATGCCCCTGAGGTTTTCTTTCGCGGCAAATTGAGCAATAGTTTCGCAACATTTATGATTATTTTTACTCTCCCCAAAAACAGAGATGAGACAGATAGGACAACGTTTAAGCCTTTCAAAAAGAGATATTTTTCTGAGGTGTCCTGTTTTATGCCTCTGATAACACTCCTCCCCATTAAAAAATCTTTCGCATCGGCGACAGTTTTTTATAGGAAGCGAGGAGTCACATCGCGGGAGTTCATGGCAAGCCGGACAACCATTAGCGCATACATGATTTAAAAATTGTGATTTATTTCTATTAAAGATCTTACCACACATTCTGCATGCATACTGGAAGCCAGTATTCCTGTTAACGATGTTATCACATCGTAATCCCCGTCTTTGGAGTACAATAATCTCAGCGTGGCTTTGCATGTTTCGCTGCGGGCTCCTTCGAAAAGGACATCCTGAACTCCCGACTCTGCATCGTGCACATTTACTTGAAAATCCTTATAGAGAAATTTTTGAAAATGGCGAATTTCCGGAAACCCTCCTCCATTATATAAATCAACACCGGCAGAGTTGCATAATTCGACAGCTTTCGTGCGCTGAATTTCGCAGCCTTGTCTAATAGAATTCCACAAGGTATCTATGGGGTCTTTACTGCGAGCAATAGCACCAATGCTCTCGCTAAACAGAGAGTATCGTCATTCTTAATGCTTATGATAGATTTTTGATTTTTCAACCAATCCTTGACTTTCATACCCCTCTTTTCACACACCCGTATCCCCTGGCTGGATCAGCGTAATCTAATGTTATCATCATTGAATCGCCTGAGAAAAAATTGAGACACCAACCTTATGCGTGGGCTGTAATTCACGAGTTACATGATTGAGTTCCTTCTGCACTCCTCTTCTAACCCACTCTCCAGGTTCATTGTTAGGAGGGAGAGGGTTGAAGGCAAACACGGTTCTTCGTCTTCCAAAGCTGAATCTTTGAAAGTTAATCTCCCCATCGCCAATGAAGCGGACGACTTCGTTTATGGTTGGTGTTCTTTCTTCACTTTCCGCTTTAGTAGATACTCCACCTAAGAATTGTATACCATAAATTAACTTCATGTGGGTTTACACCTTGGAGAATAAAATCTCGAATAGCGAGACTTTCAAATCACTTTCTCATAATACGGACTATAAAGAAAATATTTATAGGTATATCTTTAGCTTGTGAAATCTCCGAGATCTCCTCGCTCTCTTCATCGCTGAGAGTTGAAGTTCCTCTGTAGGTGCTTGTGCTTGGACCAGCTTCGCCTGAGTAATATAACGCAAAATTGAGTTAATGTATTTTGTGATAGAAAAAAATCACCTTATTAATAAAACATTCTTTCACAAAAAATTAATTTGAGAAAATTCTCGAATTTAGTGATAAAAATGTAAAAAGTAATTACCACGTAAATTTCCAGGATTATCCTCGTCAGCGGCAGGAGGTGTTTTTGTTCCTGCCTCCTCATCGCCAGGGATTGTAGTTGCACTCGCAATTGTAATGATATTAAAATTTAAGGTTATAGAGGTTTTAAAAAAAAATTTGTTTAGCAGATTATTTCGTTAAAAAGAATATTTTTTAATGAAACTTACCGTTCTCCCCCACATGTTTACTGCCTCCGCCCTGTTGAGGGATGAATGATTCCTCAAAAAACTTTTTCTTAATTTCTTCATAAGCCGCTTGGTCGTTAATCATTTCTCCGGAACTAACTTTTTCGAGAAGAACATTGGTAGCTACACATGCTTTTTTCCGAGTCGAAAACGATCCGCGGATATAAAGTTGGATGATTTCGTCCGGGTTTAAGAATGATAAGATCTCTTTCATCTTCTCATTTTCTCGTTCCCGTAGAACCGAGGTGAAAAATATCCTCTTCATTTCATCGAATGCCAAATGATTAACAATGAACTCGCCATTGCCGACTTTACGAAAGATTATGTTAATAGCAGATCGTAATTTCTACGGAGTCGCAAATGCTCCTCTTAAAAACAGCTGTACGATCTCGTCCGAAGTAGAGAACTCCAAAATTGACTCCATCTCCAAGAAGCTCTCCGAGGAAAAGTGTATTCTACGAAGCATGGAAGGAGAATGACCAAAAAATGGTCATCTCAGTTCACAACTCACTAAGGGAATGGAAGGGGAGGGGGGGTAGTTTCATCAAATGAAACTTTGCATAGAACTACTCTTTCTCCCAACGCCTTCTACCCCCTTAGGCAACCCTTCCAGTATTAGGGTCTTAACGACCATGCGTATTCCAGCTCTCTCTGTTACGAGGATTCATTGAACCCCGAAGATTGACTCTTCTATGGTCCGTTCTGCATTCCTTTCCCCAAGTTGTAACTTGTCGGCCACTTCTTTCCTTATTCCGAAAATCTAATTTATATTTCTATTTCTAATACGAATTAAATACTTCAGAGTTGAAAAAATCATGGTATCAGTTACGGGTGGTGTGATTAATTCTAAATTAATTTAAGAAAGAAAAATTTCCTTTGAACCGGTGACTTTTGGAACTGAGGAGTTGAGATTCTTAAATGACGTAAAGTAAGAGCATCGAGTAGGTTGAATAAGTTTATTTACATAGAAAATTTAAAAATCACTTCTTTTTACACCAATAACATTCTTTTTTCATAGGAGGAGGTCCATCAAAACAAATTTTTCCTTTATTGTAGTGTTGGAAGCATAATTTATATTTTTCCAGCCTATGACGAGCATCAAATCTTGGGAATTTACTCAATATAAGATGAATGTCGCGTGGATGATATATTTTTTAAAAAATTAAATGGTATATTTTCTAGGTCTTCCATATTTATACTCCTCAAAGCATTTTTATGATAGGCGCGAATAACCGACCCTACTTTTTGTTAAATCATATCTTTAGTAGAATCCATATCTGAAAAAAATTAAATTCAAACCAATATTTTTTAATTTTATAACTCTATAGTAACATTAAATGTATAAATTATGTCCATCACCTCTAAGGTCTGAACGCTTTTATTCGTATCCTAGAAGATCTGAATGTATGTCTAATATGAATTTACTGAGAAACTTACACCATTCTGAGAAACTTACCTCAAGGATGTGATTTAGCAGGACGTAAACGATTCAAACCACTACAATTCAAAATACGTCTATCTTCTACAGAGTCTCAGACCTAAATGTTTGTCACTCAACTTAAAACTCAAAAATATCGCCGTTCATGTTCATCCAAGAGGGCCCCCCCATACTTAATTTTTTAAACTCGAGGTGGCACTTATCCAATATGGGCGCCTAAGATACGTAATCATTTTGTTTCTATTTCAACCTGACGGTAGCGCCTATCCAATATGGCCGCCTAAGATACGTAATCATTTTGTTCCGATTTCAACCTGACGGTAGCGCCTATCCAATATGGCCGCCTAAGATACGTATTCATTTAGTTCCGTTTTTAACCTGACGGTGGCGCTATTCCATGATGACCACCGTAATTCAAATTTTCATCTAAAGCTGGCGCTGCAAACAAATGACGATAGAGGCCCCCCCCCCCCCGCCCACCACTTCTAGGACGGAGCCATAATGTCTGGACACCCCATCCTACTAACACCACACCTATCAATCATCACACCTATTCCACCCCCCTTCCCCCCTTTTGGTCTAGAACAGGTCACCCCTAATTAACACCAACCTCCTCCTCCATATTCCTAACAATACCACTTACCCCTCCCCATTTTGGTCCAGGTTATCCCTAATTGGAAATGCCTACGGGTAATACACACAAAATCCAAAATGGCCGCCATAAAGTTCAGAATATTATTTCCATAGATATTTACCCCACAAACTCCAGGTCGGCGCCATAATGTCTAGGCACCCCATCCCACTAACCTCACACCTGTCAATCACTCACCCCACCCCCTCACCCTCATTAGCAAGATAACATCCCCCTCCCACCCTCATTAACAAGATAATCACTAATTAACATAACCTCCTACTTTGCGTTAATGATCTTATCTTACTAATTGGCCCCTCACTGTCGTCTGAAGTGGGTACCCAACTTCTCTGGCCTACTCTCTAATCTAAAAAAGCTCTACAATGCTCGTAGATTTTACCACCTACCTTCTGGGCTGCCACGGCAGTATAGTGAACTCCCGATCGGGTCAGGGGTACCCTACACGATTCGAGAACCGGCCCGAGTTCCACGAAATCAACTCCCATGCTCTCGCAAAACTTTCAGAGTCTTAGATTCAAGCCGATCACTCGGCTCCAAACCGTTGACCCTCGGTCGGTCCGCAGGACCATGCTGCATACGGTCAGGGGCATGTCGATACCCATGACCCGTCGGAGTCGGTGAACCTCAGAGCAGAGATCCCCGAAGGAATCCAATATCTCCTCAGAACCCCGATCCCCTGCATCATTGATTCCTACATTCGCCACTATCCGCAGCTTGGAGCATCCCGTGCCACTTGCCGTCGCCCGAACCGCCTTCGTCACCTGTGGCACTGTTCCGCCTGGAATACACCAGGAGAACCCCCGCTCATCCCCCTCCCGGCGTCCCCTTTCCCTCAACGGTGCCACTAAACGCCGGACGTTCGAGCTCCCCCCAACCCCCCCCTCCCAACCCGACCTCTCCTTATGCGGCATCCCTCGAGTCGGGGGGAGCAGATGCGGCCACAGAATTCGTCGTACCATCCCCGATAGTGCTTCGAATTTTTGACGGGGATAGAGTCAGCTTCCGCCTTCCCGTCTCCCCGCCATGGCCGCCCCACTCTCCCGCGACCTTTGGTAGCCACCTTCCACCCGTCGGGCTCGGAAGATGAATCCACCCTTTCCGGGTTAGTGTCGACTACGGCTCTCTCTTCGACGACTCAGCCTGCCTTCGCTCCAGAACTAGCTCGAGGTACCACCTTGGTACGGCAAGGCGACTCGGAGGACTCCGCATCTTCACCCCCCTTCGGAGCAGCATCCAACTCCCTAACCTAAGAGAGGAGCTTCGCCACAATCCTCTCGAGTTCTTTGATGCGTGCTTGGAGCAGCTCACATTCAACAGAGCTTTTGAAAAGAGCAACAGAAAACCTATTGGAAGCCAAACCTAACTAAGTTAATTAAAATTACTTAATATGCGTACTTGAGGTTTTTCAACGTGCACGCTATAAGTCAAGGTCAACTAGGCTAAAAGGAAGTGAAAGAAGAGTGCTGAAACTACACAAATAGTAAACCTTTGCTTTGAAGTAACACTAAAATTTACATTTACGAGAAGAAAATGATATTATATAGTAAGATTAACCAAAATAACTTTTTCTAAAAGTAGTCGTTAGTAAAGGTTAAGCACATACACACTAACGAACGTGGTATTATACAGTATAAAGAAAAGACGATTTATAAAATTAAGAAGAAAATGAAACAAGAAAAAATATTTTTACATCACGAAAGGTAGTAAACAGGAGTATACTAGATTGGCGGCGAAGGTTGTAAATAAATTATAATAATAATAAAATTTGCCTTCAATAAGCTTAGTTATTTAAAAATTTGCTTTCGATATGAAAATATCGATTTCAATTTGGCAATGAGAGATATAATAAGGAAGTAGACTAAAAATAAAGTAAAATACATTAAAAATAAACTAAAATAAACAAAATAGGAAGAACTTAGAGCTAAGGAGGCTGCAATATTGGGATAATCACTGCTAAGGATGCAAACTTAAATGATAAGGGTAGACTAAGGAAGTTTACGTTAAGTTTGTAATTAAAATGAAGTAATAATAATCTAAGAACACAATAATATTAGAATAATACAATAACTATAAATAACTAAATGTTGTACTTATCGCTACAGCTACTCTTAAAAACTAATGGTGAGCTAATGGCAGCTATACTACGGGATACAGCATTTAGGAGCGAAGCAGCGCGAGCAAAAGGGAAAGCACGTCTGCTCTCGTCGGAGTCCAGCCACTAACATGGTATGTAAGTACATGCGTATTATATGTGAAACAGTTCTATATAAAAAAATTTATTTCAAGGCAGGGGCCTGCGAGATTTAAACGTATTCAATGCGGGATTAAAGGAATCGAAAATTCTAAACCCAAATCTTTTTCAGTTCGCATAAAAGGTCCAAGTGAAAGGTGAGATTTCCTCACCACCCTCGACCATCCTCAGGTTGCTCCCTCCATTTCTGACGTGAAGGTCACACTTTTGACTATCGCAAGATAATATCTACTGTCCTCTTCCTCTAGCCGAAAGGATATAATCCTACCGATTCAAAATTTTATGAAGTCGGTGTGTTTCTTTCGAAAATATTCTTTTCTCGATTCTCCCAGAATGAGCGGAAAAACTCTAGGCAATCACTCCACAAACGTCCATTCCTTCTCAAAATGAATTGTTCACATCATTAGCCAGTCTTTCCTTATTATATAGTAACAGAAGACATCGCTAAACTTCTCTCAGACAAATCCCTATATCTGTTATCCTTATTTACAGGTTAGTACTGAAGAATTTATGTTTATATTGGAAGGTTTCTGTTTCACGAAAGACGAAGTAGAATCAGAAATAAAATTTGTGTTTAAAAGAAATATTAACGATGAGTAATTTTGCTGAATATTACGCCACACAACTTTTGCATGACCACAATGGCACATGGGTATTGTATGTAAAGCAGTTGTATATAAATAAATTTATTTCAAGGCAGGAGCCTGCGAGACTTAAATGTATTAAATGCCGGATTAAAGGACTCGAAAATTCTAAACCCAAATCTTTTTCAGTTCGTATAATAGTCCCAAGGGGAAGGTGAGATTCTAGGAAATCGGTGAATGTCGTGAGGGAGAAAGAAATTGCTGTCCCATTAGCGATCCCCCCCTAGTGAGCCTCCCGAGGTGTGTTTCCTTCGAAAATATTGTGTTCTAGATTCCATAAAAGGGTTTTTCTGATACTTGGTCCCTGAATGAGTGGAAAACTCGAGGCAATCGCTCCATGAACGTCCATACCTTTTCAAAATGAAATGTTTGCATCATTAGACAGTCTTTCCTTACTAGTTACAGAAGGTATCGCTAAAATTTTCTCGGACATATCCCTATGTCTGTTATCCTTTGTTACAGATTAGTACTTTCTTATATACATTACAAATATGAATAATTTAAATTTGTAATGTACAGTTTCTATTTCGTGAAAGACGAAGAAGAAAAAGAAATTAATACAATTCTAATTTTTGTTAAAATTTTGCCGGTAGGAGCGGATAACGAACACCTATTCCCATTAGAAGAAACAAACCATTTACCCTGAAAGTAGTATCTAATATATGTATATACTTTAAATTAATTTCAAGCGGACATTGGATTTAGCGATAATTAAGGACGAAGTGAATTATTGCTGTGGATTTAATGCAACGACTGGCTGACGTAGGGAATAAAGTTTTCGTTGAAATTACAGAAATGCTTTTACAGCAAAATGTCGCTAATAATTGTATGAATGAATCCTTGCATTGAAAACTCTTTTAACAAACATTTTGAAGTACCAAGAGCATTACGCCTAGGGTGACCAGATTAAAAATTTGGTTTTGGGGTATCATAGGTAGATTTTGGGGTATTCATGGTTAGGTTTTGGGGTATTCATTATTGGGCTTGGGGATAATCGCACTATCAAATATAAAGAACGAACAATTATAATAAGAATATTTTATTTTTTATATTTGTAGATTTTCACAATGTACAAGTGCATGGAACACAGATTTAGTCAGATTTTGGCACAATTAGTCAAATTTATAGCAAGTCTTTAAACAAAATTTAAATATTTTATTTTATGACAGCTATGAACACTAACGTAAACTTTTACAAATATTATCATGATATGGTTTGCATAATTATTTTCAATATAAATTCAGTAAACCTGATTTATTTTATCAAAATAGAAGTATTTATCTAACAATATTTTTCATTCGAGCGAATTTCTTTTAGCAATTTTTCATTTTTTAATACTACTGCATAAAATTCTTTGCATGACATATTGTAATTGGTTTTCACCAGTAATTCTCCCTCAACAGTTTTTAGGTCTAATCTGTTCCTATTATTTTCCAAGAGTTGAACATTAAGCTAAATACTCGCTCACTCACTGCATTTGAGTGAGGCAAAGCAAAAACAAAATTAATAATTTTTTCTATATTAGGTACATCATATGCATTTAAAAATTTTATCCAAATATCTGTGATATGTTTGAGTTCTTTTGTGTTAGTATTTTTATGGAACGATTTTAACAGGACGTACTCTTCATATAGCAAATCAATATTAATATTGGAAATTTTAAATAAATCTATAACTATTAAGAAAAGATCAAAATGTGCCACTTCATGTAATTTGAATATATTAAGATACTTATACTTATTATTTTTAAAACTTAATCTTTTTTCAATGTACCGAATTAAAGTTTTCAGAAAATCGTCTGCTCTTTTCTTAAACAAATTTATCTCTACTGGGTTGCGACAAGATTTCAATTTTTGTATAGCAACGAATCCATAAAAATGACCATTTAATTTAGAAAGTAGAGTTTCTTAGATTGAACATTAAGTTAAATAGTTCTAGATTGAACATTAAGTTAAATAGTTCTATTATAATTGGACCATCCTACTCTAGATTACAAATTGCGCTTTGGACACAGGTTGCTGCATTTGAAAAGAAAGAAAGGTTGGCTTCAGCTAATTCGTTCGAAAAAAAATCTTGCAAAATAGGTAGATATCATTCCAAAGATAGAAAATTGTTTTTCACTATCTCAAAATTTTTGTTTTGCCTATCTACTGCTGGAAGGAGCGACAACCATCTTGTAGGAACGTGACGAATTAGATCTGAATATTCTAGATCGCGAAATTTGTAATGTTCTTTTAAATTTTCTAACCTTTTACTATGTGAACTAAATTAATTATATGTTTTTAAATTATATATTCTATATCAACTTCTAAACAGCTTGTAGCTTTTCTTGTTGCATTGTGTAAGACATGGCAAAGACACCCCGAATCTATTATATCCTTATTAAATTTCTTAAATTCTGTAAATGCACTCTCATTAATGCCAAAATTTACATTAGCATTATCACCGCAAAAACTAACAACATTCTCGGGATTTAAATTCAGCCCCTTTAACTTCTGAAGTAAGCAAAGTGAAATATCCTTTGAAGTTTCTGACTGGCTGTTAAAGAAACTCAAAAGTTTTGTTTTAACTCCTCCACTAGATTTAGAAAAATATCTACACATTAAGGGAAACATTTTAATGTTCCCTTTATTTGACGAATCTGTTGCAATTGAAAATGTATGGTTTTCTTTTAAATTCTCGACAACTTTAGATACGCAGTCTTTTGCTAAAACATTTGTTATTATTTTAGATTTTTAGATTTTGTTTGCGCGCATGTGAATTGAGAAGCGATTTTTGAATCACTAAATAATGTTTTGAATAATGAACTCATGCAATCCGATGATCGATAGCTATGCGCATGTTTCACTGTGTGATAGGCAAACGTGGCTTATTCGGCAACAATCTTTTGTTCTTCAGTCGAAACTAATGACGTCGTCGAGGAAATGGAAAATAAATTTAAAGTTTGATTATTTATAGCTAATGCTTTCCCTTTTTTAGCTTATTACTTAACAAATGCTTTTTAAGGTCATAAACACTTCCATTTACTATGAAAAAATCACAATTGCACCATACACATTACGCTTTACCAGCAGTTCTTCCTTTAATCACCCAGGCGTAAGTTCCCTGCCACTCCTCATTGAAATAATTCTGATGTTTTCTCTTCTTTTTCTTCTCTTGATTTAACCTCTGTATTTTTTCTTCTTCGGTATCTGATGACAATGAAGAGGACATTCTGTGAAAACAAGGGTTAATGTAATATTTATAGAATTTATTATATTAATAAATAACCGAAAAAATAGTATTATTAAAATTAGTACAACAATAATTGGCTTCAAACATTACCTGTATCAAAATGATCATAATAAAATCCGATACAATCCAGTTATATAAATAAACAGTTTCCGAAGCACATGCCAGGAACTCTCAGCTTCACACTTCGCTGCAAAAATCACACCGGCAAGCTTCAGTTGTTTCGTTATCATCCACTCGTTATTTCTTGTTATTGTTCATTTGCTTTGTAGTTATTGCTTATTGTTTTTTTTTGTAAGAGTTGATTGCTGTTTTGATTGCACGTTTTTCGTTGCTTATTATCGTTGCTCTGATTGCTCTTTTGTTATCGTGCATTTGTTATTCACTGTTACTCTTTGTTTCATTTTTCTTTGTTATTTTGTACTGTTAGCCGTGATTTTTTATCTTATTATCATGGAGACCGTTCCATCGACTTCCAAGTTAGGGAATAAAAAAGTTATCCATAGTTAAGTAATACATGAAAGGGTGAAACGAAAGTATGGCTGGATTCAAGAGTGATTGAATATTCAATTACCGTTACCAAAACCGAACTGTATGAAGAAATAAAGAAATTTATGCCGACTAAATGATTTTTAGTGGACAAATTGCTTACCGAACATTGACACACTGGAGATAAAGAAAGAACTTTGTCACTTACACAAATTTATTTGGCACGACCGGTTTCCCTACGACGGTGATAAAATATAAAAATCGTTCCATACATATAGGGAAAAATAAGGGGGGGGAGAGGGAGACAGGGCGGGTTACAAAGAAATCGAATGAAAGGTAATTTAATAAACGGTTAGGAAAAGGGTTTGAAAAAGAGGGCGAAAGCAACATAATAGCAAAATATTACAAAGTGTTACAAAAACTTGGTAAAAGGGTCAAAGACAACAATGTTGATACAAAGTATTCACAAAATATTCGGTAAGCTAAATAGAGGAGTATGATTGTGGAAAAGGTTTAAGAGAAGCGAGTCTTCTCAAATAATTATATCTAGCTGTTCAAGAACATCCAATTTGCGGCCTTTAAATTCAAAATATACTAATTTAGTGTTGAAGGAACTATGATGATTGAGGTTTGAATGATGTTTAGCAAATGAGAATTCAAATTATTTAAACGGAAGTATCACTTATGCTCCTTAATCCTGTCAAACTCCTCCCCGTTTGGCCGATGTACACCGCTCCGCAATCATCACAAGCAAGTTTATATACACCACTTCTTAATAAAGGTAAAATACTCCTTTAGCTAAAGGATTATTTTACCTTTATTAATCTTAGCCAAAGTTATTGAGCTACTATCAATTACCACTTCTTAATGACAAATGTATCGGATCTTTAGCATTAAGAAATATTGAAAAAAGTAACTGGGGAGTAGAAAGCAGGTTTAAGTTTAGGAAAAACGTTGCATAATTTATAAGAAATGTATCCTAAAAATGGGTGTCTGCGCCAACTAAGAGGTTTGGAGGTGAGATTAGGCGGAAAAGAAACGATTTTTGGGAAGCAATGAGTAAACTTTTTTAGAGATAATTTTATCGATTAAACCAGTTTTGTGGCCATTATTAATAGCGATCTGTTTAATGGTGTTTTGATACTTCGTCCTGTTGCTTTTCCTGATAACGTAGCTAAAATGGAGAATATGGAATTTAAGAAGGGTAGTAAGTATTGTCTGGTACCTCAGTACTTAAATACAACGATTAAAACCCCGAGAAAATTGTTCTTGACGCTACCGAGCTCCTTGGGAAGAAATAATAAGCGGAGAATATTGTGCAAGCACCAACTACTAGTGTAACATGCATATAACAGGAGGATACTAATGTTTAGGACCTTCCAGTTGAGCTGGAGATTCGAAATTTTTTTGTTAGTTAGGATTTTGTGCAAATCTGACCAAAAAAACGGAAATCTTGAAAAAGTGCAATAATGCGCCCGCTAAAAATTCGCAATTGTTTAAACAAATTTTCAGGGTTTATGTAGTTTCAAATGTGCTACGTTGTTGAAATTTTTTTATAAGTATAATTCTTAAAAAACGAAATAAGGATTATACAAATTTTGATATTTAAATTTGTTTGGCAGTTAAAGATTCTTAAAGTTTAAACAAATAGATAACTGTTTAGGTACTATGGGGTGATTAAGGAAACTGAAATTTTTAAATTATTTACAGAGTAGTGAATTCGCACTAATAAACATTTCAATTGTACCATATATGAATTGCGGCGGCCGTTAAAAATTATTAAATTTAAACAATTAGAAAAATATTATTTTACTTCTGGAAGTGCTACAATTTTAAAATTTGGCAAAAATGTGTGGCATTAGTACCTCATAATGAACATAGTATAAAATTGTTCAAATTGCAACATTTGGGGATTGTTTTTAACTATTATTTTTACATGTGGGAAAAAACGAAAATCGCTGCGGAGGTAACATTTTTAGAATTATAATACTATTTGTAATGACGAAATGTCTGTCTGAAAAATGAATGTTTTTCAAGATGAGATGAAATGCTTGCAGTATGCAAGCACCAACTACTAGTATCATATATATAAAGAACGAGTATCAGGAAATCTTTTAAACTCTTATAACAGTTTCCTATTATATAGAAGATTTAAATTTGGCAAGAATGTTAATTCAGAGATACAAATGGAATGACGAAAACAAAATCACGGTTAAAGACCTGGGCTCGGCTCCAGATGATAATTTCTGTATCCTATTAGATAACACGTAAAAAACAATTTTTCGCCGTACAGTATTTTCTATTTATGTAAATTTAAATTAGAAATGATAGACATACGATCTTTGGACAAGAACTGTATACACTGTGTACACTTAGTTTCTTATTCTTAATATCTTTCGCCTTTGGGTCAAAGTCGCTCGAATTAAACGTTTAAAATCCTGATTTCGGCTAAATTTTGCGTTTTTAACAAGAAGTCGCCTTGCCAACCGGTGCCATTGTTGACCTTGAGATCCTATTAATCTAATGAATATGAGCCTGTTTACTATCATATACTACAGACTGTCGAATGTAGCGCCGCCCTTAAAGAGCGGGATATTCCGGAACTATTTATAATGAAATATAAATTTATTTTTAACAAACTATCCGAGTAGATAGGAGATTGAAATTTGGTAGAATTGTTTGAATCTTATAATGAAAGATGTTTAACAAAACATATCCTCAAGAAACACTAGCGTTCGACCCCAAATTAAAAAACAACGAATATTAATTGCATTTTCTTTCGGTTTTGTTTACTATGAAGACGAAACTAATTTGATAAGAATGTATTAGTACCTACTTAAATTACATAATAGGTCCCTTTATTGCATATTTTTCTTGGTTAGCCAAATTTAGTTTAGTGTACATAGCTACGCTTTCACTCATTATTATCTTTGACAGATAACGAATACCAGTTGCAATTTCGACAAGTTGTTTTTATTATCAGCGTAATTTAATTTTAGTTAAAGTTTTGTTAATAAAATTTTAATTAAAGTTTAAGGCAACAATATCCCATTAATTAATCAAATGGAAGCAAGAATAAGATATGATAGAGAATTAATGAGAAGGAGATCAGAGCAAAACACAAGACGATAAAGAAAGAGCAAGAAGATCAAAACGGACAGATGAACAATGACAAAGAGCGAGAGAGAGCATAAACGAAATCAGGTACCAAAGAAGAAATGAAGAACCTGAAGAAGGGGGAAATATTAGAAGAAGCCAAAACAAAATCGATGCAGCCAACAGAAGAAGACGAAGAAAGAACGTAAATTTAAACTCAGCAAGAGGAAATGGATTGGCTATTCGACGAGATGATTCATGTTTAGGAAAATTGGATAAAGAATGTCGATATTGTAGAGCGTTATTTAAACTGTAAAAAGCATATCAAATGCTGTAATCAAGGTACGAGAATGACACTTCCACTTCAAATGCTTCACAGAGGCTCTCGCATAATTTTTGTGTATTAAATTCCGTACCGGGACTTGGAAGTCCGGAGGTGGTGGTGAGATCGAACTTAAACCAACTGGCTTAAAATGCTCTAGTAAGGTTAAAACTCAGGAACTTCAAATAATGAATGACGAAGTTAAGTCTCAGGACAAGTAGTGAATGCATCGATAGAAAAACATTTAGATTAGAGATTTTTATTTCTCTTACGGACAGTGAAGTATAATTATCTTTGATTGATATATTATCACTAATTCTGCTGTCAAATCATCGACATGGGAATCGCTTCTCAAGTCATTTATTATGGTCTGCGAGAATAATAGCTCAATAGGAATTCGATGCTATCATAAACGTAACGTATATTTATTATATCGATCGCTCGAGAGGTTGGGAATGCAAACATGCAATGTTGCGTCCCTCAAATTCACTTTTGACATTCTCCTCTCCAATTTTTATGAATAACACAAAAGATTTCATTCAACTCTGGAATAAATAGAAAGTCATCAATTCGTTTTTAGGCTTATCGAGTTTTCTCAAGTGTATTGCTAACATCAGAGAAGCATGGAAAACACCGACTTTATACGCGGATATTCCGTCAAAGTTGACGCTCGCTGCGTCTCCCCGATGGAGAAGGGCGATGAAGACGTTTACTGTAGCCTCAAACCCCTCCTCGCGTTCAGCAGGATCTTAGGCCTCGCGCCGTTTCCCATAGAAAGACATCATGGCGTCAACGGTATGTCATCGAACTTCGTCACAATTTACAGTATCTCGATACACATAATGGGGTTATCATTAGGATTAGTGACCGTATTCGGATCGTTGCTACATAAAAGTACGGGTCCGGACTGGAGTCCGATGGACGCTTTGGTGGAAAAGATTTGGGCCTCCGTTGTCCACCTTACAGTTTTCGCCAGCGCATTCACCTTCCTTACAAAGAGATCTGACATGCACGGAGCTTACTTGGAATTCGTCAAGTTGGACGATGCTATGAAGAGTTTTGGAACCGATGGCAACGCCGCCAGAACCAGGAAGATCGTTGAAAAGGAGCTGTGCTTGGTTGGGATATGGGCGATCGGTTATGTCACATTTTCCAACCCTTGGCGTGTCGATTACATTCCGGATGGAGGAAGCTTGCAGTTCTACGTTTTAGCCTATATTGCTATGGTGGTCTCCTCTATACAGCTACAGCAACACAACCTGGCGCGATACCTCAAATTGAAAATGTCCTGCTTGAAGATCGCGATGATTCTCTGTTTAGAATCAAACCATAGCGACGGACAGACTCGTTGGATTGGAGCGAGGCTGGATGGTCTCACTCATCGGCATCGGCGATACCGTCTCGCAAAAAGATTTAAGTATTTGAGATCTATTCATATCTTGCTGTTTCACCTCAGTCAGAAATTGAACAGAATATTCGGTTCTTTAATGATATATCTAGTGTTGCATTCGGCCATGGAAGTCATCGTGCTGTTATATTTCACTGTGGATATTTTTATTTACAAAACATTCATATACCAGTACGCTCCTAGGTTTATCTCAGTTTATTGGTGGAACTCACTCACGGTTACTTTGCTTCTTCTCGTCGTGGTTTCCTGCCGCTCTGCGTCCGAGGAGGTGAATATGGGACTTGTTTCTTTTTTAGCACATTAAATTTTGTAATTCTTAGAATTAAGGTATTAGGATACCATCGAAAGTTTTTTTAGAATAACTGCGAAAAATCTCAGCATTTTATTAGTCTTTTAATCGAGATAAAAAGATCGATTATGTTTGAATTTCATTGCTCATATTTTTTATTTTACGCAGAGAAATATCGAGTTTGAGGTGTTGCACATCAATTTCCTTTAATTAAAATGTATAAATCACAAAGAATTTAGACGATACATGTCTGTTTACTTTATTTATGGTTTTCATATTTACCTTTTTACTATATGTAATCATTCATATTACTTAAAATTATAGTCAAACATAATTTACTCAGAATAACGTTTCCCCCCTTTGGGATTTTTTCTAGAAACATGGTATTTGATTCCGCTTACGACTTGCGGCAAATAAACACAGCAGATTTAGAGGTATTGCTATTTATAATAGCAAAGCGGAAATTTTGCTTGCAAGCTTTTTCAACATAATAGAACTTATGCCCAACTCCCGTTCTCCACTACGTCAGACGGTTTGTATCAATTTTAGCTCGTTTCATTTCATGGACGAGCTCATGTTTTCACTTTGTCTTTAATAATAGAAGGAAATATCTGATGTGGCCACCACATGAATTTCTTCATACCTGTAATATTTCTAAAAGTTCCGAATAGTTTTAATGATAATAAATATTTTAAGGAATTGCGATAAAAAATCAGACTTAATAGAACAGAAATAAACCTAAACCGTAGCCTTCTGATATTGGATATAGCCACGAAGCTCCAACAATTAAGAAAATAAAAAGGAACGTTACCAAGATGTAACTAAGCGTAAAGTGTGTACAAAAGTTGCCTCCAGGTTGTGTGGTGGTGACTGCTAAAAATATATTTCCTATCACACACACACACACACATCATGCGTGTATACATGCGAAGCAGAGCCGTTCTTTACGATTTATGCAATCATGTTAAAAAGATAAATATTAGTGACAGAATAATGTCTACGAACTGAAATGCTAATAGTGATGCCAAAGAAATGTCGAATTTTTTATTCACCGACTAATTTGTTTATCAATTGTAATTAATAAAAGGTTCTTCTTGGTTATAGGGGGGCCAGTGTGTTCAGACTACTTTTTTATATTTATTCGGTTACTAATAGTTTGTTGATATTTATGTGGTCTATGGTAGAACGGGGGCTTTGGGGCGGAGCCCCCATATTGATAATCTACAAAATTAGAACGGGGATTTGGGGGCGCAGCCTCCATATTGAAAATCTACAAAATAAGAACGGGGGTTCGGGGGCGGAGCCACATATTGATAATCTTAATACCATATCAATATTGACCGCATTTAAAAATGTGGTGGTGCTGTGGGTTGGGTTATTCATTATTTTTGTAGTTCTCAATTTGTCCACTTGGAAGTGCTACTGTCTGGATCCTTGATCTGAAATAAACTGGCACCCCTATAACCAAGAAGTACCTAATAAAATAATAGACAATTATTTAAAACTTAGCTCACTCGAATAGTAGTACTATAATATTTATGTTCACCTTCATTCTTTCCTCGTAAATTACCCATTTCTTTTTACTTACAAACGCTGTGTAAATGTCACGAAAATAGATATATGTATTTACGTTCATTTCTTCGTCGTAGATCTTCCATTTCCCTTCATTTTCCTATTGTTGCCTGCGCACGAAAGAAAATTAAATTAATCAATTGTTTACACCAGATATTGTTTACTTCATTTATTAAGAAGGTTGTTTTCGTTAACAACAATTAAAAACACGAAAATCTTTCCAAGTTTAAAATAAATTACGACTTTCTTGTTTGATTTTCTTTGAAATCGGCTACTCCTTTGATAAAAATGTACTGAACATAACACTATTTTACTAGTTCTAGGAAGTCATTTAAAAACTTTTCTTATAAGTGATATTGTACGAGATATAAAGAAAAGTTAATTTTTTGTCACCAGTAAAGTGGCGCTCCCGTTTAAGTCACCTGAACTATTTATATCGTTTTCTTAGTTTCTTTGTCTCTGTCCTAAATAGCAAATTTCATCTACTTCCGTCCAGTAGTTTCTGAGATGAAACATGCGGACCGACGGACGGACACGATCTGACCATAAGGCTTTTTTTTACTTTTGTATGGAACGTCTAATAACGGGGGAATCGTTCCCATGTTCCGCCTTAATTGCTAACACTCATTGCACCTTTGGTGTGCTTATGATTAAGTGTTTCCATACAAGTTATATAATTTGTAGTCCATTATTACATTACACTCTGACTACTAAACGGCCATCACGTATGTTTGAAAATGTCATTTTTCCAGTTTTTAACTTCGTGAATGATAATTGGACTAGTGTGATAAAATAGGAAACAATTTACTTCACCTAAAATTATTACAATTATCTACTCGCTCTATTTATGGTCTCCTTTGTCTCACATTTATATGGAGCTAATATTATCTGATGTGTGTGTGGTATCAATGGCAATTGGATGTGATGAAATTAATATCTGTTACCGGATTTCAGCGGAGAAACCCTTTGAATTTGATGTCCTCAATGTAGTTCAAGGATCCCGAGTATTCCTTGAGTGTGGATTTTTTTTTGAAATATAAGATTAAATGTATAGTACTTATAGAATAATGAAGTTATTGTCAAAAACAAAAAGTGAATACATCAGATGATACATGTTTTCAGTACGCATGTGCAGCTGTTCTTATCCTTTTGCATCTTGAATTCCACCAGCAATATTGTCAACAAAAACCCGGGTACCACCATGACCAAAAAAATGGATTTTCACGTCAAATGCATTTTATTATTACATTAATCATTAATGGGAATTCTAAGGATGCGAAGTTCTGCAATAATTAAAGTAATTATAAAAATTATTTTTGAAGCTTCACGTGTAACCTATGCGACCTTCGCATCACACGGGTTGAGAAACATTGCCTTAAGAAGTAATGAAGGGTTCTCTTTGATAGAGATATATTCCTCTTAGTACTGCAGATGAAGCATGTCATTAATTAACGTTTATATAAACGGTAGTTCAGCGGGAATACGAGAGATATACCGCAAAACGTACCGCTTATCGATTTCAATCGATTGCTCGAGACTTCGGGAATATAAATATGCAACGATGCGTTCCCCGAAGTTTGCTTTTGCCATTATCTCCTCATATAATTATCAATAACCCATAAGCTTTCATTCAACGCTGGAATAAATAATGGATCATTATTCGTATTTAGTCGTAGGTGTTCTCAAGTGCACCACTAACATCAAAGGAGGGGGTCAACGTTACACTCTGTTATTCCGTCAAAGTCGACGCTTCATGCCTATCAATGATGAGGGAGGTTGAAGAAGACGTTTACTGGAGCCTCAAACCCCTCCTCGCGTTCAGCAGGATTTTGGGCCTCGCGCCGTTCCCCATAGAAAGACAACATAGCGTCGACGGGAGGTCATCGAACTTTGCCACTATTTACAGCATCTCTGTGCACATAGTGGGGTTATCATTCACACTGGTGACTATATACAGGTCATTGATATATATGAATATGTGTCTGGTCTGGACTTCCGTATATTCGTCGAATGCTGCGACAGTTAACCGTAATGATTTTAAGTTTTTTGCTATGACTACGTAACGATTCCTCGCGCTCTGCTAGGATATTATTATTGATATTATTATTAATATTATAATTATTATGATTTTTTTCTGCCTTCTTGTCCTTCCTACTATGTCGACTATTTCTACGCTTAGAAAGTATTCTACTGTTACTTAACGTCGGGTTTATAGCGCTATTTAGGTCGCACGCATTATATACGGAACTGTTGCATGGAATTCGTTTGTCCCCATACCTTCGATAATTCTCCTACCGCACGGATATCTTACATTTTCCTCTATTTTGCTCTCAATTAAACCCGTACCTGTAAGCTGCCTACATCCTAACCTACCATCTGATCTACTATTGACGTGCATATCAACGCTTGCTGAAAAATTACAATTGCTTAAATCTAACCTAAAAAAACCCTAGAATGCTCAATCACCCTACGCGCTACCGCCTCCGCAGCCTCGGCCGAGTAGTGCATACCAGAACCGTTTAGGGATGCCCTACATGAGTCCAGGACCGGCATCAGGTCATTAGTACCAACATGGGTCACCACCCGCAGCGAGGAGCAACCCGTGCCCGATACCGACGCCCTGAACTCCTTCGTCACCTGAGGCACCAGACCTCCTGGTATACACCTGGAGAACACCAGCTCGTGAACTCCCTCCCGGCGGGCCCGTGACAGTAAAGGCGCTACCACACGCCGGACGTTGGAGCTCTCTATCACTAACAGCCCCCTCTTTCCCCCCGAGCTCTTCTTGGGCCCGGCCTCCACCGAGGAGACGGGAGCGGGCACGGGCGTAACGACAGTGTAGTCGTCCTCCGACAACACCGCAAACCGATTACTAACAGGAAGAGGGGCTACCGAGGCGTTCCCAACTCCCTGTCTCCGCAACACCACCCCACGACCCCCCCCCCCCCCCGAGTGGACACCACTCATCGGTGTTCCGGACCGAAGGACCCTCGACCCGCAAAGAGGAGCCAGGTGTCTCCCCGATCGCTCTGCCGGCTTCCGCACCCAGGCGAACCCGAGCAGCCATTTTGGCGCGGTTTGCTCTCAGGGAAGAACCCGCACCCCTCCCACGCGCTAAGGCGTCCTCCGATCTTTCCACTCTCTGAAGGAGGTCCGCAACCACCCTCTCCAGTTCCGTGATTCGAGACCTCATGGCCTCGCAACAAGCGTCGCGCAAGAAGGAGTAAACAGGAATCCTCGGAGCAGCCATCCTATCCTCTTAACTAATCTGTACTATCTATATTAATATACTAGAACTAACGTAAATAGGCGGTTGGTTGTTTCAAGGTTAAATTAGGGTCGAGCTCAGGTAAAAAGTGAAAGGGAAAGTGTTTCACTACACCAACAACGTTAGTAAATAAGCAAGAAAGGTTAGCACAAGAGAAATGTAGATTTAGAATCCAAAGAAATGCTAAGGTAAAAGGAAATAATTAAGAACGAGTAAGGTAATACGCTACTATAAATAAAATTACAAATATTACGGATTTAGTGGCTGAGAGACGCAATTAACTACTATGATACGGCAAGAGAAGGATGAGTAAGGTTTTCGCTCAAAGATGAGTTAAACTACAATTACAACAAAACAATCAACGTTAGAAGATGAAAAATAAATAAATAGGAATAAATAAGAAAAATACTAGTTCTACTTAACACAACAATATGGCTACAGCTAAACTTCAGCTACTTCTACTACTACAGATGTCGCTCGCAGGCAGTTCAGCGCTCGCAGGAGGAAGTGAAGGGCACGTCCGTCCTCTTCGAGGGGCAGGTGAAGACGAAGCGGCTTTGCGCGTGTATAGAGGTGTATTATCCCTTCTTAATAGAAGGCCGGGAACCACATTTACAGTCGTTACGACTTTCTGTGGTGGTCACAGTTCTTCATCCGGCTATGTCCCTCCTTGGGAGAAGCTGTCCTTCAGCTTCGATGCTTAGCGGCTCCGTTTCGGAGGGGGTTGATCCTCTTCCAGTCCAGTAGAGGCGCGCGGGCGCTTAAAGGTATCCTATGGACGGGTGACTGTCTCTCCTAGCTCTTGTAGAAGTCTAGGTGCCTTGGTTTGTAGTACACGGTCGAAGTTCCGCGCTGAGTTCCGGATCCTCTCCTCCATGGGCGTGGTGTCCGTTAGGATGTGGAGGACTTCATTAGTGGTATTCCAGCCGAGTTGTAGTATCGAGCGAAGGACACTACGTTCTGACTTTGCAAGCCGCTCGAGTGATGTTTTGGTGAGGAAAACCGAACCACGCCGCAGAGGCATGCGTGAAAGCCGGGAATATGATCGCTCAGTAGATGTGGACTTTCTCACGACGAGATGTAAGGAGACTTCGAAATTGGGGATAGCCGGATTCGCAGCGTAATCGCCTTGTAAGCCATCTTCGTAGCGTGGGCACTGAATGACAGCCGTCGGTGCTTTGCGCGTACGTACAGAGTTCCTTCTTTTATAGCAAGAGACATTAGCCCAGAAGAGGACGCCACTAGCACGAGCCTAGAACCAATAACCGTTCGCGAGTGCAGTGCGCTCTCCCCGCAACTCAGTGAGAACTAGGGGGTTCCCGATCCGACAACCTCGCCACGAGCAGCCAGCTGGGAGAGACGGAGTGAGAGGGAGAACGAGAAAGGACTCAGAGACGGGCACACCTGTCCCGCGGCCTGCAGAAGATTACCCTGCGAGTCGAATTCTTTCCGTATTGTTTGTGATTGTGATTTATTTGGCATTTAACTTATGCACACATTCGAAATTATATGATAATTAAATTTTATATGAGTTGCTTTACTTTTAATCATTATAAATGATCAGGATCGTCCCCTTGGGAAGTTTGTTGATCCGCTCCTGGTGCTATCTAACATTTTCTTAGCAACGTAAAAATTACATATTATTATGCGTTCTTTGCAAGAAGTGCACGAAGTGAACGCATATAGGGGAGGTCGTTTCCATCCTTCTGTCCGCATGTAAAACTCGGGAACCACTGGATGTATTTTGGTGAAATTTGTGTTGGGAAGTTTTGTTAATTGGTCGACCGATTCCAATTTTGGTTAGAATCGGACAATAATTGCGATTACTTTACATGAAAACCTACATCTATTTTACAACGTACCTCGCTAGCTTCTCGTTCTCATCTGAGCGAAAAATATTGAGAACATTGTTAAATCTCAAAGAACGCATTTGGAAAGTTTGTGCATTCCGACATGGAATACACCTTTCCAATCTTGTTATTTTATTATTTACAATTACTATTTTGAAAATCAATTTCATAATATTTTAAAGTTATTTTTTCCAAATCGGGAGGCGTGCCACTGACAACAGCTTCGCGTGCCACTAGTGGCACGCGTGCCGCAGGTTGGTCACCCCTGCTCTAAATCATTAAGGCCAATGCTTTGACCCATTTCTACAATTTCCTTTGAGATTTGTTCAATCGGTTCCTCTAAGTCCTTGATATCATTCACACTCTAACCATAACCTCCACACCATTTATGTTGCTCGATTTGACCTTACTCCAAGCTGCTGAAATCTTGTCAATTGCCTTTTTAATGTTTTATTCCCTCCAGAATTCCATAAGTGATGTAACGCCTTCACTTTCTATTGCCCTTATTGACTCGGCAAAAGTCCTTGTAGTAGACCTTGAAGGCAGCAATCACTTCTTGATCCATGGGCTGTTCGATTCTGGTCATATTTGGTGGCAGAAATTAAACTTTCACGTTGTCTTTCTGGTCAGCTAGAGTGGTAGGGTAACCTATAGAATTATAAAAAATTAGCAACGCTTTATTGGCCAGATTGTTAGCAGCACAATAATTAGTTACTGCTGGGCAAAAATGATTGTTCAACCACTAGTTAACCACTGTTTGTGTTACTCAAGCTTTCTTGTTGGCCATCCAGTGAATTCGCAAATTTCAAATTTAAATTTCTTTCAAAGGCCTGGCAGATTTGGTATGATAAGCATAGGGGTCATTTTAAAGTCGCGCAAGCGTACCCTCCCACCTTGTAACGAACAGTAAAACATGTTATGAATTCCAAGCAACCATAATTCGATCTAATTAATTAAATATCCTCCAATAAATTATCATCGAGGCTCTCTATGTCATCTTTCAAGATATATTTTAGTCCAGAAAACGCCCACTCTTCACTTACTTGTGTTTCTGGTACACCCAAAACAACTGGAAATACAACAACTTCATTTATTATGTAAGAACCTAGAGTTAAATAGCATATTATATCTGTATCTCATTCTGTTTTATCCCCATTCTCACTTGAACTCCAATCCTTCTCCCTATTTATTCCGTCCACATCTCGGGGAGATTCCCCGAAGACGATTAGAAAACAAATAGTTGCTTTTTTAAATGTATACATATTAAGCAGGAAAATGTTGACAATAAAATCTAACTATACCGGTTACCAAGGACCTCAAATGATAAAATTATTAAAAACGTTACTCTCTGAAGATACGCGATTGAGAAATAAAATTCGATGATAAGAAAATGAATCTACAATCTTTTACATTTATGGTCATGCAAATATTGCACCAATATCTTATGTTAGATATATTAAAATAATTTATTTATTTCCATGCGGCCCCTAAACAGCCGTAATCGGCCTTTTACAAGGGGCTCATTAACATAATAACAAGGACTATCACAAACATCCATGCCCTAGGTGAAGAAAAACCCACCTAGGCGGGATTCGAACCCGCGACCTTCGGATTGGCAGGCGAGGACGTTAACGTTAACCAAAAAGTCTGCATGTCAGGGCATAGACTTTTTCTTTTTTCCATGGGAAATGGAGACGAAACCGAATTTATATCTCTGTACTAAATATCCTCTTGATATCAAACACACACACACACAAAGAGAATTAGGCTTACATATTCAGCGCGGAGTATCTAATGTGCGTTATTTAGTCGGCGAAATAGCATTAATCCTTAATCCCGCTTCAGTTTTAAGCAACAAATGATAATATGTTTGCATATTAAACATGCGCTATAAAAATATAAATAGGATAGGATAACAGAAGTAAGAATTCATCAAAAGCACGGCTGCGGAGCGATCCTTCCTGGATATGTTTTAATGAAAGACTGCCAGAAAATAAGGGGTCAATGCATATGGAGAAGGGATGACAGTTTATGGGGACAATAACGTCCAATTTTAAGCAAAATCCAAGTTAAGAATCGTAAAACATTTTTACCAGGAACAATCCACGTGGTAGGCTAAGGGAGAGGGTGCCAAGACGATTAGCGGCAATCTTCAAAGTATGTACCACTAAGTTCCTTTCCACTAGCCTCGTTTAACAGGATTCTGAGAAACTTCAGCAGGACGTATTCTTGACCCCCTCTCTATGTATTGAGATGCCCATGGAAAATCCCACCATTGAGCCGACAAATATTATTACAAAGATGCATCTCTCCAAAGGCTTATAATAGTAAAACTTTCAAAAAAGACATTAAAGCAAAATTAAAAACATTTCTTTTGCTCCCACCGTTTATGCGAACCGAAAAAATGTAACGAAATAAATAACGGCTTTCAGCTTCGGTTCTGGTTTTATTTATACATTTTTTCTGTTTGGGTTCAGTTTCACTCCAGCTAAAATAACGATTTTTCGGTTCGGTTCCGGTTCGATGCCCTGTTTTAAACGGCCTCTTATGACGAGTGGTGGTCGTGTGATATTCCTAGGCCTTACACCTCAATTTAGAGCTGTGGTCTCCATGCGTCACCGACCACTTGAAGTGTTTGCATTTTTTCCAAACGTTTGTGTTTTTCAAGTGGCAATATGAAAGCATCCTTTGTAAGAAGAAGAATGGGGGAAATCACCCTGGGGTTTTTACTGCTATGTTTAGAGTTGCCTCTTTGTGAAGAGTTTTTATCGGGAATGATAGGTGTGAAGTTTTTCTCCAGCGTCGTAACCGCATAATAGACATGCGCTAATTGCGAAAAATGGTCACAATGTCATGGCGTCCTAACAGCAAAACGTCGTTGTGCGAAGCTTTGTTATGCGAGCGATGCCTGTACATTTTTATCGAAGGAACTGTCGATTTCAAGAAAATCAAAAGAGAAAGTCGTAATTCACTTTGAACTTGGAAAAATATTCCCGTTTTTTAATGTTGTCAACGAAAACAATCTTCGTGGTAACTGAAGTAAACAATGTCTGCTGTAAATAACTAATTAATTTAATTTTCTTTCGTGCGCATGCAACATTTAGTAAATTAAGAGAAATGTATTATCTACGGCGAAGAAATGAACGTAAATAAGTCTATTTTGTTTAGTTATACACAGCGTTTATAAGTAAAAAGAAATGGGTAATTTATGACGATGGAGTGAACGTGAACATAAAGATTACATTACTACTATTCAAATGCGGTAACATTTAAATAATTGTCGATAGTCTTATTCATCACAACTGATTAGGAAATAAATCGTTGAATGAAAATTTCGATACTTCCTTGGTATCTCTACTGACGTGTCATTTTTCAGTTCTTCGACATTGTACTAAGTCATTAATATTTATCTTTTTTGACACGATAAAATAAATTGTAAAGAACGCCTCTGCCTCGGATGCATGCACGCATGGTGTGTGCATCTTTCCTCTCTCCATTGCTGGTGTGTATTTATGGCTAATCAACCTCTTGGATTATTATATCCGTAACTCCTTGCACGCTAGACACATTCACAAGGGAGAATGGAAATCCAGTGGCGGCATTATCTAACTCTTAACGAAGAGCACCAAGAGGGCCAACTGCTTAACGTCCCTTCTGAAGGACGGAGCGCTGACTTAGGCGGTCTCCTCAAAGCACAGAAGTATGGGACGGGACGATCCCTGTTTGAAAAATGCGACCTCCGACAGATTCGAACCCTGTATCGCCTACGTGGATGGCCAACACTCTAACCACTCCGCCACCGCCACCCTTTTCCTCTCTTGTTTACGACAACATGCACCAATATAGGTGCTGGCAACAAAAGAATAGAATAATGAATATCTTTTCCTCCCTCTCTCTCTCCATCTCTCTCTCCAACTTTCTCTCCAACTTTCTCCCTCGCTATATCACTCCCTCACACTCCCTTCCTTTACCATTATCCCAATCCAATTCAATGTGAGTAATTTCATGAATTAAGCAACAATGCAGGTTGGTATTCAGAATGAAACATTTCCTAAACTAATCTTCTTCAAAACAATTTTGTGAATCGTAATTGAAAATCGACGGTAAGAAAATGAATGTTCATTTTTTGTGCGTTCTTTCGATCAAACTGAATTTTTAAAACACTTAAAAGTAATTGTAAAATGAAAAGGAAATATATCCTGCAGTCATTTACGCATTTAAATTTAATTGTTGGTGAAAAACTTTCGGCCAAACTTACAATATCGGAAAGTTAAAAATTAAATTAAGAAATAAAGAAATTCCTTTTTTATAAAATAAAAAAAATTGAAAACACTAATAATGGAAAAATGAATTATGTTGAGAAATTTAAAATCAGCAATTAAAAAATATTAAAAAGGGAAAAATAAGTTTTTATTTAATTTAATCTTTCAGGAAATATTTGAATCAAATTTATATCGGCGTGTCGCAATATTTTGCGTTTAAACATTGTTAGGGTATTACCATATACTTTATTCGAACATTTTAACATAAATAAAGGAGTAAATAATCAAAAAAGCCATCACCGTAAAAGGGAAGAGAATACTCACACTCACGCTGTAGGTTGCTGGCAAACACCGTCGCATGACCTAAGTCAAAAGGAGACACGCACACGCGGAAACATAGTTTGCAAGAAAAATATGAAAATTTAATGCGATTTGTTCGATGCCCAACAAGTTTCACTTCGACAAACACATTCCTTTCAATTGAAGACGATGTAATAACGCTTTCGATCGAATGGAAAGTTTACAGGCGTTTTCATCCAGTATTTCTATTTACCCTGACAAGTGTGGAGACTTAGAAACACTCTCCAACTGAAAAGTTAGAATAATTAGCGTAATTATTCCAGTTCATTAAGATTGTTCTACGTAAATTCAATCATAGAACGTCCATAGTAGTTTGCTAAACAACGTCGAATCATGGATCAGTCGAGGGGACTGAAGAACAACTCGGCAGAAATCCTTCATCGGGAATATTCGAAATTGCGTCAAAAAGACGTGTTCTGGACACTAGCCTTCTTGCTGAAAGTTAGCTTATTTTTTGAACTCGCACCTTTCCCATTCGAGCGTCCAAGCGACGGTGAAAGCGGTGACTCTAAATTCATTGTCAGGTACAGCGTCGTGGTTTACTTTGTGTTTACTTTTGTTTTTCTTTGGGACGTGAATAACGCTGTCGAAATATTGAAAAATATGAACTTAGAAACGGCAGGGATGGTGTAATGATGAACTGCTTTGTTTTATATATACATCGATCCAAGATACACGGGGTTTTAATAGATCTGGTGAAGTTTGACGAGAGGCTTGGAAGACTCAAGATCCTCATAGAAGTGTATAGTTTTCGGATGATCGTCAGACTACAAATGATCGTTTGCTGGCTTGCTATATTCATGCTTTATCTTATGTACATTCCTAATTTTTCGATTTATTCGCACAGGAAAAGAATCAATAAATGCTTGAGCATTATTTTTACGACTTCCAGTCTGTTCTTGACCCGACTGCAACATTACAATATTTTGAGGCATCTGGAATTGAGGTTGTTGTGCTTAAATAAAGAAATAGGTCAAATCGCATCAATATATTCCTTCGCACGCATGCCATCGCAAGGACCCGAAATTATTTTCGCCAAACGTTGTAAACTATGGAAGTCCCTTTTTCTCGATCTCTACAAGATCAGCCATGTCGTGAACAAGATCTTCGAAAGCGTAACCTTGCTCAACGCGGTATTCTCTTTAGTGAACATAGTGGTAATGCTGTTCTTGGTTGTGGTGAACTTAACGTCGGATGTTTCAACTTTCAGTCTCGATCAATTGAAGTGGTCCATATTTTGGACTGTCTGCGAAGCGTTTGGAATGTTCCTCATCCTGAAATCGTGTCAATCCGCAGCCGAAGAGGTGAATAAAGAGCAATTTTTATCATTCTTATGTGGTGAATGCGTAAATGGTAAAAGTTAGGATATTTTCTTTGAAAATTCCAAAAGATTGATTATCGTTATTATTCATTGGAATTTTTGACTAAGATCCACTTTTACATTTAACCCTACTAGTGGTACCCGCATAAACGATCAAATCTCTTAAAAAATGCATTATATGGGAAAATGCAAATTGAAAAAATAAAAACAACATCATCATCATAGGTAGTCTGTCCGTAGACAGGTCCGTGATTATTCTTGGTTAAACCTGGTTCTCCACATACTCCTATTTTCCGCTGTCCTCTTCATATCTTGATAACTCTCTCTCCCTTTCAAATCGTCTATCAGCTGAAACCTTTTCCTACCTCTTTCCCTTTTCCCATCTAGTTTTCCTTCTAGCACGTCTTTAATCATACTCTCTCTCCTCAGGTAATGTCCAACCCAGTTAGCCTTCCTCTTTCTGATAGTCTGTATAATCATTCGCTTCTCTCCTATTCTTCGTAGCACTTCATCGTTTTTCATCCTATCTGTCCATTTTATCTTCAGCATTCTCCTCCTAGTCCACATTTCAAAGCTTTCCAAGTATTTGATGTCATTTTTCCTTAGCGTCCATGTTTCTGCCCCATACAATGCTATACTCCATACGTAGCATTTTATCAACTTCTTGCGGGTATCTTCCCTTATATTCCCTGTAAGTAGTTGTTTCTTTCTCCTGAAAGCCGCTTTTGCTTTTCCTATTCTAGTTTTGATCTCATCCGTACATTTTGCCTCTCGTGTTATGATACTTCCAAGGTATTTATATTCTGAAACTTGTTCTAATGGCTTTCCCCCAATAGTTATGTTCAGATTCTCTTCTTTACCCGATATTCGAATGACCTTGGATTTTTCTGTATTTATTTCCATACCGTATTTTCTACCTGTTATCACTAGTCTATTTATCATTTTTTGTAGTTCCTCTTCCTTTCTTGCTAGAAGTACTTGATCATCTGCGTATTTTACTGTTCTTATAATCCTTCCTCCAATTTTGAAATCCCCTGTGCCTTCTAAAGCTTCTTGCATTAGACTCTCCATATATATTGAATAGGGTTGGCGATAGGCAGCAGCCTTGTCTTACTCCTCTACCGATATTTATTCCGCAGGTGTCCACATTCTCAAACCTAACCTTTACAACTTGATTCTCATATAGATTCCTAATCAGTCTCCTGTCTTTCCAGTCTACACCTATATCCTTTAATATCTTCATCAACTTTACCCAATTTACTCTATCAAAGGCCTTCTGCCAGTCTACGAAACATGCGCAGATATCTTGACTGTATTCTATTGCCCTTTCTGATATGATTCTAACTACTCCTATAGCATCTCTAGTTCCTCGTCCTTTTCTGAAACCGAATTGATCTTCCCCTATTATTTCTTCTGCCTTTTTCTCCAGCCTTTTATTAAGAATCCTCGTGATGATCTTCGATGTGTGTGACAGAACAACATATCTCGTATTATATGATCTATTCCTTTGATAGATAATATGTTGAAATAATTGGTAAACTTGATCTCCAAATTAATTCTGTTTCCCGTCTTCAATATATATTTTAATATGTAAGAGAAAATTACCCTACACGATGGATTTTGGATTTCCCGTGTAAATCTAATGGGAAGGATAGTTCCTGGAACCCGAGACTTTAATCTTCGCAACAAAAACTATCTTCGGGTGCTCGACCCATGTAGCAAGAGATTTTAACCAGGATTCATGAATATCGGTATATTGGTTCAAAAGTTAATAGGGAGACGGACAGACAGACGGACACAACGACAAATCTATAAATCTATTTCCATTCTGGAAAGTAGGCTAAGAATCCATCTCTTCGAGCCTTTCACCATTTACTGTAACATGACCTGGTTATCCACAATCTTGGAAAATCTCTTGCTATTTGTTTTCATCATATTAATTTGCATCCCGAATGCCATTGCCATTTTGCAATGATGAAATGTCTGTCTGAAAAATGAATCTTTTTTTTAAGGTGAGATGAAATTCTTGCAGTATGCAAGCACCAACTACTAGTATAACATGCATATAACAGGAGGATACTAATGTTTAGGCACTTCCAGTTGAGCTGGAGATTCGAAATTTTTTTGTTAGGTAGGATTTTGTGCAAAACCGACCAAAAAAACGAAAATCTTGAAAAAGTGCAATAATGCGGCCGCTAAAAATTCGCAATTCTTTGAACAAATTTTCAAGGTTTATGTATTTTCAAATGTGCTACATTGTTGAAATTTTTTTATAAGTAGAATTCTTAAAAAAACGAAATAAGGATTATACAAATTTTGATATTTAAATTTGTTTGGCAGTTAAAGATTCTTAAAGTTTAAACAAATAGATAACTGTTTAGGTACTATGGGGTGATTAAGGAAGCTGAAATTTTTAAATTATTTACAGAGTAGTGAATTCGCACTAATAAACATTTCAATTGTACCATATATGAATTGCGGCGGCCGTTAAAAATTATTAAATTTAAACAATTAGAAAAATATTTTTTTTACTTCTGGAAGTGCTACAATTTTAAAATTTGGTAAAAATGTGTGGCATTAGTACCTCATAATGAAAATAGTATAAAATTGTTAAAATTGCAACATTTGGGGATTGTTTTTAACTATTATTTTTACATGTGGGAAAAAACGAAAATCGCTGCGGAGGTAAAATTTTTAGAATTATAATACTATTTGTAATGACGAAATGTCTGTCTGAAAAATGAATGTTTTTTCAAGATGAGATGAAATGCTTAACACGTAAAAAACAATTTTTCGCCGTACAGTATTTTCTATTTATGTAAATTTAAATTAGAAATGATAGACATACGATCTTTGGACAAGAACTGTATACACTGTGTACACTTAGTTTCTTATTCTTAATATCTTTCGCCTTTGGGTCAAAGTCGCTCGAATTAAACGTTTAAAATCCTGATTTCGGCTAAATTTTGCGTTTTTAACAAGAAGTCGCCTTGCCAACCGGTGCCATTGTTGAACTTGACATCCTTTTAATCTAATGAATACGAGCCTGTGTACTATCATATACTACAGACTGTCGACTGCAGCGCCTCACTTAATGAGCGGGATATTCCGGAACTATTTATAACGAAATATAAATTTATTCATAACAAACTATCTGAGTAGATAGAAGATTGAAATTTGGTAGAAATGTTTGAATCTTAAAGTGAAAGACGTTTAACAAAACATATCCTCAAGAAACACTAGCGTTCGACCCCAAATTAACAAACAACGAATATTAATAGCATTTTCTTTCGGTTTTGTTTACTTTGAAGACGAAACTAATTTGATAAGAACTTAGGAATGTATTAGTACCTACTTAAATTACATAATAGGTCTCTTTATTGCATATTTGTCTTGGTTAGCCAAATTTAGTTTAGTGTACATAACAACGCTTTCACTCATTATTATCTTTGACAGAAAACGATTACCAGTTGCAATTTCGACAAGTTGTTTTTATTATCAGCGTAATTTAATTTTAGTTAAAGTTTTGTTAATATAATTTTAATTAAAGTTCAAGGCAACAATAGCCCATTATTTCATCAAATGGAAGAAAGAAGAAGATATGATAGAGAATTAATGAGAAGGAGATCAGAGCAAAACACAAGACGATAAAGAAAGAGCAAGAAGATCAAAACGGACAGATGAACAATGACAAAGAGCGAGAGAGAGCATAAACGAAATCAGGTACCAAAGAAGAAATGAAGAACCTGAAGAAGGGGGAAATATTAGAAGAAGCCAAAACAAAATCGATGCAGCCAACAGAAGAAGACGAAGAAAGAACGTAAATTTAAACTCAGCAAGAGGAAATGGATTGGCTATTCGACGAGATGATTCATGTTTAGGAAAATTGGATAAAGAATGTCGATATTGTAGAGCGTTATTTAAACTGTAAAAAGCATATCAAATGCTGTAATCAAGGTACGAGAATGACACTTCCACTTCAAATGCTTCACAGAGGCTCTCGCATAATTTTTGTGTATTAAATTCCGTACCGGGACTTGGAAGTCCGGAGGTGGTGGTGAGATCGAACTTAAACCAACTGGCTTAAAATGCTCTAGTAAGGTTAAAACTCAGGAACTTCAAATAATGAATGACGAAGTTAAGTCTCAGGACAAGTAGTGAATGCATCGATAGAAAAACATTTAGATTAGAGATTTTTATTTCTCTTACGGACAGTGAAGTATAATTATCTTTGATTGATATATTATCACTAATTCTGCTGTCAAATCATCGACATGGGAATCGCTTCTCAAGTAATTTATTATGGTATGTGAGAATAATAGCTCAATAAGAATTCGATGCCATCATAAACGTAACGTATATTTATTATATCGATCGCTCGAGAGGTTGGGAATGCAAACATGCAATGTTGCGTCCCTCAAATTCACTTTTGACATTCTCCTCTCCAATTTTTATGAATAACACAAAAGATTTCATTCAACTCTGGAATAAATAGGAAGTCATCAATTCGTATTTAGGCTTATCGAGTTTTCTCAAGTGCATCGCTAACATCAGAAAAGTATGGAAAACACCGACTTTATACGTGGATATTCCGTCAAAGTTGACGCTCGCTGCCTCTCCCCGATGGAGAAGGGCGATGAAGACGTTTACTGTAACCTCAAACCCCTCCTCGCGTTCAGCAGGATCTTAGGCCTCGCGCCGTTTCCCATAGATAGACATCATGGCGTCAACGGTATGTCATCGAACTTCATCACAATTTACAGCATCTCGATACACATAATGGGGTTATCATTAGGATTAGTGAATGTATTTGTATCGTTGCTACATAAAAGTACGGGTCCGGACTGGAGTCCGATGGACGTTTTGGTGCTAAAGATTTGGGCTTCCGTTGTCCACCTTATAGTTTTCGCCAGCGCATTCACCTTCCTTACAAAGAGATCTGACATGCACGGAGCTTACTTGGAATTCGTCAGGTTGGACGATGCTATGAAGCGTTTTGGAACAGATGGCAAGGCCGCCAGAACCAGGAAGATCGTTGAGAAGGAGTTGTGCTTGGTTGGGATATGGGCGATCGGTTATGTCACATTTTCCAACCCTTGGCGAGTCGATTACAGTGAAAATGGAGGAAGCTTGCAGTTCTACGTTTCAGCCTATATTGCTATGGTGGTCTCCTCTATACAGCTACAGCAACACAACCTGGCGCGATACCTCAAATTGAAAATGTCATGCTTGAAGATCGCGATGATTCTCTGTTTAGAATCAAACCATAGCGACGGACACACTCGTTGGATTGGAGCGAGGCTGGATGGTCTCACTCATCGGCATCGGCGATCCCGTCTCGCAAAAAGATTTAAGTATTTGAGATCTATTCATATCTTGCTGTTTCGCCTCAGTCAGAAATTGGACAGAATATTCGGTTCTTTAATGATATTTCTAGTGTTGCACCCGGCCATGGAAGTCATCGTGCTGTTATATTACACTGTGGATATTTTTATTTACAAAACATTCATATTCCAGAACGCTCCTAGGTTTATCTTATTTTATTGGTGGAATTCACTCACGGTTACCTTGCTTCTTCTCGTCGTGGTTTCCTGCTGCTCTGCGTCCGAGGAGGTGAATATGGAACTTGTTTCATTTTTAGCACATTAAATTCTGTAATTCTTAGAATTATGGTATTAGGATACCATCGAAAGTTTTTTAAGAACGATTCCCGAAATCAGGCAAACATTCGCTAGAATAACTGTGAAAAATCTCAGCATTTTATTAGTCTTGTAATCGAGATAAAAAGATCGATTATGTTTGAATTTCATTGCTCATATTTTTTATTTTACGCAGAGAAATATCGAGAATATCGAGTGCTGCTCATCAATTTCCTTTAATTCAAATGTATAAATCCCAGAGAATTTAGACGATACATGTCTGTTTTCTTTATTTATGGTTTTCATATTTACCTTTTTACTATATGTAATCATTCATATTACTTAAAATTATAGTCAAACATAATTTACTCAGAATAACGTTTCCCCCCTTTGGGATTTTTTATAGAAACATGGTATTTGATTCCGCTTACGACTTGCAAATAAACACAGCATATTTAGAGGTATTGCTATTTATAATAGCAAAGCGGAAATTTTACTTGCAAGCTTTTTTAACATAATAGAACATATGCCCAACTTCCGTTCTCCACTACGTCAGACGGTTTGTATCAATTTTAGCTCGTTTCATTTCATGGACGAGCTCATGTTTTCACATTGTCTTTAATAATAGAAGGAAATATCTGATGTGGCCACCACATGAATTTCTCCATACCTGTAATATTTCTAAAAGTTCCGAATAGTTTTAATGATAATAAATATTTTAAGGAATTGCGATAAAAATTCAGACTTAAAAGAACAGAAATAAACCTAAACCGTAGCCTTCTGATATTGGATATAGCCACGAAGCTCCAACAATTAAGACAATATAAATGAACGTTACCAAGATTTAACTAAGCGTAAAGTGTGTACAAAAGTTGCCTCCAGGTTTCGTGGTGGTGACTGCTAAAAATATAGTTCCTATCACACACATACACACACACACACACACATCATGCGTGTATACATGCGATGCAGAGCCGTTCTTTACGATTTATGCAATCGTGTTAAAAAAGATAAATATTAGTGACAGTATAATGTCTACGAACTGAAATGCTAATAGTGATGCCAAAGAAATGTCGAATTTTTTATTCACCGACTAATTTGTTTATCAATTGTAATTAATAAAATGTTCTTCTTGGTTATAGGGGGGCCAGTGTGTTCAGAATACTTGTTGATATTCATTCAGTTACTAATAGTTTGTTGATATTTATGTGGTCTATTGTAGAGCGGGGGCTTTGGAGCCCATATTGATAATCTACAAAATAAGAACAGGGATTTGGGGGCGCAGCCCTGATATTGATAATCTACAAAATAAGAACGGGGGTTCGGTGGTGGAGCAACATATTGATAATCTTAATACCATATCAATATTGACCGCATTTAAAAATGTGGTCGTGCTGTGGGTTGGGTTATTCATTATTTTTGTAGTTCTCAATTTGTCCACTTGGAAGCGCTACTATCTGGATCCTTGATCTGAAATAAACTGGCACCCCTATAACCAAGAAGTACCTAATAAAATAGTAGACAATTATTTAAAACTTACCTCACTCGAATAGTAGTACTATAATATTTATGTTCACCTTCATTCTTTCATCGTAAATTACTCATTTCTTTTCACTCAATGCACCTTTGGTGTGCTTATGATTAAGTGTTTCCATACAAGTTATATAATTTGTAGTCCATTATTACATTACACTCTGACTACTAAACGGCCATCACGTATGTTTGAAAATGTCATTTTTCCAGTTTTTAACTTCGTGAATGATAATTGGACTAGTGTGATAAAATAGGAAACAATTTACTTCACCTAAAATTATTACAATTATCTACTCGTTCTATTTATGGTCTCCTTTGTCTCACATTTATATGGAGCTAATATTATCTGATGTGTGTGTGGTATCAATGGCAATTGGATGTGATGAAATTAATATCTGTTACCGGATTTCAGCGGAGAAACCCTTTTAATTTGATGTCCTCAATGTAGTTCAAGGATCCCGAGTATTCCTTGAGTGTGGAATTTTTTTGAAATATAAGATTAAATGTATAGTACTTATAGAATAATGAAGTTATTGTCAAAAACAAAAAGTGAATACATCAGATGATACATGTTTTCAGTACGCATGTGCAGCTGTTCTTATCCTTTTGCATCTTGAATTCCACCAGCCATATTGTCAACAAAAACCCGGGTACCACCATGACCAAAACAAATGGATTTTCACGTCAAATGCATTTTACTATTACATTAATCATTAATGGGAATTTTAAGGACGTGAAGTTCTGCAATAATTAAAGTAATTATAAAAATTATTTTTGAAGCTTCACGTGTAACCTATGCGACCTTCGCATCACACGGGTTGAGAAACATTTCCTTAAGAAGTAGTGAAGGGTTCTCTTTGATAGAGATATATTCCTCTTAGTACTGCAGATGAAGCATGTCATTAATTAACGTTTATGTAAACGGTAGTTCAGCGGGAATACGAGAGATGTAACGCAAAACGTACCACTTATCGATTTCAATCGATTGCTTGAGACTTAGGGAATATAAATATGCAACGATGCGTTCCCCGAAGTTTGCTTTTGCCATTATCTCCTCATAGAATTATCAATAACCCATAAGCTTTCATTCAACGCTGGAATAAATAATGGATCATTACTCGTATTTACTCGTATGGTGTCTCCTCAAGTGCACCGCTAACATCAAAGGAGCGGTCAACGTTACACTCTGTTATTCCGTCAAAGTTGACGCATCAAGCCTATCAATGATGAGGGAGGTTGAAGAAGACGTTTACTGGAGCCTCAAACCCCTCCTCGCGTTCAGCAGGATCTTGGGCCTCGCGCCGTTCCCCATTGAATGACAACATAGCGTCGATGGGAGGTCATCGAACTTTGCCACTATTTACTGCATCTCTGTGCACATAGTGGGGTTATCATTCACACTGGTGACTATATACAGGTCGCTGATATATAAGAATATGTGTCTGGGCTGGACTCTCGTATATTCGTCGGTGCAAAAATTTTGGGTCTCCGTCACCCACCTTTTAATTTTTGCCAACGCTTTCACATTCCAAGCTAAGAAGTCCGACATCCATGGGGCTTACGTGGAATTCTTCAAGTTGGACGACGCAATGAAAAGTTTGGGAACCGATGGCGACGCCACTCGAATCAGGAGGTTCGTTGAGAAGGAGATGTATTTTGTCGGGATAGGGTCCTGCTGGATTTCTCGTACTTTCCAATCCTTGGCGAATTGACTACAGGATAGTTGGCGGACACCTGCAGTTCTTCGTTTCAGCCTATATGGCCATGCCGATCGCGTCCATACAGTTACAGCCACTCAATCTATTGCTAAACCTTAAACTCAACATATCCCGCTTGAAGTCGGAGACAATTCTCTGCTTCCAATCGATCCACAACAACGGACAAAATGGTTGGATTGCAGCGAATCGCGAAAGACTTTGGCGTCACCATCGACGCTCCTGTCTCGCCGGAAAAGTTAGGTTTTTGAAATCAATTAACATCATTATCTTTCGCCTTAGCCGGAATTTTAGCAGAGGTTTGGGTTTTTGATGACATTTCAAGTAATGTATTCGGCCATGGATGGTTGCGGAAGTTCTATAAAAAACTAAATAATCATATTAAATATTAAATTCTAAAGATCTTAGCAATTTTACTTTTAAATGCTTTCTCGGTTTGAGGAAAGGGCATAAGAAGTTCTTTAGGTAATTCATTCCAGTCTAATGCTGTTCTATTGAAAAATGAATATTTACCAACATCTTTTCTTCGAACGTTTGTACGAACTTTACACGAGTGATCATTTTTACCTTTAAATGTCGAGGTTTTAATCTTAAGTTTTAGTTCTTTCCAGGCCGGTTTACCGGTATTCATTTGATAAAAACAAACTAACCTTTTCTTTTTCCTCCTCTTTTCTCAAGTTTTCCACCCAAGCTCCTTTAACATATCTGTTACAATATCCTCTCTTCTAAAACGACCCATAAAAAACCTGGCTGCCTTTCGCTTAACCTTTTCCAATTTATTAATATGTATTCTGTCATGAGGATCCCAGTCTCCTGAAGAATATTCCAATATAGGCCTTACTATTGTTTTGTATGCTAATTCTTTAGCTTTCCTACTGCTATATTTTAAATTTCTCATAAAAAAATTAAGTGCCTTGAAACCCTTTGAAACTATACATTCTGCCTGAAGACCCCATGCTAAATCTTTCGTAATATGTATTCCAAGATATTTCATTTTATCAACCTTCGGTATTTGTATCCCTTCCATATTGTAAGGAAAATTACTCTTTCATTTTCATTGAGAATAGAATATGCTTGCTTTTCATAAGGTTTATTTTAATTTTATTTGAACATACCCAAGACATCAGCTTATCTATGTCCCTCTGCAGTAAACCTCTGTCGTTTTCATCTTTAATGACTCTATAAATGATGCTGTCGTCTGCGAAAAGTCTCACTTTTGAGGATATTCTACTAGGTAAATCATTTATGTAGATTAAGAATAATAACGGTCCTAAAACGCTTCCCTGAGGGACACCTGAGGTGACATTTATTTCATCTGATAAACTCTCTCCTATCCTAACCCTTTGTTAACAGACGTTAGGTTTACTGGTCTATAATTTACAACTTCTGTCTTATTTCCGTCTTTATAAATAGGTATAACAATGGCTGATTTCCATTCTAATGAGGTATAACGTTTGCTAAGGTAACTGTAAAGATGTGTTTTAGGTACGGTATAATCGCTTCGCTCCCTAATTTTAATACTCCTGATGAAATATTATCAGGTCCTGTGGACTTATGTAAGCGCAGACTCTTTACCTTTTTATTAATAGTATTAAAGCTAAACTCAATTCTCGGTCCACTTTCATTTGGTAATCTTACTTTGCCTAAAGCATAAGTTTTCACTTGGAACACTTGGGAGTACAATTTATTAAATTTGTTTGCCTTTTCTAAGTCGCTTATGATTAATGCCCCTTCATTATTTTTTATATTTTTAATTTTGTCTTTGGTATCCTTCCTTCTCCGTAAATACCTATAGAAGTTGTTGCTATCTTTTGAGTTTAATATATTTAGTAAGTACAGTCAAACTCGGATATAACGAGCGCCACGGGACCGTCTAATTTTGCTCGTTATAGCCGTTAAACTTAATATCCGTGAAGGCAAAAGCATGCATGCGTATGGTGAAATAAGACATAAGAAGTAAAAGTGAATATATAAACAGAAAGTTTATTTAGTAAATTTATGGAAAAACAAAAATGAGAATAAACTAGAAAATTTAAAATAAACATTTGTACATATAAAATTTACTCACAGCTGCATCCTTAATCACTCCCCTTTTTAGAAAAATAACTTTGAATGGTAGCCTGTTTCATAGATTTCACTTTGAAGTCTCTTAAGTTTCCTCTTATTACACTTATTGCACTAAAAACACCATCGGAAATGTCAATGTTTTCAAAAAAATCATTTAATGTTTCCACAGCATCCTGAGCTTGAGAGTAAGCTTTCGTCGGGATTGTGTCTTCGACACATTCAACAATGTCTTCATCACTGTCTGCTGTGTTTTGTACTGTCTCTATTATTTCACTCTCCGTAGGAATTCCACTGGTAATCAAATCATCATCAACATGAACAAAATTGTCAATGTCATTTACATGGTCAAAATTCGCAATTCCATTTTCTTTAAGCCATTCTGACAGAGGTAGATCATCTTCATCAACGTTATGGTTATCAATCGAAAATTCTCCCGATATTAAACCAGACTTCCGAAAACAGTTTATGATCGTTGTAGGTGAAACATTGTCCCATGCATCTGTCATCAAATGAATTGCATCCAATACAGAGACGTTGCCATCTAAACCTCTTTCCTTCCTTTCAATCAACTGTAGAACAAAAAATCGCTTGAAATGGCCTTTAAAACTTTTAATTATCCCCATGTCCATTGGCTGCAAAATAGAAGTCGCATTTGTAGGCAAAAACACCAGTTTTACATTGGATAACTCCTGCATATGTGGGTGCGCAGGACAGTTATCGACAAGGAGTAAAATGTTTCTATTTTTCCTCCCTAACTCGTTGTTCCACTGACTTACATATTGCTGAAAAATATTGGAAGTCATCCATGCCTTTTTATTAGCTGCATATTGAACGGGAAGCTTCTTTACATTATTGAAGCAACGCGGCTTTTGTGACTTACCAATAACAAAAAGTTTTTTTTGTCACTCCCATTCATGTTTGCGCACATTAAAACTGTTAAACGATTCTTAGGTCTTTTGCCACCAACACATTTGTCACCTTTGAATTTAAACGTTGCATCAGGCATCATGTTGTAAAACAGTCCAGTTTCGTCGGCATTGTAGATGTCTTCTTCTCTGTAACCTTTTCGACACTCCTCCCAAACACTTTTCACCCATTCACTTGCCGTTTTTGAATCTGCTGACAGGGCCTCTCCACTGACTTTCGCATAAACAATGTTATGCCGATTTTTAAAACGATCGAGCCACCCATTATTGCATGTGAAGTTTTCATGTCCTAACTGTTTTGCAAATTTATCTGCCTGTACCTTTAAAATGGGGCCGTTGATGGGGAAACCAGCATTTCTCTGCGTCTTAAACCACTCCAGCAGTGCTTGATCAACAGTACCCAAGTCACACTTCCTCATTTTCTTGTTCGTTGTTAGGTTGTTCTCTAGTGCAGATAAAATCGCTTCTTTGTTTTTCCATAAGGTTGAAACCGTAGACGACGATAAATTAAATTTTTTGCACACTTCAACATTTTTTCACCACGTTCTAACTCTCGAATAATATCAACCTTTTCGCGAATAGACAGACACTTCCTTTTATGTACGGACATGTTATTCGTTCAAGGGCAAAATCTCAACTGATTTTTGTGATCAACGCTACGAACTTTCTTTGCAAACTGCGAGCATACCAATTCCAGGAAGTGTTAATGAGAAGACGGATTAAATCTGGGATTTCCCATCTTTACGTGGGAAAGGGTGTTGGGTGCATTCGGCTGAGCGACGGGGGCGGGCGCCATTGTACATGCCCTTAGCCCCTTACCCCCCTTCCAAACACAACCTCCTGGCTGTAAAAGAGCTGTGGGTTGGGAGGAGAGGACAAAGGACCTCCGCGGGTGCCACTGTACCTGCAAGTTGGGAATTCTTGGTTTGGACGAAGGGATTATTTTTTAACAACAACGCCGCGGTCTTTAACCTCCCCGAGGGATAGGGTGTAGAGGCTGGACTCGAGAACACAAGGTTACATATCTTGGGTCACTATGAGAATTGAAGGGGCTGACCGCCACCGCGTTTGAGACAGTGAGACGTGGTCGAAGTTTGCTCGATATATCCGTGAAGCGTCCTCGTTATATACGTGAAATATTTGTATGTAAATACTCGTAAACTTATCTTGGAGGTAGCATTTGCTCACTATAGCCGTGACCTCGTTACAACCGTGCTCGTTATAAACGAGTTTGACTGTATCTATCATGCGCGACCATTTTTTCTTTATTTAATTCTTCAAATAACTGAGTATATGAATCTCGTGAACATCCGCCAGTGTTTAGCTTCCATCTCTTACTTTCCTACCTCCTAATTTTCTTGTTGTAAAATTTATGATCGAGATTGTTTTGAATATATTTTTTTGGAACATACTTCTCAGTAGCTTCGAAAATTATTATTTTGAATGCACCCCAAATATCATTTACGTTTATTCCGCTTTTTACCCATCCTATGAAATATTCCCTAAGATAATTTTGGAAGCCTAGTTTGTCCGCTCTGTGATATCTCCAAATGACTTGCTTACGATCCCTTTTCACGAGTTCAGTTTCGAACTCCAACTCAGCTAAAACCGTCTTGTGATCACTAATGTCTAGGTAGGTTTCTCAACTCACGAATGAGTCAGACGGTCTTAAAAGAAAAATGTCTAAAATATTTTCCCCTCTTGTTGGGATATTAGTTACCTGCTTATGCCCCCCATCGCATATGAGGTTGTTTACCAAATCCTGCGCTTTACCTCCTTCCATAGATGGCCTGTCCCAGTTGACCTTGGGGAGATTTAAATCTCCTGCAATTTGCTAACCGTTTTTTTCATTTACGTGGCTATAAAGGGTCTCTAGAATGTCAAAATTTTCTCCTGTTTTTCTGTATCCGCCTATGATATTTAAGGCTTTACTACTCTTTCTTCCGCATATTTTTCGCACAAAAATTCACTATGTTCATCAACCCATATTAAATTACTAAGAATTTCATCTTTTACGCATATAAATACACCTCCACCTATCTGGTTTCGATCCCTTCTATAAGTAGTGAACCCGCCTGGAAAGCTTTCTTTAGAATCAATATCATTTTTAACCACGACTCGGTACCGACATTTACATCTGCTTCAGTTGCCTCAACTAGGGTTGCAAACTCTTTACACTTATTTAAGATACTCCTAAAATTTAGCTGAAGAATTCTTATTCCCTTACCTGGATTTTTTACTTCTTTATTGTACGATATATGGCCTCCGTTTTCAACGTCTTTTATCGTCTTCTTCGTGGTGTCAGCACCTCCGTGGTCCTCTTCTAGTTTCCCTGCTTGGCGTGTTGTATTACATTTTCCAGCAAACTCCCGAATTTTTCGCTACCTCTTCTATTTAAATGTAAACCGTCCGGACCCAAGTCCTTATCACTTAACCAGCATTTCGGATCCACGAAACACAAGTTTTGTTTAGCACACACCCAATCAATGCCTTCATTGATATAATCCACTCTTTTTTGCAACATCTCTCCTTCTAATTATTCCACTATATTTGCTTTCTTAAACTTTTTCATCGCAGTTGCACACATATCCCAAATCAATCCGATGGCGTGGTCTTCAGTCCGAGCACTTTTTATATCATTTGTTCCTACGTGGATTACGATCATTTCTCCCTCCCTCTCTTCACTCAGATCCATAATTTTCTTTTCCATTTGCTCGGTTTTAATTCCCGGAAAACAGATCACTAAAACACCAACCTTTTTACACTTCTCTCCGGCAAACCGTAACATAGTATCACCTAATATTCTCACCTTCGGCAGCTGGGCCTCTGGGATTTTATTGTCGTGATTTTTATCGATATTATTCTTCCCTTCATCACATCTGTCCCTTAAGGAAACAACTTGAAGTTCTTTCTTAAGCGCACTGTTCTCTCTTTCTAATTTCTCTATCACACTCTTAGCCTCCATTATATATTCCTTCTCCGCGTTATTTAGTGATACCTTTCGGTCCCCTTCGACGCAACTGCTTCACCGCCAATTCTCCTTTACACCACTCCTCCAACTTATCCTTGGTGCAATTGAAGCGAAACCACATATTGCATTTCAAGCATTGTACACCGTTTCTCAGTTTTCGCTTCAAGAGTGACACTTCAAGTCGATCACGGCACCAGAGCAAGAGCCCTTCCCCATACTTCTTTGGTTTTTCAGGTATCAGTTAGGTCCGTATGTGACGATTATTCCCACTACCTCCTCTTTCAGACATTCCGACCTATGTTTCTCCAGGAGTTTTAACCTTGAGTGCAATCTACGATCCTCTAGTGGTACCCAGTTCAAATCCCTCAATAATGAAGTGGCGCTTTCCTTATGTTCGTACTTTTGTTTTACCAATTTTGCTGCTCTGCGCTAAACTCTTTCTAATTGAATTATGTGTCCCTTCTCGTACGGATCCCATATGCATGAGGCATATTTCACTTCTACATCTACATCTACATATTACCCTGCAAGTCACCTTGACGGTGGATGGCAGGGGGTGCCGCGCATCAAGTTCCTAACAAATTATTATTCACAGTTATCTATTGTTGTCACGTATTGTCCTAGGGAAAAATGACTCCTTATATCTCTCCGTCCTACTATCTATTTTGCGAATCTTGTCCTCATTATCCCTCCGTCCGATATACATTGGTTGTCGAATAATATCCTTCATTTCATTTACGAATATCTCCGACCTATATTTATCTAGAAGTTTAAGTCTCGCCTGTAATCTACGATCTTTCAACGATGGCCAACTCAACTCATCAATGAGTAACGTAACGCTCTGTTTTTTATCGTAATTCTTTTTCACGAATCTAGCTGCTCGCCGCTGTATTTTTTCTAAATCCTTTATGAGTCCCCTCTGATATGGATCCCAAACCGCTGCTGCGTATTCCATTTGAGGTCTAACCAACGATAAATAACAGGATTCTCTCACCTTTTCCGTGCTTTTCCTGACTATCCTACGCACAAAAGCCAACTTCTTATTTGCCGCACCTATCACTCGTCTTATGTGGGTGTCCCAAGACAGGTCACGATTCAAGGTTACCCCGAGGTATTTCACGGATTCTGAAACAGAAATGCTCTCACCATCTATCGTGTAGGTAAACACGGACGATGGGCTTTTAGATTTCCAAAAGTTTAGAACGTTACTCTTTTTCTGATTGATTTCTAGCTGCCATTCCTTGCACCAAACAGATAACGCATCCAGATCATCCTGAAGCTGACGATGGTCGCTAGGACCACTAATTTCTCTATAGACTACGGTGTCATCCGCAAAAAGCCTGATATTACTTTTTACAACTGAGCTGATGTCGTTTATATAAAGCAAGAAAAGCATAGGTCCGTTCACACTACTCTGCGGCACTCCAGAGACTACATCTGCCACACTCGAGGACTTACCATGGATGACTACTTTTTGTTTTCTATTCCAAAGGAAAGCGCGAACCCAGTTAATGACTTTAACATTAACGCCAAGATTTCCCAATTTTAATAACAACTTACGGTGGGGAACCTTGTCAAAAGCTTTTCTAAAAGCAAGGAACACTGCATAGACCTGCTTATTATTTTCGACGCATGATAGAACATCATTCACAAACAGACCGAGTTGGGTGTCACAGGATCTACCTTTTCTGAAGCCATGTTGACAGCTGACTAAGAGCGATCTACTCTCAAGATAACGCATTGTGTTGCTAACAATAATGTGCTCCAAAATCTTACATGATAATGATGTTAGAGAAATCGGACTATAATTTTCGGTGTTTTCTTCGTCAACTCCCTTATGAATGTGTGTGACGTGTGCTAGTCTCCAATCATCATGAACCTCACAGAGGGTAAGAGATTTCTCGAAAACTATCCGAAGGATGGGAGCCATTTCTTCTGCTAGTTCTTTTAATACACGCGCGGGAATTCCTTCTGGTCCTGGGTTTTTGTTGGGCTTTATCGCACCCAGTTGCTTCGCTATTCCTGCCTCAGAGATTTTAATATTATCCTTCCGAGTACATCCATCGGGAATAAGATTATCTTCAAGTCTATTTCCACCTGCCGTGAACGCCTTCGCGTCTAATCAGTGATAAGTATCATTTTTCGCGTACTTTTTTTGTAGTGTTCCGTAGTATTCTACCTATGAAAGCCAGTTTCTTGTTGGCCGCGCCTATAACTCGAATAATGATCTCGACAAATGATTACTCCTAAATATTTAACATACTCTGCTGCATGAATATTTATTCCATTTACTTTATACTCGAAACCTACTTCTATATTCTTACCTTTCCAGAACGTGACTGCGGCACATTTCGTATAATTAATTTCAATTTGCCATTCTTTGCACCACGCTGAAATGGCTCTTAAGTCTTTAAGCAGTGATTGATGATCCTCCTGTTTTTTATTTCTTTATATAGAACGGTGTCATCGGCGAAAAGCCTAATTTTACTACGAACATCCGAGCAGATATCATTTACATAGATTAAGAAGAGCAGAGGGCCCAATACACTTCCCTGAGGAACACCCGAAGCAACTTTAACGGTGGACGAGTATTTCCCATTGATGACAACTATCTGTTCCCTATTCAAGAGGAAGTCTCCCACCCAACCGACAACTTTCGGGTTGATACCACATTGTCCTAACTTCGCAATTAATTTCCTATGAGATACTTTATCGAACGCCTTCCAGAAATCAATGAATATGGCATCGACCTGAGTATTTTTCTCTCCGCATCGCAAAAAATCGTCCGCGAACAGACCGAGGTGCGATTTGCATGATCTACCTCTCCGGAATCCGTGTTGGCATCCGCTAAGCAATGAATGACTAACTAAATAGCGCATTACAGAGCTAAAGACTATGTGCTCAATTATCTTGCACGATAATGAAGTTAAGGATATCGGCCTATAATATTCGGGGTTCTCTTTGTCGCCACCCTTATGGATGGGAGTAACGTGTGCTACCTTCCAATGTTTAGGAACTATTACTTCCCTAATGAATTTCTCAAATATGAATTTAAATACGGCGCGATTTCTGCAGCTAATCCTTTCATTAGACGCGCGGGAATTTCCTCCGGTCCAGGAGATTTATTTGTCTTAATTGAATGAAGTTGGAGCACGATGCCATTTTCTGAAAATACCAAATCTTCCATCGAATCGCCATGACGCATAGGAATAGGGGTTTCACATTCATCTTCATCACGAGTAAAAGCTTTCTAATGATGATTTAATAGGTTTGCTTTATCCGTACCATGGTGAACTACGTTTCCCGTTTCCGATCGCAGTGACGCAATAGTGGGGCCCCTATCTTGAACTTCCCTGACGTAAGACCAAAATGCTTTCGGGTTCTCTTTCAAGTTATCCTGTAAAACCTTATTTTTATAATTGTTAAACGCATTACGCATTGCTACTTTGGCTATGGAGCGCGTTTCCTTGTATTGCTGCTTTATCTGTTCGACCGTAGCTGTTGAGGATGTGTTAATTACGCTATAGTGGAGTTTTCTTTGCCGTCGGAGAGCGCTTCTTACTTCCTGGTTGAACCATCTAGGTTCTGAACTATCACGCTTCAGTGTGCTCGGAATAAATTTTTCTGTACACTCTCGCATCATATCTCTGAACATGCACCAGGATTCCTCCGCGTCTGCACTATCGGTTAAATCGCTGAAATTAGTATAGTTATTTCGCAGAAAAGACCTAAATCTTGTGTAATCGGCTTTGGTGTATACATAAAGTTTTCTTTTGGCCTTAACTTGTTTCTCAATAATTAACTGAAATTCCACGTACACTGCCTTGTGATCGCTTATTCCCTCAGCATCAGATACTCTATTAATACGCTCAGGAAGATTAGTAACAAATAAATATAATATATTATTAAATCTCGTGCGAAATCTCACTAACTGATACAATGAGTGCTTACCGAAAATTTCTAGTAAAGCCTCGCACGATTCACGCTCTCTACCTCCGGGATAAAAGCAATTATGGCTCCAATCACTTAACGGAAGATTGAAATCGCCCCCGATTATAATGGCTTTATCTTTATTAGACGAATTTCGCCTCGCCACTTGTTTCTCCAGAGAATGAATAGTTTCCACGTTCGCATTTAGAGGTCTATAAAAAGCGCATATATTTATAGTTTTTGAGTCGCTTCCTTTCACACGACACCAAACACTTTCGACCTCGTCGTCGTTAATCTGTATTGGGTAACTTTCGTGTTTATTGCTAACTGCTATAAAGACTCCACCTCCCAACTCGATACATTGATCTTTTCTGAAGACGCTATAGTCACGAGGGAAGATCTCCTGACTGGCTATGTCTGCCGTTAGCCAACTTTCTGTACCTATAACTACATCAGCACGCAGACTACGAATAAGATGTTCAAATTCGGCCTCCTTCCTGCGAATGCTGCGACAATTAACCGTAATAATTTTTGGTTTTTCGCTATGACTACGTATCGATTCCTCGCGCTCTGCTGTGCTATTATTATTGATATTATTATTAATATTTTTATTAATATTATAAATATTATGATTTTTTACTGTCTCCTTATCCTTCCTACTATGTCGACTATTTCTACGCTTGGAAAGTATTCTACTGTTACTTAACGTCGGGTTTATAGCGCTATTAAGGTCGCACGCATTATCTACGGAACTGTTGCATGGAATTCGTTTGTCCCCATACCTTCGATAATTCTCCTACCGCTCGGATATCTTACATTTTCCTCTATTTTGCTCTCAATTAAACCCGTACCTGTAAGCTGCCTACATCCTAACCTACCATCTGATCTACTATTGACGTGCATATCAACGCTTGCTGAAAAATTATAATTGCTTAAATCTAACCTAAAAAAGCCCTAGAATGCTCAAACACCCTACGCGCTACCGCCTCCGCAGCCTCGGCAGAGTAGTGCACACCAGAACCGTTTAGGGATGCCCTACATGAGTCCAGGACCGGCATCAGGTCTACGAAATCCACTGTATTGCCCCTACAGAAGTCCCGCAGCCTACGGATCAGCCCGACCACTTGGCTCCAAACAATAGAACCGCAGTCCGTCCGAGGAACAATGCTACAGATGGAAAGCCGCACATAACCTCCAGACTCCTCTCGGACACGAGCAACCTCAGCGGCCAAGTCCTTAAAAGAGCTTAAGACCTCCTCGGAGCCGCGCTTCGAAGCATCATTAGTACCAATATGGGTCACCACCCGCAGCGAGGAGCAACCCGTGCCCGATACCGACGCCCTGAACTACTTCGTCACTTGGGGCACCAGACCTGGTATACACCTGGAGAACAACAGCTCGTGAACTCCCTCCCGGCGGGCCCGTGACAGTAAAGGCGCTACCACACGCCGGACGTTGGAGCTCCCTATCACTAACAGCCCCCACGCGCTAAGGCTGCCTCCGATCTTTCCACTCTCTGAAGGAGGTCCGCAACCACCCTCTCCAGTTCCGTGATCCGAGACCTCATGGCCTCGCAACAAGCGTCGCGCAAGAAGGAGTAAACAGGAGTCCTCGGAGCAGCCATCCTATCCTCTTAACTAATCTGTACTATCTATATTAATATACTAGAACTAACGTAAATAGGCGGTTGGTTGTTTCAAGGTTAAATTAGGGTCGAGCTCAGGTAAAAAGTGATAGGGAAAGTGTTTCACTACACCAACAACGTTAGTAAATAAGCAAGAAAGGTTAGCACAAGAGAAATGTAGATTTAGAATCCAAAGAAATGCTAAGTTAAAGGAAATAATTAAGAACGAGTAAGGTAATACGCTACTATAAATAAAATTACAAAGATTACGGATTTAGTGGCTGAGAGACGCAATTAACTACTATGATACGGCAAGAGAAGGATGAGTAAGGTTTTCGCTCAAAGATGAGTTAAACTACAATTACAACAAAACAATTAACGTTAGAAGATGAAAAATAAATAAATAGGAATAAATAAGAAAAATACTAGTTCTACTTAACACAACAATATGGCTACAGCTAAACTTCAGCTACTGCTACTACTACAGATGTCGCTCGCAGGCAGTTCAGCGCTCGCAGGAGGAAGTGAAGGGCACGTCCGTCCTCTTCGAGGGGCAGGTGAAGACGAAGCGGCTTTGCGCGTGTATAGAGGTGTATTATCCCTTCTTAATAGAAGGCCGGGAACCACATTTACAGTCGTTACGACTTTCTGTGGTGGTCACAGTTCTTCATCCGGCTATGTCCCTCCTTGGGAGAAGCTGCCCTTCAGCTTCGATGTTTTGCGGCTCCGTTTCGGAGGGGGTTGATCCTCTTCCAGTCCAGTAGAGGCGCGCGGGCGCTTAAAGGTATCCTATGGACGGGTGACTGTCTCTCCTAGCTCTTGTAGAAGTCTAGGTGCCTTGGTTTGTAGTACACGGTCGAAGTTCCGCGCTGAGTTCCGGATCCTCTCCTCCATGGGGGTGGTGTCCGTTAGGATGTGGAGGACTTCATTAGTGGTATTCCAGCCGAGTTGTAGTATCGAGCGAAGGACACTACGTTCTGACTTTGCAAGCCGCTCGAGTGGTGTTTTGGTGAGGAAAACCGAACCACGCCGCAGAGGCATGCGTGAAAGCCGGGAATATGATCGCTCAGTAGATGTGGACTTTCCCACGACGAGATGTAAGGAGACTTCGAAATTGGGGATAGCCGGATTCGCATCGTAATCGCCTTGTAAGCCATCTTCGTAGCGTGGGCACTGAATGACAGCTGTCGGTGCTTTGCGCGTACGTACAGAGTTCCTTCTTTTATAGCAAGAGACATTAGCCCAGAAGAGGACGCCACTAGCACGAGCCTAGAACCAATAACCGTTCGCGAGTGCAGTGCGCTCTCCCCGCAACTCAGTGAGAACTAGGGGGTTCCCGATCCGACAACCTCGCCACGAGCAGCCAGCCGGGAGAGAGAGAGGGAGAGACGAAACGAGAGGGAGAACGAGACATGACTCAGAGACGGGCACACCTGTCCTTCGGCCTGCGGAAGATTACCCTGCGAGTCGAATTCTTTCCGTATTGTTTGTGATTGTGATTTATTTGGCATTTAACTTATGTACACATTCGAAATTATATGATAATAATGCTTGACCATTATTTTTACGACTTCCAGTCTGTTCTTGACCCGACTGCAACATTACAATATTTTGAGGCATCTGGAATTGAGGTTGTTGTGCTTAAATAAAGAAATAGGTCAAATCGCATCAATATATTCCTTCGCACGCATGCCATCGCAAGGACCCGAAATTATTTTCGCCAAACGTTGTAAACTATGGAAGTCCCTCTTTCTCGATCTCTACAAGATCAGCCATGTCGTGAACAAGATCTTCGAAAGCGTAACCTTGCTCAACGCGGTATTCTCTTTAGTGAACATAGTGGTAATGCTGTTCTTGGTTGTGGTGAACTTAACGTCGGATGTTTCAACTTTCAGTCTCGATCAATTGAAGTGGTCCATATTTTGGACTGTCTGCGAAGCGTTTGGAATGTTCCTCATCCTGAAATCGTGTCAATCCGCAGCCGAAGAGGTGAATAAAGAGCAATTTTTATCATTCTTATGTGGTGAATGCGTAAATGGTAAAAGTTAGGATATTTTCTTTGAAAATTCCAAAAGATTGATTATCGTTATTATTCATTGGAATTTTTGACTAAGATCCACTTTTACATTTAACCCTACTAGTGGTACCCGCATAAACGATCAAATCTCTTAAAAAATGCATTATATGGGAAAATGCAAATTGAAAAAATAAAAACAACATATCTCGTATTATATGAACTATTCCTTTGATAGATAATTACATGTGGAAATAATTGGTAAACTTGATCTCCAAATTAATTCTGTTTCCCGTCTTCAATCATTCTTTGTCCTAGGCTCGGTATTTTGGTTTTCAACGCACGTTTTATTCTTAAGAAGGAATAATATCAGTTGATTTTTCAATGGAAAAATAATTTTTTATTTGTAACAAATCCTTACGTAAACTAAATCTCCAAATTAATTCTATTTCCCGTCTTCTATCATTCTTTATGTCCTAGGCTCGGTATTTTGGTTTTCAACGCACGTTTTATTCTTCAGAAGGAATAATATCAGTTAATTTTTCAATGGAAAGATAATTTTGTATTTGTAACAAATCCTCACGTAATTTCACGCATTTTCATGGATAATTAATTTTAATACGGCGCTTTTAAATTATTTTTTCGTTTTTCAGTATCACTTTGACGCGCCATAAAGGGCATACCCGTACTTTCTCGTACGTCCGGGTGTTTCGAATTGATTTATGAAATGGTCCTATCTGTGTGTATGTGTTTGTGTCCCCTACTAACAACTTTTATATCAATCGATCGATTTTAATGAAACTAGGTATGAGGATCATGCTGACAGTGCCTGCCTCTGGGCTATATTTTATTTGGCGAATATTGAAGACCCGGGTTCGATTCCAGGAACCTTTTTTCCTTATTCATTTTACATAGGAACTCGGAAATCCGTCGCGGAGAGATGTTTCCTTAAATATTTTAAAATATCTTAATATTGTGGTATCGGAGCGAGATTTCTACTGTTCTAACGAGAAAAGAATGTAGATTCTAATTCTTATCACAGAAGATTCATAGATGATAGTATTGTCTTTAATTTATACTGAAACATAGCGATTTTGCATTTTAAATCGCTGTTATCTACGAACATAGTTTGAAATCCGAGCTGTTCTTTTAATGGCCGGCCATTATTGGACATGTGATTTTTCCAATGCTAGAAATAATTGAAACAAGTAGCTGAAATCGATTTTTATAAATGTCTCCAAAAGGCATCCAATTCGATATCGTAATCATTTCGTAAGTCATTTATTATGGTTTTTGAGAATAATACTAAATTAGGAATTCAAGGAATTTATCGTAAAACGTACCGTATATTTATCGAGTGTTTGGGAATGCAAATGTGCAACGATGCGTCCCTCAACATTGAGTTTAACATTCTCCCTCCAAAAATTATCAATAGCCCATAAGTTTTCATTCAACGCAGGAATAAATAGAAAAACAATTTCGTATTTAGGCTTATCGCTAGGGTTTCCACCTTATGAGTAGTTGATCCCAGGAGATTTTCACCTCATGAGTAACATACTCCGGGAGAATTTTTCTAGTTCGAAAAACAACTTAAGTGAGCAATGAAATTTGTTTTATTTATTTATGAAAAGACAATGATTATTTAATCTTTATTTTATTGTTAATGTTAGGGTTACCACTTAGTAATTTTCTGATTCCGTAAGTTATGAGTACATGAGTAGTTAATTGTGAAATTGTTTGTAGGTTAAAAATATAGCTTTCGGGAACACTAAACCTTGTTTTATTTATTATGTTGAAAAAATATGAATATTTGCCTTTAAATTTTTAAAATTCTTCTATAAATTATTATAAAAATCTCTTAAATATTGTATTACTTCAAAAGCAATACTTTATCTATTTAATTTGAATATTGAACTACTTCGAATAGTGTCCAAAGGATCTGGTTTTGATAGTAAAAAGGCAAGTAAATCTTTATTAGAGTAATAAAATTAGTGCATACTTGAATTTTTGCCTTGATACACATCTAATTTGTTTCAAATTTGTTTACCGAAATATTTATTTATATTTATTTCCATGCGACCTCTAAACAGTCGTAATCGGCCTTTTACAAGGGCTCATTAATATAATAGCAAGGGCGATCACAAACATCCATGGGTCCATCCATAGGTGAAAAACCCACCTAGGTGGGATTCGAACCCGTGACCTTCGGATTGGCAGGCGAGGACGTTACCCTGCCACCACCGAGGCCGGTAAATATCGATCGTTAACATTGAACACAGGTTCTCGGGTTGCCTTGGATACAGGAACTGAACGCACAAACGTTAAAATGTTCTTTAATTCTCCGCCAATTCAATTTACTTTTGAAAATAAATCGATACTATGTTTCAATAAACAGTTTTTTTCACACTTATGCCCATCCAATACTTCTGTTTGTGCCTCTTTCCCTACTCTGTTCAAAACATTTACATTCGTTTTCCTCTATAACTATTTTTCTTTAATATCGCTATAGCCATGTCTTGCACCCACTTCATATCAGAACTATCAGTTACCTCATTTTATTATCTTTATTCAAACTTTCGGTCAACAACTCTCGACGTCTCGTAAATGCCTTCTTTGCCATTGCTATCATTGTCCTGATCCCTTTCTTACTCCTATCCCGTGGGAGAATACTGCTTGCATTAGTAAAAACAAAATGATCCAAACAGAAATTACAATTCCTGCTTTCTATTTAATTATTTATTCAATATTTATATTCGCTTTAATAGCTTTAAAGTAATCGCGGATATGTAGCTCTTTGTGTTCCCAAATTTCATAATTTAGCGTTATAAAATACTACAAATACAATCGAACGAAATATTGAATTGATCACGCGAATTTGTGCGGCAAAAATTACGTGTGTATGTATTCTAATATACCGAATCTGAGTCCAACAAAAGAAGTTTCTATTGCAACACTTTCGTAATGAGAGCAAAAAACTGCAAAACCCCAGTATTTACGCGAAATTCAAAAAAATAAAATCGATTAGCAAAATTCTATTATAAAAATTAGAATCTTCATTCATTTATCAGAAAACAGTACAAAACCCGCTACGATGTTACAATTCTAAGATATTTTAATATGTAAGAGAAAATTACCCTACACGATGGATTTTGGATTTCCCGTGTAAATCTAATGGGAAGGATAGTTCCTGGAACCCGAGACTTTAATCTTCGCAACAAAAACTATCTTCGGGTGCTCGACCCATGTAGCAAGAGATTTTAACCAGGATTCATGAATATCGGTATATTGGTTCAAAAGTTAATAGGGAGACGGACAGACAGACGGACACAACGACAAATCTATAAATCTATTTCCATTCTGGAAAGTAGGCTAAGAATCCATCTCTTCGAGCCTTTCACCATATACTGTAACATGACCTGGCTATCCACAATCTTGGAAAATCTCTTGCTATTTGTTTTCATCATATTAATTTGCATCCCGAATGCCATTGCCACTTTGTTTAAGGAATTAACTAACAACTTTAGACTCTTAACAGGATTACTCAGTAATGCTATGTCATCTTTCAATAGCTGATTAAACCAGGCTCCCCACCATTATTATTCATGTTCCTCCTGTCCTAAAGACATCTATAAGCTTAGGCCAGGAAATGGCCACCAGCGGGTCTTTGAGTAATGACCTGCCGGTTCCGACGCCCCTTCTCCCGCGACATTGACGCTCTCGATTGATAAGATAGGTCACCAGTCGGTAAATTGCTACTTGTAGTGAAATGCTTACTACGAGGTTTCTATACTTTATAGCCCACAGACGGATAAAAACAATTTAGCACTATTTTTATCACCGATAGCCGTCCTTTTATGATATTACAGGATTAAATTTCGGAGACCCACGGTTAAACGTGCTGAATCACGTTTCTTGATTGCGAGAGGCTTTTTTATAAATGTTGGATTTTCGTGGGTATATCCAATATCAGATGGCTATGGTTTGAGTTTATTTCGGTTCTTTGCAGTCTAAAGTTTCTCGCAATTATTTAAAATATTTATTATCATCTTACCCAGTGGTTCCCAACCTTTTTCATCTGACGCCCCTCTTGGGATATCATCAAAATCCCACGCTCCCCATTTTTTTATAATTTTATCATTTTTCGAAGCATAAAAACGTCGTGTTTGCCAGTAACTTCTTTATTTTATAAAAATCAATATAATTTTGCTATCATAATAGTGGGACAAAAGAGACTGATAAATAGTGAGATGGTTGGCACTGTTTTGCATTCAGCAGTTCTTGAATTTTAGGTTTTATGTTTTAACAGAACACACCGCAGGTTGCTTTTCTTTTCATGTCGACAGCGCTTTTAACTTTTTATCAGAGTAATAATTGATAATCCAGACTCGCATAGGTACGTAGAAGAAAACGATGCAATCATACGTAATGCTTGCTTAGCTACTTTTTGGTAAATATGAAGGTAATGTACCCAAAATTCATCCAGATTCATTGTTGAAAATTCATCTTTGGCTTTCGTGTCACACTTAAGTTCAATAGCCTCTTCTACAATGATTATGTTAATGAATCAATGTCAACATTGAAAGGATTCTTGTCAATTTCCAAGACCAATCTTCTGAAGAAAGGCCAGGGATATAATGGTTGAATTCTTCGGGAAGTGAGTCCAAATGTGAAGTTATTTATTATTTATTATTATTATTATTGTCCGTAATGAGGTGTGGCTCAACTTTGTGGAATATACTCATAATAAAAAAGAAGTTTGTTATTTCCACAAATTTAATTTAAAAACTACGATCGTAGCATTGATGCTACGATCGCAGTGGAACCGTTCGTTTTTAAATTAAATTTGTGCAAATAACAAAGTTCTTTTATCATTATTAAATTACTGTCCGTTTGTGGCGCTATTATGAGGGGGGATATTTTTCACATTCTAGGATTAACACAAATTAAAATTTTATAGGAAAAGGAGAATGGGTGGGAGGAAGATGGGATTGAAAGAAAAGAGGAGGGTGAAGTATAAGAGGGAAAGAGGGAAAAGGGAAAATACGAGGGAGATAGAATAGGAGGGAGAAATAATTGAGGGAGAGGGATGGAGGGTTGATAGGGGGAGAGGGAGGGAAGAGAATTGGACGGAGGCAGAGAGCAGTGAGGGAGAATGGGAAGTACCATATTTGACGGGCAATTACGCTAGATTCACTATAACTTGAGTACAGAATAAATTATGCGGTTAAACGTTTCACAATTTCTACATCAGATTTTCTATATATTTTAAATATTTTGAAATGTACATGCCATATTTCAGGAGGTCGAGGCATAGTTTTTCTGTCCTGTGCGCAACCACAACATTTTCATCACAAAGGATTAGGTCTCTAGAATTGAGTTCCTTTGTTGCTCAAAGGAAAGTGTTGCAAAACATCTCCCGAGTTACTCCATCAATTTTCCATTACAGAGGGACCAATTCTTTCTTAAAAACTGGGAATATCCTAAATTTTTTTATCGGCGAAATGACAATCTAACTTTCGATCTCGAAACAAATCAAAAATTCGTAGTTTGTAAGAAAAATATGAAAATTTAATACGATTCGTACGGCGTCAAAACAAGTTTCACTTCGATAAACTCATTCCTTTCAATTTAAGGCGATCTAAGAACGCTCCTGGTCGATTGGAAAGCTTACAGGCGATTTCATCCAGTTTTACTATTTATCCCGAGAAGTGTAGAGACTTAGAAACACTCTCCAATTGAAAAGTTATAATTATTAGCGTAATTATTCCAGTTCATTAAGATTGTTCTACGTAAACTCAATCATACTACGTCCATAGTAGTTTTCTAAACAACGTCGAATCATGGAACACTCGAGGAGACTGAAGAACAACTCGGCAGAAATCCTTCATCGGGAATGTTCGAAATTGCCTCAAAAAGACGACGTGTTCTGGACGTTATCACTGTTGCTGAAAGTTAGCCGATTTTTCGGACTTGCACCTTTCCCATTGGAACGTCCAAGCTACGGTGTAAGCGGAGACTATAAATTCGTTGTCAGGTACAGCGTCGTTGTTTACTTTGTGATTACTTTCGTTCTTCTTTGGGACTTGAATAACGCTGTCGAAATGGTGAGAAATATGAACCTATATACGGCATTGATGGTTTATCGAAAAATTGTGGTTTACTTCACCGTAATGATGAACTGCTTGGTTTTATTTATCCATCGATCAAAGATACACGGGGTTTTGATAGGTCTGGTCAAGTTTGAAGAGAGGCTTAGAAGACTCAAGATTTGCATCGAATCGTATAGTTTTCGCAGGAACGTAAGAATCCAAATGTTCGTTTGCTGGCTTGCCGTATTTTTACTTTTTATCATCTATATTCCTAATTTTTCGTTGTTCTCTCATGGGAAAAGAATCAATAGATGCCTGTCCCTTATTTTTACGAGCTCCAGTCTGTTCTTGACCCGACTGCAACATTACAATATTTTGAGGCATCTGAAATTGAGGTTTTTGTGCTTAAATAAAGAAATAGGTCAAATCGCATCAATAAGTTCCTTTGCACGCATTCCGTCGCAAGGACCCGAAATTATTTTCGCCAAACGTTGTAAACTATGGAAGTCCCTCTTTCTCGATCTCTACAAGATCAGCCATGTCGTGAACAAGATCTTCGGATGCGTAACCTTGCTCAACGCGGTATTCTCTTTAGTGAACGTAGTGGTAATGCTGTTCTTGGTTGTTGTGAACTTAATGTCGGATGTTTCATCTTACAGTCTCGATTATTTGATGTCGTCCATATTTTGGACTGTCTGCGAAGTGTTTGGAATGTTCCTCATCCTGAAGTCGTGCCAATCCGCAGCCGAAGAGGTGAATAAAGAGAAATTTTGCATGCTTATTTCGTAAAAACATAATTGGTAAATGTTGGAATTGTTTCTTTGAAAAATGTGAATATGTATGTATTGGTTGTTATTCAGGCGAAATTTTGACAGAGATCCACATTTTCATTTAATCCTTCTAGTGGTGCCCGCATAAACCTTTGCGAAGTTAGTTAGATATCTCCATGTTTAAAAGTCCATTTCTCTTTATAAAATTAGACAACACATTTTAAATTTAATGAAATTTCCACACGCAATTTACTGAATAATATTAATCTGCAATTATTAATTAAGCAATCTATTTAGTATGATATAGCTGAGCCATAATAAGATATGTTATAGTTTTATCCGTCGAATAAAGTTAAAACGGAGAAATTCAGTCCATATTTACGTATTTTAATGTATGACGGAAAAAAACATTGCACCTTGAAAATCGAAACTCCTAGGTAAACATATGGGAAAATATAATTGCCTCCTGGTGTCGATCTTGGGACTCTTCCGTAAATGAACAATAGTTTTTCCTGGATTTCCTAGTTGGCAGAAACTAAATGGCGTTTACAGCATTTCTCTTGGAAACACTGTTGAAGATATAAAGGGGGGACGAATGGAAGGACTGAAAGATAGGAAGACGGACGGACGGAGATTGAGTAATTAGATGTAAAAATTAGAAGACAGAATTTAATTGCATGCAAAGTAAATCTGATTGTTCAATGTCAGGACAATAGAATAAACAACTTTATTTCGTTTGTAGCTAAAGTAATTCTCAGGATTTCTAACGGGAGGCTAGAATCAAATGCTAATAACTATATAGATGTAGACTAGTTGAAATTTCAGAATGTTAGTGACAATAGGGATGCTATTGGGATTATGAGGGAATTGCTTGAGAGAAACTTTGAATGATAGATAGAGGGGCGGACGGAGATTGTGTAATCTATGTACACACGCACGCACGCAGGCAGAACGCACGCACGAACACACACACACCGGCTGGCTCTCACCTCGTTAGTCATGCCTGCCGCGCGACTCCACGTCTGCTGTCTGCGCTCTGCATCAACGGGGTGATAAGTAGTACGACGGAAATGTGCGGCCATGTTTACCGGCACTTCAGGTCGATTTACGACCCGGATGACTACGCTGTAGCAGCGGACTGCGGTATATACGTCGGATTGAGCCGGGTGCGGGATGAGGAGACGGAGGCATGCGACGCTCCCATCGATATCCGCGAACTGACGGAAATCCTCCAACGGATGAAGAACTGTAAAGTTCCGGGATTGGACGGCTTGACCACCGAATTCTTCCACAAATTCTGGAGGCAGCTGAGCCGGCCGTTCAGCCGAGTTGTGAACGAGAGCTTTCGGCTGGGTCGACTGCCGCCCTACCATGCCGAGGACAGTAATAGCACTGCTCCATAAAATAGGCGACAGATCGGATATCGGGAATTGGAGGCCAGTCTCTCTGGCCACGACAGACTATAAGCTGCTGGCTGGCTGCTGCGGGACCTCATCCGGGAAAAAAACGCTGGAGGGGATGCATTGGCCATACTGTCGATAGACCAACAGGGGGCTTTCAATAGGATCAGGCATGAGCATCTTTACGCCACGCTTGAGTGCATGGTTTTCGGCAGGTCTTTCATCGGACGGTTGCGGACTCTCTACAACGGGGCCAACTGCGTAGTCAGAGTCGCGTCATCCCTGACATCGCCGATCCAATTCAGGAGGGGTATTCGTCAAGGATGTCCCCTGTCGGGGCAATTGTACTCACTATCCATCGAGCCCTTCATCACACTGCTGAAGAGAAATCTCCGCGGCGCATCTCTCCCCGGACACGCAGACAGGAGACTAGCGGTCTCGGCTTACGCAGATGACGTCTGCATACTGGTCGACGGAGACGACGATTTCATCAGGGTTACGTCCTCCTTCGCGAGTTACACCTCGGCGGCCGGGGCTAAGCTGAACATGGCTAAGTCGATGGGACTGTGGTGCGGATCGTGGAAGGAGAGGACGGATACACCTCTGGGTATCAGCTGGGCTAACGAGGGGTGCACGTTCCTTGGCGTCTGGCTGGGGAACGACGAACTGAAGTCGGCCAATGTGAACATGAAAACGATGCTCAACAAGCTGAAGGCGGGAATTGACCGGTGGACTCCGATAGCGGGACCACTGTCCTTGAGAGGAAGAGCGGCAGTCGCCAATCAATTTCTGGCATACAGGTTGTGGCATCTTCTGCAGGCCGTGCAACCGCCGCCACATTTTATCAGGCTCATCCAAAGTCTGTTGGCCGACGTGGTCTGGAAAGGCGGGAGCACTGGGTGAGAGCGCCGGTTTTCACAGCCCCGGTGAATCAGGGCGGGCTGGGGCTGATGGATGTGGGATGTAAGGTGAGGGCCTTCCGCGTGCTTTTCGCGCAGCGTTTTCTACACGGTCCCCCGGACTCTCCCTGGCGATTTTTAGCGGCTGGAAGGCTGATGCGCTACAGAGGGCTAGGGATGTCAGCAGCCGTCTTCCTTAATGGCGTGCCCTTGAGAAACTTCCAGTCGTTAGGGGGTTTTACAACTCCGTCTTGACGGCGTGGAAGTCTATGAAGATCGAAACTTCACACGGAGCGTGACCGTTTCCAGTGGGTTGGCCACCGCCAGCCCCCATCCCAGAAATGAGCCTCGTCAGCCGGAAGGCCGGAAAGCGGAGGCATCTGCCCATACCGAAGAGGAAGATGTATCAGGAACTATTCTACGTGGAGAACGGCACGCGTTGGCCTATCAAGTGATATCAGGCCGAGGACAGGGTGCACTGGTACGCTTTCCATAGGTGGCCTTCGTTTGGCAAAGACTCTGAGGTGCCATGGCCTTGGACAGGCTGGCGGACTGCAGGTTCCTCTCGAAGGTGGGGTTGGCGCAGAGCAAGGAGTGTCCCTGGTGTCCCGGGGTCGAAGGATCTGCAGCGCGCATCATCCTCCGTTGCACCAAGGTAACGGACGTCTGGAGGATCCTGACTCCCGTTCTGAAGAAGCTCACAGAACGAGATGCGATACTGCTCATCGACCTACAGAATGGCTTCCAAATTCCCTGGGACACTCGCGGCGAACGTCTGGCGAACCACATGACGACACTCGCGAAGTCGTGCATATATAAAGTCTTCACGCTCTTCCAACAACGGAAAATAACCACTGTCGACTACGCGTCGGAAGTCAAACTACGACTCGAGAGGAGGCTTCTGCGGGAGTACACGTACAGCGTAGGAAGCAACACGGTCGAAACCTTCCAGAATAAGTGGAGTATGGGTGGAGGCGTTTTCAGCATGAGAGGAGGAAAACCGAGCATAGACATCGCTCAATAGGCCACTTGATGCAGAATCTTTGCATATAAAATTTTAAATTCCGTCAGGTATGAGTACATGAGTAGTTAATTGTGAAATACTTTGTAGGTTAAAATAATAGCTAATGAGAACACTAAACCTTGTTTTATTTATTATGTTGAAGAAATATGACTATTTAACCGTAAATATTTAAAATTCTTCTAGAAATTATAATAAATATCTCTTTGAAATCCAGTTTCTTCAAAAGCAATACTTTATTTATTTAATTTGCATTTAGATAATGAACTACTTCGACCAGTCCCCAAATGATCGGGTTTTGGTAGTAAAAAGTCAAGGAAATCCTTATTAGATTAATAAAAATTGGTGTATAGTTGGATTTTTGATTGCCATAATCCACAAATAATTTGTATCAACCTTTACCGAAATATCGATGGATAACATTGAACACAGGTTCTCGGTCTTCCTTGAATACAGGATCTGAAAGCACAAACGTTAAAATTTTCTTTAATTCTCCGCCAATTCAATTTAATTTTGAAAATAAATGGATGCTATGTCGAATGTTTCTTGATTGGTTTAAATTGTTATAAAAATCAGACAACACTTGAGTGCCGCGTCAGAGGAGTATGATCCTTCGTGATGGGCATATTTATACATTATGTATAGCTTCATTGGAATCATAGGAAATGTTTCTACCAAAATCTCAGTTTAATATAAGGTAAAAAGACTAGTAAAGCCGAAATTTACACGATTATGAAGATTTTGGGCTCCCGGACAAGTCCTACCAGATTTTGGGGGAGATGTATCTATGGTAGGTTAATACCGACCCAACCCTACTAATTGCAAAAATAAATACGCGTTCTGCAGGATCTTAGGCCTTGCGCCGTTTCTCAGAGAAAGACAGCATGACAACAACGGGAGGCCACTTAACTCTGCCACAGTTTACAGCATCTCGTTGCACATAATGTGGATATCATTCGGACTAGTGACTTTTCGGTTTGCCGCTGTATGAGAATACGAGTTCATACTGGAGTCCGTTAGACTCGTTGGTGCAAAGGTTTTGGGCCTTCGTCATCCAAGCTTTAGTTTTCGCAAGGGCCTCAAGCTTCCTTCCTAAGAGTTCTGACATAGACGTGTCTTACTTGGAATTCATAAAAATGTTGAGCGATGCTACTCGTATGAAGAATTTCGCGACCGATGGCAACGCCGTCAGCATCAGAAAGGTCGTTGAGAAGGAATTATGCTTGTTTGGGATATGGGCGTTCGGTTATGTGACATTTTTCAACCGTTGTTTAGTCGATTAGAGTCAGACAGACAAACAAACGACTTTATTTAGGGCGAAATTGAGACTATATAGTCCCTTCTTACATTTAACTTTTTCGTCATATAAGTAATTACAATATTTGCATATTAAAAGAAATTAAGTTACAGAAATATTACAGTAAAATATATACAAATTACAAGTTAATTAAATATTGGTTAATAGATCACAGAGTATTACCAAAGAATATTGTTAGTGTTGTGGGTCGAAATCAGCTATATTTTTACACAAAAAAATTTCCTACTGCGGAAAACATCTACGAAGAGAAGAGAGATGTAAAAAACCGCAAAAAATTCCTAAATAGTTCAGTGAAAGTGGGAAAAAAAAGAACAACAATAATTTGAGAAAAGGAGAAAAAATCATATATAAATACACACATTAATATCCATTTAAAAGAGGGGGTGAGAGGGAAATAGGGATTTTAGGGTAAGATATGCCTGGGAGATTACATCGTAATTATGATACAGGAAAATAAAGTAAAATAAAATTATGAATTGATCCCTAATAAGCGCCTCCTTGTGACAACTTAAAAGAGAAGATAAGGAGTGGTTCAATGCATGGGGAGTGAGAAGAGATACTTGTGATATTAGCGTTTAAAAGTGCCTAGAGATAGAGAGTTTTTTATTAAAGTTGGAAGGCCATTCCAGAGTTTGCAAGCAGTGACGGTAAAGGATTTGTTGTAAATTTCTGTTCTATGAAGTGGAGTTAGTAATTTATCGCATCCTCTGGTATTGCATTGGTGAACTGTGTTAATGGCGGCGAACTGAGAAGAAAGATAACGAGGGATGTGATTATTAAGAACTTGATACAAGAGGGAGAGGAGGTGAAGGTTTCTTCTAGATTCAAGTTTTAGCCAGGAGAGTCGACGGAAATATTCTGAGACATGGTCAGACCTTTTAAGATTAAAGATGAATCTGATACAGGCATTATGAGAACGTTGTAGCTTAATCGCGAGATCCTTTGATAAGTCCTGGTATACAGTATCACAATAGTCGAAGTGAGAAAGAGTTAGAGAGGTCACTAGCTGTATTTTTTGTGAAGAAGGAAGAATGTTAGTGAGAGGCCCTAGTGTGTGTAAGGAAGAGTTTACCGTCTTGCAGACTTTTATTACGTGATTATTCCAGGTAAGCGTTTCATTAATTAGAATGCCGAGATTTTTTATGATTTTTGCAATAGGGAATAACTGAGCCATTCAAAGACAGAGGAACTGATTCCGCAAGGTTTATAGAAGTCAGTAGTTTTGAATAACCGATTAAAAAGGCCTGAGATTTCAAGGGGTTTATGTTGAGAAAATTATCATAGCTCCATTCTTGAAGTTGAGCCAAGTCGTGATTTATGTTGGAAATGGAAAGAGATAAGTTATTGTATTTGGTGTCTAAGTATATTTGGAGATCATCTGCGTACAGATGATGCTTGGAGTAAGTTAAATATTGAGAAAAATTATTAATAAATAGGGAGAACAACAGGGGCCCTAAAATTGAGCCCTGCGGAACGCCTTTGGTAACATTAAGCCATGAAGACGAGGAGTCGTTGGAGATGACTTTTTGGAAACGGTCGCTAAGGTACGAGGAGAACCAATCCATTGCAGGTGAAGAGAATCGCATGCAGCGGAGTATTGCTAGGAGTATGTCTTTGTCTATTGAATCGAACGCTTTGCTGAAGTCAAGCTACACTAGTACTGTGAGTACTGTGTCTGCGTATATCATCGGTGATTTTAATTAGCGCTGTGGTGGTGCAATGTGACTTCCGAAAGCCAGATTGATGGGAGTCAAGAAGATTATTTGCGTAGAGAAAAATCGTTACTTGTTCATGCGCAAGTTGCTTAAGAGCTTTTGATAAAGTGAAAAGGAAGCTAATCAGCCGATAGTCATTGTTTGCGGAGAGAGATTTCTTAGGAATTTGGCGGATTAACGCGAGTTTCCATTGCGATGGGAATTTTCTCTGTAATAAGGAGTGGTTCAAAATGTCAGTGAGCACTGGGAATATTGGATGTATTAATTTTTTTATGATCATGATAGGAATACCATCAGCACCCTGGGCTTTAGTTTTGATTCTGCGTATTACTGAAAGTACGTTAAGTTGCGAAACAGGTTTAAAGTGGAATTGTGGAGAACCGAAAGACTCGTTCGCTTTTACCGTAAGACTACTAATGACTTTGCGTTTACGTTCGGTGTCGACTGTTGTTGGGTTAGTTGAGAATCTCTTATTAAGGGAATTTAATGATATGTTTGGTGATAATGAAGAATCCTTGTGCTTACCAATACCGAGGTTTTGCAGGTTGTTCCATAGGGTGGATGTTGTCACATTGGAGCCTGATATAGAATAAGCAAATTTTATTTTGGCAGTTCTAATCTGCTGCTTGGTTTTGTTTCTAATACTTTTGTAGACATTGAACGTATTTGGACATTTATTTGATTTGAAGAGACGGAAAATTGAATCGCGTCGTGCCATCAATAGTTTTAAATCGGCCGTTATCCACGGGGCGCGAGGTTTAGAGACACGTGTAGTTTTAATGGGCGCGTATTTACCGAGTAATTGTAAAAGAAAAGCGTTAAGTGATTCGACTTTTGCGTCTATGTCGTCAGCATATTCAATGATGTGCCACGAAAGACCCGCCGCATCGGCAGTAAGACTATCATAATCAAGGTTTTTAAAATTTCGTTGAGAGATGAATTTTGCTTAAATTTTGGAGAGTTTAGGGAGTAGGCAAGAAAAATTAAGTCATAGGATGAAATTTCCGGGACAGATGTTATTTGTTGGTTTTAATGGTAGTATACTAAGGTTGGGCGATGTAAAAGAGTTTTTAAAAAAGACTGCATACAGAACTTAGAATCTCCTCGGACCCGCGCTTCGAGGTCTCATTGGTCCCAACATGGACCACCATCCGCAGCCTAGACGAACCCGTTGACTCTACCGACTCCCGTACCGCCCTCGTCACTTGGGGGACCGTTCCTCCTGGTATGCACCTGGAGAACACCCGCTCAGCCACTCCCTCCCGGCGGGCCCGAGTTAGCAAGGGAGCCATAACACGCCGAACATTAGAACTACCTATTGCTAGTAGCCCTCCCTTCCCACCCCGACTTCCCATAGATCCAGCCTCTGCCAAAGAGACGGGAGCGGATGCGAGAGCATCGGCAGAAGTGTCGTCCTCCGACAACGCCGCGAACCGATTGCAAACTGGAAGAGGGTCTGCCGAGGCATTCCCAGCTCCCAGCCTTCGCAGGACCACCCCACGATCCCCCGGTTGGAGACCACTCTCCAATCGTTGGGTTTCAAGATTGGAGCGACCCCAGCTCCCGAAGAGGTCCCACAAACACCCTCGATCACACCACCGACTTTCGCACTCGAGCGCACCCGAGTCGCCATCATGGCGCGGTGAGTTCTCGGGGATGGATGCGTTCTCCCAACACGAACAAGGGCCGACTCCGCTCTTGGCTCCCTCCCACGGAGGTCCGTAACCTCTCTTACCAGCTCCGTGATTCGAGAACTCATTCTCTCGAAACCAGCGTCGCATAGAAAGGAGGAAACGGGAATCCTAGGTGAAGCCATCCTAAACACTAATCTGTACTAGCTAGGAATTAAATTAAACTTCAAGCTAAGGTTATACTAAGTGACTAACTAATTAGTGGACTTCAGGTCTACGCTAGAGAGGAACGCAGGTAAAAATTGAAAGGGAAGCGCTGACTCACCGCACAAACAACGTTAGCGAACAGACAAGATAGAAACACAAGCAAGCGTTAAAACAATTTAATTAGTACACCAACAGCGATAATCAAGTTAAAACAAGTTAAGTTAGTACACAAACAGCGTAGAGTTCTTACAGAAACAATTACTACTTGAATATGAGTTTTTTTAAAAGCAAGTGCTAGAAAAATACTACTGAAAAATAACGATATTGGGATTAAGAGATACTACAATAAACAATATTAGTAAATGTTAGTTCTACAGCTACTCTACAGCTACTGCTATTAAAGCGCCGGTCACCCGCAGGTCAGAAGCTCTCGCAGGAGGAAGTGAAAGGCACGTTCTTACCCTTCGACAGCCAGGCACTAACATATGAATGCAAGGACGCCGTTTCTCCGCAGTATGACTACTTTGCCATCTTGCGTCCACACATTACCGAAGCCAGCTAGTTTTTTTGCTTCGATGAGAAGCTTGAGTTTGGTGGTGGTGAGAGACTCGGTGATTGTAAAACCGGAGCTTTTTAGCGATTTTTTATTTCGCCATACGTTATCCCTATATTGATAACTGATGAACCTCATAATCATGGGTCGAGGCCTGGAAAAGTTCTTCTTGCCGATACGGTGGGTACGGGACATCATGAACGGACTGATACTTAATTTTAAGGTGAACTTTAGAAAATCACCCATGACTGCCAGTCCGTTTTCTCCATCCTTTTCGGGGATTCCATGAATGAGAAGACAGTTTCGGCGGCTGTATTGCTTCAGGTCGTCGAGTCTCTTGTCATAGTTTATAAGGCGATCCTCCATCTGGCTGACTTTAGATTTCACGGACGAAATCTCTTTCATAAGCTGTTCGCAAAAACTTTTAAAATCCGTTTCCAGCTTAGTGAGACTCTCAGTACGTTGGGGACCGGATAATTGTTTGGATTTAGCTAGATCTGTGCTGAAACAATCCATTTCTGACAAAATTACAGCTAATTTGTCAGAAATTGACTTATTCTCAGCAATAAGCAAGGTGTTTTGTTCAAGAAGGGCTGCTTTGTTGGCCTTGACGGGCGAAGGATGGTAGTTACTGCGTGAGGGTAGGAGGAGGGAGGAAGCGCTTAGCTAATGAGCTCCGTCTCCTATGAGGCGCAATGACTGACTAGAGTGAGGATGGATGAAGCTTTCAGTTCCTCGTTTCGACGCATCGACGTTTCCGCCTCTCCAAAAGATAGAATTGTTTGAGATCTGCCCCTGCCTCACTCTTTCGCCTAATCCGGAACTTGAGCAAAGTTTTTGATTAAAATTAAACAACTTTGCTTTCGGTGTCCGTTGCGTACGGTGGCCCATTGTGTCCGACGTTTCGCACCCTTTGCAGGTGCGAATCTTTTTCCCGCATTTATAATTACGGTGGTCTCGCCCTTTATGTAACGGCCGTTGTAGATTTCCTGCTCTCCCTCACTTATCCCCTCGATTGATCTTCATTGGACTTGTTCTGTTCCTCCCCCCCTTTCACCAGTCCCCCTCACCTCACTTTTTGGCTTCTATCGGCCATTTCCCCTTCACTTCCTTCTCAGTATGCTATGCTGATTGTAACAAAGAAGGGAGGGAGTATGTAAATTCATCAAAAAGCATTTATGGCTGTATGAAAGAATGTGTTTCATTTTTAGAACCTTTATGTGAGAAGAAACTTTTAGATGGAATACTATATTTTTCATAGTATGAGTTTTGGGATTGTGACAAAATAAGAAAAAATAGCTCACCTCTCCGGAAAGGTAAAAGTGCCTTTAAGATTTTATCTCATTATTCGCCAGGAATGAGTACAGAAATCACTGCAATTTCGAATGGAATGCCTATTTCTTAAAATTTCCACAGTATGCTAACATATAATCATGGGAATACGGTAGTATTTAGCCGTAGAATACTGCAAAAAAGAAGAAAATCGGTCGATATTTACGCATTATAATGAAGGAAAATATTCTTGAGCTTTGAAAAATCGAAAATGACGTGTAAACTTATGGGATACTATGATACTCTCGTAGAATCGAACCTCTAACTTTTTCCGGTAAATTTTATTTTCCATACCATAATTCATGGAGGTTTAAGTGCATTGCAAGTTTCAGCTCTTGATTCCTTCTGAAATGTTCTAAAAAGCTTAAGAGACAGACGGGCAGTAGATTGAGCCTTGCCTAACTGGATTGCTTCCTGCCTGGCAGGTACCTGGCACTCGAGAGTTCCCATAAGTTTAAATATGGAACAAAAAATTTAATAAGAACAACTTACCTTCGTATGAAAATATCTTCATAAATTTCCCTGCTTGGCAGTTGCACGTTATGTTTCAGCAGTTTCTTTTGCTAGGGATTCGGCTGGAGCTGTATCGGCAGTTAACTTATATTTTTCGGAAGAATGTATGTTTTTCAATATTGTTATGTTCTCCACGAAATATAGATAAAATATTATTTTCATGAAAGAAATCGAATGCTTGTTTTACCCGTAAATAAACGTTTTATGGTCCCCTGTATACCTTTTGACTATTTCCTCGATGATATCTGTCTGTCTGGCGGTCGGTCTGTATGTGATAGAATGTTTTGGGCGCTCTTACTCAAAATCTTAGTCTCGTATCAATAGCAAACTTTACATTTAGAAATAATACTACACAATAGAGAGCTGATTAGTTTTTGGTATCGATCGCTCAACCGGAAGTGGATGTTTACTCTAGTCATGTTTTAGTTTTTGGCAAATAACTCTTTTAAATCTTCATAAATGTAAATGTTGTTTATTATAAACTCCTTAGATAATATTATTGTCTATAACGTTTTTTGCAACATTTTATACGCATAAATAACACTTAACATAAAATATATTAATCATAATTTTTGGCGGTACTTATAAACCAATCCTACCTAAATTTTACATTTCCCGAGAAATTGTTATTTTTATAGGTACAACAAATTTTAAGAATTTTCCTTGGATAGAAGCCGAGACTCAACGTAACTCAAATGTTAATCCTCTATTTTGGCCGCACCGATCAACCAATTATCATGAAATTTTAGTTTTCCCCTGAAATTAAATTTTTATGTATTTATTAATTTTATCGTAAATCTTTTAGTAAAATCCTAGATCTTACATGCGTTCTAACAGAAAGATGCATCTTGGTTACCAAACCTTGACCATTCACTAAGTTAGGAAAAAAGAAGGAATCGTACCGAATTTGGTATTTCTAGCTTTTATCGTTATGCAGGAGTTCCATTAATAAACATATGCACAAACATCCAAACAAACTCTTCAAAATATATAATAGGTTATAAGATATTTTTTATATTTATCTAAGTGGATTTCATTTTGTTATAATTTTCCTTTCAACAACCGATGTTATTATTATTAATTTAATGTTTTGAATAAAAATGTATTATGAAAAGGTCACTAAAGAAATTAAAATATAAAAAGTTAAAAAAAATACTCTTATTTCTCATTTTTTCTACTCGCTTCTCTTCCACTTGCTATTTTGTCCACTTGCTAATTTGTCCACTTGCTGATTTGTCCACTTGCTATTTTGTCCACTTGCTGTTTTGTCCACTTGCTGTTTTGTCCACTTGCTGTTTTGTCCACTTGCTCTTTTGGACTTGCTCATGTGTCGCTTGCTCTTTTGGCGGGCACCCTGCCACCTTATTTTGAGTAGACAAATTGTTTGCCGAACATGGACACTCTGCTTGCACTTGGAATTAAATCCAATTGCAAATGTGTGTGGAATTTTAAAAAATTAGGTGGGTTAAAAATATAACTTTTGAAACGGATGAAGTGAAAAGGTTAGTGGAGAAGTGTTTAGAAATTGGAGTGAATGAGTGGAAGAACGTATGTGAACGTGTACTGAGAGTAGAGAGAGAATTTATTGAAGCAGAAAATATTATGGAGAACATCAATGAGATAATAATTAATGTCGATTCAGAAACTGAAAGTGAAGAAAGTGAGTAGGATTAGTTTTAATTGTGTGGTAGTTTTGGTTTTTTGTGAATGTTTTTCAGCATTCGCCGATTTGTATACTCATTGTTTAACTAATATTTAACGCAGAATAGGGGCTAAGTTGCTTCCATTGTAATGTATTGAACACTTTCGATGTTGCATTGCATGTAGTGATGATTATTGTTGACGGATAACCAATTACTTTAATTTTCGTCTTTCAAAATGTTCCTATTCCCCAGTTTGTGACAATCGCGTATCTTATTTCGCGTAAGTTCCCGCAAATTCAAATGACTTGCATGTCCCGCAAAGCTCCGTTCAATGGGAACTGTCAAAATATTTCATTGTTTTTTTTTATTCTTTGTTATTGACTTAATTACTTCATGTGAACATTTTTTTGTTAAATCGTCTTCATTATGCAAAAAAACAATTTAAAATAACTCGTTTAAATATCCCGCGGAAACGGAATCCGGGTTGGAGAGAGAGTACGTGACGACATCGCATGCCTTGGTACTGAAAGCACGCGGCTTTGATACTTCGTCCTGTTGCTTTTCCTGATAACGTAGCTAAAATGGAGAATATGGAACTTAAGAAGGGTTGTAAGTGTTGTTCGGTACCTCAGTACTTATATACAACGATTAAAACCCCGAGAAAATTGTTCTTCACGCTACCGAGCTCCTTGAAAAGAAATAAGAATCGGAGAATATTGTGGTTGAAAGCCATGACGATACGCATTTGATATGTCGTAACTTACAACTGCATTTGTCTGCGAATATCATTTAAATCTAAATACTAGTTATATGTATGTACGTAAATGTAATGCTTCGTATTTTAGTTTATGACGTTTGTCTGCATTACATTGATATGATGCATATATTTCTGGAGAACGTTGAAAGAGTAAATTATATTTTTATGTTTCAATGGTTAACATATATATTTTAAAAAAATTGTTGGAACTTTGTGGCTCTATCCAATATCAGGAGGCTATAATTTGGGTTTATTTATGTCCATTGTAAAGCCTAAAATTTTTTCGCAGTGTCTTAAAATATTTATTAATATATAACCTATTTTGAATGTTTAGAAACATTACAGATATGTAGAAAGTCATGTGGTGGGCAAATCGAATTTTTAAAAAAATAATATTCTAAAGTAGTAATTTCATGTTTTAGGTATATATTTTAAAATGTCATTATGACACTTTATTTCACTATAAATTGAGTACGGTATTAACTATGCGTTTAATCGTTACACAATTTCTGTATAAGATTTTCTATATATTTTGAAATGCATATGCCACAATTCAAAAGGTCGAGGCATAGTTTTTCAGTCCTGTGCGAAACCACAACTTTTGCATCTGAAAGGATTAGATCTCTCGGGCTTAATTATCTCCTCGAGAAATTTTACTCTTAGGACAGTGGCAATAAATAACCAAACGAAATTACCCTTGGTAGATGTTATTATGTTTCATCCCGATTGTCACCTACCTTGACCCCCAAAAAAAGGAGAAAAAATAAGTATCGAATGAAGACTATCAAATCTTCTCAAATGTGAAGCCGATTTAATACGAAAATACGACTGAAGCTACTGTACTGCTCTACACACAATCGAAATAATGAGTTTTGTTCGTGCTAATATATTTTTCGCAATTATCTTTGTCACAAATCGTACAGCAGAGGAGCATCGTTGTTTTTCGGGCGAAATTTTGACTAAGATTCTCTTTTACATTTAATCCTTCTACTGGTACCCACATAAACTTGCGAAGTCAGTCAGAAGTCTGCATGTTTAAAAGTAGTGGTATCCCATTTCTCCTTATAAAATTAGACAACTGACATTTTGAATTTCATGAAAATTCCAGAAGTCCACACGCAATGTACTGAAAAACAACAATCTGCAATTATTAACGGTGCAATCTATTAAGTATGATATTTTGTAACTAGAATAAAATATGTAATAGTTTTAGCCATCGAATAAAGCAAAACCGGAGTAATTATTTTCATATTTACGTATTTTAGTGAATAATGGAAATTAACGTTGCACCTTGAAAATCGAAACTCCTAGGTAAAGATAGGGGAAAATATAATTGCCTCCTGGAGTCGATCATGGGACACTTCGGTAAACGAAAATAGTTTTCCCTGGGTATCCTAGTTGGCAGAAACTAAATGCCGTTTACGGCATTTTTCTTGGACAAAGTGTTGAAGAGATAAAGGGGGTACGAATGGAAGGGCAGAAAGATAGTAGATAGTTGCCTTTTATTATTGTTAGATTGTTATATTAATTACTTATTGTTGATATTATTTGCCTTGCCTTGGTGAACAGTGACTGGAAGAGAAAGTAATGAATATTGTGAATTTGAATATTTTGCATACGTTAACATGAAAAGAACACGAAAGTTAACTGCGGAGTAATTAATAAAGAATTTAAAATCGCCATTATTATATGATTCTGCGTGCATTACCTCCACAATTTTTTTTCAGTGAATTTTTACCGGAGAATGTTACTTTTCAAATAACGCTTGGATAATTTGACGAAATAAACTGATGTGGGCAACACATGACTTTCTCCATATTTATATGGCAAATTACATGTTGTTAGCTCTGCGGTCGTTGTCAATATTTACTTCCGGTTTGACAATTAAGAAAAGAAAAAGGAACGTTACTAAGACGAAACTAAGCATCAATTGTTAACAATAGTCTTCGGTAGGTGGCGTGGTGGTGGCACCTAAAAAATTATATCTCTTAAAAAATGCATTATATGGAAAAATGTATCAAGCAAATGTTTCCTACAACTTTTATTCTAATACATTTTTACATTTATCAAATATTACAGCAAATATTTCAAAATAACTGATAAGTGACAAGAGTAAACACCCACTTCCGGTCAACCGATTTTTACCAAAAACTAATCAGACCTTCAACTTTTATAAAAATGTAAAATATAAAATTTTGCGTTGACCTGGTTAATAGTTTTTGAGTTAGAGCGCCCACAAAAATCTATCACATACAGACAGTCTGACAGACAGACTGACAGACATGCCCACAGACGTCATCGCGAAACTAGTCAGAACTTGTTCAGGGAACCTTAAAACATGTATTTCCGTTGAAATCTCGAGTTCGATTTCTTTCATGAAAACTATACTTTCTCTATACTTCGTTTATGGAGAAAGTAATAATGATTTTCTTGACTGTATAAAATTATTTTTAATATAAGTATGTCACGTATAAGAAGAAAACATATTCAAATAAAATATTTTACCAAGAGTACGGTCTTACAACCACTCATTGATATATAAACTCATAAAAAATAGACATCAAAATACACATCTAAGTACAATTCCTTCCTTTATAATACATATGTAGATGACTTATTATTAGGCCTCTACAAACAATTTATGCAACAATAATAAAAAATAATGATATTTTATTTTAAAATTTAGAACTGTGAAAACAAAAAAATACACAAATAGTACATAAAATAGTATCCTCAAAGAAAAACATAGCACTACATCAAGAGGTTACATTTGAAGTATTTGAATAAAGATAACGTGTGTGATAAGCAAAGAAAAAATAGTCTAATATTAAGTATTACTATTTATAAAATCAAACTTTAATTAAAATTAAAAATATATTTATATAATAAACTAAAGTTATCATATATTATTAAACAAAGAAATTGGATAGTTTTACCATTTTAATGTGATATTTGCGACTGATGCTCTTTACAAATTTCGCTGATTCTGGGACGGATTGAGAAAATAGAAACTCTAATTTCTTCATCCAAAGACAAAAGCCGTTCTCTCTTGTTATTTTCCAGCGACGTAACTGTGGTAAATCCGAGTTCGCATAAATAAGAAGTGAAAAAATTTAGTAAAATGTCAATCGCTTTTTTTGAGATGCTTGGATATTCTTTTGAAATTTTGATCAAAAATTATTTAATGGCAGAAATTTAAATTGCATTTTCAATGTTCTATTGTTTAGGATTTCAACACACTACTCCTCTTTCAGAAGGCTGAATCCACTAGCACTTGAATTTATTGCAAATGGATTTCTAACCCAGTCATATTTGGAAATTTCTAAATTCGGAAAATAATGTTTTATTTTGAGTTGCAAAGATTGCAATTGGTCTATTATCAAATTCACTACTTTTTCCTTGCCATATGAGATTGCTGTTAGGGGAAACATTTCAGGGCCTCCTTTTTTAATTCGTTCCTCCCAAATTTTCAATTTACCAACAATAGTCACTGCTCAACCTATCAATAAAATTTGAACAGATTTCCTGCGTGAAAAACGTCAACAGCTCCTCTTTTAGTTCATAAAATCGGATCAAAACCTTACTTCTTGAAATCCATCTTATTTCTGTATGAAAAATTAGAGTTACATGTTTTGATTCCATTGCTTCACATAATTTTGTAAAAATACGTGATTTTAATGGCCGACTTTTGATAAAATGTACCATCTGAACGACATCATCAAGAACAGTTTTTACTTCTGAATCTAATGTTTTTGCAACAAGCGCCTCTCTGTGGAGAAAGCAATGGGTTGCTATTATATTTGGATTAATTTTCTTAATAAGAGCAATGCATCATTTCTGAGTCTCTATCATATTTGGAGTACCATCTGTACAAATTCCTACGCATGAAATCCAAGATAAATTACATTTTTTATGTACGTATCAATTACATCAAAAATGTCCTGTCCCTTTGTACTTCTCTGGATTTCTCTGCAGGAAAGAAATTGTTCTATTATTTCAGTTTCCTTTACAAAACGAATAAAAGCCAGTGCATGACATTTACCGCTTATGTCAGTCGACTCATCGAGCGAAACGTCTATCACTTACCGTTCCTGTGACATGTTTTTCTATATCATTTGACAAATCGCTAATCCTAACCGTATCATTAGAAAGAGGTATTTTATCTATTTCGTTGGCAGCATCATCACCTAACATAATTCTAACAATTTCTTTACAGGCAGGAATTATTAAAGTATCTCCAACTGTATGAGGCTTTTTTGTTTCGCAATTAGCTCTGACACAATATATCTTGCTTCCAGAGCTTGATCAGAAGTTGAAAATTTTTTCACAAAACTTGTTGACTGTTTACTTTGATCTTTCAAAATTCTTTTAAAATATTCTATGCTTTTGTCTTGCAAGTGCTCATGTTTTGATAAGAAATGCCGCTTTAGTCTGCTAGGGACCATAGAGTCATTGCATAACTTGTATCCGCAGATAATGCACATAGGTATTGGATTATTCTTATCTCCGGACCAGGTAAAACCCAAACCTAGGTAAGTCACTGTATTGTCTACTTTTGATTTTAGAAGATATCTTAGGAGACGCATTTGAATGTATTGTCGTCACTGTTTCATCTTATTTCGTTTTCTTCACTACAAATTTTTCCATTTTAATGAAGGTAAAATATATCCCAGATTAATAATTCTCGGAAAACTGCAAGAAACTAAGGAAAGAGATATTCATTGAACAAATGAATAAATTAAATACAAAGAATTAATAAACTTTAACTACCAACAAAAAATTTACTCTAATGTTCTCAAATAAATTTCTGAGTTAGAGATTTCTTCTGGAAGGTGTAAGAAGGATTAAAAATCAAAACTGGTGACGGAAAACAATATCATGCCTACATATAAAAATATGCTAAATAAGATTGAACGTACACTACTGGGACTATAGCAAGACAATGAAGCGCATTGGAAAAGTGAGTTAATTAAAGCATATTAGATGTAATATCCTTACTTTAAAAAAATCAAAAACCCACTTTCATTCACGGCGAAATAGATATATTCTCTTAAGAATCGGATGTTCAGTAAGATCGCCGAAATAAAGCTGAAATTGTCTTGTACTGCAACTTTTAGCACTTGGTTCAGATTCACGAAGAAAATCTATGCAGAACGTTCCAATGCTGGATAACACAACTCCACGCACCGAAGAGAAAATAAATATCCCCGTAACGAAAAATAAGAGAATATACTCGACCGAAGAAGTCGCTACTTTGTTGCATTCAATATAAAAAAATAATAACAGAAATACTATGCAGAAACAGACCAATTGTGTTCAATTTGTTCGAACATCACCAAATATTTTCTGCTAGTATTGGGACAAAATGAACACAATAAGTCTGTTTCTACACAATATTGTACTTAAAAAGTTCCTAAATCAGAGATAATATCCCGCGAATAAATTCTTGGAACTAGAATGGGAAAAGACGGCTATAAGGGAGGAATGAGGAACAAGATTATCGCCGTCGAGGGAAGACCACCTGGAAGTTTTGCGTCACCCCTACACATCTCCCTCGTCACCCTAGGGTGACGAGTCACCCCGGTTGAGAAACACTGGTCTAGACTGTAGATATCCGTTTCTCTTTCTACATGCGTCGAGCGATCCATGCCGTACCTATTAGATTGCCCGATCTGAACGGGGCTTTATTTTCGACCTAGAATCGTCTGGTGGCGTTTCATCAGAATCTGTGAACCGAAGGTTGTAGTCTCCCCTTGTTGGTAGCGCTGTTTTTATTTTCTTAATGGTTGGAGTAACGGGGTTATATCCAATATCAGAAGGCTTTGGTTTGAGTTTTATTATGTTTTATGTAGTCTAAATATTTTCCCAATTCCTTAAAATATTTATTATCATGTAACCTATTTGTAATATTTAGAAATATTACAGGTATGGAGAAAATCATATGGTGGCCACATCAGATTTTTTCTTTTGAATGCGAGTATTTATCCCTTATTTCTAATAGTTATTTTGTGAAATAGGTAGTGAATTTCTCACTTTTTTGCACTAGAACTCGTATATGTTTGTTAGTTTTGAGATGATTTACAACATCTGAACCTCCTCCATGTCCTATTATTAAATTCCACGTTACACATGGCGCACTGAACCATTTCATTGTCATCGTATTCGTGAATCTTTTTTAAAAAGGGAAATAATTTTTTCATCCCTTCTTCAAACGTACATCTTCTCTTCGGCATGGCCAACAATACAAGTATTTATATATATTATAAAAGATAGTGTACCGTAGTTTTGTTACCACAAACTCTTGGCTGTACGCGGTATTATGGCTGTAACTAGAACTAGGTAATGTACCACAGATATGTGAAAGTCAAGATTTGGTGTGTGCATCTGGTCGCCCAGAGTATTTGGTGTAATATTTAAAAAATGACCAATGAGATTTTATATGACCGTGTCATTGGAAAATGGGGCATATTTGCGTCCTGAAGATAATTATGGGGCACCGGGACACTTATCTTAAGAACGGTTCATTCACGGGTAAAACGGGACGAATGGGATCCCTAATCTAGAGAGATTCTTGCCCTGGCACCACGCACTCTAGAGTGTGCCTTACCTTATGTAATATGCATTCTAGAGCAGTGGTTTCCAAACCCAGGATCCCAAAGGCCTAATGATAGGTCGCGGATGACCCCCCGACCCATCTATCCATCAATATTAATCGAATATGTGATCAGCTGATTGCGAAATTGCATCAGCATCTTGGAAGCGACTAACGACGACGCTTGCAATAACAATTAAGCCGAGCAAACAGTGATGTTTATATTTTGATAAATATCAAGTAAATTAATGCTTGCAGTTTTCTTTGTTCTAAATCAATTTGAAAATTTTTCCTAAAATTTCAGTGAAGGAATGCCTCTCCTTTTCTTTTTCTTAAACTCATTTCAAAAGTTGACCTTTATATAGAAAAAATAAAATTGGAAGAAAGTGAACAATTTTGTCTACTATTTGTTCTAAATGTTTTATTTAATATTATGCTAGTAAATAGAAGGCGTTTTGGAAATATCCTGAGTAGATACCGGTACCATTTAGATCGCAATACGAATGTGATTTTAAATTTTCGGTATTAGACAAAAACGTTTGATAATCACTGATCTATAATGTTACCTACCTGGAGTGCTGAATGGCTGGTACATCGGCATTAGCCAACTTGTAGCGAAGAGTTACAAGCAAGCCAACCGCTTTACGTCCATTTCTTTAAAAATTAATTTTCGGGAGTAGTATTTTAATTTGTTTCATATATATATATTTTAAAATCTCGTTATGACACTTTATTCCACTATAAATTGAGTACGGAATTAATTATGCGGAAATACGTTTCACAATTTCTACATCAAATATTCTATATATTTTAAATATTTTGAAAAGTATATGCCATAATTCAGGAGATCGAAACATAGTTTTTCTGTCATGTGGGAAACCACAATATTTACATCTCCAAAGATTAGATCTCTCCAGCGTATTTAACTCCTCGAGAAATTTTACACATAGAAAAGTAGTAATAAACAACCCAACAAAATTACTCTAGATAGATGTTATTATGTTTTAGCCAGATTGCCACGACCCTCAAAAAAAGGATTTTGTCTTTTTCTGTTATCAGTATAAAAAATAAGTATCCGATGAAGACCATCAAATTTCTCAAATGTGAAGCCGATTTCATACGACTAAAGAAACTGTGCTGGTCTGCACACAATCGAATTCGGGATTTATGTTCGTGCTAACATATTTTTCGCAGATATCTTTGGTACAAATGATAGAGCAGAGGGGCATTTCAAGACGAAAAGCTGTCGTGAACTGAATTCAATTCCCGTAATTAACAGTAATCGATAAAATCGACTGTTTCGATCACTGGGAGGATAAAGGTGTATCGGCGCTAAAGGAAGAATACTTTGCAGGCAAAATTGAGTTACTTTGTTGGTCAAAGGAAAGAGTTGCTCCATCCATTCTCCATTACAGAGGGAGCAATTCTTCTGTAAAAATGGGAACACCTTAAAATTTTCATATCGGAGCAATGACAATATAATCATCGATCTCGAAACAAATCGAAAATTCCAAGTCTGTAAGAAAAATATGAAAATTTAATACGATTCGTTCGGCGGCCAAACGGGTTTCACTTCGATAAACACATTCCTTTGAATTTAATACGGTCTAATAACGCTTTATATCAAATGAAAACCTTACAGGCGATTTTATCCAGTTTTCTTATATATCCCGACAAGTGTAGAGACATAGAAACACTCTCCAATTGAAAAGTTACCATAATTAACGTAATTATTCCTGTTCATTAAGATGTTTACCTAAATTCCATCATATCACGTGCATTTTAGTTTTCGAAACAAGTTTGAATTATGGGTCAGTCGAGGGGACTGATGAAACACTCGGCAGAAATCCCGCATCGTGAATATTCGAAATTGCATTAAAAAGACGTGTTCTGGACATTAGCACTTTTGCTGAAAGTTAGCAGATTATTCGGACTCGCACCTTTCCCATTGGAACTTCCTAGCAACTGTGAAAGCGGCGACTCTAAAATTGTTGTCAGGTACAGCGTCGTAATTTACTTTGTGGTTACATTCGCTCTTGTTTGGGACTTTGTTAACGTTGTCGAAATTATGAAAAATATAGGCCTAGAAAGGGCAGTTTTATTTTATGGGAAAACGGTGGTTTTCTTCACCGTCATGAGCAACTGCTTGGTTTTATTTATCCACCGATCCATGATACACGGGTTGTTAATAGATCTGGTAAAGTTTGACGAGAGGCTTGGAAGACTCAAGATCTGCATCGACTCGTATAGTTTTCGCAGGAACATAAGAATACAAATGTTCGTTTGCTGGCTTGCTATATTTTTATTTTTTCTCATATATATTCCTAATTTTTCGATGTTCTCTCACGGGAAAAGAATAAATAGATGTTTCTCCCTTATTTTCACGACCTCCTGTCTATTATTGCCCCGGCTGCAACAGTACAATATTTTGTGTCATCTGAAATTGAGGATGTCGTGCTTAAATAAAGAAATAGGTCAGATAGCATCAATAAGTCCCTTCGCAGACATGCCGTCGCAAGGATCTAAAATTATTTTCGCGAAGCGTTGTAAACTATGGAAGTCTCTCTTTCTTGATCTCTACAAGATAAGCCATGCCGTGAACAATATCTTCGGAAGCGCAACCTTGCTCAACTCTGCGTTCTCTCTGGTGAACATAGTGGGGGTGCTATTCCTGGTTGTGGTGACCTTGACGTCGGATGTTTCAAATTATAGTCTCAATCGATTGAAGTCGTCCATATTTTGGACTGCCTTCGAAGCGTTTGGAATATTCCTCATCCTGAAGTCATGCCAATCCACAGCTGAAGAGGTGAATAAAGAGCAATTTTACATTCTTATTTCGTAAAAACATAAATGGTAAAAGTTAGAATTGTTTCTTTGAAAATGTGTATAGATATATAATCGTTGTTATTCTGGCAAAATTTTGACCAAGATTCTCTGTTAAATTTAATCCTTTTACTGGTACTCACATAAACTTGCGAAGTCAGTCAGATATCTGCATGTTTAAAAGTAATAATACACCATTTCTCCTTATATAATTAGACAACTGATATTTTTAATTTCATGGAAATTCCCAAAGTCCACACGCAATGTACTGAATAATTACAATCTGCTTTTATTAACAGTGCAATCTATTGAGTGTGATATTGCTGCAACTATATAATATGATATTTTATACTGTTAGCCGTCGAATAAATCAAAAACGGAGAAATTTAGTCTATATTTACGTATTTTAATAAATGATGGAAATTAGCATTGCATCTTGAAAATATAGTAGCCTCCTGGAGTCGATCGTGGGACACTTCCGTAAACGACAATAGTTTTTCCTGTATTTCCTATTTGGCAGAAACTAAATGGCGTTTATAGCATTTCTCTTGGACACCTTATGGAAGATATAAATGGGGGACGAATGAAAGGGCATAAAGATAAATAGAATTGCGTACGGAAATTGAGTAATATATATATATATTTATAGATGTATATATATATATATATGTATGTATATATATATATATATATATATATATATATATATATACGGTATATATATATATATATATATATATATATATATATATATATATATATATATATATACGGCGGGTGGTGGGAGGGGTGATTGAAAGATGGGCGGGCGGTGGGAGGTGTGATTGGTAGAGGGGCGGGTTGTGGGAGGGATGAGTGAGAGATGAGCGTGCGGTTGGTGTGATGAGTGAAAGAGGGGCGAGTGCAATCCAGAAACGCACCCGAGCAACGCCGGGTCACACAGCTAGTAATTGTATAAAAGATTACAAGACAGAATTTAGTTGCATGGAAAGTTAATCTGATTGTTCTATGTCAGGACTTTGGAATCAACATCATAGGTAGTCTGTCTATAGACATGTTAGTGATTATTCATGGTTAAAACTGGTTCACCATATATTCCTATTTTCCACTGTCCTCTTCGTATCTTGATAACTTTTCCTTTCCAATCGTCTATCATCTGAAACCTTTTCCTTTTCTTTAATATCTTCATCAACATTACTGAATTTACTCTATCAAAGGCCCTCTGCCAGTCTACGTAACTTACGCAGATATCTTGACTACTCTATTTTTCTTTCAGATATGTTTCTAACTACCCCTATAGCATCTCTAGTTCCTCTTCCTTTTCTGAAACCGAATTGATCTTACCCTACAATTTCTTCTACCCTTTTCTCTTGCCTTTTATTAAGAATCCTCGTGATTATCTTTGAAGTGTGTGACAGAATGCTTATCGTTCTGTAGTCTTTATACGGTATTGCCTTTGGCTTCTACTTTAGGGGGATAATTGTTATTTCTAGGATATCCCGAGGCCACTCTCCCGTGCCGTAAATCTTATTAATAATTTTCGTGATCTCTTTGAGTCCTTCTAATCCCATGACTTTATGTACCTTTGCCGGTATTCCATCGCCGCCTTTGGTTTTCCCTTTCATTAGTTCCACTGTCGCTTTTTCTACTTCGCTGTCCGTAATACTTGGTCCAAGTTGTATTTTTCAATCTTTTCCTTATCTTCTACTCCTTTTTTTACTGATCCTACCTGCTTGCTGTATAGTTCCTTAATGTATTCTTCCCATCCTTCGTTTCTGAGACTATTTTCCCATCCGTATCCATAATTCTTTTTTGACGAATTTTATTAGACTTCTTATCTTATAATTGCAGTGCCCTAATGTACATCATATTCTACCGACCAAACTTCTCCATTTGTTGTATTTCATCACATTTTTCTTTTATCCAATTTTCTCTACCTTTGTCTGTTACCCTCTCGTCTTTTTATGTCTATAGTGTGCTCCTCCTCCTTCACTTTTCACTCTCATTCATTTTCTCCAGCATTTCCTTAGCGATCCATGGTTTTCTGATTCTCTTCTGCTGTTTTCCAATCTCTTTATCCAAGGTATACTTGACACTGGTTTTACTTTATTTCCATTCTATATCCACGGTCTTTGGTTTGTTTTCCAAATTTCTTAGGTGATCTTCCAACTTCATGCTAACTACATCCTACCTTTCTTTCCGTTTTTCTAGTCCCCAAGTCTGTCTGTATCTTCTCGTTTTTCTTATTTGTTTGGGCTTTGAACTTACGTCAACTATTAGAATCAATGGTAGCTCCTGGTAATGCCTTGGCGGTGGTTATGCTGTTCCTGAATCGTTCTTTTACTAGGATGTTATCTATTTAGCATCTAATTCTATCTCCTGGGCTTTTTGATGTGTGTAACCTTCGTTTATGGCTTTTGACCATGTATTAATCACCATTATTGATGCATAATTCTACCACTAATCCCCCATTATTATGCAGTTTACCTTTTTTCATCCGTCTTTTTTCTAAATGTCATGAATTTGCTCATTAATCTCCTCGATTTCTTCCTCTTCATGAGTTGACTTCGGCATATATATCTGAATTATCAGCATGTCCACTGGGACTGCCTTTAACTTTATTGTCATGAGTCTATCGTTTGTGTTTATTGTCTTTGTCACGCTTTTCATCATATCTTTCCTAAGTACCAGAGCTACTTCCTTTTCCCCACAATTTCCTCCAGAGTAAACTGCTGTGAACTCTTTCGAGTTGAGCTGTCCTTCCCATCTATTTTCGCTCAGTCCTATAATGTCAACTATTTCTTCTCATTTCTTCTTTCGAGTTCTCTTGCATTCACGCCTTTCTCATAGATCTTACGTTCCAAGTGCCTATTCGTAAAAATCTTTCGTGTTTTTCTCAAGGCAGTCCCCTCCCGGAGATCCGATTGGGGGACTATTTTACCTCCGGATTGTTTTACCTCGAAAGAACTCATATTGTACTACCTGATAATCACTACTAGGGGATGTAATGTGGTAGTTTTCTTTCTTGCTTTCCACATCGCAGTACTTTGGCTGTTCAAATCGTCCCGATCAGGCCTACAGCTATATTGGATATATACCCAGCGAACATTATTTGTTTTCCGCTCTATGCCTCACTGACAGTACTGCTGTTTACTTCCAGCCACCGATGGTAGTTTTTTATAAAACTTCATTCGCGGGATCTGAACCCCGGAACTTTGTCATGGGAAGCCGACACGCTAACAACTGCACCACCAGTGCATGACTATAGAATCGTCAACTTTATTTTGTTTGTAGCTAAAGTAATTCTCAGGATTTCTAACGGGAGGCTAGAAGCAAAGGCTAATAACTATATAGATGTAGTTGAAATTTCAGAATGGTCGTGACAATAGGGATGCCATTGATATAATGAGACAACATTGAGTACTAGCAGTATGTATGCGTGTGCCTTGTCGATTTGTAAAATTGCTTTGATAATTGTTTATGGTCTAAGCTAGGGGTCGGCGACATATCTGAAGTGAAGAACTATTTTTTTCAAATTTTAAATGAAATCTAACGAACATGTTTTGTAAAATACGTATTAAATACAGTAAAACTATGTTTAATGGCCCCTTGAATAGCGCGATTAATGGCACAGAACTGTTAAATTCGTGTAGATGCCATAAATATTTTATACGTATCTGGGACAAATAACGTCACGTGTATTGAGATCGCGATGGCTACAAAAGTGAAAAGATATGCCTACGCTGTTAGCTTTAAGCTTCAGCCTATTCAATACGCAAAAACGCATGGAAACCGGGTAGCAGCACTTCGTTTCGGTCCAACTCCAACGGAAAAAAAATGAAAACAAACTGATGGGTTAAGAGAAATGTAGTCTTCGTGAAGTTGGTTTTAAATGGATACAAATAAGGAGGGAGTGATGGATAATAGAAAAGAGGGAGTTTGTTATTGCTGTGTTGATCAAAATCGTTATTTGCGAGGTAAAAAGAGTTGAAGAAGAAAAAGTACTTGTTGATAGTACGTATCTTTATCATAGGGTGGTCATAATTTTTTCACCACATTTCAAACATACATAAAGCACAAAGATCAAGAGATATTGTGAAATGGTTTGCATTGCTTGAATGAACACTTGAACAAATTTTAGTACAACTCAATGTGGGCACCATTTTCATACTGTCAATGGATCTGTAAAATGAAAAGTAGCCTCTATTAATCAAGAAACCTGACTGAGCACGCTTAACCGTGAGCTTCTGAAATTTAATGCTGTGATATCAAAAAGGACGGCGGTAGGTGAAAATAATTTGGTGTTAAATTGCTTTTATCCGTCTGTGGTCAAAAGTGTATAGAAACCTCGTAGTAAGCATTTTACTACAAGTTGCAATTTACCGCTTGGTGACCTATCTTTTCAATGAAGACCGTTAATGTCGCGGTAAAATGTGCGTTGGGAGTCGCAGATCATTGCTCAAAGAGCCGCAAGCGGCTAAGGAGCGGCGGGTGGCCGTTTCCTGCTATAAGCTGATAGATGTATTTAGGACCGGAGGCACAGGAATAATAATAGTATGGAACCTGGTTTAATCAGATATTAAAGATGACATAGCATTACTGAGTAATTCTGATTATAGTCGATAGTTGTTCGTTAATTCCTTAAACAAAATGTCAATGGCATTCAGGATGCAAATTAATATCATGAAAACAATTGGGAAGTTATTTTCCAAGATTGGGGATAGCCAGGTCATGTTACAGTAAATGGTGAAAGCCTTCAACTGATGGATTTTTAGCCTACTTTATAGAATGGAAATAGATTTATAGTTTAGTCGTTGTGTCCGTCTGTATGTCCCTCTCCCTATTAACTTTTTAACCAATATAGCGTTTTTCATGATACGTGGTGGAATTATCTTACTACATGGGTCGAGCTCCCCAGGATAGTTTTTGTTGCGAAGATTAAAGTCCCGGGTTCGATTCCAGGAACTATACTTCCCATTTGATTTACATGGGAAATTTGAAATCCCTCGTGTAGGGTAATTTTCTCTTACATATTAAAATATCTTAGAATTGTAACATCGGAGCGGGTTGTGTATTATTTTCTGAAGAAATGAAAGAAAATTCTAATTTTTATCGTAGAATTTTGCTTATCGATTTTATTTTATAGAATTTTGCGTAAATACTGAGGATTTTGCATTTTTTAACACTCATTAAGAAAGTGTTTTCATAGAAACTTCTTTTGTTGGACTAATATTCGATATATTCTAATATATACACTCGTTATTTTTGCCGCACAAGTTCGCGTAATCAATTTAATATCCCGTTCAAATGTATTTGTAGTATTTTATAACGCTAAATTATGAAATTTGGGAACACAAAAAGCTTCGTATCCGCGATTACTTTAAAGCTATCAAAGCAAATATTAGTATTAAATAAATAATTAATTGGAAATAGGCATCATAAGTTCTGTTTGCATCATTTTGTTTTACTAATTTATGCATTATTCTGTCACGGGATAGAAGGAGTACGAAAGAGATCAGGACAATGATAGCAATAGCAAAGATGGCATTTACGAGACGACGAGACTAACTAAGCGTCAATTGCTTACAAAAGTTTCCATCAGGTGGTGTGACGGTAGCAGCTAAATAGTGTAATTATTAAAATATCTCTTAAAAAATGCATTGTATGGCAAATGGAAATGGAAAATTATAAAAACGTATATCTCATATTATATGAACTATTCCTTTGATAAATAATTACATTATGAAATTATTGGTAAACCTTGATCTCCAAATTAATTTTATTTCCCGTCTTTAATCATTCTTTATGGCTTAGGCTCGGTAGATTGGTTTTCAACGCACGTTTTATTCTTAAGAAAGAATAATATCAGTTGATTTTTCAATGGAAAGATAATTTTGTATTTGTTACAAATCCTCACGTAATTTCACGCATTTTCATGGGTAATTAATTTTCATACGGCGCTTTTAAAATAGTTTTGCGTTTTTCAGTATCACTTTGACGCGCCATAAAGGATATAATACGTGTACTATCTCGTACGTCCGGTTGTTTAAAATTGATTTATGAAATGGTCCTGTCTGTGTGTTTGTGTTCCCTTCTAACAAATTTTACATAATTTTCATGAAACGGTATGAGGCTAATTCTGCCAGAGCCACCTCTGTTTTGTATTTTATTTGACGAAGATTGTAGTCCCGTGTTTGATTCCAAGAACTCGGAATAAATTTGTAAGTCATTTATTATGAGTTGTGAGAATTATCCGTCATTGGGAATTCAATGAATGTATCCTAAAACGCACCGTATATTTATCGAGAGTTTGGGAAATCAAATATGCAATGATGCGTCCCTCAACTTCGCTTTTAGCATTCTACCTCCAAAAATTATTTGTAACCCATAAGTTTTCATTCAACGCAGGAATAAATTGAAAGTCATCAATTCGTATTTAGGCCTATCGCTAAGGTAGCCAAGTTATGAGTAGTTGATTCCGAGAGATTTCCACTTCATGAGTAAAATTCCGAGAGAGTTTTTCTAGATCGAAAAACATCTTAAGTGAGCAACGAAACTTGTTTTATTTATATAGTTATTAGAAGTCAATGATTATTTAAATTTAATTTAATTGTTAAAGTTAGGGTTACCATTTAGTAATTTTCTGATTCCGACAGGTATGAGTACATAGGTAGTTAATTGTGAAATTGTTTGTAGGTAAAAAAAATAGCTAATGGAAACACTAAACCTTGTTTTATTAATTATGTTGAAAAATATCAATATTTAACTTAAAATTTTTAAAATTCTTCCATTAAATATAATAAAAATCGAATTTCTTCAAAAGAAATACTTTATTTATTTAAGTTGAACTTGGATACCAAATACTTCGAGCAGTCTCCAAATGATCTAGTTTTGGTAGTAAAAACGCAGGGAAATCTTTATAAATAATAAAAATTGGTGCATATTTGAATTTTTTCCTTGACTTGATCCACACTTAATTTGTATCAACCTTTACCGAAATATCGATGGATAACATTAAACACAGGTTCTCGGGCTTCCTTGGATACAGGATCTGAAAGCACAAACGTTAATATTTTATTTTAATCTCCGCCAATTCAATTTATTTTTCAAAAAAATCGACACAATTTCGAATGTTTCTTGATAGATTTCAATTGTTATAAAAACCAGGCAACGCTTGAGTGGCACGTCAGAGGCAGTAACCAGTATGATCCTTCGTGATGGGCATATTTATACATTATGTATAGCTTCATTGGAATCAAAGGAAATGTTTCTACCAAAATCTCAGTTTAATATAAGGTAAAAAGACTAGTAAAGCCGAAATTTACACGATTATGAAGATTTTGGGCTCCCGAACAAGTCCTACCAGATTTCGGGGGAGATGTATCTATGGTAGGTTAATGCCGACCCAACCCTACTAATTGCAAAAATGAATACGCGTTCAGCTGGATCTTAGGCCTCGCGCCGTTTCTCATAGAATGACAGCATGACGATGACGGGAGGTCACTTAACTTTGCCACAGTTTACAGCATCTCGTTGCACATAATGTGGATATCATTCGGACTAGTGACTTTTCGGTTTTCCAATGTATGAGAATACGAGTCCATACTGGAGTCCATTAGACTCGTTGGTGCAAAGGTTTTGGGCCTTCGTCATCCAAGCTTTAGTTTTCGCAAGCTCCTACAGTTTACTTGCTAAGTGATCTGACATATACGGGGCTTACGAGAAATTCGTTAAAGTTGACGATGCTACTTGTATGAAGCATTTCGTAATCGATGGCAACGCCGCTAGCATCAGAAAGTTCGTTGAGAAGGAATTGTTGTTGTTTGGGATATGAGCGTTCGGCTATGTCACATTTTCCAACCCTTGATGAGTCGATTAGAGTGAGGATGGATGACGCTTGCAGTTCTTCGTTTCGACGTATCGACGTTTCCGTCTCTCCAAAAGATAGAAATATTTGATGTCTGCACCTGTCTCATTCTTTCGCCTAAGCCAGAACTTGAGCATAACTTTCGGTTAATGAAAAACAACTCGGCTTTCGGTGTCCGCGTCGTACGGTGGCCCATTGTGTCCGACGTTTCGCACCCTTTGCAGGCGTGAATCTTCTTCCCGCATTTATAATAACGGTAGTCTCGTCCTCTATCTAACGACCGTTGTAGAGTTCCCCCTCACCTTAAACAAACCCCTCGATTGATCTTCATTGGACTTCTGTTCTTCTCCTCCCCTTTCAATAATCGCTGGTCAACTGGTTTCCCCTTAACTTTTCTTATTCACTTTACTCTCCCCATCTCTTCTATTGGTCTCATGATTTCTTCAATTTCCCCCTCACCTCACTTGTTGGTTACGATCGGCCCTTTGTCCTTCACTTCCTTCGTATGATTCTCTGCTGGTCGTAACAAATAAAAGGAGCTGTATGAATGAATGTGTTACAATTTAGAATCTTTATGCGAGAAGAAACTTTAAGTTGGAATCCTATATTTTTGATAGCACTATTAGTTTTGGGATTGTGACACAATATGAAGAAATCGTTCACCTCTCCGGAAAGATAAAAGTGCCTTTGGGATTTTATATTATAGTTTACTTATAGTATTCGTTATTTTACGCCAGGAATGAGTACAAAAATCACTACAATTTCGAAGAGAATGTTTATTTCTAAAAATTTCCACAGTATGCTAACATATAATCATAGGAATACGGTAGTATTTAGCCGTAGAATAATGCAAATAGAAGAAAATCGGTCTATATTTACGTATTATAATGAAGGAAAACATTCTTGAGCTTTGAAAAATCGAAAATGACGTGTAAACTTATGGGATATTATGGTACTCTCGTAGAATCGAACCTGTAACTTTTTCCCGTGTATTTTATTTTTCTAGACAATAACTCATAGAGGTTTAAGTTTGTTTGTTTGAGTGCCCAGTCAATTCGCCTCTCTTACAGTACAAAATGGGTATCTCAGAGGTAGGGCAATGAATAACCGGGGAGGGAGGAGGGAAACCCGGTGCCGGCATTTGCCTGCTCTTACGAAGAACACCAGGGGGGCCAACAGCTTAACGTCCCTTACCAAGGACGGAAGAGCTGAATTTGCGCGGTCTCCTTAAACCACGCAAACAGGGGGCCGGGCGACCTTGGAAAAAATCCTACTTGCGCAGGATACGTACCCGATGACTTTTTCAAGCATCTGGCGAGTAGCAGCCAGCGTCCTAACCACTACAACACCGGCACCCCGTAGGTTTAAGTGCATTGCAAGTTTCAGCTCTTGATTCCTTCTGAAATGTTCTATAAAGCTTAAGAGACAGACCAGCGTCCTAACCACTACACCACCGGCACTCACCCCCTTCCCCCCTCCCTAGCACAGTTTGAGTGCCCAGCCGATTCGCCTCTGTCCTACGCACAGTGTATATCACAGAGGCAGTGCAATGAATAGCCGTGGAAGAGAGGAGGGAAACCCGGTGCCGGCATTTGTCTGCTCTTACCAGAGGGGCCAACGGCTTAACGTCCCTTCCGATGGACGGAAATGCTGAGTTTGCGCGGTCTCCTCAAACCACACAAACAGGGGTGCGGGCGACCTTGCGAAAATCTTACTTGCGCAGGATTCGTACCCGCTGCCTTTTCAAGCGGCAGGCAAGTAGCAGCCAGCGTCCTAACCACTACACCACCGGCACCCTTCCCCTCCCTATTAATATATAATTATAGATGACCATTCTCCCACGACGGCATTTGTCATGCTGCGAACTATTGTTTCATTGACTTCAATATATAAAATAAACATTATTATATATTACTACGTTCATTACCTCAAAATTAAAATTACAGTCTGCGTATTTGTTACCGCAGAATATTACTTTTCTAATATCGCCTTGATAATTAAAAAAAAACAAAAACAGAATATAACCCAATCCACCGCCGTAGGAGCTAACTTAGCAATTCCCTCTCTTATCAGCAGTTCGACAATGAAGCCTATTACGTTGCATACGATGTATTTGGGTATTTCCTAAGCTGAATTATCGAGCTCAAGGGCCCATTCATAAAAACCCCGAAACGCGGGTCTCCTTAAGCACCGTTTAGACCAGGCAACCAGTATAGAACGACAGACGAATTGAAGGCAAATTGAATGCACATCGACCGTGTACACCCCCTTTCGCCTTGGTATTTCTACAAGCTTTGCGATTCCACAAAAGTAGAGAGTGCCTCTACTTTTTCGGAAGCGATTCCACCAGGAGATGCCGAGCATTACCGAACCTGCCCGAACTGACTCCGAAAATGGCCATGTGCTGAAGCCCGCGTTTTTAACCCTGCGAGATACACCTGATGAAAAGTAACATCGATTTAACGTTACCCCAGTTATTTTTATATTCTTATAATGAATAATTTATTGATTTCACTACGCTTACTGAAAATATTGATTAAACAAAGTGATACATAATGGTATTACTAACACTTAAAAACTAAAGTAATAGTAATATATCACCTACAAAGCTGAAATACCATGATAATATATCATTTGTCACTCCTGCTTGCACGATTCTTGCAAAAGTGTTCTAAAAAGTATGTTTAGCATTGCTCATAATGATACTTATAGTTCCGATTTTTACAGAAAGTAGTAGGGATAAGGTGTAGGGATAAAGAAAGGGGGAGAATGTTATAAAAACAGGAAGAGCATGGTTGGAAGGAAGTGAGATTGATTGATTGATGGTGAATTTTTTAGGGCGAGATTGAGACTGGTCAGGGAGAAAGAGAAATTATAAATATAAAAATGAAGATATTGGTAATGAAAACAATATTATTTTATTAAACTAGTGTAATTTTCCGTCAAAAAGGATGGATACCCATGAATGAAGTATTAAGTGAAAATAAAAAATATGAGAATAATTGATGAAGCCACCCGATAGATGCACTTAAAAGTCAAAAATAAATATAAAGTTCATTTAATGGAATATTTCACAAAGTAAAAATTGTTTTGGGTGTATCAAATTGGTTTTTGTTGAAGGTTACGCCACACAACTTTTGCATGACCAAACATTACACAATGGTATGTAGGTACATGGGTATTATATGTGAATCATTTGTATATAAACACATTTATTTCAAGGCAGTGACCTGCGAGACTTAACGTATTCAATGCAGGATTAAAGGAATCGAAAAATTCTGAACCCAAATCTTTTTCGGCTCGCATAATATGCCCAAGAGAAAGGTGAGATTCTAGGAAGTCGGTGAATGTCGTGAGGGAGAAAGGAAAAGCTGTCCCATTAGCGATGCTCCCCCAGTGAGCCTCCCGAGGTGTGTTTCCTTCGAAAATTTTCTTTTCTCGATTCCATAAAAGGATTTTTCCTGATACTTGGTCCCTGAATGAGCGGAAAAACTCCAGGCAATCGCTCAATGAACGCCCATCCCTTCTCAAAATGAATTGTTCGCATCGTTAGCCAGTTTTTCCTTATTATATAGTTACAGAAGACATCGCTAAACTTCTCTCGGACAAATCCCTATATCCGTTATCCTTTTTACAGGTTAGTAGTTTCTTATATATATATATGTATAAAAAATATGAGGAATTTATATTTATAATGCTCGGTTTCTGTTTCGTGAAAGACAAAGAAGAATCAGAAATTGATGCAGTTCTTATTTTTTGATAAAAGTTAGCAGGTAGGAGCGGATGACAAACACCTTTCCCCATTACGAGAAACAAACCATTTACCTGAAAGTAGTCTCTAATATGTATATATACTTTAAATTAATTTCAAGCGGACATTGGATTTAGCGATAATTAAGGACGAGGTGATTTTTTTCTGTGGATTTAATGCAACGACTGACTGACGTAGGGAATTAAGTTTTCGTTAAAATTACAGAAATGCTTTTACAGCAAAATTTCTCATATAATTGTAAAAAAAGGAATCTTGTGTTTTGGGTGGCCGTCTCGTAATGTTATCTTTCTGACCTTGTGTTTTTATTTATCGCAAAGGATTACCTTAATTACAATATTTGCCCTAAATGTGTGATTTAAACGTTAGATATGATTGATTTCGCGGTGTAGGCGAAAAAAGATGAATAGCATAAGTCACTTTATTAATTTTTCTTTAAGCTTGTTTAAATGGGATGAGCGAATGTCAGACTTTTCTATTTTTTATTTCCAAAAGAATAAAAGCTTGCACATCGTGAAGCCCATTTTTACGTGTTACCTTAAGAGAAATAGAAATGATCTCATGTACTTGAACCCGGGTCGTTGATCCAAATATTTATTTGTTTATCACTTTATTCAATAGCTCTTCAAATTGAAGAGTAGTCATCCTCATATGTTTTTGGTACGACTTGGGGTCTTCAGATAAAAACTCTTTTAACAAACATTCTGAAGTCTCAAGAGCATTACGCCTCAAATCTATTACCTTGTCTACAGACGTCTCCCGTTCTTCTTTTTTTAAAATTCTCTGTAGTTCCTCTCCCATAGCACTACAAAAAACTTGCACGCCCACACTGAACTTCAGTTGTTTTGTTATTATCCACTGGTTATTTCTTGTTATTCTTGATTTGCTTTGTAGTTATTTATTTTTGTTTTCAGTCCCGTTATTGCTCGTTATTTGCTGTAAGAGTTGATTACTGTTTTGTTTTCACGTTTTTTCGTTCCTTAATATCGTTGTTCTGATGGTTGTTTAGCTATTCTGTATTTGTTATTCACTGTTACTCTTTGGTTCGTTTTTCTTTGTCATTTTGTACTGTTAGCCGTGATTTTTAATCTTATTATCATGGAGACCGTTCCATCGACTTCCAAGGTAGGGAATAAAAAGTGATCCTTAGTCAAGTAGTACAAGAAACGAAAGTATGGGTGGATTCAAGAGCGATTGAATATCCAGTTACCGTTACTAAAATCGAACAAAAAAAACCGCCTAAAGTATTTTGAGTGGACAAATTGCTTACCGAACATGGCCACTCTGCTTGCACTTGGAATTAAATCCAATTGCAAATGTGTGGGAAATTATAAAAAATTGGGTGGGTTCAAGAAATATAACTTTTAAAATGGTTGAAGTGAAAATGTTAGTGGTTAAGTGTATAGAAATTGGAGTGAATGAGTGGAAGAACGTATATGAACGTGCACAGAAAGTAGAGAGAGGATTTATTGAAGCAGAAAATATTATGGCGAACATCAATGAGATGTCCCTATTCCGCAGTTTGTAACACAGTTTTCAATCGCGTATCTTACTTCTCGTAAGTTCCCACCAATTCAAATAACTTGCCTGTCCTGCACAGCTCCGCTCAATGGGGACTGTCAAAATATTTAATTATGTTTTTTTTTAATTCTTTGTAAATTACTTAATTACTCCCTGTGGACATTTTTTTGTTAAATCACCCTCATTATGCAAAAAAATATTTATTGACGGATAACCAATTACTTTAATTTTCGTCTTTAAAATTTTCACTATTCCCCAGTTTGTAATATTCCCCAATATGTAGCACATAATTACTAGTTATATGTATGTACTTAATTGTATTTCTTCGTATTATAGTTTATGACTTATGTCGGCATTACAATGACATAATGCATATATTTCTGGTGAACGTTGAAAGGGTAAATTATTTATTTATGTTTCAAAGATTAGCATGTATATTTTAACAAAACCTCCATAATGTAATATACCTATTCTAAATACCTAAGATCAAACTTACGGAAATCGTTGGGCTATGGGTCTATTAAGCAAATAATTACTGTTGCAGTGCCTATATTTAAGTACCAAGTTTTTAAGCAAATACTTTTACAATTGTTATATGTTATGATAGTTCTGTAATTTAAATATTTTAATAAATTTGTTACCATAACTACCAACGACTGCATGGTATTTTGAAGTACCATGTTTTGCTAAATAAGGGCTGTCATGACACTCCACAGACGTTACTAAATCGTCTTCATCTACAACTACACTCACTTCATAACATCCCCTTAACATTACAATTTTTTTCTTCTCTCTTCAGTTTAATAAATCCAACAGCATTACTAACATAGTCAATCCTCATTGATATCAAAAGGAGAAAAAGTCATAAAACCAACGATGAAATTCGCGACATATATAAAAGAGACATGCAGTTATTACAAACACTTCTACAGTTTTCTTTTCACAAGTAGTAGGTAAGGCAGATAGACACTTAAAACAAGAAACTTCACCACATTTCATAGAGACAAAACACCCGGAAAGTAAGTCTATTCACATTAATTTTGTATATTTGTCAGTATTTGAGCTGATGATTTTATAAAGGCGATGGTGATTGTTCACCGAGACCGGTCGTGTTTTACTTAATATATTTTGAGGAAATTAGCAAAAGTTTAATATAAATAAAAAATACTGTCTGGAATTGTTCATGTTATTTTATTGTGGAATTCCAGGAAGTCTCGGCCTCGTCCTTTACCTATTGTTTACTTATCTAAGTATTGATGGAAAAAAGTGATCCGAAGATCCTATGCAGACAGGCATAAGCTGTTTCAAAATTGTTCCTATCTAACTATATTTTACTTGCAAGATACTAGGACAGAATGGAAAACAGTACATAAATAAATATTCATTAATATCAGTAAAAACTAGAGTTTTTTTATTCATTTAATATGGGAAAGCTGTTTAAGGCGTCAATCTATCTTTCACATGTCTTCTGCATTTCAGTCGAAAGAATGGTACTATTACAATAATTGATAATTAAAGCACTACATCGAAATTGTTTTATCAATTAAATGTAATACAACCCTGTCCACCTTCAATCCACGCATTTCAACGTCTGAATATTGCTCCCTACGACTTCCAATGTACCGCAAACACATGTACGAATAAGCGTTGGGCAAATTATCAGATCTGGCTACACAAAACCCTTCATATGCCGTTTTGCAAAACAGAAAACGAAATAAGTGCAGGAAGGTGCAATACTTCAACCAATATTTCTTCTAACATCTACATCTACATCTACAGTTTACCCTGCAAGCCACCGCAAGGGTGTGTGGCAGGGGGTGTATTAACACCAAGGGGAAAACTCCAAAATTTGGCCTTGATTTACGCCCCTACGAGAGGTTATTTTTGATCGCAAGTTTTATTGTGCTCAGCTATCGTTCTAGGGAAAAATGAACCTTTGTATCTCTCTGTCCTACAGGCTATCTCTCTTATTTTACGAGGATGGTCCATTCTACCGATATAGGTGGAAGTTCTTATTATTTCTTCGACGTCGCTGGAGAAAGTACTCGTTCTAAATCTTTCAAGAAGTTTTAACCTAGCACGTGATCGGCGCTCAGCTAGTGATTCCAATCCTAAGTCCTGTATCAAGCCTGTAACGCTTTTATTTCTGTCATAACAATTTTTGACGAATCTAGCAGCTTTTCGCTGCACTTTCTCTAACTCGGCAATTAATCCTTTCTCGTACGGATCCCATATGCTCGACGCATACTCTAGCAGCGGTCTTACTAAAGAAAAGTAACGTCTTTTTGACTTTTTCTTCGCTTTTACCTACTATCCGTTTGATGAATCCTAGTTTCTGCTTAGCTTTCCCGGATATATTTCGTATGTGTGTGTTCCACGAGAGGTTACTTGTTAAAATGATACATAAGTATTTGACGGATTAGGCTCATTTTAGATGTACGCCTACTTTACTGTAATTCATCGACTCAATTTCTTTGTTTCTCCAGAATCTCATGACGGAACACTTACCTAAGTTCAGCTCTAATTGCCACTCTTTACACCACTCGAGAATTGCGTGTAGGTCATTAGAAAGTAATGCTTGATCAGCAGGACTGTTAATCTCTCTGTAAACTACCGTATCATCCGCGAATAACTTGATTTTACTTGTAATAACATTATCTATGTCATTTATGTATATAAAGAATAACAGGGGACCGATGACACTTCCCTGTGGAGCGCCGGAGGACACGCTGACAGAATCTGATACTACCCTTTGTTCCCGATCATTGAGAAAGTCCCTGATCCACTCGATTATCTTTCGATTTATTCCACAGGCTTGTAATTTTTTCAATAACTTAATATGAGAGACTTTATCGAATGCCTTCTTGAAGTCAAGAAAAACCGCGTCTAGCTGGGTCTTTCGATCACCGGATCGTAGTATATCATCTGCAAACAGAGCGAGCTGAGTTTCACAAGATCTTGCCTTCCTAAAACCGTGCTGATATTTACTGAGCATGTTCTGGCTATCTAAAAAGTCCATCACAGAACTAACGATGATGTTCTCTAGAATCTTGCAAGATATTGAGGTTAGCGAAATCGGCCTGTAGTTTTTTCGGGCCTTTATGTAGCGGAGTTATAAACGCTAATTTCCATTCCTTAGGTATAACACCATGACTAAGTGACTTACTGAAAGCTGTTTCGATATAAGGTGCTATTTCTAACGCTAATTCCTTTAATACTCTAGTTAGTATCTCTTCCAGTCCCGGGGATTTATTTGCATTGATGATTTTGAACCTTTCTGCTATACCTTTCGCTGATATAAGTATATCGTTCATCTTCTCTTCGCTTGGTTTAGGTGGATCCTCCTTCCTTTTCTCCACTTCGGTCGTAAATACGCTTTGAAAAAATGCGTTTAACAAGTTTCCTTTATCAATGCTATCGTAAACTACCTCACCTTTGTCGCTTCTTAATGGTGCTACGGGTGGGCGTCGATCTTGAACTTCTCTAACATAAGACCAAAAGATTTAGGGATTTTCGTTTTGATGTTCACAGAGAATCTTTTTCTTAAAGTTCATTAATGCCTTGCGCATAATATTTTTAGTCCAAGTCCGACAATTTCTGTACTTGTTTGAAATTGTATTTATTACCTTCTGTGACATATTATTTTTGGCGCATTTAAGTTTAAGTTTAAGCTTTCTTTGTCGCCTGAGAGCACATTTAACCTGCCGATTATACCACCTAGGTTCTCCATTATCGGTAATATATTTACTTAGTATGTACGTATTTATACCTGTTCTAATTACTAATAAGAAAGCTTTCCAAGTTTCCTCAACGTTCTTCGTGCTTGCTAACTTTCTGAAAGTGTCGTAATCTTTAATAAGTTTCTCTTTAAAGTCCGCAAAGTTAGCAATTTTAAATATGTACAGTTTTCGCTTAGGCTTGCGATACTTTACGAATGCTATGTTCAAGAGAACTCGAACTACTCGGTGATCTCTGATTCCTTCTTCAATAACTACTTCAGAAACTCGTTCAGGGATATTAATTGCTATTAAGTCTAATATATTGTCCTCTCGCGTGGGTTCTCTGACTACCTGAATAAGGGAATGTTTATTGAAGATGTCTATTAGTGCTTCGCATGACTCACGATTTCTACGGGATGGTGTGAATCTGCAACTACGCCAATTTATCGAGGGTAGATTAAAGTCTCCCCCTACTATAGTAAGACTTTTGCTATTTTTCATCTGTATTGAGTTGATTTGGGTCTCTAGCTCATAAATATCTTCTGCGTCTGCACCTGGCGTCCTATAACATGCACATACGTGGATGTTTCCTAAACCTCCCCTGCTGATTGTACACCAAATGCTTTCTATTCTGTTTTCCGTAAACTCAATTTGCGAACTGATAAGCGTGTACTTTACCGCTATAAAAACTCCACCTCCGTTCCTATTTACACTATCTCGTCTGTGAATATATATCTTGAGGGGAAAATTTCTCGGTCGTGTATAACCGAAGTTAGCCAGCTCTCTGTGCCTATCATTACATCTGCCTCAGTTTCCTCTAATAAATTCTGAAATTTTGCTGTCTTATTCCTGATACTACGGCAGTTTATATTTAAAATTGTTAATGAGTCGCTTTCTGGCCGCTTCAGAATTTTTTCTGTGTTATGCATGGTGCGACTTCTAAGAGCGGCGTTTTCATTGCTATTGTTAGCGCAGAGTTTATTGAGTCCCAACGTCGACCTAGGTATTGACCTACTATCGGAGTTAATGAAGTTATTCTGTTAATTAGTGCAGTTATTTGATGACCCCGAGATTGACCTACGCACTGGTCTACTCTCTAATCTAAAAAAGCTCTACAATGCTCGTAGATTCTACCACCTATCTTTTGGGCTGCCACGGCAGTATAGTGAACTCCCGATCGGTTCAGGGGCACACTACACGATTCGAGAACCGGCGTATAGAGGAAAACAAGAGAAATACGCATTTCAAGCTTCTACTTCTATATCGGCACAATGGCTTCTAGCATCGGCTAACATGCTTGTAGCTTGTGACGCTGACGTCACTAGACACTCGGACAATTTCGGCTAGCTATCGGATGTGATCGGGTTCGGCATTAACTCGTCCGTTTTAAATTGCCTTTTTTATAAGTATCTGTTAAACATTTTACGAAAAACTTTATATTTGTCTATTACAATAGCCATGCAATACAACTTCAAAAATGTTTCGCTATTTCCCGACATTTGACAGTCCCCCATTTTTGGAGTTTCGGGGGTATATCCAATATCGGAAGGTTAAATTTTCTCGCAATTCCTTATAACATTTATTATCAGGTAACCTATTTGGAATTTTTAGTCATGTGGTGACCACATTAGACTTTTCTTTTAACTGCGAGTATCCTACCTCATTTCTCATAGTTTTTTGTGAATTAGCTAGTTAATTACTCACTTTTGTGCATAAGAACTAGTTTATGTTTGTGAGTATTGAGATGATTTACAACACCTAGACGTCCTTCATGTCCAATATTAAATTCTGCGTTTCACATAGTGCACTGAATTTCATTATCATCGTGTTTGTGATACTTTTTTAAATATGGAAATTTTTTTTAAAAATGGGGTATTCTTTTTTTACCCCTTCGTAAAAAGTGCATCTTTCTTCGGCCTGGCTAACAATACAAGTATGAATATATATTATAAAAAATAACTGTATCGTAGTATTATTACGACGAACGCTCGGCTGTATGGGATATTAAGGCTGTAACTAGAACTAGATTATGTAACACAGATATGTGAAAGTCGAGATTTCGTGTTCGCATGCGATTGCCCGGAGTATTCGGAGTAATATTTTTTAAAATGGCCACTATGATTGTCTATGATTGCGTCATTGAAAAACGGGACATATTTGACATAATAATATAATTCTGGGGACACCGGTACACTTACTTTTAAAACGGGACGTATGGGATGCCTACTCTAGGGGGATTCCTACTTAGGCACCACGCACTCTAAAGTGTCTCTTGCCTTCGGTAATAGAGAAATGTAAAAATGTACTGGAAGAAGAGTTGTAGGAAATTTAATTTACTACAAATATGGTTTATAATAATGCATTGTTTATGAGATATCTTATATTTTTAGCTGCCAATACCACGCTACATACGGACGACTATTGTTAACAATTGACGCTTAGTTACGTCTTCGTAACGGTCATTATGCTTTTCTTAATTTTTATAGCTTTTTGGCTATATCGAATATCTGAAGGCTATGGCTTAGGTTTATTTCAGTTCTTTGTAAAGTCTAAATTTTTCGCGCAGTGTCTTAAAATATTTATTAATATTTAAACAATTTTCAATGCTTAGAAATATTACAGATATGTAGAAAGTCATGTGGTGGCCACATTGGATTTTATGAAAATAGTTTTCTATAGTAATTTCATGTTTTATGTATATATTTTAAAATCTCATTAGGACACCTTATTTCACTATAAATTGAGTACGCTATCAATTATGCGGATAATCGTTTCACAATTTCTGTATAAGATTTTCTATGTACTTTAAATATTTTGAAATGAATATGCCATAATTGAGAAGTTCGAGGCATAGTTTTTCTGTTCTGTGCGAAACCACAACTTTTGCATCTCAAAGAATTAGATCTCTCGGCGCTAATTATCTCCTCGAGAAATTTTACTAATAGTAATGTAGTAATAAACATCCAAACGAAATTACTCTTGGTAGATGTTACTATGTTAGAGCCCAATTGTCACCTACCTCGACCCTCAAAAAAAAGAAATTTGTCAAGTTCTGTTTTCAGTAGAAAAAATAAGTATCGAATGAAGACTATCAAATCTTAACAAATGTGAAACCGATTTTATAAAAAAATATCACTGAACCAACTGTGCTGGTCTGCACCCAATCGAAATCATGAGTTATGTTCGTGCTAACAGATTATCCCGCAGATATATAGCACAAATTGTAGAGCAGAGGGGCATTTAAAGACGAGGTACTGAATTCGATTCACTCAATGAACATTAATGGACATAAAGTCGACTTTTTCGATCACCGTGAGGAAAAAAGTGTATCGGCGCTAAAGAAAGAAAAATTTGCCGGGAAAATTGTGTTCCTTTATTGCTCAATGGAATGAGTTGACAAACATTTCCAGAGTTACTGCATTCTCCATTACAGAGAGTGTGATTCTTCCGTAAAAACTGGGAATACCTAAAAATTTTCATATCGTCGAACTGACAATATAATCTTCGATCTCGAAACAAATTGAAAATTCCAAGTCTGTAAGAAAAATATGAAAATTTAATACGATTCGTTCGGCGGCCAAACAAGTTTCACTTCGATAAACACATTCCTTTCAATTTAAAACGGTCTAATAACGCTTTTGATCGAATGGAAAACTTACAGGCGATTTCGTCCAGTTTTCCTATTTATCACAAGTGTCGAAACATTCTCCAATTGAAAAGTTAGAATAATTAGTGTATTTATTCCAGTTCATGAAGATTTACATAAATTCAATCAAAAGACATCCATAGTGGTTTGCTAAACTACGTAGAATCATGGATCAGTCAAGAGGCCTGAAGAACAACTCGGCAGAAATCCTGCATCGGGAATGTTTGGAATCGCATCAAAAAGAAGTGTTCTGGACGCTAGCCCTCTTGCGAAAAGTTAGCAGATTTTTCGGACTCGCATTCCCATTGGAACGTCCAAGCAACAACAAAAGCGGCGACTCTAAAATTGTTGTCAGTACAGTGTCGTGATCTACTTTGTTCTTCTTTGGGTCTTGAATATCGCTTTCGAAATTATGAATAATATAGTTCTAGAAAGGGCAGTGATGATTTATCGGAAATCGGTGGTTTTCTTCACCGTAATGAGCAACAGTTTGGTTTTATTTATCCGCCGATCCATGATACACTGGATGTTAATAGATCTGGTAAAGTTTAACAAGAGGCTTAAAAGACACAAGATCTGCTTCGAATTGTACAGTTTTTGCAGGAACATCAGAATACAAATGTTTGTTTTCTGGCTTGCCGTATTTATACTTTTTCTCATCTATACTCCGGATTTTTCGTTTTTCTCTCACGGGAAAACAATCAATAGATGTTTCTCCTTTATTTTTATGTCCTCCACTCTATTCTTGGCCCGGCTGCAACATTACAGTATTTTGTGTCATCTGAAATTGAGGATATTGTGCTTAAATGAAGAAATTGGTCAGATTACATCAATAAGTTTCTTCGCAGGAACGCCGTCGAAAGAACCTGAAATAATTTTCGCGAAGCGTTGTAAACTATGGAAGTCCCTGTTTTTTTATCTCTACAAGGTTAGCCATGCCCTGAACAAGATCTTCGGAAGCGTAACCTTGCTCAACGCTGAGGTCTCTTTTGTGAACATAGTAGTGGTGCTATTCATGGTTGTGGTGACCTTGACTTCGGATGTTTCAAATTACAGTCTCGAGAGATTGATGTTTTCCATACTTTGGAATGTCTTCGAGGCGTTTGGAATGTTCCTCATCCTGAAGTCATGCCAATCCACGGCTGAAGAGGTGAATAAAGAGAAATTTGAATATTCTTATTCGGTGTTTGTTTGGAAATGGAGTATATATCAGAAATCTGAATTTTTTAAATTATAATAGCCCATTTCTCTAAATGAAATTAGACAACTAACATTTTGAATTTCACGAAAATTCCTAGATTCCACGCGCAATGAATGACAACAATCTGCAATTATTAACGGTGCAATCTATTAAGTATGATTATTTTGCATCTATAATAAAATATGTAATAGTTTTATCCGTCGAATAAAGCAAATCCGAAGCAATTCTTTTCATATTTACGTATTTTAATAACTGATGGAAATAAGCGTTGCACCTTTCAAATCGAAACTCCTAGCTAGACATATGGAAAAATGTAATTGCCTCCTGGAGTCGATCATGGGATACTTCGGTAAACGTAAATAGTTTTCCCTGGAATTTCTAGCTGGCAGAAACTAAATGGCGTTTACATCATATCTCTTCAACAAAGTGTTGAAGAGATAAAGGGGGGTACGAATGGAAGGACAGAAATATAGAGACGGGCGGACGGAGACTGAGTAATTATATATGAATGATTAGAAGACATAATTTAGTTGCATGCAAAGTAAATGTGATTTTTCAATTTCAGGACAATAGAATAATCAACTTTATTTCGTTTGTAGCTAACGTAATTCTCAGGATTTATAACTGCAAAGAACTATATAGATGTAGACCAGTTGAAATTTCCGAATGGTCTTGACATTAGGGATGCCAATGATATAATGAGGGTATTGGCAGAAAGAAACATTGAATAGTAGTAGTATGTATTCGTGTCCTTAGTAGATTTTTGAAGTGGCTTCATAAATATTTTGTGGTCTTAACCATAGGTCGGCAACATTTTTTGCGAGAAGAGAGATTTTTTTTACATTTTATATGAAATCAAACGTAGTAAGTGGAGCTGAACCTGTTTTGTGAAACACGTATTAAATACAATAAAACTGTATTTAATGAAATCAATTTTTTGAGATGCACAACCATACAAATATCTGTTGCATACTTAAGAAAAAGGACTTCAGAAAAAAAGAATTTTTAACATAAGTTTTGATAAATGAAAATATAAATAAACTTTCAAATGTTGAAAATATAATGATACTTTCAGAAAATAAATCTAGGAGTATAGACGAAAATGAGAATGTGGAAAATGCAGGTGTTGGTCAACAGTCTATACTGGATCATTCTGTTGAAATCAATAATAGTACTGATAAATTTGATTTTAATAATTGTATTAATTATAATGATATATCCCTCTGGCATCCTCTGCTTACCTGTCCAGTTACGCCTGCTTAAATAATTGAAGATAATTACTATTTATTTAAAAAAAAAAAACGAATATGTTTATTATAAATGAAATTGGTCTTTAAATTACGAAATATAGTGAATTTTTACTTTCTCCATGCACGTAGACAGGCAACGAAAGGCCCAAGCACCATGTCTATTAAAAGCCACCGCATACTGACAGTTGACTTCTTTAAGAAATTCACCGAACTGCCTATTGACATACATTTATTGACCCTCTGAATTACGAAGTTGATTACTTTTATGATCTCAAGGGAAAATGTTGCGCACTAAGTGTCTCATGTTGGATTATGCAGAGAAACGACATTACGTTATGGTTAACCGTATTCTGCAAAAGTGAACCCCTTTTTATTCCTGTCACATTCGGTGCCCAATCCGTTGCGACGGAGGTAATATTGCCATTGTTTATCTCTTTTTTCTTTAAACAGTCTACAACAGCTGATGAAATATCTTCTCCCCTTTTTTTACCTATGAGGGACAGTAATTCAATAAGCTCCTCTTGTGCTCCTTCACCTTAACATTTATCGCCATGAGAACGACTTTTGTGACGTCATCGACATCGCGCGGCTCGTCACAAGAAATAGAGAATACTGTAACTTACTGAATATCCTTAATCTGTTGGTTACTCTTATCAGCGCCGAATTTTATCATTCTGTTTCTTGCTTTATTTGCTGATAACGGCATATCCTTAAGTTTCTTAACAATTTCCTCCTTATTTCTTAAATCACAATACAGATCCTCCTATATTTTAATAAAGCACTCTAATATATTCGCCATCCGTAAACGGCTTATCCCGATTCATTATCTTACACGTTGCAAGTAAACCTGCGATAGTTGCTCTACTTTGTGATTTCAGCCATTTAGTGTACATGCTCATACTTTTGTCTGCTTTTTTCTTCACCTCAGTCACAGTTTTCTTTCTACGATCCCTTACTGGATTATTTTCTGCGAAGTAAATGTGCCCTTTTAAAAAATGTTTCTCGAGATTGGTTTTTTATTGTGGGCGCTTATCCTTTACTTTCTCTTTTTGTAAGCATTGTTTTCTCAAAATGTTACTGAAATTTTAGTTACCGTATATCTCGGCATATCAAACGCAATTTTTACCAGAAAAATTACCCCAAAAATGAGCGTAGGTCTCATACGCCGAAGGTAAATTTATCACTTCTCAATACTGACGCTAACAACCACACACATTCTCAGAATGGAGTAATTGCATTCATTCGTCGCAAAACAATATATTCATTATTAATAGTTAAATTTTTTTAAATATATACCCTACGCAAAGTGACTTTCGAGGACGCATTTTTATTATTACGCAATAATACCTACATTTCTGCTTACAGCTAAGATAATTTCGGCGCATTTGCGATTTTTTAATTCCTAAGGAGCCCCTTAAATTGCACGATTAATGTCACGGAACTGTAAAATTCGTGTATATGCCATAAATAGTTTATACGTATCAAGGACAAATAACGTCACGTGAATTGAGATTGCGGTGGGTTCGAAAGTGAAAAGATATCCCTATGCTATTAGCTGTAAGCTACAGGCTATTCAATACGGAAGAAACGTATGGAAACCGGGTAGCAGCAATTCGTTTCGGTCCAACTCCCACGGAAAAAAACGATTCGTGAATGGAGAAAACGAGGAAAAACTGAAATTGATAGGATAAGAGAAACATAGTCTTCGTATAGTTGGTCTTAAATAGACACAAATAAGAAGGGAGGGATGGATAATAGAAAAGAGGGAGTTTGGTATTGCTATATTGATCAAAATCGTTATATTCGAAGTAAAAAGAGTTGAAGAAGAAAAAGTACTAGTTGAGCGTACGTATCGTTATTTAGGGTGGTCATAATTTATTCACCACATTTCAAACATACGTAAAGCACAAAGATCAAGAGATATTGAGAAATGGTTTGCATTGCTTGAAAGAATACTTGAAAATTTTTTGTACAACTCAATGTGGACACCATTTGTAACCCGCAGAATGTCAAAACGATACTTTTTTTCACGCCATGTATTTTCCAGCATTTGGGATGTCACAGAATCAACTGCATATCTGATTCGCGCAGACTATCAACTTTCGTAATGAATTCGTGGTCCTTATAATTATCCCAGAGGAAAAAATCCAATGGGGTTCTATTTGGGGAGCGAGTGGGCCAAGAGATTGTACCATCCCGTCTAATCCATCGGTTTGGAAAACTCGCATACAGAAACTCTCTCACCGTCCGTCTCCAGTGTGGTTGAGCGCCATCCTGTTGAAGGTTCTATCTACGGGCTGCAAGTAGCTGAAGCATATCCAGGTAATTTTTACTGTTCACTGACTATTCTTGAAAGAAAAAGGGTCCAATTACCTCATGACGCGAAAAGGCGCACCACACATTCAAATTGGGGCTATCCCGTCGGTACTCGCGAACTGCATGAGGGTTCTCTGAACTTCAAATTTTACAATTATTTCGATTTATCACACCACAGAGGTGAAAGTTTGACTCATCACTGAAAATGACTCTGTCCAGGAAGCCGTTGTCGATGTCAATTCGGTCCAGCATGTCGAAAGCAAATTCCGGCCGACGAGGCCCATCCACCGGTGGCAGTGTTAGCACAATTTGAATTTTGTTTGCATGCAGCTTTAACCAACTGTGGAGAATTTTTTGCACAGTCAAAGGGGGAATTTTTAGTTCTCTGCTAGCGCGAAAAGTGGGTTTCCCTGGGCTGCGCTGAAATGATACACGAACCCTCTCGACTGTGTCAGCGTCTACTGAAGGCCTACCTGCTCTTATGCAGCCGGTCTCTTTAAGTTGTTCCGACCTTTGCTTGATGGACTGTCCTCCAGGTGCTTGTTCTCCGTATTCCAGGTAGTAACGTCTTTTCTGTGTTCGTTAAGCAGCGACACTATCGGCCGCGCAATCAACTACCATGAAACATTTTGAGGTATACTTTCGAACAATGCAAACCGTTTCTCAATGTCTCTTGAAATTTGAGATTTAGGTATGTTTGCAATGTGGTTAATAAGTAATGGACACCCTGGTTATTCATTTAATTTATTATTTAGCCCATTTTATTAGAATATCATCTTGAAATTAATTTTAAGTATGTACTAACGGTAAAGGATCGTTCCATGTTTTTCGGGTTTCTACCGCGTGTAGAATCTTTTAATGACGACGGTTTCGAAACCATTCCATTATACAAATAACACCAAGGGGACAACGGCTTAACGCCCCTTCCGAAGGACGGAGTGTTGATTTGTGCACGCTCCTCAGGCAGCTTTTACTCATTTGTTCGTCCTCGCCACCTTAGTTCCATCGGACATAAATAGGGGGCCGGAGCGTCCTCCGAAAAAATCCTCTTAAGGATTCGTATCGGGTGTCGCTTTAGCAGATCGTACGTTGGGTCCAACAATCTAACCACTACACTACCGGCAACTCCTTCTAATATGTGTGGCGGGATGCGGTCATTAGCCTTTGGCAGGATTACCGAAGTCTTTTTGACTGATTTGAATCTGGCCTGATCTCTCCGTGTCCGCACGACCTTCCGGTCGCGCATCGTCCAGTCGATCGCCCCAGGTTGGCAATTTGCCACCTTCTACGACCTGTATGTGCTGCGATCTAAACGTCTTTTATGCGTGTTAGTTTGGCTTAACAATATACCTAGTAGGTGAGTATGGCGAAGGAAGAAGAGGAAAGAACTCGCAAGGGTTTTGCAAAATATATATAAATATAAAATTTATTACCCTCTTAAAACTAACTCATTCCTTTCATGAGTGAACAAAAGTTTAACGAAGTAAATAATAAACATAATAATGCTTTAAAAACCATAAAGAGGGGGGTAAAAATGGAACAAAAAAATTGGGGAGACACGGCAAATATTGCCGGAGTGCTTGGGGAGAGGTGGGGGAAGGTTTTGTCTCGGCTGGCGGCAACTGCCCCTGCCATGTCCGCGACCCGCAGTACTCTCAGCTGCTTTGCGTAGAGATTTACGTAAAATATATTTTGAAAACCAACTTTTTTATTTTTTATAGGATTCTTTTAATTCCTTTTTGTTAGGTTCCCTTAATTTAGTTTTTATGTTTTGCGCATTCCAATTTTTGGTGGAACGCTTACTTTTCTTTTTTTTTAACTTTTCTTTCTCTTTTCTTTTTTTCTCTTTTAAGCTCTGCTTGTTTAACCCCTCAACGCCGTCAGGCGTACTATTACGTCCTGCAGCAGCCCTAATTTATTTTATCTTTTGACGTTAGAGACTTCTTTAAATCTAAATAACCTATACATATATATTTTGAAAGAGTAAGCTTTGTACTTGCTATCTATGTTTGCCCTGTATTTCTTTCTCTTTTAAAAATATATAAACAACGTTGAATTTTGGGATAGAATTTTCAATTCTGCTATGATATGATGGTGTTTCTACGCATAAAAGTCGCTTTTCAATGCAGCAAGGAACCTTTCCTTGGTGTTTGAAATGCAATGTAGGAACTGTGCATCATTTCAAAGGAGAGCACGTTTTTTCTCCTCTTTTTTCCTGGTGGAGATATTTGGCTTATATCATGGGAAGAAGGTCTTCATCGGTATGTAAAGAAAGAAAGGAAAACATCTTATGTCTGTCTATGCACAGCTTGTTACAAATGTTTACAATGCAATTGATGAAGAATGGAATTAGGTTGAGTAAAAACATTTCTGTAAACATTCCCTTCCATTACCGCGCGATCCTTCGTTCATCGCTTCATAGGAGAGCGTCAACGTCAAAACAGCTGATTTCAAAATCCAAGGCCGACACTCTTCCGATAATTTAGTGCCATGCCTCAAAGGGAGGCATTTTGTGAGAAGGATAATATCGGTCATATAATTTTCAAGACCTTCAGAATTTTATTTTAATATCTAAGAAAATTGCGGGAAATTGAGTATATCTATTTGTAAGTATTTGTTTACATATAATATTCGTTTAGTTTTGTGATAGAATTTTAGTTTTTACCACGGACCTACGAATTTTCGGTTTCTAAAGTTGACCCATAAATACCTGAGGAAAGGGAACCCACCAAATTGGGTTCCTTTTCTTTGACATTTGAAAGAAGACAAGGTCTGTTTTCTCTTCAGATAAGTGCTTCGCTGTTGTGCTAGCAGGGCCAAACAGCGATGAAACGAGTAGGCGAGAAGAGTACACGCCAGCAAAAAATCACGAAAAGCTCTTCTATATATTTACACAATAGGTTACTACAAGTGTTTACTAAGCTATAAGGCATTTCTTGCTGAATCCAATTACGCATGGGTAAATTTTCGTAAAGTATTTGGGAAGGACCTATAAGCTAAAGATTTCCGTGTTTTATAAACGTCATATCTCCCTTTTCAATGAACGAAATGCAACCATTTCTTCTATGTGACGTCTGTAATGACTAAGAATGATGACTCTATAACTAAAACGTTTATATTATAAATAAATCATCTTTTAATAAATCAGTAATTCTACATTTACTTAAAAATTTCCAGTCAAGACATGAAAAAGGTGGGCGTAAAACTTTTCACCTAATAGATTTAGATGGGTAGACTTGCAGAGTGAAATAGTTACTAATTTAAGCTATTTTTTTATTAAGATTACACAGCAATATCTTCTATAGATTTTCCAGTGCTGTATGTTACATAAAAGCGCGAATGCACGCCGGAAAATTAGCGATTGGTGTACGTTCTCTTCTACTCCAACAATCTTTGTATATAAAATATTATACGCAAAATAGATATTTACAAATTTCTTGTTTTTCATAAATCCACAAAAACAATTCAGAAAAATAAAGAGAAAACTTCCCAAGTTATGATTATTTTAATATTTTCAAACGTTTTTACAACGCAATCGTGAAAATTTAAAAACCTCATCCGGCTGTACGGGTGGGATTTAATAAATCTCCTCCGGGCTTGAGGGGTTAAACAATTATTTATTTTTTCTGAAACCACAAAACAATATACACCTTGAAGCACAATTTGGCTTCAATTTACTAATTCTAGAAAAATATTACTACTTCTATTGTTAGTATTAAGCAACAGAAATAGGAAAGTTTGTGCCTTCACTACGGAAGGAGTATTTTTTTTGTTCGTTTAAACTTGCATTTTTTTTGTCGCGTCGTATTGCCAAAGTCGGACGGTGATTGGGTTGAACTGTAGGGACTGTTCGAAGTGCTGGGCTAGCTTGCGAACGAAGTCGTGTATCGTGGGGATTTTGTGCGCGTTTCTAATCTCGTAAGTCGGAACGAGTCGGGGACTGTTTGTGATGTAGCGCAGTGTGACGTTTTGGAATGTTTCTAATTTCCGCATGTTAGTTTTCGCCGTTTTACCCAATAGCTCGCATCCGTACAGCAGGGTTGGCCGAATGTGAGATAGGTATAGCCGAATTTTATCGCCCATTCGTAATTTAGAATTTTTGCTTATGAGGGGCATGAGTAATTTCCTCATACCCCTCGCTTTATTTATCGCCTGCTGTACGTGTGCACCCCATGTCAGTTTCTGATCGAGGTTGTAACCCTAAGAATTTGTGTGTGCTTCGCATCGGTATCTCGGTGCCTCGGAATTCGAGGCGAAGGGAGGGCGTGAATTTTAGCTTCTTGGTAAAGTTGACAAGAACGTTTTTATCGGCGTTAATCTCAACTTTCCAGTCCAGCGTCCACTTTTCTAATAGGTTCAGATGATTTTGGATACGTCGTACAGCTGCGTTGACCTGTTGCGACTGCGGAGAGATCGCAGTGTCATCCGCAAACATGTAGACTTGAGTTTGTGGAGAAGAAGGAAAGTCATTAACGAAGAGGTTGAAGAGGATTGGACTCAAGATTGTCCCCTGGGGGACGCCACAGGAAATCCTCTTGGAAGAGGAGAGCCGACCATCCACAGGGACTCGCAGGGACCTTCCGGAGAAGAAGCTCCTGCAGATCTTTTGCAAGTACAATGGAAATTCCATTGCGGCGAGTTTGAGTAGCAGGCCTTCGTGCCACACCTGATCGAAGGCCTTGGCGACGTCTAGAAAAAGGACTTCCGTCCGTCCTCGGGAGTTGAATCTGTCCGTTATATTCTCCACCAAACGAAGGATTTGGTTGGGTGCGGAGGTCTTTCGTCTGAAACCCATCTGCTCAGGTCTTATTAGGTCGTTAGCCCGGATGTGGTGATCGAAGCGGGCGAGGATTATCTTCTCGAACACCTTCGAGAGGTTTGAGAGGAGGGATATGGGTCGGTGGCTGGCTGGGAGAGACGGATCTTTCCCCGGCTTTGGGATAATGACGACTTTGCCACGCTTCCAATACCAAGGAAAGTGGGATGCGGTTAGGTAGGCGTTGTAGAGGTTTGTGATAGACGAAATAGCCCCGGAAGTGAGATTCATGAGCATCCGGTTACTAACTTCGTCTAGGCCTGAAGTCTTGCGGGAGTTAAGCTCCTTGATGAGCTGTCGTGTTTCATCGTCCGTAGTGAGCACTGGGGGTGGGCAGGGGGAGAAACTAAGCAAGATTAAATTCTTCCTCGCCTCCTCCTCCATCTTAGTCTTTTCCCAGTCCTCGCGTAGCGTCATGGTGTCGGCCAAATGCTCCGCAAACAGCCCGGCTTTTGCCTCGGCGTCGTGAATGAACTTGTCCAGGTGCCTGAGTGGCGTCGGTATGTGCGCTTGACCCGTCAGCCGCTTGGCCATTTGCCAAGTCGAGCCGTCTTCCAAGGAGAGGGAGGAGATCTTCCTCTCCCACTCCCGGTTGTGAAATTCCGTCATTCCTTTCTTAACACGATAAGAAAGGATGTTGTATAGTCATTTTTCGAGCTGGTTGCGATTGCGTTGCCATCTTCCCCTAACGCGGTTTTGCTCCCTGATGAGGTCGATGAGGGGTTGGGGTAGGGATGGGACCGGAGGCTTCGCTCGAACCGGGGGAAGCGATGCCATCCTGTAAGCGCTGGACATTGCGCCCGTGATTCGGCTAACCTGCGCGTTCACGCCCTCGATCCTGGGATCGATAAGACGCGGTAATGAGGCGAACGTCTCGTCGATAGATGATTTGTACATGTACGGATGACGGGGAGAGGGGGAGGAGCCGAGAGATGATCAGTCATAATGTCGATCCTTATAGGATAGTGGTCTGAGAAAAGCACTTTTATTACACGTGGAGTGCCGTGGCTGTAAAAATGTTTGGTCAGCGCGAAGTCCAGAACGTCGTCTCCCTCAGGACCGGAAGAACTGACGTGCGTCGCCGAGAACGGCGCTTCGATCGAGGCCATCGCCGTCGCTGCAAAATTACGGAGAATCGGTCCATTAGAACTCCCATTACGACATCAGAATTGGATGCACTTGGAATTCCAGTCGCCTCCATAGATGGCCGGTTTTTCTGTGCTCCAGGTCAGCCTCCAGGAGCCGTTTGGATGCGGGTTGGTAAACAGAGTAGATATGAAGGTTGCCCGTCGAATGATGAATTGAGATACCGATGCTTTCTAGTTGGCTATGGGCATCCGAGTTCAGTGGGGAGTGTTTTATTTTGGATTTGACTGCGATGGCCACGCCACCATGAGGGGTTTTGCGGTCTCGCCGATATATTTTATAATTTGGTAGCCAAAATTTGTTGGCGCGCGTGAGATGCGTCTCCTGAAGGGCGACGACATCGTAGCTGCCAGAACTGATGAAGTGAATAAACTCTTTTGCCCTAGAGAGGATACCGTTGGCATTCCATGACGCCAACGTGAGGAACCGCGGCTCGCGCTTAGTAGCCATTATCCAGGATCGCGCCAATCTCCCGTAGGATAAATAGCTTCTTCTCGGCTAACGACGAGAATTTTGATAGGTTATCCAAAACCGAAATCATCCAGGCGCCGAGTCCCTGGTTTTAAGTAGGGGTGGAGGGAGGGGAAGAGGATCGCTGCGAAGGAGGCGAAGGGACCGACGGGCGAGAAGGCTGAGGGGTGGGGGCGGCCGCAGGAATGTGTCTCGCTTGCGCTGCCGCGCGGCGAGGGTCGGCTGGAGAATGGGGAGGGAAGGCAAAGGGACGAGGGGCTGGGCGGGGGGAGGGTAGGGTAGGGTGGGTTGCGGCCGAGAAAATGAACGAAGAGGTAGCGGGAGGAGGGGCGGCTCGATTCGAGAACCAAGCGTTAGTGGCGGGGACAAAATTTCGCGTCGCTCGAGCTGATCCTCGCGACGTATTTATGCTGGACCGCGGCCTGCGGCTCACGAGGATGCCCTGGTATGTCTGCAATCCCCGATAATTGGCAGGGTGATAATGGTGGCAATTTACGCATTGTGCCGGCGCAGTGCGATCTCTCTTTGGACAGTCACTCGTGAGATGCGCCTCGAGGCATTTCACGCAACGCGCCGTATCAGCGCAGTAGTTTTTTGTGTTGCCGAAGTTCTGGCAGCGCTGGCACTGAACTATACCCTTAGGCTTCACGTATGGCCTGATGTCTACATTATACGAGCCCATCAGAAATGTCGTGTCGAGGATCTTGGCGTGATCCTCGCACTTTTCCAAAATAACGTGAAGTACCCGAGTGTTTCTCCTGGGGACGGTGTTAAGCCCAGCGGCGCGTTCTTTCTTCGACGGCTTGGTTGACATTATCTGCGTCACTACCTTGACGCCCCAACCAATCCGATCGAGGGCTTGCTTTAAAGGTGCCGCGGTGGCATGCTCGTAAAGCGAGCGTACAGTATATTGGGGGAGGCGGTCCTCCGGCAGCTGGTACCCCGAAAAGGCCAGTTTGCGGGACTGAAAAATATCCCGCGTTTTGCGGTAGTCCGCAGCGCTGGCACATTGAATGTGCATAGTGCTGCGGCCATTGACTTTGCAGACGGGCTGCTCCTGTAATTCGTCGAGTAGAGCCTGGTATGTGGAATCGCAGGCTCGCGTGTCCCGCAAAATTAGCACCGGGATTTTGGCTGATTTAGCCGGAGGAACCTCCTCCATCGCGGTCGCGGTGTCTCCAGGAGTTATCGGGGCGAAGCGGTTTGATGTGGCTGTCAGTGACTCTTGGAATGCAATTCGCATCCTTTTGAGGCTGACAGCCTTTTTGCCTTCGACGAGGGTGAAGCCCTCGTCGATCTGATGGGTCGCCGGTTGCGGTGGGGCGCCGAGTACGATCGGTTTTTTTTGTGTTGCGGAATAAGCTCGCAACACTTCTAACGCCGCCGAAACGGCGGAAGGCACTATGGGGCTTACCAACTGCTCAGGATCTGCTAAGGACTCGCTGCAGGCGGGCTGCTGGTCCATCGGCTGCGGTGTTGGTGGAGACGGCGTGGCCTGGGTAGGGTCGGGCTGTGGCGCCTCATCGGGAAGCGGCTTTTCCTTCTTCCCTTCTTTTTTGCTCTTGTGAATGGCGGGCTGCTGGGCTTCACGGGGCAGATGTTGCGGCTTACTCACGGCCCCAGTGGCCGATTTGGCTGATGCCCTTGGCATCGCGGTTTGGTAAGGTGATAAGGGGCGGAGGGTGAAGGGGACGAAGGTGAGGGGGGCGGTTTTCGCCGGGGGAACGGTCGCTCCCGAGTCCGGGGAGTCCGTCGTCGCTGGTGAGCGCTCTCAAGCAGGATACGCAGTGCGCGGTTCGGCGGGCAGACTAATAAATATTTCGCTAGATAGGAGTCAACAAATCTGATCAATGAAAACTGAATCAAGATCAATCTGAATAAATCAATGAATCAGAAATAGAGAATGAATCAATCCATCCAATCAATCAATCGAATCAATCCAATCGAATCGAATAATCCATCACTCATCATCCATCCTCCGAATCAATCATTTGAATCTGGTCTTCACATCGTACTTTTATTAGAGCCTGGCAATCTTCTCGGTGGTGCAGGCTAAAAGGACATCAAGGGGCAGTGGAGAACAAGTAGGTATACGGGTTGCTCGTATTATAGAAGTGCTTTTCGTCAAATTTGCAGTAGTATTATCGTATACTAATGTATTAGCTTTAAAATCAGGAAATTATTTTTCTCATATTGTGGCAACCCTGGTTTTTGATCTTTTTAAACACATTTATTTCGTTTTCCCATTCTATAATCGCACTTCAAACGTAACTTCTTTTAAATCAGTTCTGCCAATATCTTCCAAATCCATAGTTACAGACGAATTCTAACCTTGATATTTTTGTAACCATGTTTAGTCGACCCCGTTGAAATATTCTATTTTTATTATATATTTATATGAATATTCATCATCATCATCATGCTGCTGTCCGAAGAAAGCTTTTTGCTGAATCGCTGTCTCTATCTCTCTCTCTCTCTCCCTAGAAGCCTCTTTTATACCTCTATAAGTACTATATTCCTGCCTTCTATTCTCTAATATTCCTATTCTTTTTCTCCTTCTTCCTCTTCTTCCGCTAATTTTGCCTTCTAAGATCGTCCTTTGTAAACACTGTCTTCTCAATATGTGCTCTATCCAATTTTCTTTTATTTTCCTTATTGTATTTATTAGCATCCTTTCTTCTCCCACCATTTCTAATACTTCGTTTCTGTTCCTCTCTGTCCATTTCACTTTCATCACCTTTCTCCATACCCACATCTCAAAACCTTCTAAATATTTTTCCTCCTTTATCCTTACCATCCACGTCTCTGCACCATATAGAGCTATGCTTCATATGTAGCGTTTTGCTAATTTCTTCCATGTTTCTAAATTTATTTTCTTGCTTGTGAGAAACTTCTTCTCGTTAAATTCTGTTTTGCCATTGGAATCCTACATCTGATGTCCCGTGTACTACTTCCACCCTGTGCTAAAATACTGCCAAGATATTTGAAACTACTTCTTGTGCCAATTTTTTGACATTTACCATTGTATTTAATTCTTTCTGTTCCTTTATAACCACCATGACTTTTGTTTTTTCGGCATAGATCTTCATACCATATTGTTGGCCAACCTCCACTACTCTGTCTGTCATCCTCTGAAGTTCTCTCTCGTTTTCTGCTATTAATCCCTCATCATCTGCATATTTAATGGTGGTAATACTTTCATCTCCTATCTCAAATCCTTTATCTTCCATCAACGCTTTTTCTGTTATTGTTCCTGCATAAATATTAAATATCGCTTGTGAAATAGGACATCCCTGTCTCACTCACCTCCCTATTGAAGTACTTTCTGTTTGTTCTCCTTCAACCCTGACTCTAATCTTTCGATCGAAGTAAAGGTTTTTAGGCAGTCATTTATCTTTCCAATCTATTCCTATTTTATTTGAAATACTTAACATTTTATCCCATTTCACTCAGTCAAAACCTTTCTCCTAATCTACAAAACAAAAATTCATATCTTTATTGACTTCTAGCCGTCTTTCTATCATCATCCTCAAAGATCCTATAGCATCTCTAGTCCCTTTTCCTCTTCTGAAACCAAACTGATTATCTTGCAGGTCCTTTTATATTTTACCTTCAATTCTTTTGGTTATTTTTCTGGTTAGAACTTTAGCTGGACGAGAAATTAAACTAACAGTTTGGTAATCCTTACAGCTTTTTGCATTATTCTTTTTCTCCAGTGATACCATAATAACATCTTAAAAATCTTCAGGCCATATGCCAGTATCATATACTTGGTTAAAGAATTATGTGAGTTGCTTTCCACCCCAAAACCTTAAGAACGTCCACTGGTATATCATCACTCCCAACAGCCTTCCTTATTCTCATGTCATCAATTGCTCTTTTAACTTCAGACTCGAGAATACTTGGTACTAGCTGGTCTTTTTCCACATCATCATTTTCATTTAATTCAATATTTCTTGACTTTCCTTCTTTGTCATACAGCACCTCAATGTATTCTTTCTAGACTTTCTTTACATTGCCTGGCTTCGAGACTATTTTACCACTTTTGCTCATGATTCCTTTACGTTCTATCTTTCTTGCCTTTTTCTTGAATAATTCCGTTGCTCTTCTATACATGAGAACTGCTCTACAAATTCTTTCGCACTCGTCAATATCTTCGCTTTTCTCATTTATCCACTGTTCTTTGGCTTTATCTGTTTTCCTTCTTAAAGCATTATTTAACTCCTTGTACTTTCTTTGGCCTTCATCAGTGTTTATGTTCTTCCACTTTTACCTCTTTTCCATTTTTTGCAGCATGGTTTATGTGAAACAGGGTTTTTTGTTTCTTTCACCCGTTATCTTTCCTATCTTCTTTTCCATTATATCTTTAATGTTGCTATGGATATATCTCCAATCCTTATCTACATTGTTCCTATTTTCTTCAGCTCTCTCCCCCAACCTTTTCTGCAACTCAGTCATGATAGCCTCCTTGTTCTTAAGGAGTTTCTCTAAGTTCCATTTCTTGTTAACTCTTATGTTTCTCTTAACCCTCTTCATTCTACATTGTGTATTTGCCACCAAAAAGTTGTGGTCGGAATCGATATCTGCCCCTGATAGTGTTTTCACATTTTTAATGCTATATCTAAATCTTTCATTGACTAGTATGTAATCTATCTGGTATCGTCTCTGGTCTCCTTGGCTTCGGCAGAATTCCACAAGTTTATCCCTTCTTTTATTTCTCTTCCCTAGTCCATATTTCCCCACTGTGTTATATCCCTGTCCCTCTCCGACTACACTGTTTCAGTCTCCCATGATCCTTTTTTTTCCCTCCTCCAATATCTCCGTAATCTGTTCATACATTTCATCTACTTCTTCTTCACCAGCATTAGTGGTTGGCATATACTCTTGAATTATAAGCTTTTCCACTGTCTCCATATTATGTTTTACGGCTATTACTCTATTATTAACTGTCACTACCTTGCTAATTCCCTATCTTTCTTCTCATTATAATCCCCACTCCCCTTTCCTTTTTCTCTCCTCCCGAGTAAATAATCTTAAATTCGTCTGAATTTATCTCGCCTTCTCATTCCCACAGAACATCACTAAGACCTACTATACCTACATTATTTCTTCTCATTTGTCTTTTTATGTTCTCTAGTTTACCTCCTGAATTCATAGTTCTAACATTCCATGTGCCTATTCTTAAATTCTCACTACTTGCTATTTTCTTATTAATGTTACATTTCCACTGTGCATCCCCTATGGTAGTCCCCACACTGAGATCCGATTGTGGGACTATTTTACCTCCGGAATATTTTACCCCAGATAGATCCATAGAGGTATTTGCAGCTTTTCAGCTTATCACGGGAAATATAATGAGGTAGTTTCCCCTTGCTTTCCTCATCGCAGTTTCACAAGAGTGATTACCCATTTGCAGCTTTTAAGATCCACATGATCACCACCTACAGAGGTACTGTGCAAGCTGCTTCTCTTGCACACGGGGATGTAAAACCCCCAAGACTGCTTCTTAGCCTGACTCTTCCGCTCAGATCTTTGTTGCTTGGATGATTTCACCAGGAGAATTATCTCCCGTAGGCATAGCTCTTTGGTTCATAAGATTACACAAACCCTCCTACATCTGTAAGGTTATGCAGACCTTAGGGAGGTATATGATGATTATAACAACAACAACACCCCTTGACGCTTTCCCTTGCGGGGTAAGCCGTGCCATATGTCTGCCAATTACTAACCCATCACCTTCCTCCACTCACTTCTATCCTTGCACACTTCTTTTGCTTCACTTACACTCACACACTGAGTCACACATTTCCTTTTATCCCTCATACTTTTCACGTCCCTTTTTCTCAGAGTCTCACTAACCACATCCAACCAAGTCTTGCGGGGTCTGCCTCTCCCTCTCTCGCAATTCACTCTTCCTTCATATATTTGCTTGGTGATTCTACTCTCCTACATTCTTTCTATATGTCCGAACCACCTCAGCAGACCTCTCTCATACAAATCTGTCACACTAGCTTTCATACCACATTCGTTCATCACACAATTATTTCTTACTTTGTCCCTCCTAGATATTCCACAAACTCTTGTCAAGTATCCCATCTTAACCGCATTCAAACTACTTTCATGCTTCTCCTGACACACCCATGTTCCACTGCCATACAGCAAGGTAGGCATTAAAACACTCTTGTATACAGACATTTTCGCTTCTTTTGACAACCATTCATTCTTTGCAATCGACCACACACTCTCTGCCACCTTTCTACCAGCATTCACTCTCCTTTTGATTTCCCCATCTACTCTACCATTTTTACTAAACATTTTACCAAGGTATACAAATTCATCCACTATCTCAATCGTGCCACCATTTATGCTAAATTGAAAGTCGTTCACCTCATTCTCCCGATCGAACACAACTACCTTGGTTTTGGCCACATTTATCCTTAAGTCCAATCTCCCTGTCATATCATGCAGGCTATCTAACATTCTCTGCAATTCTCCTGGGTTCTCAGCCATTAACACAGCATCATCAGCAAACAAAAGTACACGAACATTCTCTCCACCAACCTTAACACCCACCATATCCATACATACCTGTCTCACACATTTATTCATGAACACATTAAATAACCAAGGGCACATGACACATCCTTGTCGTACACCTTGCTCATCTCTAAGCCAATCACTCATCATGCCATTCACCGTCACACACACCCTACTTCCAGTATACACTACCTTTATAGCATTCAGCAACCAACAATTCACTCCATACTCGCTAAAAACATTCAAATAATTTTTAATGTCGCATCCCGACGTCTTCGTTGGCATGTAGAGACAGAATCGGGGTTGGGAAAACGACAGGGAAGTTACACGATCAGCTTTTAGAGACACAAACCCTTTTTATTCACACAACCGCCCAGCACACCCGAACAACTCGAACGTTCTCCTTACATTGCCCCAGAGACACAAATGTGTCATCCCAGCTGAATGGATCCGGTCGAAATATGCCATCTTGGTCATTAATTTACGTGAGTATTCTATGCACCAAATTTAGCTGAAATCGGTTCGGCTGAAAACCGGACTGACATCATGAAGATAATAGTGTATTTCAGCATTGACGAAAAGTACTGAAAAACAATTCCGCCTCTCGGAACCTATGCGGGTATAAATAACGGCCTGATTACTGCAAACTACAAGACCTGAAAATGCAACCCGGAATGGTATGGCAACAGTCGTGATTAAAAATTCAACACGCGGTAGAAATCCGAAAAACATGATACGAGTAAGGAACACCACGAAAGCCTTCGAAATAATTTTATCGGCGAACTCCGACAGCTTTAATTAATACGACTGCCGAGTTCACGCAGGGCACATTTAGCTATATAAGTCCCAAAGTAATTATTTGTTTTATTTCACGAATGGAGTATCTTAAGCGTTATATAGTACGGTTACCACGCCGAAATATTTCCAGTAAATGTTTAAGGATACGGACTTACTCACGGCAGGAAATGATACACGACGTGGCCCTTCGTAAATGCCTTGGTTAACAAAATACTTTTTTCCTAAAAAATCTTATAAAAAACCGGAGTGCGTCTTATACCCCGATGCGTCTTATATGCAGCGAAATACTGTAATTAAAATTAGCCATAAAACAATCTAAATACGTCATATTTAAGCTTAAAAGTTATAAATCTATAATGAAGAGAAATATTTTAGGATTTATCTAAAATTCGAGTAAGTTACCGTAAAACTACTTCGTTTGAGTAGAGATGACATTAAAAATGATTTTAAAATATATTCCTATTGCAGAAAATTAAAAGGAGCAAGAAAACTCGATAGTATCATAAATACTTAGGAAAATAAGGATGCAGAAAAGAAAACAACCCAATTACTCACCTAATAAATCCTGGTTTTATAACGGTCCAATAGTAACAAGTAAAAAGAGATATTTAACTCCAAACTTTCCTTTTTAGGATTATTCAGAGACTTGAACACATCAAATTAGCGATATTCACGATTAGCTTTCTTACTAGCGATGGCTGTGTAGAATGAATAGGAGCCTCTCACAATCAAGAAACCAGACTGTGAGTTTCAGAAATTTAATCCTGTGATATCAAAAGGACGGCTATCGGTGAAAAAATACTGTGCTAAATCGCTTTTATTCGTATGTGGCCTATAGAGTACAGAAACTTTTTAGTAAGCATTTCATTACAAGTAGCAATTTGCCGACTGGTGACTTATCTTATCAATCGAGACCGTCAATGTCGTGGAGGAGTGGGCTGCGGGAGCCGAAGGTCATTACGCAAACAGCCGCGGGTGGCAGTTTCCGGGTCTAAGCTGATAGATGTGTTTAGGCACAGGAATAATAATAGGAGGGAGCCTGGTTTATTCATATATTGAAGATGACATAGCATTACTGAATAATTCTGATAAGAGTCTACAGTTGTTAGTTAATTCCTTAAACAAAATGGCAACGGCATTCGGTATGCAAATTAATATGATGAAAACAAAAGGCAAGAGATTTTCCAAGATTGGGGATAGCCAGGTCATGTTACAGTAGATGGTGAAAGGCTCGAACTGATGAATTTTAGTCTAATTTCCAGAATGGAAATGGGCTCATAGTTATGTCGTTGTGTCGGTCTGTCCGTCAATCCGTTCCTATTAACTTTTGAACCAATCTACTGATTTTATGAAACCTGGTGGAAATCTCATGCTTCCGAGAATAGTTTTTGTTGCGACGATTGAAGTCCCGGGTTCGATTGTAGGAACTATCCTTCCCATTTGATTTATGTGGAAAATCTGAATCTGTAGGATAATATTGTCTTGCATATTAAAATATGTTAGAATTGTAACATCGTAGCCAGTTTTGTAATATTCACTGAACGATGATTCTAATTAACGTAGAATACTTTTCATTGATTGTATTTCTTAGAATTTCGCGTAAATACTGGGGGTTTTCAGTTTTTATCACTCATTACATAAGTGTTGACATAGCATCCACTTTTTTGGACTCAGATTCGTTATATTCTAATATATACAGGCGTTACTTTGTCGCACAAATACACTTGATGGATATAATTTTCCGTCCAAATGTATTTGTACTATTTTATAACGTGATATCCTGAAATTTGGCAATACAATGAGCTACATATCCGTGATGACTTGAAATCTATTAAATAAATAATGAAAATGTATGCATCATAAGTTCTGTTTAGATCATCTTGTTTTTAGTTATTTAGGCAGTATTATGACTCGGGATAGAAGGAGTACGAAAGAGATCAGGACAATGTTAGCAATAGCAAATACGGCATTTTTGAGACGAGTTTACTTGTTGACCGAAAGTTTGAATAAAGATACTAAAATGAGGTAACTGAAAACTCTGATATGAAGTGGGTGCAAGACATGCGTATAGCGTATATTAAAGAAAATTAGTTGGAGAGGAAAATGAATGTGAATGTGTTGAATATAATAGGGGAGGAGAGGATTTGAATTTGAATAGTAAGGACAAATAGAAAAATTGGATGGGCCTAAATTTGTAAAGAAACGGATTATTGAAAGAGGTCCTGTAAGGAAAATTTTTAAGAAAGAATCAAAGATGTGGAATGAGAAAAGAGAAATTAGATGCACTAAAGGAAGGACGTTAGTTGGTATTTAAACTTGAAGTGAACACATATTTGGTAGGTTGCAACAGAAGCCTTGCGGAAGTTAGAATTGCAATGTATGTAGAATACGAAACGATCTTGTAGGAAAAATATTTTTCCATGATATTAAGAGCAACATATAATCAACGTGCGGAATATATACCGCAATTCATTATGAACTAACTTCAGATCAATATTCCTCATATGTTAAAGGAAAATAAATATTTTAAGAAACTACGCGAAAATATTGAAACCATTACAAAGAACAGAAATAAGCTCATACCGTAGCCTTCTGATATTGGATATAGCCGGGAAACTCCAACAATTAAGAAAATGAAAAGAAGTGTCACTAAGACGTAACTAAGCGTCAATTGTTAAGAAAAGTTTCCATCAGGTGGTGGAAGCGGTAGCTGCTAAAATGTATAATTACTAAAATATATCTTTAAAAATGCATTATATGGGAAAATGGAAATGTAAAATTATAAAAACATATCTCATATTATATGAACTATTCCAATGATAAATAATTACATGTTGAAATAATTGGTAAACTTGATCTCCAAATTAATTCTATTTCCCGTCTTGAATAATTCTTTATGGCTTATGCTCGGTACTTTGCGTTTCAACGCACCTTTTAGTCTTAAGAAGGAATAATATCAGTTGATGTTTCAATGGCAAGATAATTTTGTATCCGTAACAAATCCTCACGTAATTGCACCCATTCACATGGATAATTAATTTTCATACGGCGGTTTTAATTTAGTTTTGCGTTTTTCGGTATCACTTTGACGCGCCATAAAGGATATTAATACCCGTACTATCTCGTACGTCCGGTTGTTTCGAATTGCTTTATAAAATGGTCCTGTCTCCGTGGATGTGTTAGTGTCCCCTGCTGACAACTTTTGCATAATTCCATCGATATTCATGAAAAGTTATGAGGATAATGCTGCCAGTGCCCACCTCTTGTCTATATTTTATTTGACGAAGATTTTAGTCCCGTGTTCTATTCCAGGAACTTGGAATAATTTTGTAAGTCAATTATTATGGTTTGTGAGAATTATCCTTCATTAGGAATTCAATGAATGTATCCTAAAACGTACCGTATATTTATGGAGAATTTGGGAATGCAAATATGCAACGATGCGTTCCTCAACTTCGCTATTAACAGTCTCCCTCCAAAAATTATCAGTAACCCGTCAGTTTTAAATCAACGCAGAAATAAATAGAAAGTCATCAATTCGTATTTAGGCCTATCGTAAGGGTTGCCAGGTAGTAGAAGTAATTGATTCCGAGAGAATTTTTCTCAGTCGAAAAATAATTTAAGTGAGCAACGAAACTTGTTTTATTTACTTATTAGAAGACAATGATTATTTAAGCTTAATTTCATTGTTAAAGTAAGGGTTTGCTCATAGTAATTTGCTGATTCCGTCAGGTATGGGTACATGAGTAATTAATTGTGAAATTATTTGTACCTTATAAAAATAGCTAATGAGAACACTAAACCTTGTTTTATTTATTATGTTGAAAAGATATGATTATTTTAGCGGAAAATGACATGATAGCGAAGATTTTGGGTTTTCCGACAAGTCCTACCAAATTTCGGGGGAAATATACCTATGGTAGGTTAATTTTGAGAGAGGTGGCAACTCTATTATTGCAAAAATAAATACGCTTTCAGCTGGATCTTAGGCCTCACGCCGTTTCCCATAGAAAGACAGCATGACGACGACGGGGGTCACTTAACTTTTCCACAGTTTACAGCATCTCGTTGCACGTAATGTGGATATCATTCGGATTAGTGATTTTTCGGTTTGCCGCTGTTTGAGAATACGAGTCCATACTGGAGTCCGTTAGACTCGTTGGTGCAAAGGCTTTGGGCCTCCGTCATCCACGCTTTAGTTTTCGCATGCGCCTCCAGCTTCCTTGCTGGGAGATCTGACCTAGACGGGGCTTAGGTGGAAGTCGTTAATGTTGGACGATGCTATTCGTATGAAGAATTTAGCAACCGATGGCAACGCCGCCAGGATCAGAAAGTTCGTTGAGAAGGAATTGTTCTTGTTTGGGATATGGGCGTTCGGTTATGTGACATTTTCCAACCCTTTATGAGTCGATAGAGTGAGGATGGATGAAGCTTGCAGTTCTTCGTTTCGACGCATTGACGTTCCCGCCCCTCCAAAAGATAGAAATGTTTGAGATCTGCACCTGTCTCACTCTTTCGCCTAAGCCAGAACTTCAGCAGAATTTTCGATTAAAAATAAACAACTCTGCTTTCGGTGTCCACGTTGTACGGTAGGCCATTGTGTCCGTCGTTTCGCACCCTTTTGTGGCGATTTTTTCCTCCCCCCCCCCTTTACTCCCGCACTTATACGATAGCACTTATACGATAGCGGCGATATTCGAACTAGCGATATTCGTACTTGCATGTTCGTACATGCGATTCGTTAAGTGCTATCGTATAAGTGCGGGAGTAAAGGGGGGGGGGGAGGAAAAAATCGCCACATCCTCCCTGGGAAAAATGATGAAAACGGGACCAATAAAAGTTTCAATTGGTTGGGGAGGGTAGGTTTCTAAGTCACCTTCTTCCCTGCACTGTTCCCGGATCATGAATGAAGCACAGAACACACTCCTTCGTTGTCTCTTTCAAGATAGTTTATTATTATTATTGAACACTTATTTGTCAAGACACTTAAAATTGGAATATTACACGTGGTGGATTGCATGCTCTGGCAATCAGGGTTCGAGCTACTGTCACGGCTAAAGTTCTCTGAAGAAGTCCACTGGTTCGCCGTGATGAAGCTAGTCGGGAAAGCACGTCCATTGGAATGTAGTTTTTTCCAGGATAATCACTTTGGGGGTACATAGGGATGATGCACTTGGCATAACAAGTCGGCATCTTGCCAAGCCGAAAACTCAATAACATGTAGGAATATCTCCCTCAAAATAATAAATAATCATAATTACAATATGCCAACTATCGTGGCTTAAGGAAACAAAATTGATACCCATCCTTGCCTCAGGGATAGAGTGAGAATAGATTGTATGTCATTGATAACATAACAGAAATAGAATTTCATGACATAACAAAAGCAAACTTTCCTGAGCATTTCCTACTTGGAAATATTATACATCATAGCATAAACATTAATTCTTAGGCAAGGGCAACTAGTAATCATACTGTTATTAAGCATTTGAAAAAATGATTATTAGGCAGGGCATTGCTTAATCCAGGCATAATATCTCTATTAATTAACAGTGTAATATTTCAATTGATTTGGCCCTGTGAGTCCCTTCATCATATCATATTTAAGCACATTAACAAGGTAATATTCAAATCATTAACAATATTATATTCAAATTAACTTGACTGTGGTATATTATTAAATTGGCCCCAATGGTTAAATTCCTTCACAGTGTGCATAATATTATCACTGATATTAAATTCATTAACGACATAATATTCAAATTAACCTGTAGTGTGGTATCTTAATAAGGTAGACATAGTACATAAATCCCTTCATAATATGATATTTAAATTCTTAACCTAAACATGGTTTCAATTAAACTAACTCATAATATGGTATTACAATAAATTGTGGTATACTTCCTAATACATACGGTACATATAGACATTTTAAATGTATCCTTAGCCCAATTGGGGTTAGTCTACAAAACTGGTAATTATTACCAAAAAAAAGAAACATGGCTAGGTTAGGTTGTGTTTTTTTTTTGAACCATGTTGACCTTCATAGATGTCCAGAATACCATCTATGATGCCTGGTATATTGTACGCTAAACAGCGATTTTCTTGGCACATGGCCGAATAAGTTTTTTCAATATATTTTACCAGATTTGCATCTGGGGGCTGGTTGCGATGATCAGAATCACCGGGCGATGAGTTCGCTACCTCTACGCCAAAACAAGATTTTCAATATATTTTACCAGATTTGCATCTGGGGGCTGGTTGCGATGATCAGAATCACCGGGCGATGAGTTCGCTACCTCTACGCCAAAACAAGTTGATACATATACAACAAATTAAGTACAATAAAGTTTAAGTTGAGAGATATTTACAATTCTCTCCTTATTTGGGGATAGCTGAAGAACAGCTGTTACGGGAGATATGAACCTTTTGATAGGTGAAGGGCCGGCCCACTGAGGGGTTAACTTAGCAGTTCTATGGAGCATCTTGGAACTAGTAGGAAACCTTCTATATAACACTAAATCACCGATTTTAAATGGGTTCCCAGTATGGCTTTTATCAAAAGCAAGTGCCTGCCTACGTCTGGTCGCCTTGAGATTATTGAGCACTTGTTGCCACAAGGAATGCCTCTCAGAGGGAGTTAGGTCCTCAGCCAGAGCCTGAGGAGGAATTCTCCAGAAATTTGTCAAGGGATGAGGAAGCTCTCTGCCCATAAATATCCTTGCTGGAGTATAGCCCGTACTGCTATGTTTAGCAGAATTAAAAGCAAAGGTTAAACTGGGTAAGAATTCATCCCATTTCCGGTGGTCATTCTGTGACAAGATAGTTAAGGCATATTTTAGGTTACGGTGGACCCGTTCAGCTTGATTAGGCTGAGGATAGTAGGGGGCTGTGAAAATTTGCTTAATACCATATTTAAAACACATATCAGAGAATGCAGTGGAACGAAATTGGGAACCATTATCAGAAACAATATATTTAGGATAACCAAATTTAGGAAATATTTTGTTAAACAAGACAGAAACCACTTGAGAAGCCAAGGGAGAACGCAGAGGTTCAATAAAAGTAAATTTAGTAAAGCCATCTATTATAGTCAGGGCACAAGTGCTGCCACTGCGACTTCTAGGCAAGGGACCAATGAAATCTATATACACCTTTTCCCATGGATAAACGGATGGTGAGGAAGACATCTCACCAGGAGGAAAGGTGTTCCTAGGTTTGCAGGTTTGGCAGTCGTGACAACGTCTGACCATCTGCGTTATTTCTTGCCTCATATTTTTCCACCAAAATTCTCTACATATTCTTTCACAAGTTTTAGCCACCCCCATGTGTCCAGCAGTGGGCAAACGATGGAAATATTCAAACAACATGGATCTCAGGGCCTGGGGAACCACTACATGTCCCTTCTTCAGTCTAGTGGTACCATAATACAACAAATCATCCTTGAGAAAATAGTTTGGATGGGGGCGTCCCCGTCTAACTGAGTCGATCAGCTGTTTAAATTCTGGGTCAGATGTCTGATGCTCACGAATATTAATAAATGATAATGGGATTTTATGGAGGAGCATCGAACAATGAATGGGTTTCTCCCTTGATTGATGGTTCACCCTAGACAAACAATCAGCCACCCTATTTTTGGAACTGGGAACATGGTGAATAGCAAAGCGGAAGGACGACAATTTTAAAACCATTCTACCAATTTTCCCTAACTGCTTAGGATGTTTAAACAGCCACGTAATCGCCCCATTGTCAGTATACAAATGGAAGGGTTTTGGTTGAAGATAGGACCGAAATTTATCCGTGGCCCAACAGCAGGCAAGACATTCGAGCTCGTAGGAGGGGAGCTTCTGCTCATAATCAGTTAAAGTCCTACTAGCATAGGCAACAGGCTTAAATTTGCCATTAACCTGTTGATTAAGGACTGCACCAAGTGCGACTTGGCTAGCATCCACAAATAAATGAAATTCTTCCTCAAAGTTAGGAAGATGAAGTACAGGGGGAGAAGAAAGACATTGTTTGAGTTTGAGAAAAGCATTTTGATGGGAGTTGGTCCATTGGAAAATGGCATCTTTCCTTCGGAGGGCATTGAGCGGTGACGAAATTTCCGCATAGCTTGGAATAAATTTGGAATAGAAACCACACATACCAAGGAAACGTGAGACCTCCTTAACTGACTTTGGAACAGGGAAACTGGATAATGCTCGGGTTCTCTCCGGATCAGTCGTAAGTTCGCCATTTGAGATCCGATGTCCGAGAAAGGTAATAGTTTTCTGGGCCAGTTTCATCTTCTCTGGATGGACGGTAAGTCCAGCTGCTCTCAATTTTTCCAGCACCAGCCTGACATGTTGGATGTGCTCTTGGAGGTTCTTGGAATAAATACACAGGTCATCAATATAGGGATATACACAGCCATATTTTAAATCACCTAATACCTTGTCAATCAGCCTAGAAAATACTTGAGGAGACGTTGTCAAGCCGAAGGGAAGGCGATTATACTGATAGAGGCCAAAAGATGTAATAAAGGCAGTATATTGCTTGGAGATTGGAGTTAAGGGAATCTGGTGGAAAGCAGAATTCAAATCAAGTATTGTAAAATATTTAGCAGATCCCAAATATTGCAGAGCATGTTCTATTGAAGGAGTGGGGAAGTTGTCTGCCTTCACTTGTTTATTCAGTTTGCGATAATCGACCACTAATCGCTCTGATCCATCCTTCTTCGGTATAAGAAAAGCTGGCGAAGCCCAATTTGAAGAGGATGGCTGGATGATTCCTTCATTTAGTAGTTTATTAACATGTTTTTTCATCATCGCCATCTTGGGTGGAGAATACTGGTAGGGGTGTGATCTGACCGGGGTAGAATCAAGTAGTTCTATCTGGTAGGTTACTACGTTGGTCTGGCCGAGATGGGGGGAGATGACGTCGGAATAGGCATCGACGAGACTTTGAATTTCCCGGGATAATACGGTGGAATCATCTTCACCTGGAGGAGGAGCCTTTTTCCCCGAGAAATGAACTCGGTTTGCAACGGGAGCCATATTCTGGCGTAGATCGTTATCAGCTGATCGCAAAGGAATAATGGGGGAAGCCGACGACGTATCAGAATTGCCGTTAAATAAATGTTTGTGATCCGGGCGGCATTCGAAAGAGAACGCATTATGGTAAAGGATCATTCGCGTTCGTCTTATGAAATCCTGGCCTAATATCATTTGTGCGGGCAATTTGCACAAGTAAAATGTATGCCTCCACGAAAGATTTTTTAGGCGAATTCTTAAATTGATGCATCTCGTGAGAACGAGGGGAAGACTGGTGACGTTACGACATTTGATATTGCATCGCTGAAGACGCCCACGACGAGGAATTTTCTGCCAGGTGTCGTAATTGAGCAGCGACAGGGAAGAACCGGTATCTAGCAATGCTTTAATCTTTGCGGTATGAACTTCGCAATGTACAAATGGCAATTGTAGATATTCGGCGAAGTTGGCATTCAAAATAGCCGGATAATTTGCTCGTAGCCTCGCGGGACGATCTTCTCTCTCTCTTCTTCTCCGACAGTTACGGGAGGAATGTCCAGACTTATGACAGAAAGAACAGGTGACATGAGGCGGTGATATTAGGGGCAGAGCGGGGGAAGGGAGTGAGATCTGGGAATTTGACGGGGAGTGAATCACGGCGTATTCCGCTCGATTCATCATGGCCTTGGCCGCATGAATCATCAGGGATTCCAGCTCCTGTAGGGTTTGAGGCCGTTTAGCGAAAGTTAAAGTGGCTTGGGCAATGGGACTTAAACCTTCCAATATCAATTCAATAAACTCCTTAACTGAATACGATTTTCCCAGCGCCTTTGCGGCAACTCGCACGGAATAAAGAAAATCGCGAGGAGATTCGTGGGGGAGTTGGAATCTTTTCACCTTAGTAGTGACGAGTCGTTCTAATTCCCTATTAGAGACGAAAGTTTCCCATACTTTCGGTATTATCTTCTCCCAGGGCACCTTTTGATTAACTACCGACAACCAAAACTGGCGACAATTGGCCGGAAGTTTAGACAAAAGTAATATCAGCAAGTAGTGTTCCGGAATAAGTGACAAAGACAATACATCGGACACCGCGGATATAAAAGTGAACCAATTCTCGGAGGTAGATTCCTGGAAGGGGGGAATTTCGAGTAACAGCTGGTTAGCAACTCTTACGCAATCGGAAAACTGGGGAACCATCTCGGTTTCATCGTACTGAGTGCCTTCGGCGCGCACGGTAGCCTCCGTTTTACCTCGTTCCTTCGACATGTTTGAGAGAGAGAATCAAAGAGTAACAAATAACAGGGGAATTACGTGACTGAGGTAATGGGGCGGACGAGTGAAAAGTGAAAGAGAGCAATAGGACTAAAAGAGATCGAGTAAACGAGGAATAGGATAAAATCCAAAAACTATACCACAAAAGAACCAGAAAGCATAGCAACAATCAGTTTAGACAATTAACAACCTAATATTTAATATCTCTCCGGTGCCTCCAATTTTGCAGCGAACTAAAATTTTCGGTGCAAAAACATCCACTGATGTGCTAAGTGCTAATGACAAACTATAAATAGAACATAGAAATATAGACATATAACAATCCAACAGTTGAATTTGAATAGATTTAAGTAATACCACAAAACAAAATACACCTCGCAGGTGAAGGCGATTCGAAACGAAACTTAGTTAATGTCAGTTAAATCACATCCAATAGTTACTGTCACACTTCCGGCTCCCGGTAGGTCAATGTCCACTCCACAATGTTTTCTGCCGGAAAGGATGGGAACGAGAGTGGGACACCTGCGTCGACTTCACTCGTTGCTCCCCTGTGCGTCTCGTCGCTCGGAAGGCCACTATCGGAATGGACTGTCACGTGACGCCGGTGGTGAAGGAGGGAGGTAATGACGTCAGGCGGGTAATTCGAAATGGTCGAATTATTCCCGGTAATTGGTCGCTTTTCCACTGTTCTTGCATAACCATGGGAAAGAGGGAAGGTTAAAGAGGCGAGGGGTAATTAGGGTATATAAAGCAGAGAGGCACCACGGGAGGGCGTGTCGACCGTGGCGTGGTGTCCGTGGGCGTGGTGTTCAGTCCGGCGATATCACGAATATCGGCGATACACGATCGCCACAAGCTCCGTCTCTCATCTCTGATGATACAGGCGCAGCACTGGTGCCTCCACTAGCGCTCTCTTCTACTCCTGAAAGGCCCGTCTCTCGGTTTCTGAGAAATAAAAGTGAACGTCCTTTCTGAGTAAGTCGCTGAGTGGCTTGGCGATCTTCGCGTAGCCTTTAATGAACTTCCGGAAATAACCGGCTAGGCCCAGGAACCGTTGAACCTGCTTCGTCGTCTTCGGGTCAGGAAAATCCAGCAGATCAGCTGTCTTCCTTGGTGATGGCTTGATGCTGCCTTTCTCGACAACATAGCCAAGGAACTCGATCTTCGTCGCCATCAGCCGGCACTTCTTCCAGTTGATCTGCAGCCCGTATCTCGCTGCTACCTCTAGAGCCCTGCTCAAGCGCTCCAGGGCTTCTCCATGGTTCACTGCCGGTACCAGAACGTCGTCAAGGTACACCAGAGCTACATCCTCCTTCACTAGATCCCTGAAGACATAGGCAATATACCTCTGGAACACAGCTGGTGAGTTGCAAAGCCCGAATGGAACCCTCTTGAACTCAAACTGTCCGGAGGGCGTGACGAAAGACGTGTACTTCTGGCTCCCGTCCGCGACCCTCACATGGAAAAATCCATTTCTTAAGTCCAACGTCGAGTACACCTTCGCTTCAGCCAACCGGTCCAATAGGGGCAACGGATAGTGCTCTCTGACCGTTACCTTGTTTAACGGCTTATAGTCCACGCAGACACGTACCCTTCCATCCCTCTTCCGCACGACGTTCACTGGACTGGCGAACTCCGAGTTGCTGGGCACGATGATGCTCTCCTCCAGCCAGTTGTCTATCTGCTCGTCGATTTCTTCTCTCTCTTTCGGGGCCAGGCGCCGTGGATTCCTAAAGATCGGCGTCTCGCCCTTCAGGATAATTTTCATTTCCACTGGCACCTCGTCTCGTCCGGTGGGTTGATATCCGTCGACCATAGCCCTCACTTCCTCCGTGTAACCCTCTCGCACCTTCTCGATGGCGTCCCTGGTCTCCTCCTCCTCGGCGACGATTATCCGGGCGTACTCTTCTCCGGGAATGGGCTCGATGAGGGGCCCCAGCTTCCGCAGTCGCACCTCGGCCACGTCTAACAGCGGGTCCCCTATCAGCACCTTGGTGTCCATGGCTTGCATCGGAGCGACCCAATACACCAACGGCACTGTCACGTCGTCCAGCTTCGTTGGCAGCAGAACACGCCCCATCATGACTGCGCTGCCGCCAAACCCGCGTAGCTGCTTACCTCCCTCCTCAGGGTTCACCTTGTAAGCTCCCCAGGCAGTTATCTCCTGGAAGAGGTCCTCTCGCATTACGTTGCAGTCGGCTCCACTGTCCAGCAGGCACTCGGACTCGACTCCCCCGATGCAGACCCGCTTCCTGCTCCGGTTGCCGCTGCACTCGTTGAGCCCGACTGTTGGTGATCCATCCTTTGAGGTAGATGCTCCATCTCTGCTCCCCTCTCCGCACTCTGGCGATTTGTTTCCGAACTTCTGACATTTGAAGCATTTGACGCCCTTCCCCCTGTCAGGACAGTTTTGTCCTAAGTGCCCCTCTCCTCCGCAGTTGAAGCAGTTGTTGCTTCTCTTCCTGTCGTCCTTCTTACTCTTCGACGACGACGACGACTGTTACGCTCCCGCTGACTTCTGCTGTGAGCCTCGATGCTCACCTAAATCCTTCTGCAACCTCAAGTCTCTGAGGCAACCCTCAAGCCTCTCCTGAAGCTCTTCGAATGTCCTGGAACTCCTCAGGAACATTCGGGCCTGAGCGTCCTAGAGGATGCCGTCGACGATGTAGTCGATGACATTCCTATCATCTACACCTCCCTGACGTCCGAGGCTCCTCATCTCCTGGATGTACTGCTGGACAGGTTCATCCTTCTTCCTCTTTTTTTTATTAAGAGTGCATGTATCCGAGATGCTGACGTCTTCCGGCCAAACTCCGCCTCGATGGCATGGCTGAGAGCACTCCAGGAGACGATGTCTCGTTGAGCGGTGAGCCACGTCTTGGCTGGTCCGTCCAGCGACTTCTTCGCTGCGACGAACGTCTCCAGCTGCGTCCACCCGTATATCAGTGCGCTTTCGCTGATAGAATCCAGCCACGGCTTGACTGGATACGCCCCGTTGAACCTTGGCAAGGTGTCCGCTGCATCCCTCAGGGAAATCCTTTCTACCGCTGCTGTTACACCGATCCCAATTAGCGGGGCGCGCGCGAGCTGTAACTCTCGTTGCATCGCCTCCAGCTGCTGTCTTAACCGTTCCTCCTCGGTCAGTATTGCTGGCAGACGATGTTGCTTCTGGGCGAGCTGCAACGCCCGTTTAGTCTCCTCTAGCTGCCGCTTCAGCCGGTAGACCTCGCTCACTGGGGCCGGCTGGTGCTGTTGACGCAACAGTCGCTCGACGGAGGGTGCCGTCGGTAGCGCGGGCGTTGCTGGCTGCTCTGCAGGCCGCGAACGAAAGTCCTCCGCCAGCTGTTGCCGCATCCGCTCGTACCGCTGCTGCTGATATTTTTCTTCCTCTTCCAAGGCAACTCTTCTTTCAGTCAGACGGGCCCCTAGCTCCGCCAGCTCCTCCGCACGTCGACGTAATACTTCGCCATCCTCTGCCGGCGTCGTCAGCTCCGTGCCTCGCGAATTCTCGTCGCTGTTCGCCATTGTAGTGGATGTCTTACCCGTGTCGTCCTCGGTTAATGTCGTCGTCCGACCTCTCTTGAATTTGTCGCTGCACCGTCAACCTCACGCTTCTCGGCGGCTGCACCCTTAGCGGCGGCCTCGGAACGCTCCTACTCCTTCGCTGTCTTCCGCTTGGGACCGTGTTCCCTCTCCCTTGCTCCGTCGTGGCGCGCTGTTGAGAAGGGGTCCTTCCCTCCCCTCTCTCGAAGCGTCGCTTCCTCTCGCACAGCCTCTTACCGCGCAAAACCTCTTCGCTGTGTGCTTTCGTGCGGCGTCTCCACACGAAACTCTCAACACGCAGCGGCTTCTTAGTGAAATTATGTGTGGCGCTCCACACACAACTTCCTTCCTTAGGAGAAGTTCGTGTGGTGTCTCCTCACGAAACCTCCTTCAGATAAGTGCTCTCGCGCGGCTTCCCCACGCGCACTCACCACACACACAATAACACCACTCACTGGCGTAAAAAAACAAACTTTAATAATAATTAAGGTCGTCACTACATTACGTCCTTACACTTCACGGTCCGCCTCGGAAGTCCCGACCATATCTCCCAACACCCCTGACCTCTTCCACCAAGCGTCCTTTCCCCCTCCTCCATACCCTCGCTCCGTGGCACGGCCATTGCCCAAGACCCTCCATTTCTCCCTCTCTCTTTCTCTCTCTCTCTCACACACACACACACACATATATTCCAACACACTCTCTCTCATACTCTCACTATTCTGTTACACTCGTCACACTCCCACACACATACACACACACACACACACATATATATATATATATATATATATATATATATATATATATATATATAATAAAACCTATGCCACGAACTTGATATTTGGCAGGATAATAGCTTATTAGGTAAACCAACCAGAAACATCGAAAATTCCAATTTTTTTCATTTTTATTGGGATAATTTTGTATCTCAATGTCCCATTTTGATGCTCCAGAAGAAGAGCATGGAAATCTGTGCAGAGTTTCATAAATTTGCATTTTTAAATTGGTATTATGATAGAATGTCGGGATGAAAAACAATTCTATAGCTAAAAGAATGAGGTTTCTTATTTTTAAGATTAAATTCAAATAGGTGCCGAATTGATGAGGAATATGTTTTTAATCGGAAAAAAAGCAGATGCTCAACAATAAAGAACTTCAACCACCATAGCAACCAGGGCAATGCTTTTGAATGGGAATTGGCAGTCAGTATTATAATAGCATCGCTGTTTAATAGGGAAATTCTTATTGTCCTATTGATTTCAACCAAAGACATATACATATGATGACGTCATGATTTTAAAACGCGATATATGTTATTAAATAAAGGAACGTTACTCCTTTCAATTATGGGGGTTGATGAACTGTATGTAATAATAGCTTTGATTTAGTGCTTCTAGAGAGAATCAGTGGATTGCATTATAATGCAATTTATTTAAAACTACGGTGTAAACTTATAACGACGTCAAAATCCAAAAACAGGAAGTATTAGAAAATTATGAAAAGTAATCTTGTATTGGAGCTTAAATGTTTAATTTAATTAGAGCTTAGTGCACATACCCAAATAAACATTTCAAAATCTCGATGAATATGTTGTTGCGGCCGTTAAAATATTTTAAATAATAAACCAATAGATAATTATTATTTCACTTCTAGATAAGCTACCACTTTAAATTTTCGCAGAAATCTGTGGCATTAGTATCCTATTTTGGTAAAGTATATATTCTTAAAATTACAAATTTTAGGGATTGTTTTACTCTATTATTGTTACATAAGGAAAGAACCAAAATCGGTGCAGAGGTGAAATATTTAGAATTAAAAAAATATTTCCAATGATGAAATATCTCTCTGAAAAATGAATATTTTTTCAAGGTGAGATGAAATGCTTGCAGAATGCCGATTGCAAAAGAATTTAGATATTCCGGATAGATGCCTAAATTTCGCGAAAAATGACAATTATTGTCTTATTTATATATTATTATGCCATTATTTTTAAACTACCAGGTAATACTTATGATGAAATCATTATACTAACACACGAAATTTAGTAAAACGTGAAAAGTATTTTAATGTGGTTTCGTAGTTTTTCGAGAAATTTTAACTCGACAATTATTCAATATAATGACGTCCTGCCTATTTTGCGATTTTTTTATCCAAATACTTGCTAAAGGCACGGATGGTGATGCCATAATCTTAACACAAAATTTCCTAATTTTTCCATAATTTTAGTGTATAGTGTATTGTCTTAATGATGATTGTTCTTATTGCTCATGTAGAGAGATCTGAGTCACGAAACTTGATATACGAAAATTTTGACACAAATCGCTTGCCAGAGAATTTGTAAATTAAGGATAGTTTACTTAATTTCGCGGAAAGTTATAAATATTTTGCTAGAATTCGTGAAATGTATTCTATAATACATATAGGCTCCACGAGGCGGAGTGCTGTTACCCTGGAGATCACGTTGGTATATTTACGAGTTTAGATCTTGGTGTATGGTGATTTTTTAAGCCCTTACAGTATGCAAGCACCGACAACTCGTATGTATATATCTATATATATATATATATATATATATATATATATATATATATATATATATACATCATTATATATAGACGTTTCTTACAAAGGTGGATATAACATATAATATATAAAAGGATACTAATGTTTAGGCATTTTCCGATGAGCTGGAGATTCGAAATGTTTTTCATAGGTAGGACTTTGTGCAAAACCGACTAGAAAAAACGAAAATCTTGAACAATGCAACAATGCGGCCGATAAAAATTCGCAATTTTTTAAACAAATTTTCAAGGTTTATCTATTTTCAAATGTGCTACGAAGCTGAAATTTTTTTAGAGATAGGATTTGTAAAGAAACGAAATAGGGATTATACGAATTTTGATGTTTTAATTTGTTTGGCAGTTAAAAATTCTTAAAGTTTAAACAGATAGGTAAATATATTTAGATACTACGGGGTAAGTTAGGGAGCTGATATTTTTAAATTATTTAGAGTTTAGTCTATTTAAACGAATAAACATATCAATGTATCCATGAAATTCTTATTACGGCCGTTATAAATTATTTAAATTTAAACAGTTTCATAAACGTTATTTCACTTCTAAATATGTTACAAAGTTTGGCAGAAATGTGTGGCATTATTAACCCAAGGAGGAAAAAGTATAATATTCCTAAAATTGCAAAAATTAACGATTGTTTACTCCATTATTGTTTCATAAGGAAAAAACGAAAATCGGTCACAAGGAGAAATCTTTTGAATTATAGAAATATTTCCCATTATGAAATATCTTTCCGAAAAATTAATGTTTTTTCGAGGTGAGATGAAATGCTTGCAGTATGCAAGCACCTTCTACTAGTGTATATATATATATATATGTATGTATGTATGTCGGTTGGTTCAGCCAATGACCGATGGTTCGAGCTGGTCACGCCGAATAACTTACCTTTTCCATCTTTTGTTCTCCTGAAAGCCTCTTTTCACTATCTCCATACGTTGTTTTCACGAAAAATATCGAATTCGAGATTTTAACGAAATACACGTTTTGAGTTCCACTGAACACGTTTTTCCTATTTTATCGATGTATATGTGTGAGTGTGTGTTTGAAAGGGATTTTTTGGGCACTCTACATCAAAAATATTAATCAGATGAACTTGAAATTTGGTATTTGACATTTCTTTTTTGAAAGGAAAAGTGTTGGTTAGTTTTTCGTTAAAATTGGTCAACCGGAAACGACATATTACTCTTGGTCTTTTTTACTTATTTTCTCTATTCATACTTTATAATTTATAATAACATAAAGTTTATCAAATGATATTTTTTCGTGACTAATATCGATTTACACAAGACTTTAGAAGATATACATTCGAATTGTGTCCACTACCACATTGAATGTATGAAAGAGTATGTGCGCAGTAAATTATTCATTGCCTGAAGCCGAGTTTCTTTTACGCGAAAAGGGAATAATTTTTAATCTCCTAGTACGTTCCCGAGGACTAATTTTCCACAAAAGGGGATCAATTTTTCAATAAATACCCTAAAAATGTTATGGCAATGGTATTGGTAATATTATCACGAAGCTCTGACAACACTATAAATATATGTATTTTGGTGATACACGAAAAATTAATGCGATTTGATCAGCAGTCAAACATGTTCCTCTCGAAAGAACACGATGATAGCAATTCAAGACCACCTAATAATGCGTCTAGCCCAATGGATTGAGGTAAGACGAGCGTTCAACCAGTTTTCGTATGCACTGTGACAAGTGAAGAGAAGGGGTGGCGGTGGCGGAGTGGTTGATCTTCCGCGAATTGAATCCGGCAGAGGTCGGATTTTTAACTTGAGATCGTCAAGTCCCTTAATTGTGTGCACTGAGAAGATTGCGCAAGACAGCGCACCGTCCTTCGCAATCAGTCGGCCCCCTTGATGCTCTTCGTTAAAAGTAGGCTAATACCGGCACCGGGTTACCTTTCACCCTTGTGAATGTTTCTGGTGTGTATGGAGAGGTTGGTTAGCTAGAAATACGAACAATAAAAAAACATCAATTAAAGGCACTGGAAAATTCTCTTCACTCCTCAGGTCAACTATATTTCCCATGCTTCGTGTTATGAACATTTAGTGTTTATTTTTCGTTAATCCTGAATATTTATAGAATCTTATATAAATTCAGTCGTAACACACCAACAAATCGGAAAGACAGAAATTCATCTTAGGGGCATGCATCTCTCGAGGTATCCAAGGAACACCTTACCACAAATCGCAATTCCTGACTCATCGAAAGTTTTTTGGACGTTATTACCCTTGTTAAAATTCTGCAGGTTCTTAGGGCTCGCTCCATTCCTACTAGAAATTCCACGTGTCGCTGAGAGCGATCTATCCAAAAAATCTGTCAAGTATAGTCTTTTTTTTCGCGTTTGTCTGCGCTATGTTGTGGGACACGAGATACACTCTCGTTGCCATTAATACATTGGACCTTGAAACAGCCGTGATGATTTATTGGACAATGGTGATATACCTTATCGTAACGAATAACTGCTTAGTTGTATGTATTCGCCGATCCATGTTATACAGTGTCTTGGTCGATTTTGCGAAGTTTGACGGAAGGCTTGCTAAGCTGAAGATTTGTATCAACTCGCTTACTTTTTTCAAGATCCTTAGAAGAGTAATGATTGGGTTCTGTATTGTTTTGATTACGCTTGCTCTTCCTAGCACTATTTATTTATCAATGAACGGAAGCGGCATCATTAAGTTATTCCCATATCTTTACACTATCTGCAGTATCTTCATAGTTCCGCATCTCTATTGCAATATCTTAAGGCATCTGAAATTGAGAATGACTTGCTTGAATGAAGAAATACGTCGGAACACTTCGGCAAGATACTTAACACACATGCCATCTAAAGGGTTAGGAATCACGCTGGTGAACCGATGTAAACTCTGGATGTCGCTACATCTAGATCTCTACAGAATCAGCGTGTCTGTCAACAAGCTCTACGGAAGTGTAATGTTGTTCAACGTGGCATTCAATTTGGTCGACTTATATGGGCTCTCTTCGAAACTGTTGGAGTGGTTTACATCGTGATATCGTGCCAATCCGCTTCTGATGAGGTAAATATCGAACTATTGTAAGTGTTTTTTTAATATTTATACAACACCTTTGATCATTGTTATTAGGTTTTCTTTGGAAAGGTTAATAAAACGGAGTTTGAATGAGTTTGTGAGATAGATTTTTTATTATATAAAATGCGTCGTATAATTATTGACATAAGAAACACCAAACACCAAAATGTTTGTAGAACCTGTTCACTTTTTATCCCTAAGAACAAATCTAAATTCATCATTCTCTGTCTGTCATCCTATAAATGAGGAGTCCATGACATATTTTGAGATTCCTCTGTGAGTTCGAAACATGTTCGCAGATAAAGCATACTATTAGAAGTACTTGTTATTATATTTTTTTACGAATTGGAGTTATAATAAGGAGCTTCAATGTTGGCGAGTAATGTAACCAAAATTAAGCCATTTCATATGGACACTAATTGTTTTCCGTTGAAATTTCAAAGTATGGAATACCAAATTTGTAAATGGTATTTTAGGTTACAACTTGAGTTTTGGAACCGGGAATTCCCGTTCCCGGTTCCCGCGAATGTACTCGAAATTTCTTATTCTCGATTCCCGGGAAAATCTTTAATGATTCCCGGGAATTCTTCGTTTGAATTTGTGTCCAGTGAAAACATTTCAGAATTGCCTTCATAGCTGTTTTTTTTTAGATATTCATCCAAATATCAGCCGAAAGTGTTAAGCTATCAAATTAGTTTTGATTTTTTGATTTTATGTGTGTTGTACCAATATAATTTCTGATGAATACTAAATATTTTTTCAGTTAATAGTAACTGAGTTATTAGGATTTAAAAATTCAGGATCAAATTGCGTTTCTCGCTATTTATTCAATTTTAATGGAGCGCTAATACAGTGTCAAATGGCTTCTTCTTGCTCCTGTGAATTTCATTAGTAAAAAAAGTAATGGTTGTATTAATATGAATCTAGGCGCTGAAGTGAACTTCCTCTCCCTCCTATTCTACTTACTTCCTCCCTCCCTCGTCCCTTAATCGACCAAATTAATTACTCCGAACAAGTGAATTATATATGAACTAGGAAGATGCCGGTAGAAATCCAACGAGAAAGTGTTTTATGAAATTTCGTGAATGGATGCGATGTGAGGCTATTATCCAAATCAATAGTACCCATTTACACGAAACCGGCAACAATGCAAATAACTAAGAATGCGTCAAATTCTCGCATTAAAACTGTTCGGGTGATCGTTTCGACACGTATTCAAAAATTGATGATAGGAAAACAAACGTTCGTTCTTTTAGGCGTTTGTTGTTTCAAGTCTCGAACTCTTACGATGATTGTAAGTGATTTTAATATATTAATGTTCTACATTCAAATGAATTCCCTCCCGCATAAAATGCAACGAAAGTTGTTTACATTCGTTTCTATGAAAATCATTTCCCTCTCTTTCCTCTCGTATTAAAAGCATTTAAAGAACGCTTTTACTCATAAGGAATGAAATTACAATAGGATTTTGAGGTTTAACAATGTAACTGGTTTGAAAGTCAACATTCCGTTAAAAAGTCAAGATTTCCCCAAAATATGTGAATTATACGTTTAACCTGAGGAATTCCGAACTGTAGACTAAAAAAGATGAACAGAATAAGGAATATTATAATTTTTTCTTTAAAATCGTTTAAATCGAAGATGGTAGGCTAATTATTTGAAATTTAGGTCTCAAAAAGAAGGAAAGTCTCCATGTCGAAAAGTCTATGTTTACGTGTTCTTTTATGGGAACTGGAAATGCCTTCCTTAGAATCTAACCCAGGACTTTTTCGAGTTTATTTCGTCATCAACTTTAAATATGTAAATCGAGTATTCCTGCTAAATTTCAATATTTTATGAATACATAATTGCTTTTAAAGTTGCGTCCACACTTGACGAACGAGCACCAACACACACTAATACTAACGGTAATAGACGAACACGGACGAATATACACAAACGCGAACGATCACTGACAAACGACGTTTGAGAGGCATACGTAGGTTCGTTCATGTTCCAACTCTTTGCAGTCTTCAGTTCTCTTTTTGCCTTCTAGACAGGATATAATGCGTAGGAAAACTGTTATTGTTGCAAGAAAGGTCTTTATAGTAATGCATAGGTTGCTTGAAAGTAATTATAGAAGTAAGGAGAACTCGCCGCTGGTGGATGACTTCAGTGTTTAAGAATATGTCTCTTCTGGTTTGATATAGGTCTTCTGATTTACTAATGGACTTGAGCCGTGAAAACTGTGGACATTCTGAAAACTTTATAGTGTTGTCAGCATCAGATTTGGAAAACTAATACAAATGGTGGGCCCCAGAATCACTTAACAAGACACGTTTTTTTGGAGAATCAATTCCTGTGAAGGAGAGACTCTGCATAACTCTACAATTCTTGGCAAGCGGAGAATGAGTTGAATTATACCGGAATTATTCCAGGATGCTAAGAGCATCCAAGCATCACACTTCTTCTTACCCAATTTGAAGTCAGGGTTTGTGGTGTCATATAAAATGGGAAGGCCGTCTACATCCGAAACAAAAGATAGGGTGATGTCGTCCGACTACTCCATAGACACTGAACTCTTGGACATATACACCTCCACACTAGGCGAGCACGAACGATCTCGAACGAACAATTTCCTTTAATGTAACTGCAGATGGCGGATTTTTGTTCGTTCGGGTTTGTTCGCGTTCGAAGATACGTCCATACTGCATTCGTCAATGTGAGTTTTATGTACGTTAGTTCCTGCTAGTTTGCCAAATGTGTACTAAGAAGTTTGAAAGACTCTTAAAGCAAAGCAAAAGTTCTACGTTTTTTCGTAGGTAAAAATATTATATTCTCACGGCTGTGACCGAATAGGGTAGCATATGGTACCGTTTCGTTTCTCTTTACGAGATGTCTAGGCACTTCCAGATGAGCTGAAGATTCGAAATTTTTTTCTTAGGCAGGATTTTGTGCAAAACCTACTAGAAAAAACGAAAATCTTGAAAAAGTGCAAAAATGCGCCACTAAAATTTCGCAATTATTTAAACAAATTTTCCAGGTTTATGTATTTCCGAATGTACTACGGTGCTAAAAAATTTTTAGCAGTAGGATTTGTAAAAAAACGAAATATGGATTATAGAAATTTTGATATTTCCATTTGTGTTGCCGCTAAAATTTCTAAAAATTTAAACAAATTAGGTACTAGGGTTTGAGCTAGGAAGCTGAAATTTTCAAGTTATTTACATAGTAAAGCATTTGCACAAATAAACATTTGAATCTCTCCTTAAATATGTTGCGGCGGCCGTTAAAAATGTTTAAATTTAATCAATTAGAAAAATATTATTTCACTTCTAGAAATGCTACAACTTTAAAATTTGGCAGATATATGTGTCATTAGTACCCCATAATGGAGAAAGTATAAAATTCTTGAAATTGCAAAGTTTTGGGATTGTTTTAATCTATTATTTTTACATAAGGAAAAAACGAAAATCGCTGCGGTGGTGAAATATTTAGAATTAAATTTTTTTTTTATAATGATCAAATATCTATCTGAAAAGTGAATGTTTTTTCAAGGTGAGATGATATGCTTGCAGAATGCAAGCACCTTCTAATAGTTTTTACATAGGGATAAAAAAAATCGCTGCTGAGGTGAAATATTTAGAATTGAAAAAATATTTGTAATGATGAAATATCTGTCAAAAAAATGAATGCTTTTTCAAGGTGAGATGATATGTTTTCAGAAATCAAGCACCTTCTACTAGTAACATATAACGTATATATAACATATAGGAGGATATGCTTGCAGAATGATAGCCCCTTATACTAGTATGTTATATATATGCTATATCCTCCTCTGTAAGCAATATATGTGATATATATATAATGATAATCTTCCGCTAGACCATGTAGGTCTGATCATCCGTAGGTAATCTATCTCCGCGCTCATAAGCATTTGATGATCGAATTTGACTTCTCTGTGTAGGTACTTCTTGTAAAGAAACCTGTGGCCGCGTCGAACTAATTCATAATACTTCCGATTTTTTATCGGTGTTACCATTAGAAATTAACTAATATTTATCGTTAATTTCTTAGGTTAGTGTCATAAAACGGTGATGAAAATGTTGAATCGTCAATATACGTAATTATTTATTTTATATATGGAACTGGCATCTTTTAAAATAATTTCACGTATTTGTACTTTCCTAAAGGTGCGTTTACACTATGCAAGCACGAGGGAACGAACGTTCGTTCGTTCGCTTGTGCTCGTGGAAGAAGCGCGTTTACACTAAGCGAGCATTACTGTAAAAAAATTCCCTCGCTTGATAATTCGCATATTTTTGCGCTGCTAGAGAACATGATCGTTCACATTACAGCTAATCGATTCGTTCGCTTGTGCTCGCAATTTGTAAACGCACTTTAATACTAGTCAAATATGTCTTCGAATTAGTTTTCTACGCGAATATTTGAGGCATTATTCCGTGGAAATATTTCGTTGTCAAGATGATTTACATTACGAATGATAGATTGGGATTATTAATTAGGATCGCGTATGTCCACATATTCAAGATATTTCGACGCCATTTTTAAGTGGAAAAAATACCTTGGTAACGAAAAAGATTGCGACGGTGACAAAGAAATATCCCATTACTCATTTAAATTCTGCTTATTAATGGTTTTAAGTCAGATATCTAACAATAATAAAAGGCTACTTCTGACCCTTTGTCTCTTGGTCCTTTTGTGGCTCCCTCTGTCACGTTATAAAAATGCGAATGACTCAATAACAGAACGAGATACATTTTTGATATTTGCCAAGAATGGTCTATTCACATATTGTAAGATGATGAAGAAAAGAAATTACGAAAAAAGCTCTAGGTTCGACTCCGAGGTAAGCATTTTTAATTCCCATATGATAACACAGAAAAATCGACTTTTTGACTTGCAGGCTTTTATTCTTTTTGAGATCTAAATTAGAAATAGTTAACCTGTGATCTTCGGATCTAGCTCATTTTAAAGGACAAACTATGAAGTTGATTATTCTGTTCGTCATTTTCCGCCTACAGCTCGAAAATTCTTATGTTAAACATATAATTCCTATATTGTAGGGAAATCTTGTCATTTAATTGGGATGTTTCCCTGCCAACCAATTACATTGTTAAACCTCTAAAACCTATTTTAATTTCAATCCTTATGGGCGAAAGCGTGCATTGAATGCGCTTACAGTTAGTACAACAGAGACAGAGAGAAGGAGAGATAAACTCTTTTCATATCAACTAATGTAAACAACATTCGTTACGTTATTTACGAGAAGGAATACATTTGAATGTAGAACAATAATCATTCGCATATTAAAATTAGGCACTTAGAAACATCGATGGAGTTCGAGACTTGAAACCACGAGTGAAAAAAAGAGCGAGTTTGTTTTTTGCCATCCAAAGAAAGTAAAGTTATAATTATTTGTTCATTTTTTTATTTCTCAAAAATCATTTCCGTTGAATTTCAACAGGCTTCTCCCTAGTAGAGGTGTAATTTTCTGAATTATAAAAAGGTTTTTAGTGCTTTTTTGCAAAAGGAGGCAGTTTACTTTTAAATGTATGTTTTTCGTTATATTTTGTTTAAAGGTGAAATTATATTTCCAATCAAAATTTACTAAAATATGTGTGCCTGTATTAACAAATGTTGGGAGAAAAAACCTATGCAAACCAAATTTGGACTAAGATATTAATCAGAATCTTTTGTTGTATTTGTCTTTGTTTCGACATGAATTGTAAAATATCAATGTAGTTTGATTGGAGTTTTACATATTATCATTTTAAAATTTTTGCACACTGTTCGGTAGTAAAAATTGAAATTATAAATTTAAAATAACAATTACAATACATTTAGAGTAAAATAATTAACCTGTTCCTAAAAATAAAAATCCAATTGGTATTAAAAATTAAGATACAATTCTTTAACGACGCTATTACTAAAAAAATAACTATAAAATTTACACAAATGAATGCCCCAGAGAGTAATAGGAGGCTTGATAATACAAACCTTGTGTGGCGTAACATTTAACCAATAAATCACCTCCGTAATTTCTTTGCCCCAAAACTTTTATGTCCCAAAAATATTTTCACTTTCTAAGACAATCAATTAGGTGAAAATATTTATTTAATTTTCACTTTCAGGACCATCTACAGGTTAGTTTAATTAATTTTTTGAACGATATATATTTTTATGTTGACGTATACTTAATTCAATCATAGACGTCATTTTCGAAGGGAAATTTCATTGGTTTATTATTGAAAAGAAAAGGATAATGTTGATACACAGCCAACAGTATCCGGAGGGTAAATCGTGTTAACAGAATTTTCGCAATGAATACAACAAGGGGATGACATTTCAGAATAAAAAACAATAATAATTTTGATGGCAAAAAAATCCGATATCGCCGATAAAAATCGATTTGCGCACATTAATTAAAAAAATACAATCAACTTTTGTCGGCTGTCACAAGGAATGAATGAAAATGTATGCGCGCTGCAAATTATTCATTTCCTGAATTTCGAGAATATTTTACGAGAAGAGTGGAGAATGTCATATTTGATCGGACTTTCTGCGGTAGTTATTTTTAAAGTAATTGAACGAATTTCTCAGTAAAACCTTAAACGAATGCTATGGCAACGACGTAAATAATATTATCTTAAATCACCGATAACAAGGAAAATTTGAGTAATTCGACGATAAATGAAAATTTAATACGATTTGACGGGTCAAACATGTTCTGCTTGTAGAAACACGGTGATTTCAACTTAGAAGACACCATAATGGTTTAGTCCAAGTCCATGTTTGTCAAACGCGTGTTCAACGAGTTTTACTACTAAGTGGTCCACTTGTAGAGACTTGAAAATTCTCTCCACTCCTCAAGTCAACGACATTTCTACAGTTATGTGCTATGAACTTTTAGTGTCTAATTCTCTTTAATCTTCAACAATTATACATAAATTCACTCGTAACAACTACAAGTAAAATTGATAAAGACTGAAATTCACCTTAGAGACATGCATCTCTCGAGAGGACCAAAGAACACCATAACAGAAATGGCATATCCCGATTACTCGAAAGTGTTCTGGACGTTATCACCCTTGCTAAAAATCTGCAGACTCTTAGGACTCGCTCCATTCCCATTAGAAAGCCCACGTATCTCTAAGAGAGATCATCCCCAAAAAGCTGTCATGTACAGCGTCGCCTTTTTACTTGTGGTTGTCTGTGCTATGTTCTGGCAAGCGAAATGCATTTTCGCACTCATGAATAAATTGGACTTTGAAACAGCTTTGACAATGTATTGGACAGTGGTGTTGGATTTTATCACAACAGGTAACTGCTTAGCTTTATTTATCCGGCAATCCAAGGTATACGGTGTCTTGGTCGATTTTGTGAAATTAGACGGGAGACTTGCCGCTCTGAAAATAAGCATCGACACGCGTAATTTTCGCGAGATCGTCGTAATGTTAATGTTGGCATTCTGTTTCGTTTTGTTGATAATTACTCTTTGTGCCATACATATTTTACCAATGGACGGATGCGGCTTCGTTCATTTATTTCTGATTCTTTATACTCTCTGCAATCTGTTCTTAATTCAGCAGCAGTACTATAATATCTTAAGACATCTCAAATTAAGAATGACCTTCTTAAATGAAGAAATACGACGGAGAACGTCGGCGAGGTACTTAGCACGTATTCCGTCGAAATGGATCGGAACCGCGTTGGCAAACCGATGTAAACTGTGGATGTCCCTACATCTAGATCTCTACAAACTCAGTTTGACTGTCAGCAAGCTGTACGGAAGTATGATATTGTTCAACGCGGCGTACAATTTGGTCGACTTAGTGGTGATGCTCTTCCTCGTCACATACGAATCTGCAAGTTTTCCAGACCTCGGTAGTAGGATATCGCTCATGTTATGGTCACTCACCGACACGTTTGGAGTGTTTCTCATCGTGATGTCGTGCCAATCCGCATCTTATGAGGTGAATATCAAATTATTCTAAACTTTTTTATATTTATAGTACATTATAGATAAATGTTGTTAGTTTTTCTTTAGAAAAGCTAATAAAACGATTAAGGTATGTGTATATTATATTAAGTGGCACATGAAATATATTTCACAAGTATTTTTGCACTTGTTTACTCTATAACCTACAAGGCAATTTAAAATTTCTTTCTCTGTATTTCTTCCTAGAAATTATTGGTCCATGACATATTCTAAGATTGTTTTGTGCGTTTTAAAAATAGCTACGCAATTGAGCATTACCGGTAAATGTAAATGTAAAAATATTGTATGAAATGAAATATAAACAATAGCTTCGTTCCTGGTGAGTAATCAGACCGAACTTAAGCTCTTTCTTATGAATATACTTGTGTGATAAACGAAAGAGTTCTAAATTTCCAGAGCTTCGTTCGAATTAATCGCCGTTAAAAATGCATTGAAGACATTTTTGGGAGATACTAAGTAGATGTCCAGACGGTTATGATTTTAAGCTCATTGGCTTCGTCAGCATTTTAACATAAAAAGGAGGTGAAGTGAAGTATGTATTTAATAAAAAATCAATTTTAGACATTTATGGCGAGAAAATTTTCTTTACCTACAAGTTTATCTAATATCCATAGGAGGAATGTTGTCTCTGTCTGAATCTTCTGAATGCTTTCGGACACCGCATGATCCAGTGCAACCTAACTTGCATGGGCACCAATATCATTCAGGGAAAGTTCGACAGTTAATCTTAGCATCCAATTCCAACGAGCCAATTTCGATTCAAGGAGATGTTACGTTTAACAATAGAATGGGATTTAGTGCATCGTATTATCCACTTCCAATTTAAAATTGCGTGGGTCGTCGTATAAACTCGAGACTCATACCAAAAATGCTTCAAAGATAATAAATAAAATTTCTAATTGGTGAATCACAGTTCATGTAACTGGTACAGAGATGAAATCATGGTTCCGTTAACTGGTACTTACCCAAACGAGTCCTGAACGTATTTCAGCCCCTATCGATAGCAACACCATAGGATTTTGAGGCGGTTCAATGCATCAGGCAGTCCCTAACGTCATTTTTATCAGGGTTGCTTCTCCTATATTTATCCCTGATATTCCTAGGGAAAAGAAAACATACCCCCTCCTTCCTACAGTCAATATCCCATCGTCATGTTTCTGCTTTCGGTATTACATTAGAATTCAGATTATTTATGAAATCCTCAGTGACAGTGCTTGACGTGTTTCGTGTACTGTAAAATCTTACACAAATTCGGAGGAAAATATAGGTATATATATATATATATATATATATATATATATATATATATATATATATATATATATATATATATATATATATATATCTGTAGCTGAAGAAGGAGTAGTTCCGAAAGCTTTACGTTTGTGATGTTTCTGTGTTTTTGTGTTATTTTACGTGTGTCGCTTCGACATCCCCGAGGCCTCGCCAACCTGAAGTCGTCTGATTGGTGAGTGCTCACTGGGTTTCCTCATCCCAACACCTTGTTGACATATATATTTGGTGTAGTGGTTAGGACGTTGGCTGCTACTCGCCCGATGCTTGAAAAAGTCATCGGGTACGAATCCTGCGCGAGTAGGATTTTTCTCAAGGTCACCCGGTCCCCTGTTGCGTGGTTTGAGGAGACCGCGCAAATTCAGCTGTTCCGTCCTTCGGAAGGGACGTTAAGCCGTTGGCCCCCCTGGTGTTCTTCGTAAGAGCAGGCAAATGCCGGCACCGGGTTTCCCTCCTCCCTTCTGTGTGTGAGTCCGGTGTGGAAGGCAACGGGAAATCACCACACCGTGTATGTATATTCCCTAGTCAAAACCAATTAATTAATTAATTGGTAGGACCTGTCGCAAGACAGAACACGAATGAATGAATATATATATAAAAGAAATATATTTCCGTATTTTTAATTTTTATAACTCGAATCATTTTTACTTTCCCTTAGATTTGAATTATGGGAGTTCCCCTATAATTTCTTATGACGGCATTAATTTTTACTTTCTCTATACGTGTTATAAGGGAAAGTATTGCTTTCATGAACAAATTGATTTCGAGGTTTCAACGGAAATACATGTTTTGAGGTCTCCTTAACACGTTTTGACCATTTACTCGATTATGCATATGTGTGTTTGCATGTGACAGCTCTTTTGTGGGTGCTCTAACTAAAAAACTATTAATCAGGTCAATGCAAAATTTTATATACGTGAACTCCCGGTCTAACGTTTTTTACCGGACCAAGGGAAATCGACTTTAGATGCGGAAAAACGTAAGATGCGGAAATGGAGATAATGATATTCGCATATAATATTACCTTGTCCGGTACATTTTAAATTATTATACAGGATGCCCAAATGTCCTGTATTTCATCAACTGTCCCATAAAATCCTGTATTTTCTGAAGTGAAAGTTTTTACAAATATATTATAATAAGAAAAACATCTCAAATAAATTTATATTTTCAATTGTATTCCAAATTCTTGCCCCCGTTCTTATTCTAATTAAACACGAATATGTCAGGAAAAATTATTCTTTAAAGGTAAGGGGATATTTTTTATACATTTCTGAACCATTCAGATAAAATCAAAAGCACTCTGTACCATGGCAAGAATTGAATGATTAAAAAATGGTAATTGAAAATTTCTCTGCTCACGTCTTTAAAAGGTAGAAGTGTTACCGTTGCCGAATATGAAGATTCTACTGCAGTTGTAATGAAGAAAACTACTCTAGATAAGTCATGAGAAAAGGTATTAGCAACTTACCTGGTTAACCTCCAATATCATACCCATAACAGGAACAAAATTAGCATGTGCACACAGCTGAATATCGAAGATCAAAACTAAATGGTGAATCCACAGCGTCAGAAGTAAGTCTTGTGTGCATGCGTCGATTGAATAAAATGTTTCTTCCGGATGGATCAAATAAGGAAAACCAAGAGATTAAGACATTAAATTGTAAAAAATTGATTGGAGAAATTTTAAGGAAAAAATCTTTAAAAGTTAAAAAAAAAATGCAAGGTACATACCATATCTGTTTAGGATATGTTATTTGAAGAAAAAAGATCACTACTAATTTTGAATGACAATTACAAATGAAAACCATACAAATATAAATGATAAAATTTAGTATTTTATGAAAAAGTCAGATATTTTACATTGTTGCTTTCTTTCATTTGCGTGAATATCATAGAGTCCCTTTTCAAGTTTATCAGTTCCTTCAAGAAGGTGTTCCGTCCCAATACGGGACCATAAATATCTCTTGATGATAACCAAGCCCTCCAGAGCTTGTTTAAAGCTTGGTGGTTCAGTTTCATTTACATCATCATCTTCATTTTCAGGACAGTCATCATTTTCAAAATGATGAATCTTTGAATTGTCATCGGGCATATTTTTTTTCTTTATAATTCTTTCTTTTGGAAGATTTGTTTCCACTATTTATTCGCTATTTTCTTTTTCAAATAAACAATTTGTTCGTTCAAGCAATATTTTAGCCTTATTAAAAATTTATTCAAAATCTCCAGAGAATATTTTTAAATTAATAATGTACTTCTAACTATCTGAAAAGATTTGACAATTTTCAAATTATTATTGAGATTCTAATCCCAAGATCAGGAAATTCCGCGGGATTCCGGTATTGCAATCCCAAAGGAGACAATTTTTCTACCTCTCAATTAATAACGACAATATTAAAGATTCATAGAAGAAAACAAAATTCATACTTATAACCTAACGACGACACAAGAAGAGAGGTAGTTTGGGTAGATCTAATACATTATGAAACGTTCAATTTCATCAAACACATAAGCAGATACTATGTCTGCTACAATCAGAAGTTTCTATACGGATTCTAAACTAATTGTTACTATGCTTTCGTGTATTTGAGATCTGAATAGGTCTAATTTAAAAGACTTATCCCGACTTACCTTGATAATGGATTCTCGAAGCTCTTCCCTTATTCCGATTCACGTAGTTCGTGTGATGCATACAGCTCATATAGAGAAGGGATGGAATTTTCCACGATGATTTGTTTATTCTTCCCAGTAAGCTTACAAAAACTATGATTCATTCCATGGAGAGAGGTCTCGAGCGAAGGATCAAATATGTGAGAAGCCGAAACTCTTGGGAATTAACCCTGGAGGACGTGCGGGACTGGGTAAAAAAAATACCCTAGTGGAAAAACAAGCGTTTATCTTCCGAATCATCAGCCTTATTTGAGCTTCATCCACAGTACCTACCACTTGGACTCTCCAATATAATGTAGATATAAACTGCTTCGTCACTCTTACGATTAGTTGCTTATAAGTAATTACGCGTGTATTATATTTGTTTTTGTTTTTGCGCATAAGTAGCGCCAACTTAAAATTCCGTCTCCAGAGCGACCCCATTTAAGAACTGAAGTACCGACCCACCGGGAAAAATCCCGGTATCCGGCGGCCAAGTTCGCGCCCGCCCTTCAGAATTTACGACATCTAAATATCATCATGACATTCTCAGTCAAATTGACGCAACTCTTCTTAAGCTACAGATACTACACTTTATGTAACACAAAAGCCTCTAAATATTGCTCACCCTCTCGTTTTTGTGGTATAACTTCCTGGCCTTTCTTTTCATGAGGATTTCACTTTGAATTTTACTTTGAATAATTAAGTATTAGTCTATATAATACGAAAATAGTAAAAAAATACGATGTGCAGAAATACGTTAAAATAAACTTCAATATAATATTATATCATATTTATTATTAAAACACATGGTATTGATACACTCCCAACATGAGTCGGGGAGTGACACGCATTTCTCATGAACTTTCAATGATAAGCATCAGAAAATGAAATTGATCATTATTATTGCTGAGGGGAAAATTCTCTTGGGCGGACTAAAATCGATTTCCTTACATTACTGTTAGAGATATACAATCGAAGTTTGTCGACTACCACATTGGATAGATGTAAATGTTTGCATGCAGAAAATTATTCATTGCCTGAATTCGAGTGTGCTACACGCGAAAAGAGAAGATTGTATAATCTCCTAGGCCATTCATTCTCCAGGAATTATTTTCCACGAAAGTGGATGAATTTTTCAGAAAAATTCAATGAAAGGTTATGGCAATGGCGATAATGATATTATCATGGAAGTCCAACAACACCGAATATGTTTGTAGTTTGGCGATAAATGAAAAATTAATTAGATTTTATCGACCTTCAAACATGTTCCTCATAAGAAACACGAACATTTCAATTTAAGCCCAACTAATAATGCATCTGACCTAATAGATCGAGGGTAACACGAGCGTTCAAACAGTTTATGTATGCACTGTGTCAGGTAAAGAGAAGGATTGGCGGTGGCATAGTGGTTGGCCTTCCACGAATAGAATCCGGCAGAGGTCGGATTTTTCAACCTGAGATCGTCGAGTCGTCTAGTTGTCTGCTTTGAGAAGACCGCGCAAGTCAGCGCTCCGTTCTTCGGAAGTGAGGTTAAGCAGTCGGCCCCCTCGGGGCTCTTCATTAATAGTAGGCTAATGCTGGCACCGGATTTCCGTCTCCTCTTGTGAGTAGTTATGGCGTGAAAGGAGTTATAGCTATAATAATCGAAGAGGTTAACTAACTAGAAATACGCACAATCACACAAATATCAAATGAAAAGACTGAAAATTCTCCCTTACCTTCAATTGGACATTTCTCCAGTTTCATGTATTTAACTTCTAGTATCTAATATTGGTTAATTGTGAGAGATTAAAGATACATAAATTCAGTCGTATCACATGCAGACATATCGGATGGACTGAAATTCACCTTAGAGGCATGCATCTCTCGAGGAGATCAAACAAAACCTTATCAGAAATAACATTTCCTGATTCCTCGAAAGTTTTCTGGGCGTTATCACCTTTGCTAAAAATCTGCAGGTTCTTTGGATTAGCTCCATTCCCTTTAAAAATTCCACGTTACGCCGAAAGCAAGAATTCTCAAAAAGCTGTAAAGTACAGCGCAGCCTTAATATTCGTGGCTGTCTGCGCTATGCTGACGGACGCGAGATATACACTTGTAGCTATGAATAAATTGGACCTTGAAACAGCCGTGGGGATATATTGGACAATGGTGGTATACCTTATCACAACGAATAACAACGTAGTTATATTTATTCGCCGATCCACGTTATAAGGCATTTTGCTCGATTTGTCAAAGTTTGAGAAAAGGCTTACTAATCTGAATATCTGTATCGAATCGCATAGTTTTCTCAAGATCGTAAGAAGAGAAATGTTCCAATTCTGTATTGTTTTGTTGATGCTTACCCTTCCTGCCATACCTTATTTATCGATGAACGGAAGCGGCATCATTCAGTTATCGATAATATTTTACACTGTCTGCCATCTGTCATTAATCCGGCAGCAGTACTTCAATGTCTTAAGACAACTGAAATTCAGAATGACTTTTTTGAATGAAGAAATACGTAGGAGAAGGTAGGAAAAATACTTCATACGTATGTCGTCGAAAGATTTCGGAATCGCGGAAGCCAAGCGATGTAAACTGTGGATGTCCTTATATCTAGATCTCTACAAAATTAGCGTGTCTGTCAACAAGGTGTACGGAATTATAATATTGTTCAACACGGCGTACAGTGTGGCCGACATAGTGCTAATGCTCTTCTTTGTCATATCGGAAGCTTCAATATATTCAGACCTTAGTTATAGGATCACTATCATTATATGGGGTCTCTTCGAAACGAGTTCTCTGGTTCTCATCGTGATGTCGTGCCAATCAGCATCATATGAGGTGAATATTCAATAAATTTAAGTGTTTTTATATTTATACAACACTTTTTATCAATGGTGTTAGCTTATCTTTCTAAAATAAAACGGAAATGGAATGAGTTTGCAGGACACATTTTGTTTATTTAAAATACGTCAACGAACTGTCTCATTCAGCTACTCTTCCGGAATTCAAGATAATTTAACAAAACTAGAGAAATCTAACAAACATTTTAAGAATACCCAAAACCATCAAAGATAAGCTAATCGTAACGTATTAGAATATATTATAATACTGATAAATATATTGTAACATTAGTAGAATTGTACAAATAAAAAACTCCACTTTGATGGAATAAAAAATTATACTTAAAACAGGATAGGAGTACGACCGGAATGATTAATCACGGCTTCCCTCGTTCAGTTCGCCTCTTTCTCCTTTATCCTACACTCCATCGTTCCGATCATCTCTCGAGAAAGCCGGCCGCGTGCTAATTTCGCCGATTGTGGCGAAATCTCTCGACATAATGAAACAAGCGTCGTGGATCAAGAGGTGCGTGGCCGATTTCGCGCAACACATTGAGATTGTGTGATGCTAGAGTTCGGACACAGAATGGGTTAGTGTGGTGCCAGAGTTCAGACACAAACCATTCGGCGGACACATAACATGAGCGGCAGAAACCGCTGCATTAGTGACGTAAGAACCACACACTGAAATTATTTTAGACATTTGCTTGGTCAGACGATGAACCCCCTATTTTTATTTACGTGCTCATTTCAAAATTCTCACGAGTTTCTCTCGCATAGCATTACAAATTAGTTGCACACCCGCACAAAGCAACACACTTAACTCTATTTTGTTTAGAACTCTCGTTTCTACTAAGGTTGAACCATCTAAACAGCTGGCGCTTTTTACCTGTGTTGAACGATCCAAGTCGTTTGGTCCAGGTCAACCCATGTACACGGACCTTGACTGATAAAGACTTAATGACTTGCTGTCGAGAGGAAAGAATGCCCCGCGTAGGAGTCTCCAGTGAATATGCAGGGCAATATGAATTTCCACCGGAGATTAATTACCAGGTCAATAATTTAGTAGTCATAGTTTCCACACATTATTAACACGTTATTAACTGCTTTTTAGGCGTTCTTTACAATAAGTAAATAATAGGCGCAATATACATTGCACAAATTTTTTCATATAGTACGTTTGGTCTACTGTTTGCGCTTTTAAAAGAAATCCACTTATAAATCAAAGTTAACTGTAGTTTGGCGTATATTTTAATGCCACTGGACGATATATAGTAATTTTTTGACACATGGCGTAGTTAGTATTATTTGTGACATCAGGCTGTACGATTGGATGGATTTTAATCAAAATCCCTAGTCATTTTTGAGTAAATCGAATATTTCTTCATAATATCCAAGAATAAAGTACTGTTAATTGTTGCGCAATATCGTTCATCTCTTCAGAGTGTCTGTTATGATTATAATATCCACAAGTATGAGACATCATTATATTTAGTTTAACCGTCTAGTCTGTAGTAAGGTTTTGAGTGGATCGCGGCGGAGGCGTGACGTCTTAAGGTTTAGTTAAGGTAGCTTACCGTACATTTTAATGTCATTAGACGCCACATAGTAATTTTTATTTGAAACATATGGCTTACGAAGTATTATTTGTAACTTTAGGCTCTACAATTGGAATATTTTTAATAAAATTCCTTGAAGCAATTTTTGAGGAAATCAAATTTTTTTAAATCGCCTATAGTAAACTATCTTTTATTATTGTGCAATATCATTGTCATAAAAAAGGGTCTGCAAAGGATTATATGATGCATAAATACAAGATATCATTCGATTTTATGTGTGCCTTTGGGCCCTAGAACCACGAACAGACTAACAGGCAGACGGCATGGCCAAAACTACTTTTATAGACTGAGGCACACCTAAACCGTGTACTTCCACCAAAATCTCTAAGTTAAGTTTTAACGTTTACAAAACTTTCTCAATATACCATATATATCTTATATATTCTAATATATAACAAGTTAGGAAAATGTACAGTGAATCAGAAATAGGCGCGTTTCATGCGATGAAGTATTTAAAACTATACGATATAATTTGACCGTACACACACCATTTAAAGTGAAACACCGCAACCTGAGTCTATCTTTGTCTATTAAAAATTCTTCTCCCCCTTTAGTTGGAGCATCAATGAACATATTATTTAATTTTAATGATTAATACTGCAAACGATTCCAGGGAAATATTTAATTTATATTTATTGATTTATATTCTAATCAGTTTTAATCAACCAAAATATTGAAAATTATTTAAAATATACCTCACTTGAGTTCAGTAGATGTAATATTTACGTTTATGTTCTTATATACGCCGTAGATTATCCATTTCCTTCGGCGTACAAAATCTGTCATCCACGCGTAAGGAATCAAATGTATTTTTTGATGTTATCAGATCATATTTACTTCAGCATCCAATACGATTATTTACGTTGACAAGAATTAGATATATATGCAAGAAATTTTCAAGTTCAAAGCGAATTACAACGTTCTTGTGCAATTTTTTTAATAATGGCTACTCCTACAATAAAAATATATAGGAAAAGAAATATTCAAGGTTACCATTTCTACAAGACTATTTTAAAATAATTTTAATTTGACAAAAGGGTTACGAGGTAGAACGGAAAGTTGATTTTTTGTCACCAGTAAAGTGGTACCCCTGATTGACTTACGTGATTTATTTTTGTGATTTTCTTTGACCGTAAGTCCTTAATATGAGACTATGAGACTAAAATCCGTCCCGTAGAAGCCGAGAACGAACATGCGGACGGACAAACAAACCGACGCTAATAGGCGTTTATGCAGAAAGCGAAACGACGCTAAAAATGACTTCGTCGTCGTCGTCGGTGGGTGGGAAAGCGGAAATTTAATGCTATTTTAAGAAAACTTTCAGAGTAGCTAGAAGATTTAAATTTGGCGTGAATGTTTGATTCTTAATGCAAAATCCATTTCCATAAAAAAAATCCAAAATCTTCCCGGGTTCGATTCCTGAGAATGATTTCCATTCCCTATAAGTTAACATGGAAAAATCGATATTTCCACCTGCAGGCTTATTTTTTTTTGCTTGATAAATTCACATATTTGATCTTCGATCTCTGGACTAGGACTGCAACAAAGGATAATCACCATAGCTTTCATATTCTTATCGTCCTTTATCGACTTCGAATAGAAATCTCTGGAAATTAACGTTTTATATCATATTTTGATAAAATTCTGCGTTTTTAAGGAAAAGTCGCCTTGCCAACCGATTGAATGAAATCCATTCTTCTTGTTTTAATTTGCGCAAAAAGTTCAATAATTTTCTCCTTGATCTCTGGATGACAATTGAGGAAATTTTTCTCCATTGAAAGTACTGCAAGCGCATTTAGTCTTTCCGAATTCATAGTGCTTCTTAAAAAAGTTTTTATTCTTTTCAATGTTGAAAAGCAGCGCTCTGCCTCTGATGTAGTCATGGGAATTGTCAAGAAGATTTTTATCAGTTTCGTAATTTCACTAAAAACATAATCTAGATTATTTTCCAAGATAAATTTCAGCAGCTCAATTAATTTGCAATATTCATGAATATCAGTCCTACAATAGAATACTTTTAGTTCAGTTTCAAGCTTTTCTTTGTCAATCATAGGATAAGCTTCAGTGGTCAGTACTATCTCTTTTGTGGGATGTTCATTCTAAAATCTAGTGAAGCATTTCTTGTTGAACAATTTAGCAGCTACTAAGTGTTTAGTGGAAGAATATCTGTCCATTATATCAACACATATATAGTCACACACTTCCTTAGCTTCTGCCATGAGTGTCTTTAAAGGATTCTCACAGTACTTTGAGTTTCTCAATTCTAAAATAGCAGTTTTGAAATTTGTTATATATTCATTAACTTTAAACACACTAATTTCTCGAGATTGCATTTGGTTGTAAATTATTTCAACATGAGGCATAATCTGATAAAAAAGCTCTAACCAAAACTTGAAATTATCATCCTTCAGGTATTTTAAAATTCCTGTTGCTTCTGCAATGGTTTGCTCTGCATTTGATGTTGACTGAATTTCAGTAAGGCAGTTTTTTAAAGGTTGCAAATTTTCATGAACTCTGTTTATGGTCCGTATGTTGGAATTCCATCTTGTAGAGGATGGACGTGGAATGCTGACGTCCATATGTTTCTTGAGAATGGACACACGTTGTGGTGATCTTGAGAAGAATGTTGGAATAGCCAGAATGTTAGAGAAAAATATTCTTGCGTTTCGTGTAATACTTGCTGCATTTCTCATTCTTAAATTAAGTTGATGTGCATAACAGTGAATGAAATGTGCATTACCATAAACTGCTTTTATTTTTGCTTGAACTCCTGCTTTTTTGCCTTTCATGACATTTGCACCATCAAATGTCTGAGCTTTCAGTTTTTGTGCATTTCCTTGAAGGATTATGTCCAATTGTTCTAAAATACGTTTTGATATGCCATCTGCAGTTTGATTTTCTGGAATAAAGAATCCCAAAAAACGCTCAAATATTTCTTCATTCAATACGTACCGTAGAACAAGGACCATTTGAGTGTGTTCCGAAACATCTGTTGTGTCATCAGCCACGACAGCTACAAAGGAAGCTTTTCTAATTTCCGTCCTTATCTCCTCATGGTATATTTGTCGCAGGCAGTCAAGTATCTCATTCTGAATGGTATTAGAAACACCTTTGAAGACTGCACTGGTTTCTAAGTGATTCTTCAAATCTGAATCTAATTTAGATGCAAAATTTACTAATCCTCTAAATACCCCTGGATTTACTGAATCGTCTTTTTCCTCATGTTCACGTAAGGGAGTTTCAAAGTTTCTACAAAAGTAAATGCAGTCTATTATTTTGGACAAAATTTCACGGTTCTTTTTAACTTTTATATTATGCTCATTGATTGAAAGTCTGTATGCCTCACTATGTTTCTCCTTAATACTTACGGTTCCTAAAAGTGACAGTGAAACAACATTATCAACGTGCTTATTTGACTTCTCATGCTTTTCAGTTTTTTCTTTCATTTTGTTTATATTTCTAAAACCATCTTTTGTCCACGGTACATCACCTCCAAACAGCAAACACGGGAAGTAAAACAGTGAATTTTTTACTTCACAGCCGCAAAGCCAACTTTTCCGTTGGTACCATTCAGAATTAAAGCTACGAATATATTTCTTGTTGTTGCTTTTGCCTGGCTGAGATATTAGAATATCAGGTGTTGAACGACCTCTTTTCTTAACTGTAACTTTCTCATGGAGAGATAGCTGTGAAAACTTAAGCTGTTGAAGTTCACTTACAGTCACAGATCTTATTTCTTGGGGATGCAAGGCCATGGTTAAAGTTTTCTGTTAAATAAAAGAACCGAAAAAAATGAATCAAATAGAATAGCTGGAAGCAGAATAATAATCTAATTCTACACTCTTCTACACTTTATCACATTCAAGAATATGGTACACGGTTTTTAAGCACAACACACGCTGAGTAAAAAAAAACATCCTTCCACCATCACGCCAGAGCCGGCACTGCGAGAGCAACAGTGCTCTCTCTACCTGGCAGTCCCGCCATCCTCCCCACCCCCCCTCCTATATGCGCATGCGCACAACAGTCAAACACCGCGTCGCTGGCACTGTGAAGCGCACAGTTCCATACAAAGATTTTTGTATCTTTTTCATTAACTGGGGGATGGCTACTGAAGTACTGACATTAAGCTTAAGGAATATATATTGTACTACAAAAATAAAGAAAGAATTAAAGCAAAAAAGACTCATTATATTAAATGTTATCGATAATATCATGCGGAAATAGGGGGTGCTGCAGTTCCGCAGTGCCTATAAACGAGCCGCCACTGCTTAAATGTTATTTTGCCGCATAAATACGCGTGATCAATTTACTAATCCGTTCGAATGTATTTGTATATTTTTATAACATTTAGTTATGATATTTGGGAACACGAATAGCTACATATTCGCGATGACTTTAAAGCTATTTAAGCCATTACAAGTATTAAATAAGTGATTAAATGGAAAGTAGGCATCATATGTTCTGTTTGCATCATCTTGTTAACCTACGTACTCCCAGGTAACACATTTTTTGTACCGACTATTTACTGCTATTTCTTTAGACGAAGGACTACTATAAATTAACAATAATTACGAGTCTATGGTGTCCTTCTTTAGTGTTAGTATTATAATTATGTTAAAAAATACGGAAGTATCTATATTCGTAATTATTTGGCGGATATAAGAGTCTCATAACTTCTTATATGGAGTATTATTACTGTAGGTTTTTAGATTCCATTCGTATAATTATTTATTATAAGTTCCGGAATATATTTTATCTCTTTCTTGTACATTAAAAAGTTGCTTGTAGCTTTTTGTGGTAATATTAAAATGGCCATTTGATTAATTTAATTTAGACCTTTAAGCTTTTAACAATCCAGACTTGGAAGAAGTAGAGCGAGAGTTTTAGAAAAAATTCAATCGGTGATAATCTTGGATAAAATTCCGCTGAACATTGCGTTAAACGAGAATAATTTATACAGTAGAAAGAGATAATAATTAAATTTAAAATGTCGAAATATCTTGCATACAAAAGTAACAATAGTAATTTGGAAAAGTAATCTGCATTTCAATGAGACTCTATGGAGTATCAGGGCATCGAATCGGAACCGAACAGAAAAGCGAAAAAAACTGTTATTTTAGCTGGAGTGAAACTGAACCCGAACCGAAACCGAAAACCGTTATTTATTTCCATTTTCCATTTTTTCGGATCGCATAATCAGTGGGAGCGAAGGATGGGTTGTTCGTTTTTCTTTAATATGAGTCTTTTTTTTTAAATCTCACTTTTCAACACCGAATAAGGCAAAGGCAAATGGTTTTCTTTGATAATACATACTACTAATTCTTTGAAGAGATGCATCTTTGTGATGTGGAAATAAACTTATTGTTAGTAGCACTTTGAAGACAGCCGCTAACCGTCTTGGTACCCTCCTGAGCCTACCCCGTTGAGCGTTCCGGGTAAAAATGTTTCACGATTCTTAATTTGGATTTTGCTTAAAGTTTGAGGTTATTTTCCCCATAAACTTTCATTTATTCTACATATGCATTGAACCCTTATATTCTGGTAGTCTTTCTCCAGATCCAGGAAGGATCGCTCCGCAGTCGTGCTTTTCAGCTATTCTTACTTCTGTTTTCCTTCGTTACAGGTTAATAAATAGTCTCAGTGCAATTTATTGTTACGAGCGAATAACTATTTTTGTCTTCTTGACTTGCGATAGGGAAGACGTATTGGGTTTAAATAAAAAATAAAATTAATTAATAAAGATTATTTTGGATTTCTCTAGAAGTTCTCCACAAAAATTTAACGTCGGAGCGAAAAAAATCGGTTCGAGCCGGTTCAATGGTGGTTGCTGGAGCGAAACCGGAACCGAACCGAAATTTTTTGTTTTTGTGTGAACGGGAACGAAAACCGAAGCAAAAAAAAAATTCGGTTCTATCCACTGTGGAGTAATAATCGATGAATGATTATAAGGTTCAAGAGGTTATTACTGTTTATGTAGTGTCGAAACGCGTAATTTTATCGCAGCAATCTTTTAGTCGATTACAATGGGACACGAAAAGTTTAGGTATTAAAGGTATATGATTTGTTTATTTTGGATGGATGGCCTTCAAATTTCACTGTATCACGTCTGCCTGTCCTCAATGCATTTGAAGAACGCGAGAGGCAGTATATTGGATCTACCATAATCCAAGGAATGATTAGGAGACAATGTTTGCTTCCAATCCCAAATTCTCATTTTCAATACCAGCTTTTATGTTTTCCCCTTTAGAAAGGCATGGGAAGGAGTACAGCGAATTTTTCATTTGCATCTTAAACTTTCGTATGATCACCGTAGAAACTCTGGAATTGAACCAAATACGCCTTTGATAAATAAGTTGATATATTCATTCCGTCGACTTTCGAAGAGGCATAACATCGATCCGCACATTTTGTTAACGCGAATATTTGAAATTTTTAGCTAAAAATTTTTTCGTTCACGGTTGGCACCGAATACGACAAAGTTTCCTGTAGTTTTTTAATTCTTTTTGAGCTGATGGGCAACGAGTCTTTCTTTTCTCTCCAAAATACCATGGTCCGAGTACAGGTGCAATTTTTTCCTTCGTTTACGGGACTTGCTTTTTGAAAATTCTAGGATTTTAATCTCTGAATACATTTTTCATGTGTACCACACCTATCATATAAGATTTAGAGAGAAATATGATTTTATAGTTGATCTCAATAAAAAATCTTCGTGTACATCGACGTAGAAAAGATACGCCATGGCACTTTTGAAAATCGAATTTATATCTAAGAAAGTATTAGTTGTAACCATATACTCTCGTTGGCAAATATTGTGCTTTCAGATCATGTAAGAGCAAGGGAGAGGAAAGCGTGCCTTCTTAATTGTTGCCTGCGCTAAAATTTTAGTAGCATCCGATGTTATCAATATATGAACATTCCCAGCATATTCTATTAGATGAAATTAAGGCTCTTAGAATAAACTCATGCACTTCTACGATTAACTAAGCAGCCTAAAAATGAGAAAATGAAATAAAGAAACAGCAGCACTTGATTATACGAAGATACCCTGATATACGAGCAGAGCAATTTAGAAGACGATTAAGTTTTAAGGGAAACGTAATTAAAGGCTTATCGAGATCAACATTGTAGTTTCATGTCGTCTAATAAAACGTAAAATTTTCGTTTTCTAAATAAATGTGTAAAAAAAACTGTTACTTTGTTACGTCCGAGAATTTTATTTTGAAAGGATTGAAAAAGAAGCCTGAAACCATTTTTTTATGCCCAAGATAGTTAGCTTACACGAAATCAAAGAAATAGTGTTCCTCAGCTTGTCAGAAACGAAGCATTTGATTTACCTTGGCAACGCCGGGTACTTAAGCTAATATAACTTACTAAAAGTCCAAACCAGGACTAATGCAGGCTGGTTTCCTTGAGTTGATGTCCCGAATTCATTACTTATATTGACAGGAAATGGTTCAATATATGTTAATCATTCCAAGAAATTCTTATACCATAAATATCATTTGTAATTCATAGTATATCAAGGATTGAGAAAAAATTAAAATAAAATGAATAGAACATTGCCAGATTTAAAATATTAAATCAATGTTGAAATGTCTTTCTGACATTTTGCATGTATCTATTTAAATAAACGAATTTAATAAATGTTACTGCTTACACACTAATATGTATGGATTGCTGATAAATCGATAATCGTGGTCAAAGTTTGCTCGATATATCCGTGAAGCGTGCTCGTTATATACGTGAAATATTTGTATGTAAATGCTCGTAAACTTATCTCGGAGGTAGCATTTGATCACTATACCCGTGAACTCGTTACCACCGTGCTCATTATAAACGAATTTTGACTGCAGATAAAATTCTGCTATGACCGAGAATTGAACCCGCGTGGAACCCAGGTGGAACTTATACCATTTAACTATCGCAGCAGTTAAATTCTGCCGTTTCTGATCGCGTTTGTTTTCTTACTTCCGTTGTCGAGTATACGTCCGGGAAATGGATGACCTGGGTTCGATTCCTTGTCATAGATAATATATTATCGTCTCAAAAATATACCCAAGCTTACTTTTGTTTAATTGAAAATTTGAAGGTAAATATTTTTCCGGGAATAAAAAATCGAAAGTTCCCTGATTTTTCCAATAAGGTAAAATACAAATATTTATCGGAACAAAACTTGCGGCTTCGCATTTCATTTATGGAAAGCGATTGACAGATGACAAACTGGGGTTTTTGTTCATTATCTGTCCGCATCTCAATACAGAGACAGTGTTGACGTAAATAGCGAAAAAGCGACGGGAAATTGTACTACTGCTCCATGCCTACATATTACGGAAATTTGAAACTTAAGAAATATGGCACTTAGCTTTAGGATATTCCGTCTTCTTCTGCCCCTCGGGTTGGGTTGGTTTCCTATCCTCGTTCACATTGGTCCCCCTCATCGGGTTCGGTTGATCTTCATTCACATTACTCGTCGTCTTCATCCCAAATCATTATCCGGCCGCATTTTAAAATATTTATTTGAACAAATAAACCACACATCAATTTCTTGCGGACTAAAAGCAGCGTGCGGAGTAATATATATATATATATATATATATATATATATATATATATATATATATATATAGTAGGGCGGTGGCAAGCATTTTTCGGAAAAAGGTAGGCGTTGGGCTGAAAAAGGTTGGGAACCACTGATCAAAATCATGAGTTCAATATTTTTCACAATCATAATATAATGTAACGAAAATAAAAAATTAATATTGAATGACTAAAATCAAAATATCACGTCTCCTTGACCGATTTAAAAATAAAATACTCCAAAAGAAAACAACCACGATTGATATACCCGAAATCGAAGTCAAAGGGTGGCATGCGTTTTCACATAATTTTTGTTAGCATAACCGCTTAAGAGGATATATAAAGAACATTTAAAGACCAGTCGACGACTTTTGTTTAATATTTTAAGAAGAAATTTTTTTACCTGTCAATGTACATTATCGCACATGATTGGAATATATGCAGAATCGATTTTGTCGATCAACACATTTAATGGATGAAAGTGTATGCGGGGTGATAATTATTATTGTCTTAGAATTCGAATCTTTTCGAAAAAATTGAAGAATACCAACACTTTCATAGACTTCATCCAGCCGTCATTCTTCGCGGCATATTGATATGTATCCCAGTAAAGCATAAGAAATAAAAAGAATTTCATACCGGTAGCAATGATATTATTATTTACCAGTTCTGACACCCTTAACATTTATATAGTTTCGCCAAAAAGAAATAAAAATAAAAGATTTCATCTTCTTGAAGAATCACGATTTTGTCCATTTAAGACTACATTATAATGCCTCTGGGTGAATGGAAGAAAAGCGATAAGCTTTTTCTTCCAGTTTTCCTACTCACTGTTTAATGGCTGAAAAATTCTCTCCACACCTCAATTCAGCGATATTTCTCCTATGTTATAAACGTTCTATGTATGATTTTATTATTAAATTATTATAATTAATTTTGTTATTAATTAATGATTTTTATCAAACACGATCGCGACAAATCCGTTGAAATAGGATAAAGCTTAGAATCATGTATCTCTCGAAAGGAGAAAAGACCCCTTGCCAGAAATCAATTTTCGTGATCGTTCGAAAGTGTTTTGGACGTTAGCACCGTTATTGAAAGTCTGCAGGATTTTCGGGCTAGCTCCTTTCCGATTTAAAAGTCACGAGATGTGGGCAGGTATCACTACAAATGAGCTGTCTGGTACTTGCTCTCTCTTATGGAACGTGAAATGCACTATCACAGAGAAGAACATAATTGATCTGAAAATAGCCGCTATGACATATTGGATATGTAATATGTAGATGTAATACTTTCCTCTGTATTTTTCCTTCTATCCTTCATTTAAATATCAGCACATCACTATATCCATCAGCAAACAGGGCAGTGATTATGATTTTTATTATTTTACTTTGTGTACATTTGTGCTGTACTATTCTTATTTTTTTATTATTTATGAATACCTTGAAATGATTTTCATTTCTCTATATTGATTTGTATTGAATTCTGTACATTTATATTTATCATATTGTGTATCATAATGGTTAGGTGGAAGAAGGGGCCATATGGCCTCAACCTCGCCGTAGTAAGAAATAAATAAATAAATAAATATTAGTGATGTACTTAATCTCAAGAATCAACTGGGTAGTATGCGCCGATGCATGGTTTACAGTGTCTTGGTCGATTTGGTCGAGCTTGACGTGATGCTTGCCGAAATGAAGATCTCCATCGATTGGCATAGATTTCGTAAGAGCGTCAGTAGATTAATGTTCGTTTTCTGGATTTCTGCGTTAATACTAGCTCTTTTGGCAATGCCTTTTTTGACGGTGGACAAATGCGGAATAATTAGATATTTCCCCATTCTTTACTTGTCTTGCAACCTATTCTTAGTCTAGCAGGAGCACTACGATATCTTGAGGCATCTGAAATTAAGAATAACCTGCTTGAAAGAAGAAATACGTCGGAGCACGTCTACCAGATACTCAACAATTTCGCCAACAACAAGGCCCGAAATTGTGCTGGCCAATCGATTTAAACTGTGGATTTCCCTAGAGATAGATCTCTGTAAACTCAAGGTCTCTGTCAACAAACTGTTCGGAAATGTAATCTTGCTCAACGCGACAAACGGTATGGTCGACTTAGTGGTCGTGTTTTCCTCGCCGTAGTTTCATTGGTATTGGACGATGCGCAGATGTCAAACCTCCATAATTGAATCACGGTCGTAATATGGGCTAACTTCAACGCATTTTCAGTGATCCTCACGGTGATGTCGAGAAAATCCGCAACTGATCAAGTGAATACCAAACGCTTTAAAGGTTTTTTACAGGATTATTGATAAATATTGATAGTTAAAATTTTTTGTAGCTTAATAATAGGAAATCGTGTAAAACATAAGTATTTATTATGATTTAAATGGCATTTAATAATTAGGTGGTCAATTGCCCATTAATTTCTCCCTGTGTATTACCTTAGGTATTATTAGTTCATATGATATCTCTAGATTGCTGTGTGCTATAAATGGTTTTGTTAACCATATATTGATTGAAAAATAAGATTTGCCATATTTCTTTTAAGTGTAGATAAAAATAATGAATTTTAATGATTAAAATTTTGTAGGTATAATGTTCACGATCTAGTTGAACGTAACTTTACATCTGATGGGATGTCCGCGTCACATATCTCGTTTCAATAATTTTTTGTATAATCAATATCTCGTTTTTTACAAATCCTACCTCTAAAAAAATTAAGCTTCGTAGCACATTCGGAAATACATAAACCTTGAAAATTTTTTTAAACAATTGCGAATTTTTAGTGGCCGCATTGTTGTACTTATTCAAGATTTTCGTTTTTTCTAGTCGGTTTTGCATAAAATCCTACCTTAGAAAAAATTTCGAATCTACAGGTCATCTGGAAGTACCTAAACATTAGTATCCTCCTGTTATATGTATGTTATATCCTACTCTGTAAGAAACGTCTAAATATAATCAGGTTTTATCCTCCTCTGTAAGGAACGTCTATATATAATTATATTCTTCCGTTAGATCATGTAGGTCTGATCATCCGTAGGTATTTTCTCTCCGCGCCTTTGACGATCGAATGTGACTTCTCTGTGTAGGCACTTCTTGTAAAGAAACGTGTGGTCGCGTCGAACTAATTCATAATACTTCCGATTTTTTATCGGTGCTACCATTAGAATGTAACTAAGATTTTTCGTCAGTTTCTTAGGTTAGTGCCATAAAACTGTGATGAAAATGTTGAATCGTCAATATACATAGTTATTTATTTTATATATTGAACTGGCATCTTTTATAATAATTTCACGTATTTGTACTGTCCTAAAGGTGCGTTTACACTATGCAAGCACAAGGGAACGAACGTTCGTTCCTTCGCTAGTGCTCGTGGAAGGAGCGCGTTTACACTAAGCGTGCATTACTGTGAACGAATTCCCTCGCTTGATAATTCGCAGGTTTCCGCGCTGCTAGAGAACATTACCGTTCATATTACGGCGATTCAATTAATTCTCTTGTGGTCGCATTGTGTAATCGCACTTTAATGCGAGTCAAATATGTCTTCAAATTAGTTTTCTACTCGAATATTTGACGCTTTATTCTTTGGAAATATTTCGTTGTCAAGATGATTTACATTGCAAATGATAGATCGGGATTATTAATTAGGATCGCGTATGTTCACATATTTACGATATTTTGAAGCTATTTGAAAGTGGAAACAATACCGTCGTAACGATAAAGATTGCGACGGTGACATAAATAAATATCCCCTTATTCATTGAATTTTTTCTTATTAATGGTGTTAAGTCAGATATCTAACAATAATAAAAGGCTACTTCTGACCCTTTGTCCCTTGGTACCCTTGTGGCTCCCTCTGTCACGTTATATAAATGCAAATAACTCGATAACAAAACGATATTCATTTTTGATATTTGGCAGGAATGGTCTATTCACATACTGTAAGATGATGACGAAAAGAAATCACGAAAAAAATTCTAGGTTCAACTTCGAGAGAGGCATTTCCATTTCCCATATGATAACACGGAAAAATCGACTTTTTGACTTGAAAGGTTTTATTCTTTTTGAGATCTAAACTAGAAATAATTAATCTATGATCTTCGGATCTAGCTCATTTTAAAGGAAAAGCTATAAAGATGTTTATTCTGTTTATCTTCTTCCGCCTACAGTTCGAAATTTCTCATGTAAAATATATAATTCGCATATTTTAGGGAAATCTTCTCAGTTAATTGGGATTTTACCCTGTGAAATTTCTATACCCTATTTTTATTTCAATCCTTATGGGTGAAAACGTGCTTTGAATGCTCTTACAATTACTACGACAGAGAGAGAGAGAAGTAATATTTGTTTTTTGCCATACAAAGAAAGTCAAGTTATATTTATTTGTTCATTTTTTATTTCACAAAAATCATTCCCGTTGAATTTCATCGGGCGTCTCCCTAGTAGAGGTATAATTTTCTGAATTATAAAAAGGTTTTTAGAGTATTTTTTGCAAAAGTATAATATATTTTGGGGGCAGTTCACTTTTAAATGTATATTTTTTGTTATTTTTTGTTTACAAGTGAAATTATATTTCTAATCAAAATTTACTAAAATATGTGCGCCAATAAAATAAAAAAGGTTGGGAAAAAATCAATGCAAACAAATTTGGACTAAGATTTTGTATATAATCTCTTATCTAATTGCAACTGATAACAAAAGTATCAATAATGAAAGATACAGAAAAAGACTATAATCTGAATCTTTTGTTGCATTTGTCTTTGTTTCTACATGAAATGTATAACATTAATGTAGTTTGATTGGGTTTCTACACCTTATCAATTTAAAAATTTTGGCACACTGTTCGGTAGTAAAAATTGTAATTATAAATTTAAAATAACAATTACAATACATTTAGAGTAAAATAATGAACCTGTTCCTAAAAATAAAAATCCAATTGGTATTAAAAATTAAGATACAATCCTTTAGCGACGTTATAACTAAAAAAATAACTATTAAATTTACACAAATGAATGCCCCAGTGAGTAATAGGAGGCTTGATAATACAAACCTTGTGTGGCGTACCATTTAACCAATAAATCACCTTCGTAATTTCTTTGCCCCACAACTTTTATGTCCCAAAAACATTTTCACTTTCTAAAACAATCAATTAGGTGAACAATTTTATTTAATTTTCACTTTCAGGAGCGTCTACATGTTGGTTTAATTAATTTTTTGTAAGATATATATTTTTATTTTGACGAATTACTTAATTCAATCATAGATGTCATTTTTGAAGGGGAGTTTCATTATTTTTTTATTGAAAGGAAAAGGATAATGTTGATGCACTGCCAACAATAGCCGGAAGGTAACCCCTTTTTCGCAAAGAACACCACAAGGGGAGGACATTTCGGAATAAAATATTATTAATAATTTTGATGGCAAAAAATTCCGATATCGGGATTAAAATCGATTTGCGCACATTACATTTAAAAAAATACAATCAAATTTTGTCGGCTATCACAATGAATGGATGAAAATGTATGCGCACTTAAAATTATTCATTGCTTGGATTTCGATTTTCTTCTCCGCGATGAGGAAAGAATGTAAAATTTCCTCGGACTACCTCCGGGAGTTATTTTCAACGTATTTGGATGAATTACTCAGTAAAAACGCAAGCCTGTTATGGCAACTACGTTCATAATATTATCATATATCACCAGCAACACGATAGATGTGTAATTTAGCGATAAATGAAAAATTAATACGATTTGAACGCTTCAGAAACGTTTTCCTTGAAGAAACACGGTCATTTCAACTTAGAATACACCATAATGGTTTAGTCCAAGTCCATGTGTGTCAAACGCGTGTTCAACGAGTTTTACTATTAAGTGGTCCACTTGTAGAGACATGAAAATTCTCTCCACTCCTCAAGTCAACGACATTTCTACAGTTATGTGCTATGAACTTTGAGTGTCTAATTCTCTTTAATCTTCAACAATTATACATAAATTCACTCGTAACAACTACAAGTAAAATCGATAAAGACTGAAATTCACCTTAGAGACATGCATCTCTCGGGAGGACCAAAGAACACCATAACAGAAATGGCATATCCCGATTACTCGAAAGTGTTCTGGACGTTATCACCCTTGCTAAAAATCTGCAGACTCTTAGGACTCGCTCCATTCCCATTAGAAAGCCCACGTATCTCTAAGAGCGATCATCCCCAAAAAGCTGTCATGTACAGCGTCGCCTTTTTACTTGTGGTTGTCTGTGCTATGTTCTGGCAAGCGAAATGCACTTTCGCACCCATGAATAAATTGGACTTTGAAACAGCTTTGACAATGTATTGGACAGTGGTGTTGGATTTTATCACAACAGGTAACTGCTTAGCTTTATTTATCCGGCAATCCAAGGTATACGGTGTCTTGGTCGATTTTGTGAAATTAGACGGGAGACTTGCCACTCTGAAAATAAGCATCGACACGCGTAATTTTCGCGAGATCGTCGTAATGTTAATGTTGGCATTCTGTTTCGTTTTGTTGATAATTACTCTTTGTGCCATACATATTTTACCAATGGACGGATGCGGCATCGTTCGGTTATTTCTGATTCTTTACACTCTCTGCAATCTGTTCTTAATCCAGCTGCAGTACTATAATATCTTAAGACATCTCAAATTGAGAATGACCTCCTTAAATGAAGAAATACGACGGAGAACGTCGGCGAGGTACTTAGCACGTATTCCGTCGAAATGGATCGGAATCGCGTTGGCAAACCGATGTAAACTGTGGATGTCCCTTCATCTAGATCTCTACAAACTCAGTTTGACTGTCAGCAAGCTGTACGGAAGTATGATATTGTTCAACGCGGCGTACAATTTGGTCGACTTAGTGATGGTGCTCTTCCTCTGCACATCCGAATCTGAAAGTTTTCCAGACCTCGGTAGTAGGATATCGCTCATGATATGGTCACTCACCGACACGTTTGGACTGGTTCTCATCGTGATGTCGTGCCAATCCGCATCTTATGAGGTGACTATCGAACTATTCTATGCCTTTTTTATATTTATATAACATCTTACATAAATGCTGTAAGTTTTTCTTTGGAAAAGCTAATAAGACGATAAAGGAATGAGTTTATACGATTATGTTTCATTATTGGACTTAGATCGTATATTATGTGTCATATGAAATGTATTTCACAAGTATTTTGCTCTTCTTTACTCTATAACCTTCACAACACATCAAAATTAATTTCTCTCTGTCTTTCTTCCTAGAAATTATTGGTCTATGACATATACTGAGATTGTTTTATGCGTTTTTAAAATTGTTACGTAGTTGAGGATTACGGTTAAATTTAAATGTAAAAATGCTTGAAATGTAATATAAAAAACAGCTTTTTCCTGGTGAGTAATCATACCGAACTTACGCTTTTTCTTATGAATATATTTGTGTGATAAACGATAGCGTTCTAATTTTCCAAAGCTGCGTTCGAATTAATCGCCGTTAAAAATGCATTGAAGACCTTTTACTAAGTAGATGTCCAGTCGGTCAAGATTTTAAGCTCTTTAACTTTGTCGACATTTTAATATAAAAAAGTAGGGGAAGTGAAATATGTATTTAATAAATAGTCAATTTCAGATATTAATTGACAAAATATTTTTAGGTATATATTTATCTAATATCCAACGGAGATTGATTGTCTGTGTCTCTGTGTGAATCTTCTGAAAGTAGACACTCGAGACACATACAAAAACGCCTCAAAGATGATAAATAAATTTTTAATTTGTGATTCAAAGTTCATGTAACTGGTAAGGAGATGGTTGGTGAGAGGTATGGTTCTGTTAACTGATACCTACCCAAACGAGTCCTACGAGCATTTCAGCCCATATCGAAAGCAACACCATATGATTTTAAGGTGGTGCAGTGCATCAGGCTGTCCCTAACGTCATTTTTATTAGGGTTCCTTCTATTATATCGATTCCTGATATTCCTAGAGAAAACAAAACCTACCCGCTCCTCCCTACAATCAATATCTCATATTTAATCGTTGCGTTTCTGCTTTTAGTATTACATTAGAATTCTAATTATTTTTGATATCCACAATCACAGTGCGTAACTTCCATTTTTGTAAAGAGGAAAAATTCACACTATCTTCCCATTTAAAGCAGATATTTACACTAAATCGGTATTTATTTTAATTCTGTTATAAAAAATTAAGATCTCCTTTCTCTCAACTAGACAAATGTTTATATTTCAAATTCGTATCCCAATTTTAAGTTATTTAAAAATACATTTTTTGAAAGCCCTGAACTGAGTACCATGCTTTTTTATGGGGTATTGAAATGGAACATTGGGGTTTAAAAGACCACGTTAATGTTAACCTTTTTGTGATTTTTCTCATCTGCTTTGCCACTCGACCTACCTTCATGCCAAATCTCAGATTTGTAGCCCTTCTAGAAGTACCTAAGATTTTTATGCCAGTTACTGAGTGAAACACAAGTAAGTAGCTTTATACTAGAGGCTATTCCCCTACGCGTTGCGCGCATCAAACCCGTGCCTCACTCCGCGAGAAGAATTCGTCCGCTGTCTGTTTGCACCCCTAAACCTCCTCCTTTCGTCATATATTTAAGGTAGAAAATTATATTTATCTGTATTTTCGAGCTTCTCTCTCCCTTCCTCCCATTCCCCTCCTCTCTAATTCCCTATACGTCTCTCCCTCCCTCCCTCTCTCTCTCTCTACTTCTCTATATGCCCCTCCCTCCCATCAAACCTCCCGCTTTCCCAAACTTCCGCTTCCCCACATCCTCTCCCTCCTCCTTTCCATCTCTTTCTCTTCTCTCTCTCTTCTTCCTTCTCTCTTTCACTTTCTTTTCCCCATACTCCCGTCTTTCCCCGTTTTTCCAACAGGGTCCTTTATAATTTTATGAGTACGGATAAAATGCTGTTTGTTCTTGACAGCAAAATATTTATTCACAAATAACTTTAAAATTTCCTCAACGAAAACATTTTATGACTCAGTTCGAATATTATTAAAAAATCTACGGTAGCTAAATAAATTAGCGTTCATTTGCAGGTACGATGGTTCAAGTTTTGAAATTCTAGGACAATTATAATTAATTTTTAAAAGTAAACGAATGCAGAATGGAAATTTTACTGGCATCGAACCCATCTACTTATCTTATAAATATTGTAGAGTGTGTGTGTATGTATGTTCTTTATAAGTTTTTACCTCGTGGCGCTGCGCAGATGGCACTCTCACGGAAGTACGAGCGCATCCTTGATGCGGGACCGCCTATAGCTGAGGCCATGTTTAGCCGTATGCAAAAGCTGCACGACCTATTCTCCGAACTATTAGTCCGAACGTAAAATGTTCTACTGCGCATGGCTATGACGTAGACTCTCCCCTTAAATGTTCCCCTCCCAAGTCTTTCTCTTCCCCTCTCACGCGTCGCCGACTGCCACCGCAAAACGAATGTGCAATAGCATGTCTTTATCGACACTCGTTACTGCACCACACATTTTGTCTCGTAGTGGCAGTGGAGGAACATAATCCTTGTCCTTAATGTAGCCCCAGAAATGAAAATCAAGGGGGGTGAGGTCAGATGACCGGGGCAACCACCTCGACCAACCCAATTGTTGGGAAATGTGGCATCAAGGAAAGATGGGGCGGAGCGCTGTCCTATTGGAGCAGGATGTCTGCTACCTCAGTTACTTACTGCAAATGGGTTATAAGGAACAGTTCCAGCATGTCTATATACGTGATTCCAATCACTGTTTTCTCAGTGAAGAAGAATGGTCCGTAAACATTTGTAACACTCATAGCACAAAAGACATTCACTTTCGGAGTCGTGTGTATGTTCAACTGTGACTCTAGGTGGTTCTCCTTCCCATATCCGCACGTTATGCCTATTAACTGTCCCACTTTATTAAACGATGCTTCATCACTGATTGAAATGCAAAACAGCAAAACACACGCTCACTGCCACTATAATCCGCCATTAATATTTCATCTCTCACCACGCCTCTAGTGGGAGACCTGTAAACTTCCAGCTGTATAGTAAAAAACTTGAATGTTTGGACTTGTTGTATACCAATACTTTTTCTTATATGTCACTTGAATAGAAAGTTATAAAACTTTCAAATTATACTTTAATTTATGTACACTCTGTATTTCACACACGCACACACACACATTGCCCTTTATTAATAGAGATGAACAGAGATATGTGACTTGAGTACAAACACGAAGTGATACTTCTTCGTAAATAAGCAAAGAAAGAATGGCTACCGTTCACCATCGCATATAAATGGCCTGGGATACCTTACGATAACGATTGAAGGCAAAATGATAAACTAAAACATCCGAGAGGTCGACGAATTTGTGAAAAAATCTGCGAGTGGAAACCATATCATTGTGAGTAAATTTTATAGGACAAAGTCATGAAGTTTTTTTAGATTAGTAGTTCTAGTTTATTTGATGGATTCGCCATTGAGATACTCCCACGAGCACAAGCCTGACTAAAATTTTTCAATGGTTTCTTTAGGTGGTAGTTAAAATTCCGTGTGAACCTCTTCTCCGAATTACACATTTGAGAAATTTGGGGGCACCGAGAGCGCGGGGCCCCGAGAAATAAACATCATTTGCTACTTAAAAGAAAATCCTTTCCCGAGCGAAGCCGTGTAACTTCAGCTAGTGAGTGATAAATTTTAATTTGTTTTCAAAAAGTCGGATATTTTTTGTATTTTCCTTATTTTAAACGAAATAGATGGAATAATATCATCTAAAAATTCAAGACAGATAGGCATAAGCTGTACTTTTGGGAATAATTTTTAAACAGGAATTCTGCTATGACTAAGAATTGAATCTGGGTCTTCCAAAAAAAAATACGCGTTCAGAAACGGGAAAAATTATCTGCAGGCTCGAATCCCGGTCTTAGAAGGTTATTTTCCTGTTTCAAAATTGTTTCTTCTTTTAAAAGAATAACATAGAGCCCCCTTTCAAGTTCAGCAGCCCATTGAAGAAAGTGATCTGCCACAGTACGTGTCAATTGGAATATTTTTATTGTAAGCAATGTCGTAAATGAGGTAGAGTTGAAAATTTTTGACACCTATGAAGGTATGACGGACGTTCATTTGTTTCAAAGGTTCATTGGTTCGGTTCCATGCGCATTCGTTTCCTCTATAAGATATACATAAGAATCGGCGCATACCATTTTCAATTTATATTTTAAGATACGTTATAATCGGACTATGGAGTCCTCCATCTTAATGTACGTAGCTTAATATTTGCGAACAGTGAAGTCAAATTCTTCATGAATTAATGTGAAAATGTTTTCTTAAACATAAAATCGCCTATTATTCAGATTTTTTGATAATACGTGATTTTAACTTGCTTCGCAACGGGAATTGTTGCGGCATTCTATGCTAAATAGGAATCTGCCATAAATTGGCTTAGACTGCTAATCATATTTCGTTGTAATTATTATTATTATTATTATTGCACAATTTTACAGTTTGGCCACAGGGCCAGATGGCAACAATATATCACTTAAATAATAAAATGTATAAAATTTACATAAGACATACCATAGCATTTATATAATATACACACTAACTTCCAATGGAGGTTTTTCGCTGGTTCATGGCAGGTGGCCAAGGGGCTCACGAAGTCCCCACCGTGCATCACCCTGCCAAACATTCCCCTACTTCTCCTCCATCTGGTCGTTCGATACGGAAACACGTATGACAGAAAATATGCAGCATATAGTAAGAAATTATAATACTGTTCTTTCAATCCTTGTCTTAAAGAGACCCACTTGTGAAGGAAAAGGCTCAAAGATATCCGCACGTAAACTGTTCCATCTCTCAATCCCCCTATTCACAAACGAAAACTTGCCACAATCTGTCTTCTACCCTAGAGGTTCTATTTTGTGTATTTAATCCCTACTTCAATAATATTTCGGTTTCTCCATTCTAATTGATATATCCCTCCACGATTATTTCCTAACGTAAGCATTATAGATTCCGCTCAACCTACATATATCTCTTCTGTGCTCTAGTGGCACCCATCCCAAGTTATCTATTATTTATGTAACGCTCTCATCTTTTTGAAATTCCCTTTAACAAAACGTGCTGCATTCCTCTGTACCATTTCTAACTTTTTCATCTGCCCTACATGGTGAGGATCCCATACCATGGATCCATATTCTAATATCGGCCTAAATAATGAACTGTATGCCACTTCCTTTGCACTAGGGGAGTTTTTCCCTAGCACTCCCATTATAAGGTGTAGATCGGTGAGAACTCCTCCAGCCATAAAATTTATCAAAACTCGATGCATTTCACCCATTAAGTGGGCAACTTCATGGGCGAACTTAAAACGAGAGCGACTGAAAGTCTCACAGTTGACTTTTAGTCACTGTTGTTTTAATAATATTTATGGCTGAAGGAGTTGTCTTTCCGATAACAATCTAGCCATAAGTTAACCAAGACACACACCTTTATAAGGTGTAGAGGTGAAGATTAAGAATGGTAGGGGTCCAAGCACGCTTGCGGAACGCCTGTGTTTACTACTGCTTCTTTGGAGAGGTTGTCCCCTATTCTCACTCTTTGCGTGCGTCTTGTAAGAAATGACCGGATCCACTGCACCACTCTTCTGTTCAATCCCTTTTCCGATATTTTTCGTAATAACTGATGATGATTCACTCTATCAAAGGTTTTGAAAAATCCACTACGACAGCATCTATCTGTTTTCCTCTATCCAGTGCCTCGGAAATATCTTGAGTCAATGCGGTCATCTGGCTTTCCCACGAGTAACCACTACAAAAACCATGCTGTTTCTCCAACAACCATTTATTCACCTGCCAGATTTTTTAAATATAATTCGCAATTATGTGCTCCATCTGCTTGCAAATTACACATGTTAAGCTGATTGGGCGATAATTATTAAAATTAGCACGCACCTCCTTTATGTATAGGAACGATAATTACGCTTTTCCAGTATTTCAGTATTTCTCCGTTGTTAAAAGTAATCGTAAATATTACACGGAGGTATGGAACAATAGCTTCTCCTACTAGTTTTATTGCTTCTACTCTTATGCCGTCAAGCCCACTAGATTTATGAAACTTTATCTTGTTCATCCCATTTAAGATGTCCTTATCCCTTATTCGCAAATCTTGAAACTGACTACTCAAATCAGAAATATAATCATCTTTCGTTACCTCTTCGGTGATAAGTGACCCAGTAAACCAGTCGCTATATGCTTCGGCTTTGAAATAGGACTGTCGAATTCATGCCCATTTAGTTTCAACACTATACTGTCTAACTCGTTGCAACCTTGCGTCTTCTCCGAATGAATTTCTATAGGTTTTCTCAGCCTTGACTATTTAGAGAGTTGAATAAGAATCTTTCTTTTGCCTTCTCATTTTTTTTCAACAGTTTCCTACAAATGCTGTCCTTCTCTAAATATTGCTCTCCCTCACGTTTTTTGTGGTGTAGCTTCCTGGCCTTTCTCTTCATGAAGATTTCACTTTGAATTTTACTGTAAATAATTAAGTATTAGTCAATTTAATACAAAATAAGATCGACAAATACGATATGCAGAAATATGTTAAAATAAACTTCAATATAATATTATATCATTTCATCATGAAAATATATGGTATTGATAAACTTCCAACATGTCGGGGAGTGACACGCATTTTTCAAGTACTTTCACTGATAAGCACCAGAAAACGAAATTGATCATTAATATTTCTGAGGGGAAAAATTTGTATTTTGCGGACTAAAATCGATTTCCTCACATGACTGTAAGAAATGTACAATCGAAGTTTGTCGACTACCACATTCGATACATAAAAATGTTTACACGCAGAAAATTATTCATTGTCTGAATTCGAGTACGTTATACCCGAAAAGAGAAGAATGTATAATCTCCTAGGCCATTCATTCACCAGGAATTATTTTCCATGAAAGTGGAAGAATTTTTCAGCAAATTTCAAAGAAAGGTTTTAGCAATGACGATAATAATATTATCGTCGAGGTCCAACAACAACAAATATGTTTGTAGTTTGGCGACAAATGAAAAATTAACTAGATTTTTTCTGACTTCAAACATGCTCCTCTTGAAGAAACACGATCATTTCTATCTAACCCCAACTAATAATGCATCATACCTAGTGGATCGAGAGTAACACGAGCGCTTAAACATTTTTTGTATGCACTGTGTCAGGTGAAGAGAAGGAGTGGCGGTGGCATAGTGGTTGGCCTTCCACGAATAGAATCCGGCAGAGGTCGGATTTTTCAACCTGAGATCGTCGAGTCTTCTAGTTGTCTTCTTCGAGGAGACAGCACAAGTCAGCGGTCCGTGCTTCGGAAGTCAGGTTAAGCAGTCGGCCCCCTCGGGGCTCTTCATTAATAGTAGGCTAATGCAGGCAACGGGTTTCCCTCCTCCCTTGTGAGTAATGATGCCGTGGGAAGAGTCATGGCTATAAAAATCGAAGTGGTTAATTGGAAATACGCTCAATCAAAAAACATCAATTGAAAAGAAAATTCTCCCCATTCCTCAAGTTGACATTTCTCCTATTTTGTGTTATGAACTTCTAGTGTCTAATTTTTGTTAATCGTGAACGTTTAAAGATACATAAATTCAGTCGTATCACATGCAGACATATCGGATGGACTGAAATTCACCTCAGAGGCATGCATCTCTCGAGGGGACAAAGTAAAACCTTTCCTAATTCCTTGAATGTTTTCTGGACATTATCACCTTTGCTAAAAGTCTGCAGGTCTTTGGGACTAGCTCCATTCCCTTTAGAAATTCCACGTGACGTTGAAAGCAAGAATTCTCAAAAAGCTGTAAAATACACCTCAGCCTTAATATTCGTTGCTGGCTGCGCTATGTTGTTGGACGCCAGATATACTCTCGTATCTATGAATAAATTGAACCTTCAAAATGCCGTGGGGATTTATTGGACAATTGTGGCATACCTCATCACAACGAATAACTGCATAGTTATATTTATTCGCCGATCCACGTTATATGGCATCTTCGTCGATGTGGCAAAATTTGACGAAAGGCTTACTAATTTGAATATCTGTATCGACTCGCATAGTTTTCTCAAGACCGTAAGAAGAGAAATGTTAGGATTCTGTATTGTTTTGTTGATGGTTAGCCTTCCTGCTATACCTAATTTATCGATGGATGGAATTGGCATCATTAAGTTCTCGCTAATTCTTTACACTGTCTGCAATCTGTCCTTAGTCCGGCAGCAGTACTTCAATATCTTAAGACATGTGAAATTGAGAATGACTTGTTTGAATGAAGAAATACGTAGGAGAAAAATACTCAATACGTATGCCGTCGAAAGATTTCGGAATAGCGGTAGCCAGACGATGTAAACTGTGGATAAAATCATCGTATCCGTCAATAAGGTATACGGAATTATAATATTGTTCAACACGGCGTGCATTGTGGCCGACATAGTGATAGTGCTCTTCACCGACATATCGGAAGCTTCAATATATTCAGATCTTAGTTATGGGATCTCTATGATTATATGGTGTCTCTTCGAAACGAGTGCTGTGGTTCTCATCGTGATGTCGTGCCAATCAGTATCTGATGAGGTGAATTTTCAACTATCTTAAGTATTTTTATATTTATACAACACTTTTGAGCAATGGTGTTAGTTTTTCTTTGTAAAATAAAACGAAAGTGGAATGAGTTTGCAGGATACAGTTTTTTATTTAAAATCCGTCGTATAATTAGTGAGACGGACTGTCTCATTTAGCGACTCTCACGTAATTTCCCAGATACTTTAACAATATTAGAGACACGAAACAACCATTTCTAATAACACCCAATATAATCAAAGATAAGCTAATCGTAACGTAATAGAATATATTATAATACTGACAAATATAGTGTAACATTAGTAGAATAGTACAAATAGGAAACTCAACTGGAACAATAAATGATACTAAAACAGGATAGGAGGCCGACCGTGATGATTAATCACGGCTTCCCTCGTTCAGTTCGCCTCTTTCTCCTCTATCCTCTACTCCATCTTTCCGTTTTTCTCTCGAGAAAGCCGGTCGCGTGCTAACTACGCCGATTGTGGCGAAATTTCTCGACATAATGTCTGTCGGCTATAAAACAAGCGTCGTGGATCAAGAAATGCGTGACCGAGTTCGCGTGACACATTGAGTTCGTGTGATGCCAGAGTTCGGACACAAACCATTCGGCGGACACATAACATGAGCGGCAGAAACCGATGCATTAGTGACGTAAGAACTATACACTGAAATTATTTTAGACATTTGTTTAGTAAGCCGATGAAGCCTCTATTTTTATTTGCGTGCTTATTTCAAATTTCTCAAGAGTTTCTCTCGTATAACATTACAAATTAGTTGCACACCCGCACAAAGCAACACACTTGACTCAATTGTGTGTAGAACTCTCGTTTCTACTAAGGTTGAACCATCTAAACAGCTGGCGCTTTTTACCTGTGTTAAACGATCCAAGTCGTTCGGTTCAGGTCGACCCATGTAAACGGACCTTGACTGATAAAGACTTAATGACTTGCTGTCGAGAGGAAAGAATGCCCCGCGTAGGGGTCTCCAGTGAATATGCACGGCAATATGAATATCCACCGGAGATTAGGATACGAATCCTGCGCAAATAGTATTTTTCCAAGGTCGCCCGGCCCCTTGTTTGTGTGGTTTGAAGAGACCGCGCAAACTCATCTGTTCCGTTCTTCGGAAGGGACGTTAAGCTGTGGCCCCCCTGGTGTTCTTCGTAAGAGTATGCAAATGCCGGCACCGGGTTTCCCTCGTCCCTTCCCCGGCTATCCATTGCACTACCTCTGTGATACTCATTTGTGCTGTAAGAGAGGTGAATTGGCTGGGCACTCAAACAATCAAACCGTAGATTACTTACCACGTCATTCATTTATTAGCCATAATGAAAGGATTGCTTTGTAGTTTCCATAACTTGTAATATAACACGACCGGTTTCACTACGATAGTAGAGACAGTAGGGGTTACACTGAAAACGAATGGGAGGTAATTGGATTAGCGGTTGGGAAAAGAAGGGGTGGGAAATGAAGGCGAAAGCAACCTGGTAGCAAAATGTTACAAAAATTACAAAAACTTGGTAAGCGGGCCAACGCAACCATGTAGATACAAAGTATTTAAAAAAATTTTGGTAAGTTAAATAGAGGAGAGTGACTGTGGAAAAGGTATTCATTTAAGAGGGGCGAGACTTTACAAACAATTATCTCTTGCTGTTCGAGGGCATCTAACTTTCAAAATGGAGGAATTTAGGGTATGTTGCTTTCGCCTTCCTTTCCCACACCTTCTTTTCCCAACCGCTCATCCAATTACCTCCCATTCGTTTTTGTATCCCCTACTGTCTCCCTCTCCACACTCATTTTACCCTATATATGGAACAATTTATATTTAAACGTTGTGGAAACTACAAAGTTATCCTTTCATTATGAGTAAATTCCACAAAGTATAGCCTGACCTCATTAATTATATTAGTAGCCATAGTTTCCACTCATTATTAATACGTCATTATTTGCTTTTTAGGCGTTCTTTAAAATAAATAAATAATCGGGGAAATATACATTACACAAATTTTCTCATATAGTACGTTTGGTCGACTGTTGGCGCTTTTAAAATAAATCCACTTATAAATCAAAGTTTACCGTAGTTTGGCGTATATTTTAATGACACTGAACATACTCCCTCTTTCCTCATACCACCCACATTACTGAAGATGGCAGCGTAGCTGTCGAAACATCGGTGTCTAGTTTAAAAATTTTTTGGTTAGAGTCTACGGTGCGAGTGCCTCCTTGGTGTGTGTGTGTGTTATTTTTATTATTATTATTATTATTATTATTATTATTTATCACTGGAGTCGGGGAGATTTTATGCTCTCACCGTCACATTATTTATTTAATCGTTGTCTTTGATTCATTTATTCATTCATTTATTTATTTTAAAATCATTTTATATTTCGATGACAGCTCTCGGAACTCGGAGGCAAGCACTGGGTGGGCCCCGCCAAAGGGGCTGCAACACCAATCTTGGGGCCCATGTTCCACTGCATATTGCCTTCTTCCCCCTTTATATTCATCCAGCTTAATATTTCGTCTCTTTTTCAAGACTCGTTCATATTTTATGCAAGGTCTGTGTGAAGAGTGAGTCCATCTCCGTTGATGCTGCAGAGTACATTCCTATGTGACCATATGTTCTTGAATGCTTCTTCTTGGCCCATTACCACGCTGTGTTGGTACTCATTTCTCAATCTTCTGTCTAGTGTACGTTTCAAATATTCGGGAGCTCAAGGGTTGTTACTTTACCTCTGAAATACAACGTCATCCGTTTATAAGTTGTTGCCTTTGCTAAGGTTATTAGGTAGTTGGAAAGTTTTATTTCGACATCCTTATCCCATTTTTGTTTCGCTAATCCCGAATAGAGATCTTGGGGATAGATGGTACATCTTCCAGTTAGCGCTTTAACATAAGTTGTGACGGTATTCCATATTGATTGAACCTTTCTACATTCAAATATTAAATGCCACGTGTCTCCCACTTGGCACGGACACCATGGGCAAGTTCTACTTTCGAGTACGCCTATGTTGCGGAGGAAGACGGCGTCTGCCACTTTTCCATGGGCTACTCTCCACGCTATATCTGCATCGTGGCCAAAAGTCGGTAAAGCTCTTATTTCTTGCCAGTGGACTTTGTCCTCAGTAATCTCTCCTTTCATTGGCCATGCACCTCCTCTCCGCATGTACAGAAGTTCGTGATATGCCCATTTTTTCTTTATAGGTAGAGGAATGAAACTTTTAACTCTCACACTCCTGATTTGAAAATCTGGGCACGGGTTGGGTGGCGGCCATCCTGTTGGGAATGGACGCCCCTTTTCTTCTTCGTATGTATGATCCGCGATCTTCGGGTTAAGTATCGACCAGGCCTTCAAGATGGAGTTGTAAAACAGGCCAATGGTTCCACTGTAGCAAGGGTTTTGTTGCGAGAGAAATATTCCAAATACCTGATCTTGTCGTCTATATCTTTTGAGTATTTTGGCTGCAAAGATTCACCAAGAGCTTTCATGTTCACCGAAAAGCAGACGCTGACAAAATAGGAACCTGAATGCCAACATTTTATCTTCCAAGCTTACAAGGGAGAGGCCCCCTTCTTTAATAGGCGTTGTTAAAACTCTTCCATCAGTCCAATGCTTCCCACGGTACCACATAATCCCCTCGAGTCTCGCTTGAAGGCACTTAAGGAACTGCGAGGATGGAGTGAAGCACTGTAAAATGTGCCATATCTTGGGGGCAATGAATTGATTAATGGCTAGTGCTCTGAGATTCTGTTGTTTATTTCTTCGTTGTTGGCATGGTGGACTACACGGCTGTCATTACCAACAATGACCCCTAAATATTTGGTGGTATCTTGCGTCCAAGAAAAACTCAGCGGTCTATCTGTTCTTCCTTTCCACCTGCCTACCCAAAGACCTTTGCTTTTCAGGGTGTTCAGGGATGCACCGGATACGTGCGAGAAATCCCTGAAGCATGAAGCTACTCGTTCGAAGTCCTCATTGCTGGTGATGAAGACGGAAATATCATCTGCGTAGGCACTAACAACGAGTGTATTTACGGACGGGTTCGGTAGGGGGAGGCCCCTTGTTCTGCGCTTGAGCATGCCGATGAGTGGTTCTAGGGAAAGAGAATATAACTGCCCCGAAAGTGAGCAGCCCTGCTTGATGCCTTTCTTGACGGGTATTGGGCTGGTAAGGGTGCTAGCTACGCGCACGTGACACCGAGCTTCATGGTATAGTGTCTTCAGGTAATCGATGAACGTATTTCCGAACCCCATTCTTCCTAATGTCATGTAAAGGTAATTGTGATCTACCTTATCGAACGCTTTTCGTTGGTCTAGGAAGAGCGAAAATACATTATCTAACCTATTGTCCAACCCGAAGGATGAAATTCCCAATCACCACATATCAGGTATATATCAAGCCACTTGCAATTCATGCGACAAAATTTACATAGGGCAATCTAGACGCAAACTGGAAACCCGGTTTAAAGAACACCTAGCACATTACAAAAACAACAGATTAAACAGATCAAGCATTGTCACTCATATTTTTGACACTCACCATCCCATCACCTCAGAAAACCTATCCCTGCTAAAATCAATCAATCAGTAAACTTGATGCAAACGAAACCATATACATACATAAAAACAAAAACACGGTCATGAACAACGACCTAGGTATCATCCCACACTCCCCCCATTTTCAGTTACTCAGTTAAACGGTTTCCTCAACTTCCACCCCCCCCTTTCCCAACGGTCACTCTCGACATATATACCCCCTCTTTCCTCATACCCGGTGTCTAGTTTTAAAATTTTTTAGGTTCGAGTCTACGGTGCGAGTGCCTCCTTGGAGTGTGTGTGTGTGTGTCTGTGTCTTCATCAAGAATTAGGTCCACGACGTTCCCAACGGAGACCTGCAGCGCGTACGTGAGTTTTCTCTTTCCTTTTTATTGACGGTGAAGGATCTTTTACTTTTTATTTACTTTGTTTCACCGTGTCTCGCATCCCTTTTAGCATCATTCGATTTAGTTTAACAGTCTATGCTGTAGTAAAATTTTGAGTGGATCGCGGCGGAGGCGTGACGTCATCGGGTATAGCTCACCGTACATTGTTATTTCACTAGACGCCACATAGTAAATTTTGTTTGAAACATATGGCTTACGAAGCATTATTTATGACATCTGGTTCTACAATTGGAATGATATCTAATCAAATTCCTTAAAGCCATTTTTGAATAAATCTAATTTTTATTAAATCTCCAAGAATAAACTATACTTTATTTTTCTGGAATATCATTTTTATCAAAGAAGGTTCTGCAAAAGATGATATATAAACACGAGATATCACTCGATTTTATATGAGCCTTTGGGCCCTAGAACCGCAAGCACACTAACAGGCAGACGGCTTGCCGAAAACCACTTTTATGGACTGAGGCACACATAATACGTGTACTTCCATCAAAATCTCTTAGTCGAATATTTGACAGTTACAATACTTGCCCAATATACTATGTATCTAATATATTCTGACACATAACAAGTTAGGAAAGTGCACAGTGTATCACAAATAGGGGAGTCGCGAGTGAGTCGCGGTGGAGAGCGGACGTGCTTCCAGAGCAACCTGTTCTGCTTTTTCTTGCGCTTTTATGAGTGCTTCGGACTGGGATTTTGGATTGTGTTTTGTGGATCTCTGTGTATATCTTGACCTACGCCTGGCTGGACCTCTCTTAGGGCATGTCCTCGGACATGTCCCGCCCACGATCCCCGGACCGTTCTTCTACAGACTCGGCTGAGATGGACCCCGATTGGGAATCCTCCCACCCTCCACTACGGGAATTGGCATCGGACCGAAGCCGAAGCCCTGTTGACTGCGAGTCTTGGATTCGGAGTGGAAGTGAATGCCCGCCCGCTACATCTGACTCCTCTCCCACTTTACCGGATGGCAACGCGGCCTCGGAACCTGAGATAAGGACGCTTCCACGACCAACCACTACCCTTTGCTTAACCGAAGCTTCTCCCGGTCTGCCTCCGAGGGACGTATCGACTTGCCCAAGTCATCATTTGGCAAGTCACGGCATACTCCCTCCCCCTCCACCTCCCATACCTGATTCCCTCCCCCCTGCTGCTGCTGGTACGGTTAATATTAACATTCCGGAACACCTTCTTGAAAACCCGCAATTCTTGGCCTTAGTCACTTGCTCAAAACCGACCCTAGGTTCTAATGCATCCGTTAGCGATCAGGGTAATGATTTTATTACTGTACAGCCCAAACGAAAGGCTGCCTCCCCCCTTATCCTTCAGCCTAAAAAAGTCGTTTTACGTGAAACAATTCCCTTACGTAATTCCTTCGCCGCCCTTGCATCTGCCTCTGAATCTATGGATACCTCATCCCCCCTCAACCCAATTACCTCACATTCAACTACGGTTCAACCTCCGTCATCGCATCCCAAACCTACCCCTGCTACTGAGATTCTTCGAAACCCACATACAGGCAATATTCCGCCAATATTTTTGCCTGAATCCATCAATTTTCATGTTAAAGAAGATGGAATTCTAAAAGCCTGCACGATGAAGCCTGTTACCTCTCTGCAAGGGAAACATTAAAATTCAGTGCTCCTGCAGCAATGATTTCCGTGCGGTTGTACAACACTTAAAATCTAATGGCATTGAATATTTCACGTACCGGCTAGCGGAGGACAAAAAGCCTGTCATTGCAATAAGAGGACTTCCAATCGACTATCCCCTTCCCAAACTTCAATATGCAGTAGAATATAAAAATATTACAGTTCATAGCCTCCGTCAAGTTCAAACCAACCGCCCAACTCCTGACATGCTCCGCAAACGAGAGGAAGAACAGGCTCTAAATCCAGGATCTCTGCCGCAACATTTTCCTCTTCGTCCTGTTGCCACCTTTCAACTGATTGTTGACAACGACGATGAAGCCCAACGACTGCTCAATAACCCGTACATCGGGTCCATCCGCGCAATCATAACCCCATACAAACCATCTCCAGGCCCACCCCAATGCACCAAATGTCAAAGATTTGGTCACACTTACAAGACCTGCGGGCTAAAACAGCGCTGTGTTCGATGTGGGGACTTCCATGCTACTTCTACCTGCCCGTTGGATGTGTCACAACCTGCTATCTGTGCCAACTGCAACGGCTCCCATCCTGCTAATGTCCGGCTTACAAAACCTATGCCGAGAAACTGAGAGAAAGACGGCTATTATCTTCTCCCTCAGTTGCTCCTTGTATTACTTCTCATTCTGCTTTCCCTTCTTTACTATCCCGCCAACCTAATCCTGCAGCCGAACAAACCTCTTCCTCCTCACAAACCACACAATCCCATTCCTACGTCCCTTCCTGCTCTCTCGATGGTGATATCCAAACGTTTTTCATGGATGCTCTGAAAAGAGTTTTTTCCAAGTTCCTTACTCCTCCTCCCCCTGGGAAAACAAAGCTAGAGGTGATCCTGGAGGAAATCTGGCAAATTCTTCTAACGTACTTCAATGGCCCTTAATTTCAACGTCAATCAGCTGAAGATTCTGCAATGGAATTGTAACGGCATTGAAACCAAGCGTGAGGAGCTGCTGGCAATCATCGACGCGAACCATCCCGATATCGCCGCCCTCCAGGAAACCAGGCTCAAACCCCACCACTCCCTCTACATTCCCAACTTTCACCAATTCAGGGTTGACCGCGCCTCTGACATTCGTGGAGGTGGAGTCCTTCTTCTGGTAAGAAAAGGCCTTCAATGCCTCCAAATCCCCAATCCTGCTACCAAATCCCTTGAGCTAGTGGGTGTTAACATACGAACCAACAGAGGTCATTTTTCTGTATGGTCCATTTACCACCCACCAGGCGCCACCTATCCCCATAAGGATCGAAAAGCTTTGCTCCATCTTCTCAAGCAACGTAGCATTTTGACAGAGGACTTTAATGCAAAGCACACTGCCTGGGGATGTTCGGTATCGAACCGTAGAGGACTTAGGATTCAGCAACTGCAACACCAATATAACTTCTCAATCTTCTCTCCATTGCAGCCAACGCATATCACCGACCTATCAACTGATATCCTGGACTTCATCCTTACATCTAATCTTCCCCAGCCTCCCTCCTTCACTGTACTAGATAACTCTGCATCTGATCACCTTCCAATCTTCTCCATCTATGACCTCTCACCGTCCTTATCTGATATCCAATCGTCTGCTATCAACTGGGACTACTTCAAACGCACAATCCTTTCCCACCTACCCATTCTTGTGTCTCTTCCATTGTCCTCACCTGATTCAATCGACCATGCAGTAGAAACTCTGACCCAAGCCATCCATTCCTCCTTGAAATCCGCCTCTTACCATGTCCCCATCAAATCTCCAGAACATCTTCCCCCTGAGATAATTTCAGTTATGAGAAGACGGAATGCAGCGCGCAAAACATGGCAACAGACCAGAGACCAAGTTGACAGGAACTTCTTTAATGCTCTAAGAAACCGAGTTCGTTCCTTGGTAAAAACCCATCGCCAACAATCTTGGAACAACCTCATCTGCAACTTATCCAGCGAAGACAACTCTGTCTGGAAACTTGCCCGAAGTCTGAAAGAAAAACGGACATCACCTCCCCCCCTGCATCAAAATGGAGTGACCGCCACGACTGACCAACAAAAATGCTCCCTATTTGCGGAACATCTCCAGCAATCCTTCCAAAACACCTCACCTTCCCCGCATCAGGATGACGTTAATATTTTTATTGAAAACCTGCAATATTCCCCTACTTCTGACCCGTTCTCCACTTACCCTGGAGAAGTGGCTGAAATCATCAAAATCAGCAAGAAAAAACAGCACCAGGTTCGGACAAGATCTCAAACAAAGTCCTGAAAAACCTTCCCAATGAATTTTTATCCTTTTTATCTAACCTTTTCAACTCCTGCCTCCTCTGCTCCTACTTTCCTTCAGCTTGGAAAATCGCCATGATCCGCATGATACCAAAACCACAAAAGGATCCCACCAACTCTTCTTCTTACCGTCCCATTAGTCTCCTTCCCACGCTCGCCAAAGTCTTTGAGAAGATAATAAACAACCGACTACAACAATTTTTTCGCTCCAATCGCCTCATTATTAATGAACAAGCCGGGTTTCAATCACGCACCTCCATTTCCCACCAGATTTTACGACTCGTCGAATACATCACAGATGGGTTTAACTCTAACTAATTGACAACTGCCGACTTTCTCGACTTAGAAAAGGCATTTGATAAAGTTTGGCCACAGGCCCTCCTCTTCAAGCTGTCTGCCTATGAACCTCCGCTTTACCTCCTCTAAATCCTGCAATCCTTCCTCAAGAACCGTAAATTCTTTGTTAATATCAACACCTTTTCATCCCCCACCTTTCCATGCCTTGCCGGAGTACCCCAAGGGTCCGTTCTCTCCCCAAAACTATTTAATGTCTTTGTCAACGACCTCCCGCGCTCAGACAACACCCAACTTTACCTGTATGCGGATGACACCACCATCGCTGCCCGCCACTGGGATGCAAACTCCGCCAGCGATCAACTCCAGGACCATTTGCGCCAAATTGAGGATTGGATGACTGTATGAAACTGAAAGTTAACCCCAGCAAATGTATAAATGTTGCCTTCTCCCGTCACCCCAAAAAAGGCGAAGGCGCCCTCCTCCTACTGTATAACTCCATTATACCTCGCAAGAATGAAGCAACGTTTTTAGGGGTCACCATGGATAAAAAATTAACATGGAATTCCCACTTACAGAAAACACTCCAGAAAGCAACCGGAATCAAGAAAGGCCTATATAGCATACTCAGCAGAAGCTCCCCAATGTCAATGAAGACCAAATGCATACTCTACACGTCAATGATCCGCTCGATACTGACCTATGCTTCTCCTGTATGGTCTTATTGCGGTAAAACCAAAATCAAGAAATTAACAGTCTTCCAAAATAAAATGCTACGGTTAATAACTGGCGCCAGATGGTTTCAAAGAAACGATGATCTACATAAACACCTGAAAATCCCTCCCCTTCCCGACTTCCTACGGCGCCTAAACAATAAATATCTGCTCCAAATGCAAATATGCACGAACCCCCTCTTTTCCTCTCTCTGGGATTATGAATTGCCAGCAGCAGGCCCACATAAAAAACCAAAATTATCCCTTTCCGTTACCTAAATTAAATTACCTCCATTTTCATTGTACCGTGACTCAATCACCGTGATTCTACGCTTCAGGATTCCTAGCAGGCAACAGCGCGGCAACGCTGGGAACTGCTCTTCGCGCCCTGGCAGTGGTGACATGACATCCATCCATCCTGTATCACAAATAGGCGCGTTTCGTGCGATGGAGTATTTGAAACTATGCGATATAATTTGACCGTACACACACCATAAAAAAGTAAAACACCACAACCCGATTCTACCTTTGTCTAATAAAAATTCAAAATGCAAGAAATTATCTAAGTTAAATGCGAATTACGACGTTCTTGTGCAATTTTCCTGATAACGGCTACTCCTACAATAAAGATATATATATAGAAATAGAAATATTCTACGTTACTATTTCTACAAAGATATTGGAAAATTATTTTAATTTAACCAAACGTTAACGAAATATAACGGAAAGTTAATTTTTTGTCACCAGTAAAATGGAACCCCTTATTGACTTACGTGATTTATTTTTGTGATTTTCTTTTTTCTTTGACCGTAAGTCCTTCATATGAGACTTCATAAAAATCCGTCCAGTAGAACCCGAGAACGAACATGCGGACGGACGGACGGACAAACCGACGCTAATAGGCGTTTATGCTGGAAGCGAAACGCACCTAAAAATCACTTCGTCGTCTTCTTCGGTGGGTGGGAATGCGGAAATTTAATGCTATTCTTAACAAACTTTCAAAGTACCTAGAAGGTTGACATTTGGCGCGAATGTTTGATTCATAAAGGAAAAGCAATTTACGAAATAAAATTTCCAAAATCGACCCGGGTTCGATTCCTGAGAATGATTTCTATTCCCCATAAGGTAACATGGAAAATCGATATTTCGACCTACAAGCTTATTTTCTTTTGCTTCTTAAAATTTACATATTTGACGTTCGATCTCCGAAATAGGACTGCATTAAAGGAAAATTACCATAGCTTATTATTCCTAATGTCTTTTATCACCTTCAAATCGATATCTCTTGAGTTTAACGTTTTAGTATCTTATTTTGACAAAATTTATCGTTTTTAAGCAGAAGTCGCCTTGACAACCGATTGCATTGTTGTACTCGAAATCCTATTACTCCCACATATGCTCCCGTTCCCTCCGAACCTCCATGGACCCTCCCGGCCCAATTCGTAGGTATCAGAGATATGTCAAAACTAGTTTTTTCTTTCTCCATATACGTAGTATAGAGAAAGTATTGTTTTCATGAAAAAATTCGAATTCGAGATTTCAACGGAAATACATGTTTTGAGGTCCCCTGAACACGTTTTTACTGTTTTCGCGATGATGTCTGTGTTTCTGTCGGTCTGTCTGTATGTGATAGGATTTTTACTTTCTCCATATGTAGTACTAGTCAGGGGCGTATCCAGGTGTCATCGTAAGGGGGGGCATGAGGACTAGGTTTTTTAGCAATTATTTTTTCTGAAGATAGACCTAGGAAGACTTATACGACATAAATAATGTTTGACTGAGTTTTCTTTATTTGAATATCAGGAAAGCGTGTGAATAATAATTCTTACATGTTTATCAGAGCACAATGATAATAGATAGTATATAATTTTCAAAGATTTGGCAATAAACACATTGAATATACAAGGGTACGAAATAGCCAACAAAATAGACAAAGGAATGAATAATAGATGTATGTTTTTACATTAAGCTTATGCATAAAATAGATTAAATAAAATCAAAAACTAGAAAAAAGCAATATAAAACTCATCCTGAAATGGGTAACAAAATAAAAAAAGGAATGAATAATAAAAGTCCACGTATACATTAAAGCTACACAAAAAAATACAGAACAGAATTACAGAAAAGAACAAAATTACAAAATACAATCAAAAATTACAAAATAGAATTTTAAAATATTCACAAAAAATATACTTAAAATATTTACAAAATAATGTTTAACTTTCTACTTTTTTTCTGTAGAGTATTAAGTATATCGGAAATATCTAGAGGTAATTTTTTATGAACATACAAAAGAGCTAGTCCATTCATTCTGTCTTGTCCAGTTGTACTTTGTATATATGTTTTCAAATATTTCAACGATGAAAATGTTCTTTCTACGGTAGATATTGTTACTGGCAGCGGTGTTAAAATAAGTAACTGTTTATATACATTGGGAAAAATATATTCATTGCACAAGTTAAGATAGTTTATAGCGTGACTAGGCAAATCTTTGGACTTGTAAGATTTGAATTTATCCCTCCACAGTAGCAGTTCGGAATTTAATGTATGTATGTTAATACTAAATTGCAAATCAGTCTCATAAGTTTTGATTAACAATTCTAATTTTTCTTCATAATTAGCTGGATAAGGTTCATAAGGAAACAAGATGATGAGTGATTCCAAAATTTCTTTGTGACTGGTAAACTTACAGGTTAGCTGCACAATCATCGAGTCTAAAAATGGGACAAATAAGGTAACTCGATAAAAACTCTCTGGAGTATCAGCATGGAAGTTATGGCGAAATTTTTGGTGTTCTGTTACTCGGGGAACAAAAATTTCATAATTTTCACCATTGACATCTTTCAGCAACTTTAAAGCTGTATTGTAATTTTTTTCAAAATTTACATCAACATTATTACGTGTTTCTTTCAATTTTTCAATTACAGTTTCAGCCATTTTAACTGCTTCTGCCAAGTCGATTGAAGGTGATTGCAGCATTCTACTCAGCGGCAAAGTATAAGAATATAATGCTTGCATGGAAAATAACGCAATCATAAACACAGGATTCTTTATTGAATGAAGTAATAAGGCTGCATTTACTGTTGTTTGTTTATCAGTCCACTCCTCAGTAATTTGTTCCAAAGAAGAAGCAACAGGTCTGAAACACTGCAATTCATTCATGGCTTTCGACCCACCTAGTTGGACATAACTGCTTTAATCTCTGCCTATTTGTATCAGGGAGCAATTTACCAACCCACACCTGAAGTAGACTGTTTCTTTTGGGTGTATTGAAGAAAGAATAACATGATTTAACTATTCCAATGCAATTTCTTATATCTTTTTCGGAGCAAGAGTGGCTTATGGCAATTACAATACTTTTTGACCTCTCTCTGCGAAAACAGAAAATACAACTACATTGTTTAAGTTTAAAAATAAATAACGGTAATTAATTGAATAATAAATAAAAATTACTAATAACCTGTTAAAAAACGATAAGCCATTTTGAATAAAGTTGAACTGTTTTGAATACACGATCTCTTGAAAAATGTTAACACTATACGAGCAGAGACGTAAGTGTTATAGTGGTTTCACATTCACTTAATCCTGTGTCCAAAGTACAGGCGACGCGAGCGAGCAATACTATTTCGTCTTCAGATAAAAAAATGTAATAATTTATTAGTGTTTCACGTAGGCAAGACTAGAGGCGTTCGGAAAGCAAGTAATATTCAAGATGACTATGGAATTCCGTGGTGATGTTTCTTTTTAAATTTAGGCCGCCAACTGCGCAGAACGTGAGCGATTGAAAAAGAACGGCGTAATATTTCGACATCCGAACACGTTCGTTCCAAATGCGGTGCGACACACTGAACAGAAATTCTGACTAACATAAAAAATGACCCAACATGACGCGCTTTCATTGTGCCCAAAACCAAAACTCAGAATACATTGTAATTAATGGTGAATGACACAATGAGAAAAATTTGAACGCGCAGAAAAAACGATCACTTCACTGATGCAAAGAGGAATAGACGCTTAGTGTATCACATTACTTTGTTGTAGAATAGAAACGCCGCGTTTTTTTAAGATCGCTCACCGATATTCAAGTCATAACAAATCATTGTTTTCCCGATATTTTGTCTTTCAGTTAGCTCTTCGTAGACTAAGACCAAACAGGAATCGCAACTTGAGAGAATAGAGAGGAAGCGCCAAGCCTCCTGTTCTTTTTTTTTCGAATTTTTTAATGGGGGGCATATGCCCCTTCTGCCCCCCCCTGAATACGCCACTGGTACTAGTAGACGGTGCTTGCATACTGCAAGCATATCATCTCACCTTGAAAAATCATTAATTTTTTGGAGAGATATTTCATCATGGGAAATATTTTTTAATTCAAAAGATTTCTCCTAGGGACCAAATTTCTTTTTTTCCTTATGGTACAATAATGGAGTAAAACAATTGTTAATTTTTAGAATTTTATAAATATTAGACTTTTTTCATATTGGGTTAATAATACCACATATTTATGCAAAATTCTAAAATTGTAGCACATTTAGAAGTGAAATAACATTTATCTCATTGTTTAAATTTGAAAAATTTTTAGCGGCCGCAATAAGAATTTCATAGATACAATGAAATGTTTATTCGTTTAAATATACTATACTCTAAATAACTTGAAAATTTCAGCTCTCTAACGTGTCCCGTAGTATCTAAACATTTATCTATTTGTATTAACTTTAAGAACTTTTAACTGCCAAACAAATAAAAATATCAAAATTTGTATAATCCATAATTCATTTTTTTGCAAATTCTACCTCTATAAAAATTACAGCTCCGTAGCATATTCGAAAATACATAAAACTTGAAAATTTGTTTAAACAATTGCTATTTTTTGGCAGCCGCAGTGTTGCACTTTTTCAAGATTTTCTTTTTTTCTAGTCAATTTTGCACCAACTCCCATTTAAGAAAAAAATTTAGAATCTCCAGCTCATCTGAAAGTGCCTAAACATTAGTATCCTCCTATATGTTATATCCTCCTCCTCCTCTGTAAGGAACTTTTATATATAATGATAGGGGAAAGTAGTGTTTTTATGAACATGAAAAAATGCGCATAAGTTGAAATGATTGTGTTACCATATGACATATAATTTTATTCGCCGAAGACGTCTGGCGTAGGCCGGGCATCGCCGGAACACTTTCAGCTAGTGTGATAAAGTAATAAAGAACGCTTTATGGTCAGGGTGTGTCCGTCCGTCCGTCTGTCCGCATGTTCCTTCTCAGAAACTACTGGGCAGTTATTGATAAAATTTGGTATTTAGGACATAGTAGGGGCAACGAAACTAATAAAATTATATAAATGGTTAACGTAACCTAATCGGGAGGGCCACTTTACTGGTGACAAAAAATGGACCTTTCTTTATATTTCGTAAAATATTACTTATAATAAAAACGTCATCAAATAACATTGTAGAGATAGCGAAATAGCATATATTTTGCACATTATTTTTTCATCGAGGGATTAGCCGATTTCAATTAAATCAAACGAGAAAGTGTAAATCACTTTTTGACAGCTAAAGTAAACCTTATCTGCTGTAAATACTTAATTAGTTTTATATTCTTTCGTGCGCAAGCAACATTTGAATGAATATATCTTATTTTCCTTGTCTCTATAGTATTATATATATTATGCATAACATAATATTTTGAACTCGTTTCTCCAAATGGATTCAAGTTAATAAAAGAAACAGACTTGTTACTATAATTTTTCATAATTTCAGGGTTTCCAGTGATTGTTCGAGATGAAAGAATTAATTTCATATCTTGCTTCTATGTTTAGTTTTTCTTGGTAATGTTTCTATTTTATAGATCTAAGTTTAAAATGGAAAAACTTAGTTTAAGAACGAAAAGCTTTTAATTCAATTGAAGTTTTTTATCTTGGTATTCTTTACTGTTGAGTGTGTGATAAATATTTATAATGTTCCAAATCGATTGGAACCTACTTTGCATATTGAAGGGTGTTTACGCTATTGGTTTAAAATAAATGAATCAAGCAAACAATTTGGTTGATAATAAAGTTTTTAATCAATTTACCACCTACAGTGACACAGAAATTGTGCGTCTCTTGAGTTCCATCTTATGTAGTATAATAAAGTGATATTCAAATAACTAGTCGCAGGCACGTAGTCCTTTTAATACGAAAATAAGATGAACAAAGAAGTGATGCTCAAGTACGTAAAAATAAATATCGCTATAATATTATTTCATATTTTTTATTAAAACGGGTGTAATTGACACACTTCCAACATGATTCGGGGGGTAAGTGCGTGTTTACAGAATTTTCAGTGACAGCATTACAATATGAAATTGATTACTAATACTGCTGAGGAGAAACAATTTGCCCTTCGCGAAATAATATCGATTTACACACGACTGCAAGAGTTATAAAACCGCCTTTGTTGACTACCACATTGAATACATGAAAATGTGTATACGGTGAAAATTATTCATTGCCTGAATTCGATTTTCTTTTACGCGGCAAGGGAAGAATGTAAAATATCCTATGATTTCCCATAGCAATAATTTTCCACAAAAGAGGAAGAATTGTTTTTAGTGAAATCCAGAAAAGCGTTAAGGGAGTGACGATGATAATATTTTCATGAAGCTCTGACAACACAGAAAGTAATGTAATTTGATCGGCCGCCAAACATATTACTATTGAAAAAACACGTTCATTTCAGTTTAAGGCCGCCTAATAATGCGGCGAGCCAAAGGGTTAGAGGGTACCACAGGCATTCAATAAGTTTTCGTATGCACTTTGTCAAGTGAAGAGACGGGGTGGCGGTGGCGGAGTGGTTGGCCTTCCGCGAATTTAATTCGGCAGAGGTCGGATTTTTTAACGTGTGATCGTCTACTCACCTTCTTGTGTGCTCTAAGAAGACCGCGCAAGTCAGCGCTCCGTCATTTGGAAATAACGTTAAGCAGTTTCCTCCTCGGTACTGTTCGTTACGGAGTAGGCTAATGCTAGGACCGGAATTCTGTTCTCTCTTGTGAGTGTGTCTGGTGTGTAAGAAGATATGGCAGTATTAATCCAGAAGGTTGATTAGCTATAAATACGCGAAATCAAACGAATATCAATTGAACAGAAAATTCTCCACATTCTTCAAGACGACATTTCTCCTGTTTCGTGTTATGAACTTCTGGTGTCTAATTATCGTTAATCGTGAACTTTTAAAGATACATAAATTCAGTCGTAACACATGCAAACATATCGGATTGTCTGAAATTAGCCTTAGAGGCATGCATCTCTCTAGGGGACAAAGTAAAACCTTACCAGAAATCACATTTCCTGACACCTTGAAAGTTTTCTGGACGTTATCACCATTGCTAAAAGTCTGCAGGTTCTTAGGACTAGCTCCATTCCCACTAGAAATTTCACGTGACGCTGAAAGCAATAATTCCCAAAAATCTGTAAACTACAGCGTCGCCTTTATGTTCATGGCAATCTGCGCTATGTTGTGGGACACAAAATGCTCTTCAGTAGATATGAATAAATTGGACCTTAAAACGTCCCTTACGTTTTATTGGTTAGTGATGCCATACATAATTGCAACGTATAACTGGTTAGTTACACTTATTCGCCGATCCATGTTATACGGTGTCTTGCTCGATTTGGCGAAATTGGACGGAAGGCTTGCCAATCTGAAGATCTGTATCGACCCGCATAGTTTTCTCAAGATTGTAAGAAGAATAATGATAGGATCCTATATTTTTTTGTTTATTGTTTCTTTTCCATCAATCCCTTCCTCACCAATGGACGGAAGCGGCATCATTCTATTATTCGCTAGTGTTTACACTGCCTCCAACCTGTTCTTAGTACAACAGCTATACTGCAATATCTTGAGGCATCTGAAATTGAGAATAAATTGCTTGAATGAAGAAATACGTCGGAGCACTTCGTCAAGATGCTTAACTAGTATGCAGTCGAAATGGTTCGGAATCGCGGTAGCCAAGAGATGTAAACTGTGGATGTCCTTACAGCTAGATCTCTATAAAATCAGTGTGTCTGTCAACAAGCTGTACGGTAGTATAATATTGTTCAACGTGGCGTACAATTCGGTCAACGTTGTTCTAACACTCTTTTTCGTCATATCAAAAGTTTTACTATCTTCAGCCATTCGTGATAAGACCACATTAATTATGTGGGCTCTCTTCGAAACGTTTGGACTTCTTCTCATCTTGATATCGTGCCAATCCGCATCTGATGAGGTGAATATCAACCTATTTAAAGTGCTTTTTTATGTAAACTTTTGTCAATGTTTTTTATTTATATATTGGAAAGTTAATTAAACGGAAATGCTATGAGTGTATAGGGTACATTTTTACTTTCTCCATAAGAAGTGTAGGGGAAAGTATTGTTTTCATGAAAAAAATCGTTTTTAGGACCCCCTAAACACATTTTTACCATTTCGTCGATGATGTGAGTGAATGTGATAAGAATTTTTGGGTGCTCTAACTCCAAAGCTATTAATTAAATCATCGGTAAATGTTATATTAGACATTCTATTGAAGGAGTAAGAGGTGATTGCGTTTGGTTAAAATCAGTCAACCGGAAATGGGTGTTTACAATTGTCATGTCCGTTTTTTTTATATTTGCTTTAATACTTAATCATTGTAAACATTTACTGGAATAAATGTTGTAGGTAATTTAATTTTCTTCAATCATTATTCCAGACATTTTTCCCACAATGCATTTTTAAGAGTTATTTAAAAAAGTTTATTTTTTAGTTTCTACCACCACACCACCTGGAGGCCACTTTTGTGAACGCCTTACGATTAGTTAGTATCTCTCCTTTATATTATTATTTGTTGGAGCTTCGTGGATATATCCAATATCAGAATGTTATGGTTTCAGTTTGTCTGTTCTTTGTAAGGTCTTTGAATGTTTTGATATATTTCAGGTATAGAGAAAGCTATCTGGTGGCCACATCAGGTTATTATTATTTAAAATGCGTCTTATTATTAGTGACATATGAGGTAACACCAGAATTACTTTTGAACTTTTTACTTTATATCTCTCAAATCATATCGAAATTAATTTCTCTCTGCCTTTCTTATTATAGAATGTTATTTAAATTAGACAAGTGAATGTTTTATAGTGTTTGATATAAAGAAAGAAAGTTGTCCGTCACCATACGATGAAAATGGTTGCTATGTATTATCGCCTTAAATTATTTGTAACCATCGGGGAAACACTAGAATCAAACCTAAAAAGAATTAAAATAATTTAATATAATTTCATAACGTCGATGTTCGAGCATGTATGTATGGTAAGCAATAATTCTCCGTTTTATTTAACTATTAAACTTAAATATTAAAAAATATTCTATTTTGTCACTTCGATTTTCGAGGAGACATTAAAATTTGTGAGCTGACAATCTTCGTCGCTAACGGCAGAAACAGAATACGAAAACGTTTGGGGCCCTTTTTTAATTCTTTTTGAGCTGATGGGCAGATATAGAGAGAAGGACATATGGTTTTATAATTGTTCCCAATAAAAGAATCTTCGTGTAATTCGACGTAGAATAAATACATAATAGCATGTTTGGCAATCAAATTTAAATCTATGAAAGTATTAGTTGTAATTATGTGCTCTCGCTGGCAAATATTGTAATTTCATAGAATTTATATTCCATTCTGTACTTTGCAGATCATGTCAGAGATAGGGAGAGGAAAGCGTGCTTTCTTAATTGTTGCCCGCGCAAAAAAAATTCGTACCATCCGATGTTGGCGACATGTGAACTTTCCCAGGATTTTCTATTGTAAACCGGTGTCTCGCGGAACACTGTTGTTCCGCTGCCATTGCTGTTTTCCGCGAATTATTCCACGAAAATAATTTTTCTATAAATTTAGATTTCTTAATGAATTTAAAAATAAAAAGAGTTTTAATTTTGTTCTTACATCCTAAGTCCATCAATTGGGGAAGTAGCAGGTTACAACTTCTAACCTGCTGCAGTACACATGCGCATTCCCGCAGCCATGGTAAATATATTCGTATGTATGTATAAAGGTGTTCCGCCAATTTTTTTCTCCATTCCGGAGTGTCTGCCACTCAAAAAAGTTTAAAAAACACTTCTATTGAATGAAAGTAGCGCGCTTAGAATAAACGCATGCACCTCTACGGTCAATTTCAAACGAGAAAAAGAAATGAAGAAAGAGTATCACTTGAGTAAACGAGGATACCATGATAAGCGTCCAGAGCAATTTAGAAGATGACTAAAGTTCTAAGGAAAACATACTTAATGGCTTATCGAGAGCAACACTTTAGTTCCTTGGCATCCATAGAGTTGCATTCAAGAAAACGTAATATTTTCGTGTTCGAAACAAATGTGTAAAAAAGTTCTGTTCCGCGAGAGAGTGTTGAGTTGAAAGAATTGAAAAAGAATCCTGAGAGCATTTTTCGACGTCTAAGTTAGGTAACATATACGAAACATACGAATAAAGTTCTTCAGCTCGTCAGACATGACGTATTTGATCAATCGGGAAAGGTCGGGTATTTAGGCTAGTGTATTACTAATATAATACTGGTTAAATTCTTCTAATTTCTTACCGAAATTTCGCGAAAATTATTTTACGCCCTAAGTTCCTAATGCACAAAACCGTTATCCTAATATAGTAGCTTTCTTTTGAAACGCAAAAACGCTACGTTTTAGTAGAAATTCAAGAAAATTCGATTAATTATCTAAATTATGTGAAATAATTAGAATCTACATTCTTCCCCCCTTATAACAGTATAAACTTCGCTCCAATATCACAATTCCAAGATTTCAGATTTAATGTATTAAAGAATACATCTCTGCACGTTGGATTTAAGATTTTTTATAAAAAAATAGGGGAAAAACGTTGCTGGAATCGAACCCGGGACTTCAATCTTCGCCATATAAAATATAGCACTGAGGTGGGCCTTGGCAGCACGAAAATATTGTCGGGCAATACGAACTTGGGAAGAGAAATCGAGGAGGGGAGAAACTCGTAGAATTCTGCATCAATAATGACCTTGTAGTGACTAATACATGGTTCAAAAACCATAAACGAAGGTTATACACATGGAAAAGCCCAGGAGATAGAATGAGATGCCAAATAGATTACATCCTTGTAAAACAAAGATTCAGGAACAGCATAAAGAACGCCAAGGCATTGCAAGGAGCGGACATTGATTCAGATCACAGCCTTCTAATAGTTGACGTGAGTACAAAGCTCAAACAAATAAGAAAAACGAGAAGAGAAAGACAGACCTGGGACCTAGAAAAACTGAAAGAAAGGCAGGATGTAGTCAGCATGAAGTTGGAAGATAACCTAAGAAAGTTGGAAAACAAACCGAAGACCGTTGATATAAAATGGGATGAAATTAAAACCAGTATCAAGGATACCTTGGATAAAGAGATTGGAAAACAAGAGAAGAAAATCAGAAAACCATGGATCACGAAGGAAATGCTGGAGAAAATGGATGAGAGACGAAAATGGAAAAACGTTAACAGTGAAGAAGGTAGAGCCAACTATAGGCGTATAAACAATGAGTTGAGAAGGGTAACAGATAAAGCTAGAGAAAATTGGATAATAGGAAAATGTGATGAAATAGAACAAATGGAGAAGTTAGGACGGTACGATATGATGTACGATAGGGCACTGGAATTAGAAGATAAGAAGTCTAATGGAATTTGTGGTAAAGGAATTATGAATACGGATGGGAAGATAGTATCATACCTGTAGCACAGGTATGGGAAGAATACATTAAGGAATTATACAGCAAACAGGCAGGAGCGGCAAAAATAGAACTGGAAAATGAGGAAAACATTGAAGAAGACAACTTAGGACCAAATATTATGGAGAGCGAAGTAGAAAAGGCGATAGTGGAACTAAAGAAGGGGAAAGCCACGGGCAGCGATGGAATACCGGCTGAGATACTTAAAGTCATAGGATCAGAAGGACTAAAGCGATCACGAAATTAATTAATAAGATTTACGACACGGGAGAGTGGCCTCAGGATTTCCTAGAAGTAACAATGATCCCTCTAGAGAAGAAGCCAAAGGCAATGCAGTGTAAACATTACAGAACTAAAAGCCTTCTGTCACACACATCGAAGATCATCACGAGGATTCTTAATAAAAGGCTGGAGAAAAAGGCAGAAGAAATAATAGGAGAAGATCAATTCGGTTTCAGAAAAGGACGAGGAACTAGAGATGCTATAGGAGTAGTTAGAATCATATCAGAAAGGGCAATAGAATACAGTCAAGATATCTGCGCATGTTTCGTAGACTGGCAGAAGGCCTTTGATACAGTAAATTGGGTAAAGTTGATGAAGATATTAAAGGATATAGGTGTAGACTGGAAAGACAGGAGACTGATTAAGAATCTATATGAGAATCAAGTTGTAAAGGTCAGGTTTGAGAATGTGGACACCTGCGGAATAAATATCGGTAGAGGAGTAAGACAAGGCTGCTGCCTATCGCCAACCCTATTCAATATATATGGAGAAAGTCTAATGCAAGAAGCTTTAGAAGGCACAGGGGATTTCAAAATTGGAGGAAGGATTATATGAACAGTAAAATACGCAGATGATCAAGTACTTCTAGCAAGAAAGGAAGAGGAGCTACAAAAAATGATAAATAGACTAGTGATAACAGGTAGAAAATACGGTATGGAAATAAATACAGAAAAATCCAAGGTCATTCGAATATCGGGTAAACAAGAGAATCTGAAAATAACTATTGGGGGAAAGCCATTAGAACAAGTTTCAGAATATAAATACCTTGGAAGTATCATAACACGAGAGGCAAAATGTACGGATGAGATCAAAACTAGAATAGGAAATGCAAAAGCGGCTTTCAGGAGAAAGAAACTACTACTTACAGGGAATATAAGGGGAGATATCCGCAAGAAGTTGATAAAATGCTACGTATGGAGTATAGCATTGTATGGGGCAGAAACATGGACGCTAAGGAAAAATGACATCAAATACTTGGAAAGCTTTGAAATGTGGACATGGAGGAGAATGCTGAAGATAAAATGGACAGATAGGATGAAAAACGATGAAGTGCTACGAAGAATAGGAGAGAAGCGAATGATTATACAGACTATCAGAAAGAGGAAGGCTAACTGGGTTGGACATTACCTGAGGAGAGAGAGTATGATTAAAGACGTGTTAGAAGGAAAACTAGATGGGAAAAGGGAAAGATGTAGGAAAAGGTTTCAGCTGATAGACGATTTAAAAGGGAAAGAGAGTTATCAAGATATAAAGAGGACAGCGGAAAATAGGAGTATATGGAGAACCAGGTTTAACCAAGAATAATCACGGACCTGTCTACGGACAGACTACCTATGATGATGAAAGGAATCAGAATGGGAACCAGTCCATTGAAAGGTGGCATTCTTTCTCCTCAAGGCATTCAGAGGAGCGGCCAATTTAGCAAAATTAGGAATAAATTTGGAATAAAAACCTGACATCCCAAGGAAGGAGACAACCTGTTTCAGTGAAGTAGGCTCCGGAAAATTCATTATGGGCTTCACCCTCTCAGGATCTATCTGCAGGGAACCTCATGTTATCTGATGTCCCATGAAGTGAACAGCTGATTGCGCAACTTTCATTTTATCTGGTTGGACAGTGAGACCTGCATGGCGGAGTCTCTGTAGTACCTTGCCGATGTGGTCCAGGTGTTCCTCATAAGATTTAGAATAAATACATAAGTCATCGATATAAGGAAATACACAATTATATTTCAAGTCCCCTAAAACCTTATCGATCAACCTTGAAAATATCTGTGGGCTTGTACAAAGTCCAAATGGTAACCTACTATACTGATAAAGACCAAAGGGGGTAATAAATGCAGTTAGAGGTTTACTCTGAGGTGACAATGGAATCTGATGGAAAGCAGAATTGATTACGAAAATCGAAAAGAACCTGGCAGAGCCAAGGTAAGCGAAGGCCAGCTCAATCGAAGGTACCGGATAATTATCATATTTAACCCTTTTATTAATTTTGCGGTAATCGATAACAAGTCGATCTGATCCATTTCTCTTAGGGATGAGAAATGCTGGACTAGCAAATGGGGAATTCGATTCTTCGATCACTCCTTTCTCTAGCAGTGAAGTCACCTGATTTTTCATAGAGGCCAATTTGGGCGGAGACAATTGATACGGATGAGAACGAATTGCGGTAGAGTCAGACAATTCGATTTCGTATTCAACTAAAGTAGTGAGGCCAAGGTTTAGGGTGATGACGTCTGGATATCGCGTGAACAGGGAAAGAGTTCGAACACAAAAACTTCTGGCGAACACGAAAAACTTATGGGGAACTCGAAAAACCGCCAAAAGTAGGAAAATGCTGCACCGTCATTTTGTTTTGAACGTTCAAATTGACTCTGGTTGAACCGTCTAAACTGTTGATACCCGTTTCTCTTTCTACATGCGTCGAAGGATCCATCCCATACCTCCCAGATTGCTTGGTCTAAACGGGCCTTTATTTTCGACCTAGAATCGCCTGGTTGAGTTTCATCAGAATCCGTGAACCGAAGGTCGTATTCTCCGCTTGTTGGTAGACCTGATTTTATTTTCTTAATTGTTGGAGTTTCGGGGGTATATCCAATATTAGAAGGCAATGGTTTGAGTTTTTTTAAGTTTTTTGTAGTAAAAATTTTCTCGCAATTCCTTAAAATATTTTTTATCATGTAACCTATTTGGAACTTTCAGAAATGTTACAGGTTTGGAGAAAGTCATTTGGAGGCCACATAAGATTTTTTTTCTTTTTAATGCGAGTATTTATTCCTTATTTTTAATAGTTATTTTGTGAATTAGGTAGTAAATTTCTCAGTTTTTTGCACTAGAACTCGTTAGCTTTGAGATTATTTACAACATCTGAACGTCCTCCATGTCCAATATTAAATTGTGCGTTACTCATGGTGTACTGAACCATGTCATTGTCTTCGTGTTCGTGAATCTTTTTTAAAAATGGAAATTATTTTTTAATCCCTTTGTTAAACATACATCTTCTCTTCGGCATGGCTAGCAATACAAGTATTAATATATATTATAAAATTGTGTATCGTAGTTTTGTTACCACAAACGCTTGGCTGTATGTACCACAGATATGTGAAAGTCGAGATTTGGTGTGCGCATCCGGTCGCCCAGAGTATTCGGTGTAATATTTAAAAAAATCAGGAATGAAATTTTCTATGATCGTGTCATTGGAGAATGGGACATATTTGCGTCCCGAAGATTATTATGTGGGCACCGGGACGCTTATTGTAAAAACGGGACTGTCACGGGTAAAACGGGACGAATGGGATCCCTACTCTGGAGAGATTTTTACCTAGGCTCCACGCACTCTAGAGTGTCTCTTGCCTTAGGTAAGAGACAAATGTAAAAATATATTGGAATAAAAGTTGTAGGAGATTTAATTTACTACAAATATGATTTTAACAGTTTTTCGATATGATGCATTGTTTAAGAGATATCGCATAATTTTAGCTGCCACTACCACGCTACATATTGACGACTATTGTAAATAATTGACGCTTATGTCTTCGCAACGCTCCTTATGCTTTTCGTATTTGTTGGAGCTTTGTGTCTATATCCAATATCAGAACGCTATGGTATGGGTTTTTTCTGTTCTAATTAAAGTCTAAAATTTTCTTGCAGAGTCTTTTAATATTTATTAATATGTAACTTATTTTGAATATTAAGAAATATTAGAGATATGTAGAAAGCCATGTGGTGGGCACATCGGATTTTTTTGAAAATAATTTTAGAGAGTTGTAATTTCATGTTTAATTTATATATTTAAAAATCTCATTATGACACTTTATTTCACTGTAAATTAAGTACGGTATTAACTATGCGGTTAAACGTTACAAAATTTCTGTATAAGAAGAAGAAGGATTTTAATAGGAGAAAGAAAGAAAGACACAAGGAGCAAGACATGATTTTCATAGCAATCAATGTAATCATCATTCCTAGAGTTATTTAATGGTAGGAATACCTAAAGATTAAAAATCGTAATAATGAGCTAAATTCAGTATTAATGAAAGAGAAACGTAGGAAATCTGAGAATAGTGCTGGAGGTTTTAATAAACAAACCGAGCGTGTAAAAAATGTATAGAGTGAAAGATTGGAGAACAGGTTACGGGAGTTAGTTAGAAGGTTGGAGGACTTGAGGACGGTTTGAGAAATAGGGAGAAAAAGAGAGGTTTAAAAGAATCACAATAATAATAATAGGCTATGTTGTACTTCGGTTAGTATGAGTGTAAAGTTATCAGAGATGTAGATAGAAAATTGAAATTTGGCAGAAATTTATACAATGAGCTAATAAGAATTCGTACATTTAAGTTTGCCAGTGTAATTTAAGAAATAACTGTCCGTTTGTAGCGTTATTTGAGGAGGAAGGAATATATTGCACTTACTTCGAATAAAACTAATAAATTTTGATTTAATGAAACAATATTTTATGTATACTGAATAATAAAAAAATATATAATGCACATTCCATTCCACATTCTAGAGATTTGAATTCTATTCTTGGCGTCATATTAATTCTTAATAAATTCATCATTTTAGTTTTTTAATATTTAATATATTTAATATATTAATATTTAATTATGGGTTTTCATAAAGTACCGCACTAAGATCCAATAAGTGTATAAATAATTAAATCTTAAAAATATATAATATTTGTTATACGAAAACAAACCAAAGAAACAATTTTTTGTAATTATAGCTATAATAATTTTAAAAGAGTTTCGGCTTATTTGATATTTAGGTGCTCAAAATGTGCTCCATTGACAGATATTCACTTTTGAAGACGATATTCAAAATTTTCGTAAACTCGTTGGAACAAATCTGCATTTCCACTAATTCGTTGACTAAGATGCTTAAGATCCCGTATGATCACTTGATACACTAAAGACTTAACATACCCCCAGAAAAAATAATCCATGGGATTAAGGTCTGGAGATCTGGGGGCCCATTCGACGGTACCACGACGAACAATCCAATTATCAAAGGTATCCTCAAGTCAGGCACGAACCTGTTAAGCGTAGTGTGGAGGGGCACTATCTTGCTGGAGCCACATTGGAAGAGCTTCATCAAGTGATAGAAGTTGAGGCATTAATTTGTTACGCAACATATTCAAATAAATATCACTCGTTACGGTTTCTTTAAAGAAGAACGGCCCAATAACATGATTTTCCATAATCTGCACCAAACCATCAACTTTCCAGTACCATGATTTTTAAAGGATTAAACCAATGTGGATTTTCGTTTGACCAATACTTAATGCTTTGTTTATTTACCTCACCACTCACATAAAAATTTGCTTCATCACAGAATAAAAAACACTGATACAGAACAATAGTATTGGCTACTAACTGTCCCTAAAACCATCTGCACATTTCCAAACGTCTGTCCTGGTCATCTTAGCTTAGCTTCTGAAGTATCTGCAGTTTATATGGATGAAGATTGTGTTTTTTAAGGATTTTTTGCGTGGTAATTCGCGGAACTCCAATTTCCAAATAAGTTCTTCTGGCTGACCTTTTAGGACTGTTACGCACTTTCTTGACTGCATCACATACGATCTTCCTTTGTTAACATTATTAATATCTTATTATTTCGATTTTACTCTTATTTTCAGCAAATATTTGGATAAGAATATGGCCTCTCTGATAATAATTTTTAAACAATATAATTAAAACAAAGATAACTTTAAAAAGCAATGATTTGATTATACATGAAAGCCACACCAGACCATAGCAAATTTTACTGAGTCACGTGGAGCCTATATGTATTAAATGATAAATTCCATGAGTAATAACAATATATTAATAATTTTTCTTGAAACTAAGGCAACTATCCGTAATTTCAAAATTCTTTGGCAATCTGCTCGTGTCCAAGTTTTTGTATTTCAAGTTTCGTGACTCAGATCGCACTGCATGAGCAATAGGAAAAATCATCATTAAGACAATACCCTATAACTAAAATTTATAGAAAAATTTGGATATTTTCTGTTAAGATTATGCTATCATCCATGCCTTTAGCACATATTTGGATAAAATCAATCGCGAAAATATATGACGCCATTATATTTAACAATTGAAAAGAATTCAAATTTCTCGAAAAACTACGAAACACAATATTAAAATACTTTTCAAATTTTACTTTCACTGCTATCAGGGATGCTCACCCTATTGTGATCCCTTATAGCCCTAAAGAAAAACAAACCTATTCGCTCCTTCCTACAGTCGATAACCCAAATTTAATCGTCATGTTTGTTCCTTCAGTATTACATGAGAATTACAATTATCTATAATGCGCCCAATCATAGTGCGTGATGCAGTTAGTGTTAGAGTAAAGTAAAGTTAGAGTAAAATCTTACATATTATCGGAAGAAAATATCGGTGATGAAGTTTAATATGCATGATATTGAAAATGAGAGTTATATGCTTATGGGAATTAACTAGATGTTAATTCAATAAAAGAAAAATGAAAAAATATATTTCCGTAACACGAACTTTTTATAACTCTAATAAATTTTGCTTTCCTTTGAGATTCAAGTTATGGAAGTTTTACTGTATATATACAAATATTTAAAAATTTATTTCCATAACTTTAATTTATTATTACTCAAATAATTATTACTTTTCCTTGAGAATCGAGTTATGAATGTTCAATTGTAATTCGTTATGACGGGATTAATTTCCGTTAAAATCATTAAATCACTTCAATCGTAGCGTATAATATCAGATCCATTTAAAAGCATTGAGGTCGTAGCCATAATATTTTTAGAATTTCACTGTCGAAAAAAGCAAAAAATTCACAGTTTTTTCGATTAATAGCAGATATTTAAGCTATTCGGTAGGTATTTGAATTCTGCTTTCAAATATTAAGAGCTCCGTTCTTTCAGTCAGACAACAATTCTTTCCCCAAGTTCGTATCCCAATTGTAAGTAATTTAAAAATTCATTTTTAGAATGCCGTGCTCTGAATACCATATTTTCTTACGGGATATTGAAATTTGAACATTGTGTTTAAAAAGACCACTTAAATATTAACTTTTTTGTGATTTACCTAAATTTAAAATTTCAGATTCCTTACCCTTCTAGAAGTATCATTGAGTTTTGTGTCAGTGAGGCACAAGTAGCTATATTATAATATATATCATCATCATAGGTAGTCTGACCGTATACAGGTTCGTGATTATTCATACACTTGGTTCTCCATATACTCCTATTTTCCGCTGTACTCTTCATATCTTGATAACTCTCTTTTTCTTTCAAATCGTCTATCAGCTGAAACCTTTTCCTACCTCTATCTCTTTTTTCATGTAGTTTTCCTTCTAACACGTCTTTAATCACACTCTCTCTCCTCAGGAAATGCCCAACCCAGTTTGTCTTCCTTCTTTTAATAGTCTGTATAATCGTTCGCTTCTCTCCTACTCCTCGTAGCACTTCATCGTTTTTCATCCTATCTGTCCATTTTTTCATCATCATCCTCCTCCAAGTCCACATTTCAAAGCTTTACAAGTATTTGATGTCATTTTTCCCTAGAGTCCATGTTTCTGCCCCGTACAAAGCTATACTCCAGACATAGCGTTTTATGAACTTCTTGCGGATATCTTCCCTTATATTCCTCGTAAGGAGGTGTTTATTTCTTTTGAAAGCCGCTTTTGCTTTTCCTATTCTAGTCCCCATCTCATCCGTATATTTTGCTACTCTTGTTATGATGCTTCCAAGGTATTTATGATCTGAAACTTGTTCTAAAGGCTTTCTTTCAATACTTATGTTCAGAGTCCCTTCTTTGCCCGATATTCGAATGACTTTGGATTTTTCTGTAGTTATTTCCATACCGTATTTTCAACCTGTCGTTACTAGTCTATTTATCATTATGAATAGACTCGACGATAGGAAGCAACTCTGTCTTACTCGTCTACCGATATGTACTCCACAGGTGTCCACATTCTCCAACTTCATCTTTACAACTTGATTAACATATAGATTCCTGATCAGTCTCTTTTTCTTTCCAGTCTAAACTTATATTCTTTATTATATTCATTAACATTACCCAATTTATTCTATCGAAGACCTTCTGCCAATCTACGAAACACGCAGATATATTGACTGTACTTGATTGCCCTTTCTGAAATGTACCGCTAGAGTATCTCGAGTTCCTCGTCCTATTCTGAAACCGAATTGATCTTCACCTTGCATTTCTTTTGCCTTTCACTCCAGCCTTTTTTTAAGAATCCTTGTGATGATTTTCGAAATGTGTGACAGAAGGCTTATCGTTCTGTTGTCTTGACACTGCATTGCCTTTGGCTTCTTCTGCAGAGGGATCATTGTTACTTCTAGGAAATCCCAAGGCCACTCTCCCGTATCGTAAATCTTATTAATTTATTTTGTGATCGCTTTTAGTCCTTCTGATACCATGACTTTAAGTACCTCAGCCGGTATTCCATCTCTGCCTGTGTCTGTCCCTTTCTTTAGTTCCACTATCGCTTTTTCTAATTCACTCTCCATAATACTTGGTCCTAAGTTGTCTTTTTCAATGTTTTCCTCATCTTCCATTTATTTTTGCCGATCCTGCTTGCTTGTTGTAAAGTTCCTTAGTGTATTCTTCCCATACCTGTGCTACATCCTTTGTTTCTGAGACTATCTTCCCATCCGTATTCATAATTCCTTTACGATGAATTCCATTAGACTTTTCATCTTCTAATTCCAGTGCCCTAGCGTATATCATATCGTACCCAAAAAGGCAAAAAGTGCTATTTCCAAATCTAAGCTCTTTTCGGACAGAGAAAAACAACATCTTATCCCCATTAATCCCCTATCGCCGGGATTTTATGGTCTGCTAAAATTACACAAATCTGTTATTCCAATCAGATTCGTTGTCTTTAATGTATCTTCGCCCTCCCACTTGCTATACAAGAAGCTAAATCTGATTTACAGAAATTTCACTGAATTCTCTTCCAAATGCTACATAAATAATTTAATAGAATTAGCAAAAATTCTAAATAACAATTCAATTCCCACCAATGAAAAATTAGTGTTAATTGATATAGTATGTCTATTCACTAACGTACCAATTTTAGAAACCTTGAACGTAACCACAAATACTCCTAGGCAAAAAGGCGTAGACAATAACTTATTAAACGAATTTCCCGAACTATGAAGAGTAGTCACGTTGCAAAATTATTTTCTACTTAATGAAAAATTCTATCAATAAGTAGATGGATTAGCTATAGTGTCTCCAGAGTCTCCCCTCCATGAATTTCGCAATATTTTAGAAACCGAAGTGTTCAATTTCGGGCATTACTTTATAAAATCAGTGCAATATTGGTATAGATACGTTTATGACGTCCTTTGCTTGTGGTCAGGTAGTGACAGGAAACTGGATCAATTCCTTAATCATCCTAATTCTTTACATAAATATATTTCCTTCACCATGGAAAAATAAATTGCTGAATCTCTCAATTTCCTTGATTTGACCATTTCCAATAAGAACAATAAACACGACTTTGCAGTATACAGGGATTTCACTTTCACCGACAATGTAATTCCGGCTATCTCTTCCCCTCATTTCTCCCAAAAAACGCTGCCTTTCATTCCCAGCTCCATCGTTTGTTAAACGTTCCTTTGTCTGAATCTAATAACAACTTAGAACTTAAAGCTATAAAACTAATTGCCTCTAATAACGGCTACAATAGTGATTTAATTGAAAAATGTTAAAAAGGAAATTATGGAAAATAGCCAATTATAATACGACTGCATTGTCACACATAAATCTGAAAGAACGACCAAAATGGTACAGTAGTGGGTCATTTATCTAACAAACTCGCCAATAATTTACCCGGTTCCCTTTAAGCAGCTTTTTATTCCCCGAAAACACTAGCTACCGTACTTAATAATTCCAGAGACAAAATAAATAATTTGTCAAAGTCGGGAGTGTAGAAATTGAAGTGTAGTGATTGTGACGCTATCTATACCGGGCAAACAGGGAGAAGCTTTGGCATACCCGTCGAAGAACATAAGAGGTGCTTCTAGAACAAAGATCTTACATCCCTCTTCGCAAAACACCCGATTGAAAACAATCATCACAGTGAATTTGTACCAGAGATTTTACATGTGTTAACCAAAGGACGGAAATTAGACACAATGGAAAAATTAGAAGATTTTAACTCAAAGTGTGACAATCTAGTGAATGAATAATGTTTTTTCCCAACATATCACCTTTGCTCCCCACTACCTTGTCTCTTCCTAAAGCCCATTCCTCCTCTCTCTCCCTCCGAACCCAGCCATTAACTCCACGTTCGGGGGCTTTCTCTCCCCTCCCCCTATCCCAGCCCACTATACGGAGTGGGCCACGGATGATGTGTAAAGGTTTTTGTTAAATTTGCACACCAAGGGGTAGTTGTTTGTCAATGAAGCTTAGCACACCCCTTGCCCTGGGTTCTAAGATTTAGGCAAGGTGACAAGTTGGTGTGTTGCTGAGTTCACCCCCTTTTGGGGGTGATATCAATTTTTGTCACGGAGGCTTATGGGCCTCCCATGTTAATTTTGAAAAAATTGTTTTTTTTTTGAAATTCGCGACAGAAATGTTAAGGCCGGGTGGTTTTCGACTCCACTGATTTAAAAAATGATATAAGTTTTAACCCCCGATTCACCCCTAAGAGAAGAAATAGAACAATATTAATGAAAATATTTTCCTGAGAGTTTTTGAAACCGCTGATTACAAAAATGAAGTACTTTTTTCCAGAAATGCATTCTATCATTCATTTTTTCTTATGGGAAATTCGTTCTCATTTGTCGTGTGTTTAAGTAACGGGGTATTTTTCAGGAACGCATCAACAGCATTTAACGAAAGATTCCTGCACTGTACATATACTACACGTACTACTACTATTATTATGAATATTTCCTGAACTTAAACGTGTAGATTATCCTTTATGTTTGTGAATTTACAGTCCAATAACCTTCGGCCAGGTACCAGTTAATCCAATATAACATTGTTCATATGGGTTTTTAATATTTGCATAACGACGTTTCGCATAAGGACGCTTTTTCATGGAATGGATTAACGTCGTTATGCGAGGGATTGCTGTACACGGACAGCTAAAAATATAACGCTTAACGAAGCTGGTTTTTTGGTTCCTCCACCTTGCTCTCAAAAGCAGTTTTGAATCCTCAAAAAATACCCTGAAGAAATGAGACGCAGAAATTGATAAAAGAACCTACCCTTATCTTGTGAAGAAAGAGGTTTCGTAGGAAGTAAACACAAATCCAAATTCGTTTGCAAATCCTCAACAAGGGTAGTTTATGACGCTTAAATGAATAGACTAAAGGTTTGCACCGAGATTTTTCTAATGGAGATGATCAATAGGTACCATCGTTTTCTGTAAAATGTGCGAATTATGGAGGAAGAAACGGAATTATTCATCCGACGGGACAAGTGCCGAAGATTTTTCCTAAGGGAGAAGAACCCAGTGTTTGACACAATGAAACGGGATCGTATGAGAGTTAAAAGCAAATGATTGTTTGACGTGTTATGGCCTTCGACACATTCCACTACGGAAGGAGTGTCCTCAATAAGTGACGTAGTGATTCATAACTATAATATTATTCTTTTTAACTGTAAGTTACTCCGACAATATTTTTATTGTTTTAAAGTTATAATGCTGCAAATAGCTCACGAAAACAATGGGCATAATTTTAATTACCAAGTATAATTAAGCGATAAGATTAACCAATAATTACGATAAAACATGCACATTTATTGGCTTCCGGTGATCTACATTAAATTATTAGTTTTATTTTTTTAGCGTTTTATACGGGACGAAGGCATAAGCGCTGGCTCTAATCCTGGAGAATTTTGGCAAATGCACGCGCCATAAGCGTAATGCTGTCTTCTAAGGGTGGAGTATACGTAGTTTTCTCTGGTAGATGGCGCTGGTGTTATTTTGTAACGTCACATTTTTCAAAACTCCCCCTACTCCCCATGGTCACACAAGTCGGACTCCCTCCTCCCCTTGGTGCGTGATGTAATATACGGACGGGCCCATGAGTGCCAAATTTAAAAAAACTTTCTCCTACATAGGGGTAGTTACCCCTTCTCAGGGATGGTTCGGAGGATTAAAACACTTCATTTTTGTAATCAGCGGGTTCGAAAACCCCAGGAAATTTTTTTATGAACATTGCTTTATTTTTTCTCTTACGGGGTAGTTACTCCTGCCTTAGGGGTGAATCGGGTGTTAAAACATATCATTTTTGTAATCAACGGGGTCGAAAATCCCCAGGAAATTTTTTTAATGCATATTGTTTTATTTTTCTCTTGGGGGTAGTTACCCCAGCATTAGGGGTAGGTCGGGGTTAAAACTGATATAATTTTTTAAATCATTGGGGTCGAAAACCACCCGACCTCAACATTTCTCTCGCGAATTCCAAAAATATTTTTTTCCCCAAAATTAACATGGGAGGCCCATAAGCCGTGACAAAAATTGATATCACCCTCGAAATGGGGTGAAATCAGATACACACCAACTTGTCATCCCCTTTGCCCAAATCTCAAAACCTAGGGCAAGGGGTGTGCAAAGTTTCATTGACATACAAATACCCCTTGTTATGTTTATTTAACAAAAACTTTTACACATCAACTGTGGCCCATTCTGTATACGCTTCCATACCTTTTCTCCTCCCCCTACTCCTCTCTGGATGTCCTCCTGTCGCAGTTTCTCTCCTCCTTCACCTACGGCTGTGGAACCCATTTTGTACAACTCTTTTGTCGGCAACTGTTTCATTTTTCCTGTGTGGTTTTCCCAATCTTGCTTCCCCACTCCACTCTTCCAACGACAGTCTTATCTTTCCCCACCTACCCCTGGATTTTATTTAAAACCCACGTTCGCCATTCCTCCTTGCCAGATGATGTCGTATCACGCGCGAAACCGGTCGTAAAAATAAATAAAAATTGTGGAAATGTACTAAGTGTGTATTTAATATGAATAAGATTCCGAATATAATTGTGGTTACACGACAATGCTTGCCGTAAGTATTCGTACTTTCTAATATTGTGTATCGTTAAGTGTTAGTTTGTCATGCGATAACCTGTGGAAATCTTTAGTTGTGGTAATTTTGATTTAAGAGGCGCGCGCCATTGTTCCCTTGAAGTAAGGAGCTCCGAAAACGTTCGTGTATATAATCTCAGAAATATTAAATGCCGCGATTTCAAAATCAGTGGAACTTATCTATGATTCCAAAAGAAAACGATCGATAAAAAGTGTGACAAGAAGGTAGTCGTTAGGAGAGTTTTCGCTATACATTTAATTTACAGGGCCCCCGATTGCTTAGCGCCAGGGCCCTTCAATTTTTTCGCACCAGGGGACTCCAAATATTTAGCGCCAGGGGCCCCATAAGGCGTAAATCCGCCACTGTCGTTCCCTCCAATCGTATATTTTATCTTCGATTTTGCAAAGACGATGGAACGTAAAGTTATGTTCTAATACAGTTATCTGACTGTAAAATACATACAAGATGGATTCGGTATAGAAACATATCTATCAAATTTTTATTGTAAAATTACGATTATGAGATAGTTCAAATCAATGTCGCCAAAGTATGCAAAGCATATCACACTTGTTCCGTTATAGTATGCGATTACTAATGGTCTTGCAGGCAAAATTTTGAAACGGAAATCGTTTTTCAAGACATTTATTAGGGTTTATGTAAATGGCAGTTTAACAAGAATTCCATGGATATATCGCAAAACGTACCGAATATTGATTTTATCGGTCGCTCGAGACGAAGATAATAAAATTACGCAACGATACGCCGCTAAATATTTTCCGTTGGCATTTTCTTCCCACAGAATTATCAATAACCCAAATGCTTTCATTCATCGCTGGAATAAGTAGAAGGTCATCAATTCGTTTGCAGGATTTTCGCTTCTTCTCAAGTGCATCGCTAACATTAGAGAAGAGCATGGAAATTTCACGCTGATATTCCGTGAAAGCTGACGCTCGCTTCTTCTCTCCTATGAAGATGGGCAATGAAGACCTTCACTGGAGCCTCTAACCTCTCCTCGCGTTCAGCAGGATCTTAGGCCTCGCGCCTTTTCCCATAGAAAGACAAAATGGCGTTGAAGGGAGCTCACCCAACTTTGCCATTCTTTACAGTATCTCGGTGCTCATAGTGGGGATATCATTCACACTGGTGACTATATACGGATCCCTGCTTTATAAGAATACGAGTCCAGGCTGGAGTCAGATAGACTCGTCGGTTCGATGGTTTTGGGTCTCCGTCATCCATCTTTTAGTTTTCGCCAGCGCCTCCACCTTCCTTACTAAGAGACCTGACATACACGGTGCTTTCGTGGAATTCGTCAAGTTGGACGATGCTATGAAAAGTTTCGGAACCGATAGCGACGCGGCTCGTATCAGGAGTTTCGTTGAGAAGGAATTATTTCCTTGTTGGGATATGGGCGGACGGATTTTTCGTAATTTCCAATCCTTGGCGATTCATTTACAGCGGAGAGGGCGGAAACTTGCAATTCTTCCTTTCGACCTATATGGCTATGGCGATCGCGTCCATACAGATACAGCAACACAACCTGTTGCGAAACCTTAAATTCAAAATTTCCCGACTGAAGACCGCCATGATTCTCTGTTTAGAATCGAATTCTAACGACGGAAAAACTCGTTGGATTGCAGCGACACCGGATTGTCACTCTCATCGGCCTCGGCTTTCCCGCCTCGCCAAAAGACTGAAGTGTTTGAGGTCTATTCATATCACACTCTTTCGCCTCAGCGGGAGCTTGAACAGAATTTTCGGTTATTTAATGATATTTAAAGGGTTGCACTCGGCCATGGAAGTCGTCGTGGTTTGCTATTTCACCGTGCATACTCTTCATGACAACAAAGTCTTATATGAGGACATTAGCAGACTGATTTCGAATTATTGGCTGGACATACACTTACTTTGCTTTCCCTCGTTGTGCACCTGAGACTTTTACTATAAGAATGGATTCCTTAAAACGGGCAATCATTCGATTGGAATATGGTAGAATAACGACAAGAATTCTCAGCCATTAAGTATTAATTATGTAATAGAGATCAAAAACAGCAAAAACTATTTGATATCATCGTTAAAAGTTTTTAGGTAATCCCGGACTTTTGTGTTTGAAATGATTTAAATCCATTTCTAAAGCTAGCTTCAATCAGATAAATTCTGGAAATTAATAAAGGTTAAAAACTATTTTATTTATTAAACAATTTTTTATCACAAAGAGAATGTTATTAGTTCAGTCTCAGCCGTTACGTGGCAATTATTTCGGGTATAATTTGCGTGCACGATTCAAATAGCTGGTAGTTGGATATCGCCACCTTGAAATAGCCGTGAAATTCTTCGATGAATTACAACAACCGATATTTACGTTAGAAATGAGGTCAATTCAGTCTCTTAAGCAAAATTTTTAACGATTGTTTTGCATGTTTTCATTTTAAAAAAGATTAGAAATTTATCATAGGGCATTAGTGATGAAACCTACAATAAATTGTTCTCAATAATTCTACTATTCATTTTATATGGCTTGTTCTTCTTGCACGTGCTTTGGACTTAACGGCCTTAAATGCTCGAACATATCATATTGGTCAATAGCCTTTGCCACGAAGAAATATCTCTTTTATTTGAAACGATTTGTTAAAAGTCTGATAAATACTTGAAATACGTCAAAACGTTTATTTTTCGGTTTATAAAAGAATATTTCTTATTTCTTCATTATTTATTTGATGAGCAACTTTTAATTTGGAGGGAATATCTAACGTATGCATCATATTACTTTGAAAAAAAAATGAGAGAAAATCATAGCAAACTAATTACCCCAACGAAACGAATGTTAAAGATGCGTTCAGGAACAGCTTTTAATAGTTAATTAAATTATTTCTCCATTTTTGCTTAATTCTTGCGCTCAAACTTGTAACTATCTTATTCTTGCGATGTATAGGTGTTACAAAGAAGAATTTGTCGAAAACACGCGTTTCTTTTAGAAATTGTATGGCTTTTTTGTAGTCTTTCCGGGTATTGTCAAGGCGACACGCATTATTGCCTCTGGTTGAATTAACATTTATTAAGCCATCAAATAGACGAAAGAATTGAGTTATTCGCTTCACGCTTTTTATGAAGCATCAAATTTATAATTGTAGCAACGTCAAACTTAATAGATCGCAACGTTAATAATTGCAGATAATTATTATTCAGTAAACTGCCTGTAATCTGTGGGCGTTTTTAACGATTGATTAGAAGAAATGTCATCTTTCTGTATTTTATTACTGGAATATTACCTTTTTCGTAAGTAAAATCATTATATCCTACATATATAGTTTTTATTAATGAAAATATACCTACGCATCAGCTTAAAATAAAATGATAAGGAGAATATGGGCTATTGTTAAGAAATGAAAAATGACATCTTGTGAAATACAAAAAGATTTGTTGGAAAAAATTCATGATTAAAAAATCTGATGTGGCCACTTTCTCCATACCTGTAATATTTTAAAAAATTCCAAATAGGTTACATAATAAACAAGATGCTCCAAACAAAACTTATGATGCCTACTTTCCATTTAATCATTTATTTGATACTTATATTGGATTTAGTAGCTTTAAAGTCATAGCGAATATGTAGCTCTTTGTATTCCCAGATTCCATAATTTAGCGGTATAAAATATTACAAATGCATTCGAACGGAATATTAAATTGATCACGCGAATTTGTGCGGCAAAAATAACGTGTGTACGCATTGGAATATACCGAATCTGACGAGGGAAGCCCCCAAGGTGTGACACTCGCATCGGATTGAGACTTTACAGAATGAAAGTATATGCAAAATAACATACTCCTATTTCTACCTAGGTGCCAACTCGACGCCGTTTACGAGAAAATGCCGTCTGAAAATCGCGATCCGAGAGTCAACGATATAATAACGTTAAAATTTCTTTTTTAATTATGCGGTAGCGTTGGTCTAGGGGAAACAAACTGTATTTTAAATATTTTTGCCGGGGTTCGGATCCCGAAGGAACCAAAATTTTTTTTCTCTGATTATTTCCAATTTTTTCGCAATTTCCAGCAAATCGTCGATAAAACTTGCACAACATTTAAAAAAAATTTATACTATGCATTATAACTACTATTTTCTTCATCGTAATTCTTCACGAACATAATTTTACGGATCACTACCCATTCGCTTTACCATCATGATCAATACATGACGAGATTTGAATGGAGGAATGCAGAACAAAATGTACAAAATACTTGACAATATTTTTACACACTAGAAATTAATTTTATCGAAAACCCTTATTAGGAATTGTGTATTGTGTACAATCTTTAGGGTGATATTTATCATAAAAACATTCAAAACATAAACATCTTCGGCACCATGCACATCTTATGAATGAATATTGTCCACATTTACATTTTGTTAAATTGACCTCTGCACGTCATTGACATTTAATAATACTTCACGCTCATTTGATAATTTTGAGGCGTACGATGCATATCGAATCATCTTACAATAGATTGGTGCCTGCAATTGGTTGTGTATAATGGATTGTATTTTAATGATGTACTTGTAGTGAAATGCTTACTACGAGGTTTCTATACTCTACAGCAGGGGTGGCCAACTTGTTTCTTGTTGCGATCGACTTTTTTATGTAAAAAGTAGTCACGAGCTACCATGACGAAAAACTTTTTAATGCAATAATTAAATACGAGTATAAAGGGAAAATAAAAATTACTCATATCAAAATATACAAGTTTTGATAGAACAATGTTTATTGAATAAACGAAGAACACTTCAAAATAAACATTTTGACATTAAACAATTTGAAATATAAATATACAAAAAATGAAGATAACTGTAATTAATGAGAAGTTTATCTTCATATCTTCTAATAAGCTTTCATAGTTGGGCGTGTGCCTCGACAAGGACGATCTTAAGGCATCTTCAGTATGGGAATCGGTAAGCAAGGAACGATGCTTCGTCTTCGTTAGCTTTAAATATGAAAACGCCCATTCACATAAGTATGTGGATCCAAAACAAGAACGGATACATTCACTACATTTTCTAATGTTTGTATATTTTTCCCAACTAACATACTTCCAAAAGCCTTCTTCTGACTCCCTAGCTCTTAAGAATAGATCGGATTGCAGTGTTATAATTTCGTGTTCAAGTATAGTTTTTTCCATGTGAAAATCGATTTTTTTCATGAATATTTTATTCTACGTTTGGAGTAAGAAAATATGAAATAAATGGTTAAATTAATTATATATGAAAAAATCTTGTGGCCACCGCATGACTTCCTCCATATCTGTAATATTTCTAAAAATTCCAAATAAGTTACATAATAATAAATATTTTAGAAACTGCGAAAAAATTGTAGACTTTACAAAGAACAGAAATAAACTCGAACCAGAGCCTTCTGATATTGGATATAGCCACAAAGCTCCAAAAATTAAGAAAGAAAAGAGTAGCGTTATTAAGACGTTACTAAGCGTCAATAGTTAACAATAGCCGTCGGTAGGTGGCGTGGTGGTGGCCGCTAAAAATATAAGATCTCTTAAACAATTGAAAATGTTACAAGCCATATTTGTATTAAATTAAATTTACTACAGCTTTTATTCCAATACATTTTTACATTTATCACATATGAATGCAAATATTTCAAAATAACGGTTAAGTGAAAAAGTAAACACCCACTCCCGGTTGATCGATTTTTACAAAAAACTAATCAGTTCTTATGATTTTTATAAAAATGTTAAATATAAAATTTCGTGTTGATATGATTAATAGTGTTTGAGTTAGAGTACCCACGAAGAAACTTGATACGATATATGATATACAACATCTGAACGTCCTCAATGTTCTATTATTAAATTCTGCGTTACACATGATGCACTGAACCATTTCATTGTCATTGTGTTCGTCTATCATTTTTTAAAATGGAAATTATTTTTTTATCCCTTCGTTAAACGTACATCTTCTCTTCGGCATGGCTAACAATACATGTATTAATATATATTAGAAAATAGTGTATCGTAGTTTTCTTACCACAAACGCTTGGCTGTTCGCGGTAGTATCCGATGAAGACCATCAAATCTTCACAAATGTGAAGCCGATTTAATACGAAAATACGACTAAAGCAACTGTACTGGTTTGCACACAATCAAAGTCAGGAGTTATGTTCGTGCTAACATAGTTATCTATAGCACAAATGGTAGAGCAGAGGGGCATTTGAAAACGAGGAGCTGTCGTGAACTGAATTCGATTCCCGTAATTATCATTAAACGATAAAAAATCGACTGTTTCGAATACTGGGTGTATAAAGGTGTATCGGCGCTAAAGGAAGAATACTTTGCAGGCAAAATTGAGTTCCTTTCACTCAAAGGAATGAGTTGCAAAACATTTCAGGAGTTACTGCATTCTACATTACAGAGGAAGCAATTCTCCCGTAAAACCTGGGAATACCTTAAATTTTCATGTCGGGGAAATGACAATATAATCTTCGATCTTGTAACAAATTGAAAATTCCAAGTCTGTAAGAAAAATATGAAAATTTAATACGATTCGTTCGGCGGCCAAACAAGTTTCACTTCGATAAACACATTCCTTTCAATTTAAGACGGTCCAATAACGCTTTCGATGGAATGGAAGGCTTACGGGCGATTTCATCCAGTTTTCTTATTTATCCCGACAAGTGTAGAGACTTAGAAACACACTCCAATTGAAAAGTTAGAATAATTAGCGTAATTATTCCAGTTCATGAAGATTTTTCTATATAAATTCAATGATAATACGTTCATAGTGGTTTGCTGAACTTCGTTGAATCATGGATCAGTCGAGGGGATTGAAGAACTACTCGGAAAAAATTCTGCAACGGGAATGTTCGAAATTGCGCAAAAAAGACGTGTTCTGGACGCTCGCACTGTTGCTGAAAGTTAGCAGATTTTTTGGACTCGCACCTTTCCCATTGGAACGTCCAAACAACGGTGAAAGCGGCGACTTTAAAATTGTTGTCAGGTACAGCGTCGCGGTCTACTTTGTAATTACCTTTGTTCTTCTTTGGGACTTCAATAACGTTGTCGAAATTATGAGAAATCTAGGCCTAGAAAGGACAATGTTGATTTATCGGAAATTGGTGGTTTTCTTCACCGTCGTGAGCCACTGCTTTGTTTTATTTATTCGCCGATCCATGATACACGGGATGCTAATAGATCTGGCAAAATTTGACGAGAGACTTGGAAGACTCAAGATCGGTATCGAATCGTATAGTTTTCGCAGGAACGTAAGAATACAAATGTTCGTTTACTGGCTCGCCGAATTTTTACTTTTTCTCATCTATATTCCTAATTTTTCGTTGTTTACTCCCTGGAAAAGAATCAATAGATGTTTCTCCCTTACTTTCACGACTTCCAGTATATTCTTGGCCCGGTTGCAACAGTACAATATTTTGTGTCATCTTAATCTGAGGATGTTGTGCTTAAATAAAGAAATATGTCAGATAGCATCAATAAGTTCCTTCGCAGGCATGCCGTCGAAAGGACCTGAAATTATTTTCGCGAAGCGTTGTAAACTATGGAAGTCCCTGTTTCTTGATCTCTACAAGATTAGCCATGTCGTGAACAAGATCTTCGGAAGCTTAACCTTGCTCAACGCTGCGTTCTCTTTGGTGAACATAGTGGTGGTGCTATTTTTGGTTGTGGTGACCTTGACGTCGGATGTTTCAAATTACAGTCTCGATCGATTGAAGATGTCCATGTTTTGGACTGTCGTCGAAGCTTTTGGAATGTTCCTCATCCTGAAGTCATGCCAATCCACAGCTGAAGAGGTGAATAAAGTGCAATTTTACATTCTTATTTTGTAAAAACATAAATGGTTAAAGTTAGTATTGTATTTTTTAAAATGTGAATAGATATGTAATAATTGTTATTCAGGCAAAATTTTGACAAAACCCAATTTGACATTTAATCCTTATAATGGTGCCCGCATAAACTTTTGCGAAGCCTGTTACAAAACTCCATGTTTAAAAGTCATAATAGCCCATTTCTCCTTAAAAAATTAGACTACTGGCATTTTAATTTTAATGAAAATTCCCAAAGTCACACTCAATTTACTGAATAACAAAAATCTGCAATTATTAATTGTGCTTTCTATTTAGTATGATATTTCTACAACTCTAATAAGATATGTAATACTTTTAGTCGTCGATTAAAGCAAAACCGGAGCAATTCATTCCATATTTACCTATTTTACTGAATGATGGAAATGAACGTTGCACCTTGAAAATCGAAGCTCCTGGTTCAACATATGGGAAAATATAATTGCCTCCTGGAGTCGATCATGAGATACTTCCGTAAACGACAATAGTTTTTCTTGGAATTTCTAGTTGGCAGAAACTAAATGGCGTTTACAGCATTTCTCTTGGACAAACTGTTAAAGAGATAAAGGGGGGTGCGAATGGAAGGACAGAAAGATAGATAGACGGAGGGACGGAGATTGAGTAATTATATATAAAAGTTTAGAATACAGAATTAATTGCATGCAAAGTAATTCTGATTGTTGAATGTCAGGGCAATAGAATAATCAACTTTATTTCTTTTGTAGCTTAAGTAATTATCAGGATTTCTAACGGGACGCCACCTACTGACAACTATTGTTAACAATTAACGCTTAGATACGTCTTAGTAACGCTCCTTTTCTTTTCTTAATTGTTTGGAGCATTGTGGCTATATCAAATATTAGAAGGCGTTTATTTCTGTTCTTTGTTAAGTCTAAAAATTTCTCGCAGGTTCTTAAAATATTAATTATTACCTAACCTATTTGGAGTTTACAGAAATATTACAGATGTGGAGAAAGTCATGTGGTGGCCACATCAGATTTTTTTACATATACTTTTATTTTTAAGCAGGACTGTAGATTTCCATCGTTCAGTTGACTTCTTAATTTGTTTTTGATGAAATTCATGTTTGAATAAACTTGTCCGCAGAGTTAAGTAAAACCAAATATGGACAGACTGACAATCGCATGCTTTTTATAGGCATGGTAAAGAGTTCCAGAACTCAAACACAATTTGGTCCTGTTTTTTAAGATCATGCATTTTTGTAAATTTCCGCTGAAGTTTTAGAGTGGATTTTTGCGTTTTTAGATGTGCAAGTTCTATATCGAAGCTTTTGAATTTAGAAGTCCAAATATCCTTGTTTCTCTAATCAAACAATTCAAGTCCATCTCGGGTCAAACCACAAACATAAATACTGAAAAATGCAGTAGAGAGGTGTCAGATTTCAGGGGTTTCAACACTAAAGACAAATTGATAGTAGCTCAATAACTTTGGCTAAGATTATTAAAGGTGAAATACTCCTTTAGCCAAAACAATAAGAGGGTTACAAAAACCCAATGCATTTCGCCCACAAGGTGGGCATCGTCAGGGGTAAAACCTGTTTCAACAGTGACTGGGAGCCAACTGCAAGGTTTGAAACGGAAAGTATTAAGAAGACGACCGAGAAACAAGTGAAGCGCGGAAAGATTTTTCGACGTGTGTGTCGTTTAAATCTGTCAGTTTGTATAGGGTCTTGTTGAAATCTGTGTCCGTGTTCATAAGTGTATCGCGGTTTTTGTAAATCTGAAGGATTTCTAACGAGTTTAGTGAATTATTGGCTGAAGTTATCAATGTTAAATCGTTTACTTGTATACTATGACCTGTTTCAAAGATGTGGTTGGCAACGCTTGATTTTTCAAAACGATTATATTTATAGTGAGCCATGTGTTCCTTGAAGCGTGTAATTAGTTTCCTTCTTGTTTGTCCTATGTACTTTTTGTCGCATTGTGAGCATTGTATTTTATAAATACCGGACTTGTTCAAAGATTCTGTTGTGTCTTTCGTACTGCCCAATAAATTTTTCAAATTATAAGGATTTGCATATGTTATGGTATAATTCTTATGTTTAAAAATTTTGTTCAAGCCTCTGTTTAATGGTGGAAAATAAGGCAATTTTTAAAATTTGCCCTCTTTTTTGTTGTCTAATTTGAGGGAAGTGGCATTGGACAAGGTTTTATTAAAGTTATGTTTTCTCACTAATTTATTAATTAAATTATTATCATATCCAAGTTTAGCGGCAATTTGTTTTATGTGTTTGAGTTCCTTTGCATATCTGATTTTATTGAGGGGATGTTACATAATCGGTGTGTTAAAAATTGAAACACAGCAATTTTTTGTTCATAGGGTGAAAGGAGTTGTTAGGAATGAAGTTATCAGTATGTGTAGGTTTTCTAAAAATGTCAAACTCAATGTGTTGTCTATTATTTATGATAAGCAAGTCCATAAATGGCAAGGTGTTGTTTTCTTGAAGTTCATAAGAGAACTTAATTGAAGGATATATGTTGTTTAACTAATTAACAAATTCATCTACATTTTGTTTCTTTAAATCAAAGATTGTGAATATGTCATCCACGTACCTCAACCATATATATGGAAAGTAATGAAATTTTTCTTTGCAATCGTTTTCAAAAGAGGACATGAAAATGTTGGCTAGAAAAGGAGATAGGGGGTTTCCCATAGAAGTGCCTTGTGTTTGTTTGTAAATTTCATTTTTGAATAGAAAAACGTTTTGTGACATGCATAAATTAGTAAGTTGTAAATATTCGAGGACAATTTCATCTGAAAAATTTTGTTTTAGTAACAATGATTTTAAAATTTGGGATGTTTCTTCCAGAGGTACACTTGGGAAGAGGCTTTTAACGTCAAAGGAGACCAAAATCTCAGACTCTTTTAATATTATGTTTTTTAGTTTACTTATCACGTCATAGGTATTTTTAACAGAGTTGCGGTAGTTGTAATACTTGGTGATGTCACCCATTTAGTGAACATGCTTATACTTTTGTCTGCTTTGCTCTTCAACTCATCCACAGTTTCCTTTGTACAATATCCAACTGGATGTTTTTCTTCAAAGTTAATGTGATATTTTTAAAAAATCTCTCGAGATTTGTTTTTTATTGTTGGCGAGTTTTGTATTGCAAATTAGATATAAAAGTAAACTATCGGAACTCATAATGAATGCGTAGGATTATATCCATTCTTTTTTAAACCTCCGGTGCTCATCTTTTATTTTCTCTTTTTCGTAAGCATTATCTTCCCAGAATGTAACTGAATTATTAGTTACCGTATCTCTCGGCTTATAAGACGCACTTTTTTCCAGAAAAATGACCCCAAAAATCTTCCTGCGTCTTATACGCGAAAGATAAATTTATTACTTCTCAATAATGACGCTAACAATCACACTCATCGCTGAAATGTAATAATTGCAGTCATTCGTCGCATAAACAATAAAATATACACTGTTAATAATTAATAGTTTAAAATTTATTAATATGTACCTGATACAATGTGATTTCCGTGGACGCATTTTCATTATTACGCTTTAATACCTATATGTCCGCTCACAGTGATTACAATTTCGGCGCATTTACGATTCTTTAGTTTCTATGAAGCCCCTTGAATAGCACGATTAATGCCACGGAACTGTAAAATTCGTGTAAATGCCATAAATATTTGATACTTATCTAGGACAAATAACGTCACGTGAGTTGAGATCGCGGTGGCATCAAAAGTGAAAGATATGCCTACGGTAATAGCTATAAACTTCAGGCTATTCAATACGCAAAAAACGCATGGAATTCAGGCAGCAGCATTTCGTTTCGGTCCACCTTCATAGAAAAAAATGATTCGTGAATGGAGAAAACGAGGAAAAACTGAAACTGATGGGATAAGAGAAACATAGTCTTCGTAAAGTTTGTCTTTAATGGACACAAATAAGGAGGGAGTAATGGATAATAGAAAGGAAGGAGTTTGGTATTGCTATATTGATCAAAAAATAGTTGCAGAAGAAAAAGTACTAGTTGAGAACGCATCATTATTATAGGGAGGTCATTATTTATTCACCACATTTCAAACATACATAAATCACAAAGTTGAAGAGATACTGAGATATGGTTTGCATTGCTTGAAGGAACACTTGAAAAGTCGAAGGGGGAATTTTCAGTTCTCGGCCAGCGCGAAGAGTGGATTTCCCTTGGCTGTGCTGAAAAGCTTCACGAACCCTCTCTACTGCGTCATCGTCTACCGAAGGCCTACCTGCGCCCTTCTTATGCAGGAGACTGCCTGTCTCTTTAAATTGTTCCAACCGTCGCCTGATGGACTGTCCTCCATGTGATTGTTCTCCGTATTCCAGGTAGTAACGTCTTTGCACTTGAATCACTGATTTGGACTCCCATTACATTGCTTTTTGCTGTGGTGATGCCATTTTCCGTTCGTCAGCTGTGTTCGTTAAGCAGCACCACTATCGGCCGCGCAATCAACTACCATGAAACTTTTTGAGGTGTAATTTCGAACAATGGAAACCTTTTCTTAATGTCTCTTGAACTTGTGAAATGTGGAGAATAAATTATGGACACCCTGTATATTTATTTTATTTATTATTTATCCCATTATATTAGAATATCATCTTGAAATTAAGTTTAAGTATGTACTAACGGCTAAGGGTCGTTCCATGTTTTCCGGGTTTTCTACCGCTTGTAGAATCTTTTAATGACGACTGTTTCGCAACCATTCCAGGTTGCATCTTCAGGTCTTGTCGTTTGCAGGAAGTTATGTCATTTTTAGCTACCACGTATGGTAGGACTGCTATAGGCAAGATAACCTCTTTATCCAAAGAAAAGAGGAGAAGAAACCCGTTGCCGGCATTAGCCTGTTCTTACGAATACCACCAAGGAGCCAACGGCTTAACGTCCCTTCCGTAGAACGGAGTGTTGATTTGTGCATGCTCCTCAGGCTACGTTTCCTCATTGGCTTGTCCTCACAACCTTAATACCATCGCACATAAATAGGGGGCCGGAGCTTCCTCGGAAAAAATCCTCATAAAGATCGAACCAGGTGTCGCTTTAGCAAATGGTACGTTGGTGCCAACACCCTAACCACTACACCACCGGCAACTCCTTCGAATAAGTGTGGCGGGATGCGGTCATTGGCCTTTGGTAGGGTTACCGATGACTTTTTGACTGATTTGAATCTGGTCTTCACATCGTACTTTTCTAGGATCTTGGCAATCTTCTCGGTAGTGCAGGCAAGAAGAACATCAGAGGGTAGTGGAGAACAAGTAGGGGTACGTGTTGCTCGTAGTACAGAAGTGCTTTTCGTCAAATTCGCAGTATTATTATCGTATACTTTAAAATCAGAAAATTATTTTTCTCATATTGTGGTAACCCTGGTTTTTGATCCGTTTTAAACACATCTATTTCGCTTTCCAATTCTATAATCGCAATAAAAACGAAATTTCTTTTAAATCAGTTCTGTCAATTCCTTCCAAATTCATTGTTACCGAAAAATTCTAACCTTTATATTGTTGTAGCAATTTTTAGCCCACCCCGTTGAAATATGCTATTTTTATTTTATATTTATACGAAGATTATATTTACCATATTTGGTTAAAATCCATGCCGTCCGTTCTCTAGAATTATGAGTAAAAAAAGGATTATCTTACTTTTCACTGTGATAGCCCTGCTCTATAGATCCTCATTAATCATTTAGATTTCTTATGGTATATCGTAAAAATCCTATAAACAAAATCTAATTGAAATTCGTTCAGTCAATTCCTTCCAAATCCTTTCTTACTTCAAGATTTTTATTTGTAATTGTGGCACTCCTGTTTAGCTGATTAGATCTAAATATATTAGTACTATTAGAAGGTGCTTGCATACTGCTACCATTTCATCTCACCTTGAAAAAACATTAATTTTTCAGAGAGATATTTCATCATTACAAATCTATTTTTTTCTAAAGATTTCTCCTCTGAACCGGTTTTCGTATATTCATTATGGAACAATAATGGAGTAAAACAATCACTATTTTTTTGTAATTTTATTAATATGATACTATTCGTACATTAAGTTAATAATGCCACACATTGCTGCCTAATTTTAAATTTATAGCACAATTAGAAGTGAAATAACAATCATCAAATTGTTTAAATTTAATAATTTTTAACGGCCGCAATAACAATTTCATGGATGCTTTGAAATGTTCATTGGTATGTATGGACTAAGCTCTAAATAACTTTAAAATTTCAGCTCTCTATCTTACACCGTAGCATCTAAACATTTACCTATTTGTTTAAACATTAAGAATTTGTATCTGCTAAACAAATTAAAATATCAAAATTTGGACAATCCCTATTTCGTTTTTTTACAAATTCTACCCATAAAAAATTTCAGATCCGTAGCACATTCGGAAATACATAAACCTTGAAATTTTTTTTTCACAATTTCGAATTTTTAGCGGCCGCATTGTTGACCTTTTTAAAGATTTTCGTTTTTTTTAGTCGGTTTTGCACAAAATGCCACCTATGGAAAAAAATATCGAATCTCCAGCCCATCTGGAAGTGCCTAAAAATTAGTATCCTCCTATATGTTTTATGTATGTCACTAGTAGTTGGTACTTGCATACTGCAAACATTTCATCTCACCTTGAAAAAACATTCATTTTTCAGACAGACATTTCATCATTACAAATATTCTTTTAATTCTAAAGATTTCAACTCCGCAGCGATTTTCGTCTTTCCCACATGTAAAAACAATAGTTTAAAAAAATCCCCAAATGTTGCAATTTTAAAAATTTTACAATTTCTCCATAATAAGGTACTAATGCTACACATTTTAGACAAATTTTTAAGTTGTAGCATTTCTAGAAGTAAAATAATATTTTTCTAATTGTTTAAATTTAAATAATTTTTAACGGCCGCCGCAATTCATATATGGTAAATATGAAATGTTTATTTGTGCAAATTCACTACTCTGTAAATAATTTAAAAATTACACGAATGCTAACTTATGGGGGATATTCCGGGGTTTCTGGAGTCGAACCCACGACACTGAAATAAAAAGTGACAATAATTCCAAATAGATACTGCGGCCATCTAGCAACACTGAAATTTTCTTTTTTCTAAATTACCGGCAAGTGCCCATAATTAATTTACAAAAATGGCGCAATGCTTTTCTTATGGGGAAAAACGAAAATTTCGGAATTTCTTGAGTCAAACTCATGTCGCTTAGGTATGAAGTCTCATTTTATCTGAAAGTTTCTATCATATCTACAAAACCTAAAAATTTTAGCTCTCTAGCTTTTGTAGTTTGGGCTGGACATTAGTATCCTCCTATATGTTATCATTATATATCGACGACTCTTACAGAGGAGGAGGAGGAGGATATAACATTCTAGTAATTGGTGCTTGCATAGTGCAAGCATTTCATTTCACCTTGAAAAAACATTTATTTTTCAGAGGGACATTTCATCATTACAAATATTTTTTAATTCTAAAGATTTCACCTCCGCAGCGAATTTCGTATTTCCGACGTAAAAATAATAGTTTAAAACAATCCCCAAATGTTGCAATTTTAAATATTTTACACTTTCTTTATTATGAGGTACTAATGCTACACATTTCAGCCAAATTTTAAAGTTGTAGCACTTCTAGAAGTAAATTAATATTTTTCCAATTGTTTAAATTTAAATAATTTTTAACGGCCGCCACAATTCATAAATGGTAAAATTGAAATGTTTTTTTGTGCAAATGCACGGTTCTGTAAATAATTAGAAAATTGCAGCTTCCTAGCTCATTCCGTAGTACCTAAACAGTTATCCATTTGTTTAAAATTTAAGAATTTTTAACTGCTAAACAAATAAAAATATCAAAATTTGTATAATCACTATTTCGTTTTTTAGAAATTCTACTAAAAAAAAATTTCAACTCCGTAGCACATGCATAAATACATAAACCGTGAAAATTGGTTTAAACAATTGCGAATTTTAAGTGGCCGCATTGTTGCACTTTTTCAAGATTTTCGCTTTTTCTAGTCAGTTTTGCAAAAAATCCTACCAAAGAAAAAAATTTCGAATCTCCAGGTCATCTGGAAGTGCCTAAACATTAGTATAATCCTGTTATCATTATATATCGACGACTCTTACAGAGGAGGATATATATATTCATATAGATATACTAGTAGTTGCTGCTTTTACACTGCAAGCATTTCATCTCACATTGAATAAACATCCATTTTTCAGACAGACATTTCATCATTACAAATATTCTTCTAATTTATAAGATTTCACCTTCGTAGCAAATTTCGTTTTTCCCCCATGTAAAAATAATAGTTGAAAACAATCTCCAAATGTTGTACTTTTAAAAATTTACACTCTGTACATTATAGGGTACTAATTCTACACATTTTAGCCAAATTTTAAAGTTATAGCACTTCTAGAAGTAAAATAATATTTTTCTAATTGTTTAAATTTAAATAATTTTTAACGGCCGCCGCAACTCATATATGGTAAAATTGAAACGGTTATTTGTGAAAGTATACTATTCTGTAAATAATTTGAAAATTTCAGCTGACTAGCTCATCTCGTAGTACCTAAACAGTTATCAATTTTTTTAAATTTAAGAATTTTTAACTGCCAAACAAATTAAAATATCAAAATTTTTGTATTCCATATTTCGTTCTTTTACGAATTCTACTTATAAAAAAAATTTCAGAACCGTAGCACAGTTGAAAGTACATAAACCTTGAAAATTTGTTTAAATAATTGCGAATTTCTAGCGGCCGCATTGTTGCACTTTTTCAAGATTTTCGTTTTTTCTAGTCGCTTTTGCACAAAATCCTACCTAAGAATAAAATGTCAAATCACCAGCTCATATGAAAGTGCCTAAACATTTGTATCCTCCTATATATATGTTATCATTATATATCGACGACTCTTACAGAGGAGGAGGATATAACATACTAGTAGTTGGTGCTTGCATACTGCAAGCATTTCATCTCACATTGAATAAATATCAATTTTTTAGACAGACATTTCATCATTACAAATATTCTTTTAATTCAAAAGATTTCACCTTCGCAGCGATTTTCGTTTTTCCCACTTGTAAAAATAAGTTTAAAAAATCCCCAAATGTTGTACTTTTAAAAATTTTACTCTCCCTACATTATGGGGTACTAATGTTACATATTTTAGCCAAATTTTCAAGTTGTAGCACTTTTAGAAGTAAAATAATATTTTTCTAATTGTTTAAATTTAAATAATTTTTAACAGCCGCCCCAATTCATAGATGGTAAAATTGAAATTTTTATTTGTGCACATGCACTGTTCTGTAAATAATTTTAAAATTGCAGCTTCCTAGCTCATTCCGTAGTACCTAAACAGTTATCCATTTGTTTAAATTGTAAGAATTTTTAACTGCTAAACAAATAAAAATATCAAAATTTGTATAATCCCTATTTCGTTTTTTTTAAGAATTCTACTTATAAAAAAATTTCAACTCCGTAGCACATTTGAAAATACATAAACCTTGAAAATTTATTTAAACAATTGCGAATTTTTAGCGGCCGCATTGTTGAACTTATTGAAGATATTCTATACCAAAAAGTGATCATTGTAAATATTTAGGTGTCTATTTATCAAAAGATCTAGGATGGGGATTAAATGTCGATTTCATAAAAAGGAAAGCTTTCAAAATGCTGCACTGGGTTATGAGTAGACCGCGGATCTTTAGGTAAAAACCTATTTATTTCCTGAGTAGATATCTGAATATACAATTGTATATATACGTTTTATGAATAATTAAACCCGAAAACGTATATTTTATAGTGCCTAAAAATGCCTATTTTGACATTAATGTCTAAAAATGCCTATTTCGACGTTAATGCTTATTTTTGCCATTTTCATGCAAAAAGGCTTAAAAAGGGCCAATTTTGTAGAAAAAAGCGACAATAAGAGCAGATTTTGGTACTATAGTGTCATATAGTCATATTTTTAAAACTGACTGTACAATATTCAGTTGAGGGTTGGGAAAATGTCCTGCACACCACGGTCATGATCAGGTGGCGAATACCAGCTCATGTCAGACCTGTCACGCATCCGGCGGTGCTATTCTGTTTCCCTGTGTCGCGCGATGCGACAATGTAACAATGGGTTTAATCTGATGTTGCGTTAATTTCCCGTCGTTACATTTTCATATTGTGTGACACGGGAAAACGAGAATAACCCTGCAGTCCATCTCCATACCGCAGAGGGTGAAAGTGAGAAGTGTGAACGTGAAAATTGTGGAAATGCAATGCATAAAGTAGCAAGTTCGAAAGCTTATTTAATACGTCAGTGACTACAAGAGTTCCCGTACTTCACAACGGATGGAAAAATCATCTTCTATCAAGCATGCAACAAGAAGGTAAGTACATTATAATGCTGACTTGCAACGAATTATTGGCCGTGAATTGCTTGTCATCTTTGAGGCAGAAACCATCTACATATTTTGTTTATACGAGCCATTTTATGGTAACTATAGACGTGGTTATTCAAAATGTCCAGCAATCCAGCTGCGGACCTTCGTAGCTCTAAAGTAAATTTTATATTTTTGTCCCATTTCCATATTTATTAGATTATTTACGTATTTTTACGGTTAATTATTTCTTCATAATTTTTTTTATAGGTTTAGAGTTATAAAAAACCCACCTAACTCTGCATGTCCAAGAAGTGCTACATAACGCAAATCGAAGACGAAACAAACGCTTTTAACAAAAACTTCTGAGGGATCCAGCAAGAAGAATCAGTTTTATGCAGATTTGTGTCATGCAATTGTGGCAGCCAACATTTCATTCAGAACACTAGAAAATCCAACATTCAAGGGGTTCCTAGAACGATACTGCCATCAGTCGGTACCTTCCGAGTCAACGCTAGGCAAGAATTACGTGCAACCCACGTACGATGATGCAATATGCAGGATACGGGAGTTCATTGGAGATTCACATATTTGGATATCAGTCAACGAAACCACTGACGCCCTCAGCAGATACATGGCTAACTTGGTCGTTGGGAAATTTGACGCAGATGTGACATCCAGAGCCAACCTCATCTGCACGAAGCAACTTGCCAAAACAAATCAGGAAACAATAGCACACTCTGTGAACAATGGACTGAAAGTGCTGTATCCCAGCATTCTAGAAGAAGAGAAAGTGCTGCTCTTATACACAGATGTTGCATCGTACATGGTTGCAGCCATGCAGTTGCTCAGGGTGTTTTATCTCTCCCTTGTGCATGTGACATGCCTTGCAAATGGTTTTAATCGTGTAGCATAGCAAATAAGACTGGAAATCCCCAAGGTGAACAAATTGATCTCCTTCGTGAAGAAGGTCTTCGTTAAGGCACCAACAAGAAAAGAGGCTTTTTGAGAAAAACTGCCCGATGTCCCTCTGCCACCTGAGCCTGTGCTCACCCGCTGGGCCGCATGGCTGAAAGCAGCTGAATATTACAGCGAGCATATCCTTCATGTTAAGGAAGTTATGACAAATTTAGTCGAGGATACTGCCTGTGTCACTTCGGCGAAAATGTTGCTGGATGATCCCTCCATTCCTAAGTATTTGGTGTATATTAGATCCCACTATACATCTCTTGTGTGGATTATTGCTGAATTGGAGGGCTCATGAAAACCCATCTACGAAAATACTGTTTTGCTGAATGAAGTGAAACAATAAATCAAGTAAGCGCCAGGTGAAGTGGGGGAAAAAGTAAGAGAAAAACTAGAAAAAGTGCTACAATAGAACTAAGGTCTGCAGAGCCTATGTACAGCAGCAGATATACTGGCAGGAAAATCCAGTGAAGTTGAATGCAAAATTCCATTTCAACATGTACCTAAGTTTAAGTTTGCCCCGTCACATCAGTTGATGTCGAACGTTCTTTTTTTGCTTACAAGATTATATTAACTGACAAATGTCATAGTTTTGTGGTAGAAAACTTAAAAAAGGTGGTTGTTATTTACTGTGAGGCCAACTACGGGAAATCTGTGGAATAAACACAAAGAGGTGACAAATTAATTATGGGAATTTCGAATGAAAAAGTTTGACAAACATTCTGCATAGTACTTAAATATATATTTGAATAGTGTTTTCAGTCAGTATTACCATATGTAATGTAGATAGTATTTTCTCTGTAACGCATGGTAAATTAACCATAAGAATAAGTTTCAATGCATAGTAATCAAATATTTTTGTTCTTTGAAAACACAAATCCATAATGTTTCGTTGATTGGTAATTTTTGCGTGCGTGCATGTTTCAATCCTTTTTCGTGAATTAAAGTTGATAGTTGACAGAAATGATGTTTTGTTTTTTACTGGACACAGTTTTTAGAGCCTATTTTACGTTTTATAAAGCCTAATTAAGCTACTTAAAGAGCATATTTTAGTCGCCTAAAACTTAATTTTTAGAACCTAAAAATCCGCGGTCTAGTTATGAGGAATCTAAAAGGAAGCAGTCCAGCTACAAAGGAGAAAGCATACAAATCTCTAGTTCGGCCGATATTGGAATATGCCTTCGTGGTATGGGATCCGCACGAAGAAGGGCATATTAGGAAGTTGGATAAGGTTCAAAGAAAGGCGGCCAGATATGTATTGGGTAGGCACAGGAAAACGGATAGCGTGACGAAGATGCTAGAAATACTGGGCTGGGAGAGCTTGCAAAGGAGAAGGAAACGGAGTAGACATTGTGGTTTTTTTAATGTAATAAATATAGAGGCAGCATGGAGTGAGTTACACAAGGGGGTGGAAGAACCATCTTTTAAAGGGAAAAGTGATCACAAATACAAATTGAAGTGTAGAAAACAAAAAACAAATGTAAAAAATATTCATATTTAAACAGAAATATTGTTGACTGGAATAAGTTGCCTGCTGAACTATTTGAGCCCTTCCCAAAGAGTGTAAATGTTTTTAGGAATATATGTAAAGCTGTTTTGTGATTTTTCTGTGATTTTGTGATTCTTTAGTGATTTAAAAAAAATATTTTTCCTTCCTTTTTGAAACTTTTGAATTTTCTTGGTTGCAGTGATATTTCTTATGGGTGATATTTTTGTTATGTCATTATTATAGATCTTTTAATTTCTGTCTTATTTTTTGTCTTTAGAACTCGTTGTTGGATGTGTGAGAGACCTACGAGGTTTCTTTATGTTACCACCTGGCAGATCGCCAACTTGTAGCACTAAGTTTTAAATAATAATAATAATAATATATAGACGTTCCCTACAGAGGAGGAGGAGGCGGATATAACATACTAGTAGAAGGTGCTTGCATACTGCAAGAATTTCATCTCACCTTGAAAAAACATTAATTTTTCAGACTGATACTTCATCATTAAAATATTCTATTAATTCTAAAGATTTTACCTCCGCAGCGATTTTCGTTTTTCCCACATGTAAAAATAATAGTTTAAAACAATCCCTAAATGTTGCAATTTTAAACATTTTACATTTTCTCCATTATGGGGTACTAATGCTACACATTTTAGCCAAATTATAAAGTAGTAGGACATCTAGAAATAAAATAATATTTTTCTAATTGTTTAAAATTTAATCATTTTTAACGGTTGCCGCAGTATATATATGGGGAGATTGAAATTTTTATTTGTGCAAATGCACTGTTTTGTAAATAATTTGAAATTGCAGCTTCCTAGCTCATCCCGTAATATCTAATAAAATGAAACTTTAATGTGCAAATGCGGTTGATTCAAACCCTAAAAATTAAAAATTTTAAAATTTTCGATTTTTATAGTTAGTTATGAGAAAAGTTCTATAATCTTGCAAAGTTTCAGCTTCCCAAACTTATTAGATTGGTCTACACACTGGATTGCGTTTTCCCATGCTAACTTAGAAGAGATATTCCGGGGTTTCTGGAGTCGAACCCAAGACACTGTAAACAAAAGTAACAATAATTCCTAATAGATATTGCGGCCATCTAGCAACACTGAAAATTACATTTTTCTAGCTTGCCGGCAAGTGCCCATAATTAATTTACAGAAATGGCGCAATGCTTTTCTTATGGGAAAAAAACGCAAATTTCGGAATTTCTGGAGTCGAACTCATGTTGCTTAGGTAAAAAGTCTCCGTTTATCTGAAAGTCTCTCCATCATATCTACAAAACCTAAAACTTTTAGCTCTCTAGCTATTGTAGTTTGGGCTGGACATTAGTATCCTTCTATATTATATATTGACGACTCTTACAGAGGAGGAGGAGGAGGATATAACATACTAGTAATTGGTGCTTGCATACTGCGAGCATTTCATCTCACCTTGAAAAAACATTCATTTTCAGAAAGACATTAAATTAATTAATTGCGAATTTTTAGCCGCCGCATTGTTGCACTTTTTTAAGATTAGATTAAGATTAGTATCCTCCTGTTATCATTATATATAGACGTTCCTTACAGAGGAGGAGGAGGAGGATATAACATACTAGTAGTTGGTGCTTGCATACTGCAAGCATTTCATATCACCTTGAAAAAACATTCATTTTTCAGACAGACATTTCATCATTACAAATATTCTTTCAATTCTAAAGATTTCACCTCCGCAGCGGTTTCCGTTTTTCCCACATGTAAAAATAATAGTTTAAAACAATCCCCAAATGTTGCAATTTTAAAAATTTTATACTTTCTTCATTATAAGGTACTAATGCTACACATTTTAGCCAAATTTTAATGCTGTAGCTCTTCTATGAGTAAAATAATATTTTTCTAATTGTTTAAATTTAAATCATTTTTAATGGCCGCCGCATTTCATATATGGTAAAATTGAAATGTAAATTTGTGCTAATTCACTACCTTGTAAACAATTTTAATATTTCAGCTTCCGAGCTCATCCTGTAGTACCTGAACAGTTATCTATTTGTATAAATTTTAAGAATTTTTAACTGCCAAACAAATTAACATATCAAAATTTGTATAATACCTACTTAGTTTTTTTAAGAATTCTACTTATAAAAAAAATTCTAGCTCCGTAACACATTCGGAAATGCCTGAACCCTGAAAATTTGTTTATATAATTGCGAATTTTTAGCGGCCGCATTATTGCACTTTTTCATGATTTTCGTTTTTTCTAGTCGGTTTTGCACAAACTCCTACCTAAGAAAAAAATTTTGAATCTCCAGCTCATCTGGAACTGCCTAAACATTAGTATCCTCATATATGTTTTATGTATGTCACTTGTAGTTGGTACTTGCATACTGCAAGCATTTCATCTCACCTTGAAAAAACATTCATTTTTCAGACAGACATTTCATCATTACAAATATTCTTTTAATTCTAATGATTTCACCTCCGCAGAGATTTTCGTTTTCCCAAATATAAAAATAATTGTTTAAAACAATCCCCAAATGTTGCAATTTTAAAATTTTTACACTTTCTCCATTATGGGGTACTAATGATACACAATTTAGCCAAATTTTTAAGTTGCAGCACTTCTAGAAGTAAAATAATATTTTTCTAATTGTTTAAATTTAAATAGTTTTTAACGGCCGCCGCAATTCATATATGGTAAAATTGAAATGTTTATTTGTGCAAATTTACTACTCTGTAAATAATTTGAAAATGTAAGCTTCCTAGCTCATCTCATAGTACCTAAACAGCTATCTATTTGTTTAAACTTTAAGAATTTTTAACTGCCAAACAAATTAAAATATCAAAATTTGTATAATCCCTATTTCGTTTTTTAAGGAATTCTACTTATAAAAAAAATTTCAACTCCGTGGCACATTCGGAAATAAATAAACCTTGAAAATTTGTTTAAACAATTGCGAATTTTTAGCAGCCGCATTGTTCCACTTTTTCAAGATTTTCGTTTTTTCTAGTCGGTTTTGCAGAAAATCCTACCTAATAAAAAAATTTCGAATCCCCAGCACACTTGGAAGTGCCTAAACATTAGTATCCTCCTGTTATATGTTATATATCATTATATATCGACGACTCTTACAGAGGAGGATATAACAGGAGGATACTAATGTCCAGCCCAAACTACAAAAGCTAGAGAGCTCAAAGTTTCAGTTTTTTGTAGATGAAGAAACCTACAGATAAAATGAGACTTCTTACCTAAGTGACATGAGTTCGATTCCAGAAATTCCGAAAGTTGCGTTTTTTCCTATAAGAAAAGCATTGCGCCATTTTTGTAAATTAATTATGGGCACTTACCGGTAAACTAGAAAAATGAAATTATCAGTGTTGCTAGATGGCCGCGATATCTATTAGGAATTATTGTTACTTTTGCTTACAGTGTCTTGGGTTCGACTCCAGAGACCCCGGAATATCTCCCATAAGTTAGCATGGGAAAACGTAATCTAGTGTGTAGACCAATCTAAAAAGGTTAGGAAGCTGAAATTTTGCAAGATTATAGAACTTTTCTCATAACCAACTATAAAAATGGAAAATTTCAAAATTGTTAATTTTTAGGAGTTGTTTTAACCCCATTTGAACATTAAAGTTTAATAATTTTTTAGGTTCTACGGGATGAGCTGGGAAGCTGCAATTTTCAAATTATTTACAGAACAGTGCGTTTGCACAAATAAACATTTCAATCTCTCCATATATATATTGCGGCAACCGTTAAAAATGTTTAAATTTTAAACAATTAGAAAAATATTATTTTACTTCTAGAAGTGCTACAACTTTAAAATTTGGCTCAAATGTGTAGCATTAGTACCCCATAATGGAGAAAATGTAAAATGTTTAAAATTGCAACATTTGGGGATTGTTTTAAACTATTATTTTTACATGTAGGAAAAACGAAAATCGCTGCAGAGGTGAAATCTTTAGAATTAATAGAATAATTTTAATGGTGAAATATCTGTCTGAAAAATTAATGTTTTTTCAAGGTGAGATGAAATGCTTGCAGCATGCAAGCACCTTCTACTAGTATGTTATATCCTCCTCTGTAAGAGTCGTCGATATATAATAGATATAACAGGAGGATACTAATGTTTCTTAAAGTTTAAACAAATAGATAACTGTTTAGGTACTACAGGAAAAGCCAGGAAGCTGAAATTTTCAAATTATTTACAGTAAATTAAATTTACACAAATAAACATTTCAATTTTACCATATATATTATGCGGCGGCCGTTAAAAATGTTTAAATTTTAAACAGGCACCTTCTACTAGTATGTTATATCCTCCTCCTCTGTAAGACTCGTCGATATATAATGATAGGAGGATACTAATGTTTAGGCACTTCCAGATGAGCTGGAGATTCGAAATTTTATTCTTAGGTAGGATTTGTTGCAAAACTGACTAGAAAATACGAAAATCTTGAAGAAGTTCAACAATGCGGACGATAAAAATTCGCAATTGTTTAAACAAATTTTCAATGTTTATGTATTTTCGCATGTGCTACGGAGTTAAAAATGTTTTAATAAGTAGAATTCGTAAAAAAACGAAATAAGGATTATACAAATTTTGGTATTTTTTTATTACTTTGGCAGTTAAAAATTCTTAAACTTTAAACAAATAGATAACTGTTTAGACACTACGGGATGAGCTAGGAAGCTTAAATTTTCAGGTTATTTACAGATTAGTGCATTTGCACAAATAAACATTTCAATTTTACCATACATGAATTTCGGCGGCCCTTGAAAATTATTTAAATGTAAACAATTAGAAAATATTATTTGACTTCTAGAAGTGCTACAACTTTAAAAGTTTGCTAAATTGTGTAGCATTAGTACCCCATAATGGAGAAAGTGTAAAATTTTTAAAATTACAACATTTGGGGATTTTTTTAAACTATTATTTTTACATGTGGGAAATACGAAAATCGCTGCGGAGGTGAAATCTTTAGAATTAAAAGACTATTTGTAATGATGTAACGTCTGTCTGAAAAATGAATGTTCTTTTAATGTGAGATGAAATGCTTGCAGTATGCAAGCACCAACTACTAGTATGTTATATCCTCCTCCTCTGTAAGGAACGTCTATATAGAATGATACAGAGGAGGAGGAGGAGGAGGATATAACATACTAGTAGAAGGTGAAAAAACATTCATTTTTCAGAAAGATATTTCATCATTACAAATATTCTTTTAATTCTAAAGAATTCATTTCGTAGATATTTTCGTTTTCCCCAAATGTAAAAATAATAGTTTAAAACAATCCCGAAATGTTGCAATTTTAAAAATTTTTCACTTTCTCCATTATGGGGTACTTATGCTACACAACATAGCAAAATTTTAAAGTTATAGCACTTCTAGATGTCAAATAATATTTTCTAATTTTTTTAATTTAAATAATTTTTAACGGCGCCGAAATTCATGTATGGTAAAATTGAAATTTTTTTTGTGTTAGTTCACTACTTTATACATAGCATGAAAAATTTCAGCTCCATAGCTCATCCCGTAATGTCTAAACATTTGTCTATTTGTTTGAACATTAAGATCTTTTAACCGCCAAACAAATTAAAATATCAAAATTTGTATAATCTCTATTTCGTTTTTTTTAATAATTCTACTTACAAAAAAAATTTCAACTCCGTAGCGCATGCGGAAATACATAAACCATGAAAAATTTGTTTTCTGGAAGTTCCTATACATTAGTGTTCTCCTGTTATATGTTATATCCTCCTCCTCCTCCTCCTCTGTAAGGAACGTCTATATAGAATGACTAGTAGTTGGCGCTTGCATACTGCAAGCATTTCATCTCACCTTGAAAAAACATTCATTTTTCAGACAGACATTTCATCATTACAAATATTCTTTCAATTCTAAAGATTTCACCTCCGCAGCGGTTTCCGTTTTTCCCACATGTAAAAATAATAGTTTAAAACAATCCCCAAATGTTGCAATTTTAAAAATTTTATACTTTCTTCATTATAAGGTACTAATGCTACACATTTTAGCCAAATTTTAATGCTGTAGCTCTTCTATGAGTAAAATAATATTTTTCTAATTGTTTAAATTTAAATCATTTTTAATGGCCGCCGCATTTCATATATGGTAAAATTGAAATGTAAATTTGTGCTAATTCACTACCTTGTAAACAATTTTAATATTTCAGCTTCCGAGCTCATCCTGTAGTACCTGAACAGTTATCTATTTGTATAAATTTTAAGAATTTTTAACTGCCAAACAAATTAACATATCAAAATTTGTATAATACCTACTTAGTTTTTTTAAGAATTCTACTTATAAAAAAAATTCTAGCTCCGTAACACATTCGGAAATGCCTGAACCCTGAAAATTTGTTTATATAATTGCGAATTTTTAGCGGCCGCATTATTGCACTTTTTCATGATTTTCGTTTTTTCTAGTCGGTTTTGCACAAACTCCTACCTAAGAAAAAAATTTTGAATCTCCAGCTCATCTGGAACTGCCTAAACATTAGTATCCTCATATATGTTTTATGTATGTCACTTGTAGTTGGTACTTGCATACTGCAAGCATTTCATCTCACCTTGAAAAAACATTCATTTTTCAGACAGACATTTCATCATTACAAATATTCTTTTAATTCTAATGATTTCACCTCCGCAGAGATTTTCGTTTTCCCAAATATAAAAATAATTGTTTAAAACAATCCCCAAATGTTGCAATTTTAAAATTTTTACACTTTCTCCATTATGGGGTACTAATGATACACAATTTAGCCAAATTTTTAAGTTGCAGCACTTCTAGAAGTAAAATAATATTTTTCTAATTGTTTAAATTTAAATAGTTTTTAACGGCCGCCGCAATTCATATATGGTAAAATTGAAATGTTTATTTGTGCAAATTTACTACTCTGTAAATAATTTGAAAATGTAAGCTTCCTAGCTCATCTCATAGTACCTAAACAGCTATCTATTTGTTTAAACTTTAAGAATTTTTAACTGCCAAACAAATTAAAAGATCAAAATTTGTATAATCCCTATTTCGTTTTTTAAGGAATTCTACTTATAAAAAAAATTTCAACTCCGTGGCACATTCGGAAATAAATAAACCTTGAAAATTTGTTTAAACAATTGCGAATTTTTAGCAGCCGCATTGTTCCACTTTTTCAAGATTTTCGTTTTTTCTAGTCGGTTTTGCAGAAAATCCTACCTAATAAAAAAATTTCGAATCCCCAGCACACTTGGAAGTGCCTAAACATTAGTATCCTCCTGTTATATGTTATATATCATTATATATCGACGACTCTTACAGAGGAGGATATAACAGGAGGATACTAATGTCCAGCCCAAACTACAAAAGCTAGAGAGCTCAAAGTTTCAGTTTTTTGTAGATGAAGAAACCTACAGATAAAATGAGACTTCTTACCTAAGTGACATGAGTTCGATTCCAGAAATTCCGAAAGTTGCGTTTTTTCCTATAAGAAAAGCATTGCGCCATTTTTGTAAATTAATTATGGGCACTTACCGGTAAACTAGAAAAATGAAATTATCAGTGTTGCTAGATGGCCGCGATATCTATTAGGAATTATTGTTACTTTTGCTTACAGTGTCTTGGGTTCGACTCCAGAGACCCCGGAATATCTCCCATAAGTTAGCATGGGAAAACGTAATCTAGTGTGTAGACCAATCTAAAAAGGTTAGGAAGCTGAAATTTTGCAAGATTATAGAACTTTTCTCATAACCAACTATAAAAATGGAAAATTTCAAAATTGTTAATTTTTAGGAGTTGTTTTAACCCCATTTGAACATTAAAGTTTAATAATTTTTTAGGTTCTACGGGATGAGCTGGGAAGCTGCAATTTTCAAATTATTTACAGAACAGTGCGTTTGCACAAATAAACATTTCAATCTCTCCATATATATATTGCGGCAACCGTTAAAAATGTTTAAATTTTAAACAATTAGAAAAATATTATTTTACTTCTAGAAGTGCTACAACTTTAAAATTTGGCTCAAATGTGTAGCATTAGTACCCCATAATGGAGAAAATGTAAAATGTTTAAAATTGCAACATTTGGGGATTGTTTTAAACTATTATTTTTACATGTAGGAAAAACGAAAATCGCTGCAGAGGTGAAATCTTTAGAATTAATAGAATAATTTTAATGGTGAAATATCTGTCTGAAAAATTAATGTTTTTTCAAGGTGAGATGAAATGCTTGCAGCATGCAAGCACCTTCTACTAGTATGTTATATCCTCCTCTGTAAGAGTCGTCGATATATAATAGATATAACAGGAGGATACTAATGTTTCTTAAAGTTTAAACAAATAGATAACTGTTTAGGTACTACAGGAAAAGCCAGGAAGCTGAAATTTTCAAATTATTTACAGTAAATTAAATTTACACAAATAAACATTTCAATTTTACCATATATATTATGCGGCGGCCGTTAAAAATGTTTAAATTTTAAACAGGCACCTTCTACTAGTATGTTATATCCTCCTCCTCTGTAAGACTCGTCGATATATAATGATAGGAGGATACTAATGTTTAGGCACTTCCAGATGAGCTGGAGATTCGAAATTTTATTCTTAGGTAGGATTTGTTGCAAAACTGACTAGAAAATACGAAAATCTTGAAGAAGTTCAACAATGCGGACGATAAAAATTCGCAATTGTTTAAACAAATTTTCAATGTTTATGTATTTTCGCATGTGCTACGGAGTTAAAAATGTTTTAATAAGTAGAATTCGTAAAAAAACGAAATAAGGATTATACAAATTTTGGTATTTTTTTATTACTTTGGCAGTTAAAAATTCTTAAACTTTAAACAAATAGATAACTGTTTAGACACTACGGGATGAGCTAGGAAGCTTAAATTTTCAGGTTATTTACAGATTAGTGCATTTGCACAAATAAACATTTCAATTTTACCATACATGAATTTCGGCGGCCCTTGAAAATTATTTAAATGTAAACAATTAGAAAATATTATTTGACTTCTAGAAGTGCTACAACTTTAAAAGTTTGCTAAATTGTGTAGCATTAGTACCCCATAATGGAGAAAGTGTAAAATTTTTAAAATTACAACATTTGGGGATTTTTTTAAACTATTATTTTTACATGTGGGAAATACGAAAATCGCTGCGGAGGTGAAATCTTTAGAATTAAAAGACTATTTGTAATGATGTAACGTCTGTCTGAAAAATGAATGTTCTTTTAATGTGAGATGAAATGCTTGCAGTATGCAAGCACCAACTACTAGTATGTTATATCCTCCTCCTCTGTAAGGAACGTCTATATAGAATGATACAGAGGAGGAGGAGGAGGAGGATATAACATACTAGTAGAAGGTGAAAAAACATTCATTTTTCAGAAAGATATTTCATCATTACAAATATTCTTTTAATTCTAAAGAATTCATTTCGTAGATATTTTCGTTTTCCCCAAATGTAAAAATAATAGTTTAAAACAATCCCGAAATGTTGCAATTTTAAAAATTTTTCACTTTCTCCATTATGGGGTACTTATGCTACACAACATAGCAAAATTTTAAAGTTATAGCACTTCTAGATGTCAAATAATATTTTCTAATTTTTTTAATTTAAATAATTTTTAACGGCGCCGAAATTCATGTATGGTAAAATTGAAATTTTTTTTGTGTTAGTTCACTACTTTATACATAGCATGAAAAATTTCAGCTCCATAGCTCATCCCGTAATGTCTAAACATTTGTCTATTTGTTTGAACATTAAGATCTTTTAACCGCCAAACAAATTAAAATATCAAAATTTGTATAATCTCTATTTCGTTTTTTTTAATAATTCTACTTACAAAAAAAATTTCAACTCCGTAGCGCATGCGGAAATACATAAACCATGAAAAATTTGTTTTCTGGAAGTTCCTATACATTAGTGTTCTCCTGTTATATGTTATATCCTCCTCCTCCTCCTCCTCTGTAAGGAACGTCTATATAGAATGACTAGTAGTTGGCGCTTGCATACTGCAAGCATTTCATCTCACCTTGAAAAAACATTCATTTTTCAGACAGACATTTCATCATTACAAATATTCTTTCAATTCTAAAGATTTCACCTCCGCAGCGGTTTCCGTTTTTCCCACATGTAAAAATAATAGTTTAAAACAATCCCCAAATGTTGCAATTTTAAAAATTTTATACTTTCTTCATTATAAGGTACTAATGCTACACATTTTAGCCAAATTTTAATGCTGTAGCTCTTCTATGAGTAAAATAATATTTTTCTAATTGTTTAAATTTAAATCATTTTTAATGGCCGCCGCATTTCATATATGGTAAAATTGAAATGTAAATTTGTGCTAATTCACTACCTTGTAAACAATTTTAATATTTCAGCTTCCGAGCTCATCCTGTAGTACCTGAACAGTTATCTATTTGTATAAATTTTAAGAATTTTTAACTGCCAAACAAATTAACATATCAAAATTTGTATAATACCTACTTAGTTTTTTTAAGAATTCTACTTATAAAAAAAATTCTAGCTCCGTAACACATTCGGAAATGCCTGAACCCTGAAAATTTGTTTATATAATTGCGAATTTTTAGCGGCCGCATTATTGCACTTTTTCATGATTTTCGTTTTTTCTAGTCGGTTTTGCACAAACTCCTACCTAAGAAAAAAATTTTGAATCTCCAGCTCATCTGGAACTGCCTAAACATTAGTATCCTCATATATGTTTTATGTATGTCACTTGTAGTTGGTACTTGCATACTGCAAGCATTTCATCTCACCTTGAAAAAACATTCATTTTTCAGACAGACATTTCATCATTACAAATATTCTTTTAATTCTAATGATTTCACCTCCGCAGAGATTTTCGTTTTCCCAAATATAAAAATAATTGTTTAAAACAATCCCCAAATGTTGCAATTTTAAAATTTTTACACTTTCTCCATTATGGGGTACTAATGATACACAATTTAGCCAAATTTTTAAGTTGCAGCACTTCTAGAAGTAAAATAATATTTTTCTAATTGTTTAAATTTAAATAGTTTTTAACGGCCGCCGCAATTCATATATGGTAAAATTGAAATGTTTATTTGTGCAAATTTACTACTCTGTAAATAATTTGAAAATGTAAGCTTCCTAGCTCATCTCATAGTACCTAAACAGCTATCTATTTGTTTAAACTTTAAGAATTTTTAACTGCCAAACAAATTAAAATATCAAAATTTGTATAATCCCTATTTCGTTTTTTAAGGAATTCTACTTATAAAAAAAATTTCAACTCCGTGGCACATTCGGAAATAAATAAACCTTGAAAATTTGTTTAAACAATTGCGAATTTTTAGCAGCCGCATTGTTCCACTTTTTCAAGATTTTCGTTTTTTCTAGTCGGTTTTGCAGAAAATCCTACCTAATAAAAAAATTTCGAATCCCCAGCACACTTGGAAGTGCCTAAACATTAGTATCCTCCTGTTATATGTTATATATCATTATATATCGACGACTCTTACAGAGGAGGATATAACAGGAGGATACTAATGTCCAGCCCAAACTACAAAAGCTAGAGAGCTCAAAGTTTCAGTTTTTTGTAGATGAAGAAACCTACAGATAAAATGAGACTTCTTACCTAAGTGACATGAGTTCGATTCCAGAAATTCCGAAAGTTGCGTTTTTTCCTATAAGAAAAGCATTGCGCCATTTTTGTAAATTAATTATGGGCACTTACCGGTAAACTAGAAAAATGAAATTATCAGTGTTGCTAGATGGCCGCGATATCTATTAGGAATTATTGTTACTTTTGCTTACAGTGTCTTGGGTTCGACTCCAGAGACCCCGGAATATCTCCCATAAGTTAGCATGGGAAAACGTAATCTAGTGTGTAGACCAATCTAAAAAGGTTAGGAAGCTGAAATTTTGCAAGATTATAGAACTTTTCTCATAACCAACTATAAAAATGGAAAATTTCAAAATTGTTAATTTTTAGGAGTTGTTTTAACCCCATTTGAACATTAAAGTTTAATAATTTTTTAGGTTCTACGGGATGAGCTGGGAAGCTGCAATTTTCAAATTATTTACAGAACAGTGCGTTTGCACAAATAAACATTTCAATCTCTCCATATATATATTGCGGCAACCGTTAAAAATGTTTAAATTTTAAACAATTAGAAAAATATTATTTTACTTCTAGAAGTGCTACAACTTTAAAATTTGGCTCAAATGTGTAGCATTAGTACCCCATAATGGAGAAAATGTAAAATGTTTAAAATTGCAACATTTGGGGATTGTTTTAAACTATTATTTTTACATGTAGGAAAAACGAAAATCGCTGCAGAGGTGAAATCTTTAGAATTAATAGAATAATTTTAATGGTGAAATATCTGTCTGAAAAATTAATGTTTTTTCAAGGTGAGATGAAATGCTTGCAGCATGCAAGCACCTTCTACTAGTATGTTATATCCTCCTCTGTAAGAGTCGTCGATATATAATAGATATAACAGGAGGATACTAATGTTTCTTAAAGTTTAAACAAATAGATAACTGTTTAGGTACTACAGGAAAAGCCAGGAAGCTGAAATTTTCAAATTATTTACAGTAAATTAAATTTACACAAATAAACATTTCAATTTTACCATATATATTATGCGGCGGCCGTTAAAAATGTTTAAATTTTAAACAGGCACCTTCTACTAGTATGTTATATCCTCCTCCTCTGTAAGACTCGTCGATATATAATGATAGGAGGATACTAATGTTTAGGCACTTCCAGATGAGCTGGAGATTCGAAATTTTATTCTTAGGTAGGATTTGTTGCAAAACTGACTAGAAAATACGAAAATCTTGAAGAAGTTCAACAATGCGGACGATAAAAATTCGCAATTGTTTAAACAAATTTTCAATGTTTATGTATTTTCGCATGTGCTACGGAGTTAAAAATGTTTTAATAAGTAGAATTCGTAAAAAAACGAAATAAGGATTATACAAATTTTGGTATTTTTTTATTACTTTGGCAGTTAAAAATTCTTAAACTTTAAACAAATAGATAACTGTTTAGACACTACGGGATGAGCTAGGAAGCTTAAATTTTCAGGTTATTTACAGATTAGTGCATTTGCACAAATAAACATTTCAATTTTACCATACATGAATTTCGGCGGCCCTTGAAAATTATTTAAATGTAAACAATTAGAAAATATTATTTGACTTCTAGAAGTGCTACAACTTTAAAAGTTTGCTAAATTGTGTAGCATTAGTACCCCATAATGGAGAAAGTGTAAAATTTTTAAAATTACAACATTTGGGGATTTTTTTAAACTATTATTTTTACATGTGGGAAATACGAAAATCGCTGCGGAGGTGAAATCTTTAGAATTAAAAGACTATTTGTAATGATGTAACGTCTGTCTGAAAAATGAATGTTCTTTTAATGTGAGATGAAATGCTTGCAGTATGCAAGCACCAACTACTAGTATGTTATATCCTCCTCCTCTGTAAGGAACGTCTATATAGAATGATACAGAGGAGGAGGAGGAGGAGGATATAACATACTAGTAGAAGGTGAAAAAACATTCATTTTTCAGAAAGATATTTCATCATTACAAATATTCTTTTAATTCTAAAGAATTCATTTCGTAGATATTTTCGTTTTCCCCAAATGTAAAAATAATAGTTTAAAACAATCCCGAAATGTTGCAATTTTAAAAATTTTTCACTTTCTCCATTATGGGGTACTTATGCTACACAACATAGCAAAATTTTAAAGTTATAGCACTTCTAGATGTCAAATAATATTTTCTAATTTTTTTAATTTAAATAATTTTTAACGGCGCCGAAATTCATGTATGGTAAAATTGAAATTTTTTTTGTGTTAGTTCACTACTTTATACATAGCATGAAAAATTTCAGCTCCATAGCTCATCCCGTAATGTCTAAACATTTGTCTATTTGTTTGAACATTAAGATCTTTTAACCGCCAAACAAATTAAAATATCAAAATTTGTATAATCTCTATTTCGTTTTTTTTAATAATTCTACTTACAAAAAAAATTTCAACTCCGTAGCGCATGCGGAAATACATAAACCATGAAAAATTTGTTTTCTGGAAGTTCCTATACATTAGTGTTCTCCTGTTATATGTTATATCCTCCTCCTCCTCCTCCTCTGTAAGGAACGTCTATATAGAATGACTAGTAGTTGGCGCTTGCATACTGCAAGCATTTCATCTCACCTTGAAAAAACATTCATTTTTCAGACAGACATTTCATCATTACAAATATTCTTTCAATTCTAAAGATTTCACCTCCGCAGCGGTTTCCGTTTTTCCCACATGTAAAAATAATAGTTTAAAACAATCCCCAAATGTTGCAATTTTAAAAATTTTATACTTTCTTCATTATAAGGTACTAATGCTACACATTTTAGCCAAATTTTAATGCTGTAGCTCTTCTATGAGTAAAATAATATTTTTCTAATTGTTTAAATTTAAATCATTTTTAATGGCCGCCGCATTTCATATATGGTAAAATTGAAATGTAAATTTGTGCTAATTCACTACCTTGTAAACAATTTTAATATTTCAGCTTCCGAGCTCATCCTGTAGTACCTGAACAGTTATCTATTTGTATAAATTTTAAGAATTTTTAACTGCCAAACAAATTAACATATCAAAATTTGTATAATACCTACTTAGTTTTTTTAAGAATTCTACTTATTAAAAAAATTCTAGCTCCGTAACACATTCGGAAATGCCTGAACCCTGAAAATTTGTTTATATAATTGCGAATTTTTAGCGGCCGCATTATTGCACTTTTTCATGATTTTCGTTTTTTCTAGTCGGTTTTGCACAAACTCCTACCTAAGAAAAAAATTTTGAATCTCCAGCTCATCTGGAACTGCCTAAACATTAGTATCCTCATATATGTTTTATGTATGTCACTTGTAGTTGGTACTTGCATACTGCAAGCATTTCATCTCACCTTGAAAAAACATTCATTTTTCAGACAGACATTTCATCATTACAAATATTCTTTTAATTCTAATGATTTCACCTCCGCAGAGATTTTCGTTTTCCCAAATATAAAAATAATTGTTTAAAACAATCCCCAAATGTTGCAATTTTAAAATTTTTACACTTTCTCCATTATGGGGTACTAATGATACACAATTTAGCCAAATTTTTAAGTTGCAGCACTTCTAGAAGTAAAATAATATTTTTCTAATTGTTTAAATTTAAATAGTTTTTAACGGCCGCCGCAATTCATATATGGTAAAATTGAAATGTTTATTTGTGCAAATTTACTACTCTGTAAATAATTTGAAAATGTAAGCTTCCTAGCTCATCTCATAGTACCTAAACAGCTATCTATTTGTTTAAACTTTAAGAATTTTTAACTGCCAAACAAATTAAAATATCAAAATTTGTATAATCCCTATTTCGTTTTTTAAGGAATTCTACTTATAAAAAAAAATTTCAACTCCGTGGCACATTCGGAAATAAATAAACCTTGAAAATTTGTTTAAACAATTGCGAATTTTTAGCAGCCGCATTGTTCCACTTTTTCAAGATTTTCGTTTTTTCTAGTCGGTTTTGCAGAAAATCCTACCTAATAAAAAAATTTCGAATCCCCAGCACACTTGGAAGTGCCTAAACATTAGTATCCTCCTGTTATATGTTATATATCATTATATATCGACGACTCTTACAGAGGAGGATATAACAGGAGGATACTAATGTCCAGCCCAAACTACAAAAGCTAGAGAGCTCAAAGTTTCAGTTTTTTGTAGATGAAGAAACCTACAGATAAAATGAGACTTCTTACCTAAGTGACATGAGTTCGATTCCAGAAATTCCGAAAGTTGCGTTTTTTCCTATAAGAAAAGCATTGCGCCATTTTTGTAAATTAATTATGGGCACTTACCGGTAAACTAGAAAAATGAAATTATCAGTGTTGCTAGATGGCCGCGATATCTATTAGGAATTATTGTTACTTTTGCTTACAGTGTCTTGGGTTCGACTCCAGAGACCCCGGAATATCTCCCATAAGTTAGCATGGGAAAACGTAATCTAGTGTGTAGACCAATCTAAAAAGGTTAGGAAGCTGAAATTTTGCAAGATTATAGAACTTTTCTCATAACCAACTATAAAAATGGAAAATTTCAAAATTGTTAATTTTTAGGAGTTGTTTTAACCCCATTTGAACATTAAAGTTTAATAATTTTTTAGGTTCTACGGGATGAGCTGGGAAGCTGCAATTTTCAAATTATTTACAGAACAGTGCGTTTGCACAAATAAACATTTCAATCTCTCCATATATATATTGCGGCAACCGTTAAAAATGTTTAAATTTTAAACAATTAGAAAAATATTATTTTACTTCTAGAAGTGCTACAACTTTAAAATTTGGCTCAAATGTGTAGCATTAGTACCCCATAATGGAGAAAATGTAAAATGTTTAAAATTGCAACATTTGGGGATTGTTTTAAACTATTATTTTTACATGTAGGAAAAACGAAAATCGCTGCAGAGGTGAAATCTTTAGAATTAATAGAATAATTTTAATGGTGAAATATCTGTCTGAAAAATTAATGTTTTTTCAAGGTGAGATGAAATGCTTGCAGCATGCAAGCACCTTCTACTAGTATGTTATATCCTCCTCTGTAAGAGTCGTCGATATATAATAGATATAACAGGAGGATACTAATGTTTCTTAAAGTTTAAACAAATAGATAACTGTTTAGGTACTACAGGAAAAGCCAGGAAGCTGAAATTTTCAAATTATTTACAGTAAATTAAATTTACACAAATAAACATTTCAATTTTACCATATATATTATGCGGCGGCCGTTAAAAATGTTTAAATTTTAAACAGGCACCTTCTACTAGTATGTTATATCCTCCTCCTCTGTAAGACTCGTCGATATATAATGATAGGAGGATACTAATGTTTAGGCACTTCCAGATGAGCTGGAGATTCGAAATTTTATTCTTAGGTAGGATTTGTTGCAAAACTGACTAGAAAATACGAAAATCTTGAAGAAGTTCAACAATGCGGACGATAAAAATTCGCAATTGTTTAAACAAATTTTCAATGTTTATGTATTTTCGCATGTGCTACGGAGTTAAAAATGTTTTAATAAGTAGAATTCGTAAAAAAAACGAAATAAGGATTATACAAATTTTGGTATTTTTTTATTACTTTGGCAGTTAAAAATTCTTAAACTTTAAACAAATAGATAACTGTTTAGACACTACGGGATGAGCTAGGAAGCTTAAATTTTCAGGTTATTTACAGATTAGTGCATTTGCACAAATAAACATTTCAATTTTTACCATACATGAATTTCGGCGGCCCTTGAAAATTATTTAAATGTAAACAATTAGAAAATATTATTTGACTTCTAGAAGTGCTACAACTTTAAAAGTTTGCTAAATTGTGTAGCATTAGTACCCCATAATGGAGAAAGTGTAAAATTTTTAAAATTACAACATTTGGGGATTTTTTTAAACTATTATTTTTACATGTGGGAAATACGAAAATCGCTGCGGAGGTGAAATCTTTAGAATTAAAAGACTATTTGTAATGATGTAACGTCTGTCTGAAAAATGAATGTTCTTTTAATGTGAGATGAAATGCTTGCAGTATGCAAGCACCAACTACTAGTATGTTATATCCTCCTCCTCTGTAAGGAACGTCTATATAGAATGATACAGAGGAGGAGGAGGAGGAGGATATAACATACTAGTAGAAGGTGAAAAAACATTCATTTTTCAGAAAGATATTTCATCATTACAAATATTCTTTTAATTCTAAAGAATTCATTTCGTAGATATTTTCGTTTTCCCCAAATGTAAAAATAATAGTTTAAAACAAT